>JAOPSE010000007.1:121063482-123563482 GCA_029449295.1 Zea luxurians | reverse complement strand
GTTCATGTGGTGTGTAAGGCTGATCAACAATAGAGGTTAAAGCTGAGCATTGCTTTTATAAGTTGGTCAAAATTTTATTAGCAGTTACTAAGTGTAAGTAAGTACCAAACCATAATAAATAATAATAGAACAAAATTAATAACAAATCCCATGCAATGCATATGACAGATTGAGTTTAGGTTCCATTGTTTAATCATCAGAGAGTCCTGAGCTGCTCATAACCATGAGCTCGGCTAGTATACCAGTTTTACACTCTGCAGAGGTTGTACCCTTTACCCACAAGTCATGTTTCCCATGTCGCCAGGGTTATCTAGGCCCTTAGACACTACCAAGGTGAATGGCTAGGAATCCACTACGAGGCCTTTACAAAGTTCCACTAGCTTCCGAAAACCCGCTACAGTTTATGGGAAGAGCACTTGCAAGAATCCCCCGTCTGACCGCCATCGCAGCAAAATCAACCCGAGAACCTCCTTGCATACAACTCCCCTACTGCCCTTTCCCCTTTCGGGTAAGGTAGTCTTCCACTAGCTTTCCTAATTAGTTAGCCAAGGGGTCCCATTCCTCCCTTGTGGTGGCACGTGTTTCTCAAGTTAAGCTCCATGTTCCAATTAACAATAATATAATGATCTTGACATGAACATAAATAAATAACATAATAACTGGAACATGGATATAATAAATGATTATCCCAAAACCATATAAAGCAATAGCAAAACTACCCAAGTGATTCAGGGGTAAACAAGGTAATGAGATAAACAATCTAGGGTGACCTATCAGGTCCCATCAAAATTAAACCTATGCATGGTAAATGATTATAAAGAACATTATTGGGTAACAAAAGCGAATCAAGGGCACAACTTGCCTGACACTTGAGATTCCAGTTACCAGGGTGATTCTTCTGATCCTCGTGACCTCACGCTAGTCGTAGCAATACAAACAAACATGGTATAAATAAAATTAACATCACACCAAGCATAAGAACAAACTGAATAATAATGATCTACGCATTGCTACGAGATCGCGAAATCGAGGACTACTAAGATCGGAGTTACAATTAAGGAGTTATGATTTTACAAAAGATCTGTGTGATTAAAATATTAAACTATATTATAATTTGGTTAATATAAATAATACGAGAGGTTATTATATAAATAACTATTTCCGCTTTATTCTAAGTTATATATTTACCATAAATTATATTTTGGTAGATAATGATGAGCACATTAACAAGACTAACCAACATAAATTAAATAAAGATCTAATTATAAAATAAGGAGACATGGTATAATAAATGTTGTTATTTAATAGTAAATATTTATGTGAGACTAACACAACTTGAACGGATCAAATCAGAGTTAAAACGGAGGAGTTATGAATTTCCTAAGATTTTATGTATTTGATATGAGATTAATTAGGAGATTAATTTTATTATTGTTTTCATGTCAAAACAGAGGCATTAGGTGATAAACAACATTATTACAAAATTATAGAAACTGGAATGGATCCATTTGGAATTAAAATGAATTAGATATGAAATTTCCAAGTTTCTAGAATTATTTTTGTAATAAAAATCAATTTCTAATATTACTTCTCTGTTTTTACTGTTTTTGGACTGCGCGTCAAAATTCAGGAAATGCAGGGGCCCTGGCGCAATTTGCACTAAGACACAGGCAACCACAGGACAGACTGCGGGTTTATTATGAATAACTCCGAGGGCTCTTTTGCAGTTTACCATGGCGAAAGGGTATCGTTAGATCTCGGCCGCAAGATCGGAAGTGTGCGCCCCTGATTAGACCGATCTTCATCCTGAGCCGGCGTTCACCCGCAACCGTCCGATCGATGGTCAACGGCCAAGATCGAATCACTCCACTGATCACGCTACAGCCCTACGATTAGCCAACTACGGTCCGGATTTGAAAACAGCGAAGACACGCTCTCCTCCGACCGATTTCCGATGGAGGGCAGAGATCGACCGCGCGAGAAGGGAACCCAGATCTAATCGCAACCGTCCCTGAAGATCCTACGGCCCCTGCCCTTCTTCTCTACCCCGACGGTGTCCAGGCAGCGCCGCCAGGACTCCTGCGGCGGTGAGCACACTGGCGCTCCCGCAGTCGTCAACACAGAGCCCTAACTCCAAATCGGACGGAGCTACGCGAAGAAGATGGAAAAAACGGAGCTTTGACGTGGTTTATTACCTCGGTTCGCCCCGTCGAGACCCCTGCCCACGAAGCAGAGCGATTGCGCGGCGGCCCAAACGCTCCGACGAGCGATTCGCCGAGAACCGGTCGCCTGCGAGCCTTGGACTTCCACCAGAGACGCCCGACACATACCAACGAGGCTGCCCAGGCACTCAGCAAGCCCCAATGCTCCCTACCGCGGAGATCCGACCACGACGACAACTCTGGCGCAGCGGCGGCGGCAGCGCTCAATTCTCACTGTTCCCCGCGCGGCGCTATCAGGTGGGACGAGGAGGGGAGGAGAGAGAGGGGAAGGAGGCTCCCACTTTTCCTGCGGCGAGGCCCACAGCGCGAGGATTTCGCCAGCTGAAGCTGCGGGGCGATGGTTATGGCCATCCCCATTACCAGTGATGCGGACACGGGGACCCAGTCGCGGCGGTGAGTGACGTGTGGGGCCAGTCAACAGAGGGCTTGGGCAACGGATGGCGCGGGCGCGGATTCAATGGAGGCGACCGCGGCGTTCAGTTGAGATGGGGTGGAGCGCGGCCGAGATTCTAGGCGGAAGAACAGCGCGGTTCTGTTGCGGTCGATTGAAGAGGATGCTCCTGACTTCCTGGGCCCACATGTAAGTGAGTCAGGAGGAACGCGCGTGGTGCGGAGGAGATGGTTGTCGGGTGGATGGGTCACTGCACGAGCGGCCTGTGCCGTCAGCGACTGTGCCCGCGCATAGGTGCGCGCACAGAGCGGTTGGGAGGCTGGAGCGAGTTGGGGAAGTGGGCCGGCCAGGTCGAATTTCAGCCCACGAGAAGTTCTCCTCTTCTTATTTCTATTTTATTTCTTATTTCAAATCCAATTCAAACTCTAATTTAGATTTAGGTTCAAGTTGTATTGTTCAAACAGAAATTCCAGCATGGAACTGCAAAAGTATTTGTCATTATTTATTCGTTATTATATTCCCCCAAGTAAATGCTCCAACGCATGACATGCACACCTATTGTTTTATTTTAGGAAAATATTACTTTTGAGTTTGTGATCAATTTCAAGTTAACAAAAAACAATATCCATCACCTTACTTATTAGGAGGAAAATAATGTATTCTCTCTTGAATAATACCTTTGCTCTTTGAAATTTTATTTATTTATTATTTATTCTTCTTCCCACTATTTAATTCTGGTAATAGTAGATGACTTTAATGTAATTTCCTTCCTCTTTTCTTTTTGAAGTTAAACATTCAAAGTCATGATAAATCTAAGAAGGTTTCAAAAATTCTAAAATCTCTATCATAGATATTCTTATTTTTTTATACTATTTCACTATTTTTTTATTATACAAATTTTGGAATGTTACAATAATCGAGTCTGAAAGAGAGGGCGAAAACAAATCACAAGCAAATGAATAGTGAGACACGGTGATTTGTTTTACCGAGGTTCGGTTCTTGCAAACCTACTCCCCGTTGAGGTGGTCACAAAGACCGGGTCTCTTCCAACCCTTTCCCTCTCTCAAACGGTCACTTAGATCGAGTGAGCTTTCTCCTTATCTCACGGGTCACTTAGACCCCGCAAGGACCACCACACACTTGGTGTCTCTTGCCTTGGTTACAAAACACTTGAGAACAAAAAATGAGGAAGGAAGAAAGCGATCCAAGCGCAAGAACTCAAAAGAACACAAATATCACTCTCTCACTAGTCACTATTTGATTGGAATGATCTTTGGACTTAGGAGAGGATTTGATCTCTTTGTTTGTGTCTTGGAGTGAAGTCTAGAGCTCTTGTATTGAATGCAATAGCTGAAAACTTGGATGCATTGGAGTGTTGGTGGTTGGAGTTATTTATAGCCCCAACCACCAAAGTGGCCGTTGGGAGGGGCTGCTGTCGTATGGCGCACCGGATAGTCCAGTGCACCACCGGACACTGTCCGATGCGCCAGCCATGTCACCCAACCGTTAGGGTTCGACTGTTGGAGCTTTGACAAGTGAGGCCACCGGACAATCACTGTTCACTGTCCAGTGCGCCTTCTGACTCCTGCTCTGACTTCTGCGCGCGTAGGCGCGCACTGTAGTGTTTCACTGTTCCTCTGCAGACGACCGTTGGCGCGAAGTAGTTGTTGCTCCGCTGGCACACCGGACAGTCCGGTGTAACATCCCAAAAATCTCAACCCAAGGTTTGGAACCCTAATCTCCTAACCCCCCTCTTATTTCTATTCCTCCCTAAAACTCCACCCTTAGGTAATCTCATCATATGCATACACATGAATGGTTAGGAACACCTCACATAGAGTATTTTCAACACTTAAGATTATTTAGCAAATTGTTGATTCAAAAGAAAAGGAAATAAAAAGAAAAAAATAGAAAATGGAAAAGTGAAATAGAAAACAGAAAAAGAAAAAAAAGGAAAAACCCTTCCCCCCTCGGCTAGGCCGTTTTCATCCCAAACCGCACCGCGCCCGCTTCTCCCCCCTCTCCTCCCCGGCCCAAGCGGCCCAGCTGCGCGCGACCGCACCGCGCCTGACAGCTCGGCCCCACCGGTCAGCGGCTCCACCCCTCTTCCTCTCGTGCCGCTCTCCCACTGGCATCCCGGGCTCGCCTGTCAGGACCATCGTCTCGCCCATGCCATCACCGGCGCGTTCACCGCCGACCGCCTCTCGCCCCATCGCTTCGCCATTAACGCTCGCACCAGCCTCAGCGACCTCCCCGCCACTGTACCCGAGCCGTCCCCACACCCCTCGCCTGCCCGAGCCATCTCGTCGTCGTTTGCTCCATCCCCGCCATCATGGCGAGCTCATCGGTGCTCGTCGTCCCCTCCCTTCCCCCTCCCGGGCGCCTATAAAAGGGACCGCCCGAGCTCCGTTTCCTCCACACCAGCCCCGACCATCTCCTCCACTCCTCCCCGAGCCCATTTGAGCTAGCGCCGCCGCGTCCCCCCCCCCTTCACTCCGATGAGCTTCGTTCTCTCCTCTCTAGTAGCTTTCGGTCAAATTAATTTGGTGCTTGAGCTCCGCCACACACTCACGATCGCAAAGCACCCATCCCCACCTCCTATTGCGCTCGGCTGCCTCGCCGACGACCTCACCGCCGCGAGCGCCCGCCACCGCGCCTCGACCGGCCACCCTAGGTCCCCACCGGTCGAATTGACCCCATCCCCGTGACCCCCTACCACCGCCCGTGCCTCGCCACCACTCCCCCGCCACAGAACCGGACCCACGACGGAGAACCGCCGCGGGCATCACCGGCGGTCGAGCCGATCGGTTCGCCCTCCCCTCCGTCGCTCGCACCGCGCCGTCAGCCCTCCTCCCTCTCCCTGGCATGTGGGCCCACACCACGGCATCGTTCCCCGCCGTCTTCACTCACTGATGGGCCGCGTGGGCCGCCTGCCGCGCCCGCGCGCGCGCTCGCGCCCGGGTGGGCCAAAATCCCCCCCCCCGGTCCAGCAAGCTGGAAAACCCTTTTCTTTTTCTTTTCCCATTTCTTTTTCCCATTTTCATATATATTTTTATATGCTGATATTGTACGCACCTAAAATAGTTTAAATAAATTATAAGGCACACAAAGAATAAGATATAAGAAATGGCACACCCCACTAAAGTCACCATGATTGATGTATTGTTCTTATCTGTGTTTGTTAGCGGAAGAGGGATCCGATCCTCCGGAATTTATAGCTCCAGAAGAAGGATAGGAACCCGACCCCTCCGAGATAAATATTTTGTGCCAGGAAAGCTTCGACGAAGGCAAGTCCATCCTTCCCTTGATGCATAATCTACCTATTCTCTCTACCACTACCTAAGCCGGGACAAAGGGATGGAATCTATTTTGCATGGTGAGCATGAGAGAGCCCGCATTAACTAATACCTTTTGATCACAAGATATGGGATGGGAAAAGGTGGTAACCAACGATGTTTTCAAAAGTGTGTGATGAAGGGTATTCACCCTCATCACCTGGTGAGTGGGATGATCATGGACTCCCTGGTTTAGGGTAGGGCCTAAGGTGATGGCTCAGCTGGTTTAGGCGTGAGCAGAAGGATTGTCCTCTCGTATAAGGACCGGTTTGTCATCCTTCACTACCTATACTCATGAAAAGTGCAACCACTCGAGGCTGTGTGGGCAGTCACTCGATCTGAACTCGTATGGTCCAACCCCAGGGTTATGAAGGCTGGGGAGCACGGGGAGGATAAGGAGGGGGAATGTTTTGTCCGGTTTGGACATGGCGGTGGCCTGACTCCTTCCGGTATAACCATTAAGGTTAGGACGTGCAAGGAAGGAAAGAGATTCGGATTCGGATGTCATTGGCCATGAGATCGCAGAGCCGGACTAGTGGTTAAAGTGTACCCCTCTGCGCAGAGTTTAAACCTATTCGAATAGTCCGTGTCCACTGGTATGGACGAGTCTGGTGTGGTATGACAATTAGTGTTTCTACAACAACCGGGAACGGGGAAACATGTGTGTGTGTAAGTGTGTCTCTGGAAAAGAAAATGGTGCCACGGGAGCGGGAAGCTCAGTGGTGGTTAAGCAAGTGTTATTTCTATTGTTTCGGAGAAACCCTAAAAACAAGTACTGCCTTTCTCTGAAAAAAAAGAGTGACTTCAACTCCACCATATGAAGCATGTATGATATAGGTCTCTTTCTCTTTACGGGAGCCAAGTGGGCTTGCGGAATACCTAGTGTATTCACCCAGATTTATTTATGTTTTTCAGTACCTGGAGACTTCTTTTCTGTATGCTTGATTGAGAGGGCTATGTCTTCACCCAGTTCTGCCTGTGACCTGGGCTAGTTTATCTTCCACTGCGTTTTATAATTTTGGCTCACTCTTGAGCTTGTACCCCGGTATTGTAATAACATTTACTCTGACTCTGCACTATTTGAAGTAAGGAATGTGGTTACTAGCTTCCTGGGACTAGTAATTGTATCACATTTGAGTCCCAAAGGATCGAGACGCTTCAGGTGGTATCCAAGCCTATAGGACTGGTCGTAGACCGCAGCCCTGACCTTAAAAGTTGCCTTAACAAGAAAACACTTCTTACCCCCAAGAAACACCTTCTCTCCTTTCCCCAGTATTAACAGACCCTTCTTTTCTCCTACCAGATGGAAGGCTCTTGGGTCATTAGGACATCCTACTGCTCGGAGGAGGAAGGATTTCCTCACCTCCTACAGAGTTGCAGACTACGCATGGGGATTCGCAAGAAGCTCGAATATGTCTGGAAGGAATACCGTGAAAATGGAATAGAGAAGTACTCTATGGCAGTCTACCTGGGAGAAAGCCGAAGCTACCCAAACCACCCTCCCTTCCAAGTCACCTTCATCGGGCACCGCTTCCCAGACACTTGCCAAAGTGTTGCCCGAAAAGCCCTTAAACAGCTATGCCAAAACTACAGCAGAGAGACCTTTGAAACCCCTTTCCGCTACTTCCCACCTAGCAACAAAAATACCCCCACTTGGAGGAAAAGACTTCAGGCCCTGTCAGGGAGAGACCCTACCGAGGATGACCCCATCATTGTCTACATGGCAGGATACCTCCACACTCTCGATAACCACTATGATGATCTCTCCTCCCACTGCACCCACCTAAACTCCTGGGTGGAAATCTTAGAACAGCAGGTCAAGGAACTTAAGAAGGAGAAGACGTCCCTTCAAGAATGTCTTGATATAGCAGAAGGCGAGGAGGCCAACACCCGTGAAGCCTATCGAACCCTAAAGATGGATTATGATAAGAAGCTGAAGAAGCTCACCCCCACGAAGAAGATCCAAAAGAAGACCAAGAACCAAGGAGGCCAAGCTGAGCAGAGGAAGAAGGCTCCTCCAGCACCAACTCCTGCCAGGATAGAGAATTTGTCCGACATCGAGGATATGTCTCTAGCTAGCCTTGATGACCTTCTCAAGGAATTTGGGGACACTTTAGAAAAGGAGTTCGGTAGTACCTCAGAGAACGCTCGCGTGTAGTACGACTTGTAGTAGCCTATGCTTGTAATGTATTAGTGTAATGAATAAAATAACTTGGTTGAAAACAATTGGCATGTGCATAATAGTGACTCTCTCCCCCTGGCAGATGGCTTCGGATAAAACCACACCTACCGCCTCCGAGATTGGAGCAGGGTTTCCCCTGAGAGCTGAAAGGGAAGCCGATAGAGAGGAAAGTGAGACCCACCTCCCCGCACCTCCAGAACTACCCTTAGATCTAGCCCAAGTTCTAGCCAACCAAACCTGACTCATCGAGGTCCTCACTCGAAGTCTGGAAAATCAACGTCCGAATGGTGGAAGACCACAAGACAGGATGGGGGATTTCTTGAGGTTCAAGCCTCCCATGTTTGCCGGATCTAGCAATCCACTCGATGCGGACGATTGGCTGCGCACAATTAAAAGGAAGCTAGAAGCAATCGGATGCCTAGAAAATCAGCGGGTTCAACTGGCTGCTCATCAACTTTCCGGAATGGCCTTAGCTTGGTGGGATACCTTCAATGTCACCATCAGAGATGCTACCTGGGCGGAGTTTGAAACAGCTTTTCGGGAGCACCATGTGCCCCAAGGGATCGTTCAGCTCAAGGAGGATGAATTCCGGGAACTGACTCAAGATGGAAGATCTATCAGCGAGTACGTGCACAAGTTCACGGAGCCGGCCCGCTACGCGCCAGATGACGTCAGCACCGAAGTCAAGAAGATGGCCCGCTTCCTGAAGGGGCTCAGACTAGAACTCAAGACCATCCTAGCCAGCCAAGACTTCCTCAGTTTCTCGCACCTCTCCAACAAAGCCATACAAGTGGAAAGGGCAAAGGAAGAAGAAAAATGTCATCTTAAGAGGAAATTCCAAGTCCTCCAAACTCAACAGCAAGATCGGCACCAGAAAACTCAATCCTTTGGATTTCCACCTAAGGGACCAAGCTTCAGTAGACCAGCTGGACCCACCTCGTCGTGGTTCAGTCAACAGAGTAAGAGCTCCTTTCATGCCCCCTCAGTTGCAAGCAACCAACCACCGGCAAATGCGTGTTGGCACTGCGGAGATCCCAGTCACTTCAAGAACAACTATCCCCAGCTGAAGCTATTAGGGCCTGCTTACTCCAACTCGGTGAATGGCCCTAAGAATGCCTCAACATCTGCCCCCAAGGCGCCCTCCTCCATCAGCCAGCATAATAAGACCCCGTATCAAGGAAGGGCACGAGTAAATCACGTCGATGCTCAGGAGGCTTAGCAAGCTCCGAGAGTAGTGCTCGGTGAGTTCCTTGTTGAATTTACTCCCGCTACCGTACTTTTCGATTCAGGAGCATCCCATTCTTTTATAGCCACTAGTTTTGTGGAAAAGCATGGCAATCCCTCTACCCCTCTAGAGATTCCCTTGGTCACCCGAACCCCAGGGTCAGACCTTCTATGTCGGCTCAAATGCTCTCAAGTCAGAATCCTTTTAAGTGGGGTAGTGTTCTTGGCAGACTTAACTGTCTTGCCATCCCAAGGGATTGATGTGATCTTAGGAATGGATTGGTTGACCAAACACAAAGGTATCATCAGTTGCGTAAACAAGACAGTCCTTCTCATAGACCACCAAGGAAAGTCAGTCTCTTGTCAGGCTCAGCCACCCACCGATGATCCAATGATGTTTAATCTAGCAACAGAAAACATATCAGTGGTAGAAGAATTCATGGATGTGTTCCCAGAAGAGTTGCCAGGAATGCCACCGGAAAGAGAAGTGGAATTCTACATAGATTTGATTCCTGGAACGGCACCCATCGCAAAGAGACCATACCACATGGCTCCTACCGAGTTAGCAGAATTGAAGCTCTAAATCGCAGATCTTCAACAAAAAGGGTACATTCGTCCCAGCTCATCCCCTTGGGGAGCACCAGTCCTTTTCGACTCTAAGAAGGATGGAAGTATGAGGATGTGTATTGATTACCGATCGTTAAATGAAGTCACCATCAAGAACAAGTATCCACTTCCTCGAATCGACGACCTCTTCGATCAGCTACAAGGGGCCAAATACTTCTCCAAGATAGACCTAAGGTCTGGTTATCACCAATTGAGAATCAAGGAAGCAGATATCCAGAAAACTGCATTTGTCACCCGGTACGGACAATATGAATTCACAGTGATGCCTTTCAGACTGACAAACGCACCCACCTTTTTCATGAACCTCATGAACAAAGTGTTTATGGAAGAGCTGGATAAGTTTGTTGTAGTCTTCATTGACGACATCCTTATCTACTCCAAGGACCGCGAAGACCATAAGTGTCACCTCCGAACCGTCCTCGGAAAACTCAAGGCACACCAACTTTATGCTAAACTCAGTAAATGTGCATTCTGGTTGGAAAAGATATCCTTACTTGGGCATATCTTGACCGCAGAAGGAATAGAGGTGGACCCTTCCAAGATAGAAGCAGTATCAAAATGGAGGCAACCATCCAACGTTAGTGAAGTTCGAAGCTTTCTAGGAATGACAGGATATTACCGCCGCTTTATCAAGGGATTCTCCAGCATAGCAAGACCTATGACCGAGCTCCTCAAGAAAGACCATAAGCTTGTGTGGACCCCAAAATGTGAAGGAAGTTTCTAGATCATAAAGGAGAAGCTCACGACCGCACCCGTTTTGGCACTACCGGATATACATCAGGATTTCGTCGTCTTTTGTGATGCCTCGAGGCAAGGCTTGGGGTGTGTGCTGATGCAAAATGAGAAAGTCATTGCTTATGCATCGCGCCTACTTAAGCCGCACGAGCAGAATTATCCCACCCATGATTTGGAATTGGCAGCCATAGTGCATGCTTTGAAGATATGGAGGCACTACCTAATTGGGAACAAATGTCACATCTTCCCCAATCACAAGAGTTTGAGGTATATCTTCACTCAGCCAGATCTCAATCTCCGTCAACGAAGATGGTTGGAACTGATCAAGGATTATGACCTTGAGATTCATTATCACCCCAGAAAGGCCAACGTGGTAGCAGACGCCCTCAGCCGAAAACCTTTCGGAATAAAGGGAACCAACTTTTTAGAATATTGGAAGAAGGAATCAGCTCAACTGAATGCATGTTTGGGAAACAACGGTAGTCTTGAAGTCAAACCAATGCTATAAGACCTCATATGCAAAGCTCAACGCCTAGACTCAGAGACAACAAGACTTGTGGGAAAAGCTCGCAAAGAACAACTTCCGGACCTCAGGACAGATGAACAAGGAGCCCTCTGGTTCAAGAATCGTCTGTGTGTACCAAAAGGGGAGGCACGAGAAGTCCTGCTCGAGGAAGCTCACAACTCAGCCTACTCCATCCACCCAGGGACTACCAAGATGTACCTAGACCTCAAAACCAGATACTGGTGGAGAGGGATGAAGAAAGAGGTAGCACAGTATGTGGCTCGGTGTGACACCTGCCAAAGAATGAAGGTCGAACACCAAAAGCCTGTAGGCCTATTGCAACCCCTCCCAGTGCCTGAATGGAAGTGGGAAGAAATAGGCATGGATTTTGTAACCGGACTACCCCGGACGCAAAAAGGGAATGACTCTATCTGGGTAATAATAGATCGTCTTACCAAGGTAGCCCATTTCATCCCAGTGAAAACTACCTTTGGAGGAGCCACCCTTGCCCGAATTTATCTCAAAGAGATAGTCAGACTCCATGGCATTCCAAGAAAGATAGTGTCAGGCAGAGGAACCCAGTTCACCTCCAAATTCTGGACAAGCCTTCAGAAAGCTATGGGCACCAAGCTAGATTTCAGCATCGCCTATCACCCTCAGACAGACGGGCAGACAGAAAGAGTCAACAAAGTCCTCGAAGATCTATTAAGAGCCTGTGTGTTAACATTCGATAGAAGTTGGGAATCCAGTTTGCCTTACGCAGAGTTCTGTATAACAACAACCATCAGGCCAGCATCAAGATGTCACCGTTCGAAGCATTGTATGGACAAAAATGCTAGACCCCTTTCATGTGGTCCAACGTAGGGGAAAAGGCACTAGAAGGACCTTCCTTTGTCAAAGAGGCTGAGGAGAAAGTTGCCCAGATCCATAGGATATTACTTGAAGCTCAGAGTCGGTAGAAGAGTTATGCGGACAACAGGCGGAGAGAACTCAGATTTAAGGAAGGAGACTTCGTCTACCTTAAGGTCTCCCCGATGCATGGTGTCAGAAGGTTCCAAGTGAAAGGAAAGCTAGCACTGCGATTCGTCGGTCCCTATCCCATCATCGGCAGAGTAGGACCCGCAGCATACCGTCTTGAACTACCCGAATCCATGTCTGACATCCACAATGTGTTTCACGTGTCCCAGCTCCGCAAATGCCTGCAAGCACCAGAAAGTCACATCAAAAAAGAGGCAATACAGATTCAGAAGGACCTTCAGTACCGTGAGAAGCTAGTAAAGATTCTTGACTCAGCGGTCCAGAAGACCCGCAACTCAGAAGTGAAACTCTATAAAGTTCGGTGGAGCAGAGAAGGAGAAGAGGAAGCTACCTGAGAGAGTGAGGACTCCTTGAGGAGGGAATACCCTTATCTTTTCTCAAATCCAGTCTAAATCTCGAGGGCGAGATTCCTTTAAGTGGGGTAGGTTTGTAACATCCCAAAAATCTCAACCCAAGGTTTGGAACCCTAATCTCCTAACCCCCCCCCCTCTTATTTCTATTTCCCCCTAAAACTCCACCCTTAGGTCATCTCATCATATGCATACACTTGAATGGTTAGGAACACCTCACATAGAGTATTTTCAACACTTAAGATTATTTAGCAAATTGTTGATTCAAAAGAAAAGGAAATAAAAAGAAACAAAAATAGAAAATGGAAAAGTGAAATAGAAAACAGAAAAAGAAAAAAAGGAAAAACCCTTCCCCCTCGGCTGGGTCGTTTTCGGCCCAAACCGCGTCGCGCCCGCTTCTCCCCCCTCTCCTCCCCGGCCCAAGCGGCCCAGCTGCACGCGCCCGCACCGCGCCCAACAGCCCGGCCCCACCGGTCAGCGGCTCCACCCCTCCCCCTCTCGCGTCGCTCTCCCACTGGCAGCCCGGGCCCGCCTGTCAGGACCATCGTCTCGCCCATGCCATCACCGGCGCATTCGCCATCGACTGCCTCTCGGCCCGTCGCTTCGCCATTAACGCTCGCACCAGCCTCAGCGACCTCCCCGCCACTGTACCCGAGCCGTCCCCTCACCCCTCGCCTGCCTGAGCCATCTCGTCGCCGTTTGCTCCATCCCCGCCATCATGGCGAGCTCGTCGGCGCTCGCCGTCCCCTCCCTTCCTTCCCCCTCCCGGGCGCCTATAAAAGGGACCGCCCGAGCTCCGTTTCCTCCACACCAGCCCCGACCATCTTCTCCACTCCTCCCCGAGCCCATTTGAGCTAGCGCCGCCGCGTCCCCCCTTCACTCTGGTGAGCTTCGTTCTCTCCTCTCTAGTAGCTTTTGGTCAAATTAATTTGGTGCTTGAGCTCCGCCACACACTCACGATCGCAAAGCACCCATCCCCACCTCCTATTGCGCTCGGCTGCCTCGCCGGCGACCTCACCGCCGCGAGCGCCCGCCACCGCACCGTGGACCGGCCACCCTAGGTCCCTGCCGGTCGAATTGACCCCACCCCCGTGACCCCCTACCACCGCCCGTGCCTTGCCACCACTCCCCCGCCATAGAACCGGACCCACGGCGGAGAACCGCCGCGGGCATCGCCGGCGGTCGAGCCGACCGGTTCGCCCCCCCTCCGTCACTCGCACCGTGCCGTCAGCCCTCCTCCCTCTCCCTGGCGTGTGGGCCCGCGCCACGGCACCGTTCCCCGCCGTCTCCCCCGCTGATGGGCCGCGTGGGCCACCTGCTGCGCCCGCGTGCGCGCTCGCACCCGGGTGGGCCAAAATCCCCCTCGGCCCAGCAAGCTGGAAAACCCTTTTCTTTTTCTTTTCCCATTTCTTTTCCCATTTTCATATATATATTTATATGCTGATATTTTATGCACCAAAAATAATTTAAATAAATTATAAGGCACACAAAGAATAAGATATAAGAAATGGCACACCCCACTAAAGTCACCATGATTCATGTATTGTTCTTATCTGTGTTTGTTAGCGGAAGAGGGATCCGATCCTCCGGAATTTATAGCTCCAGAAGAAGGACATGAACCCGACCCCTCCGAGATAAATCTTTTGTGCCAGGAAAGCTTCGACGAAGGCAAGTCCATCCTTCCCTTGATGCATAATCTACATATTCTCTCTACCACTACCTAAGCCGGGACAAAGGGATGGAATCTATTTTGCATGGTGAGCATGAGAGAGCCCGCATTAACTAATACCTTTTGATCACAAGATATGGGATGGGAAAAGGTGGTAACCAATGATGTTTTCAAAAGTGTGCGATGAAGGGTATTCACCCTCATCACCTGGTGAGTGGGATGATCAGGGACTCCCTGGTTTAGGGGAGGGCCTAAGGTGATGGCTCAGCTGGTTTAGGCGTGAGCAGAAGGATTGTCCTCTCGTATAAGGACCGGTTTGTCATCCTTCATTACCTGTACTCATGAAAATTGCAACCACTCGAGGTTGTGTGGGCAGTCACTCGATCTGAACTCGTACGGTCCAACCCCAGGGTTATGAAGGCTGGGGAGCACCAGGAGGATAAGGAGGGGGAATGTTTTGTCCGGTTTGGACATGGTGGTGGCCCAACTCCTTCTGGTATAACCATTAAGGTTAGGACATGCGAGGAAGGAAAGAGATTCAGACTCGGATCTCATTGGCCATGAGATCGCAGAGCCGGACTAGTGGGTAAAGTGTACCCCTCTGCGCAGAGTTTAAACCTATTCGAATAGTCTGTGTCCACTGGTATGGACGAGTCTGGTGTGGTATGACAATTAGTGTTTCTACAACAACCGGGAACGGGGAAACATGTGTGTGTGTGTAAGTGTGTCTCTGGAAAAAGAAAATGGTGCCACAGGAGCGGGAAGCTCAATGGTGGTTAAGCAAGTGTTATTTCTATTGTTTCGGGGAAACCCTAAAAACAAGTACTGCCTTTCTCTGAAAAAAAGAGTGACTTCAACTCCACCATATGAAGCATGTATGATATAGGTCTCTTTCTCTTTACGGGAGCCGGGTGGGCTTGCGGAATACCTAGTGTATTCACCTAGATTTATTTATGTTTTTCAGCAGCTGGAGACTTCTTTTCTGCTATGCTTGATTGAGAGGGCTGTGTCTTCACCCAGTTCTGCCTGTGGCCTGGGCTAGTTTATCTTCCACTGTGTTTTATAATTTCGGCTCACTCTCGAGCTTGTACCCCAGTATTGTAATAACATTTACTCTGACTCTGCACTATTTGAAGTAAGGAATGAGGTTACTAGCCTCCTAGGACTAGTAATTGTATCACATTTGAGTCCCAAAGGATCAGGACGCTTCATCCGGTGTTACACCGGACAGTCCGGTGAATTATAGCGGAGTGGCTCCCCGAATTCCCGAAGCTGGCAAGTTCAGAGTGGATTCTCCCTGGTGCACCGGACAGTCCGGTGCGCCAGACTAGGGCAGCGTTCGGTTGTCTTTGGCTTTTTGTATTTGAACCCTTTCTTAGACTTTTTATTGGTTTGTGTTGAACCTTTGGCACCTGTAGAACTCATAATCTAGAGCAAAACTAGTTAGTCCAATTGTTTGTGTTGGGCAATTCAACCACCAAAATTCATATAGGAAAAGGTTTGATCCTATTTCCCTTTCAATCTTCCCCTTTTTGGTGATTGATGCTAACACAAACCAAAGCAAATATAAAAGTGCAGAATTGAACTAGTTTGCATAAGGTAAGTGCAAAGGTTACTTGGAATGAAACCAATAATTATTTCTACTAGATATGCATGGATGGTTTTCTTCTTATTTAAAATTTTGGACCACTCTTGCACCACGAGTTTTGTTTTTGCAAATTCTTTGTAAAATTGAATTCTGCACTCTTGCACCCCGAGGTTGCGCACTTGATTTACCAAGGTCTTTAGCCGGTTGTACATGGCTTGCGGGTCTTCTCCTTGGTTGAGCATAAAACGACCGAGCTCCCCCTCGATCGTTTCTCTCTTGGTGATATTGGTCACCTCGTCTCCTTCGTGTGCGGTTTTGAGCACATCCCAAATCTCCTTAGCGCTCTTCAACCCTTGCACCTTGTTATACTCCTCTCGACTTAGAGAGGCGAGGAGTATAGTGGTAGCTTGGGAGTTGAAGTGCCGGATTTGGGCAACCTCGTCCGAATCATAATCTTCATCCCCCCGCGATGGTACATGTACTCCAATCTCAACAACATCCCAAATGCTAGTGTGGAGTGAGGTTAGATGGTGCCTCATTTTGTCACTCCACATATTATAATCTTCACCATCAAAAACTGGTGGTTTGCCTAATAGGACGGAAAGTAAAGGAGTACGTTTGGAAATGCGATAATATTGTAGGGAGATCTTACTAAACTTCTTGCGCTCATGGCGCTTAGAAGTGACGGATGGCGCGTCGGAGCCAGAGGTGGATGGCGATGACGAATCGGTCTCGTAGTAGACCACCTTCTTCGTCTTCTTTTTCTTGTCGCCACTCCGATGCAACTTGTGAGGAGGTGATTCCTCCTTCTTCTTGTTGCGGGACTCTCCCGATGGAGCCTTCCCGTGGCTTATAGCGGGCTTCTCGCCGGTCACCATCTCCTTCTTGGCGTGCTCTCCTGACATCACTTTGAGCGGTTAGGCTCTAATGAAGTACCAGGCTCCGATACCAATTGAAAGTTGCCTAGAGGGGGGGTGAATAGGCTAAAAATTATAAACTTAAGCACAACTACAAGCCAGGGTTAGCGTTAGAAATATAATCGAGTCCGAAAGAGAGGGCAAAAACAAATCACAAGCAAATGAAGAGTGAGACGCGGTGATTTGTTTTACCGAGGTTCGGTTCTTGCAAACCTACTCCCCGTTGAGGTGGTCACAAAGACCGGGTCTCTTTCAACCCTTTCCCTCTCTCAATCGGTCACTTAGACCGAGTGAGCTTTCTCCTTATCTCACGGGTCACTTAGACCCTGCAAGGACCACCACACACTTGGTGTCTCTTGCCTTGGTTACAAAACACTTGAGAACAAGAAATGAGGAAGGAAGAAAGCGATCCAAGCGCAAGAACTCAAAAGAACACAAATATCACTCTCTCACTAGTCACTATTTGATTGGAACGATCTTTGGACTTGGGATAGGATTTGATCTCTTTGTTTGTGTCTTGGAGTGAAGTCTAGAGCTCTTGTATTGAATGCAATCGCTGAAAACTTGGATTCATTGGAGTATTGGTGGTTAGGGTTATTTATAGTCCCAACCACCAAAGTGGCCGTTGGGAGGGGCTGCTGTCGTATGGCGCACCGGACAGTCCGGTGCACCACCGGACACTGTCCCGTGCGCCAGCCACGTCACCCAACCGTTAGGGTTCGACCGTTGGAGCTCTGACAAGTGGGGCCACCGGACAGTCCGGTGGTGCACCGGATAGTCACTGTTCACTGTCTGGTGCGCCTTCTGACGCCTACACTAACTTCTACGCGCGCAGGCGCGCACTATAGCGTTTCACTGTTCCTTTGTAGACGACCGTTGGCACGAAGTAGCCGTTGCTCCGCTGGCACACCGGATAGTCCGGTGTTACACCGGACAGTCCGGTGTTACACCGGACAGTCCGGTGAATTATAGTGGAGTGGCTCCTCGAATTCCCGAAGCTGGCAAGTTCAGAGTGGATTCTCCCTCGTGCACCGGACACTGTCCGGTGGTGCACCGGACAGTCCGATGCGCCAGACCAGGGCAACCTTCGGTTGTCTTTGGCTCTTTGTATTTGAACCCTTTCTTGGACTTTTTTATTGGTTTGTGTTGAACCTTTGGCACTTGTAGAACTCATAATCTAGAGCAAAACTAGTTAGTCCAATTGTTTGTGTTGGGCAATTCAACCACCAAAATTCATATAGGAAAAGGTTTGACCCTATTTCCCTTTCAACGGCTGCTACTCCCGGCTTGAGATCCACCAATCTTGCATTTCCTGTCCTCCATCTCTCGGCGCTTCCTTTCGGTCATGATTGCTCTGTCGATCAAATGCTAGAAGGTAGGGAAAGTGTGGTTCATCAGTTGGTAGTGAAGGGGTCAACCAAACCTCTCAAAAAACGGTACTATCTCTTAGCATTTATGTTGACATCTTCGGGTGCATAGCGTGACAACTGCAGAAACTTGTCCCTATACTCACTGGCAAATATGGGGCCTTGCTTCAATGCTAGAAATTCCTCCTTCCTCATGATCATTAATCCTTCAGGCACATGATAATGATGGAAATTGTCCCTAAACTCCTCCCAGGTGATGGCTTCAGGGTCTGCATGGGTGGCGAGGTAGGACTCCCACCAAGACTATGATGCTCCCCTTAGCAAGCGGGGACCATATAGAACCTTCTCACGATCATTGCACTGAACAGTGTGCAACTCACGCCCTATGATACGCAACTAATCTTCAGCGTCCATGGGGTCAGCAGAATGGGCAAAAGATAGGGGATGACCCCTCATGAACTCCACTCGCTTGTCTCTGGGCATATGTGGCATTTGAACTTGCATATGAGGTTGAGGGGGTTGCTGCTGTTACACCTGCTGCATTGCTGCTAAAGTTTGGGCAATTGCTTGGACTGCTTGGATTTGCATCAGGAACATCTACTCAATGGTCATCAGGGGTGGCGGTGGCAACTACTACTGAGGTGCCTCCTCCTGGGGTGTATGCTGCTCCTGTTGAGCACGCCTTCCACCTCTGCGCTTGTTTTCAAACATCTATAGAAAGCATACACACATTGGATCTGACTCTGCATTCTTTCAGCATAAGCAAAGGTATATGGAAATATTCATAACACTGAACAATTAATCATCTTCATTAACTCTCAACACAACCAACACAACTTTTCAGATAAAGAGAAAAGTAGAAATAAATGGGTTGTCCAACTAAATAACTAACTTTATTAATAACTACACCAAGTGGCAGGGGTTTCCACACCTTGGTGACAATCATTACAAAGATCCAACTTCATTACGAGTTCATCACGACAAGCATTAAAACATATGTAACACCACGTCCAATCCCTGGACTGGCAGTACTTACTCCTGGCAGCTCTCTAGGATCATATATCGTCCCCACAGACCAACACGAGTCTTTTGTGCGCACTTTGTCCTCACTCATGCGTACCCGAGAAAACTTTCCGGTCGGTCACCCATCCCAAATTGCTCCAAGCCAAGCACACTTAACTTGGAGGCTCTTTCGAGATAGGCTTTCAAAAAAGAAGATACACCTTGTTGATATGATTACTCTATTAATTCTATTAAGCCTTGAGCCAGGACATCCCATCCCAGGGGCCAGGATATCACAATCCACCCCCTTAGAAGACCGACGTCCTCGTCGGTCAACCCCAATCCAGGAACCTCCACTCATAGCCACGTCTGTGTGTCTAGTGTCATCATATGCCATGCCATGTGACCACTCCGGGCCCACATGCGCCATATACCCGAACCCCCTAGCCCACACACGCCCATGAAACCT
The DNA here is from genome assembly GCA_029449295.1 of Zea luxurians. Classification (NCBI taxonomy): domain Eukaryota; kingdom Viridiplantae; phylum Streptophyta; class Magnoliopsida; order Poales; family Poaceae; genus Zea; species Zea luxurians. The sequence goes on along the minus strand of JAOPSE010000007.1, from coordinate 123,543,861 downwards.
TGAGGGTTGGTTCTGATACCACTTGTAACACCCCGTCCAATCCCTAGACCGACGATACTTACTCCTGTCAGCTCTCTAGGATCATATATCGTCCCCACAGACCAACACGAGTTTTTTGTGCGCACTTTGTCCTCACTCATGCGCACCCAAGAAAACTTTCTGGTCGGTCACCTATCCCAAATTGCTCCAAGCCAAGCACACTTAACTTGGAGGTTCTTTCGAGATAGACTTCCGAAAAAGAAGATGCACCTTGTTGATATGATTACTCTATTAATTCTATTAAACCTTGGGCCAGGACATCCCATCCCAGGGGCCAGGATATCACAACATATGATAAGCAAACTAAGACTAACTAAGACTAAGATACTAAATTAAGCATTATTACAGACTCTGACTCTGTCAATCTATGGCTTCAAATCTATCTGGTTCCTGCAGTCAGGGTGCCATAAGCAAAGCAACCAGGGGGCGCCAAACGGTTAGGGTTATTAGGTAGGAGTATGCTAAACCCATATCTAGTGATTTGTTGATTGTCTGCCTATCTATGCAAATTGCATGTAGCTAAATTACATGTGGTTCAATATAAGTCATAAGTTGAAAATAAAGCATGGTGATGCAGTGCTAGTGTTTATACTACATTGTGCCAATGTTTTTTCAGTTTATCCAATTTATATTAGCTGCTAATGTTTTTTTCTTATGCTTACTTGTAGAGCTTTTGGTGGAAGTAATGCATAATTTGAGAAGAAAAATGTAGCTATAGTGCACGTGTGATAAGCTTATGCAATGTATTTTTCTCCCGAAACATTTTTTTATATTATTATCTTGGTTGGATATTTGGTGCTACTCGAATTAAATTAACTCTATCAAGATGCATGATGTCAGTAGCAACAACTGCTGCTTTTTATGCCAACTGGATTGTAAAGCAAAAGTTTTAATGTGTGATAAACTAGATTATTTCTAGAATAATTGTCTGAAACTGTAAGTTGAAACAATCTGAATCTATGCGTAAGCTAGAATCTTCTCTGCAGAATAATGGGATAATTATCTATAAGCTGTTATTATTTATGAAAATGTCTGAATCTGTCCAGTGTGACTCCCTAGGGAATCTTCCAAATAGCATTACAGGCTGTTTGGTTCCCCAAAATTGGCCTAAATTAAATCATTTTCTAAGAATTGGTTTGGCTCCCAAGAATTAGCCTTCCCTAAAATTGGTCTAAATTAAATCATTTTCTAGAATTGGTTTGGCTCCCAAGAATTAGCCTGATAGGGCGTTTGAATCTATTCATTTTGGACGAATTAGAATTTACTTAATAAAGTAACTTATTTAGCTTAGAATTTATCATTCCACCACTTTCCAGAATTTATGAGGTGGAGGATGATAAATGATTTTATATATCAGTACAATTTGTTTCCACTCTATAACTTATAAAATAATCTTCAGCTCACTTATCTATAGTAAAAATATAGCACATAATTTTTTCCGATATTTTACTAATAATAATATACAAACATATATAAAACTAAATTAACTTAATTAATATGTGCCTAAATTATTATTATTAGAATAAAATTTAATTCCAAGGATTGAAACGTTGCGTGAGTTGAACCATTTTTGACCATTTCAACCTAATTCCAATCCGCATAAACGTGGCTTTCTCTCAGTTCAGAGTTCAGACGCTTCACCATCGGAAAGGCCACAGCTAGGGTTCGATACTTCGATCCCCACTCCATCTCCACCGAAGACCGTCGCGTCGCTCCGCCACGGAAGCAGCTCAAGTGAGTCCTCTACCTCGCCCTCATCCATCTCCCATCTTCCTCGCCCTCTTCCCTATGTGCTGTACCGATGCCGACGCGCACAGGGACCGGCTCGGGTGGGGCTGCGACTGTCGCGCGGTTGGATCCGAGGCTATGGAGCAGTGAGCTCCGTAGTTGACGGCCACCTCAATCTCCTTGGTGAATCTGTATAGGTCTGGCCACCTGCTGCTCGCCTCCGTGACGTGCACTGTTGTGGACCCTGGCAACTTTGCTCTGCTGTTCATGGGGGTGATATTTGGTGTGGGCATGCGCACGAGGAATGGGAATGGGAATCAAAATTTACTTGGTCATCAATTTGATTTTCACGAATAAGAAGGGTTCAAGCATCTCATATTACATCACCAATCAGTTTATCAATTGACATCTCTAACCTTTTTTCTGTCTATACAGATTTCTCTATACGATGAGCTGGAGATTTCCTCTCTTCGGGTATGGTGATATTATTGAAATCAATCTAGGCTGTTGTCACTATCTATGTTTTATGAGCCCTGGCATCTCATCTATCTGCTTAAATTAGTTAGGCTTTACCTATTCCTGATTTCCTATATGCATTTGGTACATGTTTTCTTTGGAACCTTCTACTTCAAATAAGTTGTGCAATCACAAGACCATGGTGCTTAGTTTTAGTTTTTTTCTCCTTGTACACCCTCACATTCCAAAAGTTCTTTGGTCAATATAAGAGAATTGTATGTACCTAATTTCTATGTGTCATTTTCCTGTGGATGCATCTTAACAGTTATACTGAATGTTTAAGGATGCCATATAAGAAATTATGCCTCAGAAGTTCTGAAAATTTTGCTCTCTTGGTTATTGCTATTGGCTCTGCTGAATGCACTCATAGCAGCTCTCAGCAGCAGCAAGCAGATCCAAGTTTCCAGGACATCCCTACGCAGTCTTGGTACCCTCCCTCGGTGGTAGGTTCCTCTTCACGTCCATCCACCCCTACCTCTTCTAGTGCTAGTCTACACCAAAGAGCTTCAGATAGTCCGCAGTCTTCATCCCGTGGGCAACCATCTCCTGCTGAGGCTGCAGGGATAATTGCCCGTTTGAAGGATAAGAGGTTAGCGCACAGTCTTATTCCCTCTAGTGATTTATCTCTGGCTTTCTTGCATACAAGGTTGTCTCCTCTATCACATATTTATTATGTTGCATTGAAATACTTTCTCATCCTTTACTATGAAGCACATGCTCTTAGGGTTATCCCCAAACTGGGACATTTACCAAAACTGTCTCCAGATCTATAACATACGACTTCTCTAATTTGGATACCTTAACACTATACTAGGGCAACCATTATGTTATGGATTGGCATCTCATATCTGTGAACGGCTTGTAGGGTGATTGTAAGGGTAATAAAAGTATAGATGATCTGGTCATCTAGAAAATGGCATTTGGTGTAGGTTGGAGAACTAGTTGATAAATGTTGTATAATTTTGGATTGACCATTTATGCATGGCTGATTCTTTGTGCTGTGTTTGCTAATTCTCTTTGTTGACAGCATATGTATTTGCACAATATTAATTTTCCGGATGATGCATCATTTGGCTGGAGTTGACAACCTTGTTATACAATGCTATTTTAATATTTTTTATGCAGTATTGAGGAGTTACAAAGGCTATTGAAAGACAGAGAGGCATATAATGCATTCTTTAACTCACTTGATCAAGTGAAAACCCAGAACAATGTAAGCTCTGTTGCACGACCACTTTTTATATTTGTGATGCTGAGTTCACCAGAGGATGCTACAAGTCCTTTCCGCAACATAACCCACATTTTTATGGCCTGTTTGGAATGGAATGAAAAACACAGGAAAGGAAAAAACTATAGGAATAGGAAATGCGTGTAGTGGCAAAACAGATGATTGGAACACTGGAATATTTTCGGTTGGTCTTTGGAATTCAGGAATAGGAACATAGAAAAAATTGGAAATAAACAGGAATCCAATTTGCCTGAACTGGATGTGCACAACTTCTTTTTAGTAATCATCAGATGGATTAACTCATCTCTATAGGCACGAGAGTTTTTTCCCCTAGCCACTGCTATATGAACCATTCAAACTGCTAAACCACAACAGCGAAGATTGAGTACTTCAGCTATCTACTTTCTGCTGGTCGTTCCCTCCCAAGCTTGATCTTATTTCTTCCCCAAGCCTCATCTGGTCTCTCTCCTTCACCGGCCAGCACCTCTGTCAGGGCCTAAGGAGGCCCACGGAGGGGCTGCGGCAGCAGCAACCATGGGCCCTCCAAGGGGAATTAGATAAGGATAGAGATAAGATTAGAAGATTAGTTGAGATTATTTAGGAGAATAGTTGAGATTATCTAGGAAGGTTATCCGTTAGTAGTTTGTTGAGAGTTTTTAGGAGAGTTTTAAGGAGATAAGGATCTCTAGCTAGATAGGGGCGGCCAGACGGCCTATTTATGTAATCAATGGATGAGAAATAAAGCAGGCAAGAATTAGAAGGGAGAAACCCTCCTCTTGCTCGGCCGTGGGCAGAGGCCCCCGGCCGGTGTTCCTGCCCCTCTGATACCCCTCTCCAATCCCTCATCGATCTAGCGACCATAACAAGCTGGCGTTGTCCGCACGGCTCCAGACGTCGGCGGTTGTGGGCATACAAGCTGCTGCACGTGGCTTCCTTGCACAACGGAGAGTGCGGGAGATGCGCCGGCAGATGCTCGAGGCAGCCTTGGTGACGGTTGACCTTGGCACACGGGGGTGCGACCTCACCATGTCGGACGGCCATCAGCAGCGGCACCGGGCCGCTATCTCCAAGTGCGAGCATGGTATGTGTCCTGCGGGCGACGAACTTCAACTCTACGACAGCGGCAGTAGGGAAGGCACTCCCCTCGTCATCGGCAAGGGCGCACTATTTAGCGCCACCACATTCCGCTACCGGCCGCCATGAGGGCGCCACCGCTGGTTATTGTTGCGACCTACTCCAGGTGCCCGTCCATGTGCTCCCCTTTCGTCCAGATGGCGTCCATGGGATCCAAGTGGCTGCACACGTGCAAGTCCAATGCCCGGAGGGTGTCCGCCTTATCTTATGGGGTCAAAAAAAATTCAGATTCGGAATAATAAAATAAGCCGAGATGTAAAAGGCTTGTCTTCTAGGTGTCTGGTTTTGGGTCAAGTAGACTCGGTCTTTAAGCATCCATCATGCTGCAGCTCGAGGACGAGCTGCTTGTCCAGGAGGGGTGTAGTGTCAGAGCCTAAGGAGGCCCACAGAGGGGCTGCGTCAGGAGCAGCCATGACCCTCTAAGGGGGATTAGATAAGGATAGTTAGAGATAAGATTAGAATATTAGTTGAGATTATCTAGGAGATTAGTTGAGATTATCTAGGAAGGTTATCAGTTAGTAATTGTTGAGAGTTTTTAGGAGAGTTTTAAGGAGACAAAGATCTCTAGCCAGATAGGGGCGGCTAGCTGGTCTATTTATGTAATCAATGGATGAGAAATAAAGGAGGATAAGGATCTCTAGCTAGATAGGGGCGGCTAGCTGGCCTATTTATGTAATCAATGGATGAGAAATAAAGGAGGCAAGAATTAGAAGGGAGAAACCCTCCTCTTGCTCGGCCGTGGGCAGAGGCCCCTGGCCGACGTTCCTGCCCATCGATACACCTCTCTAATCCCTCACCGATCTAGCGACCATAACATCTGGTATCGGCTAGCTTGGGTTTCGATCTGATCCCATGGCTTCTGCTGTCAATTTCGCGGCGTCATCCTGGCAACCGGGGTCCCCATCTCCATGGACTGCGCCGCATGTCACCTTCATCACGTCGTCGTGGCAACCGACGTCCCCGTCTCCATGGGTTGCGCCACATGCCACCTTCATCACATCATGCTGGCAACTAGCGTCCCTATCTCCATGGGCACCATCGCCTGCCAATTTTATCACCACATCCTGGACGTCGGCGTGCCCATCCCCAGGAACAACGCCAAATTTCGTCACATCATCTTCGTTGACGGCGTCTTCGTCCCCATGGGCGACGCCACTAGGGGCAGCCACGACTCAGCAATCACCAGCTCCATCGATGGGGGACTTGTGGACCAACATAAGGGCTGATCTCGCAAAGATGCAAGCCACGCTCCAGAAGGTTGAGCAAGGGCTGCTTCAAATCAAGGCAGCAGTGCAACATGAGCAGCACCAGCTGGCGTTGTCCGCACGACTCCAGAAGTCGGCGGCTGTGGGCATACAAGCTGCTGCTCGTGGCTTCCTTGCACGACGGAGAGTGTGGGAGATGCGCCGGCGGATGCTCAAGGCAGCCCTGGTGACGGTTGACCTCGACACATGGGGGCACGACCTCACCCTGTCGGACGACCATCAGCAGCGGCACCGGGCCGCTATCTCCAAGTGCGAGCATGGTACGTGTCCCGCGGGCGATGAACTTCGACTCTACGGCAGCGGCGGTAGGGAAGGCACTCCCCTTGTCATCGGCAAGGGCGCACTATTTAGCGCCACCACATTCCGCTACCGGACGCCACGAGGGCGTCTCCGCTGGTTATTGTTGTGACCTATTCCAGGTGCCCGTCCATGTGCTCCCTTTTCGTCCAGATGGCGTCCATGGGATCCAGGTGGCTGCACACGTGCAAGTCCAATGCGCGGAGGGTGTCCAACTTATCTTATGGGGTCAAAAAAAAATCAGATTCGAAATAATAAAATAAGCCAAGATGTAAAAAGTTTGTCTTCTAGGTTTTTGGTTTTGGGTCAAGTAGACTCGGTCTTTGAGCACCCGTCATGTTGCAGCTCGAGGACGAGCTGCTTGTCCAGGAGGGGTGTAGTGTCAGGGCCTAAGGAGGCCCACGGAGGGGCTGCGACAGCAGCAACCATGGCCCCTCCAAGGGGAATTAGATAAGGATAGTTAGAGATAAGATTAGAAGATTAGTTGAGATTATTTAGGAGAATAGTTGAGATTATCTAGGAAGGTTATCCGTTAGTAGTTTGTTGAGAGTTTTTAGGAGATTTTTAAGGAGATAAGACCAACTCCAGCAGTACTCCGTATCCCACTCCGTATCCCTTTTTTACACGGTCGCGGGCACTGTTTCGCTCTCCAGCAGTCTCCGCATCCCTCTCCGCAAAACGCACGGCCTGTACCTGCACTCCCCATTTCCACGCTTTCTCTCTCCTCTCCGCAGCTCTCTGCGTGCGCGCGCGCCTGCTGACGGGCCCTAGGTGTCATAGACTGCATGCGGAGCGGGATGGGGAGTGTTGCTGGAAACGGAGACGGATACGGAGAGGAGAGAGAATCTGTTGGCCGCGCGTTTTAGGGATACGGAGAGGGAGTCTGCTGGAGTTGGTCGGATCTCTAGCTAGATAGGGGCGGCCAGGCGGCCTATTTATGTAATCAATGGATGAGAAATAAAGCAGACAAGAATTAGAAGGGAGAAACCCTCCTCTTGCTCGGCCGTGGGCAGAGGCCCCCGGTCGGTGTTCCTGCCCCTCTGATACCCCTCTCCAATCCCTCATCGATCTAGCGACCATAACAACCTCTCTCATCCTACACACATTTGTTAGATGCCTCTGCATGTGTCCTTGTTGTATTCGGTCTCATATATAGGGTTCTTGTTGTACACGGTCTCTATCTTGTATCGATGTATATATTCAGGCCTAATGCCCTCATATTGATTATGGGTGCTATTCATAACTTGGTATACAAAGCCAAAATTAGGGTTAGAGTTATTCTTCTCTTTCTCTAATTGTTCCTCTCTAACATCGTCATCTTCTCGAGATTGCTTGTGCTCTCATGCCTGCTTCCTTTTCCCCCCTCTTCTGGCCTGAGGCTATGTCTACTGCCACCTATTTCACTAACATTTAGCCTTCCTGGGCTCTTCACGATGGTGTTTTTTGAGCATATTTATGACAAGGTGCTTGGCTACTCGAGTCTTCATCTTTTTAGTTGTGTGTGCCTTGTGCTTCTTGCACCTCGTGAGCGCACTAAGTTGACTAATCGGTCGGTTGAGTTTGTTTTTTGGGTATAGTGCTGAGCACAAGGGATATCGTTGAGATCTGGTTGTTTGACGGATGCGGATGTCTTGGGATGTGGTTTTTGATGAGTCTCGTCCTTTTTACCCTTGTTCTTCTGTTATTTTCTCAACGTCTCTTGTAGACCCACTTTCTTTCTTCTTTATATTTGATGCTGCTATAGCCCGTGTGTCGATCTCCCGCTTGACACATCCTTTTGTATTGTCTTCTGTCTTCTTTAGAGCTTTCGGCCGTGGTTCCAGACTACATCGTGAAACCTTCTGTGACATAGGTCTATACACGACACCATTTCTCAGATGTTTCTGCTCTGCCATCTTCTAATGTGGCCCCTGTGTAAGTAGAGGGACTCTAACTCTCATCAAGAGGATGACACTATGAGTTGGGACAATTTTCTGTTTTATTTCTTCAAACACTACACAATGCCATACCCTTAGAGGGGTTGGGGACACATATTTATAGCCCTAGGGGCTGCACTACCACACCTTCTCACACACAATACACAACAGAATTGTCCTCTAGATGCTAAAGAGACTACAAAGGACAGTCAAAAGCGACTGTTGTCCTCTAGATGCTAAAGTGACTACAGAGGACAGTCAAAAAGTGACTGCTGTCCTCTAGATGCTAAAGAGACTACAGAGGACAGTCAAGCTGTCCTCTAGATGCTAAAGGACTACAGAGGACAGTCAAAAGCAGGCTGTCCTCTAGATGCTCAAGACTTATTCCATCATTCTCCCCCTAAGTCTTGGGCGTCATCTTGTGAGAAAGTTGGGCCATCCCGGACCTGGAGCAAAGCTCAACAAACTTGATCTTCCCAAGGGGCTTGGTGAGCAGGTCTGCAAGCTGATCCTTGGTGTTGATGTAGCGCGCCTTGATGCTCCCTTCTGCCAAGCAGTCTCGGATGAAGTGGTATCTCAGCCGGATGTGCTTGCTTCGTTCATGGAACACGGGGTTCTTGGCCAATGCCAGAGCGGACTGGCTGTCCACCCTGAGTTCCACCGCTCCAGTGTCTCTCCCGAGGAGATCACCGAGTAGTCGAGCCAGCCAGAGCGCCTGAGTCGAAGTAGTGGACGCCGCTATGTACTCGGCCTCGCAGCTGGACATGGCCACCACCTGCTGCTTGACCGACTGCCAGCTAATGAGGCACTTGCCGAGGAAGAAGAGGATCCCGCTTGTGCTCTTGCTAGTGTCGATGTCGCCGGCGTGGTCGATGTCGCTGTACCCGACAAGGTGTGCCCCCCCAGGGCACCTCGGGTAGTAGAGACCGTGGTCGAGAGTCCCCGCAACATAGCGGATGATCCTCTTCACAGCCTGCTCATGCTCCGTCGTCGGTCGCTGCAGAAACCGACTAACGTAGCCGACGGAGTATGCCAAGTCAGGCCGTGTGTGGACGAGGTAGCGAAGGCTCCCCACAAGACGCCAGTACTGTGTAGCGTCCACCTCCTCCGTTGTGCTGTCGCGACTCAGCTTCAGCCTCTCCTCCATCGGAGTGAGAGCTGGGTTGCAGTCGGTGAGCCCAGCCAGCTCAACAATGCGCTTGGCGTAGGCGGTCTGGCAAAGTGTGATCCCGGAGTCTCCCTGGTGCACCTCAATCCCCAGGTAGAAGGAGAGATGCCCCAGGTCACTCATTTGGAAGGTGGCCTTCATCTCTTCCTTGAACGCTGCCACCTCTGCATTCTTGGCGCCGGTGATCACCAAGTCGTCGACGTAGACACCCACCAGCAGGGCACTTCCTCCATTGCCCCGCCGATAGATGGCCGCCTCGTGCGGGCTTGGCATGAAGCCCATCCTCTTGAGCGTGGAATCCAGCTTGGCATTCCACGCCCTTGGTGCCTGTCGCAAGCCGTAGAGGGCCTTGCGCAGGCGCAACACCTTGCCCTCCTTGCCAGGGATCGCAAAACCTGGCGGCTGGTGTACATAGACCTCCTCCTTTAAGTCGCCGTTAAGAAACGCCGACTTGACATCCATGTGATGAACATGCCAGCCCTCCAGGGCTGCCAGCGCGAGGAGGAGTCACACGGATTCCATCCGTGCTACAGGGGCGAAGGCATCGTCGAAGTCGATCCCCTCCTGCTGCAAGAAACCACGTGCCACCAAACGAGCCTTATGCTTGACGATGGCGCCAGCTTCATCCCTCTTCAGTTTGAACACCCACTTAAGGGTGATCGTGCGATGACCATGAGGGAGATCAGCGAGCTCCCAGGTGCGGTTCGTCTCAACCGCGTCCATCTCCGACTGCATCGCGGCACGCCAAGCCGCATGTTTCTCGGCCTCCGCGAAAGACCGAGGCTCACCATCGTCGCATGCAAGATGCAACTCTCCTGCCAGAATGCGAGATGCAGGGCCTAGCATCGACGGGTCGATGAGAAGGCCCTCCACCCGTCGATACCGCAACGGCTCGCCGTCGTAGCATGCGTCGACGCGCTCCTCGTCGCGGGACAGAGGGGTCACGAGCTCCACTGGGTCGTGCTCGACACAAGCTGGTGTCGGAGAGGACGTTCCCGGAGAGGGTACCGTCGGTGCTGGAGTACGTGGTGGCGAGGAGCTCGTTGTAGCCGGAGTCATGGCTGGAGTGCGTGGTGGTGAAGAGCTCGTTGTAGCAGGAGCTGGAGAGTTTGGCGCTGGAGTCGGTGGAGACTTAGGGGCTGGGGTAGACCTGCTCGGAGAAGAGTTGCCTACTCCCCCAGCTCCCTCAAAGTGGACGTACTCGATGGTGAAGTCGTACGTCGGAGTCGTGCCGTCGTCCACCGCCTTGTCCCACGCCCATCCTCGCCCTTCGTCGAACACTACGTCGCGCGCCATGCGCACACACTGTGTTCTTGGGTCAAGGATGCGGTAGGCCTTCGAGCCCTTCGCGTAGCCAATGAACACCCCCGGGGTGCTCCTATCGTTGAGCTTGCTGATGTGGCCAAGCTCCTTGGTGAACGCGAGACAGCCGAAGACCCGTAGGTGAGAGACCGCCGGCTTGCGCCCATACCAAGCCTCGTACGGTGTCATCCCGTTGAGAGCCTTGGTGGGCGAGCGGTTGAGGATGTAAACCGCTGTCACCACCGCCTCTCCCCAGAAGACAGCTGGTATTCCTCTCTGCTTGAGGAGAGCCCGAGCCATCCCCACAACCGTCTGGTTGAGCCGCTCGACGACGCCGTTCTGCTGCGGGCTGTACGGCGCGGAGTAGTGGCGCTGAACGCCCTCATCCGCGCAGTACGACGCGAACTCAGCCGCCGTGAATTCGCCGCCGTTGTAGGTGCGCAACACGCGCAGCTTGCGGCCGCACTCCGCCTCCGCAGCGACCTGCACACGCCTGATGGCGTTCGCAGCCTCTCCCTTGCTGCCAAGGATCATCACCCACATGTAGCGGGAGAGATCGTCGACGAGCAGCAAGAAGTAGCGTCGTCCTCCTGGTGTGGCTGGTGTCACCGGGCCACACAAGTCCCCATGCACGAGCTCGAGCCTCTCCTTGGCTCGGAAGCTCGACTGCTAGGGAAAGGGGAGCCGTCTCTGCTTTGTCAACACGCAGACATCGCAGAATTGCTCCACATGGTCAAGGCACAGCATGCCTCGTACCATCTCCTTGGCACTGAGCCGCTTCAGGGCCTCGAAGTTAAGGTGCCCGAAGCGCTCGTGCCACTGCCATGCCCCGTCGTCTCGACGAGCAGCAAGGCAGCAAGGTTGTGCCACCTTCACATTGAGGATGTATAGCCGATTTGGACTCCTGTGTACCTTGGCAAGAAGGCGACGAGAGGGATCCCAGATCCTCATGACTCCGTGCTCGACCTCCACGCGCGAACCGTTCTCATCCAGCTGTCCCAAGCTGATGATAGAGTTCCTCAACGCGGGGATGTAGTAGACTCCGGTGAGCAGCCTGTGCTCACCAGACGCGGCGGTGAAGACGACTGAGCCGACACCCTTGATCTCTACGCCGGAGGCGTCCCCAAACTTGACGGAGCCTTGGACGCTAGAGTCAAGCTCGGTGAAGAACTCCCGTCGGCCGGTCATGTGATGAGTGGCGCCGGTGTCGAGGCACCATCCTTCGATCATGTCCTTGTTGGAGCCGTCGCCAAGGAAAGCGCGTGCTTTCGACTCATCAAGGTGGAGGAGTGCCGCTGCGGCCGGTGCCGCTGGAGATGGCTCGATGCTTGCATGTGCTAGGAGCAGAGCCTCCTCCTCCGCCTCCGCCTGTGCGACGTTGGCCTGGCCACGTCGTGGCTGTCGACAGTCCCTGGCCTAGTGGCCAAGCTTGCCGCAGTTGTGACAGTCGTCGTCTCGTGCCGGCTTCTTGTTGCCGACGGCGCCGCCTTGGGCACCTCCACGGGCACCACCCTCAGCATGTCCTCGCGTCCAGGCCTGGGCGCCTCCACGCGCCTTGCGCGGCTTGCCGCGTTTGCGGCCTCGTGTCGAAGAGGACTCCCCCTTCTTCTGGTCACCCTGGCAGGCCTCCCATTGCTCCCGTGTGAGATGTAGCTTCCCGCCAATAGTGATAGGGCCAGAGGGAGCCTGTGGTTCGTCGCCGTTGACCACCTTGAGACGAGCTATCGCCTCTTCGATCGTCATCGTGGAGAGGTCTAGCAGAGACTCGATCGAGCGAGCGATCTGCTTGTACTTCTCCGGGATGCAACAGAAGAGCTTCTCAACAGCTCTCTCCTCATCGTAGGTGTCGTCGCCGAACTGCACCATCTTCTGCAACAGAGTGTTGAGGCGGAGAGCAAAGTCATCAACATCCTCACCTGGCTTGAAGGCCAGGTTCTCCCACTCCTTGCGAAGTGCCTGCAGTGTGGTCTTGCGGGCACGGTCGCTGCCGATGCGGGTCGCAGCGATGGCGTCCCAGGCCTCCTTGGCAGTCCGCTTCTGGGAAAGCGAAAACTGCATCTCGGACGGGACTGCAGCAATGAGGGCATCCAACGCCCGCCGATCCTCGTGGTAGTCGACGTCGCCGTACCGAACTGCTTCCCACATTTGGCGAACCTGGAGCCGTACCCTCATCACCGCGGCCCACTCGACGTAGTTGGTCTTGGTGAGGGTAGGCCACCCACCGCCGGGACCGATGTCCCTGACAATGGCCTGGGCCATGCGACGACCATGGTACCGATCCGGGGAGGGAGAGTCGCGCCGCCTGTAGAGGCCGCGATCTCCGTCGACCCGGTCGCCACCGTCGGGAGCACCGCCGACGCGTCTACGCCCGTCTGGGCTGCCGCCGCGTGCGCCCTCGCCCAGAGCGCCGTCAGCGCGTCGGCGCCTATCTGGGCTGCCGCCACGCGCCCCCCCATGGGGGTGCGCGGCTGCCCACTGTGCAGCCTACTCTCGCGCTGCTTCCCTCGCCAGCCTGAGCTCTTCGTCGGTGTTGTCGTCGACAGAAGCAGAGCTGCCAGCTCTACTGCCGCGCAGAACCTCGAGCTCTGCTGCCGCCGCACGTGCAGCATCCGCCGCCTCCGCTGCTTCTACTTCCGCTCTCGCCGCTGCCAGTTCCGCCGCCGCCAACCGTGCTGCCCTCGCCGCTGTCGCTGCAGCCGCTGCTGCTGCTCGCTCGCGTTCTTGTGCCGCGGCGACCTCGGCCTCTTGCTGGCGCCGCGCACTCGAAGTGGCCGAGCGTATGGACATGGTTGGCTAGTGAGGGGTCGCTGCGTGTGGAAGAGGCTGTCTCAAACGAAAGGCTGCTCGTCTGAGCAGGGGAGGAAGGAACAGTTGGAGCTCTTGCTGCCGACTGGTTGTGGGGATGGCTCGGGAAGGAGATGAGCACGAGATGTTTAGGTTGCAGGATAGTTTGCCTCTGATACCAATTGTAAGTAGAGGGACTCTAACTCTCATCAAGAGGATGACACTATGAGTTGGGGCAATTTTCTGTTTTATTTCTTCAAACACTACACAATGCCATACCCTTAGAGGGGTTGGGGACACATATTTATAGCCCTAGGGGCAGCACTACCACACCTTCTCACACACACTACACAACAGAATTGTCCTCTAGATGCTAAAGAGACTACAGATGACAGTCAAAAGCGACTGTTGTCCTCTAGATGCTAAAGCGACTACAAAGGACAGTCAAAAAGTGACTGCTGTCCTCTAGATGCTAAAGAGACTACAGAGGACAGTCAAGCTGTCCTCTAGATGCTAAAGGACTACAGAGGACAGTCAAAAGCAGGCTGTCCTCTAGATGCTCAAGACTTATTCCATCACCCTGTTTGTTTCAGCTTTTTGGAGCTTTTGGCCACCAAAAGCTGTTGCAGACTGCCAAACGCTCAGCTTTCCAGTCAGCTTCTATAAAATTCGTTTAGGTAAAAACCATTCAAAATTAACATAAACAAATAATCGGTTGAGTCATTGCAATAGTAGGAATCCGTCACTTTCTAGATCCTGAGTCCTATGGACACCTTTATCTTCCTCCGCACGTAATCCTAATGATACACAGATTCTCTACACAGCCAGATTCTCCCTATAGCCAGATTCTTAGAAAAGTTGGTCAGAATCCTTCTGATGCTTCAGCTTCTCGTGCTAGATCATCTTGTCCTACTGAATCATCTTCTCCTACCGAGCCATCCTCACCTAGTGATTCGTCACCTGAGTCATTTCTTCGTCGTAGTCATCGATCTCGTCAACCTGTTGATTTGTATGGTTTTGGACCAGTTATTTGGCAAGGTTTTGCTGGTACTGTTCTTTCTGAATTGACTTATCGTGATGTTATTCTTCATCCGAAATGACAGCTTGTGATGGCTGAGGAAATCCCTGCGCTTGAGCGTATCTGCACGTGGGATCTTGTTCCCCATCTCCCCCATATCTGTCCTATTACCTATAAATGTGGTTATAAAGTCAAGATCCATTTTGATGGTTCACTTGAGCATTATAAAGCTTATCTTGTTGCTTGTGGTTTTCAACAGGAGCGTGGTCGTGATTATGATCATATGATGAGATGTTTGCTCTTGTTGCTCATATGACCACAACTCACACTCTATGTTATGTCCTCTATTCATAAGCGGTTCATCTCTCAAATCTCAATTTGATGTCAACAATGTCCTTAATGGTGAGTTGTGTGAGGAGGTCTATATGTAGCCACCTCTTGGGTATTCTATTCCTGAGGATCTGGTTTGTCATCTTCATCGCTCTCTTTATGGCCTCAAGCAGGCTCCTCGAGCTTAGTTTTAGTGTTTTTTTCCTATGATTATTGATGTTGGTTTTTCTGTCAGTGCTGATGATCTTGTTCTTATTGTGCACACATCAACTTGTGAACAGACTCTTCTTTTTATTGATGATATAATCCTCAGTATATTGCCTTTGTGAAGGCATGTCTGAGTTTCTTATATCTAATCTTGGCTCTTTTCGTTATTTTCTTGGGATTGAGGTCTCCACGTTTGAGGGCTTCTATTTGTCTCAAGTACATTTAGGGTCTTCTTGATTGTTATTCTCTCCCATGGAGCTCAATGTTCATCTTTGTACCACTGATGGTGAGCCTCTTGTTGATCCTACCCGGTATCGTCACATAGTCGGGAGTCTTGTTTATATTGGTGTCACTTGTCCTAATATTTCTTATTCTGTGAATATCTTAGTCAGTTTATTTTGGCCCTACTTAGCTCTACTATAGTCACTTGCTTCGCTATGTTATCTTTGTGGGACTATGTGTTCTCTGTTCTTTCCAAGCACAAGTTCTTTACAGCTCCAGGCCTACTGTGGTGCTACTTGTGCTAGTGATCCCTCTGATCGTCGATCTCTTTCTGCATATTGTGTTTTTCTTGGTGGCTCCATTGTTTTCAGATCGTCTGATCAATGCCACTGGGCGATCAACTGATTAGTCGCAATTAGGCGACGATCAGGGTGATTAGTCGCTCCTGACCGACTCTAATTGTCCACCTGGTCGTCCTGTGTATTTCTAGGACATATATATATATATATATATATATATATATATATATATATATATACACACACACACACACACACACACACATATATAACACTATATGTAGATATATACTTATAATAGTATAGAGACTTGCTCAAGACAAGCACAAGTATAGAGTATAGACAAGGTAGCAGTATGAATAGTCCAAAACAACAGTATGAATAGTCCAAAACAGCAGTACAACACCAGCAACAAGTCTGTCACCACCATGTATATCTGCGACATCAAATCGAGTGTCAAGACAGGAGCTCTGAAGTCTGAAGCTTGAACTGAAGTCTGAAACTCTGAACTGAAGTCTAAACCGAACAACAAAATGAAAAAAGATTGGGAGACTTCAGACATATACCTTCAGACGAGGTGCTCATCTCCAGTCCCTGTGTGTCCGCGCCGCCAGTGTAGAGAGAAGGGTGTTGGAGGGAGAGAGAAGGGTGAAGGGAGCCACCAATCCTAGAAGAAAAGCAGTTGTCCTGGGCTCCTGGCCTCCAGGTACATGTAACTGTCTGCAGGTATTCCAGGGAAGACGAAGAGACGGGGGGATCTAGGGGGGCTAGCTATATTAATTATGGGCCAATCAAACAGACTGTTGGACTACTCTGACCCTGATTAATTATCGCAACTGATCGCTAGCCAGACAATTAATCGTTCCATATCGTCGACTAATCGGACGATATGGACAATCAGCTTACCTGATCGAATCGAACACCTTGATCGAGCTAAGAGTACCGATCAGCCCGACTAATCACGATTAGTCGGACGATCTGAAAACAATGGGTGGCTCTCTTATTGCTTGGAATACTAAGGAGACATAAGTTTCTCGTTCGAGTACAACGGCCGAGTTGAGTGATATGGCTCTTGTGTTGGCAGAAATAACTTGTTTACGGTGCTTGGCCTAGTGCCCTCATATTGATTATGAATGTTATTCATAATACAATCCACCACTGACTTCTAACTGGCAAGGGCAGGTCCTCAACGTCATTCCATTTGAGAAGGTCCATTTTACACTCGCTTAGGCACTTGATCCGCATTGAAGCTGGAAAGAGAGAACTCGAGAGAGGCTATGCGGTGTCATTGCAGCGGTGCAAATCTTGCTTTGGTGCTGGTGGAAAAGACACAATTGTTTCTTTGAGCTTCCTTTATCTCTGTTTTCTCTTTCACGGGCATGTCACCTTGGGCATCCGTGAAAACTTTTTGGGTCGGACCAGATGTTTTTTGTTTCTGCATTCTGCGAAGGGAAGCAAGTTTTTTCTTAAAGAACGGTGAGATTCATTGCTCCAATTTAGATGACACCTGACGTCAACAGAACATAGGAATTGCTTTCTTCTGGAATCTGGAATTCTTTGAAATCCTACAAACCAAGCAGCGCCTAAGATTGTCTCCTCATCTATTATTATTGTTGAGGTTCCTTTGGATTTTGAACTTCTAAATTAGTTTTTTTTGGGTTCAGTGGTTCCAATTATTATTGTGATTCCTAAGAGTGTTTCCTCGTCTATATTGGATATCCTCACCAGTTGGATATTCTCACAACACTGGTTATGGATACAGTTTTGAAACCTTCTTGATTAGTTAATGATGTCAGAGTTCCAATGCTACTATTTTTGTTTATTATTTCTTCTTTACAGTCTTCTAGAGTACAAAATCCTTGAAAGCTTACATATTGTCAATCCTCTTGTGGGCTAAGTTTTAAGTTTTTAGCACATGTTTCATCTCTTCTCTGGTACCTCATCCATGTGTTGGTGGTTGTTTTGCAAGTATTTATTTTGTGACGTGGCTGCTGTTTATCTGGTTTAGTGTTTTTTCTCTCAATGCCTCATCTCTGGCGTACCCGTATAGGAAATTACTGAAGTCTTGTATTTGCTGACTGGGACCTCTTTCTTAATGTTCAGGTGCGTGATGAGCTTAAAAAAGAGACATTGCAACTTGCAAGTGAGTTATACGTTCTGTTTGTCTAAATTTAAATGATGTTTGAATTGGTTCCAAAAAATAATGGTGCTTCAAAAGTACCCTTTGATTTACAGAACTTAAAATAATATATATGTAACATATTGTTACTCTCTTTGGTGTTGTAAACTACAGGGGAAAATTTAGAAAAGGAGCAGCGGATTTTGGAACTTAGGAATCAGGTGCCGCACTGTCACCTTTATGTCATGAAGAAAGATAACAAACATTGTGGTTCTGTTATTCATTATTAAACCAAATGATCATGCATAATTTATAAAATATATAATGCCATGAAATGACAACCTTGTAATACTGTTACTGCAAAGCTTTCTTCTGATTTTGTTCTTATGTTTTTGGCGTTTCATTTCTTTGCTGAAATTTCATTTGCATTTATAATTTTGTGCAGTGCACAATAATTAGAACCACGGAACTGGCTGCTGCTCAAGACCGCCTAACTGATTTGGAGAGGCAAAAGGATGATATTATGAGGTCCTATTCCCCTGCCGCACTGCTCGACAAGCTCCAAAGTAAATATTCTGAACAATAACATCTTGACGGCCTGTTTGGAACGCTAAAATTTCCATTCTTCCTGCAATTTTCCTGTGAAGTTCCTGTGTTTCTTTCTTACCAGTTGCATACTTGTATTTGAGTTTGGTTATTTTCTGATTCAGAATCGGATACAATGTACATTACATGTCAATGTTCAGGCATAATGATCATGCTAGCCTTTCGAACTTATTCAATACCGGTTCAAAACAACAACAAAAAGTAATATGTAATTCCAAGTATTTGAATTTGTAAGGTGTTTGTCACACAAACTAAACATATTGTTGTTTCCTCAGCATCAATGGCAAAGTTGGATGAGGAGTCCGAGGAGCTGCACCAGAAGTTCCTGGAGAAGGACATCGACCTTCCAACCTTTGTGCAGAAGTACAAGAAGCTCCGCACGGCTTACCACAAGCAGGCGTTGCTCCATCTCGCCGGCCAGACATCACTCCGCTGACATCCGGCCAGGCGTCATGGCAACTTTGTTGTATTCCTGCTCGCCTGTTCTTGTTCTACACTATGCTTGGCCCTGTTTTACGAGTGCAGCCTCTTGTAGGGCTTTGCCGAACATCAGCGGATATTGCATGTATAGTTTTATGTCTTGCAAAAACGTCTTATGTACTCTGTCCTGGTGTAGTGGTGTTTACGTATCTAGTGTCCAAGTTGGGATTCATTTGTGGTAACTAAACACTTTGCCTATTTTGTTCAATTCGATGATAATAAAGCTTTTGTACGTTTGTATACACATCCGTTCAGTGTTTTGACCGGAGCACACTGAAACAAATCAAACGTCACACTGAAACAAATCAGACTCCATTCAAATCCAACCCATCTGTAGTAGTTCCCGTGACGCGAAGCGTGTTTTCTTTACGAAAGAACGCAAGCGAATCTTATTTAGAAAATCAAACCCACCGTATTGCGTATGTCCAGATTATTCATATGGATATTTAAAACACTGTTTTACACTATATATTGTATGTCCAGATTATTCATATGGATATTTAAAACACTGTTTTACACTATATATTATACTGTTTGCAAAATAAAGTTTGAAAAATGAATTCGCAGAGTAAAGTTTGAAAGAGAGATAGAATAGATAAGTAGAACAAATCAAGGAGACGCACACGACGAGCGCTAGCGAGCTAAGGCTATTCACAATGGTAGTTTTATGATGGTTTTATGCACATTTAATAGTGTGCCACATCAATATTTTATATCACATGACATAATATTTAAGATAAATAAGTTTAATTTGATGAAATTGGTTTTTATAGGGATGAAACCATGTCAACCCGTTTACAAGGTCTTAAAAATTGTGTGAAACCTCTATTGAGAGTGATTTGTTTTATCTTCACATATTTTACTTACTGATTTTTATTGGCTGTTTAGTTGCAACATTTAATTAGTATGTTAGTCTATAAAACAGTGAAGTAAAATTTTACACTGAGAGACTTTATTTTATTCTTAGTTTTATAACACTCTTAATAATATAACAATATTGGAAAGAGTGATATGAAATAATCATTGTGATTAGCCTAAACAAACCGAACCCCCCACCACCGCCACCCCCGCGGCCGGCTGTGCCGCTGTGCGAGTGCGATCCATTCACTCTACCAACCACCAATTCGTCCAAATTCCCCAACGTCACCTCCCGCGCCATGCCGCCGCGCGCGGTGCTCCGCCGCCTTCTCCCCACCAACCCTCACCACTCCGCTGCTCGCCACGCTCCGCGTCAGGCGCCTCCTCCGCCTTCAGCGATCGACGAGGGACCCCTTCCCGACCCGTATGCGCTCCTCGTTCACGACCCCATCGATCTGCTCTCATCCCTGTGGCGCCGCGCGTTCGCGCACCCGCTCCCCTCCCCCTTCCCCAACCTCTCCGGCTACGCCTCCCGCCTCGATCTTTGGCTCCTCTCCTACCAGCGTGCCTGCGCCCATGCCACGGGCACCTTCCCGCCACGCCACGCCGTCCCGCTCCCCACTCTTCACTCGCTCCTCCGCCTTCGCGCCTCCGCGCTCCGCCGCCACCCCGCCTTCCCCTGGGGCGCATCCACGCACCTCCTCCTCCGTTCCCCCGCCGACAAGCCCTCCACCGTCCCCATCTCCCGCCGCAAGCTCGAAGCCCGGTTCGCGGACGCGCCGCCGCCGTTCCAGGACCGCGTCGTCCAGGAGCTCCTCCTCCTCCTCCTTGAACCAGTCCTCGAGCCGCGCTTCTCCCCTAAATCTCATGCCTTCCGCCCCGGCCGCGGGCCCCACAGCGCCATCCGCTCTGTTCGGTCTCGCTTTGCCGCCTACCTCTGGTTCGTCTCCGCCGACCTCACGGCGGTGGTCGACGGGCTCTCGCCGGACACCATCCTGTCATGCGTCCAGAAGGCCGTCTCCGACCGTAAGGTGCTGTCGTTACTCAAGTCCGCGCTCACTGCTCCTGTCAGGCCTGGGTCTGTACCGCCAATGGAGAAGGACCTCGATGGGCTGACCAAGAAGAGGCTGAAAAGGAAGGTGCTCCGGAAGAGCAGGAAGAAGAAGGTGCTTAACGAGAATGAGCCTAAGCCTGACCCATATTGGTTGAGGATGTTCTTTGGGTTTGCTCCAGAGCAGGCACGACACGTGCCAAATTATGGACATTGTGGGATAATCAGTCCTTTGCTTGCCAATGTGTGCCTTAACGAATTGGATTGGTGGATGGAGGAGAAAATTAACCAGTACTTTTGCCCATCCAAGCATGATTCAGTTTGGAAGGAGGTAGGTGATGATGGGTGCCACAATCCCGCTTGGCCTGAGTTCGTCCCATCAGCTGGGAAGGAGAAGACAAGAAAAATGGATTTCCTTCGATTTGGTTCCCATGTCTTAATTGGGATCAGGGGGCCGAGGGAGGATGCAGTTGACATAAGGAGACAACTGATGGAGTTTTGTGAGAGAACATTTGGTTTAAGGCCAGAGAATTCGATGGTGGAAATTGAGCATATCACAAGGGGGATTGAATTCTTGGATCATGTGATCACGCGCAGGGTCATCTACCCAACCTTACGATATACTGCCAGTGGAGGGAACATTGTCAGCGAGAAGGGTGTCGGAACACTGTTGTCTGTAACAGCGAGCCTGCAGAGGTGCATAAGGCATTTCAGGAAGCTTGAGCTTGTAAAGGGGGACAGGGATCCTGAGCCATTGCCGTGCTCACCGATGCTGTACTCTGGGCAGGCGCACACTAATTCCCAGATGAACAAGTTTCTTGAGACAATGGCTGATTGGTACAGGTATGCAGATAACCGGAAGAAGATTGTAGGGTTCTGTGCTTATGTCATAAGGAGCTCACTAGCAAAGCTCTACGCGGCAAGGTATAGACTGAAGTCTCGAGCTAAGGTCTACAAGATTGCTTCACGGGATCTTAGCCGTCCTTTGAGAGAAAGCACAAGGAATGATGCACCAGAATACTCTGATCTTTTGAGGATGGGGCTAGTTGATGTTATTGAAGGTGTACAATTTGCGCGCATGTCATCGATTCCAACGTGCGACTACACACCTTTCCCTAGGAACTGGGTGCCACACCATGAACTTATATTGCTTGAGTATATTAAGCTGCAAGATCCAAAGTTCTTTTGTGAACTTCACAAGACTATCAAACGCCAGGAAATAAGTTCACCGCAGGATGATGTATCAAAGATGGTGTGGTATTATAAAGTCCACGGTGTTTATGATGACAAAAGATCCTTAGTTGGCGCCAAGGAATTGAGAAATGATGAAATTATCAATGGGAACAAGCAACTTCTATTGGATACATAGTTCCGAGTCCTATGTTCCCAATTGTTTATAGAACTATTGATATGTGCTATTTCAATAGGGCATCAAGAAGATATTTCTCCTGTGATTCAAGGGTATCCATGATCTTTTGACAGATCGCCCCAGTTCTCATTATTTTTAGAAAATAATCACGGGTATCCATGGACAGCATATCATCTATTCAGTCACTCAGGAGCCAGGATTACTCAACTTTTAATGTTTACACAAGCATTTCACCTATTATCAAGGTAAACTCTTTTGTTGTCGTAATTCAGGGTTCCATGCTAACTTTTTAAGTGTTCTGCTCGTAACAGGCGTTTTACTTTGCATGCTTACTCTATCAATGTGTACCTTTTCTTCTCTTGTCCTCCAAATTGTTGAAAATTTTGAGGTACTGAAGTAGTAGTAGTAAATTCCAAGCTTTCATATTCATTATCAGTTCAATATTAGATGTAGGGGTGTACCACACTGCAATCATGCAAGTTCTGTGTGTACTAGCATAAACTAGACATTGAATTTTCCTGTAATCCTTTTCTTTTGTTTTTGTTTGGTTTTTCTTTTGTTTGCGTTTGTGTCCCCGTTGTAAGGGTTTTTATTCTTTTTCTCTCTAATATAAAGATGTGCAGCTCTCATGTGCGTTAGAGAGAAAAAAAATTCCTTCCTAATTTATGTGCTTAAATAAGCATTAGTTTTCCTAAGTCTGTGAAAACTCTAAGAACTCTGTAGTGCTTAGTATCTTTCCTTTGGACCTTGAAGCTTCTAAACTGCCCATTCTTGTTGATGTACAGCTTATGCTATCGAAAGCTAAATTATTTAGAGGGTGTTTGGAACTGCTCCACTCTACCAATTCTAGCTCTGACCCACCAACTCCACCATGCAGCGGCTCTACTCTAGAGTTTTACAATATTTTGATGTGTTTAGCTTGTAACCCAACTCTAGCTCTAGGAAATTGAGATTGTGTTGGAAAATGCCTCGCAAGCAGTGACGGATCTAGGATTTTACTATAGGGTGTGCCATCTAAAGACATAAACAATAAGGAAATTTAACAATTTAGAAAAATTTGAACGTTAAGTTAAAAACATAAACAATAAGTCTTAAATTTGGAAGATAAGCTAAAACTATTCATAAATTATAATAGAAATAGATGAAAAAGTCATACTGATAGTTTATATGACCTTTTGCGAAAGGGCCTCTAGCTGAGTTGGCTAGGTGGTCTGAGTAGCACTCCTCAGGTCCTGGGTTCGACTCCCCGTGGGAGCGAATTTCAGGCTGTGGTTAAAAAAATCCCCTCGTCTGTCCCATGCCAAAGCACAGGTCTAAGGCTCAGCCCCGGTCGTGGTCGTTCTCACATGGGCTTTGATGCCGCTGTGTATGGGTGGGGCAGGGGTTCGGGGGTTTTCTCGACCTGTGTGAGAAGGTCTTCTTCTTAATTCAATGCCCGGGGGCTGTCTTACCCCTTGCAGGTCGAGTTTTTTTTAGTTTATATGACCTTTTGGCTGTCTCAGAGATATAATCAATATCTTAATTATGTTATATTCATCCACTTAAAAAACATAATTCATCCACTTAAAAAACATAATACCAAACAATTAAATAAATTATACTTGTACGGATAAATCTTCAGTTCTCACATGTGATTATACAAACAGTTACATAATATATATCGAGCTGTTGATCAACCTCAATCCTTTCGTGTCTCTCGACTGTCAAAAACTTAAGACCCACCATAAAGTTGTTTGTTCGTCTCGTCGTTTTCGCGAGGCTACACCCAACAGTCTAGTCTCTAGCGGCATCTCGGAGTCATGTCAGTTGAAGAATCCGAGCGATCGAGCGTTGGATTATCGATTTTATGATTGTATTGTCTGTCTAACATACTATCTCAAAAAATTGTTAGGTAGATCTTGAGGCCATAAGCCTAAACACAAAAAAAACAAAATCTACAAAACTATTAGCGCAACATCCTTTTTATGGTAAATATTTTTTATATATACTACGTACACGTTAGATACACATACCCCTAGCTTTGCCCCTGCTCGCAAGCGACGCTTCTTCCACGCTGGCAGGCCACCATGGCCACGGTTCCTTTCCCCCTAGCCGAGTTATTGAGCGCAGACCGCATGTTCTTAAGCAATTCTTTCCATCATGGCTGCCTGTTCTTGAGCTATTCCTTTCCACCATGGTCGCTTGTTCTTGCTAGCATGCGACATGCGTGCATGCTGTCGCCGCCTCTTGGGTGCGCGAGTGTAGGCCACCGACACGCGTGCAGGTCCTCGCCGCCGCTTCACGGGCGCGCGTGCAGGCTGCCACTGCCCTTCGTTTTCGTGCGAGGAAGAAGATGCGTTGGGAGGAAAGAACAGAAGAGAAAACAGAACATTATTTTCTCCATAACGAGTGGCATTGGTGGGTAATTAACCTTGAACTCCACGTTTACATCTGAAAACAAGTTTTGTGGAGTACCTATTTTGCCGCTTCACCAAAATGGTGGATTTCACTCCAACTCCACGTTTTTAGGCAGCAGAGTGGATGGAGTTTAGACTATTTTGCAAACAAATTGTGGAGCGGAGCAGCAAAACATGGAGTGTAGCGGTCCAAACAACCCCTTATAGTCAGTCGAGTGTTTAACAAAGCAAAGATTAACCTTAATACCTGATGTCTGCATTTGTTAGGATCTTAAACAAAAGACTATGAAATGAAATGTGGAATATTCTCATTGGAATTTCAGATATTTGACCTTTTACTGTATGACTAGCAGTTTTTTTCGTAGAGTTTTGGAAGTTCAGTTTCTCTTTCTTTTTACCTACTTCCATTACATGTGTTCATTCATTTCCTTCTTTTTGACCAAACTCGTGGTTATTTTGCATTGCTAGTCAGTTCATATTCAATATCTGCACATGAAAGTTTTCTAAAATATTGTGCTTGCATTTTACATACAAAATTCGTTTTGTGTGATCAACTTCTCTTATGGTCTTATTCTTGATTGATAGTGCACTTGTGTTGCTAAAGAGCCTCTAGTCTAGTGGTTAAGGCTTCCGAGTAGCACCTCCAAGACCCGTGTTTGATTCACCTTGGGGTGAATTTTGTACGTGTCCTCCACAACATGGGGGGGGGGGATGGAGTTCGGTGCGTTGGTGGTCGGTTCGTCTCACTACGACGATGCACAGGTCAGCTCCAATGTTCCGGCCCAGAGGGACGAGTTGGCCAATGATGTTGTCGCGCTCACGGCGCCCTAGGAGATTCACGCGAAGGACGCCGGGACCGGGCACAGTGAGGCCTCGTTTGGTAACTCGTGTAATAGCCTGGATTAAAGCCTGATACACGCCCCACGTGTAATTCGGCCCACGATGGGATCACGTTCCCTGCGCAGCCCAAATGTGTCTTTGGCAAATCAGGTGTTGGCATGAATGTTGGGCTAATACACGCTGATACGCGGGGGACAGAAAAATCTCCATCCGAGGCGTGGAAGATGTCTCGCGGACCTCGCGTGCGAGCACCGCCACTCTGCTCACATCGGCGTTGGCGCGCCGCCCTTCGCATCGAACTCCGCCAACCCTGTGCCGTCCCACACGAGCGGCGTTCGTCGCTCGCATACCATATCCACGCCGTCATCTTCGATCCAGAAGAGTTTGTGCCTTTCGTCGAGACTCGAGAGCCATCTGCGGGTCTCCGACAGATTCAGTAAGCTTCTTCATTCTTCCAAGGAGCCCGCTGGTCTCGACACTGCAGTAAGCCTCGTTCTAGACGAACGTGAGTTTTTCTTCCTCCCTATCCTTGCGCTCTATTTACTCATTCTGATGGCATGTGCCTTACGTTGTGTGCGCCTGGACTGGGAGGAGTGGCCGGACTAGGAGGACTAGCGAGAAATTTTAATCGGCTCCAGCAAGAAAAATAATATACTTTGCTAATTCAACCAATCCATGCATATGTGATTTGAATTTCTCATGTTTCCATACTAGGTACCTCTTTTTTTTTTCACAGGTTTGCTGATAGTCAAAGTAGTAATAGGCTTACAAAAGAATTTGGATTGCAACTTATTACCCTTTCCAAAGTAAATTAAAACATGTATTTGTCAGCTAGAGCAGAGGACAAGTGAAGTAAAGCAAGCCACACAAACAAAAAGCAAAGTCGCGATGGCTTTGAATTTTTCTTTGCTATAAAGCACAAGGATACAAAGGTAGGATGGATGTATAGATGGTGTGCGATTTAGCGATTAGTCACAAGTGTGTTTGTTAGCTACTGCCCTGCCCTAGCCTACAAAGAACTCTGAAAATGCAATCTTTATATGTTTGTTCAGAAAGTTCAGAGTTCTGTTTCAGTGCAGCTCAGATGTTCTGGAGCAGTAGCCTTACTGTGTTGTGACACTTTCATAATTGTAAAAAAAACTAGTCAAGCAATCATTCACAAAAAATTTAGTCAAACACATATGTGAGTCTGTAGCGCAGTAGTTTGTGCTCTGATGTCATAACAACAAAATTAAAATTAATACTACAAGAAAGACAAAGTTGGTCGTCTAATTGTTTAATTTCACTATATTCAGTATAATATTGGATCAATCATCACATCCTAGCTAGTCTGACTTAATTTCTGCAATATTAATAGTCACAAAAAAATCTATAAGAAGGACAAAGCTACAAACTAACTGACAAAAATCATACATACTATACAAATGTAATGGAATGTATATATTATTAAACATTGGACTAGAACTAGATAGTTTTCCCACCTGTTATCACTTCATGTATGTGTACACACGTACTATCTGATGAGATGGTTTCTTGCCAATTGTGTATGCATAATATCTGGACCAGGGAAGAATACCAAATTAAAAGACTTGTCATACTATACTAGTATTTTCTGTGCTCAACAAAACTAGCTTTATATAACGAGTTCTTTCGCACAGCTACTGCAAAATTTATGAGTTTACGAATACGTGCATGACAGCATGGTAGATCTCTTCATCCAAAACCAAAGTTAATTCTAAGTGTTGGGAGAAACACTTTTCTCGGTGGTTTTCAAGGTCTACCTCCATTTGAGTTCTGAGAGTCAGTTGGTTGTTGTTTTACAGCAAACATGTTATTGAGTCTGTTTTTCAGCAACACAGGCTTCTACATATTCTTGTTTTTCACATTTCTTTGAACTATAATACCCATTTCCACTTTAACCGATACTGTTATGGATCATAGTTCACTATGGTCCCGTTTGTTTCCTTTCATTTTGAGGAATTGGAATCTTACAATGCCAAGAAGTTGGCTAGGCAGAGTTGGCTTGTAAGGAGGCTAGATTTGTGTGTGTGTGTGGTGGGGGGGGGGGGGGGGGGCTTGTTATTAATCTTTCTTCAATGCATGATCTCAATTGGTACAATCCCATCCTTGTATAGGATTATTAAGGAAATAACAAACATGACAACATGATCTGATCTAGTCTAATCCCTTTCGTGATCCTTATCTATTGTAGTAAGTAATTTTTCCTAGCTCACGATGTGTCTTTATTTTGCATGGTTGTTTGAAACTTGAGAGCTCAAAGAAAATGCAACTAAGAATTTGGAAGGCCTTGAAATTGTTACTATCAATTGTCCGAAAGCAATCTAGTAGGCGAACGTTCAATTGGAACCTGTATTAACACTTGTGAAATGTTTGTTTTTTCCAAGCTCCTCTGGATGTGATCCTTGTTATTAAAGAAAGACTAGAACGATGGATGTTTGTTTAATTTGCCATGAGCAAACTAGCTTATACAAATGCTCTATTATTTGAACAGTAGATGTGACATGGTCTTTAGTATCTGTGCTATTTTTTCTGTTTTATTTTAAATTTTGATATGAACAGTAGATGTGCCATGGTCGTGTACGAACAAGCATGTAGATGTAGGGCAGGGATGGTTTACGTTGGAAATTTTAATATGTATATGCAGTGGAGAGCGAGTCAGAGTTAGCATGTTACACTTCTTATAGTCACATGGAAATTGATACACGCGTCAGGGGGTCGGTGGGAGGTGTATTGGGTGGCCGGATGGGATCCACCTGATCCACGGGTGGTTTAGCTCACCTGTGTATTAGAACCTAGACTTGCCAAACGAGGCCCTGACGACGTCGATTCCTGGTGCCCGCCCCGATGCCTTCCTCTGTGGTTGCCCCGAGGGAGGTTTCAACCTGCGGAGCGGCTCCCCTTGGCAGAGCTTCATCAGCGTAGAAGGGAGCTCTGGCCCTGCTACCACCGCTGCCAACCACGGGCGCCGCAGTGGTGGTCGTTCGACCCGAGGCGGCGTCTTCTCTAGTCACCGCTTCTTGTACTCCGGCTAGGGTCGTGGTTCCTTCACTGTTGGGAGAAGGGATGAAAACGGTCGGAAACGGTATTTATTCGGTAATCAGTTTTTTCTTTGATTACGAATAAATAGGATATAGAATATACAATACAAATTTGTATTCTTGTTTTTAACATCCAGCTTGTTAAGATTCATAAAAGTTAAACCTTAAATTCATCCTACATTTTCTCAAATAATAGATATAAACTTCGGTATGGATTCGGAAATAAATTCGGTAATTTTTTCAACTTTTTGTGTTGTAGGGATCAAATAATACATAAAACAACTTATATAATATTTTATTTATATTTGTACTAATGTGCTTGATAATATAAGAAAAGATCAACATCAAATTTTATATATATCTATTTTAAAATATTAAATTTGTTCTAACAGTTCGGATTACCACTTTCATCCCTAACTTGGGAGGGCGCCGGGAGTATCGTCCTTCTCCCCTTTGAGGCACCGGTGGCAGACGTGGAAGATTGGAGGCGGTTCGAATCGGCCTCGCCCTGGGGTGATCTAAACCTCAGGACTATCAAGGAGACACTCGGTAGCTTTGGGGTTGCAATCTCGATTGCTCGGGCGTCGATGACACGGGATTTCGCCCCTTTCGGCGAGGTGCACGCCGCTTTGCAATCACGCTTTCTTTTTTGCTTCCTTACCATCGTTTGAGCTGATTGTCGGGTTCTCCTTTTGTAGTGTACTAGAACATGAGGCGCCCGTAGCAGTTGAAGCCATGAAAGCATTATCCAATGCGGCAACTGTCAGTATGTAGTTAGGGAGAATGCACATCCTAAAAGCTCAGTTCTCAGAACAAACATGGGAAAAAAAAGCAAAAACCAATAAGATTTGTTCTGAGCTGCCACTTTAAAAGCGAATTGGTGGAAGTTGGAGCTCTGTGAAAAAGCATCACAACAAGTCAAAAAGACAAGAAGAGTCGAAAACAGATGACAGCGCAAGCAAAAGAAAGCATAGATATACCACTATACAGGAAGATAGAAATCATGAGGTGTCTCAAAGAACTGAAGGATCAAGTGCAACTGCGCAAGTGATTCAAATATTGTAGGCTCTGATGCTGTAATGCACCCTAAAATGAAGAGGGCATATATATTTATCTCAAGAAGTTCAAAAGTTCCAAAATTAAAGAAGTATTTGATGTATCAACAACAAATCCATTAAGTGTGTGTTTGACCTAATTTAAACCAGCCTGCCAAAGTAGAAAAACAATTCGCATCTACACTCTCAGCCTACCTTAATAACTCTTCCATCTGAAAGCTAATAAAAAACTAAACTTACAGTAAGAAAAGGAAAAGGAACAGATAAGAAATGCAACAAGTCATTTAAGACAACAAAGGCTAAATGGAGAATGCAGTTGATCCCATACCACACATGTTAAATATGATAGCTATGTACAAAGTTCAGCTCACCCTGAAGAAGCCAATAATTAGAGTTAAGATGTGAAATATGTCTAGATGGCCTTTGAACCATTACTTTTATGTTGATGCATTTCAGGTTAGAGACATAATGCAGTTTTTCTTATCTCTCTGCTAATTATTTCGGCATAGCTTCGTCAGGTCATTCCACGGCAGATTTCGACATACATCCTCTTTAATTTTAGCTACAACAGTATATATGAGTGGTACATGTGCTGCTCCAACTCTGTTTTCATTGAAAAATGTAGGAGTATCTACAAGCAATTTTTACTCAGGAACAGAGCACATTGCCCATATTAGGTACTTCTAAAAATAAATGTTAACGCACGCGCTTCCAAGGGAGGATTAAACGGACATCCTGTAGGCACAACTACAATAGCAGGGATAATTGATATATATCAGTACAAAATATGCATTTAGTTTGACCATATGAAAAATTACAGATGCCACAAAATTCCTCATTTGAAAATTAGAGATCAGTAATGTCATGTGTAGAACACCGTATACTTTGCAAGCACAAATTTATGTTCTTCTAAATACAAAACGTATTGTGTATTAAATGGGTACATAATCTTTTTTTGGCCTTGGAATCACCTTTACTATCCGGATCCTAGATGTCCAAGGTCTTTGCTACAGAATCATTTTCCTATGGGAGGAAACTAAACAATCCCGTCACCTAGCAAGGGCACAAGCAACAAAAATAAACTAAACAAGGCGGCACAGAGCAAGCAAAGTCGATGTCACCGGTACAGTCATGGCTACAAGGACCCTGGTGGCTAGGGCGGTAGCCTTCGATGTGCCCCCCATGGTTTCGCTCGCTGGTCCAGTTCTCCTCCGTAGCGTTGCCAAGGATACACACCATCTGCATGGACTTCCACCTCCGTGAGCTCGCTGCCACCATAGGATTTGGTGAGGAAGGCGAGGCTAGATGTGGGACAGCGCCATTGGCTTCTCTGTGTCTCGCTTTCGCTTTGGTAAGGCCAGCAGCCCGGGAGGGAGAGGATACGACACTCCGTGGGATGCGACCGTCGCCTGAAACCCTCTCCGACTTCAGATCTTAGAACTGGGCGAGGAAATAGAGAGATAGCTAGGTACTGCTGGTCACTTCTCACCTCTCTCTCTCTGTCCATCTCTCGCATTAAACTTGTGGAGCACGACGAGCGAGTCGGAGGTGACGGAGGCGCTGGAGTGGACGACGTTGAGGAAGGGCCACATCGCAGCAACAGGGAGGGAGAGGGGGAGAAGTTGAGGCAGCGGAGCGTGCGGAGGGAGGCGACTGGACGGCAGATCCACGCCGCCTGCTCCCACCCCGCGCGCGGATCCAATGGAGGGCGCTGGTGTCGGGTATCGAAGGCTCCCGTCCCGACCTAACGGAAAACAGAAAGGCGCCAGGGTGACTGTGAGTGGGACTGAGAACAGGAAGGCATGGCTTACGCTGGGAAGGCTTCGGTCTCACTAAAGCTGGGACCCACAGAAAGACGCGTCGCGCAGTGTATGGACGCAAACCCGTCGAATGCGGGGAGGCGCCCAAAAGGCTTCGGGTTTTAATAACTTAGACTAGAAAAGGGCAGCGCCCTATCGGGCGCTTTGCCAATCACGTAGGGATCGTCCGTTTCTAAAACTCAGTTATGTGGTTTTTTCATAGTATGGTAATTGGTAACAGGTTACTCCTGAAAATATGTTGTTTACTCAAATAAAAATGTGTTGTTTACTCAAATCAAACATTGAACTTGCTTTTTAGCATAAGGTCTCGTTTCAAACCTCTAGAGTTATTGTTGTCTGTAATTCTTTCTTCACCGATGGCAGAGCACTTACCCGTGTCCAAAAAGGCGGAGCAAACAAAGAGAGAAACAGCCAATACACAAGCTATATCAAGTATCGATTAATGATTATGTGAGATACATTATTATAATAGTACACGCATGGTCCACACCTGCCAATTAACATGGATAAAAAAATAGGTACAAATGTGGACTTATGGAGCTAAGTACAACAGGAATAATAGCAGAGCAAGCTATATTTATCCTTGATCTTTATCTTCTATCCCCCTATCAATGTTTCTGACCCAAGTGTATTTATCTGAGCCTAAAAAGAAAACGGAGGCAAAATATAGATCCCTCTGTTGCTCATCCTGTCATTCGTCTAGAAGTGACATGAAGCTTCTCTGGCCTCTCTAAAATCTACCAGCATGTTGCAAAGCTCTCTGGCCTCTCTAAAATCTACCAGCATGTTGCAGAGCTCTCGCTATGCGAAAAGCTCCAAGTCTATCTGACGAAGGACTGCAACTTCAAAGCTTGCAGCAAATAGGAGCTAATAAAAGACAAACACTTCCTTCGATAAGTTGTTTAAAACCAGTAGTAGTCATGCATATTTGGCCAAAAAGATATAAATCTTATTTTTGCTAACTACTGATTAAGTATCAAAAACGATTTCATATGCAGTGGAACACAAAAATTGGAAACACACGGCATGGGCAGCCATATATGTCATAGAAATGCAAATAGAACTAAACGTAGTCTTATTCAAATAATACACATACTACTGAGACATCTAAACATACATGCTAAATCAGTTTGCGAAAATAATAACTACAGAGAATCTCCTTGAAAAAACCATAGGACATCCTTAGTGATATGCTCTATGTATCCATGTTCATAGTAATCTCCTCTCTATCTATTGTCCAGCCTGTAAGGCGGTGAGTAAGCGCAGATTTGTAGCTGACTAACTGCAAATTCTAAAGAAAAAAGGATCAACAGAGTGCAGGGAATAGAGCCATATGCTTATTAAATTAGACATGATGTTCATGCTGCACGCTACAAAAACAATAAAATTGTATTGATCATATAAACCTGAAAAGGCAAGCAAAATAATGGTAATGATAATAAGGAAATGAAGGCCCTTGCTAAACTTTGGTGTTGCAGGTATTTGTACGTTCCTGCCCTGCCGAGGCTGGCCAGGTAGGTGGTAAGAACATCAAGAACCAACCGTGGCTGCTGATGTTGGGCTGCGCCATATGATTAACATTCGTATGTGAAAAGCATCCGCAAAGCATGAAATTTGCATAATCAATAACTGTGTGTTCAATACCAAGATGGAGGCAAATATGTAGTACATACCATTGACGCCAACGTACCAACCACTGATAACCTGCCCAACACCTGCAAGCAACAAGCCATTAAAACCATCCCTTGCTACATGAACACTGAAGGAAGCTGAAACACAAACATATGCAAAAGCTAAATGTTTTCGAGCATGTAATGATTTTTTTCTAAAAAATGCCAGCAACTGAGCTAACCAATATCAAACATTAAAGAATAGCTAGAGTACAATACTAATAGGCTAGAAACACACACGTTGCGGCCAGATTTACAGACTTCAAGATGAGCAACATAAACCGATGATAAAATCAAACACCCAACATGTGTACCTAAAATTGGCCTTGACACAACCAGTGTCCTTAAATTGATCTAAGCTCCTCTAACACTCAATTAGTTCTTGCTTCAAAACATTAATTGGTCAAAATCCAGGGCACCAAAAAAAGAATAATCTGGGTCTACTGATGATTCTAACAGAGGAATGTACCCTGAACCTCTCACATGAACACTGAAGCAAGCTGAAACACAAGCATATGCAAAAGCTACAGTCTCAGATACTCTATACTTAATTTTTGCCCTGTTCACATTCAGAATTAGAGTTCTCTCTGGTTATCCATATAGCGAAGAAAAAATATTCGCCTCTCACAGAATAATGGTTACAAATTGTGATGTTCCTTATAGAATAATGGCTACTAATAGAGTATAGATTACCAGAAGTTGTTGCCAAATTAGTCTGGTAGGATGAAAAATCGAAGTTGAAGCACACAAGAACAGATCCAACAAACAAGATGACATTGACACAGTTCAATCTCATATCTGTCAAGATCGCTGATCTGACAGCTAAATTACTCCGCAAAACTATTCGAACTTGAAACAGGGCAAAGACAATGTACTGCAGCCAACTTAACTTAATATCAAGGAACTATGTAATGCACGCAAGTAGTAGAACATTAATGAAACTTTTGTACTGGTAGTAAGGGGAGAATGCAAGATAGAAACTGAGAACTGAACAAGATAGTACAGACTTACCAACAACAAGAGAATTGGTGCTCTAAAAAGTCAATGGCTACTGCATCACTTGTTAAAATGGAAGCACTCTTAAGACACAAGGAGATACATTGTTTCCCTTTTAAGATGATAGGTTAGGAATCTGAAACCACAAAATAACATGATTTAATGGAGCAACCCATCATTCATGGTTTCAGCAAATCAGCACCCTGTGTAGGCAAGCACATATATTTATTCTACTTGTGTGATGTTTCAGCAATCCAGACCATTGTACTTTTGTGTAGGCAAGCACAAATATTTATTCTACTTCTGGTACAAGCACACCATTGTATTTTATTGTTTTGCCAAATATTATATTAGGAATAAGAATCAAGAAGAATGTGCCTTGCAATAAGAATGATTGTTACTCACCTTACAAATATGTAGATACTGAAGGTTCTATGGTGTCAAAATCGCAACCGTGCTCATACAAAGCTCAAAGAAAACTACCTATAAATGAAAGAGGATACAAAGGAATCAGAGAACTGCCTTTTACCAAAGAATAGAAAAAATCCAAAATAGGCAGCAAACATGCTAAATCCACCACTCAAAAAATTTATTAATGAAGAGTAGATAGGGACAAAGGGAGAACATGAGGTTTCAGGTAGTCGTTCATAACCTTGAACTGATCACATGCTTCCTGCAACAAAATCAAGTGTCAGATATCCAAGCCACGAGCTGTACTAATTATGTCTGTTACATAGGTTCACACTCCAAAGTCTAAATATGCA
The DNA here is from genome assembly GCA_029449295.1 of Zea luxurians. Lineage (NCBI taxonomy): Eukaryota > Viridiplantae > Streptophyta > Magnoliopsida > Poales > Poaceae > Zea > Zea luxurians. The sequence goes on along the minus strand of JAOPSE010000007.1, from coordinate 123,509,325 downwards.
ACAACGTATATGGCTTAGTGGGATTCAAAAGAAACGCATAGGTTCAACAACGCTTACGGGCGCTCAAATGGATGCTTCCTTGAAACTTTGAAAACAAACAATTTTTTAGACTCAATGACTAAAAAATGCAACACAAACAAAAGCATGGTCGATAGAGAACCAGGCCTGACATTTATCTTTAGAGGAAGATACACCAGTATCTATTTGTTCATCTTAAAAACTTGCTCTGCATAGCAGCACTGTTACACTGTCCAAGGTATCTTAGGATTTGTTAACTATGCTCAATGATTGAGGTGCCTCACTGTTATTATATGCAGGGTCACAGGTCAAAAGTGAAAGCTCTATCCAGCAGTAGTAGTTGCAATCACTGAGTACATCTATGGTGCAATGAGCAAGCAGGAATTGCTAGAAGCTCAAGAGCCAAATATAAACATCACATTTATTTATAAAGCGGTCTAACACAACAAATTATGCAAAGAAACAAATGGCTACAATTATGCAAACAATGTAGCAGATAGTTAAAAGGCAAAGTTTCAATAAGCCAGCTATAGTATGTGCCAATACGTGACGCCGAAGATTAAGCCAGCTATAGTATGTGCCAATACGTGAAGCCGAAGAGTGGAATGTCCTCAGTCCTCAGTCCTCAGCGGCTGGGATAAAAGTGGAAAATAAATATGCTTTACCAAGGGATCGACACAGGTATGAAAATGGACACCGCTATGATTCAATGGACAAGGTCAAGGGTGGAATGTACCATTCTAACTGTTGATTTTTAACCACTTGGAAGGGTGATAGAACTCCAATTCCACGGCACCATTGATGACAGAATATATGTGTATAATATGGCTCGAAATCAACATATTCCTTCTGTTCATCCCACCCTGATGCACGCATAAAATTAGCATAAACCCTTTATTTTCATTTTGTTATGAATGCAAGGTACCTAATCGGCAATTAAATTTTACAAATGAGAACAAAAAAGGGCATACTTGGCTTTTGAAATGTTTTTAAGCATAACCATGGAAGTTCCTCGTTCATTCTGAATCCATTCATCATTGGGAAAACTGAAAGCAACGGGTTTTGGACCTCCGCATCCTGCACCATCAATCCTGTTAGAGCATCATGAAGCTGTTCACATGATATGTACTAAAGGAGTATATCATTAGCTTTCTAATTCTATGCACACATGATAAACAAAGAGAATATTATGAAGTTAAAGAAAATGGCTCTACAAAAACTCCTTTTCTGACACTACCTAGTGGACCTTTGTCTTTAGCATATGCTGCAGTCACAGGAAACCACGCGTCAAATAACCATAATAAAACCCAAAATAAAGAGGAAACATACCTTTTTCAATTCTATCTATTTGAACCATTTTGATACCTGATGCACCTACAAAACCATAAAATTTAGTATCAATAACGATGAACTAAATCAATAACAGAAACTGCTATCATTAAAAAATGGATCTCTCAGTTCAAACTAAAAAGATGTGTTGCATCATGTTTTAAATCAACTCAGTCAGAAGCTCCTAACAAAATTCTGAAGGATTGTTTACTTCCACCTATGGACATCCTAGCTTTAAAGAAACATTGAGAAACTTCCTTCCCTACAGTTTCGTAATTCTTATCAACAAATGTCAATCCAGATAGTAACCTCACTTGACATTTCCAGTATGTACTATACACTACTTAGGATCCTGCATATCTACAAGCATGCAGGTTGAACATAATTGTTCAAAGGAGCAGTAAGAACACCCTTCCCAAATTCTCTAGCTTGGAGTACGTTGACATGGTCATATCATGGAAGAGCAAAAGAGGCAAAGAGATTAGTGGGTAGATAGCCCCTGTTGTGCCTGACATGTTTTTTACCATGAGTAATTGTGCTCCCAGTTAAAAAGAAAGAGGAAAGACCATGAGGAAAGACCTCCATTTTTACCACGAGTCCAGCAGCTGTGCGCGTCGAACGAGACCGTCGACAGCGCGTGGGGAGGAGAAGCCCGGCGCCGCAGCCACTGCCTCTGCAGTGAGCTTAGAGGTGAGCGGCGGGATCTATCTTCACGAAGCACATGTGAACAGAAGGACAAATAAGAAAGACGCGGATCCAGGAGCCGCCTGCCCGCCCCACCATCTCCATCCCCGCACGCCGATGAGCACGGATCTAAGGAGGAGGCATCGGTCATGGCTGCCTGCACCGTCGACGCCGAGTGGGAGCGGAGCGAGGACGAGGAAGAGTTGGAGAAGGATCCGGGGCATGTGTAACACCCAAATTCTGGGTTGGGAATTGGTAGGAGAAATTTGAACAAAATATCATAATGTTTTGGAAATTGGGAAATAAGAAAATGATGGGAAAAGAATTTTTCTTTTAAAAAGAAACTATTTATACAACCCATGAAATAAATAACAAGGAGAATAAAGCTTAACTTAGTAATAATAAAATAGTATGGTTTATATTCACCATTGAGTTTCAATTGATACATTTGAAAAATCTGAAAAACAAAAAAATAGAAGTATAAATTTGAATTGGGAATAGAAAATAGAAAATAAATGGGAAAGGGAGAAAAGAGAAGAGATATGAAAATATACATAAAATATATAACCAAATATCTTCAGGTTTAGCATTTTTAATTTCAAAAAGATGAGTTTATAAATGAAGATCCACACAAAGTTTGAATTTGAACTTAAACTCAAATTGGATTTGAAAATGGAGAAAAGAAAAAGAAAATAAAAAGAAAAAAAAGATTAAAAAAAAACCTTACTTGGGCTGAGATTCTGCTTTTTGGCCCATCTCCACTTATCCCCTGCGCGGCCCACTCGCGCTCGCCCGCGACCTGGCGCCGACATGTGGGCCCCTTCCGTCAGTCGTTTCCCCCCCCCCCCCCCCGCGCCTGCGTGTTCTTCTCTCGCTGACATCACGGGGCCCCCTGCCCGGTCTCTCGCCCCGCGCTCGCCTGCGCTCGGACTCACTGCTCCGCGGGGCCCGCATGTCAGCTCGTTCTCTCGCAACGGAAACGCGCGCGATCCCGCCATGGTCGTCGCCGGGAATCTCGTTCCTTGCTCGGACTCCGCTTTCCATGGCTTTGGGGTATAAAGCCGAAGCTCCGCGACCCCCCTTCCCATCCTCACCGGTAGTCGCAACCCCTCGCCAGCCACCCAACCGCCGTCGTGATTTCCTCGGGCCAAGTTCGCCGACGTGACCAAAACGCGTGGTCGTCGGCGTCGGGTCCCCGGTGATCGGCCTTGGAGCGTCTCCAAGTCCATTCGAAGGGTGTCGAGTCGTTCGCGGGCGAAGTAGGCCACTGAGCACAGCGCAATTCCTCGTCGAACTTCGACTCGCCGCCGCGGATCCGCCTTCGTCGTCGCCGGACCCTCTGCGCGCCAAGACCGCCGGTAAGATCTACTCCAGTGAGTTCGCCGTCCCCTAAGCACCATGTAGCAGCCTTTAATTGAGCGCTAGGACCACTGGATCATGTGATTGGGTTTCTCCGGCGATGGTCCGCCGTATGGCTTGGGCGGCGCCGCCGTCCCGAGCTGGGGGATTGGGGGAAAGCGCGGTGGCCGTCGATCTCCCAGTGAACGGCTCAGATTAGAAGCAGGCGATACCCCTTCGGGATATTAAATCAGGACCGTGGGTCTTCGATCGGACGAATAGGATTAGATTTAGAATCCTCGCCGTCGATCTCTGATCCAAGGATCAGGACTGCGTACCGCTTCGGCGCACTCCGGATTTAATCTGGGCCCTCGGTGTTTAATCCAACGGCCGAGATCGCACCGTACCCCTTCGCGGGTCGATTTTGTTAAAGAACCCCTCGGGTTTCACTAAATCAACCCGCCGTCCATAGGTTACTGTGCGCTGTGTCTCGGGCAACTTGCCCCGAGCCCCCTGGGTTTCTCTGGAATTGAGGCCCAGTCCAGAGAGTTATAAAATCAGGAAAATGAATTAGAAAATGAGTTTTTAATATAAAAATAATTCCTAGAATTTATATAATTCATAGAAAATGCATATGAACTCCAAATTAATCCATTCCACTTCCTATAATTTTGTAATATTATTGTTTATCAATTAGTGCCACTGGTTTTACATAAAAGTCACATTAAAATTATTATCTTAATTAATCTTGTACTAAGCACATAGAATCTTTGGAAATCCATAACTTAAAATCTATAACTCCAAAATTAATAATTCTTCTTCCTGTGATCTTATTTTAATATGTAGATTATTAATATGTATTTTGCATATATGTTTGGTGTAATGTTAATTTTGCCTATACAATGTATGTTTGTATTGCTACGACTAGCAGTGAGGTCACGAGGATCAGAAGAATCATCCTGGTACCTGGAATCTCAAGGCCCAGGCAAGTTGTGCCCTTGATCACTTCTTTTTACCCAGTCATGTTCTAATTAATCATAATGATCTGCATAGGTTAATTTTGATGGGACCCAATAGGTTACCACAGTTTGACTATCTTTATACCTTGATCACCACTGGACTTTTTGGGTAGTACTTGCTATTGCTTTATGTGGTTTTGGGTATAGAGATACACATTACTATTCATGATTATACTTTTATTGTCAGTTGTTATTTACTGTTCATGATAAGATCATTATGTTAATTGGAACATGGAGCGACCACCCGGGAAAACAGTGCTACCACAAGGGTGGTATGGGACGCCCTTGGCTGATTAATTAGGAAAGCTAGTGGAAGACTACCTTACCCGAAAGGGGCAAGGGCAGTAGGGGAGAGGTCAGTGTAGGGAGGCCCTCGGGAGGATTTTGCTGCGATGGCGGTCCTGCAAGGGATTCCTGCACTGGATCTTCCTATAAACTGTAGCGGGTTTTCTGAAGCTAGTGGAACTTTGTAAAGGCCTCGTAGTGTTACCCTGCCTCGCCTCCTCGGTAGAGGTGTATGGGAAGTCGCGATCCCTTGGCAGATGGGTAACATGGCTTGTGGGTAAAGATGCGCAACCTCTGCAGAGTGTAAAACTGGTATACTAGCCGTGCTCACGGTCATGAGCAGCTCGGACCCTCACATGATTAAATTATGGAACTTAAACTCAATTTGTCATATGCATTGCATTGCAGGTGAAGTTGTTACTTTTGTTCTATTATTTAATTGGGTTGGTATTTACTCATACATAGTAATTGCTAATAAAATTTTGACCAACTTTAAAAGCAATGCTCAGCTCTAACCATCTTCTTTGGTAAGCCTTACACTTCACGTGAGCTCCCACCTTTGGCGAGTTCATGCACATTATTCCCCACAACTTGTTGAGCGATGAACGTATGTGAGCTCACTCTTGCTGTCTCACATACACCACAGGTCAAGATCAGGTACTGCAGGATGATGCTCATGGAGGATGCTGCGATGAGTTCGTGAGAGGTCTAGGTCGTCGTCTCCCAGTCAACTTTGGGTTGCTGGACCGTTGTCTCCTTATAATGTAATTATTTATTTTGTATAGAACTCCTGTTATATATAAAGATGTGACATTCGATCCTGTGCCACTATACATCATATGTATGAGACTTGGTCCCAGCATACCTGGTGTTTATGTTAACCCCGAGTTTTGGACCCCTAAAATCCGGGTGTTACAGAAGTGGTATCAGAGGAATGTTGACTGTAGGACGAAGCCTAGATAGAACTGGACAACCATCCTTTACTTACCTTACTCTGATTCTTTTCTAAACTTATCTTAATCTTCTTCTCATCTATTTCCGCTTACTCTGATTATTCTTACCTATTTATTCTAAAGACAAATGTGGATTTCACACTTTGAAATCCTGTGCCTAAAGTGACTTTAGGAATAGGAGACCTAATCCTAGGAACAAAAACAAAACTATTTTTATAAGTGTCTATGTATTTGAATGTTTGTTCTTATGATATCTGTCTGATTTGGATCTTTGATTGAGTGTGATGGGTTGTGGAGTAATGTCCACAATTACATCTGCATATACATCTAGGTATAAAGGATAGCATATATAAAATAACTAGACAAACTAAATTATCTTTCAATAAAGTAACTAGCCTAACAATACCCATCTTATCTTAAAAGAAATTCTCCCTTATCTTAATAGATTCATCTCATCTCAAGAGATTCTATCCTACACTCATAGATCTATCTTATCTTAAAAAGATCTTATCTCATTTTAATAGATCTAACTAATCTCAAAAGATTCTATTTCATCTTATCCTAATAAGCATACTTATCCACCCTAGTTTAACAACCATGATCTAATGCAAAATTAAATAGATCGTATCTAGTCAAACTAGTCACACCAATCTAACCTAGGTCTGATCTAATCTAGAGTGACTTATCAAACATGTTAGATAATACTGATGAAATAGTTTAGACTCTACCCCCATAGAACAGGACTTAACTTAGTTCACCCTGCACTAAATTAAGAATGACAAATCAACTTGGCCATATGCAACTACCTTAACCATCTGATAGTTGCATAACCTCTCAATTATAAACTAGCAAGAGACTCTATCTTATCATAACATATCTAACTAATCTCAAAACATCCTAACATATTCTACCCTGTTGGACCTATCTAACCTAAACTAGTTTAATCTAGTCATATCCAATTTAATCTAGATCTTATCTTACCTAATGTGACCTGATCCAGTGTGGTCTAAGGTTATCTAACTTAATGTGGTTCACTTAAACAGATTAATGACACTAGTAGAAGAGATTAGACCCCACTAGCTATGTATTAACTTATCTTAGCACATTGGATCAATTCAACCATGAGTTAACCCAACCCATAGAATCATGATGAATGGTATAACCTTTCTATTCCCACCTAACAACAAACAAACTTTTAACCTACATCTTGTAGTCTATCTCACCCATATATCTCTCATCTTGACTGATTCTATCTTACCCTTGGATATTCACCTTATATGATTGGTTACCCCAATCTGGACATAAAACAAAGATTAAGCCCTACCAAAAGAATCTTTAGAGTATAACCAACTACTAGCTTATTCCTTCCGCTTATTAAATAATTTCCCTTGCAAAACTATTGCCACATGCTTTCATGGTCAATACCAGGAAAGGGAAGATTATCACGTAACAACAAACAGAAAATGAATCCTCCAAATCCTCCACCTGTTGAAATCAATCAAGTGGTTGCTACCCAAAGACTGGTCATACAACAGTTAACAGACCTGGTGACCGAGATGCAGAATCAGATAAGACAACAACGCGAAGAAATACGTCAGGCCCGCCAAGAAATAAGGCAAACACGGTTGGATAGACAACAACAACAACATCCCCCACCACCACCAGCTTCACCAAGCTACATAGATATAAATTATGATGATTTGTAAGATCTAGGTGTTACTTTAGTTAGTAGATGATATGATATTATTCTAGAAGGAACAATAAGGTCTATTGACCCTATGTTTTGTTAAGGAATTATACATCATGCTGAGATCTCTTTGTTTGTGCATATGTTCCGAGAACAATATGAGTATACATCCTTTTTCTTACAAATCTCGAGGACGAGATTATTTTTAAGGGGGGTAGGATTTGTAACACCCAAATTCTGGGTTGGGAATTGGTAGGAGAAATTTGAACAAAATATCATAATGTTTTGGAAATTGGGAAATAAGAAAATGATGGGAAAAGAATTTTTCTTTTAAAAAGAAACTATTTATACAACCCATGAAATAAATAACAAGGAGAATAAAGCTTAACTTAGTAATAATAAAATAGTATGGTTTATATTCACCATTGAGTTTCAATTGATACATTTGAAAAATCTGAAAAACAAAAAAATAGAAGTATAAATTTGAATTGGGAATAGAAAATAGAAAATAAATGGGAAAGGGAGAAAAGAGAAGAGATATGAAAATATACATAAAATATATAACCAAATATCTTCAGGTTTAGCATTTTTAATTTCAAAAAGATGAGTTTATAAATGAAGATCCACACAAAGTTTGAATTTGAACTTAAACTCAAATTGGATTTGAAAATGGAGAAAAGAAAAAGAAAATAAAAAGAAAAAAAAAGATTAAAAAAAACCTTACTTGGGCTGAGATTCTGCTTTTTGGCCCATCTCCACTTATCCCCTGCGCGGCCCACTCGCGCTCGCCCGCGACCTGGCGCCGACATGTGGGCCCCTTCCGTCAGTCGTTTCCCCCCCCCGCGCCTGCGTGTTCTTCTCTCGCTGACATCGCGGGGCCCCCTGCCCGGTCTCTCGCCCCGCGCTCGCCTGCGCTCGGACTCACTGCTCCGCGGGGCCCGCATGTCAGCTCGTTCTCTCGCAACGGAAACGCGCGCGATCCCGCCATGGTCATCGCCGGGAATCTCGTTCCTTGCTCGGACTCCGCTTTCCATGGCTTTGGGGTATAAAGCCGAAGCTCCGCGACCCCCCTTCCCATCCTCACCGGTAGTCGCAACCCCTCGCCAGCCACCCAACCGCCGTCGTGATTTCCTCGGGCCAAGTTCGCCGCCGTGACCAAAACGCGTGGTCGTCGGCGTCGGGTCCCCGGTGATCGGCCTTGGAGCGTCTCCAAGTCCATTCGAAGGGTGTCGAGTCGTTCGCGGGCGAAGTAGGCCACTGAGCACAGCGCAATTCCTCGTCGAACTTCGACTCGCCGCCGCGGATCCGCCTTCGTCGTCGCCGGACCCTCTGCGCGCCAAGACCGCCGGTAAGATCTACTCCAGTGAGTTCGCCGTCCCCTAAGCACCATGTAGCAGCCTTTAATTGAGCGCTAGGACCACTGGATCATGTGATTGGGTTTCTCCGGCGATGGTCCGCCGTATGGCTTGGGCGGCGCCGCCGTCCCGAGCTGGGGGATTGGGGGAAAGCGCGGTGGCCGTCGATCTCCCAGTGAACGGCTCAGATTAGAAGCAGGCGATACCCCTTCGGGATATTAAATCAGGACCGTGGGTCTTCGATCGGACGAATAGGATTAGATTTAGAATCCTCGCCGTCGATCTCTGATCCAAGGATCAGGACTGCGTACCGCTTCGGCGCACTCCGGATTTAATCTGGGCCCTCGGTGTTTAATCCAACGGCCGAGATCGCACCGTACCCCTTCGCGGGTCGATTTTGTTAAAGAACCCCTCGGGTTTCACTAAATCAACCCGCCGTCCATAGGTTACTGTGCGCTGTGTCTCGGGCAACTTGCCCCGAGCCCCCTGGGTTTCTCTGGAATTGAGGCCCAGTCCAGAGAGTTATAAAATCAGGAAAATGAATTAGAAAATGAGTTTTTAATATAAAAATAATTCCTAGAATTTATATAATTCATAGAAAATGCATATGAACTCCAAATTAATCCATTCCACTTCCTATAATTTTGTAATATTATTGTTTATCAATTAGTGCCACTGGTTTTACATAAAAGTCACATTAAAATTATTATCTTAATTAATCTTGTACTAAGCACATAGAATCTTTGGAAATCCATAACTTAAAATCTATAACTCCAAAATTAATAATTCTTCTTCCTGTGATCTTATTTTAATATGTAGATTATTAATATGTATTTTGCATATATGTTTGGTGTAATGTTAATTTTGCCTATACAATGTATGTTTGTATTGCTACGACTAGCAGTGAGGTCACGAGGATCAGAAGAATCATCCTGGTACCTGGAATCTCAAGGCCCAGGCAAGTTGTGCCCTTGATCACTTCTTTTTACCCAGTCATGTTCTAATTAATCATAATGATCTGCATAGGTTAATTTTGATGGGACCCAATAGGTTACCACAGTTTGACTATCTTTATACCTTGATCACCACTGGACTTTTTGGGTAGTACTTGCTATTGCTTTATGTGGTTTTGGGTATAGAGATACACATTACTATTCATGATTATACTTTTATTGTCAGTTGTTATTTACTGTTCATGATAAGATCATTATGTTAATTGGAACATGGAGCGACCACCCGGGAAAACAGTGCTACCACAAGGGTGGTATGGGACGCCCTTGGCTGATTAATTAGGAAAGCTAGTGGAAGACTACCTTACCCGAAAGGGGCAAGGGCAGTAGGGGAGAGGTCAGTGTAGGGAGGCCCTCGGGAGGATTTTGCTGCGATGGCGGTCCTGCAAGGGATTCCTGCACTGGATCTTCCTATAAACTGTAGCGGGTTTTCTGAAGCTAGTGGAACTTTGTAAAGGCCTCGTAGTGTTACCCTGCCTCGCCTCCTCGGTAGAGGTGTATGGGAAGTCGCGATCCCTTGGCAGATGGGTAACATGGCTTGTGGGTAAAGATGCGCAACCTCTGCAGAGTGTAAAACTGGTATACTAGCCGTGCTCACGGTCATGAGCAGCTCGGACCCTCACATGATTAAATTATGGAACTTAAACTCAATTTGTCATATGCATTGCATTGCAGGTGAAGTTGTTACTTTTGTTCTATTATTTAATTGGGTTGGTATTTACTCATACATAGTAATTGCTAATAAAATTTTGACCAACTTTAAAAGCAATGCTCAGCTCTAACCATCTTCTTTGGTAAGCCTTACACTTCACGTGAGCTCCCACCTTTGGCGAGTTCATGCACATTATTCCCCACAACTTGTTGAGCGATGAACGTATGTGAGCTCACTCTTGCTGTCTCACATACACCACAGGTCAAGATCAGGTACTGCAGGATGATGCTCATGGAGGATGCTGCGATGAGTTCGTGAGAGGTCTAGGTCGTCGTCTCCCAGTCAACTTTGGGTTGCTGGACCGTTGTCTCCTTATAATGTAATTATTTATTTTGTATAGAACTCCTGTTATATATAAAGATGTGACATTCGATCCTGTGCCACTATACATCATATGTATGAGACTTGGTCCCAGCATACCTGGTGTTTATGTTAACCCCGGGTTTTGGACCCCTAAAATCCGGGTGTTACAGCATGGGCATGGGCATGGGAGGGAGAAGAATAGAATACGGCTTCCCGACCGCCCGGACCCCATCGCGCTCCCCTGCGACGAGGACCGCTTCTTCGCCGCTTTCCACCATGTGTCCTCCTCGGCCTTGGAGGGGAGGTGATGTGGCTGTAGAGGAGGCGGCCCGGCGGCTGTGCCGCTGAGTCACCGCAGGGACGACGCGGTGACCGGTAGAGCCACATCGGGGGCTCGAGGCCAGTGGAGCTGCTCGTTGCGAGAGGAGGTGAGGCACAGGAGATCGAAATCTAGGAGGCAAGAGGTCGGGAGTTTGTGGTGTGGGCAGATCCAAGAGCGACGGACGTGGCTGGACCGTTCTACTGGATTGAATTAGCGTTTCGGGTCCGCCCATCCACACGCGTCGCGATGTGAGCGCTGTCGGCCGCGTGAAACGCGGAGAGAGCTCGAAATGGCTTCAGGTTTTAAGGAACCAGATTTTCGCGTGGTCGAGGGCTAGGGCGGAGGCGCTGCTGACCGCCCATGAGCAGCTCTGTGTAGGAGCCGCCCATTCTGAAGTAAAACTGTCTGAGCTTGCCGAGCTCCGCTCCAGGACCGAACGACTTGAGAGTTAGGCGGCCCAACTACGCTCTGAGGGTGAGGGTGCCCAGGTCGAAGCCGATCACCTCCTAGAAGAGGAGACCTAACTTCAGGGGGCCCTTTGTGAGGTGAGTCTCCGGGTTAGGGAGGCCGAGTCGTCCCTTGGTGAGGCCAATGTCCACCTAGAGAGGGAGGATGCGGAGCTTTAGCGAGAGTGCGACGCTACTAGAGGTAGGTCTTTTCCATACTCTTATGCCTTCTGTTGTTGGTTGCTTTTGCCTTCCCTCCTCCTCAGAGCTCCAGAGGATGTTTTCTCGGGCCGATGGGGCCAAGAAAACAGCGGAGGAGGTGAAAGCAGCAGTTGAGGCCCGGGTGTGACAGCTTCCGCTTGCTCGCGATGGCACCATTGCTACGTCGACCGAGGCGGCGATCGTGCTCTCTGAGCGAAGCGCTGAGCTCCAGGAGCTCTACTTGGTCGTCGGCAAGGTGTGTGGCCACCTTTTTCCCCTGCCTCCAATCAAGGTGCCCTTGGTCGGCTGGCTGCAGTCACTACTTGGCCATGCGGAGCACGTCGTTGTCGTGGGCATGTTCCATGGGTGCGACCTGGCTCTGGGGCAGATGGTGTCTCACTTCATTGAGATTGACGCTTCTGTGATCGCCAAAGGCTTTACTGTTGGTCGAAACGAGGAGCTAGACACCATTGAAGATTAGGTTCGCCCTCATGCTAGATCGCTTGCCGAACGAGTTGATGTGAAGACCCTGTTGTCTACCCCTGGGATCTGACATCGCCCGCTGGCGCTTAGAATGTTCCTTATTTCAATGCCTCTTTGTAATAATTCCTTTGGTTAGACAAGATCTCCGCGTGACGGACTACTTCTGCTTGAAACTCTTTGCTTTTGGGTTTTCGGCCGGAGTGGCGTCTCAGTGTTTGTGGATCTTTGTGGCAGTGATCTTTGGTAGGTGTAGAGCCTATCCTTTACTTCCCGCAGAGCATGACGACCTGACTGCCTTAGAGCATCTCCAATAGTTATGTAAATTTAGCACCTTAAATTACAGATTTAACAAGTTGCTAAATCACTTTAAGGAGTAGAAAAATGTGTGTGCTCCAACAGTTCTCTATTTATTGGTTGCTATTTTTTAAAATTATTCATATCAACAAAAAAGTGAGTGAGCATGCTTTTTATTTTTAATTGAGCTAGCACATCAACAACCTTCCATAATATCTTGAAAGGTCGAAATTGTCGATGAAAAATTAGAAGGTCACGACGACGGCATGAAGACAACACATGGCACTGAAGATAGATTTGTGATCAATGGAACGGTGGGACGACCCAAAACAGTAGCCGAAATATGGTTTTCGCGATGAATTTAGAACCAACATTGATTTAGGGAGTCCCAACGAGGTTCGTAAATGTAGGGATGAAATTGGGATTTGTAGGGAGTCTGTAAATTTAAGGACATGCTTTACATAACCATTGGAGAAGAGTTTTCCCCGATAACTTCTTAAATTCATATTTAAGGAGTTGTTTACATAACTATTGGAGATGCTCTTAGAGCAACTTCAGTAGTTCTCTAAAAGACTTCCTAAATCAATAATTTAGGTAGTTAACATGAAAACTATTCTCCACCAGTTCTCTAAATGAACTTTCTAAATTTAACAACTTGTCATCGAATCTCATTTTCTCTCTACATTTGGCAACCATTTAACAACTCCCTAAACAAAAATGTTGACTGCATTATATATTTTTTGTGACTTATTTTTTAAGTGGATAAATACAAAACAAAATTACAACTTATATTTAGAGAACTATTGGAGGACTTACATTTTTTTACTCCAAAAACCATTTAGCAACTTCTTAAATTTATGATTTAGAGAGCTAAAATTTACATAACTATTGGAGTTGCTCTTAGTGACTTGATCGATAGCGTAGCCTGGGGCACGCTACTTAAATCGGGGAAAATTTCTCTTGTTTGGTGGGACCTTGTGAAGGCAAAGCGATCGACAAGCTTCTTTTGGTTTTCATTGTTTTTTTATCTTAGCAGATATAGGGTTTGTGGTTTATATTTTATTGAGGTCGAAGGTTGTGCCTTCTTACAAAGCTTGTTTGCTGAGAACTCTTGCACGTGCTTTCCCCCGTCTACCATGCGCCTGGTTATGCTCAGATCCATGCGTGTTTGGTGATGTCCGTGGCATTGGCTGATGTGCCCGCCTCACCATCATGGTCCTTGGAGACAGGCTCTTGGAGATCGACCATCGTTGAAGCGAGTAGCGTCCAAAAAAATTCAAATTCTGAAATATTCTCAAACTCGCTCTAAATTCAAAATGAATTTTAAATTTTGTTTCAAAATATTTGTTTGTAAGTTAATATCAACAAGTAAAATATAGTGGTCTATATTCTCTCTAAAATCCTCCTCAAAATATCCTACAAATATTTCCCCAGTGATCACCTTCAAACTCTTCCAGAAATACTACCCAAATATTTCACCAGTGATCCCCTTCAAGTTCTTTCTAGAAATACTGCCCAAATATTCCACCGATAATTCTCCAGATATTTTCTTCCTAAGAAATACCTTCAGAATCATTTTTCAAGTCCCTACAAATATTTTCTTCATAACTTTCCTCATGCTCATACGTATACGTATGCCTCCGGTGTCATACGGTGAGCTCTACAAGCTAATTACACTCATATAAGACAAATCTATGCTAATCTCCCACTAATCCTCTCATCCTCCCACTAATCCTCTCATCCCCCCTAATCCCCCCACCATGGCTATAAATAGAGGGGCAAGGGCCTCCTCTCATCCCACCCCAAGCCATTTCATGGCAACTCCCTCCCCCCACACGCCCACTCCCACTCCACCTCCCACACAAGCACCCACTAGCACAAGGATCGTTCGGTCGTTCTTCGATCGTTCGTCCCCCTGTTCTTAGTTTGTTCGTTCGTTCGATCGTTCGATCATTCGTCCATCGTTCATGGTTCGTTCTTCCGTTCGTTCGTCCAAATAATCTTTTTCCTGCCGTTATGCTACCGAAATTCCGATCGTTCGTTCGATCATTCGATCGTTCATCGTTCGTTCATAGTTCCTATTCATCGTTCGTTCATAGTTACTATTCATCGTTCATCGTTCGTTCATACGAACTATTCACCATCACTATTCACTGTTACTATTCATCGTTACTATTCATTGATCATCCGATCTCCCCAAATTTCAACTACTCATCCATCATGTTGTCCAGTCCACCTAAGACCAGCCAGACCCATATTCCAGTCATACGAACTCCGGTGACTGTGATTTTCATTCCAGTAGGGAACTTTCCATCTGGTCACCCATCCTAGATTTCTCCAAGTTGAGCACGCTTAACTTTGGGATTCTTTCAAGCCAGACTTCCAAAAAGAAAGGCAAGCCATGTTTGTATGGATACATCTTCAATCCTATAAAACCTGGCCCAAGATACCACAGCCCACTCGGACCAGAATACCACAGCATTCCAGCTATTTGGGTCCCGCCTCACTGCTGTCTGATGTGACACAATAGGTAGGAACAGTTTCCACCAACATAAACCTCTGCCCAAGAAAAGCCCAAAAATAATTCCTCGCACCCCGCTCAAAAATACATTTGTATTTTTGATTTTCCAAATATCTCTAAATATTCAAATTCTAGAATATTCCAAGAATATTTCTTTCCTTTTATTTTTCTCCCTATGATTATAAAATCCAAAACTCCTCCATCCAAACTCAGATTTCAGTCATTCTTGTTTCTAAAATTCTTGTCAAACTATTTCCTATCCAACCATGTCATCCCTTAAGCATGGTTCATATTCTAGAAAACTCCCAAAATACTCTTGTCCCATATTCTGCCTATAACTCTCCTGTTCATATTAAGTCAGACGATTCATTCGTCACTATTCTCACCAACAGTGAACTTCACTGTGTTACACCACATACACCCAGCTATAAATACACCCAGCTACCCTCTCCCACTCCACACACTCAACACCCTCAGTCAAGGCAAACACCCCACCCACTCAGTTACTCCGCTCTGCCGGCTACACGCATAGTGTCGCTTCGTCTCCAGTCCACCCTCCTGGTAAGCACCTTCGCTCCACCACCAGCAGTATCTCAACACCACATGACACAGATTCTACTCACGACTCTACCCATCCATATATCACTATTCTGACCACTATACTAAATATTTGTTGGTATACTTGTTGGTTTGTATGTTTGTTTGTTCATGTTGCATAGCTATCGGAGCGTTCGTGCCGTCTCGTGGAGGCCAGATCTGCAAGTCTACGCCAGGCAGTAGAGCTAGAAGCCAGTTCTGCGAGCTCCTCTTCCTCCTTTGCCGGATAAGCACGACAAGCTCACTGGATCCCTTGATGCATAAATTACCTATGTTTTTTTAACCACAACTCTCAGCCTGTTATTTTATGCATGATATGATTTTGAGACAAGTTATTATGGCCACCCAGCCGCTTGCCGCAATCAATCCCTGATATATTTGTTACAAATGATTTGAGGAAAGGTGTGAGTTTTCAAAAGAAAATGCTTTTCAAAATATGTATGATGAAGGGTTTTCACCCTTATCACCTTTGAGTAGGGATGATCAGGGACTCCCTGGTTTAGGGGAGGGCCTAAGGTGATGGCTCAGCTGGTTTAGGTGTGAGCAGAAGGATTGTCCCCTCACATAAGGACCGGTTTGTCATCCTTCACTACCTGTACTCATGATAAGTACAACCACTCGAGACTGTGTGGGCAGTCACTTAATCTGAACTCGTACGATCCAACCCCAGGGTTATGAAGGCTGGGGAGCACCGGGAGGATAAGGAGGGGGAATGTTTTGTCCGGTTTGGACATGGTGGTGGCCTGACTCCTTCCGGTATAACCGTTAAGGTTAGGACATGCGAGGAAAGAAAGAGATTCGGCATTCGGGTCTCATGACGGTGAGATCGCAGAAATCGGACTAGTGGGTAAAGTGTACCCCTCTGCGCAGAGTTTCAAACCTATTCGAATAGTCTATGTCTACAGGAATGGGCGAGTCTGGTATGGTATGTCAATTAATGTTTTGTTTTCAAAAAGGGTGCATTTGAGAAAAATGGTTTTTAAAAGGTCCGGCGGTTGAGCCGTGAGCTATGGTGGACGTGAAGTCCAGTAGCTGTTGTTGAAAATGAAAACCGGTGGGAAACTGCTGAGATACCTGGATGGTTTAGTCCAGGGGATTTTGTTCTTATATTGAAAAACTTCCTGCTCCTTTGGGAGAAGATGCGCTTTAAAAATACAAAATGTTTTACAAAACAACCCTGCATAAAATATTGCTGTTTCTGCAAAATATCCCGAGCTCCACATATTCCATGCATTATATCTGATTTCCCCATTCCGCGGGTGAAGGTGGTATTAGAGCTGTTAGGTTGGCCACATGACGTAACCCTTAGCCTGATCCAAAAGTTTTTGAGTCAAAACTATTTTCTTAAAAAAAATTCTTGCTCTCATCCCTTCATTTCAAAAATGCTTTCCCCCTTTCCTTCTCTCAGAAGTCAGATGGAGGTTCGCTGCCAAACCAGCTTTTGCCAGAATGAAGATGGTTTCCCCAAGTTGTTGAGAGCATGCACAGTTCGCCTCGGAATCAGGAGCCAGCCAGAGTATGATGGTCGTGAATTCGTCGAGCATGGCATAGAGAAGTGTGTCGTGACTGTATACATTGGATCCAGTCCACACCATGTGGAATGGAGTGTCACTGCTGCTGGGCACAGATTCAAAGACACCTGCCAAGTCATCGCTCGTAAGGCATTGAGGGCCCTGTGTCAGATCTATGAAGAAGAAGTGGCCGACACCCCGCTCAGATTCTTTCCACCCTTTTAGAGAAATCGTCCCGTTTGGATGGCCAGGATGCGTGCATTGGAAGGTCAGCAGCTGCTTGAGGACGACCCCTCGGTCGTGTACCTCACTGCATACCTGCTCACCCTGGATGCACAGTATGATTTCTTGGCTCGACACCACCGTCAGATGATTGCCCGAGCAGAAGATGTAGAGAAGCTCAACCGTAAGCTCCATGTGGATCTCACCACAGCTCAAGCCCGTGTAGCTGCCTTGGA
Organism: Zea luxurians; assembly: GCA_029449295.1. Taxonomy (NCBI): domain Eukaryota; kingdom Viridiplantae; phylum Streptophyta; class Magnoliopsida; order Poales; family Poaceae; genus Zea; species Zea luxurians. The sequence goes on along the minus strand of JAOPSE010000007.1, from coordinate 123,491,799 downwards.
AAGTCGTGAAGTCATTGCTGTTGAAGCTCTGAAGCAAGCCAAGGATGAGCATGTCCAAAAGTTGATGGAGTCCTACTTGGTAACCCATAACCAACGTAGAGCCCTGCGGATCCAAGAGTCCGCTTCATCCAACCCAGTTCAACCCATGAGAGCTGAAGATCCCCAGATTCATGAAGGTCACCCGGTCTCTATTAGAGGAGAAAAGAAGGCTTGGGAACTCCCAGAAGGAGCCATAGTCTTGGAAGGAATTCCAGTCTTCCCTCAGGCTATGAATAAGCAAGAGCACCCCGAGTCCTCCCAAGATCCCCCGCCGGAGTTGTTTGAGCCCCTCACCATGAAAAAGATTCCAGCACCGTCTAGTGAGATCAAAGAGGAAGCTGCAAGCACCCCGCCAGCACCACCGCCGCCCTCTGAGGAGCTACAAGAGTCAGTCCCACTTGAAGAAGAGTTCAACCCCGTCTTGCCATCTCAATCACCGCCAGAAGAAGTCATCAACATCAGCTCCCTCTTGACCCATCCAGTAGATGTCTCAGATTGAAGTTGTGTGCCAGCCTTGCCAGAAGAGAAGCTGCCAGATCTGAGTTAGTTATGCCCAGTCCTCTGCATGCATTGGGTAGTGAAGTTTTTCTTCACTTTGGCTAGAGCCCTGCATGTATGACAGGTAATCGTGTAGACTCATGTTTTGCAAAACTCTATTTGTGTGGCCCCCTAGGGCATTTCAAAATGAATTTCGCTTGATGTTTTCTCCTCTTTTGAGTGCATATGTGATGCTTTAACGTTAGTGCTCATAAGTTGCATTTACCATAGTTCTCAGTTCAGGAGCCGAGCAATAGTAGTTATGCTTAGCCCCCGAATCCAAGTAGTTCGTGATTTGGAAAAACTCTATTCTTTCCTTATTCAAAACATTTGATTTGTTTGTGCTTGTCATTGTTGAGCTTGTGTGTTATCTTTATTTTTAAGAAAGGTTTTCTCTAAAAACATAGATCACAAATTAGAGCTAATCCTCACCTTATGCTTCCATTCTCATCTTAACCCATCTCAAGAGAAAAGTGCCTTATCCAAGAAGATACCGGGAAGCTTACCCTTGAAGCCTGGAATAAGCTACAGAAGAAACCAATCTAGCTGCTCAGTTAAAAGGACCGACCGTGAAAATCAAAGCGCTGCCCCTGAGTCAAAGTAAACAGAAAAAGAGGACAGAAGGAGTTATTACCATAAAGAGAGGCAAAGATTCTTGGAACCAGAGACCACAAACATCAGGGTCATTGACCCCACCACTCACCCGTGCCCCCCGCACGCGTGCCCGCCTCCATGCGCACCACCACCGCCCCACTTCCCCTTTGCAGCGCACCCACCGCCGCTATCATCGCCGACAACACCAAGTCCCCCCTTCCCCTTGTCGCGTCTGCTGTCCCGTGTCACCTACTCCATCACCACCACTCCACAACCGAGCACCCCCGCTTGCCTATAAACCCCCTCCACCAGCTCCCTCAGTTCCCATCCCAAGCAAAGCACACACCAGATAAAATACCCTCTGCCAAATCGCAAGCAGCTCCATTTTCCCACTCCCTCGCCCCTAAGATCACAATGCTTGGTGATTCTTGGGTTGAAGACTGTTGTACATGGTTCATAGTCTTTGGTTTTCTCCTCTGTATGATGGTAATACTCTTTGATAGAATCCTCCAGTGGTAAGAGCAAAGAGAAAGAAAGGGTCAGTGAAAAGAAGATAGTGAAGAGAAGATAAGAAGAAGGTTCTCCCAGAATCAACCCTATGACAGTCACCTCTCTGCAGCCTGGTCAAGCAGCAACATCAGAAGAAGGCCCCGTAACACCCTTGTTATGAGGTACTTCAAGGAGTTCAAATCCCCAAGATTCAAGAGTTCTACCTGAAAGTCGCCTAGAGGGGGGGTGAATAGGGCGAAACTGAAATTCTCAAAAATAATCACAATTACAAACCGGGTTAGCGTTAGAAATATAATCGAGTCCGCTAGAGAGGGTGGAAAACAAATCGCAAGCAAATAAGAAGTGTGACACGCAGATTTGTTTTACCGAGGTTCAGTTTTTGCAAACCTACTCCCCGTTGAGGTGGTCACAAAGACCGGGTCTCTTTCAACCCTTTCCCTCTCTCAAACGGTCCCTCGGACCGAGTGAGCTTTTCTTCTCAATCACTTGGAACACAAAGTTCCCACAAGGACCACCACAAGATTGGTGTCTCTTGCCTCAATTACAAGTGAGTTTGATCGCAATGAAGAATCAAAGAAAGAAGAAAGCAATCCAAGCGCAAGAGCTCAAAAGAACACAAGCAAATCTCTCTCACTAATCACTAGGGCGTTGTGTGGAGAATGGAGAGGATTTGATCACTTGGGTGTGTCTAGAATTGAATGCTAGAGCTCTTGTAAGTAGTTGAAGTGGAAAACTTGGATATCTTGAATGAGGGGTGGTTGGGGGTATTTATAGCCCCAACCACCAAACTAGTCGTTTGGTGGTGGCTGTCTGTCGTATGGTGCACCGGACAGTCCGGTGCACACCGGACATGTCCGGTGCGCCAGCCACGTCACCAGGCCGTTGGGATTCGACCGTTGGAGCTTCTGACTTCTGGGCCCGCCTGACTGTCCGGTGTACACCGGACAAGTACTATAGATTGTCCGGTGCACCGTCTCGCGCGTGCCTGACTTCTGCGCGCTTCTGGCGCGCATTAAATGCGCCTGCAGGTGACCGTTGGCGCGAAGTAGCCGTTGCTCTGCTGGTTCATCGGACAGTCCGGTGTACACCGGACATGTCCGGTGAATTATAGCGGAGCAAATTCCCGAGGCTGTCGAGTTCCAGAGCCGCTCTTCCCTGGGGCACCGGACACTGTCCGGTGTACACCGGACAGTCCGGTGAATTATAGCGGAGCGCCTCTGGATTTTCCCGAAGGTGAAGAGTTCAGCGGGAAGTCCCCTGGTGCACCAGACACTGTCCGGTGGCACACCGGACAGTCCGGTGCGCCAGACCAGAGGTGCCTTCGGTTATCCCTTGCTCTCTTTGTTGAACCCCATACTTGGTCTTTTTATTGGCTAAGTGTGAACCTTTGGCACCTGTATAACTTGTACACTAGAGCAAACTAGTTAGTCCAATTATTTGTGTTGGGCAATTCAACCACCAAAATCATTTAGGAAATAGGTGTAAGCCTAATTCCCTTTCAATCTCCCCCTTTTTGGTGATTGATGCCAACAAAAACCAAAGCAAGTATAGAAGTACATAATTGAACTAGCTTGCATAATGTAAGTGCAAAGGTTGCTTGGAATTGAGCCAATATAAATACTTATAAGATATGCATGGATTGTTTCTTCAATTTTTGACATTTTGGACCACGCTTGCACCACATGTTTTGTTTTTGCAAATTCTTTTGTAAATCCTTTTCAAAGTCCTTTTGCAAATAGTCAAAGGTAAGTGAATAAGATTTCGAGAAGCATTTTCAAGATTTGAAATTCTCCCCCTGTTTCGAATGCTTTTCCTTTGACTTAAACAAAACTCCCCCTAAATGAAATTCTCCTCTTAGTGTTCAAGAGAATTTTGATATATCAATTTTGAAATACTACTTTTCTCCCCCTTTTGAACACAATAAGATACCAATTTGAAATTTATCAATTGAGAATCATACCAATTGAAAAACTCTTTTAAAATTTTTAAAATTAGGTGGTGGTGCGGTCCTTTTGCTTTGGGCTAATACTTTCTCCCCCTTTGGCATGAATCGCCAAAAACGGAGTCATTAGAGCCCTTAGAAATACTCTCTCCCCCTTTGGTTATAAATAAATGAGTGAAGATTATACCAAAGACGGAGTCCTTTTCTCCCCCCAAAGATGGAGAGATGCTCGGAGTGATGGCGAAGGATGAGTTACATAGTGGAAGCCTTTGTCTTCGCCGAAGACTCCAATTTCCTTTCAATACACCTATGACTTGGTTTGAAATAGACTTGAAACCACATTAGTCACAGCATATGAAAGAGACATGATCAACGGTATATAAATGAGCTATGTGTGCAAATCAACAAAAGAAGTTCCTAGAATCAAGAATATTTAGCTCATGCCTAAGTTTGTTAAAAGTTTGTTCATCTAGTGGCTTGGTAAAGATATCGGCTAATTGATCTTTAGATTAATGTATGAAATCTCGATATCTCCCTTTTGTTGGTGATCCCTTAAAAAGTGATACCGAATGACTATGTGTTTAGTGCGGCTATGCTCAACGGGATTATCCGCCATGCGGATTGCACTCTCATTATCACATAGAAGAGGAACTTTGGTTAATTTGTAACCATAGTCCCTAAGGGTTTGCCTCATCCAAAGCAATTGCGCGCAACAATGACCTGCGGCAATGTACTCGGCTTCGGCGGTAGAAAGAGCGACCGAATTTTGCTTCTTTGAAGCCCAAGACACCAAGGATCTTCCCAAGAACTGGCAAGTCCCCGATGTGCTCTTTCTATTAATTTTACACCCCGCCCAATCGGCATCCGAATAACCAATCAAATCAAATGTGGATCCCCTAGGATACCAAAGCCCAAACTTAGGAGTATAAGCTAAATATCTCAAGATTCGTTTTAGGGCCGTAAGGTGAGCTTCCTTAGGGTCGGCTTGGAATCTTGCACACATGCATACAGAAAGCATAATATCCGGTCGAGATGCACATAAATAGAGTAAAGAGCCTATCATCGACCGGTATACCTTTTGATCGACGAATTTACCTCCCTCGTCGAGGTCGAGATGCCCATTGGTTCCCATGGGTGTCTTGATGGGTTTGGCATCCTTCATTCCAAACTTGCTTAGGATATCTTGAGTGTACTTCGTTTGGCTTAAGAAGGTGCCCTCTTGGAGTTGCTTCACTTGAAATCCTAAGAAATACTTCAACTCCCCCATCATAGACATCTCGAACTTTTGTGTCAAGATCCTACTAAATTCTTCACATGTAGACTCGTTAGTAGACCCAAATATAATATCATCAACATAAATTTGGCATACGAACAAGTCATTTTCAAGAGTTTTACTGAAGAGTGTAGGAACGGCTTTTCCGACTTTGAATCCATTAGTGACGAGGAAATCTCTAAGGCATTCATACCATGCTCTTGGGGCTTGCTTAAGCCCATAAAGCGCCTTAGAGAGTTTATACACATCGTTAGGGTACTCACTATCTTCAAAGCCGGGAGGTTGCTCAACATAGACCTCTTCCTTGATTGGTCCGTTGAGGAAGGCACTCTTCACATCCATTTGGTAAAGCTTGAAGCCATGGTAAGTAGCATAGGCTAATAATATTCCAATTGACTCAAGCCTAGCTACGGGTGCATAGGTTTCACCAAAATCCAAACCTTCGACTTGGGAATATCCCTTGGCCACAAGTCGAGCTTTGTTCCTTGTCATCACACCATGCTCATCTTGCTTGTTGCGGAAGACCCATTTGGTTCCTACAACATTTTGATTAGGACGTGGAACTAAATGCCATACCTCATTCCTAGTGAAGTTGTTGAGCTCCTCTTGCATCGCCACCACCCAATCTGAATCTTGTAGTGCTTTCTCTATCCTATGTGGCTCAATAGAGGAAACAAAAGAGTAATGCTCACAAAAATGTGCAACACGAGATCTAGTGGTTACCCCCTTATGAATATCGCCAAGGATGGTGTCGACGGGGTGATCTCGTTGGATTGCTTGGTGGACTCTTGGGTGTGGCGGTCTTTGCTCTTCATCCTCCTTGTCTTGCTCATTTGCATCTCCCCCTTGATCATTGCCGTCATCTTGAGGTGGCTCATTTGCTTGATCTTCTCCTTCATCAACTTGAGCCTCATCCTCATTTTGAGTCGGTGGAGATGCTTGCGTGGAGGAGGATGGTTGATCTTGTGCATTTGGAGGCTCTTCGGATTCCTTAGGACATACATCCCCAATGGACATGTTCCTTAGCGCGATGCATGGAGCCTCTTCATCACCTATCTCATCAAGATCAACTTGCTCTACTTGAGAGCCGTTAGTCTCATCAAACACAACGTCATAAGAAACTTCAACTTGTCCAGTGGACTTGTTAAAGAATCTATATGCCCTTGTGTTTGAATCATATCCTAGTAAAAAGCCTTCTACAGTCTTAGGAGCAAATTTAGATTTTCTACCTCTTTTAATAAGAATGAAGCATTTGCTACCAAAGACTCTAAAATATGAAATGTTGGGCTTTTTACCGGTTAGGAGTTCGTATGATGTCTTCTTGAGGATTCAGTGTAGATATAACCGGTTGATGGCGTAGCAGGCGGTGTTGACCGCCTCAGCCCAAAACCGATCCGAAGTCTTGTACTCATCAAGCATGGTTCTTGCCATGTCCAATAGAGTTCTATTCTTCCTCTCTACTACACCATTTTGTTGTGGGGTGTAGGGAGAAGAGAACTCATGCTTGATGCCCTCTTCCTCAAGGAAGCCTTCAATTTGAGAGTTCTTGAACTCCGTCCCATTGTCGCTTCTAATTTTCTTGATTCTTAAGCCAAACTCGTTTTGAGCCCGTATCAAGAATCCCTTTAATGTCTCTTGGGTATGAGATTTTTCCTGTAAAAAGAATACCCAAGTGAAGCGAGAATAATCATCCACAATAACTAGACAGTACATACTCCCGCCGATGCTTATGTAAGCTATCGGGCCGAATAGATCAATGTGTAGGAGCTCCAGTGGCCTGTCAGTCGTCATGATGTTCTTATGTGGATGGTGAGCACCAACTTGCTTTCCTGCTTGGCATGCGCTACAAATCCTGTCTTTCTCAAAATGAACATTTGTTAATCCTAAAATGTGCTCTCCCTTTAGAAGCTTATGAAGATTCTTCATCCCAACATGTGCTAGTCGGCGGTGCCAGAGTCAGCCCATGTTAGTCTTAGCAATTAAGCAAGTGTCGAGTTCAGCTCTATCAAAATCTACCAAGTATAGCTGACCCTCTAACACTCCCTTAAATGCTATTGAATCATCACTTCTTCTAAAGACAGTGACACCTATATCAGTAAATAGACAGTTGTAGCCCATTTGACATAATTGAGATACAGAAAGCAAATTATAATCTAATGAATCAACAAGAAAAACATTGGAAATGGAATGGTCAGGAGATATAGCTATTTTACCCAAACCTTTGACCAAACCCTGGTTTCCATCCCCGAATGTGATAGCTCGTTGGGGATCTTGGTTTTTCTCATATGAGGAGAACATCTTCTTCTCCCCTGTCATGTGGTTTGTGCATCCGCTATCGATTATCCAACTTAAGCCTCCGGATGCATAAACCTACAAAACAAGTTTAGTTCTTGACTTTAGGTACCCAAACGGTTTTGGGTCCTTTGGCATTAGAAACAAGAACTTTGGGTACCCAAACACAAGTTTTGGAGCTCTTGTGTTTGCCCCCAACATACTTGGCAACTACCTTGCCGGATTTGTTAGTCAACACATATGATGCATCAAAAGTTTTAAATGAAATATCATGATCATTTGATGCACTAGGAGTTTTCCTTTTAGGCAACTTAGCATGGGTTGGTTGCCTAGAACTAGATGTCTCACCCTTATGTCTCACCCTTTTAGTTTATCATATGAAGAAATGTTCAAAATATAAAATGTACATCATGATGAGTTATACAAATTTGTAGTTGAAAACTTTTTCATTTGAATTAATTTACTGCTTTAAAATGTGATTTTTAAAATGTGTATGCAGTTGGCTTAATGTGAGACAATAAGCTAAACCCACGGCTTTTCCATGGGTTTCCACCGAATTACGGGTTGGTTTGGGATCAATAATGTTATTGGATGGGTTGGGTTTAACTTCCCTCTAGTATTTTTGGTTGGGTATGAGATGGATATCAAAGTAATTAGATTTGGGTATGGGTGGCAGTGGATTGGATTTTTTGCCATTAGCAGGCCTAATTAGGGCTAGAGTGAGACTTCCTAGAGTGAATTCTCCTAATTTTGCTCTCAGGATAGCCGGCAGGGTTCAAAATGTAACCCTCGTTATCCTGAGGCATGGGAGCCTTGCCCTTAACAAAATTAGACAATTTCTTAGGAGGGGCATTAAGTTTGACATTGCCTCCCTGTTGGAAACCAATGCCATCCTTAATGCCAGGGCGTCTCCCTCTATAGAGCATGCTTCTAGCAAATTTAAATTTTTCATTTTCTAAGTCATGCTCGGCAATCTTAGCATCTAGTTTTGCTATATGATCATTTTGTTGTTTAATTAAAGCCATGTGATCATGAATAGCATTAACATCAACATCTCTACATCTAGTACAAATAGAAGTGTGCTCAACGGTAGATGTAGAGGGTTTGCAAGATTTTAATTCTACAACCTTAGCATGCAAAATATCATTCTTAGTTCTAAGGTCGGAAATAGTAAGCATTGCAAACATCAAAATCTTTAGCCTTAGCAAGCAATTTTTCATTCTCAATCCTAAGGCTAGCAAGAGATATGTTTAATTCTTCAATCTTAGCAAGTAAATCATCATTATCATTTCTAAGATTGGGAATTGAAGCATTACAAACATTTGAATCAACCTTAGCTAGTAAATTAGCATTTTTATTTCTAAGGTTGTCAATTGTCTCATGGCAAGTGCTTAGCTCACTAGATAATTTTTCACATTTTTCAACTTCTAGAGCATAAACATTTTTAACTTTAACATGCTTTTTGTTTTCCTTGATTAGGAAGTCCTCTTGGGAGTCCAAGAGATCATCCTTCTCATGGATGGCACTAATTAATTCATTTAATTTCTCCTTTTGTTGCATGTTTAAGTTGGCAAAAAGAATGCGCAAGTTATCTTCCTCATCACTAGCATTTTCATCACTAGAGGATTCATATCTAGTGGAGGATTTAGATTTAACCTTCTTCTTTTTGCCGTCCTTTGCCATGAGGCACTTGTGGCCGACGTTGGGGAAGAGAAGTCCCTTGGTGACGGCGATGTTGGCGGCGTCCTCGTCGTCGGAGGAGTCGCTAGAGCTTTCGTCGGAGTCCCACTCACGACAAACATGGGCATCACCGCCCTTCTTCTTGTAGTATCTCTTCTTCTCCTTTCTTCTCCCTTTCTTGTCGTCACCCCTGTCACTGTCACTAGAAATAGGACATTTAGCTATAAAGTGACCGGGCTTACCACATTTGTAGCAAACCTTCTTGGAGCGGGGCTTGTAATCTTCCCCCCTCCTTTGTTTGAGGATTTGGCGGAAGCTCTTGATGACGAGCGCCATTTCCTCATTGTCGAGCTTGGAGGCGTCGATTGGTTGTCTACTTGGTGTAGATTCCTCCTTCTTCTCTTCTGTCGCCTTAAATGTGACCGGTTGTGCTTCGGACATGGAGGGGCCGTCAAGCTCGTTGATCTTTCGTGAGCCCTTGATCATAAATTCAAAGCTCACAAAATTCCCGATTACTTCCTCGAGAGTCATTAGTGTATATCTTGGATTACCACGAATTAATTGTACTTGAGTAGGGTTAAGGAAAATAAGAGATCTTAGAATAACCTTAACCACCTCGTGGTCATCCCATTTCTTGCTCCCGAGGTTGCGCACTTGATTCACCAAGATCTTAAGCCGGTTGTACATATCTTGTGGCTCCTCCCCTTGGCGAAGACGGAAGCGATCGAGCTCCCCCTCGATCGTTTCCCGCTTGGTGATCTTGGTGAGTTCATCACCCTCGTGCGCCGTCTTGAGCACGTCCCAAACTTCCTTGGCGCTTTTTAGTCCTTGCACCTTGTTGTACTCCTCCCTACTTAGAGAGGCAAGGAGTATGGTTGTGGCTTGGGAGTTGAAGTGCTCGATTTGGGCCACCTCGTCCTCATCATAATCCTCATCCCCTACGGATGGTACCTGTGCTCCAAACTCAACAACATTCCATATACTTTTGTGGAGTGAGGTTAGATGAAATTTCATTAAATCACTCCATCTAGCATAATCTTCATCGTCAAAGGTTGGCGGTTTGCCCAATGGAACGGAAAGTAATGGAGTATGTCTAGAAGTTCGAGGATAATGTAAGGGGATCTTACTAAACTTCTTGCGCTCATGACGCTTAGAAGTTATGGAGGGCGCGTCGGAGCCGGAGGTAGAAGGTGATGAAGTGTCGGTCTCGTAGTAGACCACCTTCCTCATCTTCTTTATTTTGTCGCCACTCCGATGCGATTTGTGAGAAGTCTTCCTCTCCTTCTTCTTCTCCTTCTTCTTCTCCTTGTTGCAGGACTCTTCCGATGAAGCCTTCCCGTGGCTTGTAGCGGGCTTGTCGCCGGTCTCCATTTCCTTCTTGGCGAGTTCTCCCGACATCACTTCGAGCGGTTAGGCTCTAATGAAGCATCGGGCTCTGATACCAATTGAAAGTCGCCTAGAGGGGTGGTGAATAGGGCGAAACTGAAATTCTCAAAAATAATCACAACTACAAGCCGGGTTAGCATTAGAAATATAATCGAGTCCGCTAGAGAGGGTGTGTGGGGGATAGATATCCCCCGGGTCCACTGGAAGGATAAAAGACCTCACGAAAGGCCCAAGAGCCCAATAAATCATGAGGTCACTCCTTCATGGGCCTGGGGAGAAACGACCAGTGAAGCAGATCGACATAAGGCCGGGTGGGCGCAAACCCGGACGGCCTCACAGCATTGAGCAAGAGACCGCAACAGAAGATCCGACTTTCCCGCGCTGGAGCCCCCGTGCGACGTAACCAGGCGAGGATAAGTCGGCAGAATCATAGGAAGATAGACAAAAACGATTCACTATCTTTTAGGTGCATATCCACATGTATTGCCTCACGGCCGAATATATAAGGCCTAGGGGGCACCCCTTCAGAACGATCGACCTCATTACTATTCAACCATCCACCTCAACTCTCTACACTTTGGAGAGCAACCTTGTAACCCATACGCAAAGCATACTCACCAGGACGTAGGGTATTACGCATTTCCAAGCGGCCCGAACCTGTAAACATCGTCCATTGTTCCTCGTGCATCAGGCACGAACCATTTAGCTACAGTCTGCGACACCGTCCTACTCCTAAAACACCTTGAGGGTCAACCCCGGGTGTGCGGTCGGACCCAAAACACCGACAGCTGGCGCGCCAGGTAGGGGGTGTGTCGCCGATCCAAGCTAGCTCAATGGCCGTCACCTTCTACAGCAAGATCACCCTCCGTCCCGGATTCGTATTCTGCTTTGGAACGATCTCGTCCATAGCAGATGAAGAAGGAACTCTACACCGCATTGCAGATCCACCGAAAAAGAAGTCTCCCCCAACAAACTCCGAGAACATCGGAGAAGTGCAACCTCTAGCTCTTCGAAAAAAGATCGCCTCCAGAAAGCCAGAGGCCGGGGGCCCGCTGACCCGGAGAACTCCACTGTCTACTTCCCCGACGAAAGAATGGACACAGATCGCATCAATGTCACTTTCCCCCGGACACTCCAAGGCTTGGGAGTTCACCTCAAAGAACTCCGTGAGTCGGACACTCCTTTCTTCGGCATCGTGCCGACCGAGGGGGAATACCCGCTGGGCCACATCTACTCCAAGGCTTGGGAGTTCACCTCAAAGAACTCCGGAGAATTACAGAACCGAGTTCCTGAGGTTCGAAGTAGCAAACTTCGACTGCGGGTACAACGCCATCATCGGGAGGCCGGGATTGGCAAAATTCATGGCCATCCCGCATTACACGTACATGATACTGAAGATGCCAGGGCCATAAGGAATCATAACTTTGCGCGCTGACTTCCAAGGCGCCGCAGAATGTTTCCGAGTGGCCATCCAAGCGGCCCTCACCACCAAACCGTCGGCGACTCCTTCAGCGCAGGCGAACTCTAAGCCTGAGGAAGACCTTACAGCACCGGCGATCGAAGCTCAAGCCGCGACCTCTATGCGGCCGACTGAAGAAACTAAAAGGATCAACCTGGGATTCGCTAATGAACGCAGACTGCCATCATCAGCTCTAGCCTGGACGATAAATAGGAAAGCGCGCTCGTCCGGTTTCTGCAAGACAACCGAGACGCATTCGCATAGCAACCTGCGGATATGCCGGGAGTCCCGAGAGAACTGGCCGAGCACAAACTGAAGGTCTACCCCCAGGCAAGGCTGATCCGGCAAAAACTACGTCGTTTGTCGCCCGACAAAAGAGAGGCCATTCGCGCTGAGTTGGCCCGCTTGGTCGCGGCTGGGTTTATTAGAGAGGTGTTACATCTCGAGTGGTTAGCCAACCCTGTTCTTGTACTCAAAAAGAATATAGTGGATTGGCGCATGTGCGTCGACTATACAGACCTCAACAAACATTGTCCAAAGGATCCCTTCGGGCTCCCTAGGATAGATCAGGTGGTAGACTCCACCGCTGGATGTTCTGTGCTGTCTTTTCTGGACTGCTATTCCGGGTATCATCAGATCGGTTTGGCAAAGGAAGACGAGGAAAAAAACAACGTTCATCACTCCATTCGGTGCTTTCTGCTATACCTCCATGCTGTTTGGCCTCAAAAACGCTGGAGCGACTTATCAGAGAGCCATTCAAACATGCTTAGCCGATCACTGAGGCAAGCGTGTGGAAGCCTACGTGGATGACGTGGTAATCAAAACAGAGAACTCGGAAAACTTCATCGAAGACTTACATCTGGTTTTCAACAGTCTACGGCGATATCGATGGAAGCTTAATCCTGAAAAATGTGTCTTTGGAGTACCGGCAGGGAAGCTACTCGGATTCATTGTCAGCCACCGGGGAATTGAAGCTAATCCGGATAAGATTGAAGCTATCATGAAAATGGAGGCTCCACGATCGCAAAAGAAGGTTCAGCGACTTACCGGATGTATGGCAGCCCTGAGCAGATTCATATCCAGGCTGGGAGAAAAAGGTTTACCGTTTTACAAGCTACTCAAGAAGGTGGACAAGTTTCAGTGGACTTCAGAAGCACAGGAAGCCCTAGATGCACTGAAGAAATTCTTAACAACCCCACCAGTACTGAAACCACCGCGGCGAGCCACATCAACTCAACCAGCTGAAGATCTGCTGCTGTATATCTCTTGCACGACTCACGTGGTGAGCACCGCGTTGGTAGTCGAGCGAGCAGAAGAAGGACATGCCTACCCAGTGCAGCATCCTGTTTATTTCATCAGTGAAGTTCTGGGTCCCTCGAAGAAAAAATATCCTCAAGTTCAGAAGCTATTATACGCAGTACTTCTAACTGCCCGCAAGCTACGTCACTACTTTGACGACCACAAAGTCATAGTAGTCACTGGTTTTCCGATAGGGGACATCCTTCACAACAAGGAAGCCATCGGCCGAATAGCCAAGTGGGCCTGCGAACTGGGATCTCATGACATCGAATTTCGACCTTGCACTGCCATTAAAACCCAAGCATTGGTTGACTTCGTATCAGAATGGACTGAACAACAAGTACCAGAAAACCCAGAAACTACAGAAGTATGGCAGATGTATTTTGATGGCTCGCTGAAGCTGCAGGGGGCAGGCGCGGGAATTCTCTTCAGCGCACCTGGAGGCGAGCACCTCAAGTATGCTCTCCAGTTGTTATTTCCAGCCTCCAACAATGCAGCCGAGTATGAAGCTCTGATCCACGGACTAAACATCGCCATATCACTAGGCATCAAGAGACTAATGGTATACGGAGATTCTTTGGTAGTCATAAGCCAAATAAACAAAGAATGGGACTGTTCGAATGATTCAATGGGAAAATATTGCACTGTCGTACGGAAACTAGAAGATAAATTTGAAGGCCTGGAATTTCATCATGTAGAAAGAGATCGAAACACGGCAGCCGATGTATTGTCCAAGCTAGGATCCAGTCGAACTCAGGTCCCACCCGGAGTTTTTGTACAAGAAATACCACAACCAAGCATCTCAATGGATCAGGCAGAAGAGTGTAATATCGTGAGTCAACCAGAGTCATGCTCTGATGACTGGAGAAGGCCGATCATCAGATATATAAAGAATGAAGAGGAGCCAGACGATAAAAATGCAGCCGAGCGCATCGCCAGACAGTCGGCTCACTACACACTCATTGGGGAGACACTATACAGAAGGGGCGCATCAGGCATCTTCATGAAATGCATTCTATCGTCTACTGGGAAGCAACTTCTGGATGAGGTTCATGCTGGACAATGTGGAATACATGCAATATCCAAGACACTAGTCGGGAAGGTCTTCAGGTCAGGATTCTATTGGCCAACAGCGAAAAGTGATGCCGCCGAGTTAGTTCAGAGGTGCGAAGCTTGCCAGTACTTGTCGAAGCAACAACATCTACCAGCACAGCAATTGCAGACCATACCGGTGACTTGGCCCTTTGCATGCTGGGGGCTAGATATGATTGGACCTTTCAAGAAAGCTCAAGGAGGATACACTCACGTGTTGGTAGCAATCGACAAATTCACTAAATGGATAGAGTTCAAACCCATTGCTTCTTTAACCTCAGCTAAAGCTGTGGAATTCATACAAGACATAATATTCAGGTTTGGAATACCGAACAGTATCATAACCGACTTGGGATCCAACTTCACAACTTCAGAGTTCTTCGATTTCTGCGAGCAAAAAAGCATTCAGATCAAGTATGCTTCGGTAGCACACCCGAGAGCCAACGGGCAGGTTGAACGAGCTAACGGGATGATATTGGAGGCACTCAGGAAAAAGGTCTTCGACAAAAATGAGAAGTTCGCAGGAAAGTGGATAAGGGAATTGCCTTACGTCGTTTGGAGCCTAAGAACTCAACCTAGTCGAGCCCTGCATGGAAACACTCCCTTCTTCATGGTCTATGGTTCAGAGGCAGTGCTACCTGCCGATCTCAAGTTTGGGGCGCCGAGGTTGATCTTTGAAAGCATAGCAGAGGCCGAAGCAACTAGGTTGGAAGATGTCGATGTACTCGAAGAAGAGCGGCTGAACGCAGTAATTCAATCGGCACGGTACCAGCAGACTCTGAGACGCTATCACGACAAGGCCGTGCGACTACGATCCTTCTCAGTAGGAGACCTCGTCCTCCGCTGAATTCTAACGGGGGAGGGACGGTACAAGCTATCGCCCTTATGGGAAGGACCATTCATAGTAGCAGAAGTCACTCGGCCGGGATCATATCGTCTCACTCAGATGGACGGCACAGAAATTGGGAACTCCTGGAATATAGAGCACCTCAGGAAGTTTTATCCCTAGCTATATTTCAAAAGCTATCAAGACGACAATGTACTCTGTAAAATGGGAAATATGTCATCAATAAAGAAAGGCTTCAAGAATACTCAGTTTGTTCATGATTGACTTGCATTCTTACTTAACTCGGGGTGACCACTATGCCCTGCTAACGGAGCAATCGGCTTAAGTCGGCAACGACTTAAGACGGTGCAACATGCTCGCGCTTATGTAACTCGGGGTGACCACTATGCCCTGCTAACTGAGCAATCGGCTTAAGTCGGCAACGACTTAAGACGGTGCAACATGCTCGCGCTTACTTAACTCGGGGTGACCACTATGCCCTGCTAACGGAGCAATCGGCTTAAGTCGGCAATGACTTAAGACGGTGCAACATGCTCGCGCTTACTTAACTCGGGGTGACCACTATGCCCTGCTAACGGAGCAATCGACTTAAGTCGGCAACGACTTAAGGCGGTGCAACATGCTCACGCTTACTTAACTCGGGGTGACCACTATGCCCTGCTAACGGAGCAATCGGCTTAAGTCGGCAACGACTTAAGGCAGTGCAACATGCTCACGCTTACTTAACTCGGGGTGACCACTACGCCCTGCTAACGGAGCAATCGGCTTAAGTCGGCAATGACTTAAGACGGTGCAACATGCTCGCGCTTACTTAACTCGGGGTGACCACTATGCCCTACTAACAAAAGCGATCGATTCAAGTCAGCAACGACTTCGCATGCTTACGAATACTCATATAGGGGTGACTCCTATATCCCATAAATAAGCTCCAAAACAATCACACATCATTTTACTACTGCAAATTTACGTACTATCGAATTCCAAAACAATAGGAGAGTAACAATATCAACCAAATACTGAACTGGTGTCCTCTAACAAATATTCGATCATGCTAACCGCGCGCTCAAAGCACGCAAAATATTTCTCTATTTCGCAATATCTTTCTCAGGAGCAACCGACGAAGAAGGGCGACTTGAGGAATCAGGTGCAGCATTCACGTCAGCCCTTATGTCTTCAGGAACAACCACGCCGGGTCTCCTCATCAAGATTCGCCACGCGCGAATGGCTTTATCCATGGCTCTATCGCGCTGGGCCCTTAGAGTGATGGAAGTTTCTTCAGCAACTTTGATAGCCAGTTGAGCAGTCTCTAGATCTTGGGCGATGAATTTCTTAGAAGCCCGGAGTTCTTTGATAGCAGCATCCTTAGCTGATATCAACTGCCGGAGACGGATCACTTCATCTGTGGATTCCTGCAGCTTATAGCGATGATTGTCTAACTCCTCCATGGTGAAGCGATGACTCCTCTCTAGGATGGTCAACGAGTTGCTGGAATCACGATACAGTCTGTCAAGATTGTCGCGAGAAGCAACAAGGGCACTTTTTTCTTCCTGCAAACAAGAATCAACTCCTTCAAACATCATGCAAGCAATAAAAACGCAGCAATACAAGGCACAGTTTCATAAGTCACCTTTTCAGAATCAAGCTGAGCGCGAAGAGTAGAGTTCAGCGTCTTAGCATCATTCAGAGCAGCAGAGACCTGAGCCTGTGGGGGATAGATATCCCCCGGGTCCACTAAAAGAGTAAAAGACCCCACGAAAGGCCCAAGGGCCCAATAAATCGTGAGGTCATTCTTTCGTGGGCCTGGGGAGAAGCAACCAGCAAAGTAGATCGACATGAGGCCGGATTGGCGCAAACCCGAACGGCCCACAACGTCGAGCGATTGACCAAAACAAAAATCCGACTTTCCCGCGCCGGAGCCCCCATGCAACGGAGCCATGCAGAGATAAGTCGGCGAGGGTTACGCAAGGATAAACTCAAGAGGTTCACTATCTTTTAGCTACTTGTTGTTATCATATCCGCATGTATTGCCCCACGGTCGAATATATAAGGCCTAGGGGGCACCCCTTCAGATCGATCGACCCTATTACTTAGCCTCCCACGTCAACTCTCTGTATTCTCAATCCAGAGAGCTCTCTGTAACCACATTCACCAAGCATACTCACCAGGACGTAGGGTATTACGCATTTCTAAGCGGCCCGAACCTGTAAACCTTGTCCACTGTCCCTCGTGCAATCGGCACGAACCATTTTGCTACAGTCGTCGACACCGTCCTACTTCTAAAAACACCTCGAGGGGCAACCCCGGGTGTGCGGTCGGACCCAAAACACCGACAGCTGGCGCGCCAGGTAGGGGGTGTGTCGACGATCCAAGCTAGCTCAATGGCCGTCACCTTCCACAGCAAGATCACCCTGCACCCCAGATCCGTATTCTGCTTCGGAACAATCTCATCTGTAGCGGATGAAGAGGGAATTCTACACCGTATCGCGGATCCGCCGGAAAAGAAGTTTCCTCCAACGAACTCCGAAAATACCGAAGAAGCGCAACCTCCAGCTCTTCAGAAAAAGATCATCTCCGAAAAGTCAGGGTCCGAGGGCTCGCTGACCCGGAAAACCCCACTGTCCACGTCCCCGACAAAAGAATGGACACGGATCGCGAGGAAGAAGGAGACTAGGGAGAAGCAAGTTGTTCTTTCCGTTCCTCCGGCCTCAAAGGAGAATGGAAAGAAAGTCGCCACGACAGCAGCACCATTCTACCCCGACGTCCTCTTCATCGGGAGAGCGGAGTCGCCTACCGTCTCCGACGACGAGCCGACCGCACCCGGAGAAGAACCGCCTCAATGAGAATCCCGCCGACGGAGGAATCGGTGCAGGAACATTCGACGACATCACGCGGCCAGAGAATGGGATCTGGAGCAACCTGTCTCGCGAGACGAGGTCTCGGAGATAGGAGAAACTCCATAAGAACGCGTCTTCAGAGAACGAAGGAACTCCCGACGACGTGATCGCCGATGGGCTCAGGAACAAGCCGAGCAAGTAATAGGAACTCAGCGAGGCAAGGCACAGTTTTGTAAATCACCTTTTCAGAATCGAGCTGAGCATGAAGAGAGGAACTCAGTGCATTGGCGTCATCCAAGGCAGTAGAGACTTGACTCAGTTCAGTTTGGTTCTGAAAGTACTTCTCCTCGAAGTCAGCACACCGCTGGACCAATTTAGCCTGGTCTCGGGAATGTTTTTCCTCAAGAGTTGAAATCTGCCGAGTCATTCCTAGCAAGAGACAATCAAACAAAACAGGGTCAGAAGGTAAAGCAGTTGACAGCAAAGGCAAAGAGAAGCACAAAGGGCACTAACCAGCGTTGGTTGCCTCCAATTCAGAGACGCGATGTTGAAGAGACACTAGATTCCAACATGCAAGAGATGAAGCCACTTCTGGGACGGAAGCACCCTGCAATCTCAGCTGGCTGGCCATCCCATCCACCAAAGCCTGATGAGGAAGACAAAAGAGGGTGAGGACAGCAGCTCATCAATGTGAAAATCAAGCTAAAATACATCACGATACCTGGAGATTGGTAAAGAACGAAGGGATCCCCAAATCAGAGGAGATCAGTGGATAAGCAGGCGTAAGGCCACCAACCGGAGCAGCTTGCAACAAACCAGTAGAGATCAGTCCAGTACCTTCAACAGAACCCAACACTCGGTCAGCAGGGGCGCTGCCCTCTAAAGCGACTTCCTGATCCAAAGTTTGGGCTACCACCATACAACCAGAGCGTGGAGGAGACCCCGCGTGAACATCCATGGAAGTACAGGAAGGAGACCCTGCTTGGGCACCCTCGGGGGCTGGGTCATAGTTGGCACTGCCCACTTGAGCCGGATCATCCCCGGCAGCACCCTCGGGGGCTGGGCAGTGGCTTACACTCTTCACTCGAGCTAAGTCATCCCCGGCGACATCCTCGGGGGCTGGGCATTTGTCAGCACCATTCTTGAGGTCCAAGCTCTCTGCAGTAACCACCTCTAAGGTTGACGGGCCCTCAGCCACTTCCATAGGACCAGGACGATCCAAGTCAGCTTCCCGACCCTCGAGATCGCGCTCTAAGGTCGACGAGGCACGGGATGACCTCAACCCAGCATCAGGCACGTCAACGCAAGCCTCCATTACACCATCATCCACAGGCTCCGATAACAAGTCTTCTGGGACCATATCTTCAAGAGTTTGATCAAAGTTGGCTAGGGACAGTTCTTGCAGGCCAATGAGGGCAGACAAAGCAGGAGAGGGAACTCCACTACTTCCACCGCTGGCGATGAATTGCCGACTGTTCTTCCGAGTCAAAGGAGCTTCATTTTCTTCCTCCTCATCGTCCACATTGACAACACAAGCAGCACCCCCATTGGGATCAGCAACAGGTGGAGCACCCACAATAAGATCAGCAGCCGATTGGGTACACCCATTGGGGTCAGCATCAACAAGTCCAGTTGCGGGCATTTCTTCAGTAGCAGGAACCGAGGTACCAACGTCCTGATCAAAGCTGGATACTCGCCGGAGGCGTCTTCTTTTCTTCTTCTGCTCATCAGCAGAAGGATCATGCTGATTAGCTCGGCAAGGGCGCCTCGGGCGAGTACTGACAGGTTTCTGCGCATCCAAAGTAGTATCAACCTCTGGGAGGGGCACCACTGCCAACGCCCCGGCAGGAGCAGCATCAGAAGAATCCTCAGCTAGCAAATCGAGCATAGCGTTTATATGTGCATCACTAGGATTCAGGGGCACCTCAAAATGGACCTGCCGTTCGTCATCAGGAATCTCCCCAAGCGAAGCAACCAAAGCACTAACTTCTTCAGCAGAGGGTCGCACTCTAAGACCCAAACTGCCATCAGAAACTGGTGGATTCGACACGAAAAGGGTGAAGGCTTTGGGAGGAGGCAAGTTCCAGGCCGAGTACGCCACTGGAGCACCAACATTTGACACCTTGCCCCTGAGGATCATTTCAAGTCGGCTCACCAAGTCTGCAGAAGGAATTCTCCTGTTGGTAACCCGAGTTGAGTCGGCTAGCCCCCGATACAGATAAGCTGGATAGGCTCTGTCTTTCAGTGGCTGAATATTCTTGAAAACAAAGTCAGTAACCACAGCTTCAGCAGTTAGACCCCTCTCTTTCAGCAGTCCAACTTCAGCTAGCAACACACCTGCCTCAACTACCTCCTGATCTGTGGGAGACTCGGTCCAGCTTGGGGTGCGAACGTCCGGTTGTCTTCTCGACCGGGAGGGGAGAGAATTCCCATAATTCTCAACTATGAACCACTCTAGGCGCCATCCCTTAATACTGTCCTTGAGTGGGATCTCGAGATATTCAGTTTTCCTCCCACGGCGCATCTCCAAGCTGGCACCCCCGACCAACTGATGTTGTCCCCCGGCCATCCCAGGGCGACAATGATACAAATATTTCCATAAACCGAAATGTGGCAGCACGCCAAGAAAGGCTTCGCATAAGTGAACGAAAATGGAGATTTGCAGAATTGAATTGGGGTTCAAATGGGTCAAGTTAATGTGGTAGAAATCAAGGAGGCCGCGGAAAAAGGGAGAGATGGGAAGGCCGAGGCCGCGGAGAAGAAAAGGGGCGTAAACAACGGATTCATGGGTATCTTCTGTCGGAACAGTGAACCCGTGGCAAATCCGCCAAGAACAGAGTTCTCGCGGAGGAAGAACCCCGATAGATACGAGGTGGAGAAGTTCAGTTTCGGAAATAACAGACATGTGGTTACCTGCAAAAGGCAACTGGCTGTTGGGGTCGATTGGAGGAATCACCACAGCAGACGAGCTCGCGGTTTTCCTCTTGGGCGCCATCTCGATTCTAACAGCGAGCAGAGCGGAAGGCGAATGGCAGAGAGGATTCGAGAGCGGAAAATCAAGAACTAGGGCACAGAAAGCAAAGGCGGCTAAAAGCGCAGCTCTTATGGGATATTCTCGAGCCAGATACCGTTTCAAAAAGTGCCCAGTCAGCACCCAGCGTACCACGTGGTCATCCGGCAGTTATTTCCAGAAAACCGGCGTGCCACCTCATCACTCGGCTATCATCCTCAAAGTGATTCGCGCGGCCCGCTATCACTCGGCGTTACCTCTAAAATACGGACGTTGCTTTTCCATCACTCGGTGTTGCCTCTAAAACGCTGATACAGTGTTCAGTCGCTCGGCGTTGCCTCTAAAACGCCGATGTCGCCTCTCAGTAGCTCGGCGTTGCCTCTAAGACGCTGATATCGTATTCAATTACTCGGCGTTGCCTCTAAAACACCGATACAGTGTTCAGTCACTCGGCGTTGCCTCTAAAACGCCGATGTCGCCTCTCAGTAGCTCGGCGTTGCCTCTAAGACGCTGATATCGTATTCAATTACTCGGCGTTGCCTCTAAAACGCCGATACAGTGTTCAATCGCTCGGCGTTGCCTCTAAAACGCCGACGTCGCCTCTCAGTGGCTCGGCGTTGCCTCTAAAACGCTGATACTGTGTTCAATCACTCGGCAGTTACTCTAAAAGCGTCGACACCATCTACAAAGTTACTCGGTGGCTATTCCTAAAAGCATCAGTTTGATGCCCGAGTAATTCATTTACTGTCTCAAAGGAATCAGATTCGCAAACAAGCAAGAGGAGTATCAAAGAAAAGCCAACATCATTCTTGCATTAAAAGGGAAGATAATAAACTTACAAATCAACTCTTCACGAGTTGATACTTCCCTACTATTACTACATTACATTACTACTACTACACTACGTTATACTACTCTACACTACTAATACTACTACATTATTTTACTATACTACTTCTAATCTATACTAATATCTAAAAACCAGTGGCATTTAGCCACTGGCCTTGTTGCTGCCCTTGCTGCTACCACCGCCGCCGCTGCCCCTGCTGCTGCCGCCGTTGCCGCTCCTGCTGCTGCCATCGCCGCCCCTGCCGCCGCCGTTGCCGCCCCTGCTGCCGCCCCTGCCGCTGCCGTCGCCGTCACCGTCACCGTCGTCGCCGCCGTCGTCATCGTCGTCCTCGTCCTCGCCGCCGCCGTCCGAGTCCTCCTCATCCGAGGAGTACTCGGACTCATCCGAGCCCTCGAGCCCGGAGCGCTCGACGGCCCGGATGTACGTCCAGACCTCCGCGGCAATCCCCTGAGAGTCGTCCGAGTCATCGGACGACGCTGGGGGAGAGACGGGAGCCGGAGACCCCTCGGACTCAGAGGAGAACTCCTCCTCTGAGTATTCCGAGTCGCCAAAGTCCTCTGACGGAGGAGTCGGCTCGCGCTTGCGTTTGTTGTTTTTGCCCATGGTGGAAAGGCAAGAAGAGGAAGAAGGCAAGCAGCGGAGAACAGCAAGAGATGTGAAATAATCAGAGAGGCAAAGGCACTATTTATAGAAGAAGAAGGCAACCGCTCACCTCCAACCGCGGTCACTGAACAGTCGCAAAGCATTCAATAAGCACTTCAACCCGTCTGAAGACACGTCAGGCGGCTGACGTCGTTTCACGCAACACAACACCCATTGGGACTCCAGTCAACAGCGTGGAGGATATGATTACACCTGCCGTCACATCACATTACTACTCAGAAGCAGCCGGCTAAAACACTCAGCGCACCAAGCCGTCCCTTGCCCACACCCATTGGGGGGGACGCCCAGGAATTATCAGTATATTTTTCAAAACAGTCACATCTGTGCAGGGCACGCAGTGAATACCTCAAGACAAAAATGAGATACCAGTAAGGATCAAAGGAAAGCCAAATATAGCCAGTGAAGTACAAAATATGGCCGACAGAAGCGATGTGAAGACTAGACAGAGAACATCCATCAGACGTCCAATCAGTCACAGAGCAAATAAATTGCACTACCTAGCAAGATATGGATGGATTGCGAACTCGGCTGCTAAAGACAAAATACATGCTGACCTCTGAAGCAAAATATTGATGACATAATGCTGACCTCCAAAGCATAATGCGAATAGCTTCATGCCGATTTCTACAAACCAGAAAGGATAATTTTTAGCAATCGACTTAAAAGGAAGACCTTCGAATGGATTATCCTCAAAAATCCATTTGAAGGTCGGGGGCTACACCCATTGGGTGCACCTCCAATGCACCCCATTGAAAGTGCATTCATCCCTTTTGTGAGTTTTGGTGATTTGGATAACAACACATTTAAAGGTCTAACAAGTTTGCTAAGTGTTGAACAGGAAATTCAGTATGATGAACATACTTGAATAGTGTATAATGATCAGTGAACAAAGGTTCAACACGAGGTTAAATAACCAATGAGACAATGCAAATGGATATAATATGATCTCTATATTGGTTTGAATATATGGACAAGACTTGAGAAATCACTACATACATATGACCAGAATAGAGGACAAAGTGATTTAGAGGATTGGTCAAGCCAAAGAGAATAAGATATGAGGAATCGTGAATTGGCTTGACCATATTACTATCAGTCCATATATGCTTCTATGAGAATCAAACTAAAGCTTGATTAATCTTAACAGTTATATCTAGAAGACATTCAAGCAAGGTTCACAATATTGAAGAAATGATTCTCTCAATGGATGCTCAATAGGATGTGACTCAAGAATGGCTTGATAGGGTGAAGATAGCAAGGAAAGGGCTTCGAGGAACTAAGCGAAGGTGAAGGCCAAGCGACGGCTTGTAGACCGAGGTACCATGGCTAAGGTGAAGAAGAGAGTACTTGCACTAAGTCGATGAACTAATCAGCTATGAAGAGTTACAACATGTTGATGCATCAGTAAGGTGACTTGAAGCCATGATTTGAACTCATATAAGGTGATATGGTACAAGTCATAGGGTTTGATTTGTGTTTGCTTCAAAAGGTGAGACAAAGATGTTTGTGATCCTTATGAAGCAATGCCATGGAGAAATCACACATGAGACACCAATGACTCAAGGAGTTTAATTCATTATATTTTATTTAACTTGAGTATAGGAATCGTCGTACTATAAAGGGGGATCCAAAAAGAAGGTTGGTGTTTGCCAAAGCTCAAACCTCTCTATTCAAAAGCTATTTTTGAAAAGCAAAAATCTCTTTAACGTTCTATGGTTGACCATGGTTAGGTTTGAGAAACCTAGAGTGTTCTTGCTGAAAAGCAGCTGAACTTCTTCAACTGCAGCTGAGCTTTTCAGCTGAGCTGAACTTCAGCTGAGTTGAGCTTCTTCAGCTGCAGCTGAGCTGGACTTCAGCTGAGTTGAGCTTTCTCAACTTCAGCTGAACTCAACTTCAGCTGTGAACCTCTTTGACCATACACCAGCTGAACTTGCCTCTGGGCAGTTGAGCTGGGGTTTTCTCTCCTAAACTCACTGGTCAAGACCGGTTGAACTGGTCCTGAGGGGCAGTTCAGCTGGTCTCTGACCCCTCTGACCTCTGATCTGCAGTCTGCCAGTCAGACTGGCAAACAGGTCGCCAGAGCTGTCAGGGGCGGTTCAACCGCCCCCCCTGGGCGGTTCAACCGGTCTAGTCAACCCTGGTCAGCCTGCAGGTCAGTCTGCCAGTCAGTCTGGCAGTCAGACTGGCAGACAGTCTGCCTGACCTGCCAGGGGCGGTTCAACCGCCCTAGGGGGCGGTTCAACCGGTCTCAAACAAAAAAAATCTGCCCAACGACTAGTTTTGAGCTCCACCTATATATACTACCTCCTACCTCTCTCCCCACAGCAGTGAGCACGATTTGAACTCCATTTCTAACCCAAGAAACACCTCCCTCTCTCTCACACACATCTCTTGCCTCTCCCATTTCAAATCTTTGGAGAGAAATCTTTGAGTGAGCTTGAGAGCTGCGGTTTTGTGCTTCATCTCTAAATCTCTCTTGCTCTTCTTCTTCATTCGAGCTTTGGTACTACATCGAGTTCTTTGTGGATTCATTACTCTTGGAGCTTCTAGCTCCTAGACGACTAGGTGTCGCTTGTGAGTCTCCAAATCTTGTGGAAGACCACAAGAAAGTTTGTATTACCCGCTCGTTTGAGCAAAGATTAGTGTGTGAGCTTGACCTTTGTGGTCGGCAAAGGGAGGATTACGGTTGAAAGAGACCCGGCTCTTTGTGGGCGCCTCAACGAGGAAGTAGGGCACCTTGGTGGTGTGACCGAACCTCGGGATAAATCTTGTGTCTCTTGTGTTCTTGCTCATTGTGTTTGTTTGTGTTCTTTGTTCTCTCATCCTTTCGTGGAAGATTTGTTCATATCTTTTTGGTGTGTGGATTTTGAGAAGTGCCCTTCTCAGATCTACTACTTTGAACCCTGTGGATCATTTAGAACATCTCATTTCCAAAGTTAACTGAGTGAATTTCGAGATCAATTCAGTTTTACCCAGTTTGCTTCTAGTTTTTTGTAGAAAAAGTTTTAACTTGCCTATTCACCCCCCTCTAGGCAACTTTCAATTGGTATCAGAGCCTAATCCTCGTTCTAACGCTTAACCGCGTGAGGAAAGATCATGTCGGGGGGACTAAGAAACGAAAGTGCTTCTAATCTTAAAAAAGTCGAGGTTGCCTCGACTTCATCTTTTGTTGCAGATGTTGATCCTAGGGCAATAGATCTTGCCATGAGAATCGTCGAAAGGATGTTCCTCAAAATGAAGGAAGATGAGGCAAAGAACAAAATTGAAGAAGAAAATGATCGATGGAGACCAAACGACGAATCCACCTCTTCACAAGGTTCGTCTTTCAAATCCACTTCTCATATGTGCTTTATTGCTAATGGGAGTGACAGTGAAAGCGAAAGCGAGGATGAGGAGGAGCAAGAAAGTGATAGTGAAGATGAGGATGATCTTCAACAATTCTTCGCTCAGCTAAGCAAGAAACATCGGATGAGCTTGCTCAAACTCATGAAAAGAGCGGAAGAACAAAAAGAAATGCTTCATAAGCAAGAAGACTTCCTCATCAGAAAAATCGAAGACTTAGAGAAGTTTACCAAAGAGCATGAGAAGCTAAAGTGCTCTCATGATGATTTGGTCCAAAGGTATGAAGACATTTCAATTGAGCAAATTAAAGCTATTAATCATTCATCATATATTGCTCAATTAGAAAATAAAAATGCTATGCTCAAGAACACGGTAGAAAAGCTAAACATTGAAAATCTAGCTTTACAAGAAAAACATGATATGCTTGTGTGCTCTCATAATAAATTTATGGATTCACATATCATGTTAGAAATGGCTCATGAGGTTGTGTTAACTAATTTTAAATCATACCAACCTCACATATGCACATGTACTCAAGTAGAAACTATATTATTATGTGCTAACAAATGTTGCTCTCAAGAAAGCCAATCTTCCATTGAGCTAGAAATTTCAGGAATTAGTGATATTTCTATCACACAAGAAAATAAAGAGCTCAAGGAAGAAGTTGGAAGGCTAAGAAGGAGCTTAACTATTTTGAAGGGAAAGTGTCATGCTCAACCTTCTCAAGATAACCGTGATAATATGGTGAAAAAGCTTGAGAAGGGGACAACCGTAGCATGCACAAAACCCCTTCAAAAGAATACCAAGCTTTCCAAAAAGGGCATGAGCAAAATTCATGGTAAGAAAATTAATGCTCATACTATTTGCTCTAACAATGTACCTATGTGCTTCAACAAAGAAAGATCAAAGAGAAGCAATAGAAGGTGCTATGGATGCAAGGAGAAGGGTCATGAAATTGATTCATGCCCCCACATGAAGAATCAAGACCTTGCACGATCAAGAAAGATGACCATCAAAAGGGATGAAAGCAAAAGGCAAATGCATTGCAAGGACAAGCATCACATTTGCTACAATTGCCGTGAAAAAGGTCATCTATTCAAGGTTTGTCCAAAGGATAAAACTCCTAAGCCTAACTTGTCAATACATTCAAATATGCTTAGGAGACCCAAATTTGACTCTTGTGCTAGAAAGGTGATGAGTTCACCACATTCTAGGACCAAGGCTATTTGGGTGCCTAAGTCCTTATTGGCTAACCTTGATGGACCCATCCAAAGATGGGTACCAAAATGTACTTGATAAGTTTTGCAGGTACCCACAGATGATATGAAGCTTTGGGGTGCTTGAGCGGTTTAACTCAATTCTTATCTCAAGCTATCAATCTTACATTGGAATAAGGATTAACCTTTGTGGGAATCAAGCAAAAGGCCTACAACCAAGTGATATCCAAAGGATGGTAACAATTAATTCTTAAGTGCACATTGCTTTTAATTAGTATATTCCTTTGTGTCTTTTGTAGCCACATAGGAAAAATGAAGCATTTGAGAATGAACTTAAAAGATTTTACCTTGCTTTGGAAAGGATCTAATTATATGGTAGATTGCAAGTTCATATTTTTATATTGTGACAATCTACATGCTTTAAATTGATTGTATGTATCTTGTGGCATATTTCAAATTAATCATCGTATTATTGCCATGACCTAGACATAAAGAGGATTATCTCATGTTCTTAAATGAATAGAGTGCTAAGTAAGAAATTCAAATCCTTAAAGCACTTACCAAAAGGGGAATTCTCTATATGACTAGAGTTGTGAGACTAATGTTTTTATCTAAGTGAATTATGTAGTTTCACAACATGAGAATGTGTTTCTAAAATAGAGTGTGTCATTCAATCTATGTGTACATTTTAAAATTTGAAATGAGGTTTATTGTGGAAAATTATTTTAAAATTTTCATTCCAAGCTCAACTGGTCTGACCAGCTGAACTTTCTAGCTCAGCTGGGGAGACCAGCTGAACTTCTGAGTTGAACTTCAGCTCAGCTGCTTTTAACCAGATTTTACCCGGACCATCCTGGTTAAAACCGGTTGAACCGGCATGGTGGACCGGTTGAACCGGTCTCTGCCCGGTCTGACCGCGCAGGCCTGTTCACGCAGGTCTGTCAGCTGCAGCAGTGTCAGACGCGCAGGATTTTTTTTAACCGGTCACATCCTGCTGGGGCGCGCAGCATCTTTTTCTCTTTTGACCGGTCGCAGGTCTGTCAGCTGCACGTTTTTTCTCTGTCGCGCAGCAATTTTTTGTCCGGTCGCTTCTCCACCGCCTTGTCAGCACGCCAGTAACTTTTTTTTTGGGCTGTCCGGTCAGCAGCTGTGCATGTAGAAACTTTTTCCTTTGTTCGGTCACTTCCCCTCTGTCTGGGCGCGCAGATTAATTTTTTTTCTTCTTTCTTGCTGCCGCTCAGCAGGTTCTGCGCGCGCCAATTTTTCTGTCCGGTCACTTCCACTCGCTGCGCGCGCGCAGAATCTTTTATTTGGTCACTGTCTGGTCTCAGCTTGCATGCAAATGTCAGGGCGCCATGCAGTATCCGTTGTGCTCTAGCGTCCATGCGCGCACAGATTTTTTTTTGTGCTGTCCGGTCAACAGCTGCTGCGCATGCAATTTTTTTTTCTGTCCGGTCACTTCTCCTCTACTGGGCGCGCGCAGTTTTTTTTTGGGTGCTTCTGCTCAGCCCGCGCACCATGCTGCAGCTTTTTTCTCTCTGTTCAGTCATTTCTCCATGCATGCGTGTTAGGGGCATCAGCGATATTTTTTTTGTCCAGTCGCTTCCTGCAGCTGCGCGCACAGTTTTTTTTGTCACACTCTACTGCAGTGTGCGCAGCCTTTTTGTTCTTGTGACCAGTCGTTGTCACCCGCGCAGCAAGGATAATATTTTTTTTGTCTCTTCCGTGCAGAAGTGTGAGGGATGCAGGGCGCGCAGCGCAGTTCTTTTTCTTTTGCCGTCCGGTCTCATCTGCGCAGACACTCGGTCGCAACCTTTTCAGCTTTATTTTTGCAAGATTTTTACCGTTTTATTTGGTATGTGACCAATAATAGTTCCTTTCAAGTGACATTCTTTCAATTGGTAATAATCTATTTTATAAAAAATGTCAATATGAAAGTTAAATTCTTTTTGGCTTAAATATGTAAATTGGTGCATATTATTAATTCACTCATCCATGTGCATTAATTTAAAAGGAATGTAATTTATGCCTTTACGCCTCATAAATGATGATTTGTTTGCCATTCATATATAGATATCATCATTCATTAAATGCTTCCTTGTACTACTAATACCTCTTTTCAAAGTGCTTTTCGACTAGTTCTAAAAGGAAAAGGGATAACAAGCTAAAGAAGGAAGTCTCCACAAATGAAGAAAAGAAGAATACTTAGATGACACCATCTCATAAAGTAAGACCTTTCAATTGATATAACAAATGGTACGCTCTACATGGTGGTAAGTATTCTTAGGCATAAGTTAATTCATTGCAAATTTGTCATGCCTTGACCATGATATGTAATGTACTCCCCATGAGACTCTTAACTGAATTGAAAGTGCATGTAGCAAGTCATTCAAATACTTGATGCACATATCTAGTGGGAGAACATTATATATCTTGTGTCGTAGAGAATAAGTTTCCCTTGAGTAAGCTATACTAAGACAATCCAAAATGATAAATTTGTATCTCATTCATATGGATTGTAATCTTTGTTTTCTAAATAGCTACTCTTGATGCAGTTTAAAATTCCCTTATCGTTAAATCTAAAAGTGCATAAGAATTTTTTTTGATATTCATCTCATACATATGCACTAGCATGGATATAATTTTTAAACTGTAAAATGTACAATTAGTGATCCATACTCTCTAAATTTTGGAAACCCATAATTTGATATCTTAGAAATCTACTTGAATCGGTATCCATATGCTTCATATTGAATTGGATCACTAAGTTGTAAATTCCATGCATAACTTGTCTTTATGATATGAATGCTTGTGCGACTAACCTTAATAAGCTAGGTGCACCCAAGGTCAAGCTAGGTTCATCATCAAGAAGGCAACACAATGATGTATCAAGAAAAGGAGAAAAGTCTCCTATTCTTAACTCTAGCTTTTATCTATGTGATTAAATATTGACTTGAAACCATGTAAGATGGTTGTCAAGTATATTTGGGTGCCTACACAAAGAGAAAGGTCACAATAAGGATTGTGTGGGTACTCAAGGCTCTTCCTACTAATCTCAAAGGACCCAATTCAAATTGGGTACCAAGATATGAAGCTTAAACTTGTTTTGCAGGATCACACCTTCAATGGATTAAGTTGGGTGCTCGATATTGAATGTATAAATCATATTTGGAGATAGTAGCAAGGATGGTAACAACTGAATCTCAAGTGCATATTATTTTCAAATCTTATCTCTTTTTGACTTGTGTAGTCACTAAGGAAAAAGAAGCACTTGAGGATATACATTAGTTGTTGATTATGAAATAAAGGTCTAATTGGAAGATGAATGAATATTATCATATGGTGAACAATCCAAAATTATGTGATGTATTCTCTCTCTAGTTAATTTGGATTTGATTCTTCTATATTAGACACTCACCATAATATGGATTAAGTCAGCCCTTTAGACTTCATTGAACAACCATGCATATTATCCATGTCATTCAAAATATATTGTGCATGAGGGCTTAAGGGAAATTTAGTCCATATTATGAGGTTTCTCTATTTTAGCAACTTGCTTGCCTTCCACATATAAAGGGTTGCTAAATAAGAAACTAGTGCTTGTGCTACTAATTCCATCTCTTGTGTTGAGTTTATCCATAGAAAATCTATGTTAAGAGATGGTGCTTGTTTTAAATTGGATAAATCACAAGCTTAAAGGATATTATTCAACTAAAGTAAGATGAAGTTGATAAGAGGCCAAGGTATGAAAACTTCCTCTTCCTCAGTTGTTTTAGTATTCTATCCTTAGTGGGATGTACCATAGTATAGGTTAATTTCCTTGCAATATAAAATGTTCAATAGTGCATATAATTTTGACATCAACTATATGTGTGCACTAATTTTAAAGGAATTTAGTCTATCCTTTTGGGTTTCAAGAATGATGGTTCATTTTCATCCACATATAAGGATCATCATTTGTGAAACCCTCTCTTGTGTTTCTAATGCTCTCTTTTCTAAGTGTTTCAACAAGGTCCTTCCAAATTCTTTGAAGATGAATTCAAAATCTACAAATATAAGAGTCTTGGTTGTTTCAATCATTGAGTTTCAATTGATATCATATCAAGTATGATCGAACCAAGCAAAGATGAATGAAGTTCAAGATCGCTTGGTTGGATGAAATCATAAAGAGAAAAGAAAACACAGTGAATCAAGAAGGAAGTTGAACTATCATGAAAACCAAATAATGAAGAAGTAGTGACATAATCATATAATATACTTCATTATGAGGTTTGAGGTTCATATTAGCATGCTTTACCCTTCAAGATTTCAATTGATATACTTTCAGTTCTTAAATCTTCAATTGGTTTAATTTTCATCATCTATATAAAGCATGTTATGTTAAGCCAAGATATAGTACAAACATCTCCTTTAACCTCACATTGTTAATGTGCATAAGTGTACTTTGTGTACTCTTGCATGCACAAATTGAGGGAGAGTTTAGCCTATATCTTGTGAGACTAATGATTTCTTTCAAGTTCATGTTGTGTAGTCTCACACCTTGGATAACATCAAATGAGGATGAGTGGTTCCAAGGAAATGATCAAATATTTACCACATGTCACCCCATGGATTAGTTCTATTGGGGAACGATATGTGTTCTCTAGCATAAATTCAATTGTTTCAAATATATTATGCCTTGACCAAGATATATGATGAACTCCTCTAAGAATCTTAATTGAATCAAGTGCATGTTACAAGTAATTCAAGTACTTGATGCATACATTTAGGGGGAGCTCATTCTATATCTTGTGTCCTTAAAGACTAACATTTTCTTTTAGTGAATTTGTGTAGTTCTTTGAAGAGAATGAGTTTCTCTTGATCGTTTAAAGAGGATAAGTTTCTCTTTGAAATGTCAAGCCTATCAAAAGCTAAGATAGAAATTCATGATTATAATGAAGATCATATGGCATGGAACAAAGGTGTGTCACTCCATGAACTATTGTATTACATTTGTGTATCTAGGCTCTTACAAGTTAGTGTATGCATGTATATGCAATATCTTAAGTCACATCATAAGGTTGCACTTGAATCTTGGCTTAAAATATTGCATATCATGTCTATTAGTATACCTTTTGATTATGAGTAATTCCTTAAATTGGTACAATTTCACATTTTCATACTTTATTTGTACCAAGGTTCAAATTGTAGGACTTAATCCCCTAGCCTCACAAGTCCAAGTACATAAGCTAAACAAGTATTCATCACTTGTATGCACACATTTAGGGGGAGAATAGTCTATAATTTGAATCTTTGAGACTAACTTCATTTCCAAGTCTATTATGTGTGTAGTCTCGAATTAGAAAGGAATCTTCGGGCAAAGACAATCGCTTCCACTGCAAATTTTGATGGGTATCAAAGATTCTTTGCTCCAATAAATGTATCTTTTATACATTTCATAAGAGAATGAGTTTCTCTTTTATATGCTACTCCAACGTCATCTAAAATTGGTAAATATGTATCACATCCTTTTGGATTGCAAATGTCTGAAGTAGCATAGCTTATAAATTCTCCTGTCTAGAACTTAATTGATTAAATAGTGCACATGTTTCTTATGTTGCATGATTATGTTCAATTGATACTCCTTTTATGCCAATGGTACTTTAAGTTGCAAATAAGTACTCTCAACAGATATCAATTGAATTCATATATATATATATATATATATATATATATATATGTGCACTAAAACTTGAGGAGAACTTAGTGTAATATGCTATTAGTGATCTATTTATCTATCAAATTATATCAATTGGTGTTTTTCAATTGATATTTTTCATACATGATCACTAGTTGCATAATCCATACTTGTGCAATTTTCATGTTGCCTCTTGTTGTGATAAGAAAATGCTAGGTGACGTCTAGACTCCAGGTATCAAGATTTATCTTTCAGTTAGTATGACAATCTTCATTTGATATCTTGGACCTATGTCACAATTATGCCAACAAGAGCTTACAAATGAATTCTAAATCCAACACAAGTCTGGAAACCCCTTGAAAAGGTAAAACGCAAAGGTACATCACTTATGATACTTATCCATTACCTTTGTGCCATCTAAGGATCCCTTTCATGATAGTGTGTTCACATCTCGCTTAATCATAATTTCTATCCTTTATATTCTTTGTATCCTTTTTGGAGATTTATGACAAAGGGGGAGAAATTGTGCATTAAAGCTTACCTTTAGTCTTATGTAACTAAGTGTTAGAAGACTTTTAAAAAGGGGGGAAATAATTAACAAAAAGGGGAAGTCATAAGAAAAACATAAGATGAAGAAAGTTGATAAGTGCATTCCATGTCATGAGCATCACGTTTATTTTATGACACACTGCACCCTATGAATAGTATGATATAAGTTGTCTATAATTTGACCCAAATATGTGCTTTTGGCATTTGAGTACAAAATTGGTATTTTCTGAAATGCACATATTTAGGGGGACGAAACTATATCATAGGATTTAAAATCTTATTTATCAAATCTTATGTAAGCTTTAAATGTGTTGTCATTAATCACCAAAAAGGGGGAGATTGAAAGTGCATTCATCCCTTTTGTGAGTTTTGGTGATTTGGATAACAACACATTTAAAGGTCTAACAAGTTTGCTAAGTGTTGAACAGAAAATTCAGTATGATGAACATACTTGAATAGTGTATAATGATCAGTGAACAAAGGTTCAACACGAGGTTAAATAACCAATGAGACAATGCAAATGGATATAATATGATCTCTATATTGGTTTGAATATATGGACAAGACCTGAGAAATCACTACATACATATGACCAGAATAGAGGACAAAGTGATTTAGAGGATTGGTCAAGCCAAAGAGAATAAGATATGAGGAATCGTGAATTGGCTTGACCATATTACTATCAGTCCATATATGCTTCTATGAGAATCAAACTAAAGCTTGATTAATCTTAACAGTTATATCTAGAAGACATTCAAGCAAGGTTCACAATATTGAAGAAATGATTCTCTCAATGGATGCTCAATAGGATGTGACTCAAGAATGGCTTGATAGGGTGAAGATAGCAAGGAAAGGGCTTCGAGGAACTAAGCGAAGGTGAAGGCCAAGCGACGGCTTGTAGACCGAGGTACCATGGCTAAGGTGAAGAAGAGAGTACTTGCACTAAGTCGATGAACTAATCAGCTATGAAGAGTTACAACATGTTGATGCATCAGTAAGGTGACTTGAAGCCATGATTTGAACTCATATAAGGTGATATGGTACAAGTCACAGGGTTTGATTTGTGTTTGCTTCAAAAGGTGAGACAAAGATGTTTGTGATCCTTATGAAGCAATGCCATGGAGAAATCACACATGAGACACCAATGACTCAAGGAGTTTAATTCATTATATTTTATTTAACTTGAGTATAGGAATCGTCGTACTATAAAGGGGGATCCAAAAAGAAGGTTGGTGTTTGCCAAAGCTCAAACCTCTCTATTCAAAAGCTATTTTTGAAAAGCAAAAATCTCTTTAACGTTCTATGGTTGACCATGGTTAGGTTTGAGAAACCTAGAGTGTTCTTGCTGAAAAGCAGCTGAACTTCTTCAACTGCAGCTGAGCTTTTCAGCTGAGCTGAACTTCAGCTGAGTTGAGCTTCTTCAGCTGCAGCTGAGCTTTTCAGCTGAGCTGGACTTCAGCTGAGTTGAGCTTTCTCAACTTCAGCTGAACTCAACTTCAGCTGTGAACCTCTTTGACCATACACCAGCTGAACTTGCCTCCGGGCAGTTGAGCTGGGGTTTTCTCTCCTAAACTCACTGGTCAAGACCGGTTGAACTGGTCTTGAGGGGCAGTTCAGCTGGTCTCTGACCCCTCTGACCTCTGATCTGCAGTCTGCCAGTCAGACTGGCAAACAGGTCGCCAGAGCTGTCAGGGGCGGTTCAACCGCCCCCCCTGGGCGGTTCAACCGGTCTGGTCAACCCTGGTCAGCCTGCAGGTCAGTCTGCCAGTCAGTCTGGCAGTCAGACTGGCAGACCTGCCAGGGGCGGTTCAACCGGTCTCAAACAAAAAAAATCTGCCCAACGGCTAGTTTTGAGCTCCACCTATATATACTACCTCCTACCTCTCTCCCCACAGCAGTGAGCACGATTTGAACTCCATTTCTAACCCAAGAAACACCTCCCTCTCTCTCTCACACATCTCTTGCCTCTCCCATTTCAAATCTTTGGAGAGAAATCTTTGAGTGAGCTTGAGAGCTGCGGTTTTGTGCTTCATCTCTAAATCTCTCTTGCTCTTCTTCTTCATTCGAGCTTTGGTACTACATCGAGTTCTTTGTGGATTCATTACTCTTGGAGCTTCTAGCTCCTAGACGACTAGGTGTCGCTTGTGAGTCTCCAAATCTTGTGGAAGACCACAAGAAAGTTTGTATTACCCGCTCGTTTGAGCAAAGATTAGTGTGTGAGCTTGACCTTTGTGGTCGGCAAAGGGAGGATTAGGGTTGAAAGAGACCCGGCTCTTTGTGGGCGCCTCAACGAGGAAGTAGGGCACCTTGGTGGTGTGACCGAACCTCGGGATAAATCTTGTGTCTCTTGTGTTCTTGCTCATTGTGTTTGTTTGTGTTCTTTGTTCTCTCATCCTTTCGTGGAAGATTTGTTCATATCTTTTTGGTGTGTGGATTTTGAGAAGTGCCCTTCTCAGATCTACTACTTTGAACCCTGTGGATCATTTAGAACATCTCATTTCCAAAGTTAACTGAGTGAATTTCGAGATCAATTCAGTTTTACCCAGTTTGCTTCTAGTTTTTGTAGAAAAAGTTTTAACTTGCCTATTCACCCCCCCTCTAGGCAACTTTCACCCATGGATTATCATTCCAAGCCAAGATAGTGCCGACTTATAAAGAGCGTGGAACAAGATTAAAAGGCCAGCTTTCAACCAAAATGCAGGAGCACAAATGGAAATAATTTCTGGAGAAGACCTTCGAGTAGATTATTTTCTAAAATCTACTCGAAGCTCGGGGGCTACACCCATTGGGTGCACCTCCGGTGCACCCAATGAAGTTCAGAATCCTACGAATCGAAATGCCGACCTCTAAGGCACGAGCACGAAACAAGGCTTCAGCCTACGAGAGATCAAAGCAGGAGAAGACAACAAGAAATCATTTTCTTCAAGTCACCTGCAAGCTGGACCTGGGATCTTTGGGCTGATTACCTCTAAATTAACCCAAAGATCGGGGGCTTGTGGGGGATAGATATCCCCCGGGTCCACTAAAAGAGTAAAAGACCCCACGAAAGGCCCAAGGGCCCAATAAATCGTGAGGTCATTCTTTCGTGGGCCTGGGGAGAAGCAACCAGTAAAGTAGATCGACATGAGGCCGGATTGGCGCAAACCCGAACGGCCCACAACGTCGAGCGATTGACCAAAACAGAAATCCGACTTTCCCGCGCCGGAGCCCCCATGCAACGGAGCCATGCAGAGATAAGTCGGCGAGGGTTACGCAGGGATAAACTCAAGAGGTTCACTATCTTTTAGCTACTTGTTGTTATCATATCCGCATGTATTGCCCCACGGTCGAATATATAAGGCCTAGGGGGCACCCCTTCAGATCGATCGACCCTATTACTTAGCCTCCCACGTCAACTCTCTGTATTCTCAATCCAGAGAGCTCTCTGTAACCACATTCACCAAGCATACTCACCAGGACGTAGGGTATTACGCATTTCTAAGCGGCCCGAACCTGTAAACCTTGTCCACTGTCCCTCGTGCAATCGGCACGAACCATTTTGCTACAGTCGTCGACACCGTCCTACTTCTAAAAACACCTCGAGGGGCAACCCCGGGTGTGCGGTCGGACCCAAAACACCGACAGGGCCAGCTCAGTCTGGCTTTGAGAATACTTTTCCTCAAAATCAGAACACCGCTGGACCAGTTCAGCCTGACCTCGAGAATGTTTTTCTTCAAGGACGGAAATCTGCCGAGCCATATCTAGCAAGAGACAATCAAGCAAAAAGAGTCAAAATGTAAAGCAGTTCAATAAGATAAACTATAAGAAGCAAAAGAGTACTAACCAGCATTCGTCGCCTCCAAATCAGAGACGCGATGTTGGAGCAACACCGGATTCCAACGTGCCAGAGATGAAGCTCCTTCTGGAACAGAAGCACCTTGCAACCTCAGCTGACTAGCCATTCCATCCACCAATGCCTGATATGGAGAACATATGAGCGTGTTGGCAGCAATTCGTATGGTGCAAAAGTCAGGCCAGAATATACCACAATACCTGGAGATTGGAGAAGAACGAAGGGACTCCCAAATCGTGAGAAATCAATTGACAACCTGGCGTAAGGTCGCCACCCGAAGCAGCTTGCAATGAACCAGCAGGGACCAACTCGGTACCATCAACAGAGCCCAAAACTTGGTCAGCGGGAACGCTAGCCTCTAAAGCGACTCCCTGGCCCAAAGCTTGGGCTACCACCATGCAACCGGAGCGCGGAGAAGATCCTGCGTGAACATCCATGGAAGTACAAGAGGGAGACACCGCTCGGACACCCTCGGGGGTTGGGCTATAGTTTGCGCTACCCACTTGAGCCGGATCATCTCCGGCAGTACCCTCGGGGGCTGGGCAGTGGCTTGCGTTTCCCACCCGAGCCGAGTCATCCCCGGCAACATCCTAGGGGGCTGGGCAAGCGTCAACACCATCCTTGAGGACCAAGTTCTCTGCAGTAGCCGCCTCTAAGGCTGAGGGTCCCTCAATTACTTCCATGGGAGCAAGACGATCGAAGTCAGTCTCCTGACCCTCAAGACCGCGCTCTAAGGTCGATGAGGCGCGGGATGACCCCAACCCAGCGTCGAGCACATCAGCACAAACCTCCATCACACCATCGTCCGCTGGCTCTGACAGCAGGTCTTCTGGAACCATATCTTCAAGAGTCTTATCAAAGTTTGCCAGGGACAACTCTTGTAAACCAATGAGGGCAGACAGAGCAGGAGAAGGAACTCCACTACTTTCACCACTGGTGATGTACTGCCGACTGTTCTTCCGAGTCAGAAGGACCTCATCCTCTTCCTCCCCGTCGTCCTCATCAGCAACACAGACAACACACCCATTGGGGTCAGCAGCAGGTGGAGCACCCCCACTGGGGTTAGCAGCAGGTGGAGCACCCCCACTGGGGTCAGCAGCAGGTGGAGCACCCCCATTAAGGTCAGCGTCAGTAAGCTCAGGCACGAGAACTTCCTCAGCAGCAGGAGCCGAAGGACCAGCATCCCGATCCAAACTAGATACCCGCCGGAGACGTCTCTTTTTCTTTTTCTGCTCGTCAGCAGGAGGATCAAGTTGATTGGCTCGGGAAGGGCATCTTGGGCGAGTACTGACAGGCTTCTGAATATCCAAGGTTATATCAGTTTCTGGGGGAGGTGCCACCACCAACGTCCCAGCAGGAGCAGCATCAGAAGAGTCCTCAGCTAGCAAATCAAGCATAGCACTTATTTATGCATCACTAGGATCCAAAGGTACCTCAAAGTGGACTTGCCGCTCATCATCAGGAATTTGCCCGAGCGAGGCAACCAAGGCGTTAACTTCTTCAGTAGAGGGTCGCACTCTAAGGCCCAAACTGCCATCAGCAACAGCTGGATTTGAAACAAAATGAGTGAAGGCTTTGTAAGGAGGCAGGTTCCAGGCCGAGTATGCCATTGGGGCACCAACGTTTGATACCTTGCCTCTAAGAATCATCTCAAGTCGGTTCACCAAGTCTACGGAGGGAATTCTTCTGTTGGTAACCCGAGTTGAGTCAGCTAGGCCTCGGTGCAGATAAGCCGGGTGAGCCCTGTCCTTCAACGGCTGAATGTTCTTAAAAACAAAATCAGCAACCACAGCCTCTGCAGTCAGACCCCTCTCCTTCAGCAGTCCAACTTCAGCTAGCAGAGCCCCTGCCTCAGTCACCTCCTGATCAGTGGGGGATTCGGTCCAACTTGGAGTGCGAACATCCGGCTGTCTTCCCGACCTAGGGGGAGAGAATTTCCATGATTCTCAACAATAAACCACTCCAAACGGCATCCCTTGATACTGTCTTTGAGGGGGATTTCAAGATATTCAGTCTTCCTCCCACGGCGCATCTCTAAACTAGCACCCCCAACCAGCTGATGCTGTCCCCCGACCATCCCAGGGCGACAGTGATACAAGTATTTCCACAAACCAAAATGTGGCAGCACGCCAAGAAAAGCTTCGCATAAATGAATGTAAATGGAAATTTGCAGAATGGAATTGGGATTCAGGTGGGTCAAGTTAAGACGGTAGAAATCAAGGAGGCCACGGAAAAAGGGGGAAATGGGGAGACCGAGACCGCGGAGAAGAAAAGGAACATAAATCACGGACTCGTGGGTATCCTCTGTCGGAACAGTGACCCCGTGGCAAATCCGCCAAGAACAAAGCTCCCTCGGGGGAAGGACCCCGATGGACACAAGGTGGAGAAGGTCAGGCTCGGAGACAATGGACATATGGTTACCTGCGAAAGGCAACTGGCTGTTGGGGTCGATTGGGGGAATCACCACGGCGGATGAACTCGAGGCTTTCCGCTTGGGCGCCATCTCAATTCTACCGGCGAACAGAGTGGGAGGCGAATTGCAGAGAGAATCTGAAGGCAGGAAAGCAAGAACTAGGGCACGGAAAGCAGAGGCGGCTGAAAGCGCAATACTTATGGGATATTCCCGAGCCAGATACCGTTTCCAAAAGCGCCCAGTCAGCACTCGGCGGTTACTTCTAAAACCCCTGGTGTGCCACATCATCACTTGGCTGTTACCCTCAAAGTGGCCGACATGGCCCGTTCTAACTCGGCTGTTATTTCTAAAACACTGATGTTGCCCTCAGTCGCTCGGCTGTTAATTCTAAAACACTGACGATGTCCTCAGTCGCTCGGCATTTACCTCTAAAATGCCGATGATGCCTTCAGTCGCTCGGCGTTTGTCTCTAAAGCGCCGACGATGTCCCCAGTCGCTCGGCGGCTATCTCTAAAGCGCCGACGTTGTCATCCGTCGCTCGGTGGCTATCTCTAAAAAACGCTGGCAATGTCACAAGACACTCGGCTGTCAACTCTAAGAGCGCAGACGTGGTCATCAGTCGTTCCGACGCTGACATAGTTTCGTCATCACTCGGACTCTATTTCAAATGCGTAAAGTATCGACAACAATAGCTCGGCCATCACCTCCAAAGCGGCAATATGATGCCCGAGTTACTTAGTTTCTATTCTGAAGAAATCAACTTCACAAAAAAGAGATCAACTTGCTACGAAACAAAACAATGGACACAGGAGGAGGCGAAATCATTCTTCATTTAAGGGAAGTAATAGTACTTACAAATCAACTCATTATGAGTTGATACTCCCCTACTACTACTACTACTACGCTACACTATACTACTTTACACTACTACTACTACATTATTTCACTATACTACTTCTAATCTATACTAATATCTAAAAACCAGTGGCATTTAGCCACTGGCCTTGTTGCTGCCCTTGTTGTTGCCGCCGCCGTTGCCGCCCCTGCTGCTGCCGCCGTCGCCGCTCCTGCCGCCGCCGTTGCCGCCCCTGCCGCCGCCGCCACCGTCGTCGCTGTCGTCGCCTCCGTCGTCGTCGTCGTCACCTTCGCCGCCCTCCTCGGACGAGTCCTCCTCGTCTGAGGAGTACTCCGACTCATCTGAGCCCTCGAGCCCGGAGCGCTCGACGGCCCGGATGTAAGTCCAGACCTCCGCGGCAATCCCCTGAGAATCGTCCGAGTCATTGGACGACACTGGGGGAGAGACGGGAGCCGGAGACCCCTCGGACTCAGAAGAGAACTCCTCCTCTAAGTATTCCGAGTCGCTAAAGTCCTCTGATGGAGGAGTCGGCTCACACTTGTGTTTGTTGTTCTTCCCCATGGCGGAAACGCAAGGAGAGGAAGAATAAAGCAAGCAGCGGAGAACAGCAAGAGATGTGAAAAAACCAGAGAGGCAAAGGCACTATTTATAGAAGAAGAAGGCAACCGCTCACCTCCAACCATGGTCACTGAACAGTCGCGAAGCATTCAATACACACTTCAACCCGTCTGAAGACACGTCAGGCGGCTGACGCCGTTTCACGCAACACAGCACCCATTGGGACTCCAGTCAACAACGCAGATGATATGATTACACCCGCCGTCACATCACATTACTACTCAGAAGCAGCCGGCTAAAACACTCAGCGTACCAAGCCGTCCCTTGCCCACACCCATTGGGGGGGACGCCCAGGAATTATCAGTATAATTTTCAAAACTGTCACATCCGTGCAGGGCATGCAATGAATACCTCAAGACAAAAATGAGATATCAGTAAGGATCAAAGGAAAGCCAAATATAGCCGATGAAGTACAAAATCTGACTGACAGAAGCGACGTGAAGACTATCCAGGGAACGTCCATCAAATGTCCAATCAGTCGCAGAACAAATAAATTGCACCACCTAGCAAGATATGGGTGGATCTCGAACTCGGCTGCAAAAGACAAAATACATGCTGACCTCTGAAGCATAATATTGATGACATAATGCTGACCTCTAAAGCATAATATGGACGACATAATGCCAACTTCTAAGGCATTCGAAAAAAGAAAAGATGACCCTCAGCAAAAAAGACACGAAATGAAGACCTTCGAGTGGATTATCTTCAAAAATCCACTCGAAGTTCGGGGGCTACACCCATTGGGTGCACCTCCGGTGCATCCAATGAATCACCATTTCAAGAGAAGACAACACCAACTTCTAGGGCATAAGGCAAGATTGAAGACAAGATTGACCCTCAACCAAAGTGCAAGTGGAAAATAAAAATTTCTGATGAAGACCTTCGAGTGGATTATTTTCTAACATCCACTCGAAGCTCGGGGGCTACACCCATTGGGTGCACCTCTGGTGCACCCAATGAAGTTTAGGGTCCAGCAACATGAAATGCCGACCTCTAAGGCACAAGTATGAAACAAGGCTCCAGTTTACGAGTGATCAAAGCAGAAGGAGACAGTAAAAAATCATTTTTACCAGACTGCTTGGAAAGCATTTCTTATCATAAACAAAGACCACAAGCTGGACCTAGGATCTTTGAGCTGATTATCTTAGAATCAGCCCGAAGATCGGGGGCTTGTGGGGGACAGATATCCCCCGGTCCACTGGAAGGATAAAAGACCTGACGAAAGGCCCAAGAGCCCAATAAATCATGAGGTCACTCCTTCATGGGCCTGGGGAGAAACGACCAGTGAAGCAGATCGACATAAGGCCGGGTGGGCGCAAACCCGGACGGCCTCACAGCATTGAGCAAGCGACTGCAACAGAAGATCCGACTTTCCCGCGCTGGAGCCCCCGTGCGACGTAACCAGGCGAGGATAAGTCGGCAGAATCATAGGAAGATAGACAAAAACGGTTCACTATCTTTTAGGTGCATATCCACATGTATTGCCTCACGGTCGAATATATAAGGCCTAGGGGGCACCCCTTCAGAACGATCGACCTCATTACTATTCAACCATCCACCTCAACTCTCTACGCTTTGGAGAGCAACCTTGTAACCCATACGCACAGCATACTCACCAGGACGTAGGGTATTACGCATTTCCAAGCGGCCCGAACCTGTAAACATCGTCCATTGTTCCTCGTGCATCAGGCACGAACCATTTAGCTACAGTCTGCGACACCGTCCTACTCCTAAAACACCTTGAGGGGCAACCCCGGGTGTGCGGTCGGACCCAAAACACCGACAGGGTGGAAAACAAATCGCAAGCAAATAAGAAGTGTGACACGCGGATTTGTTTTACCGAGGTTCGGTTTTCGCAAACCTACTCCCCGTTGAGGTGGTCACAAAGACCGGGTCTCTTTCAACCCTTTCCCTCTCTCAAACGGTCCCTCGGACCGAGTGAGCTTTTCTTCTCAATCACTTGGAACACAAAGTTCCCACAAGGACCACCACAAGATTGGTGTCTCTTGCCTCAATTACAAGTGAGTTTGATCGCAATGAAGAATCAAAGAAAGAAGAAAGCAATCCAAGCACAAGAGCTCAAAAGAACACAAGCAAATCTCTCTCACTAATCACTAGGGCGTTGTGTGGAGATTGGAGAGGATTTGATCACTTGGGTGTGTCTAGAATTGAATGCTAGAGCTCTTGTAAGTAGTTGAAGTGGAAAACTTGGATATCTTGAATGAGGGGTGGTTGGGGGTATTTATAGCCCCAACCACCAAACTAGCCGTTTGGTGGCGGCTGTCTGTCGTATGGTGCACCGGACAGTCCGGTGCACACCGGACATGTCCGGTGCGCCAGCCACGTCACCAAGCTGTTGGGATTCGACCGTTGGAGCTTCTGACTTCTGGGCCCACCTGGCTGTCTGGTGTACACCGGACAAGTACTGTAGATTGTCCGGTGCACCGTCTCGCGCGTGCCTGACTTCTGCGCGCTTCTGGCGTGCATTAAATGCGCCTGCAGGTGACCGTTGGCGCGAAGTAGTCGTTGCTCTGCTGGTTCATCGGACAGTCCGGTGTACACCGGACATGTCCGGTGAATTATAGCGGAGCAAATTCCCGAGGCTGTCGAGTTCCAGAGCCGCTCTTCCCTGGGGCACCGGACACTGTCCGGTGTACACCGGACAGTCCGGTGAATTATAGCGGAGCGCCTCTGGATTTTCCCGAAGGTGAAGAGTTCAGCGTGAAGTCCCCTGGTGCACCGGACACTGTCCGGTGGCACACCGGACAGTCCGGTGCGCCAGACCAGAGGTGCCTTCGGTTATCCCTTGCTCTCTTTGTTGAACCCCATACTTGGTCTTTTTATTGGCTAAGTGTGAACCTTTGGCACCTGTATAACTTGTACACTAGAGCAAACTAGTTAGTCCAATTATTTGTGTTGGGCAATTCAACCACCAAAATCATTTAGGAAATAGGTGTAAGCCTAATTCCCTTTCACTACCCTCATTTTTTAAGTGGGGTAGTGTTCCAGTAAGGTTCCTGCTATGGAGAAAAAGAAGAAGGCCTGTAGCAAGCTTGTGGAGGACCCGATCATCCAAGCATATAAGTTTTTGGATGAGAAGTGGTCACACAAGTTTTGTTGATGAAGCACCAGAAGACTAATCAAGGATGGAATCCATGTGGGAGTTCACAAGAGAAACGTTTGCGTGTTGGCATCGATGCTTCCTCAATAAGCTAAGCAAAACCTAGAAGCCTGAAGATGATCTTTGAGTAGCCAGAATCAGCATTTGCAATCAGCAACCAGATGCCCCTCAAAGGCCAGATTTTGTTGAAACTTTATCTCCTCGAAGAGTCTGCAAAGTGAAGATATGTAGCTGAAGTAAAGCTATACCCATAACCCTT
Source organism: Zea luxurians (assembly GCA_029449295.1). Lineage (NCBI taxonomy): Eukaryota > Viridiplantae > Streptophyta > Magnoliopsida > Poales > Poaceae > Zea > Zea luxurians. The sequence continues at coordinate 123,447,608 of JAOPSE010000007.1, read as the reverse complement.
CTAAGCCGAATCTCGAGGACGAGATTCCTTTTAAGTGGGGTAGATTTGTAGCATCCCAAAAATTCAAATTCTAAAATATTCTCAAACTCGCTCTAAATTCAAAATGAATTTCAAATTTTGTTTCAAAATGTTTGTTTGCAAGTTGATATCAATAAGTAAAATATAGTGGTCTATATTCTCTCTAAAATCCTCCTCAAAATATCCTACAAATATTTCCCTAGTGATCACCCTCAAACTCTTCCAGAAATACTACCCAAATATTTCACCAGTGATCCCCTTCAAGTTATTTATAGAAATATTGTCCAAATATTCCACCGATAATTCTCCAGATATTTTCTTCCTAAGAAATACCTTCAGAATCATTTTTCAAGTCCCTACAAATATTTTCTTCATAACTTTCCTCATGCTCATACGTATATGTATGCCTCCGGTGTCATACGGTGAGCTCTACAAGCTAATTACACTCATATAAGACAAATCCATGCTAATCTCCCACTAATCCTCTCATCCCTCCCCCTAATCCCCCCACCATGGCTATAAATAGAGGGGCAAGGGCCTCCTCTCATCCCACCCCAAGCCATTTCATGGCAACTCCCTCCCCCCCACACGCCCACTCCCACTCCACCTCCCACACAAGCACCCACTAGCACAAGGATCGTTCGGTCGTTCTTCGATCGTTCGTCCTCCTGTTCTTAGTTTGTTTGTTCGTTCGTCCGATCGTTCATGGTTCGTTCGTACATTCGTCCGATCGTTCGATCGTTCATCCGTTCGTTCGTCCAAATAGTCTTTTCCTGTTGTTATGCTGCCGAAATTCCGATCGTTAGTTCGTTCGATCATTCGATCGTTCATCGTTCGTTCATAGTTTCTATTCATCGTTCATCGTCACTATTCATCGTTCATCGTTCGTTCATACGAACTATTCACCATCACTATTCATCGTTACTATTCATTGATCATCCGATCACCCCAAATTTCAACTACTCATCCATCATGATGTCCAGTCCACATAAGACCAGCCAGACCCATATTTCAGTCATACGAACTCCGGTGACTGTGATTTTCATTCCAGTAGGGAACTTCCCATCTGGTCACCCATCCTAGAATTCTCCAAGTTGAGCACGCTTAACTTTGGGATTCTTTCAAGCCAGACTTCCAAAAAGAAAGGCAAACCATGTTTGTATGGATACGTCTTCAATCCTATAAAACCTGGCCCAAGATACCACAGCCCACTCGGACCAGAATACCACAACATTCCAGCTATTTGGGTCTCGCCTCACTGCTGTCTGATGTGACACAATAGGTAGGAACAGTTTCCACCAACATAAACCTCTGCCCAAGAAAAGCCCAAAAATAATTCCTCGCACCCCGCCGATTTTCCAAATATCTCTAAATATTCAAATTCTAGAATATTTCAAGAATATTCCTTTTCTTTTTCTCCCTATGATTATAAAATCCAAAACTCCTCCATCCAAACTCAGATTTCAGTCATTCTTGTTTCTAAAATTCTTGTCAAACTATTCCCTATCCAACCATGTCATCCCTTAAGCATGGTTCATATTCTAGAAAACTCCCAAAATACTCTTGTCCCATATTCTGCCTATAACTCTCCTGTTCATATTAAGTCAGACGATTCATTCGTCACTATTCTCACCAACAATGAACTTTACTGTGTTACACCACATACACCCAGCTATAAATACACCCAGCTACCCTCTCCCACTCCACACACTCAACACCCTCAGCCAAGGCAAACACGCCACCCACTCAGTTACTCCGCTCTGCCGGCTACACGCATAGTGTCGCTTCGTCTCCAGTCCACCCTCCTGGTAAGCACCTTCGCTCCACCACCAGCAGTATCTCAACACCACATGACACAGATTCTACTCACGACTCTACCCATCCATATATCGCTATTCTGACCACTATACTAAATATTTGTTGGTATACTTGTTGTTTTGTATGTTTGTTTGTTCATGTTGCATAGTTATCGGAGCGTTCGTGCCGTCTCGTGGAGGCCAGATCTGCAAGTCTACGCCAGGCAGTAGAGCTAGAAGCCAGTTCCGCGAGCTCCTCTTCCTCCTTCGCCGAATAAGCCAGTTCACGACTCTACCCATCCATATGCATGATATGATTTTGAGACAAGTTATTATGGCCACTCAGCCACTTGCCGCAATCAATCCCTAATATATTTGTTACAAATGATTTGAGGAAAGGTGTGAGTTTTCAAAAGAAAATGCTTTTCAAAATATGTATGATGAAGGGTTTTCACCCTTACCACCTTTGAGTAGGGATGATCAGGGACTCCCTGGTTTAGGGGAGGGCCTAAGGTGATGGCTCAGCTGGTTTAGGTGTGAGCAGAAGGATTGTCCCCTCACATAAGGACCGGTTTGTCATCCTTCACTACCTGTACTCATGATAAGTACAACCACTCGAGACTGTGTGGGCAGTCACTCAATCTGAACTCGTACGGTCCAACCCCAGGGTTATAAAGGCTGGGGAGCACCGGGAGGATAAGGAGGGGGAATGTTTTGTCCGGTTTGGACATGGCAGTGGCCTGACTCCTTCAGGTATAACCGTTAATGTTAGGACGTGCGAGGAAAGAAAGAGATTCGGCATTCGGGTCTCATGACGGTAAGATCGCAGAAACCGGACTAGTGGGTAAAGTGTACCCCTCTGCGCAGAGTTTCAAACCTATTCGAATAGTCTGCGTCCACAGGAATGGACGAGTCTGGTATGGTATGGCAATTAATGTTTTGTTTTCAAAAAGGGTGCGTTTGAGAAAAATGGTTTTTAAAAGGTCCGGCGGTTGAGCCGTGAGCTATGGTGGACGGGAAGTCCAGTAGCTGTTGTTGAAAATGAAAACCAGTGGGAAACTGCTGAGATACCTGGATGGTTTAGTCCAAGGGATTTTGTTCTTATATTGAAAAACTTCCTGCTCCTTTGGGAGAGGATGCGCTTTAAAAATACAAAATGTTTTACAAAACAACCCTGCATAAAATATTGTTGTTTCTGCAAAATATCCTGAGCTCCACATATTCCATGCATTATATCTGATTTCCCCATTCCGCGGGTGAAGGTGGGCTGTTGAGTACGTTTGTACTCACCCTTGCTTATTTGTTGTTTTTCAGAAAAAGGAGATCGGGTAAGAGTTACGACTGTTCCCAACCTTGCCAGTGGCTGTTGGACCGCTGATTTGCTTTGCTGCGTATATCGGGCTGCTTCAGCCCCACTCTGATGTTATGTCCCGAGTTGTGGACCAACTCTTAAAGTTGATCGCCACCTTTATAGGTTTGTCTTGTTTAAGCAGATTTGAAACTATCTGATGTATAAATGTGTTTACTAGCCTCCTGGGACTAGTAATTGTATCACATTTGAGTTCCAGAGGATTGGGGACGCTTCAAAGCGTGCTCGCAGTTTGCTCGCTCACAGGTGTACGCTGACTTGATGGAAGCGGAGGTCGTGATGATCCCTCATGGTCTGGGCATCTTTAGCTTTAGGTACGTGTAGTTAGGTACGACCATGAACTTGGCGTAGCACGGCCTCTCGAGTATGGCCTTGTAGGACCCTGGAAAGTCCACCTCGAACTGTAGCCATTCAGTGCGAAAGTTGGAATGGCCGCCGAACATGACACGCAAAGTGATCTGCCCGAGTGGGTAGACCAGGTGGCAGGGGATGACGCCGTGGAACGGCGCTGTGCTCGGTCGCAGCGTGATGCCGTATAAGGTCTCGATGTACATGATGTTGAGGCCACTCCCCCATCCATGAGCTCCTTGGTGAGACGCTTAGAGCCTACGACTGGCTCGGCAATGAGGGGGTAGGCCCCAGGATGTGGGAATCTATCAGGGTGGTCGCCACGATAGAAGACGATCGGGAACTCTGACCACTGGAGATATTGTGGGATGGTCGGTTCTGCTGCATGCACCTCTTGATGGGCGGCATTGATGCGACATTTGTTGCTATATGCCTCTGCCCTGCCGTAGATCATGAGGCACCCCGTTGGCTCGAGGAAATCTTCGATGCGGACCTCCTGCTCCGTTGGCTCCTCCGGTCTTGCTTTTTTGGTAGGCGGCTTGGAGATGAAGCGCTTCAGAAGCTCGCACTCCCGAAGCTTGTGATGGACAGGGAAGCTGTGGTTTTGGCACGACGAGTTCATTATCATATGGAAATGGTCACCACCGCTCTTGGTCGGTGATCGGTGTGTGGTGGCGATTTCCTCTTCGTCGAGCAAGGGATGATGGTTCCTCTGATGTTTATCGGGGTGTTCACAACGTTCTCTTTTCTCCTTGTTAGGCCCGTCAATGTCACATGGGCCCTTCCCTTTGCGGAAAATAGCCCCCACTGCATCCTCCCCATTAGTGAACTTGGTCACTATATCGAGTAGGTCTGCAATTGTCCTTGGTCTTCCCCACCCAAGTTCGTGGACGAGCGCTTCATTAGTGGTGCCAGAGGTGAAGGCGCTCTCTATATCTGCGTCGATGGTGTCGAGGAGTTCGTTCCTCTTCTGGGAAAACCTCTGGATGTAGTCCCACAGGCACTCCCCACTTCTCTGGGTGCACCTCTTCAGGTCCTAGGAGCTTCCTAGTCGCTTGTAGGTACCCTGAAAATTTCTGACAAAGGCTTTTCGTAGGTCGGCCTAGTCATGGATGGTTCCTACTGGCAGATGCTTGAGCCGGGCTCTTGCTCCCTCCGTGAGGTGTATGTCGAGGAACTCGATGATCATGCAATCATCCTTGATCCCCGCCATGTGACACACGAGGCGATAGTCTTCCAGCCATACGCCGAGGTTAGTGGATTCGTCGTACTTAGAGATGTTTGTTGGCGCGCCTACCTTTGGGGGGAACTACGCCTTCCTGATTTCTTGCCCAAAAGCGTGTAGTATCGACATAGGTGGGCTGGGGCTACGCTCGTGCCATCTTTTGCACGGCCGCTCAACTTCCTCCTGCTCCCGATGCCTGTTGTCGAGGATGCGTCGGGCGTCGCGGATATCCCCAAGGCGGTCCTTCATGGGGACACACATACTCACGGATCATGAGGGTTGTCCTCCCCTGCTCTAAGACGAGACCGTTTTTGGGTCGTAGCTCTTGGTCCCAAGGGGGAACTATCGATCAATCTCGGCTTGCTGCACAGCGGCCCTTTCCATGAAGTTATGGAGGTTTCGGTACATCATTTTTGCCTCCGGTTTGTCGAGCTCTAGGATGGATTAGAGCATCATGGTGTTGCGAGGCACTGTCGCAGCTTTCAGTGAGCTGGTCACATACCTTCCCTGGTTGGGGCCTCTCAGCTTCAAGGCGCTTCCGCTCGACATCGCCATAGATGCGATCGAGTTTTTGCACGAGGGCGTTGAGCTCCTCCTGCTGCTAACGGAGGTAGTCCTCGCGAGCAAGGATGTGCGCTTAGCGCCATCGTTGGTACTCTTCTTCTTCATTGGTGGCCTCCTTGTCCCCTATATCGTTGTCTTTTGGTGGGGGTGTTGCCACGAAGCAGACCCTTTTTTATGCTTCTTTGGCGTCAGAGTTAGCCTCGGTCGAGTCGTGGCTCAAATCGTCCTCAAGCAAGTCGAGGACAGATGTTGGTCGGTGTCTGATGACTGCGACCATAGTCGAAGATAGGGCTTCCGCCACCTTTGTTCTGGTGTCTGTTGAGGCATCGCTTCAGGGCGACGACATGCCTTCTAAAGCGTCGCTTCTCTGCCTTGCTCCTAGTGGAGCGTGCGGGTTGTGTGCCCATGTTGTTGGACACGTTGGGGGCGGCAAGGCTGAGCTCACCGATGGCAGCGGCGAAGAAGTCGAGGGTGTCGAACGTGATACAACTTCTTAGGGCGAATGTCTTGCCTTCGGCGGAAGTTGTCGATTGGGCCATCGGAGTGGAGGGCGTCACCTAATATGCTAGCGCTCCCCTAATTGTCGCGCCAACTATCGTGGTTTTGGTAACCGGGGGACAATAAGATTTGTGTTCGGTGAGGGATGCTAGCGCGGACTCACTCTGCATGGTGAATCTCTAGGACTCGAACGAGAGATCTGAGACACAGGGCTAATACTAGTTCAGGCGGGGGGCCTAGTCCAGTGTAGTGCTGATCGTAGTATTGCGATGGAATGTGTTACAACTTGTGTGCTCGTGTTCTAGAAAAAGGAGAGCCTGCCTTTTTATAGTTTAAGGGTAGGACCTTACAGAGGTGACTTGTTCTCTACAGGTATGAGGGCGATCCATTGTTCTGGTTTGATGTAGTGCTCCTGATGTAGTCTGTAGGGTCGTGCGTAGGCGTACTCCTGGTATGGCATATCATCTACTTGTCTATCATGTGGGTTCTTGTAGCGACTCCTCTGCTGACATCATCGTAGTAGTGCGTGGTGGGTCTCGTGGGTCAGCCCCTTATGGTGCTGTCGTGCATAGCACGACCTTGCCTGTTCTCACGGACCTGCACCACTTATCGACGTGCGTAGGCATACACCGGTATGGTGTACCTGTCGCATCCCTTCTGGTATGTGGGTCACTATAGAGATTCTGACGCTAAGGTCCCTACGACCGAGGTTGACTGACCCTATACGTTAGTGTGGGTTTGCCTGGTACAGTACGTGACGACGTACTGTCTGGCCTTTATTGGGGACCCTTCAACATCGTACTCGAGGCCTGGACGTGGTTTGGTGATGATCTGTCTTGTCATGCTGACGTGGGCCCGTATCATTGGGTTGTTCCTTTTCTTGCACCGGTTAGATTGGCACGGGACCTGGTTGCTTGCCCCGCCTCGCGGGGTTGCTCGACATGAAGTTGGTCGTCCGCTTCGTTTCACGAGGTTGCTCGATAGGGACTTGGTTGCCCGCTCCATCTCGCGGGGTTGCTCGGCAGGGACTTGGTCGTCTGCTTCGCCTCGTGAGTTTGCTCAATAGGAACTTGGTCGTCCGCTCCGCCACACCGGGTTGCTCGACAAGTCTGCTCTGCCTCGCGAGGTTGCTCGGTAGGGACTTGGTCGATGGACCGTTTTGAGGAGTTTCTTGTGCTTTCTTTGGACACCCCGTTCCTAGGTGCTTGACACTTTTCTTTTGTGCTCTTGTGATAACCTGTTGTTTCTCCACTTTGTCCTCTCGTCGTCGACCGTTGTTTTGGTCTCGTCTTTGACCTCTTCGTCTGGTGGTGTTCTAGTTCTACAGTGTTAAGTGCTTTTTAATGACACCAATTATCGTGATTGGTTCCACGCATGCGTCTACGTAGTATGGTTGCGCCTTTGGGAGTTTCTCACATTGGTGACCTACCATGTTCTGCTTGTCCTACTGACTCACCTGTTATTCAAGAGAAGGTTACTGATGGTTTGCAGACCGTTGGTCAAATCTCAAATGTTCTCTCATGACTTAGTTTAATGCTCCGTTTGGATGTCAACATTGAAGATGATGGCATTGAATTGAGTTGAATACCAAATCATGCATGGTATTGAAATGAGATGTAATTCCAATTCTATTGTTTGGATGCCACTGAATTGGAGTTTGGAATTGTGCGGTCTAACTCCACGAAATACCGAGAGGTGATGCTTTGTATTGGGAGATGAGGTTTCTAGTTATAGTCCAATTCCAGAGAATTGGGCTTTTAATTCCAAATGTCAAATTCCACGTGCAACCAAACAACAGAATTTATGAAAGGTGATTCCAATTTCCGATTTTCTGCTCTAATATCTACATCCAAACAGGGTGTAAGAGGTTTGTGTTCTGATAAATTTTCATCACCTTATTTGCGTCATACCATTTTCGCTTCATACCTTAATACTTGGTTCCGTTTTTGTATCGAGGTTTCCGACTTTGATTCGGATTTCAAACAATACAAAAAAAGAAACCGATAAATTAAGGTGATTTTCGTCCATTTTTTCATACCGTTTACATCCTTAGTTTCGATCAGCTAGGTTAAAATGTAATGCGGGAGTTAGTATATATTGAGACCCAGACGTGAAAATGGTCGTACTCAGGTACTCACACAGACACACATGGTGAGGATGGAATCAGGGGTATGTTTGGTCGTGTTATGGCTAAAAATATTGCTATGGGTTATGGGCCGTGGAAAAAAGTCATTTTAAGGGCTAGTTTGGGAGCTCTATTTTTTTAATGAATTCTTATTTTTCTAAGAGAAAATAAACTAATGTCTATTGAAAAAATGGGGTTCCCAAATTAGACCTTAAGACATAGATCGTGAGAAAGTCAAAGACCGTTCGACTAAGCAGTTATAACTTCTGGAAAATTTTTTAAGGACTAGTTTGGAAACTCCATTTTTTCAAGGAATTTCGATTTTTTTAAGGGAAAATAAACTAATTTCGCTCAGGAAAATACAAATCCTTTAAAAAATGAGGTTCACAAACTAGACCTAATTATAAGTTATCTATATCTCTCATTACTCAAATATGTGTCTCTCGCTGACAAAACAGCCGGGAGATGAGACTCAGTGCGCAGGCCCGCACGGCCGCAGCAAGAGGGTCATGTTTGTATAAATTTTTCCATTGAGTTTGTAAAAAGGTCTGGATTGATGAATAACCGATGTCAATGAGTCAATCAAACCCCACCGCCGATGAATATAAATTGTAAAAAAAATAAATCAAAAGCTTCGTCCTTCGCATGAATCAAGTTCAAGATCCACGCCTGAAACAATGGCAGGGCCATCAATCCTATTGCTGTATCTCTACCGATCGCCGGTGAATTCAAAGGGACTAGCCCGGCCAGCGCTCGCACCTGACACAGCATGCCCTGATGAGATCAGTCATCATGCCTGCATACTTGCCGCTTTTATGAATGCGCAGCATAAGCTTTCTCAAAAGGCCTGTTTCCAAGGGAGAAAAAAAAAATATCACCAACAAATGTCCAGTCCAGCAGAATAGCAGATGCTCCTGATTAGCACCCATAATATTACTGCCTACCACAGGCAAAGACTAGCAAATTCCATCCATAGGAGAAAAAAAATACAGGACCTGGAAGGCAATTTTGCATCTACGGTGAGTATGTTCTCGTGCCTTCCAGTTCCACCGTTGCCCGCAGTCATCCTTGTTAGTCCAGTACTCCAGGGACAATGCAGTGCAGCCTTGTCCGCATCGCTGCGGATCCAGGGACCCGTGACCTGCAGGCGAAGTAGGGGGGCGCGTGGGACGGACGGCAGGGAACCCCTCCTGGGCCCGCGGGAATTCCACGGTGTAGCTGTAGCTGCACCGCAGAGAGTATATTTTTTTTATCATTGGTACCAGGCATCAGTACTCTCGTCTCGGTAATCGGAGGCGATTTGTTTGGTTGGACGCTGACGTAGTAGTTCTGACATGCCCGAGTGCCCGACCGACACTCGCCGGGGTTGCTGGTCCGGCCGTGTCGTGCGCTTCTGACGGCTGGCGTGGCGTGTTACAAGAGTCACCCCTGCCCTGATCTCCTACGCTATACGCGATGCCTTCTGTCCCTTGCCATGGACATATGTGCTTTTTGCCGTGGGTAGGAGTAGGATAGACGACGACGACGAGCTCCCGTCCCTGAGCGCAATGCCCTCCACCTTTTTGGGCCAAGTGTTGTTGACTACTGGTGTGTCCACACAGCTAGCGTGTTGGATGCTCAAAAAAAAAAAAAAACTAGGCACGATGTCTTCGTAACATCTTCAGTTATTCCTACCATGCATGTCGAGTACGGTGCCGTGCCGGGGACGCGCCCCGGCGCCACAACTGCTCGCTGGCTTCGCTTCCTCTATCTACCTGCATTTCGTCCACTCAGCAGGCAACATTAGATGGACGGAGATATAGATGTCCAAACAATGTGGTCCGCCCATTTTACCTACGGTCCGGCACGTGTTTGTCTCGATCCACGCACAGCACGGCTCGATGGCTTTCGTGCCTAGTATTGGGGTCTCCTTTTTTTACCGAAGTTTCCCAGATTGCTTTGATTCACCTAACAGACATCTTGCAGGACCAAGTGCCTATGGTAGAACAGCAAAGCATAACTTCGACAAATGACGCGATCACAGCTTCAGCTTAAGCTAGCTCCAAAGTGTTTGCAACAAATCAAGTCAAGAGTAGAAAGACAGCTTTACCCTCGTTATTTGTATTAGAACAAATATGTAGATATCAAGTGCACAATTGTACTTTTACCTGGGCTATGTCTCATACCTATAAATAGATGAACAGTACCCCGTACTGTTCACGCGTTCATTGAGAAGAGCAATTGAAGCGAACATGAAAGGATAATCTCAGCTAATCACTCTCTGAAGGTTATTGTGACGGAACCTCCCAAGTAATCAGGCCCACCTACAGTTGTCCTTGTCTAACAGACATCAGACACCCTGTAGATGTTCCTAAGTTACTTGACAAGCTCGGTATCTTTCCTTACCTCACCAGGAACGTTTCACCCGTCTTGTAGACATTACAGATCATCGGAGGTCAAGAAATGCGGAAGCGAATTACATAAACTTACATTTATTTCCAAAAGCAAGCTTGAGTTATTTTATTACAGACCAGTCTAAAAGTGAGTGCATATAAGTAATAATTATACAAACCAGGGAGACACAAACTTCTCCCGAAAGACTATAAACAAAAGATCCTAGATGGAGGACCGAGTCCTCCCGCACTTCAGTCTTGCTTTTCCTCGTTGGGAACCACCTTAGCACAGAAGCAGCAAAAGTCTGCTACTTCCCCACCTAAAAACAACAAAGGGATAAACCCTGAGTATGGAATTACTCAGCAAGTCTTACCCGACTAAGGAAAAGACTCTCAAGGGTATGCTGGGTAAATAGGAGTCAAGGGGAGGCTTTAGCAAAAATCAACTTATATTTTTGCAGAAGTTGCTTACTAAGGTGAGTCCTTACTTTCAATCTTTTAACGCCATATTAAGTATTAATAGACTCCATTTGCATCTAGTCTAATTTCACATCACATCAAGACAACATCATTTTTATCCATCGTTTTCACATCCTGACTCTAGGTTGCAGGGAAGTGACCAAGTCTTCATAACCGCGAAGGTACGGCGATCCGAATCGGTTATACTCAGCTGAGGATCTCCAATCACACGACATATGTAGCACTTAACCCTTGCATATGTCAACCCGCCACCGGGGTTCTTAAGACCGGATCAGGTTCACGCAAACCGAGAGCACAGATACACCACCGTCCAGCCTCTTGCCACGGAGGGTACACGCTACTCTCGCCACCGCTCCACTCCCATTTCGTGTTATCTTATTCCGGCCTTAGTCTGCCCGAGGCAAGGCTTACCCATGACGAGGCATGTGACCAGTTAAAGGGTCCTCGGTCAGCACGCCTACATACGCGTTAATCCTTAACCAACCTGGGTAGAACATCACCTGTTCCTACCCCCAAGTCTCAATTTACGTATTTCCATCCTTAGGATTGTGTCTGTTCCTGAGGATGAAAGAGCATCATAGGGAACTTTGCAGTAAGATCCCATCATTGCTCCAAATGAAAATATTCTTGCAGGTAGAAGCCATCCTCTCCATGGTTAAATTGAGGACAACCTCTATCCACAAGATCTAAGCAAGGCTAAGCATTTTTGTAAATCATAATTTTGATACTTCACAGAAGTATCTAAACAGGTATGGATATCAAGGAAAGCAATGCATCAAAGGGTTCCAATCAACTCCTAGGAACCTAATGCACAATTCACTAGACTTAAAGTGTGCGAAAAGTATTTAAAAACACAAGGAAAAGGGTTGCATGCACCGGGGCTTGCCTTTGTTATCAGTGGTGTCCTGCTCGGATCCACAAATATCGAAATAAAAGCAGTTATCTGCTTGAGGATCAGAGGTTGGTGGTATCCCTTCTTCAGAAACTTCTTCTTCTTCGTGCTCTAATATAACCATATACATGCATAAGAATGGATGTCATGGAATGCTCATGAGGATGCAGAGATAGTATAAACTTATTATTTATGTCTTGAGTACAACTTTCCTTCACGGTACTCCGAGAACCTAGGGTTTCCGGAGTCAGTAAAGGAGTTCATGGAGCAGGGGGGGGTGGTTTTGAGTTTAGTGATCAAACAAGGTCCAAATCAAACCAAACTCTACCCATGGCCTCTAAATAATGTGAAAAGCTCACATAAAAAGTTTGGGAAATTTTGGACTTATTAATTATTTTCTAAAAATCCAGAATCAATGGTTTAGGCTATTTTAAATACCCTAAAATTCCCTATTTGATCTAAAAATCATGAAACTATTTTTATTAAATTCTAGGGAAAATAAGGAACCTAGGAAAATTGGTCTCATAATTTTAGGATTTTCCTACCATTTTCTACAGTTTTTCAAAGGTCTGCTGAAAAAGAAAAAAGGAAAACTAGGAGCAGTACTGGGCCGATTTCAAGTCCAGGCGGCCCAAGCCCGAGCGGATTCGCGCGCGCGCCCGCGCCCGCGAGGGAAGTTTTGCGCAGAGGCCCTCGACGTTTTGACTAAACCAGAACAGGGTCGTTTACTATTGCGCAGAGTCACTGACACTTCACGAAAAGGTCCCTGCGTTTCTATCAATTCACAACCACACGTCCCTGACGGCGCTCGCGCACGGCCGCGCTCCGGCGAGCCAGCAGACCGGCCGAACGGGGCAACGGCTGAGCTCTCCGAGCAACAGAAACCGAATTGGATCGATTCTAAGCATTTTCCCCAAACTAATTTGGCTATTGATCAACTAGGGGACTCTGGCCACGGTGGCCGCAAGCATCACGGCGAGACAGCCGTGTTCCCGGCGATCCGAGAGCCTTTAGTTCAATTCAATGGCTCGGCAAGCATCACGGAGGTGGGAGGGTACTCAAACGAAATAGCCGAGGACCGGGGCTGACCTGTGGAGGGCTGACCACGGTGAGCTCACTTCTACGGCGGCGGAGAACCGAATTGGGGGAAACGCGAAATTCTGGCTCGTCGGTGAACAACTGGAGGCAATACGGGGTGTCGAGGTGCTGGACTACCCTATGAAGCTTATGGCACACTCAATTTATAGGCGCCGGGGGCGGTGGCTCGTGAATTTTGGATGGCGTGGCGGCGGTCGGAGGTGGGGAAGAAGCGCTGGCCGCGGTGAATACGTGGCTACCGCCGTGGCAAGCTCCCCGTCGACGATGGGATGGCCTAGAGGAGTCACGGCGACGCGGTGGAAGGGCTTGGACACGCGGCGCACAGCTGGGAGACGGCGTCACCGACGTTCTTATCGGTTTCCACCGCGACGACGCCTGTACGGTGGTCGGAATTGTTTTACCGGCCGGACCTATCCACGGCGACGTGGCTTGAACGCTACCGGATCAGCTTGGGCACAAATCACCGTGACCACAGCACGAATCGCGGCGGAGGAAGTCGTCGGCGGTGAGGACAGCCCGGCTGGCGATCTTATCTGTCCGGGTTACTGTACAATGGCGAAGCACAATTCAGACAACCTGACAGTGCAGTTTCCAGAGCCCGTAACTTCCAATTTTGTGCAGCAACTCGATTGCCTTTCTCAAACAAAGTTGTAGAGCAATATACCATCTATAATTCGACTATAGGACTTGAACACATTTGAGCACTGGATCATGCTCAAAATCGAGCTCAAAGTTCACCCCATAGCACTGTAACTCTGGAATTCAACTTCAAGCAGTCTGACAGCCAGTTTTGGATTGGGTTTTTCTCCAAATTTCTCATAACAACTATGCTTACACTCTTTAGCAAAGTTGTTCTCCTATAATTGGTCTTCAACTTTGATGTGGTGATCTAGGGCAAAAACCCTATACTTTGAAAGTTACAAAGCCACAAAGATAGGCACATTACACTGAATTTCAGACTTAATCAAAAGAGTTCAAATAGGGCTCTTTTGCAAATAAGTCCAAAACTCAGGGTTTGGCTTGCAAATTCACATATGAGTGACTCAAATACCTTAATACACTTACTTGACCTGATTTTTGCACTTTAGTCCAAAAGTGGACTAATTTTGCACTTAGGTCCCTAGGGTTTGGTTTTAGGGTTTCCCAGGGTTCCAATTAGGGTTTCTGGTATCCCAGGGGTATAAAAGGAATTCAAGTTTGTTTTTAGAGTCATTTTATGACTTTTACCCTAAAGCCTTTAGGTTTTCTTAACTTGGGTTAAGTTTTACCCCTTTAATCACTATTTAAGGTTAAGTCCTTTAACCAGGGTCCTATTTGTAAAACTTTAAATCAATACAACTTGTTTGAAATTTTTGCCTAGTGAATGCACTCTAGGTGTGTCAAACATATGCAATGCCCATGCTCATGATGCCATGCTCAAGTTTTAGTTATAGTAACACCAGGGGTGTTACATCCTTCCCCCCATAAAAGAATCTCGTCCCGAGATTTAAAGTCCTAGGGTGAGTAATGGAAAAGGAAATGTGTCACATCTTTATTTCCTTATTTTTGGTACAAGGCAGGGGTGGTGTGGGGGTTCATTCCTTTATTACACAGCTATACAAACTTTACAACTTACAAGAGGCTAGAAAGCCTGGGAAATTCTTATCTAAGAAGTCTTGGGTTTCCCATGTAGCCTCATCTTCCGAATGTTTATTCCACTGTATCTTATAAAACTTGAGAGTCTTTCTCCGGGTAACCCTGTCCTTTTGGTCCAGAACTCGAATAGGATGTTCCGAGTATGTTAAGTCTGGTTCCAGGACAACATCAGTCACTTCAACGGTTCGATCGGGAACCCGAAGACACTTCTTCAATTGTGACACGTGGAACACATTATGCACAGCAGACAATGTTTCGGGGAGCTGAAGTCGGTATGCCACTGGTCCACATTGCTCAAGTACCAGGAATGGACCAATGTATCTGGGTGCAAGTTTTCCTTTAACCCCGAAACGCGATATACCCTTCATTGGTGAAACTTTCAAGTAGACATGGTCGTTTACCCGAAAACATAAGGGTTGTCGTCGTCGGTCTACATAACTCTTTTGTCGAGTCTGAGCTTTCTTCATATTATGAATAATTTTCTGAACCTTTTCTTCGACCTCTTTCACCATATCAGGCCTAAAGAAGTACCTTTCTCCAGGTTCAGACCAATTTAGCGGAGTTCGACACCGACGTCCGTATAAAGCTTCAAAAGGTGCCATCTTGATACTTTCTTGATAACTGTTATTATATGAAAACTCCGCCAAAGGTAAACATTCATCCCATTTTGGTGAGAAATCCAGGACACATGCCCGCAGCATATCTTCCAGTATTTGGTTCACTCTCTCAGTCTGCCCACTGGTTTGAGGATGATAGGCCGAACTGTGGAGCAATTTGGTACCCAAGGATTTATGAAGTTCTTCCCAAAACTTGGATACGAATTGAGGTCCATGATCCGACACTATGGTTTTTGGAATACCATGCAAACTGAGAATACGGCTGATATACAATGCTGCATAAGTGGCTACAGTATATTTGGCCCTGACTGGTAAGAAGTGGGCAATTTTTGTGAGTCGATCAACGATAACCCAAATAGAATCATACCCTTTGGCCGTCCTGGGCTGTCCCACAATAAAGTCCATGCTGATGTCTTCCCATTTCCATGTTGGGATTGGCAAAGATTGCAATGGACCAGCAGTTTTCATGTGTATGGCTTTGACACGTCTGCAAGTGTCACACTTAGCCACATAGCGTGCAATTTCAATCTTCATCTTCGTCCACCAGTAGTGTTGTTTTAGATCGTGATACATCTTAGTGCTTCCCGGATGAATAGAATAGCGACTAAGATGCGCTTCATCTAAGATTTGCTGGCGGAGTTCTTCATCCTTTGGCACTACTATGCGGTTGTTAAACCATAACACACCTTGATCATCTTCCTTGAAACATTTGGCTGTTCCAGCCCTTATCTTCTCTCGTATGTGCTTCATACCCAGATTGTCCCTTTGAGCATCAATTATCCTTTGCAAAATAGTTGACTCAAGCTTTAGTTGATTCAGAGTCCCTTGCTGGATTATCCCCAGGTTTAACTTTTCCATTTCTTGACATAAAGTGTTTTCGGAGGTCTTTACCATAAGACAGTGGCAGGAAGTCTGACGACTCAAGGCATCTGCCACCACATTGGCTTTGCCTGGGTGATAATGGATCTCCAGTTCATAGTCTTTAATGAGCTCAAGCCATCGTCTTTGCCTCATATTTAACTCTGACTGGGTAAATATATACTTCAAACTCTTATGATCTGTATATATGTGGCAGATATTTCCCAGCAGATAGTGACGCCATATTTTCAGGGCATGAACCACAGCAGCTAGCTCGAGATCATGTGTTGGATAATGCTCTTCATGTCGGCGTAACTGCCTTGAAGCATACGCAATTACTCGGCCCTCTTGCATCAGCACACAGCCGAGTCCACTGCCTGACGCATCACAGTATACATCAAAAGGCTTAGTGATGTCCGGTTGAGCCAATACCGAAGCAGTGGTCAATAGTGTCTTCAGTTGCTCAAAGGCTTCATTACACTTAGAAGACCAATTGAATTTAACATCATTCTTCAATAAACTTGTGATTGGCTTCACAAGCTTAGAAAAATCAGGTATGAATCTGCGATAATATCCCGCTAGTCCAAGAAAACTCCGGACTTGGTGAACAGTTGTTGGGGGTTTCCATTCCAGAATATCCTTGACCTTGCTAGGATCTACCGCAATTCCTTTAGCTGATAACACGTGCCCCAAAAATTGAATTTCCTCCAGCCAAAACGCGCACTTGCTGAACTTGGCATACAGCTGATGTTCCCTCAGGCGCGTCAATACAATCCGTAGATGCTGAGCATGCTCCTCTTCATTTTTAGAGTATATCAAAATATCATCGATGAAGACCACCACGAACTTGTCTAACTCGGGCATGAACACCGAGTTCATCAAATAGGTGAAGTGGGCAGGAGCATTTGTGAGCCCGAAAGACATTACCAAGTATTCGAACAATCCATACCGCATAGTAAATGCGGTCTTAGGTATATCCTCGGGCCGAATACGGATTTGATGATAGCCCGACCTGAGATCAATTTTGGAAAATACCCTCGCCCCAGTCAGTTGATCAAATAAGATATCGATCCTTGGAAGAGGGTACTTATTCTTGATGGTGACCTCATTCAGGGGCCGATAGTCCACGCACATGCGCAAGGTTTGATCCTTCTTCTTCACAAAGATGGCGGGACAACCCCACGGGGACGAGCTTGGCCGGATAAATCCCTTATTCAGCAGATCTTGTAATTGAATCTTCAACTCTGCTAACTCATTAGGGGGCATACGGTACGATCTTCGGGAGATGGGAGCCGTACCGGGCTTTAGCTCAATTACGAATTCTACATCTCTTTCAGGGGGTAATCCAGGCAAATCTTCCGGAAATACATCTGGAAACTCACATACTACCGGAATGTTCTTGATTTCCGGTACAATGGCTTCAAATATTCTACCAGAAGCTTTGGCTGGATTGGTTTTGGGGAGAGATAAGAGAATTTCTTCTTGATTATAACTCAACCTGACGGTTCTGAGTTCAGTGTTGAGAATTGCCTTGTGTTGAGTTAACCAATTCATCCCCAAAATTACATCTATATCCTGGCCTCTTAGAACAATCATGTTAGCAGGAAAGTTCCGTTCGGCCATTGTTACTGGCACTTCATAGGCCACTTCTCTAGTAAAAATGTGTCCCCCAGGTGAATGAATTTTAAATCCCTCTTTTGATTCATGACATGCAATGTGATGTTGCTCCACAAATGTCTTGCTAATGAAGGTATGCGAAGCACCAGAATCAAAAAGAATAATTGCAGGGTGACTGGCCACAGGGAACGTACCCATCATCACCGGCTCTCCCTCCGGTGTGGTAGCCACTTGCGTATAATATACTCGCCCCGTTTTCTTGGTATTCTTGCCCGAAGTACTTCCCTTGCCTGGAGCTGCATTCCCCGATCCTTGCTGATTATTGGCCTGATTTTGCCTAGGATAGGGGCAATCTTTAATAAAATGCCCAGATTTGCCACAGTTAAAACATCCAGTTGAAGAACTTGGCAGAGCAGGGAATCGAGTGCCTGGGGCACCCGGCTGACTTTGGACAGTAGGGGCTTTGTTGGGACGAATAATTATGGGCTGCTTGAAAGGGAAAGATGGTGCACTTGAACGGTTCTGGTTAGAGGGCCGGAGAATAAACCGTTGCCTCTTTGCCGGGCCCTGATTAGGCCTATCACCACTGAATCCCTTACTTTTACCAGAATTTGCATATTTGGCCTCCACAGATAAGGCTGTGCTGACAGCCTTCCCATAGGTGAGATCAATACATGCAGCCATTTTCGCTGCATTCGGTCATTCAGACCTCTCATAAAACAATTCCTTTTCTTCAAATCTGTATTCACCTGATCAATTGCGTATTGTGACAGGTGATTGAACTTGTTGAGATACTGATTCACAGTATCTCCCCCTTGTTTCAGTTTCATAAACTCTTCTTGTTTCATGTGCAGCACTCCCTCAGGAATGTAATGCTCGTGGAATGCTGCTTTAAACTCGTTCCATGTAATTTGATGGTTGTCCGGTTGGATGGCCATAAAGTTTCCCCACCAAGTACTGGCAGGGCCTCGGAGCTGCTGTGCCGCAAACAATGGCTTCTGGGTTTCCGAACAACGAAGAAGGCCAAATTTCTGTTCAATGACTCGTATCCACTCGTCGGCTTCGAGCGGATCTTCTGCTTTGATGAAGAGAGGCGGACGAGTCTCGGAGAAATCCAGATAAGTAGTCTCACGGGGACCTTGTTGAAAACCTCTTCCGGCTTGTTGCTGGAACTGTTGCTGACCCGCCATTTCCCGAAGGAAGCGGGTATTGTCGGCGGTAGCATTCACCAAGGCAGCTATTGCCTCGGCAAGCGTGGGTGGAACGAGAGGTGGATTCGGGGTAGCATCCCGACCCCCGGATGTTCCGGCTGCAT
The DNA here is from genome assembly GCA_029449295.1 of Zea luxurians. Taxonomy (NCBI): domain Eukaryota; kingdom Viridiplantae; phylum Streptophyta; class Magnoliopsida; order Poales; family Poaceae; genus Zea; species Zea luxurians. The sequence continues at coordinate 123,428,781 of JAOPSE010000007.1, read as the reverse complement.
CCTGTCCGCGAGTCCGGGTCGGCATCTGAGGCAAAAACATTTGAATAAACATAATGTGCCAAAGAAAACCTTCCGTTTTACATTACTATAAAGAGTAATGATACAGACTCGATATTACACAACAGGATACATTACCCATTTTACAAAAGTTTAACCTATTATACAACAGTACACCCTACAATACACTACTCTACTTTATTACACCATTAGTCCTGTTTTTCGTTGCTTTTGGCGGCTTCATTGTCAGGTGTGGGAGTCCAGACGTCAACCAACCTCAAGGAAGGAGGGGGTTCAAAGAGATCTAACTCCCCACCCAACGCGCGTCCCGCAACGTGAGAGGGTCCAGCTTCCGTCTCAGCAGAGTGTGCAGGCTCACTAGGGTGTAGTTGTAAGTAGAGCACATGGACTTCCTCATGCAATGTATTGCAGTAGACCTGCAGGTTATCGACAGCTGAGCTAAGTTCTTTAATTCGGGCCTGAGCCCTTGCTTCCTTAGCACATGCCAACATATGTGACTGTACTGCCCAGTCAAGTGCTAAGTCCCGATCAGCCAGCTGATCCTGCAAGTGACGGATGTCCCTTCTTAATTCATTAATTCTATCGCCGTCTGCGATCCAAGTATTGGTCCTGTGTCGCAGCGTTGCTTGAAGTCGACTCACTTCGGCTTCCAAGTCTCCTATGGGGTCATTACTCCCGCTGCTACTGCTTTCGTGTCGAGGGGCCAGTTGATGCCGGGGTACTCCAATTGGTCCCGTTGACTTGCGTGCCGTTAGCCTCGTGCGTGGCGGCATCTTTCTAAGGGGGAAAATTTATTAGCATAATTCTTAGCATGATGCATGAGTAAGTACAGAATCAACCTTGGTCGATTCAACCTTCTATACGTTGCACTCTTCCTATCTGGTCTTTAAGATAAACTCTTCAGAGTACTTAGGTAAGAAGAGAAAAGAATCTTTAGGTAAGACTTTTGAAAATCTTTTTGAAGATGCCTTAATATCTGCAAAGAAGGGCTACGCTCCGATACCAGCTGTGACGGAACCTCCCAAGTAATCAGGCCCACCTACAGTTGTCCTTGTCTAACAGACATCAGACACCCTGTAGATGTTCCTAAGTTACTTGACAAGCTCGGTATCTTTCCTTACCTCACCAGGAACGTTTCACCCGTCTTGCAGACATTACAGATCATCGGAGGTCAAGAAATGCGGAAGCGAATTACATAAACTTACATTTATTTCCAAAAGCAAGCTTGAGTTATTTTATTACAGACCAGTCTAAAAGTGAGTGCATATAAGTAATAATTATACAAACCAGGGAGACACAAACTTCTCCCGAAAGACTATAAACAAAAGATCCTAGATGGAGGACCGAGTCCTCCCGCACTTCAGTCTTGCTTTTCCTCGTTGGGAACCACCTTAGCACAGAAGCAGCAAAAGTCTGCTACTTCCCCACCTAAAAACAACAAAGGGATAAACCCTGAGTATGGAATTACTCAGCAAGTCTTACCCGACTAAGGAAAAGACTCTCAAGGGTATGCTGGGTAAATAGGAGTCAAGGGGAGGCTTTAGCAAAAATCAACTTATATTTTTGCAGAAGTTGCTTACTAAGGTGAGTCCTTACTTTCAATCTTTTAACGCCATATTAAGTATTAATAGACTCCATTTGCATCTAGTCTAATTTCACATCACATCAAGACAACATCATTTTTATCCATCGTTTTCACATCCTGACTCTAGGTTGCAGGGAAGTGACCAAGTCTTCATAACCGCGAAGGTACGGCGATCCGAATCGGTTATACTCAGCTGAGGATCTCCAATCACACGACATATGTAGCACTTAACCCTTGCATATGTCAACCCGCCACCGGGGTTCTTAAGACCGGATCAGGTTCACGCAAACCGAGAGCACAGATACACCACCGTCCAGCCTCTTGCCACGGAGGGTACACGCTACTCTCGCCACCGCTCCACTCCCATTTCGTGTTATCTTATTCCGGCCTTAGTCTGCCCGAGGCAAGGCTTACCCATGACGAGGCATGTGACCAGTTAAAGGGTCCTCGGTCAGCACGCCTACATACGCGTTAATCCTTAACCAACCTGGGTAGAACATCACCTGTTCCTACCCCCAAGTCTCAATTTACGTATTTCCATCCTTAGGATTGTGTCTGTTCCTGAGGATGAAAGAGCATCATAGGGAACTTTGCAGTAAGATCCCATCATTGCTCCAAATGAAAATATTCTTGCAGGTAGAAGCCATCCTCTCCATGGTTAAATTGAGGACAACCTCTATCCACAAGATCTAAGCAAGGCTAAGCATTTTTGTAAATCATAATTTTGATACTTCACAGAAGTATCTAAACAGGTATGGATATCAAGGAAAGCAATGCATCAAAGGGTTCCAATCAACTCCTAGGAACCTAATGCACAATTCACTAGACTTAAAGTGTGCGAAAAGTATTTAAAAACACAAGGAAAAGGGTTGCATGCACCGGGGCTTGCCTTTGTTATCAGTGGTGTCCTGCTCGGATCCACAAATATCGAAATAAAAGCAGTTATCTGCTTGAGGATCAGAGGTTGGTGGTATCCCTTCTTCAGAAACTTCTTCTTCTTCTTCGTGCTCTAATATAACCATATACATGCATAAGAATGGATGTCATGGAATGCTCATGAGGATGCAGAGATAGTATAAACTTATTATTTATGTCTTGAGTACAACTTTCCTTCACGGTACTCCGAGAACCTAGGGTTTCCGGAGTCAGTAAAGGAGTTCATGGAGCAGGGGGGGTGGTTTTGAGTTTAGTGATCAAACAAGGTCCAAATCAAACCAAACTCTACCCATGGCCTCTAAATAATGTGAAAAGCTCACATAAAAAGTTTGGGAAATTTTGGACTTATTAATTATTTTCTAAAAATCCAGAATCAATGGTTTAGGCTATTTTAAATACCCTAAAATTCCCTATTTGATCTAAAAATCATGAAACTATTTTTATTAAATTCTAGGGAAAATAAGGAACCTAGGAAAATTGGTCTCATAATTTTAGGATTTTCCTACCATTTTCTACAGTTTTTCAAAGGTCTGCTGAAAAAGAAAAAAGGAAAACTAGGAGCAGTACTGGGCCGATTTCAAGTCCAGGCGGCCCAAGCCCGAGCGGATTCGCGCGCGCGCCCGCGCCCGCGAGGGAAGTTTTGCGCAGAGGCCCTCGACGTTTTGACTAAACCAGAACAGGGTCGTTTACTATTGCGCAGAGTCACTGACACTTCATGAAAAGGTCCCTGCGTTTCTATCAATTCACAACCGCACGTCCCTGACGGCGCTCGCGCACGGCCGCGCTCCGGCGAGCCAGCAGACCGGCCGAACGGGGCAACGGCTGAGCTCTCCGAGCAACAGAAATCGAATTGGATCGATTCTAAGCATTTTCCCCAAACTAATTTGGCTATTGATCAACTAGGGGACTCTGGCCACGGTGGCCGCAAGCATCACGGCGAGACAGCCGTGTTCCCGGCGATCCGAGAGCCTTTAGTTCAATTCAATGGCTCGGCAAGCATCACGGAGGTGGGAGGGTACTCAAACGAAATAGCCGAGGACCGGGGCTGACCTGTGGAGGGCTGACCACGGTGAGCTCACTTCTACGGCGGCGGAGAACCGAATTGGGGGAAACGCGAAATTCTGGCTCGTCGGTGAACAACTGGAGGCAATACGGGGTGTCGAGGTGCTGGACTACCCTATGAAGCTTATGGCACACTCAATTTATAGGCGCCGGGGGCGGTGTCTCGTGAATTTTGGATGGCGTGGCGGCGGTCGGAGGTGGGGAAGAAGCGCTGGCCGCGGTGAATACGTGGCTACCGCCGTGGCAAGCTCCCCGTCGACGATGGGATGGCCTAGAGGAGTCATGGCGACGCGGTGGAAGGGCTTGGACACGCGGCGCACAGCCGGGAGACGGCGTCACCGGCGTTCTTATCGGTTTCCACCGCGACGACGCCTGTACGGTGGTCGGAATTGTTTTACCGGCCGGACCTATCCACGGCGACGTGGCTTGAACGCTACCGGATCAGCTTGGGCACAAATCACCGTGACCACAGCACGAATCGCGGCGGAGGAAGTCGTCGGCGGTGAGGACAGCCCGGCTGGCGATCTTATCTGTCCGGGTTACTGTACAATGGCGAAGCACAATTCAGACAACCTGACAGTGCAGTTTCCAGAGCCCATAACTTCCAATTTTGTGCAGCAACTCGATTGCCTTTCTCAAACAAAGTTGTAGAGCAATATACCATCTATAATTCGACTATAGGACTTGAACACATTTGAGCACTGGATCATGCTCAAAATCGAGCTCAAAGTTCACCCCATAGCACTGTAACTCTGAAATTCAACTTCAAGCAGTCTGACAGCCAGTTTTGGATTGGGTTTTTCTCCAAATTTCTTATAACAACTATGCTTACACTCTTTAGCAAAGTTGTTCTCCTATAATTGGTCTTCAACTTTGATGTGGTGATCTAGGGCAAAAACCCTATACTTTGAAAGTTACAAAGCCACAAAGATGGGCACATTACACTGAATTTCAGACTTAATCAAAAGAGTTCAAATAGGGCTCTTTTGCAAATAAGTCCAAAACTCAGGGTTTGGCTTGCAAATTCACATATGAGTGACTCAAATACCTTAATACACTTACTTGACCTGATTTTTGCACTTTAGTCCAAAAGTGGACTAATTTTGCACTTAGGTCCCTAGGGTTTGGTTTTAGGGTTTCCCAGGGTTCCAATTAGGGTTTCTGGTATCCCAGGGGTATAAAAGGAATTCAAGTTTGTTTTTAGAGTCATTTTATGACTTTTACCCTAAAGCCTTTAGGTTTTCTTAACTTGGGTTAAGTTTTACCCCTTTAATCACTATTTAAGGTTAAGTCCTTTAACCAGGGTCCTATTTGTAAAACTTTAAATCAATACAACTTGTTTGAAATTTTTGCCTAGTGAATGCACTCTAGGTGTGTCAAACATATGCAATGCCCATGCTCATGATGCCATGCTCAAGTTTTAGTTATAGTAACACCAGGGGTGTTACAGTTATTCTTGCATTTTCCCTTCGCGTAGAGCCGAAGGTATAAATATAATTATTTGTCCTTATGTTACATACAATCTTGTTTAAGCACACAAATAAAATAGAAGAATTGATCTCTTCCTCTTTGTTCAACATAAATATATTCATTATATTTTAATATTTCACTTGTAAAAGGGTTGATTGAAAGTAAAGACGTATATTCTTTATCACCTTCCTCCAAGAATTGTTATCTTTAAGAGAAGATAATGCTTCAAAGGACAAAGGCACTTAATGTTTACTATTGTGTTGCCTTGTTTTTTATTCACAGCAATTGAAAACAAGTGACCAACACCCGACACGGCTCAACCACCAACATGCCGGGCTTGGGCAATGTATGCGGCCCACGTGCTATGGCATGACCCGGCACGGATGATGGTCCGGCCCAATAACAGCCTGCTGGCTAATAAGCCAGAGCGGCCACCAATCCCCACGCCTCGCCCCCACATTTGCAACCCTAATCCCCTCGGTCGACCCCTGGCTCCATGAGGGTGCGGCGCTTGGTGATTTCTTCCTCCCCGCCACCTCAGTGCCTCCTCCTGTCGTCAACGACAACTCGAGATCGATCTCGGACGACGACTCGCCATCGTCGACGTCTCTGGTTCTCCTGACCTGCTTGCAAAGTTTGGGTTTCCTCCCTCTCGTCCCTCCCTCCGTCTCCCTGTGCCTAACCCTAATCCTAATCCCATTTGGATCTAGTGACTGGTGATGCTCGTTCATCGCTAGTGCTCCTCGGATCGCCAGAACGGGTTGTAGCTTGACAGCTTGTACGCGTGCTTGCCTTCTTCACTGTCTCTGGTCTCCACCTATCGGGGATCCGGTTTGCTTGCTGGTCGCCTGGTCTAGTCACTGGTGCCATGCTTGGACATATATGTTTTTGTTCTGTTTTCATCCTCCTCCCATTCTCGTCCTCCTTCTAACTTGTCTGGTTGTCCAACTGTCTCTGGTCTGGTCTGGTGCTCCCATTATCTGCTCGGCTGCTCCTCGATTCCGTTCCATTGTCTCTGGTGCTCCGGCTTGAAAAGGTGTGTTTAATCTCTCGCCCTTTAATTCCTGTAATCGTCTGGAGCAATTAGATGTATGTTTAATTCCTGTAATCGTCTGGAGGTAACCGGAGGCGACTGCCCGTTGTAGTCGTCGGGCTCGTGGTCGCAATCAAGGTCATGGACCTTGACGTGGCTATAGAGGAGGAGGAGCGCCGGCTCGAGGACCACAATGAGGTGGAGGATGCTAGGTTCTTCATTGGTTTCGGTGAGACCCATGGAGATCCTATTGAGATCGATACTATCGCGGGCTATGGAATAAGGACTGGCACAGGCTGCACGAGCCCACCAGAGTCCGTCCCTGATCCCGATGCTGGTGGTAGCAATTCGAACTCGAACTCGAAGAAAGTTCAAATGTTGGAATGACTTTGATGAATTGACTAAGATTGTGAACGGTAAGAAAGTCAGGTATGCTACTCATTGCAAGCATTGTAAGCAAACGCTTACTGCTCGATCTACTTCTGGTACTGGGCGTGCACAATTTATCCCTGGACGTGCTGTGCTTAAGCATGTTCCTGAGCACGTGGGCCAGCACGACCTAGCCCAGAGCTTCAATGAATCGTGCCTGGCCCAGCACTATTCATACCGGGCTGAAACGGGTTTTTACAGGTCCGTAAGGGTGGCCCGTTTGGACATCATTTATAGACGGAGATGGGCGTTGAAGCTGAGATCCGCTCGTTCTCTGTGTCTCTACATATATAACTAGCTAGTAGCTACATATATGATGATGCGCTGTCGGTGGGGAGTACCACCATCTCCATCTTTTGTAGCTTACCTCCTGTACCGATTCATATCCATGGACCGATCGCCTCGTCTATGCGTGGTCCTTGTTTGGTGGAATCACGTGCGGTGTACCACCAATTCGATTCGACACCACCACGCCAACGTAACGATCCGGCGGCCCAGAATGGACGATGATGTGGTCGTCAGGTCAGGCTAGCACGCGCCGCGCTGCCCACAGCAATACCACAGATGCTTGGCTGCATGCATGAACGTATGCATGCCTTGCCTGCTGGCGAATGGCGATGCCCAGTCGACAAGATGCGTGCGACGATGTTTGTCCTTTGTTGACCCGTGAAGAAGCTGTCTCGTCTCGTCTTGTCTCGTCAGGAATACATGCATGCAGCAGCCTTTGCATTCCAGTTCAGCTCACCGTGCTTTTGAGATTATATTGGCATGTCCATCTGGCATTCGCCCACACGGGCATCTATCTACTCACGACGACATACAGTATATATGGTCTGGGTCTGAGGGAATTAATTAATAAAAACTAAACTAAACTAAACTCTGACCATTCGTCCTTGGAAATTTTCAGAACCAAAACTCCATGGAACTACTAATACGTACCCCTTTGTTTATTTTTAGTTGTCATTAGATAATTTAATTTTGCACTATCCAGCGACAACTAAAAAGAAAACAGAGGGAGTACTATACATGCATGGTTATTTGAGAACCTGCAGCGAATCATGTTTTTTATTCAAACGAAGGAACTATTCTTGAGAACGACCACAGTAACAAAAACAAATGCGGGACGGGATAGAGACCAGCTGGCATCCTGGTAAGAAAAAAGAACCCAAGATTCCAGGAAAAATACTCTCTTCAGTCCTCACCAAAACAGCGGCGTGAGGTTCTTGAAAGCAGCTCAAAAGTGTACTCTGCTTCTTCTGGGGCAGGGCGACGGAGAATTTAGTTGTTGTGTTTTCTTTCCAGAAATCCAGATGGCCAAACCCCTCCCTTTCCCCCTAGGGATTTCGCAGCGCCAAAAACAAGATTGCCAGATGTACACTCTTATCTGAAATTAAAAAATGAGTACCCTTATTAAATGAAAGAATAAATAACCAAAAATCCTAGCTAAAGCATCGCCATCGCAGTACGCACTCCGAGAACCCAGCTATATAAACCCACCTCGCACACTCATCACTCTCACACTCTGCCCAGCTAAGCTAAGCTCCCTCCGTCCATCGGCATGGCGACTACCACTACTACCATCCTCCTCCTCCTCCTCGTCGCCGCCACTGCCGTCTCGGCGGCCGACCTCTCCGTGTACCACAACGTGCACCCGCCGTCCCCGTCCCCGCTCGAGTCCATCATCGCGCTCGCCCGCGCCGACGACGCGCGGCTCCTCTTCCTCTCATCCAAGGCGGCCTCGTCCGGCGGCGTCACCTCCGCTCCCGTCGCCTCCGGCCAGACTCCGCCCTCGTACGTCGTCCGCGCGGGGCTCGGCACCCCGGTCCAGCAGCTGCTCCTCGCGCTCGACACCAGCGCCGACGCCACCTGGTCGCACTGCGCGCCGTGCGACACGTGCCCCGCCGGCAGCCGCTTCATCCCGGCCAGCTCCTCCTCGTACGCCTCCCTCCCGTGCGCCTCCGACTGGTGCCCGCTCTTCGAGGGCCAGCCGTGCCCGGCGAACCAGGACGCCTCGGCGCCGCTGCCGGCGTGCGCCTTCTCCAAGCCGTTCGCGGACACCTCGTTCCAGGCGTCGCTGGGCAGCGACACGCTGCGCCTGGGCAAGGACGCCATCGCCGGCTACGCGTTCGGGTGCGTGGGCGCGGTGGCCGGGCCGACGACGAACCTGCCGAAGCAGGGGCTCCTCGGCCTCGGCCGGGGCCCCATGTCTCTGCTGTCCCAGACCGGGAGCAGGTACAACGGCGTCTTCTCCTATTGCCTGCCCAGCTACAGGTCCTACTACTTCTCCGGCTCCCTCCGGCTGGGCGCCGCCGGGCAGCCCAGGAACGTCCGGTACACGCCGCTGCTGACCAACCCGCACCGCCCGTCGCTCTACTACGTGAACGTGACGGGGCTCAGCGTGGGGCGGACCTGGGTGAAGGTCCCCGCGGGGTCGTTCGCGTTCGACCCGGCCACCGGCGCCGGCACGGTGATCGACTCGGGCACGGTGATCACGCGGTGGACGGCGCCCGTGTACGCGGCGCTGCGCGAGGAGTTCCGGCGGCAGGTGGCGGCGCCGAGCGGGTACACGTCGCTGGGCGCGTTCGACACGTGCTTCAACACGGACGAGGTGGCGGCGGGCGGCGCGCCGCCCGTGACGCTGCACATGGACGACGGCGTGGACCTGACGCTGCCGATGGAGAACACGCTGATCCACAGCAGCGCCACGCCGCTGGCGTGCCTGGCCATGGCCGAGGCGCCGCAGAACGTGAACGCCGTCGTGAACGTGGTGGCCAACCTTCAGCAGCAGAACGTGCGGGTCGTCGTCGACGTCGCCGGCTCGCGCGTCGGGTTCGCGAGGGAGCCCTGCAACTGAGCCGCTGAATCCGTCCGTGCCCTATGCACGGGAGCAAGGAGGAGACGCGCTGCGGCTGCCGCATCGGTCGGTGTGCAGTTAGTTGTCCTGTTAGTCTATGCTACGTTGTCTGCAATAACGGACGTGACCCGGGGAAAAAAACTGTTTCGTCACGGGTAGCTAGAGAATCACGTAATGGCTCTTGTTTTCGTTTGTCCTATAATGTATGGCTATTGGCCTGTTTCGAGAGGTTAAAATTTGGAGGTGCTGCATCAAATTCGTACGTCGACAGTGTCGACTCACGAGCGTGTACAGCACAGTACAAAAGCTGCCTTGTCTTGGATACGCGAGAGGATGGCGATGCGATTCACAAGCTGTCACTTGACCGTATCTGAACGTGTACCATTTCAGACTTTCAGTCCAGGCCCAGGCCGTGCGTAGAGGCTCAAACGGAAATGCCTGGCGGCCGATCCGCTGCCGCCGTTGAGCTGCCATGCAATCCGTGTGATTTTCACGTGGAATGGGTGAATATCGTAGCTGTGGCACGGGCGCACGCCACGCCACGCCACGCCACTGCAGGACACGTCTCGTCCCGTCCCGTGCATGAACGTCCAGCATCCTGACGAGCGCGATCTCGTCGTGGTCGGCCACTGGCTAGATCACGTTGTGGTGGGCTACTGTCTTCAGCATAAAATTTTCTTATTCTCTGCTCTTAAACATTCACAGTCCAGACTTCCTAGATAGACTAGATGCCTAGATGGTATACTAGGACTGCCCCACCAACACACACACACACAAGAATGCAATTCTCGTTTTCCCAAAACCCAAAACTGAAAGAAGTTCAAGTTGACTGAAATTATATTTGCTCTTTGCCTCTTTATGATATAAAAGAGGTACCATTAATAGATTATAAAATATATTTTATAGTAAATCTAGTTAAAGAATAAATGCCAACACCATTTACTATAAATTCGGTCAAATTTAAACTAGTTTAGTTTGACGACACTCTTTCGTGGACGGACTGAGTACAAGAATTGAAAATATCAACAAACCATTGGGTAAAATCATCACGTAAAAAGCGAACATGTGATAACATGAGTAATTGAACAGTCGGTGACGCAACGTCAGTTTCAGACGCACCGGCAGAAAACTCGGCCCAAATATCGATCAAAGACCAACAATATGCATGTTTGGATACGATCTGGTTTGGACTTACACGTTACACTAGCCAACCTGTCAATACTCAGAGCAATGCATGCATTTGGATTACCCACACGGGACACCAAATCACTTGTTTACCTGAAGATGGTAGATATGGATTCGGTACAGCAACGTAACTGAGATGTACAAGTCTGCAAACCACTGGAAGAGCTAAGGAGCCATGGGCACTTCGATCATCGCATTATGTCGAGCTCCAAAAAAAAAAGAGATCACTTGTCCCGGGTGCTGTTCTTGATCCATTCCAAATACTTGGTGTTACCACCAGTTATGGGCAGAGCAATAACTTCAGGAACACTGCATAGACGAGTTTCACGTAAATCCCAAAACAAGGGTAGCATTGCACAACAAAAACAGCATCGGAAAACTGGATGGAGAGCTTACTCATATTCATGATTGGCTTTGACATGTGCAGTCAAGGCATCCAGAAGTGATTCCCTGGTCTTGATGATGAGTAATTCTTCAGCATCAGATTGTACCTGAAAAGGGGCAGATTCTTATCAGATATGCTTAGTTCGATAAACAGGGAACAGTTTTCAAGAGAGATTTTAGAAATTTCGGGATAGCATATAGGTACAAGCAAATATCATCTAATCTATTCAGTCTGCATGCAAATCTTAGCACCATACCTTTCCCTCCCACCAGTACACGGATTCAATGCCTGAAAAAGGTATGGGAGACCTCAGTTTATTTCACCACTTCAAAGAAAAGTGCACATTCTATTACAGATGTTGTATAAACAACAGAGAGTAAGATATTCATAATAACCACTCAAATGAACAGCAAGGAATACATTAATTCTACTGATCATTTTTTATGGCCACGAGGCCTCATATCTTCTTATTCTTCTGCAATCTTCATTTATGTTTATAATAGAGGAAGATCTTAACAGACTATGATTACAGATAGGATAGAATCAGGTTTGATCTGTCCGAGAGGAGTCGGTTAAGATAGTCGTACACAAGTTGGACTCCCTGTGTCAAATTGTAATCCTGATGGCAGCATTCAGCTCTATATATAGTCAACCCCCTTGGGCCTAATAAGTCAGGGCAAACAACATAAACCTGGTGTTGTGTTTTCTTATATGGTAATCAAAGCCAAGTCCTACACCCACCTCTAGAGCCTTAGTCGACAACAAGTCTCCATGGCGTCTGCCTCAAGCTCTATTGTGCCAACTAGGGCAATCCGTGGCGGTGAAGCTTACTAAGAACAACTTCATGCTCTAGAAGGCGTAACTTCTACCTATCCTCAGGGGTGTGCAGCTATAGGCCTACCTCGATGGCTGGGCTGTTGCACCAAAAGAGAATATCATCACCAAGAAAGGCGAGGATTCTTCGAGTAACCAATCCAAAGTACACACGACGCTCGACCAGCATATCCTCAGTTTCCTCATGACCTCCATGGCTCAAGAAGTCACGAGTCAAGTTTCAACCTACAAGATCCCCCAAGAGGTGTGGTTTGAGCTCCAAAAGACTTATGCATCGCAGTCTACGACAAGGACTATGAACACGAGGATCGCCCTGACAACAACTAGAAAAGGTAACATGGCTATGTTAGAATATATTACCAAGATAAAATCTCTTGCAAATGAGATGGAATCTACAAAGAAGATGCCTATTTCACAATCTAGTGCTGATTTAGCGTTGAAAGACCTAGATCAACTGCACTACTTTCTTGGCATTGAGGTACAAACAGCTAATGATGGTATTCATGTTTCTAGGCTAGAAGCGTGGTTTTATTCAGACCGTGGAGCTGCAGACGCTTAGAATGCCCCCTGCCGTGAAGAGTCTTGTGAGCCTTTGGCTCCTCTCTTTGTAGTTTCTTTTCCCGTGGAGATTGCTCGGCTTGATCTTTGCGGGGTTTGTGGGTTTTGTTCCTTTCTTTCTTTTTTGCTCCCCTTTCCTCTTCTTCCCTTTCCTCCTAGGTAAGTCAGGTTTGGTTTAGCCTTCCCTTTTCTTTTCTCTTCCTTTGTTTGTACAGTCCTCCTGTACTCTACCTCTTCCCTCCTCCTTTTGCCTTATTGTTTTAATAAAATTTGCGTCGCTGTAGGGGATTCCCCTACAGTTTTCCCGGTCAAAAAAATGATGGTATTCATTTGTCTCAGAATAAGTATGCTTCAGATTTGCTCAACAGAGTTGGAACGATGAATTGCAACCCACCACAACTCAACTCGGTACTTCATAGAAATTAAAGATTGGTGAAGGTGAGTTGCTAGAGCCAAAAGATGCAACAAGATACAGGAGCATTGTGGGTGCTTTACAACACTTAACTCTGACACAACCTGATTTAAGTTTTTCAGTCAATAAGGTATGCCAGTTTTTGCATGCACCTAACACTCATCAATGAGCGTTGTGAAGAGATTCTTAGATATGCCAAGTTTACTCTTCAACATGGTCTAAAAATATTAAAGTCTCCTATGCATGTGAGTGTCTTTTCTGATGCAAATGGACTCGTGACATTGATGATAGGCGCTCTACAAGAGATTTTGCAGTATATCTTGGTAAAGATTTTGGTGTCTTGGTGTGCTCACAAGCAGCCCACAGTCTCAAGGTCAAGTACTAAAGCTGAATATAAAGTTATAGCTAACACCACTGCGAAATTGATGTGGGTGCAGTTCCTTTTAGAAGGACTGAAGGTTTCTTGTCCTCTTGCTACAAGAATCTGGCGTGACAATATTGGAGCAACCTATCTTACAACAAATCAAATATTTCATAATTGTACAAAGCATGTTAAGATTGATTTTTATTTCATGAAAGAAAGTAGCTAGAGAACTTCTGGAGGTCAGAATCATATCTACAAAAGGTCAAGTCATAGATGGTTACCAAGGCACAAACTATGCAGAAGTTGGCTTTATTTAGAGAAAATCTTTAAATTATGCAAGTTATGATTGACGGGGGTGGTAGAATAGAATGTGCTTATCAGGCTACGGTCATATCAGATCAAGGGTCCACATGGTTGTTCTATAAGAGCATCTCCATCAATACCTCAAACGGGGGTCTCAAATTGAAATATAGAGCTCTACACAGAAAAAATTACTCCAATAGTGCCTTATTTTATAAAATTTGGTCAAAAAAATTATAGGACACCCTCTCAAGTGCCTCAAATATACTGCACCGTAGTGCGCCGCCCTATAATATAGATTTGGGGCTTCACTGTTGGAGCAGAATATTTTGTTGGTGCCCTAAATTCTATAAATTATACTCCCTCTGTCCCAAAATATTAGTCGTTTTAGCTCTTGATTTGTATGTCTAGGTTCAAATGGATGATGATGAATCATATAAAACAAATACATCGACTATTGTATGAATCAACTAAAAAGGTAAAATAAATTTTATTTTGGGACGGAGGGAGTACTCATTTTCAAATTATAGGGCATTTTTATAGGGCACGTTATTGGAGATGCTCTACTAGAGGAAGACTTTTAACTGATTCTAGTTAAAGATAGTATAGAATCAGGTTTGATCTGTTCCAGAGTTAGAATAAGAGTCGGTTAAGATGGTTGTAATTGAGTTGGACTTCCTGTCATGTTGTAATCCTGATGGCAGTATCTGTCCTATATATACTCAACCTCCCTCGACCTATAGGTCAGGGCGAACAACATAAACCTGGTACTGTGTTTTCTTATAAGGTCACTCAATTTTGAGTAGCAAGAGAATTCCTCCCCCATGGATCCTCTCCAATTTCCCTTCCACCAAACCAGCCCTTACAGATGTATCGTAGCTTTGCATCACTTGGCACAACTTAAAAGTGAAATCTGTCAACTAATTCAGAAATGGCAATATTTAGTCTCTAATATTCAGCAAAAATATTATTTTTTGGAAGACGAAGAGGCAAGAGCCCAAGACTACCCTTGCCCCAGAAACTATAACATAAGTAGATCTATATCTTCTAGTGCTGTTATCAGTAATTATACATCATACATTTTCCATTCTAAGAAGACAAATAACTGAAAAAAATGAACAATCACATTTTCTTGTGCACTGTGTTCATGATGTCAAAATTTTAAAAAAGAATGAACGATGAAAAAACAGAAATCGAACCAGGTACTATATTGACACAAGCAGCAAGCTTCTCGCTGATGATGCTCTGTGACAGCTTCTTCCCTGTGATAGGTGTGAGATAAGTTATTTATGACAACTAAAGCAAAACCCAGAAATATTCACAGAAAATATCAATAATAATAACAACAACAAGGAAAAACCTTAGAAAAATAACACTAATCAAGTGGACAAATATTGGATGCCCACAAGCTAAAAGGCACTAACTAATCAAGTGGACAAATATTGGATGCCCACAAGCTAAAAGGCACTAACAGCAAAGAAAGTTAGGCACCAGTTACCTGCTTCCCTGTTTGGAACTGTCACATACACGACAATGGATGGCACTGTGGTCGAAGCTGACTCCATTCTAGTGGAACTGAAACCTCTTGCCCTGCAAAAATTTACATCATTGAACTTTCTCAATCTTGGAGTCACTACATGTACCTGGATATACTATGTCATGAGACTCAGCTTTTCTACCCTCCAAGGTTTCCATAGCATCATGCTACATTTAATACCACATGATCACGGTCTCATACCTACGTTCTCGCTTGTAATTCACTAGTTCAATTGTAGCAATGGGTGTTGGAACTCTAAACAGAGATTGTGCCAACTGAGTCGCCCAATGGTAGCCCATATGATCTTACAAATCCCCACAAATCACGCCTAGTAGTAAAGTAATCTTTCCAAAATCACAATGAAGAATTTAACATTAATGCATCCATGAGTTCCATGACAATGATGCATCTTCATTCAACTCTAATTTGTCTCACTTCCATACATATTACATATATCAAGTTCTAAGCCGCCCTTGTTGTGAAATTGTCGAGGTCCTATTGGGTTGATCTCATCCGGCCCGGTCAAGGGACTGAGTCGGACTCACCTCCCACGCTCTAATCAAGGGTGCAACAACCTTTTGGTTGCAGCCGCCTTTCACACCGCGCGTACAAAACAAGAGAGCCGTCACGTGAACCAACGTTCGACGTACCCCCTTTCCTGAACACACACCTGAGATCCGATCTATCTCTACGTAGTTAGTGAAGGGAAGAACGCCACCGTAATCCTAACTATCACTGTTACCGGGAGTCGAACTACTACCACCTTAATGGCGTCTCCTCCCAACCCCCGAAGGTATAGGTCTCTGTTTTAGTGCATCTTGTGGCTAGGGCTTATGAGCTATGATCATTAGAGCCTAACAGTGGTACTGGGACCCTAACCATAGATGCTACACAACCTTCGATCATTAGAGCCAATTTAGGCCAAAGAACAATGTGCACAGTGCAAATGTTTTATTCTTTTCTTATTGCATTTCCTTAAGAACAATAATTATACAAATTTGAGAAATTAAGTTAGTGTTTTTTAAGTTTTAAATTTAAGTTCAAAGTTTTAGTTAAGAAATTTAGAAAAAAAAATGTTGAGTTTATCTCATCCGTCCTGGTCAAGGGACTGAGTCAAACCCACCTCCCACGCTCTGATCGGAGGCACAACAACATTTGGATTGTGTCCCCCTTTCACATCGCGTAAATAAAAAAAGAATAGGACTGATACATGAACCAACGTTCGCCATACCCTTTTCTCGAACACACATGAGATCTGATCTATCTCAACACACATGAGATCTGATCTATCTCAACACGGTTAGTAAAGTGAAGGCCACCACCGTGATCCTCGTCGCCACCGACACCGAGAATCAAACTACGACCACAGTAATGGCGTCTCTTCTCAACCTCAAAGTTATAGCCATCTGTTTTAGCTCAGATGGTGGCTAGAGTTTACAAGCTACGACTACGACCATTACAGCCTGACAGGTTCTAGGCAAGCTCCACTTAGCACCAGTTTCTGAAACAGGGAGTACTGGTGTACAGATATGTCGTATGTGATTCCACAAATTAAATCCACACTGAATCTAATGTAGTAAACTGCGGCAGCACCAAATTTCGCGAACCCATGACCCATGGGACTGCGAGTGCTTTTCCTTGCATCAGCCAAAGATGCTCAAGGGACATCGAGAGAGGGAGTAGGAAGTTACCCGAGGAAGGGGGGGCGTCGGTGGGAGATGGCGCACCCTGTCCTGAACGCGACCGCAGCGCTGACGGCGCCGATGCTGAAAAACAGGAGCGCTCCCGCGAACGGCGCGCGGCGTCCGTAGAGCAGCGCGCGCTGCGCTCCGGTGGGACTGGCGGCCGCGGACGGCGCGGAGGAGGATGGGGAGAAAACCCGGAACGGTGCGGGGAGTGGCATCTCCGGCAGCTTCGATAACTGCTTTTGTACGCGTCGCCGTCGGTAAAGCGCATCCCTTCCTTGACTTGTCCACTCACGAGCCCGATTCGTCCTTGCTCCTCTCTTGGGCTCTTTCTTGTGGGCTTCACAAGGCCACACTGGGCTTTCAGCAAACCATTCGGCCCCGACGCCGCAACTCGCTTACTCATAAACCCTCTCGCCTCGGACGGAAGTCCAAACCACCGAGCATCAAACCCTAGGCGAACCCGAACCAGGAACACCGCCAACGCCGACGGGTGGTGGAGCTCCGCGTCGACCGCGCTTCTCCAGCCATGGCTGAACCCGAGATGGAGGTGGCCGTAGCGACAGCAGCAGCAGCCGGTCAGAAGAGAGAGAGGGAGGAAGGAGGCGATCCTGCTGCTGAATGCGGCGGCGAGGAGACGGAGGTGGAAGGGGCGGCGGCGAAGAAGCCGAAGTTGGAGGAGGCCAAGGAGGCGGAGACGGGGAGGGTAGAGGAGACGGCGGAGGGGAAGACACAGGAGGCAAATAAGGAGAATGCAGTGGAGGCGGAGGACAAGCCTGTGACAGAGGAGGCAAATGAGAAGAAGGCAGTTGAAGCGGAGGGAAAACCTGTGACACAGGAGGCAAATGAGGAGAAGGCAGCGGAGGCGGAGGGCAAGCCTGTGAAGCTGGGGCCTAAAGAATTCGCCTCAGCCATCGATATGTTCAACTACTTCTACGCTCTGCTCCACTCCTGGACGCCGCAGCTTGAGTTCAATAAGGTGAGGGTTAGGGTTGTTATCTTGGTTGCGAAGAAGATTGTTCCTTTACCTTTGATCTGATATGCGCGTGGTGTAGTCTATTCGGTCTCATGAATGAATTGTTAGCTATGCTGTGGCGGTAATAAGCTTTTAGTGCTAGTTAAACTTTGTAAGCTTCTGTTGAGTTTGGGGTGCATTCAAGGCTGCTCTTAGACATCAGTTTACTGTAGCTATCATATTTGTTTTAATTTGCAAATCCATTCTTTGCGGGTTTGCAATTACTTGATTAGTTCGTTCTGAATGTTTCTAATTTGGATCCTGCATTATGTCTCACCCCTTCCAGCTCCACTGTCTTTATCAGTCATAGCTATGGGAATGAATGTGCTAGAAAAGATCTTATTTTTACTGTTTTGCTTATATGTACCATGATGCAGTTTAGTCTTCTAAGTTTTATACTTCTGTTATGGCTAGGTAAGTCTTTTAATTTTCATTCTGTTTGCTTGGATGGTTCATTTTTTATTAGCTTTGTTTGAGTTTCTTACTATTAGTATGATTTGTTAAATCAAGTTTTGGATTAAATTTATGGTCAAATGAGGATCTATATGCTTATTTGGCTTGCTTTGTTGGAAATTCATGTGAGTCTCTATGTTATGTTCATAGTCACAATAAACTAGTACACTAGTAGCGACCCTCGACCTGGAAATGTCGTCTCTGACCCGGGTATGCGGGGTCATTTTTGTTATCGTCATGTAAAAAACTCTCACATGTAGCGTACCACGTTCCTCGACCCCGTTCCTCGATCCTATCGATCCGGGAAGTTTGTGACTATGGTTATGTTTGATCAGCTTTGATAATTTGTAGTATTTTTTAATGCATGCATTAATATTTTTTAAATGGTGTTTGTATCTATGTATATGTTTAGGGTTTAATCTTTGTTCATGTTTAACATTGCTATCACAGTCTCTTTGAAATCTTAAACATCATTTGCCATTTGATTCACTTATAATATGCTTAGTGGGGCTTGTAGTTTCAGTGTAGAGTTCCAAGTGCTTTTCTGGTGTTTAAGAAATCTCTGCTGTTGATAGCTTTGAGCTATTCACAAAATCATGAATCACTGTCTTAACATTGTTGTTTAGTTATTCTTTCCAATTTTCAAACTTATGTGTGATACTAGAATGATGATTTGTTCCCTTTTTCTTTGTTATGTGTTGCTAAACTTAATGGGATCTCTAGTAGATGGTCTTAGACAGTTAGGATACTTTGGATCTCATTACTTCCATCTTATATGATACATTGTAAATGAAAAGAACTGTACTAATCTTTGCTTTTCTTGTATGGCACTAGTTTTTTTTTTCGAAACTTATTATTTTTTATTTGTGTTTTTAAGTCTGCAGTCTGTATAATTTGTGTTTCCGGGTAGCACTTGAAAAATAATTTGTGTTTCTGGTTTAAAAAATAATTAAACCGCTGCTGTGGTAGCACTTGAAAGTCAAGTAGATGACTTGTTAACATGATTGCAGTCTAGTTTTCCTGAAACAGGCATACATTATAAGTCACTATCACTACACCTTTAAAGCACGAGTTTCTTCGTGCGTTGTGTCCGCCCGTCCCCACGCGTCCGAGAGCTCCTCCAATTTTCAAAAAGTGGGGTGGGGCGAGGGGATTCAATCCCTGGCTGCCTGGAACAAAGCCTTCGACTCTTACCACTAAAACCAACGCCTGTTTGTGATATATAAAGTTGAGAAATTCTAAATATAATTATACTAATAGTTTGAAAATAAAAAATATAATCGTATTTAAAGAAATACTTTATTTAAGCAAGGTCTACCTATATGATATATCGAAACCGTAGTAATGTACGGGTAGCTAACTAGTTGAATAATAATGGAAACATCTGTCAGTTGGTTATTGTGCTGTCGAGAATGATTGCTATCTGTGTAGTGCCCACTAGGTAATTGACCTTATGTGCCACAAAAGTAGTGTCATTGATCTCCCGTAGATAAACCCATAGCCTTCATTAATATCTGCTCATGGGCACATGGTTTTCTTATTTGGATCTCAACTTTTGCAGTATGAACAAATGGTGCTGGAGGATTTGCTGAGGAAAGGTCATGCTGAACCTGCTAAGAAGATTGGGGCAGGAGTCGAAGCATTTGAGATAGGCAACCACCCGGTGTGGAAAAGTCACTGCTTTTTTGTGCGCAGGACTGATGGATCTGTGGATGACTTCAGCTTCCGCAAATGTGTGGACAACATACTGCCCCTCCCTGAGGACTTTAAGATCGGCAATGGCAAGAAGTCTGGTGGCCACCAAAAGGATGGCAGTGGGGGGCGGGGAGGAGGACGCCGGGGAGGAGGCCGAGGCGGCTGGCGTGGTGGACGGGGCCGGGGCAGGAGGGGAGGGTAGGTTCTTACTTCTTAACTGGCCCTGCAATTTTGCCCAGTTAACTATACCGGGGTTGCCGTGGAAACGAAGGTATTTACTATTATGTTGATTTATTATGTGGTGCCTGTCCTAAAGACCGATACCAACTTTTGTACCTTGCAACCGGTATATGATCCACGCCGAGTGCTTGCCGCATGCTATTCTTAATTTATGTCATTTCACCCGCCCGTATTTTGTTTCTTGGGCAATTTTTCTGTCATTGGCTAAACCTGTACCACATATCCGATACCAAAAAAAACTCAAATCCAGTCAATGACATTAAACAAATTTTAATCTCATTCACGCCATTATTAATCGTATACTGATAATTTTGGCTAATTTATACCACACTATAATCCTCCAGTTTTAACTTTGCAAAAAATCACAATTCAATCACCCCAATTTCATAACCCAAATTAAATTCACCAAATAAATTGCATCTAGACTTAACATTATTAAACATTATTAAAATCAATGATTCACACAGCCGGATAATCCTCTTTCCCTTACATATATAAATTCAATGGATAATATTTATTTATATCATCTTTCCCACGACATCCCACTTGATCGCATCCAATGTCCACAACATGCCAACGTCGACCACGACGCACGTAACCCTATCGAGACGCTCGTCATCAGCGTCGAGTAGTGCGTCGAGACGCAGCAGCATGGACTCCTGTATGCAGGCGTTGAGGCATCGTCATCCATCTCGTCAGCGACGCCCACGAGCCGCAGCCGGCCGTCGGCGGGCGCGACAGTGCTGTGGTGGTTGAACTCAGTCGAGGAGGCAGTCGGCTAGCTCCATGATCGAGATCACGTGGCCCTGCGCCAGGTACGGGAGCAAGACTCGTACGGCGTCGACGACCATCTTTTCTTGGTCTTGGCCTCTTGATATAAGTAGGTCTAACTGCAGATGTGTTCCGTCAAAGCAGGCTGCCTCTGCAAATTGCAATGCGCTTGCACCTTGTAGATGGCTATGCCGCTAAGACTGTCTCCAGCAAGTCCCCTAAATTCTATCCCTAAAAGAATATTCTCTGTCCTTTGCAGCACACTCTAAAAGATTTCGTTCTCTATATCTTCTCAGTCTCTAACAACGTTCCATATATTTTATCCTCTATATTTTATCAATTGTACTAATACAAATTATCAACTTCAAATATTGTATATTATATTAGCTAAGTGCAACGTTAACTCTAACAAGGCGGTCATCGGATTCCAGCCAACCAAATAAACTAGGACGAGGAAGGAAATGGAATAAAATCATCCGCCAGCAACAGCCGCTTGGGCGCCTCACTGCCACCATGGAATCGACTTCCTGTTTGCAGCCGCCGGCGTGGAGGAAGGGGCACCGGAGGAGCCAGGACAGTGGAGCCAGTGGCTTCGCCAACAGTGATAAGAAGCTGTCCGAAAGAGGGGCCAAGGCAAATAGCGGACGCACGAGAAGTCTCCAGATTTAGCGTGTACGGTCATGGTCCTCTATTATACCGAATTATTTATCGGACGTTGCTGGACGCAGTAGCGAACCCATAGAGTGCTAAATATAGCGGACATGTCCATTTAGCGGATCTTGTTGGAGACAGCCTAAGGTATGGCTACGCTACGCCGACAAAATTGCGTACGTCATTATTTTGATTTTTGTTTTTCCTTTGAAAGAACTAGCAAAGCTTGGTGTGTCTCATTTGCAAGTGGAGGGAGTTAAGAGGAGACAGAATTAGTGTATATTTATCTATCTCCCCTCTCCCGCGGCCTCGTTGCCCACCGCCTCCTCCTCCTCCCCTCACTTGCTCCACGGCTCAAACTTCTGTTTAGAGCACCTCGAGGAGAGTGAATAGATAATCCTACAAAACTTATTTAAAACAACACAAACTTGGTCTATAAAATAAATTAAAGTATATTAGACCAAATTTGGATGAGACAAGGAGATAAAGAAAGAATCTTTACTTGATTGCTCTCTTGAGATGTGTATTAAACTAAGAGCAATATATAAGTGAAGTGTAAGGAAAACAGAAATCACAGTAAAGTAAAGTAGACAAGAGACGCATCGATTTTTTCCGTGGTTCGGCTAAAGCCTACTCCATGTTGTGGTGATCTCCTTCGGTCAAGGGTTGCACTCAACCCCTATCAAGTGATTCAAAGATCAAACTTGAGTGTCACAGTATTCTTCCTTATATCAAACTCATTTGCGAGGAATCTTCACACGTTTAGAGTCTCTCACATCTTTACACAAATGATCATAATCAAAATTAGAGTAAGAGAGGGACTGAGAACACGCACACAAGAGCACAATAGCAGCAACAACACACACACAAACCAAAGAAGAGAGCGCAAGAATAAAACGACAGAGTGATAGCTTAAAAACATGCTCAAATCTCTCTCAAACACTAGAACAACGTGGTCGTGGAGTCTCGGAGTTGTAGTGTGCTCTTAGAATGCTTGGTGTACTGTTAGAGACGCATAGGGGCCTCTTTTATAGCCCCAAGGGGCCAAGGAGTCGTTGCTTCTTCCTTTGAAAACTAAAGATTGTCTTCTGTCTGTGGGTGCACCGGACACTCTGGTATGTAAAGGTCACAAGATCGGTTGATTGGTCGCTTTCCTTTTCGGGTGGGCACCGGACTTTCCGGTGACCCTTCCTGACTGTTGGCGTGCTGACGTGGCCGACGTCGATCGTGTTGCCGCCGCTGGAGAGTCATTGGTCGTCTGGCCCACCAGATATGTCTGGTGCACTCCAGACTGTCTCGTAAATTTTAGCCAGCGAGCCAAAGCAAAAATCCGAGAGTGACCAGTTGACCGGGTTAGCATCAGACATGTCCGGTGCACACCGGACTGTCCGGTGAAGCCCAGTCTGGCTCTTTTGAGCCAAACTCCTTCACTTCTTTTTGACTTTTTATGATGATTTCTAGCACTTAGATAAATATAGTTAGCAACAAAAACAATTGACTCAGAGCTTGAATCATACCTTTATCACTTCATTTCAAAATGGTTGGCAATATGCTCAAGCTAAGTCGAAATGCCACTTTACTTGCACAAAGAAGTTAGTAGCCAAACAAAGGTACAAGAAACATGGTATAGTGTAAGTGCAACTTATTTAAATACTTAAACCTCCGGGTTTTGTAGTTTTACCCAAGGTTGCACTTTTTTGTCTTTCAATCCAACTCATTTGGACTTCACATCTTCAGTTTGCTTGATTTAAACATGTGCTCATGCTTATATGAAGAATGTTAGTTCAATGTGGTGTGTTAGGCAGTTAATCACCAAAACACCTTATAAATGATCTAAAGGCACATTTTTCTTTCAGCTGTCAACCCCTTCCCTCCTCAGAATCGTAGGGTTAGCACAAAGATATGCTAGTAGACATAAACAAAACTAATTTGATTGTTCTTTCAGTTAGATACAAATTTAGTCGTGTCATATTAGGCTATCTTCAGCAGCCTCTCTATCATACTCTCTATCTCACTTTATATTTTAAAATCTACTCTACAAATAGTATAGTCTACAATGTAAAATAGTGTTTTGCATGTTCATATACATGCATTGCTGGAGATTGCTAGGCCCATCATGCAGATTATTGTGCTAATACAAAACATTAGAACTGCGAAAAGATTCATGTGAAAAGTGTGCCCTACCCTCCAACATGGCTGCTAGACTCACATGTGGGGAGTCTCTATATGACCGATCAAGGAGACCTAGGACTTATCGATTCTCTAGACGGGTCGGTAGGGCTTGCTTTGGTTGCGGAACTGATCAGTATTGACTGTTATATTGAAGAACGATATCGAACGTCTGCTATCACGTGTCGTTTCTAATGGGTCCATATCATTTTATGTCAAAAAAATAAAAAATCTAAAAAATATTTATAAATTATGTAAATTTTTAGTTTTAGATATTACGTATTTTTTATGTTTTATAAACTATATAAATTTTATTTATAGCTTATAAACTATGTAATTTGTATTTATTTCTATGAACTATTTAATGTTTTTACTAATTATATAAGCATATGAGTTTTTATTTTGATAAAACATTGTGTTTCATTTTAAATAAAAGTTTGTAAAAATGATATGGCGTTGAGGTGGTTATAGATTGACGGCCGTGAAAATAGAGTGCTACGGTAGATAAGGTATACGGTGGTCGATATAGAACGACCGATGATTGATATGGCGATACATATAGGCACTGTTTGGCACAAATATTGCTTGTTAGAAAATAAACATGTTATATAAGAAGCCGGTGAAAAAGTAGCTTCTCTTTATTGCTTCCTTTAGTTCATTTTTATAAACAATTGAATTGATAATGTGTTTGAAAAAGTGTATTGTTTGGTACAACTTTTGCATAAATCTATGAAAATTTGAGAAATAAGTTGTGCCAAACTAGACTATAGCCCAAAAGGCTTGGAACCAGCCTAACACGGTCGCAAGACTTTTACCCGAGAGTAGCACAAGCGTTGCCAACAACCTCATGACTTACAAGCCCATGCATCGGACAACCTACATAGCTGACAGTCCAACAACCTGCACCATCTGTTCCTTAAGAGATCCATCTTGATCACCTTCTTCCTCACTGAACTATTCATTTGTTCATTTTTATATCTATCATTTTGGTAGAAACAATACTAACACCTATGTGTTTATATGCTAACTCAAATAATAACTTTGGTATGTAAGGCATTGCAAATTTAACATAAATGGCATATATTATTGGGTTGATTTCATCTTGCTCGGTCAAGAAATCGAGTCGGACTCACCTTCCACGCCTCGATTGAGGGTGCAACAATATTTGGTGGTGGTCTTCTTTCACATCACATATATAAAACAGGAGGACATGGCTAGCACAAGAACCAACATTTCTCGAGCACATACTCTTGGGATCCAATCTATCTCTATGCAATTAGTAAGTGAATGTCGTTGTCGTGATCCTTGTGGTCACCGACATCGAATGTCGAACTACAATCACCATGATGGCATCTCCTGCCAACATAAACTTAGACGATTTCCAACCTTCGTTTTGAGGATGAATTCGAGCAAAACCCTATAGAAGACCCGAATCTGTGTTCCTATCTATTAGAACAACAAGTAGGAGAGATTCTAACTCTTCCTCAGTTTCCCTTCAAATTCTTGAAGCCCTAACTCCCAATCCCGGGCACATAGAGAAGGGAAAGGACGACCACAAGACTAACCTAGTTGTCAGTGACCCCATTTGACCAAGGAAGATGGAGACTCGGTCGCTGGCTACACAACAATGCCACGCTCATCCGCGATGAGCGCATGCACGTTGTAAGGAAAATGGACCCCGGGCCATTTGGCTAAATGAGTTTTGGTGTTTGATGATTAACACAACCTGTGAACTAATGTGTTTGCTAGTGTTTATGTTTATAGTTCACAGGATGCGAAGAGGATTAGACTAAGACACTGAGGATGCAACACCTCAAATGAAGACATAAAAAAGAGCTTAGAAGTCCAAGACTCAAGACCAAAGGAGCCTAAAAACAAAATACAGAAGACCTAGAAGATGGGCTGTCAGCTGGCACACCGGTGGCACACAGTTGGCTCACCGGTGGCACACAGTTGGCGCACCGGTAGCACACAGTTGGCGCACAGGACAGCCAACAGAGTTTTCTGAGAGGAGGCACCGGACATTCACTATTCACTGTCCGGTGCACGTAACGGCTAGCTGTCAGAACTAGCCGTTGGCTGCACACCGGTGGCACACTATTGGTGCACCGGACTGTCCGATGTGTCAGAACTAGCCGTTGGCTGCACAGCATTGGCGCACTGTTGGCTCACTATTGGCGCACTGTTGGCACACAGTTGGCACACCGTTGGCTGACAGGACTGTCCGGTGTGTCAGAACTAGCCGCTGTCTGCACAACGTTGGCGCACTGTTGGCGCACCGTTGGCTCACCGTTGGCGCAGTGTTGGCACACAGTTGGCGCACGTTGGCTGACAAGACTGTCCGGTGTGCCATCCTTACAACAGTCTGCTTTGCAACGGCTAGTTGAGTTGGGGCCTATATATACTTCACCCAATCAGCCATTTGAAGGGGTGGGAGCCCAATCAACATACCAAGACA
Source organism: Zea luxurians (assembly GCA_029449295.1). Classification (NCBI taxonomy): domain Eukaryota; kingdom Viridiplantae; phylum Streptophyta; class Magnoliopsida; order Poales; family Poaceae; genus Zea; species Zea luxurians. The sequence goes on along the minus strand of JAOPSE010000007.1, from coordinate 123,402,682 downwards.
TATAGTGCACATTTCCAAGAGCTCAAACACCCAAGTGCTTAATAGAATCACTCAATGATTAGTGTAGGTGCTTTGCGAAGTGCTTAGGTTAGTTAGACCGCTTTAGCGCTTGCTCTAGGTGAACCCTAGTTAGATGAGTGAGTTTTGTAAAACCACACAACCCCTCGGCTCTTGCGTGAGCCATTGTAATTGTACCGAGTGGGGCGAGAGTCTTGCGAGACCGTGACAACCGTGTTTGTGTCACGGCCGCCACCGTGTACCGAAGGGAACGAGGCCCACGGCGTTTCGGCCGGAAGCTCGATAGTGGAGACGGCGGGGAGCGTCCGAGAGGAGCTGGAAGCAGAGCACCACTTGCGCGTGGAGAAGGCCCGCGGCTCTCTACGGAGTTACTCGACCGTGGTGCTTGGCCCTCGCGTGGGCTCCCTTTGCGTAGGGGCACCAACGAGGATAGTCGGGACCTTGCGTGGTTCCGGATACCTCGGTAAAAATACCGGCGTCATCTACGAGAGTTTGCTTCTCTACTTTGCTCTTTAAGTTTCCGCATTTATATTAAGCATTTAAGTTTCAATCTTGTATACATACTTATTTAGTGTAGATTGAAACTTAGCCATTGCGGTAGAGATAGCAACACTTAGACAAAACCTAGTTTGCACATTCTAGTTTGATTATTTGCATAGGTTTTGCTCTAGGGATTTATTTGTGGTCTAGTTTAGCGAAAGTTTTAGAAGTCCTAATTCACCCCCCTCTTAGGCGTCACCTGTTTCCTACAAGTGGTATCAGAGCCTGGTTTGGCTCATTTGAAACGCTTTAGCTTCACCGCTAAAAGAGCCGACGCTTTTTAGAGGAAGGGATGGATACCCATAGGCCACCACACTTCGACGGCACTAACTTCCCATATTATAGTGCTAGAATGGCTTGTTACCTAGAGGCCGTTGATCTAGGTGTTTGGAGAGTCACTCGTGACGAGATGAAACCCCTCAAGAATCCAGAGAAACCCACCACGAGTGAAGAAAAAGAAATTCATTTAAATGCTAGAGCCAAAAAATGCTTGTATGAATCTCTTAGCATGGATATTTTTAATCAAGTATTTACATTGAAAACTGCTAATGAGATTTGGCTAAAATTGCATGAGCTCCATGACGGCACATCCAATGTCCGTGAGCAAAAACATTGCCTAGTCTTAAATGAGTATAATTCTTTTGCTATGAAAGATGATGAGCTTGTTAGAGACATGTATTCTCGTTTGAATCTAATTATCAATGAGCTCAATTCTATTGGCATTAATAAGCTAGGTGATGCGAACATTGTGAGGAAGATTATCTCCCTGCTACCACAACGAAGATATGGGAGCATCATCACTATCCTTCACAACATGGAGGACTTGAGTAACATGACCCCGACCATTGTGATTGGAAAAATCGCGGCCTTTGAGATGTCGCGAAAAATGTGTCAGGGAGAGGAGCCAACCTCCTCAAGGCCATATGCTTTTGCATGTGATGAAAGGAAGGGCAAAAAGAAGGCTCCCACTCCAAGTTCCTCAAGTGAAGAAGAGGAAGAGGAAGAAAGTGATGATGATGAAGATAATCAACCATGCACATCATCCTCCGAGGATGAAGAAACAATCCAACGCGTCGAAAAGGTAATGGGGATGATTCGCAAGATTAATATAATGGGTGTACCTCTGCAGGTAGAGAATCTTCTCTTTAACATTGATAGGAAAAAGCAAAGAAAAAGAGGATGCTTCGCATGCGGGGAAAAGGGCCACTTCAGGGACAGTTATCCAACTATGGCCGAACCCAAAAAGGGGAGGAACAAAGGCAAGGCGCTAACAAGTGTCAAAACTTGGGATGATTCTTCAAGCGAAGATGAACCACCAAGTACGCGTAGCCACCGATCCTCATCACGCTCATCACGGTCATCACACAAATGCCTTATGGCAAGAGGTAACAAAAGCATTCCATCCTCTAGTGATGATAGTAGTAGTGATGATGAAGGTGAGGGAAAGCCCTCCATAGATGAGCTTGCGGAAGCCGTTGAATTTTTTCAGGACGTTTGCACTAAACAAAAATCTCAACTTAAAACCTTGAAAAATAAGTTGATTAGCTCTCAAAATGATTACAAAGGTTTGCTAGAAAAATTTGAAACTTCTGCAAACTTAAATAGTGAGCTATCAACTAAAATTGAGCTATTAGAGTCTAGTGCTCCATCCACTGCTACCGATGATAGCCTTATTAAAAAGAATAAAAAACTTAAGGCTAAGTTAGCTAGCTCCCAAGAAGCTATTGAAAATTTGCTAGAGAAAATGGAAATTCTTAGCATACACAATAATGAGCTAACTACTAAGCTAGAAAACATTGCTAGCATCCCAGTAGCATCTTTAGTTGAAATACCTGAAATAATTAAGAAAGATGCTTCTACTTCCTGCTTTGATTTAATTGATGATTCTAACCCCTGCAACCAAGTCTTTGTTGAGAATATTGTTGTAGAGACATGTTCGGATGAGGTTGCAAAGGAAAATGAACAATTAAAGCAAGAAGTGGCTTGTCTTGGCAAGGCTTTGTATGACAAGAAAGGCAAAGCCAAACAAATTCGACCTCCACAGGATAACACCACTGCGGGAGTGAACAAGCCTGTAGAGGGAGAAACTGTGATTTGTAGGCTATGTCACAAGGAAGGCCATAAGTCTTTCCAATGCAAGGCGATGACCGAGGATAAGCAAAAGCCATCAAGCAAAATCTCCAACACCTACATCAAAAAGGTAGACAAAAAGGCTGCTACACCATATTTAATCAAGAAGAAAAAGAATGGAAAGGTGATAGCAATCAAGGCCAACAAGTAAGCCAACAAAGGAAAGGGGGCCAAACGCATCTGGGTGCCAAAGGAAATAATTTCAACTATGAAAAGCACCAAGAAGGTTTGGATCCCGAAAGGGAAGTGATTAGTTCGAAGGACTGCGGGAAATTTGGAGACTTGGCAAAATTGGGATGTATATCATGGGATGCATCATATTGGATCAAGTTTATTGCCAAGTGGGTTAGTGAATATTTTGGACCCAAATTCCCACCCATGACTAAGGTAACTAGATTTACTGTATTTCTTATTTTTAGATATGAGTATCTATCTTTTATGTATCTAGCTTTACCTTTCATGCCTAGTATTACATTTTGTGCTTACTTTAGCTTAAATGCATGCATACTAGGAAAATCACATGGTAGGTCTGCTTGTTTTAAATTCATACACTTAAGCAAGCCTACATGATTTAAAATGTTTATTTGAGCACGACACATAGCTCCTTTATCTCCCCATAATAAATGATGCATCAATTGATATTGTTAATATTACAAGTGGTAAAACACTCACATCCTACAATGTGTATCATTTAATTTATATGTGCCAAAGTTCGGATTATAGATAATTCGCTCCTCTTGATATCAAATCAAAGTGCATGTCTCCTACAAGTATTCAAAACTTGTATGCACAACTTTAGGGGGAGGTTACTCTATAATCTAAGACTTTGAGACTAACATCTTTTCAAGTCTATTTTTCTGTGATAGTCTCATTGTAAGGAAAATGAAGTCCCCAGAGAATGACAACAAACTTCCATTGCAAAATCTCTAAGAACTCTCATGTCTCACAAGCACGCCATTTGGTATCTTTGAGACTACATTTAGTATCATTTACATGTCTTCTCCAATATTTGATTAGACTATATTTCATATCATATACTTCCATGTTGCTAAAAATGCATAAGTGGTTAACTCATATTTCGTTACCTATGCATAAGGGAAGTTAGTCTTTTCAAATCATAACTTGCACCTCTAACTTTTACATGCTTTTTTCTAAGTAGAAGATCTCTGACAGGGGGAGTTTTTCTTTGTCTCTAAAGGGGGAGAAAATTCTTTCTAAAGGAGAACACTCATTTAGGGGGAGTAATCTTTTAGTGCTTCTATTGATATTAATTGATAATTCTTTAGAGAGGGCAAGTCTTATTCACTTCCTATATGCTCTTAATGTCTTCCTTTTTGGTGGTTGATGCCAAAGGGGGAGAAGTTGTAGGGACCAAAGCAATATAAAATGTATCAAACACCAAACACCACCACTTTAAAATTTTATTTCTTCAAGTGGTTTTTCAAGTGGTTTTGGTTCTTTGGTCTAAAATAGGAAGTAAGTGAATTATGGAGTTAGGGGGAGGTTTAAGTCCATAATATCACTAAGTGAGGATAAAACATGCATCCTAGCAAGTAGATTGCATATTTTCATTCAAATGTTTGTTATATTTGCTTTCTTTGGTTGTGTTGTCATCAATCACCAAAAAGGGGGAGATTGTAAGGAAAATGGACCCCGGGCCATTTGGCTAAATGGGTTTTGGTGTTTGATGATTAACACAACCTGTGAACTAATGTGTTTGCTAGTGTTTATGTTTATAGTTCACAAGATGCGAAGAGGATTGGACTAAGACACTGAGGATGCAACACCTCAAATGAAGACATAAAAAGAGCTTAGAAGTCCAAGACTCAAGACCAAAGGAGCCTAAAAACAAAATACAGAAGACCTAGAAGATGGGCTGTTAGCTGGCGCACCGGTGGCACACAGTTGGCTCACCGGTGGCACACAGTTGGCTCACCGGTGGCACACAGTTGGCGCACAGGACAGCCAACAGAGTTTTCTGAGAGGAGGCACCGGACTGTCCGGTGTGCACCGGACAGTTACTATTCACTGTCCGGTGCACGTAACGGCTAGCTGTCAGAACTAGCCGTTGGCTGCACACCGGTGGCACACAGTTGGCTCACCGGTGGCACACAGTTGGCTCACCGTTGGCACACTGTTGGTGCACCGGACTGTCCGGTGTGTCAGAACTAGCCGTTGGCTGCACAGCGTTGGCGCACTGTTGGCACATAGTTGGTGCACCGTTGGCTGACAGGACTGTCTGGTGTGTCAGAACTAGCCGCTGGCTGCACAACGTTGGCGCACCGTTGGCTTACCGTTGGCGCACTGTTGGCACACAGTTGGCGCACCGTTGGCTGACAGGACTGTCTGGTGTGCCACCCTTACAACAGTCTGCTTTGCAACGGCTAGTTGAGTTGGGGCCTATATATACTTCACCCAATCAGCCATTTGAAGGGGTGGGAGCCCGATCAACATACCAAGGCATATAGTGCACATTTCCAAGAGCTCAAACACCCAAGTGCTTAATAGAATCACTCGATGATTAGTGTAGGTGCTTTGCGAAGTGCTTAGGTTAGTTAGACTGCTTTAGCGCTTGTTCTAGGTGAACCCTAGTTAGTTGAGTGAGTTTTGCAAAACCACACAACCCCTCGGCTCTTGCGTGAGCCATTGTAATTGTACCGAGTGAGGCGAGAGTCTTGCGAGACCGTGACAACCGCGTTTGTGTCACGGTCATCACCGTATACCGAAGGGAACGAGGCCCACGGCGTTTCGGCCGGAAGCTCGATAGTGGAGACGGCGGGGAGCGTCCGAGAGGAGCCGGAAGTGGAGCACCACTTGCGCGTGGAGAAGGCCCGTGACTCTCTACGGAGTTACTCGACCGTGGTGCTTGGCCCTCGCGTGGGCTCCCTTTGCGTAGGGGCACCAACGAGGATTAGTCGGGACCTTGCGTGGTTCTGGATACCTCAGTAAAAATACCGGTGTCATCCATGAGAGTTTGCTTCTCTACTTTGCTCTTTAAGTTTCCGCATTTATATGAAGCATTTAAGTTTCAATCTTGTATACATACTTATTTAGTGTAGATTGAAACTTAGCCATTGCGGTAGAGATAGCAACACTTAGACAAAACCTAGTTTGCACATTCTAGTTTGATTATTTGCATAGGTTTTGCTCTAGAGATTTATTTGTGGCCTAGTTTAGCGAAAGTTTTAGAAGTCCTAATTCACCCCCCCTCTTAGGCGTCACCTGTTTCCTACACACGTGTGACAGGTCACACGGGCGGTGCTAACACTCCGCTAGACTCCCGCTCACCAGAAATGGAGGACAGGGTGGAGGAAGAGGAAGGAACTCAGTAGTTCAGAGATTTTGGTTTTTATGTCACTCTAGGTTGTGGCTCACCAAAATACCTAGGTATTCGTTGCTCTTGCCTAATTGTGCTATCTATGCCATGCTTCCTATGTAAAATATCCCGCTATAGTTAATTAGAGCAACTCCAAAAGGTAATCCTAAACTGAGGTCCTAAATTTAATTTGTAGAACCGATATAATTTACTTAGGAGTGACACAAAACTTGGGTCTCCAACAATAGAGCCTCAAATATACTATTTAGCAATTAAATCAGTTTTCTTCGGTGCTAATCCAATTTTTCCCTCGGCATCCCGTGCTACTCATGTACTCGATCCATCTTGGTTCCTATCCACATCCATCCAGTTCCTATCCAGGTGTTGATCATGTACTCGATCCATCTTGTGTTGCCTACTCGTGTTGCACTGTTGCCGAGATTTCCACCTATCCATCTCTAGGGACGGTCGATGCAACAAAATAGTGGAGATGGAGGCTGTCTGGTGAGTGGCGACTTTGGAGGCACACACTCCGGCGATTCACGAATGCGCGGGGCAGTGGGTCGACGCTGCAATAGATAAACCGTGGAAGAAGGTTCGTTGCTTTGGAAGGGAATAGGTCCCCTCCGTGGAGGTGGTATATTTGTGACCTGAAACCTGGTGTCGAGCATAGAAAATGTCCTCGCGGATGGTCCGACCTTGAGGCCGGACGGTCTGCGGTGGTGGCGCGGATGGTCCGCGTGTGCGTAGAATCGGTTAGGGTTCTGAGTTTTTCGCGGGATTTGTTAGCTAAAACCATGCATGGGATTAGCTCAGGAAACGATTTGTAACGGGTCCAGACCTCTCCCTCTATATAGATGAAGGACTACATGCGTCAAGCGAAGGAGAAATTCTTGTCAAATACACGGTGGATCGCCACCAGAAAGTTGTCAAACATGGAGAGACCGACGTCCCATCTCTTCTATCTTCACTTCAAGTCCCCAACATAAGTAAACCCAATGACATCCAATCTATTAAACAGTATGTAGATCATCAGCAGAATCAAATGAAACAACAGATTGGAGGGTTAGAGGAATCAATTAGAAAATTAATGCGTACGTTGGAGAAGTTTGTTGCTCCTAGTTTTCCATCATATGAAACTAGTAACAGGATATATCTATGTCTACTACATCGACGACAAATGAGGATTCGCGGCCCCAACCATTATATGGTATGCCGATGAACTCATATCGAGGGCAAATACCACTGTTGTCGTCCCTGCTTGGCAGATTGGCACCCCTGGACACGGTCAGACCGTCCGAGCTTTTGCCCAGATAGTCCAACCCTTATGCAGAACATCCGACTTTCCCTACCGGATAGTCCGGGACCGCACCAGGGCTACCGCGTGGCACCCCAATAATAGCGAACACAACCGGCGAGTTCGGATGTACCACCGGACAGATTGGATACGCATACGCAGAAGTGCAGAACCCACTGTCACACACTATGCACCAAATTATTACACACCACAGTAGCAGTACGTTTCGCCCCCTATATATTTAAACCACAGCACGCCATACGATCATAGGTCGATCAATATTATTGATCGGTCACGGCAAGAGGGTCGGCATAACAATGCCCGACCGAATGAGCCCCATAGTCTAGGGTCTGGTGGTCTGCCACCAGGCGCAATGGAGAAAATTAGGGAAGAGATGGCTGAACTATTTCGAGATAGGCTCGTAGTTAGTGTAGCTAGAGTGGGGTAATCATATCAGAAGCTATATGATCACTGGTTTGACACTGTCCCATATCCACAAGGGGCAAGGATCCAGTGTTTTCTAAGTTTTCTAGTGAAAATAGGAGAAGCACACACGAACATATAGGCCAGTTCCTAGCACACCTAGACGAATTGGCCGATAGGGAAGTATTTCGTGTTCGTTTATTTTCTTTATCCCTTACTGGTACCACTTTTGCATGGTACGTTGTCCTGCCTCCTAATTCCATTAATTCCTGGAATGATTTAGAGAGTAAATTTCATAAACTTTTATTTTTCAGGGAATATGAATTAGGGCTAGCCAATTTAGCTTCAGTCCAACAGGGACATGAAAAATTGGTTAACGATTATATCCGGATGTTCCGGGACACTAGAAACCGATGCTTTCGGATCCATGTCGCAGACAAAGAGCTAGCCGGGCTGGCTTTTAATGGGTTGCTATCCTACTTAAGAGACAAATTAGATGGGACCTAGTTCTTTTCAATAGCTTAGCTACATCAGCGGGCTTTAGTCTGTGAAAGCTGATTTAAAAAGACATCAAAATCGTCCGCCCGCACTATACATCTAGTAGAGCGTGATAGTTCAGATGATGAATATGCAGATGTATATACCGCTGAGTTTGTTTGGCCAACAAAGGTCAAATCTTTTGCATGTTCTTCCTTACAGTCGGTTCAAAAGAATTGGCAAGAAGAGATCAAATTTACCTTTAATGTTGCCAAATGCGATAGGATATTTGATGAGCTACTAAAAAATAACAACATTAAATTAACTCATACTATTCCTGCTATGGATGAATTAAAGAGATGTGCTTATTATAAATGGTAAAATTCTTTTTCCCATTACACGAATGATTGTAATGTTTTTCGTCGACAGATACAATCGGCCATAAATGAGGGTCAGTTGGCTTTTCAGGAGATGCAAGTGGACACACAACCATTTCCTGTCAATAATAGAACCCACATACAAAAAGGTCTTGGTTCGGTCCGAAGTGGCCGATAAAGGCAAAGAAAAAAACACCATCATTGGCGATCTTCACACGTCAAATATATCACAAGAAGGAATTGCTCGGCAAGCTCCGGACAGAAAGACTAACAAGTCCGAAGGCACCGAGGGCAGGCTCGACCAAGCAGCCGAGCAAAACTCCTTGACTCGAGCATCACAGACTGTCCAGCACTTGGGTGCGGGCGGTCCGGTGCTCATGTGGACGATCTGGCTGACTCAGTCGGATAGTCCGTCCATGGCCATAAGCGTTAGCCTCCACACAAAGCAAGGAAAGAAACGCAAGGGCAAAGCCAACATGATGCACATGGTCAGCTGGTAAAAGTCAGCCCTACTTTTGATCAACTGCTAGATAAATATGCTGGCAAGAAGGCCGTTCTACTCGACCAACAAAGAAACCCTCGTCACCCACTAAAACAAAACGGCCGAGTAAAATGGCCCAAAAGACGATGCAACGAGCATCGCCAATTCATCCTGTCATGCCAGGATGCTTTCCACCCACCTACTCATCGTCGATGTATTGTCCTGTTCAAATATAGAATTGAAAGGGAAATAGGGTCAAACCTTTTCCTATAAATAATTTTGGTGGTTGAATGCCCAACACAAATATTGGACTAACTAGTTTGCTCTAGATTATATTCTACAGGTTCATAAAGGTTCAACACAAACCAATAAAAAGATCAAGTGAGGGTTCAAAAGAAAGGAGCAAAAAGAAACCGAAGAGAACCCTGGTCTGGCGCACCGGACTGTCCAGTGCACCACCGGACAGTGTCCGGTGCACCAGGGGTCGTACACTCTGAACTCATCACCTTCGGGTTTCTCAGGGCGCACTCCGCTATAATTCACCGGACTGTCCGGTGCACCAGCGGAGCAACGACTATCCAGCGCAACGGTCGTCTGCAAAAGCGTGAACAGTGCGTGTAGAAGTCAGAGCAGGCATCAGAGGCGCACCAGACAGTGAACAGTACCTGTCCGGTGCAGCACCGGACTGTCCCGTGCGACATGAAGTCAGCGCTCCAACGGTCAGAATCTTCAGAACCCTAACGGTTGGGTGACGTGGTAGGCGCACCAGACAGTGTCCGGTGGCGCACCGGATCCCATCGACAACAGCCTTCCCCAATGGCTACAAAATGGTTGGTGGCTATAAATACCGCCCCAACCAGCCATTTCAAAAGGGGGAGCCCAAGCAACATTCCAAGTCATATAGTTGAGATATCCAAGCCCTCCCAACCACCTCCATTCATTGATCCATCTTATACACAAGATTTATACCACCACAATCATCACAAGTGCCACAAAAGAGAGAGCTAGCAAAAGAGAGCTACTCATGTGAGTTTAGCCTTAGTGCCTTGTGAGAATCATTGAGAGAAAGCGTGTGCTACATCTTGTGATCATTTGAGCGTGGAGTTTTGACTCCCATTGAACTTCCTCCAAAGTTTTGGAGGCTTGTAAAGCTAGCAAGAGACACCTAAGAGTGTGGTGATCCTTGCGGGGTCTTAGTGATCCTTGAGAAAAAGAAGAAGAGCTCACCGGTCTTGGTGATCGGTGGAGAGAGGGAAAGGGTTGAAAAAGACCCGTCCTTAGTGGACTCCTCAACAGGGATTAGGTTCTCGATAACTAAACCTCGGTAAAACAAATCACCCATGTTTCTTGTGTTTATTGCTTGTGATTTGTTTGTTTTCTTCCTCTTTAAGTTCTCTTGCATTATCCCTTGCTAACATTATTTTGTGTTGCTTCAAGTTAAATTCTCATTTAGAGAAGCAACGCCTTGCAAGAAAGAACTCGTGTTATTGCTCTTCTTATCTAGGCCCTCTTGCTTCATTATCCATAAATTTATAAGTTTTATTAATTTGTCAATTCCGTGTTCTTTGAAAGCAATACTCTTTACAAGCAAAGGACTTAGTTTTATACTCCAATAATTGTGCATCTTGTTCTAACCACTAATCAAGGGATCTAGTCGGGGTTTAAAGTTATAATTTTCAGGTTTCGCCTATTCACCCCCTATAGGCGACTTTCAATTGGTATCAGAGCTAGGCACTTCATATTGAGTCTAACAACTCGAAGTGATGGCTCGTAGAAGATCCCAAACGAACAAGAGGACAGCTCCAAAGGAAAACAATGAGGTAACTCTTGATATATTACTTTCGGATTGTTCTAATTATGTTTCATGGTCTACTAGTGTGATAAATGCTTTTAGAACCGTAGATTCACAATTAGAACAAATTTTAGACCATAGTATTATACCTTCTAGTTATGATAGGAAAAATGCTTCCGAGGAGGATCAAAGATGTATACGCTTAAACTATCTAGCTTATGACATCTTAAGTAATTCTCTTAGCAAAGAAGATTATTGTGCCTTCATAATGAGATATGATGAACCTATTCATGATGTGCATGATATTTGGACTAGAATTAAAAGTAAATTTGAATAGTCCAAACATATTAGTTCATTTGATGCTTCTACTTCCTTTAGTCTTTGTAAAACTAACCCTTTGAAGGAAGAAGAAAAGGGACGTTGGAGACCAAACGATGAATCCACCTCTCCAAAAGGTTTGTCTTCCCATTTCAATTCCCACATATGTTGTGTGGCTAATGAAAATGATAGCGGAAGCACAAATGAGGATGAGGAGGATGAAAGAAGCTTCATGCAACTCTACGCTCATCTAATCCAAGAAGATAAGGCGATCATGCTCAAACTCCTAAAAAGAGCGAGAGAGCAAAGCGAAGCTCTTCACATGCTAGAAGATATTCTCACCATAAAAATGCAATGCTTTGAAGAATTGACTAAAGAACATGAGGAGCTAAAGTGCTCTTATGTTGATTTGGTCCAAAGGTATGAGACTATTTCAATTGAGCAAGATAACTCTTTATATTGTGTTGCTCAGTTAGTAAATAGGAATGCCTTGCTTAAGGACCAAGTAGAAAGGCTAAAAATTGAAAATCTAGCTTTTAAGAAAAACATGATATGCTTCTACACTCTCATGAAAATCTTATGGATGATCATATCATGTTAAACATTGCTCATGAGGTTGTGATAGAAAACTTAAAATCCCAACAACCTCACTCATGCACATGTATTCAAATTGAAACTGTATTACCATGTGCTAATGCTTGTTGCTCATTAGCAAAAAAATCTTCCTTTGAGCTAGAATTTGCAGGAGTAAAAGATGATTCATGTCAAGAGCTCAAGGAAGAAAATGTGTCACACCCGGTTTTGGAAGGCAAACCGAATGCGAACCATGTACGTGCCAGGATCAGAAACTCACGTACACAACGATTACATAATTGGACATCATCACACAATGCTTGAAATAAATAGCAGAAAGGTACTTTATTACATCAAGATGTCCAATACATCCATAGAGTCTAATACATAACTATTGTTCAACATAATTATCAAAGTGCAGAATTACGAAACGTAGATGCTAAGCCTATAGAGGCAGCTGACTGGGGGTTTGCCACTAAGAAAGAACTAGAACTCGTCATATTCCTAAAACTCCTCCAAATCTTCCATGTTGCCAGCATCACCTCCTGAGCACTGAGTACAGTGGGGACAACCTGGGGTGGGGTGGTTTGTAAAGCAAGGGTGAGTACACATCAACATACTCAGCAAATGTCCCGTTTGGCTAGAGTGGACTAGCTGTATGTGGAGTTGAGGTTAAGCAGTTGCTTTTAAGTTAGTCAAGTATTTATTATTAGTAGTAGAGCCAACTTTTAGTAATAAACCAGTTATTACCCAAAAGTACTTCCTCAAACAAGATCAGATTTTATAGCATCATTGTTAATCATCATCATAAAAGTATCCAAAGTTCTTCTAATCAAAGAGGATCCCAAGGATGCTCTTAACCGTGAGCTCGGCTGATATACCAGTTTTTAACACTTTGCAGAGGTTGTACACTTTACCCACAAGTCGTGATCCCTTTCCAGCCTGGGTTGTACAGACCCGATCTTCACTACCAAGGTGAATGGCCAGGGATACACTACATAACCTTTACAAAGATTCCCCTGGTGCATAGCTGCTCGTTAGGTTTCACCAGTCGTACAAACGCAGTACACCTCCCAAAGGTGGGTAACTAACAAAACCAAATCGAAAAAACCTCTACACCCCAACCTTGGCAGAGCAAGCACTATGCCCCAGCCCCCATTGACGGCCCTCCGGCAAAGCCAACTACACCGCCAGGTTCATCTAATTAATCAGCTAAGGGCGTCCCATTCCACCCTCATGGTTGTACTGTTATCCCGGGTGGTCACTCCACGAACAGGTCCTTACGGAGAGGTACTCAGGAAAAAGGCCTGAGTCCCCTAAGGTATCACAAGATCATTCACATAATTAGGATAACAGTATCGTATCATAAATATTCACACCATGTTCATTGATTTAAGTTAAGGCAATAGCAAAATACTAACCATGATAACCCAAAAAGGTAAACAAGGATAAGTGAATATAGACTAGTCAATTCTTAGGTTTCATAAAGTAATGCGGGACAGTGAATCATAAAGTATGTAGGATATAATAGGTTAGAGGACACTTGCCTTCACCAGGTTGCTGCTCAGGGAGGTCTCCAACAACACACTCAGGAACCTCGGACTGCTCGTTGTCTAAATAAAGCGAGCATGCATTCAATACATTTGGAAAGTACAAATGAACATCACACCAAACATGTACAAACATTAGATCACATCTTAAAAGGACACAATACTACATAGGGGATACTGAATTCAAAGTATAATATAAACTATAACATACATGAACTTTATTTGAAAATAGGTTATTATTTCCCCTAAGTGTTACTCACAAGTACATAACATAGTTTAATTTATTTTATTGTGACCTAAATTTAGACCAGAGATGATTTCATATAATACATATTATTAGTCTCACAAGATTAAACAGGTTTAAATCTCTAGGGTTCTCCTTTTATTTATTTTATTAAGTAAATAAAAATACATCTACCTTAGTTCATATTCAATCCTAAAAATTAGAGTGTGCAGACAGTAATTGAAACCATTTTATTTAAACAGAGAATAATTCTATGAACCTTTATGTTGACGCCTTTTCGGAGCGCCAAACACTCAACAAGAACCGTGGCGGTGCCCTCTGCACAGGGGCGGACGGTCCGCGCGCAGGGGCCGGACGGTCCGCGGCCTGGTGCGAGGCGCGGTAGTGCTCTCTACGCAAGGGCGGACTGTCCGCGGCCTGGGGCCGGACGGTCCGCGGCCTGGTGCGCGGCTAGGGCTCCTGCCTGACGGCCGGACGGTCCGTGCCCTGGGGCCGGACGGTCCGCGCGTACGCAGGGACGGCGGAAGATCGCCGACGGCGCCTGGATCTCGCTCCCGGGAGGGACCCCGTCGGGGAGTAGAGATCCTAGGTGGTGTCTAGGCTCGGGCAGGCCGACCTAGACTCCTCTAATCGACGTAGAGTCGAGGAGAGGCGGAGAATTTGGGGATTGGAAGACTAAACCTAAACTAGACTAGAACTACTCCTAGGATAAAATGCGAAATAGAAGTTGTATTGATTCGATTGATGATTACAAATCGGCCGTATACCTCTCTATTTATAGAGGAGGGGGGCTGGACCCTTTACAAACTAATTTCCGAGCTTATCCCATGATTTTAGCTAACAACCGTAGCACAAAACTCGGAACCCTAATCTGTTCTGCGCACGCGCGGACCGTCCGGCCCACAGGCGCAGACCGTCCGGACCGCGGACCGTCCGGCCTCAGGGCCGGACAGTCCGCCGGCTCATTTTTGGTTCGAACATATGCCCCCCTGCCTTTTGGTGGAGCTGGGTGAACCAAAAGCAACTAACTCGATGTGATCACATCGGTTTTCTTAGGCATCTTGCCACATACTAGGATGGTACTGTTTGAGGAAACGCCCATTCAAAGCCTTAGGTAAATCCTTGCCTTGTAATGTTTGTAGTAAATAAGCGTTACCAGACATCACCTGCTTCACTTTATAAGGACCCTCCCAGCTTGGCGACCATTTCTCGAACTTTCGATCTTTATTCCTTAGAGGTAGAATGGTCTTCCACACCAAGTCTCCTACTTGGAATGATTTTGCTTTGACCTACTTGTTGTAGGCCCTGGCTACCATGATCTTGTCCTTTTCTATTGCTCCCAAAGCTATCATCCTCTTGTCGGTCACCTCATCAATATTATCCATCATTGAATTATAATAATCAGTAGCAGTTAAGTCATTTTGTCTGGCAAACCTGACAGCATTCAAACTTATTTCCACAGGTAACACTGCTTCCTGCCCATAGACAAGCTCAAAAGGAGATACTTTAGTAGCACCATGTTTAGATATTCTATGAGCCCATAAAGCTTCAGACAAAATCTTATGCCAATGTTTAGGATTATCAGATACCTTCTTCTTTATCAAATTAATCAACGTCCTATTACTAGACTCGGCCTGTCCATTGGCCTGAGCATAATATGGAGACGAATTAAGCAGCTTAATTCTATATAATTCAGCAAATTCACGTACCTCCTTTGACATAAAAGAAGTACCTTGATCTGTAGTCAAGGTCTGGGGAATGCCGAATCTATGAATAATATGCTCAGTTATGAACTCAATTACCTCCTTGTGCGTCATGTTCTTTAGAGCAACGACTTCAGTCCATTTGGTGAAATAGTCAGTGGCAACTAACACAAACCGATGCCATTTTGATGATGAAGGATGAATTTCTCCAATAAAGTCTAACCCCCATCCTCTGAATGGCCAAGGCTTGATGATAGGATGTAATTCGGCTGCAGGGACCAACTGTAGGTCGCCGAATTTTTAACACACTTGGCACCCCTTGTAGTACTTGAAACAATCAGCTTCATACTAGGCCAATAAAAACCAGACCTTCGCAACAACCACTTCATCTTTGGAGCTGATTGATGGGTACCACAAATTCCTTCATGTACTTCGGCCATAGCTAATATAGCATCATCTGGGCCCAAGCACTTAAGCAAGACATCATTAACCGTTCGGCGGTAAAGTTCATCACTCGTCAAAACATACTTGAAAGCTGTTCGCCGAATGTTCTTATCTGTCCTGATATTGGGATTTTGCAAATAATTAAGTATAGGTGTCCTCCAATCACTTGCATCGGCTTCATTGTCAGCCGAATCGATTAAGAGAACATTTCTGATAACCTCGGACGGTCCGGCGTCATCACGCGGACGGTCCGCGACCTGGGAATTTGGCTCTGCACTGGTTATCAGATTTTCAGTTTTGTGAAATTTCCCTCTCTTTATCCGATAACCTGATGCATCTTGTGCCAAATCGTTAGCTCTATGATTCTCAACTCTAGAGATATGCCGAATACTGAATTCGTCAAAAGCATGGATAATGCTCCAACATTTCTCAAGATAACTATTTAGAGTACCATCAAGACATTGATATTCTTCTAACACTTGTTGGACAACCAGCTGAGAATCACCAAATACTTTCACATGTTTTACTCCCATACTACTTAAAAGTTCTAAACCGAATAGGAGGGCCTCATATTCAGCTTGGTTATTAGTGCAATAAGTTTTCAATCGGCTAGAGAAGTCAAAGGAGACATTACTTGGTGACACAAGCACAATGCCAATTCCTTGCCCTTCATTGCAAACCGATCCATCAAAATATAAAGTCCAAGGAGTAATAGTGAGGTATGACATGTCTAGTTCATAAATATCATTAACCCGATGTTCTACAATAAAATCCGCTACGACTTGGCCTTTCATAGATTTCAATGGTTCATAGGCCAAGTCATATTCTATGAGTGCATAAGCCCACTTACCAATTCTACCACTCATAATTGGGTTATGCAACATGTATTTGATTACAACGGCTTGACCAGAAACAGTGCAATGACTAGACAGTAAATAACATCTACATTTGGTGCATGCATAAAACAAGCATAAGCATAACTTTTCAATAAAAGTGTACCTTGTTTCAGCATCCACCAACCTTCGGCTTAGATATGTCACCACATGCTCCTTCCCCTCAGTTTCTTGTGTCAGAACAGCCCCAATAACCTTGTCTTCAGCTGCAATGTATAATCTGAATGGTGTCCCTACTTGTGGTGCTTTTAACACGGGAGCCGAAGACAAGTATTTTTTAATGAGATCAAATGCTTCCTGCTGCTCTGCCCCCCAAGTGAATTCAGCATCATTCTTAAGCCGAAGGATAGGGGTAAAGGCATCAATCTTCCCGGCTAGGTTAGAAATAAACCTTCGTAAATAATTCACCTTGCCGAGAAACCTCTGCACTTCGACCTTACAAGTCGGAGGCCCCACATTCCGAATAGACTTGATTCGGTCAGGGTCTATTTCTATACCATGTTCATGGATGACAAATCCTAAAAACTTACCAGCCGACACTCCAAAAGCACATTTACGTGGGTTCATTTTTAAACCATACCGACGCATTTTATCAAAAGCTTTGCGCAAATCGGCTATATGAGAACTAAACTTAGCCGATTTGACTACAATATCATCAATGTAGACTTCCACAGTGTTTCCTAACAACTCATGGAAGATCAGATTCATAGCCCTCTGATAAGTAGCACCAGCATTTTTAAGACCGAATGTCATGACAACCCATTCAAATAAACCAATGAAGCCGGGACATATAAAGGCCGTTTTAGACGCATCTTCTTCGGCCATGAAAATCTGATTATATCCGGCATTACCATCAAGGAAGCTAATAATTCTATTTCCTGATGCATTATTGATTAATGTATCGGCTATGGGCATGGGATATTCATCTTTAGGAGTTGCTTTATTTAAATTACGAAAATCAATGCATACCCTAAGTTTACCTGACTCCTTCTTCTCCACCGGCACAATATTGGAGACCCACTCTGCATATCTGCAGGGTCTAATAAAATTAGCTTCTAGCAGCCCATGGATTTCGTCCTTGATTCGTGGGAGAAGATCTGGACGAAACGTTCTAGCTTTCTGCTTGAAAGGTCTAAAACCAGACTTAATGGGCAGCCGATGTTCGACAATCTCTCGGCTTAGTCCAGGCATTTTAGTGTAATTCCAAGCAAAACAATCTGAATATTCATTCAATAGACCGATCATCTAATTTCTAGAATCGGTCTCCAGGGTCTTGTTTACAAAAGTCGGCCTTGGAGTTTTACCATTTCCTATGTCAATCTCCTCCAAAGGATCAGCCGATGTAAACCCCTGTCCTAGTTTATCAAGATCTCTGAATTCCTCTATCATGTCCCCCACAGAGGAATCAGATGATCTTTGTGTGATGGCGGACTTTCCGGTCTCGGGGACCGGATCATCCGTAATACTATCTTTTCGCTGTGGTAGATGTTCGGTCTTAAAGTCCGAACTGTTCTGTGATAGACCAAACCATCCGGCTTTGAGGGCCGAATTGTCCGTGATCAAAGACTCATGAACTTTGTGTGTATTCATCGTTTAAACTTTATTTAGGATTTAACCGATTCTCCATCGGCTCTAGCATTACAGGAATGAAACCTTTCTTATCTATACTTATGAACTGATAATCAGAAAAATCTACTCCTGTGAGACATGTAGCAGTCTCATAAGTCCAGAGTACAGGGGCATCGGCCACAGCGATGCAGGCCGATACATCAGCATGTACTTGTTCTACCTCGTCGCCTACCCATTGTATTAGCATCTGATGTAATGTAGAAGGTATACATTGATTGGCATGAATCCAATCTCTGCCTAGAATTAAACTGTAATTCCCTTCTACATCAGCGACGAAGAATGCAGCAGCAAGGGTCTTAGTCCCGATGGTTAATTCAACGGACGTGACTCCCCTGGCTTTAATCGAACTATCTCCAACACCGCTGAGGGTCATGTTGGTTTTGACAAGTTCGTTATCTTGTTTACCTAATTTTCTGTATAATGAATAAGGCATTAGATTTACAGCCGCCCCTCCATCCACCAACATCTTAGCAATCGGTATTCCATCAATGTGACCGCGCACGAAGAGCGGCTTTAAATGATTTACCGATTCCTTTGGTTTAGTAAAGGCGGCTTCTTTAGGGCCAAAATCAAACTGGGCAGCAACAGGTTCATCGTCGCCGATGATAGTACAATCGGAAGAAAATGTAATAATATTTACATCCATACCTGTGCGTTCTGGAGAAGCCTCGTAGTCGACTAGGTCTTCTCCTAGCAGGTCGTCCTCTTCCATTGATGTTGTCGTGTCATTGGAGGCTTCCTGATGAACGGCGGACGGTCCGCACACGGGGGCCGGACGGTCCGCGCCTGGTGCAGGTTGTCCAGAACCTTCCTGGTGAATGGCGGACGGTCCGTGTGCGGGGGCCGGACGGTCCGCACCTGGTGCAGGTTGACTTTCTATTTCTGTGGCCGTTTGTTTTTTCTCAACGGCCTTCGGTCTCCATTTCTTTTGCGGTGGCGGGTATAGCGGATGTGTGTCATTAAATGTCTTTTCCGCCTCCTTCTCCTGGCTCTCCTTTGCTCTTAGGCGCTGTAATTTTCTCTTTTGAGATCGTGTCAATCCCGCTGGGCACCATCGAGGCATGGAGTATTTTGGATCGGCTATTTTGATGGTAGCCGTATCCTTTTCGGTTGTGTTGGCCGATTCGCCGAAAATCATCGGCCCTTTATTGTCTCCCTGTATGACAACATCTGCGGTGCCTATTTTGATGGTGTCCCTTTTTGTTGTTTTTTGAGTTGCTGCAGGCATATGCCCCCCTACCGGATTGGTCGGCCTAGGAGGCCGAGTAGTCCGGCAACCTTGTGGGGCCTGTGCCTGGTGACCGGATTCAGCAGTGCTCAATCGGTCTTGCACTGGCGGTGCCAACCTATCAAAAACGGATGTTTGGGGTGCCCCCCAGGCGGGGTACTGTGGCATCCCAAATGGATATGGTGGCATGCCCCACATTTGATTTGGGACATATGGTGGAGGTAAGTATGTGTATGGATATGGCATAGATGGATAAGGAGGTGGAGGGGTCCATGTCGGCATGTTAGGTCTCAATTGTACAATAGGACCTTTCATTTCTTCCGATTGGTGAGGTGGTCCAATCGGCCTGACCTGACGTTGCTCATGAATGGGTGAGCGGGGTCGCTTCGGTGGCCGGTCACTGGGGCCGGCCTTCTTTTTCACATATTTAGACAACAATTGATCGAAAGTCGGGCCAGGCTTGATCAGCCGATCAGCTGCTTTAAATGTATTTGTTTTCCACGTACCTATCTCTGGTCGTCGTGGTTTGAAAGTACGTGGTTGCTGCGAGTCCTGAGCATGGCCGGACCGTCCGCCAGAGCTCTTCGGACCGTCCGGTGGGGTCCCGGACCGTCCGCGCCTACGTGCCGGACCGTCCGGGATACGCAGCACGGGTTCCTGTATCTGTCTCCCTGTCTGCGCTTGCCCCCCAGTACTGGAGGTTGTGATGGTCACCTTTAGGGTCTCCCCTCCATCGGGAGTCTTCTCGGCTACCACTTTCCTGCAAGAAACTTTATGATCCTCATCGGCCTTTTTTGCATTGCCGATGACTATTTCTTTGCCTTTGCCTTCATCGGCTATGTTTGGCCGAGTCAGGACTTTCTTGCCCTCAAAGTCGATCATGTTCATTGGAAAGGGCTCCGTGTCCACCTGCATTTCCTGAAATTTCAATCGTCCTTCGTTAATGGCCGATTGAATCTATCGACGGAATACATTACAATCATTAGTGGCATGAGAAAATGAGTTATGCCACTTGCAATATGCATGACGTTTTAGCTCGTCGGCGGATGGAACAGTGTGATTTATTTTAATGTTGCCATTTTTGAGTAATTCATCAAATATTCTATCACACTTACCAACATTAAATGTAAACTTAACCTCCTCTTGCCGTTTCTTTTGAACCGGCTGTAAGGAGGCACAAGCCGAAGATTTGGCCTGCTTTGGCCAAACCATTTCAGCAGCATACACTTCTGCTGATTCGTCTTCTGAGCTACTTTGGTCGCATTCTACTACACGTATGTTGTGACGAATTGTTTTAGTAGTTTCTTTGCTTCGGCTTTCACAAGCCGAAGCTCTCTGGTGTAATTGTGCTAGTGTAAAGAATTGGATGCCTTCTAATCTTTCTTTTAAATAATATCACAGACCATTAAAAGCTAATCCTACTAGCTGTTTCTCTGCTAAATGAATTTGAAAGCATCGGTTTCTTGTATCTCGGAATCTCCGGATGTAATCATTAACCGATTCATCTTTTGTCTGTCGCAACGACGCTAAATCTACCAAATCCAATTCATAGTCACCGGAGAAAAAATGATCATGAAATTTTTGTTCTAAATCCCCCCATGATGAAATGGAATTAGGAGGTAAAGTGGCGTACCATGCAAACGCAGTTCCTGTTAAAGATAATGAAAACAAACATACGCGAAATGCCTCTGTGTCGGCCAACTCTCCTAATTGTGCTAAAAATTGGCCTATGTGTTCACGTGTGTTCTTTCCTTGATCACCTGAAAATTTTGTGAATTCGGGTATCCTGGTTCCCTGTGGGTATGGGTGGTGATCAAATCGGCTGTCATAAGGTTTCTGATATGATTGCCCCCCAGGGACCATGCTTACTCCGAACTTATCTCGGAACGCCCCGGCTATTTCTTCCCTTACTATATCAATGGCAGCCAGTGCGAGACCACCGGCTCTCTGGTCAAACATAGGTGGGGTTGGCTGGATATTAGCATGTTGTCTTTCCCCCCATTGGTTTGAGTTACGTGGTGCATTCCCATTTGCTCTATATGGCTCATACGTTTGATCGTTTCTTTCCGGCCTTCCAGGTGGGGCCGGAAAGCTTTCCTGGGCTTTGGATCCTGAATTAGTGGGCTGGTGCATTGCATAGTGTGATGGGAAGTGTTGCTGGGACGGGCGAGGATTCATGTAATAATCCTCCTCAAAAGACTTATGCGCGGACTGTCCGGATACGTACCCGGACCGTCCGTGGTCATATGCGGACCGTCCGTCATTGTATGCGGACCGTCCGGCTGGGTAGCTTGGGTTCTGTGTCATATGTGGTGGCTCAGGCGCATATCTAGGTAACTCATTAAAAATAGGCCCGACTGCTGTTGGCCCGGACGGTCCACGCTCACGTGCGGACGGTCCGGGCATGTGCAGATCGGCTGGTTTGCTGTCGATTTGCGGTTGCTTAGGGTATGTGTCCATCGGCATCCCATAAAGGGGTTGTGACTGGTCGTGACAACCTGTAGCCGATGTGTTATGCGCGTTATCTCCTAACTCAACCTCGTGTGAAGGAAAATTTGCGGTACTAGATTTATCGAATGCACGTACTAGTCTCTTAAGATCGCTTTGCATACCCCCTATGATGTTCTGCATTTGTTCACGCTGATCTTCTACATAATTTCTAAGAGATTGCAGATCGTTGGTATTACTTACATTGGGGATATCTGGCGTGGGTTGGAGCGAAGCCGGATCCGTCGCCCGATATCGGACGACCTTGTTGTTCCTGTCCACTTTGAAGTTGGCCAAGAACTTTGCTTTCGCCTCCTGGATCATCCGCTCCTTGTGCTCCTCAAACTGGAGCTGCTCGTCAGCCGGCAAGGTTTCCCAAGTCGGCTCTATGATGTTGCTTAGAGAAATATCAGAGCTATCCTTTGAACCGGCCATTGAGGGCCGATCTGATGAGCTTAGATGTGTTCTCCCCAGCGGAGTCGCCAAAAAGTATGTTGACGCCTTTTCGGAGCGCCAAACACTCAACAAGAACCGTGGCGGTGCCCTCTGCATAGGGGCGGACGGTCCGCGCGCAGGGGCCGGACGGTCCGCGGTCTGGTGCGAGGCGCGGTAGTGCTCTCTGCGCAAGGGCGGACTGTCCGCGGCCTGGGGCCGGACGGTCCGCGGCCTGGTGCGTGGCTAGGGCTCCTACCTGACGGCCGGACGGTCCGCGCCCTGGGGCCGGACGGTCCGCGCGTACGCAGGGACGGTGGAAGATCGCCGACGGCGCCTGGATCTCGCTCCCGGGAGGGACCCCGTCGGGGAGTAGAGATCCTAGGTGGTGTCTAGGCTCGGGCAGGCCGACCTAGACTCCTCTAATCAACGTAGAGTCGAGGAGAGGCGGAGAATTTGGGGATTGGAAGACTAAACCTAAACTAGACTAGAACTACTCCTAGGATAAAATGCGAAATAGAAGTTGTATTGATTCGATTGATGATTACAAATCGGCCGTTTACCTCTCTATTTATAGAGGAGGGGGGCTGGACCCTTTACAAACTAATTTCCGAGCTTATCCCATGATTTTAGCTAACAACCGTAGCACAAAACTCGGAACCCTAATCTGTTCTGCGCACGCGCGGACCGTCCGGCCCACAGGCGCGGACCGTCCGGACCGCGGACCGTCCGGCCTCAGGGTCGGACAGTCCGCCGGCTCATTTTTGGTTCGAACACTTTTGCAATTTGAATCACTAAATTTGGAGTTCATATGCAAAAGTTATGAAATAAACAAGTTTGGGAATTCAAAATATGAAATTAGGGCTAATTCTGTGAATATTTAAAAGTCAAGGGCTAAATCTGTAAGATTACAAGGGCCTGCGCGCGAAAACCAGGGATGGCGGGTTGATTTCCAATAAACCGAGTGTCTCTTTAATAAAACAGCCACGCGAAGGAGTATCAGGTGAATCTAACCGTCAGATCTAAAACCAACGGCTGTGATTAGATCTGCGGCCGATGGCGCGCGTGGGCGAGCGAGCACTGACAAGCGGGCCAGGGGCGTCAGCGGCAGAGGGGGATGGCGCATTGACCAAGCGGGCCCAGCGCCTGGGAACTTGGGCGCTGACAGGCGGGCCAGGGCGTCAGGACACGCGTGCGCGAAGAGTTATCCGTGGTCCGAGCCGTTCTATCTGAATCGGATGGAGGGGATCAGACCAGGGGAAACAAATGGCTACGGGCGGCGCCGCTCCTCTCCGCGACGGTGAGGTCGCCGGAGTTGAGGCTGGCGCGAGCTAGGGTAGCTCCAGGGTCGCTGGAGTTGGGCAGAGGGGAAGAGGGTGCCATGGCGAACTCAATGGCGAAGAAGAGGCTATGAATCCACGGGCAGAGAGGGGAGAACGGCGGTGAGAAGGTCTCGGGTGGGTCGGAGAAACTCTAGTGAGCCATTCTAGCCACGGGGAGGGGACTTAAGGCGCGCTAAGGCCTTGGCTAACTTCAGCAGAGGCAGGAGTGACACAGGGACCTACTCCGGTGAACTAGACCGGGCTAAATCGGCCGGCCACCGCGCGAGCACGGCGGACCATCGCGGCCGAGCACCAGCGAAGTCGAAATTAGTCGAGCACAGGACACAATAAGGGAAATTGGGCACGGGGATAGGTGTCTCACCTCGGGGCGGAGCTCGGGGAGGCTTGGAGCGGTCTTCGGCGAGCCGGATGGCCAGGAACACGGGCGCGGGTCTCCGGCGTCGGCTGGCGGCGTGGGCAGAGCGCGAGAGAGGGCGAAGCGGCGCGGAATGAGGTGAGGGGTGTGCGCGGGACACTGGTGGGGCTCTATGAAGGGAGCTGGGCGCGTGGGCGGGCGTCGTGGCCGAGAAATCCGGCGACGTGCGCGAGTGCGCACGCGCAAGTCCACGGCGACCGCGGAGGGGGCAGAACTGACAGGTAGGGTCCATGACACAGAGAGAGGAGAAAGAGGCGTGCGGGGCAACGGCTCGGCGACTGGCGGACCGGGCCCGCGAGATAGAGAGAGAGAGGGAGCGCGTGGGGAAGGAAACTGGTGCCGACAGGCTGGCCCCACTAGGCAGCGAGAGAGGGAGGGCGCGCGCGAGGGAGAACTGCCGCTGATAGGTGGGATCTGCCTCTTAGACGGCGCGGGCGCGCGAGCGCGCTGGGCCGACTGGGCTGGCTTGGGCTGCTTTCTCCTTTTCTTTTTCTCTGAATTTTCTAATTTCTTTTCCATTTCTTTTTCTATAGGGTTTTTAAAATCCAAATTCAAACTAGGTTTCAAATTCAAATAAATTCAAACTTGTGCAACACTTCAAAGAATATTTTAAACTCAGCATGATGCAACATGTCATGACTCATAAGGTTTTGAAAAAAAATAAATAATTAACCTCCACTAGTTTAGGCTATCTCTAATCAAAAAGGAAAAAGGGAGAATGAATCTAGAGAGAGAGAAAACCTAGAGTGAGAAAAAGAAGAGTAACACATGATTTTGGGTGATAATTAGAAAGAAATTTTATACCCCAAAATCAGGGTGTTACAAAATGAGAGGCTAAGAATGAGCTTGACACAACTAAAAGGGAAGTGCACTGCTCAACCTTCTCAAGATAACCGTGATCACATGGTGAAGAAGCTTGAGACGGGAACAACCGTGGCATGCACAAAATCCCTTGAGGAAAATGTCAAGGACTTGAGGAATGTCAAGAGGAAGCAACAAAAGTAGAAAATCAATACCTCTGTCAAAAGCCTCAACCATGCCTCCATGCAAGGTAACATCCAAGGTAATGATCAAGCCACACTTCACACTAAGAAAAGTAAGAAGTGTAGTGAATGCCTTAAGAAGGGGCACTTGATTAGGTCATGTTCCTATATTAAAGAAAATGGTTTGATTATTAACAAGGATGACAAACTTGGTTTTAAATGCTCTAAGAAGGGACATTTAGTTAAGTCTTGTTCCTATGTGATTTAGAAAGGAAAATATCTACTAACCATGTAGCAAGTAAGAAACAAGGAAAGAAAAAATCTTCAAGACATGAAGATCGCCTTTGCTACATATGCCGAAAGAAAGGACATCAATGTAAGGATTGTCCTATTGGTAACTATCCCGCCCCTAACTTGTCAATAAATTCATGTGTAACTAGGCAACCTAAAATTGCAACTTGTGATAGAAAGGTAATGAGTTTACCAAGTGCTAGCACAAAGGACATTTGGGTTCCTAGATCTTTGTTAACTAACCATGATGGACCCATCAAGAGATGGGGACCAAAATATGCTTGACAAGCTTTGCAAGGGAAGGAGATGATATGAAGCTTTGAAAGCGCTTGAGATGATCAATACAATCCATATTGACTCAAGCTATCAATCTTACAAGATTGACCCAAAGCTATTTTGAGTTATTATATCTACAACTCATATCATCTCGAGCAAGATTTTGATGTTGTAGGGAATAAAGGATTATCCTATGTGGGAAATCAAAAGCCTACAACATGGAGGAAAGCCAAAGGATGGTAACACTTATACCTTTAAGTGCAAGTATCTTCAATTATCATTTCTCTTATGTCTTGTGTAGGCACATAAAAAAAGGATGCACTTAAAATATCTTTAAAATATGTCACGATTCTTTGGAGAAAGTTCCTCTCTCATGGTAGATTGCATTTTCTTCATTTCTATATTATGGCAATCTACATGTTTTAAAATTATTGTAAGTACCTCATGGCATGTTTTACACTAATCATCCTATTATTGCCATGTTCTAGACATAGAGAGATACTCCAGGTTCTTAAAAGAATAAGCTGTCATGTAAGGAATTCAAATCCTTAGGACACTTATAAAAGGAAAGTTCTCTCTATGACTAGAATAGTGATACTAATGTTTTTTTGTCTAATTGATCTAAGTAGTCTCACTTATAGAGAATAAGTTTCTCTAGGGAAATGTGTAATCTAACATGAAAAGAAAAATCAATCCAATGATTTATGATGTACTTCTTCTTGCTTAATTGGATATGATTCTTCTTCATTCATCGCTCTCTAAGATTATGAATTAGATTTGTTCCCATAATCTTAAGAAATTGTCTATGCTTGTTTTATGAGTTAAAATTGAGCATAACATCATCTATGGGATAATCTAGTTCATGCTATGAAGTTTCCATGTTTTAGTAATCTACCTTTCATTTCTTTCAAAAATGATTACTAAAAGGAAAACTAGTGCTTGTGTTACTAATGACATATCTCTTAAGCATACTTATGAAAATACTGCAAGAGAGTAAGTGCATGTTCAATTATTAAAAGACACAAGCCTCAAGGGTTGCTCTTCACCTAAAGGAAGAAAGGTAAAAGCAAAGAAATAATCATTTATCATATACTCCCTTGTGCTGCTAATACCTTTTTGAGCATTTTCAATAAGTTTGA
This sequence comes from Zea luxurians, assembly GCA_029449295.1. NCBI lineage: Eukaryota > Viridiplantae > Streptophyta > Magnoliopsida > Poales > Poaceae > Zea > Zea luxurians. The sequence continues at coordinate 123,375,883 of JAOPSE010000007.1, read as the reverse complement.
AAAGCAAAAAGGACAACTTCAAAAGGAGGATACTCAAATGAAAAAGAAGACATCAAGAACAACAACACCTACTTAGACAGTAAGATCTTCAAATTAATCAATGGTGTGGTTGTAAGTATTCTAAACCTTTTTCATTTTTGAGTGCGAGGCATAGAGTGGTTATTGTAAATATTACATGTCCTGATCAAGATGTTCAATGTATTTCCCTATTTTCTTTAAAAGAAGAGTGCATCTAACCAAGTCATTAAAATTCTTGATGCATATCTTTAGGAGGGGCTCCATTTCTATATCTTGATCATATTGAGACTAACATTTTCTCTTAGTAATCTCATGGAGTTTCAAGTATGAGAATACGTTTCTCATGAAGTATGCTGCTACAACTCAATCCAAATTGTTGAATAAGTATCGCTTTTATCAGGGATTGTAGCTTTCATTATTAAAGTAGCATATTTACTGGATTCTCCTATTTTAAGCTTATTTGATAATCTAATGCATATGTTGTTCTTTTGATCGCATCCGTTATTCGTTTGATCATTGAATATCTTCAATTGACACTTATGTTGCTTAGTGCCCCATATACTATCAATTAAATATCTCTCTTGATATGCACTAAGTTAAAAGGAGAATTCAGGAGAAATTTATGCAAATTGTGATCTACTTGATATATGACTACAATGACTTAGAAAAGGATCACTAGCTGTAGAACTCTCTCTTGTGCAAAATATTTCCATACATTGTCTTTAATATAGGTCTTAAGTAACCAAGACTAAGGACAAAGCACAAAGAAAAGAGCGTCTCTATGTAAAGGTACAAAATGGTAAACTACTTCCTCTCATTTACACATGTACCTAAATCTTCCTCTTATACATTCTTTGCATATCTTATATAAAAGGAAGAGAAAACATGTCTATGCATTATCCCTGCTTCATACCTAGTTTAACCTCTCAAAAATTTCATTCCTGCATTAATGCATTTTTGTTAAAACTAGGTGAAGTGATTTTATTGTCAAAGAGCTTAAAGCTTAACCTTGTAACGAGGATAAGCTACCTTTGTTCCAAAGGTGGAGGTTCCTTAAGTCTCTTTGAGATCCTTAAGGGTAATTGCTTAAAATGTTTATAACATGCTTTCATAAGTGCATAGTCTGTCGTGAGCATCACACCTATATTATGACACAATGCACTTTACATTATCTATGATATATATTTGTTCTCATTAACCTCTCTATGTGCATTTGGCATTTAAGGCCAAAATATGTATTCCTCTTAAGGCACATATTTAGGGGGAGCAATCCATATTATATAGAACTATGATAAAGCTTAATTGACACATCTTTTGATCATATCTCTTTCATTTGGTACATATACATAGTTCTTATTCTTCTTGTGCCAAAGCTAAGACTAATGTGTTTCTATGAGCATTTATTTGTGTTAGTCTTAGATTGAAAGGGAAATGGAGTATTCGGCAAAGACAACGCTTCCACTCAACTCCATCGGTATTATTTACCCTTTATCGGTATTCCACCATCTCTCCACATTGGTATAATCTTTCACTCATATTTGTATTATCAATGGGGGAGACAATATCATAAGGGCTCTCGAAGTCTTCGTTTTTGGCGATTAATGCCAAAGGGGGAAAGTATTTAGCCCAAAGCAAAAGGATCGCACCACCACCAAATTATAAAAGAAATCTTCAAATTAGTATCTTAATGTGTTTTCAAAGGGGGATGAGAATTTCATTCAGGGGGAGTTTTGTAGTCAAAGGAAAAGCATTTGAAACAGGGGGAGCAAATTTCAAATCTTGAAAATGCTTCTCGCAATCTTATTCATATACCTTTGACTATTTGCAAAAAAAGACTTTGAAAAGAATTTCCAAAAAGAATTTGCAAAAACAAAACAAGTGGTGCAAAAGTGGTCCAAAATATTAAATAAAAGAAAGCAACCATGCATATCTAGTAAAACTACAAATTGGTTTAATTCCAAAGTAGCCTATGCACTTACCTTATGCAAACTAGCTCAATTCTGCACTTATATATTTGCTTTGGTTTGTGTTGGCATCAATCACCAAAAAGGGGGAGATTGAAAAGGAAATAGGGTCAAACCTTTTCCTACAAATAATTTTGGTGGTTGAATGCCCAACACAAATATTGGACTAACTAGTTTGCTCTAGATTATATTCTATAGGTGCATAAAGGTTCAACACAAACCAATAAAAAGATCAAGCGAGGGTTCAAAAGAAAGGAGCAAAAAGAAACCGAAGAGAACCCTGGTCTGGCGCACCGGACTGTCCGATGTGCCACCATAAAGTGTCTGGTGCACCAGGGGTCGTACACTCCGAACTCGTCACCTTCGGGTTTCTCAGGGCGCACTCCGCTATAATTCAGTGGACTGTTCGGTGTGCCACCGGACTGTCCGGTGCACCAGCGGAGCAACGGCTATCCAGCGCAATGGTCGTCTGCAAAAGCGTGAACAGTGCGTGAACAGTGCACGCAGAAGTCAGAGCATGCGTCAGAGGCGCACCGGACAGTGAACAGTACCTGTCCGGTGCGACATGAAGTCAGCGCTCCAACGGTCAGTATCTTCAGAACCCTAACGGTTGGGTGATGTGGCTGGTGCACCGGACGGTGTCCGGTGGCGCACCGGACTGTCCGGTGCGCCCATCGACTGCAGCCTTCCCCAACGGCTACAAAATGGTTGGTGGCTATAAATACCACCCCAACCGGCCATTTCAAAAGGGGGAGCCCAAGCAACATTCCAAGTCATATAGTTGAGATATCCAAGCCCTCCCAACCACCTCCATTCATTGATCCATCTTATACACAAGATTTAGACCACCACAATCATCACAAGTGCCACAAAAGAGAGAGCTAGCAAAAGAGAAAAACTTGTGTGAGTTTAGCCTTAGTGCCTTGTGAGAATCATTGAGAGAAAGCGTGTGCTACATCTTGTGATCATTTGAGCATGGAGTTTTGACTCCCATTGAACTTCCTCCAAAGTTTTGGAGGCTTGTAAAGCTAGCAAGAGACACCTAAGAGTGTGGTGATCCTTGCGGGGTCTTAGTGATCCTTGAGAAAAAGAAAAAGAGCTCACCGGTCTTGGTGATCGGTGGAGAGAGGGAAAGGGTTGAAAAAGACCCGTCCTTAGTGGACTCCTCAACGGGGATTAGGTTCTCGAGAACCGAACCTCGTTAAAACAAATCACACGTGTCTCTTGTGTTTATTGCTTGTGATTTGTTTGTTTTCTTCCTCTCTAAGTTCTCTTGCATTACCCCTTGCTACCATTATTTTGTGTTGCTTCAAGTTAAATTCTCATTTAGAGAAGCAACGCCTTGCAAGAAAGAACTCGTGTTATTGCTCTTCTTATCTAGGCCCTCTTGCTTCATTATCCATAAATTTATAAGTTGTATTAATTTGTCAATTCCACATTCTTTGAAAGCAATACTCTTTACAAGCAAAGGACTTAGTTTTATACTCCGATAATTGTGCATCTTGTTCTAACCACTAATCAAGGGATCTAGTCGGGGTTTAAAGTTATAATTTTCAAGTTTCGCCTATTCACCCCTCTCTAGGCGACTTTCAAGAATGATACGACGATGAACCCATGGTACATGCGTACTACCTTTGTCTATTCAGGCTAGGGGCACCTCCATTCTATTCCTTTTGATCCATGGATCAATTGGTCACGGCCGAGAAAGATGCAATCCTAAATGAACTTTATGCATTGGGGCTCTATTGAATGATCTTCATATTGGATTGGAAAAGCCGGTGACTTGCATCATGCTTAGTTCATATGCTTTTGGTTCGTCAACCTCCACCAAAAGGCAGGGGGCATATGTTGAGCACAGAAAACGTCCTCGCGGACGGTCCGCGCGTGTGTAGAATCAGGGGCGGATCTACACCCCGGGCCACCCGGTCCGTGGCCTAGGTCTTGATCCATGTAACTCTATATAAGTCTCTATTTATACAGTATAAAATAGTTAAGATAAAACGAATATAAGAAAATTTAGTAGATTTGGCCCAGGTCATAGAAAAATTCTGGATCCGCCCGTGTGTAGAATCGGTTAGAGTTCCGAGTTTCTCGCGAGATTTGTTAGCTAAAACCGCGGGATTAGCTCGGGAAACGACTTGTAACGGGTCTAGACCTCCCCTTTATATAGATAAAGGGCTACGGCCGATTGAACCCCCACAATCAATCAAATCAAGTCTATTTCTCGTTTTTACCTTATGCATTAGATGCAATTCTAGTTTAGCCCTAGTTTAGCCTCCTTCTACCTCAAATCTTCACCTCTCTTTGGCTCTACATCGACTGGAGGCATCTTGGGTGGCCTGTCGACGCCAAGACACACCCTACGATCTCTCCTCCCCGATGGGGTCCCTCCCGGGAGGCGAGATCTAGGTCTGCTGCGAAGAAGACCCTCTGCGCCATCGCGGACCATCCGAGCCCCAGGCGCAGACTGGCGCGGACCGTCCGGACGTACGCATAGGAGGAGTCGCTCCTACACTAGGTCGCGGATCATTCGGCCCAGTGCCACAGATCGTCCGCGCCTCCGTAGAGAGCACCGCAGGGCGGTCCTTTCTAGTGTTTGGCACCCAGATCGACACCAACACTTGGGATCCTATATTAGTTTGCTACAAATTTATAAAATAGCTACTCTCTTGGAAACCAATTTCTTCTCTTTGGTCCTATATTTGAAAATAGGACTAAGTTTAAGTCCTCTCTTAGAGATGCTATTACATTTTGGAATATTTTTGTTATGGGTAAAAAATTAGAATAGACACTTATGCCCTCCACTATTTTCTTGCCTTCTCGCCCAATCCCTACATGCACCCTCTCGGCTTCTCGCAGCCACAAGAGGATGACCTTGTTGTCTTCGCGTGTAGTGGCAGCTGCTCCTTTGATGTTGACTCTAGTGGACTAGTGGTTGCGAGAAGGTGTTGTTGACGCTGATTTGGGCGCCAATCACTGCGATGACAACCAGCGGCGATGCCCTCTACAGAGGCACGGACGGTCCACGGCCAGGGGCTGGATGGTCCGCGACCTACTACAGGGGCTAGTGTTCCTGCCTGACGGGCTGGACGGTCCATGCCTATAGGTCGGACGGTCCACACGTACGCAGGGTCGGCGAAGATCGCTGGTGGTGCCTGGATCTCGCTCCCGAGAGGGACCTCATCGGGGAGGAGAAATCCTAGGTGTTGTCTAGACTCGGCAGGCCGACCTAAACACCTCTAATCGGCGTAGAACCGAAGAGAAGCGAAGAATTTAAGGATTAAGAGGCTAAACTAGAACTACTCCTAATGCATAAGGTAAAAACGAGAAATAGACTTGATTTGATCGATTGTTGGGGGGTTCAATCGACCGTAGCCCTTCATCTATATAAAGGGGAGGTCTGGATCCACTACAAACTGTTTCTCGAGCTAATCCTATGGTTTTAGGTAACAAATCTCGCGAGAAACTAGGAACCCTAACTGACTCTGCGCACGCGCGGACCGTCCGTGCTACCATTTTTTGTGTTCAACATATGCCCCTGCCTTTTGGTGGAGGTTGACGAACCAAAAGCATATGAACTAAGCCTGATATAAGTCACCGGCTTTTCAATAAGTCACCGACTTTTCAATATGGAGATTATTCAACAAACCACCAATGTATAAAGGCCGTTTCAGATTGTATCTTTCTTGGCCATGACCATTTGATCAATGGATCAAAAGGAATAGAATGGAGGTGCCCCCAGTCTCGATAGAAAAAGGGACTATACATGTACCATGGATTCATCGTCGTACCATTCCATATTTGAACATCATAATATACCAACAATGAGTAAACGGGTGGAAAGTACCCTGGTCTCATAGGATGAATAGGCGATGCTTGTTGTGTTGCCTCCCGGGGCCGTTTTGTTTTAGCAGGTGACTGGGGTTTCTTCGTTGACCAATCACGTAGAACAGTCTCCTTGCTAGCACTCTTGGAGAGCAACTAATCAAAAGTAGGGTCAGCTTTGAATAACCGACCATATGTGCTTTGCCCTTGTTTCTCTTTCTTTGCTTTGCGTGGAGGTTGATGCCTTTGGTCATAGGCGGACTGCCCGGCTGAGTTAGCCGGACCGTCTGTCTGAGCACCGGACCGTCCGCACGTAGGTGTCGGACCGTCCGCGATGCTCAGGTCAGGCTGTCACGCTCGGCTCATTAATCGCGCCTGCCCCTCGGTGCCTCCGAACTTTTTAGCCTTCTCGTCCGAAGCCTTTCGAGCAATCTCCGTTTGTGATATATTTAACATGCGAGGATCGCCAATGATGATGCCCTTGCCTTTGCCTTTATCGGCCATTTCGGGCTGAACCAAGACCTTTTTGCATGTGAGTTCTATTGTATTAATAGAAAATGGTTGTGTGTCCACTTGCATTTCCTAAAAAGCCAAGCGACCCTCATTTATGGTCGATCGTATCTGTCGACGAAAAACATTACAATCATTGGTGGCATGAGAAAAAGAATTATGCCACTTACAATAAGCATGCTTCTTTAAATCCTCAGGAGGAGGAATAGTATGAGTTAATTTAATGTTGCCATTTTTTAGTAACTCGTCAAATATTTTATCGCATTTGGCAACATTAAAAGTAAACTTAACTTCTTCTTGTCGATTCTTTCGAATCCACTGTAAAGCAGAACATGCAGAAGGTTTAGCTTGTCCTAGCCAAACTAGTTCGGCGGTATATACATCCGTGGATTCATCGTCTCAATTATTGTATCCCACTAGATGCATCTTATGGCTAGCCGATTTTGATGTTTCCTTACTTTGACTTTCACAGGTCATAGCCCGCTGGTGCAAGTGCACTAGCGAAAAGAATTGGGTGCCATCTAATTTCTCTTTTAAGTAAGGTCGCAACCCATTGAAAGGCAACCCTGTTAGCTGTTTTCCATGACATGGATCTGAAAGCATCGGTTTCTAGTGTCCCGGAACCTCCGGATATAGTTATTAACCGATTCTTCAGACCCCTGTCGGACTAAAGCTAAGTCAGCCAATTCTAACTCATGTTCTCCTAAGAAGAAGTGTTCATGAAATTTCCACTCTAATTCTTCCCAAGAGTTAATAGAGTTCGGTGGCAAAGCTGCGTACCACACGAATGCGGTATCGATAAGGGACAACGAGAATAAATGAATGCGGTAGGCTTCCCCATCAGCCAATTCTCACAATTGTGCTATGAATTGGCTTATATGTTCGTGCGTGCTTTTCCCACCTTCACCAGAAAATTTAGAGAAGTCTGGTATCCTAGTCCCCTGTGGATATGGCACGGTGTCGAATCGGTGGCTATAAGGCTTCCGATACGATTGCCCTGTACCTGACACACTAACACCGAGTTTGTCCCTAAACATCCTGGCTACCTCATCTCTGATCCTCTCTGCCATGTCTGGCGACCATCCATTAAGTTTGTGGGTGGAAATCTCAAGTTGTCTGACATCACTCTGTCGGCTTTCCTCCTAGGGATGTCTGAGGTGTGTGTTAGGTATCCAATTAATGTCACCAGCTGCTGCCCTATACCTCTCAGGCTCTCTAGTGGCCGAACAATATTCAGCCCTATGTCCATGAGTTGGTATGGTATGGTTATAATGTGTTGCTAGTGGGGCACTATAATGTTGTTGCGATGAGTGTGGGAACTGTGTGTATTGTGCAGCTCTTGGTTCTGCGTATGCATGCCCGGACGGTCCGGCATAAGGGGCCGGATGGTCCACGACTGGGCCAAACGGTCCGAAGGTATATCCGGACTGTCCAGCCGTATATGGTGCTGCCAGGGTAGTCTCGTACCTGGACCGTCCGTCGTAAATGGCTAGACGATCCACGGTCGAGCCAAATGGTTAGGGTTGTACCCAGACAGTTCGGTCATATATGGCGCAACTTGGACGGTCTACGCGTGGACTCGTGTAGAGTCAGATGGTCCGACGTAATACGCCGGCCGGTTCATGCCAAATCCGGACGGTCCGGCGTAAGATATCGGACGGTCCGCGACATATCCGGACGACCCGGCATAAGGTATCAGACGGTCCGCGACATATCCAGATGGTCCGGCGTAATGTACCGGACGGTCCGTGATGGGGCCAAATTGTCCGGGGTTGTACCCGGATGATTTGGCCATGCACGGTGTGACCTGAGCGTTCTGTGTGCGGGCCTCGTCGGGTCAGACGGTCCAGCGAAATACGCCGGACGGTCCGCACTATAATCGAACTGTCTGAGATGAGGCTCGGACGATCAGGCCACGTCCAGAACCTGCCACGTGCTTAGTGGCGGTGGCTGATGGTGACACAAAAGCGTGCATCGGCATACCATATGATGGTTGGGTCTAGGGCTGGACAAAATACTCGCGGCTCGTTGGCTCGCTCGGTTCGTGGCCAGCTCGGCTCGGCTCGGATCGGTTCGTTTGAAATTTTTCACGAGCTGAGCTGGCATCCTAGCTTGGTTTCTTAACGAGCCAGCTCGGTTTGTTAACGAGCCAGCTCGCGAGCTAAACGAGCTATCACATTTCAGCAAAACAAAACTATATACATATCATGTACGTAACAATTGATGAATATGTTATATGTATGTGTGGTGTATATAACCTATAAGTTAAACTAATGATTGATAAATTATGTCTATGTATGAAATTGGTCTATGCGAATATAAGTGTGGGTTAAACTGCTGAACATGTGTGTGAATAGTGAATTGATGAGTGATGAGTGGTGTTAATTTGGTGTTATATTGATGCGGTCTGTGAAACTATGAGTATAATTACTATTTTATGTTGTTAAATTAGCTTAAAATTAACTAGAAATTGATTATTATATACATATTATTTTTTCTGCTCTGGCTCGCGAGCTAAACGAGCCAGCTCGAGCTCGTAAACGAGCTGAGCCGAGCTGACTCTGTGGCTCGCTACCTTAACGAGCCGAGCCGAGCCAGCTCGTTAGCTTAACGAGCCAGCTCGAGCACGAACGAGTCGAGCCGAGATGGCTCGATATCCAGCCCTAGTTGGTCAAGGGTGACCCATTTGTAGCCGATGTGCTTGGCGCGGGTGGCTCTGTATTAGACTCTCGCGATGGAAAGCTAGGAGCAGCTGATTTCTCGTATGAATGTGGATGCATTTTAATAGATTCAGCTACATAGTGCTTTAACTGATCTCCTTGTTGATCCATGAAAGTCGTAAGAGATAGATATGGAGCACTTACAGCAGGACCCTGAAGTGGAGATAGGAGAGATTCCATATCGATCTCCCCTTGACGGATGATCTTCTGGTGGCGATCCACCGTGAAGTGTGACAAGTACTTTTCCGTCGCCTCTTTGCGCCGTTCGAAGAGTTTATGCAGCAGTTTTGCCTCCTTCTTGTCGCGTTGTTCGTTCCATTGCCGCATCACCTCTTTCTCACCGCGTATTACAAGGTCCTCAAAGGGTCTTTGGTCATCAGCCGGGAGTGCCTCCATGGCTGGCTTGATGATGTTGGTGGTGGAGATCTTGGTGTGATCCTTAGAACCGGCCATCTATGAGCCGATTTTTAGTAGATCTAGACACCTATTCCCCAGCGGAGTCGCCAAAAGTGTGTTGACGCTGATTTGGGCGCCAACCACTGCGATGACAACCAGCGGCGGTGCCCTCTGTAGAGGCGCGGACGGTCCACGGCCAGGGGGCGGATGGTCGGCGACCTGGTACAGGGGCTAGTGTTCCTGCCTCTGCCTGACGGGCCGGACAGTCCGCGCCTATAGGCCGGATGGTCCGCGTGTACGCAGCGTCGGCGAAAATCGCCGGTGGCGCTTGGATCTCGCTCCCGGGAGGGACCCCATCAGGGATGAGAGATCCTAGGTGTTGTCTAGGCTGGGCAGGCCGACCTAAGCACCTCTAATCGGCGTAGAACCGAAGAGAAGCGAAGAATTTAGGGATTAAGAGGCTAAACTAGGACTAAACTAGAACTACTCCTAATGCATAAGGTAAAAACGAGAAATATACTTGATTTGATTAATTGTTTGGGGCTCAATCGGCCGTAGTCTTTCATCTATATAAGGGGGGTCTGGATCCGCTAGAAACTGTTTATTGAGCTAATTTCGTGGTTTTAGGTAACAAATCCTACGATAAACTAGGAACTCTAACTGACTCTGCGCACGCGCGGACCGTCCGCGCTACCACCGTGGACCGTCCGGATCGCGGACCGTCCGGCCTCAAGGTCAGACCGTCTGTGTTGCCATTTTCTGTGTTCAACAGTTGCCCTACTTCTTCACCGTCGTCCGCTAAGGGATCCGGCATGCACAGGCGTTTCAATGGTTTAGTGATCCAGAAGAGCTGGGAATGCCGATGTGCCTCGTTGCGTCCCTGCACAGAGCCTCTAGTTCGAAGCAGAAGGGTGGCAAGACTAAACCAAGTAGAACAGAGTACAAATTCGTTTCTGTTATTAAATTCATATGCATATTAGGTTCAGTAATGTAATGTGTTCTGCACGCTCCTGCTCAAATGCAAGTTAGTTTATATGAACATCGCACACTTTTGACAGGGTAAGAGGCTGAACCTCCCAATAGCAGTTACCGTATCAAACAGGAGCCAACGACAACGAGCGATGTTGTAGAGCAGGGCGATCAGGCGAGCATGCAGCGATAGGGCAAGCAGGGATAGGAGATAGGACGTGAAGGCAACGGTGGAGGGACATGAGTGTTCAACTGTTCATTCTATTTTTTATACCCACAAAAGATAATCCAAAACATATAGTTATAGTGGGGTATTTTATCTAGTAAGCGGGGTTTAAGCAGGGTAATTAGGCGAGCGTAACGAATGTCGGGGGTTTTTGACGGGCGGCAACGAGGAGTGACTAAAAATGCAAAAATCATAGTAGTTTGAGAGAGAGTTGCGCAGGGGGCAAAAATAAATATCTAGGACATGTTTGAAAGCAAGGATGCTAGAGAAGATTGGAGAAACTAAAATTCTATTGTTATTCAATTAGCAAGTAAATTTTAGTCCCTCCAATTTTTTTTGTATCATTGGTTTCAAACAAGTTCTTATAGTTTTTCGTGTTCAGATGATTTTTTCCCTTTTATATTAGAAGTGTTTTTACACGACCATATCAGACGAGTGAGGACATGTACTACGATGTTGGGCTTCTTTTGGCCTAAGTGGGACGACAGATTGGTGGCTAAGATCCATGTTGTGGACTCGAAAGAAAAGGGGAGCATGCTGGTAGGCCAGTCAAGGGGTCGTTCGGCCGAAGAACAGTGTCGCAATGTGAAAATGTTTTATTCCTTTTATTGTATTTTCTTAAGAGCAATAATTATAAGAATATTTGTATAATAACCTTGAGAAATGTTTTAAATCTATGCCTGCTGAGAAATTAGGTTAGTGTTTTTCTGAGTTTTAAGTTTAAGTTTTAAAGTTTTAGTTAAGTTTTTTCACTACAAGTAATCATTTTATTCTCAATTGAACTGAACTTATAATATATGATGTTAATGCTAAGTTCTTTTTAAAATATTGTATTCTATCCTAATTATGACGAAAGGGGATTTAGAAATAGAATAGTTTTCACTCATATACATGTTTAATTTAAAACAACGTTGAATCTACATGCATTCTGATCTAAGTTTGTTTTTTTATAAAGCATCACCATCTAAGAGCTCAAACACACTGAGTGTAATTCTGAACTTGATGCATTAAGTAACTTCAATTATTCCTCTGGGAGGCTAAGATAAATTATGCCATTGATAATTTGAAGCATGTTGGCTCTTGTTGGCATTGTTTTAATTGTGATGGAACAAATCAGAATCATCCAATTGTCTTAGTGTGAGCGACAAGTGAAGAGGCATGCTAACTAAGTGTCTGGGTTGGCTTGGCAAGGATATCTTCAGCAACGTTTTCTATATTCATTCTCCATATATGCCCTTTACAGTCTTCTTTAAAAGACTTTATCATCTGTATCTCTTTTATCTTCAGCAGCATCCTCTATATCTTGTCCTCTATACATAAATACCTATATTAGATATATATTTTAAACTTGTTGTTTTAAAGTATTCTAATGGATATAGGAGAAAAGAGAGAACCTCTATGTATAGAAAATCCAGTAGCATCCTCCATATTTTGAGTATCGTTTAGAGGATGCTCCTTTTAGAGTTCATTGATGGAGAGCCTACTCTTTTATACTTTTTCTATTCCGAATTACAAGTTATTCTAAATTTTCAAGCCAATGAATTTTAAATTTAACCAAGATTACAGAAAAGGTTATAAAGATTTATGACATCAAATAATTACACAATGAAAACACAATTAATAAAAAAAATCTAATGACACTTATTTGGTATCGTAAACATTATCGTTATTGTATAAATTTAATCAAACTTAAGATGATTTTGGCTCTACAAAAAAAAACTAAAATGATTTATATTGCAGGGACTAAAGTTTAGCGTATGTCACATCGAATGTTTGAATGCCAAGTACGACTATAAAATGTAGTGTAATTACAAAACTAATCACATAGATGAAGACTAAATGGCGAGACAATTTTTGAACCATAATTAATCCATGTTTAACAAATGTTTAATGTAGCATCACATAAGCAAATCATAGACTAATTAGACTTAATAGATTCGTGTCGTCGTTTAATCTTTATTTGTGTAATTAATTTTATAATTAAATTATATTTAATATCTATAACTAGCATCTGAACAACTAATGTGACAGGTACTAAATTTTAGAAGTGAGAAAACAAAAAGGTCATAACTTGGAACGCACGAGGTATTTGTTTTTTTTTCTCGTTTTCTCTTTGCATAAGATAGCGCTGTGTGGCCTAATAAAGCCTAAATAAACGCTGAAGTCTGAAGAGCGGCACTTGAAGCATTGGACACGCGTGGGGTGTGATGACTGGCGGTGAAGAATTGGTGATGGGCCTTGAGGAAAGAAAAACCAACATGCTCATGATCTCTGCGAGGTACGGTGAGCAACACATGAACAGTGCAGTCTAGAACACAAAATGGTTGCCCAATGTACTTGCTAGTCCCAGCAACGAACGAGAGGCCATCTGTCACAGATGAGTTTGTTCACGCGATCTTGGCACGCCCCAGTACTGTACGGGAAGCAAGTACGCGTAGTACATGATTGATAACATGAACGTGAACATGATGATCCTGACCTGCGGGGTACAGGTCTCGCCGCTTGTAAGTACTCCTGCTTACTTTGTACTGGGAACTGGGCCGGTCGGCCGGAAACCAAGCCCAGCTGTTCATGTTCCCTTCGTGGCTGAAACTGAACACCAAGAATATATTTCCTCCGTACTGAGAGACAGTGAGACCAAGTGACCAACCAACGTTGGGTCCAAAGGCCCACCTTGTCTGGAAAGTGGGACGCTTTTGCCACTTGCGGCGATCCATTATCCGGTTACGTTACGTTGTTATCGGCCAGCGGCACCTTGACCTCGTGCCTGCTCGTCATCAGCCACCACGCGCGCTTGCGATTGGGATTGGCATTGCCATTATAACATCCTCCAGAAAAGCACCCCCACGTCCCCACCCAATGCATCACCCAATGCTTCTCCATGAGTAGTATAGAGAGGTACACAGACAAGCGGTCAGATAAATGCGCATCTCGTTGGTACATCCCCAAAACACCCCCAATGCATCGTTGATTTGCATGCACATGTAGTTGGCCCAGCAGGCAGTCCCGCTTTTGGAAGGGGTCCACCAGTAGGATCCGAGCTTTTTGCGGTGAGCCAGAGGATATGCCAGTGCACTGCCACCCACGTGGTGCCATGAACCCGAGCCAGCCGTGACGTCACAGCCGGAACGAGCGCGATATATGGACTGGACAGTGATGCACGTGCGCCCCCGCAGACCGGAAAAGCTTGTAGCCTTAATTTGGAGAGAAGCTAACGTCTCGTAGGTTCTTTGATGTTATAAAAGGGACCCCTACATACCTTCAAGCAGTACACAAGCACCTCAAAACCTACACAACATTCTGATACATCACGACCACGCCTCCGAGTGATTCTAGATAGACTTGAGCGCTGTTTTTGAGCTGTAACTCTGTCGGTGTGTTATTGTGATCTTGTCTTTGCATCTCTTGCGTGTGTTGTTGTGATTTGCTCCTGTGTGTGTTTTCTTTCTCCCTCCATTACTCTGTTTTTTATTGTGATCATTGTGTAAGGATGTGAGAGACTTTAAATTGTGGAGTTTCCTCACTCACAAATGGGATATTGAGATATAAGGAAGAACCGTAGTACTCAAGTTTGATCTCTAGATCACTTGAGGGGGTTAAGTGCAACCTTCATCCATTGGGACACCACAAACATGGAGTAGGCAAACATATTACGCTTGACCGAACCACGGGATAACAATCATCGTGTTTCTTGTGCTATTTACTTTACTACGATTTTTCTTCTAAGTTATGTACTCTCACTTGCGATATTGCTCTAGGTCTAATTCATATCACGATAGAGCAATCAAGTGAAGGGAACATCTCTCTGTCTCCTCTCAAATTTGGTTTAATTTGCTCTAACTCTAACTTTTAGACCAAGTTTGTGTGTTTTAAGTTAATTTTCGTAGGATCACCTATTCACACCCTCTATGCGCACTCAACTGATATCGGAGTCAGTCTCTTCCGTTGGATCTAACAACCCGAAGAAATGACCAACGATGCTAAAGGGAATGGCAAGGCGATCGATGAGAAAGAGACACTCAACAACAAGTCCAAGAGAGAAAATCATGTCGACTCGAGATCCGGGAAGAGGAGGGAAGGCAAGAAGAAGAGGATCAAGAAGATTATCTACTACGACAGCGACACCTCTTCGTCTTCACCAAAGGACAACATCGACATCTCCCCTTCAAAGAAAAAGACGGTCAAACAAAAACTACTCTAAGACGTCTTTTAATTATTCATGTATTCGTTACAATGTCAATGCTCATTTATTGTCTATTCTCTTGGCGAACCTCCTCACTGTGATGGCGAGGATTATTTTTGGTGCAGTCATAAGATGCGCAATCATTTATTTTCTCTTCATCCTAACATTTGGGACGTAGTAGAAAATGGGAAGCATGTTGTAGATAGTGATCGTGAGAGCTACAATGTTATTCATATGCAAGAAATGATTCATAAAAATACCAAAGCTACTACTGTGCTTCTAGCCTCTCTATACAGGGATGAATACAACAAAGTTAGTGGCTTGGACAACGCTAAGAAGATTTGGGACACCCTCAGGATTTATCATGAGAGAAACGATGTCACCATGATCACCAAGATGGAGTTGGTTGAGGGTGAACTTGGGAGGTTTGCCATGAAGAGGGGTGAAGAGCCAACTAAAACATACAACAGGCTCAAAATCCTGATGAACAAGATATGGAGATATGGGAGCACAAGATGGACGGATTGCAACGTCGTGCGACTAATGTTAAGGTCATTTACCGTCTGTTAGGGGCCTTCTATGCCGAAGATCACTCGTTTAACATGTTGCTTTGGCACAAACAAGTGTATTTCAGGAACATTTCCACTGGTGGATGAAGCTGACCTTCGACCGAGGCAGCGTACAAAGAAGCTTCGTCTCTGCACGCAAGTGGTGAAGATGACAGCCGAAGTCGATAACTTCAGATATAAGCCAAAGGGGAAGCTACCAAACAACGAAGGTCGAAACCCACACAGCCGAGGATGGAGAAAATATGTTATTGTCCTAATATCATTTGTTAACAATGTGTATAAAACCTTGATGGGCATTATTGTAATTCTATACAAAGGCGGTTCATCTTCCCTATAAATAGATGAACAGTGCCCTGCAGAAAGTACCTTTTTCGAGGGCACAACTTTGTGTTGCTTAGCTTTTGAAGTACCTTCGTGTCACCTTGCGTTAAGGAGCCGAAGGTATGCTTGTAAACTCATCTAATGTAAAAAAGAGATGGAATAAAAATGCTAAGGCAAAGAAGATGGGTTTCGTAGTTTATGGTGTAATGTGTTTCACTCTGCATTGTTTCATTTATACTTCTTTATAAAGATATTCGTCCTTCACATTAACACTTCGAAGTCAAGGACAGAGAACTACATTCTTAACTTGTGTTGTGTTAGTCGCCTAGAGGGGGGTGAATAGGCGAGACCTGAAAATTATGACTTTGAACCCAGACTAGATCCCTCGATTAGCGGTTAGAACAAGATGAACAATTATCGGAGTATAAAACTAAGTCCTTTGCTTGCAAAGAGTATTGCTTTCAAAGGATGCGGAATTAACAAATCAACACAACTAAACTATCTATGGAGAATAAAGCAAGAGGGCTTGGACAAGAAGAGAAATAACACAAGTTCTTTCTTGCAAGGCGTTGCTTCTATATATGAGAATTTAACTTAAGGCAACACAAAGTAATATCAACAAAGAATAGTGCAAGAGAACTTAAAGCGGGAGAAGACAAACAAATCACAAGCAATAAACATAAGTGACACGGGTGATTTGTTTTATCGAGGTTCGGTTCACTAAGAACCTAATCCCCGTTGAGGAGTCCACTAAGGACGTGTCTTTTTCAACCCTTTCCCTCTCTCCACCGATCACCAAGACCAGCGAGTGCTTCTTCTTAATCTCAAGGATCACTAAGACCCCACAAGGACCACCACACACTTAGGTGTCTTTTGCTAGCTTTACAAGTCTCCAAAGAGTTTGAAGGAAGATGAATGGGAGTCAAAACTCTATGCTCAAATGATTAAAAGATGTAGCACACACTTTATCTCACTGATTCTCACAAGGCACTATCGCTAAACACACATGAGTAGCTCTGTTTTGCTTGATCTCTCTTTTGTGGCACTTGTGAGGCTTTGATGTGGCCTAAATCTTGTGTATGAGATAGATCAATGAATGGAGGTGGTTGGGAGGGCTTGGATATGTCAACTATATGCCTTGATATGTTGCTTGGGCTCCCACACCTTGAAATGGCCGGTTGGGGTGGTATTTATAGGCTCCAACCCCCTATATGGCATGTTGGGGAGTTGTTCTCAAATGCTATGAATTAAGAACAAGGCAACACAAAAAGAAGTTAATGGTTAATGGCCTTCGTCCTTCGAAGCATTATTTCCCTTAGAATATAATGATCTTCGGATGAAGGTCATGAAGGACATACCTTCATCACCACCGTTTACATTGATGAAAGAAGAAGTATATGGAACATGAGAAATAACATGAACAATCATATAACATCATTTATATATCCTTTTTATATAGTCATGAATGAATAAGAACAATATTAAATTACATTTGTACCTTCGGCTTGACAGAAGGCAAAGATACAGGTGTGACGCACGAACGAATACAAGTCAGCGTAAACAGTGCAGGGGTACTGTTCACCTATTTATAGGCATGGGACGCAGCTCGGTTAAAATTACATTTATGTCCTCTACAACTAGTTACAATCATGACACAAATTACCATGGGTCGATTGGTCTTTTCATCTCTAAGTCGGTGCAACCCTTCATATCAAGGCATGTCGCTATGCCAAAGCTCCCTTGAAGGTAGCTTCGGCGTGTACCTTCGCGCTATGCTTGCTTCTGTGTTGATCTTTCAAAGGTGTTTCTTCTCAAAGGACCTTTGGCAACGAAGCATACCCCCCAACAGTAGCCCCTTCGTGGTGCTAGATCATTTTTCGTAACGAGCTTGATCCGTGAAAATATCTCCAAAGCTTCGGAATGCCGAAGGTCCGAAAAACACCTTTCCTGAGCTCGTTGTCGAGAAACGATTAAAATATTCCAAGCACAATGTGGCCCACCATGCGGCGGGTACGCACGGTCTGGCGATTCTCCTCCCAAGCGCTGGGTGGTCCACCGTTCAGCAGGTGCGAGTAACTGTTCAGCGAGTGTGGGCAACTTGGCGATTCACCTTCCCACCTCCAGCACTATATAAACATACGGGTAGGTATGAAGTTACCACAGCATTGAGTGCCATTGCACTGTTGTGCTGTTAAAAATTTTAACCATGGCCGAAGCTTTTTTACTGTATTTTCGAGCAAGCCATCATTCTGGATTAGCTTCAGCAAAAGAGGGAGCTTCGTCAAAAAACTGTAAAAAACATCAACTTCGTAAGAACTGCAAGAAATTCAACATCAGATGGCCAGAGTATGCTCAACTGCGAGGGTGACCCGTGACGGAGAGGAGGCCGAAGCCATCGAGACTGCTCCGATCTCCGAAGTGATGAAACAATCAGAACTAGTTGTGACAGAGGGAGCCATTGAAGAAGGTGCACCTGCTGCCGAAACTGAACAAGATATTGAGGAAGAAATCGCTGATGAAGAAGAAGAGGATTATAGTATTCTGATCCCATCAAAACCCAACCACTTGGATTTTGAAAAATCTGCTTTTTCTGAAGCTAATATGCCCATGATGATGAAGCTGGGCTACTTCGGAGAAACTGAGAAGAAGCTGATTTGATTTGCCGGGGAAGAAACCACTCTGACACCGAAAGATGATGAAGTGGTAGTTTTCAAAAGTTTTTTTAGAGCAGGATTACGGTTTCCGCTGAATGAGATAATTGGAGAAATTTTGGATAATTATGAAATATTTCTTCATCAGCTGACCCCTAACGCCATCGTTAGGCTCAGTATTTTCATTTGGGCCCTTTGAAGCTAGGAGATGGGCCCAAATGCCGAAGCTTTTTGCCGAGTGTATGAGCTACATTACCAGACAAAGGCCAGAGAGGACAGACTCCACGAAAATTTTGGCTGTTATAACTTCACGTATCGTAAGGATACGAAGGCCCCGATCCTGAGCTATCGGACCAAATGGCTGGAAAAGTGAGTGATTTTATATCAAGGCTGATGAGAAGAAGAGGGAGAAGCTGAAGACGCTGGTCATGAGCCCACTGAGCCTAAGCTTCAGGATGACCAGACCCCTGTGTAACACGAAACTAGGGTTACCATGCCAGCTAGCTGTAGTAGAATTTAGAGTGGTGGCTGAACATGTAAGCACTAGGGATCTAGTGCAAGAATACTTGGCAAACAGGGTATCTCCAACATTGAGTGAATGGAGTATGCCGAAGCTAAAAGGATCAAAGAAGAAGGGTGAACTTGTTCGATTGCCCTATCGCTTCAAGTTTGAGAAACAATTCAAAGAGCCCTGCCAGGAATGGCTAGAAATGATTGAGACTATGTGCAATGAAATTCTAGACAGTTATATGTAAAAAGAAGATCAGCTGATGACTGTGGCCTTCGGCACCCGAACAAAACGAAGGTTGAATCGAGTAATGGATGCTTTAAACTTTGAATACTCTGATTATGAACGACTGAGCAAGGGTGCCGAAGGACCAAAGAGAAAGAGGGTTGTCAGTGTTATGAGCAGGCAAGCTGCTAGGATGGTTAAGGAGGACAAAAAAACTCTGAAAAAGAGAAAATCCAGTCTTGAGCCGAAGGTGGCTACTCCGAAGAAAAGAAAAACTGCAACTCTAGAGCCTAAGGTGGCTGAGATAGAAGAGGGAGCTCCTTCGACACCTTCTGCTCCCGAAGTAGAAGAAATTCTAAAGGTAATGACCGAATCCGTACCTATCAAGCTGCTAAGTCCACTGGGCCGCAACTGACGAAGCTTTTACAGAAGAAGGACGAGCCTTCGGCAGCGAAGAAGGCGGTTGGGCCAAAAAAGCGAAGGATTGTCACTGTTATGCAAGCTATTGAAGAAATGCCACCGCCGCTCTAAGCGTCAAAAATAACACCATCTGCCGAAGTTGCTGCTTCTGCCAAAGCTACGACTGCAGAAGCTACCAACCTAGAAAGTACATTATCTGATATCGATAAAGTGCTATTGGATTTGGCGACGGAGGAGGCTACCGCGGCTACAGAGGGAGTCCTGGCTGCAGAAGAGACTGTTGTAGTCACAGAAAAAGCCATGGCCGTAGTGCCTGGAAAAGGAAAAAGAAATTGTCGAAGATACTTTGGAAGATCAGGGCTTCTGCTTTCAAAATTTAATTGGTCAATAATTATCCTAGACCGAAAAAGAGGAGCTGCAGGAGTATGCTATATCCTGTGGCTACCAGCCAGGAGCCATGCTCTTCGGCGGAATTAACGAAGAAGCCTTAGAATGTATTTGAGATTGAACTGGAGCAAAGATTATTAGCACTCTATCGAAGAGTGTTGATTTTCCGAAGCTCGAAGCTGACATCAGCAGCTACCAATGACAACATATCGCCGGTAGCTTATTCTATGCTAATTTCAAGGTAAAACTTTTGTCACACCCGGTTTTAGAAGGCAAACCGAATGCGAACCATGTACGTGCCAGGATCAGTTATTCACGTACACAGCAGTTACATAACATGGACATCATCACATAGTGCTCAAATAGTATTAAAAGGGGAAATAATAGTCGATTACATCATACGTCTGAGACGTCCATATAGTTCTTACAATAAATCAAAGTGCGAAAACGAAACGTAGATAATGCGGCCTCCACAGGCAGCCGACTGGGGGTTGCCGCTAACCCACGCCTAGAACTCGCCGTAGTCTTGGAACTCCTGGAAGTCTCCTTCCACAACTTCATCTTCTCCTGAGCAGTGGTTGCAACACGGACAACCTGGGGTGGGGGGGATTGGTGTGTAGAGCAAGGGTGAGTACACATCAACATACTCAGCAAGCATCCCGTTTGGCTGTAGTGGACTAGCTTTGTGTGGGGATAAGTCAAGCAGTTGCTTTTAGTTGGTCAGGTTATTACTTACTAGTAGAAAGCCAGGTTTTAACATTAACCCAAGTTATTAGCCCAATGTATCCTTTCCAAACGGAAAGAATACCACTTACCAACACCATAATCATAATCAGAACCATCAATCTCATTGCCACCTGTACCAAAATGTCTCTGATCAAGTATCACTAATCTCTGGAGCTCCCTTGGTCGCTCATAACCGTGAGCACGACTGATATATCAGTTTCATAACACTCTGCAGAGGTTGTGCACTTTACCCATAAGCCGTGATTCCCTCTCTAGCCCGGGCTTGCAAGACCCTTATTCACTCCCAAGGTGAATGGCTAGGGATTCACTATGAAGCCTTTACAAAGATTCCTCGGGGCTGTAGCCACCCGTTAGGTTTCCTAAATGTACCGCACTCCTCCCCAAGGGACAAATCAACCTTGTAGAGCGAGCCACATACACCGAGCCCCATTGACGGCACAACGGCTAAGTGATCTACACCCCGGTTCCTCTAATTATTCAACTAAGGGCGTCCCATTCCATTCTCATGGTTGCATCAAGTATGACATTTGATATCGCATTCATTATGGTTAGAAAGAAACGGGGAAAGGTCTCGCAGGGGGTTAAATCTTATGCACTAATGATTAGTTAAATTATGCGCTCTAGTTCCAATTGGTTCTAACAAAAGAATTTAGTTATATGCACTAATAGAAACCTAGTCATTTTTAGTTGATCAACATTGAACGAGATAAACAATTGATTATATGAATTAACTAGCGTAACGGAATTCTAAATTAAGTTTCCCATTTCAATAACATGAACAATGATTAGCCTGCCTAAATAACAATGATAACAGAAAGTAAAATAAAATAAATAAAATAAAATAAAAAAAATAAAAGGGGGGGGGCGGTTGAACCGGCCAGGGCAGGGGCAGGGGCGGCCAAGCCGGCGGCAGGCGGTTGAACCGGCCGGGGGGCGGCCGAGCTGGGCGGCTGGGCTGGCGGGGCGCGCAGGGGCGGCTGGGCCGGCTGGGGGCGGCCAGGGGCGCGGCCAGGGGGCGCGGCCAGGGGCGGCCAGGGGGAGAGGAGGGGAGAGGGGAGGGGAGAGGGAGGGGAGAGGGGAGGGGAGAGGGGAGGGGAGAGCTCACCGGGGGATGGGGCGGCCGAGCGACGGCGGGCGGCGGTTGGGCCGGCGGCAGGGGCCGCCGAGCCGAGGCAAGGGGGCGGCGGCGGCTGTGACGGAACCTCCCAAGTAATCAGGCCCACCTACAGTTGTCCTTGTCTAACAGACATCAGACACCCTGTAGATGTTCCTAAGTTACTTGACAAGCTCGGTATCTTTCCTTACCTCACCAGGAACGTTTCACCCGTCTTGCAGACATTACAGATCATCGGAGATGAAGATATGCGGAAGCGATTTACATAAACTTACATTTATTTCCAAAGAAAGCTCGAGTTATATTATTACAGACCAGTCTAAAAAGCGAGTGCATAAAAGTAATAATTATACAAACCGGGGAGACACAAACTTCTCCCGAAGGACTAAAACAAAAGATCTTAAGATGGAGGACCGAGTCCTCCCGCACTTCAGTCTTGGGTTTCATCTTTGGGAACCACCTTAGCACAGAAGCAGCAAAAGTCTGCTACTTCCCCACCTAAAAACAACAAAGGGATAAACCCTGAGTATGGAATTACTCAGCAAGTCTTACCCGACTAAGGAAAAGACTCTCAAGGGTATGCTGGATATATGGGAGTCAAGGTAAGGCTTCTCAATAGTCAAAGACTCTGTTTTGCAGAAATGCTTACTAAAGTGGATCCTTAAAAATCCAATTTTATTTGTCAAGTTAGGTAAAATTACCTGCACTAGAGTTCTTTCTACCCTAGTTCAATCACTGGTCCTGCACTAGCCAATTTCTTAACCAAAAACCCATCATCTTTAGTGGAATGCTACGTGTAGGTCAGTGACCAAGTCTTCATAACCGCGAAGGTACGGCGATCCGAATCGATTATACTCAGCTGAGGATCTCCAATCACACGACATATGTAGCACTTAACCCTTGCATATGTCAACCCGCCACCGGGGTTCTTAAGACCGGATCAGGTTCACGCAAACCGAGAGCACAGATACACCACCGTCCAGCCTCTTGCCACGGAGGGTACACGCTACTCTCGCCACCGCTCCACTCCCATTTCGTGTTATCTTATTCCGGCCTTAGTCTGCCCGAGGCAAGGCTTACCCATGACGAGGCATGTGACCAGTTAAAGGGTCCTCGATCATCAAGCCTACATCGACAAGGTCCTTAATCGACTCAGACGGAGACACTACACCGAGACTCTCTTCTCGTGCAAGTCACCCGCCCGGTCTCAGCTTACTCATTTCAAACCCAAAGTTTGGTACCTGACAGAGGTACATCTTTTCCGATGTTGAATCCATCACGGCCGTGATGGATCCACCATCAAGTTTTATTTTCGAAAACATCCCTCCCACTTTGCCAAACATCTTTTGTAAAAAAAATCCTTTTGTTTTTCTAGAGCAATACTAAGCATAGTAAAACCTTTTTGTAAAAACCGGATTTCAAGGAGGGTAATCAAGATCAAGGAAGGTAATGCAGGAATTGTTTAATCAATCAACTCCTATCACCTAATGCATCAAACAAGTGAGAAAGATTTTAAAAACATCAAGGGAAGTGGCAAATGCACCGAGGCTTGCCTTTGTTATCAGAGGTGTCTTGCTCGGATCCACAGATATCAAAATAAAAGCAGTTGTCTGCCTGAGGATCAGAGGTGGGTGGTATCCCTTCTTCAAAAACTTCTTCTTCTTCTTCTTGCTCTAATATAACCATATACATGCATAAGAATGGATGTCATGGAATGCTCATGAGGATGCAAAGATAGCATAAACTTATTATTTATGTCTTGAGTACAACTTTCCTTCACGGTACTCCGAGAACCTAGGGTTTCCGGAGTCAGTAAAGGAGTTCATGGAGCAGGGGGGGTGGTTTTGGGTTTAGTGATCAAACAAGGTCCAAATCAAACCAAACTCTACCCATGGCTTCTAAATAATGTGATAAGCTCACATAAAAAGTTTGGGAAATTTTGGGCTTATTATTTATTCTCTAAAAATCCAGAATCAATAGTTTAGGCTATTTTAAATATCCTAAAATTCCCTATTCAAACTAAAAATCATAAAACTATTTTTATTAAATACTATGGAAAATAACAAGCCTAGGAAAATTGGTCTCATATTTTTAGGATTTTCCTACCATTTTCTACAGTTTTTCAAAGTTCTGCTGAAAAGGAAAAGAAGAAAGATAGGAACAGTAGTGGGCCGAATTCCGGTCCAGGCGGCCCAAGCCTGCGCGAAATCGCGCGCGCGCCCGCGAAGGAAGTTTTGCGCAGAGACCCTCGGGTTTTTGGTTAACTGGGAACGAGTTCTATTACTATTGTTATAAGTCGCTGACAGTTCACGAAAAGGTCCCCGGGTTCTTGTCAATTCACAACTCGCAGTCTCCGACGGCGTTCAAGCACGGCTGCGCTCCGGCGAGCAGCAGACCGGCCGAACGGGGCAACGGCTGAGCTCTCCGAGCGGTGGACACGAAATTGAGGTCGGCCTGACTACTTCCCCTAAGTTAATTGCACTATTGGTGGATCATGGAGCTCCGGCCACGGTGACCGTAAGCATAACGGCAACATGAGCGTGTTCCCGGCGATAGGCGCCGGTCTAGTTCAATTAAAGGGCTCGGCAAGCATCACGGAGACATGAGCATGCTCAAACGAAGGCGCAGAGGGCAGGAACCGACCTGTGGAGGGCTGACCACGGCGAGCTCACTACACGGCGGCGGAAAACAGATTTGGGGGCAACGAGAAATTCAGGCGAGCGGGTGGACGATCGAGTGTGGGGACGGGTGCTAGAGCTTCACAACTTCATGGCGTAACTAGCCCTGCCCTCAATTTATAGGCTCCAAGGACGGTGGCCGGTGAATTTCGAGGAGATGCGCGGCGGTCGGAGGAGACGAAGGTTATCGGCTTCGCGACTACGTGTCTACCGCCGTGGCGGGCTCACCGGCCTTGATGAGACAGCCGTGAGGGGTCACGACGGCACGGAGTAAGAGTTGAGCCACGCGGCACTCGGCCGAGAGGCGGCGGTCGACGGCGAGCGCTTTACCGCGGGCGGTGAGCTAGAGGAGATGTACCGTGGCCGAGCGGGGTGACTTCCAGCTCACCGGTGACGAGGGCCTTTACCGCGGCAGCCTTATCCGGTGACCGCCGAGCACGAATCTTGGCGAGCGGCGATCGACGGCGGCAGCTACCGGCGACGAGAACGAATACGATCTTCTTCAGTTAACCGGTCACTGTACCATGGCATTGCCTCATCAGAGCTTCTGACCGAGCGAGTTTAGCGTCCTTTTTCTCCAGATTTCATGTGACAACAGGTCCCAGTCTCTGCACCAAAGTTGTAGTGCTACATACCAGCTACAACTCAACTATAGGACTTGATCACATTTGAGCACAGGATCATGCTTGAATCTGGGCTAGAAGTTGATGTCAGTTCACTGCTAAACAGAATTTCAGATCAAACAGCCTGACAGCCAGTTTTGGACCGGGTTTTTCTCTAAATTCTTCTTAACAACTAAGCTCACAACCTTAAGCAAAGTTGTTCTCCTATAATGGGTCTTCAACTTTGATGTGGTGACCTAGGGTAAAAACCCTATACTTTGTAAATTACAAAGCCCCAAAGTTGAGCCCATTCACTGTTTTTCAGACTTAGAACAAAACTCAATTGAGGTCCATTTTGCATTTAAGTCCAAAACTTAGGGTTTGGCCTTCAAATCCACATATTTGTGATCCAATTGACTTAACACACTTATTTGACTTGGTTTTTGCACTTTAGTCCCAAAGTGGACTAATTTTGCACTTAGGCCCTAGGGTTTGGTTTTAGGGTTTCCGAGGGTTCTGATTAGGGTTTTTAATATCCCAGGGGTATAAATGTGATTCAACTTTATTGTTGGGGTCACTTTATGACTTTTACCCTAAAGCCTTTAGGTTTTCTCAACTTTGGTTAAGTTTTACCCCTTTAACCACTATTTAGGGTTAAGTCCTTAAACCAGGGTCCTATTTGTAAAACAGTAAAACAATACAACTTGTTTGAAATTTTTGCCTAGTGAATGCACTCTAGGTGTGTCAAACATATGCAATGCCCATGCTCATGATGCCATGCTCAAGTTTTAGTTATAGTAACACCAGGGGTGTTACATCCTTCCCCCCATAAAAGAATCTCGTCCCGAGATTTAAAGTCCTAGGGTGAGTAATGGAAAAGGAAATGTGTCATGTTTTTATTTCCTGATTTCTGGTACAAGGCAGGGGTGGTGTGGGGGTTTATTCCTTTATTACATAGCTATACAAACTTTACAACTTACAAGAGGCTAGGAAGCCTGGGAAATTCTTTTCTAAGAAATCTTGGGTTTCCCATGTAGCCTCATCTTCCGAATGCTGGTTCCACTGTATTTTATAAAACTTGAGAGTCTTTCTCCGGGTAACCCTGTCCTTTTGATCCAGAACTCGAATGGGATGTTCCGAGTACGTTAAATCTGGTTCCAGGACAACATCAGTCACTTCAGCGGTTCGATCGGGAACCCGAAGACACTTCTTCAATTGTGACACGTGGAACACATTATGCACGGCAGACAATGTTTCGGGGAGTTGGAGTCGGTATGCCACTGGTCCACATTGTTCAAGTACCAGGAATGGACCAATGTACCTGGGTGCAAGTTTTCCTTTAATCCCAAAACGCGATACGCCTTTCATTGGTGAAACCTTTAAGTAGACGTAGTCTCCTTCCAAGAAGTATAAGGGCATTCGCCGTTTGTCTGCATAACTCTTCTGACGAGCCTGTGCCTTCTTCATATTATGAACTATTTTCTGAACCTTTTCTTCGGTTTCCTTTACCATATCAGGCCTAAAGAAATACCTTTCTCCAGGTTCAGACCAATTTAGCGGAGTTCGACACCGTCGCCCATACAAAGCTTCAAAAGGTGCCATCTTGATGCTTTCCTGGTAACTGTTATTGTATGAAAACTCTGCTAGGGGCAAACATTCATCCCATTTTTGCGGGAAGTCCAGAACACATGCCCGCAGCATATCCTCAAGTATTTGGTTCACTCTCTCAGTTTGTCCACTGGTTTGAGGGTGATAGGCCGAACTGTGGAGTAACTTAGTTCCCAGGGATTTATGAAGTTCCTCCCAAAATTTGGATACGAACTGAGGTCCACGATCCGACACTATGGTCTTTGGAACACCATGCAAACTGAGAATACGAGCAATGTATAACTCCGCATAGGTAAGTACCGGGTAATATGTCTTGACCGACAGAAAATGAGCAACCTTTGTAAGTCGATCAACAATCACCCAGATAGAGTCGTACCCTTTTGCGGTCCTGGGCAATCCCACAATGAAGTCCATGCTTATGTCTTCCCATTTCCATGTTGGTGTTGGTAATGACTGCAATGGACCGGCGGCTTTCATGTGTATGGCCTTGACACGTCTGCAAGTGTCACACTTAGCCACATAGCGTGCAATTTCAATCTTCATCTTCGTCCACCAGTAGTGTTGTTTCAGATCATGATACATCTTAGTGCTTCCCGGATGAATGGAATAGCGACTAAGATGCGCTTCATCTAAGATTTGCTGGCGGAGTTCTTCATTCTTCGGCACTACTATGCGGTTGTTGAACCATAACACACCTTGATCATCTTCCTTGAAACATTGGGCTGTTCCAGCCCTGATCTTCTCTCGTATGTGCTTCATGCCCAGATTATCCTGTTGAGCATCAATTATCCTTTGCAAAATGGTTGACTCAAGCTTTAGTTGATTCAGAGTCCCTTGCTGGATTATCCCCAGGTTTAACTTTTCCATTTCTTGACACAAAGTGTTTTCGGAGGTCTTTACCATAAGACAGTGGCAGGAAGTCTTGCGACTCAATGCATCTGCCACCACATTGGCCTTGCCTGGGTGATAATGGATCTCCAGTTCATAGTCTTTAATGAGTTCAAGCCATCGTCTTTGCCTCATATTTAACTCTGACTGGGTAAATATATACTTCAAACTCTTATGATCTGTATATATGTGACAGATATTTCCCAGCAGATAGTGACGCCATATTTTCAGGGCATGAACCACAGCAGCTAGCTCGAGATCATGTGTTGGATAATGCTCTTCATGTCGGCGTAACTGCCTTGAAGCATACGCAATTACTCGGCCCTCTTGCATCAGCACACAACCGAGTCCACTGCCTGACGCATCACAATATACATCAAAAGGTTTAGTGATGTCCGGTTGAGCCAATACCGGAGCAGTGGTCAATAGTGTCTTCAGTTGCTCAAAGGCTTCATTACATTTAGAAGACCAATTGAACTTTGTATCATTCTTCAATAAACTTGTGATTGGCTTCACAAGCTTAGAAAAATCAGGTATGAATCTGCGATAATATCCTGCGAGTCCAAGAAAACTCCGGACTTGATGAACAGTCGTTGGAGGTTTCCATTCCAGAATATCCTTGACCTTGCTAGGATCTACCGCAATTCCCTTGGCTGATAACACGTGCCCCAGAAATTGAATTTCCTCCAGCCAGAACGCGCACTTGCTGAACTTGGCATACAGCTGATGTTCCCTCAGGCGCGTCAATACAATCCGTAAGTGCTGAGCATGCTCCTCTTCATTTTTAGAATATATCAAAATATCATCGATGAAGACCACCACGAACTTGTCTAACTCGGGCATGAACACCGAGTTCATCAAATAGGTGAAGTGGGCAGGAGCATTTGTGAGCCCGAAAGACATTACTAGGTATTCGAACAATCCATATCGCGTAGTAAACGCGGTCTTCGGTATATCCTCGGGCCGAATACGGATTTGATGATAGCCCGACCTGAGATCGATTTTGGAAAATACCCTCGCCCCAGTCAGTTGATCAAATAAGATGTCGATCCTTGGAAGAGGGTACTTATTCTTAATGGTGACCTCATTCAGGGGCCGATAGTCCACACACATTCGCAAGGTTTGATCCTTCTTCTTCACAAAGATGGCGGGACAACCCCACGGGGACGAGCTTGGCCGGATAAATCCCTTATTCAGCAGATCTTGTAATTGAATCTTCAATTCTGCTAACTCATTAGGGGGCATACGGTACGATCTTCGAGAGATAGGAGCCGTACCGGGCTTTAGCTCAATTACGAATTCTACATCTCTTTCAGGGGGTAGTCCAGGCAAATCTTCCGGAAATACATCTGGAAACTCACATACTACCGGAATGGTCTTGATTTCCGGTACAATGGCTTCAAATATTCTACTAGAAGCTTTGGCTGGATTGGTTTTGGGGAGAGATAAGAGAATTTCTTCTTGATTATAACTCAACCTGACAGTTCTGAGTTCAGTGTTGAGAATTGCCTTGTGTTGGGTTAACCAATTCATCCCCAAAATTACATCTATATCCTGGCCTCTTAGAACAATCATGTTAGCAGGAAAGTTCCGTCCGGCCATAGTTACTGGCACTCCATAGGCCACTTCTTTAGTAAAAATATGTCCCCCAGGTGAATGAATTTTAAATCCCTCCTTTGATTCATGACATGCAATGTGATGTTGCTCCACAAATGTCTTGCTAATGAAGGTATGCGAAGCACCAGAATCAAAAAGAATGATTGCAGGGTAACTGGCCACAGGGAACGTACCCATCATCACTGGCTCTCCCTCCGGTGTGGTAGCCACTTGCGTATAATATACTCGCCCCGTTTTCTTGGTATTCTTGCCCGAAGTACTTCCCTTGCCTGGAACTGAATTTCCCGATCCTTGCTGATTATTGGCCTGATTTTGCCGAGGATAGGGACAATCTTTAATAAAATGCCCAGATTTGCCACAGTTAAAACATCCAGTTGAAGAACTTGGCAGAGCAGGGAATCGAGTGCCTGGGGCACCCGGCTGACTTTGGACAGTAGGGGCTTTGTTGGGACGAATAATTATGGGCTGCTTGAAAGGGAAAGATGGTGCACTTGAACGGTTCTGGTTAGAGGGCCGGAGAATAAACCGTTGCCTCTTTACCGGGCCCTGATTAGGCCGATCACCACTGAATCCCTTACTTTTCCCAGAATTTGCATATTTAGCCTCCACAGATAGGGCTGTGCTGACAGCCTTTCCATAAGTAAGATCAATACATGCAGCCATTTTTCGCTGCATTCGGTCATTCAGACCTCTCATAAAACAATTCCTTTTCTTCAAGTCTGTGTTCACCTGATCAATTGCGTATTGTGACAGGTGATTGAACTTGTTGAGATACTGGTTAACAGTATCTCCCCCTTGCTTCAATTTCATAAACTCTTCTTGTTTCATGTGCAACACTCCCTCAGGAATATAGTGCTCGCGGAATGCTGCTTTGAACTCGTTCCATGTAATTTGATGGTTGTCCGGTTGGATAGCCACAAAGTTTCCCCACCAAGTACTGGCAGGGCCTCGGAGTTGCTGTGCCGCAAACAACGGCTTCTGGGTTTCCGAACAACGTAGAAGGCCAAATTTCTGTTCAATGACCCTTATCCATTCGTCAGCTTCGAGCGGATCTTCTGCTTTGACGAAGAAAGGCGGACGAGTCTCGGAGAAATCCAGATAAGTGGTCTCACGGAGACCCTGTTGAAATCCTCTTCCTGCTTGTTGCTGAAGCTGCTGCTGACCCGCCATCTCCCTCAGGAAGCGGGTATTGTCGGCTGTAGCATTTACCAAGGCAGCGATTGCCTCGGCAAGCGTGGGTGGAACGGGAGGTGGATTCGGGGTAGCATCCCAACCCCCGGATGTTCCGGCTGCATCCTGTCCGCGAGTCCGGGTCGGCATCTGAGGCAAAAACATTTGAATAAACATAATGTGCCAAAGAAAACCTTCCGTTTTACATTACTGTAAAGAGTAATGGTACAGACTCGACATTACACAACAGGATACATTACCCATTTTACAAAAGTTTAACCTATTATACAACCGTACACCCTACAATACACTACTCTAATATAACAGTACACCCTACAATACACTACTCTACTCTTATTACACCACTAGTCCTGTTTTCCGTTGCTTTTGGCGGCTTCATCATCAGGTGTGGGAGTCCAGACGTCAACCAACCTCAAAGAAGGAGGGGGTTCATACAGGTCTAATTCCCCACCCAACGCGCGTCCCGCAACGTGAGAGGGTCCGGCTTCCGCCTCAGCAGAGGATATAGGCTCACTAGGGTGTAGTTGCGAGTAGAGCACATGGACTTCCTCATGCAATGTATTGCAGTAAACCTGCAGGTTGTCGACAGCTGTGCTGAGTTCTTTAACTCGGGCCTGAGCCCTTGCCTCCTTGGCCCATGCCAATGAACGAGATTGAACAACCCAATCGAGTGCCAAATCCCGATCTGCCAGCTGGTCTTGTAGATGGCGAACGTCTCTTCGTAACTCATTTATACGGTCACCATCTCCAATCCATATAGCTGTCCTGCGGCGGAGTTCCAATTGGAGCCTGCTTACTTCTGCTTCCAGATCCCCTATAGGATCATTGCTCCCGCTACTACTATCTACATCTCGCGGAGCAAGTTGATGTCGAGGTACCCCAATTGGTCCAGTCGACTTACGCGCGGTCTTTCTTGTGCGCGGCGGCATTTTCTAAGGGGGAAATTTATTAGTATAATTCTTAACATGATGCATGAGTAAGTACAGAATCAACCTTGGTTGATTCAACCTTCTATACATTGCACTCTTCCTATCTGGTCTTTAAGATAAACTCTTCAGAATACTTAGGTAAGAAGAGAAAAGAATCTTTAGGTAAGACTTTTGAAAATCTTTTTGAAGATGCCTCAATATCTGCAAAGAAGGGCTACGCTCCGATACCAGCTGTGACGGAACCTCCCAAGTAATCAGGCCCACCTACAGTTGTCCTTGTCTAACAGACATCAGACACCCTGTAGATGTTCCTAAGTTACTTGACAAGCTCGGTATCTTTCCTTACCTCACCAGGAACGTTTCACCCATCTTGCAGACATTACAGATCATCGGAGATGAAGATATGCGGAAGCGATTTACATAAACTTACATTTATTTCCAAAGAAAGCTCGAGTTATATTATTACAGACCAGTCTAAAAAGCGAGTGCATAAAAGTAATAATTATACAAACCGGGGAGACACAAACTTCTCCCGAAGGACTAAAACAAAAGATCTTAAGATGGAGGACCGAGTCCTCCCGCACTTCAGTCTTGGGTTTCATCTTTGGGAACCACCTTAGCACAGAAGCAGCAAAAGTCTGCTACTTCCCCACCTAAAAACAACAAAGGGATAAACCCTGAGTATGGAATTACTCAGCAAGTCTTACCCGACTAAGGAAAAGACTCTCAAGGGTATGCTGGATATATGGGAGTCAAGGTAAGGCTTCTCAATAGTCAAAGACTCTGTTTTGCAGAAATGCTTACTAAAGTGGATCCTTAAAAATCCAATTTTATTTGTCAAGTTAGGTAAAATTACCTGCACTAGAGTTCTTTCTACCCTAGTTCAATCACTGGTCCTGCACTAGCCAATTTCTTAACCAAAAACCCATCATCTTTAGTGGAATGCTACGTGTAGGTCAGTGACCAAGTCTTCATAACCGCGAAGGTACGGCGATCCGAATCGATTATACTCAGCTGAGGATCTCCAATCACACGACATATGTAGCACTTAACCCTTGCATATGTCAACCCGCCACCGGGGTTCTTAAGACCGGATCAGGTTCACGCAAACCGAGAGCACAGATACACCACCGTCCAGCCTCTTGCCACGGAGGGTACACGCTACTCTCGCCACCGCTCCACTCCCATTTCGTGTTATCTTATTCCGGCCTTAGTCTGCCCGAGGCAAGGCTTACCCATGACGAGGCATGTGACCAGTTAAAGGGTCCTCGATCATCAAGCCTACATCGACAAGGTCCTTAATCGACTCAGACGGAGACACTACACCGAGACTCTCTTCTCGTGCAAGTCACCCGCCCGGTCTCAGCTTACTCATTTCAAACCCAAAGTTTGGTACCTGACAGAGGTACATCTTTTCCGATGTTGAATCCATCACGGCCGTGATGGATCCACCATCAAGTTTTATTTTCGAAAACATCCCTCCCACTTTGCCAAACATCTTTTGTAAAACAAATCCTTTTGTTTTTCTAGAGCAATACTAAGCATAGTAAAACCTTTTTGTAAAAACCGGATTTCAAGGAGGGTAATCAAGATCAAGGAAGGTAATGCAGGAATTGTTTAATCAATCAACTCCTATCACCTAATGCATCAAACAAGTGAGAAAGATTTTAAAAACATCAAGGGAAGTGGCAAATGCACCGGGGCTTGCCTTTGTTATCAGAGGTGTCTTGCTCGGATCCACAGATATCAAAATAAAAGCAGTTGTCTGCCTGAGGATCAGAGGTGGGTGGTATCCCTTCTTCAAAAACTTCTTCTTCTTCTTCTTGCTCTAATATAACCATATACATGCATAAGAATGGATGTCATGGAATGCTCATGAGGATGCAAAGATAGCATAAACTTATTATTTATGTCTTGAGTACAACTTTCCTTCACGGTACTCCGAGAACCTAGGGTTTCCGGAGTCAGTAAAGGAGTTCATGGAGCAGGGGGGGTGGTTTTGGGTTTAGTGATCAAACAAGGTCCAAATCAAACCAAACTCTACCCATGGCTTCTAAATAATGTGATAAGCTCACATAAAAAGTTTGGGAAATTTTGGGCTTATTATTTATTCTCTAAAAATCCAGAATCAATAGTTTAGGCTATTTTAAATATCCTAAAATTCCCTATTCAAACTAAAAATCATAAAACTATTTTTATTAAATACTATGGAAAATAACAAGCCTAGGAAAATTGGTCTCATATTTTTAGGATTTTCCTACCATTTTCTACAGTTTTTCAAAGTTCTGCTGAAAAGGAAAAGAAGAAAGATAGGAACAGTAGTGGGCCGAATTCCGGTCCAGGCGGCCCAAGCCTGCGCGAAATCGCGCGCGCGCCCGCGCCCGCGAAGGAAGTTTTGCACAGAGACCCTCGGGTTTTTGGTTAACTGGGAACGAGTTCTATTACTATTGTTATAAGTCGCTGACATTTCACGAAAAGGTCCCCGGGTTCTTGTCAATTCACAACTCGCAGTCTCCGACGGCGTTCAAGCACGGCCGCGCTCCGGCGAGCAGCAGACCGGCCGAACGGGGCAACGGCTGAGCTCTCCGAGCGGTGGACACGAAATTGAGGTCGGCCTGACTACTTCCCCTAAGTTAATTGCACTATTGGTGGATCATGGAGCTCCGGCCACGGTGACCGTAAGCATAACGGCAACATGAGCGTGTTCCCGGCGATAGGCGCCGGTCTAGTTCAATTAAAGGGCTCGGCAAGCATCACGGAGACATGAGCATGCTCAAACGAAGGCGCAGAGGGCAGGAACCGACCTGTGGAGGGCTGACCACGGCGAGCTCACTACACGGCGGCGGAAAACAGATTTGGGGGCAACGAGAAATTCAGGCGAGCGGGTGGACGATCGAGTGTGGGGACGGGTGCTAGAGCTTCACAACTTCATGGCGTAACTAGCCCTGCCCTCAATTTATAGGCTCCAAGGACGGTGGCCGGTGAATTTCGAGGAGATGCGCGGCGGTCGGAGGAGACGAAGGTTATCGGCTTCGCGACTACGTGTCTACCGCCGTGGCGGGCTCACCGGCCTTGATGAGACAGCCGTGAGGGGTCACGACGGCACGAAGTAAGAGTTGAGCCACGCGGCACTCGGCCGAGAGGCGGCGGTCGACGGCGAGCGCTTTACCGCGGGCGGTGAGCTAGAGGAGATGTACCGTGGCCGAGCGGGGTGACTTCCAGCTCACCGGTGACGAGGGCCTTTACCGCGGCAGCCTTATCCGGTGACCGCCGAGCACGAATCTTGGCGAGCGGCGATCGACGACGGTAGCTACTGGCGACGAGAACGAATACGATCTTCTTCAGTTAACCGGTCACTGTACCATGGCATTGCCTCATCAGAGCTTCTGACCGAGCGAGTTTAGCGTCCTTTTTCTCCAGATTTCATGTGACAACAGGTCCCAGTCTCTGCACCAAAGTTGTAGTGCTACATACCAGCTACAACTCAACTATAGGACTTGATCACATTTGAGCACAGGATCATGCTTGAATCTGGGCTAGAAGTTGATGTCAGTTCACTGCTAAACAGAATTTCAGATCAAACAGCCTGACAGCCAGTTTTGGACTGGGTTTTTCTCTAAATTCTTCTTAACAACTAAGCTCACAACCTTAAGCAAAGTTGTTCTCCTATAATGGGTCTTCAACTTTGATGTGGTGACCTAGGGTAAAAACCCTATACTTTGTAAATTACAAAGCCCCAAAGTTGAGCCCATTCACTGTTTTTCAGACTTAGAACAAAACTCAATTGAGGTCCATTTTGCATTTAAGTCCAAAACTTAGGGTTTGGCCTTCAAATCCACATATTTGTGATCCAATTGACTTAACACACTTATTTGACTTGGTTTTTGCACTTTAGTCCCAAAGTGGACTAATTTTGCACTTAGGCCCCTAGGGTTTGGTTTTAGGGTTTCCTAGGGTTCTGATTAGGGTTTTTAATATCCCAGGGGTATAAATGTGATTCAACTTTATTGTTGGGGTCACTTTATGACTTTTACCCTAAAGCCTTTAGGTTTTCTCAACTTTGGTTAAGTTTTACCCCTTTAACCACTATTTAGGGTTAAGTCCTTAAACCAGGGTCCTATTTGTAAAACAGTAAAACAATACAACTTGTTTGAAATTTTTGCCTAGTGAATGCACTCTAGGTGTGTCAAACATATGCAATGCCCATGCTCATGATGCCATGCTCAAGTTTTAGTTATAGTAACACCAGGGGTGTTACAGCGGCTAGGGTGGGAGAGAATGAGAGAAAGGGAGGGAGAGGGAGAGGGATAAGGGGAAGGGAGTGGGGGGGGGGGGGGGGGCGGCTGGGCCGGCTAGGCCCAAGAGGGGGGGGGGCGCGGGGGCGGCTGGGCCGGCTGGGGGCGGCCGGGCCGGCCAGGAGCAGCCCACGGCGCGGGAGAGAGAAAAGGGAGGAGAGAGAGAAAGAAAAAGAAAAAGAAAGAAAAGGTTTTTCTCATTTTCGAAATCCGATCTTCCTAGATGAATGCATTTACATTTTCAAACAATCCAAAAGAATGCATGGTTCGGCATGGTGCATCAAACAACATAAAGCAATTTAGGGTTTTTCTTTACACGGGAATTCCAAACCGAATCCCGCTAACTTTGGAAAAGATCAAGGTCTAGCGAGGGGAAAAAGAAAAGGAAAAGGTAACGCCCGAATTTGGCGAGTGAAGAAAAGAAAAAAAATTCAACTGCAAAATTCGGGGCGTTACAAACCTATCCCCCTTAAAAGAATCTCGCCCTCGAGATTCAGGGTTGGCTAGCAAAGAGCTCTGGGTACTTGGCCATCAAATCATCTTCACGCTCCCAGGTTGCTTCTTCCTCAGAGTGGTGATTCCATCTGACTTTGCACATTCTAATGGTCTTCCTTCGGGTGACTCTATCTGCAATCTCAAGGATCTGAGCTGGCTTCTCAACGTAGGTCAAGTCCTCCTGGACTTCCAGACCTTCCACTGGCAACTGCTCTTCTGGCACACGCAAACACTTCTTCAACTGAGACACATGAAAGACATCATGCACAGCAGACAAATTCTCTAGCAGGCTGAGCTGATAAGCCACTTCTCCATGCCTTGAGAGAATTTGGTACGGACCAATGTAGCGGGGTGCTAGCTTGCCTTTCACTCCAAACCTTCTGACTCCTCTGATCGGTGACACTTTCAAATAGACAAAGTCTCCGACTTCGAAACTCAGCTCTCTTCTTCTTGTGTCTGCATAGCTTCGCTGCCTCGATTGCGCTATCCTCAGATTCTCTCGAACCATCTTGATGTTCTCTTCAGCTTCAAGCAGAATGTCTGGCCCAAACACCTGCTTTTCTCCAGGCTGATCCCATTGCAACGGAGTTCTACAACTCCTTCCATAGAGCGCCTGAAATGGTGACATCTTCAAACTGGCCTGGTAACTGTTGTTATAGGAAAACTCTGCATAAGGCAATCTCTTGTCCCATCCGGACTGATCTTGCAACGCACAGGCTCTCAACATGTCTTCAAGAATCTGATTGGTTCTTTCAGTCTGACCATCTGTCTGCGGGTGATAAGCTGAACTGAAATTCAAATGCGTGCCCAAGGCTTCATGCAACTGCTGCCAGAAATGAGAGGTGAACTGCGTTCCTCTGTCTGACACTATCTTCTTTGGCACACCATGAAGACAAACGATCCAAGACATGTACAACTCTGCCAATACTGCACTGTTGTAGCTGGTCTTGACAGGTATGAAGTGGGCTAACTTGGTTAAGCGGTCCACCACTACCCAAATGGAATCATAGCCGGCTCGAGTGCGAGGCAATCTGACTATGAAATCCATACTGATCTCATCCCATTTCCACTGAGGAATTTGCAACGGTTGCAACAATCCAGCTGGTCTCGGATGTTCGGCCTTGATTCGCCAACAACTATCACACATAGCCACATGCTTTGCGATTTCCCTCTTCATTCCATACCACCAGAATTTCTTCTTCAGATCCTGATACATCTTCTCACTGCTAGGGTGAATCGAATAAGCTGTCTCATGAGCTTCCTTGAGAATCAACTCCCGAATAGACTGGACATTGGGAACACACAAGCGGTCTTTGAACCATACCACACCTTCAGCATCTTCTCGAAAATCTTTGCCTTTGCCTTCCGAAATCAGTCGCCGAATCTCACTGATCTTCTCATCATTCTTCTGCGTTTCTTTGATTTCCCGCTCCAAGGTAGGTTCCAACTCAACTGTGACTCCTCGCGAATTATTCAGAAATCCGAGACTCAACCTGTCGAACTCTTTGGCCAACTCATAAGGCATCGGACGAGCGACCATCATATTGACTTGACTTTTCCTGCTCAAAGCATCTGCCACTACGTTCGCTTTGCCTGGATGGTAATGAATCTCCAACTCATAGTCTTTGATCAACTCTAACATCTTCTTTGCCTCATATTCAGCTCTGTCTGAGTAAATATGTACTTAAGACTCTTGTGGTCTGTGTAAACATTGCATTTCTGTCCATACAGATAGTGCCTCCATGTCTTCAGTGTGTGAACCACTGCTGCCAACTCTAGATCATGGATTGGGTAATTCTTCTCATGAACTTTCAACTGTCGGGACGAGTAAGCCACAACTCTTCCCTCTTGCATCAACACACATCCCAAACCCGTGTAACAAGCATCACAATACACTGAGAAGGGCTTGTGCACATCAGGCAAGACTAGGACAGGCGCTGTAGTCAACTTCTCTTTCAGCGCTTCAAAGGCCTCCTGACATTTCTGGGTCCACTTGAACTCAACCTTGTTGCCTAGCAACGCTGTCATTGGTTTCGCAATCTTCGAAAACCCTTCAATGAATCACCGATAATATCCGGCCATTCCAATGAAACTCTTGATTCCTCGGGCATCTGTTGGCGCTTTCCAGTTCAGAATGTCTGCCACTTTCTTCGAATCCACAGCCAATCCTTCTTTGTTGATTATGTGACCCAAGAATAGGACTTCACTGATCCAGAACTCACACTTGTTCAACTTTGCATACAACTGGTGCTCTCGCAATCTCTGCAATACCATCCTCAAATGATCTGCATGCTCTTCTTCACTTTGAGAATAAATCAGAATGTCGTCAATGAATACCACCACAAACTTATCAAGATAATCCATAAATACACTGTTCATCAAGTTCATAAAGAAGGCTGGTGCATTTGTCAAACCGAAAGACATCACTGTGAACTCATACAACCCATACTTGGTAATGAACGCTGTCTTCGGAATGTCTGAAGGTCGAATCCTGAGCTGATGATAACCCGACCTCAGATCAATCTTTGGGAACACACTGGCTCCTCTCAACTGGTCGAACAGATCTTCTATTCTGGGCAAAGGGTACTTGTTCTTAATTGTGACTTCATTTAGAGCTCGATAATCGATACACATCCTTTTGGTGCCATCTTTCTTTTCCACAAATAGGACAGGGGCGGCCCAAGGCGAGGTGCTTGGCCGAATGTAACCTTTCTCTGACAGCTCGTCAATCTGCTTCTTAAGCTCAACCAACTCGGGTCTAGATATTCTGTAAGCTCTCTTATAGATGGGGGCGGTTCCAGGAAGAAGCTCTATGGCGAACTCAACTTTCCGCTCTGGTGGCATACCCGGTAGTTCCTTGGGAAACACATCTAGAAACTCAGACACAGTCTTGATCCTCTCAATTGGGTCTGCTTCACTGCTATCGACAGCCATCTGATAACAACTTCCTTTCTTCGGCTCAGGCGGGACTAACTCGGTCACCACTTCCTCTCCTAGTGGGGACACCAACTTGATTGTCCTCTTATCACAACTGATAACTGCCTGATACTTATCTAGCCAATTCATCCCTAGGATGACATCTATTCCCTGAGTACCCATTACTATAAGGTTAGCGGGAAACGCTATCCCCCTTATTTCCACACATACATTCAAACAAATGCTATCGGCTCGAATTCTACCACCGGCTGAGTCAATTTGAATGGGGGTTGACATGGTAGTAATTGGAAGATTATGTGCTTTCACCCATGATGCAGTAATAAAAGAATGCGTTGCTCCAGTATCAAATAACACTTCTGCAATATGGGAATCGACTGGGAACATACCTACTGTCATGCCGGGGGTCTCCTGAACTGCTTCAGCCTCCAAGTGATTCAATCTTCCATGATTATAGCGCTGTTGAGGGCGGTTGCCTGCTCCAGGCTGAGACACATTCTGCTTTGCTGGGGCATTGGGGCCTGACTGCTGCTGGGCTGCTTTCTTCGGACATTGCATCACCCAATGGCCTTGCTCTCCACAGTGGAAACATGCCCTGTTTCCAACCTGAGCTGGTGCTGCCTGACTGCTCTGCTGGGTTGCGGGGGTAGGAAGACGAGGTGCCTGCTGATTCTGCCTCTGAAACTGACCTCCTCCTGACTGATTGCTCTGACGATTCTGGTACTGATGCTGAGGATACTGCCTTTGGAACTGCTGATACTGCTGACGCTGCTGATGCTACTGAGGTGGACGCTGATTCTGCCTGAACTGCTGAGGTTGATTACCTGAAAAGCGAGGACGACTGCTGCTTCCAGGCTGGGGTCCACTGATCTTGCGCTTACGATCCTCCATCTCCTTACGCTTCCTTTCTGTCATGATTGCTCTATCAATCAAGTGCTGGAATGTCGGGAAGGTGTGATTCATCAGCTGATACTGTAGAGGGTCGACCAAGCCTCTCAGAAAACGGTACTGTCGCTTGGCGTCGGTGTTGACATCTTCGGGAGCGTAGCGAGACAGCTGCAGAAACCTGTCCCGGTACTCACTGACTGACATCGGCCCTTGCTTGAGGGCCAGGAACTCCTCCTTCTTCACTGTCATCAGACCTGCGGGCACATGGTACTGACGAAAGCTACCTCTGAATTCTTCCCAGGTGATGGTGTCGGGGTCGGCATGGGTGGCGAGATAAGACTCCCACCATGACTGTGCTGCTCCTCTCAACAGACGGGGACCATACAGAACTTTCTCCCGGTCATCACACTGAGCGGTATGCAACTCCCGCTCCACAGTGCGCAACCAGTCTTCAGCATCCATGGGGTCAGAAGAATGAGCGAACGTTGGGGGATGACCTCTCATGAATTCAGCACGCTTGTCTCTGGGCATCTGAGGCATCTGAGGCTGAGGTGGTGCCTGCTGCTGCTGAATGGCGGCCAGAGTCTGACCGATGGCTTGAACTGCCTGAGTCTGCATCAAAAACATCTGCTCGATGGACATCGGGGGTGGGGGCGGCAGCTGCTGCTGCTGGGGCGCCTCACCCTTCTGACCGGCTTGCTCCTGCTGAGCACGCCTTCCTCCTCTACGCCTGTTCTCTGACATCTGCAGAACGCAACCACGCATCAGAACTGATCTTGCAACTCTTGCAGCATAAGAAAAGAGTATAGAATTCTTCAACAACACTGAACAGATGAGCATCTTCACTGATCTCCAACACAGACCAACACAGCTTCTCAGATAAAGAGGAAAGTGGAATAAAAGGTTTCCCAACTAAATAACTAATTCCTTTAATATATAACAGGTAAACCAAAATGCAGGGGATACCCACACTCTGGTGACAGTCATTACAAAGATCCAAACCAAACATAGTTCATCATGACAAGCATAAATGCACAGGATATAGCAAACTACCCTGTCTAACTAAGACTAACTAAGAGCGAGACTAACGCTAAGACTGCAGCTTCTATGTATATATTTTGCATTAATTACAAGATCCGACTCTAGCGATCTATGGTTCCAAGTCTATCTTGGTCTTGCAGTCGGGATTGCCATAAGGCTGGCGTCCACGCCGAGGTGAGCGGTACGGGTGCTGAGTCCCGACGGGAGCGGGGGAACCATCATCCAAGTGACGACGCTCCGCGCGCTCAGCCCGCAGCAGGGCGATCTCAGCACGAGCCCTACTCAACTCGTCTAGTGCATGGTCCAGCTCCGTGTTTAGCACGGCGGCTAGGTTGACTGTGCTACTCAACCTAGGATTGTCCTCACCAACAGGTGAAACAATCACGCCTCCTGTGCTGCCAGATGGACGGCGAGGGTAATACTTCAGGTTGAGACCATCAGCTACCCCACCGAGAACCGAGCAGTAGTGCGAAAGCGCACGCCGTGCGACATCTTGCATGGCCGCCTCAGCTGAGTCCCGCTCAGAGATAGAATAGTGCTCTGAGCAGACCTCAGCACCCCAGAGATTGTTCTCTGGACGGCGCACCAAGCAGGTTGCCTCCCAGCGGTCCGGGTAGACCCCGCGACTATGCTGGTAGACCACACAGCGATACTCGATGGACCAAGTACGTCGGTTAAGTGCCCGGCGTAGCAGGGTGTCGAGCGCATCGTGGAAGTGACACCCGCGAGCAGCGTCGCGAGTGATGGGTCGAGCAACCCATCCTTCCGGCTCCTGGACAGAAGAGAAGTCGGTGTCGTGGCTCGAGCTGTCGTCGCCATCTCCATCGTCTGGGTCTCCTCCAGCAGCTACCCCGGAGACTGGGACGCCCAGCGGTGGTGCAGGGGGCGCCTCCAGGGGTAGCACAGGGGAACAGCTCCTCACAGACTCTACCTCCTGGTGGAGCGAGAAAGAAGAGCCCTGCTGCTCCTGTCGTCGACGCTCCTGCTCCTCATGCAGGCGGTGGTGCAGCCTCTCCAAGTGACTGGACTGTCCGGCCACTGGACGGCGAAGCGGACGCTCAGCAAGGTGGGAGGGTAAGAAGGGGATGACGGACTTTCGTGCAGTGTGTCTAAGACGAGCCATCTATAAAAGATATCACAAGCAAAAGAGTGAGAACAGAATCGATATGACCAACAAATAATGAACCATAAATAAATGAAGGAGTAGAATAAAACATAATTTTCAGCAAGGTATAATATATAGTAGGACATAGTTTTGG
This sequence comes from Zea luxurians, assembly GCA_029449295.1. Taxonomy (NCBI): domain Eukaryota; kingdom Viridiplantae; phylum Streptophyta; class Magnoliopsida; order Poales; family Poaceae; genus Zea; species Zea luxurians. The sequence continues at coordinate 123,333,705 of JAOPSE010000007.1, read as the reverse complement.
TCGATATGACCAACTTTTGAAGAGATATCAAAGTCAAGGCAGAGACAGAGGTCTATAGTCCTTAAAACGACCATTCTACTCTAGGTTAGCGGTCCTACAGTCAGCACAGCTCTGATACCACTTATGTCACACCCGGTTTTAGAAGGCAAACCGAATGCGAACCATGTACGTGCCAGGATCAGTTATTCACGTACACAGCAGTTACATAACATGGACATCATCACACAGTGCTCAAATAGTATTAAAAGGGGAAATAATAGTCGATTACATCATACGTCTGAGACGTCCATATAGTTCTTACAATAAATCAAAGTGCGAAAACGAAACGTAGATAATGCGGCCTTCACAGGCAGCCGACTGGGGGTTGCCGCTAACCCACGCCTAGAACTCGTCGTAGTCTTGGAACTCCTGGAAGTCTCCTTCCACAGCTTCATCTTCTCTTGAGCAGTGGTTGCAACACGGACAACCTGGGGGGGATTGGTGTGTAGAGCAAGGGTGAGTACACATCAACATACTCAGCAAGCATCCCGTTTGGCTGTAGTGGACTAGCTTTATGTGGGGATAAGTCAAGCAGTTGCTTTTAGTTGGTCAGGTTATTACTTACTAGTAGAAAGCCAGGTTTTAACATTAACCCAAGTTATTAGCCCAATGTATCCTTTCCAAACGGAAAGAATACCACTTACCAGCACCATAATCATAATCAGAACCATCAATCTCATTGCCACCTGTACCAAAATGTCTCTGATCAAGTATCACTAATCTCTGGAGCTCCCTTGGCCGCTCATAACCACGAGCACGGCTGATATATCAGTTTCATAACACTCTGCAGAGGTTGTGCACTTTACCCATAAGCCATGATTCCCTCTCTAGCCCGGGCTTGCAAGACCCTTATTCACTCCCAAGGTGAATGGCTAGGGATTCACTACGAAGCCTTTACAAAGATTCCCCGGGGCTGTAGCCACCCGTTAGGTTTCCTAAATGTACCGCACTCCTCCCCAAGGGACAAATCAACCTTGGCAGAGCGAGCCGCATACACCGAGCCCCATTGACGGCACAACGGCTAAGTGATCTACACCCCGGTTCCTCTAATTATTCAGCTAAGGGCGTCCCATTCCACCCTCATGGTTGCACTGTTTTCCCGGGCGGTCATCCATTGAACAGGTCCTTACGGAGAGGCACTCGAGAAACCGCTCGAGTCCCCTTGAAGGTCACAAATGTAATCATAAATAAGAAGGGAAAACATCGTATCATAGATAATCACATCATGTTCATTGATTAGAGTTGGGCAATAGAATCAAACTAAGCAGTAATAATCCGACCCAAATAGGTAATCAAGGACATGGATAACAAAAGCTAGTAAATCCTTAGGTATAAATGTGTAATGCGGGAGGTGAATTAAAGGATGTATAGGACAGAAATAGGTCAAAGGACACTTGCCTCCACCAACCGACTGCTGCTCAGGGGCTTCTCCTGCGGGTTCCTCGGGCTCTTCGACCGGATCATTCTCTATGCGATTGCAAGCATACATACATCCATCCATTTAAATTAGGAAACAAACAGTACACCATACAAGGGAACAAATAAAGTGAATATGCATCAAGTATGACATTTGATATCGCATTCATTATGGTTAGAAAGAAACGGGGAAAGGTCTCGCAGGGGGTTAAATCTTATGCACTAATGATTAGTTAAATTATGCGCTCTAGTTCCAATTGGTTCTAACAAAAGAATTTAGTTATATGCACTAATGGAAACCTAGTCATTTTTAGTTGATCAACATTGAACGAGATAAACAATTGATTATATGAATTAACTAGCGTAACAGAATTCTAAATTAAGTTTCCCATTTCAATAACATGAACAATGATTAGCCTACCTAAATAACAATGATAACAGAAAGTAAAATAAAATAAATAAAATAAAAAAATAAAAAAGGGGGGGGGGCGGTTGAACCGGCCAGGGCAGGGGCAGGGGCGGCCAAGCCGGCGGCGGGCGGCCGAGCTGGCGGGGGGGGGGGGGGGTGCGGTTGAACCGGCCGGGGGGCGGCCGAGCTGGGCGGCTGGGCTGGCGGGGCGCGCAGGGGCGGCCGAGCCGGGGCGGCTGGGGGCGGCCAGGGGGCGCGGCCAGGGGGCGCGGCCAGGGGCGGCTAGGGGGCGGCCAGGGGCGCGGCCAGGGGGCGGCCAGGGGCGCGGCCAGGGGGGCGCGGCCAGGGGCGGCCAGGGGGAGAGGAGGGGAGAGGGGAGGGGAGAGGGAGGGGAGAGGGGAGGGGAGAGCTCACCGGGGGATGGGGCGGCCGAGCGACGGCGGGCGGCGGTTGGGCCGGTGGCAGGGGCGGCCGAGCCGGGGCAAGGGGGCGGCGGCGGCTAGGGTGGGAGAGAATGAGAGAAAGAGAGGGAGAGGGAGAGGGATAAGGGGAAGGGAGTGGGGGGGGCGGCTGTGCCGGCTAGGCCCAAGAGGGGGGGGCGCGCGGGGGCGGCTGGGCCGGCTGGGGGCGGCCGGGCCGGCCAGGAGCAGCCCACGGCGCGGGAGAGAGAAAAGGGAGGAGAGAGAGAAAGAAAAAGAAAAAGAAAGAAAAGGTTTTTCTCATTTTCGAAATCCGATCTTCCTAGATGAATGCATTTACATTTTCAAACAATCCAAAAGAATGCATGGTTCGGCATGGTGCATCAAACAACATAAAGCAATTTAGGGTTTTTCTTTACACGGGAATTCCAAACCGAATCCCGCTAACTTTGGAAAAGATCAAGGTCTAGTGAGGGGAAAAAGAAAAGGAAAAGGTAACGCCCGAATTTGGCGAGCGAAGAAAAGAAAAAAAATTCAACTGCAAAATTCGGGGCGTTACAACTTTTCTCTCAACTTTTTATTGTTTTGCGATGAAGGTGATTTCTGATGAAGGTTATTTTGCACAGAGTATGCTACTAAGTAAAGTCTTGAGGATGCAATAGGACCTCGAAGATAAGAAAAATGAGGTTATAATTGGAGGCTTGGAAAATAAAATCAAAGATTATGAAGCTGCTCTTGAAAAGAAAGATTTTGTTCTTCAAACAATGGAGGGTTCATTGGCAGAAGCCCAAACCGAAATTGCCAGATTAAATAGTGAACTTCTCCTAAAGTCAGAAAACTTCGAGCAAGAAAAGAAGAATTTTGATATGAAGCTTGCAACCAAAGTTGAAAAAAGTTCGAATTTGCAAAAATCCTTGAAGGAGCTTCAAGATAAATGCCTAAACTTCGGCAACCGGTGCGTGCAACGGCTGAAACAGGTTTTCAACTCAGTTGGTGCTAGTTCTGAAAAATTTGAACCTTCGGCTAAAGACCTGCCAAGCACCTTCGAATATATTGAGGGCGAAGTTGAGGAACTTGACAAAGTTATAGCTGGGCATGGTGACTTCTGTGCCCTGCTAGCTTCTCATGGCACAGCTGTAGCTTTCATGAAGACTAGTTGCACTCACGGGAAGATCGTAAACAGGCCAAACTTCAGCCTATCACCAGCAGACTTGACTGACATCCCCAGCTTGGCCCGAAGCATTGGAAATAGATTTATAACACAAATTTGGACAAAGGGTGGGCGAGACTTAGCTGGTGACGAAGCTCGAAGTCATCTTAAGCCGGTATTTAAACTTGCAGCTGTTGCTTACCTTCTCCTGAGATTTCTTTTTTACCTTGTACTGCTTTGTTGTGTACAGGATGACGAAGCTGAAGGTCAATGATCCGAATCTTGACGGATACTGATGAAGCTGCTGCAAAAAGCTCTTAGAGAAATTTGAATTATCTTTGTAAAAGATATTGTAATTTAGGAATGAAAACACTACTCTATAAATTTGTCCATACCTTGTAATATATTTTTACCTTTTTCATCCGAGTGTGAATTGCTTTTATGTGGACGAAACTTGTATCTTTTGAGCCGAAGGCGAAAAACACCTTCCCTTCTTTTCGTACACAACGAAGCATATCTTTGCTTCTTTATACTCATCAAAGCCTTGTCGTCAAAACCGAAGCATCTATTTGTACTCTATGTTATGATGATGATCCTACGAATGCCTAAATGAATGTACATGAATGTAATGAATGATGTTATGTAATGTGCAAATGAATGTCCAAACACACGCATACGAAGCCACACCCGGACTTCGCATCTCCTTAGAAACATCTTTTCAGTCTTAAGCTCTGCATCCCCTTAGGAACGTTTTTTGAGCTTCTTCACCTTCTATTTCGGTGGTATAAGTTCTGCATCCCCTTAGGAACGTCTTTTGAACTTCTTCGCCTTCTATTTCAGCGATATAACTTCTACATCCCCTTAGGAACAACTTTTGAACTTCTTCGCCTTCTATTTTGGCAGTATTCGGCTCTGCATTCCCTTAGGAACGACTTTTGAGCAGAAAACTTACGCTGCGCTCCCTTAGGAACGACTTTTTGTAGCTTCGTCATGCTTTGCATCCCCTTGGGGACGACTTTTGAGCTTCTCCCTGTTTTTCCTCTTTTTTTCTCTCTACACTCGATGGTGCATGCTCAGATTTTACATTTTACATCCTTTTGGGGGGATTTGGCTCTCGTGGAGCTAAATAAGAAAGGAACAATTACAAGCTATGGCCCCATTAAAAACCTTTCTCCCCTTTGGAAAGGAAAAGGGTGCCATAGAAAAAATGAAAAAGATTACATTAAATTACATATAATATCGCCGAAGCTCATCCGCATTCCAAGATCTAGGAATGTCGTTGCCGTCCATGTCCTTCAATCTATAAGAACCGGGCCTCGACAAAGATACCACGAGAAAAGGTCCTTCCCACTTCAGTTGCAATTTGCCTACTGTGTCCGGATTGGCCACTCTCCGAAGCACCAAATGCCCTGGCTTAATATTTTTCAACCAAACTTTTCTGTCACGCCATTTTATTGTCTCGGCTTGATATTTATTGATGTTCTCCACAGCCTGAAGTCTAGTCCCTTCTATAGTTTCTTTTGCAACATGATAATCAGCTTCGTCTTCTGCCGAAGCTACTGTTCTTATTGACCCTGCTTTAGCTTCTTCTGGAGTTATAGCTTCGTCACCAAATAATAATTTAAAGGGTGTGAATCCTGTTGATCTTGATATGGTTGTATTGTGGCTCCACACCACTTTAATCAACTCATCTGGCCACTTTCCTCTAGGCTGATTGAAGATTAGCTTCATTATTCTGGTCATAATAATGACATTTGCTCTTTCCACCAGCCCGTTTGACTCCGGATGTCTAACTGATGCAAAATGAATCTTTGTTCCAATTTGGTCACAGAAATCCTTGAATGTTTTGGCATCAAACTATGTTCCATTGTCCACAGTTATAGCCTTCGGCACGCCAAAGCGACAAACAATATCTTGCTAGAAGAATTTCTGGACTGTAACTGAAGTTATTGTAGCCAAAGGCTTCGCTTCAATCCACTTAGAAAAATATTCTACAGCCACCACAACGTATTTCAAATTACCTTGTGCTGGTGGAAGTGGGCCTAACAAATTCAGGCCCCATCTTTGCAATGGCCAAGTAGGCTGTATTAGCTAGGTGGGAGATGAAGGTTGTTTCTGGTCTTTTGCACATTTTTGACAATTTTCACATTTCTGAGCTAGCTCTACTGCATCCGAAGCTGCCTTTGGCCAGTAAAATCCTTGTCTAAACACTTTTCCCAGCAAGGGCCTAGACCCAATATGAGATCCACAGAGACCTGCGTGTATCTCCTTCATTAATTCAATACCTTCAGCTCTTGATAAACACTTAAGGAGTGGAGAATAGACTCCTTGTTTATATAATTCCCCTTCTATTATCACATACGATCTTGTCCTTGCTTCCATTCTCTTATTATAAGTTTCGTCATCTGAAAGACAATTACCTTGGAGGAAAGATATAATTTTAGTCCTCCAATCTTCACTATGTACTGGAGAAATTGCAAGCACTGCTCTCTCCATGAGTTCAACCGAAGGTGCTTTTATTGTTTCAAAAAATACTTCTGAAGGTAGAGGGAGCCCCTAAGCCGCTGATTTGGCTAGCAAATCAGCATGCTCATTTTCACCTCTTGGAATATTCTTGACAGAAAAACCTTCGAAGGAAGCCTCCAACCTTCGAACTGTATCCAGATATTTTTGAAGCTTCGGGTCTCTTGCCTTGCTACTTTTGTCTACATGGCCAGAAATGACTTGAGAATTAGTTTTCAGGATGACCCTTCTTATTCCCATTGCCTTTAACTTTCGAAGCCCCAACAGAAGTGCTTCGTATTCAGCAATATTATTTGTACAACTAAAGCCAAGCCTGGCTGCATAACATGTTCTGACCTTCGAAGGCGTTACTATGACAGCAGCTGCTCCTGCACCGAAGGTTCCCTAAGAACCATCGTAGAACACTGTCCAAGCTTCGGCGTCTTTGTTTATTTCTTCTTCCTGAGCCCCTGGCGTCCAATCAGCGATGAAGTCTCCTAATGCTTGGGACTGAATTGAGGATCTATGCACATAGTCAATAGTGAATTCGTTAAGCTTCGTAGCCCATTTTCCAATCCTTCCAGTAGTTTCTCTGTTCCTCATTATGTCCTTCAGAGGTTGTGACGAAGGAACGATTATGTGATATGCTTGAAAATAATGTCAAAGCTTCCTGGAGGCCATTAACACAGCATACAACACCTTTTCCAGCTCTGTGTAATTTTTCTTTGATGAATTTAAAACTTCAGAGACGAAGTATACTGGAGACTGCTTTTTGACTTAACCATCTAACTTCTCCTGCACAAGTGCTGCACTAAGTGCAGAGTGTGAAGCTGCCACATATAAGAGCAATGGAGCCCCTGGCGAAGGTGGAGTTAGTGTTGTTAAATCAATCAAGTATTGCTTCAACTCTTTGAAGGCTTTTTGCTGAGCCGGGCCCCATTGAAAAACTTCGGCTGACTTCAGTATTTCAAAGAATGGCAGATTTCTTTCTGCTGATCTGGATATGAATATGTTTAATGATGCTAATCTACCTATCAGCCGTTGAGCCCCTTTCTTTGTGCTTGGCGGCTCCATCCGAAGGATAGCTTCAATCTTGCTTGGGTTGGCTTCAGTTCCCTTCGTTGATTCTAGACAGCCAAGGAACTTGCCCTTTTTCACCCCAAAAACACACTTTTCTGGATTTAACTTTGAAAGTCGCCTAGAGGGGGGGGTGAATAGGGCGAAACTGAAATTTACAAAGTTAATCACAACTACAAGCCGGGTTAGCGTTAGAAATAATAATGAGTCCGAGAGAGAGGGCACAAAACAAATCGTAAGCGAATAAAGAGTGTGACACGCGGATTTGTTTTACCGAGGTTCGGTTCTCGCAAACCTACTCCCCGTTGAGGTGGTCACAAAGACTGGGTCTCTTTCAACCCTTTCCCTCTCTCAAACGGTCCCTCGGACCGAGTGAGCTTCTCTTCTCAAATCAACCGGGAACAAAACTTCCCCGCAAGGACCACCACACAATTGGTGTCTCTTGCCTTGGTTACAAATGAGTTTTGATCACAAGAACAAATGAGAAAGAAAAGAAGCGATCCAAGCGCAAGAGCTCAAATGAACACGACAAATCACTCTCTCTAGTCACTAAAGCTTTGTGTGGAGTTGGGAGAGGATTTGATCTCTTTGATGTGCTTTGTAATGAATGCTAGCTCTTGTAATGTGGTTGGAAGCTTGAAAACTTGGATGACTTGAATGTGGGGGTGGTTGGGGTATTTATAGCCCCAACCACCAAACTTGACCGTTGGTGGAGGCTACTGTCGACGGACGCACCGGACAGTCCGGTGTGCCACCGGACACTGTCCGGTGTGCCAGCCACGTCACCAGGCCGAAGGGTTCTGACCATTGGAGCTCTGTCTTGTGGGCCCGCCTGGCTGTCCGGTGGTGCACCGGACAGGCCCTGTAGGCTGTCCGGTGTGCCACCCGTGTGTGCTCTGCTCCTCTGCGTGCGCTGGCGCGCATTTAATGCCTTGCAGTCGACCGTTGCGCGCGAACTAGCCGTTGCCCCGCTGTCACACCGGACAGTCCGGTGAATTATAGCGGAGGGAATTCTCGAAGCTGGCGAGTTCAGAGTCGCTCTCCTCTGGGGCACCGGACACAGTCCGGTGGTACACCGGACAGTCCGGTGAATTATAGCGGAGCACTCTGAAAAATTCCCAAAGGTGAAGAGTTCAGCTTGGAGCACCCTGGTGCACCGGACACTGTCCGGTGGCACACCGGACAGTCCGGTGCGCCAGACCAGGGCTGCCTTCGGTTATCCCTTGCTCTTTTTGTTGAACCCTTTTCTTGATATTTTTATTGGCTTAGTGTGAACCTTTGGCACCTGTATAACTTATAGACTAGAGCAAACTAGTTAGTCCAATTATTTGTGTTGGGCAGTTCAACCACCAAAATCACTTAGGAAAATAGGTATAAGCCTAATTCCCTTTCAATCTCCCCCTTTTTGGTGATTGATGCCAACACAAACCAAAGCAAGCATAGAAGTACATAATTGAACTAGTTTGCATAATGTAAGTGCAAAGGTTACTTGGAATTGAGCCAATATAAATACTAATAAGATGCGCATGGATTGTTTCTTTAGTATTTGACATTTTGGACCACGCTTGCACCACATGTTTTGTTTTTGCAAATTCTTTTTGTAAATCCTTTTTCAAAGCCTTTTTGCAAATAGTCAAAGGTAAATGAATAAGATTTTGAGAAGCATTTTCAAGATTTGAAATTTTCTCCCCCTATTTCAAATGCTTTTTCCTTTGACTTGAACAAAACTCCCCCTTAATAAATTCTCCTCTTAGTGTTCAAGAGGGTTTTAAGATACCAATTTTTGAAACCTCCTCTTTTAAAACATAATAAGATACCAATTTGAAAATTACCAACATTTTAAAAATCATTTTTTAAAAATAGGGTGGTGGGGGTGCGGTCCTTTTGCTTTGGGCTAATACTTTCTCCCCCTTTGGCATGAATCGCCAAAAACGGATACTTAGAGTGAAATATAAGCCCTTTTACAAACTATCTTCTCCCCCTTTGGCAAACAAATAATATGAGTGAAGATTATACCAAAGACGAAGAATTGCTTGGAGCAACGGCGAAGGATGAGTTATGGAGTGGAGTGGAAACCTTTGTCTTCGCCGGATACTCCAATTCCCTTTAAATACACCTATGACTTGGTTTGAAATTCACTTGAAAACACATTAGTCACAGCATATATAAAAGAGACATGATCAAAGGTATAATTATGAGCTATGTGTGCAAGACATCAAAAGAAATTCCTAGAATCAAGGATATTTAACTCATGCCTAAGTCTGGTAAATGTTTGCTCATCAAATGGCTTGGTAAAGATATCGGCTAATTGATCCTTAGTATTAATGTATGCAATCTCGATATCTCCCTTTTGTTGGTGATCCGTAAGAAAATGATACTGAATGGCTATGTGTTTAGTGCGGCTATGCTCAACGGGATTATCCGCCATGCGGATTGCACTCTCATTATCACATAGAAGAGGAACTTTGGTTAATTTGTAACCATAGTCCCGCAGGGTTTGCCTCATCCAAAGCAATTGCGCGCAACAATGGCCTGCGGCAATGTACTCGGCTTCGGCGGTAGAAAGAGCGACCGAATTTTGCTTCTTTGAAGCCCAAGACACCAAGGATCTTCCCAAGAACTGGCAAGTCCCCAATGTACTCTTTCTATTAATTTTGCACCCTGCCCAATCGGCATCTAAATAACCAATTAAATCAAAAGTGGATCCCCGAGGGTACCAAAGCCCAAACTTAGGAGTATAAGCCAAATATCTCAAGATTCGTTTTACGGCCGTAAGGTGAGATTCCTTAGGGTCGGCTTGGAATCTTGCACACATGCATATGGAAAGCATAATATCCGGTCGAGATGCACATAAATAGAGTAGTGAACCTATCATCGACTGGTATACCTTTTGATCGACGGATTTACCTTCCGTGTCGAGGTCGAGATGCCCATTGGTTCCCATGGGAGTCTTGATGGGCTTGGCATCCTTCATCCCAAACTTATTTAGAATGTCTTGAGTGTACTTTGTTTGGCTAATGAAGGTGCCTTCTTGGAGTTGCTTGACTTGGAATCCTAGAAAATACTTCAACTCCCCCATCATCGACATCTCAAATTTTTGTGTCATGATCCTACTAAATTCTTCACATGTAGATTCGTTAGTAGACCTAAATATGATATCATCAACATAAATTTGGCATACGAACAAATCATTGTCAAGAGTTTTAGTAAATAAAGTAGGATCGGCCTTGCCGACTTTGAAGCCATTAGCAATAAGGAAATCTCTAAGGCATTCATACCAAGCTCTTGGGGCTTGCTTGAGCCCATAAAGCGCCTTAGAGAGCCTATAGACATGGTTAGGGTACTCACTGTCTTCAAAGCCAGGAGGTTGCTCAACATAGACCTCTTCCTTGATCGGTCCATTGAGGAAGGCACTTTTCACGTCCATTTGGTAAAGCTTGAAGCCATGGTAAGTAGCATAGGCTAATAATATACGAATTGACTCAAGCCTAGCTACGGGTGCATAGGTTTCACCGAAATCCAAACCTTCGACTTGGGAGTATCCCTTGGCCATAAGTCGAGCTTTATTCCTTGTCACCACACCATGCTCGTCTTGCTTGTTGTGGAAGACCCATTTGGTTCCTACAACATTTTGATTAGGACATGGAACTAAATGCCATACCTCGTTCCTAGTGAAATTGTTGAGCTCCTCTTGCATCGCCATCACCCAATCCGAATCTTGGAGTGCTTACTCTACCCTGTGTGGCTCAATAGAGGAAACAAAAGAGTAATGCTCACAAAAATGTGCAACACGAGATCTAGTGGTTACCCCCTTATGAATGTTGCCGAGGATGGTGTCAACGGGGTGATCTCATTGTATTGCTTGGTGGACTCTTGGGTGTGGCGGTCTTGGTTGTTCATCCTCCTTGTCTTGATCATTTGCATCTCCCCCTTGATCATTGCCATCATCTTGAGGTGGCTCATCATTTTGATTTTCTCCTTCATCAATTTGAGCCTCTTCCTCATTTTGAGTTGGTGGAGATGCTTGCGTGGAGGAGGATGGTTGATCTTATGCTTGAATGGGCTCTTCGGATTCCTTAGGACACACATCCTTAATGGACATGTTCCTTAGCGCGATGCACGGATCCTCTTCTTCACCTATCTCATCAAGATCAACTTGCTCTACTTGAGAGCCGTTAGTCTCATCAAACACAACATCACAAGAAACTTCAACAAGTCCTGAGGACTTGTTAAAGACTTTATATGCCCTTGTGTTTGAGTCATATCCTAATAAAAAGCCTTCTACAGTCTTAGGAGCAAATTTAGATTTCCTACCTCTTTTAACAAGAATAAAGCATTTGCTACCAAAGACTCTAAAATATGAAATATTTGGCTTTTTACCGGTTAGGAGTTCGTATGATGTCTTCTTGAGGATTCGGTGTAGATACAACCGGTTGATGGCGTAGCAGGCGGTGTTAACCGCCTCGGCCAAAAACCGATCCGGCGTCTTGTACTCATCAAGCATGGTTCTTGCCATGTCCAATAGAGTTCGATTCTTCCTCTCCACTACACCATTTTGTTGTGGCGTGTAGGGAGAAGAGAACTCATGCTTGATGCCCTCCTCCTCAAGGAAGCCTTCAATTTGAGAGTTCTTGAACTCCGTCCCGTTGTCGCTTCTAATTTTCTTGATCCTTAATCCGAACTCATTTTGAGCTCGTCTCAAGAATCCCTTTAATGTCTCTTGGGTTTGAGTTTTTTCCTGCAAAAAGAATACCCAAGTGAAGCGAGAATAATCATCCACAATAACTAGACAGTACTTACTCCCGCCGATGCTTATGTAAGCGATCGGGCTGAAAAAATCCATGTGTAGAAGCTCCAGTGGCCTATCAGTCGTCATGATGTCTTATGCGGATGATGAACACCAACTTGCTTCCCGGCTTGGCATGCGCTACAAATCCTGTCTTTCTCAAAATGAACATTTGTTAATCCTAAAATGTGTTCTCCCTTTAGAAGCTTATGAAGATTCTTCATTCCAACATGGGCTAGTCGGCGGTGCCAGAGCCAACCCATGTTAGTCTTAGCAATTAAGCAAGTGTCGAGTTCAGCTCTATCAAAATCTACCAAGTATAGCTGACCCTCTAACACTCCCTTGAATGCTATTGAATCATCACTTCTTCTAAAGACAGTGACACCTACATCAGTAAAGAGTCAGTTGTAGCCCATTTGACATAATTGAGATACGGAAAGCAAATTGTAATCTAAAGAATCAACAAGAAAAACATTGGAAATGGAATGGTCAGGAGATATAGCTATTTTACCCAAACCTTTGACCAAACCTTGGTTTCCATCCCCGAATGTGATAGCTCGTTGGGGATCTTGGTTTTTCTCGTAGGAGGAGAACATTTTCTTCTCCCCAGTCATGTGGTTTGTGCACCCGCTATCGATGATCCAACTTGAGCCCCCGGATGCATAAACCTACAAAACAAGTTTAGTTCTTGACTTTAGTTACCCAAACAGTTTTGGGTCCTTTAGCATTAGACACAAGAACTTTGGGTACCCAAACACAAGTCTTGGAGCCCTTGTGTTTGCCCCCAACAAACTTGGCAACTACCTTGCCGGATTTGTTAGTAAGCACATATGATGCATCAAAAGTTTTGAATGAAATGCTATGGTCATTTGATGCAGTAGGAGTTTTCTTTTTAGGCAACTTAGCACGGGTTGGTTGCCTAGAGCTAGATGTCTCACCCTTATACATAAAAGCATGGTTAGGGCCAGAGTGAGACTTCCTAGAATGAATTCTCCTAATTTTGCTCTTAGGATAACCGGCAGGGTATAAAATGTAACCCTCGTTGTCCTGAGGCATGGGAGCCTTGCCCTTAATAAAGTTAGACAATTTCTTAGGAGGGGCATTAAGTTTGACATTGTCTCCCCTTTGGAAGCCAATGCCATCCTTGATGCCAGGGCGTCTCCCATTATAGAGCATACTTCTAGCAAATTTAAACTTTTCATTTTCTAAGTTATGCTCGACAATTTTAGCATCCAATTTTGCTATATGATCATTTTGTTGTTTAATTAAAGTCATATGATCATGAATAGCATCGATATCAACATCTCTACATCTAGTGCAAATGGAAACATGCTTAACGGTAGATGTAGAGGGTTTGCAAGATTTTAATTCTACAACCTTAGTATGTAATATATCATTTTCACTTCTAAGGTTGGAAATAGTAACATTGCAAACATCAAAATCTTTAGCCTTAGCAAGCAATTTTTCATTTTCACATCTAAGGCTATCAAGAGAAATGTTCAATTCATCAATCTTAGCAAGTAAATTAACATTATCATCTCTAGGATTGGGAATTGAAACATTACAAACATTAGAATCAACCTTAGCTAACAAATTAGCATTCTCATTTCTAAGGTTGTCTATAGTCTCATGGCAAGTGCTTAGCTCACTAGATAGTTTTTCACATTTTTCTACTTCTAGAGCGTAAGCATTTTTAACTTTAACATGCTTCTTGTTTTCTTTAATAAGGAAGTCCTCTTGGGAGTCCAAGAGATCATCCTTCTCATGGATAGCACTAATTAATTCATTTAATTTCTCTTTTTGTTGCATGTTTAAGTTGGCAAAAAGAGTACGCAAGTTATCTTCCTCATCACTAGCATTATCATCGCTAGAAGACTCATATCTAGTGGAGGATTTGGATTTAACCTTTTTCTTTTTGCCGTCCTTTGCCATGAGGCATTTGTGGCCGACGTTGGGGAAGAGAAGTCCCTTGTTGACGGTGATGTTGGCGGCGTCCTCGTCGGAGGAGGAGTCGATGGAGCTCTCGTCGGAGTCCCACTCCCGGCAAACATGGGCATCGCCACCATTCTTCTTGTAGTATCTCTTCTTCTCCTTTCTTCTTCCCTTCTTGTCATTATCCCTGTCACTGTCACTTGATAATGGACCTTTAGCAATAAAGTGACCGGGCTTACCACACTTGTAGCAAACCTTCTTGGAGCGGGACTTGTAATCCTTTCCCCTCCTTTGCTTGAGGATTTGGCGGAAGCTCTTGATGATGAGCGCCATCTCCTCATTGTCGAGCTTAGAGGCGTCGATTGGTTGTCTACTTGATGTAGACTCCTCCTTCTTCTCCTCTGTCGCCTTGAATGCGACCGATTGTGCTTTAGGCGCGAAGGGGCCATCTAGCTCGATGATCTTCTTTGAGCCTTTGATCATCAACTCAAAGGTCACAAAATTACCTATTACTTCCTCGGGGGTCATTTGTGTATGTCTAGGATTACCTCGAATTAATTGAACTTGCGTAGGATTAAGAAATACGAGGAATCTTAGAATAACCTTGACCATCTCATGGTCATCCCATTTAGTGCTCCCGAGGTTGCGCACTTGGTTCACCAAGGTCTTCAAGCGGTTGTACATGGCTTGAGGGTCCTCGCCTTGGTTGAGTCGGAACTGACCGAGCTCCCCCTCGATCGTCTCCCGTTTGGTGATTTTGGTCACCTCGTCTCCTTCGTGCGCGGTCTTGAGTACGTCCCAAATCTCCTTTGCACTTTTTAGCCCTTGCACCTTATTATACTGCTCTCGACTTAGAGAGGCGAGGAGTATAGTGGTGGCTTGGGAGTTAAAGTGGTGGATTTGGGCCACTTCGTCCGAGTCATAGTCTTCATCCCCTACGGATGGTACCTGTACACCAAACTCAACAACATTCCAAATGCTTGTGTGGAGTGAGGTTAGATGATGCCTCATTTTGTCACTCCACATGTTATAATCTTCACTGTCAAAAACCAGTGGTTTGCCTAATGGAATGGAGAGTAAAGGAGTACGCTTTGAAATACGAGGGTAGCGTAGGGGAATCTTACTATACTTCTTGCGCTCATGGCGCTTAGAAGTGACGGATGGCGCGTCGGAGCCGGAGGTCGATGGTGATGAAGTGTCGGTCTCGTAATAGACCACCTTCCTCATCTTCTTCTTTTTGTCTCCACTCCGATGCGACTTGTGGGAAGAGGGTTTCTTCTCCTTCCCCTTCCCTTTGTTGCGGGACTCTTCCGATGAAGCCTTCCCGTGGCTTGTAGTGGGCTTGTCGCCGGTCTCCATTTCCCTCTTGGCGTGATCTCCCGACATCACTTCGAGCGGTTAGGCTCTAATGAAGCACCGAGCTCTGATACCAATTGAAAGTCGCCTAGAGGGGGGTGAATAGGGCGAAACTGAAATTTACAAAGTTAATCACAACTACAAGCCGGGTTAGCGTTAGAAATAATAATGAGTCCTAGAGAGAGGGCACAAAACAAATCGCAAGTGAATAAATAGTGTGACACGCGGATTTGTTTTACCGAGGTTCGGTTCTCACAAACCTACTCCCCGTTGAGGTGGTCACAAAGACCGGGTCTCTTTCAACCCTTTCCCTCTCTCAAATGGTCCCTCGGACCGAGTGAGCTTCTCTACTCAAATCAACCGGGAACAAAACTTCCCCGCAAGGACCACCACACAATTGGTGTCTCTTGCCTTGGTTACAAATGAGTTTTGATCACAAGAACAAATGAGAAAGAAAAGAAGCGATCCAAGCGCAAGAGCTCAAATGAACACGACAAATCACTCTTTCTAGTCACTAAAGCTTTGTGTGGAGTTGGGAGAGGATTTGATCTCTTTGGTGTGCTTTGTAATGAATGCTAGCTCTTGTAATGTGGTTGGAAGCTTGAAAACTTGGATGACTTGAATGTGGGGGTGGTTGGGGTATTTATAGCCCCAACCACCAAACTTGACCGTTGGTGGAGGCTGCTGTCGACGGGCGCATCGGACAGTCCGGTGCGCCACCGGACACTGTCTGGTGTGCCAGCCACGTCACCAGGCCGAAGGGTTCCGACCGTTGGAGCTCTGTCTTGTGGGCCCGCCTGACTGTCCGGTGGTGCACCGGACAGGCCCTGTAGGCTGTCTGGTGTGCCACCCTCGCGTGCTCTACTCCTCTGCGTGCGCTGGCGCGCATTTAATGCGTTGCAGTCGACCATTGCGCGCGAACTAGCCGTTGCCCCGCTGTCACACCGGATAGTCCGGTGTGCACCGGACATGTCCGGTGAATTATAGCGGAGGGAATTCCCGAAGCTGGCGAGTTCAGAGTCGCTCTCCTCTAGGGCACCGGACACTGTCCAGTGGTACACCGGACAGTCCGATGAATTATAGCGGAGCACTCTGAAAAATTCTCGAAGGTGAAGAGTTCAGCTTGGAGCACCCTGGTGCACCGGACACTGTCCGGTGGTGCACCGGACACTGTCCGGTGCGCCAGACCAGGGCTGCCTTCGGTTATCCCTTGCTCTTTTTGTTGAACCCTTTTCTTGATCTTTTTATTGGCTTAGTGTGAACCTTTGGCACTTGTATAACTTATAGACTAGAGCAAACTAGTTAGTCCAATTATTTGTGTTGGGCAGTTCAACCACCAAAATCACTTAGGAAAATAGGTATAAGCCTAATTCCCTTTCAAACTTCAGGCCAACTTGCCTGAAATTGGCAAATGTCTCTTGCAAATCAGCAATGTGATTTTCTTGCTTCGTGCTTTTGACTATGATATCATCAACATAGGTCAACACATTCCTGCCTATTTGAGAATGAAGGACCCTGGTTGTCATTCTGCTGAAGCTTCCTCCAGCATTTTTAAGCCCCTTAGGCATCCGAAGATAACAATATGTGTTGCTGGGGGTTATGAAGCTAGTCTTCGGCTCATCTTCCATCTTCATCCAAATTTGGTGGTAGCCTGAGTAATAGTCCAGCAGACTCATGAACTCTGAAGAAGCTACTACATCTACTCGTTCGGTGCACCAGGGTACTCCAAGCTGAACTCTTCACCTTCGGGAATTTTCAGAGGCGCTCCGCTATAATTTACCGGACTGTCCGGTGCACCACCGGACAGTGTCCGGTGCCCCAGAGGAGAGCGACTCTGAACTCGCCAGCTTCGGGTATTCGCTCCGCTATAATTCACCAGACATGTCTGGTGCATACCGGACTGTCCGGTGTGACAGCGGGGCAACGGCTAGTTCGCACCAACGGTCACCTGCTACAGCATTAAATGCGCGCCAGCGCGCGTAGAGGAGCAGAGCACGCGCAGGTGGCACACCGGACAGCCTACAGGGCCTGTCCGATGCACCACCGGACATCCTGGCGGGCCCACAAGACAGAGCTCAACGGTCGAACCCCAACGACCGGGTGACGTGGCTGGCGCACCGGACACTATCCGGTGGCACACCGGACTGTCTGGTGCGCCATACAACAGTAGCCTCCACCAACGGTCAAGTTTGGTGGTTGGGGCTATAAATACCCCAACCACCCCCACATTCAAGTCATCCAAGTATTCAAGCTTCCAACCACAATACAAGAGCTAGCATTCATTGCAAAGCACACCAAAGAGATCAAATCCTCTCCCAACTCCACACAAAGCTTTAGTGATTAGAGAGAGTGATTTGCCGTGTTCATTTGAGCTCTTGCGCTTGGATCGCTTCTTTTCTTTCTCATTCTTTCTTGAGATTCATTCACTTGTAACCGACGCAAGAGACACCAACTGTGTGGTGGTCCTTGCGGGGACTTTGTGTCCCGAGTGATTGAGAAGAAGAAGCTCACTCGGTCCGAGGGACCGTTTGAGAGGGAAAGGGTTGAAAGAGACCCGGACTTTGTGACCACCTCAACGGGGAGTAGGTTTGCGAGAACCGAACCTCGGTAAAACAAATCCGCGTGTCACACTCTTTATTCGCTTGCGATTTGTTTTGCGCTCTCTCTCTTGGACACATTATTATTTCTAACGCTAACCCGGCTTGTAGTTGTGATTAACTTTGTAAATTTTAGTTTCGCCCTATTCACCCCCCTCTAGGCGACTTTCAATTGGTATCAGAGCCCGGTGCTTCATTAGAGCCTAACCGCTCGAAGTGATGTCGGGAGATCACGCCAAGAGGGAGATGGAGACCAGCGACAAGCCCACTACAAGTCACGGGAAAACTTCATCGGAAGAGTCCCACAACAAGGGAAAGGGGAAGGAGAAGAAATCTTCTTCCCACAAGTCGCATCGGAGTAGCAGCAAGCACAAGAAGATGAGAAAGGTGGTCTACTACGAGACCGACACTTCATCACCATCGACCTCCGGCTCCGACGCGCCGTCCGTAACTTCTAAGCGCCATGAGCACAAGAAGTTTAGTAAGATCCCCTTACGCTATCCCCGCATTCCTAAACATACACCTTTACTTTCCGTCCCATTAGGCAAACCACCAACTTTTGATAGTGAAGATTATGCAAGGTGGAGTGATTTAATGCGATTTCATCTAACCTCACTCCATAAAAGTATATGGGATGTCGTTGAGTTTGGTGTGCAGGTACCATCCGTAGGGGATGAGGATTATGATGCGGACGAGGTGGCCCAAATCGAGCACTTCAACTCCCAAGCCACAACCATACTCCTCGCCTCTCTAAGTAGGGAGGAGTATAACAAGGTGCAAGGATTAAAGAGCGCCAAGGAAGTTTGGGATGTGCTCAAAACCGCGCACGAGGGTGATGAACTCACCAAGATCACCAAGCGGGAAACGATCGAGGGGGAGCTCGGTCGCTTCCGTCTTCGCCAAGGGGAGGAGCCCCAAGACATGTACAACCGGCTCAAAACCTTGGTGAATCAAGTGCGCAATCTCGGGAGCAAAAAATGGGATGACCACGAGGTGATTAAGGTTATTCTAAGATCACTTATTTTCCTTAACCCTACTCAAGTACAATTAATTCGTGGCAATCCTAGATATACACTAATGACCCCGAGGAAGTAATCGGGAATTTTGTGAGCTTTGAGTATATGATCAAGGGCTCAAAGAAGATTAACGAGCTAGATGATCCCTCCACGTCCGAAGCACAACCGGTGGCATTTAAGGCGACAGAGGAAAAGAAGGAGGAGTCTACACCAAGTAGACAACCAATCGACGCCTCAAAGCTCGACAACGAGGAAATGGCGCTCATCATCAAGAGCTTCCGCCAAATCCTCAAGCAAAGGAGGGGGAAAGATTACAAGCCCCGCTCTAAGAAAGTGTGCTACAAGTGTGGTAAGCCCGGTCACTTTATTGCTAAATGTCCATTATCAAGTGATAGTGACAGGGACAACAACAAGAAGGGGAGAAGAAAGGAGAAGAAGAGATATCACAAGAAGAAGGGCGGCGATGCCCATGTGTGCCGCGAATGGGACTCCGACGAGAGCTCCACCGACTCCTCCTCCGACGAGGACGCCGCCAACATCGCCGTCACCAAGGGACTTCTCTTCCCCAACATCGGCCACAAATGCCTCATGGCTAAGGACGGCAAAAAGAAAAAGGTTAAATCCAAATCCTCCACTAGATATGATTCTTCTAGCGATGATAATGCTAGTGATGAGGAAGATAACTTGCGTACTCTTTTTGCAAACTTAAACATGCAACAAAAGGAGAAATTAAATGAATTAATTAGTGCTATCCATGAGAAGGATGATTTCTTGGACTCCTAAGAGGACTTCCTTATTAAAGAAAACAAGAAGCATGTTAAAGTTAAAAATGCTTACGCTCTAGAAGTTGAAAAATGTGAAAAACTATCTAGTGAGCTAAGCACTTGCCATGAGACTATAGACAACCTTAGAAATGAGAATTCTAATTTGTTAGCTAAGGTTGATTCTAATGTTTATAATGTTTCAATTCCCAATCTTAGAGATGATAATGTTGATTTGCTTGCTAAGATTGAAGAATTGAATAATTCTCTTGCTAGCCTTAGAAATGAAAATGAAAAATTAATTGCTAAGGCTAAAGACTTTGATGTTTGCAATGTCACTATTTCTAACCTTAGAAGTGAAAATGATATATTACATGCTAAGGTTGTAGAATTAAAATCTTGCAAACCCTCTACATCTACTGTTGAGCATGTGTCTTTTTGTGCTAGATGTAGAGATGTTGATATTGATGCTATTCATGATCATATGGTCTTAATTAAACAACAAAATGATCATATAACAAAATTAGATGCTAAAATTGCCGAGCATGAACTTGAAAATTAAAAATTTAAATTTGCTCGTAGTATGCTTTATAATGGGAGACGCCCTAGCATCAAGGATGACATTGGCTTCCAAAAGGGAGACAATGTCAAACTTAATGCCCCTCCTAAGAAATTGTCTAACTTTGTTAAGGGCAAGGCTCCCATGCCTCAGGATAACGAGGGTTACATTTTGTACCCTGCCGGTTATCCCGAGAGCAAAATTAGGAAAATTCGTTCTAGGAAGTCTCACTCTGGCCCTAATCATGCTTTCATGTATAAGGGTGAGACATCTAGCTCTAGGCAACCAACCCGTGCTAAGTTGCCTAAAAAGAAAACTCCTACTGCATCAAATGACCATAGCATTTCATTCAAAACTTTTGATGCATCATATGTGCTTACTAACAAATCCGGCAAGGTAGTTGCCAAGTTTGTTGGGGGCAAACACAAGGGATCAAAGACTTGTGTTTGGGTACCCAAAGTTCTTGTGTCTAATGCCAAAGGACCCAAAACCGTTTGGGTACCTAAAGTCAAGAACTAAAATTGTTTTGTAGGTTTATGCATCCGGGGGCTCAAGTTGGATCATCGATAGCGGGTGCACAAACCACATGACAGGGGAGAAGAAAATGTTCTCCTCATACGAGAAAAACCAAGATCCCCAACGAGCTATCACATTCGGGGATGGAAACCAATGTTTGGTCAAAGGTTTGGGTAAAATAGCTATATCTCCTGACCATTCCATTTCCAATGTTTTTCTTGTTGATTCATTAGATTACAATTTGCTTTCCGTATCCCAATTATGTCAAATGGGCTACAACTGTCTATTTACTGATGTAGGTGTCACTGTCTTTAGAAGAAGTGATGATTCAATAGCTTTTAAGGGAGTGTTAGAGGGTCAGCTATACTTGGTAGATTTTGTTAGAGCTGAACTCGACACTTGCTTAATAGCTAAGACTAACATGGGTTGGCTCTGGCACCGTCGACTAGCCCATGTTGGAATGAAGAATCTTCATAAGCTTCTAAAGGGAGAACACATTTTAGGATTAACAAATGTTCATTTTGAGAAAGACAGAATTTGTAGCGCTTGCCAAGCAGGGAAGCAAGTTGGTGTTCATCATCCACACAAGAACGTTATGATGACTGACAGGCCACTGGAGCTCCTAGACATGGATTTATTCGGCCCGATCGCTTACATAAGCATCGGCGGGAGTAAGTACTGTCTAGTTATTGTGGATGATTATTCTCGCTTCACTTGGGTATACTTTTTGCAGGAAAAATCTCAAACCCAAGAGACCTTAAAAGGATTCTTGAGACGGACTCAAAATGAGTTCGGCTTAAGGATCAAGAAAATTAGAAGCGACAACGGGACGGAGTTCAAGAACTCACAAATCGAAGGCTTCCTTGAGGAGGAGGGCATCAAGCATGAGTTCTCTTCTCCCTACACCCCACAACAAAATGGTGTAGTGGAGAGGAAGAATCAAACTCTACTGGACATGGCAAGAACCATGCTTGATGAGTACAAGACGTCGGATCGGTTTTGGGCCGAGGCAGTTAACACCGCTAGCTACGCCATCAACCGGTTATATCTACACCGAATCCTCAAGAAGACATCATACGAACTCCTAACCGGTAAAAAGCCCAACATTTCATATTTTAGAGTCTTTGGTAGTAAATGCTTTATTCTTGTTAAAAGAGGTAGAAAATCTAAATTTGCTCCTAAGACAGTAGAAGGCTTTTTACTAGGATATGACTCAAACACAAGGGCATATAGAGTCTTTAACAAGTCCTCAGGACTTGTTGAAGTTTCTTGTGACGTTGTGTTTGATGAGACTAACGGCTGTCAAGTAGAGCAAGTTGATCTTGATGAGATAGGTGATGAAGAGGCTCCATGCATCGCGCTAAGGAACATGTTCATTGGGGATGTGTGTCCTAAGGAATCCGAAGAGCCTCCAAATGCACAAGATCAACCATCCTCCTCCACGCAAGCATCTCCACCAACTCAAAATGAGGACGAGGCTCAAATTGATGAAGGAGAAAATCAAAATAATGAGCCACCTCAAGATGATGGCAATGATCAAGGGGGAGATACAAATGATCAAGACAAGGAGGATGAACAAGCAAGGCCGCCACACCCAAGAGTCCACCAAGCAATCCAACGAGATCACCCCGTCGACACCATCCTCGGCGACATTCATAAGGGGGTAACCACTAGATCTCGTGTTGCACATTTTTGTGAGCATTACTCTTTTCTTTCCTCTATTGAGCCACACAGGGTAGAGGAAGCACTCCAAGATTCGGATTGGGTGATGCCGATGCAAGAGGAGCTCAACAATTTCACTAGGAACGAGGTATGGCACTTAGTTCCATGTCCTAATCAAAATGTTGTAGGAACCAAATGGGTCTTTCGCAACAAGCAAGATGAGCATGGTGTGGTGACAAGGAACAAAGCTCGACTTGTGGCCAAGGGATACTCGCAAGTCAAAGGTTTGGATTTCGGTGAAACCTATGCACCCGTAGCTAGGCTTGAGTCAATTCGCATATTATTAGCCTATGCTACTTACCATGGCTTCAAGCTTTATCAAATGGACGTGAAGAGTGCCTTCCTCAATGGACCAATCAAGGAAGAGGTCTACGTTGAGCAACCTCCCGGCTTTGAAGACAGTGAGTACCCTAATCATGTCTATAAACTCTCTAAGGCGCTTTATGGGCTCAAACAAGCCCCAAGAGCATGGTATGAATGCCTAAGAGATTTCCTTATTGCTAATGGCTTCAAAGTCGGCAAAGCCGATCCTACTTTATTTACTAAAACTCTTGACAATGATTTGTTCGTATGCCAAATTTATGTTTATGATATTATATTTGGGTCTACTAACGAATCTACATGTGAAGAATTTAGTAGGATCATGACACAGAAATTTGAGATGTCGATGATGGGGGAGTTGAAGTATTTTCTAGGATTCCAAGTCAAGCAACTCCAAGAAGGCACCTTCATTAGCCAAACGAAGTATACTCAAGACATTCTAAACAAGTTTGGAATGAAGGATGCCAAGCCCATCAAGACTCCCAAGGGAACAAATGGGCATCTCGACCTCGACACGGGAGGTAAATCCGTCGATCAAAAGGTATACCGGTCGATGATAGGTTCACTACTCTATTTATGTGCTTCTCGACCGGACATTATGCTTTCCATATGCATATGTGCAAGATTCCAAGCCGACCCTAAGGAATCTCACCTTACGGCCGTAAAACGAATCTTGAGATATTTAGCTTATATTCCTAAGTTTGGGCTTTAGTACCCTCGGGGATCCACATTTGATTTAATTGGTTATTCGGATGCCGATTGGGCGGGGTGCAAGATTAATAGAAAGAGCACATCGGGGACTTGCCAGTTCTTGGGAAGATCCTTGGTGTCTTGGGCTTCAAAGAAGCAAAATTCGATCGCTCTTTCTACCGCCGAAGCCGAGTACATTGCCGCAGGCCATTGTTGCGCGCAATTGCTTTGGATGAGGCAAACCCTGTGGGACTATGGTTACAAATTAACCAAAGTTCCTCTTCTATGTGATAATGAGAGTGCAATCCGCATGGCGGATAATCCCGTTGAGCATAGCCGCACTAAACACATAGCCATTCGGTACCACTTTCTTAGGGATCACCAACAAAAAGGGGATATCGAGATTGCTTACATTAATACTAAGGATCAATTAGCCGATATCTTTACCAAGCCATTAGATGAGCAAACATTTACCAGACTTAGGCATGAGCTAAATATTCTTGATTCTAGGAATTTCTTTTGATGTCTTGCACACATAGCTCATAAATATACCTTTGATCATGTCTCTTTTATATATGCTATGACTAATGTGTTTTCAAGTATATTTCAAACCAAGTCATAGGTATATTGAAAGGGAATTGGAGTCTTCGGCAAAGACAAAGGCTTCCACTCCACTCCATAACTCATCCTTCGCCGTCGCTCCAAGCAATTCTTCGTCTTTGGTATAATCTTCAGTCATATGTTTTATTTGCCAAAGGGGAGAAAGTAGTTAGAAAAGGGCTTATATTTCACTCAAACATCCGTTTTTGGCAATTCATGCCAAAGGGGGAGAGTATTAAGCCCAAAGCAAAAGGACCGCATCACCACCCTATTTTTTTTAATGATTTTCGATTGGTAAATTTTCAAATTGGTATCTTATTGTGTTCAAAAAAAGGAGAAAATAGCACTTTCAAAATTGATATCCTCTTGAACACTAAGTGGAGAATTTATTGGGGGGAGTTTTGTTTAAGTCAAAGAAAAAGCATTTGAAACAGGGGGAGAAAATTTCATATCTTAGAAATGCTTCTCAAAATCTTGTTCATCTACCTTTGACTATTTGCAAAAGGACTTCGAAAAGGATTTACAAAAAGAATTTGCAAAAACAAAACATGTGGTGTAAGCGTGGTCCAAAATGTCAAATACTAAAGAAACAATCCACGCGCATCTTATAAGTATATATTGGCTCAATTCTAAGTAACCTTTGCACTTACATTTTGCAAACTAGTTCAATTATGCACTTTTTATATTTGCTTTGGTTTGTGTTGGCATCAATCACCAAAAAGGGGGAGATTGAAAGGGAATTAGGCTTACACCTATTTTCCTAAGTGATTTTGGTGGTTGAATTGCCCAACACAAATAATTGGACTAACTAGTTTGCTCTAGTCTATAAGTTATACATGTGCCAAAGGTTCACAAAAGGCCAATAAAAAGACCAAGAAAAGGGTTCAACAAAAAGAGCAAGGGATTACCGAAGGCAGCCTTGGTCTGGTGTTGGGGACTTGTTCTCAAATGCTTCGAATTAAGAACAAGGCAACATAAAAAGTGTTAGACGTTAAGGCCCTTCGTCCTATGGAACATTATGCCCCTTCGGGAATAATGAGTTCCGGACGAAGGTCACAAGAGACATACCTTCGTGAATTCAACAAGTAATAACGAAAGATTCATATAAAATATGAGATGTAAATCATAGAATCATTTCTATTTTATTAACACAAAGAAATAGAAATGATTACGAATTACAAATGTACCTTCGGTCCTGAGAGAAGGTAAAAAGTACAAACGTGACGCAAATGCCAATGCTCAGTCAGCGTGAACAGTACGGGAGTACTGTTCATCTATTTATAGACGCGGGACGCAGCCCACGTAAAATTACATCCATGTCCATTACATTTGTTAATGGTTTATGAAAATCTGTCGAGGCCCCCGAAGTCTTTTCATCTTTAAGTCGGTTCCCCATTATGTCATCGCGCCGAAGCTTCCCTGCGCATAACTTCGGCTTCCCTCGACCTTCGTCTGGTTCAGGCTTCGTCCTGGTCGTGCTTTATATCCATAATTCTGAATCCGAAAATATCTGTTCACATAATCCACTTGGAAAACATTGTCAAATCATGTTTTTGAGGACCTTCGGAGGACGAAGGCCCCCAACAGTAGCCCCTCGCAATATTAATTTGTAAATGATAAATTTAGATTGCGATATGGACGAAGGCCTTGAGCCGAAGGTCCGAAAAAACACCTTTCCTTTTGCTAGAATAGCAACATTCACTGACAAACGGGGCCTTCCAATTTCCAACGCCCTAGGCGTATAAATAAGATCACATCGCGAACTCATTTGGTACGCACACTTGCCCTTTTTCTTCGGCCCAGTAAAATTTTTAGCGCTTGTTCATTAAGATTTGCTGTTCTTTTTGATTTCGAAGCTTCGGCCTCGGGAACAATTTTTTAGCGTTCCCGAAGATGTCTGAAGGCAAGAAGACCCCTGCTGAGACGAAGCTGAAGATCCCTGCTGAGACGAAGCTGAGTCTCGAGGAGGAGAAGAATCTGGGGTTCCTGATAGCGATGGCCGAGACCAATACAGAGAAAATCATGAAGGAGATTCTCGAAGGTTTGTCCGAAGATACTGATGACAGCGACAGCTATGATGTGGAAAGTGGTGGGGAAGAGGCCGAAGATCGACCGTGGCGACCAAGTCACACAGTTTTTGGGAAAACGACCATCAAGCAGAGTCACATTGATAATATGAGGGGGCGATATTTCCGAGACATATCTATTGTGAGGGCTGATGCCGGGGAAAAGACTTCTCCCACCCCCGAAGAGGATGAAGTTGTGATTTTCCGAAGCTTCCTCAGGGCTGGACTTCGATTCCCCCTGAGCAGTTTTGTTGTTGAGGTACTGAAAACATTCCAAGTCTACCTTCATCAACTCACTCCCGAAGCCATTATAAGAATGGGGATTTTTGTCTGGGCTGTGAGAAGCCAAGGTTTGGAACCGAACGCTAAAAGCTTCTGCAACATTCATGAGTTATTATACGAGACGAAGCCCTGGGGAAAAGAGCAATACCACAACAACTTTGGGTGCTACAGCTTCGGCGCCCGCTCCGGGTCAAGCTGCCCTGTGCCGACCTTTCGGAAGAGATGGCCCGGAGCCTGGATGACTGAATGGTTTTATGTAAAGAATGATCTAACAGCTCAAGAGAATGTGAAGAGTATTATTATGCACCCAATCTGGCAACGCTTCGGTCTCCGAAGGCCGAAGGTCGAAATGGACGAAGCCGCCGAAGAATGCCAAAGAGCCTTCGGAGTGGTTTGCTTGTTTATTGGGACAAGAGACTTGGTCCAAGAACACATTGCCTTCAGGGTATGGCCACTTGCAGAAAAGTGGGAAATGCCGAAGGAAACCATCAAAGAGTCCGACGAAGGCGGACTAGTCAGATTAAAGTACACATTCAAATATGCAGATAAATTTATTGAACCTGATGATGATTGGCTGAAAAGCATTGAAACATTAAGTGATGAATTACTTGGGGCATATTCGAAGGCTGAAAATACCGCACTATCAGCAGCCTTCGGAGGCCGAAAAAAGAAGAGACTCAATCGAGTGTTTGATGCAATTGGGTTCTTCTACCCTGATTATCGTTATCCCATCCGAAGGCAAAAAAGGAAAAACATAACCCCTGAAAAAGAAGAAGCAGGAACTGCTCCTAGTGAGCCAGAACCGAAAGGAAAAAGGTTGAAGGTCCTCACACATCGACCACGCCATATTGAACCAGCTTCGGTGCCTGAGTTCACTGGAGAAACTTCTTCGGCCGCCGAAGCTGAACAGCCAACCTTGCTGCCAGAAATTGCAGAGATGGCCGAAGCACCATCGACAGAAAAAATGGAAGAAGCAAAAAATCCGACTAAAGAAAAAGCATCAGAAATTTTGAGTCCTATAGTAAATGTCGAAGCAGCAAAAATCCAAAAGGGTCCAATGGTGACTCCAAAAAGGAAGAGAATGGTAAATGTATTAGATGTCTTGGAGACAATTAAGTCTTCAAGCACAACTCCAAAAAAGAGTGTTGAAATTGCTGAAGCTTCTTCTGAAGCTCCGACGCAACAAGCTGAAGTTGAAGCTGGGCCTTCAGAGCCCTTCAGGGAGCAAACTTTGGAAACCGAAACAATAAAAATACCAGAACCGATTTTAATTGAAGAGACTGACACTGCCATCCCCGAAGCGCCTGCCAGCATGTGTGATTACATCATACGACATGCTTCGGGGAAAAAACTATCTGAAGAAGAAACTCACGAAGCTAACCATTATGCAAAGGAGCTAAAATATCCAAAGGGGGCAGTAATATTCAATGGGACAAATGAAGATGATTTCTTATACTGCCTTCCTGACAACAAAGAGCTCTCTGTCTGCCGAGAGATGGCCAGGAGTATTGGTTTCCCGAAGCTTGAATCTGGATTAAGCGCCATGACGAAAGAAGATCTCGCAGACAGTCTTGCGTACAACAGCCTGAAGGTATGGGAATTTAACGCTTGAAAAGAAAACCCCCTTATAATTTTTTACGCAACTCATTCCTTTTTTCTTATATGAATTTTTTTTTGTATAGGGCTTGATCCTAAGCAACGCGCTAAGAGCGCAAAAGAGCGCCGAAGATGAAAGTTATGAAATTGCGTTTAATAATTTACGCTCTGAAGTTATCAAACTGAGAAACGAAGCTTTGGAAAAAGATAAAATTCTGCTTACACTGGTAGATAAAGTGAAAAAAGACGAAGCTGATTCAAAGGCCCAAGCCGAAGCTCAAAAACGCGAGATAAAAGATCTTCAGAAGCAGCTGGCTAGAGCTAAAGAGGAGCGCGCGCTTGAGGAAACGAAACGAGAACTTAGTGATTTTATGGTCAGCAAATTGGAATCAAGAGTTAAGGAGCTTCGCACATCTCAGGGGAAATGCTATGTTAAATCTATAGAATGCGTGAATAAAATTAAAACCAGCTTTGCTAGCGTCGGCGCCTTTTCCAGCGAAGAGAATTTTTCTCGAGGCAATCCCGAAGATCCGCTGGAATGGATTAGCCACGAAGCAGAGGCCTTCGAAGAGATCCTGAACAGCCGCGGCGACATATGCGCTTTTTCGGGCGCCAGAGGAATTGCTTCTGTCTTGGAGAAGAAAGGTTGTGGGCATGTTAAATTCTTAGCTCAGTCTGAAGCTACCTTATCTTCCGAAGACATTAAGGACCCCTCGGCCGAAGCAAGTGTGGTTGGTGGCAAATTTTTTACTGATATTTGGAACAACGGCGGCCGAGAAATGGCGCAAGAGATTATCCAAAGAAGCGAAAAAGGCATTCATGATGCTAGAAAAGTAGCAGAAGCCACCGAAAGGAGTACGGAGCCCGAAAGACAATTAGGTACCAATTAGTCATTCTTGTTGCGTTGTAATTTTCATTTCAAACTCTGCACATAGTTTGCAATAGTGATGAAGAAATGTTCTCTTCCCTCAGAAGCTGCTGGGTCAACTGCCGACCCCCATACAAAAGGAGATGAAGAAATCAAACAAATGGCCGAAGCTATCATGAACAAAGTTGTTGATCAACTTCTAAATGAAGTCGCCGAAGCAGTGTTAAGAGAGGACTAGATGCTATTAGAAAAAACATTTAAATTGTGATCTATGTAATATTTTGTACATTTGGATGTAATATATAAGTTTCTTTCCATTGTTCAATTCTTTACGATGCATGAAACTGTACATACATACCATTTTTGAGCCTTCGGCGAAAAAACACCTTCCCTTCTTTTCATGCTTCGTGAAGAAAACATTCTTCGTTAAAATTATTCTGATAAGACACATCCATGCTTCGTAAAAGCACTCTCCGAAGCTAAACAATTTTGATATTGCTCTGATGAAGCTCATCCATGCTTCGTAAAAACATCCTCCGAAGCTATTTTCCGAAGATCATCATCATATTCCCTCGTGACTTTACACGATTTGCACTTTCTCAAATCATTCTTTCGAAGGTTAATACTGTGTGCCCTTCTTTTGCCGTATGCAACATGATGTATGATGCTTATGCTATGCGAAATGATGTGATGATGCTATGTTATGCAAATGACGTCTGTTCCGAAGATACACACAAAACACATTCGTAAGCTCTGCATTCCCTTAGGAACGTCTTTGGAGCTTCTTCGTCTTTTACTTAGACGTCCTCAGCGTTGACTTTTCGCTGTAAGCCTCCCTTAGGAGCTTCTTCGCCCTTTACTTAGGCGGTATCAGCGTTGACTTTTCGCTGTAAGCCTCCCTTAGGAGCTTCTTCGCCCTTTACTTAGGCGGAATCAGCGTTGACTTTTCGCTGTAGGCTCTGCATTCCTTTAGGAACGACTTCTGAGCAGAAAACTTACACTGCGCTCCCTTTGGAACGGCTTTTTGTGACTTCACAAACTTACTCTGCGTTCCTTAGAACGACTTTCTGTTATTCCGAAGGTCCTCCTTGATAACGGAAAAAATTTTAAGCTTCAGCAACTTAGGCTTGTGGAGCAAATAGATCTTCCTCGTGGAAAACAACGAAATTATTACATGGAAACTATCAATGTTTTTTGCTTCACAGAAAATAAAACTGAATAGGAAAGACTGCTATCAAAGGTAGGATATGTATCAATAAATGTGCTTCGACTCTGGCACAGTGCTGTTGACTGTGCGAGCTTCGGACTGCTCTCTGAAGTCCCTCTGATGTGGAGCATATTGACTCCCTTCTGGCTGTTGACCTTGCTGCAATGGAGGTGGGGGCGGAAGCTGTTGCCAGGAAGCTTGAGGTTGACTTGCCGAAGCTACAGAAGCTGCAGGGTGGTTGTCTATGTATTGTGGGACATAAGGCGGATGATACGAAGCAGTATGCATGACCTGCTTCGGCTGAGCTTGCTGAGATGCAGCTTCGGCAATTTCCTTTTGCTTCTGGATTGTAATATGGCACGACCTAGTGGTATGGCCCTTGCCTTCTCCACAGAACAAGCAAAACAGTCTCCTTGGCTGATCTCCGAATCTTCCGCCGAAGCCCCTGGCGCCTCTGCCTCTTGGAGCTGGTGGCCGGAAGGAAGTTTGTTGTTGCCCCGAAGCCTGTGATGAGCATTGCGGTCTGTTCTGACTCCCCTTATCATCATTCTGAGTGTTGTGGATAGAACGGACATGTCTCGGGTAGTATCTTCCTCCGAAGCCCCTGGTCATTTCAGAAAATCTGAAGGCCTCCTCCCTTCTTTGCCGAAAGTCATTGTCTGCACGAATGTACTCATCCATCTTTTGGAGCAATTTCTCCAAGGTCTGAGGAGGCTTTCTAGCAAAGTATTGAGCTGCAGGCCCAGGACGAAGCCCCTTGATCATGGCTTCGATAACAATTTCATTGGGCACCGTTGGTGCCTGCGCCCTCAATCGTAAAAACCTTCGGACATACGCCTGAAGGTACTCTTCGTGATCCTGAATACACTGGAACAGGGCTTGAGCTGTGACCGGCTTCGTCTGAAATCCTTGAAAGCTGGTCAGTAACATATCCTTCAGCTTCTGCCATGAAGTTATTGTTCCTGGCCGAAGGGAGGAATACCAGGTCTGAGCAACATTCCTGACGGCCATGACGAAAGACTTCGCCATGACTGCAGCATTGCCCCCGTACGAAGACACCGTTGCTTCGTAGCTCATCAAGAATTGCTTCGGGTCGGAGTGACCATCAAACATGGGGAGCTGGGGTGGCTTATAGGATGGAGGCCAAGGTGTAGCCTGCAGCTCAGCAGACAGAGGAGAAGCATCATCAAAAACAAAATTTCCCTGATGGAAATTATCATACCAGTCATCTTCGTTGACGAAGCCCTCCTGATGAAGGTCTTTCTGATGAGGCCTTCTGTTCTGCTCATCGTGAGTAAGATGGCGGACTTCCTCAGAGGCTTCGTCTATCTGCCTTTGCAACTCAGCTAGGCGGGCCATCTTCTCCTTCTTCCTTTGTACTTGTTGGTGTAGCATCTCCATGTCCCTGATTTCTTGGTCTAGCTCTTCTTCCTGAAGTGTCGGGCTGACAGCCTTTCTCTTCTGGCTTTGGGCCTCCCGAAGAGAGACGGTCTCCTGGTTGTGGTCCAGCGGTTGCAGTGCTGAAGCCCCAGTCGCTGAAGCTTTCTTCGGCGCCATGGCTTCCGAAGGTGTTCAAAAAAGCTCGAAGTGGAAGTGAGTTCACCGGAGGTGGGCGCCAATGTTGGGGACTTGTTCTCAAATGCTTCGGATTAAGAACAAGGCAACATAAAAAGTGTTAGACGTTAAGGCCCTTCGTCCTATGGAACATTATGCCCCTTCGGGAATAATGAGTTCCGGACGAAGGTCACAAGAGACATACCTTCGTGAATTCAACAAGTAATAACGAAAGATTCATATAAAATATGAGATGTAAATCATAGAATCATTTCTATTTTATTAACACAAAGAAATAGAAATGATTACGAATTACAAATGTACCTTCGGTCCTGAGAGAAGGTAAAAAGTACAAACGTGACGCAAATGCCAATGCTCAGTCAGCGTGAACAGTACGGGAGTACTGTTCATCTATTTATAGACGCGGGACGCAGCCCACGTAAAATTACATCCATGTCCATTACATTTGTTAATGGTTTATGAAAATCTGTCGAGGCCCCCGAAGTCTTTTCATCTTTAAGTCGGTTCCCCATTATGTCATCGCGCCGAAGCTTCCCTGCGCATAACTTCGGCTTCCCTCGACCTTCGTCTGGTTCAGGCTTCGTCCTGGTCGTGCTTTATATCCATAATTCTGAATCCGAAAATATCTGTTCACATAATCCACTTGGAAAACATTGTCAAATCATGTTTTTGAGGACCTTCGGAGGACGAAGGCCCCCAACATCTGGCGCACCGGACTGTCCGGTGTGCCACCGGACAGTGTCCGGTGCACCAGGGTACTCCAAGCTGAACTCTTCACCTTCGAGAATTTTCAGAGGCGCTCCGCTATAATTCATCGGACTGTCCGGTGCCCCAGAGGAGAGCGACTCTGAACTCGCCAGCTTCGGGTATTCGCTCCGCTATAATTCACTGGACATGTTCGGTGCACACTGGACTGTCCGGTGTGACAGCGGGGCAACGACTAGTTCACGCCAACGGTCACCTGCTACAGCATTAAATGCGCGCCAGCGCGCGCAGAGGAACAGAGCACGCGCGGGTGGCACACCGGACAGCCTACAGGGCCTGTCCGGTGCACCACCGGACATCCTGGCGGGCCCACAAGACAGAGCTCAACAGTCGAACCCCAACGGCTGGGAGACGTGGCTGGCGCACCGGACTGTCCGGTGCGCCATACGACAGCAGCCTCCACCAACGGTCAAGTTTGGTGGTTGGGGCTATAAATACCCCAACCACCCCCACATTCAAGTCATCCAAGTATTCAAGCTTCCAACCATAATACAAGAGCTAGCATTCATTGCAAAGCACACCAAAGAGATCAAATCCTCTCCCAACTCCACACAAAGCTTTAGTGATTAGAGAGAGTGATTTGCTGTGTTCATTTGAGCTCTTGTGCTTGGATCGCTTCTTTTCTTTCTCATTCTTTCTTGAGATTAATTCACTTGTAACCGAAGCAAGAGACACCAATTGTGTGGTGGTCCTTGCGGGGACTTTATGTCCCGAGTGATTGAGAAGAAGAAGCTCACTCGGTCTGAGGGACCGTTTGAGAGAGGGAAAGGGTTGAAAGAGACCCGGTCTTTGTGACCACCTCAACGGGGAGTAGGTTTGCGAGAACCGAACCTCGGTAAAACAAATCCGCGTGTCACACTCTTTATTCGCTTGCGGTTTGTTTTGCGCCCTCTCTCTCGGACTCATTATTATTTCTAACGCTAACCCGACTTATAGTTGTGATTAACTTTGTAAATTTCAGTTTCGCCCTATTCACCCCCCCCCTCTAGGCGACTTTCAATAGGCTTCGGCTGATCTGCCGAAACAGCCTTCTCTCTTTTGTGCTTAAACTGTTGACAAGCTTTGGCTTCGTCTATGTTATGGATTGCTTTTGAATCTATCCAATTTCCTTCAGCCTTTCTGGCAGCCTCTTGACTTCCATGGATAGCAATGGGCCCTTGCTCCGAAGGTATCTTCATACATAAGTATGTTGGATGGATTATAGCTTCGAAAGCATTGAGTGTCCCTCGGCCAATGATTGCATTGTATGGGTACTCCATGTCAACAATGTCAAAAACAACTTGTTCAGTTCTTGTATTGTGGACATAGCTGAAGGTAACTGGCATTGTGATTTTGCCAAGTGCCACAATCTGCCTTCCTCCGAAGCCAAAAAGAGGGTGTGTAGCATCATGAATCTTGTCTTCTGGCTCTTGCATCTGTCTGAAGGCCTTAGCGAATATGATATCCGCTGCACTGCCTGTGTCAACCAGAACATTATGGACCAGAAACCCCTTGATGACACAAGATATGACCATAGCATCATTGTGGGGGTAATCCTTGAGCTAAAGATCCTCCTAGGAGAAGGTGATTGGGATGTGGGACCATTTGGACTTGATGAAGGGTCCCTGCACCCCAACATGCTGCACCCTTCTCTGTGCTTCTTTCTTCTGCTTCTTGCTGGCTGGCTCTGAGCTTGAACCGCCTGTTATCGGGAGCACCAGCTTCATAGCCGAAGGTGCTACAACTTGGTTGCTGAACGAAGCCATCAGCTCAAAAGTGGAAGTGAGTTCACCGGAGGTGGGCACCAATGTCGGGGACTTGTTCTCAAATGATATGAATTAAGAACAAGGCAACAAAAAGAAGTTAATGGTTAATGGCCTTCATCCTTCGAAGCATTATTTCCCTTAGGATATAATGATCTTCGGACGAAGGTCATGAAGGACATACCTTCATCATCACATTTTACATTGATGAAAGAAGAAGTATATGAAACATGAGAAATAACATGAACAATCATATAACATCATTTATATATCCTTTTTATATAGTCATGAATGAATAAGAACAATATTAAATTACATTTGAACCTTCGGCTTGACAGAAGGCAAAGATACGGGTGTGACGCACGAACGAATACAAGTCAGCATGAATAGTGCAGGGGTACTGTTCACCTATTTATAGGCACGGGACGTAGCCCGGTTAAAATTACATTTATGTCCTCTACAACTAGTTAGAATCATGACACAAATTACCATGGGCTGATTGATCTTTTCATCTCTAAGTCGGTGCAACCCTTCGTATCAAGGCATGTCGCTATGCCGAAGCTCTCTGGAAGGTAGCTTCGGCGTGTACCTTCGCGCTATGCTTGCTTCTGTGTTGATCTTTCGAAGGTGTTTCTTCTCAAAGGACCTTCAGCGACGAAGCAGAGCCCCAACATGGCCGTTGGACAGAAAGCAACCGCTTTCTGTCGATGACACTGCACTGTCCATTGTCCGATGCGTGCCACGTTTGCTGCCCATTGGAGTCGACCTTTGGATTCGTCTGCTTGTGACGCACCGGACAGTCCGGTGTGACTGACTTTCTCTGATCGCTTCTGCCCTTCTGTCCTTTCTGACCGCGTAGTAGTCGATTGTTGGTGAGGATGACCGTTGGCCCTAGGCTCATCGGACAGTCCGGTGCACACCGGACAGTCCGGTGCATTTTAGCCAAGGAGCTTCTCTGTTTTCCTGAGAGCGATCAGTTCATGGGCGCGCCAGCCTAGGCACCAGACACTGTCCGGTGCACACCAGACAGTCCAGTGCACCATAGGCTGGAGCAAGCCTGTCTTGCCCTGTTGTTGGATTTCTTTGCTGACTCTTTTGGGCTTCTTTTGATCTTGAGTCTTGGACCTTTTTGCTTCTTTTTATGTCTTCTATTGAGGTGTTGTATCCTCATTTTCTTAGTCCAATCCTCTTTGCATTTTGATTCTTCCACTCATATATCTTCTTTTGCCCAATACTAGCTCCACAATAGTGATATGTTGATTTCGAGCTTTCCAACCTTTCTAGACGTGTTAAAAAGGTTCCTTAGGGTATTTAGAATTTGTCCAAGGAGTAGAACTATTGGTAGTTCATCTATTCCATGTATTACCCCTATTTGGTTGGAACTGAGCTGATTCTGACTTAGAAACTGAACTGTTGATCTTATGAACCTGTGAATCAGAGACTAGGCAAACTGGTCAGTCCGAATGGTTGTGATGGTCATCAAGCACTAAAATATAAGAAATGAGTTTTAATGCTATTTCCCTTTCAATCTCCCCTTTTTTGGTGATTGATGCCAACACAAACCAAAGCAAATATGAAGTATGAAATTGTAACTAGTTTGCAATTGGTCAGGTGTTCATAAGCTATTGAAATGAAAGTAGTTCTAAATGAATATGAGTGAAATTGACATGATTGTAAATTTGGACCACATTTGCACCACTTTGCCTGTTTTTGCAAATCTTTTGTAAAAGTCTTTTCAAATTCTTTTGCAAATAGCCAATGGTACAAAAATATGATTTCAAAAGGCATTTTCAAGATTTTGAAAATTCTCCCCCTGTTTCAAATGCTTTTCCTTTGGCTAAACAAAAGCCCCCCTAAAAAGTTCTTCCCTTAGCTGTCAAGAGGGGTTTTGAAATGATTTCCATTTTTGAAAACAGATGCCAAAAATGAAATTATACCAATTGAAATACCAATTGAAATTTTTGAATTTCAACATAGTGGTGTGGTCCTTTTGCTTTGGCCTAATGCTTTCTTCCCCTTTGGCATTAAGCACCAAAAATGAAGAAATTTTGCGGCCTTTTCAATAGATTTGTAATTGAAGTGTATGAGTTTTAGCAAGGACGTTTGATATCGGACGAATATGAAGTGGAAGCGCTTCCTTTGCTCAAAACTACATTTCCCTTTCAATTTGATACTAAGCACAACATATACGAAAGAATGGTTAGTCTCAAAGACTAATGTGTAGAGAATTGCTCCCCCTGAACTTGTGCATACATGTAACGCCCCGAATTTTGGAGTTGAATTTTTTCTTTTCTTCACTCGCCAAATTCGGGCGTTACCTTTTCTTTTTTTCTTTTCCCTCGCTAGACCTTGATCTTTTCCAAAGATAGCGGGATTCGGCTTGGAATTCCCGTGTAAAGCAAAACCCTAAAATACTTTATGTTGTTTGATGCACCATTCCGAACCATGCATTCTTTCGATTGCTTAAGAATGTAAGTGCATTCATCCAGGAAAAACAGATTTCGAAAAGGAGAAAACCTTTTTCTTTTTTTTCTCTTTCCTTCTTTCTCTCCTCCCTTTTCTCTCTCCCGCGCCATGGGCTACTCCTGGCCGGCCCAGCCGCCCCCAGCCGGCCCAACCGCGCCCGCGCGCCCCCCTGGGCCCAGCCGGCCCAGTCGCCCCCTCCCCCTCCATCCCCAAAATCCCTCCCTCTCCCTCCCTCTCTCCCATTCTCCCTAGCCGCCGCCGCCCCCCTGCCCTAGCTCGGCCGCCCTGTCGCCGTCCCCGGTGAGCCCCCTCCCCTCCCTCTCCCCTCTCCCCTCCTCTCCCCCTCCCAGGCCCAACCGCCCAGCTCGGCCGCCCCATGGCCGGCTCGGCCGCCACCGCCCCTGCCCAGCCGCCCCGTGCCCCTGGCCGGTTCGGCCGTCCCTGCGCGCCCAGCTCGGCCGCCCCCTGGTCGGCTCGGCCGCCCCCTGGTCGGCTCGGCCGCCCCTGCGCGCCCTGCCCAGCCCCCGCCCAGCTCGGCCGCCCCGCTGGTTCGGCTGCCCCCCGCCAGCTCGGCCGCCCGCCGCCGGCTTGGCCGCCCCCGCCCCTGCCCCTGGCCGGTTCAACCGCTCCCCCTTTTTTTATTTTTATTTTATTTTATTTTCTTTTATTATTGTTGTTTATTTTAGGCAAGCTAATCATCGTTCATGTTAATAAAATGGAAAACTCAATTTAGAATTCCGTTACGTTAGTCAATTCATATAGTTAATTGTTTATCTCATTCAATGTTGATCAACTAAAAATGACTAGGTTCCCGTTAATGCATATAACTAATTCTTTTGTTAGAACCAATTGGAACTAGAGCGCATAATTTAACTAATCATTAGTGCATAAGCTTTAACCCCTGCGAGACCTTTCCCCGTTTCTTTCTAACCTTAATGAATGCGATATCGAATGTCATACTTTATGCATATTTACTTTATTTGTTCCCTTGTGTGGTGTACTGTTTGTTTCCTAATTTGAATGGATGGATGTATGTATGCTTGCAATCGCATAGAGAACGATCCGGTCAAAGAGCCCGAGGAACCCGCAGGAGAAGCCCCTGAGCAGCAATCGGTTGGTGGAGGCAAGTGTCCTTTGACCCATCTCTGTCCTACTCATTCTTTAATTCACCTCCCGCATTACACACTTATACCTGAGGATTGACTAGCTTTTGTTATCCATGTCCTTGTTTACCTATTTGGGTCAGATTATTACTGCTTAGTCTGATGCTATTGCTCAACTCTAATCAATGAACATGATGAGAATTATCTATGATACGCTGTTTTCCCCTTCTTATTTATGATCATACTTGTGACCTTCAAGGGGGCTCGAGCGGTTTCTCGAGTGCCTCTCCGTAAGGACCTGTTCAATGGATGACCGCCTAGGAAAACAGTGCAACCATGAGGGTGGAATGGGACACCCTTAGCTGAATAATTAGAGGAACCGGGGTGTAGTTCGCTTCGCCGTCGTGCCGTCAATGGAGCTTGGTGTATGCGGCTCGCTCTGCCAAGGTTGATTTGTCCCTTGGGGAGGAGTGCGGTACATTTAGGAAACCTAACGGGTGGCTACAGCCCCGGGGAATCTTTGTAAAGGCTTCGTAGTGAATCCCTGGCCATTCACCTCGGGAGTGAATAAGGGTCTTGCAAGCCCGGGCTAGAGAGGGAATCACGGCTTATGGGTAAAGTGCGCAACCTCTGCAGAGTGTTATGAAACTGATATATCAGCCGTGCTTGCGGTTATGAGCGGCCAAGGGAGCTCCAGTGATTAGTGATACTTGATCAGAGACATTTTGGTTTACAGGTGGCAATGAGATTGATGGTTCTGGTTATGACTATGGTGCTGGTAAGTGGTATTCTTTCCATTTGGAAAGAGTACGTTCGAGTTAATAACGTGGGTTAATTCTAAAACTTGGCTTTCTCTACTAGTAAATAATAATCTGACCAACTAAAAGGAACCGCTTGACTCATCCCCACATAAAGCTAGTCCACTACAGCCAAACAGGACGCTTGCTGAGTATGTTGATGTGTACTCACCCTTGCTCTACACACCAACCCCCCCAGGTTGTCCGCGTTGCAACCACTGCTCAGGAGAAGATGAAGCCGTGGAAGGAGATTTCTAGGAGTTCGAAGACTACGATGAATTCTAGGCGTGGGTTAGCGGCAACCCCCAGTCGGCTGCCTGTGAAGGCCATGTTATCTACGTTTCGTTTTCGCACTTTGATTATTGTAAAAACTATGTGGATGTCTCAGACATATGATGTAATCGACTATTATTCCCCTTTTAATACTATTTGAGCACTGTGTGATGATGTCCATGTTATGTAAACTGCTGTGTACGTGAATTGCTGATCCTGGCACGTACATGGTTCGCATTCGATTTGCCTTCTAAAACCGGATGTGACAATACAAGTGATAAATATTTGTAGATTAATGCACTTTAGAACATGTGAGGTCCGAGAATGCAAGTTCTACGCATTGAACCTTGGTATTAGCAAAAATATGAATTAAGAGCAACTGTCAACTGAAAGAGATAAATAAGATCAAAAGATATGTCAATTGAGCTTTATCATAGTTCTATAATATAGATTGGTCCCCCTGAGTATGTGCCTTGAGAGGAATACATATTTTGGCCTTAAATGCTAAATGCACATAATGAGGTTAATGAGAACATATTTATATCATAGAAATTGTGAAGTGCAATGTGTCATAATATAAATGTGATGCTCATGACAGACTATGCACAGACGAAAGCATGTTATAAATATTTGATGCATTTACCCTTGAGGTTTCAAAGAAACTTAAGGAACCTCCACCTTTGGAACAAAGGTAGCTTATCCTCGTTACAAGGTAAGCTTTAAGTTCTTTGACAAGAATATCACTTCTTCCAGTTTTAACAAAGATGCATCAAAGCGAAATGAAATTTTGAGAGTTAAACTAGGTATGAAGCAGGGTTATGCATAGACATGCTTTTTCTTCCTCTTGTATCTTAAGGATATGCAATATATGTATAAGAGAAAGATCTAGGTACTTGTTTAAATGATAGCAAGTAGTTTTACCCTTTTGTACCTTCACATAGAGACACTCTCTTCACTGTGCTTTGTCCTTGGTATTGGTTACTTAAGTCCTATGCTCAAGACAATGTACAGAATTATTTTGCACAAGAGAGAATTCTACAACTAGTGACCCCTTTCTCTAAACAAATCATTATTGTCACATATCAAGTAGATCACAAGTATAATAATTAAGGTTACACAAATCATATGCACATAATTGAGTGTTAGTTTCAACATAATCAAGATATAGAAATGGGCTCCCCCTAAAGATGTGCATCAAGTATTTGAATGACTTGGTTAAATATATTCTCTTTTAAAGACAAACAGGGAGTGCATTGTACATCATGATTAAGGCATATAAAATTTGCAATAATCATCTTATGCCTGGTATTCTCAAAATGAAAAAGGTTTAGAATACTTATAACCACACCATTGATTAATTTGAAGATTTTACTGTCTAAGCAGGTGTTGTTGTTCTTGACATTTTCTTTTTCATTTGAGTGTCCTCCCTTTATAGTTGTCTCTTTTTCCTTTCAAACTTATTGAAAATACTCAAAAAAGGAGTTGATTCTGACTTAGAAACTGAACTGTTGATCTTATGAACCTGTGAATCAGAGACTAGGCAAACTGGTCAGTCCGAATGGTTGTAATGGTCATCAAGCACCAAAATATAAGAAATGAGTTTTAATGCTATTTCCCTTTCATGTTGCCTTGATTTTTAATGCCTCTAGGGGATTGAAATCAAGTATCTAACATTGGCACCCACCTCCGTTGATCTCATGACCACGACGAGCTTCATCACTACAAAGACCATGGCGAACCATCAAGCTTCACCACCTTCAATGGAGAAGTTTACTCTCCCTATCACTAGGGGCTTGAGCTTCGAATCTAGCAACAAAAAGCAGAAGAAAGAAGCCCAAGGAAGGGTGCAACACGTAGGCGTCCAAGGACCCTACAATAGGACCAAGTGGTCCCACATTCCTATTACCTTCTCTCAGGATGATCTTCATCTTAAATATTATCCGCACAGAGATGCCATGGTTATCTCCTATGTAATCAAAGGTTTTGTTGTCCACAATGTTTTGGTTGACACAGGCAGTGCTGCAGATGTCATATTTGTAAAGCTCAAAATTGGTAAAAAATAATAACAATAAAATAAAGACATAAAAGTATCTATAATAATGTTTCTAGAATTTTTGAAACCTTTGGAATTCATTAGAACCCTTTCCTCTTTATAATCAATTGAGAGTACTAAATTAGTTAAATGACCAATAAATAAATAGTGAACTGATGCATTCCTTGCTTATAATTTGGGGGAGGCATTTTTAACATAACTTAAAATTTGACCTCAAGATTTTAAATGAAAAGCATAAAGAATAATAGAAAATGAGAAAGAAAGTTTTATGGAAGTCATTTATTCCTTCCATAAATACATAATAGGAAAAAAATAAATAATATTGTATACAGCAGAGTTTA
The DNA here is from genome assembly GCA_029449295.1 of Zea luxurians. Classification (NCBI taxonomy): domain Eukaryota; kingdom Viridiplantae; phylum Streptophyta; class Magnoliopsida; order Poales; family Poaceae; genus Zea; species Zea luxurians. The sequence goes on along the minus strand of JAOPSE010000007.1, from coordinate 123,292,703 downwards.
TATTCACACTAGGATTTATTTGGACATTTGGAAATTTAGGAGTTCAAAACATGAGTTGAATGTGAATTGAATTTAAAGTTAGAAATCAGAAAAAATGAAAAGAAAATAGAAAAGAATAAGCTGGCGCTTGGGCCGAATCTCCTTCATAGCGGCCCACTCACCTCCTCACCTTGGGCCAAATTTGCCTAGCCGCGGCCCAGGTCGGAACACCCGCGTAGCCCAACTCACCATTGCGCACCCTAGACGCGCGTGTTCGGACAATGTCACGTGGGCCCCACCCGTCATCCAGATTACACGCGCTCTGGGCGATTCCCTCTACCTGGTGGCTCGTTCCGTCATTTCGCGCCCTCCCTCACGCTTCGCTTACCTGTAGGACCCACACCGTCAGCCTTATCCCCTTCTTCATGTCTGGGTTGTTGCAACAGACTCGCCGCGGATGTCGGGCTGTTGGGATCGGGTCAACCCCCTCCTCACGGGACTGGACTCCGTTGGCGGGTGCTTAAGACTCAAGCCTCGCCGCCCTTCATGGATATGCAGGTCGGAATGTGCTGCCTTCGTGCCGTGCACGCGTTCAGAGCGAGAGGAGAGAGAAAAAGAGGTGCCACCGCCGCCATTCTTTGCATTCAAGGGTCGATTGGCGTCCGCAGTGCATCCGGGGTTTTCGAGTGATGGCATGGATCATGCGCGTGGGATGGTGGATCGTATGGCTTCCTGGGTTGGCGTGAATTGCTCGTCGGAGCGTTTCTTTGCCATTGATTCGCTGCTGCATCGTGGACTGCATCACCTGTGCAACAATCAGTGGTGAGGAACCTTCCACCTAGCTCGTCGCCATCTTTTCCATGTGTAGCACTCTTCGAATTAGAGCTTGGCACGATGTGCCGGGATTTGAGGTGGTACAGCCATGGCGCCACCGTGCAGCTACTCGTCGTCGGTCATCTGGACGGCTGGTGGTGGATTGAAGTGCGGGGACCGTTGGATGGTGTTTGATCGGCCCCGATTAGAAGTTGGTACCCTTCGAGTTTGTTTAAATCACGGCCGTGCGTTCCGGATTGGGTGACCGGTATTAGTGTACAGCGTTGACGTATCTCAAGCCATCAATCCCGGATCTAATGGTGAGGATTGCATACCGATTCATTATTAATTCAATCTAATCTATGTCATTCAGCGGGGATCCAACGACCAGAATCATCAGATACCCCTTCGGCCAACACCATCTGCAAATTAACCCCTCGGATTTTAATGAAATAACCCACGGTCCACTCAAGACTTAGCCTAAGTCTTAGTACAACTTGCGTCATAGCCCCTATGCTTCCCAGGAATTGACGCACAGTCCAGGGATTAGAAAACCCAGGAAAAATAAATAGAAAATGATTTTTAATGTAAAAATAATTGTTAGAACTTGTTTAATTCCTAGAAAATTCATACTTAGTTCAAATTAATCCATTCCAGTTTCTATAATTTTGTAATAATGTTGTTTATCACATAGTATCTCTATTTTGACATAAAAACCATATTAAAATTTATCTCTTAATTAATCTTGTATCAAATACATAAAACCTTCGAAAATTCATAAATCCTCCGTTTTAATTCCGAATTGATCCGTTCAAGTTGCGTTAGACTCATATAAATATTTACTACGCGGTAGGAACATTGATTATATGATATCCCATACTTTTATAAGTAGGTAACTAATTTGATTAATCTATGTTTATTGAATTAACTTCTTTAATATTAATATAGTATTCTGATCTTATGGTTATAATTTGACTGGATGATCTTTAATCAAATAATAACTTAGATTAAAGTTGAGATAATTACTGATAGAATAGCCTCTCATATGATTTATACCAACCAATTTATAATATAGTTTAATATTTTAATCACATAGATCTTCCATAAAATCATAACTCCTTAATCGTAACTCCGATTTTAGTGGTTCTCGAACCCACGATCTCGTAGCAAAGCGTAGATTATTATTACACAATTTATTCATATGTTTAGTGTGATGTTAATTTTGTCTATACCATGTTTGTTTGTATTGCTACGACTAGCAGTGAGGTCACGAGAATCTAAGGATCATTCTGGTACCTGGAATCTCAAGTCCCAGGCAAGTTGTGCCCTCGACCACTTTTATACCCAATAATGTTCTTTAATATCACTTATTCAATGCATAGGTTTAATTTTGATGGGACCCAATAGGTCACCCTAGTTTGTTTATCCTTTTTACCTTGTTTACCCCTGAATCATTTGGGTAGTTTTGCTATTGCTCTATATGGTTTTGGGCTAATATTTCATTATATCCATGTTCCAATTATTCTGTTATTTTATTTATTGTTCATGTCAAGATCATTAATTTTAATTAGAACATAGAGCTTAACTTGAGAAACACGTGCCACCACAAGGGTGGAATGGGACGCCCTTGGCTAACTAACTTGGAAAGCTAGTGGAGGACTACTGATATAGCTGAGGTGCCCGATCTTTCGGCGAGTAGAGATAATTTCGATTTGGCGGAAGATGACCCTGGCGATCCGACTACGACGAGCAAGCCCGAGGCGCCAATGCAATCGCTGAACCAACTCCCTGTGGTTACCGACCTTGCTGATGCGAGATCGGCCTGATCACGAAGATCATTTCCTATGCGCAATCGAAGAACGAACAAGAAAAAGATGCGAGCAATCTAATCTATTACTCGAGAGTGGAGTTCTGAATACACGAAGACAGCGTAGATTTGCACGTGTTCGAGAGTATCTAAAGCTAATGTAAAACAAAACTCGAAGAACAAAGGAGGCATAGCTCCTATTTAAATAGAGAGGGGGCGCAGCCCCTAGGGGCGGCCAACCCTAGGTTGTCCACTATGGGCCGCAGTTGGGCTGGTCGTCTATTCTTCTGGGCCCTCATTCTTTAGTACAATGACGAAGTTAAGATCTCTGGCACGTGCCCGAGTGATTGGCCCAGCTAATGAAGGAAGTGGCGCTTGATGTTGAGGTGCTGCTAGTGTAGTCGTACTCATAGTGATGTCCTCATCATCCTCCTGTTTCCTTTCCCTATTTTTTGTTTGTTCTCTGGTTCTATCCTTTCTCTTTCTTTTTCTTTTTTTTCTTTTCTTTTTTTTGTTTCTGTTTTTTTTGACGTAACCGAAGGAGAAAAACAAGGAAGCAGCGTTGACTCGGTTTGTGGCGTTGACTCGGTTTGATGTAACCGAAGGAGAGAAACAAGGAAGATGGTTGCGGCGCGCTAGGGTTTGATGTAACCGAAGGAGAAAAACAAGGAAGATGGTTGCGGCGCGCTAGGGTTTGATGTAACCGAAGGAGAAAAACAAGGAAGAAGAAGGATGGTGAGAAAAAACACAATGCGACCAGCAACAAATGACGTGAAAGCACACAAATTCAACAATGCAGATTATTGAAAGAAGGTGCGAGGCTCAAAAGGGTGCTGGTATAAGGTCTAACCTAAATTTTTATGTGGTTTTGTGGACTGTAGGAGAAAAAAACACTCGATAAACTCACCGATCAACCTAGAAATCTGATACCAATTGATATAGCTGAGGTGCCCGATCTTTCGGCGAGTAGAGATAATTCCGATTTGGCGGAAGATGACCCTTGCGATCCGACTACGACGAGCAAGCCCGAGGCGCCAATGCAATCGCTGAACCAACTCCCTGTGGTTACCGACCTTGCTGATGCGAGATCGGCCTGATCACGAAGATCGTTTCCTATGCGCAATCGAAGAACGAACAAGAAAAAGATGCGAGCAATCTAATCTATTACTCGAGGGTGGAGTTCTGAATACACGAAGATAGCTTAGATTTGCACGTTTTCGAGAGTAGCTAAAGCTAATGTAAAACAAAACTCGAAGAACAAAGGAGGCGCAGCTCCTGTTTAAATAGAGAGGGGGCGCAGCCCCTAGGGGTGGCCAACCCTAGGTCGTCCACTATGGGCCGCAGTTGGGCTGGTCGTCTATTCTTCTGGGCCCTCATTCTTTAGTACAATGACGAAGTTAAGATCTCTGGCACGGGCCCGAGTGATTGGCCCAGCTAATGAAGGAAGTGGCGCTTGATGTTGAGGTGCTGCTGGTGTAGTCGTACTCTTAGTGATGTCCTCATCAACTACCTTACCCGATAGGGGCAAGGGCAGCAGGGGAGTAGGCGTGTAGGAGATTCACGGGTTGATTTTGCTGCAATGGCGGTCAGACGGGGTATTCCTGCATTGCTCTTCCTAGAAACTGTAGCGGGTTTTCTAAAGCTAGTGGAACTAGGTATAGGCCTCGTAGTGTTACCCTGCCTTGCTTCCTTGGTAGAGGTGTATGGGGCTCATACAACCCCATGGCAGATGGGTAACATGACTTGTGGGTAAAGGGTACCACCTCTGCAGAGTGTAAAACTGGTATTCTAGCCGAGCTCACGGTCATGAGCAGCTCAGGACTCTCGCATGATTAAATTATGGAACTAAATTCAATTTGTCATTTGCATTGCATGGGATTATTTATTAATTTTGTTCTATTCTTATTATGATTTGGTATCTACTTACATTTATTAATTACTAATAAAATTTGACCAACTTATTAAAAGCAATGCTCAGCTATAACCCCTATTGTTGATTAGCCTTACACTTCACATGAACTCCCACCTTTGGTAGTTCATGCACATTATTCCCCACAACTTGTTGAGCGATGAACATGTGTGAGCTCACCCTTGTTGTCTCACACCACCCACAGGAGAAGAACAGGTGGTTGAAGAGGAGCCACATAACGAGGAGTTCGAGTTGATCTAGGTGGCGTCTCCTAGTCGACTTTATGGCACCAAGGATGGACTTTAGTTCATTTTATATTTATCTTTTATTTTGTAAGACTTCCGCTATGTAATGAGTACTCTGATGATATTGTGACATTTATCTCTATACACTCTGTTACTATGTGTTGTCTTCTTTGGCGCATATATGAGATGCACCTGGCTTTGTCCCTTAAACCCAGGTGTGACAATATTTTTCAAAGTTTTCAGGCAAATGCAAGAGCCCAAAGATAAGCTCAAAGATTCAGCTTTCCCTCTCTATGGCTTTAGAGGACAACATGTGATGGCACTAGAAAAGTTGATCATGCTTATTACCTTCGGCTATGTCAATAACACAAGAACAGAGGAAGTCATATTTGAGGTTGTGGATATAGAATTCCCATACAACACTGTCATCGAAATAGGAACTCTCAATGTGTTTGAAGCAGTTCTACATTCAGCTTATATTTACATGAAGATACCCAATAATCAAGGAGTGATATCAGTCTATGGCAGTCAAGAAGCAGCAAGAAAGGTAGAAGGGACCCTGCAAGAGCCAAAGATTGTTTATAACATAGATGAAGCCAGAGCTCAAATTCAGGATTCTGAGAAACTAATAAAAGAAAGGCATCTTTAGTGGATCAGCCGAAGCCAGCGCTTCTCCGTGATGATGTTGCGGAGCAGAGAGTCATCTCTGGCAAACAACTATCATCAAAGCAAGAGTATAATCTTTAAAGGTTTCTATTTCACAACAAGGATGTCTTTGCCTAGTTAGCAAATGACCTATGTAGAGTGGACAGAAGCATAATAGAACATGCCCTAAACGTGGATCCAAGCGCCAAGCCACGCAAGCAAAAGCTTCGTAAAATGTTCGAAGACAAGGCCAAATGTGCAAAGGCTGAAGTTAAAAGATTGCTTAGTGCTGGAGTCATAAGAGAAGTCACATACCCGGAATGGTTGGCCAATACAGTTATGATTAGGAAATCCAATGGTAAATGGAGAATGTGTATTGATTTTATAGATCTCAACAAAGCATGCCCGAAGGATGAATTCCCATTACCAAGAATTGATTCACTAGTGGATGCAGCTGCAACTTTAGAGCTCATTAGTTTACTCAACTACTACATAGGTTATCATCAAATATGGATGAAGGAAGATGAGCCAAAGACCAGCTTTATAATCCTAATGGAACTTATTGCTTCCTTCGGATGCCTGAGTGGCTCAAAATTGTTGGCGGTTCAGCAGAATGACAGCCAAGGTGCTAAGTTTGCAGCTAGTCAGGAATGCCTTGACCTATGTCGATGATATCATTATAAGAAGCACTAAGTAACAAGATCATATTTCAGATCTCAAAGAAACCTTTGCCAATTTCCAAAGGGTGGGGTTAAAACTTAACCCTAAGAAATGTATCTTCGGAGTGAAAAAAGGCAAATTTCTGTGTTGCCTCATGTCAACAAAGGGTATAGAAGCAAAGGGGCTCAGAGGTTAGCAGGGAGGTTGGCTTCTCTAAACAGATTCATTTCAAGGTCTGCTGAACGAAGGCTATCATTCTTTGAGGTCCTTAAGTCAGTAGAGGTTTTTCAATGGGGTCCTCCTCATCAACAAGCCTTTGAGGAATTGAAGGACTATATAATAAAGCTAACGACACTTCGCCCACCTTCGCTAGGGGCTCCTCTATTACTCTATGTATCAGCTTCACAGACAACCATAAGTGGTGCCTTGGTCCAAGAGGTGGTAAGCAGAGGTGTGAAAATGCAGATGCATGTTTACTTTGTATCCGAAGCATTAAGTCCATCCAAAAGAAATTACACAGAGATGGAGAAGGTCCTTTATGCAGTCCTAATGGCTTAAGGAAAGCTTCGGCATTATTTCCAATCGCACAACATTATAGTATCGTCATCACAACCACTCAAGGATATTATGAGAAACAGAGAAGCTTCGGGCCGAATTGGAAAGTGGGCAGTAGAACTCAACGAGTTCATCATTGATTTTGTTCATAGGTCCTCCATTCAGTCTCAAGCATTAGCAGATTTTATTGTTGATTGTACTCCAAGCCCATAGGACGAAGCAACCCATTTAGATGAAGTTGTATGGACAATTTTCTGTGATGGCTCATGGGGGTCCTTCGAGGCTAGTGCTGCAACCATTATTGTTTCACCATCTAAAGTGAAGACATTGTATGCTACCAAGCTGCAATTCCAATATACAAATAATATAGCAGAGTACAGAGCTTTGTTGTTGGGTCTAAGAAAGTTGAAAGCAATGGGAGTTCCAAGAGCAATCTTGAAATATGATTCTCAAGTTATCATCGGGTGGACAAATCAAGCAAGGCAAAGAATTCAACTTTAGAAAAGTACCTTGATATGGTCCAAAGAATGGAGGCTTCCTTCGAAGGATTCCCAGTAAAGAATATCTCGAGGCTGGATAATGAGCATGTCGACATGCTAGCCAAGTCTGTCGCTCAGGGGCTCCCTCTACCCCCCCTCGAAGTATTCTTTGAAATATTGAAGGCACCTTTGGTGGAACTAATGGAAAGGGCTATCTTAATAGTATCCCCTAAACAAAGTGAAGACTGGAGGATAGAGATTTTAAGCTTTATTCGGGGGAACCATCTGGCCGATGATGAAGTGTACATCAAAATAATGCAGGCAAGGACAAGGCCGTACAAAATTATATAAGGGGAATTATACAAGGTGGGAGTCTATTCACCCTTGCTAAAATGTATTTCCAGAGACGAAGGTAAAGGGATGATAAGAGAAATTAATGCTGGAATATGTGTGTTGGGGGCTTGTTCTCAAATGCTAAGAGTTAAGAACAAGGCAACACAGAAAATGTTAAACATTAAGGTCCTTCGTCCTCCACTTCATTATATCCCTTCGGGACATAAGGAATTTCGGACGAAGGTTACGAAGGACGCACCTTCGTAAGCATAATAACATAGGGTGAAGCATTCATATAAACCATGATATATAAAATGAACATTCAAATGTTAACATAGAATCATTTCCATTTCTATTAATACGAACGAATATAAATGACAAATGTACCTTCGGTCCTAAGGAAGGCAGGAATACAAGTGTGATGCGAAGGCAAATGGCAGGTTCGCCTGAACAGTACAGTGGTACTGTTCATCTATTTATAGGCGCAGGTCGCAGCCTGTGACAAATTACAATTATGCCCCTTACAAATGTTTACAACATTGACTCAGACCTATATGAATAAAAAGGTCATTCTATCTCTATGTCGGTTTAAAACGCCGAAGCTCCATGAAAGGGAACCTTCGGCCATCTCTTGGAGACGACTCCAGCCGAAGCTGCTTCTTCGTGTGAGACCTTCGGCGCACCGAAGCACGACCCCAACAGTAGCCCCTTTCGCGGTGCTAGATCGTTTTTCGTAACGAGCTTGACCCGTGAAAAAAAACTTCTTCAGCTTCGGGAAGCCGAAGGTCCAAAAAACACCTTCCCTGAGCTCGTTGCGGAGAAACGATCCGGCTTCCGAGTACGTGCCAGGCCCACCTTGCAGAGTTACTGTTTGATCTTTGCGGTCCACTGCTCAGCGAGTATAAGTGACCGCCCGTCTGGTGTAAAAATCTTGCCGCTTCGCCTTCTTACCTGCAGTACTATATAAACAAGCGGGTAGGTGTGAGGTTATCACAGCATTCATTGCTATTTGCACTGTTTTGCTGCCAAAATTTTTCACCATAGCCGAAGCTTGACTCTTAAAATCGAACGAAGGTCCTTCTCGACGCTTGCTTCGTCAGAAAGGAGAGCTTCGGAGAATAGAAAAAAGAAAAAAGTTTCTGACTTCCCCAAACTTAGAATCACATGGCACGAGTGCGATCTACTGCCAAAGTTGCACGTGAGGGAGACGAAGCCGAAGGTTCGGACACTGTGCCCATCTCCGAAGCAATGCAGCGCTCCGGTCTAGTGACTGCGGAAGAAAGGCCTGCTGCCGAAGCCAACCCGACAACAGCCGAAGAGGAAGAAAACATTGACGGGACTGACTCCGAAGATGACTACCACATTGCTACGCCCAGCAAGCCCAGCCACCTGGATTTTGGGAAATCAACTGTTTCAAAAGCTGATCTTTCGAAGATGGTGAAAGCAGGTTATTTCAATGAAGATCAGAAGAAGCTACTCCGCTTCGGGGGAGAAGAAACCACCCCGAAGCCAGGGAAGGATGAGATTGTTATTTTCAAAAGCTTTCTAAAGGCTGGGCTGAGATTTCCTCTGCACAATATTATTGCAGAGATATTGAGGAGGTTTGGTATCTTTTTTCATCAATTGACTCCTAACGCCATCGTTAGGCTCAATGTTTATATCTGGGCCCTTCGGAGCCAAGCCGTGGAACCGTTTGCTGACAGCTTCTGCCGAGTTCACGAATTACACTACCAAACAAAGGCCAGAAAAGATGGGCTACATGATAATTTTGGTTGCTATAATTTTGCCTACCGAAAGACAACAAAATGTCCTGTCATCAGCTACCGAAGCAAATGGCCAGCAGGCTGGAAATCTGAGTGGTTCTATGTGAAAGTCGACGAAGATATAGAAAAATTGGTACAAAGCCCTTTGGAGTTAATCTTCGGAGAGACAAGGCCACGATGCCGCATCGGCGATCTAAAAGGTCCCACCTGGGCTGCTCTGGGTGAATTTGAAATCATTTCAAAACATATTGGCACCAGGGATCTAGTTCAGGAATTTTTGGCATTCAGAGTCTTCCCTACTCTAAAAGAGTGGGAAATGCCGAAGCTGAAGGGAGAAAAGAAGAAGGGGGAGCTGGTCCGTCTGCCCTATCACTTTAAATTCAAGAAGTACTTTAAGAAGCCCTGCAAAGAGTGGTTAGACACAGTTGAGACAATGTGCAATGAAATCTTGGGAAATTACTCCAAAAAAGAGGATCAATTAATGACAGCGGCCTTCGGCGCCCGACCGAAGCGAAGGCTGAACCGAGTATTCGATGCCCTGGGCTTCGAGTACCCAGACTATGAGCAGTTGAACAAGGGTGCCGAGGGCCACAAAAGAAAAAGAGTAACTGAAATTCTGCCAAAGGATGAAGAGCAACCAGCGGCAGAGAAGAAAATCCCGAAGAAAAGGAAAATATCGAGTCCGAAACGGAAAATATCCGAAGAAGAGAGGACCCCCACACCGCCTTCTACCAGCGACGTGGAAGAAATTTTAAAGGTAATGACTGAACCTATGCCCACGAAGCTAAGTCCATTAGGGCTCCAACTGACGAAGCTTTTTCAAAAGGTGGACGAGCCGGATCAGGCGAAGATGAGCAAACCCAAACGGCAAAGAATCATTGCGGTAACTGAAGTTATCGATAAGACACCTCCAAGAGCGTCAGTTCAGAAAACAGCAGCTGCCGAAGGCACCAAGAACATCGAAGCCGCTCCTTCGGAGGTCGCGGCTAGCGAAGCCGCTACAGCCGAAGATGTTAATTTAGAAACAACCATTGATGATATTAACAAAATTTTGGAAGACATAGATGCAGAAGAAGCCGGTGCTGCTACTGAAAAATCCATGGCCACAGTGCCTGAAAAAGGAAAAGAAATAGCCGAAGATACTTCGGATGACGAAGCCTACTCCTTTCAGAATTTAATTGGGCAAAAACTGACAAAGGACGAAATAGAAGAACTTAAAGAATATGCCAAATCCTGCGGCTACAAGTCAGGTGCCCTCCTATTTGGAGGTGTAGATGATGAAAAACTAGGCTGCATTCGAGACCAGACTGGTGCTAAGGTAATCGGTACTCTATCAAAGAGTATCGGTTTTCCGAAGCTAGAGTCAGACATCAGCCGCTACCGACGACAACATGTCGTTGGCAGTTTATTTTACTCCAACTTCAAGGTGAACAACTTGCCACCTAACTTTTGTTGCTTCTAATAAAAACATGTCTGACGAAGGTTGTGTTCGTACAGAGTATGCTGCTGAGCAAAGCCTTGCAAATGCAACAAGATCTTGAAGATAAAAAGCATGATGTTATAATTGGAAATTTGGAAAACAAAATAAAGGAGCAATCAGATGCTTTCGAGAAAAAGAACTTTGAGCTCCAGGCAACCGAAGGTTTATTGGCGGAAGCTGAAGCAAAAATATCAGAACTGAATACGAAGCTTCTCCGCCAATCTGAGCAATTCGAACGAGAAAAACAAGATCTTACTGCAAAACTTGAAGTCGAAGCTCAGCAAAATTCAGATTTGAGAAAACTACTGACAAATCTTCAAGAAAACTGCTTGAAATTTAGCAACAAGTGCATTGAACGACTAAGAAAGATTTTTTACTCAGTTGGAGCCAGTAGTGAAAAATTCACCCCCTCAGCTGAAGATCTGCCGAAGACCTTCGAACATATTGAGGGGGAGATTGACGAGCTCGACGAAGTCATAGCTGGGCATGGTGACTTCTGTGCCTGGGTGGCTTCTCGGGGTACCGCTGCTGCATTTCTGAAGGCCGGCTGCGAACACGGAAAAATTGTCAACAGGCCCAACTTCACCTTATCTCCATCAATCCTGGATGATATGCCTGACCTCGCCCGAAGTATCTCCAATAGATTTATAAAAATGATATGGACAAAAGGCGGGCGGGAGAAAGCTGGAGACGAAGCACGAAGTCATCTTGAACCAGTAAGAAATGATACTTCGGAGTTACCTTTTCCTTTGCTCTTGATTTTTACTTATAATTCCTTGATTTATGTAGGATGACGAAGGTGAAGATGACGCCTAAGTTATGTCGCCGAAGCTGTTGCCGAAGCTGAAACTTAATGAGGATCAGTAGAAATATGCTATAGAAAAACTCAGGATATTTTTGTAACAATTCTTGTAAATACAATTAGACTGTCTTCAAGGAACCTTGTACATACCTTGTAATATATTCTTACCCTTCGCTTGAGGCGCTTTGGTGTGGACGAAATCAGTATTTTGAGCCGAAGGCGAAAAAACACCTTCCCTTCTTTTCGTACACAACGAAGCATAAAAGACCAATTCTCTTTTGCATACAACGAAGCTGAGCAACGAAGCTTTTCTCTTTCGTACATAACATAGCATAACGAATCATAAAAAACCTCTTCTCCAAAACTTTTCTTTTACACAACGATTCATAAAAAGCCAATTCTCCCTTCTGCCGAAGCAACCACTTTGGTACACAGATGCTATGAATGAATGCTTATGCATGCAAATGTTATGATGTAATGCAATGCGCGAATGAATGTCCGAAGCATATGTCCGAAGCCACATTGTCAGCCATTACTTAGAAACAACCACACACTAGCTCTGCATTCCCTTAGGAACGACTTTGGAGCTTCTTCGCCTTTCACTTAGGCAATATCAGCGTTGACTTTTCGCTGTAAGCTCTGCATCCCCTTAGGGACGACTTTGGAGCTTCTTCGTCTTTTACTTAGACGGTATAAGCTCTGCATTCCCTTGGGAACGTCTTTGGAGCTTCTTCGCCTTTTACTTTCGGCGGAATCAGCGTTGACTTTTCGCTGTAAGCTCTGCATCCCCTTAGGGACGTCTTCGGAGCTTTTTCTTTCTCTTTTTTAGTTTCGGCACTCGATGGTGCGCTCTCAGCTTTTACATTTACATCTTTTGGGGGATTTTGCTCTTATAAAACTAAAAAGGAAAATTACATATGATGGCCCCATTAAAAACCTTTCTCCCCCTTTAGAAAGGAAAAGGGTGCCATAAAAAAGAAAAGAAAAGATAAAATTACATCAAGTTATACATAGAACCGCCGAAGCTCATCCGCATTCCAAGATCTTGGAATTTCATTGCCATCCATGTCCTTTAGTCTGTACGAACCAGGCCTTGACGAAGATGCTACTAAGAAAGGCCCTTCCCATTTCAGTTGCAACTTGCCCACTGTGTCCGGGTTGGCCACTCTTCGAAGCACGAAATGTCCTGGCTCAATATTTTTTAGCCGGACTTTTCTATCTCGCCATTTGATTGTTTCAGCCTGGTATTTGTTGATATTTTCCACGGCCTGAAGCCTGATCCCTTCTAAGGCATCTTTTTCCACAAGGCAAGTATCTTCGGCACCTGATTCTGCCGAAGCTACCACTCTTATTGATCCAGCTTTAGCTTCTTCTGGAGTTATTGCTTCGTCTCCAAATAATAACTTGAATGGGGTAAAGCCTGTAGACCTTGATGTTGTGGTATTGTGGCTCCACACCACTTTGGTCAACTGATCTGGCCATTTTCCCCTTGGTTGATTAAAAATTAGCTTCATTATCCCTGTCATTATGATGCCGTTGGCCCTTTCAACAAGCCCATTCGACTCCGGATGCCTGACTGATGCAAAATGGATCTTCGTGCCAATTTGATCACAAAAATTTCTGAAATCTTCGGAGTCGAACTGTGTTCCATTATCTACAGTGATAGCCTTCGGCACTCCGAAGCGACAGACAATATTCTGCCAGAAAAATTTTTGGACAGTGGCCGAAGTTATTGTGGCTAATGGCTTCGCCTCAATCCACTTGGAAAAATATTCCACAGCTACTATAACATATTTTAGGTTGCCTTGGGCTGGTGGCAATGGACCCAACAAGTCAAGGCCCCACCTTTGCAATGGCCAGATGGGTTGTATCAGCTGTGTTAATGACGAAGGTTGTTTTTGATCTCTTGCACATTTTTGACAACCTTCGCACTTTTGGACTAACTCCGCTGCATCCGAAGCTGCCTTCGGCCAATAAAATCCTTGGCGGAACACTTTTCCAAGTAACGGCCTGGATCCAATGTGGGATCCGCACAAGCCTGCATGTATCTCCTTCATCAACTCTATACCTTCGGCCCTAGACAAGCACTTGAGCAGCGGGGCACAAACTCCATGTTTGTATAACTCCCCTTCTATCATGACATAGGGACGAGCTCTTGCCTCTATCCTCTTATTATAAGCTTCGTCATCTGATAGAAAGTTTCCCTGAAGATAAGAGATTATTTCTGTTCTCCAATCTTCACTGTAGACAGGAGAAATGTTAAGGACTGCTCTTTCAAGTAGCTCCACTGAAGGTGCCTTTATTGTTTCGAAGAACACGTCCGAAGGTAGCGGCAGCCCCTGTGCTGCAGACTTGGCTAATAAATCAGCATGCTCATTTTGTCCTCGAGGGATATTCTTAACAGAAAATCCTTCGAAGGAAGCTTCGATCCTTCGGACCGTGTCTAGGTATTTTTCAAGCTTCGGGTCCTTAGCCTTACAACTTTTATCAACATGACCCGAAACAACCTGGGAATCAGTTTTAAGAATTGCCCTTCTGATCCCCATTGCCCTTAGTTTCCGAAGACCCAGGAGCAAAGCTTCGTACTCAGCGATATTATTTGTGCAGCTGAAGTCAAGTCTTGCTGCATAGCAAGTTTTAACCTTGGACGGAGAGACCAACACAGCAGCTGCACCTGCTCCGAAGGTTCCCCAAGAGCCATCACAAAACACTGTCCATGCTTCGGCATCTTTATTTGCTTCTTCGTCCTGAGCCCCTGGCGTCCAGTCGGCAATGAAATCTGCCAATGCTTGAGACTGAATTGAGGATCTATGCACATAATCAATGTAAAATTCATTGAGTTCCGTAGCCCATTTTCCAATACGCCCAGCAGCTTCTCTATTCCTCATGATGTCCTTCAACGGCTGCGAAGAAGGGACAATAATGTTGAATGCCTGAAAATAATGTCGAAGCTTCCTGGATGCCATTAAAACGGCATACAACACCTTCTCCAGCTCTGTATAATTTTTCTTTGAGACACTAAGGACCTCAGACACAAAATATACTGGGACCTGCTTCTTGATTTGTCCATCAAACTTTTCCTGAACAAGTGCCGCACTTACCGCTGAGTGCGAAGCTGCCACATACAACAACAGAGGAGCCCCTGGTGTTGGTGGAGTTAATGTTGTGAGATCTATTAAATATTGCTTCAGCTCTTCGAAGGCTTTTTGTTGACTTGGGCCCCATTGAAAGACTTCGGCTGACTTCAGCACCTCGAAGAATGGTAAGTTTCTTTCTGCTGATCTGGATATAAATCTGTTGAGAGATGCCAGCCTTCCTGTCAATCTTTGGGCCCCCTTTCTTGTGGTTGGTGGCTCCATTCGAAGTATAGCTTCGATTTTATTTGGGTTAGCTTCGATTCCCTTCGTTGAGACCAAACATCCAAGAAATTTACCCTTCTTCACTCCGAAGACACATTTTTCTGGATTCAGCTTCAGCCCAGCTTGTCTGAAGCTGGCGAAGGTCTCCTGCAAATCAGCAATATGATTTTCTTGCTTCGTGCTCTTTACGATGATGTCATCAACATAGGTCAACACGTTTCTGCCTATCTGAGATTGGAGAACCTTCGCAGTCATTCTGCTGAAACTCCCTCCAGCATTCTTGAGCCCCTCAGGCATCCGAAGATAGCAATATGTACCACTTGGGGTTATGAAGCTAGTCTTCGGCTCATCTTCCTTCTTCATCCAGATTTGATGATAGCCTGAGTAGCAGTCCAGGAGACTCATGAGCTCCGAAGAAGCTGCTGCATCAACTAAAGAATCTATCCTTGGCAGCGGGAATTCATCCTTCGGACAAGCCTTGTTGAGATCTGTGAAATCAATACACATTCTCCATTTGCCATTGGCCTTCTTTACCATAACAGTGTTAGCTAGCCACTCTGGGTACTTCACTTCTCTGATAACTCCTGCACTGAGGAGTCTTTTCACTTCATTGCGAGCCCCTTCGGCCTTATCATCAGACATTTTCCGAAGCCTCTGCTTTCGGGGTCTGAAGGATGGATCAACATTAAGCGAATGTTCAATAACATCCCGATTTACTCCGCAGAGATCATTAGCTGACCATGCAAAGACATCTTTGTTGTTGAATAAAAACCTTATCAAGGTTTTCTCCTGGTCTTCAGATAATTGCGAGCCCAACAACACCTTCTGCTCTGCTACATCCTCACACAATAACATGGGCTTCGGCTGATCTGCTGAAGCTGCCTTCTCCCTCCTGAATTTATACTGTTCACAAGCTTCAGCTCCATCTATATTATGGATTGCCTTGGAATCAGTCCAGCTTCCTTCGGCCCTTCTAGCAGCTTCCTGGCTTCCATGAATAGCAATAGGTCCTTGGTCCGAAGGTATCTTCATGCAGAGATAAGCTGGGTGAAGAATTGCTTCGAAAGCATTAAGAGTTCCACGACCAATGATAGCATTATAAGGATACTCCATGTCAACAATGTCAAACACAATTTGCTCAGTCCTTGTGTTGTTGACAAATCCGAAGGTTACCGGCATGGTAATCTTCCCAAGGGCCACAATCTGCCGCCCCCCGAAGCCACAAAGAGGGTGCGTAGCATCATGGATCTTGTCTTCAGGCTCTTGCATTTGTCTGAAGGCTTTAGCAAATATAATGTCAGCTGCACTGCCTGTATCAACTAGGACATTGTGGACCAGAAATCCTTTAATCACGCAAGAAATAACCATAGCATCATTGTGAGGATAATCCTTAAGCTGAAGGTCTTCCTGAGAGAAGGTAATTGGAATATGAGACCATTTTGACTTGATGAAAGGTCCCTGCACTCCAACATGCTGCACCCTTCTCTGAGCCTCCTTCTTCTGCTTCTTGTTAGCCGGCTCTGAGCAAGAACCGCCTGTTATCGGGAGCACCAGCTTCGACGCCGAAGCAGCTCCAGCTTGATTGTTGAACGAAGCCATCAGCTCAGAAAAGTGGAAGTGAGTTCACCGGAGGTGGGCGCCAATGTTGGGGGCTTGTTCTCAAATGCTAAGAGTTAAGAACAAGGCAACACAGAAAATGTTAAACATTAAGGTCCTTCGTCCTCCACTTCATTATATCCCTTCGGGACATAAGGAATTTCGGACGAAGGTTACGAAGGACGCACCTTCGTAAGCATAATAACATAGGGTGAAGCATTCATATAAACCATGATATATAAAATGAACATTCAAATGTTAACATAGAATCATTTCCATTTCTATTAATACGAACGAATATAAATGACAAATGTACCTTCGGTCCTGAGGAAGGCAGGAATACAAGTGTGATGCGAAGGCAAATGGCAGGTTCGCCTGAACAGTACAGTGGTACTGTTCATCTATTTATAGGCGCAGGTCGCAGCCTGTGACAAATTACAATTATGCCCCTTACAAATGTTTACAACATTGACTCAGACCTATATGAATAAAAAGGTCATTCTATCTCTATGTCGGTTTAAAACGCCGAAGCTCCATGAAAGGGAACCTTCGGCCATCTCTTGGAGACGACTCCAGCCGAAGCTGCTTCTTCGTGTGAGACCTTCGGCGCACCGAAGCACGACCCCAACAATGTGGATCACACATTGGCCCCAGGGCCCTATTAGAGAATCTTTTGCCAAGGATTTTACTGGTCGAAGGCAGCCTCGGATACAACAGAGTTTGTACAGAAATGCAACAACTGTCAGAGGTGCACAAGGGATAAAAAACAACCCTCATCTATTACTTAGTTGATACAACCAACATGGCCCTTGAAAAGGTGGAGAATGGTTATAATTGGCCCAATGCCAGCTACCCAGGGGAACTTAAAGTATGCAGTGGTAGCAGTTGAATATTTCTCAAAATGGATCGAAGAAAAGGCCTTCACAACAATAACTTCGATGACTATTCAAAAGTTTTTCTAGCAAAACATTATATGTCGCTTCGAAGTTCCAAGGTCCATCACTGTTGACAATGGCACCAAATTCGACTCCAAAGCATTCAAAACATTCTATAGTCAGGTGGGAACTAATATTCATTTTGCTTCGGTCAGACATCTAGAGTCCAACGACCTTGTTGAAAGTGCCAATGACATGATCTTGCTAGGAATCACAAAGTCGGTGGTTAGATTGCCGAAGGGCAAATAGACACTCATCAAAGTTGTGTGGAATCATAACACATCAGTATCAAGATCTAATGGTTTCACACCGTTCAAGCTCCTTTTGGGGGACGCAGCTGTTACCCCCAAAGAAATCAAGCTAGGATCAGCAAGAGTCGCAACTTCGGCTCAAGAGCAGAACAATGAGAAAGTTACAAAGGATGCAATAGAAGATTCAAGGCTCGAAGCAATAGAGGATATAAGGAAATATCAAGCAGAAACCATAAGATGGAGAGACAGGAAAGTGAAGCTCAAGAGCATATCACCAGGGCATCTTGTGGTCCAAAGGGTAGCTAACCCAGATACAGCAGAAAAGCTACAAGTAAAGTGGGAAGGCCCTTTTCTGGTCTTAGCTTCAAATAGACTAGGCTCATTCAGATTGAAGGACATGGAAGGAAATGACATTCCAAAGTCATGGAATGTCAATGGGCTACGTAGAAATCATGTCTGATACCAAGCTTCGGCACCATTTTTCCTTACAAAGAGGATAAGGTTTTAAATGGGACCAAAGAGGTAATATTTGTACAAAGTGTACCTAAAGTCAATAAAGGTACATTTCCAAAAAAGGCAATCATGCTAAAGCGGTATCCTCGTATGTAGAGAACCAAGATCGAAGAAGGATTCGACTTTCAAGAGCTCAGTACGAAGGTAAAATTTTATCACCTAGTAAAGATGAAAAAGCTCTGAAGTGGTTCCTAAGGGAATGCAGGGTTATGAAGTAAAGGTGAAAAAGCTCCAAAGTCGTTCATAAGGGAATACAGAGCTAAAGTCTTATTGCCAAGTAAAGGTGAAAAGGCTCCAAGGACGTTCCTAAGGGAATACAGAGGTAAAAATGTTGTCACCAAGTAAAAGTGAAAAAGCTCCAAAGTCGTTCCTAAGGGAATGCAGAGCTATGAAGTAGAGGTGAAAAATCTTGGAAGTCTTCCTAAGGGAATGCAGAGCTTCGCTTTGTTTTAGGTGAAAAGAAGGGAAGGTGTTTTCTCCTTTGGCTCAAAATACCGGTAAAGTTTGGTTTCACTTGCAACAAAGCTCATAAAGTAAATAGAAAAGGAAACAAAGAATTAAGTGTTATATTACAGAAAGTACATCATTATATTACAATAAGCAATATTTCAACTACACAGAATGTTTATTTCAAAAATACAGAAGTTCCTTCGGTCGAATGACTTAAATAAACTTCGGTTTTCTCTCACTTATTTGCCTTATTTGTCTTTTTCAACTCCTTGTTCTATAGAGAAAGAAATAATAGAAACAAGGCAACTATCTGAGAGGGTCCATGAATAAAGCTTCGGTAATTCAAGGTTAAAGACGAACCTTCCTGGTGTACTCTTTGGGTTATAGGCAGCTAGCTGTCTACATCCTTTGTTTCATAGCTCGAAGAAAATTCTTTTTGCAACGTTCAATACATTCTTCGAAGGAGCTTTGATATCATCAATGGCTATACCAAAGCTGTGGGGGATAGATATCCCCCGGGTTCTCATGAACACAAAAACGTATCATGGGCTGCTTGATGGGCCTCTTGATGGATTGCTTTGTGGGACAAGTCATCAGGCCACGACCAGGTTGGGTGAATTCGATCTAAGAAGGTGGGGACTAGACGTCCGGGATAGGCGCAGACCGAAGCGCTGATATCTCGGATAAGGAAGTTGCATGCACCTGAAGAGCTATACACTCGGTGTTAACTTGGCTGAGGAAGCGATTGAACTCTGGATAAGCAAGACTATAGGCCATGCTATAGAAGGAGATAAGTAAAGTAGATAGTGATCACCACTTGTAAAGGGATAACCCTTTGGTTATCTATATGAGGCTGAGGGGGTACCCCTACGAAAACATATCATCTAATCCCAACACACACTACCCCTCATCCATGACCTTTGAGCACTATCATGGCTCATTTGTAATCCATATACACCAAAGCAATTCCAATACACTACCTCAACAGTAAGTAGGGTGTTACATATTCAAGCGGCCCAAACCTATATAAATCCATGTGCAAGTCCGATGTGCTCTTGCACATACCATCGAGTCGCAGTCAACAACATCGTCTTACCCAAAAGCATCACATGGGTAACCCCATGGTGCGCTGTTGGGTCACAAACACCGATAGCTGGCATGTCAGGTAGGGGGTGTGATGTTGATCTACGACAACTCTATATCTATCATCTTCAACATCCTAGCCACCTTCAATGTTGGAGTGATCTTCTGCTTCGGATCTCTCTCCTGCATTGCAGATCAGGAAAGCGTCCTACACCGCACTGCAGACCCATATGGGAAAAGATCTTATCTGGTAGCACCAAATGTGGTAGCAAGCCTGCCTTGCCCAACTCTAGCAAGAACTACGCCGATGAACTCTAAGGTGTGAGGATCTCAACACACTTCTGCCCTGCTTAGAATTGCGCCTACATCGGGTGGGCCTAGAACCATTGTGGCACCTGTGGCTCGACCGACTGAGGTTGTACCTCTGTCGTGGCGGACCCCTTTGTCCATGTCACCCACTCGAGCATGGACTCGGATCACTCGGTGAAAAGAAGCAGGTAACCCCAACACTGACATGGTCACGGGGACACAACTGATGATTGTTCTAACCACTCCGCTCCCAAGGGAGATGGCCGAAGCATGAGACGCTGCACCAAGCTCTTTCTTCTCGAATGTCCTCTTTATCCAGGGAATAATAGAAGACGCACCGTCTCCAATGATGAGCCCACTGTACTAGGGGGAGCCCTCGTAGAGTGAGGCACACCAACGTTGGAACATGCATCATAACATCTAGTGTCATCACGAGGCCGGGGATCGAGATCCTGCTCAACCCATCTCCCAAGACGATGCCTCTGAATTAGGGGAAACCCTTGACGCTAGAGCGCTCCGTGAGCTGCAATTCCTAACGTCTCGATCGTCACCACGCCCAGTAGCGCGAGCGAGAACAAGATGAGCAGGACGCCAGGCTCCGACGCGAGAACCCACTTCTCGCTTGGAACTTGTTGCCTGATTTCGCTCGAGCATCGAACATGCCAAGTGAAGTCGGTGGAGCCCTGGCTCAGATCGCCAACGGCTTGTCGCATACCCCAAACACGGAAGGCTACCGACAGATCCTCACCTAGGCGGCGAACCATCTTCTTCCCCTCGCCCATCTGACAAATGACATGTGCCACATCATCAACAGTCGGCGAGACGCGCAAAGCAACATCAACACTTCGTGTTATCATCGCATGAAGAGGAGATGAGGCGGCGGGAAGAGTACGACCGAGATTATGGTGCACCGGCACACAACTGTGCCACTGGAGCTGAGTCGGCAACAACCTCTACGAATAGCCTAGCCCTAGGTCGATCGGCTTAGGAGAGGTGACATGACGCATGGCGTCACTCACCTCCTAGGGACCGTCATCATAACCATGCCCGAGAAGATTGCCAGGAGGGTCGGGGAACGTGCGGGGTCTTGGCCCTTTTCCCTATCTCTAGGAAATTCAATGGCCGCCTAACTTCAAATTCTCAAATGTAGACAAGTACGAGCCCAAACATGATCCAGGCGGTTGGTTGGTCGTCTACACGACTGTCGTGCGGAGCAATGGGAGAGCTTATACACATGGTCGGGGTACCTGTCATCCTCGAAGCCAAGGGGTTGCTCCACGTACACCTCCTCCTTGATTGGCTCATTTAGGAAAGCGCTTTTCACGTTACCGGTGAGTAGCTCATATGTCGTCTTTTTGAGGAGGCGATGAAGATAAGGACGATTTATGGCATGGCAAGCCATATTTATGGCTTCCAACCAAAATCATTCAGATGTCTTGTATTCTCCCAGCATTGTCCTTGCCATATCAATAAGTGTCCTGCTTTTTATTTCCACTACACCATTTTGCTATGGAGTGTAGGGAGTGAGAACTCATGCTTGATGCCTACCTCCTCAAGATATTCCCCCACTTGAAGATTTTTAAACTCAGATCCATTGTCACTCCTTATCTTCCTCACTTTTATCTCAAACTCATTTTGAGC
This sequence comes from Zea luxurians, assembly GCA_029449295.1. Lineage (NCBI taxonomy): Eukaryota > Viridiplantae > Streptophyta > Magnoliopsida > Poales > Poaceae > Zea > Zea luxurians. Next base: position 123,271,096 of record JAOPSE010000007.1, on the reverse strand, counting down.
CCATCTTAGGAAGCGCTTGAGAGTTTCTTGGTTCCACATTTATCCTGTAAAGAGAATACCCAAGTGAAGTGGGAATAGTCATCAACAATAACAAGAGATCCATATGGAGAAGCTCCTGTTAGGGGTATGCTTCGTCGCCGAAGATCCTGTAAGAAGAAACACCTTCGGCAGATCCTCTCAAAAGCAGCGTCGAAGCTACCATCCATGAAGCTTCGGCACAGTGACATGTCTCAAGACGAAGGATTGCACCAACTTAAAGATGAAATGACCGATTAGTCCATGAGAGCCTGTGTCATAATTGTAATCTTTTGTAAAGGACATGAATGTAATATCTCACAGGCTGAGCCCTGTGCCTATAAATAGATGAACAGTACCCCCGTACTGTTCACGCTGACTTGTATTTGCTCACACGTCCCGCTTGGACTTTTGCCTTCTGTCAAGCCAAAGGTATAAATGTAATTCAATATTATTCATATTTGTTCATGATGATATAATTTAAAGATAGCAATGACGCAATATGATTATTTATGTTATTTCTCATATTTCATATGCTTCTTCCTTCATTAATATGAATTGAAATGTCGAAGGTATGTTCTTCATGCTCTTCGTCCGAAGATCATTATATCAATGCTTCGAAGGACGAAGGGTATTAACCATTAACCCTTTTATGTTGCCTTGTTCTTATCTCATATCATTTGAGAACAAGTCCCCAACATTGGCGCCCACCTCCGGTGAACTCACTTCCACTGATTGAGCTGATGGCTTCGTCCAACAAGCTAGCTGAAGCTGCTTCAGTTACAAAGCTGGTGCTCCCGATAACAGGCGGTTCATGCTCAGAGCCAGCCAACAAGAAGCAGAAGAAGGAGGCTTAGAGAAGAGTACAGCATGTTGGGGTGCAGGGACCCTTCATCAAGACAAAATGGTCCCACATCCCAATCACCTTCTCCCTGGAGGACATTCAGCTCAAGGATTATCCTCATAATGATGCTATGGTTATATCTTGTGTCATCAAGGGATTTCTGGTCCACAATGTTTTGGTTGATACAGGCAGTGCAACTGACATCATATTTGCTAAGGCCTTCAGACAAATGCAAGAGCCAGAGGACAAGATTCATGATGCTACACACCCTCTTTGTGGCTTCAGAGGAAGGCAGATTGTAGCACTTGGAAAGATCACAATGCCAGTGACCTTCGGATTTGTCCACAATACAAGGGCTGCGTAGATTGTGTTTGATATTGTTGACATGGAATATCCCTACAATGCAATCATTGGTGAGGGACACTTAATGCTTTCGAAGCAATTCTTCATCCAGCATATCTATGCATGAAGATACCTTCGGAGCAAGGGCCTATTGCTATTCATGGAAGCCAAGAAGTTGCTAGAAAGGCTAAGGGAAATTGGACAGACTCAAAAGCCATCCACAATATAGATGGAGCTGAAGCTTGTGAGCAGTACAAGTACAGAAGAGAGAAGGCCGCTTCGGCTAATCAGCCGAAGCCCATGCTTCTGTGTGAAGACATAGCAGAGCAGAAGGTACTACTAGGGTCTCAATTATCTGAAGAGCAGGAAAAAACTTTGATAAGGTTTTTATTCAACAACAAAGATGTTTTTGCATGGTCAGCCAATGATCTCTATGGTGTCAATAGGGATGTCATTGAACATTCACTCAATGTCGATCCATCCTTCAGGCCCAGAAAGCAAAGGCTTCGGAAAATGTCTGATGATAAAGCTGAAGGTGCTCGGAATGAAGTAAAAAGACTTCTCAGTGCTGGTGTTATCAGAGAAGTAAAATACCCAGAGTGGATAGCCAATACTGTTATGGTGAAGAAGGCCAATGGCAAATGGAGAATGTGTATTGATTTCACGGATCTCAACAAGGCCTGTTCGAAGGACGAATTCCCATTAACAAGGATAGACTCTCTTGTGGATGCAGCAGCTTCGTCAGAACTTATGAGTCTTCTAGATTGCTACTCAGGATATCATCAAATATGGATGAAGAAGGAGGATGAGCCGAAGACTAGTTTCATAACTCCCAGTGGAACCTATTGCTATCTTCGGATGCCTGAGGGGCTCAAAAATGCTGGAGGCAGTTTCAGCAGGATGACGGCCAAGGTCCTTCATTCCCAGATAGGCAGAAATGTGCTAACATATGTTGATGATATTATAGTAAAAAGCACTGAAAGGGAATTAGGCTTACACCTATATTCCTAAATTGATTTTGGTGGTTGAATTGTCCAACACAAATAATTGGACTAACTAGTTTGCCCAAGTCTTTAAGTTCTACAGGTACCAAAGGTTCACAGTAAGCCAATAAAAAGACCAAGAAAAGGGTTCAAACAAAAGAGCAAAAGATAACCCAGAAGGCACCCTGGTCTGGCGCACCGGACAATGTCCGGTGCACCAGGGCGATCGAAGCCAAAGTCTCTACCTTCGGGAATTCTCAAGGGCGCTCCGCTATAATTCACCGGACTGTCCGGTGTGCCAGCGTAGGCAACGGCTACTACAGCGCCAACGATCACCTGCAGAGGCATTTAATGCGCTACAGAGCACGCCAAAGTCAGAGCACGCGCGGGAGGTGCACCGGACAGTCTACAATACCTGTCCAGTGCACCACCGGACAACCAGGCGACCCCACACGTCAGAGCTCCAACGGTCGAACCCTAACGGTCGGGTGACGTGGCTGGCACACCGGACACTGTTCGGTGGCGCACCGAACTGTCCGGTGCGCCCATCGACAGCAGCCTTCACCAAACGGCTAGTTTGGTGGTTGGGGTTATAAATACCCCCAACCACCCCACATTCAAGTTATCCAAGTTTTCCACCTTCCAACTACTTACAAAAGCTAAGCATTCAATACAAGACACATCCAAGTGATCAAATCCTCTCCCAATTCCACACAAGGCTTTAGTGATTAGTGAGAGAGATTTGTTGTGTTCTTTTGAGCTCTTGCGCTTGGATTGCTTCTTTTTCTCATTCTTTCTTGTGATCATCTCAATTATAATCGAGGCAAGAGACACCAATTGTGTGGTGGTCCTTGCGGGGAAGTTTGATTCCCGGTTGATTGAGAAGAGAAGCTCACTCGGTCCGAGGGACCGGTTGAGAGAGGGAAAGGGTTGAAATAGACCCGGCCTTTGTGGCCTCCTCAACGGGGAGTAGGTTTGCGAGAACTGAACCTCAGTAAAACAAATCCTTGCATCTCATTTCTTCATTCACTCGCGATTTGTTTTTACGCCCTCTCTCGGACTCATTTCTATTTCTAACGCTAACCCGACTTGTAGTTGTGATTAAGTTTGTAAATTTCAGATTCGCCCTATTCACCCCCCCTCTAGGCGACTTTCAATTGGTATCAGAGCCTGGTGCTTCATTAGAGCCTAACTGCTCGAAGTGATGTCGGGAGATCACACCAAGAGGGAGATGGAGACCGACGACAAGCCCACTACAAGTCACGGGAAGACTTCATCGGAAGAGTCCCGCAACAAGGGAAAGAGGAAGGAGAAGAAATCCTCTTCCCACAAGTCGCATCGGAGTAGCGACAAGCACAAGAAGATGAGGAAGGTGGTCTACTACGAGACCGACACTTCATCACCATCGACCTCCGGCTCCGATGCGCCGTCCGTAACTTCTAAGCGCCATGAGCACAAGAAGTTTAGTAAGATCCCCCTACGCTATCCTCGCATTCCTAAACATACACCTTTACTTTCCGTCCCATTAGGCAAACCACCAACATTTGATGGTGAAGATTATGCTAGGTGGAGTGATTTAATGCGATTTCATCTAACCTCACTCCATAAAAGTATTTGGGACGTTGTTGAGTTTGGTGTACAGGTACCATCCATAGGGGATGAAGATTATGATGAGGACGAAGTAGCCCAAATTCAACACTTCAACTCCCAAGCCACAACTATACTCCTCGCCTCTCTAAGTTGAGAGGAGTATAATAAGGTGCAAGGGTTGAAGAGCACCAAGGAAATATGGGACGTACTAAAGACCGCACACGACGGAGACGAGGTGACCAAGATCACCAAGCGGGAAACGATCGAGGGGGAGCTCGGTCGCTTCCGTCTCCACCAAGGGGAGGAGCCACAAGACATGTACAACTGGCTCAAAACCTTGGTGAACCAAGTGCGCAACCTCAGGAGCAAAAAATGGGATGATCACGAAGTGGTTAAGGTTATTCTAAGATCACTTGTTTTCCTTAACCCAACTCAAGTTCAATTGATTCGTGGCAAGCCTAGATATACACTAATGACTCCCGAGGAAGTAATCGGGAATTTTGTGAGCTTTGAATTGATGATCAAAGGCTCAAAGAAGATCAACGAGCTTGACGACCCCTCCACATCCGAAGCACAACCGGTCGCATTCAAGGCGATGGAAGAAAAGAAGGAGGAATCTACTCCAAGTCGAACACCCATCGACGCCTCCAAGCTCGACAACGAGGAGATGGCGCTCATCATCAAGAGCTTCCGCCAAATCCTCAAGCAAAGGAGGGGGAAAGACTACAAGCCCCGCTCCAAGAAAGTTTGCTACAAATGTGGTAAGCCCGGTCACTTCATTGCTAAATGTCCATTGTCTAGTGATAGTGACAGGGGCGACGACAAGAAGGGGAGAAGAAAGGAGAAGAAGAGGCACTACAAGAAGAGGGGCGTCGATGCCCATGTATGCCGCGAGTGGGACTCCGAGGAGAGCTCCTCCGACTCCTCCTCCGATGAGGACGCCGCCAACATCGCCGTCACCAAGGGTCTTCTCTTCCCCAACGTCGGCCACAAGTGCCTCATGGCAAAAGACGGCAAAAGGAAGAAGGTAAAATAAAGATCCTCCACCAAATATGAAACCTCTAGCGACGAGGATAATGCTAGTAATGAGGAGGATAACTTGCGCATTCTTTTTGCCAACCTCAACATGCAACAAAAAGAAAAATTAAATGAATTGATTAGTGCCATCCATGAAAAGGATGATCTCTTGGACTCCCAAGAGGACTTCCTAATCAAGGAGAACAAAAAGCATGTTAAGGTTAAAAATGCTTATGCTCTAGAAGTAGAGAAATGTGAAAAATTATCTAGGGAGCTAAGCACTTGCCATGAGACTATTGACAACCTTAGAAATGAGAATGCTAATTTGTTAGCTAAGGTTGATTCAAATGTTTGTAATGTTTCAATTCCCAATCTTAGAAATAATAATGATGATTTGCTTGCTAAGATTGAAGAATTAAACATTTCTCTTGCTAGCCTTAGGAATGAAAATGAAAAATTGCTTGCTAAGGCTAAAGAATTAGATGTTTGCAATGCTTCCATTTCTGACCTTACAAGTAAAAATGATATATTGCATGCTAAGGTTGTAGAATTAAAATCTTGCAAATCCTCTACATCTACCGTTGAGCATGTTTCTATTTGTGCTAGATGTAGAGATGTTGATATTGATGCTATTCATGATCATATGACTTTAATTAAACAACAAAATGATCATATAGCAAAATTAGATGCTAAAATTGCCGAGCATGACTTAGAAAATGAAAAGTTTAAATTTGCTAGAAGCATGCTCTATAGTGGGAGACGCCCTGGCATCAAGGATGGCATTGGCTTTCAAAAGGGAGACAATGTCAAACTTAATGCCCCTCCTAAAAGATTGTCTAATTTTGTTAAGGGCAAGGCTCTCATGCCTCAAGATAACGAGGGTTACATTTTATACCCTGCCAGTTATCCTAAGAGCAAAATTAGGAGAATTCACTCTAGGAAGTCTCACTCTGGCCCTAACCATGCTTTTATGTATAAGGGTGAGACATCTAGATCTAGGCAACCAACCCGTGCTAAGTTGCCTAAGAAGAAAATTCCTAGTGCATCAAATGATCATGACATTTCATTTAAAACTTTTGATGCATCTTATGTTTTAACTAACAAATCCGGCAAGGTAGTTGCCAAGTTTGTTGGGGGCAAACACAAGGGCTCCAAGACTTGTGTTTGGGTACCCAGAGTTCTTGTGTCTAATGCCAAAGGACCCAAATCCGTTTGGGTACCTAAAGTCAAGAACTAAATTTGTTTTGTAGGTTTATGCATCCAGGGGCTCAAGTTGGATCATCGATAGCGGGTGCACAAACCACATGATAGGGGAGAAAAGGATGTTCTCCTCCTACGAGAAAAACCAAGATCTCCAAAGAGCTATCACATTCGGGGACGGAAACCAAGGTTTGGTCAAAGGTTTGGGTAAAATAGCTATATCTCCTGACCATTCCATTTCCAATGTTTTTCTTGTTGATTCATTAGATTACAACTTGCTTTCCGTATCTCAATTATGTCAAATGGGCTACAACTGTCTCTTTACTGATGTAGGTGTCACTGTCTTTAGAAGAAGTGATGATTCAATAGCATTTAAGGGAGTGTTAGAGGGTCAGCTATACTTGGTAGATTTTGTAGAGCTGAACTCGACACTTGCTTAATTGCTAAGAATAACATGGGTTGGCTCTGGCATCGCCGACTAGCCCATGTTGGAATGAAGAATCTTTATAAGCTTTTAAAGGGAGAGCACATTTTAGGATTAACAAATGTTCATTTTGAGAAAGACAGGATTTGTAGCGCATGCCAAGCTGGGAAGCAAGTTGGTGTTCATCATCCACACAAGAACATCCTGACGACTGACAGGCCACTGGAGCTCCTACACATGGATTTATTCGGCCCGATCGCTTACATAAGCATCGGCGGGAGTAAGTACTGTCTAGTTATTGTGGATGATTAATCTCGCTTTACTTGGGTATTCTTTTTGCAGGAGAAATCACAAACCCAAGAGACTTTAAAGGGATTCTTGAGACGGGCTCAAAATGAGTTCGACTTGAGGATCAAGAAAATTAGAAGCGACAACAGGACGGAGTTCAAGAATTCACAAATTGAAGGCTTCCTTGAGGAGGAGGGCATCAAGCATGAGTTCTCCTCTCCCTATACGCCACAACAAAATGGTATAGTGGAGAGAAAGAATAGAACTCTATTGGACATGGCAAGAACCATGCTTGATGAGTACAAGACGCCGGATCGGTTTTGGGCCGAAGCGGTTAACACCGCTTGCTACGCCATCAACCGATTATATCTACACCGAATCCTCAAGAAGACATCATACGAACTCCTAACCGGTAAAAAGCCCAACATTTCATATTTTAGAGTCTTTGGTAGCAAATGCTTTATTCTTGTTAAAAGAGGTAGAAAATCTAAATTTGCTCCTAAGACAGTAGAAGGCTTTTTACTAGGATATGATTCAAACACAAGGGCATATAGAGTCTTTAACAAGTCCTCTGGACTAGTTGAAGTTTCTTGTGACGTTGTGTTTGATGAAACTAACAGCTCTCAAGTAGAGCAAGTTGATCTTGATGAGATAGGTGATGAAGAGGCTCCGTGCATCGCTCTAAGGAACATGTCCATTGGGGATGTGTGTCCTAAGGAATCCGAAGAGCCTCCAAATGCACAAGATCAACCATCCTCCTCTACGCAAGCATCTCCACCAACTCAAAATGAGGACGAGGCTCAAATTGACGAAGGAGAAAATCAAAATAATGAGCCACCTCAAGATGACGGCAATGATCAAGGGGGAGATGCAAATGATCAAGACAAGGAGGATGAACAACCAAGACCGCCACACCCAAGAGTCCACCAAGCAATCCAACGAGATCACCCCGTCGACACCATCCTCGGCGACATTCATAAGGGGGTAACCACTAGATCTCGTGTTGCACATTTTTGTGAGCATTACTCTTTTGTTTCCTCTATTGAGCCACACAGGATAGAGGAAGCACTCCAAGATTCGGATTGGGTGGTGGCGATGCAAGAGGAGCTCAACAATTTCACTAGGAACGAGGTATGGCACTTAGTTCCACGTCCTAATCAAAATGTTGTAGGAACCAAATGGGTGTTCCGCAACAAGCAAGATGAGCATGGTGTGGTGACAAGGAACAAAGCTCGACTTGTGGCCAAGGGATACTCCCAAGTCGAAGGTTTGGATTTTGGTGAAACCTATGCACCCGTAGCTAGGCTTGAGTCAATTCGAATATTATTAGCCTATGCTACTTACCATGGCTTCAAGCTTTATCAAATGCACGTGAAGAGTGCCTTCCTCAATGGACCAATCAAGGAAGAGGTCTATGTTGAGCAACCTCCCGGCTTTGAAGACAGTAAGTACCCTAACCATGTCTATAGGCTCTCTAAGGCGCTTTATGGGCTCAAGCAAGCCCCAAGAGCATGGTATGAATGCCTAAGAGATTTCCTTATTGCTAACGGCTTCAAAGTCGGCAAGGCCGATCCTACTTTATTTACTAAAACTCTTGACAATGATTTGTTCGTATGCCAAATATATGTTGATGATATTATATTCAGGTCTACTAACGAATCTACATGTGAGGAATTTAGTAGGATCATGACACAAAAATTCGAGATGTCGATGATGGGGGAGTTGAAGTATTTTCTAGGATTCCAAGTCAAGCAACTCCAAGAAGGCACCTTCATTAGCCAAACGAAGTATACACAAGACATTCTAAACAAGTTTGGAATGAAGGATGCCAAGCCCATCAAGACTCCCATGGGAACAAATGGGCATCTCGACCTCGACACGAAAGGTAAATCCGTCGATCAAAAAGTATACCGGTCGATGATAGGTTCATTACTCTATTTATGCGCATCTCGACCGGATATTATGCTTTCCGTATGCATGTGTGCAAGATTCCAAGCCGACCCTAAGGAATCTCACCTTACGGCCGTAAAACGAATCATGAGATATTTGGCTTACACTCCTAAGTTTGGGCTTTGGTACCCTCAGGGATCCACTTTTGATTTAATTGGTTATTCGGATGCCGATTGGGCAGGGTGTAAAGTTAATAGAAAGAGTGAGAGTGCAATCCGCATGGCGGATAATCCCGTTGAGCATAGCCGCACTAAACACATAGCCAATCGGTATCATTTTCTTAGGGATCACCAACAAAAGGGGGATATCGAGATTGCATATATTAACACTAAAGATCAATTAGCCGATATCTTTACCAAGCCACTAGATGAACAAACTTTTACCAAACTTAGGCATGAGTTAAATATTCTTGATTCTAGGAATTTCTTTTGATGTCTTGCACACATAGCTCATAAATATACCTTTGATCATGTCTCTTTTATATATGCTATGACTAATGTGTTTTCAAGTGAATTTCAAACCAAGTCATAGGTATATTGAAAGGGAATTGGAGTCTTCGGCGAAGACAAAGGCTTCCACTCCACTCCATAACTCATCCTTCGCCGTCGCTCCAAGCAATTCTTCGTCTTTGGTATAATCTTCACTCATATGTTTTATTTGCCAAAGGGGAGAAAGTAGTTAGTAAAGGGCTTACATTTCACTCTAATATCCGTTTTTGGCGATTCATGCCAAAGGGGGAGAAAGTATTAGCCCAAAGCAAAAGGACCGCACCACCACCCTAATTTTAAAACTAATGATTTTCAAATTGGTATCTTATTGTGTTAAAAAGGGGGAGAAAGTAGTATTTTCAAAATTCATATCTTAAAACCCTCTTGAACACTAAGAGGAGAATTTATTGAAGGGGAGTTTTGTTTAAGTCAAAGGAAAAGCATTTGAATTAGGGGGAGAAAATTTCAAATCTTGAAAATGCTTCTCAAAATCTTATTCATTTACCTTTGACTATTTGCAAAAGGACTTTAAAAAGGATTTACAAAAAGAATTTGCAAAAACAAAACATGTGGTGCAAGCATGGTCCAAAATGTCAAAAAATTAAAGAAACAATCCATGCGTATCTTATAAGTATTTATATTGCCTCAATTCCAAGTAACCTTTGCACTTATATTATGCAAACTAGTTCAATTATGTACTTCTATACTTGCTTTGGTTTGTGTTGGCATCAATCATCAAAAAGGGGGAGATTAAAAGGGAATTAGGCTTACACCTATATTCCTAAATTGATTTTGGTGGTTAAATTGCCCAACACAAATAATTGGGCTAACTAGTTTGCCCAAGTCTTTAAGTTCTACAGGTACCAAAGGTTCACAGTAAGCCAATAAAAAGACCAAGAAAAGGGTTCAAACAAAAGAGCAAAAGACAACCCGGAAGGCACCCTAGTCTGGTGCACCGGACTGTCCGGTGTGCCACCGGACAATGTCCGGTGCACCAGGGCGATCGAAGCCAAAGTCGCTACCTTCGGGAATTCTCAAGGGTGCTCCGCTATAATTCATCGGACTGTCCGGTGTGCCAGCGTAGGCAACGGCTACTACAGCGCCAACGATCACCTGTAGAGGCATTTAATGCGCTACAGTGCGCGCTAGAGTCAGAGCACGCACGGGAGGCGCACTGGACAATCTACAGTACCTGTCCGGTGCACCACCGGACAGCCAGGCGACCCCACACGTCAGAGCTCCAACGGTCGAACCCTAACGGCTGGGTGACATGGCTGGCGCACCGGACACTGTCCGGTGGCGCACCGGACTGTCCGGTGCGCCCGTCGACAGCAGCCTTCACCAAACGGCTAGTTTGGTGGTTGGGGTTATAAATACCCCCAACCACCCCACATTCAAGTTATCCAAGTTTTCCACCTTCCAACTACTTACAAGAGCTAAGCATTCAATACAAGACACATCCAAGTGATCAAATCCTCTCCCAATTCCACACAAGGCTTTAGTGATTAGTGAGAGAGATTTGTTGTGTTCTTTTGAGCTCTTGCGCTTGGATTGCTTCTTTTTCTCATTCTTTCTTGCGATCATCTCAATTGTAATTGAGGCAAGAGACACCAATTGTGTGGTGGTCCTTGCGGGGAAGTTTGATTCCCGGTTGATTGAGAAGAGAAGTTCACTCGGTCTGAGGGACCGGTTGAGAGAGGGAAAGGGTTGAAATAGACCTGGCCTTTGTGGCCTCCTCAACGGGGAGTAGGTTTGCGAGAACCGAACCTCTGTAAAACAAATCCTTGCGTCTCATTTCTTCATTCACTCGCGATTTCTTTTTACGCCCTCTCTCAGACTCGTTTCTATTTCTAACGCTAACCCGGCTTGTAGTTGTGATTAAGTTTGTAAATTTCAGATTCACCCTATTCACCCCCCTCTAGGTGACTTTCAAGCACGAAGCAAGAAAATCATATCACTGATCTGCAAGAAACATTCGCTAATTTCAGACTAGCTAGCCTGAAATTAAACCCTAAAAAGTGTGTCTTTGGAGTAAAGAAGGGCAAGTTCCTTGGCTGTCTGGTTTCGACGAAGGGGATTGAAGCTAACCCAAGCAAGATCGAAGCTATGCTTCGAATGGAACCATCGAGCACAAAGAAGGGGGCCCAACTGTTGGCAGGAAGATTGGCTTCATTGAATAGATTTATATCTAGATCAGCAGAAAGAAACTTGCCATTCTTTGAAATACTAAAGTTAGCCAAAGTCTTTCAGTGGGGCCCAGCTCAACGGAAAGCCTTTGAAGAGCTGAAGCAATACTTGATTGATATCACAACATTAACTCCACCTGCGCCAGGGGCTCCGTTACTATTGTATGTGGCAGCTTCGCACTCTGCAGTAAGTGTGGCGTTTGTGCAGGAAAAATTCGATGGACAAATCAAAAAGCAAGCCTCAGTATACTTTGTCTCCGAAGTTCTAAGCTTATCAAAGAAAAATTATACAGAATTGGAGAAGGTGTTGTATGCTGTCTTAATGGCCTCCAGGAAGCTTCGGCATTATTTTCAAGCATTCCATATAATTGTTCCTTCGTCACAGCCTCTGAAGGACATCATGAGGAATAGAGAAGCTACTGGAAGGATTGGAAAGTGGGTTGTGGAACTCAACGAATTCAGCATTGATTATGTGCGTAGATCCTCGATTCAGTCCTAGGCGCTAGCAGACTTCATCGCTGACTGGACGCCAGGGGCTCAGGAAGAAGAAGCAAATGAAGATGCCGAAGCTTGGATAGTGTTTTGCGACGGTTCTTGGGGAACCTTTGAGGCAGGTGCGGATCCTGTCTTAGTTGCACCTTCCAAAGTCAGAACATGCTATGCAATAAAGCTTGACTTTAGCTGCACAAATAATATTGCTGAATACGAAGCTTTGCTTTTGGGGCTTCGGAAGTTAAAGGCAATGGGGATAAGAAGGGCGGTCCTTAAAACCGATTCCCAAGTTATTTCTGGACATGTCGACAAGAGTTGCAAAGCAAGAGATCCAAAGCTTGAGAAATACCTGGATACAGTTCGAAGGCTTGAGGCTTCATTCGAAGGGTTTTCCGTTAAGAATATTCTGTGAGGAGAAAATGAGCATGCTGATCTGCTAGCCAAGTCAGCGGCACATGGGCTGCCTCTACCTTCGGAAGTGTTTTTTGAAACAATAAGAGCACCTTCGGTGGAACTGCTCGAAAGAGCAGTGCTCACTATATCTCCTGTTCATAGTGAAGATTGGAGGACTGAGATTATATCTTTCCTCCAAGGTAATTGCCTTTCAGAAGACGAAGCTTATAATAAGAGAATGGAGGCAAGAACAAGACCATATGTAATAATAGAAGGGGAGTTATACAAGCATGGAGTCTGCTCTCCACTTCTTAAGTGTTTATCCAGAGCCGAAGGTATAGAGCTGATGAAGGAGATACATGCAGGTTTGTGTGGATCTCACATTGGGTTTAGGCCTTTGCTGGGAAAAGTTTTTCGACAGGGATTTTATTGGCCAAAGGCAGCTTTGGATGCAGCAGAGCTAGTCCAAAAGTGTGAAGGCTGTCAAAAATGTGCAAGAAACCAGAAGCAGCCTTCGTCTCTAACTCAATTAATACAACCCACTTGGCCGTTGCAAAGATGGGGCCTTGATTTGCTAGGCCCACTTCTACCAGCACAAGGCAATTTAAAATATGTTGTGGTGGCGGTAGAATATTTTTCCAAATGGATTGAGGCAAAGCCTTTGGCCACAATAACTTTGGTCACAGTCTAGAAGTTTTTCTGGCAAAACATTGTTTGTCGTTTCGGTGTACCGAAGGCTATCACTGTAGACAATGGCACACAGTTTGATGCCGAAGATTTCAAGGAATTCTGTGATCGGATTGGCACGAAGATCCATTTTGCATCAGTCAGACATCCAGAGTCAAATGGACTTGTCGAAAGGGCAAATGGTATTATAATGACGGGAATAATGAAGTTAATCTTCAATCAGCCCAGAGGAAAATGGCCAGATGAGTTGATTAAAGTGGTGTGGAGCCACAACACAACAATATCAAGGTCAACAGGTTTTACACCATTCAAGTTATTGTTTGGTGACGAAGCAATAACTCTGGGAGAAGCTAAGGCAGGGTCAATTAGAACAGCAGCTTCGGTAGAGGACGAAGCTGATTATTCTGTGGCAAAAGAAGTTATAGAAGGAACTAGGCTTCAGGCTGTAGAGAATATCAATAAATACCAAGCCGAAACAATAAAATGACGTGACAGAAAGGTTCGGCTAAAATATTAAACCAGGTCATCTGGTGCTTCGGAGAGTGGCCAATCCAGACACAGTAGGCAAGTTATAGCTGAAATGGGAAGGACCCTTTCTCGTGGTATCTTCGCCAAGACCCGGTTCTTATAGATTGAAGGATATGGACGGCAACGACATTCCTAGATCTTGGAATGCGGGCGAGCTTCGGCGATACTACGTGTAACTTGATGTAATCTTTTTCATTTTTCCTATGGTACCCTTTTCCTTTCCAAAGGGGGAGAAAGGTTTTTAATGGGGCCATAATTTGTAATCTTTCTTTTCTTACTTAGCTCCATGAGAGCAAAATCCCCCAAATATGTAAATTTAAAATCTGAGCATGCACCTTCGAGTGTAGAGAAAAAGAAAAAACAGAGAGAAGCTCGAAAGTCATCCCTAAGGGGATGCAGAGCATGACGAAGCTATAAAAAGCCGTTCCTAAGGGAGCGTAGCGTAATTTTTCTGCTCAAAAGTCGTTCCTAAAGGAATGCAGAGCCAAATACCGCTGAAATATAAGGCGAAGTGCGAAAAGTCAACGCGAATACCGCCGAAATAGAAGGCGAAGAAGTTCAAAAGACGTTTCTAAGGGGATGCAGAACTTACACCGAAAAATAAGCGGTGCAACCGAAAAATAAACGGCAAAGAGATTTCAATTATTCCTAAGGCAATGAAGGTTGTGGATGAAGCTTCGGATGTGTGTGTTTGGGCATTCATTTGCACAAAACATTACATCATACATTGCATTCATAAACATTCATTTAGACATACATAGGATCATCATCATCATATCATACTGATACAGACAGTTGCTTCGGGTCTAAGCATACAACTTCAAGAAGCAGATTCGTGCTTTGTTGTGTACGAAAAGAAGGGAAGGTGTTTTTTGCCTTCGGCTCAAAAATACAGGTTTCGACCACATCAAAGCATTTCATACATCGATGGAAAGGTAAAAATATATTACAAGGTATGGACAAATTTACAGAGTACAATCTGATTCTTAAGTTACAATATTCTTTACAAGGGTTAATACAAAAGTTTCCTTAGAATTTTTTCCACAGCTAGGTACTCTAGCTTCGTCTTCATCTGCTGAGCTTCGGATTGTCAGCTAAGCCTTGGCTCTGTGTTCTTCGGCTTCGTCATCCTGTACATATCAAAGCATTATAAGGAAAATTCAAGTTTCAAGGAAAAGGTAAGCACAAGGTATGATTTTATTACTGTTGGGGACTTGTTCTCAAGAGCTAAGGGTTAAGAACAAGGCAACATAAAAAATGTTAAGTGTTAAAGTCCTTCGTCCTCCAAAACATTATATCCCTTTGGGAAATAATGGGTTTCGAACGAAGGTTATGAAGGACATACCTTCATAAGCACGACAAATAATGGTGAAGAATTCATATAAAGCATGAGATATAATATAAACATTTAAACATTATCATAAAATCATTTCTATTTTATTATCATGGAAAAATACAAATGATATCAAATTACAAATGTACCTTCAGCTTGAGGGAAGGCAAAAGTACAAGCGTGACGCAAAAGCAAATGCCAAGTCAGCATGCATAGTACGGGAATACTGTTCATCTATTTATAGGCACGGGACACAGCCCATGTAAATTACATTCATGCCCATTACATTTGCTAGTAACTTATAGCAATCCAGTGAGGTCTAAGTAGCCTTTTCATCTTTAAGTCGGTTCCCCTTTCTGCTATCACGCCGAAGCTTCCCTGCGTACAGCTTCGTGATCAGCTCGTCCTTCGTCTCAATCTCCTTTCGTCTCGCTTAGGCTTCGTCCTGATCATACTCTATGCTCGTGATCCGAGTCCGAAGATACCTGTTCATATATTTTCACTTGGAAAACATTGTCAAATCATGTTTTTGAGGACCTTCGGAGGAGGAAGGCCCCCAACAGTAGCCCCTCGCAATATTAATTTGTTAGAATGATAAATTCAGATTGCAATATGGACGAAGACCCTATGATGCGTCACGATGCCCGATCTTCACGACGTAGGATCAATCTTCAGATAACTAGCTTCAAAGAAGCCAAGATAACTTGCTGCAAGCAGCGATAACTAGTGCAACCTGACAAATAAAACTCGAAGCCAACCACCGTCTTTAACCGGCAGCCTGAATCGAGGATTCGCCCAACCACACTCTCAAAGAACCAACCAACACAGCCTACAATCAATCGAGGAGACCTCGAAGGGAGTAGGAGCACCAATTGGGAGCGGATGAAGCCGCCGCTTCTGCAATCCCGCGAAGGAATTCACAAGAGCAAAGGGGTAGAGATCACTCTCAATATTTGTTAGCACACAGCTGAACAAAGGGGTTCTGTTTTAGATTATCATAAGCTGCCTTACATCATAGACATAGGGGGGTATTTATACTAGTAACAACCAGCCTTAGCGAGGTATAAACACAAAACAAAAGTATTTTCACGAGCTAATGTGAAGGAGCCTCTTCGGGAGATCTGTAGAGCTGATTTCCGTGTGGCTGTTTGACTTCTGCGCAGCCTTCAGTATTTTCACAATAACTTCTTCTAGGAATCTTCAAATGATGTGGGACTGGTTGCATTGGAAAGCTAACTTGATAAGCTTTCTCACCATATATAGCATGCTTAATGAAACTTCGTAGAATGATGCAGTTTAATACGAAAACTTGGTCATCAAGCAGACTGTTGACCTTCTGACCAGTCAGCACTAAAGTAGGTCGGCTGCCTTTCTGGTAGATGTGGTTAAGTCGGCTGTAGAAGCATTGAAAACTAGACTTCAAGAGCTTTCCAAAAAGTACTTATGGGCCTTCATAGCTTTTGGGAATCAAAAGTTATGACTGTTTCTTCTGGACGGTTCTGTAGCGCTAGACTGACTCGGACGTAGCTCTTCTTGTTGATTCGTCTTTGATATGTTTTGTCCTTCCTCTTGGTGAACCTAAGTAATATCAACATACATGACTTAGGTAGCATAAAGTTCGCATTAGTGTTTAATTGAAATTCATAAAGTAGCGCGTGCACCTCTTGCTGTAGCTTCTTAGCTCGGCTACGTGTAATTGGTCCATCAAAGACTAGCGCGTGCACCTCTTGCTGTAGCTTCTTAGCTCGACTACGTGTAATTGGTCCATCAAAGACTCGGGTTGGTGACGATGTTGGTTGTACTTGAGTTGATGTAGTATAACTTTGGGGTTGTAATGTGTTGCTTAATGGCGTGGTCATATCATCCTCCTCCCCTTGAAAAGGAGTCGTCCTCGACTCTGAAGTGTCTTCACTTGTAAATGGTAAAAGGTCAACAATATTGAACATGTTGCTCACGCCATAACTTGGTGGAAGATCTATCTTGTATGCATTATTATTGATCTTGGCAAGAACACGAAATGGACCATTCCCTCGTGGCATCAATTTGGATTTGCGCTGATCAGGAAAACGCTCTTTGCACAAGTGAATCCAAGCCACGTCCCTCGATTTAAATAACTTCTTCCTATGCTTGTTCATTCTTGCAGCCTTACGCACTGCTTTGAGCTCAATTGCTTCATTGGTCTTCTCATATATCTTTTTTATATAAGCAGCACGCTTGGAGATTTCCATATTGGTTCTTTCATTCGTTGGAGCTGGCCAATCCTTGATTGCTTTCAACTTGGATTCATCCACTTCTATTCCCTTTCCTGAAACAACAAAGCCAAGAAACACAACATGGTCTGTGCAAAAACTGCACTTCTCAAGATTAGCAAATAATTTCTCCTTTCTTAGCTCTTCTAAAACTTGTCGAATGTGTTTCACATGTTCATCAAAAGACTTGCTGTAAATTAGAATATCATCAAAGTAGACAACAACAAATTTTCCAATGAAAGTTCTTAAGACATGGTTCATTAATCTCATAAAAGTACTAGGAGCATTAGTCAACCCAAAGGGCATCACTAACCATTCATACAGCCCAAATTTTGTTTTAAATGCAGTCTTCCATTCATCTCCAATTTTCATTCTTATTTGACGGTATCCACTTCTCAAATCAATTTTAGTAAAAATTGTTGAACCACTTAACTTATCAAGCATATCATCTAGCTGTGGAATAGGATGGCGATAGCGAACGGTAATATTAATTATAGCTCTCCGATAAACACACATCCTCCAAGATCTATCTTTTTTAGGTACTAAAATCACAAGAACAGCACAAGGGCTTAAGCTTTCACGAACAAAACCTTTATCAAGAAGTTCTTGTACTTGCCTTTGTATCTCCTTAGATTCTTCAGGATTGGTTCGATATGGTGGATGGTTAGGAAGTGTAGCCCCTGGAATGAGATCAATTTGATGCACAATCCTACGAAGTGGAGGTAGTCCAGCTGGTGTTTCTTGTGGAAACACATCTTCAAAGTCCTGCAAAAGATCAGCCACAACACTAGGAAGAGATATTATGTCGTTAGGAGAAATCAAAGCTTCTTTGTTCACAAGTACAAAGAGCACTTGATATGGGTTTTTCCTCACTTCTCTCAGCTCAGATTTTGTGGCTAGCATAACTAGATGTTCTCCCTCTTCCTTCTTTTTATCTCTTGAATTTGGCTTGTAGCACTCGCTCACCGAATTGTGGATGGCACTCAATTTCTTTTGCTCTTCTCCTCCTCTACTTGCTGTACTAATTTCAGTTTTCTTTTGTAAGTGTTCAGCCATGATTTGTTGAGGGGTCATAGGCTTGAGTACAAACTTTCTCCCTTTTAGATCTAGCGTGTATTGATTTGTTCTTCCACAATGCTGAGAATATCGGTCATATTGCCAAGGTCTTCCTAGCAGCATGTGACACACAGACATGGGTGTAACATCACACTCCACTATGTCAACATACTCTCCAATCTTGAACGAAACTTTCACTTTATAACCAATCTTGATATCTCCCGATTCATTCAGCCATTGGACATGATATAGATGAGGGTGTCGCTGCAACTTCAAACCAAGCTTGTCAACCATCTCACGACTTGCAAGATTATGGCAGCTCCCTCCACCAATGATCACCTTTACTACATTGTCTTGTACTTTGGCTCGTGTTTGAAAAAGATTATGTCGCTGTCCAATTTCAGCTTCTTTCATTTGAACACTCAAGATTTGTGTAACCACAAGAGTAGTACCATGCTCAAATTCACATCCCGTATGTTCTTCAGATTTATCAATGTCATCTTCACTTCCTACTTGAGCTTCCTCTTCACTAGCTGATGTATATTCTCCATCATCAGTCACAAGGATCACACGATTATTTGGACACTCCTTTATGACATGACCACGACCTCCACACTTGAAGCACTGAATACCACTACTCTTGGTTGTTGAACCCACTGATGTTGAAGTGGATGCTGCTGGTTTATAACTCGTGTTTGGAGCAGCACTGTTCTTTCCACTAGAATTGCCTTGAATATTGGATCGTAAGCCTCCAGTTGAACCTTTTGTCGCTGAGGATGCAGCAGTAAACCTTGAGATCGATTTGCTTCCTTCAGTCATGGCTCGTGCACCATATGACAAGGGCTTGCTGCTCTTAGCATCTTGTTGCAGCTGGCGTTCAGCTTTGGTGGCTTGATGTACCAAATCAATAAGACTTTGGTATGGCTGAAACTCAACAATACGCTGAATGTTGCGGTGTAACCCAGCCATGAAACGTGCAATGGTTTGCTCTTCGTCTTCATACACATTGGCTCTAATCATGGCCTTCTCCATCTCCTTATAATACTCCTCAACAGAGAAACTTCCTTGCCTCAAATTCTGCAATTTATCAAAAAGATCACGCCGATAATGCTTCGGCACAAAACGAATTCTCATTTCTCGCTTCATCTCTTGCCAAGTAATAATAGGGTCCTCTCCATCTTCTTCACGATCACGAAGAAGTTGCTCCCACCAAATCAGAGCATATCCTTCAAACTCAAGAGATGCCATTGCAAGTTTCTTCTCCTCTGAATAATTATGTAGGCGGAAGATTTTCTCCGCTTTCAATTCCCATGTGAAATAATCTTCAGGATCAGATCTACCATCAAATTTTGGCATGGTAAACTTAAGTTTCCCAAATCTCTCTTGTTGGTTGACGCCTCTATGATGACGACGACCATAGCGATGTTGAGACTGATCATCCCCAAATTCAGATTCTTCATTGTCATTATTTCTTCGATTCCGGCCTCTTCCTCTACCATATGCAGCACCTTGATTTCTCCTCCCATGTTCACTTGCTCTTCTAGAATAATTTCCTTCATCTTCATCATGGTTTCTTACACCGTCGGGGAGTCGACGACGACCTCTGATTTCAGCCATAAGTGTCTGAAGATCTTGTGCCAACAGATCTTGCTTGGCTTCTATGCTTTGTTTGAGCTCATTGAATTGTATCAGGGTGACACATTCTTCAATCTCAACGTTGGGATCCATCTTCCTGCGAAGTTAGTGACAACAAGGCAACAAATATAGGTGGAATATGAAGCTATATAGAATCTCACAACCTCACCACTCTTACCAACCAAAGCTCTTATGAGTTCCCTGCGGGTTGCAAGAAAATGTGTGGTGGTAACAAGAAAGTGGTGGTTAAGCGAATACAAGACCAGAGTACCGATTACGATGGCTTATATGTGGAGCTTGGTGGGGATTAATAAACAAGGGATACAATCTGAATTCTAGTTGTTGTTAAGTTAAATAACCATCCGACTAGAAGTTCCCTGCCTAGTGCTGACCACAAGATTCGAGTGATGTAAATAGATCAAACACACGCGCAAGAAATTTCAGATTTGATGCAGACAAGGAGTATGATTGGAATGCAAGTGTTGCAATCAGATCCAACCAAAATTTTGCACCAAATGACAATAGCAAACTGGTTGAATAACTTGATAAAATTTTCAGCACTTGTGCACATAAACAAACTGATTGTTCTACTTTTCTTTCACAATCTTGTTCAACACTTTTCTTTGGTACTTTTCTTTCTTCACTTTTTTTTTGATACTTTTTTTATACAACTAAACACAGAGATCTGATATGATATTGCACACTTTATAATATTTAACAAACAACTCAACCAGCAGCTATAACTTAAATAGGATCAAAGTTAACGCGAAGGAAATGATGAGGTTTTTTTTTCAGAATACTCTTTTTGTGGATATTTTCAGATATATATAAGAGGCTCAAAGGGAACACAAAGGATAGAGTGACCAGCAACTAAACAAAGATTCTAAGGACTGAAACTTAACAAAACTCACTGGAACAACAGATTGAAAGAAAAGGCTATGGCAAAAATATTTTATGGCTTTTGGGTGGATAGGACGAACACAAAATATATGTAGCTAAGGGTAAAGAATCCTACCGTGGCAACTGAGGCTTTGATACCAGATGATGCATCACGATGCCCGATCTTCACGACGTAGGATCAATCTTCAGATAACTAGCTTCAAAGAAGCCAAGATAACTTGCTGCAAGCAGCGATAACTAGTGCAACCTGACAAATAAAACTCGAAGCCAACCACCGTCTTTAACCGGCAGCCTGAATCGAGGATTCGCCCAACCACACTCTCAAAGAACCAACCAACACAGCCTACAATCAATCGAGGAGACCTCGAAGGGAGTAGGAGCACCAATTGGGAGCGGATGAAGCCGCCGCTTCTGCAATCCCGCGAAGGAATTCACAAGAGCAAAGGGGTAGAGATCACTCTCAATATTTGTTAGCACAAAGCTAAACAAAGGGGTTCTGTTTTAGATTATCATAAGCTGCCTTACATCATAGACATAGGGGGGTATTTATACTAGTAACAACCAGCCTTAGCGAGGTATAAACACAAAACAAAAGTATTTTCACGAGCTAATGTGAAGGAGCCTCTTCGGGAGATCTGCAGAGCTGATTTCCGTGTGGCTGTTTGACTTCTGCGCAGCCTTCAGTATTTTGACAATAACTTCTTCTAGGAATCTTCAAATGATGTGGGACTGGTTGCATTGGAAAGCTAACTTGATAAGCTTTCTCACCATATATAGCATGCTTAATGAAACTTCGTAGAATTATGCAGTTTAATACGAAAACTTGGTCATCAAGCAGACTGTTGACCTTCTGACCAGTCAGCACTAAAGTAGGTCGGCTGCCTTTCTGGTAGATGTGGTTAAGTCGGCTGTAGAAGCATTGAAAACTAGACTTCAAGAGCTTTCCAAAAAGTACTTATGGGCCTTCATAGCTTTTGGGAATCAAAAGTTATGACTGTTTCTTCTGGACGGTTCTGTAGCGCTAGACTGACTCGGACGTAGCTCTTCTTGCTGATTCGTCTTTGATATGTTTTGTCCTTCCTCTTGGTGAACCTAAGTAATATCAACATACATGACTTAGGTAGCATAAAGTTCGCATTAGTGTTTAATTGAAATTCATAAAGTAGCGCGTGCACCTCTTGCTGTAGCTTCTTAGCTCGGCTACGTGTAATTGGTCCATCAAAGACTAGCGCGTGCACCTCTTGCTGTAGCTTCTTAGCTCGACTACGTGTAATTGGTCCATCAAAGACTCGGGTTGGTGACGATGTTGGTTGTACTTGAGTTGATGTAGTATAACTTTGGGGTTGTAATGTGTTGCTTAATGGCGTGGTCATATCACCCTAAGCCAAAGGTCCGAAAAAACACCTTCCCTTTGCTAGAATAGCAACAGTCACTGACAAGCGGGACCTCCCAATTTTTGATGCTCTAGGCGTATAAATAAGAGCGCACCGCGAGTTTATTTCACACACTCTTTTGCCATCTGCTCTTGCTCACTCAACTTTTAGCCTGTGCACAACAAAACTTGCTTTAGCTTTTTAAAATTTTAAAGCTTCGGTTTCGAGAGCACTTTCTCAACGCTTGCGAAGATGTCTGAAGACAAGAAAGTTGTTTCTGATTCGAAGTTAAGCCTTTCTGAGGAAATGCATCTCGGCTTTCTTGAATCAGTGGCGAAGACCAATACAGAGAAGATTACCAAAGAGATTTTGGAAGGTTTATCTGAAGATACTGGTGATAGTGACAGTTATGATGTAGAAAGTGGCGGAGAAGAGTCCGAAGACCGACCATGGCGACCAAGCCACACGGTTTTCGGAAAATCAACTATTAAGCAGAGTCATCTTGACAATATGAGGGGGAGATATTTTCGAGATGTGTCTATTGTGAGGGCTGATGACGGAGAGAAAACTTCTCCTACTCTCAAAGAAAATGAGGTCGTGATCTTCCGAAGCTTCTTTAAGGCTGGGCTTCGGCTCCCCCTGAGCAGTTTTGTGGTTGAAGTTCTAAAGATATTCCAAATCTATCTCCACCAAATTACTCCCGAAGCTATTATAAGAATGGGAATCTTTGTCTAGGCTGTGAGGAGCCAGGGCTTGGAACCAAATGCAAAAAGTTTTGGTAATATTCATGAGCTAGTATATGAGACAAAACCCTGGGGGAAAGAACAATATCATAACAACTTTGGTTGTTATAGCTTCGGTGCCCGCTCTGGGTCAAGTTGTCCCGTGCCAACTTTTCGGAAAAGATGGCCCGGGGACTGGATGACAGAATGGTTCTATGTGAAGAATGACTTGGTAGCATGGGAAGATATTAAAGGTATCATTATACGCCCCATTTGGCAGCGCTTCGGCTTCCCAACACTAGAAGACGGGCTCTCGGTATTATCGAAGAACGAACTGGCCGACAACTTGGCATACAATAGCTTAAAGGTAAAAAATGAGATCTTTGTATTATTTTTTGAAACCAAAATTTTTCGTTTACTTAAATTTATTGACGCGAACACATTTTTTTATTTTACAGGGCCTGATACTTAGCAATGCCCTCAGGGCGCAAAAAGATGCTGAAGACGAAGGATGCATTATTGCTCTGAACAACCTTCGTTCCGAAGTAATTGAACTGAGGAACGAAGGTCTAGAAAAGGATAAAATATTGTACTCATTAATAAATCGAATAAAAGAAGACAAGGCCACTTCTAAAGCTCAAGCTGAGGCTCAGAAGCGTGAAATTGAAGATCTTCGGAGGCAACTGGCCAGGGCTAAAGAAGAACGCACACTCGAAGAAATGAAGCGAGAAATTAGCGAACAATGGGCAAATCATTTGGGAGAAAGCGTTGAAGAGCTTCGCGCATCCAAGAAGAGGTGCTACGAAAAATCCATGGAATGTGTTAAGAAAATAAAAACCAGCTTCGCTAGCGTTGGCGCGTTTTCAAGTGAAGAGAACTTCGTGAGAGGTAACCCGGAAGGCCCAATTGAGTGGATCAGCCACGAAGCTGAAGCTTTTGAAGAAATTGTAAATAGTCGTGGAGACATTTGCGCCTTTTCGGGTGCCAGGGGGATTGCTACTATGTTGGAGAGGAAAGGCTGCGACCATGTGAAGCTTCTGGTGCAATCCGAAGCCGCCTTATCCTCCGAAGATATAAAAGACCCCTCGGCCGAAGCTAGCCAGATCGGTGGAAAATTTTTCACCGACATCTGGGACAATGGTGGCCGGGAAATGGCCCAGGAAATTATTCGAAAGAGCGAAAAAGGCATTCATGATGCTAGAGAAGTGGCAGAGGCCGTTGAGAAAAGTGAAGAGCCCGAAAGCCAAATAGGTACTAACTAGTGGTTTTTTGGCTCTGTTGTAATTTTTGATTTAGAACTTGTTTATGGCTTGTAATAGTAACATAGACGTATCTTCTCCTCCCTCAGAACCTGCTGACCCATCCACAGGCCCCCGCGCAAAGGGAGATGCCGAAATTAAGAAAATGGCCGAAGCCATCATGGATAAAGTTGTCGATCAACTACTGAACGAAGCTGTAAAAGTAGTACTTTGGGAAAACTAGATGCTATTGTAAAAACATTTGAAATGTAACATGTGTAATATTTTGTAACTTTGAATGTAATATACGAGCTTTTTATGGTTCAATTCTTTACGATGCATGAAATTTTACATACGTACTGTTTTTGAGCCTTCGGCGAAAAAACACCTTCCCTTCTTTTCATGCTTCGTGAAGAAAAACGTTTATATATCTCAACAATTTCCGCATTGCTTTGATGAAGAATATCCGAGCTTCGTAAAATTATTCTCCGAAGCTATAAAAAAGTCTTATGTTGTCTTTCCGATGGAGCTACACCTTTTTCACTTTTTCAGAGCATTCTCCGAAGATCAATATTGTATCCCCTTCTTGTGCCATATGCAATATGATGTATGATGCTTATGCTATGCAAAAATGATGCGATGATGTTATGGTATGCATGATGATATTTGTGCCGAAGATACACACACATCCCTGCGATAGATTATACAATCTTTTTGTATCAGCGTTTATTTTTCACTGTAAGCCTCCCTTAGGAGCTTCTTCGCCTTTTACTTCAGCGTAATCAGCGTTTATTTTTCGCTGTAAGCCTCCCTTAGGAGCTTCTTCGCCTTTTACTTTCGTCGGTATTCGCGTTGACTTTTCGCGCTTCGCCTTTTACTTAGGCGGTATCAGCGTTTATTTTTCGCTGTATGCTTTGCATTCCCTTGGGAACGACTTTTGAGCAGAAAACTTACGCTGCGCTACCTTAGGAACGACTTTTTGTAGCTTCAGCAAACTTACACTGCGCTTCCTTAGGAACGACTTTTGTTGCTTTGAAGAATTCACACTGCGTGCCTTTAGAATAAATTTTTGATAATTCAAAGATCCTCCTCGCTACCACAAACTTTTATGCTTTGGCGACTTAAGCCTGTCGAGAAGATATATTTCCCTTGTGGTAAAAAGCAAGACTATTATAAAAGATTGAAAATAAAAAGCACTCAAGCCTCCCATAAGTGCTCTTTATTAAAAAGAAAATAAAACTGAATAGAAAAAACTGCTGTGAAGGTAGGATATTTGTTAGTAAATGTGCTTTGACTCTGGCATAGTACTATTGACTGTGCGAGCTTTGGATTGTTCTCTGAAGTCCCATTGAAGTTGAGTATGCTGACTCCCTTCTGGCTGCTGGCCTCGTTGCATTGGTGGAGGAGGCGGAAGCTGTTGCCAAGATGCTTGGGGTTGACTTGCCGAAGCAACAAAAGCTGCAGGGTGATTGCCTACATATTCTGGAATGTAGGGCGAATGATACGAAGCAGTGTGCATTACTTGCTTCGGTTGACTCAGTTGAGCTGCAACTTCTGCTATCTCCTTTTGTTTCTGGATGGTAACATGACACATCCTGGTGGTATGGCCCTTGTCCTCACCACAGAACAGACAATAAATTTTTCTTGGCTGGTCCCCGAATCTTCCCCCGAAGCCCCTGGCACCTCTACCCCTTGGAGCTGGCGGTCGGAAAGAGCTTTGCTGTTGTCCCGAAGCCTGCTGCTGTTGTCCCGAAGCCTACGAAGAGTACTGTGGCCTTTGTTGTTGGCTCCCTCTATCATCACTCTGAATAGAGTTATGAATTGACTTGATGTGCCTCGGATGAAATCTTCCTCCGAAGCCCCTGGTCATTTCAGAGAACCTGTATGCTTCTTCCCTTCTTTGTCGGAAGTCATTGTCAGCTCGAATATACTCGTCCATTTTCTGGAGCAGCTTCTCCAAGGTTTGAGGAGGCTTCCTGGCGAAGTATTGAGCTGAAGGTCCCGGCCGAAGTCCCTTAATCATGGCCTCAATGACGATTTCATTGGGCACCGTTGGTGCCTGTGCCCTAAGACGCAGGAACCTTCGGACATACGCCTGAAGGTATTCTTCATGATCCTGGGTGCACTGGAATAGAGCTTGAGCAGTGATCGGCTTCGTTTGAAACCCTTGAAAGCTGGTTAACAACATGTCCTTCAACTTTTGCCATGAGGTGATTGTTCCTGGCCGAAGGGAGGAGTACCAGGTTTGGGCAACACTTCTGACAGCCATGACGAAAGACTTTGCCATGACTGCAGTATTGCCACCATATGAAGATATTGTTGCTTCGTAGCTCATCAGAAACTGCTTCGGATCTGAATGGCCGTCGTACATGGGGAGTTAGGGTGGCTTGTAGGAGGGAGGCTAGGGTGTAGCCTGCAGCTCAGCTGATAGAGGAGAAGCATCATCAAAAGCAAAATTTCCATGATGGAAATTGTCATACCAGTCATCTTCATTGAAGAAACCCTCCTGATGAAGCTCTCTGTGTTGGGGCCTTCGGTTCTGCTCATCTTGAGTAAGATGGCGAACTTCTTCTGAGGCTTCGTCTATCTGCCTTTGCAGTTCAGCTAGCCTGGCCATCTTTTCCTTCTTCCTTTGCACCTGTTGATGAAGCATCTCCATATCTCTGATTTCTTGATCTAATTCGTCCTCCTGAGGCGTCGGACTGGTGACCTTCCTCTTCTGGCTTCGGGCCTCCCGAAGAGAGAGGGTTTCCTAATTGGGGTCCAGCGGTTGCAGAGCCGCAGCCCCTGTTGCTGAAACTTTCTTCGGCGCCATGACGAAGGTCTATGCTCGCCGAAGGTGTTTGAAACTCAAAAAGTGGAAGTGAGTTCACCGGCTTGAGATGACTCCGGGCTTCGTCCCCAGCTAGGCTTCGCCCACCCTTCGTCTATATTTGCTTTATAAATCTGTTTCCTATGCTTCGAGCTAGACTAGGGATATCAATCAGATCTGCTGGTGGTAAGCTGAAATTTGGTCTATTAACAATTTTTCCATGCATGCAACCAGACTTCATGAAGGCAACAGCTGTGCCCCGAGAAGCTAGCAGGGCACAAAAATCACCGTGTCCTGCTATAACCTCATCAAGAGCATCAACTTCGCCCTCAATGTGTTCGAAGGTTCCTGGCAGGTCTTCAACCGAAGGACTAAATTTCTCAGAGCTGGCTCCAACTGAGTTGATGATCTACCTTAGCTGCTGCACGCATCGGTTGCTAAACTCTAGACATTTATCTTGAAGCTCTTTCAATGACTTTTGCAAATTTGAACTTTTTTCAACCTCAGCCACAAACTTTGTATCAAATTTTTGTTTTTCTTGTTCGAAACTCTCTGATTTTGAGAGAAGCTCTTTATCCAACTTTGTAATTTTGGCTTCAGATTCTGCCAGTAAACCTTCTATTTCTGAAGTTCAAAATCTTTCTTTTCAAGAGCAGCTGTTTGATCTTTTATTTTGCTTTCTAACCCTTCAATTATAACTTCGTGTTTTTTATCTTCAAGATCCTGTTGCATCCTCAAAGCTTTGCTTAATAACATACTCTGTACAGAAGCAACCTTCGTTAGAAAACACCTTCGTTGTTAAAAACAATAGAAAGCCGAAGAAATTTTTTTTCCTTGAAATTGGAATAGAACAAACTACCGACGATATGTTGTCGTCGGTAGCGGCTGATATCGGCCTCTAGCTTCAGGAAACCAATACTCTTTGACAGAGTACCGATAACTTTTGCTCCGGTTCGGTCTCGGAGGCAACCCAGGCTTTCGTCGTCCATGCCGCTGAAGAGTAGCGCTCCTGGCTGATACCCACAGGAGATAGCATAGTCTCTCAATTCTTCTTTCTCAGCCTTTGTCAATTCTTGTCCAATCAAGTTTTAAAAGTTGAAATTTTCTCCTTCTGAAGTATCTTCGGCTATTTCCTTCTCTTTCTCAGGCACTGTGGCCATGGTCTCTTCGACGGCTGTAGCAGCTTCTTCTACGGCCATGTCTAGAAGTAATTTATCAATATCAGAAAGTGTACTTTCTAAGTTTGCACCTTTGGCAGTTGCAGCTTCAGCAGGTGCAACTTCGGTAGCTGTAGTGCTGTCAACAGCTAGTGCTTTTGGCGCCGAAGCTGGTGGTGGTGTTTCTTTAATGGCCTCTGTCACAGTAATAATTCTTCATTTTTCGGCCCAGCAGACTTCTTCGTTGCCGAGGGCTCCTCCTTCTTCTGTAAAAGCTTCGTCAGATGCAGCCCCAGTGGACTTAGCTTGATGGGCAAGGATTCAGTCATTACCTTTAGAATTTCTTCTACGTCGACAGCAGAAGGTGTTGAAGCAGTCTCTTCTTCCTTATCAGGTGCCTTCTGCTTCGGGGCCGTAGCTTTCCTTTTCTTCGGAGCGATTGCCTTTGGCTCAGGGCTCAGTTTTCTCTTCTTTAGGTTTTCTTCATCTTCTTTTACCATTCTAGCGGCCTGTCTGCCCACAACACTGACAACTCTTTTTCTTTTTTGCCCTTCGGTGCCCTTGCTCAATCGCTCATAGTCTGGATATTCAAAATTCAGGGCGTCCATTACCTGGTTTAATCTTCGCTTCGGTCAGGTGCTGAAGGCTGCAGTCATCAACTGATCTTCTTTTCTCGTATAATTGCCCAAAATCTCTTTGCACATAACTTCAATTGTGTCCAACCATTCTTGGCAGGGTTCTTTGAAGTGTTTCTTGAACTTGAAATGATAGGGCAACCGAACAAGTTCCTTCTTTTTCTTTTCCCCTTTGAGCTTCGGCATGTCCCATTCTTTCAAAGTTGGGAATACTCTATAAGCTCAGAATTCTTACACCAAATCCCTAGTACCAATATGCTCCGAAACAACTCGAAATTCGCCCAAAGCAATTTGGCATGGTCCCCCCAGTGTCATGTCACACTAGGGCCTAGTTTCTCCGAAGATTAAGTCCAATGGGCTCTGAACCAGCTTCTCCTTTTTCTCATCAACCTTAACATAAAACCACTCAGCCTTCTAGCCGGTTGACCATTTGGTACGGTAGCTAATAACCAGAGACTTTGCATCTTTGCGATAAGCAAAATTGTAGCAGCCGAAGTTCTCGTGCAGCCCATCTTCTCTAGCTTCTGTCTGATAGTGAAGCTCATGTACCCGGCAGAAGCCTTCGGCAAACGGTTCCGCCCCTGGCTTCGGAGAGCCCAAATATAGACGCTAAGCCTAACAATGGCGTTAGGAGTCAGCTGATGAAGATAAATCCCAAAGCTCTCCAAAACATCCGCAATCATTTCATGCAAAGGAAATCTCAATCATGCTTTAAACAAGCTTTTAAAAACTACCACCTCATCCTTTTCTGGCTTCGGGGTGATCTCCTCTCCGCCAAAATGAATCAGCTTCTTCTTGGCTTCACTAAAATAGCCTAGCTTTAACAACTTTGGCATATCGTCCTCGGTAATGGTAGACTTTCCAAACTCCAGGTGGCTAGGTTTAGATGGCAGGGCACTGTAATCTTCTTTAGTTTCACCTTATTCAACATCAACCTGCTCAGCCTCGGCAACAGGTGCACCGTCGTCAGAAACATCCTCTGGCACTACCAGCCCTGACCGTCTCATTACTTCGGAAATCGGAGTAGTTTCAGCGACTTCGGCTTCTTCCTCGTCATGCATAACCCTGGCAGTGGAGCGCACCCTTGCCATTTGATGATGAATTTCTTACAATTTTTTATGAAGTCGTTAACTTTTTTTGATTTTGTCGAAGCTCCTTTTGTGACAAAGCAAAAGCAAAAGCGGTGCTTCGGTTGAGTGCAATGAACAAGCTTCGGCTATGGTCAAATTTTTGGCAGCAAAACAATGCAATAGCAATGAATGTTGTGGTAACTTCACACCTAACCGTCTGTTTATATAGTGCCACAGGTGGGATGGTGAATCGTCAAGTCTTCCGCACCGGATGAACAGTTGCCCGCACCCATTGAATGGTGGGCCACAGAACTTGAGAAAGTGAATCGCTAGGACGCGCGTGCCCGCCGCATGGTGGGACCATTCCGTGCTCGGAATATTTTAATCATTTCTCGGCAATGAGCTCAGGGAAGGTGTTTTTCGGACCTTAGGCTTTTCGAAGCCTAGGATACTTTTTCACGGATCAAGCTCGTTACGAAAACCGATCTAGCACCGTGAAGGGGCTACTATTGGGGGTATGCTTCGTCGCCGAAGATCCTGTAAGAAGAAACACCTTCAGCAGATCCTCTCAAAAGCAGCGCCGAAGCTACCATCCATGAAGCTTCGGCACAGTGACATGTCTCAAGACGAAGGATCGCACCGACTTAAAGATGAAATGACCGATTAGTCCATGAGAGCCTGTGTCATAATTGTAATCTTTTGTAAAGGACATGAATGTAATATCTCACAGGCTGCACCCTGTGCCTATAAATAGATGAACAGTACCCCGATACTATTCACACTGACTTGTATTTGCTCACGCGTCCCGCTTGGACTTTTGCCTTCTGTCAAGCCGAAGGTATTAATGTAATTCAATATTATTCACATTTGTTCATGATGATATAATTTAAAGATAGCAATGATGCAATATGATTATTTATGTTATTTCTCATATTTCATATGCTTCTTCCTTCATTAATATGAATTGAAATGTCGAAGGTATGTTCTTCATGCTCTTCGTCCGAAGATCATTATATCCTAAGGGATATAATGCTTCGAAGGACGAAGGGTATTAACCATTAACCCTTTTATGTTGCCTTGTTCTTATCTCATAGCATTTGAGAACAAGTCCCCAACAGCTCCAATGGTCTTGATGTCGTCAACACATTCTTGCTTGGATGGCTTGTTCCCACCTATTCCCTGCTTGACATGTTGCACAAGGTCTGTCTTTCTCAAAATAGACATCGGTTAGTCCTAACATTTTTCTAACTTTAGAAGCTTATGAAGATTCTTCATCCCAACATGTGCTAGACAGTGATGCCAAAGCCACTCCATGTTAGTTTTAGCAAGTAAACATGCATCTAGATCAGCATTCTCTTTAGTAAAATCTACTAGACAAAGCTTACTGTCATATACACATTTAAATGCTAATGAACCATCACTTCTTCTAAAGACAGTTACATCAACATTTCTAAATAAACAATTATATCCCATGTGAAAGAGCTGGCTAACAGAAAGCAAATTATATCCAAGCGATTCTACCAAAAAGACATTAGAAATGGAATGCTCGGTGAAAGTCCTGCCAGAGGGGGGGTGAATAGGCGGAATCTGAAATTTACAAACTTAAGCACACACTACAAGTCGGGGTTAGCGTTAGAATTAAACTCGGGTTCGAAAGAGAGGGCGAAAACAAATCAACCAAGAAATAAAGCGGATGACATGATGATTTGTTTTACTAAGGTTCGGTTCTTGAGAACCTAGTCCCCATTGAGGTGGTCACAAAGACCGGGTCTCTTTCAATCCTTTCCCTCTCTCAAACAGTCACTTAGACCGAGTGAGCTTTCTCCTTAATCAAACGGGTCACTTAGACCCCCCCAAGGACCACTACAATCTTAGTGTCTCTTGCTTTGATTACAAGTCACTTTGAGAACAAGAAAGAGGAAGAAGAAAGTGATCCAAGAACAAGAGCTCAAAGAACACGAGCAAAACACTCTCTCTAGTCACTAGGTGTTTGGAGTGAATTTGGGACTTGGAGAGGCTTTGATTCTTTTGAATTGTGTCTAGTATTGAATGCACTAGCTCTTGTATTGAATGTGGAGTGCTGGAAACTTGGATGCTTGGAGTGGTGGTGGTTGGGGGGTATTTATAGCCCTCAACCACCAAATAGCCATTGGGGATGGCTGCTGTCAATGGGCGC
The DNA here is from genome assembly GCA_029449295.1 of Zea luxurians. NCBI lineage: Eukaryota > Viridiplantae > Streptophyta > Magnoliopsida > Poales > Poaceae > Zea > Zea luxurians. Next base: position 123,239,313 of record JAOPSE010000007.1, on the reverse strand, counting down.
ACCGGACAGTCCGGTGCACCACCGGACGCTGTCCGGTGCGCCAGCCACATCACCCAACCATTAGGGTTCTAGAGCAGTTGACCGTTGGAGCTTTGTCTTCATGCGGCACCGGACAGTCCGGTGTCACACTGGATAGGCACTGTTCACTGTCTGGTGCCCTTCTGACTTCTGCGCTCTGACTCTACGCGCACTGTAGCTCTGTCCCGCGCTTTTACAGTCGACCGTTGCGCCAGAGAGTCGTTGCTCCGTTGGTGCACCGGACAGTCCAGTGAATTATAGCGGAGCGCAGCCTGAGAACCCCGAAGGTGGCGAGTTCAGAGTTGTACGGTCCTAGTGCACCAGACAGTCCGTTGTGCCAGACCAGGGCACACTTGGGTTTCTTTACTCCTTTCTTTTTGAACCCTTTCTTTAGTCTTTTTATTGGTTTGTGTTGAACCTTTATGCACCTGTGGAACATATAATCTAGAGCAAACTAGTTAGTCCAATTATTTGTGTTGGGCAATCAACCACCAAATTTTTTTATAGGAAAAGGTTAAACCATATTTCCCTTTCAATCTCCCCCTTTTTGGTGATTGATGCCAACACAAACCAAAGCAAATATATAAGTGCAGAATTTGAACTAGTTTGCATAATGTAAGTGCATAGGTTACTTAGAATTAAACCAAATCATAATTTCACTAGATATGCATGGATTGCTTTCTTTTTATTTAACATTTTGAACCATGTTTGCACCACTTGTTTTGTTTTTGCAAATTCTTTTGGAAATTCTTTTCAAAGTCTTTTTGCAAATGGTCAAAGGCATATGAATAAGATTGAAAGAAGCATTTTCAAGATTTGAAATTTTCTCCCCCTGTTTCAAATGCTTTTCCTTGGACTAAACAAAACTCCCCCTGAATAAAATGCTCCTCTTAGTGTTCAAGAGGGTTTTACCAATTTTTGTAAATACCAAATTGAATACGATCAAATACGTTTAGATACCAATTTGAAAAATTCTTGAAAATTTTGAATTTGGTGGTGGTGCGGTCCTTTTGCTTTGGGCTAGATCCTTTCTTCCCCTTTGGCATTAATCGCCAAAAAAGGAGACTTTGAGAGCCCTTTACATATTTTCTCCCCAATTGGTACACAATTTATGAGTGAAAGATTATCTCTACTAATACTTATGAACATAGTGTAGGCGTCCACAATTGGATGGCGCACGGTTCTGCCAACTCCGGACGCGCCCATCCCTGCCCCGACTGTCGCGCCGCGAATCGCGACCGCCGCATCCTCCAATCAATACTGCGGCCGTCGTCTTCTCTCCCCCCGCGTGGTGGACAGTCGTCCCCTTCCAACCCTCCTCCCTCGCCTGCCCGCCTACCAATGTCCCTTTCTTCTCCCCGTGTGGCGGCTCGCACCCGGCGGCGGACGCGGACTGCACGGCATGGAGCAACGACCCCGGCCTGCTCTGCTACGCCTGCGCCTCATGCAAGGCCGGCGTGCTGGGCGGCCTGCGCGAGCAGTGGCGCAGGGCCACCGTCGCGCTCATCTTCGTCTACGTCGTCGGCTGCAGCGCGTTCCGCAACGCGCAGACCGAGGACCTCTTCTGCCGCATCACCGCCTCTCCCCACGTGTGGCATGAACGCGTGACTTCTTCCCCACCAACGATGCCCTTCTCAAAACCCTCGACACGCTGCTCTCGCTGAGATCTCGCACTGAACAAGCTCGGCTTCCTTCCCCGGCTGCCGAGATGCCTCCTTCTACGCGCAGCTTTTTCCCCCACCAACGGCGCCCTTTCTCCCCCACACGCTGCGGCAGCCGAGATGAACGTGCTGCCGTCACCGAGATGAACGCGCTACCGTCGCTGAGATCCCGCGTCAATTCGATTCACCTGTGGTGCTCGTGACGAAGGAAATTGCGAACTCCTTCTCCTTCCCGTTGACGAAGACGGCGGAGATCGTGGAGGCGCTGCACAGCTACGGTATCTTCCTCGGCCTCTTCCTTGCTAGCGTTGTCAGGTATGGCTCTGCCGCTCCCCCTCCCTAGCTATCCTATCTCACCAAGGGAAAATTCCCATGCCTGTCGAGTCAAGGCGACGCTTCCCAGGGAGCCACCAGCCCACGACTCCATCCACCGGCACCACATCGTCTGTGGCAGCGGCTCCATCGCACATGTCGTTGTCCCTGGAGGCGAAGCGATGTGCTCGAGTCTGTCTATCGCCTCCGCCTCCTCCATCGCATGCCGACTCCGTCACGCCAATCCATCCGCGCACGTCCACCTCCACTACCTCTGTCCGCTCGGGAGTTGCCGTCCTCCGCGCTAGGCCTCGCCTCCATCTGGTTTGACTTCTTTGACATCTAGGCACTCTACATCGTCGTCTTCTCGCAGACAAAGAGTGAGTGCCTTCCTTGCATCCTCCCTCTGCCCCTCGTTCCCCTGGACAGGGTCCATCCATGTAGGGTACGGATCTCATCTCACCCAGTCGCGGTTCTAGCGACCTGATCTGTGCCACACATTCTTGATGAAGATTTGGAGATCCAACAAGGAGGCTCATGTGTTTGCTTCCTGCGGATTCATGAGTTTGAGCTGGACAAAAGTCAGTTTGACGAGAGGACAGAGAATGGCCTATACTCTGATTTCTACTTACTTGGTATTTTTTTGTTTGAAGGAAAAACAGGAGGGGTTCTATCTTCTGTCGTGCCTTATTAAAAGTTGTAAATGAAACATGGTACATAACTTCAAGAAACAAAAAACAAAGAAAATGAGAAAGATTGGTGGTAAGCTTCTAACCATGGATCAATTTGGGGTTGATATTTTCCTTTTGCCCTTAGAATATCAATCACAGTTTTTAGCTCAAATTTGGCTTGCGGAGTAACTAAGCTGGTGGTTTTTATGCATATGTGCTAATGAATATATAATATATATTGTCTCTAAAGTGATACAATATGGCAAATTAAGGGCAAAAGGAAAATATCATGGTCTTAGCTGATTGGTGCTATCACAAGAGGCTCTCAAGCACAGTCCTTTTCAAGCAGTCATGTTAGCTGAAGAAGTCATTTTTTGTGGCAGCATTCTGTTCTATTGCTATCCAACAAGCCATGCCAGTATAATGTTCTATTGCTATTCAACAAGTAGTCATGTTAGCTGTAGCAGTCATCTTAGCTAAAGCCTGAAGCAGACATTTTTTTGTTCATTTTACTTTATTGTGAGACAATAGATAGCTCATTGTTTTTTGGTTTGTTTAATTTTAAGAACATCCTCTTCAAGACTATGCAATATTACAATGACTAGTTAGTACTCAGCATGTTAAGCTGATAGATGTATCTTGCTTCTTTCAAGTATCACCAGTTTTGAATCATATACAAATTGAACTAAGCTGAACTGAGCAGTTTGGATGCATATATTGGATCAATTCAGTTTGCATGCAGAGATTGAAAATTGGTGGCGTGTCTGCATCAGCTCAGTTTGCATGCAGCGATTGTATCCCCATACCGAGCGGTACTCCCTGGGCTAACAACAACATGGAAACGTCTGGACACCTACTTCCAAACAGTAGGGGAAGGGAAAAACTATCCTAGGAAACAAAGTGGAATTGAAAAGCCAAATAAATCCATGTCGGGGCTTTTCTTCCCTAGGCTATTAGCCACTTGATGCCAAACAAGGCCCAAGATCCGGCCTCATCATTGGGTTTGCTTCAAGGCGCATTTTGCCCGTTGCAGCGACGATCAGCTGCAGTTCTAGGCGCTCGACAAGCCAAAGCACCACAACGCGAAGGTGGCGAGGGGATGGGAGACGCCTACGCGAAGCGGGTGCTGCTCGCTGCAGCTGGCTTACCGCAGCTGGCGACACGGGTAAGTGTTGTCGCTAAGTTCAATTCTTTTGTTCTTTCTATTTCGTTGTTTTACTGGGAGAATTTGCTTACCCTGGTAAACAGTACTCATGCCATGCCTTGTGTACTACATTGTTGCTTTTAAAATCAGCTTTCGAGAGTGAGATTCTCACCGGCTGTTGTCACATTTGTGTTTCTATGTTATCCATTTTGAAGGATCAGAAAAGGAGTGTGCTAATAGTTCCTACGACACACATGATATTGTGATAGGATCAGCTTGGTTGGACTACCTGAGCTGCTAAACGTGATCAGCTTGGCTGTCTGAGCTCCCAATCCACAGTCTTGATCCTTTTCGCTATTCATATGTATACTAGATCAGTGGTTTTTATTTTCTGCTCATATAATATGAGAAAATTTCTTTCTTTTTACTTTATTCTGCTTACATTATATAACAAGGAAATGTGGAGTGTTGTTTACAAGTTCACCTTGATCGTAATTTGACTGCTTATGTACGACAACAAATAGTCATGTTCCAAAATCGTGCATTTCTGGTCATGATAAGTGTTTTTCCTTTCTATCTGACTCCATTCAAGATACTCTTTTCTGGTCATGGTAAGCGCTTTGGTGTTTACTGTTTGATACTCTTTTTATCTAGCTCATTATGAGACTTCCCTTTGTGGGTTGTCACGATAAATGTTTTTCTTTATGTCTGAGCTCATTCAAGAATTTTTTGAGTGCTTTAGCGTTTTCTATTTTCTTAATAAGATGTGCGATTTTACCTATCTATTTAGTCATTTGTACAATGGGCGTAGTCTGATTTGTTCTGCATTAGTACATTGTTCCCAAGCACACAATAAGGTGTACTTAGACAAATCTAGCAAGCAATGTATCACCATTTACCAATCAGACTCAAAATAGTAAAGAAAGAGAATAAATATTAGGGAATTAGGACTGTGCGGAGTCATCTTACGAGGGACACGGAGAGAAGATTTACTGGACACATGTGAGTAAATTGGGGGTTTCTAGCATTGTGCTTACTCTTAGTGGTGGTTGATTAAGAATGCAAGTGGGTAAGTGGGTTCGAGCAGCCTGCTTAAAATGGTCTATTTGCTCGTTTGGACTACATTTGCATCCCTACATGTTGATTGATGCTATCAACCACTTATTTGCAATTGATATTTAAACTTAAAACTTTAGTAGTGTTACCAATGCTGTGAATACCGGATAGTGTGTGTTTGGTTTAGGATCACCTGTGTCTAGATAGAAGTTGTTTGAGGTTTTGGGCTACAATTTCTAAATTTTTGCTTTGGATTTTTCCCCATATTATTTTACATCTGTTATTAATTTGATTCCTTAGTATTTTGTTTCACTTAGGAAGATTTTTAAAAAATAATATAGGCCCTTTTAACTCTTGTAGTCTCACTATTTCAGGTTCTGCTTCAAAATACCTGATAGGTACCCTTTGGCGAAGACAGTGCCTCTGATGTGTGCTCGATTCACCGTATATACGCCCATGATTCGGCACAGCAGTAAATCACTTGGCGTAGTCGTAATTGGACTGGGTGGATTGGGCCACATGGACTTCAAATTTGGGAAGGCATTTTGGTTGAAGGTCACCGTTTTTAGACGAGTGAATTGAAGAGAGCTCAAGCCATTAATTTCCTCAGATAATTTTGTCATATCATTTGACGATAAACAGATGGAGGTATATATCGTTGCCCTTGATCTCCTTATTAGTGAACTTAGCAACAATTCTTTAATTGTTATTAGTTCCAGTATATTTTGTTATTATGGACAATTTACATGAACACTTCAGTAGTGTGGCCTTTACAAGTCAAAGAAGTATCTAATGAAGTAATTGTGGCTTCAACTCGAGCAATTCTAGAGATAGTGACAGAAACAAGTAAAATATCTAAATAACAACATGATTCTTAGCATACCTTGTAATGATAACAACAAAGGAAATTGAGTTTGCTTATATATGTTGCTCTTATTTTCCAGGCCCTAAAAAGCTCCCTGCACTTCATTATTGAAACTGTTGTGGGTAACCACCCGTTTGATCCCTACCTATCGCTTCTGAAAGCTGGTGGTATATTGACGATGGTTGGCTTTCCAAGTGAACTCAACGTGCATCTTGTAAGCCTTATTTTCGGTAGTGCTTAATTCCATGCGCAAATTTAGTCAGCCATTATTTAAGAAAAATAAAATAGATTTTACACATTCCTTTCTGGCAGTGGAGGTGGAGGAACCAATGGGATTCATGAAATGCTTAACTTTTGTGCATCAAACAAAATATATCCAAAGATCAAGGTCATTAAAATGGACACTATCAACGAGGCTCTCGAGAGGCCTGTAAATCGGGATGTGAAATACCGCTTTGTAATTTCAGAAATAGTCTATTACCTTTGTTGCGTCCAGCCACTGAACGAGACATATACATTGTATGTTACTTTTCTTGCACATGGGATTTTCAGAAAGTGTTAGTGATGATTAACTAAATTTCTCAATCAAATATTGTTGTTCCATAAAATTTGCATGGAGATAGATTTGAAATTATGGTCATCAACAGCTCTGGCACACACCAAGAGTGCACTGAACGGCACACACCAAGAGTGCACTGAACTGAGGAAGTATTAGTGCAATGTTCCTCTATAATGCCACATTGGCACCACTGTCCTTATGCACAAGGATATTTGTTCTCACATTGGTAATGTAAAATTTTGTTTGTAATTTTTACATACGAATAGTTAAAGTTGTTTATTACATTTGTCTTAATATTTAAATGGTTGTAACTGAAATATATCGATTTATCTTTATGATTGGTATTATTGTACATATTTGAAACATGTTTGAACTATGTATCACATATAAATAGAATGGTACTCTTGTTATCTTCTTGCTTTAGGCTTATATTTTTGTCAAATTGGATGCTGCAGCGCTGTGTGTGGCTGATGTTCGCACGCGCTAGCCATAACTATGTAATAGAAACCGTCGCAACGCACGGGCACGTAACTAGTACCAAATTAAGAGTGTTGCGGAATATCGGCAAAGGGTAAGTAATACCGACGGAGTGGAGTGGAAGCGTTGTCTTTGCCGAATACTCCATTTCCCTTTCAATCTAAGACTAACACAAGAAATACTCATGGAAACACATTAGTCTTAGCTTTGGTACAAGAAGAATAAGAAATATGTAGATGTACCAAAGGAAAGAGATATGATCAAAGGTATATAAATGAGCTATGTGTGCAATGTTTCAATCAAAATTCCGAGAATCAAGAATATTTAGCTCATTCCTAAGTTTGCTAAAGGTTTTCTCATCTAAAGGCTTGGTAAAGATATCGGCTAATTGTTCTTTGGTGTTAATATAAGCTATTTCGATATCCCCCGTTGTTGGCGATCCCTCAAAAAGTGATACCGAATGTCTATGTGCTCAGTGCGGCTGTGTTCAACGGGATTCTCCGCCATGTGGATAGTACTCTCATTGTCACATAGGAGAGGGACTTTGCTCAATTTGTAGCCATAGTCCCTGAGGGTTTGTCTCATCCAAAGTAATTGCGCACAACAATGGCATGCGGCGGTGGAAAGAGCTACTGAGTTTTGTTTCTTTGAAGCCCAAGACACCATGGATCTCCCCCGAAACTGACAGGTCCCTCATGTGCTCTTTCTATCAATTTTACACCCTGCCCAATCAACATCGGAATAACCTATTAAATCAAAAGTGGATCACCTGGGGTACCAAAGTCCAAACTTAGGAGAGTAAACTAAATACCTCATGATTCTCTTTACGGCCCTAAGGTGAACTTCCTTAGGATCGGCTTGGAACCTTACACACATGCATACGGAAAGCATAATATCCGATCAAGATGCACATAAATAGAGTAAAGATCCTATCATCGACTGGTATACCTTTTGATCTACGGATTTACCTCCCGTGTCGAGGTCGAGATGCCCATTAGTTCCCATGGGTGTCTTGATGGGCTTGGCATCCTTCATTCCAAACTTGTTAAGTATGTCTTGAATGTACTTGGTTTGGCTGATGAAGGTGCCCTCTTGGAGTTGCTTGATTTGAAATCCTAAGAAATATCTCAACTCCCCCATCATAGACATCTTGAATTTCTGTACCATGATCCTACTAAACTCTTCACAAGTAAATTTGTTAGTAGACCCAAATATAATATCATCAACATAAATTTGGCATACAAACCAATCATTTGCAACAGTTTTAGTAAAGAGAGTAGGATCGGCCTTGCCAACTTTGAAGCCATTAGTGATAAGGAAGTCTCGCAGGCATTCATACCATGTTCTTGGGGCTTGCTTGAGCCCATAAAGTGCCTTTGAGAGCTTATACACATGGTTAGGATACTCACTATCTTCAAAGCCTGGAGGTTGCTCAACATAGACCTCTTTATTCATTGGTCCATTTAGGAAGGCACTCTTCACATCCATTTGATAAAGCTTGAAGCCATGGTAAGTAGCATAGGCAAGTAATATGTGAATTGACTCAAGCCTAGCTAAGGGTGCATAAGTTTCACCAAAGTCCAAACCTTCGACTTATGAATAACCTTTGGCAACAAGTCTAGCTTTGTTCCTTATCACCACACCATGCTCATCTTGCTTGTTGCGGAATACCCACTTGGTACCTACAACATTTTGATTAGGACGTGGAACCAAATGCCATACCTCATTCCTCATGAAGTTGTTGAGCTCCTCTTGCATTGCCAACACCCAATCTGAATCTCTTAGTGCATCCTCCACCCTGTATGGCTCAATAGAGGACACAAAAGAGTAATGTTCACAAAAATGAGCGACTCGAGATCGAGTAGTTACCCCCTAATGGATATCACCAAGAATGGAGTTGACGGGGTGATCTCTTTGAATCTCCTGGTGGACTCTTGGGTGTGGCGGTCTTTGACCCTGAATTTCTTGCTCATCTTCCTTGTCTTTATTTTCTTCATCTCCCCCTTGATCATTGGCCTCTTCTTGAGGTGGCTCATCCTCTTAATCTTCTTCTTCATCATCTTGAGCCTGTTCCTCATCTTGAGTTGGTGGAGATGCTTGATTGGAAGATGACGGTTGATCTTGTGCTTGTGAAGGCTCTTTGAATTCCTTAGGACATACATCTCCAATGGACATGTTCCTTAGCGCGACGCATGGAGCCTCTTCATCATCTAGTTCATCAAGATCAACTTGATCCACTTGGGAGCCATTAGTCTCATCAAACACAATGTCACAAGAAACCTCAACCAATCTAGTGGATTTGTTGAAGACTCTATATGCCCTTGTGTTTGAGTCATATCCTAGTAAAAAGCCTTCTACAGCCTTAGGAGCAAATTTAGATTTTCTACCTCTTTTAACAAGAATAAAGCATTTGCTACCTAAGACTCTAAAATATGAAACGTTGGGCTTTTTACCGGTGAGGAGTTCATATGATGTCTTCTTGAGAATTCAGTGAAGATATAACCGGTTGATGGAGTAGCAGGCGGTGTTAATAGCCTCGGCCCAAAACCGGTCTCGAGTCTTGTACTCATCAAGCATGGTCCTTGCCATATCCAGTAGAGTTCTATTCTTCCTCTCCACTACACCATTTTGTTGTGGTGTGTAGCGAGAAGAGAACTCATGCTTGATGCCCTCCTCCTCAAGAAAGCCTTCTATTTGTGAATTCTTGAACTCCGTCCCATTATCGCTTCTTATTTTCTTGATCCTTAATCCGAACTCATTTTGAGCCCATCTCAAGAATCCCTTTAAGGTCTCTTGGGTTTGAGATTTTTCCTGCAAAAAGAACACCCAAGTGAAGCAAGAATAATCATCCACAATTACTAGACAGTACTTACTCCCGCTGATGCTTATGTAAGCTATCGGGCCGAATAGATCCATGTGGAGTAGCTCTAGTGGCCTGTCCGTCGTCATTATGTTCTTGTGTGGATGATGGGCGCCAACTTGCTTTCCTGCTGGACATGCGCTACAAACCCTGTCTTTCTCAAAATGAACATTGGTTAGTCCTAAAATGTGCTCTCCCTTTAGAAGTTTGTGAAGATTCTTCATTCCAACATGGGCTAGTCGGCGATGCCAGAGCCAACCTATATTAGTCTTAGCAATTAAGAAAGTGTCAAGTTCAGCTCTATTAAAATCAACTAAGTATAGCTGACTCTCTAACACTCCCTTAAATGCTACTAAATCATCACTTCTTATAAAGACAGTAACACCTATATCACTAAAAAGACAATTGTAACCTATTTTGCATAATTGAGAAACTGAAAGCAAGTTATAATCTAAAGAATCTACAAGAAAAACATTGGAAATAGAATGGTCAGGTGATATAGCAATTTTACCAAGTCCTTTGACCAAACCTTGATTTCCATCCCCGAATGTGATAGTTCTTTGGGGATCTTCGTTTTTCTCATAGGAGGAGAACATCCTTTTCTCCCCTGTCATGTGGTTTGTGCATCCGCTATCAATTATCCAACTTGAGCCCCCGGATGCATAAACCTGCAAAACAATTTAGGCCTTGTTCTTAGGTACCCAAACGGTCTTGGGTCCTTTCACATTAGAAACAAGCACCTTGGGTACCCAAACACAAGTCTTTGATCCCTTGTGTTTGCCCCTAACATATTTGGCAACTACTTTGCCTGATTTGTTAGTCAGCACATAAGAAGCATCAAAAGTCTTAAATGAAATGTTATGATTATTTGATGCAGTAGGAGATTTCTTTTTAGGCAATTTAACATGAGTTGATTGCCTAGAGCTAGATGCCTCATTCTTATACATAAATGCATCATGAGAAACAGTATGAGGTTTTCTAGCATGAATTCTCCTAATCTTGTGTTCGGGATAATTTTCAGGATATAAAATATAGCCCTCATTATCCTGAACCATGGGAGCCTTGCCCTTAACAAAACTAGACAATCTTTTAGGGGCATTAAGCTTGACATTGCTTCCCTGTTGGAAACCAATGCCAACTTTAATACCAGGGCATCTCCCATTATAGAGCATGCTTCTAGCAAATTTAAACTTTTTATTTTCAATTTCATGCTCATTAATTTTAGCAGTTAGTTGAGCTATGTGATCATTTTGTTATTTAATTAAAGCAAGGTGATCATGGATAAAATCAACATCAATATCTCTACATCTAGTGCAAATAGATACATGATCAATAGTAGATGTAGATGGTTTGCAAACATTTAATTCATCAATCTTAGCATGTAAAATAGTATTCTCATTTCTAAGACTGGAAATAGAATCATTGCAAACATTCAAATCTTTAGCCTCAGAAATTAATCTAGCATTTTCATCTCTAAGGCTAGAAATTGTAACATTCAATTTATCAATCTTAGCAATCAGACTATCGTTTTCATTTCTAAGACTGACAATTGAATCATTACAAGCATTTAACTTTTCAACCTTAGCAAATAAATTACCATTCTCAGTTCTAAGGTTGGAAATAGTGTCATGGAAAATGCTAAGCTCTTTAGTCAAGTTTTCATTTTACTCTACTTCCTGAGCATAAGCATTTTTTACTTTAACATGCTTCTTATTTTCCTTAATAAGGAATTCCTCTTGGCTATCCAAAAGTTCATCCTTCTCATGAATGGCTCCTATCAATTCATTCAATTTTTCTTTTTGTTGCATGTTAAGGTTGGCAAAAAGTGTAAGCAAATCATCTTCATCTTCACTAGAGCTATCCTCATCACTAGATGTTGTATATTTAGTGGAGGCTCTAGATTTTACCTTCTTCTTTTTGCCGTCTTTTGCCATAAAGCACTTGTGGCCGACGTTGGGGAAGAGGAGGCCCTTGTTGACGGCGATGTTGGCGGCATCCTCGTCGGAGGAGGAGTCGGTGGAGCTCTCGTTTGAGTCCCATTCCCGACATACGTGGGCATCGCCGCCCTTCTTCTTGTAGTACTTCTTATTTTCCTTCCTCTTTCCCTTCTTGTCGTCGCCCCTATCACTATCACTAAACATAGGACATTTAGCGATAAAATGACCGGGCTAACCACATTTGTAGCACACCCTTTTGGAATGGGGCTTGTAATCTTTCCCCTTCCTTTGCTTGAGGATTTGGCGAAAGCTCTTGATGATGAGCGCCATTTCCTCGTTGTCAAGCTTGGAGGCGTCGATGGGGAGCCTACTTGGTGTAGACTCTTCTTTCTTCTCCTCCGTCGCTTTAAATGTGACAGGTTGCACCTCAGGTGTGGAGGTGCCGCCTTGCTCCAAGTTGATGATTTGTTTGGAGCCTTTGATCATCAATTCAAAGATCACAAACTTTCCTATCACTTCCTCGGAGACATTAGCTTATATCTAGGATCACCATGTATTAATTGAACTTGAGTAGGATTACGAAATACGAGTGATCTAAGAATAACCTTGACCATTTCATGGTCATCCCATTTTGTGCTCCAGAGGTTGCGCACTTGATTTACCAAGGTCTTGAGCCGGTTGTACATGGCTTATGGCTCCTCTCCTTGGTTGAGGACAAATCGACCGAGCTTCCCCTCGATCATCTCCTGCTTGGTGATCTTGGTCACCTCGTCCCCTTCGTGCATCGTTTTGAGCACGTCCCAAATCTCCTTGACGCTCTTTAACCCTTGCACTTTATTATACTCCTCTCGACATAGAGAGGCAAGGAGTATAGTAGTAGCTTGGGAGTTAAAGTGCCGGATTTGGGCGACCTCGTTCGAGTCGTAGCCCTCATCCCCCACCGTAGGTACCTGCGCTCCAAACTCAGCAATGTCCCAAATACTTGCGTGGAGTGAGGTTAGGTGATGCCTCACTTATCACTTCACATACAATAATCCTCACCATCAAAAAATGGAGGTTTGCCTAATGGAACGGAAAGTAGAGGAGCGCGCTTAGAGATACGAGGATATCGAAGGGGCGCCTTACAATACTTCTTGCGCTCATGGCGCTTAGAAGTGACGGACGCAGCGTCGGATACGGATGTGGAGGGAGACGAAGAGTCGGTCTTGTAGTAGACCACTTTCTTTATCTTTTTCTTCTTGTCGCCACTCCGATGCGACTTGATGTGTGAAGGGGATCCTTCCTTCACCTTGTTGGTGGACTCCCTTGATGGAGCATTCCCAAGGCTTGCGGGCTTGTCACCGCCGATCACGATCTCCCTCTTGGCGTGATCTCCCGACATCACTTCGAGTGGTTAGACTCTAATGAAGTATCGGGCTCTGATACCAATTGAAATTCGCCTAGAGGGGGTGTGAATAGGCAGAATCTAAAATATACAAACTTAAGCACACACTATAAGCCGGGGTTAGCGTTAGAATTAAACTCGGGTCCGAAAGAGAGGGCAAAGACAAATCAACCAAGAAATAAAGCGGATGATACGATGATTTGTTTTTACCGAGGTTCAGTTCTTGAGAACCTAGTTCGCGTTGAGGTGGTCACAAAGACCGGGTCTCTTTCAACCCTTTCCCTCTCTCAAACAGTCACTTAGACCGAGTGAGCTTTCTCCTTAATCAAATGGGTCACTTAGACCCCACAAGGACCACTACAATCTTAGTGTCTCTTGCTTTGATTACAAGTCACTTTGAGAACAAGAAAGAGGAAGAAGAAAGAGATCCAAGAACAAGAGCTCAAAGAACACGAGCAAAACACTCTCTCTAGTCACTAGGTGTTTGGAGTGAATTTGGGACTTGGAGAGGCTTTGATTCTTTTGAATTGTGTCTAGTATTGAATGCACTAGCTCTTGTATTGAATGTGGAGTGCTGGAAACTTGTATGCTTGGAGTGGTGGTGGTTGGGGGGTATTTATAGCCCTCAACCATTAAAACAGCCGTTGGGGATGGCTGCTATCGATGGGCGTACCGGACAGTCCGGTGAGCCACCGGACGCTGTCCGGTGTGCTAGTCGCGTCACCCAACAGTTATGGTTCTGGAGCAGTTGACCGTTGGAGCTTTGTCTTCATGCGGCATCGGACAGTCCGGTTGTTGGAACTTGCTCTCCTAGGCAAGTCGTTCCAATGGGAGAGTGGAAAGAGTGCAAGCAAAGTTCAACAGGGGATGGCCAAAACCTCTGTTAATCTACCCCCTCACGGGCACTGTACGGGGGTATTTATAGGTACTCGAGCGGCCACCCGTCCCTTGCCAAAGCCGTTTATGCCCTCAAGCACCCGGTTTATCCCCAGAATATTCCCACAAGGGGAGGTTACAGGCTGTCATTACGGAAAAGGCTATTACAGACGCGGCCCGTAATGTACTTATCCGCACGGGGCCCATCACAGTGGGCCGAATCCCACCTAGGCCTCCCAACCGCGATGGGAGCGCGGGACTAATAGACTTCGATAGATCCTTCATCTTGCCATGGAGAGGACAAAGGGGGGCTACGTCGGTCTTCATCCGATCGGCGCCTCCAGCTTGCTCGGGCGTGTTCTGTGGATATGGTCTTCATTAGTGCGGTGGGGCGACGAAGGTATCAGCGAAGGGTAGCGTGTTCGCCTTCGCCCCAACATTTGCCCTCCGAGGGGCTAGTTTCGACGAAGTCATCTGGTGTTGAAGACGTCGCTAGAGCGCGATTTCTTGCTCGAGCTCCCGAGCTCTCTGCTCCTCGTCCCATATCATCTGGCGCACCTTGGCTTGGGCGGTGACACATTGGCGCTTGGCCTCGAGGATGTCTTTTTGCTTTTGTAGGTTGTGGTTCTTGATGCGCAGGGCCTGCAACTACAGCTAGTATTTGGCTGAGATGCCGATGACTTCGCCGTCTTCTATTGCTTCTTCACCCTCTGCTAGAGCGAAACCTGGGGGTGGTGCTTGGGGTACGCCTCCGGAGCTGCAGGCAGGGTGCCTTTGGGGGTGGGGTGGCCTTGGCGCTGTCTTTTGCTGATAGCTTCATCTTCAAAGGCCTCTTGGGGGTGTTATCCGCGAGGGCCTTGCCTTTTTCTCAACAAGCAACGCTGCCTTCGCTGCTTCGTCAATGGATGGGGCTGCCTTCGAACTAGCTCGCTTGGGGGCCATCGTGGGTTGTTTTCCGTAGCACGAACGGTGGCCATATGGCGGTTACCCGGGAGACAGCGACGCTGGTGTTGTCGACCGTCGGGGAAAGAGGGTGGTCGCTGCGGTCAATGAGGGCCCTTTGTAGGGAGCTACGCCGGCCGCGACCACTAAAAAGAGAAAACTAGGTACTACAGCTGAGGGGTTGGGGGTCTTCGACCGCTTTGCAGTCGATTTGTTGAGAACTTGCGCGGACCCCGGGGGGAGGATGTCTTCGCCCGAGCTCCGAGAATCTTCGGTGCGAATGCTGGAGGTTACCGGGGGTCGCTGGCCGAGGAATGTTCTAATCCCCCGGGCGGCCAGCGAAGACATGTTTATATCCCAATTAGCTCGTGAGTTGAAGATTTTTCCTTATGGGCGCAATATTGCTGCTGTTGTATCGGCAGTGATGGATAAAGATCGTCAAGACGCGACGCGGAAGCACCAGGCGTTCACTAGGGTCGGGGACCCTGGTCATGAGGCCAAGAAGGCGCAGGGACTCGCGAAGTCTGCCGCCGTCGGTTGCGAAACTCGCCGCCCCTGGCCCCAGCAAACCTGTGTCAGGCGCGCAGCTCACCGCTCCCGACTCCGGCAAGCCGATTCCTGCTGAGGCCGTGGAGGAGCGAAAGCCGCGGTCCCCACCGCGGACTGCCGAGGCTGCAGCGGGTGGGGCCGATGTCTCCATGGATGTTTGCATGGATGACTACCGTGTGGGCGGTGTCATGATGTTCGACGCCCACACAATGTGGGGACTTGTTGGTGAGTTTTTTACGTCCAGGTCTTTGACAAGATAATGATGTAGGGTCAGATGTTGGGCAGATGGCTGTTGTCCCGGTGCCAATGGCAGCCGCGTCGGTCACGGCGACTGCCGAGGCGAAGGGGTCTTCGCAAGACTCCTGGTATAAGTTTTGTGCCAGCGGCAAGATTGCTTCGGCCGCTGTCGCCAAAGACGTGGCGGGCTCGGTTGCGCAGCAGCTGAAGCATGTGACACAGTAGCTGAAGCATGTAAGTCGTCTTGGACTTCAGCAATTTGTTGTTCTTATATGATTGTGACTCACCGTTTTTTGTGCCAGGCGGCCGCCTTCGCCAAACGTGTTGCGTCAGGCGCTCTGACCTTAGAATTCGCTGCCAAAAGGCGACAACTCGAGGGCAGGATTAAATGCCTCCGGACGCAGCATACTGAGGCGATGCGGGACAAATCAGCCATGGAGAACAAGTCCCGCAAGCTAAAGGAGAAGTTGACGGCTGTGGAGGCTGAAAAGGAGGACCTCGGCCGCCAACTTGCGGCTGAGAAAGAGGATGCGAACAGGGCCTGCGTGGAGGCCCAGGCCGCTCGTGCCAAGGCCATGCTTGCGCGCGCGGAGGCCAATCTCGCCATCCAATGCGCCGTGGAGGCGGAGGCAAACCACAGCAGCCTACGCGGTTGTCTGGACAGGGCGGAGGCCTCGACCCGCACAAAGGTCGATCGAGCGCATGCATTACTTGTGGACGCGTATCGACAGCTTGGTGCGCGTACCGCCCCCTTTGATGTGTCTGGTAAAGAAGTGGGCCTCCACTTTCTCGGGTGGTTGCAGGAGGAGCTGGAGGTGCTGTCGACGATTGTGACGGGTCTCATGTCCTTCGCCGCGCTCGTCATCTATGAAGGGGCCGTGAATGCCTTGTCCCGTGAGGGATGCAGGCACTTCGAAGTCTTTGACCGTTCGGACGAAGACATCGAACGCGGAATCTTCCAGGTCGAAGACCCGGTGCTAAAGCGCTCTACTGGGGCACTTTATGATAGGATGTGGGCCCCCCATGGCCGTGATATCGTCTGGGAAAGGTCCGACCGGGCGATGGAGCAGGTATGGGTCTTTAGTAATTGTTTTTTGCTATTATTATTATTATTGAATATATGTTACTATTTTTGTAGATGGCGCATGATGAGGAGGTCGAAGACGTTGGGGACTTGGAGAGCACGATGCCTCTAGCGGTGGGTGCGACAGCGGGGGTTGAGGAGTCGTCGGCGCCGCTGACTGATGCTGGCAAGGGACCCACGGAGGCCTCCGTGCCGACTGATGATGACACTTCGGTGGTGATTGCGCCAGCTGCTGAAGACCCGACGGCGTCGACCGGTCCTTCGCAGGTGGCGGGATAGTGCTAGGGGTGTTAGATGTAGGATTTTGTTTTCGTGATACTGAAACTCGGTTGCTACGCAGTTTCTGACGTGTGGGCCTGCACAGACAACCCCTGTTGACGTTACGAATTTTGTGGCAGCCGCTATTGTAGTGCCTGGTTCTGAATCTGAGTCGTTTACGTTTGATGATGAGTTTGGGAGTCCGTTTTCCTGGAGCGAAGAGTCGTCTGGTGTTGGGGACTTGTTCTCAAATGCTATGAGTTAAGAACAAGGCAACACAAAATGTTAAATGTTAATGCCCTTCGTCCTTCGAAGCATTATTTCCCTAAGGATATAACGATCTTCGGGCGAAGGTCATGAAGGACATACCTTCATCATCACAGCATATATCAATGAAAGACAAAGCATATGAAACATGAAAAATAACATGAATAATCATATGACATTATTAATATATCTTTTATTATATGATCATGAATGAATGAATAAGAATAATATTGAATTACATTTATACCTTCGGCTTGTTAGAAGGCAAAGGTACAAGCGTGATGCACGTGCGAGTACAAGTCAGCGTGAACAGTACGGGGGAACTGTTCATCTATTTATAGGCACAGGACGCAGCCTGTGAGAAATTACATTCTTGCCCTTTAAGTCGGTTCCTTTCTCTGTCATTTAGCCGAAGCTCCCCCCGTGCATAGCTTCGGAGCAACTCCAGCCTTCATCGCGATCATGCTTTTAGCTCAAGTCCGAAGGTACCTATTCATATGCTATACTTGGAAGATTTTGTTAGACCTCGTTTTTTAGGACCTTTGGAGGACGAAGGCCCCCAACATCTGGTGAAGATTTGGATTATTTTGTCGCGTTAGATGCGGCCGCGGCGGAGTCCTCGCCGCGGTTGGAAGTTCGCAAGGTGTCTGATCTCCCCAGTGCGAAGATCGAGCGACGGTGACAAAAAGTGGTTTCAAAGCATAGTGTTGGAGAGATGTCGCGAGGTGGTAGCCGCCGTCGAATGGGGTTAGAGCAGACCCACCTTCGGGTAGCTCGGTTTGGTAAAGAAGATATACTGTCTTCACCGATTGGGGCGAGTATTGGTGAAGGGGATCTGCGGAATCTTTTTGGGGGTGAGGAATTGAAAATAATGTTGTTCAATTATAGGGAGGTGGGCATCATTCCGAAGGTTGAGCCGATGTAGTATGTGGTGCCCTCGCGTTGTTCAGCGGTAATGGAGGGCACAGTTGTATTTATTTGTGTAGCGGGTCCAGTGACCCTTTGTTGAGGGTATGTAACTGTAACTTGTATTGTAATGTGGCCTGTTGGTCTCCTTTAAGCGAGAGACTTTGTATCGCGCACTTGTTGTGGTAGTCCGGCTGCGCCCTTAGGCGATTTTTGCACGGAGTGTCTTTTTAGTAAAAGACTTCGTATCGCGTACTTGTTGTGCTAGTCCGGATGCACCCTTAGGCGACTTTTGCATGGATTGTCTTTTTAGGAAAAGACTTTGATTGGCGCACTTGTTATGCTAGTCCGGCTGCACCCTTAGGTGACTTTTGCACGGATTGTCTTTTTAGGAAAAGACTTCGATTGACGCACTTGTTGTGCTAGTCCGGCTGCACCCTTAGGCGACTTTGCACGGATTGTCTTTTTAGGAAAAGACTTCGATTGACGCACTTGTTGTGCTTATCTGGCTGCACCCTTAGGCAACTTTTGCACGAAGGAAAAGACTTCAATTGACACACTTGTTGTGCTGGTCCGGCTGCAGCCTTGGGCGACTTTTGTGCGGAGTGTCGCACGCGAGGGTAGTCTACACTACCTGTCGCGGTGACTTTGAATTGGTCGAATGCCGAAGACCGTCGAAGCAGTCTTTTTCAACATGTTGCACTTGAGTTCTTTGTTTTTGCGGGGGCTTTTACTGATATATTACATGGCTCCACCTCATTAAAAACCTCACCCCCCGGGAGGAAAAGAGTGCGGGCTGGAACAACATTGTTTGCTGAATTACAAGGGCGCATGAGCCTTGAGGGTTAAACAAAAAAATTTCCGGAGATTGTTAATGTTCCAGGAATGCTCTAAATCTTCGCCGGAAGGTGTTACCAGCCTGTACGCGCTGGGGAAGCCTTCGTCTTGACAATGAATGGACCTTCCCATTTCCGCTCCAGCTTGCCCTGTGACTCTGTCCGGGTGGTCCGGACAAGTACGCGGTCTCCTTTGTTGAATTTCTTTGGGATGACCGTGTTGTCACGCCAGGCCTTTGTTTGGGCCTGATATCTGTCGAGAGTTGGCAGGGCGAGGACGCAATCTCCGTCGATGAGATCTTTGGAAGTTGGTTCGTCGACATTGGGGACTGCTGATGTGCTTGTCCTGGGCGATCCATGCTTTATATCCTATGGCGTCATGGCTTCGGATCCATACAATAGGCAAAAGGGTGTGAACCCAGTCGCCCAGCATTCTGTAGTGTTTAGGGCCTATACCACTTTGGGTCGCTGGTCGGCCCATTTGCCCTTTTATCATCGAGAAGTCTTTTCTTGATAGCGGTGAAAATCTTGCCATTGGCACACTCGACGATGTTGTTGGACCGTGGGTGATATACCGAGGCAAAGATGGGCTTGGTGCCGATGGAAAAGCAGAAATCCCTAAAGTCTTGGCTGTCGAATTGTTTGCCATTGTCGACTGTGAGTTCGGACGAGACTCCGAAGCGGCAAACAATGTTTTGCCAGAAGAATTTTTGTGCGGTCTTCGATGTTATGGTGGATACTGCCCTGGCCTCGATCCACTTTGTGAAGTATTCGACGGCGACGAAGGCAAACTTGAGGTTCCCTTGAGCTGTAGGCAGCGGTCCGATGATGTCCAGCCCCTAGCGCTAAAGTGGTCATGTGTGGGCGATAAGTTTGGTGAATTGCAAGGGGCTGCCCAAGCGAGGTGAGGATTTTTGGCATGCTTCACATGACCTTGTGACTCGATTAGCAGTGCAAATTATTGCGGGCCAGTAGAATCCTTGTTGAATCACTTTGGCGGCGAGGGCCCTGGGGCCTGAGTGGGAGCCACAAGTTCCGCTGTGGACTTCGTGGAGGATTTCTATGCCTTCGGTTTCAGTTATGCACTTTAGCATAGGCTGGCTAATCCCCTTTTTGTATAGTTGTCCCTCGACTAGTGCGAAGTCCTGGCTTCTGTGTTTCAGTCGTTTGGCCTCGTTGCGGTCGTTGGGGTGATAGTGACCTTGCAGGTATAGGATTATTGGGGCCCACCAGTCTTCGGCCATGATGAGATTGACAATGCGGTGGCCTTCTGCGTCCTATGTTACTTGCAGGCCCTCGGGGTTGTGGACAGCTGGTGTGCTGATGATGTGGAAGAACACGTCAGAGGGTAGGGCCTCGCCCTTGGCTGCTGCTTTGGCCAACGCATCGGCCTCTTTATTCTTGGCGCGGTCGACGTGCTGCAGGGTGAGACCCTTGAATTGCTTCTCGAGGTTGCGGACGGCCGTGAGGTATTGCATGAGCGCAGGGTCTTTAGCTGAATATTCTTTCTCGACCTAGTCGGTGACTACTTTGGAGTCTATTCTGATTATGCAGGTGGTGACACCGAGTGCTTGTAATTTGTGGAGTCCCAAGATGATGGCTTCATACTATGCTATGTTGTTGTTGAATCTGTCGGACTCCAAGGCAAAGCTTAGGCGGGCGACGTATCTGTATTTGATGCCTACGGGCGAAGTGATGATTGCCGCAACACCTGCCCCCGCATGGCACCACGTGCCATTGCAGTGAATGGTCCATACTTTATCTGAGGGCTCTTCTTGTTGTTGTGTTGGTCCCGTCCAGTCAACGATGAAGTCTGCCAGGACCTGTGACTTGATCGCTGTTCTGGGTTCAAAGGTGATGTGGTACTCAGAAAGTTCCGCTGCCCACTTAGCAATTCGGGCAGATGCCTCTGGGTTCCAGAATAGTTCTCCTAGGCCTCTATCAGAAGTGACCCGTACTTTAAATGCCTCGAAGTAGTGGCGCAGCTTGTGAGATGCCATGACAACTGCGTATGAAATTTTTTCTAGCTCGGTCATATTACACTTGGAAGCCGTGAGGACTTCGGAGACATAGTACACTAGGCACTGTCGGGTCGTGCCCTCTCTGTACTGTTCTTGGACCAACACTGCGCTAACAGCACATGGTGAGGCCGCTATGTATAGCAGTAGGGGAAGCAAAGGGTCAGGACTAGCGAGGGTTGCCAGATCGGACAAGTGTTGCTTGAGTGACTCGAAGGCTGCTGCCTGCTCTAGTCCCCAAGCGAAGTCTTTGGCGCCGCGTAGTGTTGAGGAAAGGTAGACTACGCTCTGTGGATTTGGAAATGAACCTGTTCAAGGCAGCCAATCTGCCTGTCAGTCGCTAGACGTCCCTGGCGGACTGTGGAGGTGTCATGTTGATGATTGCCTGGATCTTTGTCAGGTTGGCCTTGATCCCTCTGTGCAACACCAGGTAGCCGAGTATCTTCCCCTGGCGGACTCTGAAGACACACTTTTCGGGGTTGAGCCGAAGTCGTGCATCCCGCATGTTAGCGAAAGTTTCAGCGAGGTCGACTAGGTGGTCCTCTTTGTTTTTGCTCGCGACAACAATGTCGTCCACATAGGTGAAAATGTTGTGGCCTACTTGGCTTTCGAGGACCCTTTTTGTGAGGCGGGAGAAGGTTGACCCAGCATTTTTGAGTCCTTCCGACATTCTGATGAAGCAGTATGTGCCGAAGGGTGTAATAAAGCTTGTACTGGCCTTGTCTTCCTCTTTCATGTAGATCTGGTGGTAACCGGAGAAGCAATCGAGGAGGGACATGACTTCACAACCTGCTGCGCTATCAACTATTTTGTCGATCCATGGCAGGGGGAAGTTGTCCTTGGGACAGGCCTTATTGAGACTGGTGAAGTCAATACACATGCGCCACTTGCCGCTTTTCTTTTGCACCATGACCACGTTGGCAAGCCATGTAGGGTAAGCAATTGGCTCGATGAAGTTGGCTTCCAACAGGCGGTGCACCTCGGCTTTGGCGGCTTCGGTCTTCTCGTCGAACATTTTGCGCAACCATTGCTTTCTTGGGCGCACCGAGGGGTCGATGCCCAGGCCGTGCTCTATGATGGTGCGGCTAACTCCGACCAAGTCGTGGGCGGACAAAGCGAAGACGTCCTTGTTGCGAGAGAGGCAGGAGATGAATTTTTCCTCGTCTTACGAGGTCAGGTCGTCGCTAATTATGACTGTTTGCTTAGGGGTTGCCGGGTCGAGGGGTACAGCCTTCGTTCCGTCGTTGCTTTGTAGCTGCACCTTTACTTTTTTGTCGGCGACTGGCCAGGTCCCTTCAAAGCTTCGTGTTGTGCTGTGAGGTAGTGCACGTTTTGTTGCCCTGGGATGAAGTCTCTTTCAATATTGCGCGCAGTCTGCTAGTTGCCATAGACTGTGATCACACCTTGCGGACCCGGGATTTTCATGCATAGGTAAAGTCCATGAATGGCCGCTTCAAACTTGTTGATGGAGCCCCGGCCCATTATAGCGTTGTACGGGTATACCATGTCAATGATGTCGAAGGTGAACTGCTCACTTCGTGCATTAGGTGCTACACCGAAGGACAGAGGTAGCTCGATCTTGCCGACTGGAAAAGTACCCTTCCCACCAAAACCATAAAGAGGGTTGTCTGAAGGCTTGAGCAAACTATGGCTGATGCCCATGCGGTCGAAGGTGTGTAGGAAGATGATGTCGGCTTGGCTGTCGTTGTCGACCAGGACCTTGTGTAGGTCCCAGCCTGCTACGCTGTAGTTGATCACCATGGCATCGACGTGAGGGGCACTGCGCAGATCAACATCCCTGGTGTCGAAAGTGAGTGGCACATGAGACCACCTTGTTTGTATGACTAGGCTGATGAGAGCGATGTGGTTAACACTTTGGTAGTGGTCCCTCTTCTGCTGCTTTGTTTCAAAGTCCACGCTAGACCCTCCAGTGATCATATGGATGACTCCGCGATATGGTTGTTCGGTGAAGTCTTCCTGCTTTGGTGCTAGGGGTGATTATGGTGGTGGGGATTTGGGTGATGCGGAGGTGGAGGTGGGGGTGGCAGGACTTGCACTTCCTGGCGGTGTTGGTACGCGTGGTTGGGTGGGTGTTGGGCGTGGTCGCTGTTGTAAGGTTGTTGTTGGTGGTGGTGGTATGTGTGCGCGACAACTCTCTGGTTGTCGGCTGGCTGTTCCCTGGACATCATATCCCTGGTGGCCTTCATTTTAGGACAATCTCTTGTTGGGTGCGCGCAATCCTCGCCATGGAACAGGCAGTAGAATCTGCGTGGTTGCTACGTCCGTCCCCGGCCTCTTCCTCTAGTGCCATTGTTGCGGCCTTGCGAAGGTATTCTTGGCGGCGGGTGGTTTCTCCGGCTGGGTGCTGATTAGCTATGTTGTGCACCTGTTGTTGGCTTCGGCTGTCCCAACCAGAGTCTGGCTGCGAAGGCCTGGTCTAGGTTCTGCTGGACTGCGGAGGGTCCTTTGGCTTCCTCTGAGATTCGACCTTTCGTTGATGTAGCTCTTTGGACCTGGCGTACTTCTCGAATAGCTGGTATAGCTCTTGGAGAGTTTTAGGTGGGTCCCTGATGCAATGGTTGTACAGGACGCCAGCCCGAAGGCCACTGATAGCGTAATGAATCGCGATGTGGTCGTCGACCGATGGCAGTTGTGACTTGAGGGTCAGGAACTTCCTGTAATACTCCCGAAGGTTCTCCTTTTCTTGCTACTTGCAGAGTGATAGCTCGGCCAGGGCGTCAGTATCGGGTCAGTACCCTTGAAAGTTGAGTAGGAATTTGTCCCGGAGTCCTTTCTAGGAGTCGATGGATAGTGGCGGTAATCTTGTGTACCAGGTCAGGGTCAGGCCTTCGAGCACGATGATGAAAGACTTGGCCATCATAGCGTTGTCCCCTCCGGATGATGCGACGACAACTTGGTAGCTCATGATGTATTGTGCTGGGTCAGTGTTGCCGTTGTACTTGGGGTAGGTGCCTGCCCTGAAGTTGGCAGGCCAAGGTGATGCTTAGAGCAGTGGAGCCAGGGGGCTTCGCTCGTCAAGGTAGTTGATCCCTTGGAAAGCTGTGACATGCGGTATGAAGGGCCCACGTCGGGGCATGAAGAGATCTCCGGCTGGGACACGCTGCTGCAGGGGCAGTCCATGTTGTAGGCTGTGCTGGCCTTCGTTCTGCATGAGTGTGATTTCTTGCTCGAGCTCCCGAGCTCTCTGCTTCTCGTCCCGTATCATCTGGCGCACCTTGGCTTGGGCGGTGACGCGTTGGCGCTTGGCCTCGAGGATGTCTTTCTACTTTTGTAGTTATGGTTTTTGATGTGCAGGGCCCGCAACTGCAGCTAGTCTTCGGCTGAGATGCCGATGACTTCGTCGTCTTCTATCGCATCTTCGCCCTCTGCTAGAGTGAAACCTGGGGGTGGTGCTTTGTATACGCCTCCTGAGCTACAGGTGCGCAGGGAGCCTTCGGGGGTGGGGTGGTCTTAGCGCTGTCTTTTGCTAATAGCTTCATCTTCAAAGGCCTCTTAGGGGGTGTTGTCCGGAGGGCCTTACCTTTTTTTTCTCAGCCAGCAGTGCTGCCTTCGCTGCTTCGTCGATGGATGGGGCTGCCTTCGAACTAGCTCGCTTGGGGGCCATCGCGGGTTGTTTTTTATAGCACGGTGGGCGCCAAATGTTGGAACTTGCTCTCCTAGGCAAGTCGTTCCAACGGGGGAGTGGAAAGAGTGCAAGCAAAGTTCAACATGGGATGGCCAAAAGCTCTGTTAATCTACCCCCTCACGGGCACTGTACGGGGGTATTTATAGGTACTCGAGCGGCCATCCGTCCCTTGCCAAAGTCGTTTATGCCCTCGAGCACCCAGTTTATCCCCAGAATATTCCCCAAGGGGAGGTTATAGGCTGTCATTATGGAAAAGGCTATTATAGACGTGGCCCATAATGTACTTATCCGCGCGGGGCCTATCAGAGTGGGCCGAATCCCACCTGGGCCACCCAACTGCGGTGGTAGCGCGGGACTAGTAGACTTCAACAAATCCTTCGTCTTGCCATGGAGAGGACGAAGGGGGGCTGCGCCGATCTTCATCCGATCGGTGCCTCCGGCTTGCTCGGGCGTGTTCTGTGGATATGGTCTTCGTCAATGCGATGGGGCGACGAAGGTATCAGCGAAGGGTAGCGTGTTCGCCTTCGCCCCAACACCGGTGCCACACCGGACAGGCACTGTTCACTGTCCGGTGCCCTTCTGACTTCTGTGCTCTGACTCTGCGTGCACTGTTCACGCACTGTAGCTCTGTCCTGCGCTTTTGCAGTCGACCATTACGCCGGAGAGTCGTTGCTCCGCTGGTGCACCGGACAGTCCGGTGGTGGCACACCGGACAGTCCAGTGAATTATAGCGGAGCGCGGCCTGAGAAACCCGAAGGTGGCAAGTTCAGAGTTGTACGGTCCTAGTGCAACGAACAATGTCCGGTGGCACACCGGACAGTCCGGTGTGCCAGACCATGGCACACTTGGGTTTCTTTGCTCCTTTCTTTTTTGAACCCTTTCTTTAGTCTTTTTATTGGTTTGTGTTGAACCTTTATGCACCTGTGGAACATATAATCTATAGCAAACTAGTTAGTCCAACTATTTGTGTTGGGCAATCAACCACCAAAATTATTTATAGGAAAAGGTTAAACCCTATTTCCCTTTCACTCAGTAGTAATCACTATTTTACCTATCCCCTTTACTTTGCCTTGGTTCCCATCTTCAAAGATAATCATGTCATGGGAATCTTTATTCTTGACGTAGGATGTGAACATCTTCTTCTCCCCCATCATGTGGTTTCTGCATCCGCTATCAATGATCTAGCTTGAGCCCCCCGGATGCATAAACCTTCTTCTCTTTTACATGAGACAAGTGTGATGGTTGTTGGGGAAGAGGGAGGACTTGTTGAAGGTAGAGGCAGCAAGTCCTTCATCGTCGAAGTTGGATGAAGAGCAGTCCGAGTCCCATTCTTTGCCAATGTACGCCTCGCCCTTCTTCTTTCTATAGAACTTCTTTTTCTCCTTCTTACCTTTCTTGTCTTGTTCCTGGTCATTCTCATTATCAGGACATTGAGCAATAAAATGACTAGACTTACCACACTTGAAGCATGAACGATTTCCCCTTGATTTGTTCTTGTTGAGGTAGTCCTTGTGCCCCTTCAATGTGTTCTTGAAGCACTTGATTACAAGCATCATTTCCTCCTCATTAAGTCTAGCCGCCTCAACTTGTGCCACCTTGTTTGGGAGCGTCTTCTTGTTGGTTGTTGCTTTGAGTGCAACAGGTTGCGGTTCATATTGAGGAAGAGGTCCATTGGCGATGTCGTTGATGTACCTTGCTTCTTTTACCACCATGCGCCGCTTACAAACTTACCAAGACTTTCTTTGTGCAATATTTTGGTACACCTAGAATTTTCACGAATGAGATTAACAAGATGAAGATAAATAACAATAAATGACCTTAACATGAGGCACACGACGTCATGATCCGTCCATTTTGTGCTTCCATAGCTTTGGATTTTATTCACCAGGGTCTTGAGCCTATTATACGTTTTAGTGGGCTCTGTTCCCCTCTTCATGGCGAACCTCCCCAACTCACCTTCCACCAACTCTATCTTGGTGATCATTGTGGCATCATTACCCTCATGAGAGATTTTGAGAGTATCCCATATTTGCTTAGCATTGTCCAAGCCACTAACCTTGTTGTATTCATCCCTCCATAGAGATGCTAAAAGAACAGTAGTAGCCTAGGCTTTTATGAATTTGCTCATTGATAAATAAGGCATTATCATTACTATCAAAATGCTTTCCATTTTCTACTACTTCCCTAATGCTAGGATGAAGAGAAAATAAATGACTACGCATTTTATGACTCCAAAAAGAATAATCTTCCCCATCAAAGTGAGAGGGCATGACAAGAGGAATAGATAATAAATGAGCATTGGCGTTGTATGGAATACCAGAATAATCAAAAGAGTAATTTTGGTTAACTATCTTTTTCTTTGTAGAAGAGTCATCGTCGTTGTCCTTCGGTGAAGATGAGGAGGCGTCGCTGTCGTAGTAGACTATCTTCTTAATATGCCTCTTCTTCTTCATGTCCTTCTTATTGTTTGAGCACGAGTCGATGGGCTTATCTCCCTTTGGCTCATTATTGTCGACAGTCTCCTTCTCCTTGTCATTGATCACAATCCCCTTGCCCTTAGGATCCATCTTTTCGGGTGGTTAGTCCCTTGATGAAGAGAACGACTTTGATATCAATTGAGAGCACCTAGAGGAGGGGGTGGATAGGTGATCCTGCAAAACTTAACTCTAAACAAGACAAACTTGGTTTATAATAAGTGTTAGTGAGAACTAAATCCAAGTTAGGATGAGAAGAGAGAAGAAGGGAGAACTCTTCACTTGATTGCTCCTTTAAGATAAGTATTAAAATTAGGAGCAACATTGCAAGCGAGTGGAGAACTCAGGAAGAGAGTAATCACAATAAGTAAATGGACAAGAGACAACGATTATTACCGTGGTCGGCCAATGCCTACTCCACATTGTGGTGACCTCCTTTGGTCAAGGGTTGCACTCAACCCCTCTCAAGTAATCTAAAGATCAAACTTGAGTGCCACAATAGTCTTCCTTATATCAATATTCCTTTGTGTGTTATCTCCACAAATTGAAGTCCCTGACGCCTTACACAATTGATTACAATCAAAACTGAAGTAAGGATGGGAGTAGAAACGCACACAAGAGCACAATGCAGCAACAACACCCACACAAGCGAAAAGAGAGAGAGCACGAAACAAAACGATAGAGTTACATCTTAAGAACGCGCCCAAATCTCTCTCTAACAAATCAACATCGTGGTCACAAAGTTTTGGAGTTGTAGTGTGCTCAAAGGGTGCTTGGGTAATAACTCCATGCGCCTAGGGGGTCCTTCTATAGCCCTGAGGGACCTATGAGCTGTCGGAGCTCCATTTGGAAGGCCCTAGTTATATTATGTCCGAGGGTGCACTGTGTGACGGAACCTTCCAAGTTATTAGGCCCACCTACAGTTGTCCTTGTCCAACAGACATCAGACAACCCTGTAGATGTTCTTGAATCACTTGACAAGTTCGGTATCTTCTTTCTTACCTTTCCAGGAACATTCACTCGTCTTGCAGACATTACAGAACATCGGAGATATAGAAATACGGAAGCGATTACATAAACTTACATTTATTTAGAAAGTAAGAGTAAGTTACTTATTACAGACTAGAGTTATAAAACGAGTGCTGAGTATTATTACATTACCAAGGGAGGCAAAAACTCCTCCGGATAGTTCTTACATAAAAGTTTCTTATGGAGGACCCTGTCCTCCTGTAGCTTCACTCTTGTTTTTCTTCATTTGGAACCACCTTGGTACAAAAGCAACAAAAAATTGCTGCTTCCTCACCTAAAAACAACGAGGGAATAAACCCTGAGTATGGAATTACTCAGCAAATCTTACCCGTCTAAAAAAAGACTCTCAAGGGTATGCTGGTTATGAGGGAGTCAAGGTAAGGTATCTCAATATCAAAGACTCTGTTTTGCGTAAATGCTTACTGTTGGGACTTGCTCTCCTGCACAAGTTAATCCAACGGGGGAGTGAAAGCTGTGTAAACGGGGCTACAGCTTGTGATGGCAATAGCTCTGTTAACCTAGCCCCTCAAGGGCACTGTGTGGGGGGTATTTATAGGTGTCTGAGTGCCCAGTGTCCAATGTTAAGGACGCATGTGCCCTCAGGCACCTAGGTTATCCCCGGAATATTCCCATAAAGCAGGGTTACAGATCGTAATTACAGGAAGACCTTTACAGATTAGGCCCGTAATGCACAGTGGCCACGCAGGGCCTGTTACAATGGGCCGGATCACACGTGGGCCTCCGTGTTGGACGAGGTCGCGAGATGAGACGACCACGTCACAGGTCTTCGTCGGCGACGTGTGGGACGAAGGGTAAGCCTACCCGTCGCCTTGCCTTCGTTGGTCCGGCGAGAGCGGCGAAGGCATTGTGACACCCCAGTGTCACATAGGGTTTCTCTCAATTGCCAAACCCAGAACCCTTATTTCATGTGAATCAAAGTAAGCATGAGCATCAAAATAACTTAAGTAATAAAGAATTCACCAAGTATGTACTTAAAAGTGTCATGATCAAAACAATTGAGTCTTTCAAAAGATGAGGAGGTACAACCCTAATAAAACCCCTAAGTGAGCCCCATGAGCAGAAATTCAAGAAAATAAGAAAAAGGGGATGAAAAATTTAAAATTATGACTTGAGCCAATTATAAAAATTGAAGTATATTTAATGGGCAACAAGAAAGGTTGAGAAAGCTTAGCCAAAATAACTCAAATAAAACCCCAAATCAAGCTTCTCATGTGGGGACTTAATGGGAATTCTGAATTTCAGATTTCTGAAATTCAGACCTTGAGCCAAAGATCAGGGATGTTCACCTTGATCCCTAACTCGAATCCTAATGGCCCCATTGACAAAAATGTGTCTAACTAACCCCTCTGTCATGTGCCAGAAGATGGCATTGGGACGCGAGCCCTAGACACGACTAAACCTTGGATTTGCCTCGGATTTGGGCAGGGAGACAGACCGGATTTCCTGGCTCCATATCTCTGCGACCAGTAGGCAAAATCCTATGACCCCCACACAAGAATGGTAGCTTGTAGGGAGGAGAAGAGGTTTTGTGCACTGACCAAGGCGAGAGTAGGCTCGGATGAGCGACTACACGCGCCAGAACTTGGGCAGAACGCACGGGCACACGTGTTCGACCCTGGTCGGCACGCCAGAGCTCGCCCAACCCGCGCGTGCGCTCGCCCCGGCGTCCGGTCAAGTCCGCCGCGCGCCCTCGCGCTCGGCCGTGCCCGCCCGCGCCTATAAAGCCTCCCCGGGCGCGCCTCACTTCGCCCCGCACTCACCCTCTCCGGCCAGCCACTTTCCCTTAGCTCCGGCGAGCTTATTTTCCGCCCGCCATTGCCGCCAGAGCTTCGGCCACCGTGGCCAGCTCCCTCCAGCCACCCTCAAGTCAAGCCAGTGCTTCGGCTAGCTCCACCAGTAGCCCGTGAAGCTTGCCAAGCCCTCGGACCCGGCCAGACTTCACCGGAGGCCCGAGATCGACCTCACCGGACTTCGGTCTTCCGCCGCCGCGCGTGGACCGAGTTATCCAGTGAGTCTCCGCCCAATTCCTTGCGCTCGTGTCATCTCTAGCATCCCGTGAACCTCTCTGACCCGTCTAATTGAACTATCTCGCTGTGACCAGGCCGGTCTCCTCGCCGCCGACGAGAATCCCCGCCTGCGTGCGTGGACCGACCGACTCCAGCCATCTCCAGCGGCGACCCGCACATCGTTGTGATCCCCGAGACCTCCCCTTCATCCTCGACCACTTCACCGGAGCAATCTCGCCGCCGGTAAGCCCTCTGCCCTTTTCTTCCGCCGCGGTTACTATTAAGGTAGAAGAAGGACCTCGGGTTAGGATTGGTAGAACCCGAGGGTTTTCTGTAACGTCAGTGACTCATGTGAATAGTAGCTTAAGGACTGATTCGCGAGGAAAATTTAAAAACCCGCCAGGGACCCCAGTGCAAAGTGGATTTTCATTAAACCAATTCTGTTATTCTTTTTAAAATAACCAAAGAACTTAGAAAAACCATAACTTGATGAATTCTTCATAAAAAGTTGTCAAACCAATTTTGCTAGATCCTAAATTTTATGAACTATCATTTAAAAATGATAAACCCTATGCTTTCTGTTCTAAATTTTTGAGTTTAAAATTAAAAACAGAAACCCACCAAACCCTGGTTAATTAAGGAAAATTAGTTTTTCTTCTGTACTAAACTTAAGAAAATTTGTGGGTATTCAAACCTCATTTAGACACTGTTTAAAATTAGTGGGAACCCTAGCACTCGAAAATATAATGTAGTTATTCATTTAAAGCTGTTTTGTCCAAAACTTAGAGAAAATCAGAAAGGCATTAGAAATTAATGAACAATGATTAAAATTATTTTTCCTAGTTTACTTATGTAACAGAGAACCTAGGAAAAATACAGAGACAATTAATTTGAACCAGTTTTAAATTAAAATGATTTAATTAAGTCTTATATAGACTGGAAATCAATTATTAGAGATATAAAACTATACCCAAAATGGATAATAAAATTCCAGTAAGCTTACAACCACCAGAGCCCCACTACAAAAATAAAGAGCACCTCAGCCCAACTTTTTAAGTAAGGAAAATAAATGTAAAGTGATAATAAGGCATTTTTCCAATAATTCTTGAATAACCCCTAATAATGCAATAATGGGCAACCAAAAATTTGCTAAGTCCATAATGAGATGAACTACCAATGAAAAATACAAACCTATGAAAAAGAAGCAAACCCATACCCATTGCTAAGGATTTAAGAGAAAGGCCACTTAATTCAAATAATGCATACCACCCTTTCCCTTAAGCAAATAGATGCCAAACTTCAGAATGATTGCTCTTGCACAAAACAATAACTAAGAAAAATGAGAACTCTGTTGTTTGATATTTTTCAAATATAGTGGTAGTAGAAAGCATCTATTTGGCTAGAAACTTGAGAAAACCATAGAAAAATAATTAAAAGGTATTAATGCCTAGAAATTTGTATCAAGTCATGTTACAACACCTAAAAGCCAGCAAAAATAAGTTTTAGAGAATTACCCACTGTTAAATAATAGTTGTAGTTCAAAGCATCCCTTCTACCCTAGAATTTAATGATTTTGTCCAGAGAAAACTATTCACTTTCTGATCCCCAAGTTTTGAGAAAAAGAATCAAACACCAGTACCCAACCACTGTAATTTTTGCAAAATTTTTAGAATTTTATAAAAGCAACTTGTAGTTCAACCTACTCCAAAACATTAAAGGAATAAAAAGAAAAGGAAAGAAGACATAAGCCTCACCCTATTAAGCTTATCTTGAACACTTGTTAACTCTCACTAAAAGCTTAAAAGGAATTCAGTGGAACCCCAAAAATAAACCTCCCACTTACCTAAGTTTAAAACCAATTTATCGAGTATACCACTAAAAGGGCCTTACATAAGTAAAGTTAACCTTGTTTAACTCAGAAAGATCATACACCCTTAAGTTGCAATTTCTAAAAGCACATATCATATCATGCATATATCTTATGCATTGCATTCATTAGATTGTAATCTTGCCGACGGAGAGTACGTGCTCATCCCTGAGCAAGGACCTGTCCAAGAGGAGGACCAGGAGCAGGCTTCAGAGGCTGCTATTGTGGATCTCCCCGCAGCCCCAGCAATTGAAGGCAAGCCCCGGTTTTATGCATAACCATGTTATTATATGCTATTTTACTACACTTATTGCTTGTAGGATTGTAATGTGCACTTAAGTGTAGGAGTTGCTTGAAACCTCTAGTTGCATGAACTTAGGATTCCTTTTCGAGATGAATACTAGTATGCTAGGTCGAGTAGCTGCTTGCTAATCAGGACTCGGTAGAAGTCGAGTGATTTTTCTAGCACTCGCGCGAGGTCAGGAATTGATTGTATTCATCTTGATAACGGGGTATATATACATATTGGTCTATGGACTCGGATCCAGGGAGGATGTCTTGTCCATGAGACGGGAAAAAGGATTAAGGATTAATGTGTGGATACCTGAGTCAAGCTTTTGAACGTACTAAGCACATGCCAGGAAAAATGGTAACCGGTAAACCTAGTACCTGAGTGAAGCCGGGCGCGGACTTTATCCCTCATGCGACCTGAGACTGGGTCTCCCATGCTAGCTATGGTGGGTACAAGTGCGGTCACTGCACGGCGGCAGCCGGGGTCAGTGGAGCATTGTATGCCAAGGCGGTGAGGCCTGGACGCGAACGGGGAATCGATGGGGACGGTTGTCATGTGCAGGGTCGGAGTACCCTGACATGCCGTGTGTTTAGGTTTACCTTGCAAGGTTAAAACTCGATTCGAATCGTCTGCTTCTCGCAGCTAATGAGACTGCTTGATTCCTTGTACTGCATCGAGTAAGAAGTGAAATGTGGTTACATGAGATAACTTGTTGTTTGAATTAAATGATTGTTACCATGTATGCTTAGAAGGAGCAAATCTAGCTAAGTTAATGATGATAGAATTGGAAAAGCTAAAAATTGATTTTAGAAACAGCTAGTGCTTTTGGCAAAACAAACCCCTCAGCCAAACAGCTGCATAGTCTAGAGGTAGAGGAGTAGACTCCTCACACCGGGTAAGTCTAGCTGAGTATTAGTATACTCAGCCTTGCTTGTGGCACAATTTTTGCAGGTACCATGCAGGAAATGGTTGATGGTGTGACTTGGCCTACCACCCTGCCACCGGGTTGGACGGTCGAGTGGGACGTTGCTCCAGCAGGAGAGGAGCACGAGGAGTAGTGGGCTAGGCCTTGCCCATTCCCTCGATACCGACGACATCGTTTATCCGCTGCACCTTCATTCATGAACCCTTATTTGCTACTTGAAAAACTCCGATCTATGTAATAACTCAGCACTTAATTTAAGGTTTCCTGTTTTATTGTATTTCTTCTGTGACTCACCTTTGAGTGCGATTGTGGAATTTGATCCTGGTTAAGTGGCTTCATCAGACTAGATCTGATGGACTGACGGGTTATTCCGATTTAAGTGTGTTACGGCCCCTGAGGCGTGACTTAGACACTTAAGCTGGAATAATTCGGGTGGTTCTGCCACAGCTGGTATCGGAGCAAATTCCACCACAGAGAAGGACAATAAAACACGAATATCAATTTTCAAATCTAAAACTTGCCTAGAAACTGCTACGGATCGACAGGACTAGACCGCTAGACCTAGGACGAAAGGCCTTAGGCTTAGAGGGGGGAAATAGGTGGCTAACTAATTAGGCCCCGTGGGCCAGTACTTATAATTGTAAGGATGCTCTAAAAGGGCACCCTATTTTCTTTTTGAGAGGCAACGTTTCTTCCAGCATGCATGCATTATAAAACATAAAGAGGGAAGTAAAATCTGAGCTAACCTTTTTTTAAGACCATCTGGGCTCTCTTTTTCTTTTTCCTTCCACCATAATCTTTACCTCTGATTCCCTTCCGCAGATGCATTCACCCACCCCCGCCAGTGGAGGAGACTCTCGTTTCAGTTCTGACTTCCTTTCTCGTGATGGGTTTCCTTCCATCTTGTGGGAAGTGCTTAACTCCACCGGTTACCCTACGCCCCCTTTGTACACGGTGCAGTTGTATGAGGAGCATCGGGTACCTCGTTGTCGGGTCTGGCTGACCTTGGAGGCTCATCCCCTTCAGCCGGGTTGGCGTTCTCTTGACTCTGAGACGATTGGACTCATGACGGACGACACCATTGAGGTAGCAGCCATGAAGGCTCTGACGACTTTTTGTGGCTACCATCCCCTGGAGATGGTGATGCACCCTTTGGGACTCTTCCCTGCTGAGAGGAAGGATGATCCCATGTGGTGTAGTCGCGTGAGCCATGTGAAAGATGTGTGGGCAATGTATCCTGACTTGGTTGGGAGGGTCACTGTTCAGTGCATGAGTGCGCTGTACCGCCTTCAGGCCCTTCAGAGCGATGCTATGGCATTCCTCGCTAACATCGCTCAAACCACCAAGCTCACTCTCGATAATCGAGAAGATTTTGTGGTTGATCTATCTACCGAGCTGGTAGAGAAAGATCTGCAGGTGGAGAGGCTGAGCCAGCGCATCACCACCTTGGAGCAGTAGGTGGAGATCCGAGACAACACTATTGATGTCTTGGAGAACCAGCTTCACGATGTGCAAAGGGAACTCGAGGAAGCAAATGACCACCTGGACATGCACCACTTGGAGATGGAGGCCAATGAAGCCGGAAGCGAGGAAGAAGAGGATCCCGAGGAGCTAGGACCAGCCCCTAGTGCCAATGGGACTACCTCCGCGATGCCCCCTTCACCCGCGTCCAGTGTCGCTTCCACCGCTCAGGGTTAAGCAGTCACTTCGACACTCTTAGGCGGATAGAAACCTATGCGAGCTTAGTTACTATCAGATTTTGGACTAGGCTTATGGGTGCTTTCTCCTAATTGATGTAACCCTGTGAACTTTTGAATTCTGTGGGATATCTGTCACCATGTTATCTTGAATTCGAACCTAGTATTATTATTATGGCATTTTTCCTTCCATATGGGATAATATTTTGATGTTCGAAACTATGAGTTGGGATAACAATGGCTGCAATCTCTGTTTACAGATGGCAGCTAGGCAGCGTCGCGGGCATAACGAGCAGGTTCCCCCGCCACCTCCTCCAGCTCCCACGGTGCAGGAGCTGATGGCCCAGCAGAATGAAATTCTGCGACAGCTCTTGCAGCGTCAGCCCCACCCCCAGCAGCATGGTGGAGGCCAGCCTCAACGACCTCCAGCAATGGCAACCTACCAGGAGTTTCTGAGCACGCAGCCACCCTTGTTCACCAAGGCAGAGGATCCGTTGGACGCCGACGTATGGCTTCGCGTCGTCGAGTCCAAGTTTCCCCTCCTCACGGGAGACTGCCCTGATGCTACCAAGACCCGCTTTGCCGCGCAGCAGCTTCGTGGATCTGCTCGAACTTGGTGGGATCACTTCCGTGCTATGCTCCCAGCTGATCGAGAGGTGTCTTGGGAGGAGTTCAAGACCGCCTTCAGAGGGCACCACATCCCAGCTGGCATTCTTGATCGGAAGTTGAATGAATTCCTGGCCCTTAATCAAGGAACCCGCACGGTACTGCAGTATGCGCAAGCCTTCAATGACTTGTGCCAATATGCAGGGTATCATGCTGATTCTGATGAAAAGAAGAGAGATCGCTTCCGTAGGGGTCTCAATACCAAGCTGCGGGAACGACTCAACGCTGTCCGGGTTGATAGCTTCAATGAGTTGGTCAACATGGTCATCTCCCAGGAGGATTGTATTGTTGCTCACCGGGCAGAGAAGAAGAGAAAGGCACCAATGGCAGCACCATCCGCTCAGGCTCAGAGGTTCCGGATTGTTTCTCACAATCAGAGCAGGGGTTTTCAGCAGCAGGCAGGCAGATGGGTGATCAGGCCACCTCAGCAGCAGCAGCCGGCACCCAACCGCTTTCTAGCTCCCGTTCCAAGAAACAACCAGCCTCCGCAGCAGCAGCAGTTCCGCCAGGGTAATGGGAACAAGTGTTTCACTTGTGGCAATTTGGGCCACTATGCCAAGAATTGTCCCAGGAACCAGCAAAGGCAGATGCCAGCACCCAATCAAGACAAGGGAAGGAAGCAGAAGGTGCAAGTCAAGCAAGGGAAGCTCAACTTCACCACTCTTGAAGAAGTACCTGAAGGAGCACCTGTCATGACTGGTATCTTTTCAGTTTATAATCAACCTGCTTTAATTCTATTTGATTCTGGTGCATCTCATAGTTTCATTAGCCAAAAGTTCAGTGCTAAATGTAAACTGCCAATCTCTCACTCTAAAGGGTCATTTATGATAGTCACACATGGGGGTAAAATTGCAACTAATCAATTAAACCAAAGTGTGCCTATTCAACTGGGAGGCCACATTGTCAAAACCACTCTTCTTGTGTTGGGATTGGAAAATGTGGACATTATTCTAGGAGCTAATTGGATGACCTTGCACCAAGTTGTGCTGGATGTAGCCAGTCGTGCCGTGGAAGTTAATTCTCCATTCTGTGGGAACTTCACTTTAATTCTGCCCAGTCAAGGTTCTACTCAGTCATGTGCTTTCTCTATGACGGAGTTACCTTTGAAGAAGATCCCAGTGGTCTGTGAGTATGCAGATGTCTTTCCCGATGAATTGCCAGGCATGCCACCGGACCGGGACATTGAATTTGCCATCGAGTTGCAACCGGGAATGGCCCCAATTTCCAAAAGGCCCTACCGAATGCCACCCGCTGAGTTGGCAGAGTTGAAGAAGCAATTGCAAGAGTTGCTGGATAAGGGATTTATTCGCCCAAGTACTTCGCCTTGGGGATGTCCAGCACTATTTGTGAAGAAGAAGGATGAAAGCTTGAGGCTGTGTATAGATTACCGCCCTCTTAATGCGGTAACTATCAAGAACAAGTATCCTTTGCCTCGTATTGATGTTCTTTTTGACCAGTTGGTCGGGGCCAAGGTATTCTCCAAGATAGACCTTCGCTCTGGCTACCATCAGATCAAGATACGAGCAAGCGATATTCCGAAGACGACATTCTCAACCAGATATGGGCTATATGAATTCTTGGTGATGTCATTCGGGCTGACAAACGCACCAGCATATTTCATGTATCTGATGAATTCTGTTTTTATGCCTGAATTGGACAAGTTCGTGGTGGTTTTCATCGATGACATTTTGGTGTACTCAAAGAACGAAGAAGAACATGTCGGGCATTTGCATGTAGTACTTCAACGACTGCGAGAGCACCACCTTTATGCCAAGTTATCCAAGTGTGATTTTTGGCTGAAGGAAATCAAATTCTTGGGTCACACTATCTCTCAGGCTGGAATAGCTGTTGATCCTGACAAAGTGCAAGAGGTGATGAACTGGAAGCCACCAACAATTGTTCGCCAGATTCGGAGTTTTCTAGGATTAGCTGGTTATTACCGAAGATTTATTCCGGACTTCTCTCGAATTGCAAAGCCTATCACTGAGTTGCTAAAGAAAGAAGTCAAGTTTGTTTGGAGTCAGAAGTGCGAAGATGCCTTCCATGCTTTAAGGCAGCATCTGACCACAGCACCAGTTTTGGCGCAGCCTGACAGCAGCAAGCCTTTTGATGTGTATTGCGATGCGTCTGGCACCGGGCTAGGTTGTGTCTTGATGCAAGACAACCGAGTCATTGCTTATGCCTCAAGAGCACTCAGGCCTCATGAGCAAAACTATCCCACTCATGACCTCGAGTTAGCAGCAGTGGTTCATGCATTGAAAATGTGGAGGCATTATCTAATGGGGACTCACTGCAACATCTTCACTGATCATAAGAGCCTTAAGTACATTTTTACTCAGGCTGATCTCAACATGAGGCAGAGAAGATGGCTAGAGCTGATCAAGGATTATGACCTGGAGGTACATTATCACCCAGGAAAAGCTAACGTGGTAGCAGATGCCTTGAGCCGGAAGATGCAGTGCAATTGTATTCTGATGGATTCTCGTATTGACACCTTGTGTGATGAGTTGAGCAAGATGCAAATTGAAGTGATTCCTTCTGGTTCTTTGTCTCACATTTCTGTTGAGCCAGCTTTGCAAGACCAGATCATCATGGCCCAGCTCAGTGACAAGGGAGTGCAAATTATCAAGAAGAATCTCCATCAGAAGGTTGAGAAGTATAATTGTTTCCGCCAGGATGAGAAGGGTCTGCTATGGTTCAAAAACAGATTGGTGATTCCTAAAGATCAGGACCTCAAGAGGAAAATTTTGGATGAGGCTCATCTCTCCAAATTCTCTATGCATCCGGGAAGCACCAAGATGTACCATGATCTGAAGCCCTTGTACTGGTGGACCAGAATGAAGAGGGAGATAGCCCAGTATGTATCAGAATGTGACACCTGTCAGAGGATAAAGGCAAGCCACTTGAAATCAGCTGGAGCCTTGCAACCCCTGTCCATACCTTCATGGAAGTGGGATGACATCAGCATGGATTTCATCGTGGGACTGCCCAACACCTCTCGTCATCATGACTCAATTTGGGTTATTGTGGACCGATTGACCAAAGTGGTGTGGCGGAACTGCCCGAATTATTCCAACTTAAGTGCCTAAGCCCTGCCTTAGAGGCTAGACCACACTTAAATGGGAATAACCCGTCAATCCTCGGATCTAGTCCGACACGGCCACTGACAGGATCAAGTACCACAGTCTCACTCGATGGTGAGTCACAGAGCAAATACAATAAAGCATAAAACCATGCATGGAAGAGTGTTAAATTATTACATCATCATTGTCATCATCGGAGTTTTGCCAAAAGCAGTCATCATTGTCCTGAAATGCAGCGGAAATAAACTAACGGTAAATAAATAGAGAGATGGGGAAGCCCGTCCCATCACTCCTCATGCTCCTCCTCAGCCGAGGCAGGGTCCCACTCGACAGTCCAACCCGGTGGCAGGGTGGATGGCCAAGTCACTCCAGCAGCCATTTCCTCCAGAGAACCTGTAAAAATTGTGCCACAAGCAAGGCTGAGTATACTAATACTCAGCTAGACTTACCCGGTGTGAGGAGTCTACTCCTCTACCTCTAGACATGCAGTTGTTTGGCTGTGGGGTTTGGTTGCCAAAAGCACTAGCTGAGTTTCTAAATCAAGATTTTAACTTTGTCAAAATTAAGTGTGACTCTCTTAAGGCTAAAAGTGTACTATCTACTCATACATAGTAGCAAGCATTTTTAGCAATCAACAGCTTGTATCATCTCATCACAGTTCCACTTGTTACTCAATGCAGTACAATGGATCAAGCAGTCTCATTAGCTGCGAGAAGCAGACGATTCGAATCGAGTTTTTATCCTTGCAAGGTAAACCTAAACACACGACATGCAGGGGCACTCCGTCCCCACACACATCAACCGTCCCCATCGATTCCCCGTCAGCAGATCAGGGCTCACCGCCTTGGCGTACAATGCCTCACTAACCCCGACTGGCCGTCGTGCAGTGACCGCACTTGTACCCACCATAACCGGAATGGGAGACTACGTCTCAGGTCGCGTGAGGGGTAAAGTCTACTGCCAGGTTCAATCAGGTACTAGGCTTACCGATTTACCATATTTCTCGGTATGTGTTTAGTACGTTCAAACGCTTGACACAGGTATCCGCACGTTAATCCTTATTCCATTTTCCATCTCGTGGGCAACCAATCCCCATGGATTGTTGTCCACCAACTAGTATCATGACAGTGTGAAAGTGGGTACAATCAATTTCCTGATCTCGCGCGAGTGCTAGAAAAATCACTCGTCTTCTACCGAGATCCTATTTAAATAAAGCAACCACTCGACCTGTCACACTAGTATTCATCTCAAAAGGGTTCCTGAGATCATGCAACTAGAGTTTCAAACAATTCCTACACCTAAGTGCACAATCAATCCTACAATCAATAAGTGAAGTAACATAGCATAAATAACAGGTTATGCATAAAACCGGGGCTTGCCTTCCAAAGCAGTGGCAGGCAGGTCCTCTGGTGCAGGCTCGGGTGCTGGGTCTGGGGCAACCTCCTGGGCAGCTCCTTGCTCCGGCACGAGGATGTACTCTCCGTCAGCAAGATTACAGTCTATCGAAATGCAATGAACATGTATGTCATGATTATGCAAGATTTAAGAACATTAAACTACAGAAATTTAAGTCAAGAATTAACTTAGGGTTCCCTGGCTATGTGGGTCTTCTAGTGGTATATATATATACATAGACTTATTTCCTTTTAGGTTTAGGTCTTCTTTTAGGATAACATAGGGGATTTGCATTGTTTTTATAGATTTCAGTGGACAAATTTACAAAGGTCTTAGGAGGACATTAATTTCCATAATCCATTTTCCTTTCTTTAATTTCCATTTAGGGTTTCTAGTGTAGGTTTGAACTACAACAGTATTTTAAAAATTTTCAAAAATTCTATAAAATTACAGTGGGTTGTCACTTGCTATTCTAGCTGGTTTTTAAGAATTTGAGGCTCAAAGTACCAAAGCTAGGCTTTAAACAAAAATAACAATAGTCAGGCAAAATGGACCACTTTACACTACCCCTCTTAGTTAGGGGTAGGTTCTGTCCTAAAGGTTATTTTTGTTGGCCTCTATTAGTGATACTAAGCTCTTGTACCAAAAATGGCAGAGAGCAACATGATGGTTAATTAATGATGGATTTCTAAAGTTTGGTGCAAAAAGGGTGCTTAGAACTAACTTGTCATTTGAAAAATATCAAACAACAGATTTCAGATTTTTCTTAAGTTCTTATTATCAAAACATTAGTTATCCTAAGGTTTGGGGAGGTTTCACCTTAGGGTCATTTTTGTAGGGTTTTTCTAAGTTATCCTTATTTTATTAATTTAAAAGGTATCCTTCTTATTTTACACTACAACAGGGTATGATATATTTTTCCAGTGAACTATATTGAATGAGTATCTTAACAAAAATAGGGGTGCCCTCTGTTTTATTATTTATGTCACCTTTTCTATTTTTCTTAACCTTAAGCATATTATGGAATAAGGGGTAAAAACTAACTTAATGTAGTGGACAGAGGGGTTTAACATTTTTAACTAGGTCAGTAGGTAGATATAAACTTCTCCAAATTTTTCTAACCCTAGTTAAATAGTACAACCATTTTTCTTGCTATTATTAAGCTTTTGGTCAAAACTAAAATTAAATCAGAACCTTATATTTTTCTCTAGTACTTATGGGGTTTTATATTTTTCTTAGATAGGTTACATTATTTAGATTCTGGCAAAATTAGTTTGACCAAATTTGGATAAACCAAACAGAAATTATGGGTTTTTAAAGTTTCTATTTGAATTTAAATCAGGTTTTAATAAAGCTTTACTGAAAAAGCAGTTTGCGCCGAGGTCCCTGGGTTTAAACCGAATCAAACCTCGCAGATCTACCCTCGCGCCACTATTCCCCTGAGTCTCTGACATTTCACTTAACCCCCTGGCTTTCTCTTCCTCTCACCCGCAGTCCTTCCCCCAACTGAAACAGTAGCCGCGGAGAAGAAAAGGATGGCGCGGCTTACCGGCGGCGAGGGAGGTCCGGCGAGGTGGTCAGTGACGTTCGGGAGGTTGCGACGGTCACGTCGATGTGCGGGTCGTCGTCGGAGGTGGTCGGAGTCACCCTGGCCACGAGCACAGGCGGCGGGGGTCGTCGGCGGCGCCTGCTCCGGCCAAACCACGGCGGTATAGTTCAATTAGGGTGCACGAGGAGCTTCACGGGATGACACAGAGGCCATTCGCGCAACGAATCGGAAAATGGTGAAGGGGTTTACCCGGTCCACGTGCGCCGGCGGGTTCTTGAACTCCGGTGAGCACGATTGGACTATTCCGGTGACGCGGGTCCCCGGGTCAAGCTTGAGCAAGTCTCACGGCCTCACCAGGAAGCTATCTGGGGGCTTGGATCGAACGGAGGAGGACGGGAGAGGGGCTGGCCACGGTGGTTGCTCTCGGGCGGCACTGGCGGGTCGCGGGGAGGTCGCCGGAGGCAATGGCCCGGCTCGGGCAAGTCAGGCGAGGTACGGAGGAGGCAATGGGGAAGGCAGCCGAGCACTGGGGTGGGTTTTATAGGCGCGGGCGCGGCCGGGGCGCCGGCTTGACCGTTTGGCGCAACGCGGGCACGCGGGGCGCGCGCGGGCGTGCTCTGGCGAGCTCAGAGCGCGTCGAACACGTGGCGCGTTGCTTCTGCCCGTGTTCTTCGCTCTGCTGAGTGGCCAGGCGTACGAATCTTGCCCTACCGCCTGTGGGAGATCTCTTCCCTGCACCTAGAGCTACCTAGTTCATGTGAGTTCCAAGAGTAGATGTGGTCTGGTTGAGGAGATATGGTGGTGCCAAGTCTTGTCTGTCTGCACTGTTCAAACCGAGACAAAACCAGTGCCAACTCGTGTCAAACGGTTTTGGCTTGGGTTCAAACTTTTCCAGGGCATTCTAGGGTTAATTTGGCGCCATTTTGTCAATTGGGTCGACAGGTTTTGAAAAGGGGATCAAGGTGAACATGTGGAGTCTTTGCTCAAGGGTTAGGTTCTACACTTAGGCAAAATCTGAATTTCTCCCTTGTGTTCAACCTTTGGTGATCTTTTTAGGACTTTTCTGAAAACTTTTTGGGGGTACTTCCTTACTATTAATTGTAGGTTATTAAGTATATTACAACTTTTATATTTGGCCCAAACCATGATCATGATGTTTACATGATCTTTTGATCATGGCTTCAATTAGGGTTCTTATTGCCTATGGAGGTTTTGCTCTAGGGTTTTGGAAGAGCCCTACTTAGATGTGCATGACAAGCTAGGGCATGATATCCAAGGTAGTTTGCACTTGATTAGGACTTTGAATTCCAAGATTGAAGTATTTTGCCCATAAATCTTTATGTAACAATGGGTTAAAAGGGGTAACCCTGGGGTGGGCACCCTGAGTAACACCTAGGGTGTTACAGCCCTCCCCCCTTAAAGGAATCTCGTCCCGAGATTTCAGGTAGAGTCCCTTGGAGGGATGCTTGAAGGTGTGTTGGTGCTACTCTCCCCTTATACTCAAGTTTCACTTTCTTAACTGTTCTTCGAATGTCATCCTCTTTGCAACTTCAGAAGGAAGCCCTTCCTAAGTTAAATCCACAACTTAGACTATCCTTGTTATCTAAGTTTTTCTTATAATTGACTTCAAAGGGCAGGTGGGGGTGGGGTTTTGGGGTTACATACTGACTCCTTTGGGCAGAAAGTCGGGGAAGCGAGAGCGTAGAAAATCCTCTGTCTCCCATGTAGCTTCTTCTGCTGAATGATGACTCCACTGAACCTTATACATTCTGATGGATCTTGCCCGAGTTGATCTTTCCTTCTGATCCAATACCTTGACGGGGCACTCTTGGTAGGACAAGTCTGGTTCTATCTCAATATCCGGTTCCGGTAGCACTTCAGTGGGTAGACGAACACATTTCCGCAGCTGGGATACATGGAACACACTGTGAACTGCTGACATACGGGGTGGCAATTCTAATTGGTAAGCTATGGGTCCACAACTTGCCTTGATCTTATAGGGTCCAATGTAACGAGGGGCTAACTTGCCCTTGATCCCGAATCTCTGGACACCCTTGGTTGGTGATATCTTAAGATAGACATGATCTCCCACCTCAAACTGTAGAGGCTTCCGCCTCTTGTCATGATAACTCTTTTGCCTGGCCTGAGCAGCTTCTAAGTTCTTTTTGATAATCCTAACCTTTGCCTCTGCTTCAAGCACCAAATCTGGCCCAAAAACTTCCCTTTCTCCCGCTTGAGACCAATTCAGCGGGGTTCTGCATCTTCTCCCATACAAGGCCTCAAAAGGTGCCATCTTTAGACTGGATTGATAGCTGTTATTGTAAGAAAACTCTGCCAAGGAAAGACACTTGTCCCAATCCTTCCCATAATGTAGTGCACATGCCCTTAACATATCTTCTAAAATCTGGTTCACCCTTTCTGTCTGACCATCTATTTGAGGGTGATATGCTGAGCTTCGTATAACCTGGGTTCCAAGTGATTCTTGCAGTTTCTCCCAGAAGCGTGCCACAAACAGTGCTCCTCTGTCAGATATAATGGTCTTTGGTATACCATGCAATCTTACTATCTGATCAACATAAATTTCTGCGTACTTCTCTGTCTTGTGGGTGGTGTGCACTGGCAAGAAGTGAGCAGTCTTGGTCAATCTGTCCACAATGACCCAAATAGAATCATGGTGCCTGGAGGTATTGGGTAATCCTACTATGAAGTCCATGCAAATGTCCTCCCATTTCCAAGATGGTATGGGAAGGGGTTGCAAGGGACCTGCTGCCTGCAAGTGACTGGCCTTGATTCTCTGGCAAGTGTCACACTCTGATACGTACTTGGCAATTTCCCTCTTCATCCTGGTCCACCAATACAAAGATCTGAGATCATGGTACATCTTGTTGCTACCAGGGTGCATGGAGAACTTAGAGAGGTGAGCTTCATCCAATATCTTCTTTCTGAGCTCAGGGTCCTTGGGAACAACTAATCGATCTCCAAACCATAAAATTCCCTTGCTATCCTGACGGAAGCACTTGTATTTCTCTGCCTTCTGCTTGATCATTTCTTTAATAACCTGGACTCCCTTGTCCCCAATCTGTGCCCTGACTATTTGCTCTTGCAATGTGGGCTCCACTGAAATATAACTCAATCCACCGGAAGGAACCACTTCTAGGTTCAGCTTGCACAACTCATCACACAAGGTGGTAATTCCCACATCCACGTTCAAACAATTGCACTGGGCCTTTCTGCTCAAGGCATCTGCCACCACATTGGCCTTGCTAGGATGGTAATGCATTTCCAAATCATAATCCTTGATTAATTCCAACCATCTCCTCTGCCTCATGTTCAGATCTGCCTGAGTGAAAATGTACTTGAGGCTCTTGTGATCAGTGTAAATGTTACAGT
Source organism: Zea luxurians (assembly GCA_029449295.1). Taxonomy (NCBI): domain Eukaryota; kingdom Viridiplantae; phylum Streptophyta; class Magnoliopsida; order Poales; family Poaceae; genus Zea; species Zea luxurians. Next base: position 123,194,356 of record JAOPSE010000007.1, on the reverse strand, counting down.
GAGCTCCCATCAAATAGTGTCTCCATATCTTAAGAGCATGAACCACTGCTGCCAACTCCAGATCATGTGTAGGATAGTTCTGCTCATGGGGTCTGAGTGCTCTGGAAGCATAAGCAATGACCCGGTTCTCTTGCATCAAGACACAACCCAATCCGGTACCAGAAGCATCACAATAAACTTCAAATGGCTTGGTATTGTCCGGCTGAGCTAGCACTGGAGCTGTTGTCAAATGCTGCCTCAAGGTGTGAAAGGCATCCTCGCACTTCTGGCTCCAATCATACTTGACTCCCTTCTTCAGCAATTCAGTCATTGGTTTGGCAATTCTGGAGAAATCCGGAATAAATCGTCGATAATACCCTGCCAATCCCAGAAAACTCCGAATCTGCCTCACTGTAGTCAGGGGTTTCCAATCCATCACCTCCTGTACCTTTTCAGGGTCAACCGATATCCCATCCTGAGAAATTGTGTGACCCAAGAATTTAATCTCCTTCAGCCAAAATTCACATTTAGACAACTTTGCATAAAGACGGTGATCGCGCAGTCGCTGAAGTACGATGTGCAGATGCTCTGTGTGCTCGTCTTCATTCTTCGAATAGACCAGAATATCATCAATGAAAACGACCACGAACCTATCCAGCTCTGGCATAAACACCGAGTTCATTAGGTACATAAAATAGGCCGGGGCATTGGTCAGCCCAAAAGACATCACCAGAAACTCATACAGTCCATATCTGGTAGAGAAAGCCGTCTTGGGAATATCGCTGGCACGGATCTTGATCTGATGGTATCCTGAGCGAAGGTCTATCTTGGAGAATATCTTGGCTCCCACCAACTGATCGAACAGAACATCAATGCGGGGTAATGGGTATTTGTTCTTGATAGTCACCGCATTGAGAGGGCGGTAGTCAACACACATCCTCAAGCTTTCATCCTTTTTCTTCACAAATAATGCCGGACATCCCCATGGCGAAGTACTTGGGCGAATGAACCCCTTGTCCAACAACTCTTGCAATTGCTTTTTCAGCTCCGCCAATTCCGCGGGAGGCATCCTATAGGGTCTCTTGGAGATAGGAGCAGTCCCGGGTTGCAACTCAATTGCGAACTCAAGGTCTCTGTCAGGTGGCATCCCTGGCAATTCATCCGGAAACACATCCGGGTATTCACAGACCACTGGGATCTGTGCTACTGGGGATTCTATCATAACAAAGGCACAAGAGCGGGTGCATCCCTGGTCAGGCAGATATAGTGTGGTTGCTCCACAAGTTGGTGAGTGCACTTCAATGGCCCTAGCTGCAACATCAATAACTGCTTGGTGCCTGGTTAACCAGTCAGTTCCCAGTATAATATCCACGCTATCCAACCCTAAAATGAGAAGGGTGGTCTTAATTATAATACTACCAAACCTTATGGGCACATGTCGGTTGACTTGATAGGTGGCAACCCTGCCTCCTGGTGTTGAAATTGTGACACCCCCATTGGTGTGGTGAAAAGGCAACTGGCATTTGGCACTAAACTTGGCATTGATAAAACTATGTGAAGCACCGGAATCAAAAAGAACAATAGCGGGATAATTTAAAACTGTAAAGATACCAGTCATGACGGGTGCTCCCTCTGGAATGTCAGCCATGGTAGTGAAGTTCAGCTTGCCCTGCCTCACTTGCACCTTCTGTCTCTTGCCTTGATTCTGATTGACATTCTGCCCCTGCCTCTGCTGGTTTCTGGGGCAATTCTTGGCATAATGCCCAGTGCTGCCACAAGTGAAACACCTGTTATCATTGGCCTGGCGGTACTGCTGCTGCTGATTGTTCCTCTGAGCTGGAAACTGGGTGCGGCTGGGTGCCTGCTGCTGCTGCTGCGGTGGTCTGATCACCCATCTCCCTTGCTGCTGCTGAGGTCCCTTGTTCTGCGTGTCAGACACAATCCTGAAGCGCTGTGGCTGAGATGAGGGTCCTGCCACAGGGGTCTTCCTCTTCTTCTCTGCCTGTCGAGCTAAAATGCAGTCCTCCTGGGAGATAGCCATGTTGACCAACTCATTGTAGTTGTTGGCCCTGACAGTGTTGAGACGATCACGGAGCTTGGTGCTGAGCCCCCGTCTGAACCTGTCCCTCTTCTTCTCATCCGTATCTGCATGGTATCCAGCATACTGGCACAAGTCATTAAAGGCCTGGGCATACTGCAACACTGTCCTGTTGCCCTGAGTGAGTGCCAGAAACTCATTGAGCTTCCGGTCCATGATGCCAGCTGGAATATGGTGCCCTCTAAAAGCTGCCTTGAACTCCCTCCACTCCACCTCTCTACCTTCTGGCTGCATGGCAAGAAAATGGTCCCACCAAGTCCTCGCGGGTCCGCGAAGTTGCTGGGTGGCAAACCTGACTTTGGTGACTTCGGAGCAAGCTCCATGGAGCAGTGGGAATTTGGATTCCACCACCCGCAACCAGACATCTGCATCAAGTGGGTCCTCGGCCCTTGTGAACAGTGGAGGCTGGGTGCTGAGGAACTCCTGATAGGTCGCCGCCGCGGGGTGACGCTGATGGTCTCCACCACCATAGTGCTGTGGTGGTGGCTGACGCTGAGCCAGCTGCCTCAAGATCTCATTCTGCTGAGCCATGAGCTCCTGCAGAGTGGGAGGCGGTGGCGGTGGAGGAACGTGCTCATTCTGACCACGGCGCGCTCTCCCAGCCATCTGAAAAATCACATGGTTGCTTAATAACACATCTTCCAAGTTTAAGGTTTAAACACGGTAGGGGAGTTAAAGCAATTTGATAGATCCCGACATAAACCAAAAGCATAAACTTTCCGTTCAAATTTAAACTGCCATTAATCATCCCTGAACCTCCAAAAGAGTTTAACACGGTTACATCAATGATCCAAAAGACTCAACTCTACCTAGCCTAGTACCCTAAGGGTGCAAAAGCTAAGCTAGTGGCGAGGAGTCCAACTATCATCAACCTCTAGGATTAGCCTGACATCTAGTGAGCGAACGAGGCAACGCTGGACTCGGGGGAAGGGGGTCTCTCTGAGCCAGCGGTGTCTACACTGGAAGCAGGCTCCTCCCCTCCCTCGATGTCAACGTCCTCGTTAGCCCCCTCATCATGGATCTCTTGGTGATGCATGTCCAGGTGCTCATTTGCCTCTGCTAGCTGCTGCTGAGTGTTGAGGAGCTGATCTTCGAGAACCTCGATGGTGTTCTCCCTGGTGCCCACTAGCTCCTCCAACTCATGAATCTCATCAGACAGCTGCTCCACTTGCAAATCTTTTTCCACCAGCTCCTGGGACAAGTCCACCACGAGCTCCTCCCTGTTATCCAGGGTGATCTTGGTGGCCTCCAGCAATGCCATCAGGTGAGACATTGCCTCCCCACGCATTACTTGCAGACGATACAGAGCGTTCATGCATCGTACTGACAAGTGAGCGGTGTGGCCTGGGTAGAGAGCCCAGATGTCCTTGGCATGCTCCACCCGATCCTTCCACATCGGGTCGTCCTCCTTTTCCGCAGGGAACAACCCAATGGGGTGGGTAGCCAGCTCCAAGGGATGGAATCCGCAGAAGGTAGTCAGTCCATGCAGAGCGATTGCGTCGATTGTGTCCTCCGCTCGGTACCCGAAAGACTCGGAGTCCAAGGAGCGCCAGCCTGGCTGCAGGGGATGAGGCTCCAAGGTCATCCTCACCCTACAGCGAGGCACCCGGTGCTTCTCGAACTGCTGCACCGCGTACTGAGGGGGTGTCAAGTATCCTGCCCCCTGAAGTACCTCCCACAAGATGCGGAGAAAACCCTCCCGTGCAAGTCCGTCAGTGTGGGTCAGTGCATTTCCGTCATCGGAGGATCCGTGGGAAGTCATCTGTGTACGGTTAAGCGTAAGTAAAAGAAAAAGAATTACAAAAAGAACAAGGAAAATAAAACTCAGCCGGTCTCTAGTTAAAAGAAAAAGGCTTTGGGGACCTGGTTGGTTGTTATCTCATTTTTAAGTCTTTTTACTCAGTTACCCATTTGCTTAATTAAGAATGCATGCATGCGCGTCCTGAACGACCTCTCCAGAAGGTAAAAGGAATAGGGAAGAACTCCCATCCTTTAAAAGTGGCCTATAGGGCCTAGTCACTTAGCCACCTATCTACCCTTCTATTACCCTAAGGCTTCGCGTCCTAGGTCTATCCTGCTCGTCCTACGATCTATCCAACATTGTTTCTATCAAATTTTACTTTAGGAAAGGGATGGCATTTATGGTTTATTGATTCCTCTGTGGTGGTACAAGCTCCGATACCAGTTGTGGCGGAACTGCCCGAATTATTCCAACTTAAGTGCCTAAGCCCTGCCTTAGAGGCTAGACCACACTTAAATGGGAATAACCCGTCAATTCCTCGGATCTTGTCCGACACGGCCACTGACAGGATCAAGTACCACAGTCTCACTCGATGGTGAGTCACAGAGCAAATACAATAAAGCATAAAACCATGCATGGAAGAGTGTTAAATTATTACATCATCATTGTCATCATCGGAGTTTTGCCAAAAGCAGTCATCATTGTCCTGAAATGCAGCAGAAATAAACTAACGGTAAATAAATAGAGAGATGGGGAAGCCCGTCCCATCACTCCTCATGCTCCTCCTCAGCCGAGGCAGGGTCCCACTCGACAGTCCAACCCGGTGGCAGGGTGGATGGCCAAGTCACTCCAGCAGCCATTTCCTCCAGAGAACCTGTAAAAATTGTGCCACAAGCAAGGCTGAGTATACTAATACTCAGCTAGACTTACCCGGTGTGAGGAGTCTACTCCTCTACCTCTAGACATGCAGCTGTTTGGCTGTGGGGTTTGGTTGCCAAAAGCACTAGCTGAGTTTCTAAATCAAGATTTTAACTTTGTCAAAATTAAGTGTGACTCTCTTAAGGCTAAAAGTGTACTATCTACTCATACATAGTAGCAAGCATTTTTAGCAATCAACAGCTTGTATCATCTCATCACAGTTCCACTTGTTACTCAATGCAGTACAATGGATCAAGCAGTCTCATTAGCTGCGAGAAGCAGACGATTCGAATCGAGTTTTTATCCTTGCAAGGTAAACCTAAACACACGACATGCAGGGGCACTCCGTCCCCACACACATCAACCGTCCCCATCGATTCCCCGTCAGCAGATCAGGGCTCATCGCCTTGGCGTACAATGCCTCACTAACCCCGACTGGCCGTCGTGCAGTGACCGCACTTGTACCCACCATAACCGGAATGGGAGACTACGTCTCAGGTCGCGTGAGGGGTAAAGTCTACTGCCAGGTTCAATCAGGTACTAGGCTTACCGATTTACCATATTTCTCGGTATGTGTTTAGTACGTTCAAACGCTTGACACAGGTATCCGCACGTTAATCCTTATTCCATTTTCCATCTCGTGGGCAACCAATCCCCATGGATTGTTGTCCACCAACTAGTATCATGACAGTGTGAAAGTGGGTATAATCAATTTCCTGATCTCGCGCGAGTGCTAGAAAAATCACTCGTCTTCTACCGAGATCCTATTTAAATAAAGCAACTACTCGACCTGTCACACTAGTATTCATCTCAAAAGGGTTCCTGAGATCATGCAACTAGAGTTTCAAACAATTCCTACACCTAAGTGCACAATCAATCCTACAATCAATAAGTGAAGTAACATAGCATAAATAACAGGTTATGCATAAAACCGGGGCTTGCCTTCCAAAGCAGTGGCAGGCAGGTCCTCTGGTGCAGGCTCGGGTGCTGGGTCTGGGGCAACCTCCTGGGCAGCTCCTTGCTCCGGCACGAGGATGTACTCTCCGTCAGCAAGATTACAGTCTATCGAAATGCAATGAACATGTATGTCATGATTATGCAAGATTTAAGAACATTAAACTACAGAAAGTTAAGTCAAGAATTAACTTAGGGTTCCCTGGCTATGTGGGTCTTCTAGTGGTATATATATATACATAGACTTATTTCCTTTTACGTTTAGGTCTTCTTTTAGGATAACATAGGGGATTTGCATTGTTTTTATAGATTTCAGTGGACAAATTTACAAAGGTCTTAGGAGGACATTAATTTCCATAATCCATTTTCCTTTCTTTAATTTCCATTTAGGGTTTCTAGTGTAGGTTTGAACTACAACAGTATTTTAAAAATTTTCAAAAATTCTATAAAATTACAGTGGGTTGTCACTTGCTATTCTAGCTGGTTTTTAAGAATTTGAGGCTCAAAGTACCAAAGCTAGGCTTTAAACAAAAATAACAATAGTCAGGCAAAATGGACCACTTTACACTACCCCTCTTAGTTAGGGGTAGGTTCTATCCTAAAGGTTATTTTTGTTGGCCTCTATTAGTGATACTAAGCTCTTGTACCAAAAATGGCAGAGAGCAACATGATGGTTAATTAATGATGGATTTCTAAAGTTTGGTGCAAAAAGGGTGCTTAGAACTAACTTGTCATTTGAAAAATATCAAACAACAGATTTCAGATTTTTCTTAAGTTCTTATTATCAAAACATTAGTTATCCTAAGGTTTGGGGAGGTTTCACCTTAGGGTCATTTTTGTAGGGTTTTTCTAAGTTATCCTTATTTTATTAATTTAAAAGGTATCCTTCTTATTTTACACTACAACAGGGTATGATATATTTTTCCAGTGAACTATATTGAATGAGTATCTTAACAAAAATAGGGGTGCCCTCTGTTTTATTATTTATGTCACCTTTTCTATTTTTCTTAACCTTAAGCATATTATGGAATAAGGGGTAAAAACTAACTTAATGTAGTGGACAGAGGGGTTTAACATTTTTAACTAGGTCAGTAGGTAGATATAAACTTCTCCAAATTTTTCTAACCCTAGTTAAATAGTACAACCATTTTTCTTGCTATTATTAAGCTTTTGGTCAAAACTAAAATTAAATCAGAACCTTATATTTTTCTCTAGTACTTATGGGGTTTTATATTTTTCTTAGATAGGTTACATTATTTAGAGTCTGGCAAAATTAGTTTGACCAAATTTGGATAAACCAAACAGAAATTATGGGTTTTTAAAGTTTCTGTTTGAATTTAAATCAGGTTTTAATAAAGCTTTACTGAAAAAGCAGTTTGCGCCGAGGTCCCTGGGTTTAAACCGAATCAAACCTCGCAGATCTACCCTCGCGCCACTATTCCCCTGAGTCTCTGACATTTCACTTAACCCCCTGGCTTTCTCTCCCTCTCACCCGCAGTCCTTCCCCCAACTGAAACAGTAGCCGCGGAGAAGAAAAGGATGGCGCGGCTTACCGGCGGCGAGGGAGGTCCGGCGAGGTGGTCAGTGACGTTCGGGAGGTTGCGACGGTCACGTCGATGTGCGGGTCGTCGTCGGAGGTGGTCGGAGTCACCCTGGCCACGAGCACAGGCGACGGGGGTCGTCGGCGGCGCCTGCTCCGGCCAAACCACGGCGGTATAGTTCAATTAGGGTGCACGAGGAGCTTCACGGGATGACACAGAGGCCATTCGCGCAACGAATCGGAAAATGGTGAAGGGGTTTACCCGGTCCACGTGCGCCGGCGGGTTCTTGAACTCCGGTGAGCACGATTGGGCTATTCCGGCGACGCGGGTCCCCGGGTCAAGCTTGAGCAAGTCTCACGGCCTCACCAGGAAGATATCTGGGGGCTTGGATCGAACGGAGGAGGACGAGAGAGGGGCTGGCCACGGTGGTTGCTCTCGGGCGGCACTGGCGGGTCGCGGGGAGGTCGCCGGAGGCAATGGCCCGGCTCGGGCAAGTCAGGCGAGGTACGGAGGAGGCAATGGGGAAGGCAGCCGAGCACTGGGGTGGGTTTTATAGGCGCGGGCGCGGCCGGGGCACCGGCTCGACCGTTTGGCGCGACGCGGGCACGCGGGGCGCGCGCGGGCGTGCTCTGGCGAGCTCAGAGCGCGTCGAACACGTGGCGCGTTGCTTCTGCCCGTGTTCTTCGCTCTGCTGAGCGGCCAGGCGTACGAATCTTGCCCTACCGCCTGTGGGAGATCTCTTCCCTGCACCTAGAGCTACCTAGTTCATGTGAGTTCCAAGAGTAGATGTGGTCTGGTTGAGGAGATATGGTGGTGCCAAGTCTTGTCTGTCTGCACTGTTCAAACTGAGACAAAACCAGTGCCAACTCGTGTCAAACGGTTTTGGCTTGGGTTCAAACTTTTCCAGGGCATTCTAGGGTTAATTTGGCGCCATTTTGTCAATTGGGTCGACAGGTTTTGAAAAGGGGATCAAGGTGAACATGTGGAGTCTTTGCTCAAGGGTTAGGTTCTACACTTAGGCAAAATCTGAATTTCTCCCTTGTGTTCAACCTTTGGTGATCTTTTTAGGACTTTTCTGAAAACTTTTTGGGGGTACTTCCTTACTATTAATTGTAGGTTATTAAGTATATTACAACTTTTATATTTGGCCCAAACCATGATCATGATGTTTACATGATCTTTTGATCATGGCTTCAATTAGGGTTCTTATTGCCTATGGAGGTTTTGCTCTAGGGTTTTGGAAGAGCCCTACTTAGATGTGCATGACAAGCTAGGGCATGATATCCAAGGTAGTTTGCACTTGATTAGGACTTTGAATTCCAAGATTGAAGTATTTTGCCCATAAATCTTTATGTAACAATGGGTTAAAAGGGGTAACCCTGGGGTGGGCACCCTGAGTAACACCTAGGGTGTTACAAGTGGCACATTTTCTTCCTGTGCACACCACTGATAAGGCTCAGAAGTATGCAGAATTGTATATTGACCGGATCGTGTGTTTGCACGGATTACCTCGGACCATTGTCTCTGATCGAGGAGCCCAATTTGTTGCCAGATTTTGGGAACAATTGCAAAAGTCTCTGGGAACCAAGCTAATCAGGAGTTCAGCTTACCACCCACAGACTGATGGTCAGACGGAAAGGGTAAACCAAACTCTAGAGGATATGCTGAGAGCTTGTGCGATCGATAGCAGCAAGAACTGGGATAAGCACCTCTCCTTGGCAGAGTTTGCTTATAACAATAGTTATCAATCCAGCCTAAAGATGGCACCTTTCGAATCTCTCTATGGAAGAAGGTGTAGAACACCACTCAATTGGTCTCAACCTGGAGAAAGAGAAGTTTTTGGACCTGACTTAGTGACTGAAGCCGAAAGGAAGGTCAAACTAATTAGGAAGAATCTAGAAGCTGCTCGGGCCAGGCAGAAGAGTTACCATGATAAAAGAAGGAAACCTCTCCAGTTCGAGGTGGGAAGTTTCGTATACCTCAAGGTATCACCCACCAAGGGAGTGCAGAGGTTTGGGATCAAAGGCAAGCTCGCCCCTCGTTACATTGGACCTTATGAGATCATAGAGGCATGTGGACCCGTGGCATACAAGCTGAAGTTACCTTCAAAAATGTCTGCCCTTCACGATGTATTCCATGTATCTCAGCTGAGGAAGTGTGTTCGATTGCCGACTGAAATCTTAGCAGAGCCAGAATTGGAGATAGAACCAGATCTATCGTACCAAGAGTACCCCTCCAAGATTCTGGATTGCAAAGAGAGATCAACTCGGGCTAAATCGATCAAGATGTACAAGGTCCAGTGGAGTAATCACTCAGAGGAGGAAGCTACTTGGGAAACCGAGGAATTCCTGAGATCCAACTTCCCCGATTGCCTACCTAAGGAAGCTGGTATGTAATCACCCCACCCCTCCTCCTGCCCTTCGAATCTAATTTCAAAAATTATGACCTTAATTCGGAATGAAGTAACTACGAAGTAAAACTTAAAAGGACTTCCTTCTGAAGTTGCAAGAGAATGACATTCGAAGAACAGCTTTACCCTAATGATAACAGTAATCACCCGTTTCCATAAGTCTCACCCTTCGCTTCACCCTAGGAGGACTCTGGCCCGAATCTCGGGACGAGATTCCTTTAAGGGGGGAAGGCTGTGACACCCCAGTGTCACATAGGGTTTCTCTCAATTGCCAAACCCAGAACCCTTATTTCATGTGAATCAAAGTAAGCATGAGCATCAAAATAACTTAAGTAATAAAGAATTCACCAAGTATGTACTTAAAAGTGTCATGATCAAAACAATTGAGTATTTCAAAAGATGAGGAGGTACAACCCTAATAAAACCCCTAAGTGAGCCCCATGAGCAGAAATTCAAGAAAATAAGAAAAAGGGGATGAAAAATTTAAAATTATGACTTGAGCCAATTATAAAAATTGAAGTATATTTAATGGGCAACAAGAAAGGTTGAGAAAGCTTAGCCAAAATAACTCAAATAAAACCCCAAATCAAGCTTCTCATGTGGGGACTTAATGGGAATTCTGAATTTCAGATTTCTGAAATTCAGACCTTGAGCCAAAGATCAGGGATGTTCACCTTGATCCCTAACTCGAATCCTAATGGCCCCATTGACAAAAATGTGTCTAACTAACCCCTCTGTCGTGTGCCAGAAGATGGCATTGGGACGCGAGCCCTAGACACGACTAAACCTTGGATTTGCCTCGGATTTGGGCAGGGAGACAGACCGGATTTCCTGGCTCCATATCTCTGCGACCAGTAGGCAAAATCCTATGACCCCCACACAAGAATGGTAGCTTGTAGGGAGGAGAAGAGGTTTTGTGCACTGACCAAGGCGAGAGCAGGCTCGGATGAGCGACTACACGCGCCAGAACTTGGGCAGAACGCACGGGCACACGTGTTCGACCCTGGTCAGCACGCCAGAGCTCGCCCAACCCGCGCGCGCTCGCCCCGGCGTCCGGTCAAGTCCGCCGCGCGCCCTCACCCTCGGCCGTGCCCGCCCGCGCCTATAAAGCCTCCCCGGGCGCGCCTCACTTCGTGTAACACCCTGAATTTGGGGGTATAAAATTTCTTTGCTCATATTCACAAATTCAGGTGTTACTTCCCTTTTCTCATCTTCCCCTAATCTCCTCTTTCTCATTTCTATAGGAAAAGAGTGGTTATTCTTATTTGTAATTATAATTTAGTAGGCTAAACTCCAAGGGAGTATGAAATGTTGCATCATGTTGAACCCTAGATTTCACTTTCGTTTGGTGCATAATCCTTAGAAATGCTAATTTGAATTTGTGGCTTATTTGGATTTGAATCAAAGAAAGTAAATAAAAAGAAAAGAGAAAACAAATGCCAGAATAAAAGAAAAAGGGAAAGAAGCCCAACCCTGCCCCCCCCCCTCGGCCTTTCGGCCCAGCCGGCCCAATCCCGCGCGCGCGCCTCTCCCCCCCCCCCCCTTCTCTCTCTGCCCTGGCGGGCCCGCCCGTCAGCGCGGCCGCCTTCTCCGCGCCCGCGCCCGCTTTCCTCTCTCTCTCTACTCGCGGGCCCGGGCTGTCAGCTCCGTCATCCCCGCGTAACCGCCGCCCGAGCTGCGCATTGCCGCGGTCTCCGCGCCCACGTCGCGCGTGGAGCTCACAACCGCCCCGCCCCCGGCCACTTGAGCCCAGAACCCCGCTCGCCCTCTCCCCCTCCCTCATTTGCGCACCTGTAGGCCCCTCTCTCACCTCCCCCACGCTGCGCGCACGCCAGAGCGCCACAGCCATTAACCGCCGCCGTCCCGAACTCGTTTCCCCGTCGTCGTTGGAGCTCCGCCGTGCCCTCAGCCACGGTGAGCTCCACCCCGACGTCCGCAACCCGGGACGCGCTCCAATTTCCCCTCCCCCTCCCCGAATCACTCTGCCCGCGCTCACCGCCGTTCTCTGCGCAGCCGCCGAGGTCCGCCACCGTCGACCAGAGCCGTCGCCGCGCCTTCGCCGCCACCGAGGAGTCGCCGGAGCCCGCCTTGAGGTAAGGAACCTCTCCCGCCCCCTCCCGACCTTTGTATTGCTCCCTGCTGTGCTTATTTGCTCGCCGGAGTCCCATAGCGCCGCCGCCGAGCCGCTTCGCCGTGGATCGCCCCCCTCCGGTGCCCCTGCCCCGACCTAGCCCCCACCAGAAGACTCCCCGCGCCCTCCCTAACCTCCCCGGCCGTCCAGGTCGCCCCAAAGACCCGCAGGGCCCCCGCTCCCCTCGTCTCCGGCGAGTTCTCCGCCGCGGGGACGAGCGCCGCCGCCTCTGCTAGCCGTAGGAGAGGCCAAGGCCGGCCACCCGATCCCCGCCGTCCATCCCAGATCGCACGACCCCGTTTCAATTAGGCCGAGCCCAACCCTAGCCGTTCGCCTGAGATCCAACGACCCAGAGCCGTTTCCCCTCGCCCCGCCTCCCTGCCAATTGGGCCCCGCCTGTCAGCCCGCCGCCCCGCGCTGCCGCCTGGCCCCGCCTGTCAGCCCGCCGCCCCGCGCTGCCAATTGGGCCCCGCCTGTCAGCCCGCCGCCCCACGCTGCCCACCTGGCCCCGCCTGTCAGCCCGCCGCCCCGCGCTGCCGCCTGGCCCCGCCTGTCAGCCCGCCGCCCCGCGCTGCCGCCTGGCCCCGCCTGTCAGCCCGCTGCCCCGCGCTGCCCGCCTGGCCCCGCCTGTCAGTCGCTCAGGCCGCCGCGCGCTCGCGCGCCCGCCCGCGGATTTAATCTCGGGCGTCGATCCGAGATCCAACGGCCGTAGGAGCCCGATACCCCTTCGCCCGCGCAACTTCTTAAAGAGACCCCTGGTTTTCTGAAATTTAACCCGCCGTCCCTGGATTCTCGCAGTTAGGTCCTCGGACCTTTTATTTAATTCAAAATAAGTATTTAGGGTATATTTTTAATCCCTAAACTTGTAAAATTCATAACTTTGTCATATGAACTCCAAATTAGGTGCTTCAAATTGCAAAATGCTCATAGTATTTTTGTCTACCTATTTAACCAATGTTTCCCTGCTGTTTTTATGTCCCAATTAATAGTTGATCATTAGGATAAGATTAAGGTTATTGGAACCCCTATTTGAGATAAATAAAAGATAGAAGACTTTAATAAAAGTGGGAGCACCTAAGTTTATGGACTTAAAATCATGTAATGATTTAACCCCACCACTAACTTAGACCTGATTAGTGGATAATGAATCATTTTGTATAGTCCTCTACCCTAGACCTAGGGAACACCAGAGTGCCTATCCTTTTCTATTATGAACTTGTGATCCCTCTGCTGCATATGTTTGGTATATGGCTTTTGTTTGTTATTTCCCAAGTGCATAGTGTGAATGATTACTTTACGTAGACAACGAGCAGTCTGTGTTTCCCGAGGAAGTTGCAGAGGAAGTTCCTGATCAACAGTTTGGTGAAGGCAAGTGTCCTCTGACCCATTATGTCCTATTCACTTATAACTTACTATCCCGCATTACTTACTTGAAACCTAAGGATTGACTAGCTTTACACTTTACTTTATCCTTGATGACCTTATGGTTAGCATTATGCTATTGCCTTAACTTAATCAATGAACATGATGTGACTATTTATGATACTGTTACCCTGATGATGTTGATGATCTTGTGATACTCTAGGGGGCTCAGGCTGTTTCCTGAGTACCTCTCCGTAAGGACCTGTTCGTTGAGAGACCACCCGGGATAACAGTGCAGCCATGAGGGTGAAATGGGATGCCCTTAGCTAATTAATTAGAGGAACTAGAGGTGTAGTTGCTTAGCCGTCGTGCCGTCAATGGGGTCCAGGCACAGTGCTTGCTCTGCCGAGGCTGAGTGCCGAGGTTCTTTCGTTTTGCTTTTTGTTAGTCACTCTCCTGCGGGGAGGGGTACTGTGTTTATCAAACTGGAGAAACCTAACGGGCAGCTATGATCTCTAGGGAATCTTTGTAAAAGCTACGTAGTGATGCCCTGTCGGACCACCTAGGTAGTGGTCAATGGGGATTAGCTCTCCCCGGGTAGAAAGGGAATCATGACTCATGGGTAAAGTGTGCGGCCTCTGCAGAGGGTAGTGAAACTGATATATCAGTCGTGCTCACGGTTAAGAGCAGCCTTGGGATCCTCTTTGATTAGAGATACAGATGGTTCGAGATACAAGGATTATGTTATGGTTTTGGATCGAATATGATGATGTTGTTCCTCGATGAGGAAATGGTTCATGGGTTGGTTAATGCTAAAATCTGGCTTCTACTAATGATAAATACCTAACCAACTAAAAGCAACTGCTTGAGCCTAACCCCACATAAAGCTAGTCCACTTCAGCCAAACGGGACATTTGCTGAGTACGTTGATGTGTACTCATCCTTGCTTTACCACAAAACACCAGGTTGTCCCCATTGCAACCACTGCTCAGGAGAAGACGAAGTCGTGGAAGGAGACTTCCAGGAGTTCCAAGATTACGACGAGTTTTAGGTGTGGGTTGGCGACAACCCCCAGTCAGCTGCCTGTGAAGGCCTTATCTTTACTGCGTTTCGCTAGCACTTTGATTTACCTGTTAAGACGATGACTATGTGGATGTCTATGACTCTGTGATGTAATAAGTTAATACTCTTTTAAGTTATTATTCGAGCAATGTGCATTGATGTTCATTTATGTAATCGCTGTGTACGTGAGTTCTGATCCTGGCACGTACATAGTTCGCACTTGGTTTGCCTTCCAAAACCGGGTGTGACATAAGTGGTATCAAAGCCGTGCTGACTGTAGGACCGCTGACCTAGAGTAGCACTGGTCGTACTAAGGACTATTGACCTTCCCCCTCACCTTGACCTCTGATGTTACTTCAAAAGTCGGTCACCTCGACCAACCCTATGTTTTACTACATATATATACTATATTATACCTTGTTAAAATTTTTATCTTGTTATGTCTATGGTTTATTCACTTGTCATATTAGTTCTGCTCTTACTCTTATGCTTACGGTGTCTTTTGTAGATGGCTCGTCTTAGACACATTGCACGTAAGTCGGTGATTCCTTTCCTGCCGTCTCGACTTACGGAGCGTCCTCTGCGCTGCACCGTGTCCAGTTAGTCGAGTCACCTGGAGAGACTGCACCACCGCCTATGTGAGGAGCAGGAACGCCGGCGCCAGCACAGAGAGCAGCAGGGCTCTTCCTCCCCACCCCAGCAGGAGGTGGAGTCCGTGAGGCCCCGTTCCTCTGTTGCCCAGCTGGAGGCGCCCCCTGCACCACCGCGGGACGCCTCGGCTGTTGGAGGAGCTACCGGAGGAAGTCCTGGAGGAGACCCCGACGACGACGACTCAGACCACAGCACGGAGTCCTCTGAGCCGCAGGAGGCGGAAGGATGGGTCGCCCGACCCATCACCCGTGACGCCGCTCGCGGTTGTCACTTCCACGACGCACTCGACACCTTGCTGCGCCAGTCTTTCGACCGGCACACCTGGTCGATCGAGTATCGTTGTGTAGTCTACTAGCACAGCCGCGGGAGGTACCCGGACCGCTGGGAGGCTACCTGCCTAGTTCGCCGTCCAGAGGATGACCTCCGGGGTGCGGAGGCCATTTCGGAGCACTATTCCATCTCCGAGAGGGACACTGCAGAGGCGGCTATGCAGGATGCAGCACGGCGTGCACTCTCCCAGTACTGTTCTTTGTTCGGTGGAGTGGCCGACGGTCTTAACCTTAGGTACTACCCCCGTCGTCCTTCTGGCAACACAGAGAGTGTGGTTGTCTCACCTGTTGGTGAGGATAACCCTAGGTTGAGCAGCACGGTCAATCTAGTCGCGGTGCTTAACACTGAGCTGGACCACTCTCTGGATGAGCTAAGCAGGGCTCGAACGGAGATTGCTGAGTTGCGTGCTGAGCTGGCAGAGCGCCGCCACCAGGAGGGTGGTTCCCCCGCTCCTGTTGGGACTCAGCACCCATACCGCTCGCCGCCACGTGGTCACCACACTTATGGTTCCCCTGCCTGTAGGACCAGGATAGATCTGGATCATTAGATCGTTAGCGTCGGAGTTTGTAAAAACTGCTTAAGTCGGATGTCTCAGTCTTAGATAGTCAGGTTAGTTTGCTTATCAGTTGCTTACATGCTTGTTATGATGAACTTGTGCTGGATTTGAATCTTTGTAATGACTGTTGCCAACCTGTGGGTTTCCCCTGCAGTTTGGCCTAGCTAGTGATGTTAATGAAGTCAGTTGTTTAGTTGGGAAACCATTTACTTCTACTTTCCTTTTTATCTGAGAAGCTGTGTTGAATCATAATGAGGATCAGTGAAGCTCTTTGCTCACTCAGTGTCATGAAGAATTCTGTATACTCTTTTCTTATGCTGAAGGATTGTAAGATCAATGCTGATGCGTGAATGTCTTCCACAGATGTCTGACAATAGGCGCCGATGCAACAGGCGTGCTCAGCAAGAGCAGCATGACCAGCAGGAGGAACAACAGAGGCAGCCTCCCCCACCACCCCCGATGTCAGTGGAGCAGATATTCTTGATGCAGACTCAGGCAGTACAGGCCATTGGGCAGACTCTGGCAGCCATGCAGCAGGCTCAATAGCAACCTCAACCCCAATTGCAAGTGCAGATGCCCCAGATGCCACGAGATAAGCGTGGCGAGTTCATGAGAGGGCACCCTCCTACCTTCGCCCATTCTACCGACCCCATGGATGCAGAAGACTGGCTGCGCGCAGTGGAAAGAGAACTGCGCACCGCCCAATGTAACGACAGGGAGAAGGTTCTGTATGGTCCCCGTCAGCTAAGGGGAGCAGCCCAGTCCTGGTGGGAGTCCTACCTCGCCACACATGCTGACCCCGAAGCCATCACCTGGGAAGAATTCAGCGAGAGTTTCCGCAGGTACCATGTGCCAGAGGGACTGATGATCGTGAAGAAGGAGGAGTTTCTGGCTCTGAAGCAGGGACCCCTGTCTGTTAGTGAATACAGAGACAAGTTTCTGCAGCTATCTCGTTATGCACCTGAGGATGTCAACACTGATGCTAAAAGGCAGTACAGGTTCATGAGGGGTTTGGTGGATCCCCTGCATTACCAGCTGATGAACCACACCTTCCCCACCTTCCAGCACCTGATCGATAGGGCAGTTATGACGGAGAAGAAGCGTAAGGATATAGAGGATCGGAAGCGCAAGATGAGTGGACCCCAGTCCGGAAGCATCAGCCGCCCCCGTTTCTCAGGCAGTTCATCTCAGCAAGGCAGGCCTGGTCACCCACAGGGATATCAAAATCAGAATCAGCGTCCGCATCAGCAGCAGTTCCAGAGGCAGTACCCACAACAGCAGCAGTATCGTCAGAACAGCCAATAGGGAGGTAATCAGTATCAGAAGCAGAACAACCAGGCACCTCGCCTTCCTGCCCCAGCAGCAAATCAGAACAACCAAGCAGCCCCAGCATAAGGAGGAGGCAGAGGATGTTTCCACTGTGGAGAACAAGGCCACTGGGCGATGCAATGCCCGAAGAAGATGGCGCAGCAGCAGACCAACCCCAATGCTCCAACAAGGCAAGGTGTACTGCAGCCGGCAGCAGGCAATCGTAGCCAAGCGTACAACCGTGGAAAGGTGAACCACTTGGAGGCCGAAGCGATCCAGGATGCACCAGATGTGGCAGTAGGTATGTTCTCAGTCGAATCTCATCCCACGAAAGTGCTATTTGATACTGGTGCAACTCATTCATTTGTCACTGCAACCTGGGTAGAATTGCATAACATCTCAGTAGAGGCAATGATGCCGCCCATGAGGATTAATTCGGTTGGTGGCAAGGTGCAAACAGATAAAATATGCTCAAATATAAGGGTGGAAATAAGGGGGATAGGATTCCCCAGTGACTTAATAGTAATAGACACCCCTGGGATAGATGTCATCCTAGGGATGAATTGGTTAATGAAGTATGAAGCGAATGTTAGCTGTGACAAGAGGACCGTAACATTGAAGTCCCCGTCAGGAGAAGATGTAGTGGCCGAGCTAAGGATGCCTAAATCAGCGGAGGGTGTCTGTCACCAGATTTCAGTTGATAGTAAGGAGCCCAACCCGCTCGAGGCTATCAAGGTTGTGTCGGACTTTCCGGACGTATTTCCCGAGGAGCTAATGGGCATGCCACCCGAGAGAAAAGTTGAATTTGCCATAGAGCTTATCCCTGGTACCGCCCCCATTTCCAAAAGAGCCTACCGAGTGTCTGGACCAGAATTGGTGGAACTCAAGAAGCAGATAGATGAGATGTTAGAGAAGGGTTACATCAGACCAAGTACCTCGCCTTGGGCCGCTCCGGTGTTGTTTGTAGAGAAGAAAGATGGTACCAAAAAGTTGTGCATAGACTACAGAGCCTTGAATGAAGTCACTGTCAAAAACAAGTACCCCCTGCCAAGGATAGAAGATTTGTTCGACCAGCTCAGAGGTGCCAGCGTATTCTCGAAGATAGATCTGAGATCATGTTACCATCAACTCAGAATCCGACCCTCGGACATACCGAAGACGGCATTCATCACCAAGTACGGGTTATATGAATTCACAGTTATGTCCTTTGGTTTGACAAATGCGCCAGCCTTCTTTATGTATCTGATGAACAGCGTGTTCATGGACTATTTAGACAAGTTTGTGGTAGTGTTCATCGATGATATTCTCATATACTCTCAAAGTGAGGAAGATCATGTAGAGCATTTGAAGATGGTATTGCAAAGACTTCGAGAGCATCAGTTGTATGCCAAGCTGGGCAAATGCGAGTTCTGGATTCATGAAGTCCTATTTCTGGGTCACATAATAAACCAAGATGGGCTAGCTATGGATCCAAAGAAAGTAGCAGACATTCTGAACTGGAAAGCACCGAAGGATGTTCATGGAATCAAGAGCTTCATTGGAATGGCCGGATATTATAGGCGTTTCATCGAAGGCTTTTCAAAGATTGCTAGACCAATGACAGCGTTGCTAGCGAAGAAAGTTGAGTTTAAGTGGACCCAAAAGTGCCAAGAGGCATTTGAGGAACTGAAGAATAGATTGACTACAGCACCTGTATTAGTCCTGCCTGATGTTCACAAGCCATTCTCGGTGTATTGCGATGCTTCCTACACCGGATTGGGATGTGTGCTAATGCAAGAAGGAAAAGTTGTAGCATACTCATCTCGACAGCTGAAGATTCATGAGAAAAATTACCCCACACACGACCTAGAGTTGGCAGCAGTGGTTCATGCTTTAAAGACATGGAGACATTACCTGTATGGGCAGAAGTGTGACATCTACACAGATCACAAGAGTCTGAAATACATATTCACCCAGTCAGAGTTGAACATGAGACAGCGAAGATGGTTAGAATTGATCAAAGACTATGAGTTGGAGATACATTACCATCCAGGCAAAGCCAATGTTGTTGCAGATGCTCTGAGCAAGAAGAGTCAAGTTAATATGATGGCTACGTACCCAATGCCATATGAGTTAGCCAAGGAGTTCGACAGACTGAGTCTTGGTTTTCTGAACAGTACACAAGGAGTAACAGTGGAATTAGAGCCCACCCTAGAGCGGGAGATCAAAGAAGGGCAAAAGGATGATGAAAACATCAACAAGATCCGGCAGTTGATCTTGGAAGGAAGGGGCAAAGACTTTCGAGAGGATGAAAAGGGAGTAATATGGTTCAAGGACCGACTGTGTGTTCCCAACATCAAACCTATTTGGGAACTGATCCTCAAGGAAGCTCATGAGACAGCCTACTCCATACACCCTGGAAGTGAAAAGATGTATCAGGATCTAAAAAGGAGGTTTTGGTGGTATGGCATGAAAAGAGAAATTGCAGAATATGTCGCCATCTGTGATAGCTGTCAAAGAAACAAAGCAGAGCATCAGAGGCCCGCCGGACTGTTGCAGCCATTGCAGATCCCTCACTGGAAGTGGGATGAGATCGGGATGGATTTTATAGTTGGCCTACCTCGTACCCGGGCCGGCTATGATTCCATCTGGGTGGTTGTGGACCGCTTAACAAAGGTGGCCCATTTCATACCTGTGAAGACCACATACACCGGAGCAACGTTAGCTGAGTTATACATGTCACGGATAGTCTGCCTTCATGGTGTGCCGAAGAAGATAGTGTCAGATCGAGGAACACAGTTCACCTCTCATTTTTGGCAGCAGCTACAAGAAGCTTTGGGCACCCATTTGAACTTCAGCTCGGCTTATCACCCGTAGACAGACGGTCAGACTGAAAGAACTAATCAGATCCTAGAAGATATGCTGAGAGCCTATGCGTTGCAAGACAAGTCAGGATGGGACAAAAGGTTACCTTATGCAGAATTCTCCTACAACAATAGCTATCAGGCTAGCTTGAAGATGTCACCGTTTCAGGCACTCTATGGACGGAGTTGTAGGACTCCGCTGCATTGGGACCAGCCTGGAGAGAGACAAGTGTTTGGCCCCGACATTTTGCTTGAAGCCGAAGAGAATATCAAAATGGTTCGGGAGAATCTGAAGATAGCACAATCAAGGCAGCGAAGCTACGCGGACAGAAGGAGGAGAGAACTGAGTTTTGAAGTGGGAGATTACGTCTATCTGAAGGTGTCACCTATCAGGGGAGTCAGAAGGTTCGGAGTTAAAGGCAAGTTAGCACCCCGGTATGTTGGACCATATCAGATTCAAGCAAAGCGTGGAGAAGTGGCTTACCAACTCAACCTACCAGAAAGTTTGTCGGCAGTGCACAACGTGTTCCACGTGTCGCAATTGAAGAAGTGTCTGCGAGTACCAGAAGAACAGTTGCCAGTGGAGGGTTTGGAAGTCCAGGAGGATCTGACATACATAGAGAAGCCAACGCAGATTCTGGAGTTTGCAGACAGAGTCACCCAGAGGAACACCATCAGAATGTGCAAAGTCAGATGGGGTCACCACTCGGAGGAAGAAGCAACCTGGGAACGAGAAGATGATCTGAAGGCCAAATACCCTGAACTCTTTACTGACCAACCTTGAATCTCGAGGTGAGATTCTTTTAAGGGGGATAGGTTTGTAACACCCTGAATTTGGGGGTATAAAATTTCTTTGCTCATATTCACAAATTCAGGTGTTACTTCCCTTTTCTCATCTTCCCCTAATCTCCTCTTTCTCATTTCTATAGGAAAAGAGTGGTTATTCTTATTTGTAATTATAATTTAGTAGGCTAAACTCCAAGGGAGTATGAAAAGTTGCATCATGTTGAACCCTAGATTTCACTTTCGTTTGGTGCATAATCCTTAGAAATGCTAATTTGAATTTGTGGCTTATTTGGATTTGAATCAAAGAAAGTAAATAAAAAGAAAAGAGAAAACAAATGCCAGAATAAAAGAAAAAGGGAAAGAAGCCCAACCCTGCCCCCCCCCTCGGCCTTTCGGCCCAGCCAGCCCAATCCCGCGCGCGCGCCTCTCCCCCCCTTCTCTCTCTGCCCTGGCGGGCCCGCCCGTCAGCGCGGCCGCCTTCTCCGCGCCCGCGCCCGCTTTCCTCTCTCTCTGCTCGCGGGCCCGGGCTGTCAGCTCCGTCATCCCCGCGTAACCGCCGCCCGAGCTGCGCGTTGCCGCGGTCTCCGCGCCCACGTCGCGCGTGGAGCTCGCAACCGCCCCGCCCCCGGCCACTTGAGCCCAGAACCCCGCTCGCCCTCTCCCCCTCCCTCATTTGCGCACCTGCAGGCCCCTCTCTCACCTCCCCCACGCTGCGCGCACGCCAGAGCGCCACAGCCATTAACCGCCGCCGTCCCGAGCTCGTTTCCCCGTCGCCGTTGGAGCTCCGCCGTGCCCTCAGCCATGGTGAGCTCCGCCCCGACGTCCGCAACCCGGGACGCGCTCCAATTTCCCCTCCCCCTCCCCGAATCACTCTGCCCGCGCTCACCGCTGTTCTCTGCGCAGCCGCCGAGGTCCGCCATCGTCGACCAGAGCCGTCGCCGCGCCTTCGCCGCCACCGAGGAGTCGCCGGAGCCCGCCTTGAGGTAAGGAACCTCTCCCGCCCCCTCCCGACCTTTGTATTGCTCCCTGCTGTGCTTAATTGCTCGCCGGAGTCCCATAGCGCCGCCGCTGAGCCGCTGAGCCGTGGACCGCCCCCTCCGGTGCCCCTGCCCCGACCTAGCCCCCACCAGAAGACTCCCCGCGCCCTCCCTAACCTCCCCGGCCGTCCAGGTCGCCCCAAAGACCCGCAGGGCCCCCGCGCCCCTCGTCTCCGGCGAGTTCTCCGCCGCGGGGACGAGCGCCGCCGCCTCTGCTAGCCGTAGGAGAGGCCAAGGCCGGCCACCCGATCCCCGCCGTCCATCCCAGATCGCACGGCCCCGTTTCAATTAGGCCGAGCCCAACCCTAGCCGTTCGCCTGAGATCCAACGGCCCAGAGCCGTTTCCCCCGCGCCCCGCCTCCCTGCCAATTGGGCCCCGCCTGTCAGCCCGCCGCCCCGCGCTGCCGCCTGGCCCCGCCTGTCAGCCCGCCGCCCCGCGCTGCCAATTGGGCCCCGCCTGTCAGCCCGCCGCCCCGCGCTGCCCGCCTGGCCCCGCCTGTCAGCCCGCCGCCCCGCGCTGCCGCCTGGCCCCGCCTGTCAGCCCGTTGCCCCGCGCTGCCCGCCTGGCCCCGCCTGTCAGCCGCTCAGGCCGCCGCGCGCTCGCGCGCCCGCCCGCGGATTTAATCTCGGGCGTCGATCCGAGATCCAACGGCCGTAGGAGCCCGATACCCCTTCGCCCGCGCAGCTTCTTAAAGAGACCCCCGGTTTTCTGAAATTTAACCCGCCGTCCCTGGATTCTCGCAGTTAGGTCCTCGGACCTTTTATTTAATTCAAAATAAGTATTTAGGGTATATTTTTAATCCCTAAACTTGTAAAATTCATAACTTTTTCATATGAACTCCAAATTAGGTGCTTCAAATTGCAAAATGCTCATAGTATTTTTGTCTACCTATTTAACCAATGTTTCCCTGCTGTTTTTATGTCCCAATTAATAGTTGATCATTAGGATAAGATTAAGGTTATTGGAACCCCTATTTGAGATAAATAAAAGATAGAAGACTTTAATAAAAGTGGGAGCACCTAAGTTTATGGACTTAAAATCATGTAATGATTTAACCCCACCACTAACTTAGACCTGATTAGTGGATAATGAATCATTTTGTATAGTCCTCTACCCTAGACCTAGGGAACACCAGAGTGCCTATCCTTTTCTATTATGAACTTGTGATCCCTCTGCTGCATATGTTTGGTATATGGCTTTTGTTTGTTATTTCCCAAGTGCATAGTGTGAATGATTACTTTACGTAGACAACGAGCAGTCTGTGTTTCCCGAGGAAGTTGCAGAGGAAGTTCCTAATCAACAGTTTGGTGAAGGCAAGTGTCCTCTGACCCATTATGTCCTATTCACTTATAACTTACTATCCCGCATTACTTACTTGAAACCTAAGGATTGACTAGCTTTACACTTTACTTTATCCTTGATGACCTTATGGTTAGCATTCTGCTATTGCCTTAACTTAATCAATGAACATGATGTGACTATTTATGATACTGTTACCCTGATGATGTTGATGATCTTGTGATACTATAGGGGGCTCAGGCTGTTTCCTGAGTACCTCTCCGTAAGGACCTGTTCGTTGAGAGACCACCCGGGATAACAGTGCAGCCATGAGGGTGAAATGGGATGCCCTTAGCTAATTAATTAGAGGAACTAGAGGTGTAGTTGCTTAGCCGTCGTGCCGTCAATGGGGTCCAGGCACAGTGCTTGCTCTGCCGAGGCTGAGTGCCGAGGTTCTTTCGTTTTGCTTTTTGTTAGTCACTCTCCTGCGGGGAGGGGTACTGTGTTTATCAAACTGGAGAAACCTAACGGGCAGCTATGATCTCTAGGGAATCTTTGTAAAAGCTACGTAGTGATGCCCTGCCGGACCACCTAGGTAGTGGTCAATGGGGATTAGCTCTCCCCGGGTAGAAAGGGAATCATGACTCATGGGTAAAGTGTGCGGCCTCTGCAGAGGGTAGTGAAACTGATATATCAGCCGTGCTCACGGTTAAGAGCAGCCTTGGGATCCTCTTTGATTAGAGATACAGATGGTTCGAGATACAAGGATTATGTTATGGTTTTGGATCGAATATGATGATGTTGTTCCTCGATGAGGAAATGGTTCATGGGTTGGTTAATGCTAAAATCTGGCTTCTACTAATGATAAATACCTGACCAACTAAAAGCAACTGCTTGAGCCTAACCCCACATAAAGCTAGTCCACTTCAGCCAAACGGGACATTTGCTGAGTACGTTGATGTGTACTCATCCTTGCTTTACCACAAAACACCAGGTTGTCCCCATTGCAACCACTGCTCAGGAGAAGACGAAGTCGTGGAAGGAGACTTCCAGGAGTTCCAAGATTACGACGAGTTTTAGGTGTGGGTTGGCGACAACCCCCAGTCAGCTGCCTGTGAAGGCCTTATCTTTACTGCGTTTCGCTAGCACTTTGATTTACCTGTTAAGACGATGACTATGTGGATGTCTATGACTCTGTGATGTAATAAGTTAATACTCTTTTAAGTTATTATTCGAGCAATGTGCATTGATGTTCATTTATGTAATCGCTGTGTACGTGAGTTCTGATCCTGGCACGTACATAGTTCGCACTTGGTTTGCCTTCCAAAACTGGGTGTGACATAAGTGGTATCAAAGCGGGTGTGACACTTCGCCCCGCACTCACCCTCTCCGGCCAGCCACTTTCCCTTAGCTCCGGCGAGCTTATTTTCCGCCCGCCATTGCCGCCAGAGCTTCGGCCACCGTGGCCAGCTCCCTCCAGCCACCCCCAAGTCAAGCCAGTGCTTCGGCTAGCTCCACCAGTAGCCCGTGAAGCTTGCCAAGCCCTCAGACCCGGCCAGACTTCACCGGAGGCCCGAGATCGACCTCACCGGACTTCGGTCTTCCGCCGCCGCGCGTAGACCGAGTTATCCAGTGAGTCTCCGCCCAATTCCTTGCGCTCGTGTCATCTCTGGCATCCCGTGAACCTCTCTGACCCGTCTAATTGAACTATCTCGCCGTGACCAGGCCGGTCTCCTCGCCGCCGACGAGAATCCCCGCCTGCGTGCGTGGACCGACCGACTCCGGCCATCTCCAGCGGCGACCCGCACATCGTTGTGATCCTCGAGACCTCCCCTTCATCCTCGACCACTTCACCGGAGCAATCTCGCCGCCGGTAAGCCCTCCGCCCTTTTCTTCCGCCGTGGTTACTGTTAAGGTAGAAGAAGGACCTCGGGTTAGGATTGGTAGAACCCGAGGGGTTTTCTGTAACGTCAGTGACTCATGTGAATAGTAGCTTAAGGACTGATTCGCGAGGAAAATTTAAAAACCCGCCAGGGACCCCAGTGCAAAGTGGATTTTCATTAAACCAATTCTGTTATTCTTTTTAAAATAACCAGAGAACTTAGAAAAACCATAACTTGATGAATTCTTCATAAAAAGTTGTCAAACCAATTTTGCTAAATCCTAAATTTTATGAACTATCATTTAAAAATGATAAACCCTATGCTTTCTGTTCTAAATTTTTGAGTTTAAAATTAAAAACAGAAACCCACCAAACCCTGGTTAATTAAGGAAAATTAGTTTTTCTTCTGTACTAAACTTAAGAAAATTTGTGGGTATTCAAACCTCATTTAGACACTGTTTAAAATTAGTGGGAACCCTAGCACTGGAAAATATAATGTAGTTATTCATTTAAAGCTGTTTTGTCCAAAACTTAGAGAAAATCAGAAAGGCATTAGAAATTAATGAACAATGATTAAAATTATTTTTCCTAGTTTACTTATGTAACAGAGAACCTAGGAAAAATACAGAGACAATTAATTTGAACCAGTTTTAAATTAAAGTGATTTAATTAAGCCTTATATAGACTGAAAATCAATTATTAGAGATATAAAACTATACCCAAAATGGATAATAAAATTCCAGTAAGCTTACAACCACTAGAGCCCCACTACAAAAATAAAGAGCACCTCAGCCCAACTTTTTAAGTAAGGAAAATAAATGTAAAGTGATAATAAGGCATTTTTCCAATAATTCTTGAATAACCCCTAATAATGCAATAATGGGCAACCAAAAGTTTGCTAAGTCCATAATGAGATGAACTACCAATGAAAAATACAAACCTATGAAAAAGAAGCAAACCCATACCCATTGCTAAGGATTTAAGAGAAAGGCCACTTAATTCAAATAATGCATACCACCCTTTCCCTTAAGCAAATAGATGCCAAACTTCCGAATGATTGCTCTTGCACAAAACAATAACTAAGAAAAATGAGAACTTTGTTGTTTGATATTTTTCAAATATAGTGGTAGTAGAAAGCATCTATTTGGCTAGAAACTTGAGAAAACCATAGAAAAATAATTAAAAGGTATTAATGCCTAGAAATTTGTATCAAGTCATGTTACAACACCTAAAAGCCAGCAAAAATAAGTTTTAGAGAATTACCCACTGTTAAATAATAGTTGTAGTTCAAAGCACCCCTTCTACCCTAGAATTTAATGATTTTGTCCAGAGAAAACTATTCACTTTCTGATCCCCAAGTTTTGAGAAAAAGAATCAAACACCAGTACCCAACCACTGTAATTTTTGCAGAATTTTTAGAATTTTATAAAAGCAACTTGTAGTTCAACCTACTCCAAAACATTAAAGGAATAAAAAGAAAAGGAAAGAAGACATAAGCCTCACCCTATTAAGCTTATCTTGAACACTTGTTAACTCTCACTAAAAGCTTAAAAGGAATTCAGTGGAACCCCAAAAATAAACCTCCCACTTACCTAAGTTTAAAACCAATTTATCGAGTATACCACTAAAAGGGCCTTACATAAGTAAAGTTAACCTTGTTTAACTCAGAAAGATCATACACCCTTAAGTTGTAATTTCTAAAAGCACATATCATATCATGCATATATCTTACGCATTGCATTCATTAGATTGTAATCTTGCCGACGGAGAGTACGTGCTCATCCCTGAGCAAGGACCTATCCAAGAGGAGGACCAGGAGCAGGCTTCAGAGGCTGCTATTGAGGATCTCCCCGCAGCCCCAGCAATTGAAGGCAAGCCCCGGTTTTATGCATAACCATGTTATTATATGCTATTTTACTACACTTATTGCTTGTAGGATTGTAATGTGCACTTAAGTGTAGGAGTTGCTTGAAACCTCTAGTTGCATGAACTTAGGATTCCTTTTCGAGATGAATACTAGTATGCTAGGTCGAGTAGCTGCTTGCTAATCAGGACTCGGTAGAAGTCGAGTGATTTTTCTAGCACTCGCGCGAGGTCAGGAATTGATTGTATTCATCTTGATAACGGGGTATATATACATATTGGTTTATGGACTCGGATCCAGAAAGGATGTCTTGTCCATGAGACGGGAAAAAGGATTAAGGATTAATGTGTGGATACCTGAGTCAAGCTTTTGAACGTATTAAGCACATGCCAGGAAAAATGGTAACCGGTAAACCTAGTACCTGAGTGAAGCCGGGCGCGGACTTTATCCCTCATGCGACCTGAGACTGGGTCTCCCATGCTAGCTATGGTGGGTACAAGTGCGGTCACTGCACGGCGGCAGCCGGGGTCAGTGGAGCATTGTATGCCAAGGCGGTGAGGCCTGGACGCAAACGGGGAATCGATGGGGACGGTTGTCTTGTGCAGGGTCGGAGTACCCTGACATGCCATGTGTTTAGGTTTACCTTGCAAGGTTAAAACTCGATTCGAATCGTCTGCTTCTCGTAGCTAATGAGACTGCTTGATTCCTTGTACTGCATCGAGTAAGAAGTGAAATGTGGTTACATGAGATAACTTGTTGTTTGAATTAAATGATTGTTACCATGTATGCTTAGAAGGAGCAAATCTAGCTAAGTTAATGATGATAGAATTGGAAAAGCTAAAAATTGATTTTAGAAACAGCTAGTGCTTTTGGCAAAACAAACCCCTCAGCCAAACAGCTGCATAGTCTAGAGGTAGAGGAGTAGACTCCTCACACCGGGTAAGTCTAGCTGAGTATTAGTATACTCAGCCTTGCTTGTGGCACAATTTTTGCAGGTACCATGCAGGAAATGGTTGATGGTGTGACTTGGCCTACCACCCTGCCACCGGGTTGGACGGTCGAGTGGGACGTTGCTCCAGCAGGAGAGGAGCACGAGGAGTAGTGGGCTAGGCCTTGCCCATTCCCTCGATACCGACGACATCGTTTATCCGCTGCACCTTCATTCATGAACCCTTATTTGCTACTTGAAAAACTCTGATCTATGTAATAACTCAGCACTTAATTTAAGGTTTCCTGTTTTATTGTATTTCTTCTGTGACTCACCTTCGAGTGAGATTGTGGAATTTGATCCTGGTTAAGTGGCTTCATCAGACTAGATCTGAGGGACTGACTGGTTATTCCGATTTAAGTGTGTTACGGCCCCTGAGGCGTGACTTAGGCACTTAAGCTGGAATAATTCGGGTGGTTCTGCCACAGGCATCGAGCGAAGGGTGGCGTCTCCGCCTTCGCCCCAACATTTGCCCTCCGAGGGACCAGTTCGACTAAGTCATCTGGTGCCGAAGACGTCGCTAGATGGTGGAGACGCTGCCCTCGCTCGAAGTGGTTCCGTGGGGGTTTTTGACATGATCGTTGATTGACGCTGCACTGTTGGATTGCGGGTTTCCCGAAGCATCGCGCCCCGTGTATAAAAGGGGGCGGGGCGGCGCCTTTTGAACTTTATCTCTCCGCGCGCCGTGAAAACCCTAACCTCCTTTTCAAACCGCCCGCTTGCTCGTCTGCCCTCCTTGCTCTTGCTCGCCGGAGATCTGGCTCGTGTGAAACAGACCGCCCGCCGCCGCCGACGGTACGTAGCCATGCCGTCCTCTTCTTCTGCTGCTGATACGCCACCGGCCGACAAGTCATCCGAGGAGATGCTGAGCAGTGTGGCGGCGGTGGAATTGCATCTCGGCGACACAGTGGAATTCGGCGTGTCGTGGATATCCTCGGTCCGCGTGCAAGACATGCAACAGCTTGGGTATTTTGGCGGCGGAGTGGCGCGTGTGCTGGGGGCAGAGGAGGTCCCCGAGCCAGAAGGCGAGCTGATCATCTTCGAGGCGTTTTTCGCTGCTAGCCTTCGTCTGCCCACGCACCGGTTCGTGGGAGTGGTTCTGCGCAGATTCGAAGTCCAGGTCCACCAATTAACACCGAATGCCGTGGTGGCCCTGGCAAAGTATGTCTGGGCGACGACTTCGTACGGCGGGCAGCCCTCGGTCGAAGTCTTCGCGAAGCATTATTGTCTGCACTGGCAGAAAAGGAAAATCGGAAATAAGATTGCTCAATTTGGTTCATGCACGTTTACGCCGAAGACGGGCAAGACTTCGATGGAAGTCGTTGAGTTAGTTCCCTATGCCCGCAACAAATGGGGGCAACTGGTGGGATTTTTGGTTCTATGTTGCCGAAGGCACAATCGAAGACCATCCGGGGCTCCCTGTAGCCGAGATGTGTTCGCATTATTACTCAGCGTACCCGCAGTTTGAAGTGGCGGAGGAGGATGCAGACGAAGGGGCCCTGCGATGCGCGGCCGATCTGAGTAGCGGGCGCGATCTGGTTGAGGAGTTTGTCGCGTATGGGGTGTGGCCCTTGGCGCGTGGCTGGGCGCTGGGCGAAGTATGCCCTCGCCAGATGCCTTCCCGTGGCGGGATGCTGGTGCGTAGTCCCGCCTTCGCACTGGATTTGTGTGGCCGAGATCCCGCTGCATTTGTGCGTGATGCGGAGGATGGGGCGGTGCGGATTGTTGGTCGCTACGTGCCGAAGATGGAGGGCCAGCGTAGTTGGGATATACGCGGATGCAACGATCGGTTGAATAGGGTCTTTGAGCTGAACCGTCTGCCGTATGGCGGTTATCCCAGGCAAGACAATGCCGACCGCCGCAGGAAAAAACCGGCGGCAGAGACTGAAGACGACCCCGCGCCGGCGGCCACCCCATCCACTAAGAAGAGGAAGCTAGGTACTGCGATGGGAGGGCTGGGGGTCTCCGATAGTTTTGCTATGGAGCTGATGGGGACATGCGCGGCCCCCGGGGGAAGGATGTCTTCGCCCGAGCTCCGGGAGTCTTTGGCGCGGAAGCTGAAGGTTACCGAGGGTTGGTGGCATAAGAATGTTCCTATCCCTCGCGCGGCCGGCGAAGACTTTTTTACATCTCGCATGGTTCGTGAATTGAGAGTGTTTCCTTATGGGCGGAATATTGTTGCTGTTGTGTTGGCAGTGATGAACAAGGATCGTCAGGAAGCTGCGCAAAAGCGTCAGGCGGTCATCAGGCTGCCCGAGGCTAGGCCGAAGAGGGCGCGGGGGGCTGCGAAGGCTACCATCCCCGGCGGTAGCCAGCCGACGCTGGCGGCGAAGTCGGCCGCCCCCGGATCCAGCGAGGTGCCGGTTGTCTTGAAGGCAGCCGGCGCTGGCGGAGCCAAGTCTGACTCTGCCGGAGCCGCGAAGGCCCGAGAGTTGCCTTCGCCGGGGAAGCGCATTGCCGACTTTGGCACTAATATCAGTGTGGATGATTATCTCACTGGTAAGTCGTTGGCCCGAGAGCTTTTTTTATTGTTAGCACGTTGCAGGATCGGGCGAGGGGCAACTTCTTGTTGTTCCGCCTGCGGTGGCGACCGGTGTCTGCCACGGTGCCCGGGGCGAAGGGTGGCGCGCTCAGCGCTGGCGGTGAGATTTAGGCGCTCACCACTGTCAAAGACGAAGCAGGCACTGTGTCCCACCGGCTGAGGGAGGCGTCGCAGCGGCTAAGTCAGGTAGGTGGTGCTAGACTTCGGTTTTTACCGTTTTCGTTGGGATTGTGGTCTTATGTTTGTCCTTTAGGCGGCTGACTTCGCTGACCGCGTGGCGTCGGGGGCCCTTACGGCTGTTGTGTCTGCCGAAGTCGAGAGACTTCGGGCGCAGCATGCTGACGCCGTCCGGGAAAAATCGGCCGCCGATAGCAAGTGCCGCAAGCTGTCGGAGAAGGTGGCCGCGCTGGAGGGCGAGAGGACTAACCTCCGGCGCCAGCTGGCGGAGGAGAGGAGGGAGGCTAATCAGGCCCTCGCCAAAGCGTAGTCGGCGCAGGCGGAGGCCAACCTGGCACGGGTGGAGGGTAGCCTTGCCAGCCAGCGCGCCGAGGAGTGGGAGACACGGTTCAACGCCCTGCAATCCCGCATGGAGAGGGCTGAGGCTTCGATGCGCTCAGAAGTTGAGCGGACGCGCAAGCAGCTCATGGACTCATACCGTGAGCTGGGCGCGCGGACCGCTGACTTCGAAGTGCCCGACCGAGAGTCAGGCCTTCGCTGCCTCGAGTGGCTGCAGGAGGAGTTGTTGGCGCTCCCGACCATTGTGGAAGGATTTATGTCCTTTGCCTCCCTGGTCACCTGCGAAGGGGCAATGAACGCTCTGTCCCGCGAAGGATGCAGCCACTACGAGGTCTTCGACCGATCTGATGAGGATTTCGAGCACGAGATTTACAAGGTCGAGGACCCTGTGGTGAAGGAATCCATGGGAGCCCTCTTCGACCGGATATGGGGCCCCCACGGTCGGGAGGTGGTGAGGGAGCGGTCCGACCGGGCGAGGGATCAGGTAATGTTTATCTTTCGTTTATTGCTGTTGAATGTGGGTTATACGTGGGCTTGCTAAATCAGTGTTGTGTTGCAGGCGGCGCGTGACGAGAAAGTGGAGGACTTCGGGGTTTTGGACAGCGCGCCGCCTGAAGCGGAGTCGACCCCGGCGCCGCCCCCAGAAACCGCCGAAGGCTCTCCCGCTGCCCCTGCGGCTGCTGTGATCGAAGGCGGCTCGTCGCCAACTTTTGCGCCGAGGGTTGAGGATTCCCCGAAGACGGCGACGGAGCTGGCAGCGGGGATCCCACGGCGACAGGGGCTTCGCAGGTGGCTTAGTGGGTTTGGGTAGTTAGGGAATTTTGTATATGCTGCTGAACCTTGGTTGCTGCGCAGGTTCAAGATTTTGGGCCTGCGCACGCAAACGCTACTGCTAATTTTTTGGCGGCTTCGACCGTGGATGCCGGGAATGAATCGGGTGAGACTGCTTCTAAGTGTTCTGATTTTGGTGACTCTGGGAGTTCGGTTGAGTGGACGGAAGAGTCGTCGGACGAGGACTTGGATTATTTTGCGGCCTTGGATGTGGCAGCGGTGGAGGTTTTGCCGCGTGCTGCGGATGCTGGAGTTGTGCTTGGTCCTAGCGCTGGGCGTAGGCAGCGAAGGGCGGTTGCGAAGCGTAGAGTGAGTGAGGCGGATGGGGGTCGGCTTCGTTTGGGCGGTGCTGACAAGCAGGAATTGTTGTACTTGCCGGCCGCTGCGAGTGTAGGTGAGGGGGAGTTGTGAAGTCTTTTTGAGGGCGAGGAGCTTAGGATAATGCTTTTTAACTATAGGGAGATGGGAATCATTCCGAAGGTTGAACCGATGTAAAGTGTGATGCCCTCGCTGTACATGTGTAACTGTGATTTGTATGATGAGGCTGTGTGCCTGCGCGCATCCGGCTATGCTTATAAAGGCGTTGTGCGCTTGGTTTTGTGTGTTTATTGAGTCAGTCCGGCGCGCCTGTAGTCGGTCTTCGCGCGAACAGTTTGGTGTAGGGTTTAGCACGGGTAGTCTTTTGAGGGAGACTTCGATTATTCGCGTTTGTTGTGCTAGTCCGGTTGCACCCTTGGGCGACTTTTGCTCGGATAGACTTCGAATTTGTGCACTTGTTGTGCTAGTCCGGCTGCACCCTTAGGCGACTTTTGCTCGGATAGACTTCGAATTTGCGCACTTGTTGTGCTAGTCCGGCTGCACCCTTAGGCGACTTTTGCTCAGATAGACTTCGAATTTGCGCACTTGTTGTGCTAGTCCGGCTGCACCCTTAGGCGACTTTTGCACGGATAGTCTTTTGAGAAGACTTCGAATTTGCGCACTTGTTGTGCTAGTCCGGCTGCACCCTTAGGCGACTTTTGCATGGACTGTCGCACACGAGGGTAGCCATCGCTGCCCCTCGCGGTGACTTTTGTGTCGGTCGAATGTCGAAGACCGTTTATGCGGTCTTTTTCGACTTAGTTTTTGCGGGGGATTTTTCACTTGTATATTACATGACTCCGCCTCATTAAAAACCTCACCCCCTGGGAGGAAAAGAGTGCGGGCCAGAATAAAATTGTTTTTGCGAATTACAAGGGTGAGCTGGCCCTGAGGAATCAAAAAAAAACTTGCGGAGATTGTCAATGTTCCAAGAATGCTCCAAATCCTCGTCGGATGGCGTTGCGAGCCTGTATGAGCTGGGGGATGCCTTCGTCTTGACGATGAAAGGGCCCTCCCACTTGGGCTCCAGTTTGCCCCGGGACTCTGTCCGCGCTGTCCGGATGAGTACGAGGTCTCCTTCGCTAAATTCCCTTGGGATGACTACATGGTCGCGCCATGCTTTTGTTTGGGCCTGGTATTTGTTCAGAGCCTGTAGTGCGAAGACGCGGTCTCCATCGATGAGGTCCTTCGAAGTAGACTCGTCTACGTCGGGGACGGCCGATGCAACTGTCCGAGGTGACCCGTGTTTTATTTCTTGCGGAGTCATGGCCTCCGATCCGTAAAGGAGGCGGAAAGGGGTGAACCCAGTTGCTCTGCACTCAGTTGTGTTCAGCGCCAAGACCACTTCGGGTAATAGGTTGGGCCACCTGCCTTTTTTGTCGTCGAGGAGCATTTTCTTGACGGCTGTGAAAATTTTTCTGTTGGCACATTCCACGACTCCATTGGTTTGGGGGTGGTACACTGAGGCGAAGGCAAGCTTGGTGTCGATGGAGAAGTAGAAATCCTTGAAGTCTTGGCTATCGAATTGCTTGTCGTTATCGACTGTAAGTTCGGACGGGACTCCGAAGCGGCAAACAATATTTTGCCAGAAGAATTTATGGAGCATGGAGAAAATTTCTGACAGGCTTCGTAGGACCTTGTGACCCGATTTGCGGCGCAAATCATGGCGGGCCAGTAAAAACCTTGACGAATTACTTTTGCTGCTAGGGCCCTTGGCCCTGCGTGGGAGCTGCAAGTCCCACTGTGGACCTCGCGCAAAATTTAGATGCCTTCGGTCTCAGTGACGCACTTGAGCATCGGTTGGCTGACCCCCCTCTTGTAAAGTTGGCCTTCGATCAACGCGAAGTCCCGGCTTCGGTGTTTGAGGCGCTTTGCCTCGTTGATGTTAGTGGGATGATAGTACCCCTGCAGGAACAGGGTTATTGGTGCCCGCCAGTCTTCGGTCATGATAAGGTTGACTATGCGGTGACCCTCGCTGTCATTTGTTATTTGGAGTCCCTCTGGGCTGCGGACGGCTGGCGTGCCGATGACATGGTAGAACACGTCGGAGGGTAGGGCCGTGTTGCAGGCCGAGTTGGCCTTCGCTCTGCATAAGCGCGATCTCTTGTTCAAGCTCCAGTGCCTTCTGCTCTTCGTCGCGTATCATCTGTCGCACCTTGGCTTGCGCAGACACACACTGGCGCTTGGCCTCGAGGATCTCTTTTTGCCTTTGGAGGTTGCGGTTCTTGATGCGCAGGGCGCACAGCTGTAGCTGCTCTTCGGCCGAAATGCCGATGAGTTCGCCATCCTCGGTGGCTTCCGCACCCTCTGGTGGAGCGAAGCCCGGGGGAGGCTGTTGTGGTCCTCCGGAGCTGCAGGTGTGGAGGCTGCCCTCGGTAGTGGGTTGCTCATTGCGCTGCTTCTTGTTGTTGGCGTCGTCTTCGCAGGGCTCTTGGAAGGTGTTGTCGACGAGGGTCTTGCCCTTTTTCTCGGCAAGCATTGCCGCCTTCGCGGCTTCGTGAGCTTTCGATGAGGTTCTCTTGGGTGCCATCGCGGGTGGTTTTTTCGTAGCACGAACGGTGGGCGCCAAATGTTGGGACTTGCTCTCCTGCACAAGTTAATCCAACGGGGGAGTGAAAGCGGTGTAAACGGGGCTACAGCTTGTGATGGCAATAGCTCTGTTAACCTAGCCCCTCAAGGGCACTGTGTGGGGGGTATTTATAGGTGTCTGAGTGCCCAGCGTCCAGTGTTAAGGACGCATGTGCCCTCAGGCACCTAGGTTATCCCCGGAATATTCCCTTAAAGCAGGGTTACAGATCGTAATTACAGGAAGACCTTTACAGATTAGGCTCGTAATGCGCAGCGGCCACGCAGGGCCTGTTACAATGGGCCGGATCACACGTGGGCCTCCGTGTTGGACGAGGTCGTGAGATGAGACGACCTCGTCACAGGTCTTCGTCGGCGACGTGTGGGACGAAGGGTAAGCCTACCCGTCGCCTTGCCTTCGTTGGTCCGGCGAGAGCGGCGAAGGCATCGAGCGAAGGGTGGCGTCTTCGCCTTCGCCCCAACACTTACTAAGAGTGGATCCTTAAAAATCCAGTTTTATTGTCAAGTAAGGTAACTTACCTATATCTAGATTTCTTGCTAACCTAGTTCAAACACTTATCCTGAACTAGCCAAGTTTTTAATCCATCCTTCATCTTTACTGGAGTTCTACGTATAGGGCAGTGACCAAGTCTTCATAACCGCGAAGGTACGGTGATCCGAATCGATTATACTCATCTGAGGATCTCCAATCACACGACATATGTAGCACTTAACCTTGCATATGTCAACCCGCCACCGGGGTTCTTAAGACTAGATCAGGTTCATGCAA
This sequence comes from Zea luxurians, assembly GCA_029449295.1. Classification (NCBI taxonomy): domain Eukaryota; kingdom Viridiplantae; phylum Streptophyta; class Magnoliopsida; order Poales; family Poaceae; genus Zea; species Zea luxurians. Next base: position 123,159,035 of record JAOPSE010000007.1, on the reverse strand, counting down.
ACCGAGAGCACAGATACACCACCGTCCAGCCTCTTGCCACGGAGGGTACACGCTACTCTCGCCACCGCTCCACGCCCATTTCGTGTTATCCTATTCTGGCCTTAGTCTGCTCGAGGCAAGGCTTACCCATGACGAGGCATGTGACCAGTTAAAGGGTCCTCGGTCATCAAGCCTACATCGACACGGTCCTTAATCGACTCAGACGGAGACACTACACCGAGACTCTCTTCTCGTGCAAGTCACCCGCCTGGTCTCAGCTTAATCATTTAAACCCAAAAACTTGGTACCTGGCAGAGGTACATCTTTTCGGATGTTGAATCCATCACGACCATGATGGATCCACCATCAAGTTTTATTTTCAAAAACATCCCTCCCACTTTGCCAATCATCATTTTGTAAAACAAAACCTTTTGTTTGGCTAGAGCAATACTAAGCATAATAAAAACCTTTTGTAAAACAGGGTATCAAGGAAGGTAATCAAAGATCAAGGAAGGTAATGCAGGAATTGTTTAAGCGTTCAACTCCTATCACCTAATGCATCAATCAAGTGAGAAAGATTTTAAATTCATCAAGGAAGGTGGCAAATGCATCGGGGCTTGCCTTCATTAGTAGGTGAGTCAGGCTCAGGCCCGCAGATGTCAAAGTAGAGACAAGTCCCCGCCTGAGATTCTAAAGGTGGTGTCTTCTCTTCGGTCACTTCAATCTCTTCTTCGTTTTCTAAACATAACCATACATATATGTATATAAGAATGAATGCCATGTAATGCTCATGAGAGTGCAAAGATAATAAGAACTTATTATCTAAGGTCTTGAATATAATTTTCCTTCATAGAACTCCGAGAACTTAGGGTTTCCGGAGTCAGTAAAGGAGTTCACAGGGCAGGGATGGGGTTTTGGGTTCTAGTTATCAAACAAGGTTCAAATCAACCCAAACTCTACCCAAGGCTTCTAAATAATATATAGAACTCATATAAAAAGTTTGGACATTTTTAGAATCACCATATGTTTTCTAAAAATCCAGAACTAATGGCTTAAACTAGTTTAAATGCCTTAAAATTCCTTATTTAATGTAAAAATCAAAAAACTATTTTTATTAAATACTATGGAAAATAAGAAGTCTAGGAAAATTGGTTTCACAATTTTAGAATTTTTTCACAATTTTCTACATATTTCTAAAGCTGGACAGAAAAAGAAAAGAAGAAAGTCTGAACAGTGTTGGGCTGAAATCAAACCCGGCGGCCTAGTCCAGAGGGGAAAAGTGCGCGCGCCCGCGCCCGCGCTGGCATCTTTACAGAAAGGGCCCTAGCTTACTAATTATTCCGACAGGGGTTCAAACACTATTGCATGAGTCACTGACGGTTTACACATAAGCCCTCTGGTTCCTAATTCTTCGCAGGGTGAAGTCCACGACGGCGTCGCGCATGGCCGAGCTCCGGCGAGCTCCTGAACTAGCCGATTGGGGCAACGACTAGGGTCTCCGAGCGACTAACACCTAATTGAATCCATCCCAAGCCTTTTCCCCAACTTAATTTCATCTATGGCCAATTGGTTTGCTCTGGCCACGGTGACCGTGAACATCACGGCTAACCCGTCGTGTTCCCGGTGACCAGAGGGTTCCCAGCCCAATTGCGTAGGTCGGCAAGCATCGTAGACTTGAGAGGAAGATTAAACAAGGGAGAGGGGAGGATGAACTGACCGGAAAGGGGGCTGGCCGCGGTGAGGTTAGTTCGCGGTAGCGGAAACCCGAATTGGGGAGAAACCAAAATTCAAGCTCCTAGATGCACGGTTGCTAACGATTCTTGGTGGCGAGGTGGGTGATGATGCTGCGGAGCCAGTGGAGGGCTCAATTTATAGGCGGCTTAGACGGTGGCGCTTAATTTGGTCGGACAGTGTGGGCGGCCGGAGATAAGGAAGATCATTGACTTCGCGAATCCGTGTCCACCGTCGTGGCAACCTCACCGGTGTTGATGAGACAGTGGTAGGGAGTCACGGCGATGCGGTGGAAAGGCAGAGCCACACGGCATAAGTCCAAGAGGCGGCGGTTCACCGGCGAGCTTATCGCTCCAGCCGCAAAGCAGAAGGGGAAGCCACAGTGAGTCACCGGAGTGACCTCCAGCTCACCGGCGGCGAGGATCCTTAACCCCGTGACGTTATCCATCCATCCCGAGTGCGAATCCTAGCACCGGTGACACGAATCACGGTGAGACTTCATTGGTGGTGAGATCTTTTGGTTTGATCCCAGCCAGGTACTGTACCATGGCAATCGTCATTCAGTCGACTGACAGAGCATCTTGGAGCACCATTTTCTCTAAATTTCTAATGACAACACAAGTCAAGCTCTGCAGCAAAATTGTAGAGCATTATACCAACTACAACATTGCTATATGGTGTTGCCACAAAAAGCCACTGCATCTGATTTGAAATTGGGCTTGAAGTTCAGGGCATCCATCTGTCAGTCTGATTTTCAGACCTAGTCAGCCTGACAGCCTGACTTTGGGCTTAATTATCTCCAAATTATTCTTAACAACTATGCTCACAACCTTAAGCAAAGTTGTTCTCCTATGATTGAGCTACAAACTTGATGTGGTGACCTAGGGCAAAAACCTTAGTATTTGAAAGTTACAAGACTCAAAAGTTGGGCTCACAAGTCTGAAATTCAGACTTAGAGTAAATTCTCAATTGGGGTCCTTTTTGCAATTCAATCCAAAACTTAGGGTTTGGCTTGTAAATCTTTCCAAATGTGAACCATGTGACTTTATATGCTTTATCAAGGTAGTTTTTACACTTTAGTCCAAATGTGCACAATTTTTGCACATAGGCCCCTAGGGTTTGAACTTAGGGTTTTCTAGGGTTCAAATGGGGTTTTTGGATATCTCAGGGGTATAAATGGGATTCAAGTTCATTTTTGGAAATATTTTATGACTATTTCCCTAAAGCCTTGAGGTTTTCTCAATTTGGTTAAGTTTTACCCCCTATAATCCCTATATAGGGTTAAGCTCCCTATCCAGGGTTCTATTTGCAAAATGCTATAACCATACAACTTGTTTGAAATTTTTACTTAGTAAATGCACTCTAGGTGTGTCAAACATATGCTATGCCAATGTTTATGATGCCATGCTCAAGTTTTAGTTGTAGTAACACTAGGGGTGTTACATCCTTCCCCCCATAAAAGAAAATGTGTCACATTTTTATTTCCTTATTTCTGGTACAAGGCAGGGGTGGTGTGGGGTTCACTCCTTTATTACAACAACTATACACACTTTACAAATTACATGAGGCTATAAAGCCTGGGAAATTCTTATCTAGAAAGTCTTGAGTTTCCCATGTAGCCTCATCTTCAAAATGTTGGTTCCACTGTATCTTATAGAACTTTAGAGTTTTTCTCCGGGTAACCCTGTCCTTTTGATCCAGGACCTGAATGGGATGTTCAGAATATGTCAAGTCTGGTTCAAGGACAACATCTGTCACTTCAATGGTTCGATCTGGTACCCGAAGACACTTCTTCAATTGTGACACATGGAACACATTATGTGTAGCAGACAAAGTTTCAGGGAGCTGCAGTCGATACGCCACTAGTCCACATTGCTCAAGTACAGGGAATGGACCAATGTACCTGGGTACAAGCTTCCCTTTTATCCCAAAACGTGATACACCCTTCATTGGTGAAACCTTCAGGTAGACATAGTCCCCTTTAAGAAAATACAAGGGCATTCGTTGTTTGTCTGCATAACTCTTCTGACGAGCTTGGGCTTTCTTCATATTATGAATTATTTTCTGAACCTTTTCTTCGGTTTCTTTCACCATATTAGGCCTAAAGAAGTATCTTTCACCAGGTTCAGACCAATTTAGCGGAGTACGACATTGTCATCCATATAAAGCTTCGAAAGGTGCCATCTTGATACATTCTTGATAGCTATTATTATATGAAAACTCCGCTAAAGGCAAGCATTCATCCCATTTTTGTGAGAAGTCCAGAACACATGCTCGCAGCATATCTTCAAGTATTTGATTAATCCTCTCAGTCTGCCCACTTGTTTGTGGATGATAGGCCGAACTGTGGAGCAATTTGGTACCCAGGGACTTATGAAGTTCTTCCCAGAATTTGGATACGAATTGAGGTCCACGATCCGACACTATAGTCTTCGGAATCCCGTGCAAACTGAGAATACGAGCAATATACAATTGGGCATAAACATCAACTGGGTGCACTGTTTTGACGGGTAGAAAATGAGCAACTTTCGTAAGCCGATCAACAATAACCCAGATAGAATCATACCCTTTTTCGGTCCTGGGCAATCCCACAATGAAGTCCATACTTATGTCTTCCCATTTCCATGTTGGTATGGGTAGAGACTGTAATGGACCGGCAGCTTTCAAATGTATGGCCTTGACACGTCTACAGGTGTCACATCTAGCCACATAGCGTGTAATCTCGATCTTCATCTTTGTCCACCAATAATGTTGCTTCAATTCTTGGTACATCTTAGTGCTTCTAGGATGAATAGAATAGCAACTAAGATGTGCTTCATCAAGAATTTGCTGGCGGATCTCTTCATTCTTTGGCACCACTATGCGGTTATTAAACCATACAATGCCCTGATCATCTTCTTTAAAACATTTGGCTTTTCTAGCCCTTATCTTCTCACGAATGTGTTTCATACCCTCATTATCCCTTTGAGCATCAATTATCCTTTGCAAAAGGACTGACTCAAGCTTTAGCTGACTTAGGGTTCCTTGTTGGACCATTCCCAGGTTTAGCTTCTCCATCTCCTGACATAATGTATTGTCAGAAGTCTTCACCATAAGACAGTGACAGGAAACCTTACGGCTAAGTGCATCTGCCACCACATTGGCCTTGCCTGGGTGATAATGAATTTCCAGTTCATAATCCTTAATAAGCTCAAGCCATCGTCTTTGCCTCATATTCAATTCTGACTGGGGGAAGATATACTCCAAGCTTTTATGATCTGTATAAATGTGACAGATATTACCCAGTAGATAATGACGCCAGATCTTTAGGGCATGAACCATAGCAGCTAGCTCCAGATCATGAGTTAGGTAATGCTCCTCATGTCGGCGCAACTGCCTTGAAGCACACGCAATTACTCGACCTTCTTGCATTAACACACAACCGAGTCCACTGCCTGATGCATCACAATATACATCAAAGGGCTTGGTGATATCTGGTTGAGCCAATACCGGAGCAGTGGTTAATAATGTCTTCAATTGCTCAAAAGCTTCATTACACTTAGAAGACCAATTGAATTTCATATCATTCTTCAATAAACTTGTGATTGGCTTCACAAGCTTAGAAAAATCTGGTATGAATCTGCGGTAATATCCTGCCAGTCCAAGGAAACTTCGGACTTGATGAACAGTGGTCAGGGGTTTCCACTCCAAAATGTCCTTGACTTTGCTGGGATCTACCGCAATCCCCCTGGCAGATAGAACATGTCCTAGACACTGAATATCCTCCAGCCAAAACGCGCATTTGCTGAACTTGGCATACAACTGATGTTCTCTCAGGCGTGTTAACACGATCCATAAATGTTGGGCGTGCTCCTCTTCATTTTTGGAATATATTAGAATATCGTCAATGAAGACCACCACAAACTTGTCCAACTCGGGCATGAATACCGAGTTCATCAAATACGTGAAGTGGGCAGGAGCATTTGTCAATCCGAAAGACATTACCAGATATTCAAATAACCCATACCGCGTAGTGAACGCGGTCTTTGGTATATCCTCGGGCCGAATACGGATCTGGTGATAGCCCGATCTGAGATCATTCTTGGAGAATACCCTCGCCCCAGTCAATTGATCAAATAAAATGTCAATCCTCGGAAGAGGGTACTTGTTCTTGATAGTGACCTCATTCAGGGGTCGATAATCCACACACATCCGTAAAGTTTGATCCTTCTTCTTGACGAATATGGTTGGACAACCCCATGGTGATGAGCTTGGCTGGATGAATCCTTTCTCAAGTAGATCTTGTAATTGAATCTTCAATTCTGCCAACTCATTCGGAGGCATACTGTACGATCTTCGAGAAATGGGAGCCATGCCGGGCTTCAGCTCAATTACAAACTCTACATCCCTTTCAGGTGGCAATCCAGGCAAATCTTCTGGAAAGACATCGGGAAACTCGCGTACTACCGGAATATCCTTGATTTCCGGTATAATGGCTTCATAAACTCTACCAGTAGCTTTGGTTGAAATGGGGATAGGCAAAAGAATTTCTTCTTGATTATGACTCAACCTGATAATTCTTTGATCAGTGTTGAGGGTTGCTTTATGCTTGGCCAACCAATTCATACCCAAAATAACATCTATGTCTTGGCCTTTCAGAATGATCATATTAGAAGGAAAGTCCCGTCCAGCCAAGGTTACGGGCACTTGATAGGCCACTTCTCTAGTAAAGATTTGTCCCCCAGGTGAGTGAATTTTAAATCCTTCTTTTGATTCATGGCATGAAATGCGATGTTGCTCCACAAATTTCTTGCTAATGAATGTATGCGAAGCACCAGAATCAAAGAGAATGGCTGCAGGATGATTGGCCACGAGGAACGTACCCATCATTACCGGCTCCCCGTCCGGTGTAGTGGCCACTTGTGTATAATAGATGTGTCCCGTCTTCTTGGTGTTTTTGCCCGAAGTATTTCCCTTGACTTTAGATGAATTCCCAGATCCTTGCTGGCTATTTGACTAGTTTTGCTTTGGATAAGGGCAATCCTTGATGAAATGTCCAGATTTGCCACAATTGAAACATCCAGTCGATGAGCTGGGCAGAGCAGGGAATCGAGTGCCTAGGGCACCCGGCTGACTTGGGGTAGTGGGGGCATTATTGGGACGAATAATTATTGGCTGCTTAAAAGGGAAGGAGGGTGCACGAGAGCGATTCTGGTTGGAAGGCCGGAGAACAAACCGTTGCCTTTTCACCAGGCCCTGACTAGGCCTGTCACCTCCAAATCCCTTGGATTTTTCGACACCTGCATACTTCGCTTCTACTGCCAATGCTGTACTGACAGCTCTTCCATAAGTAAGATCTATGCAGGTTGCCATATTTCTTTGTAGTCGATCATTTAAACCTCTCATAAAACAATTCTTCTTTTTCAGATCAGTGTTCACTTGATCGATTGCATACTGCGACAAATGATTGAACTTATTGAGATATTGATTAACAGTATCGCCTCCTTGCTTTAGCTTCATAAATTCTTCTTGCTTCATGTGAAGAACACCTTCGGGTATATAATGCTCACGGAAGGCCACCTTGAATTCTTCCCATGTTATTTGATGATTAGCTGGTTGAATGGCCACGAAATTTCCCCACCAGGTGCTGGTAGGGCCGCGCAGTTGCTGGGCTGCGAATAAAGGCTTCTGGGTCTCCGAACAGCGCAGAAGTTCGAATTTTTGCTCAATAACCCAAATCCATTCGTCAGCTTCTAACGGGTCTTCGGCTTTAACAAACAGGGGTGGACGTGTCTCTGAGAAGTCCAAGTAAGAAGTTTCGCGGGGCCCTATTGATAACCCCGCCCGCCTTGTTGCTGAAACTATTGACCCGCCATCTCTCTCAGAAAACGAGTATTATCAGCGGTCGCATTCACTAAGGCGGTAATCGCCTCGGCCAGTGTGGGAGGGACAGGAGGTGGGTTTGGGGTAGACTCCCTCCCACTGGAGGTTCCAGCCGCATCCTGCGATCGGGTCTTGGACGGCATCTGTGGCAACAAACATTTGGAAACAAATATAATATGCCAAAGACAAAACCATCCAATTTACATTACCAAAAAGAGTAATGTACAGACTCGATTTTTTTTACACAAGATACTTTACCCAGTATACAATAGCACTACCTATTATACAATAGTACAACCTACAATACACTACTTCTATTACTACAACTACACCACTATTCCTGCTTTTGGTTGCTCCTAGCAGCCTCGTCGTCGGGTGTGGGAGACCATTCATCGACCAGCCTCATAGAAGGAGGGGGTTTAAAAAGGTATAGCTCACCACCAAGCGCTTCTCCCGCAACGTGCAAGGGTCCATAGGTGCACTGAGATGTAGTTGCGAATACAGTACATGGACTTCCTCATGTAGGGTATTGCAATACGCTGCAGATTGTTAATGGCAGCGCTAAGTTCTTCGACTCGAGCTTGAGCCTTTGCTTCCTTAGCCCAAGCCACTGAACGAGACTATACCGCCCAATCAAGCACTAAATCTCGATCAACAAGCTGATCCTGCAGACGGCGGATGTAACCTCTTAATTCGTTTATCCTGTCGCCATCTGCGGCCCATATGCTGGTCCTGCGCTGCAGTTCCGTTTGAAGCTGATTCACGCGGGCTTCGAGATCCCCAATTGGATCGTTGCTTCCGCTACTACTATCCTCATCTCGTGGGGCAAGTTGATGACGAGGTACTCCAATTGGGCCAGTTGACTTACGCGCGGTCTTTCTCGTGTGCGACGGCATTTCTCTAGGGGAAATTTTATTAGTATAATTCTTAGCATGATGCATGTATAATTACAGAACCAACCTTAATTGATTCATGCCTTCTATACATTGCACTCCTCCTATCTGGTCTTTCATATAGATTCTTCAGATATGAGGGATAAGAATGGAAGAAATCTTTCTAGGTGAGTTTTTAGAAAATCCTTTTGAAGATGCCTCATAATATCTGCAAAGAAGGGCTTCTCTCCGATACCAGCTGTGATGGAACCTTCCAAGTTATTAGGCCCACCTACAGTTGTCCTTGTCCAATAGACATCAGACAACCCTGTAGATGTTCCTGAATCACTTGACAAGTTCGGTATCTTCTTTCTTACCTTTCCAGGAACGTTCACCCGTCTTGCAGACATTACTGAACATCGGAGATATAGAAATACGGAAGCGATTACATAAACTTACATTTATTTAGAAAGTAAGAGTAAGTTACTTATTACAGACTAGAGTTATAAAACGAGTGATGAGTATTATTACATTACCAAGGGAGGCAAAAACTCCTCCCGATAGTTCTTACATAAAAGTTTCTTATGGAGGACCCTGTCCTCCCGTAGCTTCACTCTTGTTTTTCTTCATTTGGAACCACCTTGGTACAAAAGCAACAAAAATCTGCTGCTTCCTCACCTAAAAACAACGAGGGAATAAACCCTGAGTATGGAATTACTCAGCAAGTCTTACCCATCTAAAAAAAGACTCTCAAGGGTATGCTGGTTATGAGGGAGTCAAGGTAAGGTATCTCAATATCAAAGACTCTGTTTTGCGTAAATGCTTACTAAGAGTGGATCCTTAAAAATCTAGTTTTATTGTCAAGTTAGGTAACTTACCTATATCTAGAGTTCATGCTAACCTAGTTCAAACACTTATCCTGAACTAGCCAAGTTTTTAATCCATCCTTCATCTTTACTAGAGTTCTATGTATAGGGCAGTGACCAAGTCTTCATAACCGCGAAGGTATGGCGATCCGAATCAATTATACTCAGCTGAGGATCTCCAATCACACGACATATGTAGCACTTAACCCTTGCATATGTCAACCCACCACCGGGGTTCTTAAGACCAGATCAGGTTCACGCAAACCGAGAGCACAGATACACCACCGTCCAGCCTCTTGCCACAGAGGGTACACGCTACTCTTGCCACCGCTCCATGCCCATTTCGTGTTATCTTATTCTGGCCTTAGTCTGCCTGAGGCAAGGCTTACCCATGACGAGGCATGTGACCAGTTAAAGGGTCCTCGGTCATCAAGCCTACATCGACACGGTCCTTAATTGACTCAGATGGAGACACTACACCGAGACTCTCTTCTCGTGCAAGTCACCCGCTCGGTCTCAGCTTAATCATTTAAACCCAAAAACTTGGTACCTGGCAGAGGTACATCTTTTCTAATGTTGAATCCATCACGGCCATGATGGATCCACCATCAAGTTTTATTTTCAAAAACATCCCTCCCACTTTGCCAATCATCATTTTGTAAAACAAAACCTTTGTTTGGCTAGAACAATACTAAGCATAATAAAAACCTTTTGTAAAATAGGGTATCAAGGAAGGTAATCAAAGATCAAGGAAGGTAATGCAGGAATTGTTTAAGCGTTCAACTCCTATCACCTAATGCATCAATCAAGTGAGAAAGATTTTAAATTCATCAAGGAAGGTGGCAAATGCACCGGGGCTTGCCTTCGTTAGTAGGTGAGTCAGGCTCAGGCCCGCAGATGTCAAAGTAGAGACAAGTCCTCGCCTGAGATTCCAAAGGTGGTGTCTTCTCTTCGGCCACTTCAATCTCTTCTTCGTTTTCTAAACATAACCATACATATATGTATATAAGAATGAATTCCATGTAATTCTCATGAGAGTGCAAAGGTAATAAGAACTTATTATCTAATGTCTTGAATACAATTTTCCTTCACGGAACTCCGAGAACTTAGGGTTTCCGGAGTCAGTAAAGGAGTTCACAGGGCAAGGGTGGGGTTTTGGGTTCTAGTTATCAAACAAGGTTCAAATCAACCCAAACTCTACCCAAGGCTTCTAAATAATATATAGAACTCATATAAAAAGTTTGGACATTTTTAGAATCACCATATGTTTTCTAAAAATCCAGAACTAATGTCTTAACTAGTTTAAATGCCTTAAAATTCCTTATTTAATCTAAAAATCAAGAAACTATTTTTATTAAATACTATGGAAAATAAGAAGTCTAGGAAAATTGGTTTCACAATTTTAGGATTTTTCCACAATTTTCTACATATTTCTAAAGCTGGATAGAAAAAGAAAAGAAGAAAGTCTGAACAGTGTTGGGCTGAAATCAAACCCGGCGGCCTAGTCCAGAGGGGAAAAGCGCGCGCGCTCGCACCCGCGCTGGCATCTTTACAGAAAGGGCCCCAGCTTACTGATTATTCCGACAGGGGTTCAAACACTATTGCATGAGTCACTGACGGTTTACACATAAGCCCTCTGGTTTCTAATTCTTCGCACGGTGAAGTCCACGACGGCGTCGCGCACGGCCGAGCTCCGGCGAGCTCCTGGACCGGCCGATTGGGGCAACGACTAGGGTCTCCAAGCGACTAACACCTAATTGAATCCATCCCAAGCCTTTCCCCCAACTTAATTTCATCTATGGTCAATTGGTTTGCTCTGGCCACGGTGACCGTGAACATCACGGCTAACCCGTCGTGTTCCCGGCGACCAGAGGGTTCCCAGCCCAATTGCGTAGGTCGGCAAGCATCGTAGACTTGAGAGGAAGCTTAAACGAGGGAGAGGGGAGAATGAACTGACCGAAAAGGGGGCTGGCCGTGGTGAGGTTAGTTCGCGGTAGCGGAAACACGAATTGGGGAGAAACCAAAATTCAAGCTCCTGGATGCACGGTTGCTAACGATTCTTGGTGGCGGGGTGGGTGATGATGCTGCAGAGCCAGTGGAGGGCTCAATTTATAGGCGGCTTAGACAGTGGCGCTTAATTTGGTCGGATAGTGTGGGCGGCCGGAGATAAGGAAGATCATCGACTTCATGAATCCGTGTCCACCGTCGTGGCAACCTCACCGGCGTTGATGAGACAGCGGTAGGGAGTCATGGCGACACGGTGGAAAGGCAGAGCCACGTGGCATAAGGCCGAGAGGCGGCGGTTCACCAGCGAGCTTATCGCTCCAGCCGCAAAGCAGAAGGGAAAGCCACGGTGAGTCACCGGAGTGACCTCCAGCTCACCGGCGGCGAGGATCCTTAACCCCGCGACGTTATCCATCCATCCCGAGTGCGAATCCGGGCGCCGATGACACGAATCACGGCGAGACTTCATCGGCGGTGAGATCTTTTGGTCTGATCCCAGCCAGGTACTGTACCATGGCAATCGTCATTCAGTCGACTGACAGAGCATCTTGGAGCACCATTTTCTCTTAATTTCTAATGACAACACAAGTCAAGCTCTGCAACAAAATTGTAGAGCATTATACCAACTACAACATTGCTATATGGTGTTGCCACAAAAAGCCACTGCATCTGATTTGAAATTGGGCTTGAAGTTCAGGGCATCCATCTGTCAGTCTGATTTTCAGACCTAGTCAGCCTGACAGCCTGACTTTGGGCTTAATTATCTCCAAATTATTCTTATTAACTATGCTCACAACCTTAAGCAAAGTTGTTCTCCTATGATTGAGCTACAAACTTGATGTGGTGACCTAGGGCAAAAACTTTAGTATTTGAAAGTTACAAGACTCAAAAGTTGAGCTCACAAGTCTGAAATTCAGACTTAGAGTAAATTCTCAATTAGGGTCCTTTTTGCAATTCAATCCAAAACTTAGGGTTTGGCTTGTAAATCTTTCCAAATGTGAACCATGTGACTTTATATGCTTTATCAGGGTAGTTTTTACACTTTAGTCCAAATGTGCACAATTTTTGCACATAGGCCCCTAGGGTTTGAACTTAGGGTTTTCTAGGGTTCAAATGGGGTTTTTGGATATCTTAGGGGTATAAATGGGATTCAAGTTCATTTTTGGAAATATTTTATGACTATTTCCCTAAAGCCTTGAGGTTTTCTCAATTTGGTTAAGTTTTACCCCCTATAATCCCTATTTAGGGTTAAGCTCCCTATCCAGGGTTCTATTTGCAAAATGCTATAACCATACAACTTGTTTGAAATTTTTACCTAGTAAATGCACTCTAGGTGTGTCAAACATATGCAATGCCAATGTTTATGATGCCATGCTCAAGTTTTAGTTTGCAGTAACACCAGGGGTGTTACATCACTGGACTGTCCGGTGCACACCAAACACTGCACAGTGCAGCATCACCAAAACCCTAATTGGTTACTTTCTATTTCTAGCAGGCACCAGACTATCCGGTGCACCTCCTAACCGTTGGTTGTGGCTGACGTGTCTTGTAGTCGTTGGCCGGCTCATAAACTAGACTGTCCAGCGCTCTACGTGGACCCTCCGGTGAATTATAGCCGAGCGAGCTTGGCTTTTCTTGAGAGCAGCCCGTTCAGGCGGACAGTCATCGGACTGTCTGGTGCACACTAGACTGTCCAGTGGGTGGCACCGGACTGTCCGGTGCTACGCAGACCAGCCTGAGTTCCTCTTTTTCGTGTCAACTTTCTTTTGCTCCTTTTGGCTTGACTTCAAATAGTCCCTAGTGAAAGTCGCCTAGAGGGGGTGAATAGGCGAAACCTGAAATTTACAAACTTTAAACTTGCACTAGGGGTGGGGTTAGCGTTTAGAATTAAATCGGAGTTAGAAAGATTGTTCTCCTTGCTTAGAGTTGCTCAATCAATGCGGATAACATTTGGGAGCAAACTCAAATCAATATGAGCAAGGGAACTTTAGAGAGAGGAAAGAGGGAAAACAAATCAAATGGAAATCAACACAAGTGAACACGGTGATTTGTTTTACCGAGGTTCGGTTCCAAAGAACCTAGTCCCCGTTGAGGAGGCCACAAAGGCCGGGTCTATTTCAACCCTTTCCCTCTCTCAAACGGTCACTTAGACCGGATGAGCCTTCTCCTTAATCACTTGGGTCACTAAGACCCCACAAGGATCACCACACACTTAGGTGTCTCTTGCTAGCTTTACAAAGCACTTAGATGAATAAGAATGGGGAAGGAGAAAGCAATCCAAGCAACAAGAGCAACAAATGAACACAAAACTCTCTCTCTCTCTCTCTCTCTCTCTCTCAAGTCACTAGGTGGTTGAGTTGATTTTGAGACTTGGAGAGTATTTGATCTTTGGAATTTTTTTAGTGAATGTTATTGCTCTTGTATTGAATAGGAACTTCAGAAAACTTGGATGTTATTGAAGAAGGTGGTTGGGGGTATTTATAGCCTCCAACCACTTCCTAGCCATTGGTTGGTTTTGCTGTCGATGGGCACACTGGACAGTCCGGTGGCGCACCGAACATGCACTGTTCATTATCTGGTGCGCGCCACGCCAGCATGCCCGTTGGGGTTTGGAGCAGTTGACCGTTGGAAGCATATGTCCTGTAGCTGCATTGGACAGTCCGGTGGCACACCGGACATGTCCGGTGTGTTCTGACTTGCTGCTCTGACATCTGACTTGCACTGTTCCCTTTTGCAGTCGACCATTGACGCCAGGTTACCGTTGCTCCGTTGGCTTACTGGACATGTACGGTGAATTATAGCGGAGCGTGCCCCAGAGAAACCCGAGAGTGGCATGTTCGCTTGGTGCTCGGTCTGGTGCATCGGACACTATCCGGTGCGCCACTGGCAGCACACTCTCAAGTCTTTTACTCCAAATATTGTTAAGTCCCCAACTTGATTTCTTTCTTGGTTTGTGTTGAACCTTGTGCACCTGATATAAATGATATCTAGGCAAACTAATTAGTCCACGTGGTTTGTGATGGACGTCAACCACCAAAATCGATTATAGGAAATGATTAAGCCCATTCCCCTTTCAATCTCTCCCTTTTTGGTGATTGATGCCAACACAAACCAAAGCAAATATAAAGTGTAGAAATGTAACTAGTTTGCAATTGAGATGATGTGCATAGGTTACTTAGAGTTAAACCAATTGAAAGACTTTCTACATAAGTCTAAGAATAAATGTGATTGCTTTCTTCTTTTTAACATTTTGGACCACATTTGCACCACTTGCTTGTTTTTGCAAATATTTCGAAAAAAACTTTTCAAAATCTTTTGCAAATAGTCAAGGGTATAAAAATAAGATTTCAAGAAGCATTATCAAGATTTGAAATTCCTCCCCCTGTTTCAAATACTTCTTCTTTGACTAAATAAAAGCTCTCCCTGAAGAAATTCTCCCCTTAGCTTTCAAGAGGGTTTTTCGAATAGATACCAAATGAAATTAAACCAATTGAAATTCTTCTACTAAGTGAAATTTTGAAACCAAAAGAGATACCAATTGAAAAATTTTGGGATACCAAATGAGACTAACTGAAATACCAATGGAAATAATTTCTTCCTTTAGGTTTCGAAAATTTGAAATGGTGGTGCAGTCCTTTTGCTTTGGGCTTAATACTTTCTCCCCCTTTGGCATTAATCGCCAAAAATGGAGAACCTGAGAGCCCTTTTAATTCTCCCCCTTTGGGGCCCAATACGTTTCTCCCCCATTGGTAAAAGAAATATGAGTGAAGGTTCATACCAATTGAGAGTTTGTGAGTAAGGCAAAGGATAAATGATACCGTCAGAGCTGGAGTGGACGTCTTGCCTTTGTCGGTGACTCCATTTCCCTTTCAATTTAAGACTAAGCATAGAAATATACTTGAAAGCACATTAATCTCAGCCTTGGCACAAGAAAAATAAGAAATATGCATTTGTACCAAATGATAGAGAAATGATTAAAGGTATATATATTATTTATGTGTGCAATGTTTCAATCAAAGTTCTGAGAATCAAGTATATTTAGCTCATTCCTAAGTTTGCTAAAAAGTCTTTTCATCTAGTGGCTTGGTAAAGATATTGGCTAATTGGTTGTGGGTGCTAACATAAGCAATTTAGATATCCCCCTTTTGGTGATCTCTTAGAAAGTGATACCGGATATCTATGTGCTTAGTGTGGCTGTGTTCAACAGGATTATCCGCCATGCGGATTGCACTCTCATTATCACATAGGAGAGGGACTTTGCTCAACTTATAGCCACAGTCCCTAAGGGTTTGCCTCATCCAAAGTAATTGCGCACAACAATGACCTATGGCAATGTACTCGGCTTCGGCGGTGGAAAGAGCTACTGAATTTTGTTTCTTTGAAGCCCAAGACACTAGGGATCTTCCTAGAAACTGACATGTCTGTGATGTGCTCTTCCTGTCAATCTTACATCTAGCATAATCGGCATCGGAATACCCAATTAAATCAAAAGTAGATCCCTTGGGGTACCAAAGCCCAAACTTAGGAGTATAAACTAAATACCTCATGATTTGTTTCACGGCTCTAAAGTGAACTTCCTTAGGATTTGCCTGGAACCTTGCACACGTGCACATAGAAAGCATTATATCTGGTCAAGATGCACATAAGTAGAGTAAAGAACCTATCATCGACCGGTATACCTTTTGATATACAGATTTACCTCCCGTGTCGAGGTCAAGATGCCCATTAGTTCCCATGGGAGTCTTGATGGCTTTGCCATTCTTCATTCCAAACTTCTTGAGTATATCTTGAATGTACTTAGTTTGGCTGATGAAGGTGCCATCTTGGAGTTGCTTAATTTGAGATCCAAGGAAATACTTCAACTCCCCCATCATAGACATCTCAAATTTCTGTATCATAATCCTACTAAACTCTTCACAAGATGACTTGTTAGTAGACTCGAATATAATATCATCAACATAGATTTGGCATATAAACAAGTCTTTAGAAATAGTTTTGGTGAAGAGAGTAGGATCAGCTTTTCCAACTTTGAAGCCATTAGTGATAATAAAGTCTCGCATGCATTCATACCATGCTCTTGGGGCTTGCTTGAGCCCATAAAGCGCCTTTGAGAGCTTACAGACATGGTTAAGATACTCACTATCTTCAAAGCCAGAGGGTTGCTCAGCATATACCTCTTCCTTGATAGGGCCATTAAGGAAGGCACTCTTCACGTCCATTTGATATAGCTTAAAGCCATGGTAAGTAGCATATGCAAGTAATATACGAGTTGACTCAAGCCTAGCTATGGGTGCATAGGTTTCATCAAAATCCAAACCTTTGACTTGTGAATAACCTTTTGCAACAAGTCATGCTTTGTTCCTTTTCACTACACCATTCTCATCTTGTTTGTTGTGGAATACCCACTTGGTACCTACAACATTTTGGTTAGGACGTGGAACTAAATGCCATACCTCATTCCTTGTGAAGTTGTTGAGCTCCTCTTGCATCGCCACCACCCAATCTGGATCTCTTAGTGCATCCTCTATCCTATATAGCTCAATAGAAGACACAAAAGAGTTAGGTTCACAGAAATGAGCAACTCGAGATCTAGTGGTTACCCCTTGTCAATGTCGCCAAGTATGGAGTTGACAGGGTGATCTCTTTGAATTGCTTGGTGGACTCTTGGGTGTGGTGGTCTTTGATCCCATATTTCTAGATCATCTTCCTTGTCTTGACCATCTTCATCTCCCCCTTGATCAATGTCTTCCTCTTGAGGTGGCTCATCATCTTGATCTTCATCCTCTTCTTCTTGAGCCTGATCCTCATCTTGAGTTGGTGGAGATGCTTGCATGGAAGATGATGGTTGATCTTGTGCTTGTGTGGGCTCCTCGGATTCTTTTGGACACACATCCCAAATGGACATGTTCCTTAGTGCGACACATGGAGCCTCTTCATCATCTAATTCATCAAGATAAACTTGCTCCACTTGGGAGTCATTAGTCTCATCAAACACAATGTCACAAGAAACTTCAACTAATCCAGTGTATTTGTTGAAGACTCTATATGCCCTTGTGTTTGAGTCATAACCAAGTAAAAAGCCTTCTACTGCTTTAGGAGCAAATTTAGAATTTCTACCTCTTTTTATAAGAATAAAGCATTTGTTCCAAAAAACTCTAAAGTAAGAAACATCGGGCTTTTTACCGGTGAGGAGTTCATATGATGTTTTCTTGAGGATTCGGTGAAGATATAACCGGTTGATGGAGTAGCAGACAGTGTTAATCGCCTCCGCCCAAAATCGGTCCGTTGCCTAGAGGGGGTGAATAGGCGAAACCTGAAATTTACAAACTTTGAACTTGCACTAGGGCTGGGGTTAGCGTTTATAATTAAATCAGAGTCAGAAAGATGTTCTCCTTACTTAGAGTTGCTCAATCAATGCGGATAATGTTTGGGAGCAAACTCAAATCAATATGAGCAAGGGAACTTTAGAGAGAGGAAAGAGGGAAAACAAATCAAATGGAAATCAACACAAGTGAACATGGTTATTTGTTTTACCGAGGTTCGGTTTCAAAGAACCTAGTCCTCGTTGAGGAGGCCACAAAGGCTAGGTCTATTTCAACCCTTTCCCTCTCTCAAACGGTCACTTAGACTGGATGAGCCTTCTCCTTAATCACTTGGGTCACTAAGACCCTGCAAGGATCACCACACACTTAGGTGTCTCTTGCTAGCTTTACAAAGCACTTAGATGAATAAGAATGGGGAAGGAGAAAGCAATCCAAGCAACAAGAGCAATAAATGAACACAAAACTCTCTCTCTCAAGCCACTAAGTGGTTGAGTTGATTTTGAGACTTGGAGAGGATTTGATCTTTGGAATGTGTCTTGGAGTGAATGCTACTGCTCTTGTATTGAATAGGAACTTCAGAAAACTTGGATGCCATTGAAGGAGGTGGTTGGGGGTTATTTATAGCCTCCAACCACTTCCTAGTCGTTGGCTGGTTTTGCTGTCGATAGGCACACTGGACAGTCCAGTGGCACACCAGACATGCACTGTTCATTGTCCGGTGCACGCCACATCAGCATGCCTGTTGAAGTTTGGAGCGGTTGACCATTGGAAGCATTTGTCCTGTAGCTGCACCGGACAGTCCAGTGGCACACCGGACATGTCCGGTGTATTCTGACTTGCTACTCTGACTTCTGACTTGCACTGTTCCCTTTTGCAGTCGACCGTAGGCGCCAGGTTACCGTTGCTCTGTTGGCTTACCGGACATGTCCGGTGCACACCGGACAGTCCGGTGAATTATAGCGGAGCGCGTCCCAAAGAAACTCGAGAGTAGCCTGTTCGCTTGGTGCTCGGCTGAAGCGTCCCGATCCTTTGGGACTCAAATGTGATACAATTACTAGTCCTAGGAGGCTAGTAACCACATTCCTTACTTCAAATAGTACATAGTTTAAATAAAAGTTATTACAATACCGGGGTACAAGCTCAAGAGAGCCAGAATATGGAGCACAGTAGAAAGTACACTAGCCCAAGCCACAGGCAGAACTGGGTGCAGGCACAGCCCTCTCAATCAAGCATAGCAGAAAAGAAGTCTTCGGCTGCTGAAAAACATAAATAAATCTGGGTGAATACACTAGGTATTCCGCAAGCCCACCCCGCTCCCGTAAAGAGAAAGAGACCTGTATCATACATGCTTTATTTGGTGGAGTTGAAGTCACTCTTCATTTTCTTAGAGAAAGGCAGTTGATGTAAGGTTTTTCCCAAAGACTTAAAAGTAACAAAATACTCAACCACCACTGAGCTTCTCGCTCCCGTGGCCTTGTTTTCTTTTTCAGTACGCACTTACACACACATTTCCCTGTTCACGGAGGTTATAAAAAAATCTCTAATTGTCATACCACACCAGACTCGTCCATACCAGTGGACACGGACAATTCGAATAGGTTTCATCTCTGTGCAGAGGAGTACACTTTACCCACTAGTCCGGTTTCTGCGATCTCACCGTCACGAGACCCGAATGCCGGATCTCTTTCTTTCCTCGTACGTCCTAACCTTAACGGTTATACCGAAAGGAGTTAGGCCACCGCTATGTCCAAACCGGACAAAACATTCCCCCTCCTTATCCTCCCGGTGCTCCCCAGCCTTCATAACCCTGGGGTCGGACCTAACGAGTTCGGATTGAGTGACTGCCCATACATTCTTGAGTGGTTGTACTATTTATGAGTACAGGTAGTGAAAGATGACAAACTGGTCCTTATATGAGGGGACAATCCTTCTGCTCATGCCTAAACCAGTTGAGCCAACACCTTAGGCCCTCCCCTAAACCAGGGAGTCCCTAATCATCCCACTCCCAAGGTGATGAGGGTGAATACCCTTCATCGCACATCCTTTTTTTGAAAGAAACCTTATTTGAAGAAACATATTGCCCTCTCTCCCAACCCACATTTCGTATCCAAAAGATATATGTTAATGCGGGCTATCTCTCTACTCACAATGCAAATATCCCACCCTGAAACCCCGGCCTAGGTAGTGGTAGAAAGAATAGGTAATTTATGCATCAAGGGAAGGATGGACTTGCCTTCGTCGAAGCTTTCCTGGCACAAAAGGTCTACCTCCGGGAGATTGGGCTCCGACCCTTCTTCCGGGGCTACGGGTTCTGGATCGACGGTCCCCGCTTCTTCTAGTAAAACAGGCAATAAACAATACATCAATAGTGGTTTACTAATTGGAGTGTGTCATTTTTAACACTATTATTACATGTGACTTTAGAAAGTATTTTGATAATTTTTGGTGCATAAAATATTGAGATGTAATAATTTAAAGGAGAAAAGGCTGAAAAAGGAAAAAGAAAAGGAATTAAGCTTCTGGTGGGCCGTGGGGAGGTGAATCTAGCCCAGCCGGGCACAGGGCGCGTGCGGGCACGAATGCGCCGGCCCAGCTGCGGCCCAAGGCAGGAGACGGCGCGGGCGCGCGAGGGGGACGGCGTCTCCGCGGGGCCCACACGCCAGAGAGAGTGGGAGGGGGGAACGGCGCCAACGGTCGACGACAGGGTGAACCGGCCGTCCGCGGGGAGAACCCGGCCGCCGGTGGGCTCGGCGGCGATTCGCCGCCGGTGACCCGGTTCTTGGGTAACGGGCAGGTGCCCTAGCACGAGGGGGGCTGGCGAACCTAGGGTAGGCTCAATTTGGCTAGATGGGGGCGGGAGGGGGATGACCGCGGGGAGGTGGCGGAGCTCTACGGCGGGAGTCACCGCCGGTGAGGTTTTAGCGGGGATTGGGGTAGGGGAGTGGTGTCCCAAGTTCACGGTGGTGTGGCGAAGATAATAAGCCTTTCTAATCTCTCGCTGAACCACCAGAGGGGAAGGGAGAAGAGGGGGAAGGCTTACCGAAGGGGAAGAAGACGGCGGCGCTTTCGCGACTGAGCTCGGGCAAGGGGGAAGAGGGGTGGCTGAGGCCGGTGCGGGGCAAGGGAGTGCTCGGGGCGACCCTTTTATAGGCGCCCGAGGGGAGGGGAGCGGTGGAGCTCGGCGGACACCGGTGAGGTGCACAGCGCCGGAATTAATGCCGCACAGCGGCGACGACGAGACCGCACGGCGGGGGCGGTACCAGGCAAGGACGCGGTCGAGCGGCGAGGGCGGGGCGGTGCCGAACTTCTCTCTGCGGCGAGGGGATGGGCGAGGGGACGGGGCGAGGAGGAGGACGGTGGCCGGAGGTGACCGCGGCGAAGCCGTACGCGGCGAGGACGACGGGGCGGCTGACAGGTGGGGCCAGCGTGTCAGTGTGTGCGGGTGCGAGCGTGGAGTGGGCCGGTAGGTGGGCTGAGGGGGAGGGAGTCACGGGCGTGGGAGGGGGAAGCGGTCGCGGGCGTGGGCTGGATTCAGCCGAGCTAGGGGGAGAGAGGGGTTTTTCCTTTTCTTTTTATTTTTCCAATTTCTATATTCATTTTTACATCCTTTTCTTTTGAACAATTACTTTACTAGAAAATCTTAGGTGCTAGAAAAAAAATCTAAGTGAGGTGCTTATAATCAAACAAGGTGTATGCATATGATGAGAAAAATCTAGAGGAGTTTTGGGATAGATAATAAGAAGGGGGGTAGATTAGGGTTCCAAACCTGGGTTAAAAATTGGGATGTTACATCGGCCTGGTGCATCGGACACTGTCCGGTGCGCCACTAGCAGCACACTCTCAAGTCCTTTGCTCCAAATATTGTTAAGTTCCCAACTTTATTTCTTTCTTAGTTTATGTTGAACCTTGTGCACCTGAGATAAATGATATCTAAGCAAACTAATTAGTCCACGTGGTTTGTGATGGACGTCAACCAGCAAAATCGATTATAGGAAATGATTAAGCCCATTTCCCTTTCACCTAGCATTTAGACAAACATGGTTAGTGTTGGGGGTCTGCTTCATCGCCGAAGGTCCTTAGAGAAGAAACACCTTCGAAAGATCAACACAGAAGCAAGCATAGCACGAAGGTACACGTCGAAGCTACCCTCTAGGGAGCTTCGGCATAGCGACATGCCTTGATACGAAGGGTTGCACCAACTTAGAG
Organism: Zea luxurians; assembly: GCA_029449295.1. Taxonomy (NCBI): domain Eukaryota; kingdom Viridiplantae; phylum Streptophyta; class Magnoliopsida; order Poales; family Poaceae; genus Zea; species Zea luxurians. The sequence continues at coordinate 123,137,192 of JAOPSE010000007.1, read as the reverse complement.
ATGAAAAGACCAATCGGGCCATGGTAATTTGTGTCATGATTGTAACTAGTTGTAGAGGACATAAGTGTAATTTTAACCGGGCTGCGTCCCGTGCCTATAAATAGGTGAACAGTACCCGTGCACTATTCACGCAGACTTGTATTCGTTCGTGCGTCACACTCGTATCTTTGCCTTCTATCAAGCCGAAGGTATAAATGTAATTTAATATTGTTCTTATTCATTCATGACTATATAAAAAGGATATATAAATGATGTTATATGATTGCTCATGTTATTTCTCATGTTTCATATACTTCTTTCATCAATGTTGTCGGCGTTTCGGACCCAGGGGGTCCCTGGACCGACAAGTGAAATCGCTGCGTGCCCCTGCCCAGATGGGTTGGCGCGGGATGGAACACAAGATGTGGGGCAAGCCTTGTATTATCCTGCACCAGGGTGCCGCTCGTAGTAGGGGTTACAAGCGCGTCGCGTGAGGGAGAGTGAGGCAGAGAGTGGGAGCCCATCCGTCCGCTCCTTCCCTCGCGCGAACCCCCCTCAGGGTGGCCCTGGACCTCCCTTTTATAGACGCAAGGAGAGGGTCCAGACGTACAATGGGGGGCGTAGCTATGCACTAACGTGTCCGGCAGAGGAGTGCCTAAGCCTTGTGTACATGCCAATGTGGCAGTCGGGGGAGAGCTTGGGCCCTGTACACGTGATGGCGTGGCCGTCGGAGGAGCGCCTAAGTCCTCTAGGAGCACAGCTGGCAGTGCAGCAAGGATCCTGCTGACGTCTCCTTGCTGTCGTAAGGGGCTGAGGGCCACAGGCGTCATGGTGCACGTGGGGCACCATCATTACCCATCGCCGGGGTAAGCCAGATGGGACGCCGGCCTTGTTCCTTGTAGCCTGAGCACGCTAGGAATAGGGTAATGATATATCCCCTGTTGGCGCGGTCGGTCCGAGCCCTAGGTCGGTCGAGGCGGAGACTTCTCTTGAGGCCGAGGCCGAGGTCGGGCGAGGACGCGATTCCTCCTGAGACCGGGGTCGAGGCTGAGTCTGGGGGTCGGGCGAGGCGGAGACCTCCTCCCGAGGCTGGAGCCTGAGGTCGGGCGAGGCAGAGCTTCCTGTTGCGCCCGAGGCCGAACTTGGTGGTTGATCGTGACTTGTTGTCAGTCTTTGCCTGGGTGGTTGACACGGCAGTCGGAGCGGAGCGAGCGGCATTGTTTTCCTATCACATTAGATAGTAAAGAAGAGGGGGGCGAAGTGACTGCGGTCACTTCGGCCTGGCCGACTGAGGCACGTGTGTCAGGATACGGCGTCAGGCATCCCCTGCATTGAATGCGCCTGCGAAGCGGTCGGTTGGTGAGGCGGTCTGGCCAAGGTTGCTTCACAATGAAGCCTGCCCGAGCCGGGCTTCGGGAGAGCTGAGGGAGCGCCCGCTGCCTGAGGAGGCCCTCGGGTGAGGCATGAACTCATCTGGGACTACTGCTCCAGCCCGAGGCTGGTCTCGGGTGAGATCGCGTCCCTTGGGTAGACGAAGCCTTGACTTGAACCGCGCCCGTCAGTTGGTCTGAGGGTGTTTACCAGCCATGATTAGGAGCGTTGGGGGTACCCCTAATTATGGTACCGGATAGTAGCCCCCGAGCCTCGAAGGGAGTGTTGATACTCGCTTGGAGGCTTTTGCCGCATTTTCGATGAGGGGACCGGCCTTTCTTGGTTTTTGCCTTGTTCTGGTGGGTGCGCGCGAGCGCACCCACCGGGTGTAGCCCTCGAGGCCTTGGAGGAGTGGTTTGACTCCTCTGAGGTCTGAATGCTTTTCGTGGTGCTTCGGTCGGTCTGATCGTTCCCTCATGCGGCCTGGCCATAGCCCAGGTGCGTGGTCGGGTTTCGAGTTATCAAGCTGGTTTGTTGATGTTGTCAACAGTTTTGGCCATAGCCGGGTGCGAGAGCAGCCCCCAAGCCTCTGCACGGAGCGAGAGGACGATCAAGGACTTTCTCGACTTTTATCATACGCCCCTGCGTCGCCTTTCCGCAAGGAGGAGGGGGGAAAGCGCCATGTTGCCCTCGGAGGGCGCCGAACATGGTGTTTCCAGTGAGCTGCTAACGGGTGATCCGAGTGGACGCCCGTGCCCCGTTCATTAGGGGTCGGCTGGTGGCCCAGAGGCGCGCTCCAAAAAGTACCTGTGGGTGATTCGCCAGACCCAGACCCCTTCGACAGGGTCCGAGGGCTCGACGCCTTCCTCCGGTGGGATTCCGTTACAAATCGTTCTCGCCGGTCTCAGAAATGTCCTAGGGTACCTCGGGAGCATAGCCCGAGCCTCGGCCATGTATCGGACGTACCTAGAGTCATCCCTCACTCTGCGTGCTCTGGGGCGACTATCGAACCCTTCCGAGGGGCCAGCCTACGAACCCCTGATCAGTAATGGGCGCGAAGCCCGAGCGCTCTAGGGCGGCTGTCGAACCCTTCCGAGGGGCAAGCCTTCGAACCCCTGATCAGTAATGGGCTTGAAGTCCTAGTGCTCTGGGGCGGCTGTCGAAACCCTTCCGAGGGGCCAGCCTTCGAACCCCTGATCAGTAAGAGGGCTCAGGGCCCGCTTCCTTCGCCAAGAAGGATCCTTTCCACAACATCTCCTTTCCCGATCCCTGTAGAAAGAGAGAGAGGAGGAGGGGAAGGATATGAATTTAAATAAAGTGGCGCACCTTTTTTGACGCGGTCATTATGGCAAAGGCGAAGCGACGCCCGCCTTGCCTGCCAGAGGTGTCGCCTGCTCTGCCGGGGAGTTAATGCGACGGGGCGGGCGATTCGCGTGGCGCCCGTTGCGCGTGCGAGCCGTTCGAGGAACGGGGCATGGGTGCGTCATCTTCACGCCGTGGGAGAGGGCTCTCCCGTCGCTTCAGGAGGGGACGCGAGCCTGCAGGCGACTTGATCGCTGCTTCCGCTCGTCTGCCGCTGCAGTTACTACCGGCCCACTTTTGGCCACGCCAATCGTCATGCTTATCCCCGCGACTGACTGTCCCATGGTCGTTGCCTTCAATTGGCACTGTTGGGTCACGCGCGGGGTCGCCTCGAGTCGCGGTACTGGTTCTGCAGTCGAGGAGGCGTGGCATTGGCGCAGGTGGTGGTGCGGCTCCTTGCACGTCGTAACTGGCATGCCGGTTGCATGACATGCGGGCCCGCTTCCTTTGCGCTGGTCCACTGGATGTGGTCGAAGCCGAAAGGGCGCATAGTTGCAGCGCGGTTGGATGCTTGTCGCGTGACAATCCACCCTTTTGGCCATCGGTTTCTACAAAGATGGGAGAGCGCTTGTAACCGCGGGACGGTTACATGCCTCATGTGCGGCGGTTCGCCTTCTTCGCGCTTCAGATCAGTTCGCATGACGTGTGGGTCCCAGCCCCGTGTCGTAGGGGGAGAACCCTGGAGTATGTCAGTGGAGACTTCGCCCGTGACGCTAAGGGGTGCAAGTGAGGAGGTCTGCCTATAAAAGGGGGATCGATCCCCCGGGCAGTGGCCATGCCTTCGTTTTCCCCTCATGCATTGCGCCCTTTCACCTTTCGAGCCCCTGGATGGGGTGCACCAGCGTCGCCTTGCTCTTGCTATCGTTGGAGGAGTGCGGTCTCGTGGAGATCAGCACCTTTTAGCCATCGCTCAGCTTCAAGGATTTTCGTCGTGTAGGCTGAGGTGGAGAGCGAGCTGAGTTGGGTTTTGCCTCCCATGTGGGCCGGCGACCCGCTTCTTCCTCCAACATTTGGGGAAGAAGGGTATCATCCAGCCCTGCGGAGGTGACGTCCTCCAGCCATGCGGGGGGAAGGCGAACCGCTGCTGCCCGGCCAGGGCGCAGTCGTCCGTCCTCCACCTGGGCAACGGTCACGCCGTATGTCGGTGGCTGCTATCACCGCCTTCGTGGAGAGGGCGGACCTCGACAACATGGGTTTGGTCGGCCGTAGACGTCGTCATCTGCAGTGTGTCCGGCTCGCTGGCCCAACTGGCTCTAGCGCCGCTCCCGATGCTGCCTTCTGCCGCTTGGTCCTCGTGGGGACCGGCGCTGGCCGGTCCTCGAGGATTTGAGTGGGGATCTGCCGGCGAGCCGCTTGGAGTTTGTCATCCCGCGGGCCCCTGGTGTGGAGGTTGTTCATACCCACGGGAGCAGAACCGGAGTCCCGTTCGTAAGGAGATATACCGGGTTTTTGCCGGAGCAAAATGTAACCGCTTCAAGTACTTAGACATTGTCGTAGGTCGGGAGAACCACCGAGGGTTCTGTCGACGTCTAAGTCTGTGTAGCATAGTTACCCCAAGTATATGTGTTGTTCTTTGTGGCTGTTGAGGCCTGAACATTTGGGTATTCGAGAATGAAGCTGTGTTTCTTCCTCATTCCGAGCACTGGGACTTGCCTGTTGGCTAGCCGAACCACTTAACCAAGCGTGAGTTGCCTTTCGCGGAAGGTGACGAGTGAGGTATCCGTATCCCGGAGGCGTAGGAGTCCCTCGGCTTGGTCGGCCTCGCTGCTCTAGGCCTCTCTTGCTCAGCTTTTTAGAACCCTCGGCTGCTCTGCGATGAGCCGGAGCCAGAGGCAGCGGTGTTAGCGCGGACAGAGGCAGAGTTGGCTCAGAAAGAGGCTTCGTCGGCCTAGGAGCTGGCGGCTTCCGAGGCCAAGGAAGATGTGGCAGCAGCCGCTGAAGCTTGGCCAAGACATCCGCTGGCGCGGTGCTGGCGCCCTCCCTTGGGTGAAGGTACCTTCGCCCGGGTCGTCGTCCGAGGCCGGGCCAGGTTCCGCCGAGGGTGGAAATAACACCGAGGGTGCTGCTGCTCCCCCTGTCGATGCCCGAACCTGCAGGAACAGTTTGTCTGCAGCATGCGCATGTTTTTGCACGGCCACCGAGGCCTAAACACTTTATTGTCGTGTTTAAAAAGTTGTGTCTTCTTTCCTCTTGTTTCGAGCATCACGACTTGTCTGTCAGTAGCAGAATCGTTTATCCAAGTGAGAGTTCTCGCAGAAGGTGATGAGTGAGGTATCCGTATCCCAGAGGTGTAGGAGTTCCTCGGCTCGGTCGGCCTTGCCGCTTACGTGCACTCTCATTTGGTCGTAGGATTCCGTTATTGATACAGTCGAGAAGGCACGAAAGTTGTTTTCTACCCGAGTGTTTGGACTTGTCCGGTAGCAGGATCGCTTATCCGAGCGTGAGTTACTTCTCGCGGAAGGTGATGAGTGAGGTATCCGTATCCCGGAGGCGTAGGAGTCCCTCGGCTCGGTCAGCCTTGCTGCTTACGTGTACTCCCATCATTTTCAGGATCCCGCTATCGATACGGAAGTCGAAAACACGAATGTTGTTTTGGTAGAAAATTTTTCCGAGGAAAATTTTGACGTAGAGGGGGTTCCCCCCCTTCTAGCCCCCGAGGGAGGGTTGGGCTTTGCTAAGGCAAGGTCGACCCTTCCTTGACGGTTAGACTTTGTGTATGTAAACGAGGTACATGAACGACTTAAAACATCTTAAGGGTAGAAGCGACGTAGCTGTTGGATGTTCCAAGCGTTGTTGTAGACCTCGCCTTGGTCGTTGGCCAGCTTGTATGTTCCGGGCTTCAAAATCTTAGCGATGATGAAGGGCCCTTCCCAGGGAGGAGTGAGCTTGTGGCGCCCTCGGGCGTCCTGTCGCACACGAAGCACCAAGTCTCCTACTTGGAAGCCTCGGGGCTGGACGCTTTGGGCGTGGTAGTGCTGCAGCGACTGCTGGTATCGTGCTGAATGTAGTAAGGCGACGTCTCGTGCCTCCTCGAGCTAGTCCAGCGAGTCCTCTCGGTTGGTCTGGTTGCTTCGGTCGTTGTACGCCCTGGTCCTCGGGGAGCTGTATTCTAAGTCCGTGGGGAGGACGGCCTCAGCCCCATAGACTAGAAAAAACGGCGAGAAACCCGTGGCGCGGCTCGGCGTCATCCTCAGACTCCAGGCTACCGAGGGTAGCTCTTTCATCTACCGCTTGCCAAACTTGTTGAGGTCGTTGTAGATCCTCGGTTTGAGTCCCTGCAAAATCATACCGTTGGCACGCTCCACCTGCCCATTCGTCATGGGGTGAGCTACGGCAGCCCAGTCCACACGGATGTGGTGGTCGTTGCAGAAGTCCAGGAACTTTTTCCGGTGAACGGCGTGCCATTGTCAGTGATGATGGAGTTTGGGACATCGAATCGTTGCATGATGTTGGTGAAGAACGCCACCGCCTGCTCGGACCTGATGCTGGTCAAGGGTCGGACCTCGATCCACTTGGAGAATTTGTCGATGGCGACCAGCAGGTGCGAGAAGCCCCTGGGTGCCTTCTGCAAGGGATCGACAAGGTCTATACCCCACACAGCAAATGGCTAGGTGATGGGTATCGTCTATAGGGCCTGAGCGGGCAGGCGTGTCTGCTTCGCGTAGAATTGACACCCCCGGCAGGAGCAAACAATCCTAGTGGCGTCGGCCACCGCGGTTGGCCAGTAGAAACCTTGTCGGAAGGCGTTCCCCACGAGGGCTTGAGGTGCTACATGGTGGCCGCAAGCCCTCGAGTGTATTTCTCGCAATACCTCTTGTCCTTGGGCGATAGATATGCATCGTTGGAGGATGCCCGAGGAGCTGCGGTGATAGATCTCTTTTTCATCACCCAACAAGACGAACGACATGGCGCGCCGAGCCAGCCACCGAGCTTTGGTCTTGTCGAGGGGAAGCTCTCCTCGGAGGAGATATTCTAGGTATGGGGGTCTGCCAGTCTGGATCTGGTGTGACCCCATTCTGTTCCTCCTCGACGGGCAAGGCCTCTTCCTCGATGACCGAGGGTACCTCGGGCTCGGCCGAGGCCTCCTCGGGCTCGGCCGAGGGTACCTCGGGCTCGGGTGCGTCGTCGATCTTGATGGATGGTTGATGTAGGTCTCTGGAGAAGACGTCCGGGGGAACCGTCGTCCGCCCCGAGGCTATCTTCACCAGCTCGTCTGCAGTCTCGTACCGTCGGGCAATGTGGTTGAGCTCCAGTCCGTAGAACTTGTCTTCCAGGCGCTAGACTTTGTCGAAGTAGGCTTCCATCCTCCGGTCGCGGCAGTGGGAGTTCTTCATGACTTGGTCGATGACAAGCTGTGAGTCGCCACGAGCGTCGAGGCACCGGACCCCTAGCTCGACGGCGATGCGTAGCCCGTTAACCAGAGCCTCATACTCGGCCACGTTGTTTGATGTCGGAAAATGGAGGCAAATGACGTAGCGGAGATGCTTTTCGAGGGGTGAAACAAAGAGCAAGCCAGCACCTGCCCCTGTTTTCATGAGTGACCCATCGAAATACATGGTCCAAAGCTCGGGTTGGATTGGAGTTATTGGCAACTGGGTGTCAGTCCACTCAGCCAGGAAGTCTGCCAAGACCTAGGATTTTATGGCCTTTCGAGGAGCAAATGATAGTGTTTCGCCCATGAGCTCCACTGCCCACTTTGCTATCCTACTCGAGGCCTCACGGCACTGGATGATCTCCCTAGGGGGAAGGATGACACCACAGTCACCGGATGAGACTCGAAGTAGTGTCGCAACTTTCGCCGTGTCAGAATCACTGCGTAGAGCAGCTTCTGGATTTGTGGGTAGCAGACTTTGGTCTTGGAAAGCACTTCGCTGATGAAGTAGACTGGCCTCTGGACAAGCAGTGCATGCCCTTCTTCTCGTCTCTCGACCACGATCGCGGCACTGACCACCTGAGTGGTTGCGGCTACATAGATCAAGAGGGTTTCTCCCGTAGCAGGGGGCACCAGGATGGGTGTATTTGTAAGGAGCGCCTTAAGGTTTTCGAGGGCCTCCTCGGCCTCGGGGGTCCAAGTGAAGTGCTCAGCCTTCCTTAGGAGGCAGTATAGAGGCAAGCCTTTCTCGCCAAGGCGTGAGATGAAGCGGCTCAGAGCCGCTAGGCATCCCATGACCCTCTGTACTCCTTTCAAATCCTTGATTGGTCCCATGTTGGTGATGGTCACGATTTTCTCCGGATTGGCCTCGATGCCCCGCTCGGAGACGATGAATCCAAGGAGCATGCCTCGGGGGACTCCAAAGACACACTTCTCGGGATTGAGTTTTACGCCTTTCGCTCTTAGACACTTGAATGTCATTTCAAGGTCAGAGAGGAGGTCGGAGGCTTTCTTCGTCTTGACAACAATGTCATCGACGTAAGCCTCGACCGTTCTGCCGATGTGTTCTCCGAACACATGGTTCATGCACCTCTGGTAGGTGGCGCCTGCATTCCTCAAACCAAATGGCATTGTAGTGTAACAGTACATGCCAAAAGGTGTGATAAAAGAAGTCGCGAGCTGGTCGGACTCTTTCATCTTGATTTGGTGATAGCCTGAGTAGGCATCGAAGAATGACAGGGTTTCGCACCTAGCAGTGGAGTCCACGATTTGATCGATGCGAGGTAGAGGGTAGGGAACTTTAGGACATGCTTTTGTTTAGACCAGTGTAGTCTACACACATCCTCCATTTCCCATCCTTCTTCCTTACAAGAACAGGGTTAGCTAACCATTCAGGATGGAATACCTCTTTGATAAACCCTGCCGCGAGTAGCTTGTGGATCTCCTCGCCTATGGCCCTGTGCTTTTCTTCATCAAAACGGCGCAAGGTTTGCTTCACGGGTCGAGCTCCATCTCTGATGTCCAGTGAGTGCTCGGCGACATCCCTCGGTATGTCGGGCATGTTCGAGGGACTCCACGCAAAGACTTCGGTGTTCGCACGGAGAAAGTCGACGAGCACTGCTTCCTATTTGGGGTCGAGCTCAGAGCCGATCCGGACTTCCTTGCTGGCATCATTGCTGGGGTCGAGAGAGACGGACTTGACCGCCTCAACTGGTTCGAAGTTGCCGGCGTGTCGCTTCACGTCGGGCACCTCCTTGGAGAGGCGTTCCAGGTCGGCGATGAGGGCCTCGGACTCGGAGAGGGCCTCGGCGTACTCCACGCACTCCACATCGCATTCGTACGCATGGCGGTACGTGGATCCGACGGTGATGATCCCGTTCGGGCCCGGCATCTTGAGCTTGAGGTAGGTGTAGTTGGGGATGGCCACGAACTTGGCATAGCAAGGCCTTCCCAACACCGCATGGTAGGTTCCTCGGAACCTGACGACCTTGAAGGTGAGAGCTTCCTTTCGAAAGTTGGAGGGAGTCCCGAAGCAGACGGGTAAGTCGATCCGTCCGAGGGGCAGGATTCGCTTCCCAGGCGCGATCCCGCGGAAGGGTGCTGCACCAGCCCGGATCTCAGACCGATCAACCCCCAAGAGTTCCAGGGTCTCGGCGTAGATGATGTTAAGGCTGCTGCCTCCATCCATGAGGACTTTGGAGAGCCTAACGTTGCCGATGATCGAATCGACGACGAGCGGGTACCTTCCTGGGCTTGGTACGAAGTCTGGGTGGTCACCTCGGTCAAAGGTGGTAGGCTTGTTGGACCAGTCTAGGTAGACTGGCGCTACCACCTTCACCAAGCAGACCTCCCAATGCTCCTGCTTGCGGTGTCGAGCCGAGGCGTTCGCCGCCTGCCCGCCGTAGATCATGAAGCAGTTGTGGACCTCCGGGAACTCCTCTTCCTTGCCGCCCTCCTTCTTGTCGTTGTCATGGCCCTTGCCATCTTCCGCCGGGGGGCCGGTCTTATGGAAGTAGCGCTGGAGCATGACACATTCTTTGAGGGTGTGCTTGACGGGCCCCTGGTGATAGGGGCACGGCTCCTTGAGCATCTTGTCAAACGTGTCGGCCCCTCCAGGAGGTTTCCAAAGGTTCCTGTTCTCGGCCGCAGCGACGAGATTCGTGTCGGCGGCGTCGCGTTTTGCTTGCGACTTGTTCTTGGCCTTCTTCTTCGTGCCCCACGGGGCGGACGCCTTGGGGCGTCTTTCTTCGGCTCTCCCTAAGGTTACTTGTCTTTTCGGAAGATGGCTTCGACCGCCTCTTGACCCGAGGCGAACTTGGTGGCGATGTCCATCAGTTCGCTCGCACGGGTGGGAGTCTTGCGCCCCAGTTTGCTCACTAGGTCTCGGCAAGTGGTGCCGGCGAGGAAATCCTCGATGACATCCGAGTCGGTAACGTTGGGCAGCTCTGTGCGCTGCTTCGAAAACCGCCGGATGTACTCTTAGAGGGACTCCCTAGCTGCTGGCGGCAGCTTCGGAGATCCCACGAGTTCCCAGGGCGCACGTACGTGCCTTGGAAGTTTCCCGTGAAAGCCTTGACTAGATCGTCCCAGTCGGAGATCTGCGCAGGAGGCAGATGCTCCAGTCAGGCTCGGGCGGCGTCGGAGAGGAAAAGGGGTAGATTATGGATGATGAGGTTGTCATCATACGCCCCTCCCAACTGGCATGCCAGTCGGTAGTCCGCGAGCCACAGCTCCGGCCTCGTCTCCCCCGAGTACTTGGTGATGGTAGTCGGGGCTCGGAAACAGGCAGGGAACGGCGCTCGTCGTATGGCCCGGCTGAAGACTCGCGGACCGGGTGGTTCGGGCGAAGGACTGCGATCCTCCTCACTGTTGCAGCGTCCCCCACGCCTGGGATGGTAGCCTCGGTGCACCTTCTCGTCGATGCGGGCTCGATGGTCAAGATGGTGGTGCTCGTTGCCGAGGCGATCCCGGGCGGCAGGCGCCTCGTCCCGCGTGCGCTCGGGATGGACCGAGGATTCCCACATGCGTCGGGAGGACACCGCGTGATGCTCCAAGGGGTCAGCTCGCCTCCAGGAGGCGGAGCTCTCGGCTCGTCGAACTACGGCGGCTTCCAGGAGATCCTCGAGTTCGCCCTGGATGCGCCGTCCCTCGGTGGTGGATGGTTCCGGCATGGCTCGAAGTAGCATCGCCGCTGCAGCTAGGTCCTAGCCAGACACGCTGACGTCCGGTGGCAGCGCTGCCCTGGCACTGTCGACGATGCGGCACCGGATGTCTTGGGCCCGATGACAGGCTTCTCCGGCGAGTGTTCTACCTGCCCACTCCTGTTCGATGTTCTGTCGGAGCTACACAAGCCGGTCTGCTTCCCCGTCGACCCGGGCCTGCATCCCACGGATTTGCTCGAGCTGTATGTCCTGACCCCCCCCCCCCCCCCCGCAGGGACTGGGACTACAGCTAGCTCCCGCAGGATGTCAACGCGAGGTGCGGGCCTAGGGGTATCGTCAACCTCCGGCATACCGAGGTGGTTGCCTTCATTGTGATCTCCCTGATCGACATGGAAACATTCACGACTTGGGCTGTAACCTTCGTCGTCAAGGTCATGGCCATCGTCAGAACAACCGGAGAGGCAGTGGTCACATGCGATCATGAAGTCCCGCATGGCACCGGGGTCATTGAGGCCACAACCGGAGTCGGGGTCGTCCTCTTCCTCAGAACCCGCCGATCCGAAGATTGAGACGGCTGTCAATCGGTCCCAGTTCGACCACATGTGGTACCCCGGAAGGTTTGGATACGCCTTTACGAAGGCGCTCACCGTAGCGGGGTCGCTAGGTGGATCGAAGCTGAATCGGAAAGGTACGGGATGGAAAACGGATGGTACCTCTTGGTCGATGGACGGTGGTGAGGTCGCATCGGGGGCGGAGCACACCGTCATCTCAGGTATGAGGGTAACGCCCAGCAGATCCTTTGCGAGGGTGCTGGCGTCATCAGTCCGTTTGGGGCTGACATGTCGTGGGGAAGTGACACCTGCCGTCGTCTCAGGTGCGAGGGCAATGCCCGATATGTCCCCTGGGGGAGTGCCGGCGTCGTCGACTCGCTCTGGTGCGACAGCCGTCAAGGTGCTGCCTCCTACGTGGCCATGGTTGCCTCGTCTCCGCCTCCTCCGGCGAGGAGGGTGGCGAGGATGACCAGAGCGCACCTCTTCCATCGTGGGGAGATGCTGTCGTCGGGCTCGCCGCCGCCGGGCGAGTCAAAGACCGTCGCTGTCGTCGCGCCGCGAGGGGAGGAGTACCATGTCGTAGTTGCCGTCGAGGGACATGAACTCGAGACTCCCGAAGCGGATCACCGTCCCGGGCTAAAGAGGTTGCTGAAGACTCCCCATCTAGAACTCAACGGGAAGGTGTTCGTCAACACGCAGCAGGCCCCTACCTGGCACGTCAACTGTCGGCGTTTCGGACCTGGGGGGTCCCTGGACCGACGAGTGAAATCGCTGTGTGCCCCTGCCCAGATGGGTTGGCACGGGATGGAACACAAGATGTGGGGCAAGCCTTGTATTATCCTGCACCAGGGTGCCGCTCGTAGTAGGGGTTACAAGCGCGTCGTGAGGGAGAGTGAGGCAGAGAGAGGGAGCCCGTCCGTCCGCTCCTTCCCTCACGCGAACCCCCTTAGGGTGGCCCTGGACCTCCCTTTTATAGACGCAAGGAGAGGGTCTAGACGTACAACGGGGGGCGTAGCTATGCGCTAACGTGTCCGGCAGAGGAGTGCCTAAGCCTTGTGTACATGCCAATGTGGCTGTCGGGGGAGAGCTTGGGCCCTGTACACGTGATGGCGTGGCCGTCGGAGGAGCGCCTGAGTCCTGTAGGAGCACAACTGGCAGTGCGGCAAGGATCCTGCTTACGTATCCTTGTTGATGTAAGGGGCTGAGGGCCACCGGCGTCATGGTGCACGCGGGGCACCATCATTACCCGTCGCCGGGGTAAGCCAGATAGGACGCCGGTCTTGTTCCTTGTAGCTTGAGCAGGCTAGGAATAGGGTAATGATATATCTCCTGTTGGTGCGGTCGGTCCGAGCCCTAGGTCGGTCGAGGCGGAGACTTCTCTTGAGGCCGAGGCTGGGGTCGGGCGAGGCCGCGATTCCTCCCGAGACCGGGGTCGAGGCCGAGTCCGGGGGTCAGGCGAGGCGGAGACCTCCTCCCGAGGCCGGAGCCTAAGGTCGGGCGAGGCGGAGCTTCCTGTTGCGCCCAAGGCCGAACTCGATGGTTGATCGTGACTTGTTGTCAGTCTTTGCCTGGGTGGTTGACACGGCAGTTGGAGTGGAGCGAGCGGCGCTGTTTTCCTTTCACATCAGACAGTAAAGAAGAGGGGGGCAAAGTGACTGCGGTCACTTTGGCCTGGCTGACTGAGGCACGTGGGTCAGGATACGGCGTCAGGCATCCCCTGCATTGAATGCGCCTGCGAAGCGGTCGGTTGGTGAGGCGGTCTGGCCAAGGTTGCTTCACAATGAAGCCTGCCCGAGTTGGGCTTCGGGAGAGCCGAAAAGGCGCCCGCTGCCTAAGGAGGCCCTCGGGCGAGGCGTGAACTAGTCTGGGACTACTGCTCCAGCCCGAGGCTGGGCTCGGGTGAGATCGCGTCCCTTGGGTAGACGAAGCCTTGACTTGAACCGCACCTGTCAGTTGGTTTGAGGGTGTTTACCAGCCATGATTAGGAGCGTTGGGGGTACCCCTAATTATGGTACCCGACAAATGTAAACTGTGATGATGAAGGTATGTCCTTCATGACCTTCGTCCTAAGATCGTTATGTCCTAAGGGAAATAATGCTTTGAAGGACGAAGGCCATTAACCATTAACTTCTTTTTGTGTTGCCTTGTTCTTAATTCATAGAATTTGAGAACAAGTCCCCAACATTGGCGCCCACCTCCGGTGAACTGAAGCGCCCCAGTCCTCTGGGACTCAAATGTGATACAATTACTAGTCCCAGGAGGCTAGTAAACACATTTATACAACAGATGATTCCAGATCTGCCTACACGAGACAAACCTATAAAGGTGGCAATCAACTTTAAGAGGTGGTCCACAACTCGGGACATATCATCAGAGTGGGGCTGAAGCAGCCCGATATACGCAGCGAAGCAAATCAGCGGTCCAACAGCCACAGGCAAGGATGGGAACAGTCATAACTCTTACCCGATCTTCTTTTTCTGAAAAACAACAAATAAGCAAGGGTGAGTACAAACATACTCAACAGCCCACCTTCACCCGCGGAATGGGGAAATCAGATATAATGCATGGAATATGTGGAGCTCAGGATATTTTGCAGAAATAGCAATATTTTATGCAGGGTTGTTTTGAAAAAAACATTTTGTATTTTGCAAAGCGCATCCTCTCCAAAAGGAGCAGGAAGTTTTTCAGTATAGAACAAAATCCCCTGGACTAAACCATCCAGGTATCTCAGCAGTTTCCCACTGGTTTTCATTTTCAAAAACAGCTACTAGACTCCCCATCCACCATAGCTCACGGCTCAACCGCCAGACCTTTTAAAAAACACTTTTCTCAAACGCACCCTTTTTTTAAAACAAAACACTAATTGTCGTACCACACCAGACTCGTCCATTCCTGTGGACACAAACTATTCGAATAGGTTTTCAAACTCTGTGCAGAGGTGTACACTTTACCCACTAGTCCGGCTCTGCGATCCCATGGCCAATGAGATCTGAATCTGAATCTCTTTCTTTCCTCACACGTCCTAACCTTAACGGTTATACCAGAAGGATTCAGGCCACCTCCATGCCCAAACCGGACAAAACATTCCCCCTCCTTATCCTCCCGGTGCTCCCCAGCCTGTATAACCCTGGGGTTGGATCGTACGAGTTCAGATTGAGTGACTGCCCACATAGTCTCGAGTGGTTGTACTTATCATGAGTACAGGTAGTGAAGGATGACAAACCGGTCCTTATATGAGGGGACAATCCTTCTACTCACGCCTAAACCAGCTGAGCCATCACCTTAGGCCCTCCCCTAAACTAGGGAGTCCCTGATCATCCCTACTCAAAGGTGATAAGGGTGAAAAACTTCATCATACACATTTTGAAAAGCATTTTCTTTTGAAAACTCACACCTTTTCTCAAATCATTTGTAACAAATATATCAGGGATTGATTGCGGCAAGCGGCTGGGTGGCCATAATAACTTGTCTCAAAATCATATCATGCATAAAATAACAGGCTGAGGGTTGTGGTTGAAAAATCATAGGTAATTTATGCATCAAAGGGATCCAGTGAGCTTGTCGTGCTTATCCGGCGAAGGGGGAAGGGGAGCTCGCGGAACTGGCTTCTAGCTCCACTGCCTGGCGTAGACTTGCGGATCTAGCCTCCACGAGATGGCACGAACACTCCGATAACTATGCAACATGAACAAGCAAACATACAAACCAGCAAGTATATCAACAGATATTTAGTATAGTGGTCAGAATAGCGATATATGGATGGGTAGAGTCTTGAGTAGAATCTGTGTCATGTGGTGTGGTGATATTACTGGTGGTGGAGCTGAGGTGCTTACCAGGAGGGTGGATTGGAGGCGAAGCGACACTATGCACGTAGCCGGCAAAGCGGGGTAACTAAGTGGGTGGGGTGTTTGCCTTGGCTGAGGGTGTTGAGTGTGTGGAGAGGGAGAGGGTAGCTAGGTGTATTTATAGCTGGGTATATGTGGTGTAGCACAGTGAAGTTCACTGTTGGTGAGAATAGTGACGAATGAATCGTCTGACTTAGTATGAACAGAAGAGTTATAGGTAGAATATGGGACAAGAGTATTTTGGGAGTTTTCTAGAATATGAACCATGCTTAAGGGATGACATGGTTGGATAGGGAATAATTCGATAAGAATTTAGAAACAAGAATTATTGGAATCTGAGTTTGGAAGCCAGGTTCGAAGGAATCTCAAATTTAAGCATGCTCAACTTGGAGAAACCTGGGATGGGTGTCCAGATGGGAAGTTTCCACTGGAAGGAAAATCACAGTCACCGGAGTTCGTATGACTGGAATATGGGTCTGGCTGGTCTTAGGTGGACTGGACAGCATGATGGATGAGTAGTTGAAATTTGGGGTGATCGGATGATCGATGAATAGTAATGATGAATAGTGACAACGGAAAAAGTTACCATAGATATCATCGATGAATAGTAACGATGATGAATAGTGTTGGTGAATAGTAATGATGAATAGTAACTGTAGGAAACGGGTGACGCCTAAGAGGGGGTGAATTAGGACTTCTAAAACTTTTACGAAACTAAGCCACAATTAAATCCCTAGAGCAAAATCTATGCAAATAATCAAACTAGAATGTGCAAACTAGGTTTTTCCTAAGTGTTGCTATCTCTACCGCAAAGACTAAGTTTCAATCTACACTAAATAAGTATGAATACAAGATTGAAACTTAAATGCTTAATATAAATGCGGAAACTTAAAGAGCAAAGTAGAGAAGCAAACTCTCGTGGATGACGCCGGTATTTTTACCGAGGTATCCGAAACCACGCAAGGTCCCGACTAATCCTCGTTGGTGCCCCTACGCAAAGGGAAGCCCACACGAGGGCCAAGCACCACGGTCGAGTAACTCCGTAGAGAGCCGCGGGCCTTCTCCACGCGCAAGTGGTGCTCCGCTTCCGGCTCCTCTCGGACGCTCCCCGCCGTCTCCACTATCGAGCTTCCGACCGAAACGCCGCGGGCCTCGTTCCCTCCGGTACACGGTGGCGGTCGTGACACAAACGCGGTTGTCACGGTCTCACAAGACTCTCGCCCCACTTAGTACAATTACAACGGCTCACGCAAGAGCCGAGGGGTTGTGTGATTTTACAAAACTCACTCAACTAACTAGGGTTCACCTAGAGCAAGCGCTAAAGCGGTCCAACTAACCTAAGCACTTCGCAAAGCACCTACGCTAATCACCGAGTGATTCTATTAAGCACTTGGGTGTTTGAGCTCTTGGAAATGTGCACTATATGCTTTGGTATGTTGCTTGGGCTCCCACACCTTCAAATGGCTGGTTGGGTGAAGTATATATAGGCCCCAACACAATTCTAGCTGTTGGAGAAAAGCTGCAGTTCTCTACGGCACATCGGACAGCGCACTATAGCCTGTCCGGTGCACCTAGCCGTTGCTCTGTCAGAGCAGGTGACCATTGGCGCCGCTGGCTTTTCCACACCGGACAGTCTGGTGCTCACACCGGACAGTCCGATGGTCTTCTCTCCGAGTGCCACCTGGAACTAGCCGTTGGGCTGGAGTTCCCTGGTGCACCAGACAGTCCGGCGTGTGGGCACCGGACAGTCCGGTGTGCCACCGGACAATCCGGTGCGCCTTCGCACAGACAGTCCGCAGCAGCACACTTGGACTTCTCTTGAATCTTCTTAATGTCTTCTTTTGAGGTGTTGCTTGCCTCAATTTCTTAGTCCAAGTAAGTCTTGCATCCTATGAACTACAAACACTAGAAAACTTATTAGTTCACGGATCGTGTTGTTCATCAAACACCAAAACTCAATTAGCCAAATGGCCCGGGGTCCATTTTCCTTACAATCTCCCCCTTTTTGGTGATTGATGACAACACAACCAAAGCAAGCAAATAATACAAGTATTTGAATGAAAATATGCAATCTACTTGCTAGGATGCATGACTTTTCCCCACAATGTGAAATTATGGACTTAAGCCTCCCCCTAACTCCATTCACTTACTTCCTATTTTTGGACCAAATAATCAAAACCACTTGAGAAACCATTTGTAGATATAAATTTTAAATTTGTGGTGTTTGGTGTTTGATATAGGCCCTGTTTGGCACAGCTTATTTTCAGCTTCTTCACAAATTTAAGCAGAAGTCCTGCCAAACAGGTAGCTTCTGCAGCAGCTTATCAGTTCAGCTGCTTCTCAGAATACACTAAAAGCAGCCAACAAGCAGAAGCTGCTTTTCACCAGCTTCTCAGATAAGCTGCTTTTTCAACAAGCACCAGCTGTGCCAAATAGGGCCATAGTTTTCATTGCTTTGGTCCCTAAACTTCTCCCCCTTTGGCATCAACCACCGAAAAGGAAGACATTAACAGCATGTAGGAAGTAAATAAAAGCTTGCCCTCATCAAGAATTTCATCAGATGATACCACTTGAAGGATACTAAATTAAACCACATGAATGATACCATTTGAAAAGATTACTCCCCCTAAACGAGTGTTCTCTTTGGAAAGAAATTTCTCCCCCTTTTTAGAGATGAAGAAATACTTCCCCTGACAGAGATCCTCTAATTTAGGAAAAAGCATGTGAAAATTAGAGGTGCAAGACAGGATTTGAAAAGACTAACTTCCCTTATACATAGGTAACAGAATATGAGTTAACTACTTATGAATTTTTAGCAACATGGAAGTATATGATATGAAATATAGTCTAATCAAATTATTGGAGAAGACATGTAAATGATACTAAATGTAGTCTCAAAGATACCGATTGAAAGTCAATGGTGTGCTTGTGAGACATGAGAATTCTTCGAGCTTTTGCGGTGGAAGTTAGTTGTCATTCTTCGGGGACCTCATTTTCCTTATAATGAGACTATCACATGAAATAGACTTGAAGAGGTGTTAGTCTCAAAGTATTAGATTATAGAGTAACCTCCCCTTGAAGGTGTGCATACAAGTTTTGAATACTTTTAGGAGACATGCACTTTGATTTGATATCCAGATGGGCAAATTGTCTATAATCCGAACTTTGGCACATATAAGTTAAATGATACAACTTGTAGAAATCAAAATTTTCAATTGATGCATCATTTACTATGGAGTGATATAGAAGCTATGTGCTGTGCTTTTAACTAAACATTTTAAACCATGTAGGTTTGCTTAAGTATATGAATTGAAAGCAAGCAATCCTACCATGTGATTTACCTAGTATGCATGATTTTAAACAAGGGTAAATAACAAATGTAATACTAGGCAAGAAAGGTAAACTAGATACAGAGTAAATAGATATGCATATCTAAAAACAAGAAATACAATAAATCTAGTTACCTTAGTCATGGGTGCGAAATTTGGGTCCAAAATTTTCACTAACCCACTTGGCAATAAACTTGATCCAATATGATGTATCCCATGATATACATCACAACTTTGCCAAGTCTCCAAATTTCCTGATGACCTTCGGTCCACTCACTTCCCTTTCGGGATCCAAACCTTCTTGGTGCTTTTCATGGTTGAAATTATTTCCTTCGGCACCCATATGCGTTTAGCCCCTTTTCCTTTGTTGGCTTGCTTGTTGGCCTTGATTGCTATCACCTTTCCATTCTTTTTCTTCTTGATCAAATATGGTGTAGCATCCTTTTTGTTCACCTTTTTTATGTAGGTGCTGGAGATTTTGCTTGATGGCTTTTGCTTGAGCTTTTGCCTTTGTTTATCCCCGGTCATCGCCTTGCATTGGAAAGACTTGTGGCCTTCCTTGTGGCATAGCCTACAAATCACAGTTTCTCCCTCCATAGGCTTGTTCACTCCTGCAGTGGTGTTATCCTGTGGAGGTTGGATTTGTTTGGCTTTGCCTTTCTTGTCATACAAAGCCTTGCCAAGGCGAGCCACTTCTTGCTTTAATTGTTCATTTTCCTTTGCAACCTCATCTGAACATGTTTCTACAACAATATTCTCAACAAAGACTTGGTTGCAGGGGTTAGAATCATCAATTAAATCAAAGCAGGAAGTAGAAGCATCTTTCTTAATTATTTCAGGTATTTCAACTAAAGATGCTGCTGGGGTGCTACCAATGTTTTCTAGCTTAGTAGTTAGCTCATTATTGTGTATGCTAAGAATTTCCATTTTCTCTAGCAAATTTTCAATAGCTTTCTGGGAGCTAGCTAACTTAGCCTTCAGTTTTTCATTCTTTTTAATAAGGCTATCATCGGTAGCAGTGGATGGAGCACTAGATTCTAATAGCTCAATTTTAGTTGATAGCTCACTATTTAAGTTTGCAAAAGTTTCAAATTTCTCTAGCAAACCTTTGTAATCATTTTGAGAGCTGACCAACTTATTTTTCAAGGTTTTAAGTTGAGCTTTTTGCTTAGTGCAAACATCCTGGAAAAATTCTACGACTTCCGCAAGCTCATCTAGAGAGGCCTTTCCCTCACCTTCATCATCACTACTACTTTCATCACTAGAGGATGGAATGCTTTTGTTACCTCTTGCCATAAGGCATTTGTGTGATGACCGTGATGATCATGACGAGGACCGGTGGCTGCGCGTCCTTGGAGGTTCATCTTCACTTGAAGAATCATCCCAAGTTCTAACACTTGTTAGCGCCTTGCCTTTGCTCCTCTCCTTTTTGGGTTTGGCCATATTTGGACAGTTGTCCCTGAAGTGGCCCTTCTCCCCAAATGTGAAGCATCCTCTCTTCCTTTGCTTTTTCCTGTCAATTTAAAGAGAAGATCTTCGACCTATAGGGGCACACCCATTAGATTGATCTTGCGGATCATCCTTATTACCTTTCTGACGCGTCGGATTGTTTCTTCGTCCTCGGAGGATGACGTGCATAGTTGATTATCTTCTTCATCATCACTTTCTTATTCTTCCTCTTCTCCACTTGAGGAACTTGGAGTGGGAGCCTTCTTTTTGCCCTTCCTTTCATCACATGCAAAAGCATATGGCCTTAAGGAAGTTGGCTCCTCTCCCCGACTCATTTTTCGCGACATCTCAAAAGCCGCGATTTTCCCAATCACAATGGTTGGGGTCATGTTGCTCAAGTCCTCCATGTTGTGAAGGATGGTGATGATGCTCCCATATCTTTGTTGTGGTACCAGGGAGATAATCTTCCTCACAATGTCCGCATCACCTAGCTTATTAATGCCAATAGAATTGAGCTCATTGATAATTAGATTCAAACGAGAATACATGTCTCTAACAAACTCATCATCTTTCATAGCAAAAGAATTATACTCATTTAAGACTAGGCAATGTTTTTGCTCACGGACATTGGATGTGCCATCATGGAGCTCATGCAATTTTAGCCAAATCTCATTAGCAGTTTTCAAGGTAAATACTTGATTAAAAATATCCATGCTAAGAGATTGATACAAGCAATTTTTGGCTCTAGCATTTAAATAAATTTCTTTTTCCTCACTCGTGGTGGGTTTCATGGGATTCTTGAGGGGTTTCATCCCGTCAAGAGTGACTCTCCAAACACCTAAATCAACGGCCTCTAGGTAACAAGCCATCCTAGCACTATAATATGGGAAGTTAGTGTCGTCGAAGTGTGGTGGCCTATGGGTATCCATCCCTTCCTCTAAAAAGTGTTGGCTCTTTTAGCGGTGAAGCTAAAGCGTTTCAAATGAGCCAAACCGGGCTCTGATACCACTTGTAGGAAACGGGTGACGCCTAAGAGGGGGGTGAATTAGGACTTCTAAAACTTTTACTAAACTAAGCCACAATTAAATCCCTAGAGCAAAACCTATGCAAATAATCAAACTAGAATGTGCAAACTAGGTTTTTCCTAAGTGTTGCTATCTCTACCGCAAAGACTAAGTTTCAATCTACACTAAATAAGTATGAATACAAGATTGAAACTTAAATGCTTAATATAAATGCGGAAACTTAAAGAGTAAAGTAGAGAAGCAAACTCTCGTGGATGACGCCGGTATTTTTACCGAGGTATCCGGAACCACACAAGGTCCCGACTAATCCACGTTGGTGCCCCTACGCAAAGGGAAGCCCACGCGAGGGCCAAGCACCACGGTTGAGTAACTCCGTAAAGAGTCGCGGGCCTTCTCCACGCGCAAGTGGTGCTCCGCTTCTGGCTCCTCTCGGACGCTCCCCGCCATCTCCACTATCGAGCTTCCGGCCGAAACGCCGTGGGCCTCATTCCCTCCGGTACACGGTGGCGGCCGTGACACAAACGCGGTTGTCACGGTCTCACAAGACTCTCGCCCCACTCGGTACAAATACAACGGCTCACGCAAGAGCCGAGGGGTTGTGTGGTTTTTCTAAACTCACTCAACTAACTAGGATTCACCTAGAGCAAGCGCTAAAGCGGTCTAACTAACCTAAGCACTTCGCAGAGCACCTACGCTAATCACCGAGTGATTCTATTAAGCACTTGGGTGTTTGAGCTCTTGGAAATATGCATTATGTGCCTTGATATGTTGCTTGGGCTCTCACACTTGAGAATGGCCGGTTGGGGTGGTATTTATAGCCTCCACACCCCAAACTAGCCGTTGGACAGAAAGCAGCAGCTTTCTGTCGTCGGGTGCACCGGACAGTCCGGTGCACCACCGGACAGCACACTGTAGCCTGTCTGGTGCGCCTATCCGTTGCTCTGACAGAGCAGTCGATCGTTGGCGCGCGTAGGCTTTTCACACCGGACAGTCTGGTGGTCTTTTCTCCGAGTGCCACCTGGAACTAGCCGTTGGAGCTGGAGTTCCCTGGTGCACCGGACAGTCCGGCGTGTGGGCACCGGACAGTCCGCAGCAGCACACTTGGACTTTTCTTGGATCTTCTTAATGTCTTCTTTTGAGGTGTTGCTTTCCTCAATTCCTTAGTCCAAGTAAATCTTGCATCTTGTGAACTACAATCATAAACACTAGAAACCTTATTAGTTCACGGATTGTGTTGTTCATCAAACACCAAAACTCAAATAGCCAAATGGCCCGGGCTCCATTTTCCTTACAGACTTTAGACAATGTTCTCCTAAAATATGGAAGAGGAGAGTAAATCAGTATGATAATTGTGTTGCCCTATTGGTTATTGTTGTTTTCTTAAAAAATTTGACAGGTCCCCAACATTTAACACCCACGTCAAGTGTACTCATCAACAACCACAATCATGCCTCCACGAAGGAAAAGGATCGTTAGCATAACAGATTGTGCTAACACTGCTAAATAGCAAGACTACCATGATGCCGACAAATCCACTAGAAGTCAGCTCACTAAAGGCAAGAGAATAGAAAAGCTCCAAGGCTATTGGCTCATCAGGATAATATCGATGCAGGGGCTAAGGTGTTGGAAGCCATCCAAAGGCACATGGATGTATAGAAGCAAAATTGCTTTGGGCTACTCATACCATCCGGCACCCTGTGCGGACTACGTAGCAACAATCTGCAGACTGTTTGCCTATTCAAAGTCAAATCAACCCGAAGGTGCCAAGATCGGTAAAATGATTTTTAGCGTAAAGTGCAGACTGTTCGAACCTACTGACGTCTGCGATTCACTTTATTTGACATTCGACGACGTATTTAATGCGATTATAGTCGTTGCAAATAACTGTTGCAATCTGGCCATTAATCTTGCACGGGCAGACTGTCCAACCACCACATTCAATGATATCCAAGTGATCCAAGCAATCTAAGCATTCACTCACATTCCTTTGCAAGAGAAATATGTCTACTTGTGAAATATCAACCCGAGCAACACAAAACTCAAAGCGCGGAACAAAATCCCATTTTGGTTGGGGTTTTGATGTGGTTTCCTAAAACGAGTTCAAACTGAGCTCATCTCGAATCACGACCAAAATCTGCTACAATAGGGTGTATGCAGTGATTCGAGAAGTGCAACTCACAACCAAACAATCCCTAAACCAAATTCTCACATAAGAACTCGATGGTTCTTCACAAGATCGCAAAGTCAGAAGAGGGAAAACACAAAAACAAAATGACTCCAGAACTTTAGCAAGATACAAACTACGATTGAGAGCCAACCAAACCCGTGGGTGGTACCGACCACCCTTTCTCGGATTAATCACTGCATATTATAAATCACAGGCGTGAAGGTTCAAAGTGTTGTGGATCTCTTGGCTAAACCGGTGACCCTAGAGAGGAAAAGTAGGAGTTCTAAACAAGTGCGCCAAAAGAAATGGCTGCCAAGAGATGCCGAACTAGACAACCCACCCTTCTATTTATAGAGGGTTATTCCTATTTCCTAAACTACCCATATTTACATAGAGTTTATCCATTCCGCCAGGGTGAAATGGACCACCTCCTTGAGTTTTGATCTGACAGCCACATGCTCCACACAATGTTACTTCGCCTTGATGCAACATTCATTATGACGCTACGTGTCGCCATCGATTCCCTCTAGAACCGCCACCTCCAAGTTTTCAGGCCCAAACACAACAAAAACCACCATCTGCAGCGTCGAGTAATTTTTTGAGGATCAACCACCAAACCGTCGTGAGTACCTACGCTAATCACCGAGTGATTCTATTAAGCACTTGGGTGTTTGAGCTCTTGGAAATGTGCACTATATGCTTTGGTATGTTGCTTGGGCTCCCACACCTTCAAATGGCTGGTTGGGTGAAGTATATATAGGCCCCAACTCAATTCTAGCCGTTGGAGAAAAGCTGCAGTTCTCTGCGGCACACCGGACAGCGCACTGTAGCCTGTCCGGTGCGCCTAGTCGTTGCTCTGTCAGAGCATGTGACCATTGGCGCCGCAGGCTTTTCCACATCGGACAGTCTAGTGCTCACACCGAACAGTCTGGTGGTCTTCTCTCCAAGTGCCACCTGGAACTAGCCGTTGGGCTGGAGTTCCCTGGTGCACCGGACAGTCCGGCGTGTGGGCACCGGACAGTCCGGTGCGCCTTCGCACAGATAGTCCGCAGCAGCACACTTGGACTTCTCTTGAATCTTCTTAATGTCTTCTTTTGAGGTGTTGCTTGCCTCAATTTCTTAGTCCAAGTAAGTCTTGCATCCTATGAACTACAAACACTAGAAAACTTATTAGTTCACGGATCGTGTTGTTCATCAAACACCAAAACTCAATTAGCTAAATGGCCCGGGGTCCATTTTCCTTACAGTAACGATGGTGGATAGTGTCGATGAATAGTAACAATGAATAGTAACGATGGTGAATAGTAACGGTGAATAGTGATGGTGAATAGTTCGTATGAACGAACGATGAATAGTGACGATGAACGAACGATGAATGCTGAATAGGAACTATGAATGAATGGACGAACGATTGAATGATCGGATGAACGAACGATCGGAATTTCAGCAACATAACGGCAGGACAAAGATTATCTGGATGAATGATGAATAGGGACTATGAATGAATGATGAACGATGAATAGGAACTATGAACGAATAATGAATGATCGAATGATCGAACGAACGAACGATCGGAATTTTGGCAGCATAACGGCAGGATAAAGATTATCTGGAAGAACGATGAATAGGGACTATGAACGAACGATGAATGATGAATAGGAACTATGAATGAACGATGAACGATGAATAGGAACTATGAACGAACGGACGAACGATCGAATGATCGGACGAACGAACTATCAGAATTTCGGCAACATAATGGCAGGAAAAAGATTATTTGGACGAACGAACGGACGAACGATCGGACGAATGGACGAACAAACCATGAACGATCGGACAAACAATCGAACGATCGGACGAACTGAAAGGGAAATGTGCCCTTGGGCCATTTATAAGTATTTTGGTGATTGAGTGCCAACACAAGTGCTTAAGTGTTAATCTATGCCAATTGATGGACAAAGTGCAAATCAAGAGTAAAGGTATGTTTCTAAGACTTAGTACATTGTTTTGGAGACTAATGTATTGTGTCTAAGTGCTAGAAACAGGAAAAGACCAATTTGGAAAAGACTTGGCTATGCAGCCAAGACTCTGCGCAGTCTGGGTACACCGGACTGTCCGGTGGTGTCCGGTGCACCAGGCTGGCGACTGTCAACTGGCTGCTCTCGGGAAGTGATCAACGGCGTACGGCTATAAATCACCGGACTGTCCGGTGGTGCACCGGACTGTCCGGTGAGCCAACGGTCGGCCGGGCCAACGGTCGGCCGAGTAATCCGCGCGCGACACGTGGCCGAGCCAACGGTCAGAAGGGGCACCGGACTGTCTGGTGTGACCGGATAGTGTCCGGTGCGCCAACGGCTCTGGATCTTCAACGGTCGGCTGTGCCACAGAAGGAAAGATATCCGCAGCGGACAGTGTCCGGTGGTGCACCAGACTGTCCGGTGCGCCAGGCGACAGAAGGCAAGAATTGCCTTCCTAGAATGCTCTCAACGGCTCCTAGCTACCTTGGGGCTATAAAAGGGGCCCCTAGGCGCATGGAGGAGCACACCAAGCATTCTCTAAGCATTCCTAAGCACCAAGACTTCAATTCCGCGCATTCGATTCTTTGTGATAGCAATTAGAGCTCCATTTGAGTAGAGAACTCTTTGAGTTGTGTTGAGAGCTCGTGTTGTGACTTGTGTGCGTGTGTTGCTCTGATTTTATGTCTTGTGTGCGTTGCTCATCCCATCCTTACTTCTGTGCTTCTTTGTGAACATCAAATTGTAAGGGCGAGAGGCTCCAAGTTGTGGAGATTCCTCGCAAGCGGGATATAGTAAACAAAGCAAAACACTGTGGTATTCAAGTGGGTTTTTGGACCGCTTGAGAGGGGTTGAGTGCAACCCTCGTCCGTTGGGATGCCACAACGTGGAGTAGGCAAGTGTTGGACTTGGCCGAACCACGGGATAAACCACTGTGCCTATCTGTGTTGATCTTCTTGTGGTTATTGTGTTTTGCAAGAACTCCTCTCTAGCCACTTGTCTTTATTGTGCTAACATCTAATCAAGTTTTGTGGCATTAAGTTTCAAGTTTTACAGGATCACCTATTCACCCCCCCCCCCCCTAGGTGCTCTCAATTGGTATCAGAGTTGTTCTCTTCACATGAGGGACTAATCGCCCGAAGAGATGGATCCTAAGGGCAAGGGGATGGTGGTCAATGATAAGGAGAAGGAGTCCTTCGTCAATGATCCAAAGGATGACAAGCCTACTGACTCAGGCGCGAGTCACAAAAGAAAAGACGGGAAGAAGAAGAAAACGAGGCGCATCAAGGAGATCGTCTACTACGACGACAGCGACGAGTCCTCTTCTTCCCAAAAGGACGACGACAACGACTATGAAAAAAAGAAGACGGTTAATTCAAACTTCTCTTTTGATTATTCTTGTATTTCGCATAGTTCAAATGCACACTTGCTTTCCATTCCTCTTAGCAAACCTCCACACTTTGATGGGGAGGACTACGGATTTTGGAGTCACAAAATGCGTAGTCACTTGTTCTCTCTCCATCCAAGTATATGGGAGATAGTAGAAAATGGAATGCAATTTGATAGCACGGATAGTCCCTTGTTCATCAATGAACAAATCCATAAAAATGCACAAGCTACTACTGTCCTTTTAGCATCTCTGTGCAGGGAAGAATACAATAAGGTGAGCAGCTTGGACAATGCCAAGCAGATCTGGGACACCCTCAAAATATCACATGAGGGAAATGACATCACCATGCTCACCAAAATGGAGTTGGTGGAGGGCGAACTTGGGAGATTCGCAATGATCAGGGGAGAGGAGCCAACCCAAACGTACAACCGGCTCAAGACCCTCATCAACAAAATAAGGAGCTATGGAAGCACAAGATGGACGGACCACGACGTCGTTCGCCTAATGCTAAGGTCCTTTACTGTCCTTGATCCACATCTTGTAAACAATATTCGTGAGAATCCCAGGTACACCAAGATGTCGCCCGAAGAAGTACTTGGGAAGTTTGTAAGCGGGCGGATGATGATCAAGGAGGCAAGATACGTCAACGATGCATTGAATGGCCCAATCCATGAGCCTCAAGTCATTGCTCTCAAGGCATCGAGTAGCAAGGAGGCGCTACCTAGCAAGGTGGCGCAAGTTGAAGCGGCGGGGCTAAATGAGGAAGAGATGGCCCTCATCATCAAGCGCTTCAAGACGGCACTAAAGGGACACAAGGAGCATCCCAAAAAGAACAAGACGAAGGGAAAGCGCTCCTGCTTCAAGTGCGGTAAGATTGGTCATTTTATCGCTAATTGTCCCGATAATGATAGTGACCAGGAACAAGATAAGAAGAGGGAAAAGAAGAAGGCTTACAAGAAGGCTAAGGGCGAGGCACACCTTGGCAAGGAGTGGGACTCGGATTGCTCATCGTCCGACTCTGACAACGAAGGACTCGCCGCATCAGCCTTCAACAAATCATCCCTCTTCCCCAACGAGCGTCACACATGCCTCATGGCGAAGGAGAAGAAGGTATGCACTCGAAAGTCTACTTATGCTTCTTCTAGCGATGATGAATCTAGTGATGATGAAATAGATTACTCTAGTTTGTTCAAGGGCTTAGATAGAACTAAAATTGATAAAATTAATGAATTGATTAATGCTTTGAATGATAAGAATAGATTGTTAGAAAAGCAAGAGGATCTTTTGTATGAAGAACATGATAAATTTGTAGAGGCACAAAAATCTCTTGCTTTAGAAGTTAAAAGGAATGAAATGCTTTCTTGTGAACTATCTACTTGCCATGAGACAATTTCTAGTTTAAAAAGTGTTAATGATGATTTAAATGCTAAACTAGAAGTAGCAAATAGATCTAACTCTTGTGTAGAACATGTTGTGATTTGCAATAGGTGTAAAGATTTTAATGTTGATGCTTGTAGTGAACACCTAGTTTCTATTACAAAGTTAAATGATGAAGTGGCTAGTCTTAATGCCTAACTTAAGACTAGCAAGGATGAATTTGACAAACTAAAATTTGCAAGGAATGCCTACACAATTGGTAGACACCCCTCAATTAAGGATGGGCTTGGCTTCAAGAGGGAAGCCAAGAACTTAACTAGTCATAAGGCTCCCATTCCCGCCAAGGAGAAAGGGAAGGCCCCTATGACTAATAGTTGTCAAAAGAACCATGCTTTCATGTACCATGACAGGAAGTTTACTAGAAATGTTCATTATGATAGGAGTTGTAATGCTTACAATTCAAATGCAATGATTGCCTCAAGTTCTTCTATTATGCATAATAGAAATTTGACTAGGAAAAATGTCATTCATCATATGCCTAGGAGAAATGTTGCTCATGTTCCTAGGAAAGTAAACAATGAACCTTCTACAATTTATCATGCTTGCAATGCTTCATTTGCAATTTGTAGAAAGGATAGAAAGGTGATTGCTAGGAAATTAGGGGCAAAATGCAAGGGAGATAAAACTTGCATTTGGGTCCCTAAGGATATTGTCACTAACCTTGTAGGACCCAACAAGAGTTGGGTACCTAAGACCCAAGCCTAAATTTGCCTTGCAGGTTTATGCATCTGAGGGATCAAGCTGGATTATCGACAGCGGATGCACAAACCACATGACGGGGGAGAAGAAGATGTTCACCTCCTACGTCAAGAACAAAGATTCCCAAGACTCAATCATATTCGGTGACGGGAATCAAGGCAAGGTGAAAGGGTTAGGAAAAATAGCTATTTCATCCGAGCACTCCATTTCCAATGTGTTTTTAGTTGAGTCGCTTGGATATAACTTGTTGTCTGTGAGTCAGCTTTGTAATATGGGATATAACTGCTTATTCACAAATGTAGATGTGTTTGTCTTTAGAAGGAGTGATGGTTCATTAGCTTTTAAGGGTGTATTAGACGGCAAACTTTATTTAGTTGATTTTGCAAAAGAGGAGGCTGGTCTAGATGCATGCTTAATTGCTAAGACTAGCATGGGCTGGCTATGGCATCGCCGCTTAGCACATGTGGGGATGAAGAACCTTCACAAAATTCTAAAGGGAGAACACATGATAGGTCAAACAAACGTTACTTTCAAAAAAGATAGACCTTGTGCAGCTTGTCAAGCAGGTAAACAGGTGGGAAGCTCTCATCATACCAAAAATGTGATGACCACATCAAGACCTTTGGAGTTGCTTCATATGGACCTCTTCGGACCTGTCACCTATCTAAGCATAGGAGGAAGTAAGTATGGTCTTGTTATAGTTGATGATTTTTCCCGCTTCACTTGGGTATTCTTTTTGCAGGATAAATCTGAAACCCAAGGGACCCTCAAGCGCTTCCTAAGGAGAGCTCAAAATGAGTTTGAGCTCAAGGTGAAGAAGATAAGGAGCGACAACTGGTCCGAGTTCAAGAACCTTCAAGTGGAGGACTACATTGAGGAGGAAGGGATCAAGCACGAGTTCTCCGCTCCCTACACACCACAGCAAAACGGTGTGGTAGAGAGGAAGAACAGGACGCTTATAGACATGGCGAGGACAATGCTTGGACAGTTCAAGACGCCCGAGCGGTTTTGGTCGGAAGCCGTGAACACGGCTTGTCACGCCATAAACCGGGTATACCTTCATCGCCTCCTCAAGAATACTTCGTATGAGCTTCTAACCGGTAACAAACCCAATGTGTCTTACTTTTGTGTATTTGGGAGCAAATGTTACATTCTAGTAAAGAAAGGTAGAAATTCTAAGTTTGCTCCCAAAGCTGTAGAAGGGTTTTTGTTAGGTTATGACTCAAATACAAAGGCGTATAGGGTCTTCAACAAATCATTGGGTTTGGTTGAAGTCTCTAGCGACGTTGTATTTGATGAGACTAATGGCTCTCCAAGAGAGCAAGTTGTTGATCTTGATGATGTAGATGAAGAAGACGTTCCAACGGCCGCAATACGCACCATGGCGATTGGAGAAGTGCGGCCACAGGAATAAAAGGAGCAAGATCAACCATCTTCCTCAACAATGGTGCATCCCCCAACTCAAGATGATGAACAGGTTCATCAAGAGGAGGCGTGTGATCAAGGGGGAGCACAAGATGAGCATGTGATGGAGGAAGAAGCACAACCGGCACCTCCAACCCAAGTTCGAGCGATGATTCAAAGGAATCATCCCGTCGACCAAATTTTGGTGACATTAGCAAGGGAGTAACTACTTGTTCTCGATTAGTTAATTTTTGTGAGCATTACTCCTTTGTCTCTTCTATTGAGCCTTTCAGGGTAGAAGAGGCCTTGCTAGATCTGGACTGGGTGTTGGCCATGCAGGAAGAGCTCAACAACTTCAAGCGTAATGAAGTTTGGACACTAGTGCCGCGTCCCAAGCAAAATGTTGTGGGAACCAAGTGGGTGTTCCGCAACAAACAAGACGAGCACGGGGTGGTGACAAGGAACAAGGCTCGACTTGTGGCAAAAGGTTATGCCCAAGTCGCAGGTTTGGACTTTGAGGAGACTTTTGCTCCTGTGGCTAGGCTAGAGTCCATTCGTATTTTGCTAGCATATGCCGCTCACCATTCTTTCAGGTTGTTCCAAATGGATGTGAAGAGCGCTTTCCTCAACGGGCCAATCAAGGAGGAAGTGTACGTGGAGCAACCCCCTGGCTTTGAGGATGAACGGTACCCCGACCACGTGTGTAAACTCTCTAAGGCGCTCTATGGACTTAAGCAAGCCCCAAGAGCATGGTATGAATGCCTTAGAGACTTTTTAATTGCTAATGCTTTCAAGGTTGGGAAAGTCGATCCAACTTTATTCACTAAGACTTGTGATGGTGACTTATTTGTGTGCCAAATTTATGTCGATGACATAATATTTGGTTCTACTAATCAAAAGTCTTGTGAAGAGTTTAGCAGGGTGATGACACAGAAATTCGAGATGTCGATGATGGGCGAGTTGAATTACTTCCTTGGGTTCCAAGTGAAGCAACTCAAGGACGGCACCTTCATCTCCCAAACGAAGTACACGCAAGACTTGCTAAAGCGGTTTGGGATGAAGGACGCCAAGCCCGCAAAGACTTCGATGGGAACTGACGAACACGTCGACCTCAACAAAGGAGGTAAGTTCGTTGATCAAAAAGCATACCGGTCCATGATAGGTTCTTTGCTTTATTTATGTGCTAGTAGACCGGATATTATGCTTAGTGTATGCATGTGTGCTAGATTTCAATGCGATCCAAGGGAGTGTCACTTAGTGGCTGTGAAGCGAATTCTTAGATATTTAGTTGCTACGCCTTGCTTCGGGATCTGGTATCCAAAGGGGTCTACCTTTGACTTAATTGGATATTCAGATTCTGATTATGCTGGATGTAAGGTCGATAGGAAGAGTACATCAGGGACGTGCCAATTCTTAGGAAGGTCCCTGGTGTCATGGAGTTCTAAGAAACAAACTTCCGTTGCCCTATCCACCGCTGAGGCCGAGTATGTTGCCGCAGGACAATGTTGCGCACAACTACTTTGGATGAGGCAAACCCTCCGGGACTTTGGCTACAATCTGAGCAAAGTCCCACTCCTATGTGACAATGAGAGTGCTATCCGCATAGCGGACAATCCTGTTGAGCACAGCCGCACAAAGCACATTGACATCCGGCATCACTTTTTGAGAGACCACCAGCAAAAGGGAGATATCAAAGTGTTTTATATTAGCACCGAGAACCAGCTAGCCAATATCTTTACCAAGCCTTTAGATGAGAAGACCTTTTGCAGGCTGCATAGTGAGCTAAATGTCTTAGATTCACGGAACTTGGATTGATGTGTAGCATATACGTGTATTATGCTTTGATCATGTTCCTTATGCATTTTGTTGCTTATTTATGGTGCTCAAGTTGTACAAACACTCCCCGGACCTCAAAAGTCCATGTGTGAATGGTGCACATATTTAGGGAGAGATGTGCTACAACTTGACCCTTTGAGACTAACCGTGTGTTTGAGTTTGCTTGATTTAGTCTCAAAGGTGGATTGAAAGGGAAAGGTGGACTTGGACCATGCAAGACTTCCACTGCACTCCGATGAGAGGGTAACTTACTGCAAGTCCATCTCAATATCCTTATTGCCTTGGTATTCTCATTTGAAGATTTTGGTGAGGCAATGGGGTTTAAGGGCCAAGATTGATCCCGTTTTGGTGCTTGATGCCAAAGGGGGAGAAAATAAGGCCAAAGCAATAAATGGATCAGCTACCACTTGAGAATTTTGAAAATAGTAGAATAGAGCTTTTTTCTCTTGTTGTCCCTTTTGTCAAAAGTTGGCTTCTTGTAGGGAGAATAGTTGATTATGGGGAAAGGGGGAGTTTTTGAAATCTTTGATCAATTTCTCTAAGAACAACTCTCTTTATGTCTCAACAAGTGTGTTTGACTTAGAGATAGGAAAATGAGGTTGATTTGCAAAAACAAAACCAAGTGGTGGCAAAGAGTGATCCAAATATGCCAAATTTGAATCAAAACAAATTTGTGTTCTCATTTGCATTGATGTTGCACTTCTTTAGTTGCTTTTTGTTGTGTTGGCATAAATCACCAAAAAGGAGGAGATTGAAAGGGAAATGTGCCCTTGGGCCATTTCTAAGTATTTTGGTGATTGAGTGCCAACACAAGTGCTTAAGTGTTAATCTATGCCAATTGATGGACAAAGTGCAAATCAAGAGTAAAGGTATGTTTCTAAGACTTAGTACATTGTTTTGGAGACTAATGTATTGTGTCTAAGTGCTAGAAACAGGAAAAGACCAATTTGGAAAAGACTTGGCTATGCAGCCAAGACTCTGCGCAGTCTAGGTGCACCGGACTGTCCGGTGCGCCAGGCGACAGAAGGCGAGAATTGGCTTCCTAGAATGCTCTCAACGGCTCCTAGCTGCCTTGGGGCTATAAAAGGGGCCCCTAGGCGCATGGAGGAGCACACCAAGCATTCTCTAAGCATTCCTAAGCACTAAGACTTCAATTCCGCGCATTCGATTCTTTGTGATAGCAATTAGAGCACCATTTGAGTAGAGAACTCTTTGAGTTGTGTTGAGAGCTCGTGTTGTGACTTGTGTGCGTGTGTTGCTCTGATTTTATGTCTTGTGTGCGTTGCTCATCCCATCCTTACTTCTGTGCTTCTTTGTGAACATCAAATTGTAAGGGCGAGAGGCTCCAAGTTGTGGAGATTCCTCGCAAGCGGGATATAGTAAACAAAGCAAAACACCGTGGTATTCAAGTGGGTCTTTGGACCGCTTGAGAGGGGTTGAGTGCAACCCTCGTCCGTTGGGACGCCACAACGTGGAGTAGGCAAGTGTTGGACTTGGTCGAACCACGGGATAAACCACTGTGCCTATCTGTGTTGATCTTCTTGTGGTTATTGTGTTTTGCAAGAACTCCTCTCTAGCCACTTGGCTTTATTGTGCTAACATCTAATCAAGTTTTGTGGCATTAAGTTTCAAGTTTTACAGGATCACCTATTCACCTACCCCCTCTAGGTGCTCTCACGAACGAATGAACAAACTAAGAACAGGTGGACGAACGATCGAAGAACGACCGAACGATCCTTGTGCTAGTGGGTGCTTGTGTGGGAGGTGGAGTGGGCGTGTGTGGGAGGGGGGAAGAGTTGCCATGAAATGGCTTGGAGTGGGATGACAGGAGGCCCTTGCCCCTCTATTTATAGCCATGTTAGGGGATTAGGGGGAGGGATGAGAGGATTAGTGGGAGATTAGCATGTATTTGTCTTGTATAAGTGAGATTAGCTTGTAGAGCTCACCGTATAACACCGGAGGCATACGTATACGTATGAGCATGAGGAAAGTTATGAAGAAAATATTTATAGGGACTTGAAAATTGATTTTGAAGGTATTTCTCAAGAGGAAAAATACTTGGAGATATATCGGTGGAATATTTGGATAGTATTTCTGGAAAGAACTTGAAGGGGATTACTCGAGAAATATCTGGGCAGTATTTCTGAAAAGAATTTGAGGGTGACCACTGGGGAAATATTTGTAGGATATTTTGAGGAGGATTTTGGAGAGAATATAGACCACTATATTTTATTTGTTGATATCAACTCGCAAACAAACATTTTGAAATGGAATTTAAAATTCATTTTGAATTTAGAGCGAGTTTGAGAAAATTTCAAGAGAATTTTTGGGATGCTACAGATCTACCCCACTTAAAATGAATCTCGTCCTCGAGATTCGGCTTAGAAGGGTTATGGGTATAGCTTTACTTCAGCTACATATCTTCACTTTGCAGACTCTTCGAGGAGATAGAACTTCAACAAAATCCGGCCTTTGAGGAGCATCTGGTTGCCGATTGCAAACGCTGATTCTGGCTACTCAAAGATCATCTTCAGGCTTTAGCTTTCGCTTGGCAGCTAGCTTATTGAGGAAGCATCGATGCCAACACACAAACCTTTCTCTTGCGAACTCCCACATGGATTCCTTCCTTGATTGGTCTTCTGGTGCTTCATCAACGAAACTTGGGTGACCACCTCTCATCTAGAAACTTATATGCTTCGATAATCTGGTCCTCCACAAGCTTGCTACAGGCCTTCTTCTTTTTCTCCATAGCAGGAACTTTACTGAAACACTACCCCACTTAAAAAGAATGAGGGTAGGACTTTTGAATCTTGGGGATTTGAACTCCTTGAAGTACCTCATAACAAGGGTGTTACAGGGCCTTCTTCTGTTGTTGCTGCTTGAGCAGGCTGCGGAGAAATGACTGACATAGGGTTGATTCTGGGACAACCTTCTTCTCATCTTCTCTTCACTATCTTTTTTCACTGACCCTTTCTTTCTCTTTGCTCTTCCCACTGGAGGATTCTATCAAAGAGTATTACCATCATACAAAGGAGGAAACCGAAGATGTTGAACCATGTACAACAGTCTTCGACCCAAGAATCACCAAGCATTGTGATCTTAGGGGCGAGGGAGTGGGAAATGGAGTTGCTTGCGATTTGGTAGAGGGGATTTATCTGGAGTGTGCTTTGCTTAGAGCGAGATGGGAGTTGAGGGAGCTGGTGGGGGTTTTATAGGCGAGCGGGGGTGCTCGGGGGGTGTGGAGTGGTAGTGATGGAGTAAGTGACACGAGGCAGCAGGTGCGACAAGGGGAAGGGGGCCTATTGCCGACGACGATGGCAGTGGGTGCGCTGCAAAAGGGGGCGTGGGTGGCGATAGTGCACTGCAAAGGGGGCGTGGGGCGGTGGTAGTGCGCATGGAGGCGAGCACGCGTGCGAGGGGTACAGGTGAGTGGTGGGGTCAATGACCCTGATGTTTGTGGTCTCTGGTTCCAAGAATCTTTGCTTCTCTGTATGGTAATAACTCCTTTTGTCCTCTTTTCCTGTTTACTTTGACTCAGGGGCAGTGCTTTGATTCTCACGGTCGGTCCTTTTGAGTGAGCGACTGGACTGGTTCCTCTGTAGCTTATTCCAGGCTTCAAGGGTAAGCTTCCCGATATCTTCTTGAGTAAGATGATTTTCTCTTGAGATGGGTTAAGATGAGAATGGAAGCATAAGGTGAGGATTAGCTCTAATTTGTGATCTATGTTTTTAGAGAAAACCCCTTTTTAAGACAAACGAAAAGAAAACACACAAGCTCAGCAATGATAAGCACAAATAAATCAAATGTTTTGAATAAGGGAAGAATAGAGTTTTTTCAAAGCACGGACTACTCAGATTCGGGGGCTAAGCATAACTACTATTGCTTGGCTCCTGAATTGAGAACTATGCTAAATGCGACTTATGAGCACTAGCGTTAAAGCATCACATATGCACTCAAAGGGGGAGAAAACATCAAGCAAAATTCATTTTGAAATGCCCTAGGGGGCCACACAATTAGAGTTTTGCAAAACACGAGTCTACACGATTACCTCTCATACATGCAGGGCTCTGGCCGAAGTGAAGAAAAACTTCACTACCCAATGCATGTAGAGGACTGGGCATAACTAACTCAGATCTAGCAGCTTCTCTTCTAGCGAGCCTGACACACAACTTCAATCTAAGACATCTCCTGGATTGGTCAAGAGGGAGCTGATGTTGATGACTTCTTCTGGCGGCGATTGAGATGGCAACACGGGGTCGAACTCTTCTTCAAGCGGGACTGGCTCTTGTAGCTCCTCAGAGGGCGGCGGTGCTGGCAGGGTGCTTGCAGCTTCTTCCTTGACTTCAAGGGATGGTGCTGGAATCTTCTTCATGGTGAGGGGCTCAAACAACTCTAGCGGGGGATCTTGGGAGGACTCGGGGTGCTCTTGCTTATCCATAGCCTGAGGGAAGACTAGAATTCCTTCCAAGACTATGGCTCCTTCTAGGAGTTCTCAAGCCTTCTTCTCTCCTCTGATAGAGACCGAGTGACCTTCAAGAATCTGGGGATCTTCAGCTCTGATGGGTTGAACAGGGTTGGATGAAGCGAGCTCTTGGATCCGCAGGGCTCTACGTTGGTTGTGGGTTACCAAGTAGGCCTCCTTCAACTTCTAGACGTGCTCAACCTTGGCTTGCTTCAGGGCTTCAACAACAATGACTTCACGACTTTCTAAGGTAGTTGCACGGGCTTGAGCTGTGGTGAGATCCACATGGAGCTTATGGATGCGCTTCTTTGCATCTTCTGCTCGGGCAATCATCTGACGGTGGTGCCGAGCCAAGAAATCATACTGTGCATCCAGGGTGAGCAGGTATGTAGTGAGGTGCACGACTATGGGGTCATCCTCAAGCAGTTGCTTCCCTTCCAATGCACGCATCCTGGCCATCCAAACTGGACGGTCTCTCTGAAAGGGTGGAAAGAATCTGAGCGATGTGTCGGCCACTTCTTCTTCATAGATCTGACATAAGGCCCTCAATGCCTTGTGGGCGACGACTTGGCAGGTGTCTTTGAATCTGTGCCCAGCAGTAGTGACACTCCATTCCACATGGTGCAGACTGGATCCAATGTATACAATCACGACACACTTCTCTGTGCCATGCTCAACGAATTCACGGCCATCATACTCTGGTTGGCTCCTGATTTCGAGGCGGACTGTGCATGCTCTCAGCAACTTGGGGAAACCATCTTCATTTTGGCAAAAGCTGGTTTGGCAACGGACCTCCATCTGACTTCTGAGAGAAGGAAAGGGGGAAAACATTTTTGAAATGAAGGGATGAGAGCAAGATTTTTTTAAGAAAATAGTTTTGACTCAAAAACTTTTGGATCAGGCTAAGGGTTACGTCCTGCGGCCAACCTAACAGCTCTGATACCACCTGAAGCGCCCCAGTCCTCTAGGACTCAAATGTGATACAATTACTAGTCCCAAGAGGCTAGTAAACACATTTATATAATAGATGATTCCAGATCTGCCTACACGAGACAAACCTATAAAGGTGGCGATCAACTTTAAGAGTTGGTCCACAACTCGGGACATATCATCAGAGTGGGGCTGAAGCAGCCCGATATACGCAGTGAAGCAAATCAACGGTCCAGCAGCCATAGGCAAGGTTGGGAACAGTCGTAACTCTTACCCGATCTCCTTTTTCTGAAAAACAACAAATAAGCAAGGGTGAGTACAAACGTACTCAGCAGTCCACCTTCACCCGCAGAATGAGGAAATCAGATATAATGCATGGAATATGTGGAGCTCAGGATATTTTGCAGAAATAGCAATATTTTATGCGGGGTTGTTTTGAAAAACATTTTGTATTTTGCAAAGCGCATCCTCTCCAAAAGGAGTAGGAAGTTTTTCAGTATAGAACAAAATCCCCTGGACTAAACCATCCAGGTATCTCAGCAGTTTCCCACTGATTTCATTTTCAAAAACAGCTACTGGACTTCCTGTCCACCATAGATCACGGCTCAACCGCCGGACCTTTTAAAAAAACACTTTTCTCAAATGCACCTTTTTTGAAAACAAAACACTAATTGTCGTACCACACTAGACTCGTCCATTCCTGTGGACACAGACTATTCGAATAGGTTTTCAAACGCTGCGCAGAGGTGTACACTTTATCCACTAGTTCGGCTCTACGATCCCATGGCCAATGAGACCTGAATCCGAATCTCTTTCTTTCCTCGCACGTCCTAACCTTAACGGTTATACCGGAAGGAGTCAAGCCACCTCAATGCCCAAACTAGACAAAACATTCCCCCTCCTTATCCTCCCGGTGCTCCCTAGCCTTCATAAACCTAGGGTTGGACCGTACGAGTTCAGATTGAGTGACTGCCCACACAGTCTCGAGTGGTTGTACTTATCATGAGTACAGGTAGTGAAGGATGACAAACCGGTCCTTATATGAGGGGACAATCCTTCTGCTCACGCCTAAACCAGTTGAGCCATCACCTTAGGCCCTCCCCTAAACCAGGGAGTCCCTGATCATCCCTACTCAAAGGTGATAAGGGTGAAAACCCTTCATCATACACATTTTGAAAAGCATTTTCTTTTGAAAACTCACACCTTTTCTCAAATCATTTGTAACAAATATATCAGGGATTGATTGTGGCAAGCGACTGGATGGCCATAATAACTTGTCTCAAAATCATATCATGCATAAAATAACAGGCTGAGGGTTGTGGTTGAAAAATCATAGGTAATTTATGCATCAAAGGGATCCAGTGAGCTTGTCGTGCTTATCCGGCGAAGGGGGAAGGGGAGCTCGCGGAACTGGCTTCTAGCTCCACTGCCTGGCGTAGACTTGCGGATCTAGCCTCCACGAGATGGCACGAACGCTCTGATAACTATGCAACATGAACAAGCAAACATACAAACCAGCAAGTATATCAACAGATATTTAGTATAGTGGTCAGAATAGTGATATATGGATGGGTAGAGTCTTGAGTAGAATCTGTGTCATGTGGTGTGGTGATATTACTGGTGGTGGAGCGGAGGTGCTTACCAGGAGGATGGGTTGGAGGCGAAGCGACACTATGTGCGTAGCCGGCAGAGCGAGGTAACTAAGTGGGTGGGGTGTTTGCCTTGGCTGAGGATGTTGAGTTTGTGGAGAGGGAGAGGGTAGCTGGGTGTATTTATAGCTGGGTATATGTGGTGTAGCACAACGAAGTTCACTGTTGGTGAGAATAGTGACGAATGAATCGTCTGACTTAGTATGAACAGGAGAGTTATAGGCAGAATATGGGACAAGAGTATTTTGGGAGTTTTCTGGAATATAAACCATGCTTAAGGGATGACATGGTTGGATAGGGAATAATTCGATAAGAATTTAGAAACAAGAATTATTGGAATCTGAGTTTGGAAGCCTGGTTCGAAGGAATCTCAAAGTTAAGCATGCTCAATTTGGAGAAACCTCGGATGGGTGTCCAGATGGGAAGTTCCCACTGGAAGGAAAATCACAGTCACCGGAGTTCGTATGACTGGAATATGGGTCTGGCTGGTCTTAGGTGGACTGGACAGCATGATGGATGAGTAGTTGAAATTTGGGGTGATCGGATGATCAACGAATAGTAACGATGAATAGTGACGACGGAAAAAGTTACCATAGATATCATCAATGAATAGTAACGATGATGAATAGTGTCAGTGAATAGTAACGATGGTGGATAGTATCGATTAATAGTAACAATGAATAGTAACGGTGAATAGTGATGGTGAATAGTGATGGTGAATAGTTCGTATGAACGAACGATGAATGATGAATAGTGACGATGAACGAACGATGAATAGGAACTATGAACGAATGGACGAACGATCGAATGATCGGACGAACGGACGATCGGAATTTCGGCAGCATAACGGCAGGACAAAGATTATCTGGATGAACGATGAATAGGGACTATGAACGAACGATGAATAGGAACTATGAACGAACGATGAACGATCGAATGATCGAACGAACGAACTATCAGAATTTCAGCAGCATAACAGCAGGATAAAGATTATCTGGAAGAACGATGAATAGGGACTATGAACGAACGATGAATGATGAATAGAAACTATGAATGAACGATGAACGATGAATAGGAACTATGAACGAATGGACGAACGATCGAATGATCGGATGAACGAACGATCAGAATTTCAGCAGCATAACGGCAGGAAAAAGATTATTTGGACGAACAAACGGACGAACGATCGGACGAACGGACGAACAAACCATGAACGATCGAACGATCAGACGAACGAATGAACAAACTAAGAACAGGTGGACGAACGATCGAAGAACGACCGAACGATCCTTGTGCTAGTGGGTGCTTGTGTGGGAGGTGGAGTGGGCGTGTGTGGGAGGGGGGGAAGAGTTGCCATGAAATGGCTTGGGGTGGGATGAGAGGAGGCCCTTGCCCCTCTATTTATAGCCATGTTGGGGGATTAGGGGGAGGGATGAGAGGATTAGTGGGAGATTAGCATGTATTTGTCTTGTATAAGTGAGATTAGCTTGTAGAGCTCACCGTATGACACCGGAGGCATACGTATACGTATGAGCATGAAGAAAGTTATGAAGAAAATATTTATAGGGACTTGAAAAATGATTCTGAAGGTATTTCTCAAGAGGAAAAATACTTGGAGATATATCGGTGGAATATTTGGACAGTATTTCTGGAAAGAACTTGAAGGGGATTACTCGGGAAATATCTGGGCAGTATTTCTGAAAAGAATTTGAGGGTGATCACTGGGGAAATATTTGTAGGATATTTTGAGGAGGATTTTGGAGAGAATATAGACCACTATATTTTATTGTTGATATCAACTCACGAACAAACATTTTGAAACGAAATTTAAAATTCATTTTGAATTTAGAGCGAGTTTGAGAAAATTTCAAGATTTGAATTTTTGGGATGCTACATGAACTCACTTCCACTTCTGAGCTGATGGCTTCGTTCAGCAACCAAGTTGTAGCACCTTTGGCTACGAAGCTGGTGCTCCCGATAACAGGCGGTTCAAGCTCAGAGCCAGCCAGCAAGAAGCAGAAGAAAGAAGCGCAGAGAAGGGTGCAGCATGTTGGGGTGCAGGGACCCTTCATCAAGTCCAAATGGTCCCACATCACAATCACCTTCTCCCAGAAGGATCTTCAGCTCAAGGATTACCCCCACAATGATGCTATGGTCATATCTTGTGTCATCAAGGGGTTTCTGGTCCATAATGTTCTGGTTAACACAGGCAGTGTAGCAGATATCATATTCGCTAAGGCCTTCAGACAGATGCAAGAGCCATAAAAAAGATTCATGATGCTACACACCCTCTTTGTGGCTTCGGAGGAAGGTAGATTGTGGCACTTGGCAAAATCACAATGCCAGTTACCTTCGGATATGTCCACAATACAAGATCTGAACAAGTTGTTTTTGACATTATTGACATGGAGTACCCATACAATGCAATCATTGGTCGAGGGACACTCAATGCTTTCGAAGCTATACTCCATCCAGCATACTTATGTATGAAGATACCTTTGGAGCAAGGGCCCATTGCTATCCATGGAAGTCAAGAGGCTGCCAGAAAGGCTGAAGGAAATTGGACAGATTCAAAAGCAATCCATAACATAGACGAAGCCGAAGCTTGTCAACAGTTTAAGCACAAAAGAGAGAAGGTTGTTTCGGCAGATCAGCCGAAGCCTATGCTCCTATGTGAAGACATAGCATAACAAAGGGTACTGCTGGGATCTCAGCTATCTGAGGAGCAAGAGAAGACTTTGCTAAGATTTTTATTCAATAACAAATATGTCTTTGCTTGGTCAGCTAATGATCTCTGTGGTGTCAACAGAGATGTCATTGAGCATTCACTCAATGTGGATCCATCCTTCAGGCCAAGAAAGC
Organism: Zea luxurians; assembly: GCA_029449295.1. Classification (NCBI taxonomy): domain Eukaryota; kingdom Viridiplantae; phylum Streptophyta; class Magnoliopsida; order Poales; family Poaceae; genus Zea; species Zea luxurians. The sequence continues at coordinate 123,095,396 of JAOPSE010000007.1, read as the reverse complement.
AAAGGCTTCGGAAAATGTCTGAAGATAAAGCTGAAGGTGCTCGGAACGAAGTGAAGAGACTTCTTAGTGCTGGTGTTATCAGAGAGGTCAAATACCCAGAATGGCTAGCCAACACTGTGATGGTGAAAAAGGCCAATGGCAAATGGAGAATGTGCATTGATTTTACAGATCTCAACAAGGCTTGTCCAAAGGACGAGTTCCCATTGCCAAGAATAGACTCTCTAGTAGATACAGTAGCTTCTTCAGAGCTCATGAGTCTGTTGGACTGTTACTCAGGCTACCACCAAATTTGGATGAAGAAGGAAGATGAGCCAAAGACTAGCTTCATAACCCCCAGCGACACATATTGTTATCTTCGGATGCCTGAGGGGCTTAAAAATGCTGGAGGAAGCTTCAGCAGAATGATAGTCAGGGTCCTTCATTCTCAAATAGGCAGGAATGTGCTGACCTATGTTGATGATATCATAGTCAAAAGCACGAAGAAAGAAAATCACATTATTGATTTACAAGAGACATTTGCCAATTTCAGGCAAGTTGGCCTGAAGTTAAATCCAGAAAAGTGTGTTTTTGGGGTGAAAAAGGGCAAGTTCCTTGGCTGCCTAGTATCAACGAAGGGAATTGAAGCCAACCCAAGCAAGATTGAAGCTATCCTTCGGATGGAGCCGCCAAGCACAAAGAAAGGGGCTCAACGGCTGGCAGGTAGATTAGCATCATTAAACAGATTCATATCTAGATTAGCAGAAATAAATTTGCCATTCTTTGAAATACTGAAGTCAGCTGAAGTTTTTCAATGGGGCCCGGCTCAGCAAAAAGCCTTCGAAGAGTTGAAGCAATACTTGATTGATTTAACAGCACTAACTCCACCTTTGCCAGGGGCTCCATTGCTCTTATATGTGGAAGCTTCGCACTCGGCAGTTAGTGCAGCACTTATGCAGGAGAAGTTAGATGGTCAAGTCAAAAAGCAGTCTCCAGTATACTTCATCTTCGAAGTTTTAAGTTCATCAAAGAAAAATTACACAGAGCTGGAAAAGGTGTTGTATGCTGTGCTAATGGCCTCCAGGAAGCTTCGACATTATTTTCAAGCATATCACATAATTGTTCCTTCGTCATAGACTCTGAAGGACATAATGAGGAACAGAGAAGCTACTGGAAGGATTGAATCTATGCTAAGAGATTCATATAAGCATTTTTTTGTCTCTAGCATTTAAATGAATTTCTTTTTCCTCACTCGTGGTGGGTTTCTCGGGATTCTTGGGTGGTTTCATCCGTCATGAGTGACTCTCTAAACACCTAGATCAACGACCTCTAGGTAACAAGCCATTCTAGCACTATAATATGAGAAGTTAGTGTCGTCGAAGTGTGGTGGCCTATGGGTATCCATCCCATTTTTCTAAGAAGTGTTGGCTCTTTTAGCGGTGAAGCTAAAGTGTTTCAAATAAGCCAAACCAGGCTCCGATACCAATTTAAGGGAATAGGTGATGCCTAAGACGGGGGGGTGAATTAGGACTTCTAAAACTTTCTCTAAACTAGGCCACAAATAAATCCCTAGAGCAAAACCTATGCAAATAATCAAACTAGAATGTGCAAACTAGGTTTTGTCTAAGTGTTGCTATCTCTACCGTAATGTCAAAGTTTCAATCCTAAACAATATATGTATAAAGACAAGATTGAAACTTAAATGCTTAATATAAATGCGAAAGCTAAAGAGCAAGGTAGAGATGCAAACTCTCGTGGATGACGCCGGTATTTTTACTGAGGTATCCGGAACCACACAAGGTCCCGACAAATCCTCGTTGGTGCCCCTACGCAAAGGGAAGCCCACACGAGGGCTAAGCACCACGGTCGAGTAACTCCATAGAGAGTCGTGGGCCTTCTCCACATGCAAATGGTGCTTCGCTTCTGGCTCCTCTTGGACGCTCCACGCCGACTCCACTATTGAGCTTCTGACCGAAAACACCGCGAGCCTCGTTCCCTCCGGTACATGGTGGCGGCCGTGATATAAACTCTGTTGTCACGGTCTCGCAAGACTCTCACCCCACTCGATACAATTACAACGGCTCGCGCAAGAGCCGAGGGGTTGTGTGGTTTTTCTAAACTCACTCAACTAACTAGGATTCACCTAGAGCAATCGCTAATGCGGTCTAACTAACCTAAGCACTTCGCAAAGTACCTACGCTAATCACCGAGTGATTCTATTAAACACTTGGGTGTATGAGCACTTGGAAATGTCCATACTATGCCTTGATATGTTGCTTGGGCTCCCACACCTTGAAATGGCTGGTTGAGGTGGTATTTATTGACCCCCAACACAAAACTAGCCGTTAAAGAAAAGCTGCTGCTCTCTGCGGCATGCCGGACAGTCCGGTGCCCCTGTCCGGTGCGTGTAGCCATTGGATCTGACACCACAGGTGACCCTTGGCGTCCAGGCTTTTTACACCGGATAATCCATGTGTCACACCGGACAGTCCGATGGCTTCTCTCCACTAGTGCCACGTAGAACTAGCCATTGGGCTACTGTTCCTGGGTGCACCGGACAATCCGGTGCTCCTAACCAGACAGTTCGCTTGTAGCAACACTTCCTTCGTTTCTTGGACTTCACTTGATCTTCATAATGTCTTCTTTTGAGGTCTTGCTTTCCTCAATGTCTTAGTCCAAGTTACTTTAGGATCCTGTGAACTACAAACATAAACAGTAGTAAGCACATTAGTCCATAGGTTATGTTGATCATTAAACACCAAAACCTATTGAGCCAAATGGCCCGGGGTCCATTTTCCATACACACCCCATCTAGGTGCTCTCACATTTGTGCATCAAGGCAAGTATGCAAAGGATGTCATGAAGAAGTTCGACATGGGCGAGCCCAAGCCTCTTTCGATGCCCTTGTCCACCACTACGAAGCTGGATGCTGATGTGGACAATGAGCCTATGGACCAAATGGAATACAAGAGCATGATTGGCTCCCTCCTATATTTGATTGCAACGAGGCCAGATATACACTTTGTAGTGTGTCTATGCGCTCGCTTCCAAGCTTCCCCATGCACTTATCATAGACAGATTATGAGGTACCTACGCTTCACTCCTGAGTTTGGTTTGTGGTACTCTTCATCTTCCGTTCTTTCTTTGTACGGTTATTCAGATGCTGTTTGTAGGATGGCGCTTGGAGCACAAGTCTACTTATGTAACTTGTCAATTTTTATGGACTTCGTTGGTGTTGGGGCCATGCTTCGGTGCGCCGAAGGTCTTACACGAAGAAGCAGCTTCGGCTGAAGTCGTCCCCAGGAGATGGCCGAAGGTTCCTTTTCATGGAGCTTCGGCGTTACAAACCGACATAGAGATAGAATGACCTTTTTATCCATAGAGGTCTGAGTCAATGTTGTAAACTTTTGTAAGGGGCATAATTGTAATTTGTCACAGGCTGTGACCTGTGTCTATAAATAGATGAACAGTACCTCTGTACTGTTCACGCGAACCTGTCATTTGCCTTCGCATCACACTTGTACTCTCGCTTTCCTCAGGACTGAAGGTACATTTGTAATTTGAAATCATTTATATTCGTTCATGTTAGTAAAAATGGAAATAATTCTATGATAACATTTAAATGTTTATTTTATACCTCATGATTTATTTGAATACTTCGTCCCTCGTTATTATGTTTACGAAGGTACGCCCTCCGTAACCTTCGTCCGAAATCCTTTATATCCCGAAAGGATATAACGTGATGGAGGACGAAGAACTTTAACACTTAACATTTTCTGTGTTGCCTTGTTCTTAACTCTTAGCCTTTGAGAACAAGTCCCCAACATTGGCGCCCACCTCCGGTGAACTCACTTCCACTTTTCTGAGCTGATGGCTTCGTTCAACAATCAAGCTGGAGCTGCTTCGGCTTCGAAGCTGGTGCTCCCGATAACAGGCGGTTCTTGCTCAGAGCCGGCTAACAAGAAGCAGAAGAAGGAGGCTCAGAGAAGGGTGCAGCATGTTGGAGTGCAGGGACCCTTCATCAAGTCAAAATGGTCCCACATTCCAATTACTTTCTCTCAGGAAGACCTTCAGCTTAAGGATTATCCTCACAATGATGCCATGGTTATCTCCTGCGTGATCAAAGGATTTCTGGTCCACAATGTCCTAGTTGATACAGGCAGTGCAGCTGATATTATATTTGCTAAAGCCTTCAGACAAATGCAAGAGCCCGAAAACAAGATTCATGATGCTACGCACCCTCTTTGTGGCTTCGGAGGGCGATAGATTGTAGCACTTGGGAAGATTACCATGCCAGTAACCTTCGGATTTGTTAACAACACTAGAACTGAGCAAATTGTGTTTGATATTGTTGACATGGAGTATCCTTACAATGCTATCATTGGTCGTGGTACTCTTAATGCCTTCGAAGCAATTCTTCACCCAGCTTATCTCTGCATGAAGATACCTTCGGACCAAGGGCCTATTGCTATTCATGGAAGCCAGGAAGCTGCTAGAAGGGCCGAAGGAAGCTGGACTGACTCCAAGGCAATCCATAACATAGATGGAGCTGAAGCTTGTGAACAGTACAAATTCAGGAGGGAGAAGGCAGCTTCAGCGGATCAGCCGAAGCCCATGTTATTGTGTGAAGACATAGCAGAGCAGAAGGTGTTGTTGGGCTCGCAATTATCTGAAGACCAGGAGAAAACCTTGATAAGGTTTTTATTCAACAACAAAGATGTTTTTGCATGGTCAGTTAATGATCTCTGTGGAGTAAATCGGGATGTTATTGAACATTCGCTCAATGTTGACCCATCCTTCAGACCCCGAAAGCAGAGGCTTCGGAAAATGTCTGATGACAAGGCCGAAGGGGCTCGCAATGAAGTAAAAAGACTCCTCAGTGCAGGAGTTATCAGAGAAGTGAAGTATCCAGAGTGGCTAGCTAACACTGTTATGGTGAAGAAGGCCAATGGCAAGTGGAGAATGTGTATTGATTTCACAGATCTCAACAAGGCTTGTCCGAAGGATGAATTCCCGCTGCCAAGGATAGACTCTTTAGTCGATGCAGCAGCTTCTTCAGAGCTCATGAGTCTCCTAGACTGCTACTCAGGCTATCATCAAATTTGGATGAAGAAGGAAGATGAGCCAAAAACTAGCTTCATAACCCCAAGTGGTACATATTGCTATCTTCGGATGCCTGAGGGGCTCAAAAATGCCGGAGGGAGTTTCAGCCGAATGACAGCGAAGGTTCTCCAGTCTCAGATAGGCAGAAATGTGTTGACTTATGTCGATGACATTATTGTAAAAAGCACGAAGCAGGAAGATCATATTGCTGATCTGCAGGAGACCTTCGCCAGTTTCAGACAAGCTGGTCTGAAGCTGAATCCAGAAAAATGTGTCTTCGGAGTGAAGAAGGGTAAATTTCTTGGATGCTTGGTTTCAACAAAGGGAATCGAAGCTAATCCAAATAAAATCGAAGCTATACTTCGAATGGAGCCACCAACCACAAGAAAGGGGGCTCAAAGATTAACAGGAAGGCTGGCATCTCTCAACAGATTTATATCCAGATCAGCAGAAAGAAACTTACCATTCTTCGAGGTGCTGAAGTCAGCTGAAGTCTTTCAATGGGGCCCAAGTCAACAAAAAGCCTTCGAAGAGCTGAAGCAATACTTAATAGATCTAACAACATTAACTCCACCAACGCCAGGGGCTCCTCTGTTGTTATATGTGGCAGCTTCGCACTCATCAGTAAGTGCGGCACTTGTCCAGGAGAAGTTTGATGGACAAGTCAAGAAGCAGGTCCCAGTATATTTTGTATCTGAGGTCCTTAGTGTCTCAAAGAAAAATTATACAGAGCTGGAGAAGGTATTGTATGCCGTTTTAATGGCATCCAGGAAGCTTCGGCATTATTTTCAGGCATACAACATTATTGTTCCTTCTTCGCAGCCGTTGAAGGATATCATGAGAAATAGAGAAGCTACTGGGCGTATTGGAAAATGGGCTGCGGAGCTCAATGAATTTTACATTGATTATGTGCATAGATCCTCAATTCAGTCTCAAGCATTGGCAGATTTCATTGCCGACTGGACGCCAGGGGCTCAGGACGAAGAAGCAAATAAAGATGCCGAAGTATGGACAGTGTTTTGTGATGGCTCTTGGGGAACCTTCGGAGCAGGTGCAGCTGCTGTGTTGGTCTCACCATCCAAGGTTAAAACTTGCTATGCAGCAAGACTTGACTTCAGCTGCACAAATAATATAACTGAGTACGAAGCCCTGCTCCTGGGTCTTCGGAAACTAAAGGCAATGGGAATCAGAAGGGCGATTCTTAAAACTGATTCCCAGGTTGTTTCGGGTCATATTGACAAAAGTTGCAAGGCTAAAGACCCGAAGCTTGAAAAATACCTAGACACGGTCCGAAGGATCGAGGCCTCCTTCGAAGGATTTTCTGTCAAGAATATCCCTCGAGGACAAAACGAGCATGCTGATTTACTAGCCAAGTCTACAGCACAAGGGCTGTCGTTACCTTCGGATGTCTTCTTCGAAACAATAAAGGCACCTTCAGTGGAGCTCCTTGAAAGAGCAGTCCTCAATATTTCTCCTGTTTACAGCGAAGATTGGAGAACTGAAATAATCTCTTACCTTCAGGGCAACTTCCTATCAGATGACGAAGCTTATAATAAAAGGATAGAGGCAAGAGCTCGTCCGTATATCATGATAGAAGGGGAATTATACAAACATGGAGTTTGCGCTCCGCTGCTCAAATGCTTATCTAGAGCCGAAGGTATAGAGTTGATGAAAGAGATACATGCAGGCCTGTGTGGATCCCACATCGGATCCAGGCCGTTACTTGAAAAAGTGTTCCGCCAAGGATTTTATTGGCCGAAGGCAGCTTCGGATGCAGCGGAGTTAGTTCAAAAGTGCGAAGGTTGTCAAAAATGTGCAAGAGATCAAAAGCAACCTTCGTCTTTGACACAGCTGATACAACCCATCTGGCCATTGCAAAGGTGGGGCCTTGACTTGTTAGGTCCATTACCACCGGCCCAAGGGAATCTAAAATATGTTATAGTAGCTGTGGAGTATTTTTCCAAGTGGATTGAGGCGAAGCCATTAGCCACAATAACTTCGGCCATTGTCCAAAAGTTTTTCTGGCAGAATATTGTCTGTCGCTTTGGGGTACCGAAGGCCATCACTGTAGATAACGGAACGCAGTTCGACTCCGAAGCTTTCAGAAATTTCTGTGATCAAATTGGAACGAAGATCCATTTTGCATCAGTCAGGCATCCGGAGTCGAATGGGCTTGTTGAAAGGGCCAACGGCATCATAATGACAGGAATAATGAAGTTAATCTTCAATCAACCAAGGGGAAAGTGGCCAGATCAGTTGACCAAAGTGGTGTGGAGCCACAATACAACAACATCAAGGTCTACAGGCTTTACCCCATTCAAGTTATTATTCGGTGACGAAGCAATAACTCCGGAAGAAGCTAAAGCTGGATCAATAAGAGTGGTAGCTTCGGCAGAATCAGGTACCGAAGATGCTTGTCTTGTGGAAAAAGATGCCTTAGAGGGGATCAGGCTTCAAGCCGTGGAAAATATCAATAAGTACCAGGCTGAAACAGTCAAATGGCGAGATAGAAAGGTCCGGCTAAAAAATATTGAGCCGGGACACTTGGTGCTTCGGAGAGTGGCCAACCCAGATACAGTGGGCAAGTTACAATTGAAATGGGAAGGGCCTTTCTTAGTAGCATCCTCGTCAAGGCCTGGTTCGTACAGATTGAAGGACATGGATGGCAACGAAATTCCAAGATCTTGGAATGCGGATGAGCTTCGGCGATTTTATGTATAACTTGATGTAACTTTTTATGTTTTTTCTTTTCTTTTTCATGGCACCCTTTTCCTTTCTAAAGGGGGAGAAAGGTTTTTAATGGGGCCATCATCTGTAATTTCCTTTTTTAGTTTTATAAGAGCAAAATCCCCCAAAGAATGTAAATGTAAAAGCTGAGAACGCACCATCGAGTGCCGAAACTGAAAAAAAAAGAGAAGAAGCTCCAAAGACGTCCCTAAGGGGATGCAGAGCTCTGATTCCGCCGAAAGTAAAAGGCGAAGAAGCTCCAAAGACGTCCCTAAGGGGATGCAGAGCTTACAGCGAAAAGTCAACGCTGATACCGCCTAAGTAAAAGGCGAAGAAGCTCCAAAGTCGTTCCTAAGGGAATGCAGAGCTTATACCGCCTAAGTAAAAGGCGAAGAAGCTCCAAAGTCGTTCCTAAGGGAATGCAGAGCTAATGTGTGATTGGTTCTAAAGAAATAATGGCTGAGAGTGTGGCTTCGGACATATGTCTTGGACATTCATTCGCACATTACATTACATCATGGCATTTGCATGCATAAGCATTCATTCATAGCATTTATATACCAAAGTGGTTTTTTATGATTCGTTATGTAAAAGAAAAGCTTCGGCAAAAAGAAGAATTGGTCTCTTATGCTTCGTTGTGTACGAAAAGAAGGGAAGGTGTTTTTTCGCCCTCGGCTCAAAATACTGATTTCGTCCACATCAAAGCGCCTCAGTAGAAGGGTAAGAATATATTACAAGGTATGTACAAAGTTCCTTGAGAATAGTTTAATTGTATTTACAAAAGTTGTTACAAAAGTATCCTGAGTTTTTTCCTATAGAATACTTCTACTGATCTTCATTAAGCTTCAGCTTCGGCGACAGCTTCGGCGACACATCTTAAGCATTATCTTCACCTTCGTCATCCTACATAAATCCCATCGTGAGTAAAAATCAAGTGCAAAGGGGAAGGTAAGTACGAAGTGTCATTTCTTACTGGTTCAAGATGACTTCGAGCTTCGTCTCCAGCCTTCTCCCGCCCGCCTTTTGTCCATATCATTTTTATGAATCTATTTGAGATGCTTCGGGCGAGGTCAGGTATATCGTCCAGGATTGATGGAGACAGGGTGAAGTTGGGCCTGTTGACGATTTTCCCATGCTCGCAGCCGGCCTTCAGGAACACAGCAGCGGTACCCCGAGAAGCTACCCAGGCACAGAAGTCACCGTGCCCGGCTATAACTTCGTCAAGTTCTTCGATTTCAGCTTCAATATGATCGAAGGCTTGTGGTAAATTTTCCGCTGAAGGCTTAAATTTCCCGCTACTGGCTCCAACAGAGTAAAATATCTTTTTTACTCGTTCAATACAATTATTGCTAAATTTCAAGCATTTGTCTTGAAGGCTTGTTAATGATTTTTTCAAGTCTGAGTTGGCCTGGACTTCGGCTTCAAGTTTCGAATTAAGCTCTAGCTTCTCCTGATCAAATTGTTTTGATTGACTGATAAGCTTCGAATTCAATTCTGATACTTTAGCTTCAGTCTCAGCCAGCAAGCCTTCGGTCGATTGGAGCTCGAAGTCTTTCTTTTCAATGATAGCTGATTGTTCTTTTATCTTGCTCTCTAAATTTTCAATTATAGCTTCGTGTTTTTTGTCCTCCAAATCTTGTTGCATCTTCAGAGCCTTGCTCAGTAGCATGCTCTACACAGAAACAACTTTTGTTAGTAACATTTTCATTATTAACAACAATAAAAAACAGAGAAAAGATTGTTTACCTTGAAGTTGGAATAAAATAAGCTGCCGACGATATGTTGTCGTCGGTAGCGGCTGATATCTGTCTCTAGCTTCGGAAAACCGATACTCTTTGATAGAGTACCGATGACCTTAGCTCCAGTTTGGTCTCGAATGCAGCCCAATTTTTCGTCATCAATGCCTCCAAATAGAAGGGCTCCTGGCTTGTAGCCGCAAGATTTGGCATAGTCCTTAAGTTCTTCCATTTCGGCCTTCGACAGTTTTTGCCCAATTAAATTTTGAAATGCGTAAGCTTCGTCGTCCGAAGTATCTTCGGCCATTTCTTTCCCCTTCCCAGGCACTGTGGCCATGGTTTTTTCAGCAGCAGTGGCAGCTTCTTCTGCAGCCATGTCTTCCAAAATTTTGTCAATGTCCTCAATAGTAGTTTCTAAGTTCACATCTTCGGCTGTAGCGGCTTCGGTAGCCGCGACCTCCGAAGGTGCGACTTCGACGTTTGTTGTGTCTTCAGCAGCTGCCGTTTTCTGAATTGACGCCCTCGGCGGCGTCTTATCGATAACTTCGGTCACTGCAATAATTCTTTGCCGCTTTGGTTTGGTTATCTTCGTTTGTTCCGGCTCTTCCACCTTTCGAAAAAGCTTCGTCAGTTCAGGCCCTAGTGGACTTAGCTTCGTGGGCACGGGTTCAGTCATTACCTTTAAAATTTCCTCCACGTCGCTGGTAGAAGGTGGTGTGGGGGTCCCCTCTTCTTCGGATAATTTTCGCTTCGGAGTTGATATTTTTCTTTTCTTGGGAATTTTCTTCTCTTTTGTTGGCCTTTCTTCACCCTTGTCCAGAGCTTCGGCCACTCTTTTTCTTTTTTGGCCCTCAGCACCCTTGTTCAGCCGTTCATAGTCAGTGTACTCGAAGCCCAGGGCATCAAGCACTCGGTTCAGCCTTCGCTTCGGACGGGTGCCGAAGGCCGCTGTCATTAGTTGATCTTCTTTTTTGGAATAATTCCCCAGAATTTCATTACACATCACCTCGACTGTGTCCAGCCACTCTTGGCAGGGCTTCTTAAAGTATTGCTTGAATTTGAAGTGATATGGAAGCCGGACAAGTTCCCCCTCCTTCTTCTCCCCCTTCAACTTTGGCATTTCCCATTCTTTCAGAGTAGGGAAGACTCTGAATGCCAAGAATTCTTGAACCAGATCCCTGGTACTGATATGTTCTGCAATAATTCCGAATTCATCCATTGCCTGTTGTGTTTGACCCTCTGGTGTCATGTTGCAGCGGGGTCGGGTTTCTCCGAAGATCAACTCGAGTGGACTTTGCACAAGCTTCTCTTTGCCGTCATCAACCTTGACATAGAACCATTCTGATTTCCAGCCTGCTGGCCATTTGCTTCGGTAGCTGATCACAGGAAACTTTGCGGTTTTCCGGTAGGCAAAATTGTAGCAGCCGAAGTTATCATGTAGCCCATCTTTTCTGGCCTTTGTTTGATAATGTAACTCATGAACTCGACAGAAACTGTCGGCAAATGGCTCCACTGCTTGGCTTCGGAGGGCCCAAATATAAACGCTAAGCCTAACGATAGCGTTAGGAGTTAACTGGTGAAGATAGATACCAAACCTCTTCAGTATCTCCGCAATAATCTCGTGAAGAGGGAATCTCAGCCCAGCCTTTAAAAAGCTCTTGAAGATAACAATCTCGTCCTTCTCTGGCTTCGGGGTGGTTTCTTCCCCCCCAAAGCGAAGTAGCTTCTTCTGATTTTCATTAAAATAACCTGCTTTCACCATCTTCGAAAGATCAGCCTTTGAAACAGTTGATTTCCCAAAATCCAGGTGGCTGGGTTTGCTGGGCATGGCAATGCGATAGTCATCTTCGGGATCAGTCCCTTCAATATTCTCTTCTTCTCCTTCGGCAGCTGTCGGGTTTCCTTCAGCAGTGGGCATGTCTTCCGCAGTCACCAGTCCGGAACGCTGCATCGCTTCGGAGATGGGCACAGTATTCGAACCTTCGGCTTCGTCTCCCTCACGTGCAACTCTGGCAGTAGATCGCACTCTAGCCATTTGATTCTGAATTTGGGGAAGTTAGATACTTTTTTCTTTTTTCTTTTTCTCCCGAAGCTCTTCTTTCTGACGAAGCAGACATCGAGATGGACCTTCGTTCGGTTCTGAGAGTCAAGCTTCGGCTATAGTTAAAAATTTTGGCAGCAAAACAGTGCAAATAGCAATGAATGCTGTGGTAACTTCACACCTACCCGTCTGTTTATATAGTGCTGCAGGTAAGAAGGCGAAGCGGCAGGATTTTTACACCAAGCGGGCAGTCACTTGTACTCGCTGTGCAGTGGACCGCAAAGATCAAACAGTAACTCTGCAAGGTGGGCCTGGCACGCGCTCGGAAGCCGGATCGTTTCTCCGCAACGAGCTCAGGGAAGGTGTTTTTTGGACCTTCGGCTTCCCGAAGCTGAAGAGGCTTTTTTCACGGGTCAAGCTCGTTACGAAAAACGATCTAGCACCGCGAAAGGGGCTACTGTTGGGGCCATGCTTCGGTGCGCCGAAGGTCTTACATGAAGAAGCAGCTTCGGCTGAAGTCGTCCCCAGGAGATGGCCGAAGGTTCCTTTTCATGGAGCTTCGGCGTTACAAACCGACATAGAGATAGAATGACCTTTTTATCCATAGAGGTCTGAGTCAATGTTGTAAACTTTTGTAAGGGGCATAATTGTAATTTGTCACAGGCTGTGACCTGTGTCTATAAATAGATGAACAGTACCTCTGTACTGTTCACGCGAACCTGTCATTTGCCTTCGCATCACACTTGTACTCTCGCTTTCCTCAGGACTGAAGGTACATTTGTAATTTGAAATCATTTATATTCGTTCATGTTAGTAAAAATGGAAATAATTCTATGATAACATTTAAATGTTTATTTTATACCTCATGATTTATTTGAATACTTCGTCCCTCGTTATTATGTTTACGAAGGTACGCCCTCCGTGACCTTCGTCCGAAATCCTTTATATCCCGAAAGGATATAACGTGATGGAGGACGAAGAACTTTAACACTTAACATTTTCTGTGTTGCCTTGTTCTTAACTCTTAGCCTTTGAGAACAAGTCCCCAACAGTTGGTTTCCTAGTATTCACGCAAACAGTCTACCGTTGCTCAGTCTACCACAGATGTTGAGTATGTTGCTGTCGCTAGCTTTTGCTCACAGTTGCTTTGGATGATGGCCAATTTACAAGATTTTGGCTTGGATTTTCATCATCTGCCTCTACTTTCCGTAACATGAGTGTCATGAATGTCGCCAAGAATCTTGTGCTGCATTCAAAGACCAAGCATATCAATGTTCGCTTTCACTTTCTTTGTGACCATTATGAGAAAGGAGTCATTGATTTCTACCACATTGATACCCATCGATAGTTTGCTGACATTTTGACCAAACCCCTTGATCAGTCTGCATTTGCATATTTGCGAGGGAAATTGGGTATTTGCTTCCTTTTTTGACTGAGGGTTTCCTCTTTGGTTTTTATTCTCTATGCTTTTCATGTAGTTTATAACTTTTGCTTCTTGTTTTTTGTAATATATTTGCATCTCATGTAGCGTTTTGGGCTTCATTTGTATAACTATTGTTAGAGTGTGACTATGCTCCTAGTAGTATGTTCTTTATGTACTTGATGATGCCATGGCATGCTTAGGCTCTTTTTGCTCATATTGAAACAATAGTGGTGAGCTAAGCATGTTTTCATAATTGTGAACTTGACTATTACTTATTGAATTCAAAAATTGTTCACCATTGAGATTGGCACCTAGCATGTGTAGGATGTGTTGGGATCATTAATTTTGTGCTTAAATCAAAATCAAGGTAAGTGAAAATTCAGAAAGATCGAGATGGGTTTGCATTTGTCACCACATCACTGTATCGAGATTGCTTCCATTTGCACTTTTGGTTGAACTTGAGCATGGTAGTTGAAGATCGAAACCGATCTTTTCTACATATGCTACACTAGGTTGAAAAGTTAGACAATGACAATGCTTACAACCTCTTGCACTCACATGCTTTCATTGAAATTTATAATCCGCTACAAAATCCGATAAATATTGAAAATTTCATCTAGTATCAATTTCAGATATGTTTCTAGCATTATGAGTGACCACTGTTTGGGGTAGTTTACCTTGTTTACCATGACTTGCACTTGGTTGATTTCCTGCTTACTATATGTCTAGTGCTGTTTTTAGTGATGAACTTCTCCGTTAGATTGCTTAAAACTGAATCAAAATGCTTACACTTCACATATTGTGCATATGATCACTTTGAGTGTCTACTAGCACATGCATTTATTATTGCACACATAGCACAACATCACTTAGAGCATTTTTACACTCTGACTCATATACTCATGAAGCTCCAGCATTTTCTCCATTTTCTACTCTCTTTTGCATTTTTGCATTTTCTCAGAGGGGGTTCTCTTGTTGAGGGGAGTTTCCTGTCTCTACCCTTGTTTGTGCTTGATGAGTTCATTTGTCAATAGGGGGATAGATTTTGTGACTTTCGGGCTTCTACTCCCATCAAAGGGGAGAGACTGAGTTTTTAAGCTTTTCAGCCTGGACTCCTTACATGGGGAGATTTTTGTCTTGTGCTTTGGGAGAAGCTTTGAGCATGTTGAGTTCCCTTCGAGGGGGGAGTTTGAACTAGGGGAGATTTGAGTCGCTTGGAATTTCTATTAGTTGTGTTGAGTCGTTTGTCTCTTTCTAGAGGAACTAGCTTTGATTTTAGCTTTTATGCTGACTTTATGCTCTGATTTGGCTTTGTCAACTAGCTAGTGGTGTTGAGCCCTGCTTTTGTCTCTTCTTGAGGACTAGCTTTTTCTGCTTGGTCGTGTGGGGTCGTTTCCCATTTCTTTGGAGATCAAGTTTTGCTCGCGTTAGATTACCTGTTTTGGATTTTATCTGGCTTTTGGTCATTCAAGTGAGCTTATCTTCTTTTTACTTCTTTCTGCTTATATATGTTCATGTGGTGATGTTGACAATGCACTCATCAAGGGGAGATTGCAAACACAAGGTTGACTTGTCTCTTGTGGTTTGGGTTGTTGATGAGTGATTATCAATGGGTATCGTATCGGGTCGAGTTGTAGACTGACCGAGGCGTGAGATTATGTATGTGCAACCATGTCGGTTGACTTGTGGTGTGCAGGTGTGGAGCACAGAGACAATGATCAATGGCGAAGGTGAAGGTCATGCGGGCTCATGCCAATAGACTAGGAGCGGTGAAGGATGAGCGTTGTGACTTGAACGAGGGATCAGATTCGTCGGGTGACTAGCTGTGGTGGCTAACACCTAGGACACGCACTCATGTGAGGACGTGGTGGAGCGAGCCATGTTTCCGGTGTGGTCGAGGACTGTTGGGACATGTGTTCAGTACATGGGGATACACGTGGTGCGTTACTCACGACGGTTTGGTGGTTGATCCTCAAAAAATTACTCGACACTGTAGATGATGGTTTTTGTTGTGTTTGGGCCTGAAAACTTGGAGGTGGCGGTTCTAGAGGGAATCGATGGCAGCACGTAGCGTCATAATGAATGTTGCATCAAGGCGAAGTAACATTGTGTGGAGCATGTGGCTGTCAGATCAAAACTCAAGGAGGTGGTCCATTTCACCCTGGCGGAATGGATAAGCTCTATGTAAATAGGGGTAGTTTAGGAAATAGGAATAACCCTCTATAAATAGAAGGGTGGGTTGTCTAGTTCGGCATCTCTTGGCAGCCATTTCTTTTGGCGCACTTGTTTAGAACTCCTACTTTTCCTCTCTAGGGTCACCGGTTTAGCCAAGAGATCCACAACACTTTGAACCTTCACGCCTGTGATTTATAATATGCAGTGATTAATCCGAGAAAGGGTGGTCGGCACCACCCACGGGTTTGGTTGGCTCTCAATCGTAGTTTGTATCTTGCTAAAGTTCTGGAGTCATTTTGTTTTTGTGTTTTCCCTCTTCTGACTTTGCGATCTTGTGAAGAACCATCGAGTTCTTATGTGAGAATTTGGTTTAGGGATTGTTTGGTTGTGAGTTGCACTTCTCGAATCACTGCATACACCCTATTGTAGCAGATTTTGGTCGTGATTCGAGATGAGCTCAGTTTGAACTCGTTTTAGGAAACCACATCAAAACCCCAGCCAAAATGGGATTTTTGTTCCGCGCTTTGAGTTTTGTGTTGCTCGGGTTGATATTTCACAAGTAGACATATTTCTCTTGCAAAGGAATGTGAGTGAATGCTTAGATTGCTTGGATCACTTGGATATCATTGAATGTGGTGGTTGGACAGTCTGCCCGTGCAAGATTAATGGCTAGATTGCAACAGTTATTTGCAACGACTATAATCGCATTAAATACGTCGTCGAATGTCAAATAAAGTGAATCGCAGACGTTAGTAGGTTCGAACAGTCTGCACTTTACGCTAAAAATCATTTTACCGATCTTGGCACCTTCGGGTTGATTTGACTTTGAATAGGCAAACGGTCTGCAGATTGTTGCTACGTAGTCCGCACAGGGTGCCGGATGGTATGAGTAGCCCAAAGCAATTTTGCTTCTATACATCCATGTGCCTTTGGATGGCTTCCAACACCTTAGCCCCTGCATCGATATTATCCTGATCAGCCAATAGCCTTGGAGCTTTTCTATTCTTTTGCCTTTAGTGAGCTGACTTCTAGTGGATTTGTCGTCATCATGGTAGTCTTGCTATTTAGCAGTGTTAGCACAATCTGTTATGCTAACGATCCTTTTCCTTCGTGGAGGCATGATTGTGGTTGTTGATGAGTACACTTGACGTGGGTGTTAAATGTTGGGGACCTGTCAAATTTTTTAAGAAAACAACAATAACCAATAGGGCAACACAATTATCATACTGATTTACTCTCCTCTTCCATATTTTAGGAGAACGTTGTCTGAAGTCTGTAAGGAAAATGGACCCCGGGCCATTTGGCTATTTGAGTTTTGGTGTTTGATGAACAACACAATCCGTGAACTAATAAGTTTTCTAGTGTTTATGATTGTAGTTCACAAGATGCAAGATTTACTTGGACTAAGGAATTGAGGAAAGCAACACCTCAAAAGAAGACATTAAGAAGATCCAAGAAAAGTCCAAGTGTGCTGCTGCGGACTGTCTGTGCGAAGGCGCACCGGACTGTCCGGTGCCCACACGCCGGACTGTCCGGTGCACCAGGGAACTCCAGCTCCAACGGCTAGTTCCAGGTGGCACTCGGAGAAAAGACCACCAGACTGTCCGGTGTGAAAAGCCTGCGTGCGCCAACGGTCGACTGCTCTGTCAGAGCAACGGATAGGCGCACCAGACAGGCTACAGTGCGTTGTCCGGTGGTGCACCGGACTGTCCGGTGCACCCGACGACAGAAAGCTGCTGCTTTCTGTCCAACGGCTAGTTTGGGGTGTGGAGGCTATAAATACCACCCCAACCGGCCATTCTCAAGTGTGAGAGCCCAAGCAACATACCAAGGCACATAGTGCATATTTCCAAGAGCTCAAACACCCAAGTGCTTAATAGAATCACTCGGTGATTAGCGTAGGTGCTCTGCGAAGTGCTTAGGTTAGTTAGACCGCTTTAGCGCTTGCTCTAGGTGAATCCTAGTTAGTTGAATGAGTTTAGAAAAACCACACAACCCCTCGGCTCTTGCGCGAGCCATTGAAATTGTATCGAGTGGGGCGAGAGTCCTGCGAGACCGTGACAATCGCGTTTGTGTCACGGCCGCCACCGTGTACCGGAGGGAACGAGGCCCGCGGCATTTTGGCCGGAAGCTCGATAGTGGAGACGGCGGGGAGCGTCCGAGAGGAGCCGGAAGCGGAGCACCACTTGCGCGTGGAGAAGGCCCGCGGCTCTCTACAGAGTTACTCGACCGTGGTGCTTGGCCCTCGCGTGGGCTTCCCTTTGCGTAGGGGCACCAACGAGGATTAGTCGGGACCTTGCGCGGTTCCGGATACCTCGGTAAAAATACCGGCGTCATCTACGAGAGTTTGCTTCTCTACTTTGCTCTTTAAGCTTCCGCATTTATATTAAGCATTTAAGTTTCAATCTTGTATTCATACTTATCTAGTGTAGATTGAAACTTAGCCTTTGCGGTAGAGATAGCAACACTTAGACAAAACCTAGATTACACTCTCTAGTTTGATTATTTGCATAGGTTTTGCTCTAGGGATTTTATTGTGCCCTAGTTTAGTAAAAGTTTTAGAAGTCCTAATTCACCCCCCCCCTCTTAGGCGTCACCCATTTCCTACAAGTGGTATCAAAGCCCGGTTTGGCTCATTTGAATCGCTTTAGCTTCACCGCTAAAAGAGCCGACGCTTTTTAGAGGAAGGGATGGATACCCATAGGCCACCACATTTCGACGGCACTAACTTTCCATATTATAGTGCTAGAATGGCTTGTTACCTAGAGGCCGTTGATCTAGGTGTTTGGAGAGTCACTCGTGATGGGATGAAACCCCTCAAGAATCCCGAGAAACCCACCATGGGTGAGGAAAAAGAAATCCATTTAAATGCTAGAGCCAAAAATTGCTTGTATGAATCTCTTAGCATGGATATTTTAATCAAGTATTCACTTTGAAAACTGCTAATGAGATTTGGCTAAAATTGCATGAGCTCCATGACGGCACATCCAATGTCCGTGAGCAAAAACATTGCCTAGTCTTAAATGAGTATAATTCTTTTGCTATGAAAGATGATGAGCTTGTTAGAGACATGTATTCACGTTTGAATCTAATTATCAATGAGCTCAACTCTATTGGCATTAATAAGCTAGGTGATGCGGACATTGTGAGGAAGATTATCTCCCTGCTACCACAACAAAGATATGGGAGCATCATCACCATCCTTCACAACATGGAGGACTTGAGCAACATGACCCCGACCATTGTGATTGGGAAAATAGTGGCTTTTGAGATGTCGTGAAAAATGAGTCGGGGAGAGGAGCCAACTTCCTTAAGGCCATATGCTTTTGCATGTGATGAAAGGAAGGGCAAAAAGAAGGCTCCCACTCCAAGTTCCTCAAGTGAAGAAGAGAAAGAAGAAGAAAGTGATGATGATGAAGATAATCAACCATGCACATCATCCTCCGAGGACGAAGAAACAATCCGACGCGTCGGAAAGGTAATGAGGATGATCCGCAAGATTAATCTAATGGGTGTGCCCCTGCAGGTCGAGGATCTTCTCTTTAACATTGACAGGAAAAAGCAAAGGAAGAGAGGATGCTTCGCATGTGGGGAGAAGGGCCACTTCAGGGACAACTGTCCAAATATGGCCAAACCCAAAAAGGAGAGGAGCAAAGGCAAGGCGCTAACAAGTGTTAGAACTTGGGATGATTCTTCAAGTGAAGATGAACCTCCAAGGACACGCAGCCACCGGTCCTCGTCACGATCATCACGGTCATCACACAAATGCCTTATGGCAAGAGGTAACAAAAGCATTCCATCCTCTAGTGATGAAAGTAGTAGTGATGATGAAGGTGAGGGAAAGGCCTCTCTAGATGAGCTTGCGGAAGTCGTAGAATTTTTCCAGGATGTTTGCACTAAGCAAAAAGCTCAACTTAAAACCTTGAAAAATAAGTTGGTCAGCTCTCAAAATGATTACAAAGGTTTGCTAGAGAAATTTGAAACTTTTGCAAGCTTAAATAGTGAGCTATCAACTAAAATTGAGCTATTAGAATCTAGTGCTCCATCCACTGCTACCGATGATAGCCTTATTAAAAAGAATGAAAAACTGAAGGCTAAGTTAGCTAGCTCCCAGAAAGCTATTGAAAATTTGCTAGAGAAAATGGAAATTCTTAGCATACACAATAATGAGCTAACTACTAAGCTAGAAAACATTGGTAGCACCCCAGCAGCATCTTTAGTTGAAATACCTGAAATAATTAAGAAAGATGCTTCTACTTCCTGCTTTGATTTAATTGATGATTCTAACCCCTGCAACCAAGTCTTTGTTGAGAATATTGTTGTAGAAACATGTTCGGATGAGGTTGCAAAGGAAAATGAACAATTAATGCAAGAAGTGGCTCGCCTTGGCAAGGCTTTGTATGACAAGAAAGGCAAAGCCAAACAAATCCAACCTCCACAGGATAACACCACTGCGGGAGTGAACAAGCCTTTGGAGGGAGAAACTGTGATTTGTAGGCTATGCCACAAGGAAGGCCACAAGTCTTTCCAATGCAAGGCGATGACCGGGGATAAACAAAGGCAAAAGCTCAAGCAAAAGCCATCAAGCAAAATCTCCAGCACCTACATAAAAAAGGTGAACAAAAAGGATGCTACACCATATTTGATCAAGAAGAAAAAGAATGAAAAAGTGATAGCAATCAAGGCCAACAAGCAAGCCAACAAAGGAAAAGGGGCCAAACGCATATGGGTGCCGAAGGAAATAATTTCAACCATGAAAAGCACCAAGAAGGTTTGGATCCCGAAAGGGAAGTGAGTGGACCGAAGGTCCACGGGAAATTTGGAGACTTGGCAAAGTTGGGATGTATATCATGGGATACATCATATTGGATCAAGTTTATTGCCAAGTGGGTTAGTGAAAACTTTGGACCCAAATTTCCCACCCATGACTAAGGTAACTAGATTTATTGTATCTCTTGTTTTTAGATATGTGTATCTATTTGCTTTGTATCTAGTTTACCTTTCTTGCCTAGTATTAAACTTGTTATTTACTCTTGTTCAAAATCATGCATACTAGGTAAATCATATGGTAGGATTGCTTGTTTTCAATTCATATACTTAAGCAAACCTACATAGCTTTTATATCACTCCATAGTAAATGATGCACAAATTGAAAACTTTGATTTCTACAAGTTGTATCATTTAACTTATATGTGCCAAAGTTTGGATTATGGATAATTTGCCCCTCTTGATATAAAATCAAAGTGCATGTCTCCTACAAGTATTCAAAACTTGTATGCACACCTTTAGGGGGAGGTTACTTTATAATCTAACACTTTGAGACTAACACCTTTTTAAGTCTATTTCATGTGATAGTCTCATTGTAAGGAAAATAAGGTCCCCGGAGAAAGACAACAATCTTCCACTGCAAAATCTCCAAGAACTCTCATGTCTCTCAAGCTCGCCATTGACTTTCAATTAGTATCTTTTGAGACTGCATTAAGTATCATTTACATGTCTTCTCCAACATTTGATTAGACTATATTTCATATCATATGCTTCCATGTTGCTAAAAATGCATAAGTGCTTAACTCATATTCTGTTACCTATGCATAAGGGAAGTTAGTCTCTTCAAATCATGTCTTGCACCTTTAATTTTCACATGCTTTTTCCTAAGTAGAGGATCTCTGTCAGGGAGAGTATTTCTTCATCTCTAAAAAGGGGGAGAAACTTCTTTCTAAAGAGAACACTCATTTAGGGGGAGTAATCCTTTCAACTAGTATCATTCATGTGGTTTAATTTAGTATCCTTCAAATGGTATCATCTGATATGAGGGCAAGCTTTTATTTACTTCCTACATGCTTTTAATGTCTTCCTTTTCGGCGGTTGATGCCAAAGAGGGAGAAGTTTTAGGGACCAAAGCAATGAAAACTATATCAAACACCAAACACCACCAATTTAAAATTTTATATCTACAAATGGTTTTTAAGTGGTTTTGGTTATTTGGTCCAAAAATAGGAAGTAAGTGAATTATGGAGTTAGGGGGAGGCTTAAGTCCATAATATCACATTGTGGGGACAATCATGCATCTTAGCAAGTAGATTGCATATTTTAATTCAAATACTTGTATTATTTGCTTGCTTTGGTTGTGTTGTCATCAATCACCAAAAAGGGGGAGATTGTAAGGAAAATGGACCCCGGGCCATTTGGCTATTTGAGTTTTGGTGTTTGATGAACAACACAATCCGTGAACTAATAAGTTTTCTAGTGTTTATGAATGTAGTTCACAAGATGCAAGA
Source organism: Zea luxurians (assembly GCA_029449295.1). NCBI lineage: Eukaryota > Viridiplantae > Streptophyta > Magnoliopsida > Poales > Poaceae > Zea > Zea luxurians. The sequence goes on along the minus strand of JAOPSE010000007.1, from coordinate 123,073,937 downwards.
TTTACTTGGACTAAGGAATTGAGGAAAACAATACCTCAAAAGAAGACATTAAAAAGATCCAAGAAAAGTCCAAGTGTGCTGCCGCGGACTGTCCGGTGCCCACACGCTGGACTGTCCGGTGCACCAGGGAACTCCAACTCCAACGGCTAGTTCCAGGTGGCACTCGGAGAAAAGACCACCGGACTGTCCGGTGTGAAAAGCCTGCGCGCGCCAACGGTCGACTGCTCTGTCAGAGCAACAGATAGGCGCACCGGACAGGCTACAGTGCGCTGTCCGGTGGTGCATCGGACTGTCCGGTGCACCCGACGATAGAAAGCTGCTGCTTTCTGTCCAACGGCTAGTTTGGGGTGTGGAGGCTATAAATACCACCCAAACCGGCCATTCTCAAGTGTGAGAGCCCAAGCAACATACCAAGGCACATAGTGCATATTTCCAAGATCTCAAACACCCAAGTGCTTAATAGAATCACTCGGTGATTAGCGTAGGTACTTTGCGAAGTGCTTAGATTAGTTAGACCGCTTTAGCGCTTGCTCTAGGTGAATCCTAGTTAGTTGAGTGAGTTTAGAAAAACCACACAACCCCTCGGCTCTTGCGCGAGCCGTTGAAATTGTACCGAGTGGGATGAGAGTCGTGCGAGACCGTGATAACCGCGTTTGTGTCACAGCCGCCACCGTGTACCGGAGGGAACGAGGCCCGCGGCGTTTCGGCCAGAAGCTCGATAGTGGAGACGGCGGGGAGCGTCCGAGAGGAGCCGGAAGCGGAGCACCACTTGCGCGTGGAGAAGGCCCGTGGCTCTCTACGGAGTTACTCGACCGTGGTGCTTGGCCCTTGCGTGGGCTTCCTTTTGCGTAGGGGCACCAACGAGGATTAGTCGGGACCTTGCGCGGTTCCGGATACCTTGGTAAAAATACCGGCGTCATCAATGAGAGTTTGCTTCTCTACTTTGCTCTTTAAGCTTCCGCATTTATATTAAGCATTTAAGTTTCAATCTTGTATTCATACTTATCTAGTGTAGATTGAAACTTAGCCTTTGCGGTAGAGATAGCAACACTTAGACTAAACCTAGATTGCACTCTCTAGTTTGATTATTTGCATAGGTTTTGCTCTAGGGATTTTATAGTGGCCTAGTTTAGTAAAAGTTTTAGAAGTTCTAATTCACCCCCTCTTAGGCGTCACCTATTTTCTACAAAGTCTTTTATCCTTGCTTAACTATTTTTAAGTATTGAGTTTCACGTTTAAACATACTTATATCCTTATTCTCATATGAAAGAATGGTCTTGTAACGTGTAATGATAGAAGGAGAAACATATATAAAATAGGAAAACATAGACTTCAAACGTGAATGAACTCAGGTAATGAAATTGTTTACAAACCGAAGCTTCGGTAATGAAAATCTACCTATGGATGCTTCGAGGTAACACGAGAGCAATACCAACTGCACAAATGGTCGAACATTTTAGCGGTCTCATTGTTCATATATTTATAGGCTCACACTCTTATATCTTGTATGAAATCACATCTTTATCCCTCTGTTTTATATAGTGACACTTCGTATTTGGGTGTATATTTATAACATTTTACCGAACATGCCTTACATATCTTCTCACACAAAAGCTTCTTTCGGGTATCGCCCCAAGACGAAGTTTTTGTCGTTGTTGCCGAAGCTTTATTTCCAACATCTTTGGCTTTATGTGTTTTTAGCGTCTGATGAGGGTTCAATGCTGAGAGATTGAATTTCTTTAGGTCAGTTTAATGTCACTGACTTGAAATATCATCTAAATACTGATTTGTTATTTTGGCATTGGTTCGAAGACCTTCTTTCCAATAAATACCATATAAAAACTATATAGTGACACATAATTTCCATTTAGGCCATGTTTGGAGGAGCTCCACTTTAAGAATTTTAGGTCCGTTCTAGCTTCTCCTATCAAATAGGTCCTGATCCTCGAGCTCTAGCTTTAAAATAAATTAAAACTAGGCTAGTTTCATGGATTTTTTGAAGCTCCTCAATGGTTGTTTTAAAAACGCTATTTTCATACCTCCTCATGAAAGTTGTACGAAAATTACCCACCATGTTATTGTTGCACGACCTATAGATTTAGGTCTCACTAATAATCAAGGGTAATTAAGGAAGCTCATACAAATTAATTGTATTATAGAAGGTGGAGTATATGTGCAAGCCAAACACTCCTAAAACCCCCTTAATAATATGTTGAAGCTATTTTATGGAGTTGAAAAATCGAATGTACAATTTTTAAAGTGAAACCCTCCCAAACAATGTCTAATTAGTAGTCCGTTTTGGTTTCTATTTGTATTGCTAGTCAACAGGCCATAGAATAAGAAAAAGTAAGGTCAACTGTGATTATACCATTCTATAACCTTTCAATTGTGATTTGACCTCATTTTTTTAACTTTGTGATTTTATCTCTCTGTTTTGAAAGCGAAGCTGACATTTACCTTTCCCCTTAACACTGTTAGTTAAAATCAGAATTAGTGATTTAAAAATAAAAAACGAAGGATAAAATCACAATTGTAAGATGAAAGAAGGGTATAATCACACTTAAAAATGTTAACATTATTTTTAGAGTTAATTATGATTATACCCCTCTCTCATTTTACAACTGTGATTCTACCTTTTGTTTTATATTATTTAGTCACTAATTATAATTTTCGCTAACAGTGTTACATGATTTGAGTAAATGACAGCTTTGTTTTTAAAATAGAGGGATATAAAAAAAAGATAAAATTGCATTTAGAACGATGAAGAAGGGTACAGTTGCAAAAAAAAAAAACGTCCTGCAGGAAATACAGGAGACAAACGCAGCCAAAAAAAGAAAAAAGGGGGCCAAATTTCATACGATTTCTGCCCTGTTCTTCGGCGTTTTCGCTACTCACCCCCAGCGAGCCCCTGTACGACCAACCCTCCCGCCGGCGCCGCCGCTCGCCGCGGGCCATGTACAAGCTCAGCGGCCGTGGTGGTGGGCGCGGCGGTAGCGGCGCGGCAAAGCGCCCGCTGCCCCCCCACGGCCGCGGCCGGGGCGGCGCCTCCTCTATCGGCGGGATGGCCGGGCCGCCCCGCGGTCGCGCCGGCGCCGGCGCTGCAACGCAGCCGGCGGGGCGCGACGAGGCGTTCCGCCTCGAGTCCAGCGGGCCGCCTGCCTTCGCGGCTATAATACGGCTGACGCCCGACCTCGTCGACGAGATCCGGCGGGCGGAGGAGGCCGGTGGAGGCGCCCGCATCAAGTTCAACCCTAATATGTACAACTCGTCGGAGAACGTGAGCTGTCCCTCACCCTCTGTCTTTCAGCTCTTCTATAAGTTCCTCCTTTTTAACCTAATCCAAAATTAGATACTTTTTTTTTTACCAATATACGATATATCCTGGTGAGTTGTTTTCTTTCTATTGGCACTTTTATTTGATCGGCTTCTGTAATCTGCATTCACGCCAATCAAATTTAAGCATGGTACTGGCGAGGGGCACGATGATCTGTTAGATGTCCTAGGATTAGTAATGATTCTCTTCATCTTGTTTGATGGTCTTGGGGTATTTTAGTTCTGACAGCGAGCTTGCATTGCTCCTGTCTCAGTGTATATGATTAGATGGGTCAAGAGGCATTTGGTTTAGTTATTTGCAATTAAAGCCTTCATATCATTGCTGTGTCTTATGGTTCCATTTCAAGGCACATCGTTGCTTGCTTTGCACCTACTTTGATTTATCAGGAAAAATTTGAATGTTTATTACATTCTCATTGGACATTTGTTACAGTTTGGTTGCGACTTTGCTTAGCAATTTTCCTCAGGAATCTTGTGTTTTCCTATGCGTTATGGTCCTAGACTTATGGCTATTCTAATTTATTTAGGCTGATTGGAAGAAGTGCATTTCTCATTAGATGATTGATTCTTTCTGTTCAGCTAGATTTCCCGTTCCATATTAGCACATTGCTTATTTTGATTCTTTCGGTTCAGTTCATTTTCTTGTTCCATGTCCACATTTTCATTATTTATCGTTGTACAATTAGTTTTCACATGGTATTTGATTTGGTATTGTTACTTTTCTATGACTTCGAACTTTTATTCTGTATTTCTGTTATAAGAACTGCTGAAAATTTTCCCTCAATGGTGATCCAGACATAATCTAGCATAATAATGTCATATTTCAATTAGCTCAGCTTTAGCAGTCCCATCGGGTCTGCATAGATTGGATGGGTCCCGAATTTCTCCTAGCAGTTTTTTCTTGTGTTTTATGAGTTGCCTATTTTCTGTATATGGAATCACCAGCAAGTATGACCAGTACTTCTGAAACAACAAAGGTTACACATCCATTTTGTCTTGAACATCCAGCCTGAACTGAAACCGTGGAGGCTGAGTGAAGGACGCTTTAAAGAATTTCAAGGTTACAATGCTTAGTTAAATTGCCCTACTGCATCCAAACTAGATTTGTTTGACATGAGAATTTTCTCAACATGATGATTACGCTTGTACACTAAATGTTTCAATTGGAGTACTCAAATCTCTTTTCCTGCACCAGGTTATAGATGTTAGTGGAAAAGAATTCAAATTCACCTGGGCATCTGAACGTGGCGAATTGTGTGATATTTATGAAGAACGTCAGAGTGGAGTGGATGGAAATGGGTTGCTTCTGGAGTGTGGCTCTGCTTGGCGCAAGGTGAATGTGCAACGCATTTTGGATGAATCAACAAAGAACCTTGTGAAAATGCGCTCAGAGGAGGCTGAACGTCTCTCAAAATCTCGAAAGTTTGTCTGCTTTCCCTGTTCTATAATCCTCTTGGTTTCTATTGATTTATGATAATCCTGATATGCAGAATCTCTATTTTTTATGTTTTATGATATTGTAGTTTTTTTTCTCAACCGCTTATATATCCTCTTAACTTTTCCGGTTGTAGATCAATCGTGCTGGACCCTGCCAATCCATCTGTCAAGAGTCAGGCCAAGTCAATGGCTGCAGCAGCTGTAGAAGGTCTTTCCTTTCAACTACGCCTCATGTTTCCTTCCTTGATATTATATTATGAGTTTATGATCTCTACCTCGATTCTGCATTCATAGTAGAAATGCACATTGCTGCCTGATTATTCTGTCAGAATTTTCAATACGCAATAGTAAATTAGTAATATCAATTCTCAACTGGCTAATGTTAGTGGATGTAATTACAATTTAGTGCTATTAGCCTACCCCAACTTGCTTGAGACTAAAAGGCTTTTTTTTGTTGTATTCTTCCAGGCAATCCACGGAGGATGCACTGGAAGCAGAAGAATGAATTTTTTAAGAAGAATAAAGGTTCTAATCCTGCTGGGTCATATTTTTTTTGTTTTCTGTGTTTATGTTTAACTCTGTCGTTTATTTGCCTGCTCCAGCTGCTGTTATCACCCCAACCAAATCAGTTTCGAAGGTCAAGTTATCTAACAATATTCCCAAAGGGAATATCTCGAGTTCACCTGCACCTTCTCCTGAACAACCTGGAGCAAGCAATTCTTCATTTCCTGTTGGATCAGATGCAAATAATGAAGTCACAACACCTTTTGATTTGAACAAAAGGGAAAACAGTAAACATGAGAAATCGACTGCAAGTAAGATGTCTAACAAAGGTATAAATCGCCGTGCAAGTTCTCATGCTGCAAATGTGGATAATAATACAGAAGAAGTGCGAAGCTACTTGATATCTGTGCTCTCAAAAAATCCAAAAGGAATGGGCCTAAAGGTAACAAATCTTTCTTTATCTCTCTGAGCATGGGTCACATGACATTAATCAAGCCCATGTGCAAATGGGAAAGTACCCAGAAACTTCCTGCAATTCTTTGTAAGACTCATACCTTAGTAATGTTGAAGGTGTCAGAACTTACAGTTCTGCAGACTTTGTTGCGTTTTCCTTTGGTTGTCAAACCCATTTGTATCTTGATGCTTTCTTTAAGTGTCATTGTATCTTGTTCTTATGGTTTGATGATTTCTCTTTTACCTTTTGAACATAGTGCACAGTACTCCTTCAGTTCCAAATTATAAGACGATTTGGCTTTTCTATGTACGTAATTTTTGCCATGCATTTAGGTGTACACTATGTCTAGATACATAGTAAAAATAATGTTTATAAAAAAGACAAATCGTCTTATACTTTAGAATAGAGGGAGTAACATGTTTTTGTTGAATCATACACGGCAAATGTTTTTTTTTGTTCTGTACAGTAACAACATTTTTTTTTTGTTTTTATCATACTTACTAGATGTTTATGGATGCCGCACCATATTCCATTATTCCTTCCCCTGATTTTTAAATTGCATATTTCACTTGGTATTCCACCAAGATTTGTCTGATTTTGTGCTCACATGTTATGAATCATATGCAGGCCTTGGAGAATGTTGCTGCAGATGCATTTCCAAATGCATCAAAGAAAATAGAGAGCATCGTCAAGAATGTGAGTAATCAATCTTTTTTACCATGTCCTTTCCCAATTAGGAAAATTTTAAGGAATAAGGAGTAAACTCACTTGACATTTGGATGTTCTTTTAGATTGCAAATTACCAAGGACCTGAGAGGTATGTTCTCAAACCAGGGTTGGAGGTAGAAAGCTCTAAAAGGCATGCATCTGAAGGAGTAAGGTATTATCGTTTTCTTGTTTAAGTCCAAGTTCTGGTCCTTTTCCTCTCTCTTGATCTCGCCAAACATGGTTTTCATTATATCCCTACATGTCTGTAATTATACCATCACTTCAACAGACATCTATTGCTGTGTTTTAACAGATCCATCAGTGATAATATTGAGGAATCTGCTCCAAGCCTAAAGATTGATGATCCTGATATATGTGAGAGGATTGACATTGTGGGCTCCCCACTTGCTGCAACAGATGGAAAACTCAGTAATGATAGTGAAGGTAAGGCTGGAACTTCCAGTGACAGTGGAAGTGACAGCGATAGTGATAGTGACAGCAGTGACAGTGGAAGTGATAGTGAGAGCCAAAGCAGAAGTGCTGCGGAAACTGGTAGTGGGAGTAGCAGTGATAGTGACAGTGATGCCTCATCAAGCAGCAAGGAAGGATCTGATGCAATTGTTGATATTACAAGTGATGATGACAAAGCAAATACAACACACAAAAAAGTAGTAGATGACCTTAATTTGTCTTCATCACCAAGAGATTTGACAAGACTCAATGTTGACGATGAACAAATTGACATTGGAACAAATCTGGACTACAGGAGTGCATCACCCCATATTGATCTGAACAATTTTAATACTGGCAATGATGATGCAGCAGCAGAGGGCTTTAGTTCTGGCAACCTGAACAAGCCATCTGAAATGCCGGGAAGCAAGAACATGACAAACACCAGAATGGATTCTATCGGAGTTGATAACAAGCACAATGAAATGTCTTTTGTGGACAACCTTTTCGATGATTCCATGAGAACAGCCAGTGAAAACTCACCCAAGGGGGAAGCTGGTCAATTGACAGTGCAGCATGGCAATAAGAGAAAATCAACATCTAAGGATGAATCAAAACTCGGCCCAGTGAATATTGCCAAACCCAAATTAAAAAGGTCTTCTGGTAGTGAGAACTCCACAGCAAAGCCTGAGAGTGCCAAAAAGGCCAAACCTGACGTAACATCACCAATAGGTTCTTTATCAGAACACAAAAGAAGTTTACCCCCTGAAAAGCATACCAATGATAGGTTGAACAAGGAGACGGGGAATGCTAGCCGTGATGCTTCACGAGATAGCAGTCCTGCCATGAAAGGAAGACCTTCAGCTCCTGGAAATTTACAGAGGATAGATCAGAGCACAAATTTACCTATCCCAACAATGCATTCTGAGGGAACAAAAGGAAATGCTGTTAAATCAAGTTCAAAGAAAAAATCAGATAAGATGCAGAAACCATGGCATGGTATTGATGGCGACTTTGGCTCATGTTATTCACATGGTGTAGAACACCATGCCAATTTTGATGGCTCTGATGATTCTTCCACAAGAAAAAGGAGTAGACATGAGAATCCTCTTATTGATGATAAAATGCTTAAGCATTCGAAGGACACTAATGCCAATATAAATTCCATGAATTTAACCAAAAGTTCCAGAGAAATTGTTGTGCCTGATGAGGTAACTGCTTTTCCTGAATCTAATGAAAGTAATGGTGAGCCATCAAATTCACAAAGAGGTAATGTTGAGAAATCACCTTATGGTAAAAAAAAGCTCCAGAGAGAGCTTTCTGATCTTGAGTTGGGTGAACTTCGCGAGACGTCTTTGGAAAATGATGATGGAAGGATAAGGAAGCAATTTGAGAGAAATAGTTCCTCCAAGTCGCTTGATGCTAAACTAACTGGTGTAAATAACTTCTACCCCAGTATAAATGACAGGAAGACTCCTGTAACCGTCTTTCATGATAAGAGGAAACCTTCACCTCAAGAATATGGAAATAGAGGCCATGTAAACCAGGAAGGGTTTCAGAGGAAGGCAGCAGTGTACGCGTTTGATGATAATAGGCCTCAACAAAGAGAGAATTTTCCAGAGAGCCTGCATTTGCCAAAGATTGATAATTCAGATTCTGAGAACATAATGTATCCAGATAGGTCAGGAGAAAAAACAAGCAAAAGGGAAACTAGGATGGCACATAGTGGAATGCCAGAGTATGCTGATATGCAGAAGAAGAAAGCAACCTCAAGGCTTCCACAGAACGGTACTAATAATGTCATAGTGTCTCGAATGCAGAAATCAATATCCACATCAGATAATGAGGAAAGAAGTAGAAACAACTCTTTGATTGAGACAAAGACAGGTAGAAAGAGAAGAGACAGTTCTTCAGATGATGATAATTTATTTTTCTCCAAGTATGATAAAGATGCACCAGAACTCAAAGGTCCAATAAAAGATTTCTCACAGTAAGTTCCAGTATCCTTCACAATGTCAGTTATGTCTCCTTGAAGTACTTTTGTTTAGTGCATTTTGACTTTTCTTCTACTTTTGTTGCTATAAGCATGCTGATAGATTGGCTTATCCTTTTCTCGACTTATTTGATATGATCTTGGATATTCCTACAGATATTTAATTAGTAAGTTGTGTGGTATTTATTAGACTAGATATGCTTCTGTTTTCTTTTGGGTTCTTTCATAGTCCAGCTTACCTTCTAGACATTTCTACTGGTACAAATCTGAGAATGATTGGATTATATCAGCAGGCCTGGACCGGCAATATATAAATTTACAATGCCTCTGACCTCCCCCTTTACTGTTTACACTTCGACCAGTGTCCCAATGCTATAGGATCTTTATTTTGCCTGTGTTGCCTAAAATAGTTGGTCTACCATATCTTTCGGTCGAACAAGGTGCTTGACGAGTGGAAGAATATTGGCACCGATATGTAGAAATAAGGGAGATATTCAAAGTTGTACCAATTACCAAGGAGTTAAGTTGATGAGCCCATAGTTATTAAGGCGACAAGCGCGAGCGACCCCCTTTTCACCTTTTGAGTGGAAAGCCGTAAGACGAGGCGATGCCTTACTCATATATAAAGATAGGAAAATATAGAGTTAAAGCGAGGTGTTTATAGAAATTTTTATTATATATATATATATATTATATTTGCACACAAAATTAGGTCCTAAAACACTACAATAGGTCTCTAACGTACAAAACTCAAAGAATCCAATATTTCCTTTTGAAAGGTGAAAAGTGGAAAAGAAAAGGAAAAAAAAGAATGGTATGGACTTTTATTTGGTGGCCCATCTAGAAGCCCATTAACTCAGCACAAACCCAGGTTCTACCATAGCCACACCCAAACCCTAACTTTGTCACTGCTCCCCAGCCACCACTGATTCACTGCTCTAGCAGCTCCCCATCTTGTCGCGCTCCTGCGACCTCGCCACCGCGAGCGCTCCCGCAACTATTACATCCGCCGCCGCCGTGCCGTGCGCTCTCGCGACCTCCACCGCCGGCCGTGTGCCTACGACTGCAGCCTTCGCCGCGTGCCTGCGACCTTCGCCACCGCGCCTATGACCTCTGCTGCTGCGCCTTACGTCCACGGGCAAGGCGAGCAGGACGTCTTGCCGTCTATGCGCGCCTTAGCGCTTTAGCGTCGCTTAAGCGATGCAGCTACGTGAGAGAGCTATTGAGTATCGTTTGAGAGTAATGACGAGTAGGGGATGAAAATAATAAAAAACGGTTGGAAACGATATCTACTCCCTCCAACATCACAATTCTGGTCGTTCTACACATGTAGCCAATTTCAAAATTGAAGTCGTTCCGGAGTTTTTTGCTCTATGCTGGACCAAATAGCCACGCGTGGCCATGCTTAAACCAAACCCGAGGCAAGATGAAATGATTTTGTGGGGCTTTGAACCCGCGACATGAGCCTTCAACACAACAAGGACAACCAAGTAGATAGGCATGCGGTTTTGACTGAACTGGACTAGACGCCTATTTAATAGGGGCATATACAGAAATTTACATGCAATTATTTATTCCTTGGTATCACAAATAGTGTCCTAAATGACTTTAATTTTGAGTATGGAGGGGGTATACAAAAACAATTGTCGGTCGATCGGAAATTTACTCATTTTCATAATTAATCTACTTATTGCAACTACAATACAATGATAGATATTTGAAATTCAAATTTTAAATACGGTAATTTTCAGAAATGATATTATCTTTACGGAAAGGATATAGTTACGAGGCCTCGGTTGCATGATTTTCAGTTATTATTTTCATCCCTAATGACGAGGATCTCTATGAAGTTTGAACCAATTTGGTTTCATGTTTAGACGGTCAGCCATGGAAGGCATTTTCTTAATAAGACAAGTGACGTAGTAGTATAGGGAGCAGAAGATGGACCTACACATGGTTTTTATCGACTTGGAGAAGACTTGTGACAAAATATCAAAAAATGTTATATGGTGAACTTTAGATAAACATAAAGGTCCAACAAAGTACGTTTAACTCATTAAGGACATGTACAAAGGACAACATCAAGGGTTAGCTTTGAGCCCTTACCTTTTTGTCGTGGTGATGGATGAGATCACAAGGGACATATGAGGGGATATCTTTTGGTGTATGCCTTTTTCGACAAAGTAGTGCTAGTTGATGAAAGCTGAGGAAGACTAAATATGAAATTAGAGTTGTGACAGGAAACTCTAGAGTTCAAAGGTTTTAGGCTCAGTAGAACTAAAATCGAATACATGATATATGACTCGGAGATGTTAGTTTGGAATGGGAAGTAGTGCTTAGGAAGGATACCTTTCGGTATTTAGGATCAATGCTATACAGAGATGGAGATATTGATGAAGATGTTAGCCATATAATCAAAACAAGGTGGAGGAAGTGGCACCAAGCATATGGCGGTCTATGTGACAAGAGGATACTGTGAGAAAGTGGACTAGGGAAATTGGTGAATGATTATTGAGAGCAAGGCTCGAGTACATATAGGCAAGGATGGAATAGGAACAATCCAATCAGGGAGATCCTTGCCTAATACAATCAACTAACCATACAGGGAGGAGGCGTACAAGGCAACAAGCCTATGCTGCCATCTACTACCAAACAGGGAGGAGGCGAACAAGGCAACAAGCCTGTGCTTCCATCCACTACCCAAACCCAAGGGACCTACCAAACATAGGAAGATCCATGCCTAATGTAGCTCATGCTAACACCCCCCTTGCAGTTAGATCGTCAGCCACTGCGGACGTTCAGACTGGTCCTAATTTCAGTGAAAACTGAGGATGGGAGCCCCTTGGTGAAGATGACTGCATACTGTGATGTTGTCGGCACATGCAGGACACGAAGATCACCGGCAGCAACCGGTTCTCTGACGAAGTGAAGATCAATCTCGATATGCTTGGTGCGTTGATGCTGGACGGGGTTGGAAGAAATGTAGACAACACTGATGTTGTTGCAATACACTAGAGTAGCGCGACGGAGAGGAGCATAGAGTTCCAAGAGGAGTTGGCGCCACCACGTAGCTTCGGCAATTCCATTCGCGACACCTCGATACTTAGCTTCAGCACTAGACCTCGAGACGGTGTTCTGACACTTGGAAGATCAGGAAATCAGGTTGTCACCAAGGAACACAACATAGCTCGAGGTGGACCTGCGCGTATCCGGGCAGCCATCCCAATCAACATCTGTGTAAACCACCAAATCAGTCGTTGTGGATGGTCGTAGCAGAAGGCCAAGATCAAGAGTGTCACGAATATATCGAAGAATCCTCTTTAGGGCAGCAAGGTGTGGCTCCTGAGGAGCATGCATGTGAAGACAAACTTCCTGAACAACATAGGCAATATCAGGTCGGGTGAATGTTAGCCATTGTAGGGCACCAACAAGACAACGAAAGTCTGAAGCGTCGGTCACTAGCTCACCATCTGCAGAGGCAACCTTCGGGTTGGTGTCAACCAATGTCAGACAAGGCTTGCAATCTGACATCCCTGCGCGATCAAGAAACTCAACCATGTATTGCTTCTGAGAGAGAAGAAGGTGATCTCATGAGGGCTGAACATGCATACCAAGGAAGTGATGCAGAACACCGAGATCCTTCATGATGAACTTCTGCTGCAGGGCCGAGATAGTCCGGTGTAGGAGGGCAGACGAGGAAGCGGTGAGGATGATGTCATCGACATATAACAGCAAATAGGCAGTGTCAGAACCACGCTGGAAGACAAAAAGTGAAGTGTCTGACTTGGCTTCAACAAACCCAATGGAGAGCAAGTATGTGGCAAATCGACTGAACCATGCACGGGAGCCTGCTTTAACCCGTAGAGGGACTTGTTCAATCGACAAACAAAATTTGGATGTGTGGGGTCTTCAAATCCGGACGGTTGAGCATAGTATACTGTCTCAGACAAAGTGCCATGCATAAAAAGCATTCTTCACATCAAGCTGGTGCATGGGCCAGTGCCAGGAGAATACCAGAGAGAGAACTGTGCGAACGGTAGCTGGCTTCACCATAGGACTGAATGTCTCTGAGAAATCCACACCTGGGCGCTGTGTAAAACCTCGAAGAACCCAGCGCACCTTTTACCGCTCTAGTGTCCTGTCTGCATGAAATTTGTGCTTGAAGACCCATTTGCCTGTCACCACGTTGGCATGAGGTGGTCGAGGTACGAGGTCCCAAGTATGATTCTCCAGAAGAGCAACATGCTCCTCCATGGCGGCGCGCCAACTCGGGTCAGCGAGGCCACCACGATAGGTCTTGGGCACCGGGGAGAGGTGCACAACATGGAATAGGGCTGGAATGCGGAAGTAGCGCTTGGCCCGTGTCGCCATCGGGTGCAAGCTGGTCATTGGCTGGACAGCAACCACACCCTTGGGTAGCGACGGTGGAGGGGAAGATGGTGGTGCTGTTGTTGGAGATGGTTCGATCGCCACGCGTTCCCGGAGCGTGTATACGTTGGTGATGACACGCGTCGGGGCCTGGAGAGGTGGGAATCCCGATCGAAGGACCGCGCGTGGCGGTGCTTGGCGACAAAGCGACAGGTGATGATGATGTTACCGCGCATGGCGCGGTGGTGGTCGTCGAGGCCGCGCGTGGCGCGAAGGTCGTCGAGTACGTGCATGGCGTGGAGGAAGTCAAACTGCATTGTCCTGGTGGGACGTACAACGGGCGTCGACGCAAGAGGCGGCACCCTAGTGTCTACTGACACTCTAGGATCCTCGGGAAGAGTTCCTGCAAGAAAAAGCTTGTGCTGTGGTCCAATAGGATCAGATAGTGTCATGAGTATCAAGAAACTCAAAAACCGCAGGGGAGCGTGGTCCATCGCGATCAACAAAGGGAAAGGTAGTTTCATCAAAGATGACATGCCTGAAAATGATGATGCGATTGGAGGAGAGCTCAATGCAGCGGCATCCTTTGTGATGGTGGGAATAGCCAAGGAAGACACACAGGGCAGGCCTGGGAGCGAGTTTGTCGGGAGCTGTGGCGGACAGGTTGGGATAACATTTGCAGCCCAAAGCTCGAAGATGGTCAAACCGGTGGAGTGCCGTGCAAAGCAAGGTGCTGCGTAGAGAAGGCAAGAGTCTTGGCAAATTGTTGATCAGCCCAGTTGCGGTGGAGAGGGCCTCGACCCAATAGGAAGGAGGCATGGACGCCTGGAACAGTAGAGAACGAACAACATTATTGATGGACTGAATGATGCGTTCAGCTTTACCGTTCTGGGACGAGGTGTAGGGGTAAGACATGCGAAGATGGATGCCCTAGCTGAGAAAGGTACGAGTGCTAGAGTTATCATACTCTTGATCGTTGTCGCACTGGATGGCCTTCACAGAGGCGCTGTACTGTGTAGAGGCGTAGGCAATGAAGGTCGCAAGAGTGTTCAAAGTGTCAGATTTAACATGAAGAGGAAAAGTCCACAAATAATGCGTGCAATCATCAAGAATGACCAATTAATATTTATAACCAGATACACTGACGACTGGAGATGTCCATAGGTCACAGTGTATAAGATCAAACTTATTAGACGCACGAGAGGTATACACGTGAAAGGGTAAGCGAACATGGCACCTTAACTGACAAGCATGTCATAAATATGAGGAATCCTCTAAGTGAAGGGGGACACTGGACGCGAGCTTCGATAGAGCTTCATGATCATGATGACCGAGACGGCGATGCCACAAGGGTGAGGTGGACTTGGCGACCAATGACTGAGTTGCAGGGAGGTGCAAGGGGTACAAAGCCCTGGAGCTATTGCACCTGACGATCACGTTCTGAGTTTGCAGATCCTTCACAAAGCAACCAGCAGGGTCAAACTCAACAGAGCAATTGTTGTCGATAGTAAATTGGTGAACGGAAATAATATTTTTAATAATTTGTGGAGACACAAGAATATTATGAAGAAATAAAGAGTGAGGTATGTAGTGGAACCGGTGCCAACTACGGGAAGAAGGGAACCATTACCGATAACAATAGATGAAGGAGTAGGATACTGCGGGGAAAAGGTATGTGAAAGATTGCTGGAAGAAGAAGTCATGTGGAAAGTAGCACTTTTGAGTCGAAGTACCACTCGGAGGTCGAGGGCTGCTGCAGTGTCTCTGTGATGAAAGCAGAGGCCAGCGAATGGGTGTCCCAGGAGGGCAGGCCAACCATGGAGTGATAGAACCCCAGTGCAGCCCACGAGCCGCCGCAGGTTGCTGCTGATGGGCGATGAAAGCCTGCTGCTGAGGACGATGAGGTGGCACCAAGGGAGGACGCGCCTTAGTAACCGGGAACTGAGAACGTGGCCACGTTCCTCGTTCCGGGAACGTTCGTTCCGTTCCGGGAACGTGGGAACAATCTCGTTCCCGTAGTGTTAAAACCTAGTTTTAGTAGCGTACCGTGTACCACGTTCCCGTTCCTCGATCCCATCGATCCGGGAACCTGGTTACTAGGGGACGCGCGACAGAGGGCTAGGGACCAGCTAGCGGCGCCATAGTTTTGGCATCGAACTGCGGCTGTGTACTGTGCTGCTGACCTCTGCTAGGGCGGTGTTGCTGCTGCTGTTGTCGTCCACCACTATTGCCGCCGCCACGCTTGGTGCGACGGTTGGTGTTCCTGCAGGTGTTCCCGTGGGCACCCCCCTGAGTTGAATCCGGATCGCTGTGGGGACTGCTACGAGGGCTTGATGGTGGTGGTAAGACCGGCGGCCGGAGGAGGGGGCTCCTGGTTCGTCATGGTGAGCTGTCAGAGTGAGATCCTCGCGGACGTCGAGGAAGGGAAAGGTCGTGCACGACGAAGGAGGGCATTGACGTGGGTGAAGCACTCGTTGAGACCGCGGGTCACGTTGAGGACGAGAGTGCGGTCGGAGACGACTTCCCCGAGGGCGTTGAGGTCATCAGCCTACTTCTTGAGGCGACGACAGTACTCGGCGATGGGAAGGTCGCCCTGGATGAAGTTGTGGAACCTCGTCTCAAGCTGGACGATGTGTATCTCCTGATTCCCAAGGAACCGGGACTCGACATCGAGCTAGGTGTCCCGAGTAGTGCCACCCTATGAGATGATCTCGATAAGGTTGTCAGTGAGGGAGCCGAGAATCCAGGACATGACAACGCAGTCCATTCGATCCCCCATCCGGGGAGGGGACCGGAGCGTCGAGATGGACGTGAGCCTGGAGAGAGAACTTGCCGAGGGTCAGTAAAAACTGATCGTGCCAACGGTTGAAACTACCAGAGTCGATGTCGAGGACGATAGGGATGAGGCTTCGGATGTTGTTGACGGCGATGGCCTGGGCGTGGAGGCCAGCATGGTGCCATGAAGGTCCGTTGGCGCAGGTGTAGAGGAGCCGCCTTCATCGGACGAAGAAGTGAGGGCGGCGGCAGTGACCTTAGCGGCGGCCCGCTCCCGATTTGCACACGTGAGGGCGGCGTCGCGGGCTTCTTCCTTTGCGGCGGCCAGGCGAGCCAAGGCCGTGGCGTAAGCCTGTTGCCTCTCCAGAGCGGCTGGCCGCTTCTAGAGCTCGGCGAGCGGCGATGTCATTCGACGGAACACCGGTGATGGTGGCCAAGGCGGGCTGGTGGACGAGGCTGGCGGCGGCGGCTGCCTTCTCCTTGGCGGGTTTGCCCTTGGGCGATGTCGGCGTGGAGCCAGACATAGCGCTGCACGGTGAAGGACCGACGCGCTAGAGGGGCGTAAGCGAAATCCAAAGTGGAACCCTGATCTTTGATACTATGTGAAATAGTGGACTAGGGGAATTGGTGAATGATTATTGAGAGCAAGGCTCGAGTACATATAGGCAAGGACGCCCACTAGAATAGGAAACAGTCCAATCAGGGAGATCCTTGCCTAATACAATCAACTAACCATATAGGGAGGAGGCACACAAGGCAACAAGCCTGTGCTGCCATCTACTACCAAACAGGGAGGAGGCGCACAAGGCAACAAGCCTGTGCTACCATCCACTACCCAAACCCAAGGGACCTACCAAACATAGGAAGATCCATGCCTAATATTGCTCATGCTAACAGATACCACAAAAATTAAAAGGCAAATTTTATAGGACGGTGATTAGACTTGCTATGTTGTATGATGCAGAATGTTGGCCTAAAAAGCCATCATGTTCAGTGGATAAGGGTGTGTTTGGTTTAACTTTCTGAACTAGATTCGCTGCCAAAAATAAGAATCTCAACCAAACGAGTACAATATCAGAATACATTTCTAAAAATCTACATATTCCTCTAGTTCAATTCAAAATCATCACTTACCCTAAATTTTGTAGATTCTTGCCATTCGTGTTACCAAGCTATCATGCTCTTACAATATCTACAATTTGTAGTTGTTTCAACCAATCATATTTTAGCTTTCCTACAACTGTTAGCTCACAACAACTTTCTCACAGCTCACAACTAGAATCAAATTTTCAGGAATCTACAGTCAAACCAAACAGACCCTAAGTGTTGCGGAAATGCATATGTTGCATTAGATTTATGGCCATACAATACAAGGGATTGAGTCGAGGACAATGATATACATGTATAGGCTAAGGGTAACACTAGTGGAAGTAAAACTTGTTCGATACCAATCAGGATGGTTTGGACATGTCCAACGGAGACCTCTAGAGGTACCAGTACGTAGTGGGATACAGGGATCCTAAGACAATGATAATAATGGGAAGAGATGCAGGGGAAGATCGAATTTGACATGGGTAGAGACAATTAAAGGGGACTTGAAAGGATGGAATATAAGATTTAGCCTTGGGTATGTAGCTTCAGTTGGGTTTCAACTCTAGCTTACCCCAACTTGCTTGGGACAAAGCCTACCCCAACTTGCTTGGGATACAAAGATTTTGTTGCAGTTGTATTGTCTAAAATATTGTAGTTAGTATGACCATTCCTACGTTTCAGTAAGGTGTCAATGCAAATTGTTGAAGCTCTTAGCTGTCACTTTTCTATTTCCAAATAACTTTTGTTGGTTTTTAAACAAAATAACTTTTATTTTTTATGCATACACCCCATTGATTATATTCTTTTCCAGATTCGAAGATTATGTGCAGGAGTACAATGAGAAGTATGGAGTCTATTCTTACTTGAGCAGTCAGATAGACAAAACTAAGTACGTGGTTTGAAGATCTTTCCGCACTTCATTTTTCTTTTCGTTAGTTCATAACATAACAGGTCGGAATTGTTTTCTTTTTTGAAATGCAGGTCAGAATTTTTAAGGGTTCAGGATGATCTCAATGTTGCGAAAGAAAGAGACAAGGAACAGTATTATAACACGGTGGAAAGACTCAGAGACATGTATCATGAATCAGGAGCAGTATGTTTTCTGCCTTCCTACCAATATATTTAACATGAATCCCTTCTTTTTTCATGGCCTGAAGGGGGGGGGGGGGGGGGGGAGTTGTGTTCTTGTCTTAAAAGCCATCCTTATCCAACAAATAACTATTAAACAACTCCGCTATTGTGTTATTAAAGGATACTATTAAACAACTCTGCTATTTATTTAACTTTTGATTAATAACTGCAACCCTAAAATTTGATTGTGAATGTTATCTCTTGCAGAGGCATAAATTGATGAAGAAGGTCTTCCTTTTGCTTCATGAGGAACTGCAGGTGTGTCATGAGTAACAATTTACTATGCAACTGATACCAAATTCTACTTTGGCTACCATTCTAGTCATTATCCGCTTTCTAATTTCCTTGTTTTTGTACCACAGATTATTAAGCAAAGAATTAAAGATTTTTCAGAGGCCTATTGAAATGAGTCACCCATAACATGTGAGTTAAGCTCTAACTGATAATTTCCCTGAAGCACTATGGAACAGCAGCCAACTGAGGTCTGACGATGAACTGCATTATTTTTATGTGGCACTATGTAGGTCACTTGCAATTGTGTTTCGGAGACTGTCGCTCATCGTAAGGCTGATAATGTCTGGGCATATTATGCTTTGCCTTTGTAGAAGTTTGCTTGGCTTGGAAAGATTCAGTCAATGGCGCATATCACAGGAAACCTGAGAGACTCCGTGATTTCTGGAATCACATCGTGCTGAATTTGATAGTAATCACGGTGAAGTGGAGGCAAGGACAGTTCAAATATCAATGGCGTTGTTGGACACAGGCAAGGACAGTTCAATGACGTTGTTGGACACCTCCGCAGCCCCGCACGGGGGAGATAGCAGAAAAAATGATTCATCACTCAGGGAAGAGGTAATGTCGGGAAGCGAGGAGGCCTTACCTCAGCAGTTTTGCAGCTAGTTTGGCACTGTAACCGGGCGGTTCTCTTTGTAGATGTTCTGTATCTTTTACCCCCACCCCCAGTGAAGGGCGCGATCTCTCCTTCCCTGGCATTGTACATCACTTTGTATTAGTGTGATCCAAGTCAAACTGAAGTAAGTTGCTAGCTGTGTACATATATATAGAGCCGGTAGAGAAGTTTTGAAGCGAGGAGAGACAAATCTGGGACAATTTCTTTTATCGCGTACATCAATTCTTCGATGTTGCAGTTCAGTTTCTGAAATGTGCATATGCTCTACTGTATATTGGACCAAGCCTGAAGAACAATTCCAGAGCATATGAAGATTTGGATCTTTAAACTGCCTCTCAATCTATTTAGAGGTTGTTTGAATGTACTAGAAATAATAGTTAGTGGCTAAAATTAGTTAGAGACATTCAAACACCCTAGCTAATAGTTCAGTTATTAACTATTTTTAGTAAATTAGCTAACTATTTGTTAGCTAGCTAATTCTACTAGTATATTTTTAGCTAACTAACTATTAGCTCTAGTACCTTCAAACCTCCTTAGATTCTCAAAATAGGTATTCCTCGACAGATCCTCTAAACCATGCTCTCTAATTTTTATATAAAGATCTGTAGTTTTTAAAATTTTCATGGGTATCATGTCTTCGTTCTTTACGATACTTCTCCACACTATAATGAAACAACCAAAAGAACGTTTAATAAACCCTTGTTTGTGTCTCCTGCTGAATAGTCCAAATATGTTAACATCATTAATACCAATGGCTAGGGTTTAAAGCTTACAGAAGAGGAGAGGAGGGGGTTAAAAGGACAAGAACGTATCTCGTGCTCATGCGATGTCTTGTCCGTGCTCATGTGAGCACTTTAAATCGTGAGAGTTCCTTCTTGTCGGCGTTTCGAGACCGGGGGTCCCCGAGCCGACGAGTGAGTGTGCCGCGTGCCCCAGCCCAGATGGGTCGAGCGCGTGGGCGAGCGTGAAGGGGGGAGAGAGCGAGGCGGCCGGAGCCGGGTCGTGAGGGAGTCGGAGATCCCGCGGCCTTCGTGTTCGTCCCGCGCCCAGGTCGGGTGCGCTTGCAGTAGGGGGTTACAAGCGTCCGCGCGGGTGAGGGGAGCGAGCGGCCCCGAGAGAGCGCCTGCCCCTGCCCTCGTTCCCGTGAGGCCAACCTTCTCTAAGAAGGCCCTGGTCCTTCCTTTTATAGGCGTAAGGAGAGGATCCAGGTGTACAAATGGGGGTGTAGCAAGGTGCTACGTGTATAGCGGGGGAGAGCTAGTGCCCTAAGTACATGCCGAGGTGGCAGCCGGAGAGATCTTGGCACCCAGCTGGTGTGGCGTCGTGGCCGTCGGAGAAGCAATGGAGCTTGGCGGGGGGACAGCTGTCGGAGTGGTTGGGCCCTTGCTGACGTCCCCCTGCTTCCGTAAGGGAGCTGAGAACCGCCGTCGTCATGGGTCCAGCGGGGCGCCATCATTGCCTATCTGGCGGAGCTAGCCAGATGGGACGTCGGTCCTGTTTTCTGCGGCCCGAGTCGGCTCGGGGTAGGGTGATGATGGCGCTTCCTGTCGACGTGGCGGACTCGTGCCCTAGGTCGGGCGACGTGGAGGCTCCTCCGAAGCCGAGGTCGAGTTTGTCCTGCATGGCCGAGGCCGAGCCCGAGCTCCTGGGTCGGGCGAGGCGGAGGTCGTTCGGCAGAGGCCAGGGCGGAGTCCGAGCCCTGGGTCGGGCGAAGCGGAGTTCGTCGTCTTCCGGGGCCTTAGCCCGAGTCCGAGCCCTGGGTCGGGCGGAGCGGAGTTCGCCGTCTTCCGGGGCCTTAGCCCGAGTCCGAGCCCTGGGTCGGGCGGAGCGGAGTTCGCCGTCTTCCGGGGCCTTAGCCCGAGTCCGAGCCCTGGGTCGGGCGGAGCGGAGTTCGCCGTCTTCCGGGGCCTTAGCCCGAGTCCGAGCCCTGGGTCGGGCGGAGCTTCCTATGGCGCTTTTGGCCAAGCCTGGCCGCCCGTCAGTCTCACTCTTTGCGTCAAATGCCCCAGTGACTTGGTCGGTCGGCGCGGTGATTTAGTCAGGGTTGCTTCTCAACGAAGGCAAGGCCTCGGGCGAGCCGGAGATGCGTCTGCCGTAAAAAAGGGGGCCTCGGGCGAGACGGAAACACCTCAGGGTCGGCTGCCCTTGCCCGAGGCTAGGCTCGGGCGTGGCGTGATCGAGTCGCTCGTATGGACTGATCCCTGACTTAATCAAACCCATCAGGCCTCTGCAGCTTTATGCTGATGGGGGTTACCAGCTGAGAATTAGGCGCCTTGAGGGTACCCCTAATTATGGTCCCCGACAGTAGCCCCCGAGCCTCGAAGGGAGTGTTAACACTCGCTTGGAGGCTTTCGTCGCACTTTTTTGCAAGGGGACCAGCCTTTCTCGGTTGCACTTTGTTCCGGTGGGTGCGCGCGAGCGCACCCGCCGGGTGTAGCCCCCGAGGCCTCGAAGGAGTGGTTTCACTCCTTCGAGGTCTTAATGCCTTGCGTAATGCTTCGGCTGGTCTGGCGGTTCCCTCATGCGAACAGGCCGTAGCCCGGGTGCACTGTCGGGGCCCAAGTTCTTGGGCTGGTATGTTGACGCTGTCAACGGTTTGGCCGGAGCCGGGTTTGCGAGAGCAGCCCCCGAGCCTCCGCACAGAGCGAGAGGACGATCAGGGACAGACTCGGCTTTTTTACATACGCCCCTACGTCGCCTTTCCGCAGGAGGAGGGGGGGAGAGCGCCATGTTACCCTCGATGGGCACCGAACATGGTGTCTCCGGTGAGCTGCAATCGGGTAATCCGAGTGGACGTCCGTGCCCCGTTCGTTGGGGGTCGGCTAGGGGCCCGGAGGCACGCCCAAAAGTACATGCGGGTGACCTGCCGGACCCGGTCCCCTGGCGACGGGGTCCGAGGGCTCGATGCCTCCCTCCGATGGGATTCCGTTACAGGATCGTTCCCGCTGGTCTCGGAAATGTCCTAGGGTACCTCGGGAGCGCAGCCCGAGCCTTGGTTATGTATCGAACGTACCCCTGGTCATCCCTCGCTCGGTGTCTGAGGCGACTGTGAACCCTTCGGGGGGCCAGCCTTCGAACCCCTGATCAGTAATGGGCGCGGAGCCCGAGTAGCCTGAGGCGGTCGTGGAACCTTTCGGGGGGCCGACCTTCGAACCCCTGACCAGTAGTGGGTGTCGGGCCCACGCGATCTGAGGCGGCTGTTGAACCCTTCGGGGGGGCAGCCTTCGAACCCCTGATCAGTAAGGAGGCTCGGAGCCTAGTTCCTTCACGGGGAAGGATCCCTTTGGGGGTATCCCCCTTCCCGGTCCCTGTTGCAAGAGATAGAGAAAGAGGAAAAAGGGAAAAAGGATACGAAATTGAACGACGTGGCGTACCTTTTTTGGTGCGGTCGTGAAGGCGAAACGTCGCCAGCTGCTCCTGCCAGAAGCGTCGCCTGTCCAGCCGCGGAGTTAATGCGCTGGGGCGAGTAGTTGGCGAGGCTGCCGTTGCCCGTGACCCGTTCCTCCGGCCCCGGAGGTGGCTGGCCGAGCCGCCTGCTCGGGCCGGATTCCCGGAGAAGTCCCTGACAACGATCGCCCGGGCGTGGTGATGACGCCGTCCTTTGGAGCGGAGGCCCTCGGACCGCGTCGCCGTCCGCGGCTAGGTCGGGCCTCGCCGAAGGTGCCGTCGATGCCGAGGGTGTCGCTGCCCCCTTCCAGCGTCAAGACCCGAGCCTGCAGGATCAGCTTGTCTTGTAGTGTGTGCTTTGTGCGACCGTCGAGGCCAGAACACACACCCTTGTCGCGTGTTAAGCTGCGTCTCTCTTCCTCTTGTTTCGAGTGTCTGGACTTTTTGTCGGTAACAGGGATGTTTGTGCGAGCGAAAGTTGCTTCTCGCGGAAGGTGAGGAGTGAGGTATCCGTATCCCGGAGGCGTGGGAGTCCCTCGGCTCGGTCGGCCTTGCCGCTTACGCGCACTTTTACTCGTCCATGAGGCCCTATCACCGACTTTGGTCGAGAAGACTCGAAGAATCGCTTTGACAGAAAGGGCTTCCGAACGTAGAGACTTGTTCGATCCGTGGAGTCACCTTATCCGAACGCGAGTTACTTATCGCAGAAGGTGATGAGTGAGGTATCCGTATCCCGGAGGCGTAGGAGTCTCTCGGCTCGGTCAGCCTTGACTGCTTACGTGTACCCCGTCGTTTTCAGGACCCACTTTTCGAAGTAGTCAAAAAGCACGAAAGATATTCTGGTAAAAGAGATTTTCTTTTCGAGGAAAATTTTGACGCAGAGGGGGTTTCCCCCCTTTTAGCCCCCGAGGGAGGGTCGGGCTTTGCCGAGGCGAGGCCGACCCTTCCTTGTTGACTAAACTTTGCGTGAGTGTGAGGTATATGAACAACTTGGAAACATCTTAAGGGTAGAAGCGACGTAGCTGTTGGATGTTCCAAGCGTTGCTGTAGACCTCGCCTTGACTGTTGGCCAGCTTGTACGTTCCGGGCTTCAGAACTTTAGCGATGACGAACGGCCCCTCCCAGGGGGGCGTGAGCTTGTGCTTCCCTCGGGCGTCTTGCCGCAGCCGAAGCACCAGGTCGCCCTCCTGGAGGTCTCGGGGTCAGACCCCTCGGGCGTGGTAGCGTCGCAGGGACTGCTGATACCGCGCCGAGTGTAGTAAGGCCCTGTCCCGAGCCTCGTCCAGCTGGTCCAGCGAGTCTTCTCGGCTAGCTTGGTTGCTTTCATCGTCGTAGGCCCTCGTCCTCGGGGAGCCGTATTCCAGGTCAGTGGGCAAGACTGCCTCGGCCCCGTAGACCAGGAAGAACGGCGTGAAACCTGTGGCTCGGCTCGGCGTCGTCCTCAGGCTCCAGACCACCGAGGGGAGTTCCTTCATCCACCGCTTGCCGAACTTGTTGAGATCATTGAAAATCCGAGGCTTGAGCCCTTGTAGAATCATGCCGTTGGCACGTTCTACTTGCCCATTCGACATGGGATGAGCTACAGCGGCCCAGTCTACCCGGATGTTGTGATCCTCGCAAAAATCCAAGAATTTTTTGCCGGTGAACTGGGTGCCGTTGTCGGTGATGATGGAGTTCGGGACCCCGAAGCGATGGATGATGTTGGTGAAGAACGCCACCGCCTGCTCGGATCTGATGCTGTTCAGGGGTCGGACCTCGATCCACTTGGAGAATTTGTCGACGGCGACCAGCAGGTGCGCGTAGCCCCCGGGCGCCTTCTGCAGAGGGCCGACGAGGTCCAGACCCCACATAGCGAAGGGCCAGGTGATGGGTATCGTCTGCAGAGCCTGAGCGGGCAGGTGGGTCTGCTTCGCATAGAATTGGCACCCTTCGCAGGCGCGGACAATTCTAGTGGCGTCAGCCACCGCCGTCGGCCAGTAGAAGCCTTGGCGGAAAGCGTTCCCAACGAGGGTTCGAGGTGCTGCATGATGGCCGCAAGCCCCCGAGTGTATTTCCCGCAGGAGTTCCTGACCTTCGGCGATGGAGATGCCTCGCTGGAGGATGCCCGTGGGGCTACGGTGGTAGAGCTCCTTCTCATCGCCCAGCAAGACGAACGACTTGGCGCGTCGCGCCACCCGCCGAGCCTCGGCTCGGTCGAGGGGCAATTCTCCTTGGCGGAGATATTGCAGGTACGGGGTCTACCAATCTTGATCTGGCGTGACCCCGCTCCGCTCCTCCTCGATGCGCAGTGCTTCGCCCTCGGGGGCCGAGGGTTCCTCGGGCTGAACCGAGGATGGCTCGGGCTAGGCCGAGGTCACCTCGGACGAGGCCGAGGGCGCCTCGGGCTCGGGCGTGTCGCCGATCTTGACGGAGGGTTGGTGCAGATCCCGGGAGAAGACGTCCGGGGGAACCGTCATTCGCCCCGAGGCTATCTTCGCCAGCTCGTCCGCAGTCTCGTTGTAGCGCCGGGCGATGTGGTTAAGCTCGAGCCCGTAGAACTTGTCTTCTAGGCGTCGAACCTCATCACAATAGGCCTCCATCTTCGGGTCGCGGCAGTGGGAGTTCTTCATGACTTGGTCGATAACGAGCTGCGAGTCGCCGCGTGCATCGAGGCGTCGGACCCCTAGCTCGATGGCGATTCGCAATCCGTTGATCAGAGCCTCGTACTCAGCCACATTGTTGGACGCCGGGAAATGGAGGCGGAGCACGTAGCGCAGGTGTTTCCCGAGGGGCGAGACGAAAAGCAGGCCCGCGCCGGCTCCCGTCTTCATCAGCGACCCGTCGAAAAACATGGTCCAGAGCTCCGGTTGGATCGGAGCCGTCGGCAACTGGGTGTCGACCCATTCGGCTACGAAGTCCGCCAGTACCTGGGACTTGATGGCCTTCCGATGGGCGAACGAGATTGTCTCGCCCATGATTTCCACCGCCCACTTTGCGATCCGTCCCGAGGCTTCTCGGCACTGGATGATTTCCCCCAGGGGGAAGGATGACACCACAGTCACCGGATGAGACTCGAAGTAATGTCGCAGCTTTCGCCTCGTCAGGATCACTGCATACAGCAGCTTCTGGACTTGTGGGTAGCGGATCTTGGTCTCGGACAGCACCTCGCTGACGAAGTAAACTGGCCTCTGAATGGGCAAAGCATGCCCCTCTTCCTGCCTTTCGACCACGATCGCGGCGCTGACCACCTGAGTGGTAGCGGCGATGTAGACCAAGAGGGCTTCTCCATCAGCTGGGGGTACCAAGACGGGCGCCTGGGTGAGGAGCGCCTTCAGGTTCCCGAGAGCTTCCTCGGCCTCGGGAGTCCCAGTGAAGCACTCGGCCTTCCTTAAGAGACGGTACAGGGGCAGGCCTCTTTCGCCGAGGCGCGAGATGAAACGGCTCAAGGCCGCGAGACATCCCATGACCCTCTGTACGCCTTTTAAGTCTTTGATGGGCCCCATGCTTGTGATGGCTGCGATCTTTTCCGGGTTGGCTTCGATGCCCCGCTCGGAGACGATGAATCCCAAGAGCATGCCTCGGGGCACCCCGAAGACGCACTTTTCGGGATTGAGCTTGACGCTCTTCGCCTTGAGACACCGGAATGTCACTTCAAGGTCGGAGAGAAGGTCGGAGGCTTTCCTCGTCTTGACTACGATGTCATCGACGTAGGCCTCGACCGTGCGACCGATGTGTTCGCCGAACACATGGTTCATGCACCGCTGGTACGTTGCACCCGCGTTCCTCAAACCGAATGGCATGGTGACATAACAGTACATGCCGAAGGGCGTGATGAAAGAAGTCGCGGGCTGGTCGGACTCTTTCATCTTGATTTGATGATACCCTGAGTAGGCATCGAGGAAAGACAGGGTTTCGCACCCTGCAGTGGAGTCCACGATTTGATCGATGCGAGGTAGAGGGTAGGGGACCTTCGGACATGCTTTGTTGAGACCAGTGTAGTCTACACACATCCGCCATTTCCCCCCTTTCTTCCTCACAAGTACAGGGTTGGCAAGCCATTCGGGATGGAATACCTCTTTGATGAACCCTGCTGCCATCAGCTTGTGGATCTCCTCGCCTATCACCCTGCGCCTTTCCTCGTCGAATCGGCGCAGAGGCTATCTGACCGGTCGGGCTCCGGCCCGAATATCCAGCGAGTGCTCGGCGACATCCCTCGGTATGCCGGGCATGTCCGAGGGACTCCACGCAAAGACGTCGGCGTTTGCGCGGAGAAAGTCGACGAGCACTGCTTCCTATTTGGGGTCGAGCCCGGAACCGATCCGGATCTGCTTGGAGGTGTCGCCACTGGGGTCGAGAGGGACGGCCTTAACCGTCTCCGCTGGCTCGAAGTTGCCGGCATGTCGCTTCACGTCCGGCACCTCTCGGGAGAGGCTTTCCAGGTCGGCGATGAGGGCCTCGGATTCGGCGAGGGCCTCAGCGTACTCCACACACTCCACATCGCATTCGAACGCGTGTTTGTACGTGGGGCCGACGGTGATGACCCCGTTGGGGCCCGACATCTTGAGCTTCAGGTAGGTGTAGTTGGGGATGGCCATGAACTTCACGTAGCATGGCCTCCCCAACACTGCGTGGTAGGTTCCTCGGAACCCGACCACCTCGAACGTCAAAGTCTCCCTTCGGAAGTTGGAGGGTGTTCCGAAGCAGACAGGAAGGTCGAGCTATCCGAGGGGCTGGACGCGCTTCCCAGGAATGATCCCGTGGAAGGGCGCAGCGCCTGCTCGGACGGATGACAGATCGACGCGCAGGAGCCTGAGGGTCTCGGCGTAGATGATATTGAGGCAGCTGCCCCCATCCATCAGGACCTTGGTGAGCCTGACGTCGCCGATGACGGGATCGACGACGAGCGGGTACTTCCCTGGGCTCGGCACGTGGTCGGGGTGGTCATCCTGGTCGAAGGTGATGGGCTTGTCGGACCAGTCTAGGTAGACTGGCGCCGCCACCTTCACCGAGCAGACCTCCCGACGCTCTTGCTTACGATGCCGAGCCGAGGCATTCGCCGCATGCCCTCCGTAGATCATGAAGCAGTCGCGGACCTCGGGGAACTCTCCTGCTTGGTGATCTTCCTTTTTATCGTCGTCGCGGGCCCTGCCACCCTCTGCGGGTGGCCCGGCCCGGTGGAAGTGGCGCCGAAGCATGACGCACTCCTCGAGGGTGTGCTTGACGGGCCCCTGATGGTAGGGGCACGTCTCCTTGAGTGCCTTGTCGAAGAGGTTGGCGCCTCTGGGGGGCTTCCGAGGGTTCTTGTATTCGGCGGCGGCGACAAGGTCCGTGCTGGCGGCGTCGCGTTTCGCTTGCGACTTCCTCCTGCCTTTCTTCTTGGCGCCGAGTGGAGTAGACGCCTCGGGAGCATCTTCCGACGGGCGGCCCTGGGGCTGCTTGTCCTTTCGGAAGATGGCCTCGACCGCCTCCTGACCAGAGGCGAACTTGGTGGCGATGTCCATCAGCTCGCTCGCCCTGGTGGGGGTCTTGCGACCCAACTTGCTCACCAGGTCACGGCAGGTGGTGCCGGCAAGGAACGCGCTGATGACATCGGAGTCGGTGATGTTGGGCAGCTCGGTGCGCTGCTTCGAGAATCGCCGGATGTAGTCCCGAAGAGACTCTCCCGGCTGTTGCCGGCAGCTTCGGAGGTCCCAGGAATTCCCGGGGCGCACGTACGTGCCCTGGAAGTTGCCGGCGAAAGCTTGGACCAGATCCTCCCAGTTGGAAATCTGCCCCGGAGGCAGGTGCTCCAACCAAGCGCGAGCAGTGTCGGAGAGGAACAGGGGGAGGTTGCGGATGATGAGGTTGTCGTCGTCCGTTCCTCCCAGTTGACAGGCCAGGCGGTAGTCCGCGAGCCACAATTCCGGTCTCGTTTCCCCCGAGTACTTTGTGATAGTAGCCGGGGGTCGGAATCGGGGCGGAAACGGCGCCCGCCGAATGGCCCGGCTGAAGACCTGCGGACCGGGTGGTTCGGGCGAGGGACTCCGATCCTCCCCGCTGTCGTAGCGTCCCCCACGCCTGGGGTGATAACCTCGGCGCACCCTTTCGTCGAGGCGGGCCCGACGGTCGCGATGAGGGTGCTCGTCGCCGAGGTGGCCCGGGGCCGCAGGCGCAGTGTTGCGCGTGCGCCCGGTGTAGACCGAGGCTTCCCGCATGAGTCGGGAAGTCGCGGCACGAGGTTCCGAGGGGTACCCCTGCCTTCGGGAGGCAGAGCTCTCGGCCCGCCGGGCCGCAGCGCCTTCCAGGAGATGCTTGAGCTCTCCCTGGATTCGCCGACCCTCGGTGGTTGATGACTCCGGCATCGCGCGGAGGAGCATCGCTGCGGCGGCCAGGTGCTGACCGGTTCCGCCGGATGCGGGTGGCGGTCTGTCCCTGGCATCGTTGGCGATGCGGTGCTGGAGACCTTGGGGCCGGTGACGTATTTCTCCGGCCGGGGGCTGGCTCGCCCATACCTGCCCGACGTCCCGGCGGATTGCCTCGAGCGCTCCTGCTCCCTCATCGAGCCCGGCCTGCGCCCCACGGACTTGCTCGAGCTGTGGGTCGTGACCCCCCGCCGGAACGGGGACCATAGCTAGCTCCCGCGGGATGTCGGCGCGAGGCGCTGGCCTAGGGGGATCACCATCCTCCGGCATGCCGAGACAGCTGCCTCCGGAGGGATCCCCTAGCTCGACGTGGAAACATTCGCGGCTCGAGCCGCAGTCCTTGTCGTCAAGGCTGCGGCTGCCGTCGGAACAGTCGGAGAGGCAGTAGTTGCATGCGGTCATGAAGTCCCGCATGGCACTGGGGTTGCCAGATCCAGAGAAATCCCAGCAGATGCTGGGATCGTCATCTTCCTCGGACCCAGAGGGCCCGTAGGTCGAGACGTCCGTCAAGCGGTCCCAAGGCGACCGCACACGAAACCCCAGAGGGGTTGCACTCGCCTCAACGTGAGCGCCCGCCAAAGCGAGGTCGCTAGGCGGGTTGAGGCCGAGTCGAAATGACGAAGGATGGGAATCAGCCGGTACCTTTTGGTCGACGAGGAGCGACAAAGTCACATCGGGGGCTGATCGCGCCGTCGTCCTGGGTGCGAGGGCGACGTCCTGCAGGCCCTCCGTGAGCGCGCTGGCGTCGTCCACTTGCTCGGGGTCGGCGTGTCGCGAGGGGACGGCGCTCGCCTTCGCCTCAAACGCGAGGGTGATGCCCGACGCGTCCTCCGTTGGGGCGCTGGGGATGTCGATTCGCTCGACAGCCGACTGAGCGCAGCCTCCCGCTCAGCCTTGGTTGCCCCGCCTCCTCCTCCGATGGCGAGGGAGAGGATGGGGCGAGCTCGAAAGTTGTCTTTCCCCCACGCGGGAAAGACGTCGTCGATTCCGCCGCCGGCGGGCGGGCTGTCCGCCACCATTGTCGCTGTCGCGCGGCGGTGGAAGGAGTATCATGTCGTAGCTGCCGTCGAAAGACATGAACTCGAGGCTCCTGAAACAGAGCACTGTCCCGGGTTGAAGAGGTCATTGGAGAGTGCCCATCTGGAGCTTGACGGGAAACTGCTCGTCAACACGCAGCGTGCCCCTACCTGGCGTGCCAACTGTCGGCGTTTCGAGACCGGGGGGTCCCCGAGCCGACGAGTGAGTGTGCCGCGTGCCCCAGCCCAGATGGGTCGAGCGCGTGGGCGAGCGCGAAGGGGGGAGAGAGCGAGGCGGCCGGAGCCGGGTCGTGAGGGAGTCGGAGATCCCGCGGCCTTCGTGTTCGTCCCGCGCCCAGGTCGGGTGCGCTTGCAGTAGGGGGTTACAAGCGTCCGCGCGGGTGAGGGGAGCGAGCGGCCCCAAGAGAGCGCCTGCCCCTGCCCTCGTTCCCGCGAGGCCAACCTTCTCTAAGAAGGCCCTGGTCCTTCCTTTTATAGGCGTAAGGAGAGGATCCAGGTGTACAAATGGGGGTGTAGCAAGGTGCTACGTGTCTAGCGGGGGAGAGCTAGTGCCCTAAGTACATGCCGAGGTGGCAGCCGGAGAGATCTTGGCACCCAGCTGGTGTGGCGTCGTGGCCGTCGGAGAAGCAATGGAGCTTGGCGGGGGGACAGCTGTCGAAGTGGTTGGGCCCTTGCTGACGTCCCCCTGCTTCCGTAAGGGAGCTGAGAACCGCCGTCGTCATGGGTCCAGCGGGGCGCCATCATTGCCTATCTGGCGGAGCTAGCCAGATGGGACATCGGTCCTGTTTTTTGCGGCCCGAGTCGGCTCGGGGTAGGGTGATGATGGCGCTTCCTGTCGACGTGGCGGACTCGTGCCCTAGGTCGGGCGACGTGGAGGCTCCTCCGAAGCCGAGGTCGAGTTTGTCCTGCATGGCCGAGGCCGAGCCCGAGCTCCTGGGTCGGGCGAGGCGGAGGTCGTTCGGCAGAGGCCAGGGCGGAGTCCGAGCCCTGGGTCGGGCGAAGCGGAGTTCGTCGTCTTCCGGGGCCTTAGCCCGAGTCCGAGCCCTGGGTCGGGCGGAGCGGAGTTCACCGTCTTCCGGGGCCTTAGCCCGAGTCCGAGCCCTGGGTCGGGCGGAGCGGAGTTCGCCGTCTTCTGGGGCCTTAGCCCGAGTTCGAGCCCTGGGTCGGGCGGAGCGGAGTTCGCCGTCTTCCGGGGCCTTAGCCCGAGTCCGAGCCCTGGGTCGGGCGGAGCTTCCTATGGCGCTTTTGGCCAAGCCTGGCCGCCTGTCAGTCTCACTCTTTGCGTCAAATGCCCCAGTGACTTGGTCGGTCGGCGCGGTGATTTAGTCAGGGTTGCTTCTCAACGAAGGCAAGGCCTCGGGCGAGCCGGAGATGCGTCTGCCGTAAAAAAGGGGGCCTCGGGCGAGACGGAAACACCTCAGGGTCGGCTGCCCTTGCCCGAGGCTAGGCTCGGGCGTGGCGTGATCGAGTCGCTCGTATGGACTGATCCCTGACTTAATCAAACCCATCAGGCCTCTGCAGCTTTATGCTGATGGGGGTTACCAGCTAAGAATTAGGCGCCTTGAGGGTACCCCTAATTATGGTCCCCGACACTTCTTAATCCAACAATTAATGCCTTCTTAATCTAATGTCCGTGTTCAAGACATTCCTAAGAAACCTGAGGTGGGAGGGCTTAAGTGAATAAAAGACGCTAATCGTTGGATTAAGAAAGAACACTCACGATTTAAAGTGCTCACATGAGCACGGACGTCGCGTGAGCACGAGATACGTTCCCTAAAAGGGCGTGGTTGTCGGAGGCATCGATGGCAGTGGGTAAGATACTCAATGGGCGCACAAAGCCATACCCACTAAAGAAAAAAGCACATACCCATACCCAGTACCTATAATTAGGCGATTGGACAAACGATAAATAGTTGAATGAACGATTGGATGAATGATGAATAGTTGGATGAATGAACAGATGAACGATGAATAGTTAGATGAACGATCGAGTGAATGATGAATAGTTGGATGAATGGTCGAATGGACGATGAATAGTTGGATGAACGAATGATGAACGATTGGATGAACGATGAATAATGGGATGGACGAACAATGAATAGTTAGATGAACGATCGAATGAATGATGAATAGTTGGATGAACGAATGATGAACAATTAGATGAATGATGACTAGTTGGATGGACGAACGATGAATAATTTGATGAATGATCAGACGAACGATGAATAATCGGATTGTTGGGGCCATGCTTCGTTGCGCCGAAGGTCTTACGGGAAGAAGCAGCTTCGGCTGAAGTTGTCCCCAGGAGATGACCGAAGGTTCCTTTTCGTGAAGCTTCGGCATTACAAACCGACATAGAGATAGAATGACCTTTTAATCCATAAAGGTCTGAGTCAATGATTGTAAACTTTTATGAGGGGCATAATTGTAATTCGTCACAGGCTGTGTCCTGTGTCTATAAATAGATGAACAGTACCCCCGTACTGTTCACGCTAACTTGTATTCACTCGTGCGTCACACTTTTTGCCTTCTGTCGAGCCGAAGGTAAAAATGTAATTCAATATTGTTCAAGTACATTCATGAATATATGATTAAATGATATTAATGATGACACGTGATTATTCATGTTATTTCTCAAGTTTTATATGCTTCTCCTTTCATTGAGGTATATTGTAATGTCGAAGGTACGTCCTTCATGACCTTCGTCTGAAAATCATTATGTCCTAAGGGAGATAATGCTCTGAAGGACGAAGGGCATTAATCATTAACCTTTTTGTGTTGCCTTGTTCTTAATTCATAGCACTTGAGAACAAGTCCCCAACATTGGCGCCCACCTCCGGTGAACTCACTTCCACTTTTCTGAGCTGATGGCTTCGGTCAACAATCAAGCTGAAGCTGCTTCGGCTTCGAAGCTGGTGCTCCCGATAACAGGCGGTTCTTGCTCAGAGCCGGCTAACAAGAAGCAAAAGAAGGAGGCTCAGAGAAGGGTGCAACATGTTGGAGTACAGGGACCCTTCATCAAGTCAAAATGGTCCCACATTCCAATCACTTTCTCTCAGGAAGACCTTCAGCTTAAGGATTATCCTCACAATGATGCCATGGTTATCTCTTGTGTGATCAAAGGATTTCTGGTCCACAATGTCTTAGTTGATACAGGCAGTGCAGCTGATATTATATTTGCTAAGGCCTTCAGACAAATGCAAGAGCCCGAAGACAAGGTCCATGATGCTACGCACCCTCTTTGTGGCTTCGGAGGACGGCAGATTGCAGCACTTGGGAAGATTACCATGCCAGTAACCTTCGGATTTGTTAATAACACAAGGACTGAGCAGATTGTGTTTGATATTGTTGACATAGAGTATCCTTACAATGCTATCATTGGTCGCGGTACTCTCAATGCCTTCGAAGCAATTCTTCACCCAGCTTATCTCTGCATGAAGATACCTTCAGACCAAGGGCCTATTGCTATTCATGGAAGCCAGGAAGCTGCTAGAAGGGCCGAAGGAAGCTGGACTGACTCCAAAGCAATCCACAACATAGATGGAGCTGAAGCTTGTGAACAGTACAAATTCAGAAGGGAGAAAGCAGCTTCAGCAGATCAGCCGAAGCCCATGCTATTGTGTGAGGACATAGCAGAGCAGAAGGTGCTGTTGGGCTCGCAATTATCTGAAGACCAGGAGAAAACTTTGATAAGGTTTTTGTTCAACAACAAAGATGTTTTTGCATGGTCAGCTAATGATCTCTGTGGAGTAAATCAGGATGTTATTGAACATTCGCTCAATGTTGACCCATCCTTCAGACCCCGAAAGCAGAGGCTTCGGAAAATGTCTGATGACAAGGCCGAAGGGGCTCGCAATGAAGTAAAAAGACTCCTCAGTGCAGGAGTTATCAGAGAAGTAAAGTATCCAGAGTGGTTAGCTAACACTGTTATGGTGAAGAAGGCCAATGGCAAGTGGAGAATGTGTATCGATTTCACAGATCTCAACAAGGCTTGTCCGAAGGACGAATTCCCGCTGCCAAGGATAGACTCTTTAGTCGATGCAGCAGCTTCTTCAGAGCTCATGAGTCTTCTAGACTGCTACTCAGGCTATCATCAAATCTGGATGAGGAAGGAAGATGAGCCGAAGACTAGCTTCATAACCCCAAGTGGCACATATTGCTATCTTCGGATGCCTGAGGGGCTCAAAAATGCTGGAGGAAGTTTCAGCAGAATGACTGCGAAGGTCCTCCAGTCTCAGATAGGCAGAAATGTGTTGACTTATGTTGATGACATTATTGTAAAAAGCACGAAGCAAGAAAATCATATTGCTGATTTGCAGGAGACTTTCGCCAGTTTCAGACAAGCTGGTTTGAAGCTGAATCCAGAAAAATGTGTCTTCGGAGTAAAGAAGGGGAAGTTTCTTGGATGCTTGGTTTCAACAAAGGGAATTGAAGCTAATCCAAATAAAATCGAAGCTATACTTCGAATGGAGCCACCAACTACAAGAAAGGGGGCCCAAAGATTGACAGGAAGGCTGGCATCTCTCAACAGATTCATATCCAGATCAGCAGAAAGAAATTTACCATTCTTCGAGGTGCTGAAGTCAGCTGAAGTCTTTCAATGGGGCCCAAGTCAACAAAAAGCCTTCGAAGAGCTAAAGCAATACTTGATAGATCTAACAACATTAACTCCACCAACGCCAGGGGCTCCTTTGTTGTTATATGTGGCAGCTTCGCACTCGGCAGTAAGTGCAGCACTTGTCCAGGAGAAGCTTGATGGACAAGTCAAGAAGCAGGTTCCAGTATATTTTGTATCTGAAGTCCTTAGTGTATCAAAGAAAAATTATACGGAGCTGGAGAAGGTATTATATGCCGTTTTAATGGCATCCAGGAAGCTTCGGCATTATTTTCAGGCATACAATATTATTGTTCCTTCTTCGCAGCCATTGAAGGATATCATGAGAAATAGAGAAGCTACTGGACGGATTGGAAAATGGGCTGCAGAGCTCAATGAATTTTACATTGATTATGTGCATAGATCCTCGATCCAGTCTCAAGCATTAGCAGATTTCATTGCCGACTGGACGCCAGGGGCTCAGTATGAAGAAGCAAATAAAGATGCCGAAATGTGGACAATGTTTTGTGATGGCTCTTGGGGAACCTTCGGAGCAGGTGCAGCTGCTGTGTTGGTCTCACCATCCAAGGTTAAAACTTGTTATGCAGCAAGACTTGACTTCAGCTGTACAAACAATATTACTGAGTACGAAGCCCTGCTCCTGGGCCTTCGGAAATTAAAGGCAATGGGAATCAGAAGGGCGATTCTTAAAACTGATTCCCAGGTTGTTTCGGGTCATATTGACAAAAGTTGCAAGGCTAAAGATCCGAAGCTTGAAAAATATCTAGACACGGTCCGAAGGATCGAAGCCTCCTTCGAAGGATTTTCTGTCAAGAATATCCCTCGAGGACAAAATGAGCACGCTGATTTGCTAGCCAAGTCTGCAGCACAGGGGCTGCCGTTACCTTCAGATGTGTTCTTCGAAACAATAAAGGCACCTTCAGTGGAGCTCCTTGAAAGAGCAGTCCTCAACATATCTCCTGTTTACAGCGAAGATTGGAGATCTGAAATCATCTCTTACCTTCAGGGCAAGTTCCTTTCAGATGACGAAGCTTATAATAAAAGGATAGAGGCAAGAGCTCGTCCGTATGTCATGATAGAAGGGGAATTATACAAACATGGAGTTTGCGCTCCGCTGCTCAAGTGCTTATCTAGAACCGAAGGTATAGAGTTAATGAAAGAAATACATGCAGGCCTGTGTGGATCCCACATCGGATCTAGGCCGTTACTTGGAAAAGTTTTCCGCCAAGGGTTTTATTGGCCGAAGGCAGCTTCGGATGCAGCGGAGTTAGTTCAAAAGTGCGAAGGTTGTCAGAAATGTGCAAGAGATCAAAAACAACCTTCGTCTTTGACACAGCTGATACAACCCATCTGGCCATTGCAAAGGTGGGGCCTTGACTTGTTAGGTCCATTACCACCGGCTCAAGGGAATCTAAAATATGTTATAGTGGCTGTGGAGTATTTTTCTAAATGGATTGAGGTGAAGCCATTAGCCACAATAACTTCGGCCACTGTCCAAAAGTTTTTCTGGCAGAATATTGTCTGTCGCTTCGGGGTACCGAAGGCCATCACTGTAGATAATGGAACGCAGTTCGACTCCGAAGCTTTCAGAAATTTCTGTGATCAAATTGGAACGAAGATCCATTTTGCATCAGTCAGGCATCCGGAGTCGAATGGGCTCGTTGAAAGGGCCAACGGCATTATAATGACAGGAATAATGAAGTTAATCTTCAATCAACCCAGGGGAAAGTGGCCAGATCAGTTAACCAAAGTGGTGTGGAGCCACAATACAACAACATCAAGGTCTACAGGCTTTACTCCATTCAAGTTATTGTTCGGTGACGAAGCAATAACTCCGGAAGAAGCTAAAGCTGGATCAATAAGAGTAGTAGCTTCGGCAGAACCAGGTCCTGAAGATGCCTGTTTTGTGGAAAAAGATGCTTTAGAAGGAATCAGGCTTCAAGCTGTGGAGAATATCAATAAATATCAGGCTGAAACAGTCAAATGGTGAGATAGAAAGGTCCGGCTAAAAAATATTGAGCCGGGACACTTGGTGCTTCGGAGAGTGGCCAACCCAGACACAGTGGGCAAGTTACAGTTGAAATGGGAAGGACCTTTTTTAGTAGTATCTTCGTCAAGGCCTGGTTCGTACAGATTAAAGGACATGGACGGCAATGAAATTCCAAGATCTTGGAACGCGGATGAGCTTCGGCGATATTATGTATAACTTGATGTAACTTTTTATGTTTTTTCTTTTCTTTTTCATGGCACCCTTTTCCTTTCTAAAGGGGGAGAAAGGTTTTTAATGGGGCCATCGTATGTAATTTCCTTTTTAGTTTTATAAGAGCAACATCCCCCAAAGAATGTAAATGTAAAAGCTGAGAACGCACCATCGAGTGCCGAAACTGAAAAAGCGAAGAAGCTCAAAAGACGTTCCTAAGGGAATGCAGAGCTTACAGCGAAAAGTCAACGCTGATTCCGCCGAAAGTAAAAGGCGAAGAAGCTCAAAAGACGTTCCTAAGGGAATGCAGAGCTTACAGCGAAAAGTCAACGCTGATTCTGCCGAAAGTAAAAGGCGAAGAAGCTCAAAAGACGTTCCTAAGGGAATGCAGAGCTAACGTGTGATTGTTTCTAAGGAAATAATGGCTGAGGGTATGGCTTCGGACATGTGTTTGGACATTCATTCGCACATCACATGGCATCATAGCATTCGCATTCATAAACATTCATTCATGACATACGTGGTTGTTTCGGCAAAAAAGAAGAAGCGGTCTTTTATGCTTCGTTGTGTACGAAAAGAAGGGAAGGTGTTTTTTCGCTTTCAGCTCAAAATATTAATTTCGTCCACATCAAAGCACCTCAATGGAAGGGTAAGGATATATTACAAGGTATGAACAAAGTTCATTAAGAACAGTTTAGCTGTATTTACAAAGTTATTACAAAAGTCTCTTGAGTTTTTCTAGTCTACTCCTACTAATCTTCGTCAGGCTTCTGCTTCGGCGGCATATTCTTTAAGTATCACCTTCAGCTTCGTCATCCTACATGAATCAAGATATTGCGAGTAAA
This sequence comes from Zea luxurians, assembly GCA_029449295.1. Classification (NCBI taxonomy): domain Eukaryota; kingdom Viridiplantae; phylum Streptophyta; class Magnoliopsida; order Poales; family Poaceae; genus Zea; species Zea luxurians. The sequence goes on along the minus strand of JAOPSE010000007.1, from coordinate 123,036,318 downwards.
AATCAAGTGTGAAGGAGAAGGTAAGCGCAAGGTATGATTTCTTACTGGTTCAAGATGACTTCGAGCTTCGTCCCCAGCCTTCTCTCGCCCGCCTTTTGTCCATATCATTTTTATAAATCTGTTTGAGATGCTTCGGGCGAGGTCAGGAATATCGTCTAAAATTGATGGAGACAGATTGAAATTCGGCCTGTTGACGATTTTTCCATGATCACAGCCGGCCTTCAGGAACGCTGCAGCTGTGCCCCGAGAAGCTACCCAGGCACAGAAGTCACCGTGCCCGGCTATAACTTCGTCCAGCTCATCAATTTCAGCTTCAATATGTTCGAAGGCTCTTGGCAAATTTTCAGCTGCAGGGTTGAACTTTCCACTGCTGGCTCCAACTGAGTAAAAGATCTTCTTTAATTGTTGAATACAGTTGTTACTAAATTTCAAGCATTTGTCCTGAAGGCTTGTTAATGATTTCTTCAAGTCTGAGTTGGTTTGGACTTCGGCTTCAAGTTTCGAATTAAGCTCTAGCTTCTCTTGTTCAAATTGTTTTGATTGACAGAGAAGCTTCGAATTCAATTCTGCTACTTTAGCTTCAGTCTCTGCCAGCAAGCCTTCGGTTGATTGGAGTTCGAAGTCTTTCTTTTCAATAATAGCTGATTGTTCTTTTATTTTGCTCTCTAAGTTTTCAATTATAGCTTCGTGTTTTCTATCCTCTAAATCTTGCTGCATCTTCAAAGCTTTGCTTAGTAGCATGCTCTGCAAATAAACAACTTTCGTTAGGAATATTTCCATTATTAAAAAACAATAGAAGTCAGAGAGAAAGTTGTTTACCTTGAAATTGGAATAAAATAAGCTGCCGATGATATGTTGTCGTCGGTAGCGGCTGATATCTGTTTCTAGCTTCGGAAAACCGATACTCTTTGAAAGAGTACCGATGACCTTAGATCCAGCTTGATCCCGGATGCAGCCTAATTTTTCATCGTCGACACCTCCGAAAAGAAGAGCTCCTGGCTTATATCCGCACGATTTGGCATAGTCTTTAAGCTCTTCTATTTCGGCCTTCGACAGTTCGTGACCAGCTAAACTTTGAAATATGTAGGCTTCGTCTTCCGAAGTATCTTCGGCTATTTCTTTTCCCTTTCCAGGCACTATGGCCATGGTTTCTTCAGCAGCAGTGGCAGCTTCTTCTGCAGCCATGTCTAGCAAAATTTTGTCGATGTCTTCAATTGTAGTTTCCAAGTTCACATCTTCGGCTGAAGCGGCTTCGGTAGCCGCGACCTCCGAAGGTGCGACTTCGACAGTTGTTGTGCCCTCAACCGCTGGCGTTTTCCGAGCTGAAGCCCTTGGAGGCGTCTTGTCAATAACTTCGGTCACTGCAATAATTCTTTGCCTCTTTGTTTTGGTTATCTTCGTTTTTTCCGGCTCCTCCACCTTTTGAAAAAGCTTCGTCAGTTGAGGCCCTAATGGACTTAGCTTCGCGGGCAGGGGTTCAGTCATTACCTTTAAGATTTCCTCCACGTCGCTAGTAGAAGGTGGTGCAGGAGTCCCCTCTTCATCGGATAATTTTCGCTTTGGAGTTAATATTTTTCTCTTCTTTGGAATTTTCTTCTCTTTTGCTGGTCCTTCCTCATCTTTGTTCAAACTTTCGGCCACTCTTTTTCTTTTTTGGCCCTCAGCACCCTTGTTCAACCGTTCATAGTCAGGGTACTTGAAACCCAGGGCATCAAATACTCGGTTCAACCTTCGCTTCGGACGGGTGCCGAAGGCCGCGGTCATCAGTTGATCTTCTTTTTTGGAATAATTCCCAAGAATTTCATTGCACATTACCTCAACTGTGTCCAGCCACTCTTTGCAAGGTTTTTTAAAGTATTTCTTGAATTTGAAATGGTAAGGAAGCCGGACAAGTTCCCCCTTCTTCTTCTCCCCCTCTAGCTTTGGCATTTCCCATTCTTTTAGAGTAGGGAAAACCCTGAATGCCAAGAATTCTTGAACCAGATCCCTGGTACCGATATGCTCTGAAATAATTTCAAACTCACCCAGTGCAGCCCAGGTGGGACCTTCTAATGTCATGTGGCATCGCGGCCTTGTTTCTCCGAAGATTAATTCAAGTGGGCTTTGTACCAATTTTTCTTCGTCTTCGTCAACCTTCACATAAAACCACTCAGACTTCCAGCCTGCCGGCCATTTGCTTCGGTAGCTAATAACAGGAAACTTTGTTGTTTTCCGGTAGGCAAAATTGTAGCAACCAAAGTTATCATGTAATCCATCTTTTCTGGCCTTCGTTTGGTAATGTAACTCATGAACTCGACAAAAACTGTCGGCAAACGGTTCCACAGCCTGGCTTCGGAGGGCCCAGATGTAAACACTAAGCCTAACGATGGCGTTAGGAGTCAATTGATGAAAGTAAATACCAAACTTCTTCAATACATCTGCAATAATTCCATGAAGGGGGAATCTCAGCCCAGCCTTTAAAAAGCTCTTGAAAATGACTATCTCGTCCTTCTCTGGCTTCGGGGTAATCTCTTCTCCCCCGAAGCGAAGTAGCTTCTTCTGATTTTCACTGAAGTAACCTGATTTTACCATCTTTGAGAGATCAGCCTTCGTAATGGTCGACTTTCCGAAGTCTAAGTGGCTGGGCTTGCTGGGCATGGCAATGCGATAGTCATCTTCGGGATCAGTTTCTTCAATGTTCTCTTCTTCTCCTTCGGCAGTTGTCGGGTCTGCTTCAGCAGCAGGCATTTCTTCCGCGGTTACCAGTCCGGATCGTTGCATTGCTTCGGAGATGGGAACAGTCTCCGAACCTTCAGCTTCGTCCCCTTCACGCTCAACCCTGGCAGTGGATCGCACTCTGGCCATTTGATTCTGAGTTTGGGGAAATTGAATACTTTTTTCTTTTTTCTTTTTCTCCCGAAGCCTTTCTTTCTGACGAAGCAGACTTCGAGATAGACCTTCGTTCGATTCTGAGAATCAAGCTTCGACTACAGTTAAAAATTTTGGCAGCAAAACAGTGCAAATAGCAATGAATGCTGTGGTAACTTCACACTTACCCGTCTGTTTATATAGTGCTGCAGGTAAGAAGGCGAAGCGCCAGGATTTTTACACCAGGCGGACAGTCACTTGCACTCACTGCGCGGTGGACCGCAAAGATCAAACAGTAACTCTGCAAGGTGGGCCGGGCACGCGCTCGGAAACTGGATCGTTTCTCGGCAACGAGCTCAGGGAAGGTGTTTTTGGACCTTCGGCTTCCCGAAGCTTGAGAGGCTTTCTTCACGGATCAAGCTCGTTACGAAAAACGATCTAGCACCGCGAAAGGGGCTACTGTTGGGGCCATGCTTCGTTGCGCCGAAGGTCTTACGGGAAGAAGCAGCTTCGGCTGAAGTTGTCCCCAGGAGATGACCGAAGGTTCCTTTTCGTGAAGCTTCGGCATTACAAACCGACATAGAGATAGAATGACCTTTTAATCCATAAAGGTCTGAGTCAATGATTGTAAACTTTTATGAGGGGCATAATTGTAATTCGTCACAGGCTGTGTCCTGTGTCTATAAATAGATGAACAGTACCCCCGTACTGTTCACGCTAACTTGTATTCACTCGTGCATCACACTTTTTGCCTTCTGTCGAGCCGAAGGTAAAAATGTAATTCAATATTGTTCAAGTACATTCATGAATATATGATTAAATGATATTAATGATGACACGTGATTATTCATGTTATTTCTCAAGTTTTATATGCTTCTCCTTTCATTGAGGTATATTGTAATGTCGAAGGTACGTCCTTCATGACCTTCGTCTGAAAATCATTATGTCCTAAGGGAGATAATGCTCTGAAGGACGAAGGGCATTAATCATTAACCTTTTTGTGTTGCCTTGTTCTTAATTCATAGCACTTGAGAACAAGTCCCCAACACGGATAAACAAATGATGAACGATCGATCGGATGAACAAACCATGTGCTAACATGTGCTTGTGTTGTGCTTGTGTGGGGGTTGGGGAAGTGAGTTGGTTGCTACGAAATGGCTTGGGGTTGCCCATTGCCCCTCTATTTAGGGGTGAAAATGGCCAGTAATACTAAAACCATTTTCGTTTTCATATTTTTCTCGGAAACGAGATAAAAACGGTAACTCCGGGAATGAAAATGACATCGGTAATTCGAAAACATCAGAAACAAAAGTTCGATACGAAATTACACCGGTTACGATCAAAATCTAAAATACGACCGGTAAAAACTGTAACATGTACCCTCAATTGACTTCAAAAATTCATGCAAGTCCTACATTCATATAAAATTAGTAATAGTATATAAGGTAGGAGGTCATAATAAATATATAAGGTAAGAAGTCATACAATAAAAAAATATTATTATGTATTTAAATAAAGTAGGATCAAGAGTATAATGATATGACACTTGCATTCTAATTCTACTCCTACTACTTGGCATAGTCAATATAATTAGTGTCCCCTTGGTGGCTTGGTCCTTGTTAAGTTATCGTGCAAATTATGAATATATGTATCAAGAATAATAACACCTAAAAAACATAAATGATATTTACAAAAGTTTCAAATAATTCTAAACTATATACCATTAGATAGATCTTAATTTTAGTAAAATAATATTTTTTATATTTTTTAAGCTAAGATGAATTTATTATGAACTTATAAATATCAGTTTAGATTTAATATTTTTCTGAAAATACTGAATTTATTATCGATAGTAAAATACCGAATAAAAACAGTAATTTCTTGAAACGGTCGGAGGAGACACTAACCATTTCTGTTTTCAATTCTGATTTTTTCTACCGTTTTTGTTTCTATATTTTCGGTAACCGTTTTTGTTTCCGTTTAGACCTAAATTGTGGTAAAACTTCGAAAATGATTCCCGATATCCGAAAATTACCATTTTTGTTTTCACCCCTACCTCTATTTATAGGGAAGGTGGAGGATTAATGAGAGAAGTCCGATGATTAATGGGAGATAAGTATGCGATTAGCCAGAGATAACTGAAATTAGCTTGTAGAGTTCGTCGTAGGACACCAGAGGCGTATGTATGCGTATGAGCATAAGTGGTGCAAGAAAAATTATCAAGAAAATATTTGTATGGATTTTGAAAATAATTTTGAGGGTACTTCTTAGGAGAAAAATATTTTGAGAAGTATTGGAGGAATATTTAGACAATATTTTCAGAAGAATTTGAAAAGAATCACTTGGAAAATATCTGTAGGATATTTTGGGAGACTTCTAGAGGAGAAATAGACCACTATATTTTCTTTGTTGAGATCAAATCGTATACGAACTTTTTAACAAATTTTTAAAATTCATTTTGATTTTATAACAAGTTTAAGAAATTTTCTAGATTGAATTTTTGCGGTGCTACAATAGTCCTCCTTGATGGGCCCGTTGAGGAATACCCTCTTTACGTCCATTTAAAACAATGGTGAGTAGCATAGGCTAACAAAGTACGAGTTGACTCTAGCCTAGCTATATGTGCAAAGGTCTCATCAAACCCAAACTTACGACTTGGGCATAACCATTTGCCACAAGTCTAGCTTTGTTCCTTGTCACCACACCGTCCTCGTCTTATTTGTTGTGAAACACCTACTTGGTTTTCACAACATTTCGTTTCAGACGTGGCACTAGGCTCCAAACTTCATTTCTCTTGAAGTTGTTGGGTTCTTCATGCGTGGCCATCACCTAGTCTAAATTCTTCAAAGCGTCTTCAATTTTGAAAGGCCTAACAGAAGACACAAAAGAGTAATGTTTACAAAAATTAGCAACTCTAGAACATGTAGTTACTCCCTTGTTAATGCCTGCTAGGATCTTGTCCACCGGATGATCTATTTGCACAGTTTGGCAGACTCGCGAGTGTGGCACTTGTGGAACTTCATATTATTCCTCCTTGTCATGTTCTTCCTCAACCCCCTTGATCATTATCATCATCTTGGTTGTCTTATTCTTCATCTTGAGTAAGGGGTTGAGCTTGTGTGGAGGATGGTTGTTCTTGTTCTTGTAGCGGATCTTGTGGTCGCACATCTCCAATAGACATGTTTCTCAGTGCAATGGTTTAAGCTTCCTCGCCATCTAACTCATCAAGATCAACTTGTTCTTATTGAGAGCTATTAGTTTCATTAAACACAACGTCATAATAAATTTGAACACATCTAGAGCATTTGTTGAAAACTCTATATGCCCTTGTGTTTGAATCATAACCGAATGAAAACCCTTCTACAACTTTAGGGACAAACTTAGAATTCCTACCTTTTTACCAAAATGTAACATTTGCTCCCAAAGACTCTAAAATACGATACATTGTTTTTGTTAGCGGTGAGGAGTTCGTATGAAGTCTTCTTAAGGAGTCGATGAGGATACAACCGGTTAATGGCGGGGCAAGCTGTGTTGATAGCTTCCGTCCAAAACCGGTATGATGTCTTGTACTCTTCAAGCATGGTCCTCACCATATTAATTAGAGTTCTATTTTTCCTTTCCACCACACTATTCTATTGTGGTGTATAAGGAGAGGTGAACTAATGCTTGATTCCCTCTTGCTCAAGATACCCTTGAACCTACAAGTTCTTGAACTTCATTCCAAGTTGAACTCAAGTTGAACTCATTTTGATCTCTCCTTAAGAATCTCTTCAAGGTCCCTTGGGTTTCACTTTTATCCTGCAAAAAGAATACCCAAGTGAAGCGAGTATAGTCATCAACAATTACAAGGCCATACTTACTCCCACCAATGCTAAGATAAGCAATGGGGCCAAATAAGTCCTTGATAGCAACTCCAATAGTCTTGATGTTGTCATTACGTTCTTGGGATAATGACTTGTCCCAACTTGCTTTCTTGCTTGGCATACTGCACATGACATGCTTTTTCAAAACACACACTGGTTAGTCCTAAAACGTGTTTTCTCTTCAGAAGTTTGTGCAGATTCTTCATCCCAACATGTGCCAGGCGACGATGCATAGCCAACCCATGTTGGTTTTAGCAATTAAGCATGCATCAAGTTCAATATTATCATTCGAAAATCTACAAGATAAAGTTTGACCTTTAATACACTCTTAAATGCAACTGAATCATCACTTCTTCTAAAGATTGTAACACTAAAATCAGTAAAAGTATAATTATAACTAATGGAACATAATTGAGAAACAAATAGCGTGTTGTAATATAATGATTCCACCAAAAATACATTAGAAATTAAATGCTTAGTGGTGATAGCTATTTTACCTAACCCTTTCACCCTGCCTTGACTCACATCGACAAAAGTGATAGCGCTTGGGAGTCCTTGTTCCTTTTGTAGGATGAGAACATATTCTTCTCACCAGTCATCTAGTTTGTGCATCCGCTGCCAATTACCTAGCCTATGCCCCCAGACGCATAAACCTACAAAACAAGTTTAGGCTTTGGGTTTAGGTACCCAATTTTAGTTGGGTCCTCTTAGGTTAGTGACATTAGTTTTTGGAACCCAAACACAAGTTTTGTCACTCTTGTGTTTAGGTCCAACAAGATGGCAACAACTTTGCCAGATTTATAGAATAAAATATATGATGCATAAAAAATATGATCAATAATGGATGGACCACTTGATGCATTCTTATTTTTAGCATTTTTAGCATGAACATATTTAGCATGATGAACATTATGCCTACTTCTAGCATGTTTGCTTTAGCATATGATAAATAAGAAGAACTAGCAATTATGGCATGAGAAAAATAAGCATTATGAACAAAATAAGCAGCATGAGTATTAGCACAAGAACTGACATCATTAACCATAGGTGCCTTTTCCTTTTCCTTAACGAATTTGGGAAACTCATTGCCCTTCTTTTGGAGCTTGGTGTTCTCTTTAGATCCCTTTTGGAAGCCAACACTATCCTTGATCCTGTGATGCCTACCACTCAAGTAGGCTCCCCTAGCAAACTTTAATTTTCAAGTTCTTATTTGCAAGTTTTAGCTTGAACAAATAATTTAGCTTTTTCCTTATTCAAGCTAGCAATTATAACAACATTTGAAATGCAATATTCAATATCAACATCTTTACATGTATGCAAATTGAAATATGCTCAACAGAAGATGAAGATGCATGACATCCATTCAATTTCATAATCTCAGCATTTAAATCATTATTGACATAGTAAGATTAGAAATTGAAGACTTGCAATCATTTAACTTTTTGGGCAACTTTATTCTTTTCAACTTCAAGAGCTAAAGCTTTTTCAATTTTGACAAATTTATCATACTCATCAAAGAGAAGGTCCTCTTACTTCTCCAAGAGTTTGTCCTTCTTATTGATGGCTTTAATTAACTCATTAATTTTGTCAATTTTAGATTTATCAAGGCCTTTAAAAATCATGCTAATATCTTCCTCATCATCACTAGATTCTTCATCACTAGAGAAAGTATATTTAAGAGTATCTCTATAAAGTACCTTCTTTTCCCTTGCCATCAAGCATGTGTCATTGACCTTAGGGAAGAGTGTAGTCTTGTTGAAGACAATTATGGTGAGACCTTGATCGCCAGAGTCGGAGGAGCTATAGTCTAAGTCCCACTCCTTGCTGATATGGGCTTCGTCTTTCTTCTTCTTGTAGTGCTTCTTCTTCTCCACTTTCTTCCCCCTTTTTGTCCTTTTCCTAGTCATCACTATCGGTGTCTGGAAAATTAGAAATGAAATGACCAGTCTTATGACATTTGAAGCAGGCATGCTTCCCCCTTGGCTTGTTGTCATTGTTTTTTGCCCCCTTCAATGTCTGCTTGAATCTTTTAATGACGAGCACCATCTCATCACCATTTAAGTTGGCCACCTCGACTTATACCACCTTACTAGGGATTGCCTCCTTCTCTATCACACCTAACTTTAAAAGGCAAACCGAATGCGGACCATGTATGTTCCATGATCAGAAATCACACACATAGCGATTACATTAATGATTCATCATTACATAGTGCTTGAATAGCATAATAACATAAAGAGTATTTAAACTTATTACAGACTGATGTCGAAGGTATCCACATAGTCATAGACTTCACATAAATCAAAGTGCTTAAACAAAAACGAAGCTAAATTGAAGGGGCCTTCCTTCGGTAGCTGACTGAAGATAATGCTAATCTAGTTCTAGAACTCATCGTAGTCTTGGAACTCCTAGAAATCTGCCTCATTGCCTTCTTATTCTCATGAGCAAAGGTTGCAATGTGGACAACCTGGTGTTTATGTGAAAGCAAAGGTGAGTACACATCAATGTACTCAACAAATGCCTCATTTGGTTAAGGCAGACTAACTTTATGTGGAGTTAGGCTATTAGTAGATTGCTTTATGAGAGCACCTAGAGGGGGTGAATAGATGATCCTACAAAAATCAACCCTAAACAACACAAACTTGGTTTATAATGAGTGTTAGTGAAAGCCAAAACCAAGTTTTTATGAGTAGAGATGGAGAGAGGAGAACTCTTCACTTGATTGCTCCTTTGAGATGTGTATCAAACTTAGGAGCAATAATGCAAGTGACTATGAGAACTCAAGAAGACAACAATCGCAATAAAGTAAAAGGACAAGAGACACAACAATTTTATTCCGCGGTTCAACCAATGCCTACTCCAGGTTGTGGTGACCTCCTTCGGTCAAGGGTTGCACTCAACCCCTCTCAAGTGATCTAAAAATAAAACCTGAGTACCACAGGTGGCTTCCTTATATCAAATCCCGTTTGTGAGGAACCTCCAAAAGTTGGATTCTCTCACACTTTACACAAATGATCTTAATCAAAATCGAAGGAAAGGGTAGAAACACACACAAGAACTCAATCACAGCAACACACACACAAGTTAAGAAGAGAGCACAGGAATCAAAACAGCGAAGTCACAGCTCAAGAACGCACTCAAATCTCTATTTAATGAATCAACAGCGTGGTCGCAGAGTCTAGGAGTTGTAGATTGCTCAAAGTGTGCCTGTATTACAACTCCATGCGCCTAGGGGGGTTCTTTTATAGCCCCAATGGACCAAGGAGCCATTTGATATTCATTTGAAAGGCCCTTGTTGCCTTCTGGTCGCAGGTGCATCGGACTGTCCAGTGCACACCGGACACTGCACAATCATCGATTTATTTCCTTAATCAGTCGAGCCGACCGTTGCCAGCTATTGGTCACTTGGCACATCGGACAGTCTGGTGCAGCTTGGTGACCATTGGCCACGCTGACGTGGCCCGCGCGGATTGCGTGGTCGCCCGTTGGCCACACGCGCGGCTAGCACACCGGACAGTTCGGTGCACACCGGACAGTCTAGTGAATTATAGTCGTGGCATCCTAGCGATTTCCCGAGAGCGACCTGTTCGCCAGCTAAACATTCTAGGCACTGGACACTGTCCGGTGCACACCGGACAGTCCGGTACAGTCCAAACTTGCCCAAGTTTGGCCAAACTCAACCAAACTTCTTTTCTTCAAATTAGTTCGACTTGAAAAGGTTCCTCGCACTTAGATAAACATAGTTAGCAACTAAAACAATTTACCAAGTGCTAGAATCATACCTTTGTTCGTTCAATGCAATAGGGTTGCAATATACTGTAATAATGCATTTTTCTTATATTTCTCAATGTGTCTTTCAAACACCTGCGCTGATGCTCATATGTGAAGTTGTTAGTTCTTAACAGTGTGTTGAGCATCTAATCACCAAAACAACTATAAATGGCCCAAGGGCACATTTCCCTTTCAATCTCCTCTTTTTTTGGTGATTTATGCCAACACATTAAAAGCAACTTAAAAAGCACTAACATACCAAATTATGAGCCAACTTTTGCAAATTGAAGTTAAATCAAACAACAATAGAATAAGTCTAGGATTTGGCATATTTGGATCAATTTGCCACCACTTGGTTTGTTTTCACAATACAAATTCATTTTCTTACTTCTATGTCAAAAACATTTTGTTTTAGCAAATCAAAACATTTTCAAGACTAGTTTTGATCAACCATAAAAAACTCCGCTTTTCCCATAATAAAGATTTCCCCCTTAAGAGAATGGTTTTTGCAATAAGATAGTTGAAAGGGAATTAGGCTTACACCTATTTCCTAATTGATTTTGGTGGTTGAATTGCCCAACACAAATAATTGGACTAACTAGTTTGCTCTAGTCTATAAGTTCTACAGGTGCCAATGGTTCACAATAAGTCAATAAAAAGACCAAGAAAGGGTTCAAGAAGAAAGGAGCAAAGGAAACCGATGTGCTCCCTAGTCTGGCGCACCGGACTGTCCGGTGCACCACCGGACAGTGTCCGGTGCACCAGGGAAGATCGACTTCAAACTCTTCACCTTCGGGTTTTCCAGGCGCACCTTTGCTATAGTTCACCGGACTGTCCGGTGCACCAGCGGAGCAACGGTCATCTGCGCGCAACGGTCGACTCTGCAAAGTAAACAGTGGATTTCAGATGTCAGAGCAGCAAGTCAGAGGGGCACCGGACTGTCCGGTGCGACACCGGACTGTCCGGTGCCACATGAGGATAAAGCCTCCAACGGTCGACCAGCTCCAACCCTGACGAACAGGCTGACGTGGCGGCTCACCGGACTGTCCGGTGCGCCCATCGCCAGCAAACTTCTCCAACGACCATATTTTGTTTGGTGGCTATAAATACCACCCCAACCGGCCACTTCAAGGTGTGGGAGTCCAAGCAACATTCCAAGTCATCTAGTTGACATACTCAACCCTCCCAACCACACATATTCATTGATCCATCCTATACACAAGATTTAGACCACTACAACCAACACAAGAGCCACAAAAGATAGAGCAAGCAAGAGAGAGCTACTCATTTGAGTTTAGCACTAGTGCCTTGTGAGATTCATTGAGAGATAGTGTGCGCTACATCTTTGTGTTCATTTGTGCGTGGAGTTTTGACTCCCATCGAACTTCCTCCAAAGTTTTGGAGGCTTGTAAAAGCTAGCAAGAGAGACCAAAGAGTGTGGTGGTCCTTGCGGGATCGAGAGTGATCCTTGAGAAGAAGAAGAGCTCGCCGATCCTTGGGTGATCGGTGGAGAGAGGGAAAGGGTTGAAAAAGACCCGTCCTTAGTGGACTCCTCAACGGGGACTAGGCCTTCGAGGGCCGAACCTCGGTAAAACAGATCACCCGTGTCCATTGTGTTTGTTGCTTGTGATTTGTTTGCTTTCCCTTACTCTAAGTTTTCTTGTGCTATTATTTGCTAATATCATTTGGTGTTGCTTCAAGTCAAATTCTCATTTAGTGAAGCAACACTTCGCAAGAAACAACTTGACTTATTGCTCTTCTCATTTAAGCCTTCTTGCTTTACTCTCATAAACTTACTAGTTGTATTGTCTTATCAATTCCGCATTATTTAAAAGCAATACTCCTTTCAAGCAAGAACTTAGTTTCTATACTCCGATATTTGTATATCTTGTTCTAACCACTTATCAAGGGATCTAGTTGGGGGATAAAGTTTTAATTTTCAGGTTTTGCCTATTCACCCCCCTCTAGGCGACTTTCAATTGGTATCAGAGCTAGACACTTCATCTTGAGTCTAACAACTCGAAGTGATGGCTTGTAGAAGATCCCAAAAGAACAAGAAGACCCAGGAGAACACAACTCGGAAGGAGGTAACTCTTGAGATTTTATTTGATGATTGTTCTAACTATGATTCATGGTCTACTAGTGTGCTAAATGCCTTTAGAACCATAGATCCTCGATTAGAACAAATTATAGACAAGAGTATCTTTCCTTCTAGTTATAATAAAGAAATTGTTTCCGAAGAAGATCAAAGATGTTTTCGCTTAAACTACCTAGCTTTTGACATCTTAAGCAATTCTCTTAGCAAAGAAGATTATCGTGTCTTCATATCAAATTATGACGAATCCATTCATGATGCACATGATATTTGGACTAGAATTAAAACTAAATTTGATGAGTCCAAACATGTTAGTTCATTTGATGCTTCCACTTCCTTTAGTTCTTATGATACTAACCCTTTGAAGGAAGAAGAAGACAATGAACGATGGAGACCAAACGATGAATCCACCTCTCCAAAAGGTTTGTCTTCCCATTTTGATTCCCACATATGTTGTGTGGCTAATGAAAATGATAGCGGAAGGACAAATGAGGATGAGGAGGAAGAAAGAAGCTTCTTGCATCTCTACGCTCGCCTAAGCCAAGAAGATAAGGCGGTCATGCTCAAACTTCTAGAAAGAGCGAGAGAGCAAAGCGAAGCTCGTCAAAGGCTAGAAGATGTTCTCTCCATGAAAATGCTACACTTTGACGAGTTGACTAAGGAACATGAGGAGCTAAAGTGCTCTCATGTTGATTTGGTCCAAAGGTATGAAACTATTTCAATTGAGCAAGATAACTCTTCACATTATATCACTCAATTGGTAAATAGGAATGCCTTACTTAAGGACCAAGTAGAAAAGCTAAAATTTGAAAATCTAGCTTTTCAAGAAAAATATGATATGCTTCTATGTTCTCATGAAAATCTTATGGATGATCATATCATATTGAAATTGGCTCATGAGGTTGTGATAGAAAACTTAAAATCCCAACAACCTCACTCATGCACATGTATTCAAATTGATACTATATTACCATGTGCTAATGCTTGTTGTCCGTCGACAAGCAAATCTTCTTTTGAGCTAGAAATTGTAGGAACAAAAGATGATGCATATATAAAGCTCAAAGAAGAGAATGAGAGGCTAAAGATGAGCTTGACACAACTTAAAGGGAAATGTGTTGCTCAACCTTCTCAAGATAACCGTGACCACATGGTGAAGAAGCTTGAGAATGAAACAACCGAAGCATGCACTAAACCCCTTGAAGAAAATGTCAAGGACTTGAGGATTGCCAAGAAGAGGAAACAAAAGAAGAAAATTAATACCTCTTCCAAAAGCCTCAACCATGCCTCCATACAAGGTAACATCCAAGGTAATGATCAAGCCACACTTCACACTAAGAAAAATAAGAAGTGTAGTGAATGCTTTGAAGAGGGACACTTGATTAGGTCTTGTCCCTACATTAAAAATGGCTTGACTATTAACAAGAATGATAGACTTTGTTTTAAATGCTCAAAGAAGGGACACTTTATTAAATCTTATCCCTATTTAAAACAAAAAGGTATTATGTTAGAAAAGAAAATATTCACTAACCATGTAGCAAGCAAGAAACAAGGAAAGAAGAAATCTTCAAGACTTGAAGATCTCCTATGCTACATATGTCGAAAGAAGGGACATCAATGCAAGGATTGTCCTATTGGTAACAATCCCTCTCCTAGCTTGTCAATTAATTCTCATATAACTAGGCAACCCAAAATTGCAACTTGTGCTAGAAAGGTAATGAGTTTACCTAGTGCTAACACAAAGGACTTTTTGGTTCCTAGATCTTTGTTGACTAACCGTGATGGACCCATCAAGCGATGGGTACCAAAATATACTTGACAAGCTTTGTGGGGGAATGAGATGATATGAAGCCTTGGGGTGCTTGAGAGAGTCCATTCAATTCTTATTAACTCAAGCTATCAATCTTCAATGATCGATATATCTAAGATTGACCCAAGGTTATTCTTTAAATTACTATGTCTTAAACTCATATCATCTTGGGAAGATATTGATGTTGTAGGAAATAAAAGATTATCATATGCGGAAAATCAAGGCCTACAACATTGTGAAATGCCAAAGGATGGTAACTCTTATGCTTTTAAGTGCAAGTATCTTAAATTATCATTTCTTATGTGTCTTGTGTAGTCACATAGAAAAAGGAAGCACTTAAGAAGTTTTTGAAATTATGTCACCATTCTTTGAAGAAATTCCTCTCATATGGTAGATTGCATACTCATCATTTCCATTCTATGGCAATCTACATGCTTTAAATTATTGCAAGTCTCATGGCATGTTTTTAGCTAGTCATTCTATTATTGCCATGATTCTAGATATAGGGAGATATTTCAAGTTCTTAAAAGAATAAGGTGTCATGTAAGGAATTCAAATCCTTAGGACACTTTTAAAAGGAAAACTCTCTCTATAACTAGAATAGTGAGACTAATGATTTTATCTAAGTAACCCAAGTAGTCTCACTTGTAGAGAATAGGTTTCTCTTTGGAAAAGCATGTAATCTAACATGAAAAGAAAAATTAATCCAATGATTTATGATGTACTTCTACTTGCTTAAATTGGATATGATTCTTTCACATTTATCGCTCTCCATATCATGAATCAGATTTATTCCCATAATCTTGAAGGATTGTTTATGCTTGTTTTATGAGTTAAAATTAAGCATAACATCATCTATGGATAATCTAGTTCATGCTATGAAGTTTCCATGCTTTTAGTAATCTAGCTTTTCATTCCCTATCAAAAATGATTACAAAAATGGAAACTAGTGCTTGTAACGTATCTCTTGAGCCTACTTATAAATATCCACAAAAGAGAAAGTGCACAAGCCTCATGGGTTGCTCTTCACCCAAAGGAAGAAAGGTAAAAGCAAAGGTATGGGAACTCATCTTCTTAATCAAGTTTAGTTCCCATCTCAATGGGTATTTAATCTAAATTATCATATTCTACCCTTGTGAGGAATAGATTCTTTATTGGACCTAAATTAACTAAGTGTGCATTCAATATCATTTTCATAAATGTGTTTGTCCATTAGAATCTAATTCATGCCTTTGTTATATCCATTCTCATATTGATGCTCTTCTAAGTCATGATAATAAATTCAATATGAAGAAGTAAAATTCCTATGATTGATCAAAATGTTTAAAAAGGTGCTCATTCCTCTTTTCTGATAATGTGCACTAAACGTTAAGGATTTTACTTCATGTCTATGTGACTCATGGATGATGAATTGTATTTATTTCCTATCTAAAGAAATCATCCTTCATTATATACTCCCTTGTGCTATTAACATCTTTCTTGAGTAGTTTCAATAAGTTTGAAAGGAAAGGGAAACAACTACAAAGGGAGGACACTCACATGAAAGAGAATGACATCAAGAACAACAACATCCACTTGGATAATAAGATCCTCAAAACGATCAATGGGGTAGTTGTGAGTATTCTAAACCTTTTTCATTGTGAGAAATCCAGGCTTAAGTTGTTTATTGCAAATCTTATAAGCCTTGATCAAGATGTATAATGCTTCTCCCTATTTGTCTTTAAAGTAAATACATCCACTCAATTCATTCAAATACTTGATGCATATCTTTAGGGGAGCCTCTTTCTATATCTTGATTATGTTGAGACTATTACTTTATCTTAGTAATTTCATATAGTCTCTTGCATGAGAATGAGCTTCTCATGAAGTATGCTACTATTTTCCAATTCTCATCTTTCACTCTAAAGTAGCATATTTGCTGGATTCTCCTGTTTTAAGCTTAATTGACAATCCAATGCATATGTTGTTCTTTTGATCACATCTATTATTTGTTTGATCATTGAATGACTTCAATTAACAATCATGTTTCTTAGTGCCTTATATACTATTAATTGATATCCCTCTTGATGTGCACTAAGTTAAAAGGAGAATTCATGATACTTTTATGCAATTTGTGATCCGTTTGATATATGCTGACAATGACTTAGAAAAGGATCACTAATTGTAGAACTCTCTATTGTGCAAAATATTTCCATATATTGTCATTGAGTATAGGTCTTAAGCATCTAAGACTAAGGACAAGCACAATGAAGGGAGCGTCTCTATGTGAAGGTACAAAAGGGTAAAAGTATCTTCTTTCATTTAAACTTGTACCTAAATCTTCCTTCTTTACATATCTTGTATAAAAGGAAGAGAAAGCATGTCCATGCATTATCCCTGCTTCATACCTAGTTAATCTCTTAAAATTTCTCTCCTGTATTAATGCATCTTTGCTTAAACTAGATGAAGTGATTTTATTGTCAAAGAGCTTAAAGCTTAACCTTGTAACGAGGATAAGCTACCTTTGTTCCAAAGGTAGATGGTCCTTAAGTCTCTTTGAAATCCTAACGGGAAAATGCTTAAATTGTTCATAACATGCTTTCATAAGTGCATAAACTGTCATGAGCATCACACTTATACTATGACACAAATGCACTTCACATTCTGTATGATATAGATATGTTCTCATTAACCTAATTATGTGCAATTGGCATTTAAGGCCATAATATGTGTCTCTCTCCATGCACATATTTAGGGGGAGCAATCTATGTTATATAGAACTATGATCATGCTTAATTGATATATCTCTTGATCATATCTCTTTCGTTTTGGTACAAATGCATATATCCTATTATTCTCGTACCATGACTACGACTAATATGTTTCCAAGTATATTTCTATACTAAGTCGTAGATTGAAAGGGAAATGGAGTCTTCGGCGAAGACAAGGCTTCCACTCAACTCTATCGGTATTATCTACCCTTCGCCATCACTCCACATTGTCTCTCCATATTGGTATAATCTTTCACTCATATATTATTTGCCAAAGGGGGAGAACACTTCAAAGGGCTTATATTTCACTCTAAGTATCCGTTTTTGGCGATTCATGCCAAAGGGGGAGAAAGTATTAGCCCAAAGCAAAAGGACCGCACCACCACCTAATTTTAAAACTAATGATTTTCAAATTGGTAAATTTCAAATTGGTATCTTATTGTATTCAAAAGGGAGAGAAAGTAGCACCTTCAAAAATTGATATCTTAAAACCCTCTTGAACACTAAGAGGAGAATTTTATTGAAGGGGAGTTTTGTTTAGTCAAAGGAAAAAGCATTTGAAACAGGGGGAGAAAATTTCAAATCTTGAAAATGCTTCTCAAAATCTTACTCATTTACCTTTGACTAGTTGCAAAATGTATTTAAAAAGATTTTACAAAAAGAATTTGCAAAAACAAAACATGTGGTGCAAGCGTGGTCCAAAATGTTAAAATTATAAAGAAACAATACATGCATATCCTATAAATTTCTATTGGCTCAATTCTAAGTAACCTTTGCACTTACAATTATGCAAACTAGTTCAATTATGCACTTCTATACTTGCTTTGGTTTGTGTTGGCATCAATCACCAAAAAGGGGGAGATTGAAAGGGAATTAGGCTTACACCTATTTCCTAATTGATTTTGGTGGTTGAATTGCCCAACACAAATATTTGGACTAACTAGTTTGCTCTAGTCTATAAGTTCTATAGGTGCCAATGGTTCACAATAAGTCAATGAAAAGACCAAGAAAGGGTTCAAGAAGAAAGGAGCAAAGGAAACCGAAGTGCTCCCTAGTCTGGCGCACCGGACTGTCCGGTGTGCCACCGGACAGTGTCCGGTGCACCAGGGACGATCGACTTCAAACTCTTCACCTTCGGGTTTTCCAGGCGCACCTCCGCTATAATTCATCAGACTGTCTGGTGTGCCACCGGACTATCCGGTGCACCAGCGGAGTAACGGTCATCTGCGCGCAACGGTCGACTCTGCAAAGTAAACAGTGGATTTCAGATGTCAGAGCAGCAAGTCAGAGGGGCACCGGACTGTCTGGTGCGACACCGGACTGTCTGGTGCCACATGAGGACAAAGCCTCCAACGGTCGACTAGCTACAACCCTGACGAACAGGCTGACATGGCAGCTCACCGGACACTGTCCGGTGGCGCACCGGACTGTCCGGTGCGCCCATCGCCAGCAAACTTCTCCAACGGCCATATTTTGTTTGGTGGCTATAAATACCACCCCAACCGGCCACTTCAAGGTGTGGGAGTCCAAGCAACATTCCAAGTCATCTAGTTGACATACTCAAACCCTCCCAACCACACATATTCATTGATCCATCCTATACACAAGATTTAGACCACTACAACCAACACAAGAGCCACAAAAGATAGAGCAAGCAAGAGAGAGCTACTCATTTGAGTTTAGCACTAGTGCCTTGTGAGATTTATTGAGAGATAGTGTGCGCTACATCTTTGTGTTCATTTGTGCGTGGAGTTTTGACTCCCATCGAACTTCCTCCAAAGTTTTGGAGGCTTGTAAAAGCTATCAAGAGACACCAAAGAGTGTGGTGGTCCTTGCGGGATTGAGAGTGATCCTTGAGAAGAAGAAGAGCTCGCCGATCCTTGGGTGATCGGTGGAGAGAGGGAAAGGGTTGAAAAAGACCCGTCCTTAGTGGACTCCTCAACGGGGACTAGGCCTTCGAGGGCTGAACCTCGGTAAAACAAATCACCCGTGTCCATTGTGTTTATTGCTTGTGATTTGTTTGCTTTCCCTTACTCTAGGTTTTCTTGTGCTATTATTTGCTAATATCATTTGGTGTTGCTTCAAGTCAAATCTCATTTAGTGAAGCAACACTTCGCAAGAAACAACTTGACTTATTGCTCTTCTCATTTAAGCCTTCTTGCTTTACTCTCATAAACTTACTAGTTGTATTGTCTTATCAATTCCGCATTATTTAAAAGCAATACTCCTTTCAAGCAAGAACTTAGTTTCTATACTGTGATATTTGTATATCTTGTTCTAACCACTTATCAAGGGATCTAGTTGGGGGATAAAGTTTTAATTTTCAGGTTTTGCCTATTCACCCCCCCTCTAGGCGACTTTCAATAGTTTTGATCAAACAACAAGTACTAAACACAATAGTTCTTGAAATTCACAAGTGATAGTTGATCTAGTTGCTTTGGCCTTAATTTCTCCCCCTTTGGCATTAAGCACCAAAACGGAGAAACTAGTGGCCTTAAAACCTCATTGCCTTACCAAAAAATTGTGAATTAAAAGCACGAAGGCAATGAACACAAATGGCAACTTTAACATGATATCGTTTTGCAGTGGAAGCCTTGTGTGTTGTTCATGTTGACCATTTCCCTTTCCATTCACTGTTGAGAATACACCAAAATCACTTAAGCAAACATGTTAGTCTCAAAGGGCCAAGTTGTGACATATCCTCCCCCTAAACACATGCATCATTTGCATAAGGACTTATGAGGTCTGGGAGATGTTTTACAACTTGAACACCACAAATACATAATTAAACTTATAATTATATGATCAATAAACACAGAGACATATATGCTCTAGATCAATCTAGGTTCCATGAATCTAAGACATTTAGCTCACTACGTAGCTTACAAAACTTTTTCTCATCTAAAGGCTTGGTAAAGATATTGGCTAGCCGGTGATCAGTGCTAATATGGCAAACATCAATATCTCGTTTTTGTTGGTGATCTCTCAAAAAGTGATGTCGGATGTCTATGTGCTTAGTGTGGCTGTGTTCAACAGGATTATCCGCTAAGCGGATTGCACTCTCATTATCACATAGGAGTGTGATTTTGCTCAGATTGTAGCCAAAGTCTGGGGGGTTTGCCTCATCCAAAGTAGTTGCGTGCAACACTGGCTTGTGGCAACATACACGGCCTCGGCGGTGGATAGGACAAAGGAAGTTTGTTTCTTTGAACTCCAAGACACCAGGGACCTTCCTAGAAACTGACAAGTTCCTGATGTGCTCTTCTTATCAACCTTGCGCCCGACATAGTCGGAGTCTGAATATCCAATCAAGTCAAAGGTAGACCCCTTAAGATACCAGAGCCCGATGTAAGGCGTATGAAGTAAATATCAAAGAATACGCTTCACAGCCACAAGGTGACATTCCTTGGGATCGAATTGGAATCTAGCACATATGCAAACAGAAAGCATAATGTCTGGTCTACTTGCACAAAGATAAAGCAAGGATCCTATCATAGATCGGTATACCTTTTGATCTACGGACTTACCTCTTGCGTTGAGGTCCAAGTGTCCGTTAGTTCCCATTGGCGTCTTAGCAGGCTTTGTGTCCTTCATCCCAAACTTCTTGAGTATATATTGAGTTTACTTTGTTTGAGAGAGGAATGTTCCTTCCTTGAGTTGCTTTACTTGAAATCCGAGGAAATAAGTCAACTCTCCCATCATGCACATCTCGAATTTCTGTGTCATCACCCTACTAAACTCTTCACATGACTTTTGATTAGTAGAACCAAATATTATGTCATCGACATATAATTGGCATATAAACAAATCACCATTGCAAGTCTTAGTGAAAAGAGTAGGATCAACTTTCCCGACCTTGAAAAGCATTAGAAATAAGGAAATCTCTAAGGCATTCATACCATGTTCTTGGGGCTTACTTAAGTCCATAGAGCGCCTTAGAGAGCTTGTACACATGGTAGGGGTACCTGTCATCTTCGAAGCCAGGGGTTGCTCCATGGACACATCCTCCTTGATTGGCCCATTGAGGAAAGCACTCTTTACGTCCATTTGATAGAGCTTAAAAGAATCATGAGCAGCATAGGCTAATAATATACAAATAGACTCAAGCCTAGCTATAGGAGCAAAAGTCTCCTCAAAATCCAAACCTATGACTTGGGGATAACCTTTTGCCATAAGTTTTGCCTTGTTTCTTGTCACCACTCTGTATTCATCTTGTTTGTTGCGAAACACCCACTTGGTGCCCACAACGTTTTGCTTTGGAAGTGGCACCATACTCCATACTTCATTTCTCTTGAAGTTGTTGAGCTCCTCTTGCATGGCCAACACCTAGCCCAGATCTTGCTAGGCTTCTTCTACCCTGAAAGGCTCAATAGAAGAAATAAAAGAGTAGTGCTCACAAAAATTTGCAATATGTGAACGAGTAGTAACTCCCTTGCTAATGTCACCAAGAATTTGATCCACCGGATGATCTCTTTGAATGTTGGTGCGGACTTGGCTTGGAGGTGCATGTGGTACTCCTTCATCCTCTCTTCCTTCTTGTTCTTGTGCTCCCCCTTGATCCATGCTATCATCTTGAGGTACTTGTTCCTCATCTTGAGTTAGGGGTTGCACCATCATTGAGGAAGAAGGTTGATCTTGCATTTGTTGTTCCTGTGGTCGCACATCACCTATCGCCATAGTCCTCATTGCGGCCATCGGAACCTCATGTTCATCTATGTCATAAAGATCAACTTGCTCATATGTCGTCTTCTTGAGGAGGCGATGAAGATAGATATGGTTTATGGCATGGCAAGCCGTATTTTTGGCTTCTGACCAAAACCATTCTGGTGTATTGTATTATCCCAGCATCGTCCTTACCATGTCAATGAGCATTCTGTTCTTCCTTTCCACTACACCATTTTGTTGTGGCATGTAGGAGCGGAGAACTCATGCTTGATGCCTTCTTCCTTAAGATATTCCTCCACTTGAAGATTCTTGAAATCAGATCCATTATTGCTCCTTATCTTCTTTACTTTTAACTCAAACTCATTTTAAGAGTTTCTTGGGTTTCAGATTTATTTTTGTAAAAAGAATACCCAAGTGAAGCGAGAATAGTCATCAATAATTACTAGACCATACTTACTTCCACCGATGCTAAGGTAAGAAACGGGCCCGAAGAGATCCATGTGGAGATGCTCCAATGGTCTTGATGTCGTCATCACATTATAAATTGAATGCTTGGTAGTAATCGCTATTTTACCTATCCCCTTTACCTCGCCTTGATTCCCATCTCCAAAGATGACCGTGTCATGAGAATCCTTGTTCTTGACGTGGGAGGTCAACATGTTCTTCTCCCTCGTCATGTGGTTTATGCATCCGTTATCAATGATCCAGCTTGAGCCCCCAGATTTAGGTCCCCAATTTGTGTTGGGTCTTGTTAGGATAGTTACATAAGATTTTGGAACCCAAATGCAAGTCTTAACTTTCTTGCATTTTGGTCCCACATTTGTAGCAACAATTTTATCATTTTTACAATGAATCACATATGATGCATCAAAAGTGCGGAATAAAATGGAAGATCCATGAGATGCATTCCTATCCTTAGGCGTATAAGAAACAACATGACACCTAGTTCTACTCTTATTAGAGTCATAGATGAAGCATGCATAGTGCGAGGAGTAGAGATACTACTTTGATACTTTGGAAAAGCAAATCAATCATTACGAGTATCATGATGAGCATAACGAGAAACATTCTTAACATGAGAATATAAGTAAGCATGGTTTTTCTTCTCATGAATAGAATGCAAGATATTAGCCATAGGTGCCTTTCGCTTCTCCTTTGTGAAGTTGAGGACCTTTTGGCTCTTAGTGTTCTTAGTTCCCTTTTGGAAACCAAGTCCATTCTTAATGGAGGGATGTCTTCCAATGGTAAAGGCATCCCTAGCAAATTTAATTTTTTCTACTTCATTTTTGCAAGTTTTAAGTTGAATACTTAATTGAGCAATTTCATTATTTAATTTTACGATAGTAGAAGCATGATGACTACAAGCATTAAAATCATGGTATTTGCATTTAGCACAAATTGAAACATGCTCAATGAATGAACTAGCAATACTTAGTTTCTCTATTCTAGTATTCAAGTCATCATTTAAACTCTTAAGGCTAGTAATAGAGGAATGACAAGAAGACAATTCAAATGCAAGCATATCATTCTTCTTAATTTCTAACACAAGAGATTTTTTTACTTCTACTACTTTATCATGTTCCTCATAAAGCAGATCCTCTTGTTTTTCTAGCAATCTATCCTTTTCATTGAGAGCATCAATTAATTCATTAATTTTATCTACCTTAGATCTATCTAAGCCCTTAAAAAGATTGCTATAGTCTACATCATCATCATCATTGCATTTTTCGTCACTAGAAGAGGTATACTTAGGAGTATCGTGTGTACATACCTTCTTCTCTTTTGATGCTCGTTGGGGAAGAGAGAGAATTTGTCGAAGGCGGAGACAACAAGTCCTTCATCATCGGAGTCAGATGAAGAGCAGTCCGAGTCCCATTCCTTGCCGATGTGTGCCTCGCCTTTCGTCTTTCTGTAGAACTTCTTTTTCTCCTTCTTCCTTTCTTATCTTGTACCTGATCATTCTTATTATCGGTACATTAAGCAATAAAATGACCAGTCTTACTGCACTTGAAGCGTGAACACTTTCCCCTTGATTTTCTCTTGTTGGGTAATCCTTGCGTCCTTTCAATGCGGTCTTGAAGCACTTTATTACAAGTACCATTTCTTCCTTTTTAAGTCCACTTGCCTCCACTTGCGCCACCTTGTTTGGGAGTGTCTCCTTGCTGGTCGTTGCTTTGAGTGCAATTGGTTGTAGCTCGTAGAGAGGAAGAGGTCCATTCGCAATGTCGTCGACGTACCTAGCTTCTTTTACCATCATGCGCCCGCTTACAAACTTACCAAGGATTTCCTCGAGCGGCATTTTGGTATACCTAGGGGTTTCATGAATAAGATTAACAAGATGGGGATCAATTACAGTAAATGACCTTAACATAAGGCGCACGACGTCGTGATCCGTCCATCTTGTGCTTCCATAGCTTTGAATTTTGTTCACCAGGGTCTTGAGCCTATTATACGTTTCAGTTGGCTCCTCTCCCTTTTTCATGGCGAATATCCCTAGCTCACCTTCCACCAAATCCATCTTGGTGATCATCGTAGCATCATTACCCTCATGAGAGATCTTGAGGGTGTCTCATATTTGCTTGGTGTTGTTCAGACCGACCACTAACTTTGTTGTATTTATCCCCGCATAGAGATGCTAAAATAACTATAGTGGCTTGGGCATTTTTATGAATTTGCTTATTAATAAACATGGCATTATCATTACTATCAAAATCATTCCATTTTATAATACTTCCCAAATGCTAGGATGAAGAGAAAATAAATGACTACGCATTTTATGACTCCAAAAAGAATAATCTTCCCCATCAAAATTAGGAGGCTTGCCAAGAGGTATAGATAGTAAATGAGCATTGGAGTTGTATGGAATATGAGAATAGTCAAATGAATAGTTTTGATTAACTGTCTTTTTCTTTGACGTGGAATCATCATCGTCGTCGTCCTTTGGTGAAGATAAGGAGGCGTCGCTATCGTAGTAGATAATCTTCTTGAAGCGTGTTGGGGGCCTTCGTCCTCCGAAGGTCCTCAAAAACATGATTTGACAATATTTTCCAAGTGAATTATATGAACAGGTATCTTCGGACTCAGATCATGAACATGGAGTACGGTCAGAACGAAGCCCAAGCTGTACGAAGCTGATTACCAAGCTGTACGAAGGACGATGGTGCACAGCCGAAGCTATGCGCAGAAAGCTTCGTCGCGGTAGCAGAAAGGGGAACCGACTTAAAGATGAAAAGACTACTTAGGCCTTAATATATTCCCATAAGTCATTAGCAAATGTAATGGACATGAATGTAATTTTGCATGGGCTACGTCCCACGCCTATAAATAGATGAACAGTACTCCCGTACTATTCACGCGGACTTGACATTTGCTTTCCGTCATCCTTGTACTTTTGCCTTCCTGCAATCTGAAGGTACACTTGTAATCTGAAGTCATTTCTATTTTTATATGATAATAAAATAGAAATGACGTTGTGATAATATTTAAGTGTTTATATTACTTTTTATGTTGCATGTAAGTTCTTCGTCATAGTTTATTGTGCTTACGAAGATATGTTGTTTGTGACCTTCGTCCGGAACACATTATATCCCGAAGGGAAATAATGTTTCAAAGGACGAAGGGCTTTATCATTTAACACTTTTATGTTGCCTTGTTCTTAATCCGAAGCATTTGAGAACAAGTCCCCAACATTGGCACCCACCTCCGGTGAACTCACTTCCACTCTTTGAGTCTTTGAGCGCCCTCGGCGATCATCAACCTTCGCTATGGCGCCGAAGAAAGCTTCAGCAGCTGGCACTGCAGCTCTCCAACCGCTGGACCACAATCATGAGACTGTCTCTCTTCGGGAGGCCCGAAGCCAGAAGAGGAAGGCTGTCAGCCCGACACCTCAAGAGGATGAGCTAGACCAAGAGATCAGAGATATGGAGATGCTTCATCAACAGGTGCAGAGGAAGAAGGAAAAGATGGCCAGGCTAGCTGAACTGCAAAGGCAGATAGACGAAGCTTCTGAAGAAGTTCGCCATCTTACTCACGATGAGCAGAACCGAAGGCCTCAACAAAAAGACCTTCATCAGGAGGGTTTCTTCAACGAAGATGACTGGTATGACAATTTCCATCATGGAAATTTTGTTTTCGATGATGCTTCTCCCTTGTCCGCTGAGCTGCAGGCTACACCTTGGCCTCCGTCCTATAAGCCGCCCCAGCTTCCCATATTCGATGGCCATTCAGACCCGAAGCAGTTTTTGATGAGCTACGAAGCAACAGTATCTTCGTATGGTGGCAATGCTGCAGTCATGGCAAAGTCTTTTGTTATGGCTGTCAGGAGTGTTGCTCAAACCTGGTATTCCTCCCTTCGACCAGGAACGATCACTTCATGGCAAAAACTGAAATACATGCTGTTAACCAGCTTCCAAGGGTTTCAGACGAAGCCGGTCACTGCTCAGGCCCTGTTCCAATGCACTCAGGATCATGAAGAATACCTTCAGGCGTATGTCAGAAGGTTCTTGCGTTTGAGGGCGCAGGCACCAACGGTGCCCAACGAAATTGTCATTGAGGCCATGATCAAGGGACTTCGGCCTGGACCTTCAGCTCAATACTTTGCTAGGAAGCCTCCTCAAACTTTGGAGAAATTGCTCCAGAAGATGGACGAGTATATTCGTGCCGACAATGATTTTCGCCAAAGAAGGGAGGAGGCTTTCAGGTTTTCTGAAATGACCAGGGGCTTCGGAGGAAGATTCTATCCGAGGCATGTCAGGTCCATCCACAACTCTACTCAAAATGATGATAAGGGGAGTCAGCAGAACAGGCCGCAGTGCTCCTCACAGGCTTTGGGGCAACAGCAAAGTTTCTTCCGGCCACCAGCTCCAAGAGGCAGAGGCGCCAGGGGCTTCGGCGGAAGATTTGGAGATCAACCAAGGAGAGTATTTTGCTTATTCTGTGGTGAAAACAAGGGCCATACCACCAGGATGTGCCATGTTACCATCCAGAAGCAAAAGGAGATAGCCGAAGCTGCAGCGCAACAAGCTCAGCCGAAGCAGGTCATGCATACTGCTTCGTACCATCCGCCTTACATCCCAGAATACATAGGCAACCACCCTGTAGTTTCTGTTGCTTCGGCGAGTCAACCTCAAGCTTCCTGGCAACAGCCTCCGCCTCCACCACCGTTGCAACAAGGCCAACAGCCAGAAGGGAGCCAATATGCTCCACACCAAAGGGATCTCAGAGAACAATCCGAAGCTCGCACAGTCAATAGCACTGTGCCAGAGTCGAAGCACATCTATTGACAAATATCCTACCAGTTTTTTCCATTCAGTTCTATTTCCTGTGTAATAAAGGACATTTTTTAGTTTTCATGTAAAAGTTTCTTTGCTTGCTCCAAGGAAAATGTATTTTCTCAGGCTTAAGTTGCTGAAGCTTAAAAATTTACGATAACAAGGAGGACCTTCGAATTATCGAAAATCCTTCGAAGCAACAAAAGTCGTTCTAAGGAACGCAGAGTAAGTTTGCTGAAATCACAAAAAGTCATTCCAAAGGGAACGCAGTGTAAGTTTTCTGCTCCAAAGTCGTTCCAAAGGGAATGCAGAGCATACAGCGAAAAGTCAACGCTGATACCGCCTAAGTAAAGGGCGAAGAAGCTCCAAAGTCGTTCCTAAGGGAATGCAGAGCTTACAGCGAAAAGTCAACGCTGATACCGCCTAAGTAAAAGGCGAAGAAGCTCCAAAGTCGTTCCTAAGGGAATGCAGAGCTTACAGCGAAAAGTCAGCGCTGGTACAAAAATATTTTGTGTTTTACGGGGATATGTGTGTATCTTCGGAACAAATGTCATCTACATAACATAACATCATCACATCATTTTGCATAGCATAAGCATCATACATCATGTTGCATATGGCAAAAGAAGGGGACACGGTATCAACCTTCGGAAGGATACTTTGAGAAAGTAAAAATCGTGCTAAGTCACAAGGGGACACAATATTGATCTTTGGAATATAGCTTCGGAGAATATTTTCATGAAGCTTGGATATCCTTCATCAGAGCACTATGAACATTGTCGTGATGCATAAAAGTTTTTCTATCTTCACGAAGCATGAAAAGAAGGGAAGGTGTTTTTTCGCCGAAGCCTCAAAAACGGTACGTATGTAAAGTTTCATGCATCGTAAAGAATCGAGTCATTAAAAGCAAATATATCACAGGGTTACAAAATGTCACACATGTTTCATTTCAAGAAGTCTTTACAAAAGTGCTTAATCTTCTCTCAAAACAACTTCGGCAGCTTCGTTCAGGAGTCGGTTAACAACTTCATCCATGATAGCTTCAGCCATCTTTTTAATTTCTTCGTCTCCTTTCGGGTGAGGGCCCGGAGACGCTTTAGTAGGATCTGAAGGAGAACATGATACGGCCACATTGCTATTACAAATTGTGAACGAAGTTTAAAATCAAAAATTACAACGCAATAAAAACCATTAGCTAATACCTAATTGCCCTTCGGGCTCTGAGCTTTTGTCAGCGGCCTTAGCTACTTCTCTAGCGTCGTGAATGCCTTTCTCACTTTTCTGAATGATTTCTCGGGCCATTTCTCGACCACCATTGTCCCAGACGTCGGTGAAAAATTTTCCACCAGCCTGGCTAGCTTCGGCCGAGGGGTCTTTAATATCTTCAGGGGATAAGCTGGCTTCGGATTGTGCAAGAACCTTAACATGATCGCAGCCTTTTTTCTCCAGTATAGAAGCAATCCCCCTGGCGCCCGAGAAGGCGCAAATGTCTCCTCGACTGTTTAGAATTTCTTCGAAGGCTTCAGCTTCGTGGCAGATCCATTCTATCGACCCTTCTGGGTTACCTCTCACAAAATCTTCTTCACTCGAAAATGCGCCAACACTGGCGAAGCTGGTTTTTATTTTCTTTACACAATCCATGGATTTTTCGTAGCACCTTTTCTTAGAAGACCGAAGCTCTTCAACGGTTCCTTCCAAATGATTAGCCCATTGGTCGCTACATTCCCGCCTCGTTTCTTCTAGTATGCGTTCTTCTTTCGCCCGGGCCAATTGCTTCCGAAGATCGTCAATCTCGTGCTTTTGAGCTGCAATTTGGGCGTTGGACGCGGCTTCGTTCTCCTTTACTTTATCCACTAATGTAACTAGAATCTTGTCCTTTTCCAGGGCTTCGTTCCTTAGCTTGATAACCTCTGTTCGAAGGTTGTTGAAGGCAATTTCATAGCTTTCGTCTTCGGCACTCTTTTGCGCTCTCAGCGCGTTGCTTAGTATTAATCCCTATATGTAAAAAGTTAGTATAAGAATAAAACAATAGATTTCGAATCATAAAGTTTCCAAAATGTGCAATTCTCGCACCTTCAGACTATTATATGCAAGGCTATCCGCAAGATCCTCCTTCGTCATAGCGCATAGTCCAGTTTCAAGCTTTGGAAACCCCATACTCCTAGCCATCTCCCGGCAGACAGATAATTCTTTGTTGTCAGGGAGACAGTATAGGAAGTCATCTTCGTTTGTCCCATTGAACACTAGTGCCCCCTTCGGATATTTTAATTCTTTGGCATAGTGGTTGGCTTCATAAATCTCTTCTTCAGATAATTTCTTCCCCGAAGCATGTCGCACAATGTAATCGCATATGGTGGAAGGAGCTTCGGGGGCAGCAGTATCAATTTCTTCAACCAAAATTGGCTCTGACATTTTTATTTTTTCTTCGGTTTCCAAAGGTTGTTCCTTGGTGGGCTCTGAAGTCCCAGCTTCAACTTCAAGTTGTTGCTTCGAAGCTTCAGCAACTAAAGCTTCAGTAGACACTTCAGAAAGTTCAACAGTCTTCTTTGGAGTTATGCTTGAAGACTTAATTGTCTCCAAAACATCTAGCACGTTCACCATTCTTTTTCTTTTCGGGGTTACCGATGGACCCTTTTGATTTTTTATTGTTTCAACACTTGCTGAAGGACTTAAGATTTCTAATATTTTTGGTCCTTCAATTTTCGGTTTTTCTGCTTTCTCTGCTGAAGGTACTTCAGTTTTTTCTTCGATCTTCGGCACTGGAGCTGGCTCTGTACTTTCAGTGGCCAAGGAGACTTTACCGATAAATTCAGGCACTGTGGCCGGCTCAATAAAACGTGCCCGGTGGGTGAGCACCTTCATCTTTTTTCTTTGCGACGCTGGCTCACTAGAAGCACTTGTGGCAACTTCTGTTGCAGGAGAAGTATTTTTTCTTTTGCGGCCCGGCACCGGATAATGATAGTCAGGGTAGACAAACCCGGTTGCATCAAATACCCGGTTGAGCCTCTTCTTCTTTCGGCCTCCGAAGGCTGCCAATAATGCAGTGTTCTCGGCCTTCGAATATACCCCAAGCAGTTCGTCACTTAATGTTTCAATGCTTTTTAACCAGTCGTCATCAGGTTCAACAAACTTATCCCCGTATTTGAATGTGTATTTTAGTCTGACTAGTCCACCTTCGTCAGACTCTTTGATGGTCTCCTTCGGCATTTCCCACTTTCCTGCAAGTGGCCACACCCTGAAGGCAATATGCTCTTGGACCAGATCCCTTGTCCCAATAAAAGAGCAGATTACGCCGAAGGCTCTTTGGCATTCTTCGGCTGCTTCATCCATTTCAACCTTCGGCTTTCGAAGTCCGAAGCGTTGCCAGATGGGGCGCATAATGATACTCTTAACATCTTCCTGCGCTGTCAAGTCATTCTTTACATAGAACCATTCTGTCATCCAGGCATCGGGCCACCTCTTCCGAAAGGTTGGCACAGGGCAGCTTGACCCGGAGCGGGCACCGAAGCTGTAACAACCAAAGTTGTTGTGATATTGTTCTTTCCCCCAGGGCTTCGTCTCATATACCAACTCATGAATTTTGCAAAAGCTTTTAGCATTTGGTTCTAAACCTTGGCTTTTCACAGCCCAGACAAAGATTCCCATTCTTATGATAGCTTCGGGAGTAATTTGATGAAGGTAGATTTGAAATGTCTTCAGGACTTCGACAACAAAGCTGCTTAGGGGGAACCGAAGCCCAGCCTTGAGAAAGCTTCGGAAGATCACGACCTCATCTTCTTCGGGGGTAGGAGAAGTCTTTTCTCCAGCATCAGCCCTCACAATAGATATATCTCGAAAATATCTCCCCCTCATATTGTCAATATGACTCTGCTTAATAGTGGTTTTCCCGAAAACCTAGTGACTTGGCCGCCATGGTCGATCTTCAGACTCTCCCCCGCCGCTTTCTACATCATAACTGTCGCTGTCACCAGTATCTTCAGATAAACCTTCTAAAATCTCTTTGGTGATCTTTTCTGTATTGGTCTTCGACATTGCCTCAAGAAAGCCCAGGTTCTTCTCTTTAGAGAGACTTAGCTTCATCTCGACAACAGCCTTCTTCTCCTCAGACATCTCTTCGGAGATCCTACTTCTCGCTTCCGAAGCTTAAAACTAGGAAAGAAAACAAATATTTTCGGGCAGAAAGTTTTATAAGCAGGAAAAACAGATGGCAAAGAGAGCGTGCCAAATCAAATGTGGCGGGCTCCTATTTATACACTCGATATGACGGAAACTGTGTGGTCCCAGGTGTCAGTGACTTTTGCTATTCTAGCAAAGGGAAGGTGTTTTTTCGGACCTTCGGCTTAAGGCCTTCGTCCATATCGCAATCTGAATTTATCACTAACAAATTAATATTGCGAGGGGCTACTGTTGGGGGCCTTCGTCCTCCGAAGGTCCTCAAAAACATGATTTGACAATATTTTCCAAGTGAATTATATGAACAGGTATCTTCGGACTCAGATCATGAACATGGAGTACGGTCAGAACGAAGCCCAAGCTGTACGAAGCTGATTACCAAGCTGTACGAAGGATGGTGCACAGCCGAAGCTATGCGCAGAAAGCTTCGTCGCGGTAGCAGAAAGGGGAACCGACTTAAAGATGAAAAGACTACTTAGGCCTTAATAGATTCCCATAAGTCATTAGCAAATGTAATGGACATGAATGTAATTTTGCATGGGCTACGTCCCACGCCTATAAATAGATGAACAGTACTCCCGTACTGTTCACGCGGACTTGACATTTGCTTTCCGTCATCCTTGTACTTTTGCCTTCCTGCAATCCGAAGGTACACTTGTAATCTGAAGTCATTTCTATTTTTATATGATAATAAAATAGAAATGACGTTGTGATAATATTTAAGTGTTTATATTACTTTTTATGTTGCATGTAAGTTCTTCGTCATAGTTTATTGTGCTTACGAAGATATGTTGTTTGTGACCTTCGTCCGGAACACATTATATCCCGAAGGGAAATAATGTTTCAAAGGATGAAGGGCTTTATCATTTAACACTTTTTATGTTGCCTTGTTCTTAATCCGAAGCATTTGAGAACAAGTCCCCAACAAAGCGCCTCTCCTTCTTTCCATCATTCCTCTTGTTGTTTGAGCCTGAGTTAGTGGGCTTATCACCTTTTGGCTCATTAATGTTGAGGGTCTCCTTCTCCTTGTCGTTGATCACAATCCCATTGCCCTTATGATCCATCTCTTCGAGCGGTTAGTCCCTTGATGAAGAGAATGGTTATGATACCAATTGAGAGCACCTAGAGGGGGGTTGAATAGGTGATCCTACAAAAATCAACTCTAAATGACACAAACTTGGTTTATAATGAGTGTTAATGAAAACTAAAACCAAGTTGTTATGAGTAGAGATAGAGAGAGGAGAACTCTTCACTTGATTGCTCCTTTGAAATGTGTATCAAACTTAGGAGCAATAACACAAGTGAATATAAGAACTCAAGAAGACAACAATAGCAATAAGTAAATGGACAAGAGACACGATGATTTTATCTCGTGGTTCGGCCAATGCCTACTCCATGTTGTGGTGACCTCCTTCGATCAAAGGTTACACTCAACCCCTCTCAAGTGATCCAAAGATCAAACTTGAGTACCATAGTTGTCTTCCTTATATCAAATCTCGTCCATGAGGAATCTCCACAAGTTGGAGTCTCTCATGCCTTACACAAATGATCAAATGAAAACTGGAGTAAAGAGGGAGTAGAACCACACATAAGAACTCAATCACAACAACAACACGCACACAAGTCAAGAAGAGAGCGCAAGAATCAACACAGCGAAGTCACAGCTCAAGAACGCGCTCAAATCTTTATCTAATGGATCAACAACGTGGTCACAGAGTCTAGGAGTTATAGATTGCCCAAAGTGTGCTTGTGTTACAGCTCCATGTGCATAGGGGGTCCTTTTATAGCCCTAGGGGACCAAGTAGTCGTTTGGTATTCATTTGGAAGGCCCTGGTTGCCTTCTGTCCGCGGTGCACCAGACTGTCCAGTGCACACCGGACACTACACAGTCATCGATTTCTTTCCTTAATCAGCCAAACCGACCATTGCCAGCCGTTGGTCACTTGGCACATCGAACATTCCAGTGCAGCCTAGTGACCATTGGCCAGACTGACGTGGCCACCACGGATTTTGTGTGGCCGTATGTTGGCCAGATGCGCGGCTAGCACACCGGACAGTCTGGTGCACACCGGACAGTCCGATGAATTATAGCCGTGGTGCCCCAGTGATTTCCTGAGAGCGGCCCGTTCGCCGACTGAAAAGTCTGGTCATTGAACAATGTTCGGTACACACCGAATAGTCTGGTGTAGTCCAGACTTGCCCAAGTTTGGCCAAACTCAGCCAAACTTCTTTTCTTCAAATTGGTTTGACTTGAGAAGGTTCCTAGCACTTAGATGAACATAGTTAGCAACTAAAACATTTTACCAAGTGATAGAATCATACCTTTGTTCCTTCAGTGCAATAGATTTGCAATATACTCCAATAATGCATTTTTCTTATGTTTCTCAATGTGCCTTTCAAACACCTGTGCTCATGCTCATATGTGGAGTTGTTAGTTCGTAATAGTGTGTTGATCATCTAATCACCAAAACAACTAGAAATGGCCCAAGGGCACATTTCCCTTTCACTCTAACTTCATCAAGTTTTACCATTAGCATAAACTAGATTTCAACATTAATCCCAAGTTATTAGCCCATGAGATATCTCCTCATAAAGGAAATATCAGTACCTATATTCATGATCATCATAACCAAAACTATAGTAATAATTGTAACCAATGTATCTCTAATCAAAGAGAAACCCATGGCCACTCTTAACCGTGAGCACGACTAATATATCAGTTTCATTACCCTCTACATAGGTCTAAAATTTACCCATGAGTCATGATCCCTTTTTGCCTTGGACCGATCAAACCCTAAAACATTTCTAAGGTGAGTTGGCAAGGTCTCACTATGTAGCCTTTACAAAGATTCTCCCGAAAGGTATAACCACTCATTTGGTTTTCCCTAGTTGTCGGGTACCATAATTAGGGGTACCCCCAATACTCCTAAGCATAGCTGGAAAACATCTTCAAAATAGACTGTAAAGGCTGGTAAGCACAGCGCAAAGTTAAAGCCTCATCTGCCAAGGGACGCGATCTCGTCTCACCCGAGCCCGGCCTCGGCCAAGAACAGTGGTCCCAGATGGATTCACGCCTCGCCCGAGGGCCTCCTCAGGCAGCAGGCGCACCCCCGGCTCGCCCGAGGCTAAGCTCGGGCAAACTTTGTCGCATAGCAACCTCGGCCAAATCGCCTTACCGCCGACCGTATCGCATGCGCATTTAATGCAGGGATCATCTGACACCTTATCCTGACACGCGCGCCTCAGTTGGTAAGGTCGAAATGACCGCGGTCACTACGCCCCTTTACTGATCGTTCTGACAGGAAAACAACACTGTTTACCCCGTTCCGACTACTGTGCCAACCACCTGGGTAAGACTAACAACAGTGAGTCACGGCCTCTCCCGAGTTCAGCCTCGGGCGCAACAGGGAGCTCCGCCTCGCCCGACCCCAGGCCTCGGCCTTCGCCTCGGCCTCGAGAGAAGGTCTCCGCCTCGCCCGACCCTGACCTCGGCCTCAGCCTCGGCCTCGGGAGAAGGTCTCCGCCTCGCCCGACCCCGACCCCGACCTCGACCTCAGCCTCGGCCTCGGGAGAAGTCACCGCCTCGCCCGACCTTGGCCTCGGACCGACTACGCTACAGGGGACACATCATTACCCTACCTCTAGCTAGCTGCCTCAGGCTATGAAGGAACAAGACCGGTGTCACATCTAGATTACTCCAGCAACAGGTAATGATGGTTCCCTGCATGCGTCCATGACGTCGATTGTTCTCAAGCTCTCTACAAAGGCAAAGGAACGTCAGCAGGACCCAGGGCCACACCGCCAGCTACGCTTCTACAGGTGAAAGGGAAATGTGCCCTTGGGCCATTTCTAAGTATTTTGGTGATTGGGTGCCAACAAAATTGCCTAAGTCAGAAACTATGCCAAATAATGGTCAAGGTGCAAATCAATACAAAGGTATGATTCTTGACTTAGTACATTGGTTTTTGTGTACTAACATGTTTGTCTAAAGTGTTAGAATCAGAGAAAACTCAATTGAAAAAGAGTGGCTCGAAGCAGCAAAGAGTCTGCTCAGTCTGGGTGCACTGGACTGTCCGGTGGTGCACCGGACAGTGTCCGGTGCGCCAGGCTGGCGTCCATCAACTTGCTGCTCTCGGGACTTCGTCGGCGGCATACGGCTAAAATTCACCGGACTGTCCGGTGAGTCAATGGTCGGCCGGGCCAACGGTCGGCCGTGCGATCCGCGCGGGACACGTGGCCGAGCCAACGGCTAGAAGGGAGCACCGGACTGTCCGGTGTGCACCGGACAGTGTCCGGTGCACCAACGGCTCTCAAGCGCCAACGGTCGGCTTCGCCAAATCGGGAAAGAAATCTGCACCGGATAGTGTCCAGGGGTGCACCGGACATGTCCGGTGCGCCAGTCGACAGAAGGCAAGAATTGCCTTCCTACAATGCTCTCAACGGCTCCTAGCTGCCTTGGGGCTATAAAAGGGACCCCTTGGCGCATGAAGAAATCCAAGCATTCTTTGAGCACAATTGATCACTCACACTTCGTTCTTGCGCATTCGTTTGTCATTCCTAGTGACTTGAGCTCAGTTCTTGTGAGAAACTCATGATAGTGTTTTGAGCTCAAGTCTTGGTCTTGTGTGTGCGTATTTGTTGTGATCTTTGTGTCTTGTGTGAGTTGCTAATCCCTCCCTTACTCCGTGCTTCTTTGTGAACTTCAAGTGTAAGGGCGAGAGACTCCAATTTGTGGAGATTCCTCGCAAGTGGGATAAAGATAAGCAAAGAAAAACACTGTGGTATTCAAGTGGGTCTTTGGATCGCTTGAGAGGGGTTGATTTCAACCCTCGTCCGTTGGGACGCCACAACGTGGAGTAGGCAAGCGTTGGTCTTGGCCGAACCACGGGATAAACCACTGTGCCATCTCTGTGATTGATCTCTTGTGGTCATTGTGTTTTATTGAGACTCCTCTCTAGCCACTTGGCAATTATTGTGCTAACACCTAACCAAGTTTTGTGGCATTAAGTTTTCAAGTTTCACAGGATCACCTATTCACCCTCCCTCTAGGTGCTCTCAATTGGTATCAGAGTCGTTCTCTTCACGATGGGACTAGTCGCCCGAAGAGATGGATCCTAAGGGGAAGGGAATTGTGATCAATGACAAGGAGAAGGAGTCCTTCGTCAATGAGCCCAAGGATGACAAGCCTACTGACTCAGGCTCGGGCTACAAGCGGAAGGAAGGGAAGAAGAAGAAGACAAGGCGCATCAAGGAGATCGTCTACTACGACGACAGCGATGAGTCTACTTCTTCCCAAAAGGACAACGACAACGACTACAAAAAGACGGTCAATTCAAACTTTTCCTTTGATTATTCTCGTATTCCACATAGTTCGAATACACATTTACTTTCCATTCCTCTTGGCAAACCTCCACACTTCGATGGGGAGGGCTACGGATTTTGGAGTCACAAAATGCGTAGTCACCTGTTCTCTCTCCATCCAAGCATATGGGAGATTGTAGAGAATGGAATGAAGTTTGATAGTACTGATAGTCCCATATTTATAAATGAACAAATCCATAGAAATGCACAAGCTACTACTGTCCTTTTAGCATCTTTGTGCAGGGAAGAGTACAATAAGGTGAGCGGCTTGGACAATTCCAAGCAAATATGGGACACCCTCAAGATCTCTCACGAGGGGAACGACATCACCATGCTCACCAAAATGGAGTTGGTGGAGGGCGAGCTTGGACGATTCGCAATGATAAGGGGAGAGGAGCCAACCCAAACATACAACCGGCTCAAGACCCTCATCAACAAGATAAGGAGCTACGGAAGCACGCGATGGACGGACCACGACGTCGTCCGCCTAATGCTAAGGTCCTTTACCGTTCTTGATCCTCATCTCGTGAACAATATTCGTGAGAATCCCAGGTACACGAAGATGACGCCCGAGGAGGTACTTGGAAAGTTCGTAAGCGGGCGGATGATGATCAAGGAGGCGAGATACGTCGACGACGCGTTGAAAGGTCCAATCCATGAGCCTCAACCCATTGCTCTCAAGGCAACGAGGAGCAAGGAGACGCTACCTAGCAAGGTGGCGCAAGTTGAGGCAGCCGGGCTCAATGATGAAGAGATGGCCCTCATCATCAAGCGCTTCAAGACGACGCTAAAGGGTCGCAAGGGACAGCCAAGCAAGACCAAGACAAAGGGGAAGCACTCATGCTTCAAATGTGGTAAGATTGGTCATTTTATTGCTAACTGTCCCGACAATGAAAGTGACCAAGAACAAGGGAGCAAGAGGGAGAAGAAGAAGGCATATAAGAAGGCTAAGGGCGAGGCACACCTTCGAAAGGAGTGGGACTCGGATTGTTCGTCATCCGACTCCGACAATGAAGGACTCGCCGCCACCGCCTTCAACAAGTCATCCCTCTTCCCCAATGAGCATCACACATGCCTAGGGATGAAAGTGGTAATCCGAACTATTAGAACAAATTTAATATTTTAAAATAGAAATGTATAAAATTTGATGTTAACCTTTTCTTATGTTATCAAGCATATTAGTATAAATATGAATAAAATATTATATAAGTTGTTTTATGTATTATTTGCTCCCTACAACACAAAAAGTTGAAAAAATTACCGAATTTGTTTCCGAATCCATACCGAAGTTTATATCTATTATTTGAGAAAATGTAGGATAAATTTGAGATTTACCTTTTATGAATCTTAACAAGTTGGATGTTAAAAACAAGAATACAAATTTGTATTGTATATTCTATATCCTATTTATTCGCAATCAAAGAAAAAACTGATTACCGAATAAATACCGTTTCCGACCGTTTTCATCCCTACACATGCCTCATGGTAAAGGAGCTCCCTTACTCCGTGCTTCTTTGTGAACTTCAAGTGTAAGGGCGAGAGACTCCAATTTGTGGAGATTCCTCGCAAGTGGGATAAAGATAAGCAAAGCAAAACACCGTGGTATTCAAGTGGGTCTTTGGACCGCTTGAGAGGGGTTGATTGCAACCCTCGTCTGTTGGGACGCCACAACATGGAGTAGGCAAGCGTTGGTCTTGGCCGAACCACGGGATAAACCACTGTGCCATCTCTATGATTGATCTCTTGTGGTCATTGTGTTTTGTTGAGACTCCTCTCTAGCCACTTGGCAATTATTGTGCTAACACCTAACCAAGTTTTGTGGCATTAAGTTTTCAAGTTTCACAGGATCACCTATTCACCCCCCCTCTAGGTGCTCTCAACAGGGCTCAAGCATTTCTCCGCCGGCCACGTTAGCACATGGCTACACCCCCGTATGTACAGCTGGACCATCCCCTTGTATCTATAAAAGGGGATGCCCAGGGCCTTCTCAGAGGGGGGGGGACGGGCGGTAAGAACGACGAAGACGGACTCACTCAAACATCGAACTCCACTCTGCAATACTAGACTTCTCAAGAGACCTGGGACCGGTTTCCTCTCTCACGAAGCTTGTAGCCCCTACTGCAAGCACCCCGGTGCAAGATAATATAAGCCTCATCCCTCCGCTTGTGTTCCATCTTGCATCAACCCATCTGGGCAGGGACACACGACACAAAATTCACTAGTCGGTTCGGTTGAGGGTCCCTCGGGTCCGAAACGCCGACAGTTGGTGCGCTAGGTAGGGGCCGCTGCGTGTTAACAATACTTTCCCGTTGAGTTCCAGATGGATAATCTTCAATAGCCTCTTTAGCCCGGGACGGTGCTCTGCTTTGGGAGTCTCGAGTTCATGTCCCCCGACGGCAGCTACGACATGGTACTCCTCCCCCCGCAGCACGACAACAACGACGGTCGTCGGCTCGCCCGACGGAGGCGGACTCGACGACGACATCTCCCCGTGGCGGAAGAGGAACACCCAAGTCAACCCCGCCACCCTCCTCACTGGAGGAGACGGAGACGGGGCAACCATGGCCAGGCAGGAGGCAGCACCTCGTCGGATGTCGGACCAGAGCGAGTCGACGACGCCGACACCCCTGCGGGGGACATGTCGGGTGTTATCCTCGCACCTGAGACAACGACGGGTGTCGCATACCAGCAAAACGCCAGCCCCAGGCGGACTGATGACACCGGCACCCTTGCGAGGGACTTGTCGGGCATTAGTATCACACCTGAGATAACGACACATTCCATCTCCGATGCAAATTCACCACCGTCCACCAACCAGGAGGTACCTTCAGTTTTCCATCCTGTTCCCTTTAGATTCAGCTTCGACCCACCAAGCGACCCCGCTTCGGTAAGTGAAAGGGAATTAGGCTTACACCTATTTCCTAAATGATTTTGGTGGTTGAATGCCCAACACAAATAATTGGACTAACTAGTTTGCTCTAGATTATACATTCTACAGGTGCCAAAGGTTCAACACAAACCAATAAAAAGAACAAGCCAGGGTTCAAAAGAAAGGAGCAAAAGGAAACCGAAGTGCTCCCTGGTCTGACGCACCGGACTGTCCGGTGTGCCACCAGACAGTGTCCGGTGCACCACCGGATAGCGTCCGGTGCACCAGGGTAGAACAACTTCAAACTCTTCACCTTCGGGTTTCCTAGGCGCACCTCCGCTAAAATTCACCGGACTATCCGGTGTGCCACCGGACTGTCCGGTGCACCAGCGGAGCAACGACTATCTGTGCGCAACGGTCGACTCTGCAAAGTGAACAGTGGAATTCAGATGTCAGAGCAGCAAGTCAGAGGGGCACCGGACTGTCCGGTGCGACACCGGACTGTCCGGTGCCACATGAGGACAAAGCCTCGAACGGTCGACCAGCTCCAAGCCCTAACGGGAGGATGACGTGGCGGCACACCGGACACTGTCCGGTGGCGCACCGAACTGTCCGGTGCGCCCATCGCCAGCAACCTTCTCCAACGGCTACATTTTGGTTGGTGGCTATAAATACCACCCCAACCGGCCACTTCAAGGTGTGGGAGTCCAAGCAACATTCCAAGTCATCTAGTTGACATACTCAAACCCTCCCAACCACACATATTCATTGATCCATTCTATACACAAGATTTAGACCACTACAACCAACACAAGAGCCACAAAAGATAGAGCAAGCAAGAGAGAGCTACTCATTTGAGTTTAGCACTAGTGCCTTGTGAGATTCATTGAGAGA
Organism: Zea luxurians; assembly: GCA_029449295.1. NCBI lineage: Eukaryota > Viridiplantae > Streptophyta > Magnoliopsida > Poales > Poaceae > Zea > Zea luxurians. The sequence goes on along the minus strand of JAOPSE010000007.1, from coordinate 122,995,953 downwards.
TAGTGTGCGCTACATCTTTGTGTTCATTTGCGCGTGGAGTTTTGTCTCCCATTGAACTTCCTCCAAAGTTTTGGAGGCTTGTAAAAGCTGGCAAGAGACACCAAAGAGTGTGGTGGTCCTTGCGGGATCGAGAGTGATCCTTGAGAAGAAGAAGAGCTCGCTGATCCTTGTGTGATCGGTGGAGAGAGGGAAAGGGTTGACAAAGACCCGTCCTTAGTGGGCTCTTCAACGGGGACTAGGCCTTCGAGGGCCGAACCTCGGTAAAACAAATCACCTGTGTCATTCATGCTTATTGCTTGTGATTTGTTTGCTTTCCCTTACTCTAAGTTTTCTTGTGCTATTATTTGTTAATATCATTTGGTGTTGCTTCAAGTTAAATTCTCATTTAGTGAAGAAACACTTCGCAAGAAACAACTTGACTTATTGCTCTTCTCATTTAAGCCTTCTTGCTTTATTCTCATAGACTTATTAGTTGTATTGTCTTATCAATTCCGCATTATTTGAAAGCAATACTCTTTTCAAGCAAGGACTTAGTTTTTATACTCCGATAATTGTATATCTTGTTCTAACCACTAATCAAGGGATCTAGTTGGGTGATAAAGTTTTAATTTTCAGGTTCCACCTATCCACCCCCCTCTCTCTCTATGCGACTTTCAATTGGTATCGGAGCTAGGCACTTCATCTGGAGTCTAACAACTCGAAGTGATGGCTCGTAGAAGATCCCATAAGAACAAGAAGACACAAGAGAACAAGGAGGTAACTCTTGAGATATTACTTTCCGATTGTTCTAATTATGATTCATGGTCTACTAGAGTGATAAATGCTTTTAGAGCGGTAGATCCACAATTAGAACAAATTTTAGACAAGAGTATTATTCCTCCTAACTATGTTAGGGAAAATGCCTCCGAAGAAGATTTAAGATGTATACGCTTAAACTATCTAGCTTATGACATCTTAAGTAAATCCCTTAGCAAAGAAGATTATCATGCCTTCATAATAAAATATGACAAACCCATTTGTGATGTGCATGATATTTGGACTAGAATTAAAAACAAATTTGACGAGTCCAAATATGATAGTTCATTTTGTGCTTCTACTTCCTTTGGTATTTGTGAAACTAACCCTTTGAAGAAAGAAGAAGAAAATGAATGATGGAGACCAAACGATGAATCCACCTCTCCAAAAGGTTTGTCTTCCCATTTCATTCCCACTTATGTTGTGTGGCTAATGAAAATGATAGCGGAAGCACAAATGAGGATGAGGAGGAAGAAAGAAGCTTTATGCAACTCTACGCCCGCCTAAGCCAAGAAGACAAGGCGGTCATGCTCAAACTTCTAGAAAGAGCGAGAGAGCAAAGCGAAGCTCGTCAAAGGCTAGAAAGTATTCTCTCCATGAAAATGCAATGCTTTGACGAGTTGACTAAAGAACATGAGGAGCTAAAGTGCTCTCATGTTGATTTGGTCCAAAGGTATGAAACTATTTCAATTGAGCAAGATAACGCTTTACATTGTATCGCTCAATTAGTAAATAAGAATACCTTGCTTAAGGATCAAGTAGAAAAGCTAAAAGTTGAAAATCTAGCTTTTCAAGAAAAATATGATATGCTTCTATGTTCTCATGAAAATCTTATGGATGATCATATCATATTAAATATTGCTCATGAGGTTGTATTAGAAAACTTAAAATCCCGACAACCTCACATATGCACATGTATTCAAATTGATACTATATTACCATGTGCTAATGCTTGTTGTCCGTCGACAAGCAAACCTTCCTTTGAGCTAGAATTTGCAGGAACAAAAGATGATACATATCAAGAGCTCAAAGAAGAAAATGAGAGGCTAAAGATGAGCTTGACACAACTAAAAGGGAAATGCATTGCTCAACCTACTCAAGATAATCGTGATCACATGGTGAAGAAGCTTGAGACGGGAACAACCGTGGCATGCACTACATCCCTTGAAGAAAATGTCAAGGAATTGAGGATTGCCAAGAGGAAGAAACAAAAGATGAAATTCAATACCTCCTCCAAAAGCCTCAACCACGCCTCCACAAAAGGTAACATCCAAGGTAATGATCAAGCCACCCTTCACACTAAGAGAAATAAGAGGTGTAGTGAATGCTTTGAAAAGGGCACTTGATTAGGTCATGTCCCTACATAAAAAATGGCTTGATTATTAACAAGGATGATAGACTTTGTTTTAAATGCTCAATGAAAGGACACTTAATTAAGTCTTGTCCCCATTTAAACAAAGAGGCATAGGGTTAGAAAGGAAAACATTCACTAACCATGTAGCAAGCAAGAAACAAGGAAGGAAGAAATCTTCAAGAGTTGAAGATCGCCTATGCTACATATTCCGAAAGAAGGGACATCAATGCAAGGATTGTCCCTTAGGTAAATCTCCTACTCCTAGCTTGTCAATTAATTCGCATGACACTAGGCAACCCAAAATTGCAACTTGTGCTAGTAAGGTAATGAGTTTACCTAGTGCTAACACAAAGGACGTTTGGGTTCCTAGATCTTTGTTGACTAACCTTGATGGACCCATCAAGAGATGGGTACCAAAATATGCTTGACAAGCTTTGTAGGAGAAGGAGATGATATGAAGCTTTGGGGTGCTTGATAGAGTTATTTCAATTCTTATCAATCTCCAATGATCTACATATTTAAGATTGACCCAAAGTTATTTCAATTTATTTTATTCAAAACTCATATCATCTCGGGAAGATATAAATGTTGTAGGAAATAAAAGATTATCATATGCGGAAAATCAAGGCCTACAACATTGAGGAATGCCAAAGGATGGTAACTCTTATGCTTTTAAGTACAAGTATCTTAAATTATCATTTCTTAAGTGTCTTGTGTAGTCACATAGAAAAAGGAAGCCCTTAAGATGTTTTTTGAAATTATGTCACTATTCTTTGAAGAAATTCCTCTTATATGGTAGATTGTGCATTCATCATTTATATATTATGACAATCTACATGCTTTAAATTGTCGAAGTACCTCATGGCGTGTTTCTCTCTAGTCATTCTATTATTGCCATGATTCTAGATATAGAGAGATATTTCATGTTCTTAAAAGAATAAGGTGTCATGTAAGGAATTCAAATCCTTAGGACACTTATAAAAGGAAAACTCTCTCTATAACTAGAATAGTGAGACTAATGATTTTATTTAAGTAACCCAAGTAGTCTCACTTGTAGAGAATAAGTTTCTCTTTAGAAATGTTTAATCTAACATGAAAAGAAAAATCAATCCAATGATTAATGATGTGTTTCTACTTGCTTAAATTGGACATGATTCTTTCACATTTATCGCTTTCCATATCATGAATTAGGTTTATTCCCACAATCTTAAAGGATTATCTATGCTTGTTTTAAGAATTAAAATTGAGCATAACATCATCAATGGATAATCTAGTTCATGCTAGAAAGTTTCCATGTTTTAGTAATCTATGTCTTTCATTCTTTCTCAATAATGATTACAAAAAGGGAAACTAGTGCTTGTGTTACTAATGACATATCTCTTGAGCCTACTTATGAAATCTACAAAAGAATAAGTGCAAGACACAAGCCAAAAGGGTTACTCTTTGCCCAAAGGAAGAAAGGTAAAAGCAAAGGTATGGGAACTCATCTACCCAATCAAATATAGTTCCCTTCAATGGTTATTTACTCCAAATTATCATTCTTGAAGAATAGATTCTTTATTGGACTAAATTTGTCTAGATGTGCATTCAATCACATTCTCATAAATGCACCTGTCCATTAGAATCTAATTCATGCCTTTGCTATATTTGTTATGATTCAATATGTAGAAGTGAACTTCCTATTGGTCAAAATATTTAAAAGGTGCATACTCCTCTTTTCTATTGATGTGCACAAATAATAAGGATTTTACTTCATACCTATGTGACTTATGAATGATGAAGTGTTTATTTCCTATATAAAGAAATCGTCCTTCATCATATGCTCCCTTGTTCTATTAACATCTTTCTTGAGTATTTTCAATAAGTTTGAAAGGAAAAAGAAACAACTACAAAGGGAGGACGCTCACATGAAAGAGAAGGACGTCAAGAACAACAACACTCACCTGGATAATAAGATCCTCAAAACAATCAATGGTGTGGTTGTGAGTATTCTAAATCCTTTCATAATGAGATTACCAGGCTTAAGTTGTTTATTGCAAATTTTATAAGCCTTGATCAAGATGTATAATGCTTCTCCCTATATGTCTTTAAAAGTGAATGCATTGAATCAATTCTTTCAAATACTCGATGCATATCTTTAGGGGGAGTCTATTCTTATATCTTGATTATGTTGAGACTATTGCCTTATCTTAGTAATTTCATATAGTCTCTTGCATGAGATTAAGTTTCTCATGAAGTATGCTACTTCAAATTAATCCTTCTTGTTAAAGTAATGTCATCTTTATCAAGGATTGTAGCTTTCATTGCCAAAGTAGCATATTTACTGGATTCTCCTATTTCAATCTTATCTAATGCATATGTTGTTCTTTTGATCACATTTGTTAATTATTGATTAAACACGTATGTTTCTTAGTGTCGCATATACTATCAATCGATCTCTCTTGATGTGCACTAAGTTAAAAAGAGAATTCATGACTCATGTATGCAATTTGTGATCCATTTGCCATATGCTAACAATAACTTTGAAAAAGATCACTAGTTGTAGAACTCTCTATTGTGCAAAATATTTCCATATATTGTCATTGAATATAGGTCTTAAGCATCTAAGACTAAGGACAAAGCACAATGAAGAGAGCGTCTCTATGTGAAGGTACAAAACGGTAAAACTACTTCCCTTTATTTTCTCATGTACCTAAATCTTCCTTTTCTATACATTCTTTGTATGTCTTGTATAAAAGGAAGAGAAAGCATGTCCATGCATTATCCCTGCTTCATACCTAGTTTAACCTCTTAAAAATTCACTCCTGCATTAATGCATCCTTGCTTAAACTAGATGAAGTGATTTTATTGTCAAAGAGCTTAAAGCTTAACCTTGTAACGAGGATAAGCTACCTTTGTTCCAAAGGTGGATGGTCTTTAAGCCTCTTTGAAATCCTTAAGCGAAATGCTTAAATTGTTCATAACATGCTTTCATAAGTGCATAAACTGTCATGAGCATCACACTTATACTATGACACAAATGCACTTCACATTCTCTATGATATAGAATTGTTCTCAGTAACCTAACTATGTGCAACTGCATTTAAGGCCAAAATATGTTTTCATCTCAATGCATATATTTAGGGGAGCAATCTATGTTATATAGAACTATGATCATGCTTAATTTGATATATCCTTTGATCATATCTCTTTTATGTCTATGACTAATGTGTTTTCAAGAATATTCTCATGCTTAGTCATAGAATTGAAAGGGAAATGGAGTATTCGGCAAAGACGACGCTTCCACTCAACTCCTTCGGTATTATCCACTCTTTGTCGGTATTCCGCATGATTCTTCACTTTGGTATAATCTTCACTCACATATTCTTTACCAAAGGGGGAGAAAGTATTACAAGGGCTTATATTTCACTCAAGCATCCGTTTTTGGCAATTCATGCCAAAGGGGGAGAGAATATTAGCCCAAAGCAAAAGGACCGCACCACCATCAATTTCAAAAAATGTAGTCTTTTACTTGGTATTAAAAGAAGTTTTTTTTAATTGGTATTTTATTTGGAATTAAAAGAAGTTTTTCAAATTGGTATCTTATTATGTTCAAAAAGGGGAGAAAGTAGCACCTTCAAAAATTGGTATCTTAAAACCCTCTTGAACACTAAGAGGAGAATTTTATTTAAGGGGAGTTTTGTTTAGTCAAAGGAAAAAACATTTGAAACAGGGGGAGAAAATTTCAAATCTTGAAAATGCTTCTCAAAATCTTACTCATTTGCCTTTGACTATTTGCAAAAGAACTTTGAAAAGAATTTACAAAAGTATTTGCAAAAACAAAACCTATGATGCAATCGTGGTCCAAAATGTTGTATTTGAAGAAAGCATCCATGCCCATCTTATGAAATGTATATTGGTTTAATTCCAAGCAATCTTTGCACTTACATTTTGCAAACTAGTTCAATTTTGCACTTCTATACTTGCTTTGGTTTGTGTTGGCATCAATCACCAAAAAGGGGGAGATTGAAAGGGAATTAGGCTTACACCTATTTCCTAAATGATTTTGGTGGTTGAATGTCCAACACAAATAATTGGACTAACTAGTTTGCTCTAGATTATACATTCTACATGTGCCAAAGATTCAACACAAACCAATAAAAAGAACAAGCCAGGGTTCAAAAGAAAGGAGCAAAAGGAAACCGAAGTGCTCCCTGGTCTGGCGCACTGGACTGTCCGGTGTGCCACCGGACAGTGTCCGGTGCACCAGGGTAGAACGACTTCAAACTCTTCACCTTCGGGTTTCCCAGGCACACCTCCGCTAAAATTCACCGGACTGTCCGGTGTGCCACCGGACTGTCCGGTGCACCAGCGGAGCAACGGCTATCTGCACGCAACGGTCGACTCTGCAAAGTGAACAGTGGAATTCAGATGTCAGAGCAGCAAGTCAGAGGGGCACCGGACTGTCCGATGCGACACCGGACTGTCCGGTGCCACATGAGGACAAAGCCTCGAACGATCGACCAGCTCCAAGCCCTAACGGGAGGATGACGTGGTGGCACACCAGACACTGTCCGGTGCGCCCATCGCCAGCAACCTTCTCCAACGGCTACATTTTGGTTGGTGGCTATAAATACCACCCCAACCGGCCACTTCAAGGTGTGGGAGTCCAAGCAACATTCCAAGTCATCTAGTTGACATACTCAAAGCCCTCCCAACCACATATATTCATTGATCAATCCTATACACAAGATTTAGATCACTACAACCCACACAAGTGCCACAAAAGCTAGAGCAAGCAAAAGAAAGCCTCTCGTGTGATTTAGCTCTAGTGCCTTGTGAGACTCATTGAGAGATAGTGTGTGCTACATCTTTGTGTTCATTTGCGCGTGGAGTTTTGTCTCCCATTGAACTTCCTCCAAAGTTTTGGAGGCTTGTAAAAGCTGGCAAGAGACACCAAAGAGTGTGGTGGTCCTTGCGGGATCGAGAGTGATCCTTGAGAAGAAAAAGAGCTCGCCGATCCTTGTGTGATCGGTGGAGAGAGGGAAAGGGTTGAAAAAGACCCGTCCTTAGTGGACTCCTCAATGGGGACTAGGCCTTCGAGGGCCGAACCTCGGTAAAACAAATCACTCGTGTCATTCGTGCTTATTGCTTGTGATTTGTTTGCTTTCCCTTACTCTAAGTTTTCTTGTGCTATTATTTGTTAATATCATTTGGTGTTGCTTCAAGTTAAATTCTCATTTAGTGAAGCAACACTTCGCAAGAAACAACTTGACTTATTGCTCTTCTCATTTAAGCCTTCTTGCTTTATTCTCATAGACTTATTAGTTGTATTGTCTTATCAATTCCGCATTATTTGAAAGCAATACTCTTTTCAAGCAAGGACTTAGTTTTTATACTCCGATAATTGTATATCTTGTTCTAACCACTAATCTAGGGATCTAGTTGGGGGATAAAGTTTTAATTTTCAGGTTCTACCTATCCACCCCCTCTAGGCGACTTTCAGTAAGCGCTTTCGTAAGGGCATATCCTGACCTTCCGGGGTACCATATGTGGTCAACTTGAGACCTACTAACGGCCGTCTCAACCTCCGGACCCGCGGGTTCCGAGGAAGAGGATGACCCCAACGTCAGTTGGGATTTCTTCGGGCTCCGTGATCCCAGTGCCATGCGAGACTTCATGTCCGCATGTGACCACTGCCTCTCCGGCTGCTCTGACGATGGCCACAGCCTTGACGATGAGGGTTACGACCCAACTCGCGAGTGCTTCCACATCGATCAGGAAGATCATGATGGAGACAACCACCTCGGCATGCCAGGAAATGACGACGCCCTTGCACCTGCGTCTTGCTTTGAGATCCCGCGGGAGCTAGCTGTGGCCCAGGTCCCTACGAGGGTCAGGGCACACAGCTCGAGCAACTCCATGAGTTGTAGGCCAAGCTCGACGAAGAAATGGGGTGACTTGTGCAGCTCCGACAAAACCTCAAGCAAGAGTGGGCAGGTCGAGCGCTCACCGCAGGAGCGCGTCATCGGGCCCGGGACGTCCAGCGCCGTATTATTGACGATGCCAGGGCAAGGCTGCCCCCTGTTGGGAATAGTCCCACATTGTCTGGTGAGAGTGGAAAGCATGGTTTATATGGTTGAGGGTGCAACCCCCTAAGAGGCTAGCTTTTTGGGGTGAGTGTTGGCCCAAGAGACCTAAAGCCCGCTACTATACGTGCGGGCGCGTGTGTCGTGGCCCGACAGTCTGGATGGACGCGTCGTGTGTGCGGACGGCCCCGACGGACACGCCGTGTGTCGGCGGTCTGGTTCCAACATTTGGTATCAGAGCCAGGTTGGTCCAGTGCATTCTCAGACAGATCTCGGCTCACAATGTGTGAGGGGGAGATTGTTGGGAATAGTCCCACATTGTCTGGTGAGAGTGGAAAAGCATGGTTTATATGGTTGAGGGTGCAACCCCCTAAGAGGCTAGCTTTTTGGGGGGAGTGTTGGCCCAAGAGACCTAAAGCCCGTTGCTATACGTGTGGGCGCGTGTGTCGCGGCCCGATAGTCTGGATGGTCGCGCCGTGCGTGCGGACGGCCCCGACAGACACGCCATGTGTCGGTGGTCCAGTTCCAACACCCCCGGCCTTCAATGGGGCCGGCCAGAACCTAGCTGCAGCGGCGGTGTTACTTCGAATGATGCCGGAGCCATCTACCACCGAGGGGCGGCATATCCAGGGCGAACTCAAGGACCTCCTAGAAAATGCCACAGCCCGGGGAGCCGAGAGCTCTGCCTCCCGAAGGTGAGGATGCCCCTCGGAGCATCACGTGGCGTCCGCCCGACACATGCGCGAGGCCTCGGTCCACATCGAGCTTACAGGAGACGAGACACCTGCAGCCCGGGATCGCCTCGGCGACGATCAACACCGCCGCGACCGTCGAGCCCGCCTCGAGGAGAAGGTGCGCCGAGGCTACCACCCCAGATGTGGGGGACGCTACGATAGTGAGGAGGATCGGAGCCCCTCGCCCAAACCACCAGGTCTGCGGGTCTTTAGCCGGGCCATACGACGGGCGCCGTTCCCGGCCCGGTTTCGAGCCCTGACTACCATTACCAAGTACTCAGGGGAGACGAGGCCGGAGTTGTGGCTCGCGGATTACCGGCTGGCATGCTAGTTGGGAGGGACGGACGACGACAACCTCATCATCCACAACCTCCCCCTTTTCCTCTCCGACACTGCTCGAGCTTGGCTGGAGCATCTGCCTCCTGCCCAGATCTTCGACTGGGACGACCTAGTCAAGGCCTTCGATGGAAATTTCCAAGGTACGTACGTGCGCCCTAGGAACTCATGGGATCTCCGGAGCTGCCGCCAGCAGCCAGGGGAATCCCTGCGAGAGTACATTCGGTGGTTTTCAAAACAGTGCACCGAGTTGCCTAACATCACCGACTCGGATGTCATCGGAGCATTCCTCGCCGGCACCACTTGCCGGGACCTGGTAAGCAAACTGGGGCGCAAGACACCCACCAAGGCGAGCGAATTGATGGACATAGCCACCAAGTTCGCCTCTGGTCAGGAGGCGGTCGAAGCCATCTTCTAGAAGGACAAGCAGCCTCAGGAAAGGCAGAAGGAAGACGACCCCGAGGCGTCCATCTAGCGTGGCACGAAGAAGAAGATTAGGAAGAAGGCGCAAGCAAAACACAACGCCGTTGACGCGGATCTCGTCGCTACTGCCGAGCATAGGAATTCTCGGAAGCCTCCCGGAGGGGCCAACGTGTTCGATAAGATGCTCAAGGAGTCGTGCCCCTATCATAGGGGTCCCATCAAGCACACCCTTGAAGAGTGCGACATGCTCCGGCGTTACTTCAATAAGGCTGGACCCTCGGTGGAGGGTGGCAAGGACCAAGGCAACAATAAGAAAGGAGGCGACAGGGAAGAAGAGTTCCTAGAGGTCCACAACTGCTTCATGATCTACGGTGGGCAAATGGCGTATGCCTCGGCTCGACACCGCAAGCAGGAGCGCCAGGAGGTCTGCTCGGTGAAGGTAGCAATGCCAGTCTACCTAGACTGGTCCGACAAACCCATTACCTTCGACCAAGGTGACCACCTTGACTATGTACCGAGCCAAGGAAGATACCCGCTTGTCGTCGACCCTATCATCGGTAACGTTAGGCTCTCCAAGGTCCTCATGGACAGAGGCAGCAGCCTCAACATCATCTACGCCGAGACCCTAGAGCTCTTGGGGGTTGATCGGTCCGAGATCTAGGCCGGTGCAGCACCTTTTCACGGGATTGCACCCGGAAAGCGTATCCTACCCCTTAGATAGATTGACTTGCCTGTCTGCTTCGGAACTCCCTCCAACTTCCGAAAGGAAACCCTCACTTTCGAGGTAATCGGGTTCCGAGAGACCTATCACGCGGTGTTGGGAAGACCATGCTATGCCAAGTTCATGGCCGTCCCCAACTACACTTATCTCAAGCTCAAGATGTCTGGCCCCAAGGGAGTCATCACCGTCGGACCCACGTACCGCCATGCTTACGAGTGTGATGTGGAATGCGTGGAGTACGCCGAAGCCATCGCCGAGTCCGAAGCCCTCATCGCCGACCTAGATTGCCTCTCCAAAGAGGCGCCCGACGCGAAGCGGCACGCCGGCAACTTCGAACCAGCCGAGGCAGTCAAGTCTGTCTCTCTCGACCCTAGCAACGATGCCAACAAGAAAGTCAGGATCGGCTCCGAGATCGACCCCAAATAGGAAGCAGTGCTCGTCGACTTTCTCTGTGCAAACGCCAAAATTTTTGCGTGGAGTCCCTCGGACATGACGGGCATACCGAGGGATGTCGCCGAGCACTCACTGGACATCTGAGCTGGTGCCCGACCCGTGAAACAACACCTATGTCGTTTTGATGAAGAAAAGCGCAGAGCCATAGGCAAGGAGGTCCACAAGCTAATGGCTGCAGGGTTCATCAAAGAGGTATTCCATCCAGAATGGTTAGCTAACCCTGTACTTGTAAAGAAAAAAGGTGGGAGGTGGAGGATGTGTGTAGACTACACTGGGTTAAATAAAGCATGTCCCAAGGTTCCCTACCCTCTGCCTCACATCGATCGAATTGTGGACTCCACCGCTGGGTGCGAAACCCTGTCTTTCCTTGATACCTATTTAGGCTATCACCAAATCAAGATGAAAGAATCCGACCAGCTCGCGACTTCTTTTATCACACCTTTTGGCATGTATTGTTATACTACTATACCATTTGGTTTGAGGAATGCAGGTGCAACATACCAGAGGTGCATGAACCATGTTTTCGGAGAGCACATCGGCAGAACGGTCGAGGCTTACGTCGATGACATCGTTGTCAAAACAAGGAAAGCCTCCGACCTCCTCTCTGACCTTGAGGTGACATTCAGGTGCCTAAAAGCGAAGAGCGTAAAACTTAATCTCGAGAAGTGTGTCTTTGGAGTCCCCCGAGGCATGCTCCTAGGGTTCATCGTCTCCAAACGAGGCATCGAGGCCAACCCGGAGAAAACCATGGTCATCACCAACATGGGACCCATCAAAGATTTAAAAGGAGTACAAAGGGTCATGGGATGCCTTGCGGCTCTGAGCCGCTTCATCTCGCACCTTGGCGAGAAAGGATTGTCCTTGTACCGCCTCTTAAGGAAGGCTGAGCGCTTCACTTGGACTCCCAAGGCCGAAGAAGCCCTCGGAAACTTAAAGGCACTCCTTACTAATGCACCCATCTTGGTGCCCCCCGCCGTAGGAGAAGCCCTCTTGATTTACGTCGCCACAACCACTCAGGTGGTCAGCGCTGCGGTCGTAGTCGAGAGATGAGAAGAGGGGCATACACTGCTCCTCCAGAGGCCAGTCTACTTCATCAGCGAGGTGCTATCCGAGACCAAAATCCGCTACCCGCAAATCCAGAAGCTATTGTACGCGGTGATTCTAACACGGCGAAAACTGCGACACTACTTCGAGTCTCATCTGGTGACTGTGGTGTCATCCTTCCCCCTGGGAGAGATCATCCAGTGTCGAGAGGCCTCGGGTAGGATAGCGAAATGGGCGGTGGAACTCATGGGGGAAACACTTTCATTTGCCCCTCAGAAGGCCATATAGTCCTAAGTCTTGGCCGACTTCCTGGCTGAATGGACCGACACCCAGTTGCCAACGGCCCCAATCCAGGCCGAACTTTGCACCATGTACTTCGATGGGTCGTTGATGAAAACCGGAGTAGGCGCGGGCTTGCTCTTCATCTCACCCCTCGGAGAACATGTGCGTTATGTAATACGCCTCCATTTTCCGGCATCAAACAACGTGGCCGAATACGAGGCCTTGGTTAATGGGTTGCGCACCGCCGTCGAGCTAGGGGTTCGGCCCCTCGACGCCCGTGGCGACTCGCAGCTCGTTATTGACCAAGTCATGAAGAACTCTCACTGCCGCGATCAAAAAATGGAGGCCTACTGCGACGAAGTTCGGCGCTTGGAAGATAAGTTCTATGGGCTGGAACTCAATCATGTTGCTCGACGGTACAATGAGACTGCGGATGAGCTAGCTAAAATAGCCTCAGGACGGACAACAATTCCCCCGAATGTCTTCTCCAGGGACATATATCAACCATCCGTCAAACGCAACGACGCACTCGAACCCAAGGAGACCTCGGCCCAGCCTGAGGTACCCTCAGCCGCCGAGGGTGAGGCCCTGCGTGTCGAGATAGAGCAGAATGGGGTCACACCAAACCTAAACTGGCAGACCTCGTACCTAGAATATCTCCTCCGAGGAGAGCTGCCCCTCGACAAGGCTGAAGCTCGGCGATTGGCTCGGCGCGCCAAGTCGTTCGTTTTACTGGGTGATGAAAAAGAGTTGTACCACTGCAGCTCCTCAGGCATTCTGCAACGATGCATATCCGTCGCCCAAGGACAAGAGTTGTTACAAGAAATACACTCGGGGGCTTGCGGTCACCATGCAGCACCTCGGACCCTCATAGGAAACGCTTTTCGACAAGGTTTCTACTGGCCGACCGCAGTGGCCGACACCACTAGGATTGTACGCTCCTGCCGAGGGTGTCAATTCTACGTGAGACAAACACACCTGCCTGCTCAGGCTCTATAGACAATACCTATCACTTGGCCATTTGCTGTGTGGGGTTTGGACCTCGTCGGTCCCTTGCAGAAGGCACCGGGGGCTTCACGCACCTGCTGGTCGCCATCGACAAATTCTCCAAGTGGATCAAAGTCCGACCCTTAACCAGCATCAGGTCCGAGCAGGCGGTGGCGTTTTTTACAAATATCATCCACCGCTTCGGGATCCCAAACTCCATCATCACCGATAACGGCACGCAGTTCACTGGGAAAAAGTTCCTAGACTTGTGCGAAGGCCACCACATCCGTATGGACTGGGCCGCCGTAGCTCACTCAATGACAAATAGGCAGGTGGAGCGCGCTAATGGCATGATTTTGCAGGGGCTAAAACCAAGGATCTACAACGACCTCAACAAGTTTGGCAAGCGGTGGATAAAAGAGCTATCCTCGGTGGTTTGGAGTCTGAGGACGACGCCGAGCCGGGCCACGGGTTTCTCACCGTTTTTTCTAGTCTATGGGGCCGAGGCCATCCTACCCACGGACTTAGAATACGGCTCCCCGAGAACAAAGGCATACGACGACCAAAACAACCAGACCCGCCGAGAGGATTCATTGGACCAGCTGGAAGAGGCTCGGGACGTAGCCTTACTACACTCAGCGCGGTATCAGCAGTCTCTGCGATGCTACCACGCCCGAAGGATTCGGCCCCGAGGCTTCCAGGTGGGAGATTTGGTGCTTCGGCTATGACAAGACGCCCGAGGGCGCCACAAGCTTACTCCTCCCTGGGAAGGGCCGTTCATCATCGCCAAAATTTTGAAGCCTATGACATACAAGCTGGCCAATGACCAAGGCGAGGTTTACAACAACGCTTGGAACATCGAACACCTACGTCGCTTTTACCCTTAAAGTGTTTCAAGTCGTTCATGTATCTCGGTCCCTTTACATGTACAAATAAAAAGTCTAGCTGTCAAGGGAGCATCAGCCTTGCCTCAGTAAAAACCGACCCTCCCTCGGGGGCTAGAAGGGGGGAAACCCCCTCTGCGTCAAAATTTTCCTCGGAAAAGTTTTCTACCAAAACGACTTTCGTGCCTTTCGACTATATCGATAGCGTGTAGGAAACGGGTGACGCCTAAGAGGGGGTGAATTAGGACTTCTAAAACTTTTACTAAACTAGGCCACAATTAAATCCCTAGAGCAAAACCTATGCAAATAATCAAACTAGAGAGTGCAATCTAGATTTTGTCTAAGTGTTGCTATCTCTACCGCAAAGGCTAAGTTTCAATCTACACTAGATAAGTATGAATACAAGATTGAAACTTAAATGCTTAATATAAATGCGGAAGCTTAAAGAGAAAAGTAGAGAAGCAAACTCTCGTGGATGACGCCGGTATTTTTACCGAGGTATCCGGAACCGCGCAAGGTCCCGACTAATTCTCGTTGGTGTCCCTACGCAAAGGGAAGCCCACGCGAGGGCCAAGCACCACGGTCGAGTAACTCCATAGAGAGCCGCGGGCCTTCTCCACGTGCAAGTGGTGCTCCTCTCGGACGCTCCCCGCCGTCTCCACTATCGAGCTTCCGGTCGAAACGCCGCGGGCCTCGTTCCCTCCGCTACACGGTGGCGGCCGTGACACAAACGCGGTTGTCACGGTCTCGCAAGACTCTCGCCCCACTCGGTACAATTACAACAGCTTGCACAAGAGCCGAGGGGTTGTGTGGTTTTTCTAAACTCACTCAACTAACTAGGATTCACCTAGAGCAAGCGCTAAAGTGGTCTAACTAACCTAAGCACTTCGCAAAGCACCTACGCTAATCACCGAGTGATTCTATTAAACACTTGGGTGTTTGAGCTCTTCGAAATATGCACTATGTGTCTTGGTATGTTGCTTGGGCTCTCACACTTGAGAATGGCCGGTTGGGGTGGTATTTATAGCCTCCAATCCCCAAACTAGCCGTTGGATAGAAAGCAGCAACTTTCTGACGTCCGGTGCACGCCACGTCAGCCGACCGTTGGCGCCTGTAGCAGTCAACCGTTGGATCTGACCGTTGCCGTCTGTCCGGTGCACACCGGACAGTCCGGTGCTGACTGTCCGGTGCCCCACCGGACAGACCAGTGCTACAGCCAGAGAGCGCCTGTCTGTGGGCCTCTCTGCGCAGACTGTCCGGTGCCACACCGGACAGTCCGGTGCACACCGGACAGCAGTGTCCGGTGTGCCACCAGGCGCTGGCTGACAGCCCTCTTCTCAGATTTCTTCACTGATTTCTTCGGGCTACTTTTGTTCTTGAGTCTTGGACTTATATGCATCTTTTTATGTCTTCTTTTGAGGTGTTGCATCCTCATCGCCTAGGTCCAATCCTCATCGCATCCTGTGAACTACAATTATAAACACTAGCAAATGCGTTAGTCCACAGATTGTGTTAATCATCAAACACCAAAACTCAATTAGCCAAATGGCCGGGGTCCATTTTCCTTACAATCTCCCCCTTTTTGGTGATTGATGACAACACAACCAAAGCAAGCAAATAATACAAGTATTTGAATTAAAATATGCAATCTACTTGCTAAGATGCATGATTGTCCCCACAATGTGATATTATGGACTTAAGCCTCCCCCTAACTCCATAATTCACTTACTTCCTATTTTTGGACCAAATAACCAAAACCACTTAAAAAACCATTTGTAGATATAAAATTTTAAATTGGTGGTGTTTGGTGTTTGATATAGTTTTCATTGCTTTGGTCCCTAAAACTTATCCCCCTTTGGCATCAACCACCGAAAAGGAAGACATTAAAAGCATGTAGGAAGTAAATAAAAGCTTGCCCTCATATCAGATGATACCATTTGAAGGATACTAAATTAAACCACATGAATGATACCAGTTGAAAGGATTACTCCCCCTAAACGAGTGTTCTCCTTTAGAAAGAAATTTCTCCCCCTTTTTAGAGATGAAGAAATACTCCCCCTAACAGAGATTCTCTACTAGGAAAAAGCAAGTGAGAATTAGAGGTGCAAGACATGATTTGAAAAGACTAACTTCCCTTATGCATAGGTAACAAAATATGAGTTAAGTACTTATGCATTTTTAGCAACATGGAAGCATATGATATGAAATATAGTCTAATCAAATGTTTGGAGAAGACATGTAAATGATACTTAATGCAGTCTCAAAAGATACCAATTGAAAGTCAATGGCGAGCTTGAGAGACATGAGAGTTCTTAGAGATTTTGCAGTGGAAGATTGTTGTCTTTCTCCGGGGACCTTATTTTCCTTACAATGAGACTATCACATGAAATAAACTTAAAAAGGTGTTAGTCTCAAAGTGTTAGATTATAGAGTAACCTCCCCCTAAAAGTGTGCATACAAGTTTTGAATACTTGTAGGAGACATGCACTTTGATTTGATATCAAGAGGGGCAAATTATCCATAATCCAAACTTTGGCACATATAAGTTAAATGATACAACTTGTAGAAATCAAAGTTTTCAATTTGTGCATCATTTACTATGGAGTGATATAAAAGCTATGTGTCGTGCTTTAACTAAACACTTTAAACCATGTAGGTTTGCTTAAGTATATGAATTGAAAACAAGCAATCCTACCATATGATTTACCTAGTATGCATGATTTTAAACAAGAGTAAATAGCAAGTTTAATACTAGGCAAGAAAGGTAAACTAGATACAAAGTAAATAGATACGCATATCTAAAAACAAGAGATACAATAAATCTAGTTACCTTAGTCATGGGTGGGAAATTTGGGTCCAAAGTTTTCACTAACCCACTTGGCAATAAACTTGATCCAATATGATGTATCCCATGATATACATCCCAACTTTGCCAAGTCTCCAAATTTCCCGTAGACCTTCGGTCCACTCACTTCCCTTTTGGGATCCAAACCTTCTTGGTGCCTTTCATGGTTGAAATTATTTCCTTTGGCACCCAGATGCGTTTGGCCCCCTTTCCTTTGTTGGCTTGCTTGTTGGCCTTGATTGCTATCACCTTTCCATTCTTTTTCTTCTTGATCAAATAGGGTGTAGCATCCTTTTTGTTCACCTTTTTGATGTAGGTGTTGGAGATTTTGCTTGTTGGCTTTTGCTTGAGCTTTTGCCTTTTATCCCCGGTCATCGCCTTGCATTGGAAAGACATGTGGCCTTCCATGTGGCATAGCCTACAAATCACAGTTTCTCCCTCTACAGGCTTGTTCACTCCCGCAGTGGTGTTATCCTGTGGAGGTCGGATTTGTTTGGCTTTGCCTTTCTTGTCATACAAAGCCTTGCCAAGGCGAGCCACTTCTTGCTTTAATTGTTCATTTTCCTTTGCAACCTCATCCGAACATGTCTCTACAACAATATTCTCAACAACGACTTGGTTGCAGGGGTTAGAATCATCAATTAAATCAAAGCAGGAAGTAGAAGCATCTTTCTTAATTATTTTAGGTATTTCAGCTAAAGATGCTGCTGGGGTGCTAACAATGTTTTATAGCTTAGTAGTTAGCTCATTATTGTGTATGCTAAGAATTTCCATTTTCTCTAGCAAATTTTCAATAGCTTCTTGGGAGCTAGCTAACTTAGCCTTAAGTTTTTCATTCTTCTTAATAAGGCCATCATTGGTAGCAGTGGATGAAGCACTAGACTCTGATAGCTCAATTTTAGTTGATAGCTCACTATTTAAGTTTGCAAAAGTTTCAAATTTTTCTAGCAAACCTTTGTAATCATTTTGAGAGCTAATCAACTTATTTTTTAAAGTTTTAAGTTGAGCTTTTTGCTTAGTGCAAACATCCTGGAAAAAATTAACGGCTTCCGCAAGCTCATCTAGAGAGGCCTTTCCCTCACCTTCATCATCACTACTACTACTTTCATCACTAGAGGATGGAATGCTTTTGTTACCTCTTGCCATAAGACATTTGTGTGATGACCGTGATGATCGTGACGAGGACCGGTGGGTGCGCGTCCTTGGAGGTTCATCTTCACTTGAAGAATCATCTCAAGTTTTAACACTTGTTAGCGCCTTGCCTTTGCTCCTCTCCTTTTTGGGTTTGGCCATATTTGGACAGTTGTCCCTGAAGTGGCCCTTCTCCCCACATGCGAAGCATCCTCTCATCCTTTGCTTTTTCCTGTCAATGTTAAAGAGAAGATCCTCGACCTGCAGGGGCACACCCATTAGATTAATCTTGCGGATCATCCTCATTACCTTTCCGATGCGTCGGATTGTTTCTTCGTCCTCGGAGGATGATGTGCATAGTTGATTATCTTTATCATCATCACTTTCTTCTTCTTCCTCTTCTTCACTTGAGGAACTTGGAGTGGGAGCCTTCTTTTTGTCCTTCCTTTCATCACATGCAAAAGCATATGGCCTTGAGGAAGTTGGCTCCTCTCCCCGACTCATTTTTCGCGACATCTCAAAGGCCGCGATTTTCCCAATCACAATGGTCGGGGTCATGTTGCTCAAGTCCTCCATGTTGTGAAGGATGGTGATGATGCTCCCATATCTTTGTTGTGGTAGTAGGGAGATAATCTTCCTCACAATGTTTGCATCACCTAGCTTATTAATGCCAATCGAATTGAGCTCATTGATAATTAGATTCAAACGAGAATACATGTCTCTAACAAGCTCGTCATCTTTCATAGCAAAAGAATTATACTCATTTAAGACTAGGCAATGTTTTTGCTCACGGACATTGGATGTGCCGTCATGGAGCTCATGCAATTTTAGCCAAATCTCATTAGCAGTTTTCAAGGTAAATACTTGATTAAAAATATCCATGCTAAGAGATTCATACAAGCAATTTTTGGCTCTAGCATTTAAATGAATTTCTTTTTCCTCACTCGTGGTGGGTTTCTCGGGATTCTTGAGGGGTTTCATCCCGTCACGAGTGACTCTCCAAACACCTAGATCAATGGCCTCTAGGTAACAAGCCATTCTAGCACTATAATAGGGAAAGTTAGTGCCGTCGAAGTGTGGTGGCCTATGGGTATCCATCCCTTACTCTAAAAAGTGTCGGCTCTTTTAGCGGTGAAGCTAAAGCGTTTCAAATGAGCCAAACCGGGTTCTGATACCACTTGTAGGAAACGGGTGACGCCTAAGAGGGGGGTGAATTAGGACTTCTAAAACTTTTACTAAACTAGGCCACAATTAAATCCCTAGAGCAAAACCTATGCAAATAAACAAACTAGAGAGTGCAATCTAGATTTTGTCTAAGTGTTGCTATCTCTACCGCAAAGGCTAAGTTTAAATCTACACTAGATAAGTATGAATACAAGATTGAAACTTAAATGCTTAATATAAATGCGGAAGCTTAAAGAGCAAAGTAGAGAAGCAAACTCTCGTGGATGACGCCGGTATTTTTACCGAGGTATCCGGAACCGCGCAAGGTCCCGACTAATCCTTGTTGGTGCCCCTACGCAAAGGAAAGCCCACGCGAGGGCCAAGCACCACGGTCGAGTAACTCCGTAGAGAGCCGCGGGCCTTCTCCACGCGTAAGTGGTGCTCCGCTTCCGGCTCCTCTCGGACGCTCCCCGCCGTCTCCACTATCGAGCTTCCGGCCGAAACGCCGTGGGCCTTGTTTCCTCCGGTACATGGTGGCGGTCGTGACACAAACGCGGTTGTCACGGTCTCGCAAGACTCTCGCCCCACTCGGTACAATTACAACGGCTCGCGCAAGAGCCGAGGGGTTGTGTGGTTTTTCTAAACTCACTCAACTAACTAGGATTCACCTAGAGCAAGCGCTAAAGCGGTCTAACTAACCTAAGCACTTCGCAAAGCACCTACGCTAATCACCGAGTGATTCTATTAAGCACTTGGGTGTTTGAGCTCTTGGAAATATGCACTATGTGCCTTGGTATGTTGCTTGGGCTCTCACACTTGAGAATGGCCGGTTGGGGTGGTATTTATAGCCTCCAATCCCCAAACTAGCCGTTGGACAGAAAGCAGCAACTTTCTGTCGTCGGGTGCACCGAACAGTCCGGTGCACCACCGGACAGCCACTGTGCAGTGTCCGGTGCACGCCACGTCAGCCGACCGTTGGCGCCTATAGCAGTCGACCGTTGGATCCGACCGTTGCCGTCTGTCCGGTGCACGTCGGACAGTCCGGTGCCGACTGTCCGGTGCCCCACCGGACAGACCGATGCTACAGCAGAGAGCGCCTGTCTGTGGGCCTCTCTGCGCAGACTGTCCGGTGCACACCGGACAGCAGTGTCCGGTGCGCCACCAGGCGCTGGCTGACAGCCCTCTTCTCAGATTTCTTCACTGATTTCTTCGGGCTACTTTTGTTCTTGAGTCTTGGACTTCTATGCATCTTTTTATGTCTTCTTTTGAGGTGTTGCATCCTCATCGCCTAGGTCCAATCCTCATCGCATCCCGTGAACTACAATTATAAACACTAGCAAATGTGTTAGTCCACAGGTTGTGTTAATCATCAAACACCAAAACTCAATTAGCCAAATGGTCGGGGTCCATTTTCCTTACATAGCGGAATCCTAAAAGCGACAAGAGAGACCTTGAACGGCAAGGCCGACCGAGTCGAGGGACTCCTACGCTTCCAGGATACGGATACTGTTGGGGGCCTTCGTCCTCCGAAGGTCCTCAAAAACATGATTTCACAATGTTTTCCAAGTGGATTATATGAACAGGTATTTTCGGATTCAGAATTATGGATATGGAGCACGACCAGGACGAAGCCTGAACCAGACGAAGGTCGAGGGCAGCCGAAGCTGTGCGCAGGGAAGCTTCGGCGCGATGGCATAAGGGGGAACCGACTTAAAGATGAAAAGACTTCGGGGGCCTCGACAGATTTCCATAAACCGTTAACAAATGTAATGGACATGGATGTAATTTTACGTGGGCTGCGTCCCGCGTCTATAAATAGATGAACAGTACTCCCGTACTGTTCACGCTGACTTGGCATTGGCTTTTGCGTCACGTTTGTACTTCTACCTTCTCTCAGGACCGAAGGTACATTTGTAGTTTGAAATCATTTCTATTTCTCCATGTTAATAAAATAGAAATGACCCTATGTTGATATTTATATTTCACGCTTTATATGAATCCTTCGGCATTATTTATTATATTTACGAAGGTATGCCTCTTGTGACCTTCGTCCTAAAGCATTACTTCCCGAAGGGGCGTAATGTTTCGAAGGACGAAGGACCTTAATGTTTAACATCTTCTATGTTGCCTTGTTCTTAACTCTTAGCATTTGAGAACAAGTCCCCAACATTGGCGCCCACCTCCGGTGAACTCACTTCCACTTCGAGTTTTTGTGAACACCTTCGGAAGCTATAGACCTTCGCTATGGCGCCGAAGAAAGCTTCAGCGACTGGGGCAGGAGCACTACAACCGTTGGACCACAACCAGGAGACCGTCTCTCTTCGGGAGGCCCGAAGCCAGAAGAGAAAAGCCGTCAGCCCGACGCTTGAGGAAGAAGAGCTAGACCAAGAAATCAGAGAGATGGAGATGCTACATCAACAAGTGCAGAGGAAAAAGGAGAAAATGGCCCGCCTAGCTGAGTTGCAAAGGCAAATAGACGAAGCCTCTGAGGAGGTTTGCCATCTCACTCACGATGAGCAGAACAGAAGGCCTCATCAGAAAGACCTTCATCAGGAGGGCTTCGTCAACGAAGATGACTGGTATGATAATTTCCATCAGGGAAATTTTGTTTTCGATGATGCTTCTCCTCTGTCTGCTGAGCTGCAGGCTACACCTTGGCCTCCATCCTATAAGCCACCCCAGCTTCCCATGTTTGACGGCCACTCCGACCCGAAGCAATTCTTGATGAGCTACGAAGCAACAGTGTCTTCGTACGGGGGCAATGCTGCAGTCATGGCGAAGTCTTTCGTTATGGCCGTCAGGAATGTTGCTCAGACTTGGTATTCCTCTCTTCGGCCAGGAACAATCACTTCATGGCAGAAGCTGAAGGATATGTTACTGACCAGCTTTCAAGGATTTCAAACGAAGCCGGTCACAGCTCAAGCCCTTTTCCAGTGTATTCAGGATCACGAAGAATACCTTCAGGCGTATGTTCGAAGGTTCTTACGATTGAGGGCGCAGGCACCAACGGTGCCCAATGAAATCGTTATCGAAGCCATGATCAAGGGGCTTCGTCCTGGACCTGCAGCTCAATACTTTGCTCGGAAGCCTCCTCAGACCCTGGAGAAATTGCTCCAAAAAATGGATGAGTACATTCGTGCTGACAATGACTTTCGCCAAAGAAGGGAGGAGGCCTTCAGATTTTCTGAAATGACCAGGGGCTTCGGAGGAAGATACTACCCGAGGCATGTTCGTTCCATCCACAACACTCAGAATGATGACAAGGGGAATCAGCAAAACAGGCCGCAGTGCTCCTCACAGGCTTCGGGGCAACAACAAACCTCTTTCCGGCCACCAGCTCCAAGAGGCAGAGGCGCCAGGGGCTTCGGCGGAAGATTCGGAGATCAGCCAAGGAGACTGTTTTGCTTGTTCTGTGGAGAAGGCAAGGGCCATACCACTAGGACGTGCCATGTTACAATCCAGAAGCAAAAGGAAATAGCCGAAGCTGCATCTCAACAAGCTCAGCCGAAGCAGGTCATGCATACTGCTTCGTATCATCCGCCTTATATCCCACAATACATAGACAACCACCCTGCAGCTTCTGTAGCTTCGGCAAGTCAACCTCAAGCTTCCTGGCAGCAGCTTCCGCTTCCACCTCCATTGCAGCAAGGTCAACAGCCAGAAGGGAGTCAATACGCTCCACATCAGAGGGACTTTAGAGAACAGTCCGAAGCTCGCACAGTCAACAGCACTGTGCCAGAGTCGAAGCACATTTATTGACATATCCTACCTTTGATAGCAGTCTTTTCTATTCAGTTTTATTTTCTGTGAAGCAAAAAACATTGATAGTTTTCATGTAATAATTCCGTTGTTTCTTACGAGGAAAATCTATTTGCTCCACAAGCCTAAGTTGCTGAAGCCTAAAACTTTTTCCGTTACCAAGGAGGACCTTCGGATCAAAAATCCTTCGGAGTAGCAGAAAGTCGTTCTAAGGAACGCAGAGTAAGTTTATGAAGTCACAAAAAGCCGTTCCAAAGGGAGCGCAGCGTAAGTTTTCTGCTCAGAAGTCGTTCCTAAAGGAATGCAGAGCCTACAGCGAAAAGTCAACGCTGATACCGCCTAAGTAAAAGGCGAAGAAGCTCCTAAGGGAGGCTTACAGCGAAAAGTCAACGCTGATACCGCCTAAGTAAAAGGCGAAGAAGCTCCTAAGGGAGGCTTACAGCGAAAAGTCAACGCTGAAACCGTCTAAGTAAAAGACGAAGAAGCTCCAAAGACGTTCCTAAGGGAATGCAGAGTTTACGAATATATTTTATGTGTATCTTCGGAACAAATGACACATGCATAACATAACATCATCACATCATTTTGCATAGCATAAGCATCATACATCATATTGCATTTGGCAAGAGAAGGGGATACTCTCAACCTTCGAAAGGATGCTTTGAGAAAGTGACATCGAAATTGTATAGCTTCGGAATACAGTTTCGAAGATTATTTTTACGAAACATGGGCGAATTTTGTCAAATCAATATCAAAGTTGTATAGCTTCGGAATATAGCTTCGGAGAATGTTTTCACGAAGCATGGATATCATTCATCAGAGTAATTTTAACGAAGAATGTCTTCTTCACGAAGCATGAAAAGAAGGGAAGGTGTTTTTTCGCCGAAGGCTCAAAAATGGTATGTATTTAAAGTTTCATGCATCGTAAAGAATTCAATAATGAAAAGAAACTTGTATATTACATTCAAACGTACAAAGTGTTGCATAGATTACACTTTAAATGTTTTTTCCAAATAGTATCTAATCTTCTCTTAATACTGCTTCGGCGGCTTCATTCAGAAGTTGGTCAACAACCTTGTCCATGATAGTTTCGGCCATCTGTTTAATTTCTTCATCCCCTTTTGTGTGGGGGTCGGCAGTTGGTTCAACAGTTTCTGAGCGAAGAGAACACTTCTTCATTACTTTTACAAATCGCGAGCAAAGTTTAAAATGAAAATTACAACGCAACAAGAACGACTAATTGGTACCTAATTGTCTTTTGGGCTCCGTACTCCTTTCGGCAGCTTCTGCTACTTTTCTAGCATCATGAATGCCTTTTTCGCTTCTTTGGATGATCTCTTGTGCCATTCCTCGGCCGCCGTCGTTCCAGATATCAGTAAAAAATTTGCCACCAACCACGCTTGCTTCGGCCGAGGGGTCCTTGATATCTTCGGAAGATAAGGTAGCTTCGGACTGAGCTAAAAATTTTATATGCCCGCAACCTTTCTTCTCTAAGACAGAAGCAATTCCTCTGGCGCCCGAAAAAGCGCATATGTCGCCACGACTGTTCAGAATCTCTTCGAAGGCCTCTGCTTCGTGGCTAATCCATTCCAGCGGATCTTCGGGATTTCCTCGAGAAAAATTCTCTTCGCTGGAGAAGGCGCCGACGCTAGCAAAGCTGGTTTTAATTTTATTCACACATTCTATAGATTTAACATAGCATTTCCCCTGAGATGTGCGAAGCTCCTTAACTCTTGATTCCAATTTGCTGACCATAAAATCACTAAGTTCTCGTTTCGTTTCCTCAAGCGCGCGCTCCTCTTTAGCTCTAGCCAGCTGTTTTTGAAGATCTTTAATCTCGCGTTTTTGAGCTTCGGTTTGGGCCTTTGAAGCAGCTTCGTCTCTTTTCACTTTATCTATCAGTGTAAGCAGAATTTTATCTTTTTCCAAAGCTTCGTTTCTCAGTTTGATAACTTCGGAGCGTAAATTATTAAACGCAATTTCATAACTTTCATCTTCGGCGCTCTTTTGCGCCCTTAGCGCGTTGCTTAGGATCAGGCCCTATACAAAAAAATTCATATAAGAAAAAAGGAATGAGTTGCGTAAAAAAAAAAATAATAATAATAATAAATAATAATAAGGGGGTTTTGTCAAGCGTTTAATTCTCGTACCTTCAGGCTGTTGTACGCAAGACTGTCTGCGAGATCTTCTTTCGTCATGGCGCTTAATCCAGATTCAAGCTTCGGGAAGCCAATACTCCTGGCCATCTCTCGGCAGACAGATAGCTCTTTGTTGTCAGGCAGGCAGTATAAGAAATCATTTTCATTTGTCCCATTGAATATTACTGCCCCCTTTGGATATTTTAGCTCCTTGGCATAATGGTTAGCTTCATGAGTTTCTTCTTCAGATAGTTTTTTCCCCGAAGCATGTCGTATGATGTAATCACATATGCTGGCAGGCGCTTCGGGGATGGCAGTGTCAGTTTCTTCAACTAAAATTGGTTCTGGTATTTTTATTGCTTCGGCTTCCAAAGTTTGCTCCTTGAAGGGCTCTGAAGGCCCAGCTTCAGCTTCAGCTTGTTGCGTCGGAGCTTCAGAAGAAGCTTCAGCAATTTCAACACTCTTTTTTGGAGTTGTGCTTGAAGACTTAATTGTCTCCAAGACATCTAGTACATTTACCATTCTCTTCCTTTTTGGGGTCACCATTGTACCCTTTTGGATTTTTGCTGCTTCGACATTTGCTACAGGACTCAAAATTTCTGATGCTTTTTCCTTAGTCGGATTTTTCGTTTCTTCCATTTTTTCCGTGGATGGCGCTTCGGCCATCTCTGCAATTTCTGGCAGCAAGGTTGGCTGTTCAGCTTCGGCGGCCGAAGAAGTTTCTCCGGTGAACTCAGGCACCGAAGCTGGTTCAATATGGCGTGATCGGTGTGTGAGGACCTTCAACCTTTTTCCTTTCGGTTCTGGCTCGCTAGGAGCAGTTGCAGCTTCTTCTTTTTCAGAGGTTATGTTTTTCCTTTTTTGCCTTCGGATGGGATAACGATAATCAGGGTAGAAGAACCCGACTGCATCAAACACTCGGTTGAGTCTCTTCTTTTTTCGGCCTCCGAAGGCTGCTGATAGTGCAGTATTTTCAGCCTTCGAATATGCCCCAAGTAATTCATCACATAATGTTTCAATGCTTTTCAGCCAGTCATCATCAGGTTCAATAAATTTATCTGCATATTTGAATGTGTACTTTAATCTGACTAGTCCGCCTTCGTCGGACTCTTTGATGGTTTCCTTCGGCATTTCCCACTTTTCTGCAAGTGGCCATACCCTGAAGGCAATGTGTTCTTGGACCAAGTCCCTTGTCCCAATAAACGAGCAGACTACCCCGAAGGCTCTTTGGCATTCTTCGGCGGCTTCGTCCATTTCGACCTTCGGCCTTCGAAGACCGAAGCGTTGCCAGATTGGGTGCATAATGATACTCTTCACATTCTCTTGAGCTGTTAGATCATTCTTTACATAAAACCATTCAGTCATCCAGGCTCCGGGCCACCTCTTCCGAAAGGTCGGCACAGGGCAGCTTGACCCGGAGCGGGCGCCGAAGCTGTAACACCCAAAGTTGTTGTGGTATTGCTCCTTTCCCCAGGGCTTCGTCTCGTATAATAACTCATGAGTGTTGCAGAAGCTTTTAGCGTTCGGTTCCAAACCTTGGCTCCTCGCAGCCCAGGCAAACACTCCCATTCTTATGATGGCTTCGGGAGTGATTTGATGCAGATAGACTTGAAATGTCTTTAGTACCTCAACAACAAAGTTGCTCAGGGGGAATCGAAGCCCAGCCTTGAGGAAGCTTCGGAAAATCACAACTTCATCTTCTTCGGGGGTGGGAGAAGTTTTTTCCCCGGCATCAGCTCTCACAATAGATATGTCTCGGAAATATCGCCCCCTCATATTATCAATGTGACTCTGCTTGATGGTAGTTTTCCCAAAAACTGTGTGGCTTGGTCGCCACGGTCGATCTTCGGCCTCTTCCCCACCACTTTCCACATCATAGCTGTCGCTGTCATCAGTATCTTCGGACAAACCTTCGAGAATCTCCTTCGTGATTTTCTCTGTATTGGTCTCTGCCATCGCTATCAGGAACCCCAGATTCTTCTCCTCCTCGAGACTTAGCTTCGTCTCAGCAGGGATCTTCAGCTTCGTCTCGGCAGGGATCTTCTTGCCCTCAGACATCTTCGGGAACGCTAAAAAATTGTTCCCGAGGCCGAAGCTTCGAAATCAAAAAGACCAGCAAATCTTAACGAACAAGAGCTAAAAATTTTAGTGGGCCGAAGCAAAAGGCAAGTGTGCGTACCAAATGAGTTCGCGATGTGATCTTATTTATACGCCTAGGGCGTTGAAAATTGAAAGGCCCCGCTTGTCAGTGAATGTTGCTATTCTAGCAAAGGGAAGGTGTTTTTTCGGACCTTCGGCTCAAGGCCTTCGTCCATATCGCAATCTGAATTTATTATTTACAAATTAATATTGCGAGGGGCTACTGTTGGGGGCCTTCGTCCTCCGAAGGTCCTCAAAAACATGATTTCACAATGTTTTCCAAGTGGATTATATGAACAGGTATTTTCGGATTCAGAATTATGGATATGGAGCACGACCAGGACGAAGCCTGAACCAGACGAAGGTCGAGGGCAGCCGAAGCTGTGCGCAGGGAAGCTTCGGCGCGATGGCATAAGGGGGAACCGACTTAAAGATGAAAAGACTTCGGGGGCCTCGACAGATTTCCATAAACCGTTAACAAATGTAATGGACATGGATGTAATTTTACGTGGGCTGCGTCCCGCGTCTATAAATAGATGAACAGTACTCCCGTACTGTTCACGCTGACTTGGCATTGGCTTTTGCGTCACGTTTGTACTTCTACCTTCTCTCAGGACCGAAGGTACATTTGTAGTTTGAAATCATTTCTATTTCTCCATGTTAATAAAATAGAAATGACCCTATGTTGATATTTATATTTCACGCTTTATATGAATCCTTCGGCATTATTTATTATATTTACGAAGGTATGCCTCTTGTGACCTTCGTCCTAAAGCATTACTTCCCGAAGGGGCGTAATGTTTCGAAGGACGAAGGACCTTAATGTTTAACATCTTCTATGTTGCCTTGTTCTTAACTCTTAGCATTTGAGAACAAGTCCCCAACAGATACCTCACTCATCACCTTCCGCGAAAGGTAGCTCACGCTCGGATAAGTGATTCTGCTATCGAACAAGTCCTAACGCTCGGGTAGAAAACGACTTTCGTGCCTTTTGACTATATTGATAACTGGATCCTAAAAACGAGCGAGAGAGACCTTGAACGGCAAGGTCGACCGAGTCGAGGGACTCCTACGCCTCCGGGATATGGATACCTCACTCATCACCTTCCGCAAAAAGTAACTCACGCCCGAATAAGTGATTCTGCTACCGAACAAGTCCTAACGCTCGAAAAGAGAGGAAAGAAAACACAACTTTATACCCTAACACTAAAAATGTTTAGGCCTCAGCGGCCGCAAGAAACATACACATACTTAGAACAAACTGTTCCCCACAGGCTCAGGTGTCGGCAGGGGGAGGAGCAGCACCCTCGGCGTCGTTCCTACCCACGACGGAATCTAGCCCGACCTCGGACGGTGACACAGGCGGAAGGATCTCCACCTCAAAAAAGGAAGCCAACGCCGCGCCTGGGCCCTCGGCAGCCGCATCAAGCCTTTGGACCTCCGCTAGGGTGGCTTCCTCTTCGTCGGGTAAGCAGTAGCCTTCGCTGACCCGCTCCAAATCCACGTCGTAGTGGGA
Source organism: Zea luxurians (assembly GCA_029449295.1). Classification (NCBI taxonomy): domain Eukaryota; kingdom Viridiplantae; phylum Streptophyta; class Magnoliopsida; order Poales; family Poaceae; genus Zea; species Zea luxurians. The sequence continues at coordinate 122,967,180 of JAOPSE010000007.1, read as the reverse complement.
AGCAAGGACGGCGAAGGCCCGCCTAACGCCGTGGTGCAGTGCCCCGCGGAGTCTACTGTGCACGTGGCTGCCCAAGGCCCGCAGGCGACTCTAGGGGGAGCTGCTCGAGGGGACGTCGTCGAGGCCAAAGGTCTAGCAGAAAGCCGAGATGGCCTCGGACATGGCCATGCGGTCGGCCTCTTTCAGCTCAGCCGCCTGGGTAAGCGCCTTGCAGTTCTTGACGGACTCGTCAAGAGCCACCTCGAACCCTGAAGACAGCCGGGCGATATCCTTCAGACACAAGGAAAAGGATGAAGCTAAAACAAACTCGCAAAGCAGGCAAAACATACCTTCGGCCAGGGCACGCTGCTGTGAGGCCATGGCATGGGCAGATCGGGCAGACCCGACGGCCACGGCCAGGCCCTCCGCAAGGGTCCCGGCCCGAGCGGTCGCCTCGAGGTTTAGAAGGGGAGAGCCCCCTCTGCGTCAAAATTTTCCTCGGAAAAGTTTTTCTACCAAAACGACTTTTGTGCCTTTCGACTATATCGATAGCGGAATCCTAAAAACGACAAGAGAGACCTTGAACGACAAGGCCGACCGAGCCAAGGGACTCCTACGCCTCCAGGATATGGATACCTTACTCATCACCTTCCGCGAAAGGTAGCTCACGCTCGGATAAGTGATTCTGCTACCGACGAACAAGTCTTAATACTCGAAATAAGAGGAAAGAAGCACGACTTTATACTCAAATACCCAAATGTTTAGGCCTCAGCAGCCACAGAAAACAAAACACACATACTTGGGATAACTATGCTACATAGACTTAGACGTCGGCAGCGCCCTCGGCGGTTTTCCCGACCTACGGCAGATGTCCAGCTCCATTCTCGCAGGAATGAACTACCTCCACACCGGAAGGGCTGCAAGATAACAAACTCCAAGCGGCTCACCGGCGACCACTGCACCAGCAGCGACAACGACCTCCGCCTCGGGTGGCTAGACAGTAGCAGCGATTGCCCCAGGGCAAACGCTACTGTGAAAAGGCCCTCGCCCCCGTCCCCACATGGGGGGCGAGGACATGCCATTAAAGCCAAAGAGCCGGAGGTCCGGGTCCAGGTGGCACTGATGGTCTCATCGGCAGAGGCAACCACCTCTGCGGTGGGAAGCCTCACCTATAGCGGCCACCACCTCAGCACCAACGACAGCGGCCACCTGCGCACCAATGCCACACCGGCGAATGGTGGCTGCCCCAGCATGCACAAGGAGGTCCTCGCTCCTGTCCTCGCTACGGGAGTGAGGACAAGACCATCCAGGGACGCGGACACCGCCTCTGTGGCATACGACGTCTTGTATGACCCCCCGGTGTGGCCGGCGGCACGGGACGGGCCGTGGACGTGGCTGACCTGCGCACGGCGCGACCGTCGCCCATCCGGTGGATGGACAGCCACACCCCGACCAGGCAGCAGGTGGCAGTTCGCCTCCTCCGCAAGGCTGGCGAACACCCTTCTCCCCCGAGTGCTGGAGGAAGAAGCGGGTCGCCAGCCCATGCGGAAGGCAGGACCCCAACTCGGCTTGCCCTCGCCCCCAGCACGGATGATGAACATCCTTGAAGCTGAGGGCAGGGGGGAGGCCACAGCCCGGCTCGCTCTTCTCCGCCATAAGGCTGGTGGTCATCATTCTGGGTGACCACTGGCGGGGAACTGCAGCCGGGCTGCATGATGAAAATCCTTGAAGCCGAGCGATGACTAACGAGCGCCAACCCCCACGAGGTCGTGCTCCTCCAACAGCAGCAAGAAGAAGGCAACACCGGTGCACCCCATCTGGAGGCCCGGAAGATGGAAAGACGCGATGAATGCGGGAAGAGCAAAGGCATGGCTACTACTCGGGAGGTCGATCCCTTTTTAAAGGCAGATCTCCCCACTCGTGCCCCAAGGCATCACGGGCAAAGTCTCCCCCGACGTGCTCCAGGGTTCTCGCCCTACAACACGGGGGCTAGGTCCCACATGTCATACAAACTGACCCGAAACACGAAGCTGGCGAACCACCGCACACGAAGCACGCAACCACCCCGCGGTTAAGCGCTCTCTCATCCTCGCCGAAACCAGCGGTCGAAAAGGCGGGCTGCCACGCGAGAAGCATGCAACCGCACCACGGTTGTGCACCCTTTCGGCTTCATTGCAACTGGCAGTCCAACATGGAGGCCTGGGCCCACATGTCATGTAACCGACACACCGGTTACCGCGTGCAAAGAAATCGCACCGCCACTTGCGCCAATGTCGCGTCTTCTCGGGACTACAGAACCAGTGCAGCGACTCGAGGCAGCCTCGTGCATGACCCAACAGTGCCAATCAAGTGCAAAGGTCACGGGTACCACCTACAGGCTCACATTCTCCCCTGATGCGGCAGGGGAGCCCTCTCCTACGGCATAAAGACGACGCACTCATGTTCCATTCCTCGAACGACTCACGCACGCGCAACAGATACCCCATGCGTCGCCCGTCCTGTCGCACTAACTCCCTGGCAGGACACACGTCTCCTCTAGCAGGCGGGCGGCGCCGTTTCGCCTCCGTCATGATGACTGCCTCAAAAAAGGTGCGCCACACTGTTTCGAAATATCTCCTTTCTTCCTTTCCTCTCTCTTTCTCTCTCCATAGGGATCAGGAAAAGGGACATTTTGAAGGAGCCCTTCGCAGCGAAGGAAACGGGCCCCAAGCCCTCCTACTGATCAGGGGTTCGAAGGTTGCGCCCCGCAGGGTTCGGCGACCGCCCCAAAGCACTTGGGCTCCTAGCCCTTTACTGATCAGGGGTTCGAAGGCTGGCCCCTGGAGGGATTCGACAGCCGCCCCAGAGCATGCAGAGTCAGGGATAACCCTGGGTACGTCCGTTACATGGCCAAGGCTCGGGCTACGCTCCCGAGGTACCCTAGGACATTTTCGAGACCAGCGGGAATGATTTTGTAATGGAATCCCACCGGAGGGAGGCACCGAGCCCTCGGACCCTATCAAATGGGTCCAGGTCCAGCAAATCACCTGCAGGTACTTTTGGAGCGCGCCTCTGGGCCACTAGCCGACCCTTATCGAACGGGGCTCAGGCGTCCACTCGGATTACCCGTTAGCAACTCACTGGAAACGTCGTGTTCGGTGCCCATCAAGGGTAACACAGCGCCTTCCCCCTCCTCCTTGCGAAAAGGCGACGAAGGGGCGTACAATAAAAAGCCGAGACAGTCCTCGATCGTCCTCTCGCTCCGTGCAGAGGCTCGGAGGCTGCTCTCGCACCAGGCTACAACCAAATTGCTGACCATGTCAACCAACCAGCTTAAAAACTCGGAGCCTGACCATGCACCCGGTCTGCGGCCAGGCCGCATGAGGGAACAATAAGGCCGAACGAGGAATCACAAGAAAAATTAAGACCTCAGAGGAGTCAAACCACTCCTCCGAGGCCTCGGTGGCTACACCCGACGGGTGCGCTCGCGCGCACCCATCGGAACAAAATATGACTGAGAAAGGCTAGTCCCCTTGCAGAAAATCCGGCAGAACCTCCAAGCGAGTGTCTACACTCCCTTTAAGGCTCGGGGGCTACTGTCGGGTACCGTAATTAGGGGTACCCCCAATACTCCTAAGCATAGCTGGAAAACATCTTCAAAACAGACCGTAAAGGCTGGTAAGCACAGCGCAAAGTTAAAGCCTCATCTGCTAAGGGACGCGATCTCGTCTCGCCCGAGCCCGGCCTCGGGCAAGAACAGTGGTTCCGGACGGATTCACGCCTCGCCCGAGGGCCTCCTCAGGCAGCAAGCGCACCCCCGGCTCGCCCGAGGCTAAGCTCGGGCAAACTTTGTCGCATAGCAACCTCGGCCAAATCGCCTTACCGCCGACCGTATTGCATGCGCATTTAATGCAGGGATCACCTGACACCTTATCCTGACACGCGCGCCTCAGTTGGTAAGGTCGAAATGACCGCGGTCACTTCGCCCCTTTACTGATCGTTCTGACAGGAAAACAACACTGTTTACCCCGTTCCGACTACTGTGCCAACCACCTGGGTAAGACTAACAACAGTGAGTCACGGCCTCTCCCGAGTTCAGCCTCGGGCGCAACAGGGAGCTCCGCCTCGCCCAACCCCAGGCCTCGGCCTTCGCCTCGGCCTCGGGAGAAGGTCTCCGCCTCGCCCGACCCCGATCTCGGCCTCAGCCTCGGCCTCGGGAGAAGGTCTCCACCTCACCCGACCCCGACCCCGACCCCGACCTCGACCTCAGCCTCGGCCTCGGGAGAAGTCACCGCCTCGCCCGACCTCGGCCTCGGACCAACTACGCTACAGGGGACACATCATTATCCTACCTCTAGCTAGCTGCCTTAGGCTACGAAGGAACAAGACCGGTGTCACATCTAGATTACTCCGGCAACAGGTAATGATGGTTCCCTGCATGCGTCCATGACGTCAATTATTCTCAAGCTCTCTACGAAGGCAAAGGAACGTCAGCAGGACCCAGGGCCATACCGCCAGCTACGCTTCTACAGGGCTCAAGCATTTCTCCACCGGCCACGTTAGCACATGGCTACACCTCCGTATGTACAGCTAGACCATCCCCTTGTATCTATAAAAGGGGATGCCCAGGGCCTTCTCAGAGGGGGGGGGACGGGCGGTAAGAACGACGGAGACGGACTCACTCAAACATCGAACTCCACTCCGCAATACTAGACTTCTCAAGAGACCTAGGACCGGTTCCCTCTCTCACGAAGCTTGTAGCCCCTACTGCAAGCACCCCGGTGTAAGATAATATAAGCCTCATCCCTCCTCTTGTGTTCCATCTTGCATCAACCCATCTGGGCAGGGACACGCGGCCAAAATTCACTAGTCGGTCCGGTTGAGGGTCCCCCGGGTCCGAAACGCCGACACTAGTATTGTAGGTACAGTACACCTCCCCCAAGAGGGCAAACCAATCTCGGTAGAGAGAGTACTGCACCTCGAGCCCCATTGACGACCCGCAGGCTAGGCAAATTATACCTCATATTCCTTTAGTTAATTAGATAAGAGCGTCCCATACCACCCTCATAGCTGCAGCGTTTTCACGTGCTGTCACTCAACGAACCGGTTCTTGTAGAGGAGTACTTGGGACACAAATCGAGTCTCCTTGATATCACAAGTTCATGATCATATCCAAAACATAAGTATCATATCATAATCAATCTTATCATGTTCATTGATTAGGTTTAAGCACTAGCATAAATCTAATCATCACAACCCAACCCAAAAGGTAAACAAGGATAGAGTAAATATAAAGCTAGTCAATCCTTAGGTTGAATCATGTTGTGCAGGAATGTAAGTTTTCATGTGAAGTAGAATATAAATATGCCAGAGGATACTTGCCTTCATTAAACGAGTGCTCAAGGTCTTCTCCTGCAGCTCCTTTGGAAACCACAATCTGCTCATTGTCTATGCGACGCAAACAGTCACACTTGAAAAGAAAAAAAATACACTATATAAAGAACAAGATCATTAAAACATGTAACACAAAAATAGATCTCGCTTTATGGTCACACGAGAAAAAGAACGCAAAAATCAGAGTTACGGTCGAAAAGATACATCTTTCGAAAGATTTACGTGATTAAACACGTATTTTTTGATAAACTATAAAAGTAATATAGAGTAACATGCACTACGAATAGCCGGGTAGCCTTAAAGCAAGTATAATAAGATGATATAGGCGGACTGTAAGAGATGCCACATCAGATTTGTGCTGATGTGGAAGAAAGAGAAATGTAGAGAAAATGAAAGTTGGCTGCTCACTAGTAGACAACTAAAAAGTAGGCTCCTCACGGACTCCAAGACAACTTGTGAGAGGAAGAGATGAGCTAAGTATTAAATGTACAACCTGCGTTGTTGGCACTTGCTAACTCGTGGTCAGCCAAGTTCAAACGGTGGGAGAATGGGAAACGGTTTGATGCCAATAAACGCAATGTATTAGGGCAACAATGTTTTTCTCCGCCCCTGCAATGGTACAGTATGTGGGTATTTATAGGTAACAGAGGGTCGACCCTGCCCCGACAAAGACGATTACACCTTTAGTTATCTACGTTATCCCCGGAATATTTCCCCTTGGGGGTTGTGGCGGGTCATTACAGCGTAATCAATTACAAACATGGGTTGACCCTCTACCAGTCCTGCCTGCCTGGCGGCCTACGATCGGGATCCTATAACATGGGCTGACTATACACGACCCCCTATTACAATGTGGTAGATTACAATGCATGGTCTTCGCAGTCCTGATTGTTCAGTCTCCGAAGTCCTTGATGGTCTTCGCCTTGGTCTGTCCGGGCGAAGGTAACACCTGAGTCTTTGCACGTGCGTTCTCCCTATGCACTTCGTAGTGTGGCTCAATCTTCAGTACTTTGAGGTCTCGAGTCTTGAATCCTCTGGCACTAGCCTGGGGGCGTTACGCCTTCACCCCAACATGCGTTATTGTATGAATAGATTTTTAATTAGATATATATAACATGTTAATATCATAAATCCCGTTGGGGGTTATATTATTAAGACTCTGTTTGGTAGGGCTCTTCCTCTAGCACCTTCAGCTCTGGCTCTAGTTCCTCGAAGAAAACAACTCATTCCTTATTATCAGGAAGAACTTTAGAAAGAACATCCTATTTGGTTGAAATATAACTTCTTCTGTAGCTTTTCCTATGATTTAGCATCGATGAAGATAAAAAATATGAGAGATAAGCCAATAGAAGCTCATTTTTCTGGCTCCCAGCTCCTACTAGTTTTTTAAGGAGCTACTCACTCTTTTTTAGTAAGAGCTCATTAAAAAGTCTCTCATCTGATAGATTTTTTCAAAAAACCATTGAAGGCCTAGCTCTACTAGAGAGGGCCTAAACTTGTTCCTACACGTTTGGACGATTGTAGGCCCAACCTGGGAGGCCACGCCTCGCTCAGCAGTCGCTCCACGCGTCTCTGACCGGCTGGCCCCCACTCCCCCACTTCGACCCGGGGGCGCCCTCTCTCTGTCTCTGGAACCCTTCCAGCCTTCTCGTTCCTGGAACCCAGACCTCAACCCTTCCGCCCCCGACCATCGACCCCCGAAGGACCTGTCGGTGTCCAGATTTCCAGAAGCATCCTCCACCCAGCCCCCGGCGATCGCGCGGAACCTGGCGGCTGGGGACGCGGGAGAGGGAGAAGCGGCGAGGGCTAGCTGGAGATGGACACGGCGGAGAAGATGCGGTGGCCCTTCTCTGACGGCAGCGTCACCGATATCCTGGACGCCCGCAGCCTCCACGGCTCCCCCGTAAGGCCCCGTGGAGCAGCAAACCCCTGGGATTTCTCCTAGCGCTTTAGGCGGCATTTATGCTTTGCTTTGGATCGAATTAGTCGATTCGTAAGGGTTCGTGTCGGCGAATCGATGAGTCATAAGTGATTGGCGGGGGCGGTTTTGGATGAGTTAGTGGGTGCTGGGTTGCATTTCCGGATCGTTACTTTTGATTAGGTTGAAACTCAGAAGGGTTTGTGGACATGGAGGAGCCAGCTGCTGTTCGATGCGCAGCCTGATACCAGTAATTGGATTAGAATAGCGGTTCGCTATATACCGTATCTGTCTTTAGAAATTAATTAATATCGGGCCACTTCTGAAATGGTGCAGTATCAAGTTGACTTCAGAATTCTTGCTCTTTATGTGGTGCAAACCTGAAACAACCTGCTGAATGTTCAAGGTGAAAGTGAAACAATACAAAAGAACACAGATTGATCTATTCTTGGTGGTGGTGAGATCTTTAGGTAATGGTGAAATGATATGGCCTTTTGTACTATATGTGTGTGTGTAAATGGAGAAATGGATTAATCGAGTGATGTTATTTCTCACAAAAATGTACTTAATGTTTTGTGTGCAGAGTGTGCATACTGGTCCTTACCACCAAGGGCTTGTTCGTTTTGGTGATAATCCACATGTATTGGGTGGGATTGAGCCGGTTTAAATCCATAACAAGTCAAAATCCACTCCAATCCCACCCAATACACTCCAATACACATGTAATATCAATAACCGAACAAGGCCTAATATGTGGCATGCTCTTCGCAGTAGCTCTTTTCTTCTCAACTTACATATGTATGGTGACTTATGGACCAGTTATAAATACATGGGCAGCAGCAGCAACAACAACAACAACAACAACAACAACAACAACAAAGCCTTTTATTCCAAGCAAGTTGGGGTAGGCTAGAGTTAAAAACCCAATAGAAACCATAATCAAGGTTCGGGCACATGGATATCTGTTTTCCATGCATTTCTATACAAGGCTAAATATTTGGGCATGGACCATCCTTTCAAGTCCCCTTTTACTTTTTCTTCCTATGTCAATTTCGGTCTTCATCTTCCTCTCTTCTCATTGCTACCGTGCCTTAGGATCCCATTATGCATTGGCACCTCTGGAGGCCTCCGTTGGATATGTCCAAACCATTTCAACCGATGTTGGACAAGCTTTTCTTCAATTGGTGCTACCCTAGCCTATCACACATATAATCATTCCGGACTCAGTAATTATTTATTTATTCATGAAACTATATTCAGGAATAAAAGAAGGCAGCAAACATCATATAAGCCTTTGAAGAAATTGATCCACCACATGAAACATGTCATTTGTGTTAGAAAGAGCAATGAAAAGGAACGCCAATGCCCCCAAGGCCCCAACTATCCACATTCTTGTTTGCTTAGTTACCAGGCAAAGAGGTCTGGTCCAGCATCACCATCAACTGAAGCATTCACGATGGCTCCTCTTTCTTGGAATTTGATTTTATATAGTTCAGCAACTGCTTTCCTGGCAGCATTACTTGGTTAGGTATTACTCTCTCCGTTCCAAATTATAAGTTGTTCTGGCTTTTCTATATACATAGCTTTTGCTATGTACGTAGACATACACTATGTATATATGCATACCTTTTACTTATGTACCTTGAAAAGCCATGATGGCTTATAATCTAGAACAGAGGGAGCATATCTTGAATTATCAAGACACTTAATTAGTTATTGTATCTTTTGTACTTTTCTTCTTTGCTCTTGCATTTTGTAATTGTGCATGTCTTGGTTATGGTTTAAGCCAAAGTATTGCACTTAATATTTTATCCTATGCAGGACATTAAGAAAAAAGTACAGTTTCATTCTTCTCTAGTGCAAAAGCTTGCTTTGGAAAAGGAGATGGAGGTATCTAAGTAACATTTTCATTCATTGTCTTACCATGTGCATTAATATATGTTGGCAATCTTATGTTGGCGTGCTGGAATTTATGTGGGCTGTTGAGTAAAAAGCTGAAGTTTCTTTTGCTTTGCTTGCTTTTCATATGTACTTTCTTTTGTGTTTTTGAACAGGGTCATGTTGGTTGCGTGAATGCTATCGCGTGGAACTCAAGTGGGTCGCTTCTTGTATCAGGATCAGATGACACTAGAGTAAGTTTCTAAAGCCTAGATTGGTTAGCAAACATGATTTTTTCATGATCATTTTGGTTTATTTGGGTTCTCACTTCTCTTTCTGAATTATAGTCCCTGGAAGTTGCTTTGAGAGATTTATGAACTTCTTTTGTCTTTTGCATCAATATGCCTTGGTGTTTTCCCTTACAGAAGAACTAAGTCATAAGTTAAATGGTAATATCTATTGATATAGGTAGGGCATGGTAGTCTTTTCTTTTGTATGTTATAGGACACACCATTGTGGTTAATTGTATCATTGATCTTGTCTTTGAAAGGCGGCTTGTTAGTGTGTGTATGTTTTTACAAACATAAGAAGTTATCTTGATTTTCATTTGGGTATCTGGATTTAAGCTGTGGACCAAAGGAACAAGTAGATTTTTTTTATGGATGAGGCCATCTTGTGAAAAGAGACGTTGCTTCAGTAGCCATTCGATATTTCCTGTGACTTGCCTTAATATTTTATGCATGGCCTCAGCTAGGAAAAGGTTCTGGACAAATGGTATAGTATTGGACTATTGGTGACTACTTGTTCTGCAGATTAACATCTGGAATTATAATAATCAAGAGCTGGTGCATGATATTGACACTGGCCATTCTGCAAATATCTTTTGCACCAAGTTTGTCCCTGAAACATGTGATGAAGTAGTAGTCTCTGGAGCAGGAGATGCAGAGGTACACCTACCTCCTACATTTTTCTTTTCTTTTTAATAATATTGTATTTCCTGTTATATTGGGCCTTTATCAACTCCGTTACTATTTCTTTTCCAGGTTCGTGTTTTCAATATGTCTCGATTAAGTGGCAGAAGGCCTAGAGAAATTTCTATGGAACCAACAATGGTTTACCAGTGTCACTCAAGAAGGGTCAAGAAACTAGCTGTAAGTTAGCATGCTGATGGGCCGTCAATTCATATTCGAAATTCTAGAGCATGACAAAATTTGCATTTAATTTTGACAAAATTCTGAAAAAGTCCTGGATGAAGTGCTTTTTGGAGAACTTGAAGTTACTCTTTAGGTGAACAGCTGACAGCCTGACATATTGCACTGCTCTAAATTTGTTCTCCTTATCTGCATGTTTAGACATTGATGTGTTGCATTTTCTGCCTTATCATTCGAGATGTGTTCTGCTCACCATGCACTTACGTTTTTTGCTTTTTTGAGCCGCTGCATGGTCCATTCAGTGATACTTTTGTTTGTTGCAACATGTAGGTTGAACTTGGCAATCCTAACGTAGTGTGGAGTGCAAGCGAGGATGGTACTCTGAGACAACATGATTTTCGGGAGTGTAGTTCCTGTCCTCGTGCAGGATCTGCTAATCAGGAATGTCACAATGTGCTTGTGAGCATTCTGCACTCCTTTCCTTGCAATGTTCTACTTGTCACTGCTTCACTGCATTCTTCATATGGAGCATGACATTTTAGTCTGTCCAGCATATGCTCTTCAATTTTTCTCAATAACATCTCCTTGTTTTAGATATTTCAAAATATAATAACGACAATCCGAATTATACTTTGGGGTATTTTGTTTTTTTATTTGAAATGTTATGTTTGTAATTTACTTCAGTTTTTTGAGAACTTTCTGGATGTATCTGGATCTGGACATCATTTTCTGCTGATGAATCTATTGTTCTTAGAAAAACTGGACTCATAATGCTTCATTTGTTGGACAATTCAGTTGTAGCTTTGTGTCCAGTATTCTGTGTTTCTCATGCACCTGCTTATTAATTGTTTTGTACCATTAGTACATTTTTTTCTTCTAGATTCTATTTGAATTGCATGGATAAGCCTGCTTGTAGAATGAAAATAAATGCTAGATAATAATATTAGCTGATCTAGTTATGGACGTGGTTTTGATTTTATTTTCTGTACTACACCTTTTTGGCAGCTTGATCTACGGTGCGGAGCAAAGAAGTCTTTAGCCGATCTACCCAAACATCCATTGGCACTGAAGTCTTGTGACATTAGCTCTGTTTGTCCCCATCAAATCATTGTCGGTGGGAGGTAACCTAGCTTCTGGTCATCAACAGTCAGTAGATAACAAGCCTTTTGTGTTTTTATACCTGATTAATGACTAGCACTTCTCTACATGATGTTCATGCAGTGATGCATTTGCTAGGCTGTACGATAGGAGAATGCTTCCACCATTGAGCTCGTGCCAAACCAAAACGAAGCCGCCACCATGCGTTAAAATGTTCTGCCCATTGCATCTTGCTAACAGTGTGAGTTCATTCTTGCATTCGATTGTTATGCTGTGTTGTTTCAGTTGCTTATGATAAAGTTGGGAACCATTGTAGTGTTGCTTGTGTGAAGTCAATAATTGTAAATCCTATATGCATGTGATACAAAAGGTTATCGTGTGAGAGGGAAACATGGTAAAGGTACATTTTATTCTGATTCCTCCCTTGAACCAGAGAGCATTTGGAAAATGATGTGGTCAGTTTCCAAATTTTTTTAGCCTTATTATGGTAAAACTGCCTCCGTACCATTAATCTACTGTGATGATTGCCAAAATACAATCCAGAGTTATTACACTCCCAAAATAACATCTGCTGGACGCCTGGACCCACTGGATAGACACAACGATGCTATTTTGGTGATGTCATAACTTTGGATGCAATTTGGGTAACTGGGTTCAACTTCATGCCATAATGGCAACGAGTCTTAGGTTTTAACTGTCTTATTTTAAACTCCCTCCGTTCCAAATTCTAAGTTGTTTTGGCTTTTCTAGGTACATATCTTTTGCTATGTATCTAAACACAGTATATATATTTGGATATATAGCATAGCAAAAGTGGTGCACTTAGAAAAGCCAGAACTACTTACAATTTCGATATGAGGGAGTAGAAAATATTAGTTTCTAGTGCTTTTATGTTTGTTCACAGTATACTAATTCAATGAGTTTTTAGTTTCACATTTGTTATGCCTTGAACTAAAATACTAGAACTTTTATGCTTGTTTACTCGGTCGGGGAGGGAAAGACTGCCCTCCCCGTATTATATTAAGAAGAGATCAAAATAATGGTCCCGGCCGAGAAAATCCCCGAACCCTGCCCCCCATCACTAATGGGCCGACGTCAATCGTCCACTCTGCAACAGCCTAACCGGAGGGTGGCGCATAGGACATCGTAACCCGAGAGCGGATGGGGCACAATGAGGGGATTTTTTTTACCAAATCTGAAAATTCGCCCCCGAGGGGGATCGAACCCAGGATTTGGAGGTGCTACTCGGAAGCCCTTAACCACTAGGCTAGAGACCCTTTCGCTTATGCTTGTTTACAGCACGCCAATTCACTGAGTTTTTAGTTTCACATTTGTTATACCCTGAACTATAGTTGTGTTCTTCTCATTGACTTTCTGCCTCTGCTTTGTTATCAGAAGAAGACATATTTGCACCTTACACATGTTGCATTCAGCCCAAATGGGAAGGAGGTTCTTTTAAGTTACAGTGGTGAACATGTTTATCTGTTTGATGTTGACCCAGGTATTATGACATAACCCACTGTTTTTTTGTCACATTTACTGTACACTTTTAGTCTATGTGCCACTGTTGCTATTCAATGACAGATATATAATACTAATATGTTTATAATGTTATCTGTTCAGATAATCTGAGTTCAGTTAGATACACAGCAGACTATGTACGGGAACAATTATTTGTACCCCCTTTTCACAAAGTACCAGCAAAAGAACATGCAAAAGAAAAGAAGACTTCAGTAAATACAGCTCCAAGAAATTTGTCTAGGGTGAGAAAAATGACATCACCCAATATCATACCATATCCGTATCTTGGTCTGCGACACATATTAAAACACTGTGCCTTTCTCGGCGCCCGTTTCAGGTAGATATGTGCAAGAAATTTATGCAAGTTGCAACAAGATCTCTGGAGACAGGCAAGAACTTAATGCGCGGGATTGAAGCATGCAGTGAAGTTCTTGAATCAACGGAACCAGATATTGATGATGACATGAGGCATGGGTTTTTGTGTACTCGAGCAGCATTGTACCTAAAGGTTTGTTTGCTTTCTTTATCATTTGTGAGAGTTCTGTTCCACATTAAAAGTAGGGATCATAGAATTTTGATCTACAGAGGAAGTGGAAAAATGATGTTTACATGGCGATTCGGGATTGTAATAGAGCGCGGAAGATTGATGCCACATCATATCAAGCGCACCTACAAATGGCTGAGGCACTATTGCAGGTAAGCAGAACAACCTATGGATTTCCTGTCAAATAGTCTGGTACTTCTGTATTTGTATGGAATCGGTCAAGCCTTCCTTGAGTATGTTCTTTTAGAATGTTAAGTTTAATGTTTGATAAATTTGTTACTTTTTATGTTTTCCTATTCCTTCTCAGGAAAAATATAATCATAAACATTCTCTTAGTTTAGGGGCCTTAATTATCTGAACAATCTGTCCTTTTTGTTTAATTATGTCATCTGCTTTTGGTTTTGTTAGTCCTGTATTGAATATAGTTGGTTTTAGAATTTTTGACTTTGGAACTTGCTAATGGAGTCCAAATCCTCATTTAAATGGGCTGCCAAAATAGTATGACAATAACCTTCCATCTGATAAGTACTTGCTTGCCTTGTGTAGTTAGGAAGATTGAAGGAGGCATCTGAGTATGCAGAGGCAGCAAATAGGCTTCTTCCCCCTCATTGTCAATTGAGCCAGCAGGTGGATGATTTCAAGCAACGCGTTGCTTCAGGTGAGTACATCCACAATAACATCATAAACTCTTTATTTTGTTGTGTACTCTCTTCATCCCAAAATAGTTGTTACTATGGTATTCGTGCCAGTCAAACTTTCTCAAGTTTGACTAGATGTATAGAAAATATTAGTAACATTTATATCTTCAAATATGTTTATTATGAAAATATATCTAAATATTTATCTAATGATACTAATTATGTACTATAAATATTAATGTTTTTTACGTATGTGGTCGAAGTTAAAAAGTTAAAAATGGTTGACTTCTTGAAAAGCGAGAGCGACAACTATTTTGGGATGGAGGGGGCATGTAGCTTTAGCTTTTGTGCTGATTATTTTGGGGATTATGTGCATTCTAAATGGCCAAGAAGATGCTTTGCTCCTGTCTAATGAACTGTGCTTATTAATCTTCGGTATGTGGTAGCTGTTTTCATGAATATATTTAGGCTGTTCACTGATAAACAGATGAACTTAGAGTTTACATCTTGTGAACATGCATTTGCATTTTTGTTCATCTGTCCATTATTCTTTCTACTTTCATGTCTTGGGTGTTGAAGTTGAGGAATTAAAATTTTAAACATGTTGCTCTTCTATATTTCAATGGATTTCTTTTGTGCAAGCAGCTGAGCTTGAGAAGAACAAAATGGATCAAAATGGGAACTCCAAAGCTGATAATCATGGAAAATTACGCTCATTGAGTGAGATATTATTTAGACCTGATGTTGGTGGTTCATCAGAGGAGGGGCGAGAAGATTCAGATTATGATGATGAAATGGAGTTGGACTATGAGACATCAGTATCTGGTGATGAAAGCCGAGAGAATGATCAAGGTATCTTACGGGGTAGATTAAGTTTCCGATTTCATCAAAGAGAGGATCAAACCAATGAACACACTGGTGAGAATGGGTCAATCGAGTTCACTCAAAACGATGATTTTGCTTTTCAGGTATTCCCCCCTCTTTTACTCTTAGGGCCCGTTTGTTTCGTTGGAATTGAATTCCATTTTAATAATTATAATTTAGACAAAACTAATTAAGTTCATATATTTATATATGTAATATATTTGTATATTATCCTAAATCATATGAGAGAGATAATTATATACTACATTTATGTTATAGCGAAACAATTAGAAGAGTGTGCTATAAGTTGTACATCGGAAAAATAGCATGTAAATTTATAGAATCAATTTCTATCTCTCACCCTATGAATTTGAGATAGGCTTATATGATAACTTTGGGAAGTGGTGGAATGTCATATTCTAAAAAAATAGCCTATTCCATTAGTAAGATTCCAATTCCTCAAAATGAAAGGAAACAAACGGGACCTTAGATTTTTTCTCGATACCGATAACATGCACATATTTAATGCCGTTAGCCTGTTGTATGGACTTTCACAAATTGTGCAATGCAGTCAGATGTTGCCATCGATATGAAACAAAGATATGTTGCACACTGCAACGTTGGAACAGATATCAAACAAGCCAGCTTTCTTGGTGAGCAAGGTTAGGCTTTTTTTTGCTTAATTGTTGTATCTTTTTCATCTGTGGATTTTATATAGCGGAAACCTTTCATTTAGGCCTTGTTTGGATACTCCCGTATTCACCTCAATCCACATGTATTTAGGTGGATTGGGGTGTAAATTAGTTTAAGTTACACACCAGTCCACCTCAATGCATGTGGATTGAGGTGAATATGAGAGTATCCAAACAAGGCCTTAAGTGTCCCTGTCCCAAAACAAGTTCTCAGCTCGTACTTCGAGGAGTCAATTAATCTTAATTTTGACTAGATTTGTAGAAAATAGCACTAACATTTGTATTTCTAAATAGGTTTACTATGAAAATTGTAGAATAGTGAAAGTTGTTGTATTGCATAGAAAAGGGGTTACAATATATAGACTCAACCCTAACCCTAATGGGCCGGCAGCCCAACAGTGGTGCCGGCCCACACACACAGTCTAACATCCCCCCGCAGTCGCAACGGGGGCACCACACACGATGAGACTGGAGTAGAGGCCGAAGGTAGGAGCCGACGGGTTGAAATCCCCCCGTAGTCGCAGCGTCGTGATGGTGCGAATGTTGCGTCTGGAGTAGAGACCGGTGTGTGCTCCAAGAAGACGATAGCCCCTAGATGCCGAGGTAGCCGAAGTCGAGGTGGTCGCGGTCGGAAGACACGCAGCAGAAGCCTGATCTTCGGGAGGGGTCGACGTTCGAGTGTCAAAGATCGGCAGGGCGACACAACAAAAGGGCACCGACAGGCCGATCTTCCTGCTTCTTTGATCGTCCAGACTCCAGACGTCAAGGAGCCCCGCTAAGGAGGCCGACGGCAGCGCACGCGTCTGCGCTGGTCATGGTGTCCGCGCCCGCAGCAGAATAGAAGGGGAACGACGGATCCAGCCGGGAAGGCCACGACAGCGATGGATCCAGCCGGGAATACGCGACTCGGCCAAAGGGACGGTGGATCGAGCCAGGAAGGTCGCAGCAATGGGGATCCGGCCGGGAAGGCCGCGGCAGCGACGGATCCAGCGAAGGAGATGAAGGGGGTGGGTCCAGCCAGGCAGGGGCCCGCGCCGGATTCACCAGACAGGGGGCGATGACGCCGACGGCGAGAGAAACTTGAAGGATGAGGCATTGCTGGGTAGCAGCGCGGGCAGGTAAGTGGCCAGAGCGATGATGAGGGGCTGCGCAGGAGGATAGCCTGGCCGCGCAGGAGGGAGAGATGTCGCACTGTGGAGGAAAGGCCCGCGAGGCCGTGGCGGCTGTGGCTCCCCTGCGTCCCACGGCGGCTGCTGCACGTGTGCCCGCGTGGCCGTAGCGGTAAGTTGCAGGGGTGGGGCAGCCACGCCGCCGATGAGGAAGGGGAAGAGGCCAAGAGAGATGCCGGGAGAGCCGAGCAACGAGAGGCGTGGGCCACAGGGTAGGGGGCGAGTTGGAGACGACAGGGACGGCGGTGCGGATCCGGCGGTCGACGACAACGAGGAGTCGCGGCGAGGGCGAGAGCGTGAGCGTGCGGAGGAGCGAGGTAAGGAGGGAGGGGTGGACATCCCCAAGCCACAGGAAGGGGAGCACGAGCGAGGACCGCCAGTCCCCCGCGGCGATGACCCGCGCCGGGTCTGCGCTTGACAGGGCTGGGGGAGTTTCCGCGGAGGGCGTCGGGGCGGGGCCCTCCGTGGGCATCGGCAGGGAGCGCACGTCGGGGGTGGGGGCCTCGGGCGCCGGGGCCTTGGGGGAGGACGCGGGCGTCGGAGGAGGCATGGTCGGGGGCGGCACGGGTGGAGACACCGGCGCGGGGGTCGGTGGCGGCGTCACCGGCGGGGGGACGCCTTGGGAGCCGGCGTCGGGGTGGCGGCCGGGGCTTGCGCCACTAGCGCGGCGAAGAGCATGGCCATGGCCATCAGTGACTGCTGCTGCGCTGAGCGCCATGGGAGACGGGCGCTGTGTGCCAGGGAGGCTGACGACCATGGGGTAGAGATCTCCATCTGTCCTACTGTTTGAGGGAGCGAGGGCACCGAGCAAGGCTTTTGCAGGGGAGAAAAGAAAGCAGGGGCGGGGCTGGCGGAGGTCACGAGGCACCATGGTGGCTGTGCGGCAGCCAGAGAAGGGCGGCTGGGGTGTGGCCGCCCCCCCCCCCCCCCCCCCCCCCCCCCGAGGGAAGGTTGGGCCTCCCGGGGGGCAGCGGCGGTGTCCGGTGGCTCTGGCGGCTGCTAGATGGTGGTGGGTGGCGGCTGTGGGGTGGAGGGGAAGGAAACCCTAATTTGATACCATGTAGAATAGTGAAAGTTGTTGTATTGCATAGAGAAGGGGTTACAATATATAGACTCAACCCTAACTCTAATGGGCCAGCAGCCCAACAGTGGTGCCGGTCCACACACACACAGTCTAACAAAAATATATGATGTGATTGATCTAATGATAACTATTTGGTACCAATGATTTCAAGTCGCCTGGTCGCCCGGTCGATCCTGGGACCGACCAGGCGACTAGTCGCGATTAGGCGACGACTAGGGCGATTAGTCGACTCCTAGTCGGTCCCTGGTCGTCCTAGTCTAGTAGTTATACTTATATAGGTATATATATAAATATACCTGTATACAACTATACATTGTATATAAATTAGAAAGTCACTACTTAGCACAGGCTTAGGATTAGAGCAGCCAACAACCATCCACTAGTTTGGCAGAACCGCAGAGAAGGGGGAGATGGGGGGGGGGGGAGCAGAAGGAACCTTGAGATGACGAGCTCATCTCCTCAATGGTGCAGGTCTGCTGGAGCTTGGGAAGGGGTCGGGTGGAGACTGCAGCTGGTGAACCTTGAGACAATGATTTCAAGTCGGGCGACTTGCTAGTCGATACACCTGGGCGACCAGGCGACGCGATTAGGATGATGACTAGGTCGACTAATCGGGTCCTAGTCGACCTGGTCGTCCCTATAGCGCTCCTGCATATTTGCAGGACCTATGTATATAATATTGATATATATAACAATATAGCATATAGAAGGCAACACGAAACATAAGTACATAACAAATATGAATACTGGAACTGGACAATCCAGATTTCAGAACATCAGTCACTAACTCAATTATATATAGCAATATAGCATATAGGAAGCAATACTAATTACCAAACATAGCAAATATGAATACTGGAAGACAGAATTCAGATTGCAGGTTTTAGAACATGGACAATTGAACATCAGTTACTACTCAGATGTCACTAACTCACTAATTCATATGATGCAGAGTTGCAGACTTACTAGTTACTACATAAATGCCAAGTACAGACTTACTATTGACCTAAACTAGGAGTCCAGGGCAACTAATCGCCCCCACCCAAATTGGACGACTAATCGCGTTTAGTCGACGACTAATCGGACGACTGGACGATTAGTTGAGCAGATCGGGTCGGCCTCCTTAGTCGTGCTAACTGAATTGACTAGCCTGTCTAATCGCGATTAGTCGGACGACTTGAAATTACTGCTTGAGACAGCCGCCGCAGGTGGAGACTGCAGCAGGCGAGTGGGGAAGGGGCAGGGTGGTGTAGCCGCTGATGATGTAGCCGCCGGTGAGCTGAAGGGGCAGCCACCAGCGACCAAGTGTGGATAAGGGCAAGGGCTGGAACAGTCGCACTAGCAAGAGAGGAGAGTAGGAGACGTAGTGCACTGTTTGGCGGCTAGGTATTACAAGAGAGGGTAGTCTAAAGTATACTGTAGATGGGCTAAAAATGGCCCAATAACAAAACCCGGCTGATGATGTAGCCACCGGTGAGCTGTAGGTCTGAAGGGGCAGCCACCGGCGACCAAGTGTGGATAAGGGCAAGGGCTGGAAGAGTCGGGCTGGCAAGAGAGGAGAGTAGGAGACGTAGTGCACTGTTTGGCGGCTAGGTATTACAGAGGAGAAGAAAGGGTAGTCTAAAGTATACTGTAGATGGGCTAAAAATGGCCCAATAACAAAACCCTAGCCGGGACGACCCTGAAACAGTAATCGGGCGATTAGTCACCCTATCAGCGATTAGTCGGACGACCAGGACGACCAGCCTATCTAGTCGAGCCGTCCAGCTAATCGAGCCCAAATAGCCGACCAGCCCGACTAATCGCGATTACTCGGACGACTTGAAATCATTGTTTGGTACCATGAATATTAATACTTTTTTTGTATATATTTAGTCAATCTTAAGACTTGTTGATTGACTTAAGTGTGGAATGAGCACTTATTTTGGGACGCACGAAGTAGCCTTTAGTTAAGTACTGTTGTTTTGAGGGTAAAAAGATGGATTGTGTTGCAAGAGTCTGAACTTACAGTAGTACCAAAAAGTTTCTGTGGATAACTGCCTCCATCGACTCTGCCTTATGAGATTCATGAAATAAACATAGCTCGGGTCAATAAAAATAATAAATGTCCATGCGTGTTGTTAACACATTGAAATGCCCAATGCCCGAATGCCCCTATTTGGATTCAAAGTTCATTGGCTAAGGTGAGCTTGTCTGTGTGGTTTGACTCTTATGCTTTATTCCTCTCACAACAGGGGAGTTCATTGCCAGTGGAAGTGATGATGGTAGATGGTTTATATGGGAGAAAAGAACAGGAAGACTTATTAAGATGCTTGCAGGGGATGGAGCTGGTAAGTGGTAACTATATCTCAACTTCCTTTTCGGTTACCTTTTTAATACTGCTTCTCATGTGTTTTACATTTTCCATAGTTGTGAACTGCATACAGTCTCATCCCTTCGATTGTGCTGTTGCAACAAGCGGAATTGATAACACAATAAAGGTATACAATCTATGTTTCCATTAAATGACTAATATGTTCATATATGCAACAACTGTATCACTGACATGTTTGCCCTGGTCCTGCATCTCAGCCTAACAATGGTTGTGACATGTCCTTGACGTTTTGTTTTTTAGATACAGTGTTTTTTGTATCTAGATATAGTGTATAGTTTTTTTTTGACTGGAAGATATAGTGTATAGTTAAGTGCATAGCAAAAGCTATGTATCTATAAAAGCCAAAACAACCTATAATTTGGAATGAAGTATATTTTCTCTAAAAAAAGATCCACATTTTTATCTCTAAAATAGGTTCACATATTCTAGTGAAGCACTTCATGGCTCTCACTCTTTTTATTTTGTTATTAGCTATGGACACCCGATGCAAATGCTACATCTATGGTTGCTGGACCAGAACTTGATGTATTAAGTGCCATAGAGAATAACCAGCGGAAGTTATGTCGGAACCGTCCACCTGTACTGTAAGACATCCAAGCTTTACTACGCACTTGATACCTTACCCTTACCGTGATTGCTGTTCTTGAGTCAAATTGTCAAAATTAATGTTTGACACAATTCTGCCATTTTTTTTCAATTGCAGTGTGTTTATATTATCTTTTAGTTCTGATTTGGAAAATACTACATGCTATATGCAGGCCTTTTGAATATTTGGAACGAGTTCGGATGCAAGAGTTTTCAGAAAGTTTCGAGTGTGCCCAGAGCTGATTTACTATCGCTGGAGTTGCTGAGGTACTTGTATTGACATAAAATTTCAGGGCATTCAAAGGATGAAAGGAATCGGTTTGCTATGGTGAGCTAAACACAATTACACCTTTTGTATAGCTTCTCCGGGAAAAGGGTAATAGTTGGAAGAATGATATCATCCAAGCTACAAGCAGCCTATGTTTGAAGTAGTGAAATCGCAAGGCCTTGCTACGAATATAGAGTGTAGACACACCTGGATAGATAAGCAGGTGTGCTGGTGCTGAAACTATTACTTGAGATGTCAATAAACATTGGAATTATGTTGTGGTTTGGGGTGGTATAATGATTCATACGTGTGTGTAATGCAGTGTGGATTCATTCCCTTTACAGATTGTAGATATAGGTGAAATTCTGCAGCAAGTGAAAATCACAAATGTAAATGTGCGGTACTGTCTCTGCGTGCCGCAGGCAGGTCATGCTAGTTTGTTGTTGACGATTGGGGCACATCTTCCCTTAGGGCTTGTTCAATTATTATTCCTAATACGTACGGATTCCTAATACATATAGATTAGAGGGAATTTTGACTTACTAAGGATTTAAATCTATCCAATTCTTTTAAATCTTGTTTGTTTATTTTAATTCCATGTGGATTAGGTAAAATTAAGATGTATTTTAACTTGTTATGGATTTAAAACTACTATTCAATCCTATCGAATTCACATGGTTTAATATTAAAACGAACAAGGGTTTGTTCGGTTAAGATGGACTGAGGTTTGTTTGATTAAGATGGATTGAGAGGGATCAGAGGAGATTAAATCTTATAAGAGAGGTTTAATTCCCTTCAATCCTTCTCAATCCATTTCAAACTGAACAAATTCTTGTTTGGTTAAGATGGATTAAGAGGGATCGGAGGAGATTAAATCTTTTAAGAGGTTTAATTCTCTTCAATCCTTTTCAATCCACTTCAAACCGAACAACTCTAACGGACTTGCTGGATGTGGCCGAATTTTTTGTATTTTGGCTATTTTTCAGAAAAAAAAACATGTTTGGACCCTAGAAAATTTTAATGGCATTTTTGGACCCTTTGCTCGGCGCTATAGCCTATGGCGTCGAGGTAACACAGCTCGGCGCCATAGGTTATGACACCAAGGTACATGCTGCGTTGGCACATCCGGACGATGTGGCGAGCTCGGCGCCATAGATCTTGGCGCCGAGCTCGGTTTTGTTATCAACAGTTTTGTTGCGAAGAAATAGCATAAAGCCATCTAGCTCAGTTGGTAGAGCAAAGGTTTTAAACCTTGAGGTTGAGGGTTTGAGCCCTACAACTCACCTAGATTTTTTTATCTTTTAAATAACTCATTAGGTATACTATTTGGAATGCAGGATTATTATATAAATTAATACATGAATTTTGTAGTCTCACCGGTTTAATTTTAAAACTAAAAAAAAAACTATTTCCTTAGTATAAACCAAAATCCCTTGCGTACAGTCCAAACACATGTACAGTTTATCATTAACAGCTCTAGCTGTTACAGTCTACGTACAAATAATCCTGCATTTAGGGTTTAGATAAGAATTTCACATATGATACTGCTTTCTTGTGCCCTCCCAAAATATGGACAGGCGAACTTGGATTACGTAAATCAAAGTAATGAATATGGTGATAAGCAGATCCGACCTGAAATATTATAGTATTTGATAGGTAAACAAATACATTTCGGTTGGAAAAGCAAACAAATTAAGTATTCAATATAAGCTAAGAAATGAAGCAACATACTGCAACGTAGAAGCTTGATCCAGGATTATATTTAACCGAGCAAATATTTGCTTTCATATCAATATTGATCACACTTGCTTCTTGATTTGTGCACCACACTTTCACCTGCCATAAACAACAGCCATATTTATTTCTTCTTTTTTGTCCTTACTTGAAAATGCATACACCAAAAATCTGTTGTTGTGTTCATGAACGGATGAACCAAAATCCCTTGCGTACAGTCCAAACATATGTACAGCTTATCATTAACAGCTCTAGCTGTTACAGTCTACGTACAAATAGTTTTTTCACATGCTTTTTGTATAAAATTAAACTGGTGAGACTACAAAATTCATGTATTGATTTATATAATAATCCTATATTCCAAATAGTATATCTAATGGTTATTTAAAAGATAAAAAAATCTGGGCGAGTTGTAGGGTTCAAACCCCCAACCTCAAAGTTTAAAACCATATACTCCACCAACTGAGCTAGATGGCTTTATGCTATTTCTTTGCAACAAAACTGTTGATAACACAACCGAGCTCGGCGCCAAGATCTGTGGCCCCGAGCTCGGTGCCACGTCAACGCCACAGCGTCCGGGTTGTGCCAACGCAGCACGTACCTCGGCGCCATAACTTATAGCGCCGAGCTGTGTTACCTCAGCGCTATAGACTATGACGCCGAGCAAAGGGTCCAAAAATGCCATTAAAATTTTCTAGGGTCTAAACGTATTTTTTTCCGAAAAATAGCCAAAATACAAAAAAATTCGGCTGGATGTGGTATAACAACTGTGTTATTGGGGAAAATATCCTATGCAATCAAACGATCTGGTGCATCCGATCTAAATCTAATGGTAACTGTTATTTTACATTTAACCCCTTCCACCTGAAACCTAGTGTTTATTTTACATTTAACCACTTCCATATGAAACCGTTGGATCTAGACTGGATGCTCTGGATAGTTTGATTGTACGCTTGCACCAAAATGAGTGATTGCATAGGATATGTCCTCGTGTTATTGTATAGCACAATTACTTTTTCTAGGTTGTGTATTTTCTTTGGTTTTAGGTAAGGCGTATTTCTTGAATGAGACATCTGGAGATGACCTTTGCGTAGACATGTCATGTCAAATTTGAGTCACCAGACGCTGGGAAAAACTGCCAATTGTATTGGCCACATAAAAAATCGAATTTACTACGAAAGTTGGTTTCAAAAGCATAATGTTTGCTACTTAGATTTAATGTCTGGGCTAGTAGTGCCAGTACCTTGAGTCCGGAAAAGTTCAATCAATATCTACAGCTGAAGCTCTCCAATCCTCAGACATACGCCTTTACTATCGGAGTGCACAAAGAGGATCTTGCGTATTCTCATGAGCAATTTGTATCCATGCAAATGAGCGCCTGCATGTGTCACCACGTTGACTCTTGCTTCGTAACTCGGCCGCATGTCTATTCTTTGGGATGGAATATCTCAACCTCTGTACTCTGGTTTGACTTTTCTATATCTATATCTATACTAATTTATTAAGAACCTAATATAGACACATAGTGCTACCACAACTCTACCTTCCTCACGTCTAGCGCCCACGCAAAAAAACTGTGCAGATTGAGTACTCAAACCCGCACCCCGTTGCTCTAGAAATTTGGGGCTAACCACTAGACCATATATCTTAGTGTTTAGAAATAAACAATAATTATATTTTTAGTCTAGACGCCACTCCACACGCTCTCTTGCTTCGTGGCAACGTACGAGCATATACCTAGTAATAAATGATGAAGCGTATTCTTGTACGGAATAGTGTTCGAAAGCCACCACCCCGCAGTCCAACAATCAGTGGTAGGATCCGACCAATGGTCTTTTAGATCTGGGGTAATTAGGTCTACGTCCTCTTTTGATATCAAAGGCTAGTTTGAGAACTTCATTTTTATATGGAATTTTTATTTTTATAAGAGAAATTAATTTATTTTTTCTTAGAAAAATAGAAACCTTTTGAAAAAATAGAGTTCCCGAACTAGCCCTAACTGTATATTTACTCATCTTTTCTAAGTTTATGTCACTGTCTCTCTTTTTTCTTCAAAATAAAGCTATCATCTCTATTTCATTAATGCCGCTGCGGCTAAGTCTTAATAAAAAAATCTACGCTTACACCATTACCTCTACTTTTTTAATAGCAATTGCATATGTATATCTCTAATTTTAAACTAAATATTGTTAGTACTACATATACTGTTCGAACATATTTTTGAATAGAACTTTTTTAATAAAAAATGGTTGTATTTTTAAAAACTAAATTTGGGCAACTTGTGACAGTATTTTTAGAAATTATTTCACATGGTTTACGATAATAATTCAACTATATTGGCAATTTTTTTTTTGAAAATATTGACTAATTTGCCTACAATTTGGAAAAAAGAAATGTGGACGACAATTTAACTATATTTGAACTGCATATATAACTCCATATTATCATTCTAATATTCCATACTGACAAATTAAATATTCCAGCATACTAAAATATCAAATTTATTAGTATGGAATATTAGGGTGACAACATGGACTTATATATGCTGTTCAAATATAGCTAAATTGTTGTCTAGATTTGAATTCAGTGAAATAATCACTATATCACTGTTTCATTAGGTATTACCCATGTCACATGGATAACATCATCAAGAAGGATTATTCTTGCAAGCGTAATAAAAACACAAGCAAGAGCATAAAAGTTGCAGTCAACTAAATTTATTATGAAGGTGGGGTTTAACAAACCCATGATCAATGATACTATTCTTGATAGATTGAACCTAAGATAAAACCCAAACCCTAATATGGTGGTGACTACTTAAATATATAAGGGTTAGGGGAATGCAATACCCCTAGACATGTCCTCAATAGACTCCAACACGATACACAGTCCAACGAGCCAAAACATGGTGTCGCAATACTAGGCCAAATTTTGGACGTTGACTTGCTTCAATCCAAAAGAGTTTTGAAGTGATACTAGTTGGGATGGAAAGCTTATCTCCTTAGCTTTCCATCTATATAAAAATGTTAAAAAAGAGTCCGTATGAGTCTTGAGCATCAAATTTGGTGCAGCCTAATCCTGGAGTCTGAAGTGGAGTCGAAATTGAGTTAGGCTTGGACTCCCGCATGAGTATATGTCCTACTTGATTCTATTTGACTCTTTGACATTTTCCAAATCCTTGTTGGTCCTCCAAGGTTCCTAATAAAAAACATGTGCTTCACCAATCATAAGGTTAGAAAAACAATTGATTATGGAATTCAATTGCCGTGCTCATGCTTCTATAACTGGACTCTGCAATGTATCTAATAAAGTGATGTCCTCATTACTATTGTGGTTCTTAACAATGATAGAAGCTCAGTTTTGTACTAGCAAATTAGATATAGAGACATGATGTTTATCATCATTGTAACACCCCTGGTGTTACTATAACTAAAACTTGAGCATGGCATCATAAACATTGGCATTACATATGTTTGACACACCTAGAGTGCATTCACTAGGTAAAAATTTCAAACAAGTGTATTGTTTTTAGTGTTTTGCAAATAGGACCCTGGATAGGGAACCTGACCCTAAATAAGGCTCAAAGGGGCAAAACTTAACCCAAATGAAGAAAACCTAAAAGCTTTAAGGGATGGGTCACAAAATGATTCCAAGACTTAAGTAGAATTACACTTAGACCCCTGGGATACCAGAAACCCTAATTGAAACCCTGGAAAACCCTAAAACCAAACCCTAGGGGCCTATGTGCAAAAACTGTGCACATTTGGACCAAAGTGTAAAAACTAGTATGTTTAAACCTATAAAGTCATTTGGTTCACATTTGAGGAGATTTACAAGCCAAACCCTAAGTTTTGGACTTATTTGCAAAAAGGACCCTATTGGTGTTCTAAAGCTAAGTCTGAAATTTAGTGTTTTGAGCTCATCTTTGTGGCCTTGTAACTTTTAAATTATAGGGATTTTGTCCTAAGTCTTCATATCAAGATTGTAGACCTATATTAGGAGAGCAACTTTGGTGCATACATCTCCTATGTTTGTTATACAAAAATTGGAGAAAAATCAGCCCAAAGTCGCTCTGTCAGAACAGTTTCAGAAAACTGAAACTGAACCTAAGGTTAAAGCAAGGTTCCAGTAAGGTGAGGTCAAGTTTAATGCGCCATATTTTCGAATCCATTCAGTATTAGTCCAAGAATCCTATAGTTAGTTTGAAGACTGATATATGGTGAATAAATCTTAGTTAGGGAGATGGCTCTGTTCTTAACAAGAAATTGGAGATTAAGAAGGGAAAAGATGGACGGTTCAGGCGATTGAAGAACAATCTCCATGGTACAGTACCACGAATGGATCAGTATGCCAGCTAAGCTCGCTGCCGTTGATCGCCATCCCGATTCGTGCGCATGGTCAGATAGATAACGCCGGGAAAAGGGTAACTCATACGTGGCACCATCTCCTGCGCTCGGCCGGAATTGTTCATCGGCAGTCGCCGTGATTCAGTGAACCCTCGCCGCGTTGTCACACATGCCATAATCTTCCTCACTGTGCCTCCTATCAATGTGGTATGCATGCGCTTGTGATGTTAATCATGGCCGGAGGTCGACTGTTGGGTCGCCGTGGCTATAAATAGCACGGTGGTTCACGGCGAGGTGTTTACCCCTTCACCAGTGAACCGATCGCAAAACCAAATTCGCGCTACCTCTGCCCCCTCGTCCCAAATTGGTTGTGCGCAGTAAAACTAGAACCCCTTAGGACCGTATAGCCCCAAACCTCGCCCTCAATTCCACTCGTGAACGCCGCGGCACAATTTTTCCCCAAATCGGTCCACCGCACCGTGGAGAATAGCCCGCCCGTGGCCAGCCTGTTCTGGTAAGTCGCTATTCAATCCATGTGTTGTTTCCGTGCCTCTACATGCTTGTGTAGCTCACGATGGCGTCCGTTTGCTCTAGTCGACCCTGGTGTGGCGGGAACGTGAGCTCCCAAGCTCGGTGTCCGCCATGCGTGTGGGCAGACCATTCTTCAAGTGTTCTAGCTAAATTAACGCACGTTCCTAGGTCACCTCGGGTAGGTTATGCTTCCCCTATCGCTCAACTGAGCATCCGTCGCCGGCCAGGGCCAGTCCATGCGGCGTCGGTGATGAATGGCGAACGCGCCGTGGTCGAGGACTTATTTGGAGAAGAAAAGAAAGTCCAGGGACCTTTGTGAAAGCTATCAGCGAGACATTGAATAGTGGCCGAGGATTCTTAACACAATCTTTAAAACGTCGGGGGCCTTTCTGTAAAACCGCTAGCGCGGGCGCGAGCGCGCGCTGTCCCCTCTGGACTGGGCCGCTTGGGCCGAAATCAGCCCAGAACTGTTACAAGTTTTCCTTTTTCTTTTTATTCCAGAGCTGAAACAATTATAGAAAATTGTAGAAAAATCCTAAAATTGTGAAACCAATTTTCCCAGCCTTCTTATTTTCCCTAGAATTTAATAAAAATAGTTCTATGATTTTTAGAGGAAATAAGGAATTTTAAGACATTTAAAGTAGTTTAAGGTCGTGATTCTAGATTTTTAGAAAATATATAATAATCCCATAAATGTCCAAACTTTTTGTATAAGTCTTATACCTTATTTAGAAGCCTTGGGTAGAGTTTGAATTGTTTTGGACCTTGTTTGACACCTAAACCCCAAAACACCCCCCTGCCCTGTGAACTCCTTTACTGACTCCGGAAACCCTAAGTTCTCGGAGTTCCGTGAAGGAAAGTTGTATTCAAGACTTAGATAATAAGTTTATATTATCTTTGCACTCTCATGAGCATTACATGGCATTCATTCTTATATACATATATATGGTTATGATTAGAAAACGAGGAAGAAGTGGAAGCCACTGAAGAACAAGCACCACCACCTTTGGAAACTCAGGCTGAGAATTGTTTCTACTTCGATATTTGTGGATCTAAGCCTGACTCACCCATAAACAAAGGCAAGCCCCGGTGCATTTGCCACCTCCCTTGATGTTTTTAAAATCTTTCTCACTTGATTGATGCATTAGGTGATAAGAGTTGATTGCTAAAACAATTCCTGCATTACCTTCCTTGAACTTAATTACCTTCCTTGATCACCTGTTTTACAAAAGATTTTTGATGCTTAGCATTGCTTTAGAAAAACAAAATGTTTTGTTTTTACAAAAGTTGATGCGGCAAAAGTGGGTGGGATGTTTTCGAAAATAAAACTTGATGGTGGATCCATCATGGCCATGATGGGTCCAACATCGGAAAAGATGTACCTCTGCCAGGTACCAACCTTTGGGATTAAATGATTAAGCTGAGACCGGGCGGGCGACTTGCACGAGAAGAGAGTCTCGGTGTAGTGTCTCCGTCTGAGTCAATTAAGGACCTTGTCGATGTAGGCCTGCTGACCAAGGACCCTTTAACTAGTCACATGCCTCGTCATGGGTAAGCTTTGCCTCGGGCGGACTAAGGCCAGAATAAGATAACACGAAATGGGCATGGAGCGGTGGCGAGAGTAGCGTGTACCCTCCATGGCAAGAGGCTAGACTGTGGTGTATCTGTGCTCTCGGTTTGCGTGAACCTGATCTGGTCTTAAGAAACCCGGTGGCGGGTTGACATATGCAAGGGTTAAGTGCTACATATGTCGTGTGATCGGAGATCCTCAGCTGAGTATAATTGATTCGGATCGCCGTACCTCCGCGGTTACGGAAACTTGGCCACTGACTTACACGTAGCAATCCAGCGAAGATGAAGGGTTGATAAGAAATGGGCTAGTGTAGGTCCAGTGATTGAACTAGGGTAGAAAGAACTCTAGCTGCAGGTAATTTTACTTAACCTGACAATAAAATTGGATTTTAAGGATCCACTTTAGTAAGCAATTCTGCGAACAGAGTCTTTGATTATTGAAAGGCCTTACCTTGACTCCCATATAACCAACATACCCTTGAGAGTCTTTTCTTTAGTCGGGTAAGACTTGCTGAGTAATTCCATACTCAGGGTTTATTCCCCCGTTGTTTTTAGGTGAGGAGACAACAAACTTTTGTTGTTTTTGTACCAAGGTGGTGAAAAATGAGGACAATCAAGAATGAAGCTGCTGGAGGACCGAGTCCTCCTTAAAAACTTTTATGTAAAGAACTTAATGGGAGGAGTTTTTGCCTCCCAGGTATTGTAATAATACTTTTCAGCACTCGCTTTACACTCTGGTCTGTAATAAATGACTTACTCTTACTTTTTAAATAAATGTAAGTTTATGTAATCACTTCCGCATCTCCGTATCTCCAATGAACATATTGTCTGTCAGACGGGTGAAACGTTCCTGGTAAGGTAAGAGAAAAGATACCAAACTTGCCAAGTGATTCAGGAACATCTACAGGGTTGTCTGATGTCTGTTGAACCAGGACAACTGTAGGTAGGCCTAATGACTTGGGAGGTTCCGTCACAATCATGCAACAAAATCAAAAGAAAAACTCACAAATATAAGGAGGATTAGTAGGAACCTTATGGGTTCTTGATACCTTGGTAAAAATAACTGACGCATCAACAAGAGTTTGCTTCTCTATCACATTTAAGTTTCCATATTTGTATTGTTTCCTTTGATTCTGTGCTTTACCTTTTCTAGCTTAGTTATAGGCTAGCTAGTAAGACTAGAACCTAGGTTGCATAACTCTGTTTTGTGGTAGAGATAGCAACACTTAGACAAAACCTTAATTGCACTAGCTTGCTTAGTTAGTTTCATATGTTTTGTTTAAAAGGTAAAATTAGAGACCTAGATTAATGCATAAAGTAGTTGTCCTAATTCACTCCCCCTCTTAGGCATGCATGTTCCTTTCAACAAACATACTTAGTAGCCTTGGTGAAAGTCGCCTAGAGAGGGGGTGAATAGGCGAAACTTAAAAATTATAAACTTTGAACACGCACTTCACCCGAGGTTAAGGTTAGAAATAAATAATAATGAATTACAGAGTGCGGAAGATAGTTCTTCTTGCTATGAGTTGCTCAATCAATGCGGATAACTTTGGGAGCCAACTCAAACGATTGTGAGCAAGAGAGCTTTAGAAAGAGAGGAGAGGGAAGAAACAAATCGAGTGATGAAGATCAACACAAATGAACACGGTGATTTATTTCCTGTGGTTTGGTTCTAAAGAACCTACTCCCCGTTGAGGAGGCCATAAAGGCTGGGTCTATTCCAACCCTTTCCCTCTCTCAATCGGTCACTTAGACCGATCGAGTGCTTCTTCTTAATCACATGAGTCACTAAGACCCTGTAAGGATTACCACATAATTAGGTCTCTCTTGCTTGCTTTACAAATCACTTAGAAAGTTTGGAGAGAGAAAAAGAAAGGACGATTAAAGCAAAGCAGTAACGGCTATATCAACGGCTATAGTGCATTTAATGCGTCATTAGATGTCAGATAAAGCAGTCGCGGACGGTCCGACCATGCACCCCGGACGGTCCGCGAGGATGCTAAAAATGCATTTTACTGAACCCGTCACCTTTGGGTTTTTCTGGGTTTTCAACGACCAAACGGTCCACGCCTGAGGTCGGACGGTCTGCGCTTGGTCTCGGACGGTGCTCGCTTCTCCTTCGAACAGTTCGCCGTGTAAATGATGTTTTTTTGCAGTGTTCATGTCCGAGGCTCACCCTGGTGTCGCGAACGGTCCGCCGCAAGGGCCCGGACGGTCCGCACATAGGTGTTTTTTTTTCCAAAAAGCTTCTCCTGTCCAGAATAATCTACGGTATTCTGGACAGTCAACTTAGAATAGTTGTAGATGAACTTATGCACCTAAGAAATAATCGACTAGACAAACTAGTTAGTCCATAAGGTTTGTGATAGTCGTCAAACACCAAAATCGATTATAGAAAATGTTGAGGCCATTTCCCTTTCAATCTCCCCCTTTTTGGTGATTGATGCCAACACAAACCAAAGCAAATACAAAGTGTAGAAATGTAACTAGTTTGCATTTTGACAGATGTGCATAAGTTACATTGAAATGAAAGCATTTCTAAGCATATATGTTTGATTTGATATATTTTAACATTTTGGACCACATTTGCACCACTCAGCTAGTTTTTGCAAATCTTTTGAAAAAGTCTTTTGAAATTATTTTGCAATTTGCCAATGGTATAAGAATATGATTTCAAAAAGCATTTTCAAGTTTTTTGAAACCCCCATGTTTCAAATGCTTTTCTTTTGTATAAATAAAAGCTCCACCTAAATAAATTCTTCCCTTAGCTGTCAAGAGGGTTTTTGCAAATGCCTATTAATTTCCCCTTTTTATTAATTTCTCCCCCTTTTGTTTGAAAAAGTTTTTTAGAAAATAGGGTGGTGGTGCAGTCCTTTTGCTTTGGCCCAAAAATTTCTCCCCCTTTAGCATCAAGCACCAAAAAACAAAGAAAACTAGAGGCCTAGTACAAGATATGAATGTAAATACATGAGTAGGGTAAAGGAAATATGATACCGACAGAGTCGTAGTGGAAGCCTTGCCTTTGCTGAATATTCCATTTCCTTTTCAATCTAAGACAAAACATAGAAATACTCTTTGTTGGAGACTTGTTCTCAAATGCTATAAATTAGGAACAAGGCAACATAGATTGTCAGATGTTAAAGCCCTTCGTCCGCTGAAGCATTATTTCCCCAAGGATCTAATGAGCTTTGGACGAAGGTTATGAATAATATATCACGAAGGTTGCACTTTCGTGAACAAAGATAAAATAATGCGAAATGAAATATAAAATATAAAACGTTAAAGAATACCAAGAATGAATAACATTATTCAGTTATTTTTATAATGTGAACTTAAATATCAAAACATAATATTTAGATACATTTGTACCTTCGCCTTGGCAGAAAATAATAGTTCCAGAGTACTGCGTTAGCAATTATAAGATTGCGTGAACAGTAAAGGAGTACTGTTCACCTATTTATAGGCACAGGACGCAGCCTGTAAGAAATTACAATCATGCCCCTTACAGAAGATCACAATTATAACTCAGACTCTTATGGACTAAAAAGTCATTCCATCTTTAAGTCGGTTCGATCCTTCGTCTTTGGATACGCTATAGTGTCGAAGCTTTATGAGCGGTAGCTTCGGTATCACGTATAAACAGATTTGCCGAAGGTGTTTCTTCCTGCAGGACCTTCGGCGACGAAGCATGATCCCAACAGTAGCCCCTTCGTGGCGCTAGATCGATTTTTGTAACGAGCTTGATCCATGAAAAAGTCTCTTAAGCTTCGGGTAGCCGAAGGTCCGAAAAACACCTTCCCTGAGCTCGTTGCGGAGAAACGATACAACTTCCGAGCGCGGAGTAGTCCCATCATGCATATTTACCTTCTCGGGTTTTATGGCCCACTGTTTAGTGGATGCGGGCGACTATTCGTCCGGTGTAGGAGACTTGACGATTCACCTTTTCACGTGCAACACTATATAAACAGACAAGTAGGTGTAAAGTTACCACAGCATTGATTGCAATTGCACTGTTTTGCTGCCAAAAATTTCACCATAGCCGAAGCTTGACCCTTGCACTCAAACAAAGCACCACTCCGGATTCTGCTTTGTCACAAGAAGAGCTTCGGAAAAAAGGTCATTAATTTCAAAAAACTTTAGGAATTCATAATCAAATGGCTAGATTGCGCTCCACTGCCAGGATTGAGCGTGAGGGAGACGAGGCCGAAGCCACTGAAACTGTTCTGATTTCCGATGCAATGAGGCGTTCTGGGCTGGTTTCATCAGAGGACACACCTGCTGCCGAAGCCACACAAGCTGATGTTGAAGAAATTGGTTCCGAAGATGAGTATAGCTTCGGGATGCCGAGTAAACCTAGTCATCTGGACTTTGGAAAGTCCACCATCTCTGAAGCTGATCTTCCTAAGATGGTGAAGCTAGGTTATTTTAGTGAGGCCAAGAAGGAATTAATTCGTTTTGGTGGAGAAGAAACTGTCCCAAAGCCAGGAAAGAATGAGGTAGTAGTCTTCAAAAGTTTTCTGAAAGCTGGTTTAAGGTTCCCCCTTAACAAGATGATTGCTATTGTACTGAAGAAGTTTGGGATTTACCTTCATCAGCTGACCCCTAATGCTATCGTTAGGTTGAGTGTTTATATTTGGGCCCTTCATAGCCAGGGAGTGGAACCGTTTGGTGAGGGTTTCTGCCGAGTTCATGAATTACACTACCAGACTAAAGCCAGAGGAGATGGTCTGCACGAGAATTTTGGCTGCTACAACTTTGCTTATCGCAAAACTACGAAGTTTCCAGTGATAAGCTATCGAAGCAAATGGCCAGCCGGATGGAAGTCTGCATGGTTTTATGTTAAAGTTGACGAAGATGAGGATAAATTGGTCTAGAGTCCGCTAGAACTGACCTTCGGAGAGACGAGGCCCCGATGCAACATGATAATGGGGAGCCCGAGTCAGATTGCTTTGGCTGAATTTCGAGTGATTTCAGATCATATTGGCACTAGAGACTTAGTGTAGGAATTCTTGGCTTTTAAAGTGTTCCCAACACTGAGAGAGTGGGAGATGCCGAAGCTAGAGGGAGAAAAGAAGAAGGGAGAACTTGTTCGATTGCCTTATCACTACAAATTTAAGAAACATTTTAAAGCACCATGCCAAGAATGGTTGGACACAATTGAGGTTATGTGCAACGAGATTCTCGGCTGCTACTCTAAGAAAGAAGACCAGTTAATGACTACGGTCTTCGGCACTCGTCCGAAACAAAGATTGAATCGGGTGCTGGATGCCTTGAATTTTGATTATCCTGACTATGAGCAACTGAGTGGAGATACCGAATGCCAGAAAAGAAAAAGGATTGCCAGCGTCCTTGATAAAGAAGGCACCAAATTGGCTAAAAAGGACAAAGAAAATTCTGAGAAAAGAAAATTGAGCCCTGAGCCGAAGATAGCTGCTCCAAAGAGAAGAAAAGCTGCATCCCCAAAACCGAAGACGCCAGCCCGAGAGGAGGAAGCTCCTGCAACACCTTCTGCTACCGAAGTGGAAGAGATTCTAAAGGTAATGACTGAACCTTTGCCTATCAAGCTAAGTCCACTGGCGCCAGAACTGACGAAGTTTTTTCAAAAGGAAAAAGAACCTTCGGCAACAGAAAGTCCTGCCAAGCCGAAGAAGAAAAGAAGAATTATGCAAGTGGCCGATGTCATTCATCAGACACCACCACCGACATCGGTGTCAAAAATAATTGAAAGCGCTGTTACTGCCAAAACCACAGCCACCAGAGCCGAAACTACCAGAGCCAAAGCCACCGGAGCAACCATCGAAGCTGAAGCCACTGGAGCCGAAACTAAGACCACCGAAGATCCTAATCTAGAAACCACACTTGGTGATATTGATAACATACTTCTGAAAATGGCTGAAGAAGAAGCTGCTGCGGTCGCGGTGGACATGACGATTGAGAAAGGAAAAGAGAAAATTGAAGACACTTTGGAAGAAGGAAACTTTAATTTTCAAGATATACTTGGACAAGAGTTATCAGAAACTGAAAAAGAAGAGCTAAAGAAATATGCTATATCCTGTGGATACAAACCAGGGGCTCTGCTATTTGGCGGAGTCAATGAAGGGAAACTAAGATGCCTTCGGAATCGAACCGAGGCTAAAGTTGTTAGGACTTTCTCAAAGAATGTTGGGCTG
Source organism: Zea luxurians (assembly GCA_029449295.1). Classification (NCBI taxonomy): domain Eukaryota; kingdom Viridiplantae; phylum Streptophyta; class Magnoliopsida; order Poales; family Poaceae; genus Zea; species Zea luxurians. The sequence continues at coordinate 122,931,691 of JAOPSE010000007.1, read as the reverse complement.
TCGAAGATTGAAGCGGACTTGTGTATGTACCAGCGGCGGCATATCGCCAGTAGCCTGTTTTACGCTAATTTCAAGGTAAAAACTTCTCAATTTTTTTAAGATGTTTTCTGATGAAGGTTGTTTTGCCAGAGTATATTACTAAGTAAAGTGCTGAGGATGCAACAAGATCTTAAAGACAAAAAAAACAAAGCTACCATCAGAGATCTAGAAAATAAAGTCGAAAGTTACGAAGCTGCTTTGAAGAAAAAGGACTTCGACATTCAAGAACTTGAACATAAAGCTAAAGATCACGAGGCTGCCTTGGAGAAGAAGGACTTCGTCATTCACTCTATGGAAGGCTCGCTGGCTGGAGCTCAAGCTGAAATTGACAAATTGAACAACGAATTGCTCATAAAATCAGAAAAATCTGAGCAGGAAAAGAAGAATCTTGAAATAAGTCTCAAGACCGAAATTGGGAAGAATTCAAATTTGCAGAAATCATTGAAAGAGCTTCAGGAAAAATGTTTAGATTTCGGCAACCGATGTGTGCAGTGGTTGAAGGATGTGTTTTATTCAATTGGAGCCAGCTCTGATAAGTTTACACCTTCAGCTAAAAACCTGCCAAGCACCTTTGAATACATTGAGGGCAAAGTTGATGCACTTGACGAAGTTATCGCTGGGCATGCCGATTTCTGCGCCCTGTTAGCTTCTCGAGGCACAGCTACTGCTTTCCTGAAGGCTGGCTGCACGCACATGAAAATTGTTAATAGGCCAAACTTCAGTTTGTCGCCAGCAGATTTAATTGACATCCCCAGCCTAGCTCGAAGCATAGGAAACAGGTTTATGACCCAGATTTGGATAAACGGCGGGCGAAAAATGGCTGGTGACGAAGCTCGAAGCCACATTAAGCCAGTGAGAAACTTATACTTGTTACTTTTACCTTCTCCTTGAACTCTGCGCTTTCCTCATTTCGTTTTAATATGTATAGGATGATGAAGCTAAAGAATGACGAGCTGAAGCCTTAACAGATGTTCCGAAACACTTTGCTGCATAAGATTCTAGAGAAAATTTTGTAATATGATTGTAAAGAGACTTATGTAAATTTGTGTGTACCTTATAATATATCTTTTCGCCTTTGTCCATGTACAATCTGCTTTGCTGTGGACGAAATTTTCTTTTTGAGCCGAAGGCGAAAAACACCTTCCCTTCTTTTCGTACACAACGAAGCATAAAAATTTCTTTGTTGGGGACTTGTTCTCAAATGATAAGAGTTAAGAACAAGGCAACATAAAAAGTGTTAAATGTTAGAGTTCTTCGTCCTTCGAAGCATTATCTCCCTTTGGGATATAATAAGTTTCGGACGAAGGTTATGAAGGACATACCTTCGTAAGTACAACAAATAATGAAGAAGGATTCACATAAAGTATGAGACATAGTATAAACACTTAAACATTATTATTCACTCATTTCTATTTTATTACCATGGAAAAATAGAAATGATAATAAATTACAAATGTACCTTCGGCTTGAGAGAAGGTAAAAGTACAAGCGTGACGCAAAAGCAAATGCCAAGTCAGCGTGAACAGTACGGGAGTACTGTTCATCTATTTATAGGCAAGGGACGCAACCCGTGTAGAATTACATTAATGCCCTTTACATTTATCAATAATTCTATAGTAATTCTTCGGGGTCTAATTTGCCTTTTCATCTTTAAGTCGGTTCCCCTTTTCTGTTGCCATGCTGAAGCTTTTCTGCGCATAGCTTCGTGATCATCTTATCCTTCGTCATAATCGCCTTCCATCTCATTCAAGCTTCGTCCTGACCATACTCTTGTATACTCATAACCCGATTCCGAAGATACCTGTTCACATATTTCACTTGGAAAGCATTGTCAAATCATGTTTTTGAGGACCTTCGGAAGCCGAAGGCCCCCAACAGTAGCCCCTCGCAATATTAATTTGCTGGAATAATAAATTCATATTGCGATATGGACGAAGGCTTTAAGCCGAAGGTCCAAAAAACACCTTCCCTTTGCTAGAATAGCAACAGTCATTGACAAGCGGGACCCTCCAGTTTTCAACGCACCAGGTGTATAAATAAGAACTCGCCACGAGTTTATTTGGCACGCTTTTTTGTCATCTGCTCTTGCTCACTCGACTTTTAGCCTATGCGCAACAACACTTGCTTGGCTTTTTAAATTTTTAAGCTTCGGATTTGAGAGTGCTTTCTGAGCATTTGCGAAGATGTCTGAAGATAAAAAAGCTATTGCTGATTCGAAGCTGAGCCTTTCTGAGGAGATGCATCTCGGCTTTCTTCAATCAATAGCAAAGACCAACACAGAGAAGATCACTAGGGAGATTTTGGAGGGTTTATCTGAAGACACTGGTGACAGTGACAGTTATGATGTAGAAAGTGGGGGTGAAGACTCCGAAGATCGACCGTGGCGACCAAGCCATGCAGTCTTCGGAAAATCGAGCATTAAACAGAGTCATCTTGATAACATGAGGGGAAGATATTTTCGAGACATGTCTACTGTGAGGGAAGATGACGGGGAGAAGACTTGTCCGACTCCCGAGGAGAATGAAGTCGTGATATTCCGAAGCTTCTTAAAGGCTAGACTGCGGTTTCCCTTGAGCAGTTTTGTCGTGGAAGTACTGAAGATTTTTGAAATCTACCTTCATCAACTTACTCCCGAAGCAATCATAAGGATGAGCATCTTTGTCTGGGCCATGAGGAGCCAAGGTTTAGAACCAAATGCAAAAAGTTTCTGCAACATACATGAGCTATTGTATGAGACAAAACCCTGGGGTAAAGAGCAGTATCACAACAATTTTGGCTGCTACAGCTTCGGCGCCCGGTCTGGGTCAAGCTGTCCCGTGCCAACCTTTCGAAAGAGGTGGCTCGGCGACTGGATGATGGAATGGTTTTATGTGAAGAACGACTTGAAAATACGCGAAGATATTAAAGATATCATTATGCGTCCCATCTGGCAACACTTTGGCCTCCGGAGGCCGAAGGTGGAAATGAATGAAGCAGCCGAAGAATGCCAGAGAGCCTTCGACGTGGTTTGCTCTTTTATTGGGACAAGGGATTTGGTCCAAGAACACATTGCCTTCAGAATATGGCCACTTGTAGAAAGGTGGGAAATGCCGAAGGAGACTGTTATAGAAACTGACGAAGGTGGATTAGTTAGGCTAAAATACACATTCCAATATAGAGATAAATTCGTCGAGCCAGATGATGACTGGCTAAAAAACATTGAGGCCATAAGTGATGAATTGCTTGGATTATACTCGAAGGCCGAAGATACTGCGTTATCAGCGGCCTTCGGAGGCCGAAAGAAAAAGAGACTCAACCGAGTATTTGATGCAATTGGGTTTATCTACCCCGACTACCGTTATCCAATGCGGGGTCAAAAAAGAAAGAATATATCTTCTTCGTAGGAAGTTGCTTCAGCCGCTCCTAGCGAGCCGACGCCGAAGAGGAAAAGGGTAAAGGTTCTCACACACCGGCCACGTTATATTGAACCGGCCACAGTGCCTAAGTTTGTCGGTGAGACCTCTTCGGCCACCGAAGCTAAAGAACCACCTTCCCTGCCGACTATTGAAGGGCCGGCCAAAGTGCCGGCGACAGAAAAAATAGAAGAACTGAAGACTGAGGAACCAAAGACATCGGAAATTATAAGTCCTTCAGCAAAAATTGAGGCAGCAACAAGCCAAAAGGGGCCAGTAGTGACCCCCAAAAGAAAAAGGATGGTTAATGTACTGGATGTTTTGGAGACAATAAAGTCTTCCAGCACTACTCCGAAGAAAATTGTTGAAACTTCCGAAGTGCAAATTGAAGGCTTTGGTGTCGAAGCTTCGAAGCACCAATCTGAGACTGAAGCTGGGCCTTCAGAGCCCACCAAGGTGAAATCCTTGGAAGCCGAAGAAACAGAAACAACAGAACAAATTTTGGCTGAAGAAACTGGCACTGCCGCCCCCGAAGCATTTTCCGAAGCTTTCGATTATATTTTACGACATGCTTCGGGGAAAAAGTTGAGTAAAAAAGAAAAGCAAGAGGCCCAGTTTTACGCCCAAAAACTGAAATACCCAAAGGGGGCGTTGATTTTCAACGGCAGCGGAGAAGAAGACTTCTTGTAATGTCTCCCTAACAGCAAGGAAATTTCTGTCTATCGGGAGATGAGCAAGAGCTTCGGATTCCCAACACTAGAAGACGGGCTCTCGGTGTTATCGAAAAACGAGCTGGCCGACAGCTTGGCGTACAATAGCTTAAAGGTGGGAAAATGAGATCTTTGTATTATTTCTCGAAACCAAAATTTTTCGTCTGCTTAAATTTATTGAGGCACACACATTTTTTTGTTTTGCAGGGCCTTATACTTAGCAATGCCCTCAGGGCCCAAAAAGATGCTGAAGACGAAGGATGTGTTATTGCTCTGAGCAACCTTCGTTCCGAAGTAATTGAACTAAGGAACGAAGGTCTTGAAAAAGATAAAATATTACATTCATTGGTAAATAGAATAAAAGAAGACGAAGCTACTTCTAAAGATCAAGCTGAGGCTCAGAAGCGTGAAATTGAAGATCTTCGGAAGCAACTAGCCAGAGCTAAAGAGGAACGCACACTTGAAGAAACAAAACGAGAAATTAGTTAACAATGGGCAAATCATTTGGAAAAAAGCGTTGAAGAGCTTCGTGCATCCAAGAAAAGGTGCTATGAAAAATCCATAGAATGTGTTAAGAAAATAAGAACTAGCTTCGCCAGCGTTGGCGCATTTTCAAGTGAGGAGAACTTCGTAAGAGGTGACCCCGAAGGCCCAATTGGATGGATCAGCCACGAAGCCGAAGCTTTTGAAGAAATTTTAAATAGTCGTGGAGACATATGTGCCTTTTCGGATGCCAGGGGGATTGCTACTATTTTGGATAGGAAAGGTTGTGAGCATGTGAAATTTTTGGCACAATCCGAAGCCGCCTTATCCTCCGAAGATATAAAAGACCCCTCGGCTGAAGCGAGCCTGGTTGGTGGAAAATTTTTCACCGACATCTGGGACAACGGTGGCCGGGAAATGGCCCAAGAAATTATACGAACAAGTGAAAAAGGCATCCATGACGCTAGAAAAGTAGCAGAGGCCGCTGAAAAAAGTGCAGAGCCCGAAGGTCAAATAGGTACCGACTAGTGGTTTTTGGCTTTGTTGTAATTTTTTGATTTCGAACTTGTTTACGGTTTGTAATAGTAATATAGCCGTATCTTCTCCTCCCTCAGTACCTGCTGAGCCATCTACGGGCCCCCACGCGAAGGGAGATGACGAAATTAGAAAAATGGCCGAAGCCATCATGGATAAGGTTGTTGAACAACTGCTAAATGAAGCTGCAGAAGTAGTTCTAAGGGAAGATTAGATGCTGCTACAAAAACATTTAAAATATAAAGTTTGTTGAGAAACATGTGCAATATTTTGTAACTTTGAATGTAATATATTAGCTGTTTATAGTTCTATTCTTTACGATGCATGAAACATCATATACATACCGTTTTTTGAGCCTTCGGCGAAAAAACACCTTCCCTTCTTTTCATGCTTCGTAAATAATATCTGTGTTCTCATAAGATCAGTAACCAATCCTCATAAAATCAATAAGCAATAGATCTTTCCATTTCAGAGTTTGACGAAGGTATAACTCTTCAATAGCTATTTTTTGTGCCTTGTCACTGTTTCTTCGAAACAATTTTCGAATGTCAATACTGAGACCCCCTTCTTGCGTTGTTGATGCAATATGATGTATGATGCTATGCTATGCGAATGATGTAATGATGTGATGTTATGCGAAATGATATTTGCCGAAGGTCGAAGTTTTTTCACTGCAAGCCTCCCTTAGGAGCTTCTTCGCCTTTTACTTCAGCGGAATCAGCGTTTATTTTTCGCTGTAAGCCTCCCTTAGGAGCTTCTTCGCCTTTTACTTTCAGCGGAATCAGCGTTTATTTTTCGCTGTAAGCCTCCCTTAGGAGCTTCTTCGCCTTTTACTTTCAGTGGAATCAGCGTTTATTTTTCGCTGTAAGCCTCCCTTAGGAGCTTCTTCGCCTTTTACTTTCAGCGGAATCAGCGTTTATTTTTCGCTGTAAGCTCTGCATTCCCTTCGGAACGACTTTTGAGCAAAAAACTTACACTGCGCTCCCTTAGGAACGACTTTTTGTAGCTTCGGCAAACTTACGCTGCGTTCCTTAGAACGACTTTTTGCTGCTTTTGAAGAATTTACATTGCGTTTCTTTAGAATAAATTTTTGATAATTCGAAGGTCCTCCTTGCCACCATAAATTCTTATGCTTCAGCAACTTAAGCCTATGGAGAAGGTCCTCTGAAGCCCCTGGTCATTTCAGAGAACCTGTATGCTTCCTCCCTTCTTTGGCGGAAGTCATTGTCAGCTCGAATATACTCGTCCATCTTCTGGAGCAGCTTCTCCAAAGTTTGAGGAGGCTTCCTGGCAAAGTACTGAGCTGAAGGTCCCGGCCGAAGCCCCTTAATCATGGCCTCAATGACAATTTCATTGGGCACTGTTGGTGCCTGTGCCCTCAAACGCAGGAACCTTCGGACATACGCCTGAAGGTATTCTTCATGGTCCTGGGTGCACTGGAATAAAGCTTGAGCAGTGACCGGCTTCGTTTGAAACCCTTGGAAGCTGGTTATCAACATGTCCTTCAGCTTTTGCCATGAGGTAATTGTTCCTGGCCGAAGAGAGGAGTACCAGGTTTGGGCAACACTCCTGACAGCCATGACGAAAGACTTTGCCATGACTGCAGTATTGCCACCATACGAAGATATTGTTTCTTCGTAGCTCATCAGAAACTGCTTCGTCTATTTATAGGCAAGGGACGCAGCCTGTGTAGAATTACATTAATGCCCTTTACATTTATCAATAATTCTATAGTAATTCTTCGGGGTCTAATTTGCCTTTTCATCTTTAAGTCGGTTCCCCTTTTCTGTTGCCATGCCGAAGCTTTTCTGCGCATAGCTTCGTGATCATCTTATCCTTCATCATAATCGCCTTCCATCTCATTAAAGCTTCGTCCTGACCATACTCTTGTATACTCATAACCCGATTCCGAAGATACCTGTTCACATATTTCACTTGGAAAACATTGTCAAATCATGTTTTTGAGGACCTTCAGAAGCCGAAGGCCCCCAACATTCTTCTTTCTGTTTTCTCCGAAGCTTTATCCTTATAGCCGAAGCATCTGCCTTTTCTGTATGATATGATGATAATGATCCTATGTATGTCTAAATGAATGTTTATGAATGCAAATGTCATGATGTGATGTATCGTGCAAATGAATGTCCAAATATATATTCGAAGCCATAATCATAGCCTTCATTCCCTTAGGAATGACTCAAATCTTTTTGCCGCTTATTTTTCGGCTTCACCGTTTATTTTTCGGTGTATCAACATTGACTTTTTGCTGTAAGCCTCCCTCAGGAGCTTCTTCGCCTTTTACTTCAGCGGAATCAGCGTTTATTTTTCGCTGTAAGCCTCCCTTAGGAGCTTCTTCGCCTTTTACTTCAGCGGAATCAGCGTTTATTTTTCGCTGTAAGCCTCCCTTAGGAGCTTCTTCGCCTTTTAGTTTGGCGGAATCAGCGTTTATTTTTCGCTGTAAGCTCTGCATTCCCTTAGGAACGACTTTTGAGCTTCTCCCTGTTTTCTTTTCTTTTTCCTTTGCACTCGATGGTGCGTTCTCAACTTTTACATTTACATCTTTGGGGGATATTGCTCTTATAGAGTTGAAATAAGAAAAAGAAAAATTACATGATGTGGCCCCATCAAAAACCTTTCTCCCCCTTTGGAAAGGAAAAGGGTGCCACAAGAAAGAATAGAAAAAATTACATCAAGCTAAATATAATACCGCTGAAGCTCATCCGCATTCCATGATCTAGGAATGTCGTTGCCGTCCATATCCTTCAATCTATAGAAACCGGGTCTTGACGAAGATACTACCAGAAAAGGTCCTTCCCACTTCAGCTATAGCTTGCCTACTGTCTCTGGGTTGGCTACTCTTCGAAGCACCAAATGTCCTGGCTCAATATTCTTTAGCCGAACCTTTCTATCACGCCATTTTATTGTTTCGGCTTGGTATTTATTGATGTTTTCCACAGCTTGAAGCCTGATCCCTTCTATAGCATCTTTTTCCACAGAGTAATCAGCTTCAGCTTTGTCTTCTGCCGAAGCTACTATTCTTATTGATCCTGCTTTTGCTTCTTCCGGAGTTATTGCTTCGTCACCAAACAGCAATTTGAATGGTGTAAAACCTGTTGATCTTGATATTGTTGTGTTGTGGCTCCACACTACTTTGATTAATTCATCTGGGCACTTTCCCCTGGGCTGATTGAAGATTAACTTCATTATTCCTGTCATTATGATGCCATTAGCCCTTTCAACAAGTCCATTTGACTCCGGATGCCGAACTGATGCAAAATGGATCTTTGTGCCAATTTGTTCACAAAATTCTCTGAAAGCTTCGGAATCAAACTATGTTCCATTGTCCACAGTGATGGCCTTCGGCACTCCGAAGCGACAGACAATATTTTGCCAAAAAAACTTTTGAATAGTAACCGAAGTTATTGTGGCTAAAGGCTTTGCCTCAATCCATTTAGAAAAATATTCCACTGCCACTACAACATATCTTAAGTTCCCTTGTGCTGGTGGTAGCGGACCTAACAAATCAAGGCCCCATCTTTGCAATGGCCAAGTGGGTTGTATTAACTAGGTTAGAGACGAAGGTTGTTTTTGATCTCTTGCACATTTCTGACAGCCTTCGCATTTTTGGACTAACTCCGCTGCATCCGAAGCTGCCTTTGGCCAATAAAATCCTTGACGAAAAACTTTTCCCAGCAAAGGCCTAGATCCAATGTGAGATCCACACAGGCCTGCATGTATTTCCTTCATCAATTCTATACCTTCGGCTCTGGATAAACATTTGAGTAACGGAGAACAGACCCCATGCTTGTATAGCTCCCCTTCTATTATTACATATGGACGAGCTCTTGCCTCTATTCTCTTGTTATAAGCTTCGTCATCTGAAAGGAAGTTACCCTGAAGGTAAGAGATGATCTCAGTTCTCCAGTCTTCACTATAAACAGGATATATATTGAGGACTGCTCTTTCAAGGAGTTCAACCGAAGGTGCTTTTATTGTTTCAAAAAATACTTCCGAAGGTAAGGGCAGCCCCTGTGCTGCTGACTTGGCTAGCAAATCAGCATGTTCATTTTCTCCTCGAGGAATATTTTTTACAGAAAACCCTTCAAAGGAAGATTCAATCCTTCGGACCATGTCTAAATATTTCTCCAGCTTTGGGTCTCTTGCCTTGCAACTCTTGTCAATATGACCAGAAATAACATGGGAGTCAGTTTTAAGAACTGCCCTTCTAATTCCCATTGCCTTTAACTTCCGAAGACCCAAAAGTAAAGCTTCATACTCAGCAATGTTATTTATGCAGCTGAAATCAAGTCTTGCTGCGTAGCAAGTTTTAACTTTGGATGGTGCGACCAACACAGCGGCTGCTCCTGCCCCGAAGGTTCCCCAAGAACCATCGCAGAATACTGTCCAAGCTTCGGCATCTTTACTCACTTCTTCTTCCTGAGCCCCTGGCATCCAGTCAGCAATGAAGTCTGCTAGCGCTTGATACTGAATCGAAGATCTATGCACATAATCGATGCAAAACTCATTGAGTTCCGCAGCCCCTTCGAGTAGCTTCTCTATTTCTCATAATATCCTTTAATGGTTGTGAAGAAGGGACAATTATATTGTATGCTTGAAAATAGTGCCGAAGCTTCCTAGAAGCCATCAAAACAGCATATAGCACCTTCTCCAATTCTATATAATTTTTCTTTGATAAACTAAGAACTTTGGATACAAAGTATATTGGGGCTTGCTTTTTGACTTGCCCTTCAAGCTTCTCTTGGACAAGTGCCGCACTTACCGCTGAGTGCGAGGCTGCCACATATAACAACAGAGGAGCCCCTGGCGTTGGTGGAGTTAACGTCGTTAAGTCTATCAAATATTGCTTCAACTCTTCGAAGGCCCTCTGCTGAACTGGTCCCCATTGAAAAACTTCGGCTGATTTCAGCACTTTGAAGAATGGTAAATTTCTCTCTGCTGATCTAGATATGAATCTGTTGAGAGATGCCAATCTTCCTGTCAATCGTTGAGCCCCCTTCTTTGTGCTTGGTGGCTCCATTTGAAGAATAGCTTCGATTTTATTTGGATTAGCCTCAATCTCTTTTGTTGAAATTAGGCAACCAAGGAATTTCCCCTTCTTTACTCTGAAAACACACTTTTCTGGATTCAGTTTTAGACCGGACTGTCTAAAATTAGCGAAAGTCTCCTGCAGATCAGCAATGTGATTTTCTTGCTTCGTGCTTTTTACAATGATATCATCGACATAAGTTAGCACATTTCTGCCTATCTGAGAATGAAGAACCTTTGCTGTCATTCTGCTGAAGCTTTCTCCAGCATTTTTGTGCCCCTCAGGCATCCGAAGGTAACAATATGTTCCGCTAGGGGTTATGAAGTTGGTTTTTGGCTCATCCTCCTTCTTCATCCAAATCTGATGATAGCCTGAATAACAGTCTAAGAGACTCATGAGTTCTGATGAAGCTGCTGCATCAACCATGGAGTCTATCCTTGGCAATGGAAACTCATCCTTTGGACAAGCCTTGTTGAGATCAGTGAAATCAATACACATCCTCCATTTGCCATTGGCCTTTTTTATCATAACAGTGTTAGCCAGCCATTCTAGATACTTCACTTCTCTGATGAATCCAGCACTGAGGAGTCTTTTTACTTCATTTCAAGCACCTTCGGCCTTGTCATCAGACATCTTCCGAAGCCTCTGCTTTCTGGGCCTGAAGGATGGATCAACATTGAGCGAGTGTTCAATAACATCCCTGTTGACGCCACATAGATCGTTAGCCGACCATGCAAAGACATCTTTGTTGTTGAACAAGAACCTTATCAGGGTTTTCTCTTGTTCCTCGGACAATTGAGATCCCAGCAGCACCTTCTGCTCTGCGATATCTTCGCATAAAAGCATGGGTTTCGGCTGATCGGCCGAAGCAGCCTTCTCCCTTCTGTACTTGTACTGCTCACAAGCTTCGGCTTCATCTATATTGTGGATTGCCTTTGAATCAGTCCAATTCCCCTTAGCCTTTCTGGCAGCTTCCTGACTCCCATGAATAGTAATAGGTCCCTGATCCGAAGGTATCTTCATGCAAAGATATGCTGGATGAAGAATTGCTTCGAAAGCATTGAGTGTTCCGCGACCAATAATAGCATTGTAAGGATACTCCATGTCAACAATGTCAAACACAACTTGCTCAGTCCTTGTATTGTTGACGAATCCGAAGGTCACTGGCATGGTAATCTTACCAAGCGCTAGAATCTGTCTTCCTCTGAAGCCACAAAGAGGGTGCGTAGTATCATGAATCTTGTCTTCGGGCTCTTGCATTTGTCTGAAGACCTTAGCAAATATAATATCCACTGCACTGCCTGTATCAACCAAAACATTGTGGACCAGAAATCCTTTGATCACACAAGAGATAACCATAGCATCATTATGTGGGTAATCCTTGAGCTGAAGATCCTCTTGAGAGAAGGTAATTGGGATGTGAGACCATATTGACTTGATGAAGGGTCCTTGTACCCCTACATGTTGTACTCTTCTTTGCGCCTCCTTCTTCTGTTTCTTGTTAGCCGGCTCTGAGCATGAACCGCCTGTTATCGGGAGAATCAGCTTCGAAGCTGAAGCAGTTCCAGCTTGGTTCTTGAACGAAGCCATCAGCTCAAAAAGTGGAAGTGAGTTCACCGGAGGTGGGCGCCAATGTTGGAGACTTGTTCTCAAATGCTATAAATTAGGAACAAGGCAACATAAATTGTCAGATGTTAAAGCCCTTCGTCTGCTGAAGCATTATTTCCCCAAGGATCTAATGAGTTTTGGACGAAGGTTATGAATAATATATCACGAAGGTTGCACTTTTGTGAACAAAGATAAAATAATGCGAAATGAAATATAAAATATAAACCGTTAAAGAATACCAAGAATGAATAACATTATTCAGTTATTTTTATAATGTGAACTTAAATATCAAAACATAATATTTAGATACATTTGTACCTTCGCCTTGGCAGAAAATAATAGTTCCAGAGTACTGCGTTAGCAATTATAAGATTGCGTGAACAGTAAAGGAGTACTGTTCACCTATTTATAGGCACAGGACGCAGCCTGTAAGAAATTACAATCATGCCCCTTACAGAAGATCACAATTATAACTCAGGCTCTTATGGACTAAAAAGTCATTCCATCTTTAAGTCGGTTCGATCCTTCGTCTTTGGATACGCTATAGTGTCGAAGCTTTATGAGCGGTAGCTTCGGTATCACGTATAAACAGATTTGCCGAAGGTGTTTCTTCCTGCAGGACCTTCGGCGACGAAGCATGATCCTAACACTCTTGAAAACACATTAGTCTTAGCTTTGGCACAAGAAGAAGAATAAATATGCAGGTGTACCAAATGAAAGAGACATGATCAAAGATATATAAAGGAGCTACGTGTGCAAGATTACAATCAAAGTTTCGAGAATCTAAGATGTTTAGTTCATTCCTAAGCTTGCTAAAAGTATTTTCATCTAGGGCCTTGGTGAATATATTGGCTAATTGGTTGTGGATGCTAACATAAGCAATTTCGATATCCCCTTTTGTTGGTGATCTCTCAAAAAGTGATACCGGATGTCTATGTGCTTAGTGCGGCTGTGTTCAACGGGATTATCCGCCATGCAGATTGCACTTCCATTATCACATAGGAGAGGGGCTTTACTCAATTTGTAGCCATAGTCCCTAAGGGTTTGCCTCATCCGGAGTAATTGCGCACAACAATGTCTTGCATCAATATACTCGGCTTTGGTGGTTGATAGAGCTACTAAATTTTGTTTCTTTGAAGCACAAGACACCAGGGATCTCCCCAGAAACTGATAAGTCCCTGATGTACTCTTTCTATCAATCTTACATTCAACATAATCGGCATCGGAATATCCAATTAGATCAAAGGTAGATCCCTTGGGTTACCATAGCCCAAACTTAGGAGTGTAAACTAAATATCTCATGATTCTTTTCACGGCCTAAGGTGAACTTCCTTAGGATTTGCCTGGAAACTTGCACACATGCATACTAAAAGCATAATATTCAGTCGTGAAGCACATAAATAGAGTAAAGATCCTGTCATCGACCGGTATACCTTTTGATCTACAGACTTACCTCCTGTGTCGAGGTCGAGATGCCCATTTGATCCCATGGGAGTCTTGATGGGTTTGGCATTCTTCATTCCAAACTTCTTAAGAATATCTTGAATGTACTTAGTTTGGCAGATGAAGGTGCCCTCTTGGTGTTGCTTGATTTGAAATCCAAGGAAATACTTCAACTCCCCCATCATAGACATCTCGAATTTCTGTATCATAATCCTACTAAACTCTTCACAAGATGACTTGTTACTAGACCCCAAGATAAAATCATCAACATAAATTTGGCATATAAACAAGTCTTTATCAATTGTTTTAGTGAAGAGAGTAGGGTCAACTTTTCCGACTTTAAAGCCATTAGTGAGAAGAAAGTCTCTTAGGCATTCATACCATGCTCTTGGGGTTTGTTTGAGCCCATAAAGCGCCTTTGAGAGCTTATACACATGTGAAGGATACTCACTATCTTCGAAGCCGGGAGGTTGCTCAACATATACCTCTTCCTTGATAGGTCCAATGAGGAAGGCGCTTTTCACGTCCATTTGATACAACTTAAAGCCATGGTAAGTAGCATAGGCAAGTAATATTCAAATTGACTCAAACCTAGCTACGGGTGCATAGGTTTCATCAAAATCTAATCCTTCGACTTGTGAATATATTTTGGCAACAAATCGGGCTTTGTTCCTAGTCACCACACCATGTACATCTTGTTTGCTGCGGAATACCCACTTGGTACCTATAACATTTTGGTTAGGACGTGGAACTAAATGCCATACCTCATTCCTTGTGAAGTTGTTGAGCTCCTCTTGCATTGTCACCACCCAATCTGGATCTCTTAGTGCATCATCTATCCTGTATGGCTCAATAGAAGACACAAAAGAGTAATGTTCACAAAGATGAGCAACTCGAGATCGAGTGGTTACCCCCTTGTGGATGTCACCGAGAATGGAGTTGACGGGGTGATCTCTTTGAATTGCTTGGTGGACTCTTGGGTGCGGTGGTCTTTGATCTTAGACTTCTTGTTCATCTTCCTTTTCTTGATCATCTTCATCTCCCCCTTGATCAATGTCCTCCTCTTGAGGTGGCTCATCGTCTTGATCTTGATCCTCTTCCTCTTGAGCCATTTCCTTACCTTGGGTTGGTGGAGATGCTTGTATGGAAGATGATGGTTGATCTTGTGCTTGTGAAGGTTTTTCGGGTTCTTTTGGACACACATCTCCAATGGACATGTTCCTTAGCGTGACACACAAAGCCTCTTCATCATCTAATTCATCAAGATCAACTTGCTCCACTTGAGAGCCATTAGTCTCATCAAACACAATGTCACAAGAAACATCTACTAATCTAGTGGACTTGTTGAAGACTCTATATGCCCTTGTGTTTGAGTCATAACCAAGTAAAAAGCCTTCTACTGCTTTAGGAGCAAATTCTGAATTTCTACCCCTTTTAATAAGAATAAAGCATTTGCTCACAGAAACTCTAAAATAAGAAACATTGGGCTTTTTATCGGTGATGAGTTCATATGATGTTTTCTTGAGGATTCGGTGAAGGTAGAGTCGGTTGATGGAGTAGCAAGCGGTGTTAATCGCCTCCGCCCAAAACCAATCCGGTGTCTTGTACTCATCAAGCATGGTCCTTGCCATATCCAAAAGAGTCCTATTCTTCCTCTCCACAACATCGTTTTGTTGAGGTGTGTAGGGAGAAGAGAACTCAAGCTTGATGCTCTCCTCCTTAAGAAATCCTTCAATTTGAGAATTCTTGAACTCCGTCCTGTTGTCGCTTCTAATCTTCTTGATTCTCATTCTGGACTCATTTTGAGCCCGTCTCAAGAATCTCTTTAAGGTTTCTTAGGTTTGAGATTTTTCTGGCAAAAAGAACACCCAAGTGAAGCGAGAATAATCATCCACAATTACAAGATAGTACCTACTCCCGCTGATGCTTATGTAAGCAATCGAGCCGAATAGATCCATGTGGAGTAGCTCAGTGGCCTCTCGGTCATCATCATGTTCTTGTGTGGATGATGAACTCCAACCTGCTTCCCTGCTTGACATGCGCTACAAATCTTGTCTTTCTCAAAATGAACATTTGTTAGTCCTAAAATGCGCTCCCCCTTTAGAAGCTTGTGAAGGTTCTTCATCCCAACATGAGCAAGTCGGCGATGCCAGAGCCAACCCATATTAGTCTTAGCAATTAAGCAAGTGTCTAGTTCAACATTGTTATTATTGAAATCAACTAAATATAACTGACCATCTAACACTCCCTTAAAAGCTATTGAATCATCACTTCTAAAGATGGTAACACCATCATCAGTAAATAGATAGTTATAGCTCATTTACACAATTGAGAAACAGAAAGTAAGTTGTAATATAAAGAATCTACAAGAAAAACATTAGAAATGGAATGGTCGGGAGATATAGCAATTTTACCTAAACCTTTGACCAAACCTTGATTTCCATCCCCGAATGTGTTTGCTCTTCAGGGATCATCATTTTTCTCATATGAGGAGAGCATCCTTTTCTAACCTGTCATGTGGTTTGTGTACCCACTATCGATTATCCAACTTGACCCGCCGGATGCATAAACCTACAAAACAAATTTATGCCTTGTTCTTAGGTACCCAAACGGTATTGGGTCCTTTTACATTAGAAACAAGCACCTTGGGTACCCAAACACAAGTCTTTAGAGTCTTGTGTTTGCCCCCAACATATTTGTTAACTACCTTGCCTGATTTGTTAGTGAGCACAAATGATGCATTAGATGTAACACCCCTGTGTTACTGTAACTAAAACTTGAGCATGACATCATAAACATTGGCATTGCATATGTTTGACATACCTAGAGTGCATTTACTAGGTAAAAATTTCAAACAAGTGTATTGTTTTTGGTATTTTGCAAATAGGACCCTGGTTAGGGAACTTAACCCTAAATAGGGATTAAAGGGGTAAAACTTAACCCAAATGAGAAAAACCTTAAGGCTTTTGGGAAAAAGTCATAAAATATCCTCAAAAACCAAGTTGAATCATATTTATACCCTTGGGATACTAAAAACTCTAATTAGAACCCTGGAAAACCCTAAAACCAAACCCTAGGGACCTATGTGCAAAATTGGTCCACTTTTGGACTAAAGTGTAAAAACCAAGTCAAATAAGTATATTAAGTCATTTGGGTCACTCATATGTGAATTTGCAATCCAAAATTTGAGATTTGGACTTAAGTGCAAAAGAGCCATACTTAACTTTTTGGTTAAGTCTGTATTTCAGAGTGATTGACTCAACTTGAAGCCCTTGTATCTTTCAAATTATAGGGTTTTTGCCCTAGGTTACCACATCAAAATTGTAGCCCAATTATAGGAGAACAATTTTGCTGAAGAGAGCAAACCATGTTCTTGTGAGAAAATTGGAGATAATTCTGCTCAAAATCAGGCTGTCAGGTGATTTCTGGACTGAACTTTCAGTAGCAGTGTGATGAGATGAACTTTGAGCTTGATTTTGAATAGGATTCAGTGACTATTTGATGGTAAGCATTATGGCAAAGTTGAA
This sequence comes from Zea luxurians, assembly GCA_029449295.1. NCBI lineage: Eukaryota > Viridiplantae > Streptophyta > Magnoliopsida > Poales > Poaceae > Zea > Zea luxurians. The sequence continues at coordinate 122,914,911 of JAOPSE010000007.1, read as the reverse complement.
GATTAACTATAGCTTTACAACTTTGTTACAGAAGGTTGGCCTAGTCACCACACAAAAGTTGGAGAAAATCGACCCCAAATATGTAGTGTCAGGTGCTCTGATGAAGTCGTGCCATGGTACAGTGCCCACTGAAGATCAGACCGACAGCGCGGCTGACTCACCGCCGGCGACCGATTGCCACCGTGATTCGTGCGACAGCCGGCCCGACTTGTGCTCAGGGTCAGTGGACAACGCTTGGAGATCACCGCCGTGGATAAGCTCCAGCCGTTAAAGGACTCCGGCCACCGTACTGTGTCACCGCGGTGGAAGCCGATAAGAACGCCGGTGATAGCCGCCGTCCGACCTTGCGCCACGTGTCTGAGTCTTTCTACCGCGCCACCGTGACTCCCTATAACAGTCCCATCATCGCCGGTGAGCTCGCCACGACCAGGGACACACACTCACACGCGCCTGGTTCTTCTCCACCTCCGATCGCCGCGCGTCTTGCTCAAAATTCACGGCCGCCGCCTCTGGGATCTATAAATTGAGCCATCCACCAGTTCCGCAAAGTCATCAGCTAGCCAGCTCCCGCTAATCGTTAGCAATCATCCACCAGTGTGCTCGAATTCGAGTTTTTCCCCAAATCCCTTTCCGCCACCGTGAACTCGCCTCGCCGCGGCCAGCCCCTCTCCCGGTCAGTTCACCTCCTCCTCTTCCTCGTTCAAGCTTTCTCCTAAGTCTACGATGCTTGCCGAGCCACTGAATTAAACTAGGAGCCCGCCAATCGCTAGGAACACGGCGATATTGTCATGATGTTCACGGCCACCGTGGCCAAAGCACACCTCTTGATCTTTAGTGAAATTGAGTTGGGGAAAAGGCTTGGGATGGATTCAATTAGGTGTATGTCGCTCGGGAGCGTGGATCATCGCCTTAATCGGCCAGTACAGAAGCTCGCCGGAGTTTCTCCGAGCAAGAACGCCGTCGTGGACCTCCCACTGCAAAGAAATAGAACATGGAGGGTTTATTTGCAAAGCGTCAGTGACTTGAGCAAATAGTAAAAGAATTCGTTCCCAGTTAACCAAAAACCAGGGGACCTTTTCGCAAAACCGCCAGCGCGCGCGGGCGCGGGCGCGTTTCTATCCACTGTTGGGTCTGCTGGGCTGAAATCGGCCCAACACTATTCACCTCTTTTCCTTTTTCTTTTTCCGAAAGACTTTGGAAATCTGTTAAAAATTATAGAAAAATGATAAAATGGTGAAACCAATTTTCCTAGGCTTCTTATTTTCCCTAGAATTTAATAAAAATAGTTTCACGATTTTTGGTTTAAACTAGGAATTTTAGGGCATTTTAAGGAGCTTAAAGAAGTAGTTCTGGATTTTTAAAAGATAAATGGTAATTCCAAAAATGCTTAAAATTTTTATATGAGTTCCTTATATTATTTAGAAGCCTTGGGTAGGGTTTGGATTGATTTGGACTTTGTTTGATACTTAGAACCCAAAACACCTCCCCCTGCCCTATGAATTCCTTTACCGACTCCGGAAACCCTAAGTTCTCGGAGTTCCGTGAAGGAAAGTTGTATTCAAAACTTAGATAATAAATTTATATTGCCTTTGCATTCTCATAAGCATACCATGGCATCCATTCTTATATATATATGTATGGTTATGTTAGAACGTGAAGAAGAAGCAGAAGTCACCGAAGAAGGGACACCACCACCCTCGGATTCTCAAGCAGGCAACTGCTTTTACTTTGATATTTGTGGATCCGAGCCAGACTCACCTGTTAACAAAGGCAAGCCCCGGTGCATTTGCCACCTCCCTTGATGTTTTTAAAATCTTTCTCACTTGCCTGATGCATTAGGTGATAGGAGTTGAATGCTTAAACAATTCCTGCATTACCTTCCTTGATGTTGATTACTCCCCTTAATACCCTGATTTACAAAAAGGTTTTTGCTATGCTTAGTATTGCCTTAGAAAAACAAAATGTTTTGTTTTTACAAAAGTTGATGTGGCAAAAGTGGGAGGGATGTTTTTGAAAATAAAACTTGATGGTGGATCCATCATGGCCATGATGGGTTCAACATCGGAAAAGATGTACCTCTGCCAGGTACCAAGTTTTTGGGTAAAATGATTAAGCTGAGACCGGGCGGGTGACTTGCACGAGAAGAGAGTCTCGGTGTAGTGTCTCCGTCTGAGTCGATTAAGGACCTTGTCGATGTAGGCCTGCTGACCGAGGACCCTTTAACTGGTCACATGCCTCGTCATGGGTAAGCTTTGCCTCGGGCAGACTAAGGCCAGAATAAGATAACACGAAATGGGCGTGGAGCGGTGGCGAGAGTAGCGTGTACCCTCCGTGGCAAGAGGCTGGACGGTAGTGTATCTGTGCTCTCGGTTTGCGTGAACCTGATCTGGTCTTAAGAAACCCGGTGGCGGGTTGACATATGCAAGGGTTAAGTGCTACATATGTCGTGTGATCGGAGATCCTCAGCTGAGTATAATCGATTCGGATCGTCGTACCTCCGCGGTTATGGAGACTTGGCCACTGACTTACACGTAGCAATCCACTAAAGATGAAGGGATTGATGAGAAACTGGCTAGTGCAGGACAAGTGTTTGAACTAGGGTAGCAAGAACTCTAGATGCAGGTAACTTTACTTAACCTGAAAATAAAACTGGATTTTTAAGGATCCACTCATAGTAAGCTTTTCCGCAAAAACAGAGTCTTTGATTCTTGTTAAGCCTTACCTTGACTCCCTTATAACCAGCATGCCCTTGAGAGTCTTTTTCTTTAGACGGGTAAGACTTGCTGAGTAATTCCATACTCAGGGTTTATTCCCTCGTTGTTTTTAGGTGAGGGAGCAGCAGATTTCTGTTGCTTTTGTACCAAGGTGGTTCCCCATAATGAAAATCAGCAATGAAGATGCGGGAGGACATGGTCCTCCATAAAAAACTTTTATGTATAAACTTTTATGGGAGGAGTTTTTGCCTCCCTTGGTATGTAATAATACTACTCTGCACTCATTTATATTTTCTGGTCTGTAATAAATAACCTAATCTTACTTTTTAATAAATGTAAGTTTATGTAATCACTTCCGCATTTCGATATCTCCGATGTTCTGTAATGTCTGCAAGACGGGTGAAACGTTCCTGGAAAGGTAAGGAAAGATACCGAACTTATCAAGTGATTCAGGAACATCTACGGGGTTGCCTGATGTCTGTTGGACAAGGACAACCGTAGGTGGGCCTAATGACTTGAAAGGTTCCGTCACAGCTGGTATCGGAGCGAAGCCCTTCTTTGCAGATATTACAAGGCATATTCAAAAGGATTTCAAAGGAAAGACTTACCTACAAAGATTTCTTCCTTTCTTATCCCTTATGTCTGAAGAATCTATAAAGACCAGGTAGGAAGAGTGCAATGTATAGAAGGATGAATCAGGATTGATTCTGTAATTATTCATGCATCATGCTAAGAATTGTACTAATAAATTTCCCCCTTAGAGAAATGCCGCCGCGCACGAGAAAAACTGCGCGTAAGTCGACTGGACCCATTGGAGTACCTCGACATCAACTTGCTCCGCGAGATGTAGATAGTAGTAGCGGAAGCAATGATCCTATAGGGGATCTGGAAGCAGAAGTAAGCAGACTCCAAGCGGAACTCCGCCGCAGGACAGCTATATGGATTGGAGATGGTGACCGTATAAATGAGTTACGAAGAGACGTTCGCCATCTACAAGACCAGCTGGCAGATCGAGATTTGGCACTCGATTGGGTCGTTCAATCTCGTTCATTGGTATGGGCCAAGGAGGCAAGGGCTCAGGCTCGTATAACTGAGCTCAACATGGCTGTTGAAGAATTACAGACATACTGCAATACATTACATGAGGAAGTGCATGTATTGTATTCGCAACTGCATCCCAGTGAGCCCGTACATCCTGCTGAGTCGGAAGCTGGACCCTCCCACGTGATGGGACAAGCGCTTGGTGGTGAGCTAGACCTTTTTCAACCCCCTCCTTCTATGAGGTTGGTCGATGAATGGTCTCCCACACCTAATGATGAAGCTGCTAGGGGTAACCAGCAGTAGATGTAGCAGTGTAATAATAAAAGTAAAAGTAGAGTATTGTAGATTGTACTATTGTACAATAGATAGTGTATTGTATGTTGGGTAATGTGTCCTGTTATATCGAGTCTGTACCATTACTTTTTATAGTAATGTAAAATGGAAGGTCTCTTTGGCATATTATGTTTATTTTGAATGTTTTTGCCTCAGATGCCGACCAGGACTCGCGGACAGGACGCAGCCGGAACTTCTGGGGGTCGGGATGTCACCCCAAATCCACCTCCGGTTCCACCCACGCTAGCCGAGGCGATTGCCGCCTTGGTAAATGCCACCGCCGACAATACCCGTTTCCTTAGGGAAATGGCGGGTCAATAGCAGTTCCAGCAGCAGGCTGGAAGAGGTTTTCAGCAAGGTCCCCGTGAAACCACCTATCTGGACTTCTCCGAAACTCGTCCACCTCTATTCACCAAGGCAGAAGACCCGCTAGAAGCCGACGAGTGGATACGGGTCATTGAACAAAAGTTTGGTCTTCTTCGTTGTTCTGAAACGCAGAAGCCATTGTTCGCGGCACAGCAACTACGTGGCCCTGCCAGTATTTGGTGGGGAAATTTTGTGGCAATCCAACCAGACAACCATCAAATCACTTGGGAAGAATTTAAAGCAGCCTTCCGTGAGCACTACATACCTGAAGGGGTGCTGCATATGAAACAAGAGGAATTCATGAAACTGAAACAAGGAGGGGATACCATCAATCAGTATCTTAACAAGTTTAATCACCTGTCGCAATATGCCATCGACCAGGTGAATACTGATTTGAAGAAAAAGAACTGCTTCATGAGGGGTCTAAATGACCGGTTGCAGCGAAAGATGGCCACGTGTATTGATCTCACGTATGGAAAGGCTGTCAGTACAGCCTTATCTGTGGAAGCAAAATACGCAAGCTCGGGAAAGAATAAGGGATCCAGTGGTGAGAGGCCTAATCAGGGCCAGGCGAAGAGGCAACGGTTCGTCATCCGGCCTTCTAGCCAAAACCGCACCTTTTCTCGTCCACCAACATTCCCTTTCAAACAGCCCATTATTATTCGCCCCAACAATACCCCCACTTCCCCAAATCAGCCGGGTGCCCCAGGCACTCGATTCCCTGCCTTGCCCAGCTCTTCGACTGGGTGTTTCAACTGCGGCAAGTCGGGACATTTTATCAAAGACTGCCCATACCCCAAGCAAAATCAATCCAATGCTCAGCAAGGATCTGGGAAGTCCACTCAGCCCAAAGGGAACACTGTGGGGAGGAATACCAAGAAAACAGGGCGTGTATACTACACCCAGGTGGCCACTACACCGGAAGGAGAGCCGGTGATGATGGGTACGTTTTCCGTGGCCAGTCACCCTGCAATTATTCTTTTTGATTCTGGTGCTTCGCATACCTTCATTAGCAAGAAATTTGTGGAGCAACATCACATTGCATGCCATGAATCAAAAGAGGGATTTAAAATTCATTCACCTGGGGGATATATTTTTACTCGAGAAGTGGCCTATGAAGTGCCAGTAATAATGACCGGACGGAACTTTCCTGCTAACATGATTGTTCTGAAAGGCCAGGATATAGATGTGATTTTGGGTATGAATTGGTTAACCCAATACAAGGCAATACTCAACACTGAACTCAGAACCGTCAGGTTGAGTTATAATCAAGAAGAAATTCTTTTGTCTCTCCCCATGACCAATCCGGCCAAAGCTTCTGGTAGAGTATACGAAGCCATTGTGCCGGAAATCAAGGATATTCCGGTAGTGTGCGAATTTCCCGACGTCTTTCCCGAAGATTTGCCGGGATTGCCACCTGAGCGGGATGTGAAATTTGTAATTGAGCTAAAGCCCGGTACGGCTCCAATTTCTCGAAGATCGTACCGTATGCCTCCAAATGAGTTGGTAGAATTGAAGATTCAATTACAAGATCTCTTGGATAAAGGATTCATCTGGCCAAGCTCGTCACCTTGGGGTTGTCCAGCCATATTCGTCAAAAAGAAGGATCAAACCTTACGGATGTGCGTGGATTATCGGCCCCTGAATGAAGTCACGATCAAGAATAAGTACCCTCTTCCAAGGATTGATATCCTATTTGATCAATTGACCGGGGCGAGGGTATTCTCCAAAATTGATCTCAGGTCGGGCTATCACCAAATCCGTATTCGGCCCGAGGACATACCAAAGACTACATTCACTACGCGATATGGATTATTTGAATATCTGGTAATGTCTTTCGGATTGACCAATGCTCCTGCCCATTTCACTTATTTGATGAACTCGGTTTTTATGCCCGAGTTGGACAAGTTCGTGGTGGTCTTCATCGACGATATCTTGATATATTCCAAAAATGAAGAGGAGCATGCTCAACATTTGCGGATTGTGTTAACGCGCTTGAGGGAACATCAGCTATATGCCAAGTTCAGCAAATGCACGTTTTGGCTGGAAGAAATTCAGTTTCTAGGACATATCTTATCTGCCAAGGGAATTGCGGTAGATCCTAGCAAGGTCCAGGATATTCTGGAGTGGAAACCCCCAACCACTGTTCATCAAGTCCGGAATTTTCTTGGACTAGCTGGGTATTATCGCAGATTTATACCAGATTTTTCTAAGCTTGTGAAACCAATCACAAGTTTATTGAAAAATGATTGTAAATTTAATTGGTCTTCCAAGTGTGAAGAAGCCTTTGAACAATTGAAGACATTATTAACCACTGCTCCGGTATTGGCTCAGCCGGACATCACCAAGCCTTTTGATGTATATTGTGATGCGTCAGGCAGTGGACTCGGCTGTGTGTTGATGCAAGAAGGCCGAGTGATTGCATATGCTTCAAGGCAGTTGCGCCGACATGAGGAGCATTATCCAACTCATGATCTGGAGTTAGCTGTTGTGGTTCATGCCCTAAAAATTTGGCGTCATTATCTACTGGGAAATGTCTGTCACATTTATACAGACCATAAAAGCTTGAAGTATATCTTCACCCAGTCAGAATTGAATATGAGACAAAGACGATGGCTTGAGCTTATTAAGGATTATGAATTGGAAATTCATTATCACCCAGGCAAAGCCAATGTTGTGGCAGATGCACTTAGCCGTAAGGTTTCCTGCCACTGTCTTCTGATGAAGAATTCTGAAAATACTTTATGTCAAGAGATGGAAAAGCTAAACCTGGGGATGGTCCAACAAGGAATCCTAAGTCAGCTAAAGCTGGAGTCAGTTCTCTTGCAAAAGATAATTGATGCTCAAAAAGATAATGAGGGTATGAAGCATATTCGAGAAAAGATAAGGGCTGGAACAGCCAAATGTTTCAAAGAAGATGAACAAGGCACTGTATGGTTTAATAACCGTATAGTGGTGCCGAAGAATGAAGAGATCCGCCAACAAATTCTTGATGAAGCACATCTTAGTCGCTACTCTATTCATCCCGGAAGTACTAAGATGTACCAAGATTTGAAACAATTTTATTGGTGGACAAAAATGAAGATCGAGATTGCACGCTATGTGGCCAGATGTGACACCTGTAGACGTGTCAAGGCCATACACTTGAAAACTGCTGGTCCATTACAATCTTTGTCAATCCCAACCTGGAAATGGGAAGACATAAGTATGGACTTCATTGTGGGATTGCCCAGGACTGCAAAAGGGTATGACTCTATCTGGGTTATAGTTGATCGACTCACAAAGACAGCTCAATTTCTGCCGGTCAAAACAGATCACCCGGTTACTGTCTATGCCCAATTGTATATTGATCGTATTCTTAGTCTGCATGGTGTTCCGAAGACCATTGTGTCGGATCGTGGACCGCAATTTGTAGCCAAGTTTTGGGAAGCACTTCACAAATCCTTGGGTACTAGGCTGCTCCATAGTTCGGCATATCATCCCCAAACCAGTGGACAGACTGAGAGGATTAATCAAATACTCGAAGATATGCTGCGGGCATGTGTCCTGGATTTCTCACAAAAATGGGATGAGTGTTTGCCCTTAGCGGAGTTTTCATATAATAATAGCTATCAAGAAAGTATTAAGATGGCACCTTTTGAAGCTTTATATGGACGACGATGTCGTACTCCGCTAAATTGGTCTGAACCTGGGGAAAGATATTTCTTTAGGCCTGATATGGTAAAAGAAACCGAAGAAAAGGTTCAGAAAATAATCCATAATATGAAGAAAGCCCAAGCTCGACAGAAGAGTTACGCAGACAAACGGCGAATGCCCTTGTATTTTCTTGAAGGAGACTATGTCTACCTGAAGGTTTCACCAATGAAGGGGGTATCCCGTTTCGGGGTCAAAGGAAAACTTGCACCCAGATACATTGGTCCATTCCCTGTACTTAAGCAATGTGGACCAGTGGCATATCAACTGCAGCTTCCCGAGACCCTGTCTGCTATACATAATGTTTTCCACGTATCACAATTGAAGAAGTGTCTTCGGGTTCCTGATCGAACCATTGAAGTGACAGATGTTGTCATTGAACCAGACTTGACATATTCTGAGCACCCTATTCGAGTCTTGGATCAAAAGGACCGGGTTACCCAAAGAAAAACTCTCAAGTTCTATAAGATACAGTGGAACCAACATTCTGAAGAAGAGGCTACGTGGGAAACGCAAGACTTTTTAAATAAGAATTTCCCAGGCTTTCTAGCCTCATGTAATTTGTAAAGTAAATTCAGTTATTGTAATAAAGGAGTAAACCCCCACATCACCCTGCCTTGTACCATAAATAAGGAAATAAAAATGTGACACATTTCCTTTTCCATTACTCACCTTAGGACTTTAAATCTCGGGACGAGATTCTTTTATGGGGGGAAGGATGTAACACCCTTGGTGTTACTGTAACTAAAACTTGAGCATGACATCATAAACATTGGCATTGCATATGTTTGACATACCTAGAGTGCATTTACTAGGTAAAAATTTCAAACAAGTGTATTGTTTTTGGTATTTTGCAAATAGGACCCTGGTTAGGGAACTTAACCCTAAATAGGGATTAAAGGGGTAAAACTTAACCCAAATGAGAAAAACCTTAAGGCTTTTGGGAAAAAGTCATAAAATATCCTCAAAAACCAAGTTGAATCATATTTATACCCTTGGGATACTAAAAACTCTAATTAGAACCCTGGAAAACCCTAAAACCAAACCCTAGGGACCTATGTGCAAAATTGGTCCACTTTTGGACTAAAGTGTAAAAACCAAGTCAAATAAGTATATTAAGTCATTTGGGTCACTCATATGTGAATTTGCAATCCAAAATTTGAGATTTGGACTTAAGTGCAAAAGAGCCATACTTAACTTTTTGGTTAAGTCTGTATTTCAGAGTGATTGACTCAACTTGAAGCCCTTGTATCTTTCAAATTATAGGGTTTTTGCCCTAGGTTACCACATCAAAATTGTAGCCCAATTATAGGAGAACAATTTTGCTGAAGAGAGCAAACCATGTTCTTGTGAGAAAATTGGAGATAATTCTGCTCAAAATCAGGCTATCAGGTGATTTCTGGACTGAACTTTCAGTAGCAGTGTGATGAGATGAACTTTGAGCTTGATTTTGAATAGGATTCAGTGACTATTTGATGGTAAGCATTATGGCAAAGTTGAAGATTAACTATAGCTTTACAACTTTGTCACAGAAGGTTGGCCTAGTCACCACACAAAAGTTGGAGAAAATCGACCCCAAATATGTAGTGTCAGGTGCTCTGATGAAGTCGTGCCATGGTACAGTGCCCACTGAAGATCAGACCGACAGCGCGGCTGACTCACCGCCGGCGACCGATTGCCACCGTGATTCGTGCGACAGCCGGCCCAACTTGTGCTCAGGGTCAGTGGACAACGCTTGGAGATCACCGCCGTGGATAAGCTCCAGCCGTTAAAGGACTCCGGCCACCGTACTGTGTCACCGCGGTGGAAGCCGATAAGAACGCCGGTGATAGCCGCCGTCCGACCTTGCGCCACGTGTCTGAGTCTTTCTACCGCGCCACCGTGACTCCCTATAACAGTCCCATCATCGCCGGTGAGCTCGCCACGACCAGGGACACACACTCACACGCGCCTGGTTCTTCTCCACCTCCGATCGCCGCGCGTCTTGCTCAAAATTCACGGCCGCCGCCTCTGGGATCTATAAATTGAGCCATCCACCAGTTCCGCAAAGTCATCAGCTAGCCAGCTCCCGCTAATCGTTAGCAATCATCCACCAGTGTGCTCGAATTCGAGTTTTTCCCCAAATCCCTTTCCGCCACCGTGAACTCGCCTCGCCGTGGCCAGCCCCTCTCCCGGTCAGTTCACCTCCTCCTCTTCCTCGTTCAAGCTTTCTCCTAAGTCTACGATGCTTGCCGAGCCACTGAATTAAACTAGGAGCCCGCCAATCGCTAGGAACACGGCGATATTGTCATGATGTTCACGGCCACCGTGGCCAAAGCACACCTCTTGATCTTTAGTGAAATTGAGTTGGGGAAAAGGCTTGGGATGGATTCAATTAGGTGTATGTCGCTCGGGAGCGTGGATCATCGCCTTAATCGGCCAGTACAGAAGCTCGCCGGAGTTTCTCCGAGCAAGAACGCCGTCGTGGACCTCCCACTGCAAAGAAATAGAACATGGAGGGTTTATTTGCAAAGCGTCAGTGACTTGAGCAAATAGTAAAAGAATTCGTTCCCAGTTAACCAAAAACCAGGGGACCTTTTCGCAAAACCGCCAGCGCGCGCGGGCGCGGGCGCGTTTCTATCCACTGTTGGGTCTGCTGGGCTGAAATCGGCCCAACACTATTCACCTCTTTTCCTTTTTCTTTTTCCGAAAGACTTTGGAAATCTGTTAAAAATTATAGAAAAATGATAAAATGGTGAAACCAATTTTCCTAGGCTTCTTATTTTCCCTAGAATTTAATAAAAATAGTTTCACGATTTTTGGTTTAAACTAGGAATTTTAGGGCATTTTAAGGAGCTTAAAGAAGTAGTTCTGGATTTTTAAAAGATAAATGGTAATTCCAAAAATGCTTAAAATTTTTATATGAGTTCCTTATATTATTTAGAAGCCTTGGGTAGGGTTTGGATTGATTTGGACTTTGTTTGATACTTAGAACCCAAAACACCTCCCCCTGCCCTATGAATTCCTTTACCGACTCCGGAAACCCTAAGTTCTCGGAGTTCCGTGAAGGAAAGTTGTATTCAAAACTTAGATAATAAATTTATATTGCCTTTGCATTCTCATAAGCATACCATGGCATCCATTCTTATATATATATGTATGGTTATGTTAGAACGTGAAGAAGAAGCAGAAGTCACCGAAGAAGGGACACCACCACCCTCGGATTCTCAAGCAGGCAACTGCTTTTACTTTGATATTTGTGGATCCGAGCCAGACTCACCTGTTAACAAAGGCAAGCCCCGGTGCATTTGCCACCTCCCTTGATGTTTTTAAAATCTTTCTCACTTGCCTGATGCATTAGGTGATAGGAGTTGAATGCTTAAACAATTCCTGCATTACCTTCCTTGATGTTGATTACTCCCCTTAATACCCTGATTTACAAAAAGGTTTTTGCTATGCTTAGTATTGCCTTAGAAAAACAAAATGTTTTGTTTTTACAAAAGTTGATGTGGCAAAAGTGGGAGGGATGTTTTTGAAAATAAAACTTGATGGTGGATCCATCATGGCCATGATGGGTTCAACATCGAAAAAGATGTACCTCTGCCAGGTACCAAGTTTTTGGGTAAAATGATTAAGCTGAGACCGGGCGGGTGACTTGCACGAGAAGAGAGTCTCGGTGTAGTGTCTCCGTCTGAGTCGATTAAGGACCTTGTCGATGTAGGCCTGCTGACCGAGGACCCTTTAACTGGTCACATGCCTCGTCATGGGTAAGCTTTGCCTCGGGCAGACTAAGGCCAGAATAAGATAACACGAAATGGGCGTGGAGCGGTGGCGAGAGTAGCGTGTACCCTCCGTGGCAAGAGGCTGGACGGTGGTGTATCTGTGCTCTCGGTTTGCGTGAACCTGATCTGGTCTTAAGAAACCCGGTGGCGGGTTGACATATGCAAGGGTTAAGTGCTACATATGTCGTGTGATCGGAGATCCTCAGCTAAGTATAATCGATTCGGATCGTCGTACCTCCGCGGTTATGGAGACTTGGCCACTGACTTACACGTAGCAATCCACTAAAGATGAAGGGATTGATGAGAAACTGGCTAGTGCAGGACAAGTGTTTGAACTAGGGTAGCAAGAACTCTAGATGCAGGTAACTTTACTTAACCTGAAAATAAAACTGGATTTTTAAGGATCCACTCATAGTAAGCTTTTCCGCAAAAACAGAGTCTTTGATTCTTGTTAAGCCTTACCTTGACTCCCTTATAACCAGCATGCCCTTGAGAGTCTTTTTCTTTAGACGGGTAAGACTTGCTGAGTAATTCCATACTCAGGGTTTATTCCCTCGTTGTTTTTAGGTGAGGGAGCAGCAGATTTCTGTTGCTTTTGTACCAAGGTGGTTCCCCATAATGAAAATCAGCAATGAAGATGCGGGAGGACATGGTCCTCCATAAAAAACTTTTATGTATAAACTTTTATGGGAGGAGTTTTTGCCTCCCTTGGTATGTAATAATACTACTCTGCACTCGTTTATATTTTCTGGTCTGTAATAAATAACCTAATCTTACTTTTTAATAAATGTAAGTTTATGTAATCACTTCTGCATTTTGATATCTCCGATGTTCTGTAATGTCTGCAAGACGGGTGAAACGTTCCTGGAAAGGTAAGGAAAGATACCGAACTTATCAAGTGATTCAGGAACATCTACGGGGTTGCCTGATGTCTGTTGGACAAGGACAACCGTAGGTGGGCCTAATGACTTGAAAGGTTCCGTCACATTAGAAGTCATAAATGAAATACTATGTTCATTTGATGCATTAGCAATCTTCTTTTTAGGCATTTTGATATGAGTTGTATGCCTAGAGCTAGAAGCCTCATTACTATACATAAAAGCATGATGAGAAATATATTGAGATTTTCTAGCATGAATTCTTCTAATTTTGTGCTTAGGATAGTTCTCAGGATATAAAATGTAACCTTCCCTATCCTAAACCATGGGAGCCTTGTGAAAGGGAAATGTGTCCCTGGGCCATTCCTATAATGTTTTGGTGATTAGATGCACAACACAATATGTGAACTAACATAATGTTGAGCAAAGGAATTTCAAGATGGATCAATTGAGAAGGTAAGCTCTAGACACTTAGTCAATTATTTTATGTGCTAAACGTGCTTGTCTAAGTGCCAGGGACCCAATTGAGCCAAATCAAAAGGAGCAAAGGAAGTCCAACTGAAAAGCTAGGGGAGCACCTGCTGCGAGTGCACCGGACAGTGTTCGGTGCCTCGGCTACTCAGCTGGCAAACTCGCTACTCTCGAGAAGTCGCCGAAGGCGCTATGGCTAAAATTCACCGGACTGTCCGGTGAGCCAACAGCGCCCGCGCCAATGGTCGGAAGCGCGATCAGCGGGTGACACGTGGCCAGAGCCAACGGTCACTTAGCCGCACCAGACTGTCCGGTGTGCACCGGACAGTGTCTGGTGTGCTAAGGGGACCGAGGGCTCAATGGTCGGCTTTGCCAAAAAAGGAAAGAAATCAAGTACTGTTCATGTCCGGTGGTGCACCGGACTGTCCGGTGCGCCAACGGACAGAAGGCTGCCTACCAAATGGAGTTCCAATGGCTCCTTGCTGCCTTAGGGCTATAAAAGGGACCCCTAGCGCATGGAGCAGTACACCAAGCCTTTATTGAACATCCTAAGACGCCTAGACTCCGCAAGCACGCATCCGGATCATTGCGATTGAGATTTGAGCACTTGTCGAGTTGTGAACTCGTTGCACTGTGTTTTGTGTGCTCGTGTCTTGACTTGTGTGCGTGACTTTGCTGTGACTCTAGCTTTTGCGTGTGTTTCTTTCCCTCCCTTACTCTTGCGGTTTTCATTGTGATCAACTTTGTAAGGGTCAGAGACTCCAACTTGTGGAGATTCCTCACAAGGGAAACATCGACTATAAGAAAGAAGACCGTGGTATTCAAGTAGATCATTGGATCACTTGAAAGGGGTTGAGTGCAACCCTCATCCATTTGGATGCCACAACGTGGAAGTAGGCAAGTGTTCTACTTGGCCGAACCACGGGATAAAAATCGTTGTGTCACCCGTGTTTATTCTTATGCGATCTTCCAATCACTTGATAATTGCTCTAAGTTTAATACTCACTTTGTAAAGAGCAATTAAGTGAAGAAGCCATCTTCTTCTCTCTAGACATAGTACCTTGGTTTTAATTTCACTAACATTTCATAAACCAAGTCTGTGCTATTTAGTGTTGATTTTTATAGGATCACCTATTCACCCCCTCTAGGTGCTCTCAATTGGTATCAGAGTCATACTCTTCATTAAGGGACTAACCGCCGGCGAGATGGATCCTAAAGAAAAGGGTATGGTGATCAACGACAAGGAGAAGGAGACCCTCTACGAGCCAAAAGACAACAAACCCACTGACTCAGGCTCAAGTCACAAGAAGAGAGATGTAAAGAAGAAGAGGCACATAAAGAAGATCATCTACTACGACAGCGATGCCTCATCTTCTTCACCAAGGGATGATGACGACGAAGACTCTTCATCAAAGAAGAAAACGGTTAATCAAAACTATTCTTTTGATTATTCTCACATCCTATTGGGGGCCTTCGTCTTCCGAAGGTCCTCAAAAACATGATTTGACAATGTTTTCCAAGTGCTGTATATGAACAGGTATCTTCAGACTCGGATCTAAACCATACACAATGTGAGAAGCGTGAACGATACGAAGGGTAATGCAGTTCCAAAGCCACGCGCATGAGGGCTTCAGCATAGCAGCAGGAAAAGGAACCGACTTAAAGGGGAAAATGCAATATGGACCTTAATGAATTGTCCTAAAGTCAATAGTAAATGTAAAGGGCATGAGTGTAATTTCTCATAGGCTGCGTCCTGTGTCTATAAATAGATAAACAGTACCCCCGTACTGTTCACGCATACTTGCACTCGTTCTTGCGTTACCCTTGTGTTTTCGCTTTCTGTTGAACCGAAGGTACAATTTGTAATTTATGTTGTTACCATTCACTCATGATAATATGATAAAAATGAATTAATAATGTTACATAATTGTTCATGTTGTTTTTTACGTTTCATATGCTTTTTCTTTCATTAATGTATACTGCAATGATGAAGGTATGTCCTTCATGACCTTCGTCCGAAGATCATTATATCCTAAGGGAAACAATGCTTCATAGGACGAAGGGCATTAACATATAACATTTTGTGTTGCCTTGTTCTTAATTCATAGCATTTGAGAACAAGTCCCCAACATTGGCGCCCACCTCCGGTGAACTCTTTCGACCACCTTCGGCAAGCACTGACCTTCGTCATGCCACCGAAGAAAGCTTCAGCGACAGGGGCTGCTGCACTGCAGCCACTGGACCCAAACCAGGAAACTCTTTGTCTCCGAGAAGCTCGAAGCCAGAAAAGGAAGGCCACCAGTCCAACACTCTAGGAGGAGGAATTGGACCAAGAAATCAGGGACATGGAAATCATTCATCAACAAGTACAAAGGAAGAAGGAGAAGATGGCGCGGCTGCCTGATCTTCAAACGAAGATCAACGAAGCTACTGAAGAAGTGTGCCATCTTGTTCAAGATGAACAAGATCGAAGGCCCCAACACAGGGAACTTCGTCAAGAAGGCTTATTCAACGAAGATGGATGGTATGATGATTTTAATCATGATACCTTTACTTTTGATGACGCTTCTCCCTTGGCAGCAGAACTACAGGCTACCCCATGACCCCCGTCATACAAGCCACCTCAGCTTCCCATGTATGATGGGCATTCAGACCCAAAGCAGTTTCTGATGAGCTACGAAGCAACTATATCTTCGTATGGGGGCAATACTGCAGTCATGGCGAAGTCCTTCTTCATGGCAGTCCGGAATGTAGCTCAAACATGGTATTCTTCTTTTCGGCCAGGGACTATCACATCGTGGCAGAAGCTTAAGGACATGCTGGTGACCAGTTTCCAAGGTTTTCAGACAAAGCCAGTCACAGCTCAGGCCCTGTTCCAATGCACACAAGACCATGAGGAATACCTCCAGGCGTATGTCCGAAGGTTCTTGCGATTGAGGGCGCAAGCACCCACGGTGCCCAATGAAATTGTCATTGAGGCCATGATTAAGGGCCTTCGGCCAGGACCTATGGCCCAGTACTTCGCCAGGAAGCCCCCACAAACTCTAGAGAAGCTGCTCCAGAAAATGGATGAGTACATCCGGGCTGACAATGACTTTCGCCAGAGAAGAGAGGAAGCTTACAGATTCTCGGAAATGACTAGGGGCTTCAGAGGAAGAATCCATCCGAGGCATGTCAGGTCAATCCACAATTCCACTCAGAATGATGACAAAGAGAGTCAGCCTCAGAGGTCGCAATACAGCTCACAATCTTCGGGGCAACAACAAAACTCTTTCAGGCCACCAGCCCCAAGAGGCAGAGGCGCCAGGGGCTTTGGGGGAAGATTTGGGGATCAGCCTAGAAAGATCTACTGCTTATTCTGTGGTGAGGACAAGGGCCATACTACAAGAATGTGCCAAATCACTATTCAGAAGCAAAAGGAGATAGCAGAAGCCGAAGCTCGGCAGAATCAGCCGAAGCAGGTCTTGCACACTGCTTCGTGCCATTCTCCATACATACCAGAGTATGTGGGCAATCATCGTACAGCTTCTGTTGCTTCGGCTAGCCATTCACAGGCTTCTTGGCCATAACTCCCACCTCCACCACCACTACAACCGATTCATTCCCGAAGCCAGCAGCCAGAAGGGCACCAGCACTCTCAACAGCAACGGGATTTCAGGGAGGAATCCGAAGCTCGCACAGTCAACAGTACTGTGCCAGAATCCAAGCACATTTATTAAGTGATATCCTACTCCAAAAATGCTTTTATGGTTATTTGTAATTTTGTTTTTTAAGAAACAATCAATGTAAACTTAGTTTTTTGTAATAGTTTCACTTATATCACAATGAAATATAGCTTTTTCATAGGTTTATGAAGCTCAAAAACAGCCGAAGCTACAAAAAAGACGTTCCTAAGGGAGCACAGTCTAAGTCTTGCCGAAGCTACAAAAAAAAGTCGCTCACAATGGAGCGCAGCGTAAGTTTTTTGCTCAAAAGTCGTTCCCAAGGGAATGCAGAGCCAAATACCGCCAAAATATAAGGCGAAGCGCGAAAAGTCAACGCGAAAAGTACCGCCGAAATAGAAGGCGAAGAAGTTCAAAAGACGTTCCTAAGGGGATGCAGAACTAACACCGAAAAATAAACGGTGAAGCCGAAAAATAAACGGCAAAAAGATTCTGATCGTTCCTAAGGGGACGCGGAGATGGTGTGTTCCAGTGTGGGTGTGTGGGTGCGTATCTTCAGCATTAGCATCATCCTTTGCATCATATCATCACATCATCCTGCATAACATCACATCATACATCATATTGCACCGATGACACGAATTGAATACGAAGTCGATCTTCGGAGACTGCTTTATAAAAAATAAAAACGTGCTAAGGCACAAAGTAAGCTGAGAAATACAACTTCGTCAGCTCTAATGCAAAAGAAAGGATCCTTTGTTTACGAAGATGGGATGTTTTTACGAAGCAAGGATATCTTCACGAAGCACGAATTTTCTTCTTTACGAAGCATGAAAAGAAGGAAAGGTGTTTTTTCGCTAAAGGCTCAAAAGTGGTATGCACATAAAGTTTCATGCATCGCAAAGAACTAAATTACAAATAATTTACATATTAGATTCAAAAACATGCACATCGAATATTACAGTCTTGATACAGCAAAGTTACATTGATCATCCAAAAATGTTTTTACAAACAAGTACTAGTCCTCTTTCAGGACCTTCTCCGCTGTTGGTGACTTGTCCTCAAATGCTTCGGATTAAGAACAAGGCAACATAAAAAGTGTTAAATGATAAGGTCCTTCGTCCTTCGAAACATTATTTCCCTTCGGGATATAATGTGCTCCGGACGAAGGTCACAAACAATAAATCTTCGTAAGCACAATAAGCTTATGACGAAGGACTTACACGCAACATAAAAAAGTAATATAAACATTTAAATTTCATCACAACGTCATTTCTATTTTATTATTATATAACAATAGACGCCAATGTTGGTGACTTCAAATTACAAGTGTACCTTCGGATTGCAGGAAGACTAAAGTACAAGGATGACGCAAAAGCAAATGCCAGATCAGCGTGAACAGTACGGGAGTACTGTTCATCTATTTATAGGCGTGGGACGCAGCCCATGTAAAATTACATTCATGCCCATTACATTTGCTAATGACCTATGGGAATCTGTCAAGGCCTAAGTAGTCTTTTCATCTTTAGGTCGGTTCCCCTGACTGCTATCGCGACGAAGCTTTCCTGCGCATAGCTTCGGCTGCGCACCATCCTTCGTACAGCATGGTAACCAGCCCGTCCTTCATCTCAACCTCCTTTCGTCTGGCTTAAGCTTCGTCCTGTCCGTACTCCATGTTCATAATCTGAGTCCGAAAATACCTGTTCATATAATTCACTTGGAAAATATTGTCAAATCTTGTTTTTGAGGACCTTCGGAGGACGAAGGCCCCCAACAGTAGCCCCTCGCAATATTAATTTGTTAGTGATAAATTCAGATTGCGATATGGACGAAGGCCTTAAGCCGAAGGTCCGAAAAAACACCTTCCCTTTGCTAGAATAGCAAAAGTCACTGACACCTAGGACCACATGGTTTCCGTCATATCGAGTGTATAAATAGGAGCCCGCCACATTTGATTTGGTACGCTCTCTTTGCCATCTGTTTTTCCTGCTTATAAAACTTTCTGCCCAAAAATATTTGTTTTCTGTCCTAGTTTTAATCTTCGGAAGCGAGAAGTAGAATCTCCGAAGAGATGTCTGAGGAGAAGAAGGCTGTTGTCGAGATGAAGCTAAGTCTCTCTGAAGAGAAGAACCTGGGCTTCCTTGAGGCAATGTCGAAGACCAATACAGAGAAGATCACCAAAGAGATTTTAGAAGGTTTATCTGAAGACACTGGTGACAGCGACAGTTATGATGTAGAAAGCGGTGGGGGAGAGTCTGAAGATCGACCATGGCGGCCAAGTCACTCGGTTTTCGGGAAAACCACTATCAAGCAAAGTCATATTGACAATATGAGGGGGAGATATTTTCGAGATATATCTATTGTGAGGGCTGATGCTGGAGAAAGGACTTCTCCCACCCCCGAAGAAGATGAGGTTGTGATCTTCCGAAGCTTTCTCAAGGCTGGGCTTCGGTTCCCTCTGAGCAGTTTTGTTGTCGAAGTCCTGAAGACATTTCAAATTTACCTTCATCAAATTACTCCCGAAGCTATCATAAGAATGGGAATCTTTGTCTGGGCTGTGAAAAGCCAAGGTTTAGAACCAAATGCTAAAAGCTTTTGCAAAATTCATGAGTTGGTATATGAGACGAAACCCTGGGGAAAAGAGCAATATCACAACAACTTTGGGTGTTACAGCTTTGGTGCCCGCTCCGGGTCAAGCCGCCCTGTGCCAACCTTTCGGAAGAGGTGGCCCGGAGCCTGGATGACAGAGTGGTTCTATGTAAAAAATGACTTGACAGCACAGGAAGATGTTAAGAGTATCATTATGCGCCCCATCTAGCAACGCTTCGGACTCCGAAAGCCGAAGGTTGAAATGGATGAAGCAGCCGAAGAATGCCAAAGAGCCTTCGGCGTAGTCTGCTCTTTTATCGGGACAAGGGACTTGGTCCAAGAGCATATTGCCTTCAGGGTGTGGCCACTTGCAGGAAAGTGGGAAATGCCGAAGGAGACCATCAAAGAGTCTGACGAAGGTGGACTGGTCAAACTGAAATACACATTCAAATACGGGGATAAGTTTGTTGAACCTAATGATGACTGGTTAAAAAGCATTGAAACGTTAAGTGACGAACTGCTTGGGGCATATTCGAAGGCCGAGAACACTGCATTATCGGCAGCCTTCGGAGGCCGAAAGAAGAAAAGGCTCAACCGGGTATTTGATGCAGTCGGGTTTGTCTACCCTGACTACCATTATCCGGTGCCGGGCCGCAAAAGAAAAAATACTTCTCCTGCAACAGAAGTTGCCACAAGTGCTTCTAGTGAGCCAGCGCCGCAAAGAAAAAAGATGAAGGTGCTCACCCACCGGGCACGTTTTATTGAGCCAGCCACAGTGCCTGAATTTATCGGTAAAATCTCCTTGGCCACTGAAAATACAGAGCCAGCTCCAGTGCCGAAGATCGAAGAAAAAACTGAAGCGCCTTCAGCAGAGAAAGCAGAAAAACCGAAAATTGAAGGACCAAAAATATTAGAAATCTTGAGTCCTTCAGCAAGTGTTGAAACAATAAAAAATCAAAAGGGGCCATCGGTAACCCCGAAAAGAAAAAGAATGGTGAACGTGTTAGATGTTTTGGAGACAATTAAGTCTTCAAGCACAACTCCAAAGAAGACTGTTGAACTTTCTGAAGTGTCTACTGAAGCTTTAATTGCTGAAGCTTCGAAGCAACAACTTGAAGTTGAAGCTGGGACTTCAGAGCCCACCAAGGAACAACCTTTGGAAACCGAAGAAAAAATAAAAATGCCAGAGCCAATTTTGGTTGAAGAAATTGACACTGCTGCCCCCGAAGCTTCTTCCACCATATGCGATTACATTGTGCGACATGCTTCGGGGAAAAAATTATCTGAAGAAGAGATTTATGAAGCCAACCATTATGCCAAAGAATTAAAATATCCGAAGGGGGCACTAGTGTTCAATGGGACAAACGAAGATGACTTCCTATACTGTCTCCCTGACAACAAAGAATTATCTGTCTGCCGGGAGATGGCTAGGAGTATGGGGTTTCCGAAGCTTGAAGCTGGACTATGCGCTATGACGAAGGAGGATCTCGCGGATAGTCTTGCGTATAATAACCTAAAGGTATGGGAATTGGGCGCTTGGAAATTTTATAATTCGTAACTCATTCTTTTATTCTTATACCAACTTTTTTGTACATGTAGGGTTTAATCCTAAGCAACGCATTGAGAGCACAAAAGAATGCCGAAGATGAGAGCTATGAAATTGCGTTCAACAACCTACGGTCAGAAGTTATTAAACTGAGAAACGAAGCTCTGGAAAAGGATAAGATTCTGCTTACATTGGTAGACAAGGTGAAAAAGGACGAAGCTGCCTCAAAGGTCCAGGCCGAAGCCCAAAAACGGGAGATTAAAGATCTTCAGAAACAGCTAGCTAGAGCTAAAGAGGAACGTATGCTTGAAGAAACAAAACGAGAGCTTAGCGATCAACTGGCCAATCATTTAGAGATAAGTGTTAAGGAGCTTCGTGCATCCCAGAGAAAATGCTACGTTAAATCTATAGAATGCGTCAAAAAGATAAAATCTAGCTTCGCCGGCGTTGGCGCATTCTCTAGTGAAGAGAATTTCTCAAGAGGCAATCCCGAAGGTCCACTGGAATGGATCAGTCACGAAGCAGAGGCCTTCGAGGAAATCCTGAGTAGCCGCGGTGACATCTGCGCTTTTTCGGGCGCCAGAGGAGTTGCTACTGTTTTGGAGAGGAAAGGTTGCGATCATATTAAGCTTCTTGCGCAATCCGAAGCCACTTTATCCGCTGAAGATATTAAAGACCCCTCGACCGAAGCTAGCCAGGTTGGTGGAAAATTTTTCACCGACGTCTGGGACAATGGTGGCCGAGAAATGGCCCAGGAAATTATTCGAAGAAGCGAGCAAGGTATCCATGATGCTAGGGAAGTAGCCAAGGCCGCTGAAAAAAGCGCAGAGCCTAAAAGCCAAATAGGTACCAGCTAGTGGTTTTTAGGTCTGTTGTAATTTTTGATTTTCGAACTTGCTTATGGTTTGTAATAGTAACATAGACATATATTCTCTTCCCTCAGAACCTGCTGGATCGTCTGCTGACCCTCACACAAAAGGGGATGACGAAATTAAACAAATGGCCGAAGGTATCATGGATAAAGTTGTTGAACAACTTCTAAATGAGGCTGCCGAAGTAGTACTAAGAGAAGACTAGATATTATTAGAAAAAACATTTGAAGTGTGATCTATGTAATATTTTGTACACTTGAATGTAATATACAAGTCTCTTTTCATTATTCAATTCTTTACGATGCATGAAATTCTACATACATACCATTTTTGAGCCTTCGGCGAAAAAACACCTTCCCTTCTTTTCATGCTTCGTGAAGAAGACATTCTCCTTTAATACTATTCTGATGAAGCACATCCACGCTTTGTGAAAATATTCTCCGAAGCTGTACAATTTCGATATTACTCTGATGAAGCACGTCCATGCTTCGTGAAAACATTCTCCGAAGCTGTATTCCGAAGATCAACATTGTATTCCCTCGTGACTTTGCACGATTTTCACTTTCTCAAAGCGTCCTTTCGAAGGTTGATACTGTGTCCCCTTCTTTTGCCATATGCAACATGATGTATGATGCTTATGCTATGCAAAATGATGTGATGATGCTATGTTATGTAGATGACATTTGTTCCGAAGATACACACATATCCCCACAAAATATCTTTATATCAGCGCTGACTTTTCGCTGTAAGCTCTGCATTCCCTTAGGAACGTCTTTGGAGCTTCTTCGCCTTTTACTTAGGCGGTATCAGCGTTGACTTTTCGCTGTAAGCTCTGCATTCCCTTAGGAACGTCTTTGGAGCTTCTTCGCCTTTTACTTAGGCGGTATCAGCGTTGACTTTTCGCTGTATGCTCTGCATTCCCTTAGGAACGACTTTGGAGCAGAAAACTTACACTGCGCTCCCTTTGGAACGGCTTTTTGTGACTTCAGCAACTTACTCTGCGTTCCTTAGAACGACTTTTTGTGGCTTCGAAGGATTTTTAATAATTCGAAGGTCCTTCTTGATATCGCAAATTTTTAAGCTTCGGCAACTTAAGCCTGTGGAGAAAATAGGTTTTCCTCGTGACCAACAACGAAACTATTACATGAAAACTGAAATGTTCTCTATTACACAGAAAATAGAACTGAATGGAAAAGACTGCTTATCAAGGTAGGATATTTGTCAATAAATGTGCTTCGACTCTGGCACAGTGCTATTGACTGTGCGAGCTTCAGATTGTTCTTTGAGATCCCTTTGGTGTGGAACATATTGGCTCCCTTCCAGCTGTTGGCCTTGTTGCAGCGGTGGTGGAGGCAGAGGCTGTTGCCATGAAGCTTGAGGTTGACTCGCCGAAGCTACAGAAACTGCAGGGTGGTTGCCCACGTATTCTGGGATGTAAGGCTGATGGTACGAAGCAGTATGCATGACCTGCTTCGGCTGAACTTGTTGCGCTGCAGCTTCGGCTATCTCCTTTTGCTTTTGGATGGTAACATGGCACATCCTGGTGGTATGGCCCTTGTTTTCACCACAGAATAAGCAAAATACTCTCCTTGGTTGATCTCCAAATCTTCCACCGAAGCCCCTGGCGCCTCTGCCTCTTGGAGCTGGTGGCCGGAAGAAAGTTTGCTGTTGCCCCGAAGCCTGTGAGGAGCACTGCGGCCTGTTCTGCTGACTCCCCTTATCATCATTTTGAGTAGAGTTGTGGATGGACCTGACATGCCTCAGATAGAATCTTCCTCCGAAGCCCCTGGTCATTTCAGAAAATCTGAAAGCCTCCTCCCTTCTTTGGCGAAAATCATTGTCGGCACGAATGTACTCGTCCATCTTCTGGAGCAGCTTCTCCAAAGTCTGAGGAGGCTTCCTAGCAAAGTATTGAGCTGAAGGTCCAGGACGAAGCCCCTTGATCATGGCTTCGATGACAATTTCATTGGGCACCGTTGGTGCCTGCGCCCTCAAACGCAAGAACCTTCGGACATACGCCTGAAGGTATTCTTCATGATCCTGAGTGCACTGGAACAAGGCTTGAGCAGTGACCGGCTTCGTCTGAAACCCTTGAAAGCTGGTTAACAACATGTCCTTCAGCTTTTGCCATGAAGTGATCGTTCCTGGTCGAAGGGAGGAATACCAGGTCTGAGCAACATTCCTGACAGCCATAACGAAAGACTTTGCCATGACTGCAGCATTGCCACCATACGAAGATACTGTTGCTTCGTAGCTCATCAAAAACTGCTTCGGGTCTGAATGGCCATCGAACATGGGAAGCTGGGGCGGCTTGTAAGACGGAGGCCAGGGTGTAGCCTGCAGCTCAGCGGACAGGGGAGAAGCATCATCGAAAACAAAATTTCCATGATGGAAATTGTCATACCAGTCATCTTCGTTGAAGAAGCCCTCCTGATGAAGGTCTTTTTGTTGAGGCCTTCTGTTCTGCTCATCGTGAGTAAGATGGCGAACTTCTTCAGAAGCTTCGTCTATCTGCCTTTGCAACTCAGCTAGCCTGGCCATCTTTTCCTTCTTCCTCTGCACCTGTTGATGAAGCATCTCCATATCCCGGATCTCTTGGTCTAGCTCATCCTCCTGAAGCGTCGGGCTGACGGCCTTCCTCTTCTGGCTTCGGGCCTCCCGAAGAGAGACAGTCTCCTGGTTGGGGTCCAGCGGTTGCAGAGCTGCAGCCCCAGTCGCTGAAGCTTTCTTCGGCGCCATAGCGAAGGTCTATGGCTTCCGAAGGTGTTCAAAAAAACTCAAAGTGGAAGTGAGTTCACCGGAGGTGGGCGCCAATGTTGGTGACTTGTCCTCAAATGCTTCGGATTAAGAACAAGGCAACATAAAAAGTGTTAAATGATAAGGTCCTTCGTCCTTCGAAACATTATTTCCCTTCGGGATATAATGTGCTCCGGACGAAGGTCACAAACAATAAATCTTCGTAAGCACAATAAGCTTATGACGAAGGACTTACACGCAACATAAAAAAGTAATATAAACATTTAAATTTCATCACAACGTCATTTCTATTTTATTATTATATAACAATAGACGCCAATGTTGGTGACTTCAAATTACAAGTGTACCTTCAGATTGCAGGAAGACTAAAGTACAAGGATGACGCAAAAGCAAATGCCAGATCAGCGTGAACAGTACGGGAGTACTGTTCATCTATTTATAGGCGTGGGACGCAGCCCATGTAAAATTACATTCATGCCCATTACATTTGCTAATGACCTATGGGAATCTGTCAAGGCCTAAGTAGTCTTTTCATCTTTAGGTCGGTTCCCCTGACTGCTATCGCGACGAAGCTTTCCTGCGCATAGCTTCGGCTGCGCACCATCCTTCGTACAGCATGGTAACCAGCCCATCCTTCATCTCAACCTCCTTTCGTCTGGCTTAAGCTTCGTCCTGTCCGTACTCCATGTTCATAATCTGAGTCCGAAAATACCTGTTCATATAATTCACTTGGAAAATATTGTCAAATCTTGTTTTTGAGGACCTTCGGAGGACGAAGGCCCCCAACATCCGCAGCTTCATTTAACAACTTGTTAACAACTTGTTAACAACTTCGTCAACAATAGATTCGGCCACATTAATGATATCTATTGCTTCCTTCATTTCTGGGTCAGCCAGGGGGTCGAATGGTTCCGGTGGAGGAGATAGTTCAGCTATAGTAGAAAAAATTAATCAGTTTGAAGTCACAAAAACAAATGCTGAAGCCAGATGCCGCAAAACAATACCTATGCGCCTCTCGCGCTCTGCAGCTTCTTCAGCTTGCTTAGCTTGTATTCGAGCCTCATGGATGTCTTTCTCGCTCTTCTTCATAATTTTGTGAGCTCTTTCTCGGCCACCATTTGCCCAGATGTCTGTAAAATTTTCCACCCACTAAGCTTGCTTCAGCTGAGGGATCTTTTGTGTCATCCACAGAGAAGGCAGCTTCGGCCTGGGCCAAGGTTTTGATATGGTCGCAACCCGCCTTCTCCAAGATGGCTCATCATGGCTGAAATTCCTCTCGCACTGGAAAACGCGCAGACATCCCCGCGATCACTTAAAATTTCTTCAAAAGCTTCGGCTTCTCCGCTTATCCACTTGATAACACCTTCAGGGTCGCCTCGTATAAAGTTATCTTCGTTGGAATAGGCACCCACTTTGGCGAAGCTAGCCTTTATTTTTTCCGCACAGCCCAGGGATTTTTCAAAGCATCTTTCTTTGGATGCACGCAGTTCTACAACCGTTTTTTTCTAAATAATTTCTCCAATATTCACTAATATCTCGGTTGGCCTCGGTGAGCCCACATTTTTCTTTGGCTTCGGCCAGCTGTTTCCGAAGGTCTTTGATTTCATTCTTTTGAATTTTAGCTTGAGCCTCAAAATTTGCTTCGTCTTCTTTTACTTTATCCACCAATGAAAGTAGAATTTTGTCTTTTTCTGAGGCTTCGTTTCTCAGCCTGATAACCTCTATTCGAAGGTTGTTGAGAGCTATAGTGCAGCTCTCGTCTTTAGCATTCTTTTGCGCTCTTAGGGCGTTGCTAAGTATCAAGCCCTGCAAGAAAGAATAAAAGGATTAACATCAGAGTAAAAGACTTCATTCCAGAGTTCATAAGCTTCAAAATTCATAATTTCTAAACCTTCAGACTGTTGTATGCAAGACTATCTGCGAGATTAGCTTTCGTCATGGCACAAAGGCCAGCTTCGAGCTTCGGGAAGCCTATACTTCTGGCCATCTCCCGACACACAGATAATTCTTTATTGTTTGGGAGACAGTACAAAAAATCATCTTCATTTGTACCATTAAACACTAAGGCCCCCTTCGGGTACTTTAGTTCCCGGGCATAGTGTTTGGCTTCAAAATATTCCTCTTCGGACAATTTTTTCCCCGCAGCATGCCGAATAATGTAGTCAACATCTTCGATCGGAGCTTCGGGAGCAGGAATTTCGGTTTCTTCTGGTACATTCTGCTCTGCTGTTTGTTCTCAGGCGCGGTAGGCTCCGTCTCGCTAGGCATTGAAGGCCCAGCTTCAGCTTCGACCTGAGCTTTCGAAGCTTCAACAATTCTCTTAGGAGCAGGGCTCAAAGCCTTCTTAGTCTCTATAATAGCGTCTAATACGTTGGCCATCCTCCTCCTTCTAGGAGTGGTGGTAGGTATTTTTTGCATCTTTGACAAAACTGTTTCTATAGGTGGGCTCAAGATTTCTGGCGTTTTTATCACCTTTTCCACTTGTAGCTCTTCAGCCTTGTCATCTCTAGCCTCGGCTAGCCCGACCGCAGACATCTTCGGTGCCACAATCGGCTCTTCAGTACTCTGCGCCGCCGGAGCAGCGCGCTTTGCTTCGGCAGCAGAAGATGTCCCTGCGCCAAATTTAGGAACCACGACCAGTTCAATGTAACGCGGCCGATGGGTAAGCATCTTCAACTTTTTGCTTGTAGCCTCCAGCATAGGCTCGGCTAGGGCAGCTGTTGCATCAACTTTTCTCTTCTTCCCCTGTCCCTGCAGTGGGTAGCGGTAGTCGAGGTAGACGAAGGCAATAGCATCAAAAACTCTATTCAATCTCTTCTTTCCCCGACTTCCGAAGACTGCGGATAATGCATTATCTTTTGCCTTGGAATATGATCCAAGCAGTTCATCACTTGTAACTTCAATACACTTCAGCCAATCATCGTTTGGTTCATCAAATTTATCTCCAAACCTGAAGGTGTATTTCAGCCGGACCAAATCACCTTCGCTAGGATCATTGATGATTTTCCTTTGGCATTTCCCAGTCTTGCGCAAGCGGCCACACTCTAAATGTTATATGCTCTTGAATTAAATCTCTTGTACCAATGAAAAAGCAGACAGTGCCGAAAGCCTTCTGGCATGCTTCCGCAACATCATCAATTTCAACCTTCGGTTTTCAGAGACCGAAGCGAGACCATATGGGGCGACCTCTTTGATGTCCTCCCTCGCCGTCAAGTCGTTTTTCACATAAAACCATTCTTCCATCCAAGATCCGGGCCATCTCTTCCAAAATGTTGGCTCTGGGTGGCTGGCGTTGGCGCGGGCAACAAATCCATAACAACCGAAGTTGTTGTGATACTGTTCTTTACCCATGGCCTTTGTCTCATACATAAGTTCGTGCATGCTGCAGAAGCACTTTGCGCTTGGTTCTATTCCTTGGCTTCTTACTTCCCAGACGAAGATTCCCATCCTCAAAATGGCTTCGGGGGTCAACTGATGAAGGAAGATTTGGTAGGTTTTTAGCACTTCAACTACAAACCTGCTCAGTGGGAACCGAAGCCCGGCTTTGAAGAAGCTTCGATAAATTACAACTTCGTTTTCCTCGGGGGCAGGGACATTGTTGTCTCCGCCAGCCCTAACAATAGACATGTACCGAAAGTACCTTCCTCTCATATTATCAAGATGACTTTGTTTAATCGTTGATTTCCCAAAGATTGTATGACTTGGCCTCTAGGGCTGATCCTCAGAATCTTCGCCCCCGCTTTCCGCATCATAACTATCACTGTCACCAGTATCTTCAGATAAACCTTCCAGCGTCTCTTTAACAATCTTCTCTGTGTTTGTCTTTGCCATCGATTCAATAAAACCAGCAATATAAGGATCCATATTCTTCTTCTCTTCAAATAGCTTCGTCTCTTCAGTCACCTTCGTTTCAACAACAATCTTTTTGTCTTCAGACATTTCACCTTCAGAAATGACCAAAATACGTATTTTTAACCGAAGCTCAGAAAACTTGAAAAACTAGCAAGCATTAGTGAACAAGAGCTATGAAATTGACAAAACAAAGCAAATGGCGCAGGCAGCGTACCAAATGTGGCTGGTGCGAGTTCTTATTTATACGCTCAGCACCACCCAAATTGGGGGGGGTCCCATCCGTCATTGACTATTACTATTCTAGCAATGGGAAGGTGTTTTTTCGGACCTTCGGCTTAAGGCCTTCGTCCATGTCACAGTCTGAATTCGTTATCTTAAACAAATTAATACTGCGAGGGGCTACTGTTGGGAGCCTTCGTCTTCCGAAGGTCCTCAAAAACATGATTTGATAATGTTTTCCAAGTGTTGTATATGAACAGGTATCTTTGGACTCGAATCTAAACCATACACAATGTGAGAAGCGTGAACGATACGAAGGGTAATGCAGTTCTGAAGCCACGCGCATGAGGGCTTCGACATAGCAGTAGGAAAAGGATCCGACTTAAAGGGGAAAAGGCAATATGGACCTCAATGAATTGTCCTAAAGTGAATAGTAAATGTAAAGGGCATGAGTGTAATTTCTCACAGGCTGCGTCCTGTGTCTATAAATAGATGAACAGTACCCCCGTACTGTTCACGCTGACTTGCACTCGTTCTTGCGTCACCCTTGTGTTTTCGCTTTCTGTTGAACCGAAGGTACAATTTGTAATTTTATGTTGTTATCATTCACTCATGATAATATGATAAAAAATGAATTAATAATGTTACATAATTATTCATGTTGTTTTTTACGTTTCATATGCTTCTTCTTTCATTAATGTATACTGCAATGATGAAGGTATGTCCTTCATGACCTTCGTCCAAAGATCATTATATCCTAAGGGAAACAATGCTTCGTAGGATGAAGGACATTAACATATAACATTTTGTGTTGCCTTGTTCTTAATTCATAACATTTGAGAACAAGTCCCCAACACATCCCTTATAATTCGAATGCCCATTTACTATCTACTCCACTTGGAAAACCCCCACACTTTGATGGAGAGGACTATTCATTTTGGAGTCATAAAATGCGTAGTCACTTATTTTCCCTCCATCCTAGTATTTAGGAAATTGTTGAAAATGGAATGCATTTTGATAGCACTGATAATCCTGTATTCATAAATGAGCAAATACATAAAAATGCCCAAGCCACTACTGTTTTGCTAGCATCTCTATGCAGGGATGAATACAACAAAGTGAGCGGCTTGGACAATGCCAAGCAAATATGGGATACCATCAAGATCTCTCACGAGGGTAATGATGCCACCATGATCACCAAGATGGAACTGGTGGAAGGCAAGCTGGGGAGGTTCACCATGTAAGGGGAGAGGAGCCAACTCAAACTTACATCAGGCTCAAGACCCCTGTCAACAATATTTGAAGCTATGGGAGTATACGATGGACGGATCATGATGTTGTCCGACTCATGCTAAGGTCATTTACCATTATCGATCCTTATCTTGTAAATCTTATTCGTGAGAACCCCAGGTACACCAAGATGATGCCCGAGGAAATTCTCGGAAAATTCGTGAGCGGGCGCATGATGGTGAAGGAAGCGAGGTACGTGGACGATGCTTTAAATGGACCGCTTCCTCTCTACGAACCGCAGCCTGTTGCTCTCAAAGCAACCAGCAGCAAGGAGGCGCTACCTAGCAAGGTAGAACAAGTGGAGGCTGCCGGGCTCAATGAGGATGAAATGATGCTTATAATCAAGCGCTTCAAGACCGCCCCTTAAAGGGACACAAGGAGTACCCCAACAAGAACAAGTCAAGGGGAAAACGCTCCTGCTTTTAGTGCGGTAAGTCTGGTCATTTCATAGCATAATGTCCTGATAATGACAATGACCAGGCACAAGAAAAGAAAGGGAAGAAGGAAGGAAGAAGAACTATAGGAAGGCGAAGGGCGAGGCGCACAATGGAAAAGAATGGGACTCCGACTGTTCTTCATCCGACTCCGATGATGAAGGACTCGCTGCCATGGCCTTCGACAAATCCTCCCTCTTCCCTAACAAACGACACACGTGCCTCATGGCTAAGGAGAAGAAGGTACATATAAGAGATACACCTAAGTACACTTCTTCTAGTGATGAGGAATCTTCTGACGATGAAGTAGATTATAGTGATTTATTTAAAGGGTTAGATAGAACTAAGATTGATAAAATAAATGAAATGATTGATGCTCTTAATGCAAGGATAGGTTGCTAGGAAAGCAAGAAGATATTCTGTATGACAAACATGATAAATTTATTAATGTTCAAAAATCTCTTGCTCTAGAAATTAAGAAAAATGAAATATTGTCTTCTGAGTTGTCTACCTACCATAATTCTATTTCTAGCCTCAAAACTTTGAATGATGATTTAAATACAAAGCTAGAAAAGTTGAATGTGGCTAGTTCATCTGTAGAGCATGTTGTTATCTGTAATAGATGTAAAGATTTTAATATTGATGCTTGCAATGAACATGCCTCTACCATTCTTAAGTTAAACAATGATGTTGCAAGTCTTAATGCTCAACTTAAGGCTTGCAAGGATAATTATGAGAAACTAAAATTTGCTAGGGATGCCGACACCATTGGTAAACACCCCTCTATTAAGGATGGACTTGGTTTCCAAAAGGAGACTAAGAACTTAACAAGCCAAAGGACTTCCGGTCTCAACAAAGAGAAAGGGAAAGCTCCCATGGCTAGTAGCTCTAAAAAGAACCTTGCCTATCTTTATGATAAGAGATTTACTAGTATTGCTCATCATGACAAGTGTTATGATCATGCTGCTTCTCATGTATATCATGATGACACATTTAGTTCTCATGCCATGTTTGCATCTAGCTCTTCATATGCTCATGGTAGAAATAGGCCTAGGCGCATGCTGCTTCTCATGCGCCTAGGAAAGCATCAACTAGACCAACTATGCTTTATCAAACATGTGATACTTCATTTGTTCTTACATGCAAAAATGATAAAGTAATTGCTAGAAGTTTGGGACCTAAGTGCAAGAGAGACAAAACTTGCATCTGGGTTCCAAAGTCTGTTGTAACTAACCTTGTAGGACCCAACAAGAGTTGGGTACCTAAAACCCAAGCTTAATTACCTTGCAGGTTTATGCATCCGGAGGCACAAGCTGGATTATTGATAGCGGATGCACAAACTACATGACAGGGGAGAAGAAAATGTTCACCTCCTACGTCAAGAACAAGGATTCCCAAGACAATATCATCTTTGGAGATGGGAACCAAGGCAAGGTTAAGGGCTTAGGCAAAATAGCCATAACAACCGAGCATTCAATTTCAAATGTGTTTCTAGTAGAATCGCTCGGATACAACTTATTGTCTTTAAGCCAATTATGTCATATGGGCTATAATTGCTTATTTACAAATATTGATGTATCTGTCTTTAGAAGAAGTTATGGTTCCTTAGCTTTTAAGGGTGTATTAGATGGTAAGCTCTACTTAGTTGATTTCTTAAAAGAGAATGCCGATCTAGATGCATGCTGAATTGCTAAGACTAATATGGGCTGGCTCTGGCATCGTCGTCTAGCACATGTTGGAATGAAGAACCTTCATAAACTTCTAAAGAGAGAACATGTGTTAGGACTAACCGATGTCTGTTTTGAGAAAGACAGACCTTGTGCAGCATGCCAAGCAGGAAAGCAGGTGGGAAGTACTCATCAAAGCAAGAACGTGATGACAACATCAAGACCACTGGAACTCCTACACATGGATCTCTTCGGGCCCATTGCTTATATCAGCATCGAGGGAAGTAAGTATGATCTTGTTATAGTTGATGACTTTTCCCGCTTCTCTTAGGTGTTCTTTTTGTAGGATAAATCTAAAACCCAAGGAACACTAAAGCGCTTCTTAAGGAGGGCTCAAAATGAATTTGAGCTAAAAGTAAAGAAGTTAAGGAGCGATAATGGATCTGATTCAAGAACCTTCAAGTCGAAGAATATCTTGAGAAAGAAGGCATCAAGCATGAGTTCTCCGCTCCCTACACACCACAGCAAAATTGTGTGGTAGAAAGGAAGAACAGGATGCTAATTGATATGGCAAGGACGATGCTTGGAGAATACAATACGCCGAAGCGGTTTTGGTCGGAAGCTGTAAATACAGCTTGCCATGCCATAAACCGACTCTATCTGCATCGCCTCCTCAAGAAGACATCTTACAAACTCCTAACCAGTAACAAACCCAATGTTTCATATTTTCATGTATTTGGGAGCAAATGTTACATCTCGGTAAAGAAAGGTAGGCATTCGAAGTTTGCTCCCAAAGTTGTAGAAGGGTTTTTACTTGGTTATGACTGAAATACAAAAGCGTATAGGGTCTTCAACAAATCATGAGGATTAGTTGAAGTCTCTAGCGACATTGTATTTGATGAAACTAATGGCTCTCCAAGAGAGTAAGTTGACCTTGATGATATAGATGAGGAGGAGGTCTGACGGCCGCAATGCGAACAATGGCGATAGGTGATGTGCGACCACAGGAACCACAAGAGCAAGATCAACCTTCTTCCTCTACACTGGTGCATTCCCCAACTCAAGATGATGAACAAGCACCTCAAGAAGAAGGGCTGGATCATGGGGAAGCACATGAAGAACAGGATAAGGAGGGAGAAGCTTCACAAGTTCCTCAAACTCAAGTTCAGTCAACAATCCAAAAAATCATCCGGTGGATCAGATTCTAGGTGATATCAGCAAGGGAGTAACCACTCGTTCACGTCTAGCTAATTTTTGTGAGCATTACTTGTTTGTTTCTTCAATTGAGCCTTTCAGGGTAGAAGAAGCCTTGTAGGATCCAGACTAGGTGTTGGCCATGCAGGAAGAGCTCAACAACTTCAAGAGAAATGAAATTTGGAGCCTGGTGCCACGTCCGAAGCAAAATGTTGTGGGAACCAAGTGGGTGTTCCACAACAAGAAAGATGAACACAGTGTGGTGACAAGAAACAAGGCTCGACTTGTGGCGAAAGGATATGCCCAAGTCGTAGGTTTGGATTTTGAGGAGACTTTTGCTCCTATAGCTAGGCTAGAATCAATTTGAATATTATTGGCCTATGCTGCTCACCACTCTTTTAAGCTGTTCCAAATGGACTTGAAGAGTGCCTTCCTAAATGGACCTATCAAGGAGGAAGTGTATGTGGAACAACCCCCTGGCTTTGAGGATAACAGGTATCCCAACCATGTCTACAAGCTCTCTAAGGCGCTCTATGGACTTAAGGAAGCCCCAAGAGCATGGTATGAATGCCTTAGAGATTTCCTCATTTCTAATGCTTTCAAGGTTGGGAAAGTTGATCCTACTCTCTTTACCAAGACTCTTAATGGTGATCTCTTTGTATGCCAAATATATGTTGATGACATTATATTTGGTTCTACTAACCAAAAGTCTTGTGAGGAGTTTAGAAGGGTGATGATGCAGAAATTTGAGATGTCAATGATGGGCGAGTTGAACTACTTCCTTGGTTTTTAAGTGAAGCAACTCAAGTAAGGAACCTTCATCTCCCAAACAAAGTACACTCAAGATTTGCTCAAGAGGTTTGGGATGAAGGATGCAAAGCCCACAAAGACACCAATGGGAACGGACGGACATCTAGACCTCAATAAAGGAGGTAAGTCCGTTGATCAAAAGGCATACCGGTCTATGATAGGATCTTTGCTTTATCTTTGCGCTAGTAGACCAGATATTATGCTAAGTGTATGCTTGTGTGCTAGATTTCAATCCGACCCTAAGGAGTGTCACCTTGTGCCCGTTAAGCGAATTCTTAGATATTTGGTTTCTACGCCTTGCTTCGGAATCTAGTATCCAAAGGGGTCTACCTTTGACTTAATCGAATACTCAGATTCCGACTATACCGGGTGCAAGGTTGATAGGAAGAGCATATCAGGGACTTGTCAGTTTCTGGGAAGGTCCCTGGTGTCTTGGAGCTCTTAGAAACAAACTTCCGTTGCCCTATCCACTGCTGAGGCCGAGTATGTTGCCGCAGGATAGTGTTGCGCGTAACTACTTTGGATGAGGCAAACCCTCCGGGACTTTGGCTACAATCTGAGAAAAGTCCCACACCTATGTGATAATGAGAGTGCAATCTGTTTAGCGAATAATCCTATTGAACACAGTCGCACTAAACACATACATCCGACATCACTTCTTGAGAGACCACCGGCAAAGGAGAGATATCGATATTTATCATATTAGCATCGAGAACCAGCTAGCCGATATCTTCACAAAGCCTTTAGATGAGAAAAGGTTTTTGCAGTTTGCATAGTGAGCTAAATGTCTTAGATTCGCGTAACTTGAATTGATCTATAGCATACATATGTTCTATGCCTTTGATCATGTTATTTTAAGCATTAATGTCTTTAATTGCTTATTTTTGGTGCTCAAGTTGTACAAGTCATCCTCGGACCTCACAAGTTCCCATGCAAATGATGCACGTATTTAGGGGGAGGATGTGCTACAACTTGACTCACTTGAGACTAACATGTTTGTTGAGTACTCTTGAAATAGTCCCAAAGGTATATTGAAAGGGAAAAGTGAACTTGGACAAAGAAAGGGCTTCCACTACATTCTGGTATAAATATATCATGTCCTAAGTTCCTCGTAGTGCTCTCATTACCTTTTTACTCTTATTTAACATTTTGGTGAGGCAATGGGGTTAAAGGGCCAAAAGTTCTCCCGTTTTGGTGCTTAATGCCAAAGGGGGAGGAATTAAGGCCAAAGCAAATGGATCAGCCAACCACTTGTGAAATTTCAAAAATTATAGAGTTAGAAGCTTTGTATTTGATCAAAACCCTCTTATTGCAAAATTTGTTCTCTTATGGAGGAGAATTTTGATTATGGGAAAAGGGGGAGTTTTTGGCATTTGATCAAATTTACTCTTGATAGATCTCTTGATTTGCCAAAACAAGTGTGTTTAACTTACAGCTAGGAAAAAGAACTTGTTTTGTAAAAATAAACTAAGTGGTGGCAAAAGTGATCCAAATATGCCAAATCCTTCAATTTGCATTTTTGAGTGTTAGTTGTTTTTTGATGTGTTGGCATAAATCACCAAAAAGGGGGAGATTGAAAGGGAAATGTGCCCCTGGGCCATTCCTATAATGTTTTGGTGATTAGATGCACAACACAATATGTGAACTAACATAATGTTGAGCAAATGAATTTCAAGATGGATCAATTGAGAAGGTAAGCTCTAGACACTTCGTCAATTATATTATGTGCTAAACGTGCTTGTCTAAGTGCGAGGGACCCAATTGAGCCAAATCCAAAAGGAGCAAAGGAAGTCCAGCTGAAAAGCCAGGGGAGCACCTGCTACAGGTGCACCAGATTGTCCGATGTGCACCAGACAGTGTCTAGTACCCCGGCTGCTCAGCTGGCGAACTCGCTGCCCTCGGGAAATCGCCGAAGGCGCTGGGGCTAAAATTCATCGGACTGTCCGGTGAGCCAACAGCGCCCGTGCCAACGGTCGGAAGCGCGATCAGTGGGCGACGCGTGGCCAGAGCCATCGGTCACTTGGCCGCACCGGACAGTGTCCGTTGTGCCAAGGGGACCGAGGGCTCAATGGTCGGCTTCGCCAAAAAAGGAAAGAAATCAAGTACTATTCATGTCCAGTGGTGCACCGGACTGTCCGGTGCGCCAACGGATAGAAGGCAAGAATTGCCTACCAAATGGAGTTCCAACGACTCCTAGCTGCCTTAGGGATATAAAAGGGACCCCTAAGTGCATGGAGCAGTACACCAAGCCTCTATTGAACGTCTTAAGATGCCTAGACTCCGCAAGCACGCATCCGGATCATTGCGATTGAGATTTGAGAACTTGTCAAGTTGTGAACTCGCTGCGCTGTATTTTGTGTGCTCATGTCTTGACTTGTGTGCGTGACTTTGCTGCGACTCTAGCTTTTGCGTGTGTTTCTTTCCCTCCCTTACTCTTGTGGTTTTCATTGTGATCAATTTTGTAAGGGTGAGAGACTCCAACTTGTGGAGATTCCTCACAAGGGAAACATCGACTATAAGAAAGAAGACCATGGTATTTGTAACACCTCTGGTGTTACTACAACTAAAATTGGAGCATGACATCATAAGCATGGGCATTGCATATGTTTGATACACCTAGAGTGCATTCACTAGGTAAAAATTTCAAACAAGTTGTATTGTTTTGGTATTTTGCAAATAGAACCCTGGATAGGGAACTTCACCCTAAATAGGGATTAAAGGGGTAACACCTAACCCAAGTTGAGGAAACCTAAAAAGCTTTAAGGGAAAAGTCATAAAATGACCACAAGAATAAACTTGACTCACATTCATACCCTTAAGGTACCAAAAATCTCCATTTGAACCATGGAAAACCCTAAAACTAAAACCTAGGGGCTTATGTGCAAAATTGATGCACATTTGGACTAAAGTGCAAAAACCAAGTTAATAAAGTATCTTGAGACACTTGATTCACTAAGGTGTGAATTTGGAAGCCAAACCCTAAGATTTGGATTCATTTGCAAAAAGGCCCCTAGTTGTAATTTCATGCTAAGTCTGAATTTCAGATTGATGAGCTCAACCTTGGAGCCTTGCAACTTTTAAAATATAGGGTTTTTGCCCTAGGGCACCACATCAAAGTTGTAGAGTATACATAGGTGAACAATTTTGCTTAAGGATGTGAGTTCATTTATTGAGAAAAATCTTGAGATAATTAAGGTTGAAGTTGGGCTGTCAGGGTACCAATGTCTGAATTTTCAGACAGACAGTGTAATCACTGAGACTTTAAGCATGAATTCAAGCTTGAATTGTTGAGAATTTGATCAAGATTGCTATGACAAAATTGTAGCTGGATTGTCAGGCTATAATTTTGGTACAGAGAGCTAGCTTAGTCACCACACAAAATTGGGAGGAAATCATGCTCCAAAAGGCTCTGTCATGCGACTGAATCGGTTCTGCCATGGTACAGTATGAAGATCAGACTGCCAGCTGGATCGCTCATCGTCGGCGATAAGGATGCCGCTGTGGCCCGAATTGGTCGTCGACGGTCACGGTAAAAGCTCCCGGCGACGTGTCAGAGCGTCACTGAGGTGGCAGGCTCCGGTTAAACGGCGATAACCGCGCTGTCACCAGAATCCGCCACGCGGCATGCTCGCCAGCGCGATCCCAAGCTCCCCAATCCTCATCCGTCTACGACCAGCGGCCTATAAATTGAACATGGGCACTGCTTCGTCACTGCATTCCGCACATCGACAACTAGTCACTTGCCTCGAGCTCACCGAAAAACCCACGAAGCCCCAATTCTCTCTCTTCTGTTCTTAGCTCCGCCGAAGAAGAAACGACCGTGGCCAGCGCTCCTCTGGTCAGTAACTATCTAATTACCCCCTGTTTTAGTTAGTCTTTGATTCCTCATTGCTCATGGTGGTGGCAATTTGGAGTTTGGCCGAAGCCTATCACCGGAACATGTCTGTGCGCTATCAAACGCCGCCGTAAACCCCCCTCACCGTCGACCCGCTTTTCGGCTTGTGTCCTACCGAAATCAAAGTATGTCCGTAGACCCTGGTAAACCAGTGAACCTTTCCCAAGCCCCAATTCGACTATCCATGCCGTGGTTTGGTCGGAACGCGTTCATCCTCGTGCCCATCCGCCCGGACACCGTGGACCGATTGATTTGCAGTCCCAACGATAAAATTGATTTGGGGGAAATGATCGGTAGGAGTTAAATTGTGTTTCTGTCGCTTGGGAGCCCCAGCAATAGCACTGTCTGGCCGGTCTAGCTCGTCGGAGCTCGGCTCCTAGCTTGGATCACCGTCGGGGACTTGGCCGTGCGAAGAAATAGAAGTCAAGGGGGCTTTCTGTAAACCGTCAGCGACACATACGAATAGTAAAAGAACTTGTTTCCTGTTACCCAGAACCCCGAGGGCCCTTCTGCAAGACTGCCAACGCGGGCGTGGGTGCGCCCCGTTTCTCTGAGTGGCTGGGCCGTATGGGCTGCTTCTGGCCCAGTACTATTTAAACTTTTTCATTTTCTTTTTCAGAGAAACTTTAGAAATATGTAGAAAACTACAGAAAATTCATAAAATTGTGAAACAAATTTTCCTAGGCCTCTTATTTTCCCTAGAATTTAATAAAAATAGTTTCATGATTTTTTAGGTTAAATTAGGAATTTTAAGGTATTTAAAATAATTTAAGGTAGTGGTTCTGGATTTTTAAAAGATAAATGATAATCCCAAAAATGCTCAAACTTTTTATATGAGTTCCTCATATTATTTAGAAACCTTGGGTAGAGTTTTGCTTGATTTGGACCT
Source organism: Zea luxurians (assembly GCA_029449295.1). NCBI lineage: Eukaryota > Viridiplantae > Streptophyta > Magnoliopsida > Poales > Poaceae > Zea > Zea luxurians. Next base: position 122,875,978 of record JAOPSE010000007.1, on the reverse strand, counting down.
TGTTTGACACCTAAACCCCAAAACCCCCTACCCTATGAACTCCTTTACTGACTCCGGAAACCCTAAGTTCTTGGAGTTCCGTGAAGGAAAGTTGTATTCAAGACTTAGATAATAAGTTTATATTATCTTTGCACTCTCATGAGCATTACATGGCATTCATTCTTATATACATATATATGGTTATGATTAGAACACGAGGAAGAAGTGGAAGCCACTGAAGAGCAAGCACCACCACCTTTGGAAACTCAGGCTGAGAATTGTTTCTACTTCGATATTTGTGGATCCGAGCCTGACTCACCCATAAACAAAGGCAAGCCCCGGTGCATTTGCCACCTTCCTTGATGTTTTAAAATCTTTCTCAATTGATTGCTGCATTAGGTGATAGGAGTTGATTGCTAAAACAATTCCTGCATTACCTTTCTTGAATTTGATTACCTTCCTTGATCACCGTTTTACAAAAGATTTTTGATGCTTAGTCTTGCTTTAGAAAAAACAAAATGTTTTGTTTTACAAAAGATGATGTGGCAAAAGTGGTTGGGATGTTTTCGAAAACAAAACTTGATGGTGGATCCATCATGGCCATGATGGGTCCAACATCGGAAAAGATGTACCTCTGCCAGGTACCAACCTTTGGGATTAAATGATTAAGTAGAGACCGGGCGGGTGACTTGCACGAGAAGAGAGTCTCGGTGTAGTGTCTCCGTCTGAGTCGATTAAGGACCTTGTCGATGTAGGCTTGCTAACCGAGGACCCTTTAACTGGTCACATGCCTCGTCATGGGTAAGCTTTGCCTCGGGCGGACTAAGGCCAGAATAAGATAACACGAAATGGGCGTGGAGCGGTGGCGATAGTAGCGTGTACCCTCCGTGGCAAGAGGCTGGACGGTGGTGTATCTGTGCTCTCGGTTTGCGTGAACCTGATCTGGTCTTAAGAAACCCGGTGGTGGGTTGACATATGCAAGGGTTAAGTGCTACATATGTCGTGTGATCGGAGATCCTCAGCTGAGTATAATCGATTCGGATCGCCGTACCTCCGCGGTTATGGAGACTTGGCCACTGACTTACACGTAGCAATCCAGTGAAGATGAAGGGTTGATAAGAAATTGGCTAGTGCAGGTCAAGTGATTGAACTAGGGTAGAAAGAACTCTAGCTGCAGGTAATTTTACTTAACCTGACAATAAAATTGGATTTTAAGGATCCACTTTAGTAAGCAATTATGCAAATAGAGTCTTTGATTATTAAAAGGCCTTACCTTGACTCCCATATAACCAGCATACCCTTGAGAGTCTTTTCTTTAGTCGGATAAGACTTGCTGAGTAATTCCATACTCAAGGTTTATTCCCCCATTGTTTTTAGGTGAGGAGACAACAAACTTTTGTTGTTTTTGTACCAAGGTGGTGAAAAATGAGGACAATCAAGAATGAAGCTGCTGGAGGACCGAGTCCTCCTTAAAAACTTTTATGTAAAGAACTTAATGGGAGGAGTTTTTGCCTCCCAGGTATTGTAATAATACTTTTCAGCACTCGCTTTACACTCTGGTCTGTAATAAATGACTTACTCTTACTTTTTAAATAAATGTAAGTTTATGTAATTACTTCCGCATTTCCGCATCTCCGATGAACATATTGTCTGCCAGACGGGTGAAACGTTCCTGGAAAGGTAAGAGAAAAGATACCGAACTTGTCAAGTGATTCAGGAACATCTACAGGGTTGTCTGATGTCTGTTGGACAAGGACAACTGTAGGTGGGCCTAATGACTTAGGAGGTTCCGTCACAGCTGGTATCGGAGCGTAGCCCTTCTTGGTAGATATTATGTAGCATCTTCAAAAAGATTTTCTTAGGCTTATCTAGAAAATTTCTTCTCTTCTTACCTAAGCATCTCTGAAGAGTTTATTTCAAAGACCAGATAGGAAGAGTGCAATGTATAGAAGGTTGAATCAACTAAGGTTGATTCTGTAATTATTCATGCATCATGCTAAGAATCATACTAATAAAGTTTTCCCCCTAGAGAAATGTCGCCGCGCACGAGGAAGACCGCGCGTAAGTCGACTGGACCAATTGGAGTACCTCGACATCAACTTGCCCCACGAGATGTGGACAGTATTAGCGGAAGCAATGATCCTATAGGGGATCTTGAAGCTGAAGTAAGTTGGCTCCAAGCGAAACTCCGCCGCAGGACGGCTATATGGGTCGTAGATGGCGACCGCATAAATGAGTTAAGAAGAGACGTCCGCCATCTGCAAGATCAGCTTGCGGACCGGGATTTGGCACTCGACTAGGTTGTTCAATCTCGTTTGCTTGCATGGGCCAAAGAGGAAAAGGCTCAGGCCCGTATAACCGAGCTCAACTTGGCCATTGAAGACCTGCATGCAATACCTTACATGAGGAAGTTCATGTATTGTATTCACAACTGCATCCCAGTGAGCCCACAGATCCTGTTGAGTCGGAAGCCGGACCCTCGCATGTGATGGGACACGCGCTTGGTGGTGAGTTAGACCTTTTTCAGCCCCCTCCTTCTATGAGGCTGGTCGATGAATGGTCTCCCACACCCGACGATGAAGCTGCCAAGAGCAACCAGAAGTAGGAATAGTGGTGTAGTAATAGAAATAAAAGTAGTGTATTGTAGGTTGTTCTATTGTACAATAGGTAGTGTATTGTATGTTGAGTAATGTATCCTGTTGTAAAAAATCGAGTCTGTACATTACTCTTTTTGGTAATGTAAATTGGATGGTTTTGTCTTTGGCATATAATATTTGTTTTTTTTTCAAATGATTGTTGCCACAGATGCCGTCCAAAACTCGATCCCAGGATGCAGCAGGACCCTCTAGTGGAAGGGAATCTACACCAAATCCACCTCCTGTTCCTGCCACACTGGCTGAGGCGATTGCCGCCTTAGTAAATGCAACTGCTGATAATACTCGCTTTCTGAGAGAAATGGCGGGCCAATAGTTCCAACAGCATGGTGAGCGGGGTTATCAACAGGGCCCCCGCGAAACTTCTTATTTGGATTTCTCTGAAACCCGTCCACCACTATTTGTCAAGGCTGAGGACCCGTTGGAAGCAGATGAATGGATACGAGTTATTGAGCAAAAATTTGGTCTTCTACGCTGTACAGAGACACAGAAGCCTTTATTCGCAGTGCAACAACTGCGCGGTCCTGCCAGCACCTGGTGGGGAAATTTCGTGGCTATTCAACCTGCTAACCATCAAGTAACATGGGAAGAATTTAAAGTGGCCTTCCGTGAGCACTATATCCCGGAGGGTGTTCTTCATATGAAGCAAGAAGAGTTCATGAAGCTAAAACAAGGAGGAGATACTGTCAATCAGTATCTCAATAAGTTCAATCACCTGTCGCAATATGCAATCGATCAGGTGAACACTGATTTAAAGAAAAAGAATTGCTTTATGAGAGGTCTAAATGATCGATTGCAGAGAAAAATGGCAACCTGCATAGATCTTACGTATGGAAAGGCTGTCAGCACAGCCCTATCTGTTGAAGCAAAATATGCAGGTTTCGGGAAAAACAAGGGATTTGGAGGTGAGAAGTCTAATCAGGGCTAGGCAAAAAGGCAACGGTTTGTGATCCGGCCTTCTAGCCAAAATCGCTCTTTTTCTCGTCCACCCTCATTCCCTTCCAAGCAGCCAATAATTATTCGTCCCAATAATGCCCCCACTGCCCCAAGTCAGCCGGGTGTCCCAGGCACTCAATTCCCTGCTTTGCCCAGCTCTTCAACCGGGTGTTTCAATTGTGGTAAGTCTGGGCATTTCATCAAGGATTTCCCATATCCCAAGCAGAATCAATCAAATAATCAGCAAGGATCTGGGAAATCAGCTCAGCCCAAGGGAAACAATGTGGGGAAGAATACAAAGAAGACGGGGCGGATATACTATACTCAAGTGGCCACTACACCAGAAGGTGAACCAGTGATGATGGGTGCGTTTCTCGTGGCCAGTCACCCTGCAATTATTCTTTTTGATTCTAGTGCTTCGCATACATTTATTAGCAAGAAATTTGTGGAGCAACATCACATTTCATGTCATGAATCAAAAGAAGGATTTAAAATTTACTCACCTGGGGGACAGATTTTTACTAGAGAAGTGGCCTATCAAGTGCCCGTAACCTTGGCCGGACGGGACTTTCTTACTAATATGATCGTTCTGAAAGGCCAGGACATAGATGTTATTTTGGGTATGAATTGGTTGGCCAAGTATAAAGCAACTCTCAACACTGATCAAAGAATTATCAGGTTGAGTCATAATCAAGAAGAAATTCTTTTGCCTATCCCCATTCTAACCCAAGCCACTGGCAGAGTGTATGAAGCCATCGTACTGGAAATCAAGGATATTCCGGTAGTGTGTGAGTTTCCCGATGTCTTTCCCGAGGATTTGCCGGGATTGCCACCTGAAAGGGATGTAGAGTTTGTAATTGAGCTAAAGCCCGGTACGGCTCCCATTTCTCGAAGATCGTACCGTATGCCTCCTAATGAGTTGGCAGAATTGAAGATTCAATTACAAGATCTACTGAATAAATGATTCATCCGGCCAAGCTCGTCTCCATGGGGTTGCCCCGCCATTTTTGTTAAGAAGAAGGATCAAACCTTACGAATGTGCGTGGATTATCGGCCCCTGAATGAGGTCACTATCAAGAACAAGTACCCTCTTCCGAGGATTGACATCTTATTTTATCAACTGACCGGGGCGAGGGTATTCTCCAAAATTGATCTCAGATCAGGCTATCATCAGATCCGTATCCAGGCCCGAGGATATACCAAAAACCGCATTCACTACGCGGTATGGGTTGTTTGAATATCTGGTGATGTCTTTCGGGTTAACAAATGCTCCGGCCCACTTCACATATTTGATGAACTCGGTATTCATGCCCGAGCTAGACAAGTTTGTGGTGGTCTTCATTGACGATATTCTAATATATTCCAAGAATGAAGAGGAGCATGCTCAACATCTACGGATCGTATTAACGCGCCTGAGGGAACATCAGTTGTATGCCAAGTTCAGCAAGTGCGCGTTCTGGCTGGAGGAAATTCAATTTTTGGGGCATGTGTTATCTGGCAAGGGAATTGCGGTAGATCCTAGCAAAGTTAAGGATATTCTAGAGTGGAAACTCCCGACCACTGTTCATCAAGTCCGAAGTTTCCTTGGACTGGCGGGATATTACCGCAGATTCATACCAGATTTTTCTAAGCTTGTGAAGCCAATCACAAGTTTATTGAAAAATGATAGTAAATTTAATTAGTCTTCTAAGTGTAATGAAGCTTTTGAACAATTGAAGACATTATTAACCACTGCTCCGGTATTGGCTCAACCGGACATCACCAAGCCTTTTGATGTATATTGTGATGCATCAGGAAGTGGACTCAGCTGTGTATTAATGCAAGAAGGTCGAGTAATTGCATATGCTTCAAGGCAGTTGCGTCGACATGAGGAGCATTACCCAACTCATGATCTGGAGCTAGCTGCTGTGGTTCATGCCCTAAAGATTTGGCGTCATTATCTGCTGGGAAATATCTGTCACATTTATACAGATCATAAAAGCTTGAAGTATATCTTCACCCAGTCAGAATTGAACATGAGGCAAAGGCGATGGCTTGAGCTTATTAAAGACTATGAACTAGAAATTCATTATCACCCAGGCAAAGCTAATGTTGTGGCAGATGCACTGAGCCGTAAGGTTTCCTGCCACTGTCTTATGGTGAAGACCTCTGACAATACCTTATGTCAAGAGATGGAAAAGCTAAACCTGGGAATGGTCCAACAAGGAACCCTGAATCAGCTAAAGCTTGAGTCAATCATCTTGCAAAGGATAATTGATGCTCAAAGGGATAATGCGGGTATGAAGCACATACGGGAGAAGATAAGGGCTGGAACAGCCAAATGTTTCAAAGAAGACGATCAAGGTGTAGTATGGTTCAATAACCGCATAGTGGTGCCGAAGAATGAAGAACTCCGCCAGCAAATTCTAGATGAAGCGCATCTTAGTCGCTATTCTATTCATCTGGGAAGCACTAAGATGTATCATGATCTAAAGCAGCACTACTGGTGGACGAAGATGAAAATTGAAATTGCACGCTATGTGGCTAAGTGTAACACTTGCAGACGTGTCAAGGCCATACACATGAAAACTGCTGGTCCATTACAATCTTTGCCGATCCCAACATGGAAATGGGAAGACATAAGTATGGACTTTATCGTGGGATTGTCCAGGACTGCAAAAGGGTATGATTCTATCTGGGTTATAATTGATCGGCTTACGAAGATTGCTCACTTTCTGCCGGTCAAGACAGATCACCCGGTTACTGTCTATGCCCAATTGTACATTGCTCGTATTCTTAGTCTTTATGGTGTTCCGAAGACCATAGTGTCGGATCGTGGACCTCAATTTGTAGCCAAGTTTTGGGAAGCACTTCACAAATCCTTGGGTACTAAGTTGCTCCATAGTACGGCATATCATCCACAAACCAGTGGACAGACTGAGAGGATTAATCAAGTACTCGAAGATATGTTGCGAGCATGTGTTCTGGACTTCTCACCGAAATGGGATGAATGTTTGCCTTTGGCGGAGTTTTCATATAATAATAGCTATCAAGAAAGTATCAAGATGGCACCTTTTGAAGCTTTATATGGGCGACGATGTCGAACTCCGCTAAATTGGTCTGAACCTGGAGAAAGGCACTTCTTTAGGCCTGATATAGTGAAGGAGGCCGAGGAAAAGGTTCAGAAAATTATTCATAATATGAAGAAAGCACAAGCTCGTCAAAATGGTTATGCAGACAAACGGCGAATGCCCTTGTATTTTCATGAAGGGGACTATGTCTACCTGAAAGTTTCACCAATGAAGGGAATATCGCGTTTCGGGGTTAAAGGGAAGCTTGCGCCCAGGTACATTGGTCCATTTCCGGTACTTGAGCAATGTGGACCAGTGGTGTATCAACTGCAGCTCCTCGAAATTCTATCTGCTACCCATAATGTGTTCCATGTGTCGCAATTGAAGAAGTGTCTTTGGGTTCCCGATCGAACCATTGAAGTGACAGATGTTGTCCTGGAACCAGATTTAACATACTCGGAACATCCTATTCGAGTTCTAGATCAAAAGGACAGGGTTACCCGGAGAAAAACTCTCAAGTTCTATAAGATACAGTGGAACCAACATTCTGAAGAAGAGGCTACATGGGAAACTCAAGACTTTTTAGATAAGAATTTCCCAGGCTTTTTAGCCTCATGTAATTTGTAAAGTATATTTAGTGTTGTAATAAAGAAGTGACCCCCACACCACCCCTGCCTTGTACCAGAAATAAGGAAATAAAAATGTGACACATTTCCTTTTCCATTACTTACCCTAGGACTTTTAATCTCGGGACGAGATTCTTTTATGGGGGGAAGGATGTAACACCTCTGGTGTTACTGCAACTAAAATTGGAGCAAGACATCATAAGCATGGGCATTGCATATGTTTGATACACCTAGAGTGCATTCACTAGGTAAAAATTTCAAACAAGTTGTATTGTTTTGGTATTTTGCAAATAGAACCCTGGATAGGGAACTTCACAAAATTGTATTTCAAACAAGTTGTATTGTTTTGGTATTTCAAACAAGTTGTATTTTCCAAAATTGATGCACATTTGGACTAAAGTGCAAAAACCAAGTTAATAAAGTATCTTAAGACACTTGATTCACTAAGGTGTGAATTTGGAAGCCAAACCCTAAGATTTGGATTCATTTTCAAAAAGGCCCCTAGTTGTAATTTCATGCTAAGTCTGAATTTCAGATTGGTGAGATCAACCTTGGAGCCTTGCAACTTTTAAAATATAGGGTTTTTGCCCTAGGGCACCACATCAAAGTTGTAGAGTAAACATAGGTGAACAATTTTGCTTAAGGATGTGAGTTCATTTATTGAGAAAAATCTTGAGATAATTAAGGTTGAAGTTGGGCTATCAGGGTACCAATGTCTGTATTTTCAGACAGACAGTGTAATCACTGAGACTTTAAGCATGAATTCAAGCTTGAATTGTTGAGAATTTGATCAAGATTGCTATGACAAAATTGTAGCTGGATTGTCAGGCTATAATTTTGGTACAGAGAGTTAGCTTAGTCACCACACAAAATTGGGAGGAAATCATGCTCCAAAAGGCTCTGTCAGGCGACTGAATCGGTTCTGCCATGGTACAGTATGAAGATCAGACTGCCAGCTGGATCACTCGTCGCCGGCGATAACGATGCCACTATGGCCCGAATTGGTCATTGGCGGTCACGGTAAAAGCTCCCAGCGACGTGTCAGAGCGTCACTGAGGTGGCAGGCTCCGGTTAAACGGTGATAACCGCGTTGTCACCAGAATACGCCGCGCGGCATGCTCGCCAGCGCGATCCTAAGCTCCCCAATCCTCATCCGTCTATGACCGGCGGCCTATAAATTGAACGTGGGCACTGCTTCGTCACTGCATTCCGCACATCGACAACTAGTCACTTGCCTCGAGCTCACCGGAAAACCCACGAAGCCCCAATTCTCTCTCTTCTGTTCTTAGCTTCGCCGAAGAAGAAACGGCCGTGGCCAGCGCTCCTCTGGTCAGTAACTATCTAATTACCCCTGTTTTAGTTAGTCTTTGATTCCTCATTGCTCATGGTGGTGGCAATTTGGAGTTTGGCCGAAGCCTCCAGCCGGAACATGCCTGTGCGCTATCAAACGTCGCTGTAAACCCCCCTCACCGTCGACCCGCTTTCCGGCTTGTGTCCTACCCAAATCAAAGTATGTTCGTAGACCTTGGTAAACCAGTGAACCTTTCCCAAGCCCCAATTCGGCTATCCTTGTCGTGGTTTGGTCGGAACGCGTTCATCCTCGTGCCCATCCGCCCGGACACCGTGGACCGATTGATTCGCAGTCCCAACGATAAAATTGATTTGGGGGAAATGATCGGTAGGAGTTAAATTGTGTTTCTGTCGCTTGGGAGCCCCAGCCATAGCACTGTCTGGCCGGTCTAGCTCGTCGGAGCTCGGCTCCTAGCTTGGATCACCGTCGGGGACTTGGCCATGCGAAGAAATAGAAGTCAAGGGGGCTTTCTGTAAACCATCAGCGACACATAGGAATAGTAAAAGAACTTGTTTCCTGTTACCCATAACCCCGAGGGCCCTTCTGCAAGACTGCCAACGCGGGCGCGGGCGCGCCCCGTTTCTCTGAGTGGCTGGGCCGTATGGGCTGCTTCTGGCCCAGTACTATTCAAACTTTTTCATTTTCTTTTTTAGAGAAACTTTAGAAATATGTAGAAAACTACAAAAAATTCATAAAATTGTGAAACAAATTTTCCTAGGCTTCGTATTTTCCCTAGAATTTAATAAAAATAGTTTCATGATTTTTAGGTTAAATTAGGAATTTTAAGGTATTTAAAATAATTTAAGGTAGTGGTTCTGGATTTTTAAAAGACAAATGGTAATCCCAAAAATGCTCAAACTTTTTATATGAGTTCCTCATATTATTTAGAAACCTTGGGTAGAGTTTGGCTTGATTTGGACCTTGTTTGACACCTAAACCCCAAAACCCCCCCTGCCCTATGAACTCCTTTACTGACTCCGGAAACCCTAAGTTCTCGGAGTTCCATGAAGGAAAGTTGTATTCAAGACTTAGATAATAAGTTTATATTATCTTTGCACTCTCATGAGCATTACATGGCATTCATTCTTATATACATATATATGGTTATGATTAGAACACGAGGAAGAAGTGGAAGCCACTGAAGAGCAAGCACCACCACCTTTGGAAACTCAGGCTGAGAATTGTTTCTACTTCGATATTTGTGGATCCGAGCCTGACTCACCCATAAACAAAGGCAAGCCCCGGTGCATTTGCCACCTTCCTTGATGTTTTTAAAATCTTTCTCAATTGATTGCTGCATTAGGTGATAGGAGTTGATTGCTAAAACAATTCCTGCATTACCTTTCTTGAATTTGATTACCTTCCTTGATCAACGTTTTACAAAAGATTTTTGATGCTTAGTCTTGCTTTAGAAAAACAAAATGTTTTGTTTTACAAAAGATGATGTGGCAAAAGTGGTTGGGATGTTTTCGAAAACAAAACTTGATGGTGGATCCATCATGGCCATGATGGGTCCAACATCGGAAAAGATGTACCTCTGCCAAGTACCAACCTTTGGGATTAAATGATTAAGCTGAGACCGGGCGGGTGACTTGCACGAGAAGAGAGTCTCGGTGTAGTGTCTCCGTCTGAGTCGATTAAGGACCTTGTCGATGTAGGCCTGCTGACCGAGGACCCTTTACTTGGTCACATGCCTCGTCATGGGTAAGCTTTGCCTCGGGCGGACTAAGGCCAGAATAAGATAACATGAAATGGGCGTGGAGCGGTGGCGAGAGTAGCGTGTACCCTCCGTGGCAAGAGGCTGGACGGTGGTGTATCTGTGCTCTCGGTTTGCGTGAACCTGATCTGGTCTTAAGAAACCCGGTGGCGGGTTGACATATGCAAGGGTTAAGTGCTACATATGTCATGTGATCGGAGATCCTCAGCTGAGTATAATCGATTCGGATCGCCGTACCTCCGTGGTTATGGAGACTTGGCCACTGACTTACACGTAGCAATCCAGTGAAGATGAAGGGTTGATAAGAAATTGGCTAGTGCAGGTCAAGTGATTGAACTAGGGTAGAAAGAACTCTAGCTGCAGGTAATTTTACTTAACCTGACAATAAAATTGGATTTTAAGGATCCACTTTAGTAAGCAATTATGCAAGCAGAGTCTTTGATTATTGAAAGGCCTTACCTTGACTCCCATATAACCAGCATACCCTTGAGAGTCTTTTCTTTAGTCCGGTAAGACTTGCTGAGTAATTCCATACCCAGGGTTTATTCCCCCATTGTTTTTAGGTGAGGAGACAACAAACTTTTGTTGTTTTTGTACCAAGGTGGTGAAAAATGAGGACAATCAAGAATGAAGCTGCTGGAGGACCGAGTCCTCCTTAAAAACTTTTATGTAAAGAACTTAATGGGAGGAGTTTTTGCCTCCCAGGTATTGTAATAATACTTTTCAGCACTCGCTTTACACTCTGGTCTGTAATAAATGACTTAATCTTACTTTTTAAATAAATGTAAGTTTATGTAATCACTTCCGCATTTCCGCATCTTCGATGAACATATTGTCTGCCAGACGGGTGAAACGTTCCTGGAAAGGTAAGAGAAAAGATAGCGAACTTGTCAAGTGATTCAGGAACATCTACAGGGTTGTCTGATGTCTGTTGGACAAGGACAACTGTAGGTGGGCCTAATGACTTAGGAGGTTCCGTCACAGTATTCAAGTAGATCATTGGATCGTTTTAAAGGGGTTGAGTGCAACGCTCGTCCATTAGGACGCCACAACGTGGAAGTAGGCAAGTGTTCTACTTGGCCGAACCATGGGATAAAAATCGTTATGTCACCTGTGTTTATTCTTATGCAATCTTCCACTCACTTGATAATTACTCTAAGTTTAATACTCACTTTGTAAAGAGCAATTAAGTGACGAAGCCATCTTCTTCTCTCAAGACATAGTACCTTGGTTTTGATTTCACTAACATTTCATAAACCAAGTTTGTGCTATTTAGTGTTGATTTTTACAGGATCACCTATTCACCCCCCTCTAGGTGCTCTCACCTTGCTCTTAACAAAGTTAGAAAGCTTGTTCTTAGGGGCATTAGGTTTGACGTTGCTTTGGTTTCCTTGTTGGAAACCAACACCATCTTTAATGCTAGGGCGTCTCCCATTATAAAACATACTATGAGCATATTTAAATTTTCCATTCTCTAGTTCATACTCGGAAATTTTAGCATTTAATTTAGCTATGTGATCATTTTTTTCTTTAATCACAGCAATGTGATCATTCATAGTATCAACATTAATATCTCTACATCTAGTGCAAATGGTAACATGTCAATGGTAGATGTAAAGGGTTTTCAAGCATTCAACTCTTAAATCTTAGCAATTAAACTAACACTTTCAGTTCTAAGACAAGAAATTGAATCATTGCAAATATTAATCTCTTTAGTCAAGTTTTCACATTTTTCTACTTCAAAAGCATAAGCATTTTTGAGCTTAACAAACTTTTTATTTTCCTTAACGAGCAAGTCCTCTTGGCATTCCAAGATTACATCTTTCTCGTTAATGGTTTCTATCAATTCATTAATTTTCTTATTTTTCTCTTTGGTAAGGTTTGCAAAAAGAGAAGTCAAATCATCATCATTATCACTAGAGCTACCCTCATCATCGGAAGTAGTGTATTTGGGGGTATCTCTAGAATGTACCTTCTTCGTTTTGCTATCCTTAACCATGAGGCATTTGTGGCCGACGTTGGGGAGGAGAATGCCTTTGTTGACGGCAATGTTGGTGGCGTCCTCGTCGAAGAATGAGTTGGTGGAGCTCTCGTCGGAGTCCCATTCCCACCCCATGTGTGCCTCACCACCCTTCTTGTTGTAGTATCTTTTCTTTTCCATCTTCTTCTTCCCTTTCTTATCGTCCTCCCTGTCACTATCACTTGTATATGGACATTTAGTGATAAAATGATCGGACTTACCACACCTATAGCAAACCCTATTGGAGTGGGGTTTGTAGTCCTTCCCCTTCCTTTATTTGAGGATTTGATGATAAGAGTCATCTCCTCGTTGTCAATCTTGGAGGCATAGATTGGGAGCCTATTTGGTGTAGGCTCTTCCTTCTTTTCTTCCGTTGCCTTGGATGCAACGGGTTGCACCTCGGGTGTGGAGGTAGCGCCTTGCTCCAAGTTGACAATGTGTTTGGAGTCTTTGATCATAAGTTCAAAGATCACAAACTTGCCAATCACTTCCTCTGGAGACATCTGTTTAAATCTAGGATCTCCACGGATTAGTTGCACTTGAGTGGGATTACGAAAAACAAGAGATCTTAGAATAACCTTGACCATTTCATGGTCATCCCACTTGGTGCTCCCGAGGTTGTGGACTTGGTTGACCATCATCTTGAGCCGGTTGTACATTGTTTGTGGCTCCTCTCCTTTGTTTAGTACGAATCGACCGAGTTCTCCCTCGATCGTTTCGCGCTTGGTGATTTTGGTCACCTCGTCCCCTTCATGCGCCGTTTTGAGGACGTCCCAAATTTCTTTAGCACTCTTCAACCCTTGCACCTTGTTGTACTCCTCTCGACACAAGGAAGCGAGGAGTATAGAGGTGGCTTGGGAGTTGAAGTGCCTTATTTGGGCGGCCTCATTGGAGTCGTAGTCCTCGTTGCCCACTTGTGGTGCCTGCGCTCCAAACTCAACAATATTCCAAATACTTTCGTGGAGTGAGGTTAGATGGTGCCTCATTTTATCACTCCACATACAATAATCTTCACCATCAAAATATAGTGGTTTGCCTAGGGGTATGGAAAGTAAAGGAGTGCATTTAGGAATGTGAGGATAGCGAAGAGGCATCTTACTATACTTCTTACGCTCTTGGCGCTTTGAAGATGTGGACTCAGCGCTAGAGGTGGAAGGTGAGGAAGAATCGGCCTCGTAGTAGACCACTTTCTTCATCTTCTATTTCTGCTTGTCACCCTTCCTATGTGACTTGATGGAGCCGGCACATTCCTCCTTATGCTTCTTTTGCTTATCGTCGGCCTTCTTCGATGGAGTCCTTTCTTCGTTCTTCTTTCCCGAAGATCCGGGCTTTTCCCTTTTGGTGTGTTCTCCTGACATTACTTTGAGTATGAAGTACCAGGCTTTGATACTAATTGAAAGTCGCCTAGAGGGGGGTGAATAGGCGAAACCTGAAAATTATAAACTTTGAACACACACTTCATTCGGGGTTAGAGTTAGAAATAAATAATAATGAATTACGGAGTGTGGAAGATAGTTATTCTTGCTATGAGTTGCTCAGTCAATGCGGATAACTTTAGGAGCCAACTCAAACGGTTATGAGCAAGAGAGCTTTAGAAAGAGAGGAGAGGGAAGAAACAAATCGAGTGATGAAGATCAACACAAATGAACACGGTGATTTGTTTCTCGAGGTTCGGTTCTAAAGAACCTACTCCTCGTTGAGGAGGCCACAAAGGCTGGGTCTATTCCAACCCTTTCCCTCTCTCAATCGGTCACTTAGACTGGTCAAGTGCTTCTTCTTAATCACATTGGTCACTAAGAACCCACAAGGATCACCACACAATTAGGTGTCTCTTGCTTGCTTTACAAATCACTTAGAAAGTTTAGAGAGAGATGAAGAAAACACGATTAAAGCCCAGCAATAAGAGCAATAAGAAAAGACACAAAATCACACTCTCTCAAGTCACTAACCACTAATGATCACTAGTCACAATTATGGAACTTGGAGAGATTTGGAAGCTTGAACGTGTCTTTGGTTGAAGTGAATGCTCTTGTATTGAATGAGAGTGAATGAGAGGCTTGGATGTTGTGAATGGAGGTGGTTGGGGTTGTATTTATAGTCTCCAACCACTTCCTAGAATAGTTGTAGATGAACTTATGCACCTGAGAAATAATCAACTAGGCAAACTAGTTTGTCCATAAGGTTTGTGATGGTCGCCAAACACCAAAATCGATCATAGGAAATGTTGAGGCCATTTCCCTTTAACTTGGTTTCTCGAAGGTGAAGTTGTTGTCTATTCTATACCACCTAGGGAGTATGGAATGTGACCATGTAGTCCTTGCTTGCTTCCCATCAGCATTTATTAGTGCCACCACACAAGGAACCTTGGTGCCAATAGAACCACATTGAGTCCAACCTTGTCTCCTATGCACTTGTCTTCATGTGCATTGATTTCTCCATCCGTATTAGCCTCAAGCAGCTCACCATGGTGGCATCCTCATCCCCCACTTCCCCATCACCATGACGGCATCCCTACCTCCCGCTCTAATGTGGGCACGAGCATCATCGATCGAACAACCTATCAACCACCAACCATGTTGTGCTCTACCTCAGGATTCTCATGTTCACTATAGGGTCTATCACCACCTATAGGTTCTTTATAAACATGTTGTTGCTCATTAGATTGTTGTCCTATATGACCTCTTCAGCCGCAAGAAGTGATGATGATATTACACCTATTGATAGAACCACTGATTACAAGGTGAACTCATTCCCACATTTGCATAATGATAAAACTAAGTGTTGGTTTCTACCTAATATTAGTATTTCAAATATGCTTAGGAATAATGGTGATGATGATAGAGAATTGTTGGTGACCTGTTAAGATTCTTATGTAGAACCATAATAGGGCAACACAATTATAGATATTAAACCTTCGTTCTTTAGGTCTATCCCATATGGGGGATAAAATGAAGGAAGTAAATCTTATCAGGTTTAGGAAAAAGTGAAATACATGGGAAAATCAAGTTATTTTATTGCTCATACACTTCTTTCATTATCTCTTTCTGACTACAAGTGATTATAGAAGTACCTTCGGAAGTCGTTGTTGATAGTTCGAAGGTGGCAAGACAGCGTATCTTTGGAGGTATAGCGATATCATTTTCCAATCCGACCCCTGCGTATGGAACTGTGCCTCTATTTATATAGGCGAACGAGTATACAACTTCGTAAGAAATTACAAATGCATCCTTAGTTCCTATACACATAAACTATGTGAAAGGATCACAATGCCCAAGAGGAGGGGTGAATTGGGCTTTTCTAAAATTCCAACAAAAGTTAAACCCCAAGCAAGAGCCCAACTTCACCCAACTACTAGCAATAAATGAATACTACTAGAAAAACAACAACCCTAAGTCATTACTACAAATACTTGCTAAGCAATTGCACAAAGTGAAATGCTCAAAGTAAATGCGGAATTTAAAGCAAGAGTAAGAAGACTCCTCCAATTTTTTGCCGAGGTACCGAAGAGTCGGCACTCTTCCCTAGTCCTCGTTGGAGAACCCACGCAAGGGTATCGCTCCCCCTTGGTCCTCTCAAGAACCAAGTGCTCTCTATGAGGTGATCCTTTGTCACTCCGGCGCGGTGGATCCCTCACAACCATGTACAAACTTGAGCCAGGTCACCAACAAATCCTCTGGGGTGATCACCGCACTCCAATCGCCACCAAGCCGTCTAGGTGATGTCGATCACCAAGAGTAACAAGCCATAGACTTTCACTTGATCAAGAGAATCCTAATGCATGTGGTGTGTTGTCTAGGTGGCTCTCACGTGCACTAATGAGGTCCTAACACGAGATTATGATTTTCTAAACACCTCACAAGGCTTGGTGGGGCTTGCAATGCTCTAGCAATGAATGCACTAGAATGTGGGCAGTAAGACACTAAATGTAGCTGGTGGAGGGGGTATAAATAGCCCCAACCACCAAACTAGCCGTTGCTAGAGCTTTCTACGCATGGGCGCACCGGACAGTCCGGTGCGCCAACGGTGCGCTCTAACGGCTAGTTCTGATAGCTAGCCGTTGCTCTGACAGCGCACCGGACAGTGAACAATGACTGTCCGCTGTGCACCGGATAGTCCGGTGCGGGTGCTAAAATTCATCTCAGCAAACTCGTCGCTCTCGGGTTTCTCAGGGGCAGAGGGGCTACCCCTGGGGCTGGCTGGCCCCACTGTTAGAGGGCGCACCAGATAGTCCGATGCCCCTAGGACAGCAACACCAATTTTTTTCCTTTGGTTTTTCTAACCCAATTTCGTTCTAACTTGTGAGTGTGTTATGGAGTGACGCCTAACACTAGATGTGAGTGTGAATATGCACCAACACTACACTAGATGTCTCTTGGTCAAACTACTCATCCACAATCACTCTTTATAGTACGACTAAAATAAAAATATAAGTCCTAATTCTATACCAAGTGTCCACAACTCCTTTGACACTTGGAATATGAAGACCTTCATCTTTTGATTCGCCTATTTCAGCCGTCGCTTCAAGTTCTCATCTGAGGGATTGTTTTCACTGTTGCAACGCAATCTCCTGTAATGCGACCTATCTTACCATTTGCTCTGCAAAACACATGTTAGTCACATATAATTTTATGTTGTCATTAATCACTAAAACCAACCAGGGGCCTAGATGCTTTCAATCTCCCCGTTTTTGGTGATTGATGACAACCCTACAAGAGTGTAAGTAGTTTGTTTGTTTTTCTGCCAATAGAGAAGATGGTTAGCGATACTCAACAAATTTGACAGAAAAAGTCATGTAATAGAATAGTAAGTATAAGCGCATACACAACATAAGTTTCTTGTTCACTTACGTATGAAATGAAATCCATGAACAAGAACTGAACGACTGGTGACAACATCATAGGTGAAAACATAATACACACATAGTCATTAACAAACATCGAGAGCATATCATAGAGTTTGTGAGTTAAACATCATACAAAAGTAGAGCTAGTACAGAGAGTATCATGCATATATATTACATCAAAAGATCAAGAGTTCTCTCAACTAACTCCCTAACTCCCCGTAGCTCTCACAACTCACATCTCTCCCCCTTTGGCGTCAAACCCCAAAAGGGTGACCTGGAACAACATCCTAGAAGGAGGAGGAGGTGAAGGCGCATCAGGTAGTGGTTGAGGCAGAAGAGCAAACATGAGCAGAGTATCGGAGTCAGTCTCAGATCTAGGATCTGCAGTAGAGGTTGGAGTTGGTGCTGACTAACGTTGGCTGGGGTGCAGTATCTGCAGGAGCTAAAGCAGTCACGGAAACAACCATGACAGCAGTGGTAACAGCAGACGCTGGAGGCACTGGTGGCTGAGCGCTGATAGGTCTGACGACCTAGGTCGAGAAGTCTAGAGTGACCGACCTGATCGGATAGATGGACGGATCGAAAGAGTGGAGCTGGGGTCTGGACTGAATGTCTGGCACAATTGCAGCCTAAAGTGCTAGAGGAGAAGCAGACTGCACTGGAGGGATTGGAACACCGGTGTGCTAGAGAATGTGAGTCATGAACGCCCAGTGCTCTGCCTTGTCTGTGAGAAGTTGCTATTGGAGAGTGTCCTGGCGGTCCTGAATAGTCTGGAACATCGATAGCATCCGCTTGGACAACAACTGTTGAATAGCTGCCTACCAGGTCTGCTCTGCTGCCTGAGGGGGCTGCTCTGTGGCCATATGAGCCTGCTGCTGAGTGAGTGATTGTAGGATGGCAGCTATAGCGGGGTAAATCGCTGGAGGAGCTGCTGAAGGAGCAGCACTGGAGCCACCAGCCTCGTGATCATGAGAACGAGGTGGCATAAGAGGTGGTGGTGGAATCCCCAGATCCTCCTCATCATTGGAAGAAGTATCAGCAACTGCACCCCGTTCCTCAAACTGTCTAATGGCCTCGTCCTCAACCTTGAGATCTAGTGCCAGTGGATCAACTAGAGCTAGAGTGGTGTCTTCAGGAGCTGGGCGATATAAAAAAACTGCAGTCTGGAGGCCTCGAGGGTAGGCTTCAAAACGATCGGGAACGGTTGGGAAAATGCTCAAACCATTACCGTTACTGTATTTTTTGTCAGAATCAGAAACGAGAACGGGAATGTTGGACGGAAAAACGAAACCAATATTACGAGATATCGGGAACGGAACATTTTCAATCGGGAACGAGTCGATTATGATCGAGAATCGGTAACACGAAAAAGAAAATTTTGCAGGTTTGTAGCCATGCATAATCCATATGCAAACAAGAGCATCACACATATAAAATTATAGTATAGTAAGATGTAAGATTAGTCTCCCAGTAGAAAGATCACAATGTAGTAATGTACTATATCAGTTCCATAGCATGTCACGGATCAACCAAATTGTAGATCAAGTGCCCAACAGGACAACATGTCATGACTATTACTTATAGACTAACAGTATCAGTTATTCAGTTTACGAATTAGGACTACTAGTGCCGAACAGCAAAAGAGTAGTATGCCCAAGTGCCCAACAGTAGAGCCATCGGCAACAGCACCCCCAGTCGGTGGCATGTTCTAGTCTTTATTTCCAGACGCGGAGAGCAGCCGAGCAGGAGCAGCCAGTCAGTTGCGCAGGGAGGCAGTGGTGTGGTCGTGTGGGATAGCGTAGCCAGCCAGTTGTGCAGGGAGGCGGGGGGAGCAGCCATGCAAGAGCACGCACAACCACCGGAGGCGACGAGGTGTGGTGGCGTAGTGTGCCCGGTTGTCTGCTGGTGCATCCCTGCATGGAGGCGTGGAGCAGGCTCCACCGTGCCAGGCAACTGCTGGCCGTTGGCCGCTGCTACTATCCGGCTGTTCGCTTCCTCTACTCCGCTTAGCCACCAGCTCGTCCACCGTCCAGCCGCAATCGGCAATGCCGCACGTAGAGGAGAGAGGAGCCAAGGGCGGCAGTACATCCGTACGGCACATGCACATGTGAGGTGCACGGCAAGCTAGCCAGCTAGGGTTACATTTGGGGCTTTAGGCCAAGCACACTGCACACGTTTGGGCCAAGCGCAAATGGGGTTACAGACGCGATTATTCCGGATAAAATACGGGAACCGTTAATTCGTTCGAGAAACAACTCTTCCTGATTCTGTTCCTGTTACCATGCATATTTCCCGTATTTTTTCCCGTTTCCTGTTTTTCTCGAAAATACGATATACGATCGGTTAACGCGGTATACGACACCGGTTGGTACGGGATTTTTCTGTCCCATTTTCATTCCTACTCGAGGGTGGCCTAGAAGTAAGGAGGCCGCATCAGCTGAGCAAAAATGTGGCATAAGTAGTGTTAGGGGCCTTTCTCTTCCGAAGGTCCTCAAAAACTTAACTAACCTGGTTTTCAGTATAACATAGATTGTTACAGGATGCTTCGGCTTTGAGATGAAGGTGTGTATGGTATGAAGGTACAGTCTGAAGGAAGGATGAACCAGCTCCGAAGCTGTGGTGGAAGGAGTT
Source organism: Zea luxurians (assembly GCA_029449295.1). Classification (NCBI taxonomy): domain Eukaryota; kingdom Viridiplantae; phylum Streptophyta; class Magnoliopsida; order Poales; family Poaceae; genus Zea; species Zea luxurians. The sequence goes on along the minus strand of JAOPSE010000007.1, from coordinate 122,856,171 downwards.
TCAGCTTAACACGAGGACGGTGGTAAAAAATGGAACTGACCTAAAGGAGAAAAGACTACTTACTCCTCGACAACTGACTTTATGGCCATTAGTAAATGTCAAGGATATGAATGTAATTTTGTCCAGGCTGTGTCCTGTGCCTATATATAGATGAACAGTAACTCCGTACTGTTCACGCTGACTTGTAATCACTCTTGCGTCACTCTTGTATTTCCATCTTCTGTCGAGCCGAAGGTACAAATGTAATATAAGCATTATCAATGTTTATTCTTGTTTATAAAATAAGAATATAAATAATCGTTAACAGTTTGATATTATTGTTTATATTCTTAACATGTTTCATATGTTTCTATTTACATCTCTGTTAATCAAAATGACGAAGGTATGCCCTTCATGACCTTCATCTGAAGATCATTATATCCTAAGGGAAATAATGCTTCAAAGGACGAATGTCTCCAATCGTTAACAATTGTGTTGCTTTGTTCTTGGTGTATAGCATCCGGGAACAAGGACTAACATTGGCGCCCACCTCCGGTGAACTCATTTGACCACCTTCTGCAAGCATCGACCTTCGTCATGCCGCCAAAGAAGACAGCAGCGCCAAGGGCTGCATTACAGCCACTAGACATCAATCAGGAGACACTACGCAAAGCTAGGAGCCAGAAGAGGAAGGCTACTAGCCCAACACTTCAGGAGGAGGAGCTAGACCAGGAGATTAGGGACCTAGAAATCATTCACCAGCAAGTACAAAGGAAGAAGGAGAAGATGGCTCGTCTGGCCGATTTACAAAAGAAGATTGACGAAGCTGCCGAGGAAATGTGTCATCTTACTCAAGATGACCAGGACCGAAGGCCCCAGCACAGGGAGCTTCATCAAGAGAGTTCACTCAACGACGATGAATGGTACGATGACTTTCATCACGGCAACTTTACTTTTGATGATGCTTCCCCTCTAGCAGCAGAACTGCAGGCTATTCCATGGCCACAATCCTACAAGCCACCGCAGTTGCCCATGTACGATGGGCACTCAGACCCAAAGCAATTCTTAATGAGTTATGAGGCAACAATATCCTCATATGGAGACAATGCCGATGTCATGGCAAAGTCCTTCGTCATGGTAGTCCGAAGTGTGGCCCAGACATGGTACTCCTCCCTTCGGCCAGGAACAATTACATCATGGCAAAAGCTTAAGGACATGTTGATCACCTGCTTCCAAGTTACTGTTCAGGCATTGTTCCAATGCACTCAAGACCAGGACGAATACCTTTAGGTGTATGTCCGAAGATTCCTGCGACTAAGAGCACAAGCACCCACAGTGCCTAATGAAATCGTCATTGAAGCCATGATCAAGGGACTTAGGTCGGGTCCCACAGCTCAGTATTTCGCTAGGAAGCCACCACAAACTTTAGAGAAGTTGCTTCAAAAGATGGATGAGTATATCCGGGCGGACAACGATTTTCGCCAAAGAAGGGAGGAGGCCTACAAGTTTTCTGAGATGACCAGGGGCTTCGGAGGGAGGCTTCATCCTAGGCATGTCCACTCAATTCATAACTCCAATTCCAATGATGAAAGGGTCAGCAATGCTCAGCATAGTCACCAAAATCCTCAGTCATCAAGTATGACTCCATTCAGACCACTAGCTCCGAGGGGCAGAGGAGGAAGAAGCTTCAGTGGAGAAAGGTTCAGAAACCAACCTAGGAAACTATACTACCTTTTCTACGGCGAAGATAAAGGCCACACCACAAGAACGTGCCAGGTCACGATTCAGAAGCAGAAAGAGATTGTTGAAGCTGAAGCACGGCAGAATCAGCCGAAGCAGGTTTTACATACTGCTTCCCAGAGTACGTAGGCAATCAGCAGCCTATGGCCTCTGTCGCTTCGGCTAGCCATTCTCAAGCTTCATGGGCTCAGCTGCCACCACCACCGCCGCTCCCACCTACCTTGGCCCGAAGCTAACAACCAGAAACGCTCAATAGCATGATTTTCGGGAGGAGTCCGAAGCTCGCACAGTCAATAGCACTGTGCCCGAATCCAAGCACATTTACTGAAGGATATCCTACATCTGGTGTACCTTTATCTTTTTTGCAGTTTTATTTTTCTTGTATGAAAAACATTTCACGAAGGACTGAATTCTGATATGTAATAACAGTGCTCATATCATCGAGTGGAATGCTTCCTTTTAACAAAGTTTCGAAGCTACAAAAGTCGTTCCTAAGGGAGCGCAGAGTAAGTACAGAAGCTACAAAAGTCGTTCCTAAGGGAGCGCAGAGTAAGTGTCGAAGCTACAAAAGTCGTTCCTAAGGGAGCGCAGAGTAAGTTTCGAAGCTCGAAAGTCGTTCCTAAGGTAATGCAGAGCCAAAATACCACCGAAATAGAAGGTGAAGAAGCTCCAAAGTCGTTCCTAAGGGAATGCAGAGCTTAAATACCACCGAAATATAAGGTGAAGAAGCTCCAAAGTTATTCCTAAGGGGATGCAGAGCTTAGACTCCAAAGATGTCCCTAAGGGGATGCAGAGTCTTGAGTGTTTCAGTGTGGGCGTGTGTCTTCGGCATAAACATCATGTTGCATCATATCATCGCATCATTCCGCATAGCATTACATCATACATCATATCGCATCAACAACAAAGATTGAGCACGAAGCAAATCTTCGGCAATAGCTTGATGAATGAAAGTATACTGAGGCATGAAGCAAACCTTCGATGAATACAATCTTACCATGAAAGTTTGTTGATAACAGTATCACACAACAGCTTTGTTATAGAAGGGCTCTCTTCTTTACGAAGTATGAAAAAAGAGAAGGTGTTTTTTCGCCGAAGGCTAAAAAATGGTATGTGCGCGAATTTCATGCATCGCAAAGAAATATATTACATGAATATACATGTTTGATATACAATGTTTGACTTGTACACTTATTACATCACATAAATGTTTAATTTTCTAGCTACACTAAGGTCTTGTCTTCCTTCAAAACTTTCTCGGCAGCTTCGTGAAGAAGTTTGTTGACAGCTTCATCAACAGCTTCTTTAGCTATCCTTATATTTTCCAGTGTCGCCTTCATTGCCGGATCGGCTTCGGGATCATAGGGCTCAGGTGGCGGAGAAAGTTTAGCTACAGTAAAAGTAATAGACTGTTAATATGAAGCCAGAAAAAATACTAAAAGCTTTGAAATAGTTAAAATACCTATGTGTCTTGCGCGCTCGGTAGCCTCTTCGGCTCGTTTGGCTTCTTCTCGGGCTTCATGAGTCTCTTTTTCATTCTTCTTGATGGCTTCGGCAGCCAATTCTCGGAAGCCTTTCATCCAAACGTTGGAGTAAAATTTTCTGCTCACCTGAGTAGCTTCAGCCGAAGGATCCTTCGTGTTATTCACAGTAAAAATATCATCTGTTTGGGTTGCAGCTTTAACGTGTTCGCAGCCAGATTCTTCCAAAATGGCTGCAACCCCTCTGGCACCAGCAAAAGCGAAAAAATCACCACGGTCGCTGAGGATCTCTTCAAAAGCCTCAACTTCTTCACCGATCCATTCTATAATCCCTTCGGGATCGCCTCTAATAAATTTTTGCTCGGATGAGTAGGCACCCACCTTTGCAAAACTATCTTTTAGCTTCTTGGCACAATCCAAAGATTTTTTGTAATATCTTTATTTTGATTCCCGAAGCTCGTCTACATTCTTTTGTAATCTTGCGCTAGTCCACTCACTTATTTCTTGCTTTGCCTTAGCCACTTCGAAATCTACATTCTTCTCGGCAAGCTTTTTCTTCAAATCTTCAATTTCGACTCTATAAGCTTTGGACTGCGCAGCAAAATTGGCTTCGCTAGCCTTAACTCTGTCCACTAAGGAAAGCAGAATTTTGTCTTTTTCTGCATCTTTGTTCCTCAGTCTGATAACTTCCAACTGAAGGTTGTTAAGGGCTATCTAGCAATTTTCATCCTCAGCATTTTTCTGCGCCCTCAAAGCGTTGCTAAGAATTAAGCCCTGCAAAAAGAAGGGAGACAAGGCATCAACATGAGAATAAAAGACAAAAGATAATCTATTTATAAGTCCATAACTTATATACCTTCAGACTATTGTACGCAAGGTTGTCTGTGAGGTCATCCTTCGACATGGCAGAAAGGCCAACTTCAAGCTTCGGAAATCCCGTGTTTTTTGCCATCTCCCGGCAGACAGATATTTCCTTATCGTCCGGGAGGCAGCATAGAAAATCATCTTCATTGGTGCCATTGTACACTAGGGCCCCCTTCAGATACTTCAATTCCCAGGCGTAGTGTGTGGCTTCCGTGATTTCTTCTTCAGACAACCTTTTACCCGAAGCATGTCGTATAATGATGTCAAGATCTTCGGAGCGTGCTTCGAGAATAGGAGATTTAACTTTTTCGAGTGCATCTTTCTTCTCTAGAGCCAGGCCAGCATCTGAACATTCTTGTTCAGTTCCAGCAGGCTCTGCCTCAGTGGCCATTGAGGGACCAGCTTCGGCTTCAACACGAGCTGTAGCAGCTTCGGCAACCTTCTTTGCAGGCGTAGGAGTTAATGCCCTTGTTGACTCCATGATAGCGTCCAGCACGCTTGCCATCCTCCTCCTCTTGGGAGTTATTATAGGAGCTTTTGACACCTTCGACAATTCTGGCTTTGGTGGCAGACTTGAGATATTTGGTGGTCCTGCCATTTTCTCTCGGTCTAGCTCTTCGGCTGCCTTTCCTTTAGCTTTGGCAGTATGTTTTGGTGCTTCAGTCGACTCAGTTGTAGGAATCTTCGGCACTCCAGCCAATTCTTCCTTGGAGCCGGCAGTAGCAAGTCGCCCTGTGTCACACCCGGTTTTAGAAGGCAAACCGAATGCGAACCATGTACGTGCCAGGATCAGCAATTCACGTACACAGCAGTTTACATAACATGGACATCATCACACAGTGCTCAAATAGTATTAAAAGGGAAATAATAGTCGATTACATCATATGTCTGAGACATCCATATAGTATTTACAATAATCAAAGTGCGAAAACGAAACGTAGATAAACGCGGCCTTCACAGGCAGCCGACTGGGGGTTGCCGCTAACCCACGCCTAGAACTCGTCGTAGTCTTGGAACTCCTAGAAATCTCCTTCCACGGCTTCATCTTCTCCTGAGCAGTGGTTGCAACGCGGACAACCTGGGGGGGTTGGTGTGTAGAGCAAGGGTGAGTACACATCAACATACTCAGCAAGCGTCCTGTTTGGCTGTAGTGGACTAGCTTTATGTGGGGATAAGTCAAGCAGTTGCTTTTAGTTGGTCAGATTATTACTTACTAGTAGAAAGCCAGGTTTTAACATTAACCCAAGTTATTAACCCAATGTACCCTTTCCAAACAGAAAGAATACCACTTACCATTACCATAATCATAACCAGAACCATCAATCTCATTACCACCTGTACCAAAATATCTCTGATCAAGTATCACTAATCTCTGGAGCTCCCTTGGCCACTCATAACCGCGAGCATGGCTGATATATCAGTTTCATAACACTCTGCAGAGGTTGCACACTTTACCCATAAGCCATGATTCCCTCTTGCCTCGGGCCGATCAAACCCTTAAACACTACCAAGGTGAATAGGCAGGGTTTCACTACGTAGCCTTTACAAAGATTCCTCGGGACTGAAGCCACCCGTTAGGTTTCCTAAATGTACCGCACTCCTCCCCAAGGGACAAATCCACCTTGGTAGAGCGAGCCGCATACACCGAGCCCCATTGACGGCACGATGGCTAAGTGATCTACACCCCGGTTCCTCTAATTATTCAGCTAAGTGCGTCCCATTCCACCCTCATGGTTGCACTGTTTTTCCCGGGCGGTCATCCATTGAATAGGTCCTTACGGAGAGGCACTCGAGAAACCGCTCGAGCCCCCTTGAAGGTCACAAGTATGATCCTAAATAAGAAGGGAAAAACAGCGTATCATAGATAATCACATCATGTTCATTGATTAGAGTTGAGCAGTAGCATCAGACTAAGCAGTAATAATCCAACCCAAATAGGTAAACAAGGACATGAATAACAAAAGCTAGTAAGTCCTTAGGTATAATTGTGTAATGCGGGGGGGGTGAATTAAAGGAATGAATAGGACTGAGATGGGTCAAAGGACACTTGCCTCCACCAACCGACTGCTGCTCAGGGGCTTCTCCTGCGGGTTCCTCGGGCTCTTCGACCGGATCGTTCTCTATGCGATTGCAAGCATACATACATCCATCCATTCAAATTAGGAAACAAACAGTACACCACACAAGGGAACAAATAAAGTAAATATGCACAAAGCATGACATTCAATATCACATTTGTTATGGTTAGAAAGAAACGGGGAAAGGTCTCGCGGGGGGTTAAAGCTTATGCACTAATGATTAGTTAAATTATGCGCTCTAGTTTCAATTGGTTCTAACAAAAGAATTAATTATATGCGCTAATGGAAACCTAGCCATCTTTAGTGTATCAACATTGAACGAGATAAACAATTGATTCTATGAATTAACTAACGTAACGGAATTCTAAATTGCGTTTTCCATTTCATTAACATGAACGATGATTAGCTTGCCTAAAATAAAATAAATAACAATGATAACAGAAAGTAAAATAAAATAAAATAAGTAAAAAAGGGGGGCGGTTGAACCGGCCAGGGGCAGGGGCGGCCGAGCTGGCGGGGGGGGGGGCGGCCGAGCAGGGGCGCGCAGGGGCAGTTGAACCGGCCGGGGGCGACCAAGCTGGGCGGGGGCAGCCAGGCAGGGGCGCGCAGGGGGCGGCCGGGCTGGGGCGGCTGGGGCGCGGCCGAGCAGGGCGGCTGGGGGCGGCCGGGCAGGGCGCGGGGGCGGCCGGGCAGGGCGCGGGGGCGGCCGGGCCGGGCGGCTGGGCGCGGCCGAGCAGGGCGGCTGGGCCGGCTGAGTAGGGGCGCGGGGGCGGCCGAGCGGCGGTTGGGCCGGCCGAGCGGCAGGGGGAGAGGAGGGGAGAGGGGAGAGCTCACCGGGTATGGGGCGGCGGCCGAACCGGGGCAGGGGCGGCCGAGCTAGGGCAGGGGGGTGGCGGCTAGGGTGGGAGAGAATGGGAGAAAGGGAGGGAGAGAGAGGGGTTGGGGGGAAAAGGGGAGGGGGCGGCTGGGCTACTTGGGCCCAAAGGGCCAAAGGGGGCGCGCGGGGGCGGCTGGGCCGGCTGGGGGCGGCTGGGCTGGCCAGGAGCAGCCCACGGCGCGGGAGAGAGAAAAGGGAGGAGAGAGAGAAAGAAAGAAAGAAAAAAGAAAAAAGGTTTTCTCTTTTTTTGAAATCCGGTCTTTCTAGATGAATGCATCCACGTTTTCAAACACTCAAAAGAATGCATGGTCCGGCATGGTGCATCAAACAACATAAAGTATTTTTTGGGTTTTTCTTTACACGGGAATTCCAAGCCGAATTCCGCTATAACTTTGGAAAAGATCAAGGTCTAGCGAGGGAAAAAGAAAGAAAGAAAGGGTAACGCCCGAATTTGGCGAGTGAAGAAAAGAAAAAATTCAACTCCAAAATTTGGGGCGTTACAAACCTATCCCCCTTAAAAGAATCTCGCCCTCGAGATTCAGGGTTGGCTAGCAAAGAGCTCTAGGTACTTGGCCAACAGATCATCTTCACGCTCCCAGGTTGCTTCTTCCTCAGAGTGGTGATTCCATCTGACTTTGCACATTCTGATGGTCTTCCTTCGGGTGACTCTGTCTGCAATCTCAAGGATCTGCGTCGGCTTCTCAACATAGGTCAAGTCCTCCTGGACTTCAAGACCTTCCACTGGCAACTGCTCTTCTGGCACACGCAAACACTTCTTCAATTGAGACACATGAAAGACATCATGCACAGTAGACAAAATTTCTGGCAGGCTGAGCTGGTAGGCCACTTCTCCACGCTTTGCGAGAATTTGATACGGACCAATGTAGCGGGGTGCTAGCTTGCCTTTCACTCTGAACCTTCTGACTCCTCTGATCGGTGACACTTTCAAATAGACAAAGTCTCCGACTTCGAAACTCAGCTCTCTTCTTCTTGTGTCTGCATAGCTTCGCTGCCTCGATTGCGCTATCTTCAGATTCTCTCGAACCATCTTGATGTTCTCTTCGGCTTCAAGCAAAATGTCTGGCCCAAACACTTGCTTTTCTCCAGGCTGATCCCATTGCAACGGAGTTCTACAACTCCTTCCATAGAGCGCCTGAAATGGTGACATCTTCAAACTGGCCTGGTAACTGTTGTTATAGGAAAACTCTGCATAAGGCAATCTCTTGTCCCATCCGGACTGATCTTGCAACGCACAGGCTCTCAACATGTCTTCAAGAATTTGATTGGTTCTTTCAGTCTAACCATCTGTCTGCGGGTGATAAGCTGAACTGAAATTCAAATGCGTGCCCAAGGCTTCATGCAACTGCTGCCAGAAATGAGATGTGAACTGCGTTCCTCTGTCTGACACTATCTTCTTTGGCACACCATGAAGACAAACGATCCGAGACATGTACAACTCTGCCAATACTGCACTGTTGTAGCTGGTCTTGACAGGTATGAAGTGGGCTGACTTGGTTAAGCGGTCCACCACTACCCAAATGGAATCGTAGCCGGCTCGAGTGCGAGGCAATCCGACTATGAAATCCATACCGATCTCGTCCCATTTCCATTGAGGAATTTGCAACGGTTGCAACAATCCAGCTGGTCTCTGATGTTCGGCCTTGATCCGTTGACAACTATCACATATAGCCACATGCTCTGCGATTTCCCTCTTCATTCCATACCACCAGAATTTCTTCTTTAGATCCTAATACATCTTTTCACTTTCAGGGTGAATCGAATAAGCTGTCTCATGAGCTTCCTTGAGAATTAACTCCCGAATAGACTGGACATTGGGAACACACAAGCAGTCTTTGAACCATACCACACCTTCTGCATCTTCCCGAAAATCTTTGCCTTTGCCTTCCAGAATCAGTCGCCGGATCTCACTGATCTTCTCATCATTCTTCTGCGCTTCTTTGATTTCCCGCTCCAAGGTAGGTTCCAACTCAACTGTGACTTCTCGTGAATTATTCAGAAATCCGAGACTCAACCTGTCAAACTCCTTGGCCAACTCATAAGGCATCGGACGAGCGACCATCAGATTGACCTGACTCTTCCGGCTCAAAGCATCTGCCACTACGTTTGCTTTGCCTGGATGGTAATGAATCTCCAACTCATAGTCTTTGATCAACTCTAACCATCTTCTTTGCCTCATATTCAGCTCTGTCTGAGTGAATATGTACTTCAGACTCTTGTGGTCTGTGTAAACATTGCATTTCTGTCCATACAGATAGTGCCTCCATGTCTTCAGTGTGTGAACCACTGCTGCCAACTCTAGATCATGGATTGGGTAGTTCTTCTCATGAACCTTCAACTATCAGGACGAGTAAGCCACAACTCTTCCCTCTTGCATCAACACACATCCCAAACCAGTGTAACAAGCATCACAATACACCGAGAAGGGCTTGTGCACATCAGGCAAGACTAAGACAGGCGCTGTAGTCAACTTCTCTTTCAGCGCTTCAAAGGCCTCTTGACATTTCTGGGTCCACTTGAACTCAACCTTGTTGCCTAGCAATGCTGTCATTGGTTTCGCGATCTTTGAAAACCCTTCAATGAATCACCGATAATATCCGGCCATTCCAATGAAACTCTTGATTCCTCGAGCATCTGTTGGCGCTTTCCAGTTCAGAATGTCTGCCACTTTCTTCGGATCCACAGCCAATCCTTCTTTGTTGATTATATGACCCAAGAACAAGACTTCACTGATCTAGAACTCACACTTGCTCAACTTTGCATACAACTGGTGCTCTCGCAATCTCTGCAATACCATCCTCAAATGATATGCATGCTCTTCTTCGCTTTGAGAATAAATCAGAATGTCATCAATGAATACCACCACAAACTTATCAAGATAATCCATAAATACACTGTTCATCAAGTTCATAAAGAAGGCTGGTGCATTTGTCAAACCGAAAGACATCACTGTGAACTCATACAACCCATACTTGGTAATGAATGCTGTCTTCGGAATGTCTGAAAGTCGAATCCTGAGCTGATGATAGCCCGACCTCAGATCTATCTTTGAGAACACACTGGCTCCTCTCAACTGATCGAACAGATCTTCTATTCTGGGCAGAGGGTACTTGTTCTTGATTGTGACTTCATTTAGAGCTCGATAATCGATACACATCCTTTTGGTGCCATCTTTCTTCTCCACAAATAGAACAGGAGCGGCCAAGGCGAGGTGCTTGGCCGAATGTAACCTTTCTCTGACAGCTCATCAATTTGCTTCTTAAGCTCAACCAACTCGGGTCCAGATATTCTGTAAGCTCTCTTATAGATGGGGGCGGTTCCAGGAAGAAGCTCTATGACAAACTCAACTTTCCGCTCTGGTGGCATACCCGGTAATTCCTTGGGAAACACATCTGGAAACTCAGACACAGTCTTGATCCTCTCAATTGGGTCTGCTTCACTGCTATCGACAGCCATCTGATAACAACTTCCTTTCTTCGGCTCAGGCGGAACTAACTCGGTCACCACTTCCTCTCCTAGTGGGGACACCAACTCGATTGTCCTCTTATCACAACTGATAACTGCCTGATACTTATCTAGCCAATTCATCCCTAGGATGACATCTATTCCCTGAGTACCCATTACTATGAGATTAGCGGGAAACGCTATCCCCCTTATTTCCACACTTACATTCAAACAAATGCTATCGGCTCGAATTCTACCACCAGCTGAGTCAATTTGAATGGGGGTTGACATGGTAGTAATTGGAAGATTATGTGTTTTCACCCATGATGCAGTAATGAAAGAATGCGTTGCTCCAGTATCAAATAACACTTCTGCAATATGGGAGTCGACTGGGAACATACCTACTATCATGCCGGGGGTCTCTTGAACTGCTTCAGCCTCCAAGTGGTTCAGTCTTCCATGATTATAACGTGGCTGAGGGCGGTTGCCTGCTCCAGGCTGAGACGCGTTCTGCTTTGTTGGGGCATTGGGGCCTGACTGCTGCTGGGCTGCTTTCTTCGGACATTGCATCACCCAATGGCCTTGCTCTCCACAGTGGAAACATGCTCTGCTTCCAACCTGAGCTGGTGCTGCTTGACTGTTCTGCTGAGTTGCGGGGGCAGGAAGACGAGGTGCCTGCTGATTCTGCCTCTGAAACTGGCCTCCTCCGGACTGATTTTTCTGACGATTCTGATACTGATGCTGAGGATACTGCCTTTGGAACTGCTGATGCTGCTGAGGTGGATGCTGGTTCTGCCTGAACTGCTGAGGTTGATTGCTTGAGAAACAAGGACGACTGCTGCTTCTAGGCTGGGGTCCACTGATCTTGCGCTTACGATCCTCCATCTCCTTACGCTTCCTTTCTGTCATGATTGCCCTGTCAATCAAGTGCTGGAATGTCGGGAAGGTGTGATTCATCAGCTGATACTGCAGAGGGTCAACCAAGCCTCTCAGAAAACGGTATTGTCGCTTGGCGTTGGTGTTGACATCTTCAGGAGCATAGCGAGACAACTACAGAAACATGTCCCGGTACTCGCTGACAGACGATGACCCTTGCTTGAGGGCCAGGAACTCCTCCTTCTTCACTGTCATCAGACCTGCGGGCACATGGTACTGACGAAAGCTACCTCTGAACTCTTCCCAGGTGATGGTGTCGGGGTCGGCATGGGTGGCGAGGTAAGACTCCCACCATGACTGAGCTGCTCCTCTCAACAGACGAGGACCATACAGGACTTTCTCCCGGTCATCACACTGAGCGGTATGCAACTCCCGCTCCATAGTGCGCAACCAGTCTTCAGCATCCATGGGGTCAGAAGAATGAGCAAACATTGGGGGATGACCTCTCATGAATTCAGCACGCTTGTCTTTGAGCATTTGAGGCATCTGAGGCTGAGGTGGTGCCTGCTGCTGCTGCTGCTGAATGACAGCCAGAGTCTGACCGATGGCTTGAACTACCTGAGTCTGCATCAGAAACATCTGCTCGATGGACATCGGGGGCGGGGGCGGCAGCTGCTGTTGCTGGGGCGCCTCACCCTGCTGACCGGCTTGCTCCTACTGAGCACGCCTTCCTCCTCTGCGCCTGTTCTCTGACATCTGCAGAATGCAACCATGCATCAGAACTGATCTTGCAAATCTTGCAGCATAAGAAAAGAGTATAGAATCTTCAACGACACTGAACAGATGAGCATCTTCACTGATCTCCAACACAGACCAACACAGCTTCTCAGATAAGAGAGGAAAGTGGAATAAAAGGTTTCCCAACTAGATATCTAACTCCTTTAACATATAACAAGTAAACCAAAATGCAGGGGATACCCACACTCTGGTGACAGTCATTACAAAGATCCAAATCCAACATAGTTCATCATGACAAGCATAAATGTACAGGATATAGCAAACTACCCTGTCTAACTAAGACTAACTAAGAGCGAGACTAACGCTAAGACTGCAGCTTCTATGTATATATTTTGTATTAATTACAAGATCTGACTCTAGCGATCTATGGTTCCAAGTCTATCTTGGTCTTGCAGTCGAGATTGCCATAAGACTGGCGTCCTCGCCGAGGTGAGCGGTACGGGTGCTGAGTCCCGACGGGAGCAGGGGAACCATCATCCAGGTGACGACGCTCCGCGTGCTCAGCCCGCAGCAGAGCGATCTCAGCACGAGCCCTACTCAACTCGTCTAGTGCATGGTCCAGCTCCGTGTTTAGCATGGCGGCTAGGTTGACTGTGCTGTTCAACCTAGGATTGTCCTCACCGATAGGTGAAACAATCACGCCTCCTGTGCTGCCAGATGAACGGCGGGGGTAATACTTCAGGTTGAGACCATCAGCTACCCCACCGAGAACCGAGCAGTAGTGCAAAAGCGCACGCCGTGCGACATCTTGCATGGCCGCCTCAGCTGAGTCCTGCTCAGAGATAGAATAGTGCTCTGAGCAGACCTCCGCACCCCAGAGACTGTTCTCTGGATGGCGCACCAAGCAGGTTGCCTCCCAGCGGTCTGGGTAGACCCCGCGACTATGCTGGTAGACCACACAGCGATACTCGATAGACCAAGTACGTCGGTCAAGTGCCCGACGTAGCAGGGTGTCGAGCGCATCGTGGAAGTGACACCCGCGAGCAGCGTCGCGAGTGATGGGTCGAGCAACCCATCCTTCCGGCTCCTGGACAGAAGAGAAGTTGGTGTCGTGGCTCGAGCTGTCGTCGCCACCTCCGTCGTCTGGGTCTCCTCCAGCAGCTACTCCCGAGACTGGGGCACCCAGTGGTGGTGCAGGGGGCGCCTCCAGAGGAAGCATAGGGGAGCAGCTCCTCACAGACTCTATCTCCTGCTGGAGCGAGAAAGAAGAGCCCTGCTGTTCCTGTCGTCGACGCTCCTGCTCCTCATGCAGGCGGTGGTGCAGCCTCTCCAAGTGACTGGACTGTCCGGCCACTGGACGGCGAAGCGGACGCTCAGCAAGGCGGGAGGGTAAGAAGGGGATGACGGACTTTCGTGCAGTGTGTCTAAGACGAGCAATCTATAAAAGACATCGCAAGCAAAAGAGTGAGAACAGAATTAATATGACCAACAAGTAATGAACCATAAATAAATGAAGGAGTAGAATAAAACATGATTTCCAGCAAGGTATAATATATAGTAGGACATAGTTTTGGTCGATATGACCAACTTTTGAAGAGACATCAAAGTCAAGGCAGGGACAGAGGTCTATAGTCCTTAGAACGACCATTCTACTCTAGGTTAGCGGTCCTACAGTCAGCACGGCTTTGATACCAGCTTATGTCACACCCGGTTTTAGAAGGCAAACCGAATGCGAACCATGTACGTGCCAGGATCAGCAATTCACGTACACAGCACTTTACATAACATGGACATCATCACACAGTGCTCAAATAGTATTAAAAGGGAAATAATAGTCGATTACATCATATGTCTGAGACATCCATATAGTATTTACAATAATCAAAGTGCGAAAACGAAACGTAGATAAACGCGGCCTTCACAGGCAGCCGACTGGGGGTTGCCGCTAACCCATGCCTAGAACTCATCGTAGTCTTGGAACTCCTAGAAATCTCCTTCCACGGCTTCATCTTCTCCTGAGCAGTGGTTGCAACGCGGACAACCTGGGGGGGGTTGGTGTGTAGAGCAAGGGTGAGTACACATCAACATACTCAGCATGCGTCCTGTTTGGCTGTAGTGGACTAGCTTTATGTGGGGATAAGTCAAGCAGTTGCTTTTAGTTGGTCAGATTATTACTTACTAGTAGAAAGCCAGGTTTTAACATTAACCCAAGTTATTAACCCAATGTACCCTTTCCAAACGGAAAGAATACCACTTACCATTACCATAATCATAACCAGAACCATCAATCTCATTACCACCTGTACCAAAATATCTCTGATCAAGTATCACTAATCTCTGGAGCTCCCTTGGCCGCTCATAACCGCGAGCACGGCTGATATATCAGTTTCATAACACTCTGCAGAGGTTGCGCACTTTACCCATAAGCCGTGATTCCCTCTTGCCTCGGGCCGATCAAACCCTTAAACACTACCAAGGTGAATAGGCAGGGTTTCACTACGTAGCCTTTACAAAGATTCCCTGGGACTGAAGCCACCCGTTAGGTTTCCTAAATGTACCGCACTCCTCCCCAAGGGACAAATCCACCTTGGCAGAGCGAGCCGCATACACCGAGCCCCATTGATGGCACGACGGCTAAGTGATCTACACCCCGGTTCCTCTAATTATTCAGCTAAGGGCGTCCCATTCCACCCTCATGGTTGCACTGTTTTTCCCGGGCGGTCATCCATTGAACAGGTCCTTACGGAGAGGCACTCGAGAAACTGCTCGAGCCCTCTTGAAGGTCACAAGTATGATCATAAATAAGAAGGGAAAAACAGCGTATCATAGATAATCACATCATGTTCATTGATTAGAGTTGAGCAGTAGCATCAGACTAAGCAGTAATAATCCAACCCAAATAGGTAAACAAGGACATGGATAACAAAAGCTAGTAAGTCCTTAGGTATAATTGTGTAATGCGGGGTGTGAATTAAAGGAATGAATAGGACTGAGATGGGTCAAAGGACACTTGCCTCCACCAACCGACTGCTGCTCAGGGGCTTCTCCTGCGGGTTCCTCGGGCTCTTCGACCGGATCGTTCTCTATGCGATTGCAAGCATACATACATCCATCCATTCAAATTAGGAAACAAACAGTACACCACACAAGGGAACAAATAAAGTAAATATGCATAAAGCATGACATTCGATATCGCATTTGTTATGGTTAGAAAGAAACGGGAAAAGGTCTCGTGGGGGGTTAAAGCTTATGCACTAATGATTAGTTAAATTATGCGCTCTAGTTTCAATTGGTTCTAACAAAAGAATTAGTTATATGCGCTAATGGAAACCTAGCCATCTTTAGTTGATCAACATTGAACGAGATAAACAATTGATTCTATGAATTAACTAACGTAACGGAATTCTAAATTGAGTTTTCCATTTCATTAACATGAACGATGATTAGCTTGCCTAAAATAAAATAAATAACAATGATAACAGAAAGTAAAATAAAATAAAATAAAATAAGTAAAAAAAGGGGGCGGTTGAACCGGCCAGGGGCAGGGGCGGCCGAACCGGCGGCGGGCGGCCGAGCTGGCGGGGGGGGCGGCCGAGCAGGGGCGCGCAGGGGCGGTTGAACCAGCCAGGGGCAGCCGAGCTGGGCGGGGGCGGCCAGGCAGGGGCGCGTAGGGGCGGCCGGGCTAGGGTGGCTGGGGCGCGGCCGAGCAGGGCGGCTGGGGGCGGCCGGGCAGGGCGCGGGGCGGCCGGGCCAGGCGGCTGGGCGCGGCCGAGCAGGGCGGCTGGGCCGGCCGAGCAAGGGCGCGGGGGCGGCCGAGCGGCGGGGGCGTGGGACAGGGGCGGCCGAGCGGCGGTTGGGCCGGCCAGGGGGGCGGCCGAGCGGCAGGGGGCGAGGAGGGGAGAGGGGAGAGGGAGGGGAGGGGAGAGCTCACCGGGGACGGGGCGGCGGCCGAACCGGGGCAGGGGCGGCCGAGCTAGGGCAGGGGGGCGGCGGCGGCTAGGGTGGGAGAGAATGGGAGAAAGGGAGGGAGAGAGAGGGGTTGGGGGAAAAAGGGGAGGGGGCGGCTGGGCTACTTGGGCCCAAAGGGGGCGCGCGGGGGCGGCTGGGCCGGCTGGGGGCGGCTGGGCCGGCCAGGAGCAGCCCACGGCGCGAGAGAGAGAAAAGGGAGGAGAGAGAGAATGAAAGAAAGAAAAAAGAAAAAAGGTTTTCTCTTTTTTCGAAATCCGGTCTTTCTAGATGAATGCATCCACGTTTTCAAACACTCAAAAGAATGCATGGTCCGGCATGGTGCATCAAACAACATAAAGTATTTTTTGGGTTTTTCTTTACACGGGAATTCCAAGCCGAATTCCGCTATAACTTTGGAAAAGATCAAGGTCTAGCGAGGGAAAAAGAAAGAAAGAAAGGGTAACGCCCGAATTTGGCGAGTGAAGAAAAGAAAAAATTCAACTCCAAAATTCGGGGCGTTACACCCTGGCTCAGCACTAGAAGTTGCCCCTTCACCAAGCTTCGGCAACGTGGCCGTTTCAATATATCTAGGTCGGTGCGTTAAAACCTTAATGTTTTTGCCCTTCGGCGCAGCAGAGATGGCCAAAGTAGCACTTTTTCTCTTTTTTCTCTGCTTTCGCGAGGGATACACTACAAGAAACTGATAAATGTTCGTGGGTAAAATTAAGAACGTGGGTACCCACGTTCTTATTTGAGTTAAGTTCATGGGTTATGTTAAGAACGTGGGTACCCACGTTCTTAAGTTAGGTTCGTGGGTCCTGGCTAAAACTGTCGAACTTAACAAGTTAGGAACGTGGGTACCCACGTTCTTAAGTTAAGTTCGTCGGGCATTTGGGCACCGTCGAACTTAAGCCTGAAAACCTAAATCCAAATTACCCCACGCGCGGCTCTCTCTCTCGCCTGTCTCATTATTTCCTGCCCGCGCTTCTCTCCACCAGCAGGCCACGCCGCTGCCGCTCCACCGCCGGCCTACCGCGCCGCCGCCGCGCCACCCGCAGCGGGCCCCGGCTCGACACCGACAGCTGGCCGCGCCAGCACCAGCGGGCCGCGCTGCCGCCCCGACTCGCCACCCCCACACATCCGTCGGCGAACAGGAAGACCAGCCGCCGGCACGCAAGGACCTGGAGCTGCCCCCACCTCACCCCAAGGCAGAGCCACCGCCCAAGGAGGAGCCCCCGCCGCTGCATCTCTGCTTTCCAAGCCGGTACGATCCTTGCCCATCTTTGCTGATGACACATTGGACTATACTTGCCCATCCTTGCCCATCTTTGCTGATGGCATATTGATTTACAATTAAGTTCCCTCACCTGGCCATCATACTCATCTGCGACGTGCCATTGGCCCAGCTGCAGAGAGAAGTTTAATTTTGAAATTCAATAGGAGGATGGCTACCAGTAGGTGGTATGTACTGATTCTTGTCTAGTTGCCAGGTCCATACAGGATGGCGGCATATTATAGGTTCAGTGGAGTCATACATGCTACCTTGATAACAGACTAAAATCTCTCAAGTAAAAATTTGTAAATAAACTATCTTCATAAGACGAGGCCTCCCAAAGCTTGATATCCACTAGGAAGTAGGAACCCAAATTACCGATCCTAAGCATACTACCTGATTAAAATAGTAGTAGGATGGACATCTTTTGTTCAGTTGGATATTAGTTTGAAAAAAAGTATAACCACCTACATTTATAACCACCTACATTTATATGTGCAAAAGGCTGGCAATGAGCTGGATACCTACATTTATATCTTTATCCTTCCGATCCGTTCGACACTCTGTTATGTAATTTGAATCATCACTTAAAAGAATACTGAAGAACTGTTCTGCAGTACAGGGAAAAGTTCCCTGAAATCATGAACAGTTGAGGATTAGTTACCAATTACAAAGCCAGACTGTTAAAGAAAATCGTGAGGCTAAAATAATGTTAGTCATCATTACATTGAATATAGGGACCAAAACTTCTTCTTTGACAAAAGGTTGTAACTGCCCTGTTAATGCAGCACAATCTTCTAGTTCATTTATCTCCTTCTTGCTATTTTTTCTTGAACTACTGTGTGCATGTAATGCAGACTGAGCACGTTGCTGAACTAGCATAAAATTGTCTTGAATAAATCTGCCCTTAATAAAAGCAATTTGCTGCATTGAGACCATTCCCTGCAGCTTTTGAGTAAGTCTGAAAGCCATCAACTTGGTGATAATTTTTGCAATGCTGTGAACTAGGCTAATAGGGCAAAAATCCTTCACTTCCTCAGCACTCTCCTTATTAGGGATAAGGGTGCTAAGTGCTGAATTAAACCTATGAAAACCAGCAAACTTCCTGCTCCAAATTGCAGATATAACTGCCATCACATCTTCCTTGATAATTGGCCAACATGCTTTATAGAACCTGCCAGTAAAGCCATCTGGCATAGGAGCCTTATCAGAAGGCAATTGTTTAATTATTTCCCATACCTCCTTTTCAGTAAATGGTGAGTCCAACTCTTCTAAACTGTGGCTAGGCAGCCCCAGATAATGTAGATCAATAGAAAGCAACCTTTCCACCCTGCTGTCCAAGAGTCTAGTATAGTAGTCATCCACAAGCATGGCCTTCTCATCATCATCAGTGAAGGTTTGATTGTCAGAAATCAGCCTAGCCACAAAGTTTTTCGTTTTCCTATACCTGACATGCATGTACATGTGGAACAACCAGAACTGAGTACTTGAGACACGGCACTGCATAATTCCAACTGAATCATGCATCTAGGCTACAGACTTGACACCTATCCAAATAATGAATATAAATTGTATGGGGTAGGTCAGTCATTTCTATTGCAGGTACAATTAATCAGACTTGACACCTATCCAAATAATTCCAACTGAATCATGCATCCCCCAAACAATCAGACTTGACACCTATCCAAATACATGTTACCCATTTCATTCTGTCGTGGTTTGTTCATGGTCTGCAGTTTTCGGTGTGTTTGTCATGTTGTTCAGGCTTATATTGACTTTTGAAAATTCAGCTGCACAAATTTGTTAGGAGGAATACCCAATTAATTAGGCCCACAGGATTATATAGTAGAAGAGTACATCAAAGTTTTCTTCTACCTACGTATATCTATTTAGATGAAGGAATTACTCTTTTTGGTTTATTTGTGTTCTTTGTTGGTGCTTTGCAGGAAACATATATGTGAAAATGTGTAAACAAATTAAGTTCTTCAACTGATGATGACTGTTGCATTTTTATGAAACCTAAAGTCGTGTTTCCATCTAATTGTAGGCCCATTTGACTCTAGTCTCCGGTCTCTCTCTCCACTCTAACTACAGCCGGCCCGCGTCTCCTCGACCATCACCACCTTGACGGTCTCCGTGAAGGTATTTTTCTTCTTTCTTTGATGCATATTATTAGAATTAGTTTGTTAGTTAAAATTTGATGCATGATTTTGGCTAGTTGTTACAATTGATGCATAATTTCTTGTTCATTGTAAATTAATCAATGTTAGGTTCAATGTTTGGTTAAATGTTTTTTATGTCTAGTGATCCTTCCTAATAGAAGAAGGGCTTAATGATGTTTATTTACACATTTTTTATTTAAGTTTGTATGCTTAATGATGTTTATTTACACATTTTTTATTTACGTTTATATGATTAATGATGTTTATTTACACATTTTTTATACATTGGGTTATTTAGTTTTGCAAATGGATGACAATAGAAGAAGGGCGATGTATGATGGATTCAATAGCGTGACTCTAGGTCACTCAAAGGAATGGGTTAGGGTTGCAAAACAATTCGTGGATCTCGCATTTTCCGGTGGACCTCGTGTGGTGAAGTGTCCGTGTACCAAGTGTCGGAATTTTAAGTATGTGAGAAAGATCGAAGAACTGGAGCATCACCTTTGCAAGAATGGGTTTATGCCTAACTATCTTGTGTGGCGCTCACATGGAGAAGTAGAGCAGAATATCACAGAGTCAGAAATAATTGATGATGATGAGGAGGATCGGATGGATGACTTGGTGGCTGATATTAGTAGAGAGTATCCAACATTGGCCTCAGAACAGGATACACCAAATGAAGTGCAGGAGTTTTACAAGCTTCTTCACGCGTCAGAGGAAAAAGTGCATGACGACACCACTGTGACTGTGTTGCAGGTGGTTACACGTCTTATGGCAATGAAGGCAAAGTATAACTTCTCGAATAATTGCTATAACGATATAATCAATCTGATTATTGATCTCATCCCATCGAACCATAAGATGCCAAAAGACTTATACCAGTCTAAAAAGATTGTGTCCGGTCTTGGGATGAAGTATAAGAAGATTGATGTGTGCGAAGATAATTGCATGTTGTTCTGGAAGGAATATGAAGCGAGCACCCATTGTCAGAAATGCGGTAAATCAAGATATGCGGAGGTACTAAAAGAGGATGGAGCTACTTTTGCTACAAAAGTGGCAGTTAAACAACTTCGATATATGCCCATCACTCCAAGGCTTAAACGTCTGTTTTTAACCCCAGAAACTGCGAAGCTAATGTTGTGGCATAAGGAAGGAGAACGTGAGATCCAAGACCTAGACATTATGATGCATCCATCAGATGGCGATGCTTGGAAGGCTCTGGATCGTTTTGACCCAGAATTTGGAAGAGACGCTAGGAGTGTTCGTCTAGGCTTGTCCACTGATGGTTTCACTCCTTACGACAACAGTTCAACTTCATACTCTTGTTGGCCGGTTTTCATCATGCCCTACAACCCCCCTCCCAACAAATGCATGAAAGAAGGGTTCATATTTCTTGCCCTTATTATTCCAGGGCCTAAACATCCTGGAAAGAAGATCAATGTATTCATGCAACCGTTGATTGAAGAGTTCAAAGAGCTATGGGTAGGGGTAAAGGCTTATGATGGTCATCTAAAACGTGAATTTACCTTACGTGCGGCATATTTGTGGTCAATTCATGATTTGCCTGCATATGGTATTTGGTCTGGCTGGTGTGTTCACGGTCGACTGTGTTGTCCCATATGCATGGGGGACACACAAGCATATCGATTGGAGCATGGTAAAAAGGTCTCATTCTTTGATTGTCATCGACGGTTTCTTCCATCCAATCATCTGTTTCGAAATGATACGAAGTCATTTAGAAGAGGCATAAAAGTTAAAGACGGTCCACCAAAACGTTTAATGGGTGAAGATATCATGATACAACATCGTGCCCTTCAAAGGGCTGCAGAAGGTCATGAGTTTGAAGGCTATGGTCAAGATCACAACTGGACTCATATTTCTTTTCTCTGGGAACTTCCGTATGCGAAGGTATTGATTTTACCACACAACATAGATTTGATGCACCAAGAGCGCAATGTTGCTGAAAGCATCATAAGCATGTGTCTAAACATTAAGGGTAAAACAAAAGACAACATCAATGCTAGGAAAGATTTAGCTAATCTTTGCGATCGCCCTAGCCTTGAGGTCAAATTAAATCCTAATGGAAAGGAGAGGACACCACGAGCTCCATACTGTCTAAAGCCGGAAGAGCGAAAAGAAGTATTTCGATGGTTGAAAATGTTGAAGTTTCCAGACCGCTATGCAGCTAACATAAAACGTACTGTTAACCTCGACACTAATAAATTAAATGGTTTGAAGGCTCACGATTACCATATTTTGATGGAAAGACTTATGCCGGTAATGTTCCGTGGCTATTTGAAGCCTCCTTTGTGGAAGATGATTGCTGAACTTAGTTACATATATAGACATATATGTGCTAAGCATATCTCAAAGAAATTGATGATTCAATTTGAGAAACAAATCGCGGTGCTTGTATGCAAGATGGAAAAAGTATTTCCGCCTGGATTTATGAATGTGATGCAACATTTGCTAGTGCACTTACCTTATGAAGCATTGGTAGGAGGACCAGTGCAGTTCCGATGGATGTACAGTCAAGAAAGAGAATTGAAAAAACTTAGAGCTACTGTGCGGAACAAAGCAAGGGTTGAGGGGTGTATCGCAGAGGCCTTTGCAGCTAAAGAGATCACAATCTTCTCAAGTCAGTATTTATCACACACTAACAACGTGAATGCTCAGTCAACACGGTATCATACTGAAGAAGAAGGTCCTTCGACCGACCTTAGTGTTTTTCTCTGGAAGGGGAAAGGGGTCGGGGCTTCTACTGCACATTATGTTGACATAAGAGAGCGTAATTTCACCATGCTCTACTTGTACACCAACATGGAGGAACTTGATCCATACTTTGAAATGTTTGATTCCATATATTTAGCTGGCCACAAACCTACACCAAAGGAACTGGATAATCTACGTATGAAAGGGATGAATGGAGGTCCATGTTTCGTTGAATGGTTCCACGAGCATGTAATTATCTCTTTATAATTTTCCTTTGTGTACTTAGATTGCACATATGACTTGCTATTTACCTATATCTTTTTTTCTGCTCTATGTAGTGTAAGAAACTTGACTCTCTAGTCTCGGATGATTTGCGACAGATATCACATGGTCAGTTGAAAGCAAGAAAATATAGCCGCTATGATATTAATGGATACCGTTTTCGAACATCAAAATTAGAAAAAATCCGCCCGCAGGCAGCCACGACAAACAGTGGAGTAGTAGCAACTGCCACAAATGCAGACGGAGGCACTCATGACTATTATGGTGTTCTTCAAGACATAACGGAGTACACTCTTGGTGGGGCCAAAGAGTTCATGTTTGTGTTATTTGATTGTGAATGGTTTGATCCGCAACAAACGCGAGAGGATGAATTTGGAATTGTGGAGGTAAAGCATGAATCACGGTTTAAAGGCAGCGATTATAGCAATGTTGTGCTTGCACATCAAGCGCAACAGGTGTACTATCTAACATATCCTCATGAAAACTTGAAGTCTTGTTGGGTTGTATACAAAATTAATCCTGAAGTCCATCCGTTACGATATGATTATTACAACACAAATAACGAAGATGATGATTCTGTTGATATTTATCAAGAAGATGGCGATCAGTCAGAAAATAGAGAATTTACTATATCTGAGGATTTAGGGCTCAATGAAGTAGCTAGTCTTGCCATAGATTTGATGGCAGAAGAACCAGGTCCTTCTAGGGCAAGGACTCGTAAGTCACAGAGAATTCTTGAAAAACAACAAAGACTTGAAATAATTGAGCAGCGTGTTGCTGAAGCAGATTCTGATGCCGATGATTTTTGAAAAGTATATATATTTAAATTCTTGTATATGCATTCCTATTTCAATACTAAAAGTATATATATTTAAATTCTTGTAATGAAATTTGTGCAGATGATGAGGGTCATGGACAAGCTCAAAGGGAAGAAGCGCGGAGACCGTGGTGACTCCTCGAGGTCACGGTCAACTAGGGGTTCAGGTGGTGGGGATACATCCTCTATGTTGTTCCAAGTATTTAATTTGTTTTATTTTCTTTTCTTCTACGTATACATCGAGTACTTGATATATCTCATTGTTGATTATGTTTGTAGGGCTCTACAGCGTCAAGGCAACGGCTAGAGCAGCTCCTTGGTTGCATGGAGGAGCAGGGGCGCGAAGTGGGAAGCCATAGTGCACTTGGGCACGAGCGCGAGGTGGCAGGCCATAGTGCACCTGGGCAAGAGCGCGATGTGGCAGGCCACACTGCACTTGAGCCAGAGCGTGAGGCGATAGGCTCAAGTGGACCTATGCTAGAGCAGGACCACAATGCATTTGAGCAAGCGCGCGAGGCGGCAGAGCACAATGCACCTAGGCAGGAGGACGAGCTGGCACGCCAAGATTCACCGATGCGTGATGATGATGACTATGGGGAGGACTACGATGGAGAGGCCGATGGAGAGGCTGATGACGAGGTTGTTACAACGACACAGGCAACAAACTTCAGGTAATTTTATTTTGACGAGGAGTTCCATTTTTGTTGGATTGATATTATTACCAGTGCACAATTTACAATTTTGTAGGTTTCGGCGGTCCCTTAGAGTTCCACCGACACAACCCTTGGACCAACGTAGGGTCATAAACCCTGCAGGAGAGAGGAGTTGGGTGGAGGTGGCATGGAGTGGCAAAGGTCATCGGACACCAGTTAACACAGTGCTGGGATCTATAGCTCGTTTTCACTATCCAGGGGTGGTACAACTCAACGGGGCAGAGATAGGGGCGTATCACTGGGCTCACTGGGGCCTCAAACCATATGGACCCGACCGTACTCACCAAGACGCAGTGTGGTCATCGTTTTGGGTGAGTTTATTATGTCTTTTAAATTTACTTATCGTGGGCGTCTATAAATGAATTTAATTGCTTCTTCATTTTGCAGGAACAATTTAGATTGGACGAAACAGCGAACGAAGAACATGCAAAACGTGTATTCCACAATGCTGCTAGAAAAGTTATAAATGGTTCAATGTCAGATGCACGGGTCAAAGCTGTTACCGTGTACTTCAAGAAAGTGAAGGGTCAAAGAATGACCAACAAGCAGGCATGTGAAATCCACTTGACAGCTGAGGAGTACAAACAAAGTGAAGTGGACTGGCTCACTGCTCATCCTGAAGCTTGGGTCAAGCTCTGCGAGTACTGGTCCTCAGATGAGTACAAAGTGAAGTCAGATAGAAATCGTTTGAACCGGAAGAGCAAACCGGGCCTCCATCGATTTGGAGCAGATGGATTTATTGGGAAATCACAACGAATGGTATGACGAGCTAAGTAACATTTAGTCTTTTTCCCTCAGACAAATTTGTATATTTTATTATGTCTCTTACTGCAGGAGGCTCGTGATGGTGTTGAACCCCGATTCATTGACGTTTACATGGAGGGACACCGAGGTCCAGATCCAGATCATCCAGAAGTTTTATGTGACGAAAGCGCGACAGAAAAGCTGGTAGGTGTAAATAATTACTATCTATTCTTAATTAACTTGTGACTCATTTATAATTAACATAAATTGTTTTGTAGACTCGTTATGCTGAGGAGGTTAGGAGGAAAGCAGGAGACGATGATCTAGATTGGAGGGAGGCACCTTTCGATCCGGATGCAGCATATGTTGCCGGTGGTGGGCTACCACATGGGAGGTATGATAAGATCAAAGTTGTGATATATAAACACTATATTATCATAACTTGTGATGTTTCTAGGTTGGGGATCGGCGATGGGGTTGTGAGTCGCGATAGCTTTGGTCGTCGGTCAGTTTCCTCGGCGGGGAGTAGATCTCGAACTTCAACTTCGAGGGAATCAGAGCTTGATGAGCAACTAAGACAACAACAACAACAACAACAAGTTCAACATCTATCTCAACAAGTTCAGATGATGCAGGGAATGCTGATGCAGGTAATAATTTTATTAATCCGCTCAGAATCTGCCCATATTTTTTTTATCTAAATCGCTCTGAACTTGTTTATCTATATTAAAGCTGGCCAACAAAATCTTCAACATGTAATGTCCAACCATTATCTCCCCCTCCAAAATGTGTCACTTACTTCCTATATAAGATAATCAACTTCTTTCTGGTTACCCTCCCTGAAAGCATCAGTAACCTGCAATTTCATAATATATTTACTGGAAACAACTTAAACAAAGGACATCATATGTGTTCTAAAAAACAAACATCATCAGCTTATGCAAATTTTCAGGCATTTTTGTTTGATCTAAATTATCGATATGCTTTTCTTCAACTATTTGCTCAGTCCGGAGAAGAGTTCTTGGTTGGCTTGAATTGTCCATACAATTTTCTTCAACTGCCTTGTCAGTATGGGTAAGGTTAGCCTCAACACTTGGCTCAACATCATTGGTATGAGGCAATGAAAGTTGAAGGCCGGTTAAGAAATGTCTAGCTTTGTTAACATCGCCATTTGCTTTGATATATGCATCAGCTATATCATCAATGGAAAAGGCATTGTTGAACTCTTCAAGCAATGTACCAAGTGCCCTGGTTTCATCATCATTGGATGAAGTCAGCGCATGGGATAGATCCATGGCGAGGACCTTCCCAAAAGGGTACCTCTTATGAACTATCAGGCCTGCCCAAAAAAGAAATGTTTATCACATGATAAGTATGACAGAGTATATTATCAGTACAAGAAAAGATTGTGAACAAAGATAGTTGAGTTGCTTAAATACATGATAAAGTGCCAATTTCATGGTAAACTTATTTATATACAACACATGAATGGGAAATGATTGAATCAGGGAGCTTCCTAGCCAGCGTTGAGATATTTTTTCTTAGTTTTCGTTTAGGTATATCAATTCCACACTATCTGAGCACCATGTCCTAGAAAATGATTGAATCAGGAGCTTCTTCCTACATCGGATGCAAACAGAGTCAGATGCTAATTAGATGAATAATAGGTATTGTTGCTATTTATAATTGGCAAAAGAGAAAACTTTTGGATTACAGTCTGACTACATTATATCAAAACAGAAGATAAATTAGCAGAACCTACTTGACAGTCCTAGTAGGAGCCCCACCATAGCTTAGTTGACAGTCTGACTACATTATATCAAAACAGAAGATAAATTAGCAGAACCTACTTGACAGTCTGACTACATTATATCAAAACAGAAGATAAATTAGCAGAACCTACTTGACAGTCCTAGTAGGAGCCTCGAGCTTGGGGACCCTTTCTTTCCCCTTTACAAGGGGCGCCGTCGTAGTAGGAGCCCCACCATAGCTTAGTTGGTTGGCTAGAGTCAGCGTCAACCAGCCGGTCGATCCTTTGCCTCTCTTTTTCTTCTTGCTGCAGTTTTTCAATGCCACAAAAGTTTAGATAAGTAACTAAACTGATGATACAAAGAGAGTCTTAAGAAGTAGAAACCCCTGCTATTAAATTTTCAACCTATTTATCGTAATAAGTAGCTATGAATACACAAGAGTCTGTGTAGTGTAACCGGCCTACAAACAACATCGTCATGAGACAATATAGACCACATGAATGGGAGCAAAAATATATTTTACATTGTTAACTGTTAGGTTTAATTTTATATCGTGTCTGAAATTAAGTATTGGTAGTAGTGATGGAGATGCTTTACATTTTAGTAATGAATACATTGCTTTTAGTGCATCACACACCTAAGTAATATGATTGATCTAAGGACGAGCAACCTAATATCAGGGGAGTTTGGTTATGCCTTTCTCTTCTCTTTCTTCCCCTGGTGGATGTCAGGACTAAAAAATCAACCGGCACAGGGCTAAGGATATTGTCCTAGGGGTGGATAACTAAACAGTAGAAAATTAGAATAGCTCGTATGTTTAATTTTCAGATCGATTGGTATGGTACCTATGACTTATTTGGGGATACATGTTGCCAATCCTCACTGCTTTCTCTGGTGGGATTAGGAACAATGAGATGGTGATAAATCCAGATACCATATGATGAAGTGGGAAAACTATGCCTACCAGAGAGGAATATGGGGGCCTGGGCGGGTATCATAGAAACTGGGAAATTAAATGGGGCTCTACTGGGAAAGAAATGGGCCTAGAGAATGCCCAAGCCTAAAATAAGGCGATATGTGTATAACTTGTTGAATATTTTAGGAACTGAAACGAGTGGATTCGTCGTTTGGGCGGGACAGGGACAAGTTTCAGTTCCACCCAACTTTCATGGTTGCCTGAGAATGCTACTCTATTCCTGGAATTAGCCATCCCCTTCTTTGACTATTCGACCTGCTCCTCGAAGCAAGGAAGGGAATTCAGATGGCATTGAATGCCCTTTCCGCAAGAAGGATAGTGAGCTACTTCCCCGGCCTTCTCCTCGTCTTGTCTCTGCCAGTGATCTGGGCAGCTGGTAGGAGTTTTCAAAAGAAAGAGAGGATATTTCGATCCTAGGAGAGGCCATAGGTTTTCTGAGGATAGCGAAGCATATTGCTGCGTGCATCTGATAGCAGCAAAGATCTCTCCAGTGCAAAGGTTCTTTGCTTTCGAAGCCCTCCTTCCCCTCGAGGCTGCTGTAAAGAGGAAGATGGAAGGAAGGAGTGAGAAGCATGTCAGTTACTCTGCTGCTGTACAAATTAAACTTAGCTCTTAGAGTGAGGAGAAAGTAAGTTGTTAGCTGTCGTCTGCCTAAAGGAAAGAAAGGAAAAAAGAAGCTGGAAGCCATCGGCACCCTGTTTCATGTGTTGGTATAGCTGCTGTGGTTCTCCTGTTGTCTGTCTGGCCTTTGTTGTAACATAAAGCTGAGGCGCACTAGCCTGCCTTCGTTTTCACAGTTAAGCTGAAGTTATTAGTATCAGCTTTCCTGAACTGCTTGGTATGTAATGTGACTGTGTTTCTTCCTTGTACTAATGCTTGTCTCATGTAATCCAGGCCCCTGATGTCTGAATGTTCTAATCTCAAATTTTCACCTCTGATAAACGTTTTTTTGTTTGGTTTTGTTGCTGCTGAGGTGATCTGATTTTTTGCTGCCTTTGTTTTGGTATACATACTCTTTGTTGCTTTAATGAATTATTACTGCACACAACATTCTTACGCTCTACTGTTTTCAAGCTGTAGATAAGATTACCATCCCATGTGTGAGTTTAAACTCTATATATACATTAGTTTAAAATAAAACTCAAGCTTATTGTATTTGCAGATGTATAGTGCTCAGATGGGATCTCCAATGGGACCCCAGTTCACCCGTCCGTCACAATCTGGACAGACCCCAAACACCAACGAAACACAGGTATAGTTTTGTAGTATATTTACTTTCATTTACAATTATAATCATGCATCGTTTTATTTGGTTATAGGGTTCTGAGACCGGACAAGGAAACCCACAGATGGACATTCAGTGGTCGATGCCTCCTAGAGGACAGATTCTTCCTCCTCCACAACCAGGTATGGGATATTGGCCACCACCACCATGGGGATATCCTACACATCCAATGGGGCCTTGGGGACGCCCCCCATGGCCAACACAGCCACTTCCGTCACATGCGGTACGTTCCTGAATTTCAATGCTAGTTGATTTCCTCCTAATTAAATAAACTAAGTCTAGATTGGTTTTATCGTCTAGCTTTAGTCACTATCAAAGGGGGGCCACAGTGCACCATTTTCACCTACCTGGGCTAGTTCTCAATTCTCACCTACCTGAGCTCTTCTGAAATCAAACTACAGATTCAGTGTCTATGAACCTATTTAATTGAATGAATCTAGATAGGATTAGCTAAAATGAATGAGGTCTGAGGTTTATGCATGTAGGTAACATGTATGTATTACCCTTTTGGCCATGTAATTGATCTCGGCAGCCAGCAGCTCACTCTGAATTTTGGTTTATGAGAATTTTGGTGTAATTGATCTTCTTGTACCTCTCGATCATTTTGGTTTATGAGAATTTTGGTGTACATGTGATTTAATGCTTTCCTATATTTATTTAGAAAAGGACGCTATGTTTATCATGCTTTCCTATATCTTGGTGTACATGTGATTTAATGCCAGTTGTATATTTATGAGAATTTTGGTTTATTTTGTAGGATTCCGGCACTCATCAAGTGACTCCTCCCCCTCACGCTGACTTTGCGGACAGATGTCTCAATTCTAGTGGTGGAGCTACGAACAACAATCCGATGTCCTGATCGAGAGCGATGGAGCTAATGTTTGAACTTGTGAACTAAAAATGAGAATTATGGATATGAACCTATGTATTTGGACTTGTGTGAATTTGTGAACTTATGTATTTGGACTTGTGTGAATTTGTGAACTTATGTATTTGGACTTGTGTGAATTTGTGAACTTATGTATATTTGGACTTGTATGAATTTGTGATATGTATATATATCCCTGTGTTTGAAAATTGTATTGTATGTGATATTCTGTGTTGCATGTGTTATTATGTGTGTCTAATTTATCATTTCTGTATTTTTTATTTTTTTTCTGGAAAAGAGTTAAGAACGTGGGTACCCACGTTCTTAAGGTTAAGAACGTGGGTACCGTCGAACTTAATGGGCAGCCCGCGCCGACTCACGCAGGACACATAAGTTCGATGGCCACCTGTACCCACGTTCTTAAAGTTAAGAACGTGGGTGCCGTCGAACTTACGGGACACAATTCGACGGTCCCCGTCGAACTTAAAAACCCACGTTCTTAACGTTAAGCTCGACGGTACCCACGTTCTTAAAGTTAAGTTCGACGGTACCCACGTTCTTAACGTTAAGAACGTGGGGGCCGTCGAACTTACTTCTGTAAGTTCGTCAAAAAAACGCCGTCGGCTATGAACGTGGGTAAACCCACGTTCTTATGTTAAGTTCGACGGCCTATTACATTAAGTTCGACGGTTTTTCACCCACGTTCTTTAACCAGTTTCTTGTAGTGATAGCTATAATCTAGATATACGAAACCAATAACGTCAAAGACCCTATTCAATCTCTTCTTGCCTCGTCCTTCGAAAGCCAAGGTCATTGTATCATCTTTGGCCCTTGTATAGGCCCCGAGCAATTCGTCGCTAGTCGCCTCGATACTACTCAGCCAGTCATCATTCGGCTCATCAAACTCACCTCTGTATCTGAAGGTATATTTTAGATAGACCAGGCCGCCTTGACTGGACCCAGTAGCAGTCTCCTTCGGCATCTCCCAATCATTTACAAGCGGCCATACTCTGTAGGCATTGTGCTCTTGAACCAAGTCTCTTATGCCAATAAAAGTGCACATAGTGTTGAAACTCCTCTGGCATATTTCTATTTCATTTCCGAGAGCAGTAGCTGGCCTTCTGATGCCGAAGCGAGACCAAATAGGGCATTGGATAATCCCTTTTATATCTTCCCTCTCAACCAAGTCATTCTTCACATAAAATCATTCCTCCATCCAGGCACCTGGCCACCTCTTTCGAAAGGTCAGAACTAGATAGCTCGCGTCAGAGCGAGGAACCAAGCTATAACAACCAAAGTTATTGTGAACTGTTCCTTCCTAGTAGCCTTCGTTTCATAAGACAACTCATGCATATTGCAGAAGCACTTTGCACTTGGCTCCAGTCCTTGTCTTTTCACAACCCAAATAAAAACCTCCATCCTGATGATGGCTTCGGGGGTAATCTGATGAAGAAAATTTTCAAAAGTCTTCAGCACTTCAACTAGAAATTTGCTTAATGGGAACCGGAGTCCTGCCTTCATGAAGCTCCTGTAGACAACCACTTCGTCAGCTTCGGCTACAGGGGCAGTGTTATCACCTCCAGCCCTCACAATAGAAATATCCCAAAAATATCTTCCCTTCATCGCATCAATCTGACTAAATATCTTCCCTTCATCGCATCAATCTGACTTTGTTTAATGGTTGATTTCCCGAAGACAGTGTGGCTTGGTCGCCACGGGCGATTTTTGGCATCTTCATCCTCACTCTCTACATCAAAACTCCCTTCGTCACTAGAGCTCTCAGATATCCCAGCCAATGTTTCATGAGCAATTTTTTCTGCATTGGTTCTCTCCATGCCCTCATAGAAACCAGCCAGAGCAGGAGCAACAACCTTCTTCTCTTCAGCCATTTGGTAATCACTTGTGCAAATGTCGAAGCTCACGAATCAAGCGAAAATTTGACGGCAAGAAAATTCAAGCTTGAAAACAACAGTGTAAATGATTAAGATGGCGCAGCAAATGCTATCGCTGTGGGTTCCTATTTATATGCCTAGTGCATTGCGACTTGGTGGGCCCTGCATGTCATTGATTTTCGCTATTCTAGCGAAGGGAAGGTGTTTTTTCGGACCTTCGACTAAAGGCCTTCGTTCACGTCGCAGTCTGAATTTGTTAAATACAAAAACAAATTAACACTACGAGGGGCTACTGTTGGGGGCCTTCCTCTTCCGAAGGTCCTCAAAAACTTAACTAACCTGGTTTTTAGTATAACATAGATTGTTACAGGATGCTTCGGCTTTGAGATGAAGGTGTGTATGATATGAAGGTGCAGTCTGAAGGAAGGATGAACCAGCTCCGAAGCTATGGCGGAAGGAGCTTCGGCTTAACACGAGGACGGTGGTAAAAAAATGGAATCGACCTAAAGGAGAAAAAACTGCTTAGTCCTCGACAGCTGACTTTATGGTCATTAGTAAATGTTAAGGATATGAATGTAATTTTGTCTAGGTTGTGTCCTGTGCTTATAAATAGATGAACAATAACATCATACTGTTCACGCTGACTTGTAATCACTCTTGCGTCACTTGTATTTCCATCTTCTGTCGAGCCGAAGGTACAAATGTAATATAAACATTGCTGATGTTTATTCGTGTTTATAAAATAAGAATATAAATAATCGTTAATGGTTTGATATTATTGTTTATATTCTTTACATGTTTCATATGTTTCTATTTACATGTCTATTCATCAAAATGACGAAGGTATGCCCTTCATGACCTTCGTCTGAACATCATTATATCCTAAGGGAAATAATGCTTCGAAGGACGAAGGTCTCTAATCGTTAACAATTGTGTTTCTTTGTTCTTGGTGTATAGCATCCGGGAACAAGGAGGTAGCTGACGCCGAGCCCGAAGACCATCCAAGATTGTTTCCTCTATCTCACAAATCAGAAAATCAACGACGTCAAACTCAGAGTGTGAGATCAAGGCATCGAGGAGCCAGAGCTGGATGTGAGTGGTGGCCTCTCTGTATCTCATCCTTGGTAGCAAAAGTGTGTCTCATAAGCTCATAGAGAAACTTGGCGGCTAGAGTGAAATCTACTGGAGAACGCCGCGACCCATCTATGAACGGAGGTTGAAACAGGGTGGCGACGTGAGCAGTGGCAGGTGCAACTCCACCGTGAGGGCGACGAGGAGGGTCTGAAGTGCCATAACACAAGCTATGGAGCCTCGTCGATGACTCAGGAAATCCAAACAACTCTCTAATCTGAGTAGCATGCAAGGTCACATCCTCTCGCTCAAACCTAAACCTCATCCACTGATGATCTGGGTCTATCCATACTGTGGCATAGAAAACTCTGACCCACTTCTCAACATATCTGCCACCAAAGGTCAGAAGAGAGTGTAAACCTGGCAGATATGTGATGTGACCCTCTGACTCTGCATTGGCTGCTGAAAGGAAGGCAGTAAGATCCAAACGCTGGTGCGCTCATAGGGCAATCTAAGCAGACAATTGTGCCCTAAAGGACTCCTGGGTCCTAGTGTTGAACAGTGGCATAGTTGCTGGGTCCCTCTGAGCTAGCAACCAAGAGTCCACGGGTACATGTCTAAACTGACATATCTAGGCAGCTGTGGCTCGGTGAAGATCGAGCAGGCAAGGATCAGTAGCAAGTGGTTGCACCTCGGTCTCGTCACGCTCCCGGAAGCAAGGTGGACGAATAGGTGGAGTGGAAGCGAGAGCGGGAGCAGTGAAAGCTGGAGTGGTGGAGGTGGTGGTAGCATCGGCAGTGGTGGATAGCTCGAGAGCGGCAAGAGCTGGCGAAGTGGGAGGTGGAGTGGAGATTGGGTCAGAAGGAGTGGAGCGAGGAGTGGAGGAGCGAGTTCGAGATGAGAGGTGATGGACTCGGAGGCGATCTGATCAGAAGAAATCCTCAACTGACCTCCCTGCTCGGCCTGATCTACTGCTGCTGCTGCTGCTGCAATCGCTGCACGAGAGGCTCTGTCCAATTGTCTCTTCTTTTTGCCCCCTTGCTGCTTAAGGTAGACAGTCTTCCCCTTGTCCTGTCTAAAGGGGCAAGGAGGGTCCTGGTCATCTCCCCCTGACGGTGTGAGATTCTTCATCCTCACCATCCTGAACTGTCTGCTACAAGATAAGGAGAAAAGATAAGTGAGAGTAGTAGAGCAGTAGGTAAGGCCTGAATAGAGTGCAATATCTACCTGGGAACGTCTCGATAGAGAATAACCAGGCAGGACAGGAGATGTGCAGGCGAGTAGGCGAAACCATTGAAATGTCTGAAGAGGTGAGCACGTATTAGTCACACAGTCATAAGTATATGAAATGTGAATAAATACATACACAGAGAGTTATGACACCAAAACGGAGTGATTTGGAGAAACAGAGGTCAAACAGCCGAGAACGGCGTTTGAACGGTGAATTGTGCCATAGAGGGTTTGAAATTCGAAATGAGGCATAAAATGACTGGGAATTGAGCCAATACTTCACGGATAGGTATATATGTATGAAAGTGAGAAGTTAGTGCTTGGTTTGAAGTTTGGCAGATGAAAACTAGTTTTGGCACTCGGGTCAAAATAGATCATCATAAAGGTAAACAGGTTGTGAAACAAGTGTCTAGAATATCGGATAGGTGTGAAAGTTGGCGTGAGAGGTACTGGTAGTAGCTGGAGTGTGCTAGAAAAATTGGGGTCGATTTGAGCTATTTTGACTGGTTTGGGCATTTCACCGAACACGTGGTGTGTGAGTTTTTGGAACGATGGTGAAATGGCTATTTGGGATGCGAAACCCTCCCTAGGGAGCTCAAAACCTGCAGTGGAGCAACACAAGAGTACCAAGCACACACACACACTTGGATTTAATGATTTCACAAGGAATTTGAGAGGAATTCAAAAGGTGGGAGAGATGGCTGTCCTGCAGAGACAGAGAGAAGAGAGTGAAGAACTGGGGTCTGCTCACCAGAGAGGGAGAGGAGAGCAGCACCAGCAGGTGCACCTCGCCGGAGCTCACCGCCGGTGAGGGAGAGGAGGAGAGCATTGCCCGGGCGTAAGAAACAGAGAGCGGTGGCCTGCGGTTTGAAGAAATGAGAGCCTGGCCTCGGGCACGGGCGAGGAGAGATTTTTAAAAACGCATCATGGGCACACCGGACAGTGTACAGTGCCTGTCCGGTGCACACCGGGCAGAGCACAGTCACTGTCCAGTGAACCACCGGATAGGGCCGCACAGTGGCAGAACCATGCGCGCCCAGCCGGTGTACCGGACATTGCACAGTGCAGTGTCCGGTGCACACCAGACTGTCCGGTGAGCCTAGACAAAGGAAATTTTGAATTTTTCTGGGAAATTTTGGACTAGACCAAATCTCAACGTATAATCACAAAAAATAACACCTATTGGGACAGGTATTGGTACTGAAAGGGAAATGTGCCCTTGGGCAATTTCTATAAGTATTTTGGTGATTAGATGCCCAACACATTATTTGAGTACTAATATGCTAAATGTGTAAAAGGTGCAAATCAAAGTAAAAGGTATGTTTCTAGACTTAGTACACTATTTTTGTGATCTAACATTGTCTGTCTAAGTGCTAGAAACAGTGCCGAAAAGAGAGGAATCAAATTGCAAAAGACTTGGCTATGGGCAGCCAAACTTCAGCTCAGACTGGCACACCGGACTGTCCGGTGGTGCACCAGACAGTGTCCGGTGCACCAGGCCGGGCAACGGTGAAAAGGCCACTCTCGGGAAACGGAAAAAGGTGACATGGCTATAATTCACCGGACTGTCCGGTGGTGCACCAAACTGTCTGGTGGTGCACCGGACTGTCCGGTGAGCCAACGGTCGCCAGCGCCAACGGTCGGCCGCGAAATTTGCGGGCGACGCGTGACAGCTACAACGGCCAGCAGGGGCACCAGACTGTCCGGTGCGCCAACGGACCCGGGGCTGCAATGGTTGACTGTGCCCGATTTGGAAGGAAATCATGTTCCGGACAAGCTAGAGTAACTATCCGGTGGCGCACCAGACTGTCCGGTGCGCCACTCGATAGAAGGCAGGAATTGCCTTCCAAGATTGTCTCCAACGGCTTCTAACTGCCTCGGGGCTATAAAAGGGGTCCCTAGGCGCATGGAGGAGTCACCCAAGCATTCACTAAGCATCCTAAGACTCCAAGACTCTAACTCCACGCATTTGATTCTCTGTGTTAGTGATTTGAGCTCCATTTGAGTTGCGAACTCCGTGTGTTGTGTTTCGAGCTCAAGTCGTGACTTGTGTGCGTGATTGTGCTGCGTATTTGAGTCTTGTGTGTGTTGCTCTACCAACCTTACTCTTGTGTGTTTTTTGTGATCTATATTGTAAGGGCGAGAGGCTCCAACTTGTGGAGATTCCTCGCAAACGGGAAGAAGACTATAAGTAAGAAAGTTGTGGTATTCAAGTTGATCATTGGATCACTTGAAAGGGGTTGAGTGCAACCCTCGTCCATTAGGACGCCACAACATGGAAGTAGGCAAGTGTTACTTGGCCGAACCATGGGATAAAAATCGCATGTCTCTTGTGTTGACTCTTGTGATCATTTTGTTCGTGCTAACGTGGTTTATAGCCACTTGATTTAACTAACACTTTAATAATCAAGTTTGTGGCTATTTAGTGTTTGATTTTACAGGATCACCTATTCACCCCCCTCTAGGTGCTCTCAGGTACCATCACATATTCTCTTATATTTTTCAAAATATTGTGTCATAGGCTAGATAGTTTTTAGAAAAAAAATAGGCAAATGGTGAGATTTTGCATTTGGGTATTGCACTAGAGGTTTCATGTATGAATTGAGTTGTGAATACTCCCCCTAAGTGCAGTACCATGCACATGCATATCTCAAAAACCAACAATTGCATAGTAAATGAAATTTAAGTACCAAAAGCTTAAAAGCTAGAATTAGGTTATCTCAACTCGCTTTTTCACTCGCTTTGTTGGCGGTTATCTCAACTAGGTTAGATAATCCCTTGATGCAACACAATAAATTTAAATATGCAATGCAAACTTGACATCACCATTTTATGATTAGGTAAAATATCTGAGATCAAGAATATTTAGCTCATTCCTCAACATACAAAAGCAGGTTTTGTCTAAAGGCTTTGTGAAAATATCCGCTAATTGATCTTCCGATCTCATTCCTTCTAATATTATATCTCCTTTAGCAACATGATCTCTAAGGAAGTGATGATGGATATCAATGTGCTTGGTGTGAGAGCATTGTACAGGATTATTAGCAATTTTAATAACACTCTCATTATCACACAATAAAGGTACCTTTTCTAGAACTACACCATAGTCTAGAAGAGTTTGTTTCATATAAAGAATTTGTGTGCAACAAGCACCCGTGACATTGTATTCCGCTTCGGCGGTTGACAAGGCAACACTGCTTTGCTTTTTAGAGGTCCATGAAACTAGTGATCTTCCAAGCAAATGGCATCCTTCGGATGTACTTTTCCTATCAATTTTGCAACCGGCGTAATCTGAATCGGAATAGCCAATTAATTCAAAAGTAGCTCCTTTGGGATACCAAAGACCAATGCTTGGGGTGTGCTTAAGATACCTAAGAATTCTTTTAACAACACTAAGATGAGGTTTCTTAGGATTTGCTTGAAATCAAGCACACATACAAACACTAAACATGATATCGGGCCTAGATGCGGTAAGATACAATAAACTACTAATCATAAAATGGTAGAGAGTTTGATCAACCGGATTACCTCCCTCATCTAGGTCGAGATGTCCATTAGTAGGCATGGGTGTCTTGATTGGTTTGCACTTCTCCATTTTGAATCTTTTCAACAAGTCTTTGGTGTACTTCTCTTGTGAGAGGAAGTTGCCATCTTTCATTTGCTTCACTTGGAAGCAGAGGAAGAAGGTTAGCTCACCAATCATTGACATATCGAACTCCTTCGACATCAACTCACCAAATTCCTTGCAATAACAATCATTTGTTGAGCCAAAGATTATATCATCAACATAAACTTGACAAATGAAAATATCACTGTTATGTTCCTTTGTGAATAGAGTTGTGTCGACGGTCTCGATTTTGAAGCCCTTCTCAATGCGGAAGTCGCGAAGACGCTCATACTAAGCCCTTGGAGCTTGCTTTAGACCATATAGCGCCTTGGACAACATGTAAGCATGACTAGGATATCTAGGGTCTTCAAACCCGGGTGGTTGCTCAACATATACTAGTTCATTTATGAAGCCATTTAAAAATGCACTTTTTACATCCATTTGATAAAGTTTTATGTCATAGCAGGATGCATATGCAAGAAGGATACGGATGGCTTCAACTCGAGCAACAGGTGTAAAGGTCTCCCAAAATCTAAGCCTTCAACTTGAGAGAATCCCTTTGCAACAAGCCTTGTCTTGTTCCGCACAATTACACCTTTATCATCTTGTTTGTTTCGGAACACCCATTTTGTTCCAATGACTCTTGCATCTTGTGGAGGCTTCTCCAGGGTCCAAACTTGATTCCGGGTGAAGTTGTTTAATTCTTCATGCATGGCATTCACCCAGTTCGGATCCTGTAGCGCCTCATCTATACATATAGGCTCAACACAAGAAACAAAATAGTGATGTTCAATAAATGAAGCATATCTTTGAGAACGAGTAATAACCCCTTGTGAAGGACTCCCAATGATAAGATCTTGTGGATGTGCTTGTAGTAGTGATGAGTTTCTCTTATCAACCACTTGGGAAGAAGATATTGGAGCATCAACATCTTCAGCTTGTACCCTTGCTTCTTCATGAGAGACAAATGTATCTTCATTTGCATGTCTCTCATCTTTTTCATCATCATGTGGTACATTTGATAAAGTAGGTCTGTTGATATCTTGCACCTCTTCTTCATCTTTTTTTGGTTTGATGGCTCCAATAGGCATATTCTTCAGGGCTTCCCTAAGTGGTTCATCACCTACATCATCAAGATTTTCAAGTGCTCCTTGGGAGCCATTAGTCTCATCAAATTCCACATCATACATTTCTTCCACCCAGTGGCATGATTGAATACTCGATATGCTTTGGATTTTGATGAATAACCAAGTAAGAAACCAATGTCACAACATCTTTGAAACTTCCGGAAGAAGGAGACATCTGGCTTTTTCCCATTTAGCGGTTCATAGGGAGTCTTCTCAAGTAGTTGGTGAGGAAATAATCTGTTTGATGCATAGCATGCAGTGTCAACAACTTCTGCCCAAAACCTCTCCGGTGTGTTATACTCATCAATCATTGTCCTTGCAAGAGTGATCAAAGTTCTGTTCTTTCTTTCAACAACTCCATTTTGTTGAGGTGTATACATTGCAGAAACTTCATGTTTGATCCTAATTTCATCACAGTAATCATGAATATTGGTGTTGTCAAATTCATTTCCATTGTCACTTCTTATTTTCCTAATTTTGCAGTCAAATTCATTTTGAGCTTTCTTGGCAAATTTCTTGAATATTGATGCAACCTCAGACTTGTCATGAAGAAAGAACACCCAAGTATATCTTAAAAAAATCATTAACAATTACCAGATAATAGAGGTTGCCACCGACACTAGCATAAGTTGTTGGTCCAAATAAATCCATGTGAAGTAACTCTAGTTGCCTTGATGTTGACATAAAAGCTTTTGTAGGATGAGTGTTAGCAACTTGCTTTCTAGCCTGACATGCACTACAAAGCTTGTCCTTCTCAAATACAATATCCTTTAATCCACTAACCATGTCTTTCTTTAGAATCTTCTTGAGTGTGCTGATTCCAACATGTGCAAGCCTTCTATTCCATAGCCATCCAAGAGATGCTTTGGTAAAGAGGCAAGTCCTTAGGTTTGCATCTTCCGAAGAGAAATCCACTAAGTATAGGTTGTTGTATCTAAATCCTTTGAATATAACTGACTCATCATCCATTTTAGACACAACAACCTCTGTAGGAGTGAATAAGCATGGAAGGCCAAGATCACAAAGTTGACCCACTGATAGCAAGTTGAAGCTTAATGGTGCAACCAAGAGAACATTTAAAATTGAAAAATCATTTAAAATTTCCACCTTGCCAAGCCCTTGAACTTTTTCTTTTGAATTATCCCCAAAAGTGATTTTATCTTGTTCATCAACATCTTCATCTAGTGAGGTGAACATCTGTGGGTTGCCAGTCATATGTTGAGTGCATCCACTGTCAATTACCCAATGGCTCCCACCGGTCTTGTAGTTCACCTACATGAACAAATAAATCAGGCTTCAATCTTGGGGGCCCTATTTTGCATAGGCCTAGTAACTTTCTCAATCAAGGACTTTGCAACCCAAACTTGTCTAGGTCTACTCTTGCTTGGTGAACCTAGGAATGTTACTTTGACTATTCAATTTGCAACTTTTCTTACTACATAATGAGCATTGAAAGCAAATGGTCTTGAGTACTTTGGCAAGGGAGTTGGTGGTGTGGCTTTGTAGTTGTGGGCAAAATGTCCATCCTTTCCACACTCATAGCACTTGATTGGCTTAGGAGTTTGTTTTGCCTTATATTGACTTATTGCTTTCTTTTGCACAAAAGAATTGTATCCAATACCACTCTTATTATTTTTCATAACAATGTTCATGAGTAACTCATTTTGAAGGTATTGGCCTTTGTTGAATTTTGTACACTTGTGGCAAGATGTTCTTTCTCAATCTTAAGTTTCTTGACTTCATCTCTAAGCCTTTCATTGTCCACTGCCAACTCATTGTTAACATCATTGCTTTCTATGGCAACTTTTCCTCTAGTGGTTGCATCTGTCAAGTACTTCTTCAATTTCTGGTTCTCTAGTGTCATGACTTCAACTTTTTCAATCAATTCATCATGAAGACTAGACTGATCAACTTGGCTCAAATCATAACATGAGGTTGCTACATCAATCTTAACAATAGGGTTAATAGCCTCATGTGTGTTACAAGATAAAAGCTCATTTGAATAAGAAGATTATCATAATCAATTTTAATCTTTGTATAATCTTCCTTTACTTTGACAAGCCTATCTTTTAGTTCCCTATTTGCTTCACTTAATTTTTCACATTTTTCTTTGGCATCTTTAAGGGAGGCCTTGAGCTCATTTTTTGTGGATGACATAGTTTTGTTTTCTTCCTTCATTTCTTCACTAGCTTTAACAAATATGTCATACTTGGCAGTTAAGAACTCATTTTCATCCTTTACCTTGTCACATTTAGCTTTTGATTTTCTTGAGTATATTCTTTGAGTAAGTCAGCTAATTCATCATAGGTAGGAGAAGCATACTTAACATCACTATCACTATCATAATCATCAATAATATCATTTTTAGGTTGTACCTTCCGTTCACCTTTAGCCATGAGGCATAGGTGTGAAGTAGATGAAGGTGATGGTGGTGGTGAAGAGAAATCTCCAGCGATGGCGGCAACCTTTTCATCATTTTCTTCTTCACTTGAAGAAGACTCGCTTGAGTATTCAATGTCAGTGAGTCAGTCACCAACAATATATGCTTTTCCATTTTTCTTTTTGTGGAACCTCTTGTGCTTGCCTTTTTTTCTCTTGAAGAACTTTTTTCTTTCTTCTCATCATCACTTTCATCATCTTTCTTGCCCTTGAACTTGTTTTTCTTGGGCTTGTTGCATTGATGAGCAAGATGACCAAGTTCTCCATAGCTATAGCAATCCATCTTGGAGATGGGCTTTCTTTTGCTAGAGAAAAACTTCTCCTTTCTTGAATCAAACTTGATACCTTCTCGATTGTGTCCTTCAACATTTTTGTGGTCTTTCTCACCATAAAGGCAATGTTTGTATTAAGATCATCATCACTTGAGGATTCTTCCTCAACTTGCATTTTGGCCTTGCCTTTCTTTTCTTGGCTAGCTTTGAGCGCCAAATCTTTTCTCTTGGAAGAAGACCCATCCTTGTCATTTATGTGCATATACATTTCATGGGCTTTGATTTTTCCCAATATTTGAGTTGGTGTAGTGATGGAAAGATCCATTTGATATAGCACAGTGACAATGTGTCCATACTTCTCAATTGGCAAGACACTGAGAACTTTCCTCACAACATCCGGTTGTGAAATTTGGGTGAGCCTCAAACAATTGACTTCCTCTACAAGAATGTTAAGTCGTGAGTACATATCATTAGCATTCTCACTTCCAAGGTGAACTGGCAAGGTTTCACTACCTATATATCACATGGTAGAGGAAGTCACGATCCTCGGGCAGAAAGGGAATCACGACTCATGGGTAAAGTGTGCAACCTCTACAGAGGAATGAAATTGATATATCAGTCGTGCTCATAGTTAAGAGCAGCCTTAGGAGCTCCTTTGATTAGAGATACAGATGATTCGAGATATTATGTTTCTATTTATGGATTTGGTTATAGATTATGATGATGGTTCTATTAATGATGTTTCTAACTAAGGATTTTGGTATTTCCTCTATGAGGAGGTACTATTTGGGATAACAACTTGGGATTGATGGTGAAGCTTGGCTTATATTAATGAATAAAACTTGACAAAGTAAAAGTAACTCACTTTGAGCCTAACTCCACATAGAGCTAGTCCATCTCAGTCAAACGGGACATTTGCTGAGTACGTTGATGTGTACTCACTCTTGCTTTCTCAAACACCAGGTTGCTTTTGGTGCAACCTATGCTCAGGTAAAGAAGAATAAGGTGTCGAGGCGGATCTCCATGGGTTCTAGGACTTCGACGAGTTCGACGATTAGGCTAGCGACCTCCCACAGTCAGTTGCATGTGGTGGGTTTATTTATGTTGGCTACGTTTAAATTATGTGCATTTTGATCTATATAATGTGTTGGGGGCCTTCGTCCTCTGAAGGTCCTCAAAAACATAATTTAACAGTCTTCCAAGTATGGTTTATGGACAGGTAAATTCGGATTTATGATAAAAGCATACACGATGGGGAGCTTGATCGCGACGAAGGTGGCCAATAGTAAATGTAAAGGGCATAATTGTAATTTCTCATAGGCTGTGTCCTGTGCCTATAAATAGATGAACAGTACCCTCGTACTGTTCACGTTGACTTGTATTCACTCGTGCGTCACGCTTGGACTCTTGCCTTCTATCAAGCCGAAGGTATAAATGTAATTCAATATTGTTCGCATTCATTCATAATAATATGATAAAAGAATATTAATGATGTCATATGATCATTTATGTTATTTCTCGTGTTTATATGCTTCTTCATTCATTAATATGCGTTAAAATGTCGAAGGTATGTCCTTCACGCCCTTCGTCTAAAGAACTTTATATCCTAAGAGATATAATGCTTCGAAGGACGAAGGGTTCTGACTATTAACCCTTTTATGTTGCCTTGTTCTTAATTCATAGCATTTGAGAACAAGTCCCCAAACATTGGCGCCCACCTCCAATGAACCCTCTTTCGGCCACCTTCGGCAAGCACTGACCCTCGTCATGCCACCAAAGAAAGTTTCAGCGACAGGGGCTGCTGCACTACAGCCACTGGACCCAAATCAGGAGAATCTCTCTCTTTGAGAGGCCCGAAGCCAGAAGAGGAAAGCCACTAGTCCAACACTCCAGGAGGAAGAGTTGGATCAAGAAATCAGAAACATGGAGATAATTCATCAGCAAGTACAAAGGAAGAAGGAGAAGATGGCTAGACTGGCTGATCTTCGAAGCCAAATCAATAAAGCCACTGAAGAAGTACGCCATCTTGTTCAAGACGAACAAGATCGAAGGCCCCAACACAGGGAGCTTCATCAAGAAGGTTTATTCAACGAGGATGGATGGTATGATGATTTTAATCATGATACCTTTACCTTTGATGTTGCTTGTCCCTTGGCACCAGAACTGCAAGCTATCCCATGGCCCCCATCATACAAGCCACCTCAGCTCCCTATGTATGATGGGCATTCGGATTCAAAGCAGTTTTTGATGAGTTATGAGGGAACCATATCTTCATATGGAGGCAATGCAGCTGTCATGGCTAAATCCTTCGTCATGGCAGTTCGGAATGTGGCCCAAACATGGTATTCTTCTCTTCGGCCAGGGACTATTACTTCATGGCAGAAGCTCAAGGATATGCTACTGACAAGCTTTCAAGGCTTTCAGACGAAGCCGGTCACAGCTCAGGCTTTGTTTCAATGTACGCAAGACCATGAGGAGTATCTTCAAGCATACGTCCGAAGGTTCTTACGTCTCAGAGCACAGGCGCCTACATTGCCCAATGAGATTGTCATTGAGGCCATGATCAAGGGGCTTTGTCCAGGAACTACTGCCCCGTACTTTGCCAGAAAACCTCCACAGACACTGGAGAAGTTGCTTCAATAGATGGATGAATATA
Source organism: Zea luxurians (assembly GCA_029449295.1). NCBI lineage: Eukaryota > Viridiplantae > Streptophyta > Magnoliopsida > Poales > Poaceae > Zea > Zea luxurians. The sequence continues at coordinate 122,812,251 of JAOPSE010000007.1, read as the reverse complement.
TCAGGGCTGACAACGACTTTCGCCAAAGAAGGGAGGAAGCTTACAGGTTCTCCGAGATGACTAGGGGCTTCGGAGGTAGAATACACCCGAGGCATGTTAGGTCAATTCACAACACTCAGAATGATGACAGAGGGAGTCAGCTGCAGAGGCCCCACTGTTCTTCACAATCTTCGGGGCAGCAACAAAGTTCTTTTTGGCCGCTAGCTCCAAGAGGCAGAGGCGCTAGGGGCTTCGGAGGAAGATATGGGGACCAACCCAGGAAGATTTACTGTCTATTTTGTGGTGAAGACAAAGGCCATACTACAAGGATGTGCCAAATCACCATCCAAAAGCAGAAGGAGATCGCAGAAGCCGAAGCCCGGCAAAATCAACCAAAGCAGGTCCTACACACTTCTTCGTGTCACTCACCCTACATACCAGAGTATGTAGGTAATCATCCTGCAGCTTCTGTTGCTTCGGCCAGTCAGCCACAGGCTTCTTGGCCACAGCTTCCACCTTCGCTGCCACTACAACCTGCCTATTCATGAGGTCAGCAGCCAGAAGGGAGCCATCAGGCTCATCAGCAGCGAGAGCTCAGGGAAGAATCCGAAGCTCGCACAGTCAACAGTACTGTGCCAGAGTCAAAACACATCTATTAAGAGATATCCTATCTCCGAAGCATTTTACATTCATTGTCATTTTCTTTTTAATAAGGAACAATTGGTGTAAATCTACTCTTCTTGTCACTTTTAATTTCTTGTAATAGCTTCGTTCTTGTCACAATGAAATATATCTTTCCTACAGACTTACGGAGCTCAAAAACTGTCGAAGCTACAAAAGTTGTTCCTAAGGAACACAACGTAAACTGCCGAAGCTACAAAAAGTCGTTCCCAAGGGAGCGCAGTGTAAGTTTTCTGCTCAAAAGTTGTTCCAAAGGGAATGCAGAGCCAAATACCGCCGAAATATAAGGCGAAACGCGAAAAGTCAACGTGAATACCGCCGAAATATAAGGTGAAGCGCGAAAAGTCAACGCGAATACTGCCGAAATAGAAGGCGAAGAAGTTCAAAAGACGTTCCTAAGGGGATGTAGAACTTACACCAAAAAATAAGCGGTGAAGCCGAAAAATAAACGGCAGAAAGATTTTTGATGGTTCCTAAGGGAACGCAGATGTTGTGTTTCGGTGTGGGTACGTGTCTTCGGCATTAACATCATTCTTTGCATCATATCATCGCATCATATCGTATAGCATCACATCATACATCATACTACATCAATTGGAAGCGAGGCCGATCTTTGGAGAATGCTTTATAAAAAAATGAAAAAATGCCAAGGCACAAAGTAAGCTAAGAGTTACAGCTTCGTCAGTTCTGATGTGGAAGAAGGCATCTATTCTTTACGAAGCATTGATGATTTTACAAAGGATGGATGATTCTTACGAGGCATAAAAATTCTTCTTTACGAAGCATGAAAAGAAGGGAAGGTGTTTTTTCGCCGAGGGCTCAAAAACGGTATGTGTATAAAGTTTCATGCATCGCAAAGAACTGAATTTCAAGCAAATCATATATTACATTCAAATCTTGTAAGCACTAAATATTACAAACATAGTTCAGCAAATGTTACATTAATATCCTAGAAAATGTTTTACAATAGCTAATCTTCTTCCTTCAGAACTTTTTCTGCAACTTCGGTTAGCAGTTTGGTAACAACTTCATCTACAATAGCTTTGGCCACATTAATGATTTCTATTGCCTTCTTCGTTTCTGGGTCGGCCAGTGGGTCGAATGGCTCTGGTGGAGGAGGAAGTTCAGCTGCAGTAGGAAACATCAGTTAGCTCGAAGTCAAAAATAACAAAGTTAAAAGCCATTAAAGTAATACCTATTCGTCTTTAGAGTTCTGCTGCTCTTTCAGCTTCTTTTGTTGCCTCTCGAGCGTCATGAATATCCTTTTCGCTCTTCTTCATTATTTCATAAGCCATCCCTCGGCCGCCGTTTTCCCAGATATCAGTAAAAAATTTTCCACCTATTAAACTCGCTTCGGTTGAGGGGTCCTTCGTATCGTCAATAGAGAGGGCGATTTCGGTCTGGGCCAAGGTTTTAACATGTTCACAACCTGCCTTCTCCAAAATGGCTGCAACCCCCCTCGCACCAGAGAATGCACAAACGTCCCCACGGTAACTCAAAATCTCTTCAAAAGCTTCGGCTTCGTTACTGATCCACTCAATGACGCCTTCGGGGTCGCCTCGTAAAAAGTTGTTTTCGCTTGAGTACGCGCCCACATTGGCAAAACTAGTCTTTATCTTTTTCACACATTCCACAGATTTTTCAAAACATCTTTCTTTTGATGCGCGAAGCTCTACAACTGTATTTTCAAAATAATTTTTCCAGTACTCACTGGCATCTCGGCCAGCTTCGGCAACAGCGCATTTTAATTTGGCCTCAGCTAGTTCTTTTCGAAGGTTTTCAATCTCATTCTTTTGAATTTCAGATTGAGCCTTGAAGTTAGCTTCATCATCCTTTACTTTGTCCACCAATGTAAGTAGAATTTTGTCTTTTTCTGTGGCTTCGTTTCTCAGCTTGATAACCTCTGTTCGAAGATTATTGAGAGCAATTGTGCAGCTCTCATCTTTAGCATTCTTTTGCGCCCTTAAGGCGTTGCTAAGTATTAAGCCCTACAAGAAAGAATGAATAAATTAATATACGAAGTAAAAGACCATTAGAGAATCCATAAGCTTCAAAATTCACAGCTTTTTGTACCTTCGGACTGTTGTATGCAAGGCTATCCGCAAGATCTTCCTTCGTCATGGCACAAAGGCCAGCTTCAAGCTTTGGAAAACCCATACTTCTGGCCATCTCTCGGCAGACAGATAATTCTTTGTTGTCTGGGAGGCAATACAAAAAATCATCTTCACTTGTACCATTAAACACTAAGGCCCCTTTCGGGTACTTCAGTTCTCGGCCATAGTGTTTAGCTTCAAAAATTTCTCCTTCAGATAATCTTTTTTCTCGAAGCATGTCGGATAATATAATCAAGATCTTCGGAAGATGCTTTGGGAACAGGAGCAGCAGATTTTTCAGGCAAAGTCTGTTCTATAACCTCTTCCTCTGTTGCCTTCTCTTCAATATCCGAGGATCTTTTCTTAGCAGGCTCTGAAGGCCCGGCTTCGGCGCTAACCTAGCTCATTACAGCTTCGGTTTCGGCCAGTTTTGTTTTAACTTCGATTTCCATTTTTGTAGCTTTGGCAATTTTCCTTGGAGTGGAGCTTGAAGCCTTTACTGTTTCTAGCACATCTAGTACACTCGCCATCCTTCTTCTTTTGGGAGTGGCCGCAAGACCTTTTTGTATCTTTGGCATTGGTACTTCTACCAAAGGGATAAAAACTTCTAACATTTTTTCAGTCTCTGGCCTTTCGGCCTTATCAGTCTTTGCTTTAGCCTTTGCTTCAGCCTTATCTTTATCAGTCTTTGCTTCAGCCTGCTCGGCTGAGGGTGCCTTCGGCATGGTAGCCAGTTCTTCAGCCTTCTGCGCAGGAGCAATTGGTTCCTTCGGCTCAGTACCTGAAGGCGTCTCCCCGCCAAACTCAGGCACTACGGCCGGTTCAATGTAGCGTGGTCAGTGGGTGAGGACCTTCAATTTTTTACTCTTCGGCACAGGCTCACTTGGAGCAGCCGAAGCAGCAACCTTTCTAGAAGTCGCACCCTTTCTTTTCTGTCCCCGTGGCGGGTAGCAATAGTCAGGATACACAAATCTAATAGCATCAAAAACCCTATTTAATCTTTTCTTTTTTTGGCTCCCGAAGGCTGCAGATAGTGCATTATCTTCAGACTTGGAATATGTTCCAAGTAACTCATCGCTAGTATTTTCAACACACTTCAGCCAGTCATCATCTGGTTCAATAAACTGGTCCCCAAACCTGAAGGTGTATTTCAATCAAACCAGACCGCCTTCGCTAGGGTCAGCGATGCTTTCTTTCCGCATTTCCCAGCTATCTATCAGTGGCCATATCCTATATGCTATATATTCTTGAAGTAAATCTCTTGTTCCAATAAAAGAACAAACTGTGCTAAACGCCCTTCGACATGCTTCTGCTGCCTCATCAACCTCTACCTTCGGCTTTCGGAGGCCGAAGCGGGACCAGATGGGGTGCATGATGATCTCTTTAATGTCTTCTCTCACCTTCAAATCATTTTTCACATAGAACCACTCCTCCACCAAGGCCCTGGACCATCTTTTCCGAAACGCTGGCACTGGGTAGCTTGCGCCAGAGCGAGCAACGAAGCTATAGCAACCGAAATTATTATGATATTGTTCTTTGCCTCAAGGCTTCGTCTCATATGAAAGTTCATGCATACTGCAAAAACATCTTGCACTTGGCTCTAAACCTTGGCTTCTCACAGCCCAGACAAAGATCCTCATTCTAATAACTGCTTCGGGAGTGATCTGGTGAAGGAAAATCTGGTATGTCTTTAAAACTTCAACCACAAATCTGTTCAACGGGAAGCGAAGTCCAGCTTTGAAGAAGCTCCGGAAGATCACAACTTCATTTTCTTCGGGAGCAGAATGACTCTGTCTACATCGGCCCTCACAATAGATATATCTCGAAAATACCTTCCCCTCATATTATTAAGATGACTCTGTTTGATAGTTGATTTCCCGAAGACTGTATGACATGGTCGCTAGGGCCGATCTTCAGAGTCTTCGCCTCCACTCTCCACATCATAGCTGTCGCTATCATCAGTATCTTTAGACAAACCTTCTAGTATCTCTTTGGTAATCTTCTCTGTATTCGTCTTTGTTATTGATTCAACAAATCCAGCAGCCTTCACCTCAAGGAGCTTCTCCTCCTCGGTCAACTTCGTCTCAGCGGCAACTTTTTTGTCCTAAGACATCTCTTCTTCGGAAATGGAGAAAATGCGTCCTTAAAACCGAAGCTTAGAAAGACTGAGAAACTAAGCAAGTGTTGGTAAGCAAGAGCTAAAAAATTGAGCAAACAAAGCAAGCGGCAAGTAGCGTACCAAATGTGGTCAGGGTGAGTTCTTATTTATACGATCGACGCGCTCCAAATTGGGGGGTCCCGTCTGTCATTGACTGTTGCTATTCTAGCAAAGGGAAGGTGTTTTTTCGGACCTTCGGCTTAAGGCCTTCGTCCATGCCGCAGACTGAATTCGTTATCTTAAACAAATTTATACTGCGAGGGGCTACTGTTGGGGGCCTTCGTCCTCCGAAGGTCCTCAAAAACATAATTTAACAGTCTTCCAAGTATGGTTTATGGATAGGTACCTTCGGATTTATGATAAAAGCATATACGATGGGGAGCTTGATCGCGACGAAGGTGGTCGTCGCTCCGAAGCTATGCGGAAGGGAGCTTCGGCTAAATCGCAGAAAAGGAAAACGACTTAAAAGGGAAAAGGTTGTTCAGTCCTCATAGATTTTTCTATAAGCCAATAGTAAATGTAAAGGGCATAATTGTAATTTCTCATATGCTATGTACTGTGTCTATAAATAGATGAACAGTACCCCCGTACTGTTCACGTTGACTTGTATTCACTCGTGCGTCACGCTTGGATTCTTGCCTTCTATCAAGCCGAAGGTATAAATGTAATTCAATATTGTTCGCATTCATTCATAATAATATGATAAAAGAATATTAATGATGTCATATGATCATTTATGTTATTTCTCGTGTTTATATGCTTCTTCATTCATTAATATGCGTTAAAATGTCGAAGGTATGTCCTTCACGCCCTTCGTCTGAAGAACTTTATATCCTAAGAGATATAATGCTTCGAAGGACGAAGTGTTCTGACTATTAACCCTTTTATGTTACCTTATTCTTAATTCATAGCATTTGAGAACAAGTCCCCAATATAATGTAAATGGCTTTAGTCTGTAATGTTATTACTTACTCTTTATTACTATTCGAAGCATTATGCTATGATGAGTCATTTATGTAATCATTGTGTATGTGAGTTCTAATCCTGGCATGTATATGATTCGCATTTGGTTTGCCTTCTAAAATTGGGTGTGACAAAATCGGTGCGAAATGGAATGCGATTTTTCCCAATCGTTTACATCCCTAGTGATGGCAGCACCAATAGGGTCTAGTCGCGGTGCAGGTGATGCTTGGTCGAGTCGTGTGTGACATAGCGAGCCTGCCGCCTAGGCCATCTTCGTACTTCTCATCATGGTCCTTATCGCCATCCTCTTCTGCATTGGCATCGCCGTGAAGAGGATGGGGTGCCCGGGTTATGGGGTGACTGTTGGGGCTATGCTTCGGTACGCCGAAGGTCTTACACGAAGAAGCAGCTTCGGCTGAAGTCGTCCCCAGGAGACGGCCGAAGATTCCTTTTCATGGAGCTTCGGCGTTACAAACCGACATAGAGATAGAATGACCTTTTTATCCATAGAGGTCTGAGTCAATGTTGTAAACTTTTGTAAGGGGCATAATTGTAATTTGTCACAGGCTGTGACCTGTGTCTATAAATAGATGAACAGTACCTCTGTACTGTTCACGCGAACCTGTCATTTGCCTTCGCATCACACTTGTATTCTCGCCTTCCTCAGGACCGAAGGTACATTTGTAATTTGAAATCATTTATATTCATTCATGTTAGTAAAAATGGAAATGATTCTATGATAACATTTAAATGTTTATTGTATACCTCATGATCTATATGAATACTTCGTCCCTCGTTATTATGTTTACGAAGGTACGCCCTTCGTAACCTTCGTCCAAAATTCTTTATATCCCGAAAGGATATAATGTGATGGAGGACGAAGGACTTTAACACTTAACATTTTCTGTGTTGCCTTGTTCTTAACTCTTAGCATTTGAGAACAAGCCCCCAACATTGGCGCCCACCTCCGGTGAACTCACTTCCACTTTTCTGAGCTGATGGCTTCGTTCAACAATCAAGCTGGAGCTGCTTCGGCTTCGAAGCTGGTGCTCCCGATAACAGGCGGTTCTTGCTCAGAGCCGGCTAACAAGAAGCAGAAGAAGGAGGCCCAGAGAAGGGTGCAGCATGTTGGAGTGCAGGGACCCTTCATCAAGTCAAAATGGTCCCACATTCCAATTACTTTCTCTCAGGAAGACCTTCAGCTTAAGGATTATCCTCACAATGATGCCATGGTTATCTCTTGCGTGATCAAAGGATTTCTGGTCCACAATGTCCTAGTTGATACAGGCAGTGCAGCTGATATTATATTTGCTAAAGCCTTCAGACAAATGCAAGAGCCCGAAGACAAGATTCATGATGCTACGCACCCTCTTTGTGGCTTCGGAGGGCGACAGATTGTAGCACTTGGGAAGATTACCATGCCGGTAACCTTCGGATTTGTTAACAACACAAGGACTGAGCAAATTGTGTTTGATATTGTTGACATGGAGTATCCTTACAATGCTATCATTGGCCGTGGTACTCTTAATGCCTTCGAAGCAATTCTTCACCCAGCTTATCTCTGCATGAAGATACCTTCGGACCGAGGGCCTATTGCTATTCATGGAAGCCAGGAAGCTGCTAGAAGGGCCGAAGGAAGCTGGACTGACTCCAAGGCAATCCATAACATAGATGGAGCTGAAGCTTGTGAACAGTACAAATTCAGAAGGGAGAAGGCAGCTTCAGCGGATCAGCCGAAGCCCATGTTATTGTGTGAAGACATAGCAGAGCAGAAGGTGTTGTTGGGCTCGCAATTATCTGAAGACCAGGAGAAAACCTTGATAAGGTTTTTATTCAACAACAAAGATGTTTTTGCATGGTCAGCTAATGATCTCTGTGGAGTAAATCGGGATGTTATTGAACATTCGCTCAATGTTGACCCATCCTTCAGACCCCGAAAGCAGAGGCTTCGGAAAATGTCTGATGACAAGGCCGAAGGGGCTCGCAATGAAGTAAAAAGACTCCTCAGTGCAGGAGTTATCAGAGAAGTAAAGTATCCAGAGTGGCTAGCTAACACTGTTATGGTGAAGAAGGCCAATGGCAAGTGGAGAATGTGTATTGATTTCACAGATCTCAACAAGGCTTGTCCGAAGGATGAATTCCCGCTGCCAAGGATAGACTCTTTAGTCGATGCAGCAGCTTCTTCAGAGCTCATGAGTCTCCTAGACTGCTACTCAGGCTATCATCAAATTTGGATGAAGAAGGAAGATGAGCCAAAAACTAGCTTCATAACCCCAAGTGGTACATATTGCTATCTTCGGATGCCTGAGGGGCTCAAAAATGCCGGAGGGAGTTTTAGCCGAATGACAGCGAAGGTTCTCCAGTCTCAGATAGGCAGAAATGTGTTGACTTATGTCGATGACATTATTGTAAAAAGCACGAAGCAGGAAAATCATATTGCTGATCTGCAGGAGACCTTCGCCAGTTTCAGACAAGCTGGTCTGAAGCTGAATCCAGAAAAATGTGTCTTCGGAGTGAAGAAGGGTAAATTTCTTGGATGCTTGGTTTCAACAAAGGGAATCGAAGCTAATCCAAACAAAATCGAAGCTATACTTCGAATGGAGCCACCAACCACAAGAAAGGGGGCTCAAAGATTAACAGGAAGGCTGGCATCTCTCAACAGATTTATATCCAGATCAGCAGAAAGAAACTTACCATTCTTCGAGGTGCTGAAGTCAGCTGAAGTCTTTCAATGGGGCCCAAGTCAACAAAAAGCCTTCGAAGAGCTGAAGCAATACTTAATAGATTTAACAACATTAACTCCACCAACGCCAGGGGCTCCTCTGTTGTTATATGTGGCAGCTTCGCACTCAGCAGTAAGTGCGGCACTTGTCCAGGAGAAGTTTGATGGACAAGTCAAGAAGCAGGTCCCAGTATATTTTGTATCTGAGGTCCTTAGTGTCTCAAAGAAAAATTATACAGAGCTGGAGAAGGTATTGTATGCCGTTTTAATGGCATCCAGGAAGCTTCGGCATTATTTTCAGGCATACAACATTATTGTTCCTTCTTCGCAGCCGTTGAAGGATATCATGAGAAATAGAGAAGCTACTGGGCGTATTGGAAAATGGGCTGCGGAGCTCAATGAATTTTACATTGATTATGTGCATAGATCCTCAATCCAGTCCCAAGCATTGGCAGATTTCATTGCCGACTGGACGCCAGGGGCTCAGGACGAAGAAGCAAATAAAGATGCCGAAGTATGGACAGTGTTTTGTGATGGCTCTTGGGGAACCTTCAGAGCAGGTGCAGCTGCTGTGTTGGTCTCACCATCCAAGGTTAAAACTTGCTATGCAGCAAGACTTGACTTCAGCTGCACAAATAATATAACTGAGTACGAAGCCCTGCTCCTGGGTCTTCAGAAACTAAAGGCAATGGGAATCAGAAGGGCGATTCTTAAAACTGATTCCCAGGTTGTTTCGGGTCATATTGACAAAAGTTGCAAGGCTAAAGACCCGAAGCTTGAAAAATACCTAGACACGGTTCGAAGGATCGAAGCTTCCTTCGAAGGATTTTCTGTCAAGAATATCCCTCGAGGGCAAAATGAGCATGCTGATTTACTAGCCAAATCTGCAGCACAGGGGCTGCCGTTACCTTCGGATGTGTTCTTCGAAACAATAAAGGCACCTTCAGTAGAGCTTCTTGAAAGAGCAGTCCTCAACATTTCTCCTGTTTACAGCGAAGATTGGAGAACGGAAATAATCTCTTACCTTCAGGGTAAGTTCTTTTCAGATGACGAAGCCTACAATAAAAGAATAGAGGCAAGAGCTCGTCCGTATATCATGATAGAAGGGGAATTATACAAACATGGAGTTTGCGCTCCGCTGCTCAAGTGCTTATCTAGAGCCGAAGGTATAGAGTTGATGAAAGAGATACATGCAGGCCTGTGTGGATCCCACATCGGATCCAGGCCGTTACATGGAAAAGTGTTCCGCCAAGGATTTTATTGGCCGAAGGCAGCTTCGGATGCAGCGGAGTTAGTTCAAAAGTGCGAAGGTTGTCAAAAATGTGCAAGAGATCAAAAGCAACCTTCGTCATTGACACAGCTGATACAACCCATGTGGCCATTGCAAAGGTGGGGCCTTGACTTGTTGGGTCCATTACCACCGGCCCAAGGGAATCTAAGATATGTTATAGTAGCTGTGGATTATTTTTCCAAGTGGATTGAGGCGAAGCCATTAGCCACAATAACTTCGGCCACTGTCCAAAAGTTTTTCTGGCAGAATATTGTCTGTCGCTTTGGGGTACCGAAGGCCATCACTGTAGATAACGGAACGCAGTTTGACTCCGAAGCTTTCAAAAATTTCTGTGATCAAATTGGAACGAAGATCCATTTTGCATCAGTCAGGCATCCGGAGTCGAATGGGCTTGTTGAAAGGGCCAACGGCATCATAATGACAGGAATAATGAAGTTAATCTTCAATCAACCAAGGGGAAAGTGGCCAGATCAGTTGACCAAAGTGGTGTGGAGCCACAATACAACAACATCAAGGTCTACAGGCTTTACCCCATTCAAATTATTATTCGGTGACGAAGCAATAACTCCGGAAGAAGCTAAAGCTGGGTCAATAAGGGTAGTAGCTTCGGCAGAATCAGGCCCCGAAGATGCTTGCCTTGTGGAAAAAGATACTTTAGAGGGGATCAGGCTTCAGGCCGTGGAGAATATCAATAAATATCAAGCTGAAACAATCAGGTGGCGAGATAGAAAGGTCTGCTTAAAAAATATTGAGCCGGGACACTTGGTGCTTCGGAGAGTGGCCAACCCAGATACAGTGGGCAAGTTACAATTGAAGTGGGAAGGGCCTTTCTTAGTAGCATCCTCGTCAAGGCCTGGTTCGTACAGATTAAAGGACATGGATGGCAACGAAATTCCAAGATCTTGGAATGCAGATGAGCTTCGGAGATATTATGTATAACCTGATGTAACTTTTTATGTTTTTCTTTTTCCATGGCACCCTTTTCCTTTCTAAAGGGGGAGAAAGGTTTTTAATGGGGCCATCATATGTAATTTCCTTTTTAGTTTTATAAGAGCAAAATCCCCCAAAGAATGTAAATGTAAAAGCTGAGAACGCACCATCGAGTGCCGAAACTGAAAAAAAAAGAGAAGAAGCTCCAAAGACGTCCCTAAGGGGATGCAGAGCTCTGATTCCGCCGAAAGTAAAAGGCGAAGAAGCTCCAAAGACGTCCCTAAGGGGATGCAGAGCTTACAGCGAAAAGTCAACGCTGATACCGCCTAAGTAAAAGGCGAAGAAGCTCCAAAGACGTTCCTAAGGGAATGCAGAGCTTATACCGCCAAAGTAAAAGGCGAAGAAGCTCCAAAGTCGTTCCTAAGGGAATGCAGAGCTAATGTGTGGTTGGTTCTAAAGAAATAATGGCTGAGAGTGTGGCTTCGGACATATGTTTTGGACATTCATTCGCACATTACATTACATCATGGCATTTGCATGCATAAGCATTCATTCATAGCATTTATATACCAAAGTGGTTTTTTATGATTCGTTATGTAAAAGAAAAGCTTCGGCAAAAAGAAGAATTGGTCTCTTATGCTTTGTTGTGTACAAAAAAAGGAAAGCTTCGGCAAAAAGAAGAAGTGGTCTTTTATGCTTTGTTGCTCGGCAAAAAGAAGAATTGGTCTCTTATGCTTCGTTGTGTACGAAAAGAAGGGAAGGTGTTTTTTCGCCCTCGGCTCAAAATACTGATTTCGTCCACATCAAAGCGCCTCAGTAGAAGGGTAAGAATATATTACAAGGTATGTACAAAGTTCCTTGAGAACAGTTTAATTGTATTTACAAAAGTTGTTACAAAAGTATCCTTCCTATAGTATACTTCTACTGATCTTCATTAAGCTTCAGCTTCGGCGACAGCTTCGGCGACATATCTTAAGCATCATCTTCACCTTCGTCATCCTACATAAATCAAGGTATCGTGAGTAAAAATCAAGTGCAAAGGAGAAGGTAAGTACGAAGTATCATTTCTTACTGGTTCAAGATGACTTCGAGCTTCGTCTCCAGCCTTCTCCCGCCCGCCTTTTGTCCATATCATTTTTATGAATCTATTTGAGATGCTTCGGGCGAGGTCAGGTATATCGTCCAGGATTGATGGAGACAGGGTGAAGTTGGGCCTGTTGACGATTTTCCCATGCTCGCAGCCGGCCTTCAGGAACGCAGCAGCGGTACCCCGAGAGGCTACCCAGGCACAGAAGTCACCGTGCCCGGCTATAACTTCGTCAAGTTCTTCGATTTCAGCTTCAATATGATCGAAGGCTTGTGGTAAATTTTCCGCTGAAGGGTTAAATTTCCCGCTGCTGGCTCCAACAGAGTAAAATATCTTTTTTAATCGTTCAATACAATTATTGCTAAATTTCAAGCATTTGTCTTGAAGGCTTGTTAATGAATTCTTCAAGTCTGAGTTGGCCTAGACCTCGGCTTCAAGTTTCGAATTAAGTTCTAGCTTCTCCTGATCAAATTGTTTTGATTGACTGATAAGCTTCGAATTCAATTCTGATACTTTAGCTTCAGTCTCAGCCAGCAAGCCTTCGGTCGATTGGAGCTCGAAGTCTTTCTTTTCAATGATAGCTGATTGTTCTTTTATCTTGCTCTCTAAATTTTCAATTATAGCTTCGTGTTTTTTGTCCTCCAAATCTTGTTGCATCTTCAGAGCCTTGCTCAGTAGCATGCTCTGCACAGAAACAACTTTTGTTAGTAACATTTTCATTATTAACAACAATAAAAACCAGAGAAAAGATTCTTTACCTTGAAGTTGGAATAAAATAAGCTGCCGACGATATGTTGTCGTCGGTAGCGGCTGATATCTGTCTCTAGCTTCGGAAAACCGATACTCTTTGATAGAGTACCGATGACCTTAGCTCCAGTTTGGTCTCGAATGCAGCCCAATTTTTCGTCATCAATGCCTCCAAATAGAAGGGCTCCTGGCTTGTAGCCGCAAGATTTGGCATAGTCCTTAAGTTCTTCCATTTCGGCCTTCGACAGTTTTTGCCCAATTAAATTTTGAAATGTGTAAGCTTCGTCGTCCGAAGTATCTTCGGCCATTTCTTTCCCCTTCCCAGGCACTGTGGCCATGGTTTTTTCAGCAGCAATGGCAGTTTCTTCTGCAGCCATATCTTCCAAAATTTTGTCAATGTCCTCAATAGTAGTTTCTAAGTTCACATCTTCGGCTGTAGCGGCTTCGGTAGCCGCGACCTTCGAAGGTGCGACTTCGACGTTTGTTGTGCCTTCAGCAGCTGCCGTTTTCTGAATTGATGCCCTCGGTGGCGTCTTATCGATAACTTCGGTCACTGCAATAATTCTTTGCCGCTTTGGTTTGGTTATCTTCGTTTGTTCCGGCTCTTCTACCTTTCGAAAAAGCTTCGTCAGTTCAGGCCCTAGTGGACTTAGCTTCGTGGGCACGGGTTCAGTCATTACCTTTAAAATTTCCTCCACGTCGCTGGTAGAAGGTGGTGTGGGGGTCCCCTCTTCTTCGGATAATTTTCGCTTTGCAGTTGATATTTTTCTTTTCTTGGGAATTTTCTTCTCTTTTGCTGGCCTTTCTTCATCCTTGTCCAGAGCTTCGGCCACTCTTTTTCTTTTTTGGCCCTCAGCACCCTTGTTCAGCCGTTCATAGTCAGTGTACTCGAAGCCCAGGGCATCAAGCACTCGGTTCAGCCTTCGCTTCGGACGGGTGCCGAAGGCCGCTGTCATTAGTTGATCTTCTTTTTTGGAATAATTCCCCAGAATTTCATTACACATCACCTCGACTGTGTCCAGCCACTCTTGGCAAGGCTTCTTAAAGTATTGCTTGAATTTGAAGTGATATGGAAGCCGGACAAGTTCCCCCTCCTTCTTCTCCCCCTTCAACTTTGGCATTTCCCATTCTTTTAGAGTAGGGAAGACTCTGAATGCCAAGAATTCTTGAACCAGATCCCTGGTACTGATATGTTCTGCAATAATTCCGAATTCATCCATTGCCTGTTGTGTTTGACCCTCTGGTGTCATGTTGCAGCGGGGTCGGGTTTCTCCGAAGATCAGCTCGAGTGGACTTTGCACAAGCTTCTCTTTGTTGTCATCAACCTTGACATAGAACCATTCTGATTTCCAGCCTGCTGGCCATTTGCTTCGGTAGCTGATCATAGGAAACTTTGCGGTTTTCCGGTAGGCAAAATTGTAGCAGCCGAAGTTATCATGTAGCCCATCTTTTCTGGCCTTTGTTTGATAATGTAACTCATGAACTCGACAGAAACTGTCGGCAAATGGCTCCACTGCTTGGCTTCGGAGGGCCCAAATATAAACGCTAAGCCTAACGATAGCGTTAGGAGTTAACTGGTGAAGATAGATACCAAACCTCTTCAGTATCTCCGCAATAATCTCGTGAAGAGGGAATCTCAGCCCAGCCTTTAAAAAGCTCTTGAAGATAACAATCTCGTCCTTCTCTGGCTTCGGGGTGGTTTCTTCTCCCCCGAAGCGAAGTAGCTTCTTCTGATTTTCATTAAAATAACCTGCTTTCACCATCTTCGAAAGATCAGCCTTTGAAACAGTTGATTTCCCAAAATCCAGGTGGCTGGGTTTGCTGGGCATGGCAATGCGATAGTCGTCTTCGGGATCAGTCCCTTCAATATTCTCTTCTTCTCCTTCGGCAGCTGTCGGGTTTGCTTCAGCAGTGGGCATGTCTTCCGCAGTCACCAGTCCGGAACGCTGCATCGCTTCGGAGATGGGCACAGTATTCGAACCTTCGGCTTCGTCTCCCTCACGTGCAACTTTGGCAGTAGATCGCACTCTCGCCATTTGATTCTGAGTTTGGGGAAGTTAGATACTTTTTTCTTTTTTCTTTTCTCCTGAAGCCCTTCTTTCTGACGAAGCAGACGTCGAGGTGGACCTTCGATCGATTCTGAGAGTCAAGCTTCGGCTATGGTTAAAAATTTTGGCAGCAAAACAGTGCAAATAGCAATGAATGCTGTGGTAACTTCACACCTACCCGTCTGTTTATATAGTGCTGCAGGAAAGAAGGCGAAGCGGCAGGATTTTTACACCAAGCGGGCAGTCACTTGTACTCGCTGTGCAGTGGACCGCAAAGATCAAACAGTAACTCTGCAAGGTGGGCCTGGCACGCGCTCGGAAGCCGGATCGTCTCTCCGCAACGAGCTCAGGGAAGGTGTTTTTTGGACCTTCGGCTTCCCGAAGCTGAAGAGGCTTTTTTCACGGGTCAAGCTCGTTACGAAAAACGATCTAGCACCGCGAAAGGGGCTACTGTTGGGGCTATGCTTCGGTACGCCGAAGGTCTTACACGAAGAAGCAGCTTCGGCTGAAGTCGTCCCCAGGAGACGGCCGAAGATTCCTTTTCATGGAGCTTCGGCGTTACAAACCGACATAGAGATAGAATGACCTTTTTATCCATAGAGGTCTGAGTCAATGTTGTAAACTTTTGTAAGGGGCATAATTGTAATTTGTCACAGGCTGTGACCTGTGTCTATAAATAGATGAACAGTACCTCTGTACTGTTCACGCGAACCTGTCATTTGCCTTCGCATCACACTTGTATTCTCGCCTTCCTCAGGACCGAAGGTACATTTGTAATTTGAAATCATTTATATTCATTCATGTTAGTAAAAATGGAAATGATTCTATGATAACATTTAAATGTTTATTGTATACCTCATGATCTATATGAATACTTCGTCCCTCGTTATTATGTTTACGAAGGTACGCCCTTCGTAACCTTCGTCCAAAATTCTTTATATCCCGAAAGGATATAATGTGATGGAGGACGAAGGACTTTAACACTTAACATTTTCTGTGTTGCCTTGTTCTTAACTCTTAGCATTTGAGAACAAGCCCCCAACAGTGACCCTGCGGTCCATTAGAACTGCTATACCAAGAAGTTAGCTTTGATGAAAATCAACCCAACCCGTCTCGTATACTCCCTCGGTTCCAATTTATAATTCATTTGACTTTTTTGCAACTAATTTGACTGACTTTTCATATTTAAAAATGTCATAATTATTATTTATTATTATTGTCATATTATTTAGTATATAATATAATTTAAGTATGGCTTTGGATTTTTCAAATTTTTGAATTTTTAATAAGACAAGCTGATAAAATTTTTAGAAAAAATAAAACGAATTATAAATTAGATTAGTGAGAGTACAAAATAGTTGTCCATCGTTATATATGGATTTAAGTACTATTTAATATCTGGGTTCAGCAAAACCCATACACAGGACTACAAATTTGTATAGTACTTCATCCATCCTAAAATATAGTTCTTTCTAGTCTACATTTTTTCGTCTACATTCATTCAAATGATAATAAATATAGACATAGATAGAAACTGCATCCATATGTTGCTTAATGAATATGTGATTAGTCTAAAATGAATTGTATTTTAGGACGGAGGAAGTAGCTAGACTCAGCAATGATAGTCACTTGCCCACTAGCTTCTGTCAGTTGGCGTGTCAGCGTGGCGAGGCCAACCGACGGATCAGATCTCATCAGTTATCTTCTGGTTTCCAGATTGTTCGCTTCATATTAAAGTCAGCTGTTCGGACTGTTACAACTACAATCTACAAAGACAAAAAACTATAGAAATAATAGATGAAATCGATATGGATTAAAGCCAAGCGAACAGGTTTTTAGACCAAACAAAAACCTCATCAACGTGTGTCTCTCAACTTGCACGCCTGCCATGCCACTGCAAATATAGGTTCATCAACGCATAGT
Source organism: Zea luxurians (assembly GCA_029449295.1). Taxonomy (NCBI): domain Eukaryota; kingdom Viridiplantae; phylum Streptophyta; class Magnoliopsida; order Poales; family Poaceae; genus Zea; species Zea luxurians. The sequence continues at coordinate 122,795,629 of JAOPSE010000007.1, read as the reverse complement.
CGAGACAAACAATGATACGGTAGTATCGGTATAGCGTGCATGCGGACACCCTCATCGTCATTAAGGGTGAAAACGATCGGTAATGGTTAGAAAAACCTTTCATCATTTTCACCTGTATAATTTTTTGTTCGGTCGAAATCGGTAAACGGAAAAGTCGGAAACGGATAACGGTCAGTAAATTCCGGTATATCGAAAACGGATAAATCTGAGCAAAATAGCTTGAAATTGATCGGGAAACGATAACTGTAATTAGAAAAGCTCACAATAAAAAAAATCCTAACCACAAAGTTGTTTATTCACATCCACATACAAGTCTCATTCACAAAAGTACACAAAACACAATCTTGTCCACGTATAATTGGCCATACAGTCATACATGCCCACTCTTAAATTTTAACACACAACACATAAGTCTTAAAACACGATTGTCCATTCGCATCCACATACAAGTCTCAACCACACAAATACACAATGCATAGTCATGACCACACATAAACGATCATGCATGTTCACTGAAGTTTTAACCACATAGTATATAAGTCTTAAACACATAATACATAAACTAGAAATCATGTGGCATGTCGTCTGGATCACTTGATATATCTTCTATGACATCTGAAACCCTAAACCCTAACGGGTATAGTTCTTGCCTCCGTGGTTGTTTTGTGGACCGGGAAAATACGGTTAAAATACGGGAAAATACCGGATTTTCCCGAGAAATTCGAAAACGGACGGTAAATATGTCTCACTGTTTACCGTACTGTTTTCGTAATAACATATCCCGTTCCATCCCGTTTTCTATATATCCCGAAAAATCTGAAAACGGTCGGGAAAATCCGGTAAACGATACCGGAAATTTACCGAAATTTACCGACCATTTACATCCTTAATCACCATCAGCATCAAGTCATGAGAAGAAGAAATTCGCTCCCATAGCAAAAATACTACTTGCTTTTTTTTAGAACGAAAGGAAGAGTGCATTAATCTAGCACTGAAAATACCCACGTTCGGATGGGCCAGTCAGGGCGATTTATATTTTCTCAATAAAAATTAGTTTATTTTCTCTTACGCCCCATTTAAATTATTGGAATTAAATTCCATTCTAATAATAATAATTTAGGCATATATCAATTAAGCTAATTCAGTTTTATATAAAATATATTTGTATACTATTATTAGGAAGATGTCGGATATATTTATGTGCTACATTTTTACTATAAAAAAGTGAAACGAAGAGTGTCATGTAAGTTATAGAGTAGAAACAAATTCTACTAATGCATAAAATCATTTTTCATCTTATACTCCATAAATTTGAGATATGCTTATATCTAAATTTTAAAAAAGTGGTGGAATGTCAATTTCCAAACTAAATAAGTTACTTTTTTAAGTGAATTTTAATTTCTCTAAAATGAAGGGATCCAAACGCCCCGTTAGAAAAATAGTAATTCTTCTCAAACTAACTCTCAAAGTTATTGCCAGGTCAGATGAACGTGGCCCCCTGCCTTCCTCCTGGCTGTCACGGTCGCGTCACGTAGAGTAGAGGGGTCAAACAGGGACCCGGTACGGTACCCACTATCCCTCTACCTCGCGCCCGTGTTGCTCGAAATTTACACGGGATGCCATTGCCTCGTTTGCTTTTTAGGCCCACCCACGTACAGCCAGCAAAGTCGACCGCCTCATCTCGCCCCACGGCACCGCACCACGTGGATCACAGTCGGCCATTGCCGTCTGGGGCCCCGTGGCAGTGGAGAGACGGTAACAGATACCGGCCCAAGTTGGCCCGGCCATTCAGCGATGTCCATCCACCCAGCTGCAGTTATTCCTCAGAGGAAAGGGTTTCGCCCTGGATGTCGTCGTATTCACGGCCTTGCCACTCACAAGGACGTTTTGTTTGCTCTGCGATGATTATTTATTAGTACCCATGAGGTGACTTTTGCGATGGCACCTTGATAGCTATACTATTCATATGACTCCGTTTTCAGTCCCTGGCCGACCTTCCCTGCCCACCTTGGCTGTTAGTTAATTATTTTCGATCAAAATTCTTATGCTCCAAGCAAATCTTATAAGAGGAGCTATGTCTACCGCATCATTCTCTAAATTCATTATCTATATTCGTCTTTTATAGCCTCATATAAAAGATTTTTTCTTTATATCTCCTCCCACTTTAACAACGTTCTTTATATCTCGTTCTCTATACGTAATATCTAAATTAAAGACATATTTTACTTTAAATTTTTATACATTTGTTATACTATCAAATGCATATTTTAGTTTTGATAAATATGTTGTTTTAAATATTAAAATGGATAGAGGAGAGGAGAGAGAAACTTAAAAACTCTATATATTAAACTCTATTTATAAAAAATATATATTAAACTTTTAAATGTATTGTGCATATTAAAAATTTCTTCTATAAGTAATATTGAAGCGGCAAGTCTTTTGCCACTTCATTTCAAAAAAATATAGAGAGAGAAACTCTATATATAGGAGAGAAACTCTATATAAAGATCTTAGAGGATGTTGTCGTAAATATAAAGGATGACAATCTACTCTAAAATTTAGGGTAGAGGAGGCTATAGAAGACCTGCTAGAGAGTCTAAATGTGTAAAACTACAAAAGGTAAAGGTGTAGACTGCAAAACCTCAACCAGTGAATAAAATAAAATATTACAGGAAATCTTTACCGGCCATGCAGGAAGAGGAGGACAAAAGAGGGCAGCTTCGGCAAGATCTTGAGAATTGAGATGTGTGAAGACTGCAGAAGACACCGCATCAGGCACCACCGTCCACCACCACCACCTTCATCAATTCCTGCAACGTCCAGCCACGCCCTCCCCCCAGGACATCCACCCCCAGTCTCATCATCCAGGAGGAGCGACGAGGAATCAAGCAGCCAGCTAAAAAACCAACCCCATCGTCGGTACTAGATAGCCACGCTAGGCTCGATCCGGCCGATCGATCGCATCCGCCGTCTTCTGAGATCTCGGTTGCTCCATGGGGAGCGGCAAGGCGTCGTCCCCGCCAGGCGCCGCTGCCAGCGGGAGCGCCCCGCCGCCGGGCGGCGCCGTCGTCTGCTGCATGTGCGGCGACCGCGGCGTCCTGTCCGAGCTCTTCCGCTGCTCCGCCTGCTCCGTCCGCTCCCAGCACACGTACGTGCCATCCGTCCACACCCTCCGGTCTCTCTAATCAATTTTTTTCTCATCTCAATGCGCGTCGTCGTCGCCCATGTCCGTACCTGCGGCCGATCCCTAATTCGATCTGCACTTGCAGTGGCATCGATTACGGCACTTATGAAAATAGATTAAAATTCCGTTGATCTCTTTTATTTGGTTGCGACCGTGTGCGTTGGGGATTTTAATCACATTGTTTAGGCGCTTTTATTTGTGAATCGAATCGATCGGGGCCAGATGTACATGTGCCCTATCTAGCTGCTTTGGTTCCCCACATATATATATACATACACTATACTATATTACTATCACTATTTCTGATAGCATTAGAAATTTCTCCAATGAATATATGCAACGATGCTGGATGCGTGGTTCTCCTGCGCATTCTCGAAGAAGAAAAAAAGGCTGTCGATCGAATTGAGAATATAATCTTGAAGAACCACATCATCTAGCTGCGCGCTTTGAATCTAGAAATGCCCACCACACTATCGAACTGATAGTTCATGGGTTGATGTCAACCTGCACAACCTTTTTTTTTTCTGAACAACACGTGAACCTGCAGAAACTGCTCGTCAGCGCTTATTCTCCCCCCATAAAAACTCCAAAATAGTACCATCATTTTTGTGTACTGTACATCTCATCTCCATGCATTTCCCCGCCGACGATCCCTTTCGTCTTGCCCGTCCTTGTATAGTTTGCTCCGGACACTTTCCCGCACGTCCCCAAATTGTCAAACGAAACGGGGCCTATGCATATTCGCTCGACGTTGGTTTTTTTTTTGTGTGTCAAAAAATTATAGAGCTGATTTTTACACGAATCTTATAGCGCCACTGTTTATTACCAGCGGGTCTTAATTAGTTCACGTGAAAATGTACGTGTTCACCTCATAATTTTGCATGCAACAACGTACATAGACGCCAGAATATATAAATCTTTACATGACCATCTGGCTAATGTACATTCTGCTGTTCGCGTATGTACGTGTACGTGATCGTGTATTCCAGATACTGCACGGATAGGTACCCGAAGGCGGAGTCGTACGGCACCTGCAACTGGTGCCTCAGGGCGGATGGGCGCGTGGCTTCTACTTCTAACTCGCCGAGATCCGCTGGCAAAGCGGCTGCCCGGCCGCCATCTCACGGTGGTGACACGATCGGCAGCGGAAGATCGCCCAAGGTTGCCGCTCGTGGCGACTTTGCGTCTTCCAACCTGAGCAAGCCTATCAAGAAGCAGCATGCGCAGCGGATCCTGCTGCGGCGGTCGGCGTCGGACCTTGGCAGCCGCGTTCCTACCGACCACAACGCGCCGCCGTCGCCCGGCGTCGCGCGTGGCAGGCCGAAGGTCCGGAGGTACAAGCTCCTGGAAGAGGTGATCAGTAGATAGCTAATAGGCTAACTAGCGATACCCGGTGTGGTATCGATGTCGTGGAAAACATTATCGAGTGCGTGTGCGTATTAGATGTATAATACGTGCAAGTGTATCTAGCTAATATATAGGGGTAGACACGGCATCTTGCGGTGCCGCCATGCATGCATGGAAATACTACGTGCTGATCGATCTCAAGCATTACTCAGGGTGCTCGCGTCGTGTTGTATTTGTACATGATGTACGGTATAAAGCATCAGTTTCCACGGTTTCTACCGTCGTCGTGGGAGTTATGTATAAATGAGCATACTACCGGTATTCTTTTTTCGATTCGGTAAGTGTCTTTTTACACTCGGTAAAGACTTTATCGACAAATAATTTTTTTATCGAATATTTTTTCGGGCACTTTGCCGAGTGTCAAAAACACTTAGTAAACAAACAACAAAACAAACAAAACATTTTTTAATTAGAGGAACAACCCCCAACCATCACACCATTGCCCTACTCATCGCCATATCATTTTTCACCATTTTTTGAATTGAATTCACGTGTTTTGTGAGTGGTGAGATTCGAACTTGCAACCTCTTCTACCACTACACCACTATATCCCTTGTGTCTATATTACGTTTTTCTTCCCCATATATTATAACAAACCAAGAGTAAATTGATTATTTGAGACACTAAATGAATTTAAATGAAAATGTTGTTGTCGGTACCCTGAAACTAGGGTACCCCTGCTACTGTACAAAGACGAAGAACTCACGCAGCTATCCCTTAGTCGCGTGGTAGAAGTGCTATGTGTGGGACCAAGCCACGGCTCGGCCCAATCTCAGGCGGCTATTCTGGGTCCACAACAACGTCCGACTCCACCACATGGGCGGGTCCGGAGCCGCCACGTGTCCAGAGAAGGTGATATACTCCAAGGCGTCAACAGTGGTCAGGACCCCCACGGGAGAGCGCCGGAACCCCGGATATACAGTCCGGACCCCCGGATATACAGTCCAGACCCCCAAAATTGGTCCCAGACCTTCACGTGTGCAAGCTGGACCCCTAGAATGGGATCCAGACCCCCCCCCGTATGGGGTCCGGATCGCCCATAGGGGGTCCCAAGGTCCCAGGACAGTGCATACCTGGGCCTGAAACAGGACCCAAGCAGGGGTCCGATGTCGACACGTGTCCAGGCCCAGTCTGATGCGGACCTGTCCGCATACGCTACTGCTCCCCGCCCAGGTGGAGACCCGATGCTGCCACGTGGCCTACTGCGCGTGACGTAAGCCAACAGGCGAAGCCTGACGTAAGGCCGCCGGGTTACGCGGCCCCTGCATTTATTGCGGATAAGGCGCGCCGCCTGTCCATCCCGCTGACAGGCGATGTGCCGCCTCGGCATTTAATGCGACCTGTCCATTCCGCAGGCGGCGTGCCTGTCCATCCCACTGGCAGGCGATGTGCCGCCTCCACATTTAATGAGACCTGTCCATTCCGCTGGCAGACAGCGACCTGTCTATCCCATAGGCGGCATGCCTGTCCGTTCCACTGGCAGACTGCACGCCCATACTGTCGTGTGCGCTACGCCCATCATTACTCGTACGTTACCAGGGAAGCTGCCGCCGCATGTCAACGTTGCGCATGCTACGGACAACATGGGCCTAGAGATTGCACAGACGTCACCTGCATTAGTTGCTCTAGGTATTCCTTCCATTATGTTCCTGGGCCCACATGTCGAGGCTCAGCATCCTTGTATGTGCCTCCCTTGGGCTATAAAAGGGAAGACACACGACGTTACAAGGCAAGTCATTCAAGCCAACTTAGACGCTCAGTCTCACTTAGACTGAACTCAAGCCAACTTAGACCCTCGGGAAGTTCTCCAAGCTCTCGAGCATCAGCAATACAACACATAGTGGAGTAGGGTATTACGCTCCGGCGGCCCGAACCACTCTAAATCCTCGTGTCTTCTCGTGTGTTCTTCCACAATCTAGCAAACAAGCAAAACGCTTAGGCCCCTCCTCATCTTAGAATTTAGGGCGGGTGCATTCCGGCACCCGGCCGGAGAATTTCCTCTCCGACATTTGGCGCGCCAGGTAGGGGGCCTTGGCATTAGGTTTTTGCTTGTTTTCCTGCTCGACACCATGGTCCATATCGTCGAACACCACGACCTCATTCTTGAGGATTTCTCGATGGAGGAAGAGGCTACATCTTCTACTCCACGGGCCTCTAGCCGCCCTGCGCCTGGTGCTGCTGCTGTGCGCTCTACGTGGCAGCACACTCCTGCGCAGACGTCCAGAGCGTCAAGGGCTGCTCCCAGTGCGCTGTCCGCAGCCAGGGAGTTGTTGCGCCACCCTCCTAGCTTTACGGCCTCGCTAGGGGCCATGAAGCAGTGGCGTGACGACGTCGACCGTTTGCTCGGCATGGTGCACTCTAGCTCAGCCAGGTCCAAGCCTCGGTCGCCCTGGCGTCAACATGAGGCGTCGGCATCGGTGCGCTCGCCTTCAGTGAGGGCTACGTCGACCGAGGACCTGCGGGCGGAGCTCAACCGTAGGCGAGCGGGAGAAGACGCTCCAGTCTCTCTGGAGAGGTCTGATGACCTGCGGGCAGAACTCAACCGCAGGCGTGCGGGCGAGGATGCCCTTGTCTCTCTAGAGAGGGCGCATGAGCGCCGACAGAACATCGAGGGCCGTAACCTCGACCAAGACTTCGCTGCGGTCGCACCGCAAACCCCAGCGGGCGCTCGGATCTAAGCGGGTGTCCCGTTGGCTGGCGTAGGCTGTGCCGCACTCGCGGATCATCTCCGCACGGCGACGTGGCCGTTCAAGTTCCGGCCACACCTGCCAGAAAAGTACGACGGTACGTCAAACCCATCGGAATTCTTGCAGGTATATGTCACCGCTATTACAGCAGCAGGTGGAGACACTGCTATAATGGCGACATACTTCCATGTAGCCTTGTCTGGGCCGGCCCGGACCTGACTCATGAACCTCGCCCCGGGATCGATCTACTACTGGGAAGAGCTCTGTGCGCGGTTCACAGCGAACTTCGCTAGTGCTTATCAATAGCATGGCGTGGAGGCACACCTCCATGCAGTGAGGCAGGAACCCACGGAAACTCTCCGGGCTTTCATCTCCCGCTTCACTAAGGTACGGGGCACTATACCTCGTATCTCCGATGCTTCCATCATCACCGCTTTCCGTCAGGGGGTGCGTGATAAAAAGATGTTGGAGAAGTTGGCCACGCATGACGTGGAAACTGTCACCACACTCTTCGCTCTGGCCAACAAGTGTGCCAGAGTTGCTGAGGGCCGTGCATGGCACTCGGCACCACATACCGGGGTAGCCCAGAAGGGTGGCTCCGGTGCCGTCGCCCAGGACGGCAAAAAGAAGAAGAATCGCGACCACGAGAGGCCGCAGACTGTTGCTCCAGTCGTTGCGACTGCGGCTCGGGGCCGGAGTGAGCGCAACAAGCACCCACGGCCACAGGGGGGCAACAGCGGCTCATGCCCTGTGCACCCCAACAGCCGCCACAGCGCCACGGAGTGCCGCGAGATAATCAAGCTCGCGAAGCGCGTCAGCGAACGGCGCGAGCAGACCTCCAAGGATGGCTCCCCACCTCGTCGTCGGCCTGGCAAGGAGAGGGCCAACGACGGCGACGTGGCCGTCGGAGAGCGGGACCTCGGGTATCAGTCGCCCGAGGGGGTCCTGAAGGACGTCTTCACCGGGGACTCTGACCCTAGTGGCGAGAGCGACCACCGCAATAAGCTGTATGTCATGTATGGCGGAAGCTGGGAGCTCACCTCCCGCAGGAACGTCAAGTCCCTGTGCCGCGAGGTTCTATCGGCGACCCCAGGGGTCCCGAAGGCTGCTCCACACCAGCGGTGGAGGAGCACTAATATCTCCTTTGGGGCATCCGACTGCCCCGACAACATGGCAGGGGGCGGTATACTACCACTCATCACCGCCCCTGTCATCGCCAACATGTGGCTGCACCATGTGCTGATTGACGGCGGGGCAGGCCTCAACGTCATCAGCCATGCTGCATTCAAGCAGTTGTAGATCCCAGGGTCCCGTCTGGGACCCTCTCGCCCATTCTCTAGAGTGGGCCCACAGCCGGTGTATCCCCTTGGGAGTATCACCCTCCCGGTAACATTCGGGACTGAGGAAAACTTCCGCACGGAGAACATCCAGTTTGACGTCGCGGAGGTTAACCTCCCCTTCAATGCCATCATCAGCAGACCGGCTTTGTACCCGTTCATGGCCATTGCCCATTACGGGTTTTGGTCCTCAAGATGCCGTCCACTGTAGGGGTCCTCACCGTGCGGGGTGACCGCGCCGCTATGAAGACGGCTGTCGAGAAGCTGCACGCCCTGGCGGCGGAAGCTGCTCGCCCGGACGACGGGGGGAAGGACCCCTCGACCTCCGGTGCTAAGGTGCCTGCCAAGGTGCCAAAGGTACAGCCGTCCGGAGCAGACGCCGAACCCATGAAGACCATCCAGGTCGGCGTGGACTCCTCCCAGACCACCCGCATCACGGGAAATCTAGGAGAGAAATAGGAACTCGCGCTCGTCGCCTTCCTCCGGGCAAATGTCGATGTTTTCGCTTGGGAATCGTCACAGATGCCTAGGATCCCCAGGGAGGTGATTGAGCACCATCTAAAGATCCACCCCAATGCTAGGCCAGTGAGCTAGAAGCCTCAGAGACAGTCCATTGAGCGGCAGGACTTCATCCGTGAGGAGGTCCGGAAGCTGCTTGACGCCGGCTTCATCGAAGAGGTCCATCACCCCGTGTGGCTGGCCAACCCAGTCATCGTCCCCAAGGCGAATGGGAAGCTTTGGATGTGCATCGACTACACCAACCTGAACAAGGCTTGTCCCAAGGACCCGTATCCACTTCCATGCATAGATCAAATCATGGACTCTACCTCCGGGTGCGACCTCTTGTCCTTCTTAGATGCCTACTCGGGTTTCCATCAGATCCGGATGGCTAGGGAGGATAGGAAGCATACCGCTTTTGTAACAGTGGATGAGCTCTACTGCTATGTTGTAATGCCCTACGGTCTGGAAAACGCCTTGCCAACATTTGTACGGGTGATGAGTAAGACCTTCGGGGACATGATTAGGGACAAGGTAGAGATATATGTCGTTGACATCATGGTCAAGACTAGGAGGGGGTTGACTCTGGTGGAAGACCTGACCCTGGTCTTTGACAAGCTACGGGCGATACACACGAAGCTGAACCCAGACAAGTGCGTCTTTGGTGTCTCTGCAGGGAAGTTGCTAGGATTCCTAGTTTCACACTGGGGCATTGAAGCAAACCCAGAGAAGATCAGGGCGATCGAGGTGATGAGGCCTCCAGCACGCATCAAGGACGTCCAGAAGCTTACAAGGTCCCTAGTCGCCCTTAGCCGCTTCATCTCTCGGCTGGCTGAGAGGGCGCTCCCCTTCTTCAAGCTCCTACAGAAGACCGGTCCATTCTCTTGGACTGAAGAGGCGGAACAAGCCTTTCAAGAGTTGAAGCAGCACCTAGTATCTCTACCAGTACTGGTAGCACCAGAGCCTAGGGAGCTGTTGTATTTATATGTCGCGGCGGCCGCAGAAGTGGTGAGCATGGTGCTGGTCGTGGAAAGGACGGCACAAGAAGGCCAAGAACCTGAGGGCTCGGGACCAGCTACAGGGGTCCGGACCATTCATAAGTTGGTCTACTACGTCAGCGAGGTCCTCCATGAGGCAAAGACCAGGTACCTTGAGACGCACAAGCTCCTCTATGCTATACTTGTTGCATCCAGGAAGCTGCGCCACTATTTCCAGGCACACAAGGTTGTGGTGGTGACCTCCTTTCCATTAAGGGCCATCCTCCACAACTCTAACGCCACAGGCAACATCGCCAAGTGGGCCGTGGAGCTCGCTGAGTTTCAGCTGGACTTCCAGCCTCGCCACGCCGTCAAGAGCCAGGTCCTGGCTGACTTCATCGTGGAGTGGACACCTCCACCAAGCGCCCCTGGGGGTCCGGATCCCGATTCAGACCCCACACCAGCAGAGTCCAGGGGTCCGGTTTTCACCGAGCCCCACTGGACGCTCTTCTTCAATGGATCCGCCCATCAGTAAGTTGGCGGGGCTGGGGTGATCCTCGTCGACCCAAGCGGAGATCAAGTGAAGTACATGGTGCACCTTGAGTTCAAGGCCACCAACAATATGGCAGAGTATGAGGCACTTATCTTCGGCTTGTCTGTGGCCCTATCCCTAGGGATCCGCTAGCTCCTCGTGAAGGGGGACTCCCAGCTAATCATCTAGCAAGTTCGCGGGGAATGTAGCTGCAATGAGCCTAGGCTCGCAGCTTACCTCCTCCATGTAAGGAAGCTGGAGAAAGACTTCACAGCCCTGGAACTACAACATGTTCCTCGGACTGACAACTCGGCGGCAGATGACCTCTCCGTGAGGGCATCAACTTGGGCACCCATGCCCGAGGGCGTCTTCGAAAGACGGCTGTTGAGACCCACCGCCCAGCCCGCCGAGCTGGGCGAAGGGGACAAGTCTAGCACCTCGAAGCTAGCGGTCCCGGTGGCGTACCATCTACAGAACCCACCGAAGACTGTGTGTGGTATAGGGGGGCCTGTCTATCCCTTAACGCCACAGCTAGTATCTCAGAGTGGTCCCGATGCATGGATCTCCGAGATCTGGGACTACCTGAAGGAAAACATCCTTCCTGAAGATCATGTGTCCGCAGAGCGCATAGTGTGGTTGGCTAAACGCTACGCAGTGGTGGAAGGGGATCTCTACCGCCATGGCGCCAACGACATTCTCATGCGGTGCATTACCCAGGAAGAGGGTCGTGAGTTGCTCATGGAGATCCATGGAGGAGAGTGCGGAAGTCATTCCTCATCCCGCACACTGGTCGGTAAGGCCTTCTGGCATGGCTTTTACTGGCCAACCGCCCTCTAGGATGCAGCTGAGATGGTAAAGTCCTGCAAGGCGTGTCAATTCCATGCAAAACATATACACACACAAGCTCAGGCTCTGCAGATGATTCCACCCTCCTGGCCATTCGCCGTATGGGGGGTGGATATCCTAGGACCGTTCCCCAGGGCCATCGACGGGTACCGGTACCTCTTCATCGCCATCGACAAGTTCACCAAGTGGCTAGAGGCCACCCCTGTGGTCAACATCACCCAGGGTGCTGCTGTAGCTTTCCTCAAGTCGATTGTCTGTAGATTTGGGGTCCCAAGCCGTATCATTACAGACAACGGGACCCAGTTTACAAGTCGGCTTTTCCAGGAGTATTGCGAGGGCATCAGCACCCAGCTCTGCTTTGCGTCTGTGGCTCATCCAAGGAGCAACGGCCAAGTGGAGAGGGCAAACGCGGAGATCCTCAAGGGACTCAAGACACGCACCTACGACTGCTTGAAAAAGCATGGTGCAAATTGGGTCAGTGAGCTTCCGTCCGTGCTTTGGGGGAACCGGACCACACCCAGCCGAGCCACCGGGGAGACCCCGTTCTTCCTGGTCTACGGGGCCAAAGCCTGCCTTCCCCTGGAAATCATTATGGGCTCCCCACGGGTCCAAGCTTTCGATGAGTCTATGCAGGAACACCTACGACGTGAGGATATGGACTTCATCGACGAGTGTAGATGGCGAGCGGCGATCCAAAATGCATGGTACAACCAGGCGCTACCACCAACGGTTCGTCCATAGTAGGGAGCTCAGGGTCGGGGACCTGGTCCTAAGGTGAGTACTGAACCAAGAAGGGCTCCACAAACTCCCCCCAGCTGGGAAGGACCCTTCAAGGTGACGGAAATATGCCGACCTGGGTGTGTCCGCCTGGCTACAACTGAAGGAGAGCCTCTTCCCAATCCCTGGAACATAGAGCATCTCCGTAAGTTTTTCCCATAAAAACAAACATGGGGATTCAGTTTTCTTCCTTTGTAACTAGGTTGCGCATATATGTACGCCAGCCCGGTGAGGTCCTGAACGGGAAATGTGCCTTTGGGTAATTTCCATTATGTTTTGGTGATTAAGTGCTCAACACATTTAAATGAGTCCTCTTGTGCTAAATCAAGAGAAAAGTGATAATCAAAGCAAAGGTATGATTCTAGACTTAGTACATTGGTTTTTGTGTACTAATATATTTGTGTAAGTGCTGGAATCAGAGAAAAGAGAAGAAGAAAAGAACTTGGCTCGAAGCAGCCAAGACTCAGCTTAGTCTGGCACACCGGACTATCCGGTGGTGCACCGGACAGTGTCCGATGCGCCAGGTTGGCTTCTGGCGAACTGGCCACTCTCGGGAATTCGTCGGCGGCGTTCGGCTATAATACACCGGACTATCCAGTGGTGCACCGGACTATCCGGTGAGCCAACGGCCGCAAGCGCAACGGTCGGCCGCCAAATCCGCAGGCGACGCGTGGCCCGCTCCAACGGTCGGTAGGAGGCACCGGACTGTCCGGTGTACACCGGACAGTGTCCGGTGCACCAACGGCTACAATTCTGCAACGGTCGGTTGTGCCATTTTAGGAAGGCGATCTGCACCGGACCATGAACAGTGCCTGTCCGGTGGTGCACCGGACTGTCCGGTGCGCCACCCGACAGAAGGCAAGAATTGCCTTCCCAGATTGCCTCCAACGGCTCCTAGCTGCCTTGGGGCTATAAAAGGGACCCCTAGGCGCATGGAGGAGTAACCCAAGCAATCTTTATACATCTCTAAGCACCAAGACTCCATTCTCGCGCATTTGATTCTTTGTGATAGGGACTTGAGCTCTATTTGAGTAGAGAACTCCTCGCATTGTGTTGTGAGCTCAAGTTGTGGCTTGTGTGCGTGTTTGTGCTCGTGCTTTGAGTCTTGTTGAGAGCACCTAGAGGGGGGTGAATAGGTGATCCTGTAAAACTTGAAAACTTAAGCCACAAAACTTGGTTAAGCGTTAGCACAGTAAATGCCAAGTGGCTAGAGAGGAGTCAAAACACAATAACCACAAGAAATCAATCATAGAGATGGCACAGTGGTTATCCCGTGGTTCGGCCAAGATCAACGCTTGCCTACTCCACGTTGTGGCGTCCCAACGGACGAGGGTTGCAATCAACCCCTCTCAAGCGGTCCAAAGACCCACTTGAATACCACGGTGTTTTGCTTGCTTTTTCTCAATCCCGTTTGCGAGGAATCTCCACAACTTGGAGCCTCTCGCCCTTACACTTGAAGTTCACAAAGAAGCACGGAGCAAGGGAGGGATTAGCAACGCACTCAAGACAAGAAATCACAGCAACACCACGCACACAAGTCGCAACGAGAGCTCACAACACAACTCAATGAGTTCACCACTCAACTAGAGCTCTAATTGCTATCGCAAAGAATCAAAGGCGCGGAATCGATGTCTTGGTGCTTAGGAATGTTGTAGGAATGCTTGGTGTGCTCCTCCATGCGCCTAGGGGTCCCTTTTATAGCCCCAAGGCAGCTAGGAGCCGTTGAGAGCAATCTAGGAAGGCTGATCTTGCCTTCTATCGACTGGCGCACCGGACAGTCCGGTGCACACCGGACAGTCCGGTGCACACCGGACACTGTCCAGTGTCCGATTTCCTTCCAAAAATGGCGTAGTCGACCGTTGGCAGCCTGAGAGCCGTTGGCGCACCGGACATGTCCGGTGCACACCGGACAGTCCGATGTCTCCTTCTAGCCGTTGGCTCGGCCACGTGTCCCACGCAGATCACGCGGCCGACCGTTGGCCCGGCCGACCGTTGGCTCACCGGACAGTCCGGTGCACACCAGACAGTCCGGTGAATTATAGCCGTACGTCGCCGATGAATTCCCGAGAGCGACGAGTTTGCCTGTGAACGGCCCACCGGACAGTCCGGTGCACCACCGGACAGTCCGGTGAATTATAGCCGTACACCGCCGTCGAAGTCCCGAGAGCAGCCTGTTCACCAGAGCCAGCCTGGCGCACCGGACACTGTCCGGTGCACCACCGGACAGTCCGGTGCTCCAGACTGAGCAGAGTCTTGGCTGCTCGAGCCAAGGCATTTTCAATTGGATTTTTCCTGTTTCCAGCACTTAGACACAATACATTAGTCTCTAAAACAATGTACTAAGTCTGAGAAACATACTTTTATCCTTGATTTGTACTTTGTCCACCATTTTACACTTAGGCACTTGTGTTGGACACTAAATCACCAAAATACTTAGAAATGGCCCAAGGGCACATTTCCCTTTCAATCTCCCCCTTTTTGGTGACATATGTCAACACAATATAAAGCAAGTAGAACAAATACAAAATCAATTCAAATAAGAACTCAAATTGTTTTGATTCAAATTTGACGTATATGGATCACTCTTTGCCACCACTTGGTTTGTTTTTGCAAATCAAACTCAAATTTCTATCTCTAAGTCAAACACACATGTTAAGACATAAAGAGAGTCATTCCAAGAGAAATTGATTCAAGATTTCAAAAACTCCCCTTTTTCCCACTTTTTCCCATGATCAACACTTCTCCCCACAAGAAGCCAACTTTTGATAAGAGAGACAACAAAAGAGTTTTGACAAACCAAAAGCTCTATTCTACTATTTTCAAAATCTCTCAAGTGGTAGCTGATCCATTTATCGCTTTGGCCTTTATTTTCTCCCCCTTTGGCATCAAGCACGAAAACGGGATTAATCTTGGCCCTTTAACCCCATTGCCTCACCAAAATCTTCAAATGAGAACACAAAGGCAATAAGAGGACGTGAGATGAACTTGGAATTAGTTACCCTCTCATCGGAGTGCAGTGGAAGTCTTTCATGGTCCAAGTCCACCTTTTCCCTTTCAAAACTCCTTTGAGACTAAATCAAGCAAACTCAAGCAAACGGTTAGTCTCAAAGGGTTAAGTTGTAGCACAACTCCCCCTAAATATGTGCATCACTTGCACAAGGACTTGTGAGGTCCGAGGAGTGATTGTACAACTTGAGCACCATAGTAAGCAACAAAATGCATAAGGAACATGATCAAAGGCATAAATACATGTATGCTATGAATCAATCCAAGTTCCGCGAATCTAGGACATTTAGCTCACTACGCAGCCTGCAAAAGGTCTTTTCATCTAAAGGCTTAGTGAAGATATCAGCTAGCTGGTTCTCGGTGCTAACATGAAACATTTCGATATCTCCCTTTTGCTGGTGGTCTCTCAAAAAGTGATGCCGGATGTCAATGTGCTTTGTGCGGCTGTGCTCAACAGGATTTTCCGCTATTCGGATAGCACTCTCATTGTCACATAGGAGTGGGACTTTGCTCAGATTGTAGCCAAAATCCCGGAGGGTTTGCCTCATCCAAAGTAGTTGCGCACAACACTGTCCTGCGGCAACGTACTCGGCCTCAGCGGTGGATAGGGCAACAGAAGTTTGTTTCTTAGAGTTCCACGACACCAGGGACCTTCCTAAGAATTGGCACGTCCCCGATGTACTCTTCCTATCGATCTTACATCCAGCATAGTCGGAATCTGAGTACCCAATCAAGTCAAAGTTAGACCCCTTTGGATACCAGATCCCGAAGCAAGGCGTAGCGACTAAATATCGAATAATTTGCTTCACAGCCACTAAGTGACACTCCTTAGGATCGGATTGAAATCTAGCACACATGCATACGCTAAGCATAATATCCGGTCTACTAGCACATAAATAAAGCAAGGAACCTATCATGGACCGGTATGCTTTTTGATCAACGGACTTACCTCCTTTGTTGAGGTCGGTGTGTCCGCCAGTTCCCATCGGTGTCTTTGCGCGCTTGGCGTCCTTCATCCCAAACCGCTTTAGCAAGTCTTGCGTGTACTTCGTTTGGGAGATGAAAGTGCCGTCCTTGAGTTGCTTCACTTGGAACCCAAGGAAGTAGTTCAACTCGCCCATCATCGACATCTCGAATTTCTGCGTCATCACCCTGCTAAACTCTTCACAAGACTTTTGGTTAGTAGAACCAAATATTATGTTATCGACATAAATTTGGCACACAAAAAGATCACCATCGCAAGTCTTAGTAAATAGAGTTGGATCGGCTTTCCCAACCTTGAAAGCATTAGCAATTAAAAAGTCTCTAAGGCATTCATACCATGCTCTTGGGGCTTGCTTAAGTCCATAGCGCGCCTTAGAGAGCTTACACACGTGGTCGGGGTAGCGTTCATCCTCAAAGCCAGGGGGTTGCTCTACGTACACCTCCTCCTTGATTGGCCCGTTGAGGAAAGCGCTCTTTACATCCATTTGGTACAACCTGAAAGAATGGTGAGCGACATATGCTAGCAAAATACGAATTGATTCTAGCCTAGCCACAGGAGCAAACGTCTCCTCAAAGTCCAAACCTGCGACTTGGGCATAACCTTTTGCCACAAGTCGAGCCTTGTTCCTTGTCACCACCCCGTGCTCGTCCTGTTTGTTGCGGAACACCCACTTGGTTCCCACAACATTTTGCTTGGGACGAGGCACCAGTGTCCAAACTTCATTGCGCTTGAAATTGTTGAGTTCCTCCTGCATGGCCAACACCCAGTCCGGATCCAGCAAGGCCTCTTCTACCCTGAAAGGCTCAATAGAAGAGACAAAGGAGTAATGCTCACAAAAATTAACTAATCTTGAACGAGTAGTTACTCCCTTGCTAATATCACCCAAAATTTGGTCGACGGGATGATCCCTTTGGATCGTCGCTCGAACTTGGGTTGGAGGTGCCTGAGGTGCTTCTTCCTCTTCAATTTGAACATCCTGTGCTCCCCCTTGATCATGCGCCTCCACTTGAGGTACCTGTTCGTCATCTTGGGTTGGGGGATGCACCATAGTTGAGGAAGACGGTTGATCTTGCTCCAATTGTTCCTGAGGCCGTACATCTCCAATTGCCATGGTGCGTATCGAGGCCGTTGGAACGTCTTCTTCATCTACATCATCAAGATCAACAACTTGCTCTCTTGGAGAGCCATTAGTCTCTGTTGGGGACTTGTTCTCAAAGGCTAAGAGTTAAGAACAAGGCAACATAAAAAATGTTAAGTGTTAAAGTCCTTCGTCCTTCGGAACATTATCTCCCTTCGGGAGATAATGTATTTCGGACGAAGGTCACAAGAGACATACCTTCGTAAACATAACAAGTAATGACGAAGGATTCATATAGGGCATGAAATATAATATAAACACCATCATAGAATCATTTCTATTTTATTAACATGGAAAAATAGAAATGATTTCAAATTACAAATGTACCTTCGGTCCTGAGAGAAGGTAAAAAGTACAAGCGTGACGCAAAAGCAGATGCCCAGTCAGCGTGAACAGTACGGGTGTACTGTTCATCTATTTATAGACGCGGGACGCAGCCCACGTAAAATTACATCCATGTCCATTACATTTGTTGATGACTTATAGAAATCTGTCGAGGCCCACGTAGTCTTTTCATCTTTAAGTCGGTTCCCCTTTCCGCTATCGCGACGAAGCTTCCCTGCACACAGCTTCGGCTGTGCATCGTCCTTCGTAAAACTTGGTAATCAGCTCGTCCTTCGTCTGGTTCAGGCTTCGTCCTGACCGTGCTTTATGTTCATAATTCTGAGTTCGAAGATACCTGTTCACATAATCCACTTGGAAAACATTGTCAAATCATGTTTTTGAGGACCTTCGGAGGACGAAGGCCCCCAACAGTAGCCCCTCGCAATATTAATTTGTTAATAATAAATTCAGATTGCGATATGGACGAAGGCCTTGAGCCGAAGGTCCGAAAAAACACCTTCCCTTTGCTAGAATAGCAACATTCACTGACAGGCGGGGTCTTTCAATTTTCAACGCCCTGGGCGTATAAATAAGATCACACCGCCAACTCATTTGGTACGCACACTTGCCATCTGCTTCGGTCCACTAAATTTTTAGCTCTTGTGCATTAAGATTGGTGACCTTTTTGATTTCGAAGCTTCGGCCCTGAAAACAGTTTCTTAGCGTTTCCGAAGATGTCTGAAGGTAAGAAGATCCCTGCTGAGACGAAGCTGAGTCTCGAGGAAGAGAAGAATTTGGGGTTCCTCATAGCGATGGCGGAGACCAATACGGAGAAAATCACGAAGGAGATTCTTGAAGGTTTGTCCGAAGATACTGGTGACAGCGACAGCTATGATGTAGAAAGTGGTGGGGAAGAGGCCGAAGATCGGCCATGGCGGCCAAGTCACACGGTTTTCGGGAAAACCACTATCAAGCAGAGTCATATTGATAACATGAGGGGGCGGTATTTTCGGGATATATCTATTGTGAGGGCTGATGCTGGAGAAAAGACTTCTCCCACCCCCGAAGAGGATGAAGTCGTAATTTTCCGAAGCTTTCTCAAGGCTGGGCTTCGATTCCCGCTAAGCAACTTTGTTGTTGAGGTACTGAAAACATTCCAAGTCTACCTTCATCAACTTACTCCCGAAGCTGTCATAAGAATGGGGATGTTTGTCTGGGCTGCAAGAAGCCAAGGTTTAGAAGCAAATGCTAAAAGTTTTTGCAACATTCATGAGTTGTTATATGAGACGAAGCCCTGGGGAAAAGAACAATATCACAACAATTTTGGGTGTTACAGCTTCGGTGCCCGCTCCGGGTCAAGCCGCCCTGTGCCAACCTTTCGGAAGAGGTGGCCCGGAGCCTGGATGACTGAATGGTTTTATGTAAAGAATGACTTATCGGTGCAAGAAGATGTTAAAAATATCATTATGCGCCCCATCTGGCAACGCTTCGGACTTCGAAGGCCGAAGGTTGAAATGGATGAAGCAGCCGAGGAATGCCAAAGAGCCTTCGGCGTGGTTTGCTCTTTCATTGGGACAAGGGACTTGGTCCAAGAGCACATTGCCTTCAGGGTATGGCCACTTGCAGGAAAGTGGGAAATGCCGATAGAGACCATCAAAGAGTCCGACGAAGGCGGTCTAGTTAGACTGAAATACACATTCAAATACGGAGATAAGTTTGTTGAACCTGATGATGATGACTGGCTGAAAAGTATTGAAACATTAAGTGATGAACTACTTGGGGCATATTCGAAGGCTGAGAACACTGCGTTATCAGCAGCCTTCGGAGGCCGAAAAAAGAAAAGGCTCAACCGGGTGTTTGACGCAGTCGGGTTTGTCTACCCTGACTATCATTATCCGGTACTGGGTCGCAAAAGAAAAATGACTTCTCCGGCAACAGAAGCTACCACGAGTGCCACTAATGAGCCAGCGCCGCAAAGGAAAAAGATGAAGGTGCTCACCCACCGAGCGCGCTTCATCGAGCCGGCCACAGTGCCAAAATTTATTGGTGAAGTCTCTTTGGCCTCTGAAGCTACAGAACCAGCTGCAGTGCCGAAGATAGGAGAGAAAACTGAAGCGCTTCTGGCAGAAAAAGCAGAAAAATCGAAGATTGAAGAGCGGAAAATATCGGAAATCTCAAGTCCTTCAGCAACTGTTGAAACAACAAAAAATCAAAAGGGGCCGTCGGTAACCCCGAGAAGAAAAAGAATGGTGAACGTGTTAGATGTTTTGGAGACAATTAAGTCTTCGAGCACAACTCCAAAAGGGACTATTGAAGTTGCTGAAGTGTCTACCAAAGCTGAAGTTGCTGAAGCTTCGAAACAACAACCTGAAGCCGAAGCTAGGCCCTCAGAGCCCACCAAAGAACAATCTTTGGAGACCGAGAAAATATCAGAACCAGCTTTGGTTGAAGAAATTGATACTGCCGCCCCCGAAGCTCCTTCCAGCGCACGCGATTACATCGTGCGACATGCTTCGGGGAAGAAATTATCCGAAGAGGAAACTTACGAAGCTAACTACTATGCTAGAGAGCTAAAGTATCCGAAGGGGGCGATAGTATTCAATGGGACAAATGAAGATGACTTCCTATACTGCCTCCCTGATAACAAAGAATTATCCGTCTGCCGGGAGATGGCTAGAAGTATGGGTTTCCCGAAGCTCGAAGCTGGATTGTGCGCTATGACGAAGGAAGATCTCGCAGACAGTCTTGCATACAATAGCTTAAAGGTATGGGAATTAGACGCTTGATAAAATTTTTATTACGTAATTCTTTCTTTTATTCTTATATAGATTCTTTTTTGTATAGGGTTTAATTTTAAGCAACGCATTAAGAGCACAAAAGAGCGCTGAAGATGAAAGCTACGAAATTGCGTTCAACAATCTACGCTCAGAAGTTATTAAACTGAGAAACGAAGCTCTAGAAAAAGACAAAATTCTGCTTACATTAGTGGACAAGGTAAAAAAGGACGAAACTGCTGCGAAGATTCAAACCGAAGCTCACAAACGCGAGATTAAAGATCTTCAGAAACAACTGGCCCGGGCGAAAGAAGAGCGCATACTTGAAGAAACAAGACGGGAATGCAGCGACCAATGGGCTGATCATTTGGAGGCAACCGTGGAAGAGCTTCGGTCTTCTAAGAAAAAATGCTACGAAAAATCCATGGAATGCGTGAATAAAATTAAAACCAGCTTCGCCAGCGTGGGCGCCTTTTCCAGCAAAGAGAATTTCTCTCGAGGCAATCCCGAAGGTCCACTGGAATGGATTAGTCACGAAGCAGAGGCCTTCGAGGAGATCCTGAGCAGTCGTGGCGACATCTGCGCTTTTTCGGGCGCCAGGGGAATTGCTTCTGTCTTAGAGAAGAAAGGTTGCGGGCATGTAAAATTTTTAGCTCAGTCCGAAGCTGCCTTATCTTCCGAAGACATCAAGGACCCCTCGGCCGAAGCAAGCGTGGTTGGTGGCAAATTTTTTACTGATATCTGGAACGACGGCGGCCGAGGAATGGCGCAAGAAATCATCCAAAGGAGCGAAAAAGGCATCCATGATGCTAGGAAAGTGGCAGAAGCTGCCGAAAGAAGTACAGAGCCCGAGAGGCAATTAGGTATTAATTAGTCGTTCTTATTGTGTTGTAATTTTTATTTCAAATTTTGCTCGCGATTTGTAATAGTAATGAAGAAATGTTTTCTTCCCTCAGAAGCTGCTGGATCGACTGCCGACCCCCACACAAAAGGGGATGACGAAATTAAACAAATGGCCGAAGCTATCATGGATAAAGTTGTTGATCAACTTCTAAATGAAGCCGCCGAAGCAGTATTAAGAGAAGACTAGATGCTATTTAGAAAAAACATTTAAAGTGTGATCTATGTAACATTTTGTACATTTGAATGTAATATACAAGTCTCTCTTCATTATTCAATTCTTTACGATGCATGAAACTCTACATACATACCATTTTTGAGCCTTCGGCGAAAAAACACCTTCCCTTCTTTTCATGCTTCGTGAAGAAGACATTCTCCGTTAAAATTATTCTGATGAAACACGTTCATGCTTCATGAAAACATTCTCCGAAGCTATACAATTTCGATATTGCTCTGATGAAGCTCGTCCATGCTTCGTAGAAATATTCTCCGAAGCTGTATTCCGAAGATTATCATTGTATTCCCTCGTGACTTTACACAATTTTCACTTTCTCAAAGCGTCCTTTCGAAGGTTGATACTGTGTCCCCTTCTTTTGCCAAATGCAACATGATGTATGATGCTTATGTTATGCAAAATGATGTGATGATGTTATGTTATGCAAATGACATTTGTTCCGGAGATACACACAAAATATATTCGTAAGCTCTGCATTCCCTTAGGAACGTCTTTGGAGCTTCTTCGCCTTTTACTTAGGCGGTATAAGCTCTGCATTCCCTTAGGAACGTCTTTGGAGCTTCTTCGCCTTTTACTTAGGCGGTATCAGCGTTGACTTTTCGCTGTATGCTCTGCATTCCCTTAGGAACGTCTTTGGAGCAAAAAACTTACACTGCGCTCCCTTTGGAACGGCTTTTTGTAACTTCGGCAACTTACTCTGCGCTCCTTAGAACGACTTTTTGTTGCTTCGAAGGGTTTTTAATAATCCGAAGATCCTCCGTGTTACCGCAAATTTTTAAGCTTCAGCAACTTAAACCTGTAGAGAAGATAGGTTTTTCTGATAACCAACCACGAAACTATTATATGAAAACTGAAGTGTTCTTTATTACACAGAAAACAGAACTTAAACGGAAAAGACTGCTATCAAAGTAGGATATTTGTCAATAAATGTGCTTCGACTCTGGCACAGTACTATTGACTGTACGGGCTTCAGATTGCTCTCTGAGATCCCTTTGGTGCGGAACATATTGGCTCCCTTCT
The DNA here is from genome assembly GCA_029449295.1 of Zea luxurians. Taxonomy (NCBI): domain Eukaryota; kingdom Viridiplantae; phylum Streptophyta; class Magnoliopsida; order Poales; family Poaceae; genus Zea; species Zea luxurians. The sequence goes on along the minus strand of JAOPSE010000007.1, from coordinate 122,773,002 downwards.
GGCTGCTGGCCTTGATGCAGCGGAGGTGGAGGCGGGGGCTGTTGCCATGAAGCTTGAGGTTGACTTGCCGAAGCTACGGAAACTGCAGGGTGGTTGCCCACGTACTCCGGGATGTAAGGCTGATGGTACGAAGCAGTATGCATGACCTGCTTCGGCTGTCCCTGTTGCGCTGCAGCTTCTGCTAGCTCTTTTTGTTTCTAGATGGTAACATGGCACATCCTGGTGGTATGGCCCTTGTTCTCACCGCAGAATAAGCAAAATGTCCTCCTTGGTTGATCTCCAAATCTCCCGCCGAAGCCCCTGGCGCCTCTGCCTCTTGGAGCTGGTGGCCGAAAGAAAGTTTGCTGCTGCCCCGAAGCCTGTGAGGAGCACTGCGGCCTGTTCTGCTGACTCCCCTTATCATCATTTTGAGTGTTGTGGATGGACCTGACATGCCTCGGATAAAATCGTCCCCCGAAGCCCCTGGTCATCTCAGAAAATCTGAAGGCCTCCTCCCTTCTTTGGCGAAAGTCGTTATCTGCACGAATGTACTCATCCATCTTTTGGAGTAGCTTCTCCAGAGTCTGAGGAGGCTTCCTAGCAAAGTATTGGGCTGCAGGTCCAGGACGAAGCCCCTTGATCATGGCTTCGATAACAATTTCATTGGGCACCGTTGGTGCCTGTGCCCTCAAACGCAAGAACCTTCTGACATACGCCTGAAGGTATTCTTCATGATCCTGAGTGCACTGAAACAAGGCTTGAGCAGTAACCGGCTTCGTCTGAAATCCTTGAAAGCTGGTTAACAACATATCCTTCAGCTTCTGCCATGAGGTGATCGTTCCTGGTCGAAGGGAGGAATACCAGGTCTGAGCAACATTCCTGACGGCCATAACGAAAGACTTCGCCATGACTGCAGCATTGCCCCCATACGAAGACACTGTTGCTTCGTAGCTCATTAAGAACTGCTTCGGGTCTGAGTGGCCGTCGAACATGGGAAGCTGGGGTGGCTTATAGGATGGAGGCCAAGGTGTAGCCTGCAGCTCAGTGGACAAAGGAGAAGCATCATCGAAAACAAAATTTCCCTGATGGAAATTGTCATACCAGTCATCTTCGTTGACGAAGCCCTCCTGATGAAGGTCTTTCTGCTGAGGCCTTCTGTTTTGCTCATTGTGAGTAAGATGGCGAACTTCCTCAGAGGCTTCGTCTATCTGCCGTTGCAACTCAGCTAGCCGGGCCATCTTCTCCTTCTTCCTCTGCACCTGTTGATGTAGCATCTCCATATCCCTGATTTCTTGGTCTAGCTCTTCCTCCTGAAGCGTTGGGCTGACGGCCTTTCTCTTCTGGCTTCGGGCCTCCCGAAGAGAGACGGTCTCCTGGTTGTGGTCCAGCGGTTGCAGTGCTGCAGCCCCAGCCGCTGAAGCTTTCTTCGGTGCCATAGCGAAGGTCTACAGCTTCCGAAGGTGTTCAAAAAACTCGAAGTGGAAGTGAGTTCACCGGAGGTGGGCGCCAATGTTGGGGACTTGTTCTCAAAGGCTAAGAGTTAAGAACAAGGCAACATAAAAAATGTTAAGTGTTAAAGTCCTTCGTCCTTCGGAACATTATCTCCCTTCGGGAGATAATGTATTTCGGACGAAGGTCACAAGAGACATACCTTCGTAAACATAACAAGTAATGACGAAGGATTCATATAGGGCATGAAATATAATATAAACACCATCATAGAATCATTTCTATTTTATTAACATGGAAAAATAGAAATGATTTCAAATTACAAATGTACCTTCGGTCCTGAGAGAAGGTAAAAAGTACAAGCGTGACGCAAAAGCAGATGCCCAGTCAGCGTGAACAGTACGGGTGTACTGTTCATCTATTTATAGACGCGGGACGCAGCCCACGTAAAATTACATCCATGTCCATTACATTTGTTGATGACTTATGGAAATCTGTCGAGGCCCACGTAGTCTTTTCATCTTTAAGTCGGTTCCCCTTTCCGCTATCGCGACGAAGCTTCCCTGCACACAGCTTCGGCTGTGCATCGTCCTTCGTAAAACTTGGTAATCAGCTCGTCCTTCGTCTGGTTCAGGCTTCGTCCTGACCGTGCTTTATGTTCATAATTCTGAGTTCGAAGATACCTGTTCACATAATCCACTTGGAAAACATTGTCAAATCATGTTTTTGAGGACCTTTGGAGGACGAAGGCCCCCAACAGTCTCATCAAATACAACGTCGCTAGAGACTTCAACCAAACCCGATGATTTGTTGAATACCCTATACGCCTTTGTATTTGAATCATAACCTAATAAAAACCCTTCTACAGCTTTGGGAGCAAATTTAGAAGTTCTACCTTTCTTCACAAGAATATAGCACTTGCTCCCAAATACACGAAAATAAGACACATTGGGTTTGTTACCAGTTAGCAGCTCATATGAAGTCTTCTTGAGGAGGCGGTGAAGGTAGACCCTGTTGATGGCGTGGCAAGCCATGTTCACGGCTTCCGACCAAAAATGCTCGGGGGTCTTGAATTCTCCAAGCATAGTCCTCGCCATATCGATGAGCGCCCTGTTCTTCCTCTCTACCACACCATTTTGCTGAGGTGTGTAGGGAGCGGAGAACTCGTGCTTGATCCCCTCCTCCTCAAGGAACTCCTCCACTTGAAGATTCTTGAATTCGGACCCGTTGTCGCTTCTTATCTTCTTCACCTTGAGCTCAAACTCATTTTGAGCTCTCCTTAGGAAGCGCTTGAGGGTCCCTTGGGTTTCAGACTTATCCTGCAAAAAGAACACCCAAGTGAAGCGGGAAAAGTCATCAACAATAACTAGACCATACTTACTTCCTCCTATGCTCAGATAGGCGACGGGTCCGAAGAGGTCCATATGCAGCATCTCCAAGGGTCTTGATGTTGTCATCACATTTTTGGTGTGATGAGAGCCTCCCACTTGTTTCCCTGCTTGACAAGCTGCACAAGGTCTATCTTTTTCGAATTGCACGTTAGTCAAACCTATCACGTGTTCCCCCTTTAGAAGCTTGTGAAGGTTCTTCATCCCCACATGTGCTAAGCGGCGATGCCACAGCCAGCCCATGCTAGTCTTAGCAATTAAGCATGCACAGACCGGCCTCCTCTTTTGCAAAATCAACTAAATAAAGTTTGCCGTCTAGTACACCCTTAAAAGCTAGTGAACCATCACATCTTCTAAAGATAGACACATCTACATTTGTAAATAGACAATTATATCCCATATTACATAATTGACTGACAGATAGTAAATTATATCCAAGAGACTCAACTAAAAACACATTAGAGATAGAGTGCTCATTTGATATTGCAATCTTGCCTAAACCTTTCACCTTGCCTTGGTTCCCATCACCGAATATGATTGAATCTTGGGAATCCTTATTCTTGACGTAGGAGGTGAACATCTTCTTTTCCCCTGTCATATGGTTCGTGCATCCGCTGTCGATAATCCAGCTTGAACCCCCGGATGCATAAACCTGCAAGGCAAATTTAGGCTTGGGTCTTAGGTACCCAACTCTTGTTGGGTCCTACAAGGTTAGTCAAAATTGTCTTAGGGACCCAAATGCAAGTTTTATCACCCTTGCATTTTGCCCCTAATTTCCTAGCAACTATCTTCCTATCCTTTCTACAAATAGCAAAGGAAGCATTTAAAGCATGATAAATTGTAGAGGGCCCATTCATAATTTTCCTAGGAACATGAACAATATTCTTTCTAGGCACATGATGAATATTTTTCCTAGGCATATCTCTACCATGCATATAGGAAGAACTGGGAGCAAACATAGCATAAGAATCATAGGCATGTGAATCAAAAGCATTACAACTCCTATGAGACTGTCTTCTATCATTGTACATAAAAGCATGGTTCTTTTTAGTACTACATGCCATAGGGGCCTTCCCTTTCTCCTTGGTGGAGATGGGAGCCTTATGGCTTGTTAAGTTCTTGGCTTCCCTCTTGAAGCCAAGCCCATCCTTAATTGAGGGGTGTCTACCAATCATGTAGGCGTCCCTAGCAAATTTTAGTTTATCAAAATCACTTTTGCTAGCCTTAAGTTGGGCATTAAGACTAGCCATTTCATCATTTAACTTTGCAATAGAAGCTATGTGTTCACTACAAGCATCAATATCAAAATCTTTACACCTATTGCAAATAACAACATTTTCTACACAAGTTGTTGATTTACTAGCTATTTCTAACTTAGCATTCAAATCATCATTAATGCTCCTTAAGCTAGAAATTGTCTCATGGCAAGAAGATAATTCATAAGAAAGCATTTCATTTCTCTTAACTTCTAAGGCATGAGATTTTTGTGCTTCTACAAATTTGTCATGTTCTTCATACAACAAGTCCTCTTGATTTTCTAAAAGCCTATTCTTATCATTCAAGGCATCAATCAATTCATTAATTTTATCTACCTTGGTTCTATCTAGGCCCTTAAATAAACATGAATAATCTATTTCATCCTCATCACTAGATTCGTCCTCACTTGAAGAAGCATAGGTAGAGTTTCGAGTACATACTTTCTTCTCCCTTGCCATAAGGCATGTGTGATGCTCGTTGGGGAAGAGGGATGACTTGTTGAAGGCGGTGGCGGCGAGTCCTTCATTGTCGGAGTCGGACGAGGAGCAATCCGAATCCCACTCCTTGCCAAGATGTGCCTCGCCCTTTGCCTTCTTATAGTTTTTCTTCTTCTCCCTCTTGTTCCCTTGATCCTGATCACTATCATTGTCGGGACAGTTAGCAATAAAATGACCAAGCTTACCACATTTGAAGCATGAGCGCTTCCCCTTTGTCTTGGTCTTGCTTGGCTGCCCCTTGCGACCCTTTAGCGCCGTCTTGAATCTTTTGATGATGAGGGCCATCTCTTCATCATTAAGTCCGGCCGCCTCAATTTGTGCTACCTTGCTAGGTAACGCCTCCTTGCTTCTTGTTGCCTTGAGAGCAAGGGGTTGAGGCTCGTTGATTGGACCATTTAATGCGTCGTCCACATATCTTGCCTCCTTGATCATCATTCGCCCGCTTACGAATTTTCCAAGGACTTCTTCGGGCGACATTTTGGTGTACCTAGGATTCTCACGAATATTATTCACCAAATGAGGATCAAGAACGGTAAAGGACCTTAGCATCAGTCGGACGACGTCGTGGTCCGTCCATCGCGTGCTTCCGTAGCTCCTTATTTTGTTGATAAGGGTCTTGAGCCGATTGTATGTTTGCGTCGGCTCCTCGCCCCTTATCATCGCGAATCGTCCAAGCTCGCCCTCCACCAACTCCATCTTGGTGAGCAAGGTGACGTCGTTCCCCTCATGAGAAATCTTGAGGGTGTCCCAGATCTGCTTGGCATTGTCCAAGCCGCTCACTTTATGGTACTCGTCCCTGCACAAGGAGGCTAATAACACAGTAGTAGCTTGTGCATTTCTATGAATTTGTTCATTAATAAAAATGGGACTATCTGAGCTATCAAACTTCATTCCATTTTCAACAATCTCCCATATGCTTGGATGGAGAGAGAATAGGTGACTACGCATTTTGTGGCTCCAAAATCCGTAGTCCTCCCCATCAAAGTGTGGAGGCTTGCCGAGAGGAATGGAGAGCAAATGTGAATTTGAACTTTGCGGAATACGGGAGTAGTCAAAAGAAAAGTTCGAATTGACCGGTTTCCTTCTCTCGTAGTCGTTGTGGTCGTCGTCCTTTTGGGAAGAAGTAGACTCATCGCTGTCGTCGTAGTAGACGATCTCCTTGATGCGCCTCGTCTTCTTCTTCTTCCCATCTTTCTGTCTATGGCCCGAGCTCGAGTCGGTAGGCTTGTCATCCTTCGGCTCGTTGACGAAAGATTCCTTCTCTTTATCGTTGATCACAATACCCTTCCCCTTAGGATCCATCTCTTCGGGCGGTTAGTCCCTTTGTGAAGAGAACGGCTCCGATACCAATTGAGAGCACCTAGAGGGGGGTGAATAGGTGATCCTGTAAAACTTGAAAACTTAAGCCACAAAAACTTGGTTAAGCGTTAGCATAGTAAATGCCAAGTGGCTAGAGAGGAGTCAAAACACAATAACCACAAGAAATCAATCACAGAGATGGCACGGTGGTTATCCCGTGGTTCGGCCAAGACCAACGCTTGCCTACTCCACGTTGTGGCGTCCCAACGGACGAGGGTTGCAATCAACCCCTCTCAAGCGGTCCAAAGACCCACTTGAATACCACGGTGTTTTGCTTGCTTTTTCTCAATCCCGTTTGCGAGGAATCTCCACAGCTTGGAGCCTCTCGCCCTTACACTTGAAGTTCACAAAGAAGCACGGAGCAAGGGAGGGATTAGCAACACACTCAAGACAAGAAATCACAGCAACACCACGCACACAAGTCGCAACGAGAGCTCACAACACAACTCAATGAGTTCACCACTCAACTAGAGCTCTAATTGCTATCGCAAAGAATCAAAGGCGCGGAATCGATGTCTTGGTGCTTAGGAATGTTGTAGGAATGCTTGGTGTGCTCCTCCATGCGCCTAGGGGTCCCTTTTATAGCCCCAAGGCAGCTAGGAGCCGTTGAGAGCAATCTAGGAAGGCTGATCTTGCCTTCTGTCGACTGGCGCACCGGACAGTCCGGTGCACACCTGACACTGTCCGGTGTCCGATTTCCTTCCAAAAATGGCGCAGTCGACCGTTGGCAGCCTGAGAGCCGTTGGCGCACCGGACATGTCCGGTGCACACCGGACAGTCCGGTGTCTCCTTCTAGCCGTTGGCTCGGCCACGTGTTCCGCGCAGATCGCGCGGCCGACCGTTGGCCCGGTCGACCGTTGGCTCACCGGACAGTCTGGTGCACACCGGACAGTCCGGTGAATTATAGCCGTACGTCGCCGATGAATTCCCGAGAGCGACGAGTTTGCCTGTGAACGGCCCACCGGACAGTCCGGTGCACCACCGGACAGTCCGGTGAATTATAGCCGTACACCGCCGTCGAAGTCCCGAGAGCAGCCTGTTCGCCAGAGCCAGCCTGACGCACCGGACATTGTCCGGTGCACCACCGGACAGTCCGGTGCTCCAGACTGAGCAGAGTCTTGGCTGCTCGAGCCAAGGCATTTTCAATTGGATTTTTCCTGTTTCCAGCACTTAGACACAATACATTAGTCTCTAAAACAATGTACTAAGTCTGAGAAACATACCTTTATCCTTGATTTGTACTTTGTCCACCATTTTACACTTAGGCACTTGTGTTGGACACTAAATCACCAAAATACTTAGAAATGGCCCAAGGGCACATTTCCCTTTCACTTGTGTGTGTTGCTCTCCCCTCCCTTACTTCCGTGCTTCTTTGTGATCATCAATTGTAAGGGCGAGTGGCTCCAAGTTGTGAAGATTCCTCGCGAACGGGAGATAGTAAAAGAAAGGAAAACACCGTGGTATTCAAGTTGATCATTGGATCACTTGAAAGGGGTTGAGTGCAACCCTCGTCCATTGGGACGCCACAACGTGGAGTAGGCAAGTGTTATACTTAGCCGAACCACGGGATAAATCATCGTGTCTCTTGTGCTTGTTTTCTTCATGACCATTGTGTTTCACAAGAGCTTGGCCCTTAGCCACTTGATTCTATTGAGCTAACACTTAACCAAGTTTTGTGGCTACAAGTATTTGATTTTTACTGGATCACCTATTCACCCCCCCTCTAGGTGCTCTCGATTGGTATCAAAGCCTTTCTCTTCACGCAAGGGACTAATCGTCCGAAGAGATGGATCCTAAGGGAAAGGGGATGGTGGTCAACGACAAGACAAAGGAGTCCATTGTCAACGAGCCAAGAGATGATAAGCCCTCGGACTCTGGCTCGAGTCATAATAAAAGAGACGGGAAGAAGAAGAGGCGCATTAAGAAGATCGTCTACTACGACAGCGACGAGTCTTCTTCTTCCCCAAGAGACGACGAATACGACGAGAAAAAGAAACCAGTTAATTCAAATTTTTCTTTTGATTATTCTCGTATTTCGTTTAATTCCAATGCTCATTTACTTTCAATTCCACTTGGGAAACCTCCGCACTTTGATAGAGAAGACTACTCATTTTGGAGTCACAAAATGCGTAGTCACCTATTCTCTATCCATCCAAGTATTTGGGAGATTGTTGAAAACGGAATGCTTTTTGATAGTACTGACAACCCTGTTTTCATTAATGAGCAAATCCATAAAAATGCACAAGCTACCACTGTTTTGCTAGCATCCTTGTGTAGGGACGAGTACAATAAGGTGAGCGGCTTGGACAACGCCAAGCAAATCTAGGACACCCTCAAGATTTCTCATGAGGGGAACGACGCCACCATGATCACCAAGATGGAGTTGGTGGAAGGCGCACTGGGGAGGTTCGCAATGATCAGGGGAGAGGAGCCAACGCAAACGTACAACATGCTCAAGACCCTGGTCAACAAGATCAGGAGCTATGGAAGCACGAGATGGACGGACCACGACATCGTCTGACTTATGCTTAGGTCCTTCATTGTTCTTGATCCTCATCTTGTGAACTCAATCCGTGAGAATCCTAGGTACACAAAGATGACGCCCGAGGAAATACTTGGAAAGTTTGTGATAGTCGCCTAGAGGGGGGGTGAATAGGGCGAAACTGAAATTTACAAAAATAATCACAACTACAAGCCGGGTTAGCGTTAGTAATAAAGAAACGAGTCCGCGAGAGAGGGCGCAAAACAAATCGCAAGCAAATAAGAGTGTGACACGAGGATTTGTTTTACCGAGGTTCGGTTCTCGCAAACCTACTCCCCGTTGAGGAGGCCACAAAGGCCGGGTCTCTTTCAACCCTTCCCTCTCTCAAACGATCCCACGGATCGAGTGAGCTTTCTCTTCTTCTCAATCAAACGGGAACAAAGCTTCCCCGCAAGGGCCACCACACAATTGGTGCCTCTTGCCTTGGTTACAATTGAGATTGATCACAAGAACAAGTGAGAAAGAAAAGAATGCGATCCAAGCGCAAGAGCTCGAAAGAACACAAGCAAATCACTCTCTCTAGTCACTATGGAGTTGTGTGGAATTTGGAGAGGACTTGATCTATTTGGTGTGTCTAGAATTGAATGCTAGAGCTCTTGTAGTAGTTGAGAAGTGGAAAACTTGGATGGCAATGAATGTGGGGTGGTTGGGGTATTTATAGCCCCAACCACCAAAAGTGACCGTTGCTGGAACCTGTCTGTTCGATGGCGCACCGGACAGTCCGGTGCACACCGGACAGTCCGGTGCCCCTGCCACGTCACCATTGCCGTTGGATTCTGACTGTTGGAGCTTCTGACTTCTGGGCCCGCCTGGGTGTCCGGTGCACACCGGACATGTACTGTTTGATGTCCGGTGCACCGGTATGGGCGATCCTGACGTCTGCGCGCGCTGCGCGCGCATTAAATGCACCGCAGGGAGCCGTTGGCGCCGCAGGGAGCCGTTGCTCCGCTGGCACACCGGACAGTCCGGTGCACACCGGACAGTCCGGTGAATTTTAGCGGAGCGGCTCCCCTGCGAACCCGAGGCTGGCGAGTTCCTGGAGACCGCGCTTCCTTGGAGCACCGGACATGTCCGGTGCACACCGGACAGTCCGGTGAATTATAGCGCGCCGGCTTCCGAGAATTCCCGAGGGCGAAGAGTTTGAGTCGAAGTCCTCTGGCCGCACCGGACATGTCCGGTGCACACCGGACAGTCCGGTGCCTTCAGCCAGAGGTGCCCTTGGTTGCCTCATTGCTCCTTTGTTGAATCCAACACTTGATCTTTTTATTGGCTAAGTGTGAACCTTTTGCACCTGAATAACTTAAGTACTAGAGCAAACTAGTTAGTCCAATATTTGTGTTGGGCAATTCAACCACCAAAATTATTTAGGAACTAGGTGTAAGCCTAATTCCCTTTCAATCTCCCCCTTTTTGGTGATTGATGCCAACACAAACCAAAGCAAATATAGAAGTGCATAATTGAACTAGTTTACATAATGTAAGTGCAAAGGTTGCTTGGAATTGAGCCAATATAAACTTATATGATGCGCATGGATTGTTTTCTTTGTTTTTGACATATTGGACCATATTTGCACCAGGAGTTTTGTTTTTGCAAATTCTTTTGTAAATTCTTTTCAAAGTACTTTTGCAAGATAGTCAAAGGTAAATGAATAAGTTTTTGCAAAGCATTTTCAAGATATGGAATTTTCTCCCCCTATTTCCAATGCTTTTCCTTTGACTAAGCAAAACTCCCCCTCAAATAAGGTCTCCTCTTAGTGTTCAAGAGGGTTTTTAAGACATCAATTTTGAAAATACTAGTTGCTCCCCCTTTAGAACACAAAGAGATACCAATTTTGAAATTTACCAATTTAAAATCATCAAATTTATAAAATTAGGTGGTGGTGCGGTCCTTTTGCTTTGGGCTCATATTTTCTCCCCCTTTGGCATGAATCGCCAAAAACGGAATCATTAGAGCCCAATGAAGTACATTCTCCCCCTTTGGTCATGAAATAGGTGAGTGAAGGTTATACCAAAGTTGGAGAGTGATGCGGAGCGACGGCGAAAGATGAGTAGTGGAGTGAAGTGGAAGCCTTGTCTTCGCCGAAGACTCCAATTCCCTTTCAATACACCTATGACTTGGTTGAAATACACTTGAAAACACATTAGTCATAGCATATATAAAAGAGACATGATCAAAGGTATATTCATGTGCTATGTGTGCAAGTTTAGCAAAAGAAATTTCTAGAATCAAGAATATTAAGCTCATGCCTAAGTCGGGTAAAAGATTGTTCATCAAGAGGCTTGGTAAAGATATCGGCTAATTGATCTTTAGTATTAATGTAAGAAATCTCGATATCCCCCTTTTGTTGGTGATCCCGAAGAAAATGATACCGAATGGCTATGTGCTTAGTGCGGCTATGCTCGATGGGATTGTCGGCCATTTTGATTGCACTTTCATTGTCACATAGCAAGGGGACTTTGGTTAATTTGTAACCGTAGTCCCGCAGGGTTTGCCTCATCCAAAGTAATTGCGCGCAACAATGGCCTGCGGCAATATACTCGGCTTCGGCGGTGGAAAGAGCGACGGAATTTTGCTTCTTTGAAGCCCAAGATACCAAGGATCTTCCCAAGAACTGGCAAGTCCCCGATGTGCTCTTTCTATTAATCCTACACCCCGCCCAATCGGCATCCGAATAACCAATCAAATCAAAAGTGGATCCCCGAGGGTACCAAAGCCCAAACTTAGGAGTATAAGCCAAATATCTCAAGATTCGTTTCACGGCCGTAAGGTGTGATTCCTTAGGGTCGGCTTGGAATCTTGCACACATGCAAACGGAAAGCATAATGTCCGGTCGAGATGCACATAAATAAAGTAATGATCCAATCATCGACCGGTATACCTTTTGATCCACGGACTTACCTCCCGTGTCGAGGTCGAGATGCCCATTTGTTCCCATGGGTGTCTTGATGGGCTTGGCATCCTTCATTCCAAACTTGCTTAGGATATCTTGAGTATACTTCGTTTGGCTAATGAAGGTGCCCTCTTGGAGTTGCTTGACTTGAAATCCTAGAAAATACTTCAACTCCCCCATCATCGACATCTCGAATTTTTGTGTCATGATCCTACTAAATTCTTCACATGTAGATTTGTTAGTAGACCCAAATATGATATCATCAACATAAATTTGGCATACAAACAAATCATTGTCAAGAGTTTTAGTGAACAAAGTAGGATCGGCTTTGCCGACTTTGAAGCCATTTGCAATAAGGAAATCTCTAAGGCATTCATACCATGCTCTTGGGGCTTGCTTGAGCCCATAAAGCGCCTTAGAGAGCCTATAAACATGGTTAGGATACTCACTGTCTTCAAAGCCGGGAGGTTGCTCAACATAGACCTCCTCCTTGATTGGTCCATTGAGGAAGGCACTCTTCACGTCCATTTGATAAAGCTTGAAGCCATGGTAAGTAGCATAGGCCAATAATATACGAATTGACTCAAGCCTAGCTACGGGTGCATAGGTTTCACCAAAATCCAAACCTTCGACTTGTGAATACCCCTTGGCCACGAGTCGAGCTTTGTTCCTAGACACCACACCATGCTCGTCTTGCTTGTTGCGGAAGACCCACTTGGTTCCTACAACATTTTGGTTAGGACGTGGAACTAAGTGCCATACCTCGTTCCTCGTGAAATTGTTGAGCTCCTCTTGCATCGCCATCACCCAATCCGAATCTTGTAGTGCTTCCTCTACCCTGGTTGGCTCAATAGAGGAAACAAACGAGTAATGTTCACAAAAATGAGCAACACGAGATCGAGTAGTTACCCCCTTATGAATATCGCCAAGGATAGTGTCGACGGGGTGATCTCGTTGAATTGCTTGGTGGACTCTTGGGTGTGGCGGCCTTGGTTGTTCATCCTCCTTGTCTTCATCATTTGAATCTCCCCCTTGATCGTTGCCGTCATTTTGAGGTGGCTCATCTTCTTGATCTTCTTGTTCAACATCTTGAGCCTCATCCTCAACTTGAGTTGGTGGGGATGTTTGCATGGAGGAGGATGGTTGATCTTGTACATTTGGAGGCTCTTCGGATTCTTTAGGACACACATCCCCGATGGACATGTTCCTTAGCGCTATGCATGGAGCCTGTTCTTCACCTACATCATCAAGATCAACTTGCTCTACTTGAGAGCCGTTAGTCTCATCAAACACAACGTCACAAGAAACTTCAACAAGTCCTGAGGACTTGTTAAAGACTCTATATGCCCTTGTGTTTGAGTCATATCCTAGTAAAAAGCCTTCTACAGTTTTAGGAGCAAATTTAGATTTTCTACCTCTTTTGACAAGAATAAAACATTTGCTACCAAAAACTCTAAAATATGAAATATTGGGCTTTTTACCGGTTAGGAGTTCATAAGATGTCTTCTTGAGGATTCGGTGAAGATATAACCGGTTGATGGCGTAGCAGGCGGTGTTGACCGCCTCGGCCCAAAACCGATCCGGTGTCTTGTACTCATCAAGCATGGTTCTTGCCATGTCCAATAGAGTTCGATTCTTCCTCTCCACTACACCATTTTGTTGTGGAGTGTAGGGAGAAGAGAACTCATGCTTGATGCCCTCCTCCTCAAGAAAGCCTTCTATTTGAGAGTTCTTGAACTCCGTCCCATTGTCGCTTCTAATTTTCTTGATCCTTAAGCCGAACTCATTTTGAGCCCGTCTTATGAATCCCTTTAAGATCTCTTGGGTTTGTGATTTTTCCTGCAAAAAGAATACCCAAGTGAAGCGAGAATAGTCATCCACAATTACAAGGCAATACTTACTACCGCCGATGCTTATGTAAGCGATCGGGCCGAACAAATCCATGTGAAGGAGCTCCAGTGGCCTGTCGGTAGTCATGATGTTTTTGTGTGGATGATGAACACCAACTTGCTTCCCGGCTTAACATGCACTACAAATCCTGTCTTTCTCAAAATGAACATCGGTTAGTCCCAAAATGTGTTCTCCCTTTAGAAGCTTGTGAAGATTCTTCATTCCAACATGGGCTAGTCGGCGGTGCCAGAGCCAACCCAAGTTAGTCTTAGCAATCAAGCAAGTGTTGAGTTCAGCTCTATTAAAATCTACTAAGTATAGCTGACCCTCTAACACTCCCTTAAATGCTACTGAATCATCACTTCTTCTAAAGACAGTAACACCTATATCAGTGAAAAGACAGTTGTAGCCCATTTGACATAATTGGGATACGGAAAGCAAATTGTAATCTAAGGAGTCTACAAGAAAAACATTAGAAATGGAATGGTCAGGGGATATAGCAATTTTACCCAAACCTTTGACCAAACCTTGATTTCCATCCCCGAATGTGATAGCTCGTTGGGGATCTTGGTTTTTCTCATATGAGGAGAACATCCTTTTCTCCCCTGTCATGTGGTTTGTGCACCCGCTGTCGAGTATCCAACTTGAGCCCCCGGATGCATAAACCTACAAAACAAGTTTAGTTCTTTGTTTTAGGTACCCAAACGGTTTTGGGTCCTTTGGCATTAGATATAAGAACTTTGGGTACCCAAACACAAGTCTTGGAGCCCTTGTGTTTGCCCCCAACAATTTTGGCAACTACCTTGCCAGATTTGCTAGTCAAAACATAAGATGCATCAAAAGTTTTAAATGAAATGGCATGATCATTTGATGCATTTGGAATTTTCTTTCTAGGCAACTTGGCATGGGTTGGTTGCCTAGATCTAGATGTCTCACCCTTATACATAAAAGCATGATTAGGGCCAGAGTGAGACTTCCTAGAATGAATTTTCCTAATCTTGCTCTCAGGATAGCCGGCAGGGTACAAAATGTAACCCTCGTTATCCTGAGGCATGGGAGCCTTGCCCTTAACAAAGTTAGATAAGTTCTTTGGAGGGGCATTAATTTTGACATTGTCTCCCCTTTGGAAGCCAATGCCGTCCTTAATGCCTGGGCGTCTCCCATTATAGAGCATGCTTCTAGCCAATTTAAATTTTTCATTTTCTAAGTCATGCTCTCTAATTTTAGCATTAAGTTGTGCTATGTGATCATTTTGTTTTTTAATTAAGGCTAGGTGATCATGGATAGCATCAACATTAATATCTCTACATCTAGTGCAAATGGACACATGCTCAATAGTAGATGTAGAGGGTTTGCAAGACTTTAATTCAATGACCTTAGCATGCAACAAATCATTTTTAGTTCTAAGGTCGGAAATAGTAGTATTGCAAACATCAAAATCCTTAGCCTTAGCAATTAATTTCTCATTCTCATTTCTAAGGCTAGCAAGAGAAATGTTCAATTTTTCAATCCTAGCAAGCAAATCATTATTATCATTTCTAGGAATTGAAACATTGCAAATATGAGAATCAACCTTAGCTAGCAAATTGGCATTTTCATTTCTAAGGTTGTCTAAAGTCTCATGGCAAATACTTAGCTCACTAGACAATTTTTCACATTTTTCTCTTTCTAGAGCATAAGCATTTTTAACCTTAACATGTTTCTTGTTTTCCTTGATTAGGAAGTCCTCTTGGGAGTCCAAGAGATCATCCTTTTCATGGATGGCACTAATTAGCTCATTTAATTTTTCCTTTTGTTCCATGTTAAGGTTGGCAAAAAGAATGCGCAAGTTATCCTCTTCATTTTTATCATCATCCTCATCACTAGATGTTTCATATTTAGTGGAGGACTTTGATTTTACCTTCTTTTTGCCGTCCTTGGCCATGAGGCACTTGTGGCCGACGTTGGGGAAGAGGAGGCCCTTGGTGACGGCGATGTTGGCGGCGTCCTCGTCGTCGGAGGAGTCGCTTGAGCTTTCGTCGGAGTCCCACTCCCGACAAACATGGGCATCGCCGCCCTTCTTCTTGTAGTATCTCTTCTTCTCCTTCCTCTTGCCCTTCTTGTCGTCGCCCCTGTCACTATCACTGGACATAGGACATTTTGCAATGAAATGACCGGGCTTACCACATTTGTAGCAAACCTTCTTGGAACGGGATTTGTAATCTTTCCCCTTCCGTTGCTTGAGAATTTGCCGGAAGCTTTTGATGATTAGGGCCATCTCCTCGTTGTCGAGCTTGGAGGCGTCAATTGGTTGTCTACTTGGTGTAGACTCCTCCTTCTTCTCCTCCGTTGCCTTGAAGGCCACGGGTTGCGCCTCGGATGTGGAAGGCTCGTCAAGCTCGTTGATCTTTTTGGAGCCCTTAATCATGCATTCAAAACTCACAAAATTCCCGATGACTTCTTCGGGGGTCATTTGAGTATATCTAGGATTGCCACGAATTAATTGAACTTGTGTGGGGTTAAGGAAAATAAGAGCTCTTAGAATAACCTTAACCACTTCGTGGTCATCCCATTTTGCGCTTCCGAGGTTGCGCACTTGGTTCACCAAGGTCTTGAGCCGGTTGTACATGTCTTGAGGCTCCTCCCCTTGGCGAAGGCGGAAGCGACCGAGCTCCCCCTCGATCGTTTCCCGCTTGGTGATCTTGGTGAGTTCATCACCCTCGTGCGCCGTCTTGAGTAGGTCCCAAATCTCCTTGGCGTTTTTCAACCCTTGTACTTTGTTGTATTCCTCCTTGCTTAGAGAGGCAAGGAGGATGGTTGTGGCTTGAGAGTTGAAGTGCTCGATTTGGGCCACTTCATCTGTGTCATAGTCCTCATCCCCTACGGATGGTACCTGTACACCATACTCAACAACATCCCATAATCTTTTGTGGAGAGAGGTTAGATGACAATGCATTAAATTACTCCACATAGCATAATCTTCACCATTAAAAGTTGGTGGTTTGCCTAATGGGACGGACAGTAAAGGTGTATGTTTTGGAATGCGAGGGTAGCGTAGGGGAATCTTACTATACTTCTTACGCTCATGGCGTTTAGAAGTGACGGATGCCGCGTCGGAGCCGGAGGTGGAGGTCGATGAAGTGTCGGTCTCGTAGTAGACCACCTTCCTCATCCTTTTGTGCTTGTCCCCACTCCGATGCGGCTTGTGAGAAGAAGATTTTTCCTTCTTCTCCTTGTGGTGAGAAGAGGAAGATCTTTTCTCCTTCCGCTTGGAGGAGCTCTTCTTCTTCTCCCTTCTCTTGGTGCGGGACTCTTTCGATGAAGATGAGGTGCTCCCTTGGCTTGTAGTGGGCTTGTCGCCGCCGGTCTCCATCTCCCTCTTGGTGTGATCTCCCGACATCACTTCGAGCGGTTAGGCTCTAATGAAGCACCGGGCTCTGATACCAATTGATAGTCGCCTAGAGGGGGGGTGAATAGGGCGAAACTGAAATTTACAAAAATAATCACAACTACAAGCCGGGTTAGCGTTAGTAATAAAGAAACGAGTCCGCGAGAGAGGGCGCAAAACAAATCGCAAGCAAATAAGAGTGTGACACGAGGATTTGTTTTACCGAGGTTCGGTTCTCGCAAACCTACTCCCCGTTGAGGAGGCCACAAAGGCCGGGTCTCTTTCAACCCTTCCCTCTCTCAAACGATCCCACGGATCGAGTGAGCTTTCTCTTCTTCTCAATCAAACGGGAACAAAGCTTCCCCGCAAGGGCCACCACACAATTGGTGCCTCTTGCCTTGGTTACAATTGAGATTGATCACAAGAACAAGTGAGAAAGAAAAGAATGCGATCCAAGCGCAAGAGCTCGAAAGAACACAAGCAAATCACTCTCTCTAGTAACTATGGAGTTGTGTGGAATTTGGAGAGGACTTGATCTATTTGGTGTGTCTAGAATTGAATGCTAGAGCTCTTGTAGTAGTTGAGAAGTGGAAAACTTGGATGGCAATGAATGTGGGGTGGTTGGGGTATTTATAGCCCCAACCACCAAAAGTGACCGTTGCTGGAACCTGTCTGTTCGATGGCGCACCGGACAGTCCGGTGCACACCGGACAGTCCGGTGCCCCTGCCACGTCACCATTGCCGTTGGATTCTGACCGTTGGAGCTTCTGACTTCTGGGCCCGCCTGGGTGTCCGGTGCACACCGGACATGTACTGTTTGATGTCCGGTGCACCGGTATGGGCGATCCTGACGTCTGCGCGCGCTGCGCGCGCATTAAATGCACCGCAGGGAGCCGTTGGCGCCGCAGGGAGCCGTTGCTCCGCTGGCACACCGGACAGTCCGGTGCACACCGGACAGTCCGGTGAATTTTAGCGGAGCGGCTCCCCTGCGAACCCGAGGCTGGCGAGTTCCTGGAGACCGCGCTTCCTTGGAGCACCGGACATGTCCGGTGCACACCGGACAGTCCGGTGAATTATAGCGCGCCGGCTTCCGAGAATTCCCGAGGGCGAAGAGTTTGAGTCGAAGTCCTCTGGCCGCACCGGACATGTCCGGTGCACACCGGACAGTCCGGTGCCTTCAGCCAGAGGTGCCCTTGGTTGCCTCATTGCTCCTTTGTTGAATCCAACACTTGATCTTTTTATTGGCTAAGTGTGAACCTTTTGCACCTGAATAACTTAAGTACTAGAGCAAACTAGTTAGTCCAATATTTGTGTTGGGCAATTCAACCACCAAAATTATTTAGGAACTAGGTGTAAGCCTAATTCCCTTTCAGTTTGTAAGCGGGCGTATGATGATCAAGGAAGCAAGATACGGTTATGAGGCATTGAATGGCCCAATGCCCATCTATGAGCCTCAAACCGTTGCTCTCAAAGCAACAAGCAGCAGGGAGGCGCTACCTAGCAAGGTGGCACAAGTTGAAGCGGCCGGGCTAAATGAGGATGAAATGGCCCTCATTATCAAGCGCTTCAAGACGGCGCTAAAAGGACGCAAGGAGCATCCCAACAAGAGCAAGACAAAGGGAAAGCGCTCCTGCTTCAAGTGTGGTAAGATTGGTCACTTTATTGCTAACTGTCCCGATAATGATAGTGACCAGGAACAAGAAAAGAGCGGGAAGAGGGAGAAAAAGAAGTCCTACAAGAAGGCGAAGGGCGATGCACACCTTGGCAAAGAGTGGGATTCGGATTGCTCTTCGTCCGACTCCGACGACGAAGGACTCACCGCCTCGGCCTTCAACAAGTCGTCTCTCTTTCCCAACGAGCGCCATACTTGCCTAATGGCAAAGGAGAAAAAGGTAAGCGTTCGAGAAACTCCTAAATATACTACTTCTAGCGATGAAGATTCTAGTGATGATGAAGTAGACTATTCTAGCTTATTTAAAGGTTTAGATAGAGCCAAGGTAGAAAAATCAATGAATTGATTGATGCTTTAAATGAAAAGAATAGACTCTTAAAAAAGCAAGAGGATATATTATATGAAGAACATGATAAGTTTATTAGTGTACAAAAATCTCTTGCTTTAGAAACTAAAAGGAATGAGATTTTATCTTCTAAAATTTTTGCTTGCCATGAGTCTATTTCTAGTTTGAAGAGTGTTAATGATGAGTTAAATGCTAAGTTAGAAGTAGCTAATAAGTCTAGTTCATGTGTGGAACATGTCGTAATTTGTAATAGATGCAAGGATTTTGATGTTAATGCTTGTAATGAACATCTGGCATCCATTACTAAATTAAATATTGAAGTTGCAAGTCTTAATGCTCAACTTAAGACTTGCAAGGTGGATTTTGATAAACTAAAATTTGCAAGGGATGCCTACACTGTTGGTAGACACCCCTCTATTAAGGATGGGCTTGGCTTTCAAAAGGAGGCCAAGAACTTAACAAGTTAAAGGGCTCCCATTTCTGCCAAGGAGAAAGGGAAGGCCGCTATGGCTAATAGTGCTCAAAGGAATCATGCTTTCATCTATAGTGATAGAAAATTTTCTAGAAATGCTCAAGGAGTTATTGTAACACCCCTGGTGTTACTGTCACTAAAACTTGAGCATAACATCATAAGCATCAGCATTTCATAAGATTGACACACCTAGAATGCATTCACTAGGTAAAAGTTTCAAACAAGTTGTATTGATATGGCATTTTTCAAATAAAACCCTAGAGTTGGGTACTTAACCCTAAATGGGGTACAGAAGGATAAAACAAAATCCAAATAGAGAAAACCCTAAAGCTAAAGTGAAATAGTCATAAAATGTTACTAAGAATGGACCTACATTACATTCAACCCCTTGAAATACCAAAGACCCTAATAAGGATCCTAGAAAAACCTAAACCTAAACCTGTCGGCGTTTCGACTCCGGGGGGTCCCTGGACCGACGAGTAAATTGTCGCTGCGTGTCCCAGCCCAGATGGGTTGGCGCGAGACGGAACACAAGGGGAAAAACAATAAGGGGAACCGCGGCTCGTGTTGTCCTGCGCCCAGGGCGGATGCGCTTGCAGTAGGGGGTTACAAGCATTCGCGAGGGAGAGAGAGAGAGCCTACTCGTCAGCTCGTCCTCCCGTGCGGCCACCTTTTTTCGTACGAGGGCCCTGGACCTTCCTTTTATAGACGTAAGGAGAGGGCCCAGGTGTACAATGGGGGGTGTAGCAGTGTGCTAACGTGTCTAGCAGAGAGGATCCAGAGTCCTATGTACATGCCGACGTGGCTGTCGGAGAGGTGTTGGTGCCCTGTTCATGTGATGTCGTGGCCATCGGAGGAGCGCTTAAACCCTGTAGAAGCACAGCTGTCGGGGCTGTCGGGACCTTGCTGACGTCTCCTTGCTTCCGTAGGGGGCTGAGAACCGCCATCGTCATGGAGCACGCGGGGTGTCATCATTACTTGTTTTACCAGGGCGAGCCAGATGGGACGTCGGTCTTGTTCCCCGTAGCCTGAGCTAGCTAGGGGTAGGGTAATGATGTACCCCCCTGCGACGTGGTCGGCCCGAGCCCAAGGTCTGGTGAGGCAGAGGCTCCTCCGAGGTCAAGGCTGAGTCCGAGCCCTGGGGTCGGATGAGGCGGAGACCGTCGTCCGAGGTCGAGGTTGAGTCTGAGCCCTGGGGTCGGGCGAGGCGGAGACCGTCATCTGAGGTCGAGGTTGAGTCCGAGCCCTGGGGTCAGGCGAGGCGGAGACCGTCGTCTGAGGTCGAGGTTGAGTCCGAGCCCTGGGGTCGGGCGAGGCGGAGACCGTCGTCCGAGGTCGAGGTTGAGTCCGAGCCCTAGGGTCGGGCGAGGCGGAGACCGTCGTCTGGGGTCGAGGTTGAGTCTGAGCCCTAGGGTCGGTCGAGGCGGAGCTTCCTATGGCGCTCGAGGCTGGACATGGCTGCTGTCAGCCTCACCCTGGTGGGTGGCACAGCAGTCGAAGTAGTGCAGGCGGCGCTGTTTTCCTGTCAGGCCAGTTAGTGGAGGGGCGAAGTGACTGCGGTCACTTCGGCCTTGTCGACTGAGGAGCGCGCGTCAGGGTAAGGTGTCAGGCGATCCTTGCATTGAATGCTCCTGTGATGCGGTCGGTTGGCGTGGCGATCTGGCTAAGGTTGCTTCACTGCGAAGCCTGCCCGAACTGGGCCTCGGGCGAGTCGAAGGTGCGCCCGTTACTTGAGGATGCCCTCGGGCGAGGCATGAATCTGCCTTGGTCTACTGTTCTTGCCCGAGGCTGGGCTCGGGCGAGGCGAGATCGTGTCCATTGAGTGGACGGAGCCTTGACCTGAATTGCGCCCATCAGGCCTTTGCAGCTTTGTGCTGATGGTGGTTACCAGCCGAGTTTAGGAGTCTTGGGGTACCCCTAATTATGGTCCCCGACAGTAGCCCCCGAGCCTCAAAGGGAGTGTTGGTACTCGCTTGGAGGCTTTGTCGCAAATTTTTGCAAGGGGACCGGCCTTTCTCGGTCACACTTCGTTCCGATGGGTGCGCGCGAGCGCACCCGCCGGGTGTAGCCCCCAAGGCCTCGGAGGAGTGGTTTGACTCCTTCGAGGTCTTAGTGCCTTTCGTGATGCCTCGGCCGGTCTGGTTGCTCCCTCATGCGATCTGATCATAGTCCGGGTGCATGGTCAGGTTCCGAGTTCTCGGGCTGGTATGTTGACACTGTCAACGGTTTGGCTGGAGCCAGGTTCGCGAGAGCAGCCCCCGAGCCTCTGCACAGGGCGAGAGGACGGTCAGAGACTGACTTGGCTTTTTTCATACACCCCTTCGTCGCCTTTCCGCAAGGAGGAGGGGGGGGGAAAGCGCCATGTTGCCCTCGGAGGGCGTCGAACATGGTGTCTCCAGTGAGTTGCTAACGGGTGATCCGAGTGGACGCCCGTGCCCCGTTCGATAAGGGTCGGCTAGTGGCCCAGAGGCGCGCTCCAAAAGTACCTGCAGGTGATTTGCCAGACCCGGTCCCGTTTGATAGGGTCCGAGGACTTGATGCCTCCCTCTGATGGGATTCCGTTACAGAATCACTCCTACTGGTCTCGGAAATGTCCTAGGGTACCTCGAGAGCGTAGCCCGAGCCTTGGTTATGTATCGAACGTACCCAGAGTCATCCCTCACTCTGCATGTTCTAGGGCGACTGTCGAACCCTTCGGGGGGCCAGCCTACAAACCCCTGATCAGTAGTGGGCGCGGAGCCCGAGTGGCCTGAGGCAGCTGTCGAACCCTTTCGAGGGGCCAGCCTTCGAACCTCTGACCAGTAGTGAGCGTGGAGCCCGAGTGCTCTGAGGCGGCTGTCGAAACCTTCCGAGGGGCCATCCTTCGAACCTCTGATCAGTAGGAGGGCTCGAAGCCGCTTCCTTCGCGGAGAAGGATCCCTTTCGGAGTATCCCCTTTCCCGGTCCCTGTAGCAAGAGAGAGAAAGGGGAAGAGAAAAAGGATACGAAATTGAACGACGTGGCGCACCTTTTTTTGTCGCGGTCGTTATGGCGGAGGTGAAGCGTCGCCCGCTTCGCCTGCCAAAGGTGTCGCCTACCCTGCCGCGGAGTTAATGCGAGTGGTTCGCGGGGCAGCCGTTGTGCATGCGCGAGCCGTTCGAGGAACGGAACACGGGCGTGTCGTCTTCACGCCGTGGGAGAGGGCTCTCCTGCTGCTCCAGGAGGGGACGCGAGCCTATAGACGATTTGACCGCCGCTTTCGCTCGCCTGCTGCCGCCATTACTGTCGGCCCACTTCTGGCCATATCGACCATCGTGCCTTCTCCCGCGGCTGACTGACCCGTGACCGGCGTGTCTGGCTGGCACTGCTGGTCCACGCGCAGGGTTGCCTCGAATTGCGGCACCGGTTCTGCAGTCGAGAAGGCGCGGCGCTGGCGCAAGTGGCGCTGCAGTTTTTCGCACGTGGTAACCGGCGCGCTGGTTACATGACGTGTGGGCCTAGGACTCCATGCTGGACGTGTTGAAGTTGAAAGGGTGCACCCCCATGGCGCGGTTGCATGCTGCCTGCATGGCGGTTCGCCCTTTCACCCGCTGGTTTAGGCGAAGACGGAGGAATGCTTGTAACCGCTGGGCGGTTACACGCTCTGCGCGTGGCGGTTTGGCTTCTTCTGTCCTGGGCCAGCTTGCATGTCGTGTGGGACCCAGCCCCCGTGTTGTAGGGGGAGGACCTTTGAGCGCGTTGGTGAAGACTTAGCCCGCGATGCCTGAGGACGCGGGTGGGGTGAGTTGCCTTTAAAAAGGGAAAGGCTCCCTTGGTGGCAGTCACGCCTCCGCATTCTCTTCATGCATTGCGCCCTTCCACCTTCCGAGCCCCCGGATGGGGTGCGCCCGCGTTGCCTTTGTCTTGCTGTCGTTGGGGGAGCGTGATCTCATGGAGATCGGTACCTTTCAGCCATTGTTCGACTTCAAGGATTTTCGTCGTGCAGCCCGGCTGCATTCCCCCACCAATGGGCAGTTTGGTGGGGAGAAGCGAGCCGGGCTGCGGCCTCCGCCCCGCCCTCAGCTTCAAGGATTTTCGTCACCCGGGCTGAGGCGGAGGAGCGAGGCGAGCCGGGGCCTGCCTTCGCGTGGGCTGGCGTCCCGCTTCTTCCTTCCGCATCTGGGGGTGGAAACCATCCTCCAGCTCTGCGGAGGAGGCGTCCTCAGCCATGCCGGGGAAGGCGAACTGCTGCTGCCCAGCCAGGGTGCAGCATTCCGTCCTCTGTCCGGGCGACGGCGGCCAGCCGCACCAGGGGGTCTCACAACACGTCGTACGCCGCGAGGGCGGTACTCGTGTTTTGGGACGGTCCCATTCTTGTTTTCGTGGCGAGGATGGGAGTGAGGACCTGCTGGTGCGCTTTGGGGCAGCCGACGCTCGCTGGTGCGGTGTTGGCGGACAAGTGGACGCCGCCGTCGGTGCTGTGGTGACGGCAGCTGGAGAAGTCCTCGTCGCCGACGAGATCGTCGGCGCCATCTGCGCTCTGGGCCTCCGGCTCTTTGGCTTTGATAGCTTGTCCTTGCCCCTCGAGTGGGGACGTGGGCGAGGGCCTTGTCGCAGCAGCGTCTGCCTTGAGGTCATCGCTGCTGCTGTTTGGCCGCCCGGAGCGAAGGTCGTTGTCGCTGCTGCAGGAGTGGGCGACGACGAGCCGCTTGGAGTTCGTCGTCCCGCGGGCCTCCTGGTATGGAGGTTGTTCATACCCACGGGAACGGAACCGGAGTCCCGTTTGTAATGGCATCTTGAGTGCCGATGTATGCTCATTGCGGCTGTCGGGGCCTGAACATCTGTTTATTTGGGCGTAAAGCCGTGTTTCTTCCCCATTTGAGCACCAGGTCTCGCCTGTCAGCTAGCTGAACTGCTTAACCAAGTGTGAGTTGCCCTGCGTGGAAGGTGACGAGTGAGGTATCCGTATCCCGGAGGCGTAGGAGTCCCTCGGCTCGGTCGGCCTTGCCACTCAAGGCTTCTCTTGCCCAGTTAAAGAAACCCTCGGCCGCTCTATGATGAGCCGGAGCCGGAGGCAGTGGTGTCAGCATGGACAGAGGCGGAGTTGGCTCGAAAAGGGGGCTTCATCGACCCAGGCCGAGGAGGTGTAGCAGCGATGGCTGGAGCCTAGCCGGGTCGTCTACTAGCGGGACCAACCCCGGAGTCGGGCTGCCGAGGCCATGAGCCGGGCTGGTGTCCTCGAGGGACAGCTGGCTGAGGCCACGGAGCGGCCGGACAAGCCGTCTGCTTGGGCCGAGTTCCTGGAGGAGACCCTGGCGGCGATGGCCCAGGCGTGGTGCAGACATCTTCCTTCGAGGTGGAGATCCTTCGCCCGTGTTGTCGTCCGAGGCCGAGTCAGATTCCACCGAAGGTGGAGACGATGCCGAGGGTGCTGCTGCTCCCCCTATTGATGTCTGAACCTATGGGAACAGTTTGTCTGTAGTGTGCGTATGTTTTTTGTGGCCGCCGAGGCCCAAACATGTCATTGTCGTGTTAAAGCTGCGTTTCTTTTCCTCTTGTTTCGAGTATCAGGACTTGCTTGTCGGT
The DNA here is from genome assembly GCA_029449295.1 of Zea luxurians. NCBI lineage: Eukaryota > Viridiplantae > Streptophyta > Magnoliopsida > Poales > Poaceae > Zea > Zea luxurians. Next base: position 122,748,350 of record JAOPSE010000007.1, on the reverse strand, counting down.
AGCAGAATCTTTTATCCAAGCGAGAGTTACTTATCGCGGAAGGTGATGAGTGACGTATCCGTATCCCGGAGGCGTAGGAGTCCCTCGGCTCGGTCGACCTTCGCCGCTTACGTGTACTCTTGCTCGTCCCCGGGATTCTGTTATTGATATAGTCGAGAAGGCACGAAAAATCGTTTCGGTAGAGAAGTTTTCGAGCGTTAAGACTTGTTCGGTTAGCAGGATCGTTCATCCGAGCGTGAGTTACTTATCGCAGAAGGTGATGAGTGAGGTATCCGTATACCGGAGGCGTAGGAGTCCCTCGGCTCAGTCGGCCTTGCCGCTTACGTGTACTCCGTCGTTTCAGGATCCCACTATCGATGTAGTCAAAAATCGCGAAAGATGTTCTGGCCGAAAGACTTTTTCCAAGGAAAAATTTAACACAGAGGGGGTTCCCCCCTTCTAGCCCCCGAGGGAGGGTCGGGCTTTGCCGAGGCAAGGCTGACCCTTCCTTGATGGTTAGGCTTTACTTGTGTATGTAAACGAGGTATATGAACGACTTGAAAACATCTTAAGGGTAGAAGCGACGTAGCTGTCGGATGTTCCAAGCGTTGCTGTAGACCTCGCCTTGACTGTTGGCCAGCTTGTATATTCCGGGCTTCAAAGTCTTGGCGATGATGAATGGCCCTTCCCAGGGAGGCGTGAGCTTGTGGCGCCCTCGGGCGTCTTGTCATAGCCGAAGCACCAAGTCACCCACCTGGAGGTCTCAGGACCGAACCCCTCGGGCGTGGTAGCGTCGCAGGGACTGTAGATACCGCGTCGAGTGTAGTAAGGCCATGTCCTGAGCCTCTTCCAGCTGGTCCAGTGAGTCTTCTCGGTTGGTCTGGTTGCTTCGGGCGTCGTATGCCCTCGTCCTCGGGGAGCCGTATTCTAAGTCTGTGGGCAAGATAGCCTCGGCCCCATAGACTAGAAAAAACGGCGTGAAACCCGTGGCTCGGCTTGGCGTCGTCCTTAGACTCCAGACCACCGAGGGGAGTTCTTCATCCATCGCCTGCCGAACTTGTTGAGGTCGTTGTAGATCCTCGCCTTGAGTCCCTGTAGAATCATGTCGTTGGCACGCTCTACCTACCCATTCGTCATGGGGTGAGCTACAGCGGCCCAGTCCACCCGGATGTGGTGGTCCTTGCAGAAGTCCAGGAACTTACTGCCGGTGAACTGGGTGCCGTTGTCGGTGCCGTTGCCGGTGAACTTCCTACCCATTCGTTGCAGAAGTGATGGATGATGTTGGTGAAGAACGCCACCGCCTGTTCGGACCTGATGCTGTTTAGGGGTCGGACCTCAATCCACTTGGAGAATTTGTCGATAGCGACCAGCAGGTGCATGAAGCCCCCGAGTGCCTTCTGCAAGGGACCGACGAGGTCCAGACCCCACACAGTAAACGGCCAGGTGATGGGTATTGTTTGCAGAGCCTGAGCGGGCAGGTGGTCTGCCTTGCGTAGAATTGACACCCTTGGCAGGCGCGTACAATCCTAGTGGCGTCGGCCATTGCGGTTGGCCAGTAGAAACCTTGTCGGAAGGCGTTTCCAACAAGGGCTCGAGGCGCTGCGTGGTGACCGCAAGCCCCCGAGTGTATTTCTTGCAATAACTCCTGACCTTCGGCGATGGATATGCATCGCTGGAGGATGCCTGAGGGGCTGCGGTGGTAGAGCTCCTTTCCGTCACCCAGCAAGACGAACGACTTGGCGCGCCGCGCCAATCGCCGAGCCTCGGTTCCGTCGAGGGGTAGCTCTCCTCGGTGGAGATATTGTAGGTACGGGGTCTGTCAGTTTCGATTAGGTGGGACCCCATTCTGCTCCTCCTCGACGGGCAGTGCCTCACCCTCGGCGGCCGAGGGTGCCTCGGGCTGAGCCGAGGGTGCCTCAGGCTGAGCCGAGGGTGCCTCGGGCAGGACCGAGGCCTTCTCGGGCTCGGGCGTGTCGTCGGTCTTGACGGAGGGTTGATGTAGGTCTTGGGAGAAGACGTCCGCGGGGACCGTTGTCCGCCCCGAGGCTATTTTAGCCAGCTCGTCCGCAGTCTCGTTGTATCGTCGGGCGACGTAGTTGAGCTCGAGCCCGTAGAACTTGTCTTCCAGGCACCGAACCTCGTCGCAGTAGGCTTCCATCTTCGGGTCACGGCAGTGGGAGTTCTTCATGACTTGGTCGATGACAAGCTACGAGTCGCCACGAGCGTCGAGGTGCCGAACCCCTAGCTCGATGGCGATGCGCAACCTGTTAACCAGAGCCTCATACTCGGCCACGTTGTTGGATGCCGGGAAATGGAGGCGCAACACGTAGCGGAGGTGCTTCCCGAGGGGTGAGATGAAAAGCAGGCCCGCGCCCGCTCCTGTTTTCATCAGCGACCCGTCGAAAAACATGGTCCAAAGTTCTGGTTGGATCGGAGCTGCTGGAAGCTGGGTGTCGACCCACTCTGCCACGAAATCCACCAAGACTTGGGATTTGATGGCCTTCCGAGGGGCGAACGAGATTGTCTCGCCCATGATCTCCACCGCCCACTTTGCGATCCTACCCGAGGCCTCTCGGCACTGGATGATCTCCCCTAGGGGGAAGGATGACACCACAGTCACCGGATGAGACTCGAAGTAGTGTCACAACTTTCGCCGCGTCAGAATTACCGCGTACAGTAGCTTCTGAATTTGCGGGTAGCGGATTTTGGTCTCGGACAGTAGTTACTGATGAAGTAGACCGACCTTTGGACGAGCAATGCATGCCCTTCTTCTCGTCTCTCGACTATGATCGCGGCGCTGACCACCTGAGTGGTTGCAACTACGTAGATCAGGAGAGCTTCTCCGGCAGCGGGGGGCACCAGGATGGGCGCGCTTGTAAGGAGCGTCTTCAAGTTCCCGAGGGATTCCTCGGCCTCGGGGGTCCAAGTGAAGCGCTCGGTCTTCCTTAAGAGGCGGTACAGGGGCAGGCCTCTTTCGCCGAGGCGCGAGATGAAGCGGCTTAGAGCCGCAAGGCATCCCATGACCCTCTGTACTCCTTTCAAGTCCTTGATAGGCCCCATGTTGGTGATGGCCGCGATTTTCTCCGGGTTGGCCTCGATGCCACGCTCGGAGACGATGAACCCCAGGAGCATGCCTCGGGGGACTTCGAAGACACACTTCTCGGGATTGAGTTTTACGCCTTTCGCTTTGAGACACTTGAATGTCGTTTCAAGGTCGGAGGGGAGGTCGGAGGCTTTCCTCGTCTTGACTACGATGTCATCGACGTAAGCCTCGACCGTTCGGCCAATGTGCTGTCCAAACACGTGGTTCATGCACCTTTGGTATGTCGCGCCTGCATTCCTTAAACCGAAGGGCATAGTAATATAGCAGTACATGCCAAAGGGTGTGATGAAAGAAGTCGCGAGCTGGTCGGACTCTTTCATCCTGATTTGGTGATACCCTGAGTAGGCATCAAGGAATGACAGGGTTTCGCACCCAGCAGTGGAATCCATGATTTGATCGATGCGAGGCAGAGGGTAGGGAACCTTCAGACATGCTTTGTTTAGACCAGTGTAGTCTACACACATCCGCCATTTCCCACCTTTCTTTTTCACAAGCACAGGGTTGGCTAGCCATTCAGGATGGGATACCTCTTTGATGAACCCTGCAGCCATCAGCTTGTGGATCTCCTCGCCTATGGCTCTGCGCTTTTCTTTGTCGAATCGGCGCAGAGGCTGCTTCATGGGTCGGGCTCCAGCTCGAATATCCAGCGAGTGCTCGGCGACATCCCTCGGTATGCCAGGCATGTCCGAGGGACTCCACGCAAAAACCTCGATGTTTGCGCGGAGAAAGTCGATGAGCACTGCTTCCTATTTGGGGTCGAGCTCGGAGCCGATCCGTACTTGCTTGGAGGTGTCGTTGCTGGGGTTGAGAGGGACGGACTTAACCGCCTCCGCTGGCTCGAAGTTGCCGGTGTGGCGTTTCGCATCTAGCACCTCCTTGGAGAGGCTCTCCAGGTCGGTGATGAGGGCCTCAGACTCGGCGAGGGCCTCAGCGTAGTCCACACACTCCACGTCGCATTCGTATGCGTGTCGGTATATGGATCCTACGGTGATGTGAAAGGGAAATGTGCCCTTGGGCCATTTCTAAGTATTTTGGTGATTTAGTGTCCAACACAAGTGCCTAATTGTAAAAAGGTGGACAAAGTACAAATCAAGAATAAAGGTATGTTTCTCAGACTTAGTACATTGTTTTATGGACTAATGTATTGTGTCCAAGTGCTGGAAACAGAAAAAATCGAGTTGGAGAAGAGATGGCTCGAGCAGCCAAAGTTTGCTCAGTCTGGGTGCACCGGACTGTCCGGTGGTACACCGGACAGTGTCCGGTGCGCGAGGCTGGCTCGAGGGAAAAGGCTGCTCTCGGGACTTCGACGGCGGTGTACGGCTATAATTCACCGGACTGTCCGGTGGGCCGTTCACAGGCGAACTCGTCGCTCTCGGGAATTCATCGTCGACGTACGGCTATAATTCACCGGACTGTCCAGTGTGCACCGGACTGTCCGGTGAGCCAACGGTCGGCAGGGCCAACGGTCGGCCGCGCGATCCGCGCGGGACACGTGGCCGAGCCAACGGCTAGAAGGGGGCACCGGTCTGTCCGGTGTGCACCGGACATGTCCGGTGCGCCAACGGCTCTCAGTCTGCCAACGGTCGACTGTGCCATTTATGGAAGGAAATCGGGCACCGGACAGTGTCCGGTGTGCACCGGACTGTCCGGTGCGCCAGTCGACAGAAGGCAAGATCAGCCTTCCTAGATTGCTCTCAACGGCTCCTAGCTGCCTTGGGGCTATAAAAGGGACCCCTAAGCGCATGGAGGAGTACACCAAGCATTCCTACAACATTCCTAAGCACCAAGACATCGATTTCGCGCCTTTGATTCTTTGCGATAGCAATTAGAGCTCTAGTTGAGTGGTGAACTCATTGAGTTGTGTTGTGAGCTCTCATTGCGACTTGTGTGCGTGTGTTGCCATGATTTCTTGTCTTGAGTGCGTTGCTAATCCCTCCCTTGCTCCGTGCTTCTTTGTGAACTTCAAGTGTAAGGGCGAGAGGCTCCAATTTGTGGAGATTCCTCGCAAACGGGATTGAGTAAAGTAAACAAAACACTGTGGTATTCAAGTGGGTCTTTGGACCGCTTGAGAGGGGTTGATTGCAACCCTCGTCCGTTGGGATGCCACAACGTGGAGTAGGCAAGCGTTGGTCTTTGCCGAACCACGGGATAACCACCGTGCCATCTCTGTGATTGATCTTGTTGGTTATTGTGTTTTGTTGAAGATTCCTCTCTAGCCACTTGGCGGTTATTGCGCTAACACTTAACCAAGTTTTTGTGGCCTAAGTTCTTAAGTGTTACAGGATCACCTTTTCACCCCCCCTCTAGGTGCTCTCAATTGGTATCAGAGCCGTTCTCTTCACAAAGGGACTAACCGCCCGAAGAGATGGATCCTAAGGGGAAGGGTATCGTGATCAACGATAAAGAGAAGGAATCCTTCGTCAACGAGCCAAAGGACGACAAGCCTACCGACTCCGGCTCGGGCCATAGACGGAAGGAAGGGAAGAAGAAGAAGACGAGGCGCATCAAGGAGATCGTCTACTATGACGACAGCGATGAGTCTACTTCTTCCCAAAAGGACGATGACCACAACGACTACGAGAGAAGGAAACCGGTTAATTCGAACTTTTCTTTTGACTACTCTCGTATTCCGCAAAGTTCAAATTCACATTTGCTCTCCATTCCACTCGGCAAGCCTCCACACTTTGATGGGGAGGACTACGGATTTTGGAGCCACAAAATGCGTAGTCACCTATTCTCTCTCCATCCTAGTATATGGGAGATTGTAGAGAGTGGAATGCACTTTGATAGTTCGGATAGTCCCATGTTCATTAATGAGCAAATTTATAAGAATGCACAAGCTACTACTGTTCTTCTAGCTTCATTGTGCAGGGATGAATATCACAAAGTGAGCGGCTTGGATAACACCAAGCAGATCTAGGACACCCTCAAGATTTCTCATGAGGGGAACGACGTCACCTTGCTCACCAAAATGGAGTTGGTGGAGGGCGAGCTTGGACGGTTCGCGATGATAAGGGGCGAGGAGCCAACTCAAACATACAACCGGCTCAAGACCCTTATCAACAAAATAAGGAGCTACGGAAGCACGCGATGGACGGACCACGACGTCGTCCAACTGATGCTAAGGTCCTTTACCGTTCTTGATCCTCATTTGGTGAATAATATTCGTGAGAATCCCAGGTACACCAAAATGTCGCTCGAAGAAGTCCTTGGAAAATTCGTTAGCGGGCGAATGATGATCAAGGAGGCGAGGTACGTGGACGACGCTTTGAATGGTCCGATCAACGAGCCGCAACCCCTTGCTCTCAAGGCAACAAGAAGCAAGGAGGCGCTACCTAGCAAGGTGGCACAAATTGAGGCGGTCGGACTTAATAATGAAGAGATGGCCCTCATCATCAAAAGATTCAAGACGGCGCTTAAGGGTCGCAAGGGACAGCCAAGCAAGACCAAAGCCAAGGGGAAGCGCTCATGCTTCAAATGCGGTAAGCTTGGTCATTTTATTGCTAACTGTCCCGACAATGATAGTGATCAGGATCAAGGGAACAAGAGGGAGAAAAAGAAGAACTATAAGAAGGCAAAGGGCGAGGCTCATCTTGGCATGGAGTGGGATTCGGACTGCTCCTCGTCCGACTCCGACAATGAAGGACTCGCCGCCACCGCCTTCAACAAGTCATCCCTCTTCCCCAACGAGCGTCACACATGCCTTATGGCAAGGGAGAAGAAGGTATGTACTCGAGACTCTACTTATGCTTCTTCAAGTGAGGACGAATCTAGTGATGAGGATGAAATAGATTATTCATGTCTATTTAAGGGCCTAGATAGAACCAAGGTAGACAAAATTAATGAATTGATTGATGCCTTGAATGATAAGAATAGGCTTCTAGAAAAACAAGAAGATTTGTTGTATGAAGAACATGACAAATTTCTAGAAGCACAAAAATCTCATGCTTTAGAAGTTAAAAGAAATGAAATGCTTTCTTGTGAATTATCTTCTTGCCATGAGACAATTTCTAGCTTAAGGAGCATTAATGATGATTTGAATGCTAAGTTAGAAATAGCTAGGAAATCAACAACTTGTGTAGAAAATGTTGTTATTTGCAATAGATGTAAAGATTTTGATATTGATGCTTGTAGTGAACACATAGCTTCTATTGCAAAATTAAATGATGAAATGGCTAGTCTTAATGCCCAACTTAAGGCTAGCAAAAGCGATTTTGATAAACTAAAATTTGCTAGGGATGCCTACACGATTGGTAGACACCCCTCAATTAAGGATGGGCTTGGCTTCAAGAGAGAAGCCAAGAACTTAACAAGCCATAAGGCTCCCATCTCCGCCAAGGAGAAAGGGAAGGCCCCTATGGCATGTAGTACTAAAAAGAACCATGCTTTTATGTACAATGATAGAAGACAATCTCATAGGAGTTGTAATGTTTTTGATTCACATGCCTATGATTCTTATGCTATGTATGCTTCCAGTTCTTCCTATATGCATTGTAGAGATATGCCTAGAAAAAATATTCATCATGTGCCTAGAAATAATTTTGTTCATGCTCCTAGGAAAGTTATGAATGGTCCCTCTACAATTTATCATGCTTTGAATGCTTCCTTTGCTATTTGTAGAAAGGATAGGAAGATAGTTGCTAGGAAGTTAGGGGCAAAATGCAAGGGTGATAAAACTTGCATTTGGGCCCCTAAGGAAATTGTGACTAACCTTGTAGGACCCAACAAGAGTTGGGTACCTAAGACCCAAGCCTAAATTTGCCTTGCAGGTTTATGCATCCGGGGGTTCAAGCTGGATTATCGACAGCGGATGCACAAACCATATGACGGGGGAGAAGAAGATGTTCACCTCCTACGTCAAGAATAAGGATTCCCAAGATTCAATCATATTCGGTGATGGGAACCAAGGCAAGGTGAAAGGTTTAGGCAAGATTGCAATATCCAATGAGCACTCTATCTCTAATGTGTTTTTAGTTGAGTCTCTTGGATATAATTTACTATTTGTCAGTCAATTATGTAATATGGGATATAATTGTCTATTTACAAATGTAGATGTGTCTGTCTTTAGAAGATGTGATGGTTCACTAGCTTTTAAGGGTGTACTAGACGGCAAACTTTATTTGGTTGATTTTGCAAAAGAAGAGGCCGGTCTAGATGCATGCTTAATGGCTAAGACTTGCTTGGGCTGGTTGTGGCATCGCCGCTTAGCACATGTGGGGATGAAGAACCTCCACAAGATTCTAAAGGGAGAACACGTGATAGGTCTAACCAATGTACATTTCGAAAAAGATAGACCTTGTGCAGCTTGTCAAGCAGGGAAACAGGTGGGAGGCTCTCATCACACCAAAAATGTGATGACAACATCAAGACCCCTGGAGCTGCTACATATGGACCTCTTCGGACCCGTCGCCTATCTGAGCATAGGAGGAAGTAAGTATGGTCTAGTTATTGTTGATGACTTTTCCCGCTTCACTTGGGTGTTCTTTTTGCAGGATAAGTCTGAAACCCAAGGGACCCTCAAGCGCTTCCTCAGGAGAGCTCAAAATGAGTTTGAGCTCAAGGTGAAGAAGATAAGGAGCGACAACGGGTCCGAATTCAAGAATCTTCAAGTGGAGGAGTTCCTTGAGGAGGAGGGGATCAAGCACGAGTTCTCCGCTCCCTACACACCTCAGCAAAATGGTGTGGTAGAGAGGAAGAACAGGACGCTCATAGATATGGCGAGGACTATGCTTGGAGAGTTCAAGACCCTCGAGTGCTTTTGGTCGGAAGCCGTGAACACGGCTTGCCACGCCATCAACATGGTCTACCTTCACCGCCTCCTCAAGAAGACTTCATATGAGCTGCTGACTGGTAACAAACCCAATGTATCGTACTTTCGTGTATTTGGGAGTAAATGCTACATTCTAGTGAAGAAGGGTAGGAATTCCAAATTTGCTCCCAAAGCTGTAGAAGGGTTTTTATTAGGTTATGATTCAAATACAAAGGCGTATAGGGTCTTCAACAAATCATCGGGTTTGGTTGAAGTCTCTAGCGACGTTGTATTTGATGAGACTAATGGCTCTCCAAGAGAGCAAGTTGTTGATCTTGATGATGTAGATGAAGAAGACGTTCCAACGGCCGCGATACGCACCATGGCGATTGGAGATGTACGGCCTCAGGAACAATTGGAGCAAGATCAACTGTCTTCCTCAACTATGGTGCAACCCCCAACCCAAGATGACGAACAGGTACCTCAAGTGGAGGCGCATGATCAAGGGGGAGCACAGGATGTTCAAATTGAAGAGGAAGAAGCACCTCAGGCACCTCCAACCCAAGTTCGAGCAACGATCCAAAGGGATCATCCCATCGACCAAATTTTGGGTGATATTAGCAAGGGAGTAACTACTCATTCAAGATTAGTTAATTTTTGTGAGCATTACTCTTTTGTCTCTTCTATTGAGCCTTTCAGGGTAGAAGAGGCCTTGCTAGATCCGGACTGGGTGTTGGCCATGCAGGAGGAACTCAACAATTTCAAGCGCAATGAAGTTTGGACACTGGTGCCTCGTCCCAAGCAAAATGTTGTGGGAACCAATTGGGTGTTCCGCAACAAACAGGACGAGCACGGGGTGGTGACGAGGAACAAGGCTCGACTTGTGGCAAAAGGTTATGCCCAAGTCGCAGGTTTGGACTTTGAGGAGACTTTTGCTCCTGTGGCTAGGCTAGAATCAATTCGTATCTTGCTAGCATATGCCGCTCACCATTCTTTCAGGTTGTACCAAATGGATGTGAAGAGCGCTTTCCTCAACGGGCCGATCAAGGAGGAGGTGTACGTGGAGCAACCCCCCAGCTTCGAGGATGAACGGTACCCCGACCACGTGTGTAAGCTCTCTAAGGCGCTCTATGGACTTAAGCAAGCCCCAAGAGCATGGTATGAATGCCTTAGAGACTTTTTAATTGCTAATGCTTTCAAGGTTGGGAAAGTCGATCCAACTCTTTTCACTAAGACGTGCGATGGTGATCTTTTTGTGTGCCAAATTTATGTCGATGACATAATATTTGGTTCTACTAATCAAAAGTCTTGTGAAGAGTTTAGCAGGGTTATGATGCAGAAATTCGAGATGTCGATGATGGGCGAGTTGAACTACTTCCTTGGGTTCCAAGTGAAGCAACTCAAGGATGGCACCTTCATTTCCCAAACAAAGTACACACAAGATTTGTTAAAGCGGTTTGGGATGAAGGATGCCAAGCCCGCAAAGACGCCGATGGGAACTGACGGACACACCGACCTCAACAAAGGAGGTAAGTCCGTTGATCAAAAAGCATACCGGTCCATGATAGGTTCTTTGCTTTATTTGTGTGCTAGTAGACCGGATATTATGCTTAGCGTATGCATGTGTGCTAGATTTCAATCCGATCCTAAGGAGTGTCACTTAGTGGCTGTGAAGCGAATTCTTAGATATTTAGTCGCTACGCCTTGCTTCGGGATCTGGTATCCAAAGGGGTCTAACTTTGACTTGATTGGGTACTCAGATTCCGACTATGCTGGATGTAAGGTCGATAGGAAGAGTACATCGGGGACGTGCCAATTCTTAGGAAGGTCCCTGGTGTCATGGAACTCTAAGAAACAAACCTCCGTTGCCCTATCCACCGCTGAAGCCGAGTACGTTGCCGCAGGACAGTGTTGCGCGCAACTACTTTGGATGAGGCAAACCCTCCGGGACTTTGGATACAATCTGAGCAAAGTCCCACTCCTATGTGACAATGAGAGTGTTATCCGAATAGCGGAAAATCCTGTTGAGCACAGCCGCACAAAGCACATTGACATCCGGCATCACTTTTTGAGAGACCACCAGCAAAAGGGGGATATCGAAGTGTTTCATGTTAGCACTGAGAACCAACTAGCCGATATCTTCACTAAGCCTTTAGATGAAAAGACCTTTTGCAAGCTGCGTAGTGAGCTCAATATCTTAGATTCACGGAACTTGGATTGAATTGTAGCATATATGTGTTTATGCCTTTGATCATGTTCATTCTGCATATTGTTGCTTATTGTGGTGCTCAAGTTGTACAAACACTCCCTGGACCTCACAAGTCCGTTTTGCAAGTGATGCACATTTTAGGGGGAGCTGTGCTACAACTTGACCCTTTGAGACTAACCATGTACTTGAGTTTGGTTGTTTTAGTCTCAAAGGAGGATTGAAAGGGAAAGGGTGGACTTGGACCATGCAAGACTTCCACTGCACTCCGATGAAAAGAGTAACTTTTCCAAGTTCATCTTTATACTCTTATTGCCTATGTGTTCTTATTTGAAGATTTTGGTGAGGCAATGGGGTTAAGGGGCCAAGATTGATCCCGTTTTGGTGCTTGATGCCAAAGGGGGAGAAAATAAAGGCCAAAGCAATAGATGGATCAGCTACCACTTGAGAAATTTTGAAAATAGTAGATTAGAGCTTTTGGTTTGTCAAAACTCTTTTATTGTCTTGTGTCAAAAGTTGGCCTCTTGTGGGGAGAAGTGTTGATTATGGGAAAAAGGGGGAGTTTTTGAAATCCTTGATCAAATTTCTTAGGAAAACCTCTCTTTATGTCTCTACAAGTGGTTTTGACTTAGAGATAGGAATTTGAGTTTGATTTGCAAAAACAAACCAAGTGGTGGCATAGAGTGATCCATATATGTCAAATTTGAATCAAAACAATTTGAGTTCTTATTTGAATTGATTTTGTACTTGTTCTACTTGCTTTATGTTGTGTTGGCATAAATCACCAAAAAGGGGGAGATTGAAAGGGAAATGTGCCCTTGGGCCATTTCTAAGTATTTTGGTGATTTAGTGTCCAACACAAGTGCCTAATTGTAAAAAGGTGGACAATGTACAAATCAAGAATAAAGGTATGTTTCTCAGACTTAGTACATTGTTTTGTGGACTAATGTATTGTGTCCAAGTGCTAGAAACAGAAAAAATCGAGTTGGAGAAGAGATGGCTCGAGCAGCCAAAGTCTGCTCAGTCTGGGTGCACCGGACAGTGTCCGGTGCGCTAGGCTGGCTCGAGGGAAAAGGCTGCTCTCGGGACTTCGACGGCGGTGTACGACTATAATTCACCGGACTGTTCGGTGGTGCACCGGACTGTCCGGTGGGCCGTTCACAGGCGAACTCATCGCTCTCGGGAATTCATCGTCGACGTACGGCTATAATTCACCGGACTGTCCGGTGTGCACCGGACTGTCCGGTGAGCCAACGGTCGGCAGGGCCAACGGTCGGTCGCGCGATCTGTGCGGGACACGTGGCCGAGCCAACGGCTAGAAGGGGGCACCGGTCTGTCCGGTGTGCACCGGACATGTCCGGTGCGCCAACGGCTCTCAGTCTGCCAACGGTCGACTGTGCCATTTATGGAAGGAAATCGGGCACCGGACAGTGTCCGGTGTGCACCGGACTGTCCGGTGCGCCAGTCGACAGAAGGCAAGATCAGCCTTCCTAGATTGCTCTCAACGGCTCCTAGCTGCCTTGGGGCTATAAAAGGGACCCCTAGGCGCATGGAGGAGTACACCAAGCATTCCTACAACATTCCTAAGCACCAAGACATCGATTCCATGCCTTTGATTATTTGCGATAGCAATTAGAGCTCTAGTTGAGTGGTGAACTCATTGAGTTGTTTTGTGAGCTCTCATTGCGACTTGTGTGCGTGTGTTGCCGTGATTTCTTGTCTTGAGTGCGTTGCTAATCCCTCCCTTGCTCCGTGCTTCTTTGTGAACTTCAAGTGTAAGGGCGAGAGGCTCCAATTTGTGGAGATTCCTCGCAAACGGGATTGAGTAAAGTAAACATAACACTGTGGTATTCAAGTGGGTCTTTGGACCGCTTGAGAGGGGTTGATTGCAACCCTCGTCCGTTGGGACGCCACAACGTGGAGTAGGCAAGCGTTGGTCTTGGCCGAACCACGGGATAACCACCGTGCCATCTCTGTGATTGATCTTGTTGGTTATTGTGTTTTGTTGAAGATTCCTCTCTAGCCACTTGGTGGTTTTTGCGCTGACACTTAACCAAGTTTTTGTGGCCTAAGTTCTTAAGTGTTACAGGATCACCTATTCACCCCCCCCTCTAGGTGCTCTCATGATGACCCCGTTGGGGCCCGGCATCTTGAGCTTGAGGTAGGTGTAGTTGGGGACGGCCATGAACTTGGCGTAGCATGGTCTTCCCAGCACTGCGTGGTAGGTTCCTCGGAACCCAACCACCTCGAACATGAGGGTTTCCTTTCGGAAGTTGGAGGGAGTCCCGAAGCAGACAGGCAGATCGAGTTGCCCAAGGGGTTGGACGCGCTTCCTGGGGATGATCCCGTGAAAGGGCGCCGCACCGGCCCAGATCGTGGACAAATCGATCTGCAAGAGCCCGAGGGTCTCAGCGTAGATGATGTTGAGGCTGCTGCCTCCATCCATGAGGACCTTGGTAAGCCTGACATTGCTGATGACAGGATCAACAACGAGCGGGTACTTCCCTAGGCTCGGCACGCGGTGGGGTGGTCGCCTTGGTCGAAGGTGATGGGCTTGTCGGACCAGTCTAGGTAGACTAGCGCTGCCACCTTCACCGAGCAGACCTCCCGGCGCTCCTGCTTGCGGTGCCGAGCCAAGGCGTTCGCCATCCGCCCACCGTAGATCATGAAGCAGTCATGGACCTTGGGGAACTCCTCTGCCTTGTGGCCTTCCTTGTTGTTGTTGTGGGCTTTGCCACCTTCCGCCGGTGGCCCGACCTTGTGGAAGTAGCGCCGAAGCATGACGCACTCCTCAATGTTGTGCTTGACGGGGCCCTGATGATAGGGGCACGACTCCTTGAGCATCTTATCGAACAGGTTGGCCCCTCCGGGAGGCTTTCGGGGGTTCCTGTGTTCGGCAGCGGCGACAAGATCTGCGTCGGCGGCGTCGCGTTTCGTTTGTGACTTCTTCTTGCCCTTCTTCTTCGTGCCGCGCTGAGCGGACGCCTCGGGGACGTCTTCCTTCGGGCGCCCTTGAGGCTGCTTGTCCTTCCGGAAGATGGCCTCGACCGCCTCCTGGCCAGAGGCGAACTTGGTGGCGATGTTCATCAGCTCGCTCGCCCTGGTGGGAGTCTTGCGACCCAGCTTGCTCACCAGGTCGCGGCAAGTGGTGCCGGCGAGGAACGCGCTGATGACATCTGAGTCGGTGTTGTTGGGCAGCTTGGTGCGCTGCTTCGAAAATCGCCGGATGTAGTCCCGCAGGGATTCTTCTGGCTGCTGGCGGCAGCTTCGGTAGATCCCAGGAGTTCCCAGGGCGCACGTATGTGCCCTGGAAGTTTTCGGCGAAGGCTTTGACCAAGTCGTCCCAGTTGGAGATCTGCGCAGGAGGCAGATGCTCGAGCCAGGCTCGGGCGGCGTCGGAGAGGAACAGGGGGAGGTTGCGGATGATGAGGTTGTCATCGTCCGTTCCGCCTAGCTGGCAGGCCAGCCGGTAGTCCGCGAGCCACAGTTCCGGCTTTGTTTCCCCCGAGTACTTGGTGATGGTAGTCGGGGTCCGGAACCGGGTCGTGAACGGTGCCCGTCGTATGGCCCGGCTGAAAGCTTGCCGACCGGGTGGTTCGGGCGAGGGGCTCCGATCCTCCCCACTGTCGTAGCGTCCCCCACGCCTGGGGTGGTAGCCTCGGTGCACCTTCTCATTGAGGTGGGCTCGACGGTCGTGGCGATGGTGCTCGTTGCCGAGGCGACCCGGGGCCGCAGGCGCTGTGTCCCGCGTGCGCCCGGTGTGGACCGAGGCTTCCCGCACGAAACGGGAAGTCGCGGCGCAATGCTCCGGGGGGTACCCCTGCCTTTTGGAGGCAGAGCTTTCGGCCCGTCGGACCGTGGCATCCTCCAGGAGATTCTTGAGTTCTCCCTGGATACGCCGTCCCTCGGTGGTGGATGGCTCCGGTATCGCTCGGAGTAGTATTGCTGCTGCAGCCAGGTTCTGGCCGACCCCACTAGAAGCAGGGGGCAGCCTTGCCCTGGCATCGTCAGCGATGCAGTGTTGGACGTCCTGGGGCAGATGACGCACTTCTCCGGCTAGTGCTCGGCCTGCCCACTCCTGCCCAACGTTCTGCCGGAGCTGCACAAGTTGTCCTGCTTCCTCGTCGAGCCTGGCCTGTATCTCGTGGATTTGCACGAGCTGTGCGTCCTAACCCCCCACAGGGACTGGGACCACAGCTAGCTCCCGAAGGATGTCAACGTGAGGCGCAGGCCTAGGGGGATCGCCGTCCTTTGGCATACCAAGGTGGTTGCCTTCATCGAGACCCCCTAGATCGACGTGGAAACATTCGCGACTTGGGCCACTGTAATACCCAACTTGCAATATGTGGAAGATAGCCTAAGAGGAGAAATGATATTCCTTTGTATATAGGTGTGTTGTCCATATTTATCATCTCATGAGAACATTACAGGAGAACAAATAAATAAATAATAAAAAGATATACTATTGAATCATGTGACATGCTGGAGTTTATTGTTTGTGCATTTAATGAAAGAGTAATGCCACTAATAGAAATAAATTAGTGGCAAAAGCAAGGTTTAATACCTAATTTGAGAGTTTGAAAAAGAGAAAATATATATAAAATATAAAGAAAGTTTTCCAAAATTAGTACCTTATGGTCACAGTATAACTTGAAGATAAAGTTTGGCACAAGATTTGAATGTAAATTTGAATTAAAGAAATTGAAAAGGGAGAAAAAAAGAAAACAGAAAATAGAAAAGGAATAAACACTAACTGGGCCGGCTGCTACCATTTCGGCCCAACTGAGGAAACCACTCACACGGCCCACTTCACCCGCGCCGCGCCAGCCCTTCACCACGCGTGCTCTCTGGTCGGTGGCCCCCACTGGTCAGCGCCTCAGCTGCGCAACTCGTGCCCACTCGGCCCATTTCTACTTTCCATCCGCGTGCGGCCCATCTCCCCTTGTATGCCGCATAGCCACCATCCGCATCCCCGCGTGCCCGTGCCACTTGCTAGTGGGACCGCCCTGTCAGGGTTATCTTCTTCGCTACGACCGGGTCGCGCGCAACAGAAATCGGTGCTCGCCCGCTGCGTTTCGGTTCCGGATTGCTCGCTGACTTCCCTGCGGCAGATCGAAGGCAAGCTTCGAACCTGCTGTAACCACCTTGACCACGCTCTCCTAGCGCCGTCTCTTCCACGGCGGAATTACCGCAACAGCCGCTGGGCTCGTGCCGATATCCTCGCGTTGGACACGCCTCCCTGTGGCATAAAATCCCCAGCAGACTCGTGGTAGCTTCTCTTTGTGTCCTCCCTGTTCTCTCCGTAGCCCCGAATCGCGACCTCACCATATCACTCGCACCGCAAATCACCGCCGCTGTAGTATCGAAGGGAGCGCTGCGGCGTGGACAACCTTGGCTGGCCATCGATTCGACCCGTGTGCGGAACCGGGTGAGAGCGCGGGTAGTCGTGGTGGTGTGGGAGTGAATCCAGGGGCGCACGAAGACCAGAACCTCGGCGATTGCTCGCCGGACTTCCCTACCGTCGCAAAGCCGCTGCGCGTCGAGGACCGACTACAACTCGCGCTCTAGGCCGGTAATTACTTATCTCTGCCGTTTGTACCGACCTACACTACGCATAGCATGTCTCGTTTAGGGTTTTGGGGCAGTGGGCGGCCCACGGGGGCTCACCGGAGTTACTCCGCCGCGGGGAAACATTTGTCGCCGTCGCTCAGCCGGGTAGGGGGAGGAAGACTTTATTCGCGCCGTCGGATGTGTTTTGGGCGGTTCGGATTAGACTGGGATACCCCCTTCGAGTGCGGGGCATCCAGACCGTTAGATCAAATCCAATGGTCGGCTGCGAATCGAGATTCATTAAATCTCTATCGTCGAGTCCCGATCCAACGATCCCAATTACGTACCGCTTCATCACGCTGGTGATCTAATCTCGCGCGTCTATTTCAGATCGGACGGCCAGTATCTGGCCACACCCCCCTTCGCGAGCGTATTCTTTCATAAGAGACCCTGAATCATTTATAAATCAACCCGCCGTCCTGTGGGTATTTTTCTGAGTCTCGGGAAAACTTGCAAGCTGACCCCTGCGCTTTGCATAAATTAGGGCCCAGTCCAGAGACGTTTAAAAACAGAAAAATAGTATTAGAAATTCATTTTTAATACAAAAACAAATCTAGAAACTTGTAAAATTCATAGAAATTCCATTTTTGGTCCAAATTGAACCATTCCAGTTTCTAAAATTTTATAATAATATTCTTTATCATTTAGTATCACTGTTTTGACATGAACTCAGTTAGAAAATTAATTTATCATCTAATCCTATTTTAATCACATTAAACCTTAGGAAATTCGTATCTCCTCCGTTTTAACTCCGATTTGATTCGTTCAAGTTGCGTTGGTCTCGTAGAAACGTATAGATCATTATTATGCAGTATAATCTTATGTTTGGTGTGATGTTAATTTTGTATATACCATGTTTGTTTGTATTGCTACGACTAGCGCGAGGACACGTGTCATCTGAGAAGCAAGTTAGTACCTGGAATCTCAAGTGCCAGGCAAGTTGTGCCCTTGATCACTTCTTTTACCCATTCATGTTCTTATTATTCATAATGATCTGCATAGGATAATTTTGCTGGGACCCAATAGGATACCCTAGAGTTGACTATCTTTATACCTTGCTTCACCACTGGTTTTACTACTAAAGTTTTGGGTAGTACATGCTATTGCTTTATGTGGATTTGGGTATAGAGATATTCATCACTCATTGTTATATTGTTTATTGTTATCTGTTTTATTATTCCTTGTTCATGTTAAGATCATTATGTTAATGGGAACATGGAGCGACCACCCGGGAAAACAGTGCTACCACAAGGGTGGAATGGGACGCCCTTGGCTGATTAACTAGGAAAGCTAGGGGAGGGCTACCTTACCCGAAAGGGGCAAGGGCAGTAGGGGAGAGGTCAGTGCGGGGAGGTCCCTGGTTGATTTTGCTGCGATGGCTATCAGCCAGGAACCCTGTACTGGATCTTCCCATAAACTGTAGCGGGTAGTCTGAAGCTAGTGGAACTTTGTAAAGGCCTCGTAGTGTTACCCTGCCTCGCCTCCTCGGTAGAGGTGTGTGGGATTGGCCATCTCTTGGCAGATGGGTAACATGACTTGTGGGTAAAGATGCGCAACCTCTGCAGAGTGTAAAACTAGTATACTAGCCGTGCTCACGGTCAAGAGCAGCTCGGACCCTCACATGATTAAATTATGGAACTTAAACTTAACCTGTCATTTCATTGCATTTGGGATTATTTTGTTATTACTTTTACTTATTATTATAATGGTTTGGTATTTACTTACACTTAGTAACTGCTAATAAAATTTTGACCAACTTATAAAAGCAATGCTCAGCTTTAACCTCTATTGTTGATCAGCCTTACACTTCATGAACTCCCACCTTTGTGAGTTCATGTCACATTATTCCTCACAACTTGTTGAGCGATGAACATATGTGAGCTCACTCTTGCTGTCTCACACCCCCCCCCCACAGGAGAAGAACAGGTGGTTTCAAGTGGAGTCAAGTATCGAGGAGTTTGATCTGATCTAGGTGGCGTTTCTCAGTCGACATTGGCGCCGGCGATCCTTAGTTCGTTTTATGGTTATACTTTTATTTTGTAATAAGTCTTCCGCTATGTAATAATTACTCTGATGTTTTGTGACATTTATCTCTATTCACTCTGTTATTATATATGTTGTCTTCTTGGCGCATGTATGATATGCACCCGGCTTTGTCCTTTAAAACCGGGTGTTACAGAAGTGGTATCAGAGGAAATGTTGACTGTAGGACGAAACCTAGATAGAAATGGACAAACCCCTACCTACTTATCTCATTCTGATTCATTCCATACTTACCTTACTCTGATTCTTTCTACACTTACCTTGATCCTATCTCACCTTCTACTGTTCTACTCTGATCATTCTTACCTTTTATAATCTAAGACAAGATGGATTTCACACCTTGGAATCCCTACCCCTATGACAATTTAAGAGATAGGAGGCCTAAGACCAAATCAAAACTATTTTCTCTATTAAAAATATTGGTTGATTGTTCTGATGATCAATGCCTGATTTGCTTCTTTGATTGATTGAAATATATTATATGGACATCTTAGCATGTGCCAGTATACGGTGATAAATTAACTATGGTAGGTAAAACATTAAACTGCTTAGCTAGTAAGTCCCCCAAAGTAACATGGGTTGTAAATACTGCCTTGTCCACTGCTCTCTCTTACCATATGTATCTAACTCAGATGGACAATACCAGGAAAGGAGAGACTATCACGCCACAGCAAACAGAAATGAATCCTCCAAATCCCCCACCTGTTGACACCGATCAAGTGATTGCAACCCAAAGGTTGGTAATACAGCAATTGACAGACATGATGACCGAAATGCAAAACCAGATAAGACAAGAACGCGAGGAAATACGTCAGGCCCGTCTGGAGATACAACAAGAAATAAGGCAATCACGGTTGGAGAGACAACAACAAGAGCAACCACCATCTCCACCACCACCGGCTCCACCAAGCTACATAAACATATATGTAAATTACTACTATTTGTAGGATCTACATGTTCCTTTAGTTAGTATTCGGTATGATACCATTTTAGGAGGAATAAAAAGGTCTATTTGTCCCCATGAGTTGCTAATAAAATTATGCGACATGCTGAGATTTTGGGTTTGTGCAAATGTGTTGGACAATATGAGAAAACCCATGAGAGTAATTACACCTAAAGGGCCTGTTGTGGTGAATCAAATGACACGTAGATTGACATTGGCCATTATGGGTAGAGAATTTGGAGTTACTGCTATAATATTGGAGCCAAGCAGTATAGAATGTCTGTAGAAGAGTTAAAAGAACTCAAGAAGCACTTAACGGAGTTGCAAGAGGCTGAGTACATTCGTCCGAGTATTCACCTTGGAGAGCACCAGTTTTGTTTGTAAAGAAGAAAGATGGATTGCAAGGGATGTGCGTGGATTAAAGGTTCCTTAATGATGTCACTGTGAAGAACAAGTTTCTGTTACCCCGCATTAAGGATTTATTTAAACGGATGAGAGGAGCCAGGGTATTCTCGAAGATTGATCTCCGATGAAGATTGGACCATCAGATATTCCTAAGACGGCTTTCTCGACTCGATATGGATTATATGAGTTCATCGTTATGTCGTTTGGATTAACTAATGCACCAGCTTATTTTATGGATTTGATGAATAAGATGTTTTTGGAGTATTTGGACAGATTCGTCGTGGTGTTCATCGACGATATTCTTATCTAATCTAAGAATGAGAGTGACCATGAAGAACATCTAAGGTTGGTGCTACAGAAGCTTTAAGATAATCAACTCTACGCCAAGTACGGTAAATGCGAGTTTTGGATTGGCAAGGTGCCATTTCTTGGACATATCATTTCTAATGGAGGGATATCAGTGGATCCTGCTAAAGTCAAGAATATAGTGGTGTGGAGCATACCCACTACGGATACGGAGGACCGAAGTTTCGTGGGACTTGCAGGGTATTATTGGAGATTTATTGAAGGATTTTCTAAGATTGCTAAGTTTATGACCTCACTTTTGGTGAAGGAAAGAGAATTCAAGTGGGACGAGAAGTGCCAAGTATATACGGATCATAAGAGTTTGAAGTATATATTCGCTCAGAAGGATCTCAACCTTAGGCAACACCGTTGGTTGGAGCTTATTAAGGATTATGATTTGGAAATTCACTATCACCCGGGCAAGGCAAACTTGGTTGCAGATGCCTTGAGACGCAAGGAGCATGTTCATTCAGCTGTTGTTGCCCAGCTACTCGATGAGATTGTTGAGAATTTCAGGAGACTTAACCTGGGGATAGTTGCTCGCACTGAAGGAGTTACTATTGATGTGGAACCTACTTTGGAGCAAGAGATCCGCAAAGGATAAATTGGTGATGCTAAGACACAAGAGATTAAGGATCTGATTACCGAAGATCGAGTTCTGGAATTCACGGAAGATGAGCAAGGCACAATATGGTTCAAGGATCAGATATGAGTTCCCAAAATTGAAAGCCTTCGTGAGACTATATTGAAGAAAGCCCATGACTTGGATTATTCTATTCATCCTGGAAGTACCAAGATGTATCAGGATTTGAAGCAGAAGTACTGGTGATATGGATTGAAGAGAGATGTGGCTGCACATGTGGCTATGTGCGATGTATGTCAAAGAGTTAAGGTTGAACACGAGAGGCCAGCTGGACTATTATACCCAGTAAAGATACCCGAGTGGAAGTAAGAAGAGATTGATATGGACTTCATTACTGGATTGCCTCGCACCCAGAAAGGATATGATGCTATAAGGGTGATTGTGGATACACTGACTAAAGTGGCTCATTTCATTCTGGTCAAGACTACTTATAAGGTATCTCAATTGGCGAAGTTATATATGGCTTGGATTATGTCTCTAAATGGTGTATCGAAGATCATTTTGGATAAAGGATCACAGTTTACCTCCAGATTTTGGAAAAGTTTTCATGAGAATACGGATGCGAAGTTGAATTTTAGTTTGGCCTACCTCAGACTGATGGACTGACCGAAAGGACTAACCAAGTACAGGAAGATATGTTGAGAGCTTGTGCCCGTCAGCATGGTAGTAGTTGGGACAAGAGTCTACCTTATGCTGAGTTCTCATATAATAATAGTTATCAGGCCAGTCTGAAGATGTCACCGTTCGAGACTCTATATAGCAGGAAGTGCAGGACTCCTCTATTTTGGACTAGACTAGAGGAAGACAGTTCTTTGGACCTGGACTTATTCAAGAGGCAGGAGAACAAGTCCATATAATTCGGAAGAATTTGAGGATAGCTCAGACCAGGCAAAAGAGCTACGCTGATAATAGAAGTCGACCACTGGAATTTGAGGAAGGAGATCATGTGTACCTCAAAGTGTCACCACTTCGTGGAATGAGGTGATTTAAAGTTAAGGGCAAATTGTCCCCTCGCTATATTGGACCATTCCTGATCTTTAGGAGAGTTGGAGAGATGGCATACCAACTGGAGTTACCTGCTAGTCTATCAGATGTGCATAATGTGTTCCATGTGTCTTAACTGAAGAAGTGTCTCCGTGTCCCTGAGGAACAGTTACCAATGGAAGAGCTTAGTGTTCAAGGTGATTTGACTTACACGGAGTACCCGATCAAGATTTTGGATACATTGACTCGAGTTACAAGAAATAAGGTGATAAAGATGTGCAAAGTTCAAATGGAGTCATCACGGTGAAGATGAAGCAACTTGGGAAAGAGAAGAAGAGCTTCGTATAGATTTTCCCCAGTTCTTCTTAAATCTCGGGGACGAGATTATTTTTAAGGGGGGTAGGATTTGTAATACCCAACTTGCAATATGTGGAAGATAGCCTAAGAGGAGAAATGATATTCCTTTGTATATAGGTGTGTTGTCCATATTTATCATCTCATGAGAACATTACAGGAGAACAAATAAATAAATAATAAAAAGATATACTATTGAATCATGTGACATGCTGGAGTTTATTGTTTGTGCATTTAATGAAAGAGTAATGCCACTAATAGAAATAAATTAGTGGCAAAAGCAAGGTTTAATACCTAATTTGAGAGTTTGAAAAAGAGAAAATATATATAAAATATAAAGAAAGTTTTCCAAAATTAGTACCTTATGGTCACAGTATAACTTGAAGATAAAGTTTGGCACAAGATTTGAATGTAAATTTGAATTAAAGAAATTGAAAAGGGAGAAAAAAAGAAAACAGAAAATAGAAAAGGAATAAACACTAACTGGGCCGGCTGCTACCATTTCGGCCCAACTGAGGAAACCACTCACACGGCCCACTTCACCCGCGCCGCGCCAGCCCTTCACCACGCGTGCTCTCTGGTCGGTGGCCCCCACTGGTCAGCGCCTCAGCTGCGCAACTCGTGCCCACTCGGCCCATTTCTACTTTCCATCCGCGTGCGGCCCATCTCCCCTTGTATGCCGCATAGCCACCATCCGCATCCCCGCGTGCCCGTGCCACTTGCTAGTGGGACCGCCCTGTCAGGGTTATCTTCTTCGCTACGACCGGGTCGCGCGCAACAGAAATCGGTGCTCGCCCGCTGCGTTTCGGTTCCGGATTGCTCGCTGACTTCCCTGCGGCAGATCGAAGGCAAGCTTCGAACCTGCTGTAACCACCTTGACCACGCTCTCCTAGCGCCGTCTCTTCCACGGCGGAATTACCGCAACAGCCGCTGGGCTCGTGCCGATATCCTCGCGTTGGACACGCCTCCCTGTGGCATAAAATCCCCAGCAGACTCGTGGTAGCTTCTCTTTGTGTCCTCCCTGTTCTCTCCGTAGCCCCGAATCGCGACCTCACCATATCACTCGCACCGCAAATCACCGCCGCTGTAGTATCGAAGGGAGCGCTGCGGCGTGGACAACCTTGGCTGGCCATCGATTCGACCCGTGTGCGGAACCGGGTGAGAGCGCGGGTAGTCGTGGTGGTGTGGGAGTGAATCCAGGGGCGCACGAAGACCAGAACCTCGGCGATTGCTCGCCGGACTTCCCTACCGTCGCAAAGCCGCTGCGCGTCGAGGACCGACTACAACTCGCGCTCTAGGCCGGTAATTACTTATCTCTGCCGTTTGTACCGACCTACACTACGCATAGCATGTCTCGTTTAGGGTTTTGGGGCAGTGGGCGGCCCACGGGGGCTCGCCGGAGTTACTCCGCCGCGGGGAAACATTTGTCGCCGTCGCTCAGCCGGGTAGGGGGAGGAAGACTTTATTCGCGCCGTCGGATGTGTTTTGGGCGGTTCGGATTAGACTGGGATACCCCCTTCGAGTGCGGGGCATCCAGACCGTTAGATCAAATCCAATGGTCGGCTGCGAATCGAGATTCATTAAATCTCTATCGTCGAGTCCCGATCCAACGATCCCAATTACGTACCGCTTCATCACGCTGGTGATCTAATCTCGCGCGTCTATTTCAGATCGGACGGCCAGTATCTGGCCACACCCCCCTTCGCGAGCGTATTCTTTCATAAGAGACCCTGAATCATTTATAAATCAACCCGCCGTCCTGTGGGTATTTTTCTGAGTCTCGGGAAAACTTGCAAGCTGACCCCTGCGCTTTGCATAAATTAGGGCCCAGTCCAGAGACGTTTAAAAACAGAAAAATAGTATTAGAAATTCATTTTTAATACAAAAACAAATCTAGAAACTTGTAAAATTCATAGAAATTCCATTTTTGGTCCAAATTGAACCATTCCAGTTTCTAAAATTTTATAATAATATTCTTTATCATTTAGTATCACTGTTTTGACATGAACTCAGTTAGAAAATTAATTTATCATCTAATCCTATTTTAATCACATTAAACCTTAGGAAATTCGTATCTCCTCCGTTTTAACTCCGATTTGATTCGTTCAAGTTGCGTTGGTCTCGTAGAAACGTATAGATCATTATTATGCAGTATAATCTTATGTTTGGTGTGATGTTAATTTTGTATATACCATGTTTGTTTGTATTGCTACGACTAGCGCGAGGACACGTGTCATCTGAGAAGCAAGTTAGTACCTGGAATCTCAAGTGCCAGGCAAGTTGTGCCCTTGATCACTTCTTTTACCCATTCATGTTCTTATTATTCATAATGATCTGCATAGGATAATTTTGCTGGGACCCAATAGGATACCCTAGAGTTGACTATCTTTATACCTTGCTTCACCACTGGTTTTACTACTAAAGTTTTGGGTAGTACATGCTATTGCTTTATGTGGATTTGGGTATAGAGATATTCATCACTCATTGTTATATTGTTTATTGTTATCTGTTTTATTATTCCTTGTTCATGTTAAGATCATTATGTTAATGGGAACATGGAGCGACCACCCGGGAAAACAGTGCTACCACAAGGGTGGAATGGGACGCCCTTGGCTGATTAACTAGGAAAGCTAGGGGAGGGCTACCTTACCCGAAAGGGGCAAGGGCAGTAGGGGAGAGGTCAGTGCGGGGAGGTCCCTGGTTGATTTTGCTGCGATGGCTATCAGCCAGGAACCCTGTACTGGATCTTCCCATAAACTGTAGCGGGTAGTCTGAAGCTAGTGGAACTTTGTAAAGGCCTCGTAGTGTTACCCTGCCTCGCCTCCTCGGTAGAGGTGTGTGGGATTGGCCATCTCTTGGCAGATGGGTAACATGACTTGTGGGTAAAGATGCGCAACCTCTGCAGAGTGTAAAACTAGTATACTAGCCGTGCTCACGGTCAAGAGCAGCTCGGACCCTCACATGATTAAATTATGGAACTTAAACTTAACCTGTCATTTCATTGCATTTGGGATTATTTTGTTATTACTTTTACTTATTATTATAATGGTTTGGTATTTACTTACACTTAGTAACTGCTAATAAAATTTTGACCAACTTATAAAAGCAATGCTCAGCTTTAACCTCTATTGTTGATCAGCCTTACACTTCATGAACTCCCACCTTTGTGAGTTCATGTCACATTATTCCTCACAACTTGTTGAGCGATGAACATATGTGAGCTCACTCTTGCTGTCTCACACCCCCCCCCCCACAGGAGAAGAACAGGTGGTTTCAAGTGGAGTCAAGTATCGAGGAGTTTGATCTGATCTAGGTGGCGTTTCTCAGTCGACATTGGCGCCGGCGATCCTTAGTTCGTTTTATGGTTATACTTTTATTTTGTAATAAGTCTTCCGCTATGTAATAATTACTCTGATGTTTTGTGACATTTATCTCTATTCACTCTGTTATTATATATGTTGTCTTCTTGGCGCATGTATGATATGCACCCGGCTTTGTCCTTTAAAACCGGGTGTTACAGCCACAGTCCTCATCGCCGAGGCTGTGGCTATCATCGGAGCAACCGGAGAGGCAGTAGTCACATGTGGTCATGAAGTCCCGCATGGCACTGGGGTTCCCGAGCCCGGAGAAATCCCAACCAAAGTCGGGCTCGTCATCTTCCTCGGAACCCGGGGGCCCGTAGGTCGAGACGACCGTCAATCGGTCCCAAGTTGACCACATATGATACCCCGGAAGGTTCGGATATGCCTTTATGAAAGCGTCCACCGAAGCGGGGTGGCTTGGTGGGTCGAAGCTGAATCTAAAAGGCAAAGGGTGGAAAACGGATGGTACCTCTTGATCGACGGATGGTGACGGAGTCGCGTCAGAGACGGACTGCACCGTTATCTCAGGTACGAGGCTAACGCCCAGCAGGTCCTTCGTGAGCGTGCTGGCGTCATTCGTCCGCTTGGGGTTGGCGTGTTGCGGGGAAACGACGCCCGTCTTCGTCTCAGATGCGAAGTCGACGCCCGACGTGTCCCCCGCTGGGGCGCCGGCGTCGTCGACTCGCTCGACAGCCGACGAGGTGCCACCTCCTGCTTGGCCATGGTTGCCCCGCCTCCTCCTCCGTCGACGGGGAAGGTGACGGGGCAGACTCGGATGCTGTTCTTCCGCCACGCGGGGAAGACGTCATCGATTCCGCCACCAGCGGGCGGGCTGACGGGCGTCATTGTCGTTGTCGCGCGGCGGAGGAAGGAGTACCATGTCGTAGCTGCTATCGAGGGATATGAACTCGAGACTCCTGAAATGGAGCAGCGTTTCTGGGCTGGAGAGGTTGCTGGAGACTACCCATCTGGAGCTTGACGGGAAGTTGTTCGTCAACACGCAGCAGGCCCCTACCTGGCGCGCCAACTGTCGGCGTTTCGACCCCGGGGGTCCCTGGACCGACGAGTAAATTGTCGCTGTGTGTCCCAGCCCAAATGGGTCGGCACGAGACAGAACACAAGGGGGAAAACAATAAGGGGAACCGCGACTCATGTTGTCCTGCGCCCAGGGCGGATGCGCTTGTAGTAGGGGGTTACAAGCGTTCGCGAGGGAGAGAGAGAGAGAGAGCCTGCTCGTCAGCCCGTCCTCCCGTGCGGCCACCTTTTTTCGTACGAGGGCCCTGGACCTTCCTTTTATAGATGTAAGGAGAGGGCCCAGGTGTACAAAGGGGGGTGTAGCAGTGTGCTAACGTGTCCGGCAGAGAGGAGCCAGAGTCCTATGTACATGCCGACGTGGCTGTCGGAGAGGTGTTGGTGCCTTGTTCATGTGATGTCGTGGCCGTCGGAGGAGCGTTTAAACCCTGTAGAAGCACAACTGTCGGGGCTGTCGGGACCTTGCTGATGTCTCCTTGCTTCTGTAGGGGGCTGAGAACCACCGTCATCATGGAGCACGCGGGGTGTCATCATTACTTGTTTTACCGGGGCGAGCCATATGGGACGCTGGTCTTGTTCCCCGTAGCCTGAGCTAGCTAGGGGTAGGGTAATGATGTACCCCCTGCGACATGGTCGGCCTGAGCCCAAGGTCGGGCGAGGCGGAGGCTCCTCCGAGTTCGAGGCTGAGTCCGAGCCCTGGGGTCGGACGAGGTGGAGACCGTCGTCCGAGGTCGAGGTTGAGTCCGAGCCCTGGGGTCGGGCGAGGTGGAGACCGTCGTTTGAGGTCGAGGTTGAGTCCGAGCCCTGGGGTCGGGCGAGGCGGAGACCGTCGTCTGAGGTCGAGGTTGAGTCCGAGCCCTGGGGTCGGGCAAGGCGGAGACCGTCGTCCGAGGTCGAGGTTGAGTCCAAGCCCTGGGGTCGGGCGAGGCGGAGACCGTCGTCCGGGGTCGAGGTTGACTCCGAGCCCTGGGGTCGGTCGAGGCAGAGCTTCCTATGGCGCCCGAGGCTAGACTTGGCTGCTGTCAACCTCACCCTGGCGGGTGGCACAGCAGTCGGAGTAGTGCAGGCGGCGCTGTTTTCCTGTCAGGCCAGTCAGTGGAGGGGCGAAGTGACTCCGGTCACTTCTACCTTGTCGACCGAGGAGCGCGCGTCAGGATAAGGTGTCAGGCGATCCTTGCATTGAATGCTCTTGTGATGTGGTCGGTTGGCGTGGCGATCTGGCCAAGGTTGCTTCACTGTGAAGCCTGCCCGAACTGGGCCTCGGGCGAGTCGAAGGTGCGCCCGTTACTTGAGGATGCCCTCGGGCGAGGCGTGAATCTGCCTTGGTCTACTGTTCCTACCCGAGGCTGGGCTCGGGCGAGGTGAGATCGTGTCCCTTGAGTGGACGGAGCCTTGACCTGAATTGCGCCCATCAGGCCTTTGCAGCTTTGTGCTGATGGTGGTTACCAGCCGAGTTTAGGAGTCTTGGGGTACCCCTAATTATGGTCCCCAACAAAACCCTAGGGGGCTAAGTGCAAAATCAGTGCACTTTTGGACTAAAGTGCAAAAACCATGACAATAAGGTATCGTAAGTCTAATGGTTCACAAATATGTGAGTTTGCAAGTTAAACCCTAAGTTTTGGGTCTATTTGCAAAAAGCACCACTTAAACCCTATAAACCTAAGTCTGAAATTCTGTGATATTGGCTCAACTTTGGAGCCCTATATCTTCCAAGTTAGTGAGAATTTACCCTAGGTCACCACATCAACTTTGTAGCTCTATGAAAGGGGAACAACTTTGCTTAAGAGTGTAAGCATGATTGTTATGAAAAAAATTGAGAAAAATGCACTCAAAGTTGGGCTGTCAGACTATCTGGGACTGAATTCTGGTATGACAGTGTAACCAAGCCACCTTTGGACTAAGATTTAGCCTTGATCTAGTAGGCATTTGGCAATAACTGTTGTGGCAAAATTGTAGCTGAATCCTTGGTCTACAACTTTGCTGCAGAACCTTAAGTGAGTTGCTATAGAAAATTTGAAGAAATCTAGATCTAAAAATGCACTGTCAGGCGCTCTGAAGATTCCTTCCATGGTACAGTGCACCCCATCTGAAATCAGATCGCGAGTTCAATCCTATCCTCATCGCCGGTGATCTTCCGCCGGGATTGTTGATTGATCGTCGCGATTCATGCACCGTGGTCAGCAGATAAGCACGGGTAGGTAAAAATCTTGGCATCTGGATCAGTTTGAGTCCGGTCGCGGCTAAGCTCGTCGTACCTCCCTTGCTCATCGGTCGACCGGATAACCTTCACCGCCGTTGATCTGTCACTGGTGCACGCCACATGCTTAAGCGTTAGCCCGCATCATGGTGAATCACGGAGTGCATGTCCGGTGATCACCAGAGGAGCCGCCACAGTGAAAGCCATCTGTCCCAAGTACTAGTGCCCTTTTTCTCTCCGGCTGCCAGCACCTTTCTGCCAAATTGAGCGCCACCACTATTGCGCTCTATAAATTGCAGCCACCGTGAGCTCCGTATGGTAGTCAAGCACCCAGCCACCAAGAATCACCCTCAGTTGATCACCAGCGAGCTCGAATTTTACAGTTCCCCCAAATCGGTTCAAACACGTAGCAAGAACACCTCGCCGTGGCCAGCGCAAATCAGGTCCGATCATGTTGTCCTTGGTCTTGTTCTAGCATCCCTGTGTGTTCTGATAGCTTATCGACCCAACCAATTATGCTAAACCGAAGTAGATCATCGGGAACACCTTGAGTTGTTCCCGGGGTGCGCGGTCACCGTGGCCAGAGACATTTGGTTAGCCATTCATGAAATTGACTTAGGGGAAACATTCACTAGGTCCCGAATCTGTTTTAGGCCGAAGAAGGGCGCCGGTCCTTGCGTGAATCCGCCGGTACGCGGGCTCGCCGGAGCTCTGCAGCGCCGCTCACTGTCGTGGTCCTGGCACAGTAAAGGAAAAGAACTTTAGGGGCTTTTCTGCATCTGTCAGCGACGGGGTTGAATAGTGCTTTGGTCCCGCTTCCAGTTATTCATTAAGCCGAGATCCTTTCTGCAAAGTCCGCAGCGCGGGCGCGCGCGCTTTCCCCTAGGATTGGGCCGCTTGGGCTGCTTCTGGCCCAGCACTGTTCCAGCTTTTTCCTTTTCTTTTTCTATTAAACTTTGTAAATCTGTAGAAAATTGTAGAAAAATGGTGAAAATGTCAAACCAATTTTCCTAGATTCCTAATTTTCCATAGAATTTAATAAAAATAGTTTCATGATTTTTAGGTCAAATAAGGAATTTTTGAGTATTTAAAATAGCCTAAAACATGGTTTCTGGATTTTTAGAAAATAGATAATAATTCCAAAAATCCCCAAACTTTTTATATGAAATCTAAGCATTATTTAGAAGCTTTGGGTAGATTTTGGTATGATTTGGACCTTGTTTGATACTTAGAACCCAAAACCCTAAC
Source organism: Zea luxurians (assembly GCA_029449295.1). Taxonomy (NCBI): domain Eukaryota; kingdom Viridiplantae; phylum Streptophyta; class Magnoliopsida; order Poales; family Poaceae; genus Zea; species Zea luxurians. The sequence goes on along the minus strand of JAOPSE010000007.1, from coordinate 122,718,147 downwards.
GCCTGCCCTTTGAATTCCTTTACTAACTCCGGAAACCCTAGTTTCTCGGAGAATCGTGAAGGAAAATTGTATTCAAAACTTTAGATAATAAACTCTTATTATTTTTGCACTCTCATGAGCATTACATACGCATTCATTATTATGTATGGTTATCTTTAGAAAATGAAGAAGAAGTAGAAGTAGAAGGAGAGAAGACTTCACCACCACCACCTCAGGAACATCAGGCAGGCAGCTGTTTTTATTTTGACATCTGTGGAACTGAGCCTGAATCACCTGTAAACCAAGGCAAGCCCCGGTGCATTTGCCACCTCCTTGATTCTTTTAAAAGCTTTCTCACTTGCTTGTTGCATTAGGTGATAGGAGTTGAATGCTAAAACAATTCCTGCATTACCTTCCTTGAATTTGATTACCTTCCTTTGAATCCATGTTTTATAAAAGGGTTTTTACTATGCTCAGTCCTGCTCTAGCAAAACAAAAGGTTTTGTTTTTTATAAAAGATGATGTGGCAAAGTGGTAGGGATGTTTGTGGAAATAAAACTTGATGGTGGATCCATCATGGCCATGATGGGTTCAACATCGGAAAAGATGTACCTCTGTTAGGTACCAAACTTTGGGCTTGAAATGATTAAGCTGAGACCGGACGAGTGACTTGCACGAGAAGAAAGAGTCTCGGTGTAGTGTCTCCGTCTAAGTCGATTAAGGACCGTCTCGATATAGGCTTGATGACCGAGGACCCTTTAACTGGTCACATGCCTCGTCATGGGTAAGCCTTGCCTCGGGCAGACTAATACCAGAATAAGATACCACGCAATGGTAGTGGTGGTGAGAGTAGCGTGTACCCTCCGTGGCAAGAGGCTAGACGGTGGTGTATCTGTGCTCTCGATTGGCGTGAACCTGATCTGGTCTTAAGAACCCTGGTGGCGGGTTGACATATGCAAGGGTTAAGTGCTACATATGTCGTGTGATCGGAGATCCTCAGCTGAGTATAATCGATTCGGATCGCCGTACCTTCGCGGTTATGAAGACTTGGTCACTGCCCTATATGTAGAACTCCAGTAAAGATTAAAGGTTATTAAGAAATTGGCTAGTGCAGGTTAAGTGTTTGCACTAGGGTAGAAAGAACTCTAGATACAGGTAATCTAACTTAACCTGACAAGTAAAATTTGATTGTTAAGGATCCACTTTTAGTAAGCATTGTTGCAAACAGAGTCTTTGATTATTATTGAGCCTTACCTTGACTCCCTCAAGCCAGCATACCCTTGAGAGCCTTTTCTTTAGTCGGGTAAGTCTTGCTGAGTAATTCCATACTCAGGGTTTTATTCCCTATTGTTTTTAGGTGAAGAAGCGACAAACTTTTGTTGTTTCTGTTCCAAGGTGGTCTCAAAAGAAGAAAACCAAGAGTAAAGCTGCAGGAGGAAGGGTTCCTCCATAAAAACTTTTTGTTTGATACTTATCGGGAGGAGTTTTTGCCTCCCTTGGTTTGTAATTATATTACTCTGCACTCGTATGTTATATCCTGGTCTGTAATAATATAACTCTGTCCTACTTTTAAATAAAGGTAAGTTTATGTAACCGCTTCTACATTTTCGTATCTCCGATGAATTGTAATGTCTGCGTGACGGGTGAAACGCTCTTGGGAAAGGTAAGAAAAGCAGATACCGAACTTGTCAAGTGATTCAGGGGCACCTGCAGGGTTGTCTGAGGTCCGTTGGACAAGGACAACTGTAGGTGGGCCTAATGACTTGGGAGGTTCCGTCACAGCTGGTATCGAAGCCAAGCCCATCTCTGCAGATATTATGAGACATCTTCAAAAAGAATTTTCTAAGACTCATCTAGAAAATTTCTTCCCTTCTTACCTAAGTATTTCTGAAGAGTTTATGGCAAAGACCAGATAGGAGGAGTGCAATGTATAGAAGGTTGAATCAACTAAGGTTGATTCTGTAATTACACATGCATCATGCTAAAAACTATGCTAATAAGATTTCCCCCTTAGCAAAAATGTCGTCGCGCACGAGAAAGACTGTGCGCAAGTCAACTGGGCCAATCGGTGTACCCCGTCATCAACTTCCCCCACGGCATGAAGATAGCAGTAGTGGGAGCAACGATCTGATCGGAGATCTGGAAGCACAAGTTAATCAGCTTCGGACAGAACTCCGACGTAGGAACGAAATATGGGTCGCGGATGGCGAAAGAATCAATGAATTGAGAAGAGACATCCGCCAACTGCAATACCAGCTAGCGGATTAAGATCTAGCACTCGACTGGGCTATGAACTCTCGTTCACTAGCTTGGGCAAAGGAAGCTAGAGCTCGAGCCCGAGTGGAAGAGCTTAGCTCAATCGTGGATAGCTTGTAGGTTTATTGCAACACACTACATAAAGAAGTTCATGTACTGTACTCGCTACTGCACCCGAACGTCCCTGTGGATCCTGTCAGGACGGAAGCCGGACCTTCTCGAATAGCGGGAGAAGCATTTGGCGGCGACCTAGACCTTTTTAGGCCCCCTCCCTCTATGAAGCTGGTCGACAAATGGTCTCCGACGCCTAACAGCGAGGCTACCCAGAGTGACAAAAAGCAGGGATAGTATAGTATAGAAGTAGTACTATTGTGTAATAGGTGGTGTAATCCTATTGTAAAGTACGAGTCCGTAACATTACCTTTTAAAGTAATGTGAAATGGATGGTTTGTATGGCATATCATATTGCTCCAAATGTTCTTTGCCTCAGATGCCTTCCAGGACTTGCGCTCAGGATGGGGCTGGCACCTCCCGTGGGAGGGAAGCGACCCCAAATCCACCTCTGGTACCTCCGACACTTGTCGAGGCCATCACTGCCTTGGTAAATGCTACAGCAGACAATACCCGCTTCCTACGGGAGATGGCAGGTCAACAACTCCAACAACAAGGCGGGCGGGCCTATCCGCATGGCCCTCGTGAGACATCTTATCTGGACTTCTTCGAGACGCTCCCTCCATTGTTCGTCAAGGCAGAAGATCCTTTAGAGGCGGATGAATGGATCTGCGTCATTGAACAAAAATTCGGGCTTCTTCGGTGTTCAGAAACTCAAAAGCCCCTGTTTGCAGCCCAACAACTGCGAGGCCCTGCCAGTACGTGGTGGGGAAACTTTGTGGCCGTTCAGCCGGCCGGTCATCAGATCACATGGGATGAGTTCAAGTTGGCCTTCAGAGAGCATTATATACCTGAGGGAGTTCTTCACATGAAGCAAGAGGAGTTCATGAAATTGAAGCAAGGCGGAGATACTGTCACCCGGTATCTCAATAAATTTAATCACTTATCTCAGTATGCAATCGACCAAGTCAACACAGACATAAAGAAAAAGAATTGTTTCATGAGAGGCTTGAATGATCGGATGCAAAGAAAGATGGCCACTTGCATCGACCTTACTTATGGAAGGGCTGTCAGCACAGCACTGGCAGTCAAGGCTAAATATGTAAGTTCCGGAAAATCGAAGGGGAATGGAGGCAACAGGCCCAATTAGGGCCCCGAGAAAAGGCAACAGTTAGTTATCCAGCCTTTTAATCAAAGTCGCTCTTTCTCTCGCCCACCCTCCTTCCCATTCAAGCAACCAGTGTTTATCCGTCCTACCCCTGCCCCCACTGCTACAAATCAACCGAGTGCCCATGGCACTCGTTTCCCTGCTCTTCCAAGCTCATCAACCGGCTGCTTCAACTGTGGAAAGTCCGGGCATTTCATTAGGGACTGTCCATATCCAAGGCAGACTCAATCAAATAATCAGCAAAGCTCTGGAGGTTCTAAGGGAAATGCGGCAATCAATACCGCGGGCAAGAACACAAGGAAAACTGGACGGGTTTATTACACTCAAGTGGCTACAACACCGGAAGGTGAACCGGTGATGATGGGTATGTTCCTCGTAGCCAACCACCCCTGCACTTATTCTCTTTGATTCTGGTGCTTCACATACTTTCATAAGCAAAAAGTTTGTGGAGAAACATTGCATTCCATATACTGAATCAAGGGAAGGGTTTAAAATACATTCGCCTGGGGGATAAATATTTACCAAAGAAGTGGCTTACCAAGTGCCCGTAACATTGGCTGGAAGGGACTTTCCTACTAAGATGATTGTTCTGAAAGGCCAAGACATATATGTAATCTTGGGAATGAATTGGTTGGCCCAACATAAGGCAATCCTCAACAGTGATCTGAGAACTATCAGGTTGAGTTATGGCCAAGAAGAAATTCTTTTGTCTATTCCCATAGCTATTCCAGCTAAACCAATTGGCAGAATTAATGAAGCCATTATACCGGAAATCAAAAATATTCCGGTAGTATGTGAGTTCCCAGATGTCTTTCCAGAAGATTTTCCTGGATTGCCACCCGAAAGAGATGTAGAGTTTGTAATTGAGTTGAAGCCTGGTACGGCTCCCGTTTCTAGAAGGTCATACCGAATGCCTCCAAATGAGCTGGCAGAACTCAAGACCCAATTGCAAGATCTACTTGAGAAGGGATTCATCCGGCCAAGCTCGTCGCCATGGGGTTGTCCAGCCATCTTTGTTAATAAGAAGGATCAAACATTACGAATGTGCGTGGATTATCGACCCCTTAATGAGGTCACTATCAAGAATAAGTACCCTCTTCCATGGATTGACATTCTATTTGATCAACTTACTGGGGCGAGGGTATTCTCCAAGATTTACCTTAGATCGGGCTACCATCAGATCTATATCAGGCCCGAGGATATACCAAAGACCGCATTCACTACGCGGTATGGATTATTTGAATACCTGGTAATGTCTTTCGGACTGACAAATGCTCCTGCCCACTTCACTTATCTGATGAACTCGGTATTTATGCCTAAGTTGGACAAATTCGTGGTGGTCTTCATAGATGATATCTTAATATACTCCAAGAATGAAGAAGAGCATGCTCAGCACTTGCGGACTGTATTGACGTGCTTAAGGGAACACCAATTGTATGTTAAGTTCACTAAGTGCGCATTCTGGCTAAAAGAAATCCAATTTCTGGGACATGTGTTATCTGCCAAGGGAATTGCGGTGGATCCCAGCAAAGTCAAGGATATTTTGGAGTGGAAACCCCCAACCACTGTACACCAAGTCCGAAGTTTCCTTGGACTGGCTGGTATTACCGCCAATTCATTCCGGATTTTTCTAAGCTTGTGAAGCCAATCACAAGTCTGTTGAAGAATGATATTAAATTCAATTGGTCTTCGGAATGTAATGAAGCCTTTGAAAAATTGAAAGTATTATTAACCACTGCTCCGGTATTGGCTCAACCGGATATTAATAAGCCCTTTGATGTGTATTGTGACGCATCAGACAGTGGTCTCGGCTGTGTATTAATGCAAGAAGGCCGAGTAATAGCATATGCTTCAAGGCAGTTGCGCTGGCATGAGGAGCATTATCCAACTCATGATCTGGAGCTAGCTGCAGTGGTTCATGCCCTGAAGATATGGCGTCATTATCTGCTGGGGAATGTCTGTCACATTTATACAGACCATAAAAGTTTGAAGTATAACTTTACCAAGTCCGAGCTCAATATGAGACAAAGGAGATGGCTCGAGCTTATTAAGGATTATGAACTGGAAATCCATTATCACCCAGGCAAAGCTAATATAGTGGCAGATGCACTCAGTCGCAAGGCCTCCTGCCATTGTTTAACAATGAGGACTTCTGACATTACATTATGCCAGGAGATGGAGAATCTGAACCTGGGAATGATTCAGCATGGAACTTCAAATCACTTGAAGCTTGAGTCAGTCATCTTACAAAGGATAATTGACGCACAAAAGAATGATGAAGGTATGAAACATATCCATGAGAAGATAAAGGCTGGAAAAGCCAACTGCTTCAAAGAAGACGATCAAGGTGTTGTATGGTTCAACAATCGCATAGTTGTGCCGAAGAATAAAGGGGTCCGCCAACAAATTTTAGATGAAGCACATCTTAGTCGCTATTCTATTCATCCCGGAAGCACTAAGATGTATCAAGATCTGAAACAACATTATTGGTGGACGAAGATGAAGATTGAAATCGCACGCTATGTGGCAAGATGTGACACTTGTAAACATGTCAAGGCCATACACTTGAAAGCTGTTGGTCCATTACAATCTTTACCAATACTAACATGGAAATGGGAAGATATTAGTATGGACTTCGTTGTGGGATTACCCAGAACGGCAAAAGGCTTTGACTCCATTTGGGTTATCATTGATCGACTTACCAAGATCGCCCACTTCCTTCCAGTCAAAGTAAAATATCCAGTAATTGCATATGCAGAACTATACATCGCTCGTATTCTCAGTTTGCACGGTGTTCCAAAGACCATAGTGTCGGATCGTGGACCTCAATTTGTATCCAAATTCTAGGAAGAACTTCACAAGGCTTTGGGTACTAAATTGCTCCATAGTTCGGCCGATCATCCTCAAACCAGTGGTCAAACTGAGAGGGTAAACCAAATACTTGAAGATATGCTGCGAGCATGTGTTCTGGAATTCCCACAAAAATGGGATGATTGTTTACCATTAGCGGAGTTCTCATATAATAATAGCTATCAAGAAAGCATTAAGATGGCACCCTTCGAAGCTTTATATGGACGATGATGTCGTACTCCGTTAAATTGGTCTGAACCAGGTGAGAGGTACTTCTTTAGGCCTGATATGGTAAAAGAGACAGAAGAAAAAGTTCAAAGAATAATTCATAATCTGAAGAAAGCTCAAGCTCGTTAGAAGAGTTATGCAGACAAGTGAAGACAACCCTTGTACTTTCTTGTGGGAGATTATGTCTACCTGAAAGTTTCACCAATGAAGGGCGTATCGCGTTTCGGAGTTAAAGGGAAGCTTGCACCCCGGTATATTGGTCCTTTTCCTATCCTTGAAAGATATGGACCGGTAGTGTACCGACTTCAGTTACCCGAAACCTTGTTTGCTGTACATAATGTGTTCCACGTATCTCAGCTGAAGAAATGTCTTCGGGTTCCAGATCGAACCATCGAAGTAACAGATGTTGTCCTAGAGCCATACTTGACATATTCAGAACAACCTATTCGAGTCTTGGATCAAAAGGACAGGGTTACCCGGAGAAAAACTCTCAAGTTTTACAAAATACAGTGGAACCAACATTCCGAAGATGAGGCTACATGGGAAACTCAAGACTTTTTAGAAAAGAATTTCCCAAGCTTTCTAGCCTCATGTAAATTGTGATATGTATATAATTGTTGTAATAAAAGAGTGAGCCCCAAACCACCCCTGCCTTGTACCAAAAATCAGAAAATAAAAATGTGAAGCATTTCCTTTTCCACTACTTACCCTAGGACTTTTAATCTTGGGACGAGATTCTTTTATGGGGGGGAAGGATGTAACACCCCTGGTGTTACTGTCACTAAAACTTGAGCATAACATCATAAGCATCAGCATTTCATAAGATTGACACACCTAGAATGCATTCACTAGGTAAAAGTTTCAAACAAGTTGTATTGATATGGCATTTTGCAAATAAAACCCTAGAGTTGGGTACTTAACCCTAAATGGGGTATAGAAGGATAAAACAAAATCCAAATAGAGAAAACCCAAAAGCTAAAGTGAAATAGTCATAAAATGTTACTAAGAATGGACCTACATTACATTCACCCCCTTGAAATACCAAAAACCCTAATAAGGATCCTAGAAAACCCTAAACCTAAACCCTAGGGGGCTAAGTGCAAAATCAGTGCACTTTTGGACTAAAGTGCAAAAACCATGACAATAAGGTATCTTAAGTCTAATGGTTCACAAATATGTGAGTTTGCAAGTTAAACCCTAAGTTTTGGGTCTATTTGCAAAAAGCGCCACTTAAACCCTATAAACCTAAGTCTGAAATTCTGTGATATTGGCTCAACTTTGGAGCCCTATATCTTCCAAGTTAGTGAGAATTTACCCTGGGTCACCACATCAACTTTGTAGCTCTATGAAAGGGAACAACTTTGCTTAAGAGTGTAAGCATGGTTGTTATGAAAAAAATTGAGAAAAATGCACTCAAAGTTGGGCTGTCACACTATCTGGGACTGAATTATGGTATGACAGTGTAACCAAGCCACCTTTGGACTAAGATTCAGCCTTGATCTAGTAGGCATTTGGCAATAACTGCTGTGGCAAAATTGTAGCTGAATCCTTGGTCTACAACTTTGCTGCAGAACCTTAAGTGAGTTGCTATAGAAAATTTGAAGAAATCTGGATCTGAAAATGCACTGTCAGGCGCTCTAAAGATTCTTTCCATGGTACAGTGCACCCCATCTGAATCAGATCGCGAGTTCAATCCTATCTTCGTCACCGGTGATCTTCCGCTGGGATTGTTGATTGATCGTCGCGATTCGTGCACTATGGTCAGCAGATAAGCACGGGTAGGTAAAAATCTTGGCATCTGGATCAGTTTGAGTCCGGCCGCGGCTAAGCTCGCCGTACCTCCCTTGCTCATCGGTCGACCGGATAACCTTCGCCGCCGTTGATCTGTCACCGGTGCGCGCCACATGCTTAAGCATTAGCCCGCATCATGGTGAATCACGGAGTGCATGTCCGGTGATCGCCGGAGGAGCCGCCACGGTGAAAGCCATATGTCCCAAGTACCAGTGCCCTTTTTCTCTCCGGTCGCCAGCACCTTTCTGCCAAATTGAGCGCCACCGCTGTTCCGCTCTATAAATTGCGGCCACCATGAGCTCCATAGGGTAGTCAAGCACCCAGCCACCAAGAATCACCCTCAGTTGATCACTAGCGAGCTTGAATTTTATAGTTCCCCCAAATCGGTTCAAACACGCCGCAAGAAAACCTCGTCGTGGCCAGCGCAAATCAGGTCTGATCATGTTGTCCTTGGTCTTGTTCTAGCATCCCTGTGTGTTCTGATAGCTTATCGACCCAACCAATTGTGCTAAACCGAAGTAGATCATCGGGAACACCTTGAGTTGTTCCCGGGGTGTGCGGTCACCGTGGCCAGAGACATTTGGTTAGCCATTCATGAAATTGACTTAGGGGAAACATTCACTAGGTCCCGAATCTGGTTTAGGCCGAAGAAGGGCACCGGTCCTTGCGTGAATCGGCCGGTACGCAGGCTCGCCGGAGCTCTGCCGCGCCGCTCACCGTCGTGGTCCTGGCGCGGTAAAGGAAAAGAACTTTAGGGGCTTTTCTGCATCTGTCAGCGACGGGGTTGAATAGTGCTTCCGTCCCGCTTCCAGTTATTCATTAAGCCAAGGTCCTTTCTGCAAAGTCCGCAGTGCGGGCGCGCGCGCTTTCCCCTGGGATTGGGCCGCTTGGGCTGCTTCCGGCCCAGCACTGTTCCAGCTTTTTCCTTTTCTTTTTCTATGAAACTTTGGAAATCTGTAGAAAATTGTACAAAAATGGTAAAAATGTCAAACCAATTTTCCTAGATTCCTAATTTTCCATAGAATTTAATAAAAATAGTTTCATGGTTTTTAGGTCAAATAAGGAATTTTAGAGTATTTAAAATAGCCTAAAACATGGTTTCTGGATTTTTAGAAAATAGATAATAATTCCAAAAATCCCCAAACTTTTTATATGAACTCTAAGCATTATTTAGAAGTTTTGGGTAGATTTTAGTAAGATTTGGACCTTGTTTGATACTTAGAACCCAAAACCCTACCCCCTACCCTTTAAATTCCTTTACTAACTCCGGAAACCCTAGTTTCTCGGAGAACCGTGAAGGAAAATTGTATTCAAAACTTTAGATAATAAACTCTTATTATTTTTGCACTCTCATGAGCATTACATGGGCATTCATTATTATGTATGGTTATCTTTAGAAAATGAAGAAGAAGTTGAAGTAGAAGGAGAGAAGACTTCACCACCACCACCACCTAAGGAACATCACGCAGACAGCTATTTTTATTTTGACATCTGTGGAACTGAGCCTGAAGCACCTGTAAACCAAGGCAAGCCCCGGTGCATTTGCCACCTCCTTGATTCTTTTAAAAGCTTTCTCACTTGCTTGTTGCATTAGGTGATAGGAGTTGAATGCTAAAACAATTCCTGCATTACCTTCCTTGAATTTGATTACCTTCCTTTGAATCCATGTTTTATAAAAGGGTTTTTACTATGCTCAGTCTTGCTCTAGCAAAACAAAAGGTTTTGTTTTTTATAAAAGATGATGTGGCAAAGTGGGAGGGATGTTTGTGGAAATAAAACTTGATGGTGGATCCATCATGGCCATGATGGGTTCAACATCGGAAAAGATGTACCTCTGTCAGGTACCAAACTTTGGGCTTGAAATGATTAAGCTGAGACCGGACGAGTGACTTGCACGAGAAGAAAGAGTCTCAGTATAGTGTCTCCGTCTGAGTCGATTAAGGACTGTCTCGATATAGGCTTGATGATCGAGGACCCTTTAACTGGTCACATGCCTCATCATGGGTAAGCCTTGCCTCGGGCAGACTAATACCAGAATAAGATACCACACAATGGGAGTGGGGAGATGGCGAGAGTAGTGTGTACCCTCCGTGGCAAGAGGCTGGACGGTGGTGTATCTGTGCTCTCGGTTGGCATGAACCTGATCTGGTCTTAAGAACCCCGGTGGCGGGTTGACATATGCAAGGGTTAAGTGCTACATATGTTGTGTGATCGGAGATCCTCAGCTGAGTATAATCGATTCGGATCGCCGTACCTTCGCGGTTATGAAGACTTGGTCACTGCTCTATACGTAGAACTCCAGTAAAGATTAATGGTTATTAAGAAATTGGCTAGTGCAGGTTAAGTGTTTGCACTAGGGTAGAAAGAACTCTAGATACAGGTAATCTAACTTAACCTGACAAGTAAAATTTGATTGTTAAGGATCCACTTTTAGTAAGCATTGTTGCAAACAGAGTCTTTGATTATTATTGAGCCTTACCTTGACTCCCTCAAGCCAGCATACCCTTAAGAGTCTTTTCTTTAGTCGGGTAAGTCTTGCTGAGTAATTCCATACTCAGGGTTTTATTCCCTATTGTTTTTAGGTGAAGAAGTGACAAACTTTTGTTGTTTCTGGTCCAAGGTGGTCCCAAAAGAAGAAAACCAAGAGTAAAGCTGCAGGAGGAAGGGTTCCTCCATAAAAACTTTTTGTTTGATACTTATCGGGAGGAGTTTTTAACTCCCTTGGTTTGTAATATTATTACTCTGCACTCGTATGTTATATCCTGGTCTGTAATAATATAACTTTGTCCTAGTTTTAAATAAAGGTAAGTTTATGTAACCGCTTCCGCATTTTCGTATCTCCGATGAATTGTAATGTCTGTGTGACGGGTGAAACGCTCTTGGAAAAGGTAAGAAAATGTGACGGAACCTCCCAAGTCATTAGGCCCACCTACAGTTGTCCTTGTCCAACAGACATCAGACAACCCTGTAGATGTTCCTGAATTACTTGACAAGTTCGGTATCTTTATCCTTACCTTTCTAGGAACGTTTCACCCGTCTGGCAGACAGTATGCTCATCGGAGATGCGGAAATGCGGAAGTGATTACATAAACTTACATTTATTTAAAAGTAAGAGTAAGTTATTTGTACAGACCAGAGAGTGCTGAAAAGTATTATTACAATACCTGGGAGGTAAAAGCTCCTCCCATTAAGTTCTTTACAGAAAAGTTTTTAAGGAGGACCCGGTCCTCCGGCAGCTTCAGTCTTGATTATCTTCACTTTTCACCACCTTGGTACAAAAACAACAAAAGTTTGTTGTCTCCTCACCTAAAAACAACGGGGGAATAAACCCTGAGTATGGAATTACTCAGTAAGTCTTACCCGACTAAGGAAAAGACTCTCAAGGGTATGCTGGTTTAAGGGAGTCAAGGTAAGGCTTCTCAATAATCAAAGACTCTGTTTTGCAGAAATGCTTACTAAAGTGGCTCCTTAAAATCCAGTTTTATCGGTCAAGTTAAGTAAAGTTACCTGCATCTAGAGTTCTTTCTACCCTAGTTCAAGCACTTGGCCTATACTAGCCATTTTCTTATCAACCCTTCATCTTCACTGGATCGCTACGTGTAGGGCAGTGACCAAGTCTTCATAACCGCGAAGGTACGGCGATCCGAATCGATTATACTCAGCTGAGGATCTCCAATCACACGACATATGTAGCACTTAACCCTTGCATATGTCAACCCGCCACCAGGTTTCTTAAGACCAGATCAGGTTCACGCAAACCGAGAGCACAGATACACCACCGTCCAGCCTCTTGCCACGGAGGGTACACGCTACTCTCACCACCGCTCCACGCCCATTTCGTGTTATCTTATTCTGGCCTTAGTCTACCCGAGGCAAGGCTTACCCATGACGAGGCATGTGACCAGTTAAAGGGTCCTCGATCATCAAGCCTACATCGACAAGGTCCTTAATCGACTCAGGCGGAGACACTACACCGAGACTCTCTTTCTCGTGCAAGTCACCCGTCCGGTCTCAGCTTAATCATTTTACCCCAAAGGTTGGTACCTGGCAGAGGTACATCTTTTCCGATGTTGAATCCATCAAAGCCTTTGACAGATTCACCATCAAGTTTTATTTTTGAAACCAACCCTCCCACTTTTCCAAACATCTTTTGTAAAACAAATCCTTTTGCTTTCTCTAGAGCAATACTAAGCATAGTAAAACCTTTTTGTAAAAACAGGGTTTCAAGGAAGGTAATCAAATCCAAGGAAAGGTAATGCAGGAATTGTTTAAGCAATCAACACCTATCACTTAGTGCATCAAGCAAGTGAGAAAGATTTTAAAACACAAGGGGGGTGGCAAATGCACCGGGGCTTGCCTTTGTTTATGGGTGAGTCAGGCTCAGATCCACAAATATCGAAGTAGAAACAGTTCTCAGCCTGTGTTTCCAAAGGTGGTGGTACTTGCTCTTCAGTGGCTTCCACTTCTTCTTCGTGTTCTAATCATAGCCATACATATGTATAAGAATGGATGCCATGGGATGCTCATGAGGATGCAAAGATAATATAAACTTATTATCTAAGTCTTGAATACAACTTTCCTTCACGGAACTCCGAGAACTTAGGGTTTCCGGAGTCAGTAAAGGAGTTCACAGGGCGGGGGGTGTTTTGGGGTTTGGTGATCAAACAAGGTCCAAATCAACCCAAATTCTACACAAGGCTTCTAAATAATATGAGGAACTCATATAAAAATTTTGAGCATTTTTGGGATTACCATTTATCTTTTAAAAATCCAGAATTATTAACTTAAACTATTTAAAATACCTTAAAATTCCTGATTAAACCTAAAAATCATGAAACTATTTTTATTAAATTCTAGGGAAAATAAGAAATCTAGGAAAATTAGTTTCACAATTTTACCATTTTTCTACATTTTTCTACAATTGTTTTAGCTCTGGAGTAAAAAGAAAAAGAAAACTGGTGAATAGTACTGGGCTGGTTTCAGCCTAGTGGCCCAGTTCAGAGGGAGAAAACGCCCGCGCGCGCCCGCGTTGTCGGTCTTGCAGAAAGGCCCTTACAGTTTTTGAATAACCCAAAGAAGTCCAAACACTATTGAACCCAGTCGCTGACACTTTGTAAAAATGCCCCTAGACTTCTGTCTCTTCTCCAAATACCTCCCTGGTCACGGCACGCTCGCCGTTCATCACTGACGCCGCGCGGACTAGCCCCGGCCGGCGGCGAATGCTCAGCCGAGCGACAGGGGAAGCATAACCTACTCGAGGCGACCTAGGAACACGCATCAATTTGGCAAGAATGCACTGAGAACGGCCTGTCCACGTGCACGGCAGAAACCGTGGTGTCGATCCCGCGTTCTCAATTATCCACACTCGGATCGGTTAAACGGCCACTACGAGGAGCTTCATGAACACACAGAGCTGCTAAAACAAGGCTTGAATCGGACAGAGAATTACCAGAGAGGGCTGGCCACGGAGCGCAGGGCTTTATGTTCGTCGGAGACAAAGAAAGGGGGAAATCGGTGTCGCGGTGGCTCTGGTTGAAATTGGGGTTGGGGATTAAGGCTATACGGTCGTGAGAAACTATAGCTTCACCACGACGACTCAATTTGGGAGAAGGAGGCAGAGACAGCGCGAATTTTGGATCGCGATCAGCTCACAGGTGAAGAAATAAACACCTCGCCGTGAATCCAACGGCTATTTATAGCCGTGGCGGTCCGGCGATCACCTCGCGGCCACGGATAACATCACTATGGCATGTCGACCACGTCAGTAGAAGGTACAGTGAGGGAGAACTACGGCATGGCGCCACCGCGGCGGAATTCACTGAGTCACGGCGGCCGTCGGTGAGTAACTCCGGCCGAGTTCAGGACATGGTGCCACGTACGAGCGACCCCTCCCCGACGCTATCCACTCCATACCGCACTCGAATCAGGACGGCGGCGGCACTAATTTTGGCGCAAAGAAGTCACCGGCGGTGAGATTCTTCTGCCGCGGCCGATCTGATCCATTTGGTTACTGTACCATGGGGAGATGGTATTCAGTCTGTCTGACAGACAAAGTTTGGGCCTCATTTTCTCTCGAATTCACATGGCAACTAATCTGAGGCTCTGCAGCAAAAGTGTAGAGCAATACTCCATCTACAACTTTGTAATATGATGATGCCACAAAAACCCATTGGATCATGCTTGAATTTAAGCTTGAAGTTGATGGCATCAAACTGTTAGTCTGATTTTCAGACTAAACCAGCCTGACAGCTTAACTTCAGGCCTGATTATCTCCAAATTCCTCACAAAAACATGGCTTGCATTCTTAAGCAAAGTTGTTCTTCTATAATTAGGCTACAATTTTGATGTGGTGACCTAGGGCAAAAACCCTAGAATTTGCAAGATACAATGCTCTAAAGTTGAGCCCATATCACTGAAAATCAGACTTAGACTATAAAGGCTTAAGAGGTGAGTTTTGCAAATAAGCCCAAAACTTAGGGTTTAACTTGCAAATTAACATATTTGTGACCAAAATGTCTTAAGATACCTATTTGACTTGGTTTTTGCACTTTAGTCCAAAAGTGGGCTAATTTTGCACGTAGGTCCCTAGGGTTTGGATTTAGGGTTTTCCAGGGTTCTAATTGAGATTTTTAGTATCCCAAGGGTATAAATGTGATTCAACTTTGTTTTTGGGGACATTTTATGACTCTTCCCTAAAGCCTTTAGGTTTTCTTACCTTGGGTTATGTTTTACCCCCTTTGAGCCTGATTTAAGGTCAGGTTTCCTATCCAGGGTCCTATTTGCAAGACACCAAAAACAATACACTTGTTTGAAATTTTTACCTAGTGAATGCACTCTAGGTGTATCAAACATATGCAATGTCAATGCTTATGATGCCATGCTCAAGTTTTAGTTACAGTAACACCAGGGGTGTTACAGAAAAGCAGATACCGAACTTGTCAAGTGATTCAGGGGCACCTGCAGGGTTGTCTGAGGTCCGTTGGACAAGGACAACTGTAGGTGGGCCTAATGACTTGGGAGGTTCTGTCACAGTTATTCTTATGATTCACATACTATGATTGCTTCAAGTTTTCTTTTGTGCATGGTAGAAATATGCCTAGGAAAGTTTGTAATGAACCTTCTACAATTTACCATGCTTGCAATACTTCTTTTGCAATTTGTTGTAAGAATAAGAAAGTGATTGCTAGGAAGTTGGGGGCCAAGTGCAAGGGAGACAAGACTTGCATTTGGGTCCCAAAGACTATTATAACTAACCTTGTAGGACCCAACAAGAGTTGGGTACCTAAAACCCAAGCCTAATTTGCCTTGCAGGTTTATGCATCTGGGGGCTCAAGCTAGATTATCGACAGCGGATGCACAAACCACATGACGGGGGAGAAGAAGATGTTCACCTCCTATGTCAAGAACAAGGATTCCCAAGATACAATCATATTTGGAGATGGGAATCAAGGCAAGGTTAAAGGCTTAGGCAAGATAGCAATCATAAATGAGCACTCTATCTCTAATGTATTTCTAGTAGAGTCGCTAGGATATAATCTGCTGTCTGTTAGTCAATTATGCCACATGGGCTACAATTGTTTATTTACAAATATTGATGCGTCTGTCTTTAGAAGGAGTGATGGTTCATTAGCATTTAAGGGTGTACTAGATGGCAAACTCTACTTAGTTGATTTTTCGGAAGAGGAGGCTGATCTAGATACATGCTTAATAGCTAAGACTAGCATGGGCTGGCTGTGGCATCACCGTCTAGCACATGTTGGGATGAAGAACCTCCATAAACTTCTAAAGGGAGAACATGTGTTAGGACTGACAAATGTGTATTTCGAAAAAAGATAGACCTTGTGTAGCATGTCAAGCAGGTAAACAGGTGGGAAGCTCTCATCATAGCAAGAATGTGATGACCACATCAAGACCTCTGGAGCTACTTCATATGGACCTTTTCGGACCCGTCGCCTACCTCAGCATCGGGGAAGTAAGTATGGTCTTGTTGTTGATGATGATTTTTCCCGCTTCACTTGGGTATTCTTTTTGCAGGATAAATCAGAAACCCAAGGGACCCTCAAGCGCTTTCTAAGGCGAGCTCAAAACGAATTTGAACTCAAAGTGAAAAAGATTAGAAGCGATAACGGGTCCAAGTTCAAGAACCTTCAAGTGGAGGAGTACCTTGAGGAGGAAGGAATCAAGCACGAGTTCTCCGCTCCCTACACACCACAGCAAAACGGTGTGGTAGAGAGGAAGAACAGGACGCTCATAGACATGGCGAGGACGATGCTTGGAGAATTCAAGACGCCCGAGCGGTTTTGGTCGGAAGCTGTGAACACAGCTTGCCACGCCATAAACCGGGTCTACCTTCATCGCCTCCTCAAGAAGACGTCGTATGAACTTCTAACCGGTAACAAACCCAATGTGTCTTATTTTCGTGTATTTGGGAGTAAATGTTACATTCTAGTGAAGAAAGGTAGGAATTCCAAATTTGCTCCCAAAGCTATAGAAGGGTTTTTGCTAGGTTATGACTCAAATACAAAGGCGTATAGAGTCTTCAACAAATCATCGGGTTTGGTTGAAGTCTCTAGCGATGTTGTATTTGATGAAACTAATGGCTCTCCAAGAGAGCAAATTGATCTTGATGATATAGATGGAGATGATGTTCCAACGGACGCAATTCGCACCATGGCGATTGGAGATGTGCGACCACAGGAGCACCAAGTGCAAGATCAACCTTCTTCCTCAACATTGGTGCACCCCCCAACTCAAGATGATGAACAAGTTCCTCAAGAGGAGGCGTGTGATCATGGGGGAGCACAAGAAGACCAAGTTGTGGAGGAAGAAGCACCACGGGCCCCTCTAACTCAAGTTCGAGCGACGATTCAAAGGAATCATCCCGTCGACCAGATTTTGGGTGATATAAGCAAGGGAGTAACAACTCGCTCACATCTAGCTAATTTTTGTGAGCATTACTCGTTTGTCTCTTCTATTGAGCCTTTCAGGTTAGAAGAGGCCTTGCTAGATCCGGACTGGGTGTTGGCCATGCAGGAAGAGCTCAACAACTTCAAGCGAAATGAAGTTTGGACCCTGGTGCCACGTCCCAAGCAAAACGTTGTGGGAACCAAGTGGGTGTTCCACAACAAACAAGATGAGCACGGGGTGGTGACAAGGAACAAGGCTCGACTTGTGGCAAAAGGTTATGCCCAAGTCACATGTTTGGATTTCGAGGAGACTTTTGCTCCTGTGGCTAGGCTAGAGTCTATTCGCATTCTATTAGCCTATGCCGCTCACCACTCTTTTAGGTTGTTCCAAATGGATGTGAAGAGCGCTTTCCTCAATGGGCCAATCAAGGAGGAGGTGTACGTGGAGCAACCCCTAGGCTTTGAGGATGAACGGCACCCCAACCACGTGTGTAAGCTCTCTAAGGCGCTCTATGGACTTAAGAAAGCCCCAAGAGCATGGTATGAATGCCTTAGAGATTTTCTAATTGCTAATGCTTTCAAGGTTGGGAAAGCTGATCCAACTCTTTTCACTAAGACTTGTGATGGTAACCTATTTGTGTGCCAAATTTATGTCGATGACATAATATTTGGTTCTACTAACCAAAAGTCTTGTGAAGAGTTTAGCAGGGTGATGACTCAGAAATTTGAGATGTCGATGATGGGCGAGTTGAACTACTTCCTTGGATTCCAAGTGAAGCAACTCAAGGACGGCACCTTCATCTCCTAAACGAAGTACACGCAAGACTTGCTCAAGCGGTTCGGGATGAAGGACGCCAAGCCCGCAAAGACTCCAATGGGAACCGACGGACATGTCGACCTCAACAAAGGAGGTAAGTCCGTTGATCAAAAGACATACCGGTCTATGATAGGTTCCTTGCTTTACTTATGTGCTAGTACACCAGATATTATGCTTAGCGTTTGCATATGTGCTAGATATCAATCCGACCCAACGGAATGTCACCTTGTGGCCGTTAAGCGGATTCTTAGATATTTAGTTGCTACGCCATGCTTCGGGATCTGGTATCCAAAGGGGTCTACCTTTGACTTAATTGGATATTCAGACTCCGATTATGCCGGGTGCAAGGTTGATAGGAAGAGTACATCAGGGACGTGCCAATTCCTAGGAAGGTCCCTGGTGTCTTGGAGTTCAAAGAAACAAACTTCTGTTGCCCTATCCACCGCTGAGGCCGAGTATGTTGCTGCAGGACAGTGTTGCGCGCAACTACTTTGGATGAGGCAAACCCTCTAGGACTTCAGCTACAATCTGAGCAAAGTCCCACTCCTATGTGATAATGAGAGTGCAATCCGCATGGCGGACAATCCTGTTGAACACAGCCGCACAAAGCACATAGACATCCGACATCACTTTTTGAGAGACCACCAGCAAAAGGGAGATATCAAAGTGTTTTATGTTAGCACCGAGAACCAGCTAGCTGATATCTTTACCAAGCCTTTAGATGAGAAGACCTTTTGCAGGCTGCGTAGTGAACTAAATGTCTTAGATTCGCGTAACTTGGATTGATCTATAGCATACATGTGTTTTATGTCCTTGATCATTTTCCTTTATGCATATTATTGCCTATTTATGGTGCTCAAGTTGTGCAAGGGATCCTCGGACCTCACAAGTCCATGTGTGAATGATGCACATATTTAGGGGGAGAAATGCTACAACTTGACCCTTTGAGACTAACCGTGTGCTTGAGTTTACTTAGTTTAGTCTCAAAGGTGGATTGAAAGGGAAAGGTGAACTTGGACCATGCAAGACTTCCACTGCACTCCGATGAGAGGGTAATTTACTCCAAGTTCATCTCCATGCTCTTATTGCCTTTTTACTCTTAATTGACGATTTTGGTGAGGCAATGGGGTTTAAGGGCCAATAATGATCTCGTTTTGGTGCTTAATGCCAAAGGGGGAGAAATTAAGGCCAAAGCAAATGGGTCAGCTACCACTTGAGAATTTTGAAAATAGTAGAGTTAGAACTTTTGTTTTGTCAAAATACTCTTATTGTCAAATTTTGGTCTCTGGCGGGGAGAATTAATGGTTATGAGAAAAAGGGGGAGTTTTTGGCACTCGGTCAATTTTTCAATTGGAATATCTCTCTTTGTGCCTAAACATGTGTGTTTGACTTAGAGATAGGAAAATGATTTTGATTTGCAAAAACAAACCAAGTGGTGGCAAAGAATGATCCAAATATGCCAAATTAGAGTTTAAAACAATTTGGTCTTCAATTTGAATCGATGTTGCATGTTTTGCACTGCTTTTGGATGTGTTGGCATAAATCACCAAAAAGGGGGAGATTGAAAGGGAAATGTGCCTTTGGGCAATTTCCATTATGTTTTGGTGATTAAGTGCCCAACACATTTAAATGAGTCCTCTTGTGCTAAATCAAGAGAAAAGTGATAATCAAACCAAAGGTATGATTCTAGACTTAGTACATTGGTTTTTGTGTACTAATATATTTGTCTAAGTGCTGGAATCAGAGAAAAGAGAAGAAGAAAAGAACTTGGCTCAAAGCAGCCAAGACTCAGCTCAGTCTGGCACACCGGACTGTCCGGTGGTGCATCGGACAGTGTCCGGTGCGCCAGGCTGGCTTCTGGCGAACTGGCCACTCTCGGGAATTCGTCAGCGACGTACGGCTGTAATTCACCGGACTGTCCGGTGGTGCACCGGACTGTCTGGTGAGCCAACGGTCGCAAGCGCAATGGTCGGCCGCCAAATCCGCTGGCGACGCGTGGCCCGCTCCAATGGTCGGCAGGAGGCACCGGACTGTCCGGTGTACACCGGATAGTGTCCGGTGCGCCAACGGCTACAATTCTGCAACGGTCAGCTGTGTCATTTTAGGAAGGCGATCTACACCGGACCATGAACAGTGTCTGTCCGGTGCGCCACCCGACAGAAGGCAAGAATTGCCTTCCCAGATTGCCTCCAACGGCTCCTAGCTGCCTTAGGGCTATAAAAGGGACCCCTAGGCGCATGGAGGAGTAACCCAAGCATTCTTTGATCATCTCTAAGCACCAAGACTCCATTCTCACGTATTTGATTCTTTGTGATAGTGACTTGAGCTCTATTTGAGTAGAGAACTCCTTGCATTGTGTTGTGAGCTCAAGTTGTAGCTTGTGTGCGTGTTTGTGCTCGTGCTTTGAGTCTTGTGTATGTTGCTCTCCCCTCCCTTACTTCCGTGCTTCTTTGTGATCATCAATTGTAAGGGCGAGAGACTCCAAGTTGTGGAGATTCCTCGCGAACGGGAGATAGTAAAAGAAAGGAAAACACCGTGGTATTCAAGTTGATCATTGGATCACTTGAAAGGGGTTGAGTGCAACCCTCGTCCATTGGGACGCCACAACGTGGAGTAGGTGAAAGGGAAATGTGCCCTTGGGCCATTTCTAAGTATTTTGGTGATTTAGTGTCCAACACAAGTGCCTAAGTGTAAAATGGTGGACAAAGTACAAATCAAGGATAAAGGTATGTTTCTCAGACTTAGTACATAGTTTTAGAGACTAATGTATTGTGTCTAAGTGCTGGAAACAGGAAAAATCCAATTGAAAGTGCCTTGGCTCGAGCAGCCAAGACTCTGCTCAGTTTGGGAGCACCGGACTGTCCGGTGGTGCACTGGACAGTGTCCGGTGCGCCAGGCTGGCTCTGGCAAACAGGCTGCTCTCGGGACTTCGACGGCGGTGTACGGCTATAATTCACCGGACTGTCCGGTGGTGCACCGGACTGTCCGGTGGGCCGTTCACAGGCGAACTCGTCGCTCTCGGGAATTCATCGGCGACGTACGGCTATAATTCACCGGACTGTCCGGTGTGCACCGGACTGTCCGGTGAGCCAACGGTCGGCAGGGCCAACGGTCGGCCACGCGATCTGCGCGGGACACGTGGCCGAGCCAACGGCTAGAAGGGGGCACCGGACTGTCCGGTGTGCACCGGACATGTCCGGTGCGCCAACGGCTCTCAGGCTGCCAACGGTCGACTGCGCCATTTTTGGAAGGAAATCGGGCACCGGACAGTGTCCGGTGTGCACCGGACTGTCCGGTGCGCCAGTCGACAGAAGGCAAGATCAGCCTTGCTAGAATGCTCTCAACGGCTTCTAGCTGCCTTGGGGCTATAAAAGGGACCCCTAGGCGCATGGAGGAGTACACCAAGCATCCTCTAAGCATTCCTAAGCACTAAGACATCGATTCCGCGCCTTTGATTCTTTGCGATAGCAATTAGAGCTCTAGTTGAGTGGTGAACTCATTGAGTTGTGTTGTGAGCTCTCGTTGCGACTTGTGTGCGTGGTGTTGCTGTGATTTCTTGTCTTGAGTGCGTTGCTAATCCCTCCATTGCTCCGTGCTTCTTTGTGAACTTCAAGTGTAAGGGCGAGAGGCTCCAAGTTGTGGAGATTCCTCGCGAACGGGATTAAGAAAAGCAAGCAAAACACCATGGTATTCAAGTGGGTCTTTGGACCGCTTGAGAGGGGTTGATTGCAACCCTCGTCCGTTGGGACGCCACAACGTGGAGTAGGCAAGCGTTGGTCTTGGCCGAACCACGGGATAACCACCGTGCCATCTCTGTGATTGATTTCTTGTGGTTATTGTGTTTTGTTGAGACTCCTATCTAGCCACTTGGCATTTACTGTGCTAACGCTTAACCAAGTTTTTGTGGCTTAAGTTTTCAAGTTTTACAGGATCACCTATTCACCCCCCCCCCTCTAGGTGCTCTCAATTGGTATCGGAGCTGTTCTCTTCGCAAAGGGACTAATCGCCCGAAGAGATGGATCCTAAGGGGAAGGGTATCGTGATCAACGATAAAGAGAAGGAATCCTTCGTCAACAAGCCGAAGGATGACAAGCCTACCGACTCCGGCTCGGGCCATAGACGGAAAGATGGGAAGAAGAAGAAGACAAGGCGCATCAAGGAAATTGTCTACTACGACGACAGCGACGAGTCATCTTCTTCCCAAAAGGACGACGACCACAACGACTACGAGAGAAGGAAACCGGTTAATTCGAACTTTTCTTTTGACTACTCTCGTATTCCTCAAAGTTCAAATTCACATTTGCTCTCCATTCCACTTGGCAAACCTCCTCACTTTGATGGAGAGGACTACGGATTTTGGAGCCACAAAATGCGTAGTCACCTATTCTCTCTCCATCCAAGCATTTGGGAGATTGTGGAAAGTGGAATGAAATTTGATAGCTCAGATAGTCCTACGTTTATAAATGAACAGATTCATAGAAATGCACAAGCCACTACTGTGTTGTTAGCATCCTTGTGCAGGGACGAATACCATAAAGTGAGCGGCTTGGACAATGCCAAGCAGATTTGGGACACCCTCAAGATTTCTCATGAGGGGAACGACGTCACCTTGCTCACCAAGATTGAGTTGGTGGAGGGAGAGCTTGGACGATTCGCAATGATAAGGGGCGAGGAGCCAACCCAAACATACAACCGGCTCAAGACCCTTATCAACAAAATAAGGAGCTACGGAAGCACGCGATGGATGGACCACGACGTCGTCCGATTGATGCTAAGGTCCTTTACCATTCTTGATCCTCATTTGCTGAATAATATTCGTGAGAATCCCAGGTACACCAAAATGTCGTCCGAAGAAGTCCTTGGAAAATTTGTAAGCGGGCGAATGATGATCAAGGAGGCAAGATACGTGGACAACGCATTGAATGGTCCAATCAACGAGCCTCAACCCCTTGCTCTCAAGGCAACAAGAAGCAAGGAGGCGCTACCTAGCAAAGTGGCACAAATTGAGGCGGCCGGACTTAATGATGAAGAGATGGCCCTCATCATCAAGAGATTCAAGACGGCGCTAAAGGGTCGCAAGGGGCAGCCAAGCAAGACCAAGACAAAGGGGAAGCGCTCATGCTTCAAATGTGGTAAGCTTGGTCATTTTATTGCTAACTGTCCCAACAATGATAGTGATCAGGATCAAGGGAACAAGAGGGAGAAGAAGAAGAACTATAAGAAGGCAAAGGGCGAGGCACATCTTGGCAAGGAGTGGGATTCGGATTGCTCCTCGTCCGACTCCGACAATGAAGGACTCGCCGCCACCGCCTTCAACAAGTCGTCCCTCTTCCCCAAAGAGCGTCACACATGCCTTATGGCAAGGGAAAAGAAGGTATGTACTCGAGACTCTACTTATGCTTCTTCAAGTGAGGACGAATCTAGTGATGAGGATGAAATAGATTATTCATGTTTATTTAAGGGCCTAGATAGAACCAAGGTAGATAAAATTAATGAATTGATTGATGCCTTGAATGATAAGAATAGGCTTTTAGAAAAACAAGAGGACTTGTTGTATGAAGAACATGACAAATTTGTAGAAGCACAAAAATCTCATGCCTTAGAAGTTAAGAGAAATGAAATGCTTTCTTGTGAATTATCTTCTTGCCATGAGACAATTTCTAGCTTAAGGAGCATTAATGATGATTTGAATGCTAAGTTAGAAATAGCTAGTAAATCAACAACTTGTGTAGAAAATGTTGTTATTTGCAATAGATGTAAAGATTTTGATATTGATGCTTGTAGTGAACACATAGCTTCTATTGCAAAGTTAAATGATGAAATGGCTAGTCTTAATGCCCAACTTAAGGCTAGCAAAAGTGATTTTGATAAACTAAGATTTGCTAGGGATGCCTACATGATTGGTAGACATCCCTCAATTAAGGATGGGCTTGGCTTCAAGAGGGAAGCCAAGAACTTAACAAGCCATAAGGCTCCCATCTCCGCCAAGGAGAAAGGGAAGGCCCCTATGGCAAGTAGTACTAAAAAGAACCATGCTTTTATGTACAATGATAGAAGACAGTCTCATAGGAGTTGTAATGCTTTTGATTCACATGCCTATGATTCTTATGCTATGTTTGCTCCCAGTTCTTCCTATATGCATGGTAGAGATATGCCTAGGAAAAATATTCATCATGTGCCTAGAAAGAATATTGTTCATGTTCCTAGGAAAGTTATGAATGGACCCTCTACAATTTATCATGCTTTAAATGCTTCCTTTGCTATTTGTAGAAAGGATAGGAAGATAGTTGCTAGGAAATTAGGGGCAAAATGCAAGGGTGATAAAACTTGCATTAGGGTCCCTAAGACAATTGTGACTAACCTTGTAGGACCCAACAAGAGTTGGGTACCTAAGACCCAAGCCTAAATTTGCCTTGCAGGTTTATGCATCCGGGGGTTCAAGCTGGATTATCGACAGCGGATGCACAAACCACATGACGGGGGAAAAGAGGATGTTATCTTCCTACGTCAAGAACAAGGATTCCAGAGATTCAATAATATTCGGTGATGGGAACCAAGGCAAGGTAAAAGGGTTAGGTAAAATTGCTATTTCATCTGAGCACTCTATTTCTAATGTGTTTTTAGTTGAGTCGCTTGGATATAATTTGTTATCTGTTAGTCAATTATGCAAAATGGGATATAATTGTCTATTTACAAATGTAGATGTGTCTGTCTTTAGAAGATGTGATGGTTCACTAGCTTTTAAGGGTGTACTAGACGGCAAACTTTATTTGGTTGATTTTGCAAAAGAAGAGGCCGGTCTAGATGCATGCTTAATGGCTAAGACTTGCATGGGCTGGTTGTGGCATCGCCGCTTAGCACATGTGGGGATGAAGAACCTCCACAAGCTTCTAAAGGGAGAACACGTGATAGGTTTGACTAACGTGCAATTCGAAAAAGATAGACCTTGTGCAGCTTGTCAAGCAGGGAAACAGGTGGGAGGCTCTCATCACACCAAAAATGTGATGACAACATCAAGACCCTTGGAGATGCTTCATATGGACCTCTTCGGACCCGTCGCCTATCTGAGTATAGGAGGAAGTAAGTATGGTCTTGTTATAGTTGATGATTTTTCCCGCTTCACTTGGGTATTCTTTTTGCAGGATAAATCTGAAACCCAAGGGACCCTCAAGCGCTTCCTCAGGAGAGCTCAAAATGAGTTTGAGCTCAAAGTGAAAAAGATAAGGAGCGACAACGGGTCCGAGTTCAAGAACCTTCAAGTGGAGGAGTTCCTTGAGGAGGAAGGGATCAAGCACGAGTTCTCCGCTCCCTACACACCTCAGCAAAATGGTGTGGTAGAGAGGAAGAATAGGACGCTCATCGATATGGCGAGGACTATGCTTGGAGAGTTCAAGACCCCCGAGCGCTTTTGGTCGGAAGCCGTGAACACGGCTTGCCACGCCATCAACAGGGTCTATCTTCATCGCCTCCTCAAGAAGACTTCATATGAGCTACTAACTGGTAACAAACCCAATGTGTCTTATTTTCGTGTATTTGGGAGCAAGTGTTATATTCTTGTGAAGAAAGGTAGAACCTCTAAATTTGCTCCGAAAGCTGTAGAAGGGTTTTCATTAGGTTATGATTCAAATACAAAGGCGTATAGGGTCTTCAACAAATCATCGGGTTTAGTTGAAGTCTCTAGCGACGTTGTATTTGATGAGACTAATGGCTCTCCAAGAGAGCAAGTTGTTGATCATGATGATGTAGATGAAGAAGACGTTCCAACGGCCGCGATACGCACCATGGCGATTGGAGATGTACGGCCTCAGGAACAATTGGAGCAAGATCAACCGTCTTCCTCAACTATGGTGCATCCCCCAACCCAAGATGACGAACAGGTACCTCAAGTGGAGGCGCATGATCAAGGGGGAGCACAGGATGTTCAAGTTGAAGAGGAAGAAGCACCTCAGGCACCTCTAACCCAAGTTCGAGCGACGATTCAAAGGGATCATCCCGTCGACCAAATATTGGGTGACATTAGCAAGGGAGTAACTACTCGTTCAAGATTAGTTAATTTTTGTGAGCATTACTCTTTTGTCTCTTCTATTGAGCCTTTCAGGGTAGAAGAGGCCTTGCTAGATCCGGACTGGGTGTTGGCCATGCAGGAGGAACTCAACAACTTCAAGCACAATGAAGTTTGGACACTAGTGCCTCGTCCCAAGCAAAATGTTGTGGGAACCAAGTGGGTGTTCCGCAACAAACAGGACGAGCACGGGGTGGTGACAAGGAACAAGGCTCGACTTGTGGCAAAAGGTTATGCCCAAGTCGCAGGTTTGGACTTTGAGGAGACGTTCGCTCCTGTGGCTAGGCTAGAATCAATTCGTATTTTGCTAGCATATGCCGCTCACCATTCTTTCAGGTTGTACCAAATGGATGTGAAGAGCGCTTTCCTCAACGGGCCGATCAAAGAGGAGGTGTACGTGGAGCAACCCCCTGGCTTCGAGGATGAACGGTACCCTGACCACGTGTGTAAGCTCTCTAAGGCGCTCTATGGACTTAAGCAAGCCCCAAGAGCATGGTATGAATGCCTTAGAGACTTTTTAATTGCTAATGCTTTCAAGGTTGGGAAAGCCGATCCAACTCTTTTCACTAAGACTTGCGATGGTGATCTTTTTGTGTGCCAAATTTATGTCGATGACATAATATTTGGTTCTACTAACCAAAAGTCTTGTGAAGAGTTTAGCAGGGTGATGACGCAGAAATTCAAGATGTCGATGATGGGCGAGTTGAACTACTTCCTTGGGTTCCAAGTGAAGCAACTCAAGGACGGCACTTTCATCTCCCAAACGAAGTACACACAAGACTTGCTAAAGCGGTTTGGGATGAAGGACGCCAAGCCCGCAAAGACTCCGATGGGAACCGACAAACACACCGACCTTAACAAAGGAGGTAAGTCCATTGATCAAAAGGCATACCGGTCTATGATAGGGTCTTTACTTTATTTGTGTGCTAGTAGACCGGATATTATGCTTAGCGTATGCATGTGTGCTAGATTTCAATCCGATCCTAAGGAGTGTCACTTAGTGGCTGTGAAGCGAATTCTTCGATATTTAGTCGCTACGCCTTGCTTCGGGATCTGGTATCCAAAGGGGTATAACTTTGACTTGATTGGATATTCAGATTCCGACTATGTTGGATGTAAGGTCGATAGGAAGAGTACATCGGGGACGTGCCAATTCTTAGGAAGGTCCCTGGTGTCGTGGAACTCTAAAAAACAAACTTCCGTTGCCCTATCCACCGCTGAGGCCGAGTACGTTGCCGCAGGACAGTGTTGCGCGCAACTACTTTGGATGAGGCAAACCCTCCGGGACTTTGGCTACAATCTGAGCAAAGTCCCACTCCTATGTGACAATGAGAGTGCTATCCGTATAGCGGAAAATCCTATTGAGCACAGCCGCACAAAGCACATTGACATCCGGCATCACTTTTTGAGAGACCACCAGCAAAAGGGAGATATCGAAGTGTTTCATGTTAGCACCGAGAACCAGCTAGCTGATATCTTTACCAAGCCTCTAGATGAGAAGACCTTTTGCAGGCTACGTAGTGAGCTAAATGTCTTAGATTCGTGGAACTTGGATTGAATTGTAGCATACATGTGTTTATGCCTTTGATCATGTTCCTCTGCATTTATTGCTTATGTATGGTGCTCAAGTTGTACAAACACTCCCTGGACCTCACAAGTCCTTTTTGCAAGTGATGCACATACTTAGGGGGAGGTGTGTTACAACTTGACCCTTTGAAAACTAACCATGTGCTTGAGTTTGTTTTAGTCTCAAAGGAGGATTGAAAGGGAAAAGGTGGACTTGGACCATGCAAGACTTCCACTGCACTCCGATGAAAAGAGTAACTTTTCCAAGTTCATCTTTATCCTCTTATTGCATATTTGCTCTTAGTTGACGATTTTGGTGAGGCAATAAGGTTATAGGGTCAAGATTAATCCCGTTTTGGTGCTTGATGCCAAAGGGGGAGAAAATAAAGGCCAAAGCGATAAATGGATCAGCTACCACTTGAGAGATTTTGAAAATAGTAGAATAGAGCTTTTGGTTTGTCAAAACTCTTTCATTGTTTCTCTTGTCAAAAGTTGGCTTCTTGTGGGGAGAAGTGTTGTTTATGGGAAAAAGGGGAGATTTTGAAAATAGTAGAATAGAGCTTTTGGTTTGTCAAAACTCTTTTATTGTTTCTCTTGTCAAAAGTTGGCTTCTTGTGGGGAGAAGTGTTGTTTATGGGAAAAAGGGGAGTTTTTGAAATCTTGAATCAATTTCTCTTGGAATGACTCTCTTTATGTCTTAACATGTGTGTTTGACTTAGAGATAGAAATTTGTATGGTGCTCAAGTTGTACAAACACTCCCTGGACCTCACAAGTCCTTTTTGCAAGTGATGCACATACTTAGGGGGAGGTGTGTTACAACTTGACCCTTTGAAAACTAACCATGTGCTTGAGTTTGTTTTAGTCTCAAAGGAGGATTGAAAGGGAAAAGGTGGACTTGGACCATGCAAGACTTCCACTGCACTCCGATGAAAAGAGTAACTTTTCCAAGTTCATCTTTATCCTCTTATTGCATATTTGCTCTTAGTTGACGATTTTGGTGAGGCAATAAGGTTATAGGGTCAAGATTAATCCCGTTTTGGTGCTTGATGCCAAAGGGGGAGAAAATAAAGGCCAAAGCGATAAATGGATCAGCTACCACTTGAGAGATTTTGAAAATAGTAGAATAGAGCTTTTGGTTTGTCAAAACTCTTTCATTGTTTCTCTTGTCAAAAGTTGGCTTCTTGTGGGGAGAAGTGTTGTTTATGGGAAAAAGGGGAGATTTTGAAAATAGTAGAATAGAGCTTTTGGTTTGTCAAAACTCTTTTATTGTTTCTCTTGTCAAAAGTTGGCTTCTTGTGGGGAGAAGTGTTGTTTATGGGAAAAAGGGGAGTTTTTGAAATCTTGAATCAATTTCTCTTGGAATGACTCTCTTTATGTCTTAACATGTGTGTTTGACTTAGAGATAGAAATTTGAGTTTGATTTGCAAAAACAAACCAAGTGGTGGCAAAGAGTGATCCATATATGTCAAATCTGAATCAAAACAATTTGAGTTCTTATTTGAATTGATTTTGTATTTATTCTACTTGCTTTATATTGTGTTGGCATAAATCACCAAAAAGGGGGAGATTGAAAGGGAAATATGCCCTTGGGCCATTTCTAAGTATTTTGGTGATTTAGTGTCCAACACAAGTGCCTAAGTGTAAAATGGTGGACAAAGTACAAATCAAGGATAAAGGTATGTTTCTCAGACTTAGTACATAGTTTTAGAGACTAATGTATTGTGTCTAAGTGCTGGAAACAGGAAAAATCCAATTGAAAGTGCCTTGGCTCGAGCAGCCAAGACTCTGCTCAGTCTGGGAGCACCGGACTGTCCGGTGGTGCACCGGACAGTGTCCGGTGCGCCAGGCTGGCTCTGGCGAACAGGCTGCTCTCGGGACTTCGACGACGGTGTACGGCTATAATTCACCGGACTGTCCGGTGGTGCACCGGACTGTCCAGTGGGCCGTTCACAGGCGAACTCGTCGCTCTCGGGAATTCATCGGCGACGTACGGCTATAATTCACCGGACTGTCCGGTGTGCACCGGACATGTCCGGTGCGCCAACGGCTCTCAGGCTACCAACGGTCGACTGTGCCATTTTTGGAAGGAAATCGGGCACCGGACAGTGTCCGGTGTGCACCGGACTGTCCGGTGCGCCAGTCGACAGAAGGCAAGATCAGCCTTCCTAGAATGCTCTCAACGGCTCCTAGCTGCCTTGGGGCTATAAAAGGGACCCCTAGGCGCATGGAGGAGTACACCAAGCATCCTCTAAGCATTCCTAAGCACTAAGACATCGATTCCGCGCCTTTGATTCTTTGTGATAGCAATTAGAGCTCTAGTTGAGTGGTGAACTCATTGAGTTGTGTTGTGAGCTCTCGTTGCGACTTGTGTGCGTGGTGTTGCTGTGATTTCTTGTCTTGAGTGTGTTGCTAATCCCTCCCTTGCTCCGTGCTTCTTTGTGAACTTCAAGTGTAAGGGCGAGAGGCTCCAAGTTGTGGAGATTCCTCGCGAACGGGATTAAGAAAAGCAAGCAAAACACCCTGGTATTCAAGTGGGTCTTTGGACCGCTTGAGAGGGGTTGATTGCAACCCTCGTCCGTTGGGACGCCACAACGTGGAGTAGGCAAGCGTTGGTCTTAGCCGAACCACGGGATAACCACCGTGCCATCTCTGTGATTGATTTCTTGTGGTTATTGTGTTTTGTTGAGACTCCTATCTAGCCACTTGGCATTTACTGTGCTAACGCTTAACCAAGTTTTTGTGG
This sequence comes from Zea luxurians, assembly GCA_029449295.1. NCBI lineage: Eukaryota > Viridiplantae > Streptophyta > Magnoliopsida > Poales > Poaceae > Zea > Zea luxurians. The sequence goes on along the minus strand of JAOPSE010000007.1, from coordinate 122,687,669 downwards.
CTTAAGTTTTCAAGTTTTACAGGATCACCTATTCACCCCCCCTCTAGGTGCTCTCAGTAGGCAAGTGTTATACTTGGCCGAACCACGGGATAAATCACCGTGTCTCTTGTGCTTGTTTTCTTTGTGACCATTGTGTTTCACAAGAGCTTGGTCCTTAGCCACTTGATTCTATCGAGCTAACACTTAACCAAGTTGTGGCTACAAGTATTTGATTTTTACAGGATCACCTATTCACCCCCCCCCTCTAGGTGCTCTCAGGTTCACCCTCGTAAACCCGGTCTGTTGGCCTACACTCATGTATATCGAGTTATAAAGAAAAGGTTCACCCCCAGATTTGTTTTTGTGATGGTCTTACTTTGCTTCAATTTACGAGCATCATTTTTTATCTAACCCACCCATACAGTTCCCACCCTTGCTGGTATAATGACATCCGAATTGAGTAGCCAGGCTTGCGGTTTGGGACCCCTCAGCAAGGGGGTCTGGTAGCCTGGGGGCTAGGTCTAGAGAATGGGTACTTGTCTCCTAGGGTGGTCCGGAGCGGTGTAGCCGCTTAGCTTGGTTTCGTACCCTAAGCCTGCACGCTCCACCACTCTGTGGCAGGTACCCTAGTATTTGGAACTATAGTCCTGTGGGTCCGGCAACCTAGGGCCAGATTCTAAAGAATGGACACTTGTCTCCTGGGGTGGTCCGGAGCTGTGTAGCCGCTTAGCCTGGTCCTGTACCCTAAGCCTACACGCTCCACCACTCTGCAATGGGTGCCCTAGTATTTGGAGTTGTGATCCAGGGGGTCCGGACGCACGGGTTGGCTTCCCAGTCTAAGTCCTGCAGGTCCTATTGCGTGAATCAAAGGATAGAAGATACCAGTAAGTGGGTCCTATGGGTGCACTACTAAAGCTTCCTAGCCAAGGCTGTGTGCAGGTCCAGGTCCTAGTCGAGACTACCTCCTGGGGGCTAGGTCACCAATTCTTTCTTAAGTATACTGGCATCCAACCTCGACACGTCGAGCCTACATCCCAGGGGGGCCAAGTACCAGGAGAAGTTGGTAACGACGCACACAGCAAAGACAAATAGTATATAGATAAGTTCTGTCACTGTTAGAATCAATACTTCCCAAACATATCTTACAAAAACCAGAAAATATTACAAGCCGCACCCCAGCGGAACCCTTGCGCTGTTTCTGCAGATCTAGCTACACCGACTGGGGGCCCGGTGCTGCCTGCGCCGCCTGGAACCGGCGGATCCGCTCCTCCAGCGTCCGCTCCTTCTCCTCCGCCTTGAGCTCATGCTCGGCCAGCGACTTCTCCCGCCTTTCAACCATTTCCTACTTGAAGGCGAGATCCTTCTCCCGCCTGGCGAGGTCCGTCTCTCGCCTGTCCAAGGATTCTACTTTCGCTTTAAGCTTCTCCTCGGCGAGGGCAGCGTCGCGAGCCTTGCCATCGAGCTCTCGCTGCAGCCTTTGCACTCTCCATAGCTGCGGTCTGCTCGACCCATTGCTCCTCCAGGATTTTGTTGAAGGCACTCAGCTTGGCCTGGAGCTCTGTGACGACCTCCTCCCTCTAATTCAAGTGCTCCTCCTTCTTGGCCAGCCTCTTCTCCTTCCGGCTCGCCTCTAGCTCCCTGGCGTACACCTTCTGGAGGTCCTTCTTGTAGTCTTTGTGGTCTCGCGCCAGTTCGGACCGCTCAAAGGCGAACCGCTAGGACACTGCCTTGGTGCGCTCCTCCAGCTGGGTACGCCAGTCGCTGAGGCGCTGGTGCTCGGATTCTAGCGCCTCCCATTCCTGCCGGATCACCGCCTTGGTCTCTTGGAGAGCCTGATGGGCGCGAGACAGCACCCAGGGGAGGGGAACCGGCGCTGCCTCCGGCTCAGCGCTGGACCGGAGCCACCGCCCAAAAATCACCTTCGTATCCTCCGGAGTGGGCGGCGGGTTAGAGCTGGACGCGCCCCCCGTGTGACCCTGGACGGCAGGGGTGGGCGCAGTCAGGACCTCCTTTGCTGCTGCCGATGGTGTACTCGACGGCGTCGCCGTCGTTGAGGCTGCAGTGGCCGTCGGCGGCTCGCCGGCTCCACTCCCAGCAGATGCCTGCTGCTGAGAGCCAGACCCACCGGCGGGCATGGTATCCAGCACAGGAGGCACGGCCTTGGAGGCAGAGGGGGAGGAAGCCCTGGCAAGCAAAGGATGGGTTAAGACCCGTCGTCATGATAATTACACTCGTGGAAAGAAAAGGGCTACACTTACTTGGGGCCCAGGACATTCCAGCGACCTTGGAAGCGGGACAACCGCTGTTGTTGCTGTTGCTGCTACTGTTGCTACTGTTGTTGCTGCCGCTTGTGCCCCTGGGGGAGATCACCCCTTGGTGGTGGTGGCGGCGGCGAGACCGACGGTGGTGGTGGCGGTGGATCTGATGGTGGTGGTGGTGGAGGACTGGCGCGCCTCTGCGCGCCCTGGGCCTGGGAGCCAGTCTCCTCGGCCCCGCCAGCAGTCCTCTAGCGCTTCTGGGGCGGGTCCATGACAAGCGACCCGTCGGCGCGACGCAGCCGGCGTCGCCTCTCTTCCTCCGACTCCCCGGTGCCACCCGGGGCAGAGGAGCTACTTGCAACCCTTTTTCCCTTGCCCAAGGGGTTGGGGGCTGCATGGGGAGCTCTGGAACCCGCACCGATGGGCTGGGAACCCGCCGCCGGTACACCAGGGATCTGGATCCCGCGGAAGGGGTCCCGGCCGCTGGTCTGGCAAACCACCATGCCGCTCTCGTCGAGGGTCGGCAGCTAGGCCAAGATTGTCGTCCTCAACCCTGGGTCGTCGCAGAGCGCAGGAATGTCCTAGGGAGGGATTAGGGACTCAGGGATGAAGGACTCACCAGTGATCCCCTTCACCAGGAGCTCCAGTTCCTCCCAGGACAAGTCGGTGCCTGGCCCGCGCTGGATTCGACCGATGTCGTTCGAGCCGGTGAACCAACAACACAGACGCGCCCTCCTCTGTAGCGGCGTGATCCAGCGCTTCAGGAAGTCGCCGACCACGTGCATCAACGTCAGGCCACCGGTTGCTAGGGTCTTGATCCTGTCCAGTACGGGCTCAAACTCCGGCGCCAGCGACGACTTGGCCCTCCATTGCTTCCGGTCGAGCCTTGGCCCATCGCTCGGTAGCGCGAGGCGGTCGTTGGCCTCGGTGCTGACGATCACCCAATCGGCACGCTAGTTTTCCCACCTCGCGCCACCGAGGGAGGAGATGTAGGCACCGGCCGAATCTGGCCTCGTCTAGAAATAGTAGGCGCCGAGGTGGTCCTTAGCCTTCCCAGACTTCACCAACAAAAATAAGTGGCGAAAGAGGGAGGTGCAGATCGCCACCCCCATGAACATCTCGCACAGGTGGGCGAAGATGGTCACCTGGAGGATGGAGTGGGGCGTGAGGTGCTGAAGCTGAAGGCCGAGCTCCTCCAGCAGCAGCAGGAAGAAAGGCGAGATCGACAACGCCAACCCGCAGGAGAGGTAGGAGACGAAGAGCACGAACTCCCCGGCGGCGAGATCGCCGAGGGGAGTGGCGCCGGCACAGATCCTTCCGGCAAATGCCGGCGCGCTCCATCCGAGCAGGTTGCGCACCAGATTGAGTGCCCCCTCGGACTGGAAACGCCCGGGATGAACCAACGTGGCCATGGCGACTACGGTGTCGAAAAGCAGAAGAGCGCGAATGCAAAGGGGCGCAGAGGGCTCGGAGGCGAAAGGGCGCAGCGGTTGGAGAGAATGCGAAAGCGTAACTACTGCACGTGGGGTGAATCCCTTTTCAAGGAAGACTCTCCCGCTCGCGCCCCAGGAAATCCCGTCCGACGGGCACCTAGCGCCCATGCGGCCTAGTCTGTGACATGGAGGCTCGGGCCCACAAGTCATGCAGCTGGTGTGCCGGTCTCCGAGTGCGAAAAAGGCAAACCGCCATGCGAAGAGCGAACCGCCGCGCACGACCGCGCACCGCCTCGGGGCCGCTGCGGTGAAATATTTATTAACCAAGGCAGCGGCAACGAGGCGCCCCACGCGTGGCCCGATGGAACCGCCAGACGTGGGGTCGTGGGTCAGTCAGTCGCGGGGATAGATGTGGCAGTTGACGTGACCGAGGGCGGACTGACAGCGCGTGCGTCACTAGATGCACTGAGTTAATGCGACACACACTGAGGTGGCGCCCCAGTCACCGGTCATGCCATGTTGACGCGAAGTACAAGTTCTGGCCCCACCTGCAGGCTCGCATCCTCCCCTGAGGTGAGCCCGGGGGCCACTATCGGTACCCTGAAACTAGGGTACCCCTGCTACTGTACAAAGACGAAGAACCCACGCGGCTATCCCTTAGTCGCGTGGTAGAAGTGTTGTGTGTGGGACCAAGCCACGGCTCACCCCAATCTCAGGCGGCTATTCTGGGTCCACAACAGCGCCCGACTCAACCACATGTGTGGGTCCAGAGCCGCCACGTGTCCAGAGAAGGTGATATACTCCAAGGCGTCCACAGTGGTCAGGACCCCCACGGGAGAACGCCGGACCCCGGATATACAGTCCGGACTCCCAAGGTTGGTCTTGGACCCCCGGATATACAGTTCGGACCCCCAAGGTTGGTCCTAGACCTTCATGTGTGCAAGCTGGACCCCTAGAATGGGATCCGGACCCCCTGTATAGGGTCCGAGTTGCCCACAGGGGGGTCCCAAGGTCCCAGGACAGTGCATACCCGGGCCTGGAACAGGACCCAGGAAGGGGTCCGGTGTCGACACGTGTCCAAGCCCAGTCTGGTGCGGACCTGTCCGCATACGCTACTGCTCCCCGCCCAGGTAGAGACCCGATGCTGCCACGTGGCCTACCGCGCGTGACGTAAGCCAATGGGCGGAGCCTGACGTAAGGTCGCTGGGTTTCGTGGCCCCTGCATTTATTGCGGATAAGGCGCGCCGCCTGTCCATCCCGCTAACAGGCGATGTGCCGCCTCGGCATTTTATGCGACCTGTCCATTCCGCAGGCGGTGTGCCTATCCATCCCACTGGCAGGTGATGTGCCGCCTCCGCATTTAATGAGACCTATCCATTCCGCTAGCAGACAGCGACCTGTCCATCCCACAGGCGGCATGCTTGTCTGTTCCACTGGCAAACTGCACGCCCATACTGTCGCGTGCGCTACGCCCATCATTACTCATACGTTACCAGGGAAGCTGCTGCCGCATGTCAACGCTGCGCGTGCTATGGACAACATGGGCCTGGAGATTGCACAGACGTCACCTGCATTAGTTGCTCTAGGTATTCCTTCTATTATGTTCCTAGGCCCACATGTCGGGTCTCAGCATCGTTGTATGTGCCTCCCTTGGGCTATAAAAGGGAAGGCACACGACGTTACAAGGCAAGTCATTCACTCAAGCCAACTTAGACCCTCGAGAAGTTCTCCAAGCTCTCGAGCATCAGCAATACAACACACAGTGGAGTAGGGTATTACGCTCCGGCGGCCCGAACCACTCTAAATCCTCGTGTCTTCTCCTGTGTTCTTCCACAATCTAGCAAACAAGCAAAACGCTTAGGCCCCTCCTCATCTTAGGATTTAGGGCGGGTGCATTCCGCCACCTGGCCAGAGAATTTCCTCTCCGACAGTTGTCATTTGTCAAGTTGCATAAATTTTGAAGATCTACAACTTTTATATTGATAGTTTCTTATTCGAGGTCGTTTACAAAATTTGAATTTCAAATTTGAAAACTTCAAACATATTTTTCTATGACAAGATGTTTTCGAATAAAAAATTTGTCAATTATAACGTTTCATAACATTTCAAGACCTACAGCTTTTATTTTGGTGGTTTCTACATCCGAGGTTGTTTGAAAATTTCGAATTTAAAAATTTAAACAAAGTTTTACATTACAAGATGATTTCAAACCAAAATGTTGTCAACTACAAAGTTTCATAACTTTTTAAAACCTACAACTTTTATTTTTGTGTTTTTTCCATTTGAGGTCATTTTGAAAAATCGAATTTTAAATTTTTAGAATTCAGACATAGTTTTCGTTGACAAGATGACTTGAGATCAAAAAGTTGACAACGACAAAATTATATAACTTCTCAAGATCTACAAAGTTTATTTTGGTTGTTTGATCATTTATTCAGCACACATGTTAGTTCTAACATTTTTCACAAATCTTATATATCTCTCTTGTAGTTTCATAAACTATGAGAGATATAATTATTATTTTTATGAATAAATTTACTTTTATTTTTTCCTATGAAGAAATGACCAAAATATAAATTGTACATCTTGATGAGTTATATAAATTTGTAGTTGAAAACTTTTTCATTTGAATTAATTTACTGCTTCAAAACATGATTTTTAAATTGTCTTTGCCTAGTGTTGAAAAAACACACGGCAAAAAAGCTCTTTGTCGAGTGTCAAAAATAAAACACTCAGCAAAGAAACCCTTTGGCGAGTGTTTTTTTACCGAGTGTTTTTTGTTTGGCACTCGATAAAGAACTTCTTTGCCGAGTGCCTAAAAAACACTCGGTAAACCATTTTACATTCGGCAAAGAGCTGGATTCCGGTAGTGTAATTCGTACTAGCTTCTACTGATTCTACAATATTTTGTCTATATGGATTGCAGTTGCAGCAATCTGAACAAATCACGCCCCTACATCTATAGGAAAGGATTGGTCCTAAACCCACCTAGGAATGACCGACGAATCCCATGTTTTTGACAAGGCATATGGTCGTACGAAATCTTAGCAGCATAACTGTTGTTCTCCAATCGCTCGCCTGAATATGGCGTAATTGGAGAACAGAGAGGTTACGGTGCCGAAACTACACAGGAGCACAAGGCTTTGTCATAAACACCGACTCTATCGGTCACCTCGAGATTATCCAATAAAAGGACAATTCTAGCCCGACACACCTAATATGAGTTGCATGTAAGGTGTGTTGGGCCAAAACAGGCGTCGCCTAGGTTTCGTTTGTTGACACTATGATACACTACGAATAACTAGAACTACCGTGCATTGAACATCAACTAATAAACCACAAATACAATATTATATACAAAATAACATTGTCATAGGTGACAAATCAGAATATAAAATTACCTTATTTGCAAGAGCATAATAATATCCCTCGGAAATTAAAAATTTAAATTATCTAAGCATTACTAAATGAATTAAAACAAGGTAATTTAATTACATAATCAAATTCTGGTCGTCGAAAATAAGAAACTAGTTACTTTGGTAATGGCACGGGCAGCAGGGCGGGCGAGGTTGCCGATGGCGCGGGTGCGAGCTCGGCGATCGCTGGCACGGGCGAGGTCGGCGATGGCGTGGGCGTGGGCTCGGCGGCCATGTTCACGCGGCACAGGCTCCTGCGTCATGGTAGTCGGTGAGGCGACGCGGGACCACTGAGGTCTGCTCGTCCGTTGGCGAGTGCGCCGGTGAGGGCAGTGGCGGTGAGGCAGAGTTGGAGCGGCGGCGTCGGGTACAGAGTGAGAGAGGAGAGAGCGTGTGCTATAAACGAAACGGTGCGCTCGGGCGTCGTTTGCTAAAACTTCTTATGTTCAACAGCTGCAAGAGAAGTTATCGGACATAAGGCTTACGTCCGATGGTTGGCAGATAAACCGTCATACATAATTAATGTCCGAGGTCCGTTTAAAGCCGTCTGATATAAATGTGGTAGCTGCCCATGAGGTTGTCGGAAATAATACAGCCGTTGTAAGTCTTCCGTTTTCCTGTTCCGGTACAGGCAAGTGTTAAATGAAGAATATGCTCAGAAGGTTTTAAAAAAAGAATCTGCCGAAATATACTTGTAAGCCAGCTACTATTTCTAACCATACTGACAGCCGACAAGTGTTGCTCATGTTGACCAAAGACACGATTGCACAGTCGCACAGGTCAACTCATCTCCGTTGGTAGTGCCAAATCCTGATGCTCCATCGATGCGACGTAGCTCGATCATCGCCACTAGGACTCTCCTTCGCTGGAGCTCGTGCACCTTGTTGGCATGTTGCGAATTGTTTATGCAAAATATCCTAATAAGTTGACACTGACCGAAGCTATGACGTGATTATATATTCCTCGGTGCTAAAGTAATTGACGGTTTTGATTTTTAGATGTTAACTATTTGTCTTGTTCAGTTTTTAAATAATAAAATTATTTTTTTCATTAAAATGTCTCTAGTGATAAAATAAATTATAGCAAAAACAAATAATATTTACATAAAAAACTTAACTAAGGCGAACATTTAAAACATATATTAACTATTTTAGGTTTGTATACATATATAGCGCTCTTCTATGCGGTAGCTCCTACTAAGTACTGCCTTTTTCAGTAGCATAGCACGATATGGGCATACGTGGTGTGGTCAGAAGGTAGGTAAAGCGTAACCAAAAAGAGTAAACGGTGACAATTATTAATCGTCCTTGAACATAATTCAGGAAAAGGACACCTAAGCTAGTTTTGCGTAACAAAACCATTTTCTTGAGTCTTGACCTCTTGCTGTATAGTCATGTCATGATTCTTCGTAATCCAATCCTAAACGTTCAGTACTTGACGACCTTTATATATATATATATATATATATATATATATATATATAGTTTATATATTATGAGCCCTGGGCTTCCAATAACTAGAGGAAGCTCAGGTCGGACGGTGCAAACCGGTCGAGCCGGACCACATCCGGACGTCTATAAAAGAGGACCTGGAGTGCTAGGGTTCAGTTTTTTACGCTCCACCCCGATTCATTAGCGACGCCGCGTGCGACGACGGCGGTTGCCCCAGAGCGTGCGCGGCGGTGGACCCCCAGCCGGTGGCCGCAACTCATGACCTCGACGCACGGTGGCGGAGATTCCTCGATCCGGAGTAGTGGCGGCGGTTCCCAGGTCGGTGGCGGCGCTCCCCGATCCAGAGGGCGAGCAACAGTGGGGCCCTTGTGCGGGCAAGCGGCGGCGTCCCCGAGGTCCCGAGGAGGCGGCACTTCCAAGGCCGGCGAGCAAGCGACGCCCGTCGACGTGCGAGTGGCGACGGCGACGCATGAGGCGCGATCTTCGAGCGAGCGGCGTCACAGAAGGCCCGAGATGCGCGCAGCGATGATCGCGCGTGACATCCTCCGATCCGGCGCAGTTTTCTTTTCGATTATTGTGTTTTATGCCTACCACATGTATTATTTACGCTAAAAACTGTACGATTTTATGCTTGAACACAGAGTTCGTATATCAGTTTACTGCATGCACATTAGAAAGGCAATTCCTTGATTTATGTTGTTCGTAATTTGCGCTCATGCAATGGAAACTCCCACGATTTTTGCCATAATTTTTGGATCTGTATAAAAATAGAAACCGCATGCATGCGGCTGCCATATTTTTCGGATCTGTCGTAAAAATAGGATCGTAATAACACCTACTAAAGCTATCAACCTTTAATTGACTCGGTATTTACGCTTATAATTGAGAGATTTTATGCTCAAAGCTTAAGGTTTTTACGCTCCACCCGGAGATGCGTCCACCAGTGAACAACATGCCAGATTTTTTACGCAGTGTAAGGAATTGCATAAATACCTACACCGTGTAGTATAATTTGTTTCAGTATACATCATAAACTAGTTATAATGCGTTTAGCTGCATGGTTGTTGGAGGGATCCTATATTTATGAATGAAATAAAACATTTAATGCGATTTTTTGTTTCTATGCATGCAATTCATTTCCTTTTATTGCATATTCTTTCCATCATATATTCGTGTACATGCAGCTGGTAGCAGATTTTTACGCAGTATACCGAATTGCATAATTATCTACATAGTGTAGCATATTTAGTATCAGTATATATCATAAAATGGTCATTACGAGTTTTAGTTGCATGTCTGTTGCAGCGATCCTAAATTTATGGAGGAAATAAAGCCTTTAAAATAGAAACTGTCACACATATCTTTCCTAAATTTACGCGCATGTCAGTGAACGTGTTTGACTCATGCATGCATTTTGCCATAATTTTTGGATCTGTTATAAAAATAGAAACTGCATGCATGTGGCTGCCATATTTTTTGAATCTGTCATAAAAATAGGATCGTAATAACAACCTACCAGAGCTATCAACCTCTCACATTGGCCAGATATTTACGCTTATAATTGAGAGATTTTATGCTTAAAACTTAAGGTTTTTACGCTCCAACCTGTAGATGCATCCACCAGTGAACAACATGCTAGATTTTTTTACGCAGTGTACCGAATTGCATAAATACCTACATCGTGTAGTATAATTAGTATAAGTATAAATCATAAACTAGTCTAATGTGTTTAGCTGCATGGTTGTTGGAGAGATACTATATTTATGAAGCAAATTACACATTAAATACGATTTTTTGTTTCTATGCATGCAATTCATTTCCTTTCATTGCACATTATTTTCATCATAAATTCGTGCACATGCAGCTGGTAACAGATTTTTACGCAGTATACCGAATTGCATAATTATCTACACAGTATAGCATATTTAGTCTCAATATATATCATAAAATGGTCCTTACGTGTCTAGCTGCATGGCTGTTGCAGCGATCCTAAATTTATGGAGAAAATAAAGCATTTAAAAATAGAAACCGTCATATATTTTTCCTAAAATTACGTGCATGCATTGGATGGTGTTTGACGCATGCATGCATTCCTTTTTTGCGCTAACAGACGTGGTGCAGGTGGCGCACCTGACAGGCTGGTTGGGCGCGCTGGCCGCTGGGTTGAACCAGTTTGTAGGGGTGGTCGGCCTGGGCTTCCGTTAACTATTGGAAGCCCAGGGCTCCCGTTATACCTACCCTATATATATATATATATATATATATATATATATATATATATATACTACTTATTAAGTATAAGCAATAGTAGTCTGTCGTTCTGCCCTCCTCCGTTTCGCGCGCAGAAAAAAAATTAAACCATGGCTGCTCAGGAATCAAACCTTGGATCTATTGAGCAGAATACCTAGCCTTCCACCCTCTAGCCAACATGACTCATGTTGAATTGTGTACAACTTCAACTAAGACGTCTTTTGTGTTTAACCCGCCGTCCACTCTATATGTTCACTGAGTCTAGAAAAACATTTATAGCTTAGCCCCTGATCTTTCTGGGATTTGGGACGCAGTCCAGGAAATAAAGAAAATAGGGAAAAGGAAATTAGGAATTGATTTTTAGTTTAAAAATAATTGCATATTGATTTTTAGTTTAAAAATAATTGCAGAAACCCATTTAATTCATGGAAATTTTATATTAAATCCAAATGAGTTCATTCCAATTTCTATAATTCTATAATATTATTTTTATCACATAATACCTCTGTTTTGTCATGAAAACAACAATAAAATTGATTTCCTAATTAATCCTATATCAAATACATAGAAACTTTGGAAATTCGTAACTTCCCCATTTTAATTCCAAATTGAACCGTTCCAGTTGTGTTAGTCTCGTATGAATGTTTACTACGCAGTAACAACATTGATTATATCATGTTTCATACTTTTATAATTAGATATTTATTTATCCTATGTTAATTGGGTTAATCTATGTCTATTGGATTAATTTATTTAATATACTAATATAGTATTCTAACTTTATGGTTATACGATGTTTGACAATTAGTCTTGCAAACACACACTTACCTTTTTGTTTAAGCAAAAGCATATGGTGGTACGTGTCCGATGACTAACGATGTACGAGGGAATTTCTTCCGGTATGTGTGAAACGTGCTCTCCAATAATGAGACCATGCAAATTGTGATATATATCGAAGTCTGCATGATACTGATGGTTGCAATGTAGTGATGAAACAGATAGATTATAAATAACAAAATTTATGTATGGCCAGAATCACAAATTGATTATGAAACATTTTCTCATAACGGTATAACACATATTTTGTATATAAGTTATCGTAGTATACTGGTATTATATATTCCCGTTGCAACGCACGGGCATTCAGCTATCATGTATAGAAGTCTGCACGGTACTGTTGGTTGCAATGTAGTGATGAAATAGTTAGATTGAAATAACAAAATTTATGTATGGCTAGGATCACAAATTAATTACGAAACATTTTCACATAACAGTATAACACCCATTTGTTCATAAGTTATCATGATATTAAATGATTCTGTTGCAACGCACGGGCACCCACCTATATGTGTTTATGTCTACATCTATGACAGGAAACACATCTACTACATCTCTCTCCAAGCTCACTTGCTACCATTGCACAATGCGTAGTAGTAGATAAGTATCACCGAGATTCTTGAATTATATTTTTGGATGGAGGTAATATTATTTAAAGAAGAGTTTGCATGCTATTTCTTTTGTTTGAATAATGCATTATACTTAAATTCCCTTTTTTGCATGTGTGACATTTTTTCTTCGTAATATTTTTTTCCATGGATCAGACTTGTGAGTCATTTTCATAAACCAACGCCAAGCATGAATCCATGTTTCCTACTTCAAACCCTGAACAAACTCCATGAGCAGGAGGCACTCGCGTTGTCGTCGCTCATCGATGACGAGAAGAAGCTTGGCGACTGTCAGTTCGACCTCTAAAAGCAGTCTTACGTGGTCGCATGCGCTGCTGTGTACGACAAGCTCCCGCGAAGCCGCCGCTTGGACGCGGTCCTGAGAGCACCTAGAGGGGGGGTGAATAGGTGATCCTGTAACAATTAAAACTTAGGCCACAAAAACTTGGTTAAGTGTTAGCGCAATAACCGCCAAGTGGCTAGAGAGGAGTCTTCAACAAAACACAATAACCAACAAGAGATCAATCACAGAGATGGCACGGTGGTTATCCCGTGGTTCGGCCAAGACCAACGCTTGCCTACTCCACGTTGTGGCGTCCCAACGGACGAGGGTTGCAATCAACCCCTCTCAAGCGGTCCAAAGACCCACTTGAATACCATGGTGTTTTGCTTGCTTTTCTTAATCCCGTTTGCGAGGAATCTCCACAACTTGGAGCCTCTCGCCCTTACACTTGAAGTTCACAAAGAAGCATGGAGCAAGGGAGGGATTAGCAACGCACACAAGACACAAAAATCAGAGTGTCACCACGCACACAAGTCGCAACAAGAGCTCGCAACGCAACCCAATGAGTTCACAACTCCACTAGAGCTCTATATGCTATCACAAAGAAACAAATGCGCGGAATCGAGGTCTTGGTGCTTAGGAATGTTGTAAGAATGCTTGGTGTACTCCTCCATGCGCCTAGGGGTCCCTTTTATAGCCTCAAGGCAGCTAGGAGCCGTTGAGAGCAATCCTGGAAGGCAGATCTTGCCTTCTGTCGACTGGCGCACCGGACAGTCCGGTGCACCACCGGACATCCACTGTTCACTGTCCGGTGCAGATTGCTTTCCTTATTTGGCGAAGCCGACCGTTGGAGTCTGAGAGCCGTTGGCGCACCGGACACTGTCCGGTGCACACCGGACAGTCCGGTGCACCAATGTGACCGTTGGCTCGCCCACGCGTCACGCGCGGAATCCTCGGCCGACCGTTGCCCCGGCTAACCACGGACAGTCCGGTGCACCACCGGACAGACCGGTGAATTTTAGCCGTACGCCGTTGATGGTTTCCCGAGAGCGATGAGTTCGCCTGTGAACGGCTCACCGGACAGTCCGGTGCACCACCGGACAGACCGGTGAATTTTAGCCGTACACCGCCGTCGAAGTCCCGAGAGCAGCCTGTTCGCCAGAGCCAGCCTGGCGCACCAGACACTGTCCGGTGCACCACCGGACAGTCCGGTGAACCCAGACTGAGCAGACTTTGGCTGAACTTAGCCATCTCTTCTCCAACTCGATTTTTTCTGTTTCCAGCACTTAGACACAATACATTAGTCCATAAAATAATGTACTAAGTCTAGAAACATACCTTTTGACATGTTTTGCACTTTTGTCCACACCTTTGCATAGATTAGCACAAAAGCATTTGTGTTGGCACTCAATCACCAAAATACTTAGAAATGGCCCAAGGGCACATTTCCCTTTCAATCTCCCCCTTTTTGGTGATTTATGCCAACACAACATAAAGCAACTAGAATACGTGCAATATCAATGCAAATGAAAACTCAAGGTTGTTTTGAATCCAATTTGACATATATGGATCACTCTATGCCACCACTTGGTTTGTTTTTGCAAATCAAACTCAAATTCCTATCTCTAAGTCAAATCCACTTGTAGAGACATAAAGAGAGGTATTCCAAAAAAATTTGATCAAGGATTTCAAAAACTCCCCCTTTTCCCATAATCAACACTTCTCCCCACAAGAGGCCAACTTTTGACATAAGAGACAATAAAAGAGTTTTGACAAACCAAAAGCTCTATTCTACTATTTTCAAAATTTCTCAAGTGGTAGCTGATCCATCTAATGCTTTGGCCTTTATTTTCTCCCCCTTTGGCATCAAGCACCAAAACGGGGTCAATCTTGGCCCTTAAACCCCATTGCCTCACCAAAATCTTCAAATAAGAACACAAAGGCAATATGAGATGAACTTGGAATAAGTTACCCTCTCATCGGAGTGCAGTGGAAGTCTTTCATGGTCCAAGTCCACCTTTTCCCTTTCAAACCTCCTTTGAGACTAAAACAAGCAAACTCAAGCATATGGTTAGTCTCAAAGGGTCAAGTTGTAGCACAACTCCCCCTAAATATGTGCATCACTTGCACAAGGACTTGTGAGGTCCGGGGAGAGATTGTACAACTTGAGCACCATAGTAAGCAACAAAATGCATAAGGAACATGATCAAAGGCATAAACACATGTATGCTAGAAATCAATCCAAGTTCCACGAATCTAGGACATTTAGCTCACTACGCAGCCTGCAAAAGGTCTTTTCATCTAAAGGCTTAGTGAAGATATCGGCTAGCTGGTTCTCGGTGCTAACATGAAACACTTCGATATCTCCCTTTTGCTGGTGGTCTCTCAAAAAGTGATGCCGGATGTCAATGTGCTTTGTGCGGCTGTGCTCAACAGGATTTTCCGCTATTCGGATAGCACTCTCATTGTCACATAGGAGTAGGACTTTGCTCAGATTGTAGCCAAAGTCCCGGAGGGTTTGCCTCATCCAAAGTAATTGCGCACAACACTGTCCTGCGGCAACGTACTCGGCCTCAGCAGTGGATAGGGCAACGGAAGTTTGTTTCTTAGAGTTCCACGACACCAGGGACCTTCCTAAGAATTGGCACATCCCTGATGTACTCTTCCTATCGACCTTACATCCAGCATAGTCGGAATCTGAATATTCAATCAAGTCAAAGTTAGACCCCTTTGGATACCAGATCCCGAAGCAAGGTGTAGCGACTAAATATCTAAGAATTCGCTATACAGCCACTAAGTGACACTCCTTAGGATCGGATTGAAATCTAGCACACATGCATACGCTAAGCATAATATCCGGTCTACTAGCACATAAATAAAGCAAAGAACCTATCATGGACCGGTATGCTTTTTGATCAACGGACTTACCACCTTTGTTGAGGTCGGTGTGTCCGTCGGTTCCCATCGGCGTCTTGGCGGGCTTGGCGTCCTTCATCCCAAACCGCTTTAGCAAATCTTGCGTGTACTTTGTTTGGGAGATGAAGGTGCCGTCCTTGAGTTGCTTCACTTGGAACCCAAGGAAGTAGTTCAACTCGCCCATCATCGACATCTCGAATTTCTGCGTCATCACCCTGCTAAACTCTTCACAAGACTTTTGGTTAGTAGAACCAAATATTATGTCATCGACATAAATTTGGCACACAAAAAGATCACCATTGCAAGTCTTAGTGAAAAGAGTTGGATCGGCTTTCCCAACCTTGAAAGCATTAGCAATTAAAAAGTCTCTAAGGCATTCATACCATGCTCTTGGGGCTTGCTTAAGTCCACAGAGCGCCTTAGAGAGCTTACACACGTGGTCGGGGTACCGTTCATCCTCGAAGCCAGGGGGTTGCTCCACGTACACCTCCTCCTTGATCGGCCCGTTGAGGAAAGCGCTCTTCACATCCATTTGGTACAACCTGAAAAAATGGTGAGCGGCATATGCTAGCAAAATACGAATTGATTCCAGCCTAGCCACAGGAGCAAAAGTCTCCTCAAAGTCCAAACCTGCGACTTGGGCATAACCTTTTGCCACAAGTCGGGCCTTGTTCCTTGTCACCACTCCGTGCTCGTCCTGTTTGTTGTGGAACACCCACTTGGTTCCCACAACATTTTGCTTGGGGCGAGGCACCAGTGTCCAAACTTCATTGCGCTTGAAGTTGTTGAGTTCCTCCTGCATGGCCAACACCCAGTCCGGATCCAGCAAGGCCTCTTCTACCCTGAAAGGCTCAATAGAAGAGACAAAGGAGTAATGCTCACAAAAATTAACTAATCTTGAACGAGTAGTTACTCCCTTGCTAATATCACCCAAAATTTGGTCGACGGGATGATCCCTTTGGATCGTCGCTCGAACTTGGGTTGGAGGTGCCTGAGGTGCTTCTTCCTCTTCACTTTGAACAGCCTGTGCTCCCCCTTGATCATGCGCCTCCACTTGAGGTACCTGTTCGTCATCTTGGGTTGAGGGATGCACCATAGTTGAGGAAGACGGTTGATCTTTCTCCAATTGTTCCTGAGGCCGTACATCTCCAATCGCCATGGTGCGTATCGCGGCTGTTGGAACGTCTTCTTCATCTACATCATCAAGATCAACAACTTGCTCTCTTGGAGAGCCATTAGTCTCATCAAATACTACGTCGCTAGAGACTTCAACCAAACCTGATGATTTGTTGAAGACCCTATATGTCTTTGTATTTGAATCATAACCTAATAAAAACCCTTCTACAGCTTTGGGAGCAAATTTAGAGGTTCTACCTTTCTTCACAAGAATATAACACTTGCTCCCAAATACACGAAAATAAGACACATTGGGTTTGTTACCAGTTAGCAGCTCGTATGAAGTCTTATTGAGGAGGCGGTGAAGATAGACCCTGTTGATGGCGTGGCAAGCCGTGTTCACGGCTTCCGACCAAAAACGCTCGGGGGTCTTGAACTCTCCAAGCATAGTCCTCGCCATATCGATGAGCGTCCTGTTCTTCCTCTCTACCACACCATTTTGCTGAGGTGTGTAGGGAGCGGAGAACTCGTGCTTGATCCCCTCCTCCTCAAGGAACTCCTCCACTTGAAGATTCTTGAATTCGGACCCGTTGTCGCTCCTTATCTTCTTCACTTTGAGCTCAAACTCATTTTGAGCCCTCCTGAAGAAGCGCTTGAGGGTCCCTTGGGTTTCAGATTTATCCTGCAAAAAGAATACCCAAGTGAAGCGGGAAAAATCATCAACTATAACAAGACCATACTTACTTCCTCCTATACTCAGATAGGCGACGGGTCCGAAGAGGTCCATATGAAGCATCTCCAAGGGTCTTGATGTTGTCATCACATTTTTGGTGTGATGAGAGCCTCCCACATGTTTCCCTGCTTGACAAGCTGCACAAGGTCTATCTTTTTCGAAATGTACATTAGTTAGACCTATCACGTGTTCTCCCTTTAGAAGCTTGTGGAGGTTCTTCATCCCCACATGTGCTAAGCGGTGATGCCACAGCCAGCCCATGCAAGTCTTAGCGATTAAGCATGCATCTAGATCGGCCTCTTCTTTTGCAAAATCAACCAAATAAAGTTTGCCGTCTAGTACACCCTTAAAAGCTAGTGAACCATCACATCTTCTAAAGACAGACACATCTACATTTGTAAATAGACAATTATATCCCATTTTGCATAGTTGACTGACAGACAACAAATTATATCCAAGAGACTCTACTAAAAACACATTAGAAATAGAGTGTTCGGATGAAATAGCAATTTTACCTAACCCTTTTACCTTGCCTTGGTTCCCATCACCGAATATTATTGAATCTTGGGAAACCTTATTTTTGACGTAGGAGGTGAACATCTTCTTCTCCCCCGTCATATGGTTTGTGCATCCGCTGTCGATAATCCAGCTTGAACCCCCGGATGCATAAACCTGCAAGGCAAATTTAGGCTTGGGTCTTAGGTACCCAACTCTTGTTGGGTCCTACAAGGTTAGTCACAATTGTCTTAGGGACCCAAATGCAAGTTTTATCACCCTTGCATTTTGCCCCTAATTTCCTAGCAACTATCTTCCTATCCTTTCTACAAATAGCAAAGGAAGCATTTAAAGCATGATAAATTGTAGAGGGTCCATTCATAACTTTCCTAGGAACATGAACAATATTCTTTCTAGGCACATGATGAATATTTTTCCTAGGCATATCTCTACAATGCATATAGGAAGAACTGGAAGCAAACATAGAATAAGAATCATAGGCATGTGAATCAAAAGCATTACAACTCCTATGAGACTGTCTTCTATCATTGTACATAAAAGCATGGTTCTTTTTAGTACTACTTGTCATAGGGGCCTTCCCTTTCTCCTTGGCGGAGATGGGAGCCTTATGGCTTGTTAAGTTCTTGGCTTCCCTCTTGAAGCCAAGCCCATCCTTAATTGAGGGGTGTCTACCAACCGTGTAGGCATCCCTAGCAAATTTTAGTTTATCAAAATCACTTTTGCTAGCCTTAAGTTGGGCATTAAGACTAGCCATTTCATCATTTAACTTTGCAATAGAAGCTATGTGTTCACTACAAGCATCAATATCAAAATCTTTACATCTATTGCAAATAACAACATTTTCTACACAAGTTGTTGATTTACTAGCTATTTCTAACTTAGCATTCAAATCATCATTAATGCTCCTTAAGCTAGAAATTGTCTCATGGAAAGAAGATAATTCACAAGAAAGCATTTCATTTCTTTTAACTTCTAAAGCATGAGATTTTTGTGCTTCTACAAATTTGTCATGTTCTTCATACAACAAATCCTCTTGCTTTTCTAAAAGTCTATCCTTTTCATTCAAGGCATCAATCAACTCATTAATTTTGCCAATTTTAGTTCTATCTAATCCTTTAAATAAACTAGAATAGTCTATTTCATCGTCGTCACTAGAATCATTATCACTAGAAGAGTCATAAGTAGTACTGTCTCGAGTACATACCTTCTTCTCCTTTGCCATGAGGCATGTGTGACGCTCGTTTGGGAAGAGGGAAGACTTGTTGAAGGCGGTGGCGGCGAGTCCTTCATTTTCAGAGTCGGAGCAGGAGCAATCCGAATCCCACTCCTTCCCGATATGTGCTTCACCCTTGGCCTTCTTGTAGTTCTTTTTCTTCTCCCTCTTGTTTCCTTTTTCCTGGTCACTTTCATTATCGGGACAGTTAGCAATAAAATGACCAAGCTTACCACATTTGAAGCATGAGCGCTTCCCCTTTGTCTTGGTCTTGCTTGGCTGTCCCTTGCGACCCTTAAGCGCCGTCTTGAAGCGCTTGATGATGAGGGCCATCTCTTCATCATTGAGACCTGCCGCCTCAACTTGCACCACTTTGCTAGGTAGCGCCTCCTTACTTCTCGTTGCCTTGAGAGCAACGGGTTGAGGCTCATTGATTGGACCATTCAGTGCGTCGTCCACGTACCTCGCCTCCTTGATCATCATTCGCCCGCTTACGAATTTTCCAAGGACTTCTTCGGGCGACATTTTGGTGTACCTAGGATTCTCACGAATATTATTCACCAAATGAGGATCAAGAACGGTAAAGGACCTTTGATAGTCGCCTAGAGGGGGGGTGAATAGGGCGAAACTGAAATTTACAAAAACAATCACAACTACAAGCCGGGTTAGCGTTAGTAATAAAGAAACGAGTCCGCGAGAGAGGGCGCAAAACAAATCGCAAGCAAATAAGAGTGTGACACAAGGATTTGTTTTACCGAGGTTCGGTTCTCGCAAACCTACTCCCCGTTGAGGAGGCCACAAAGGCCGGGTCTCTTTCAACCCTTCCCTCTCTCAAACGATCCCACGGATCGAGTGAGCTTTCTCTTCTTCTCAATCAAACGGGAACAAAGCTTCCCCGCAAGGGCCACCACACGATTGGTGTCTCTTGCCTTGGTTACAATTGAGTGATGATCTCAAGAACAAATGAGAAAGAAAGAAAGCAATCCAAGCGCAAGAGCTCAAAAGAACACGGCAAATCTCTCTCGCTAGTCACTAAGGGTTTGAGTGGAATTGGAGAGGATTTGATCTCTTTGTATGTGTCTAGAATTGAATGCCTAGCTCTTGTAAGTGGTTGAGAGTTTGAAAACTTGGATGGCAATGAATGTGGGGTGGTTGGGGTATTTATAGCCCCAACCACCAAAAGTGACCGTTGCTGGAACTCCTCTGTTCGATGGCGCACCGGACAGTCCGGTGCACACCGGACAGTCCGGTGCCCCTGCCACGTCACCATTGCCGTTGGATTCTGACCGTTGGAGCTTCTGACTTGTGGGCCCTCCTGGGTGTCCGGTGCACACCGGACATGTACTGTTTGATGTCCGGTGCACCTGTATGGGCGAGCCTGACGTCTGCGCGCGCTGCGCGCGCATTTAATGCACCGCAGGGAGCCGTTGGCGCCGCAGAGAGCCGTTGCTCCGCTGGCACACCGGACAGTCCGGTGCACACCGGACAGTCCGGTGAATTTTAGCGGAGCGGCTGCCGAGCGAACCCGAGGCTGGCGAGTTCCGGAGGCCGCGTTCCCTTGGAGCACCGGACATGTCCGGTGCACACCGGACAGTCCGGTGAATTTTAGCGCGCCGGCTTCCGAGAAATCCCGAGGGCGAAGAGTTTGAAGTCGAAGTCCTCTGGCCGCACCAGACAGTCCGGTGCACACCGGACAGTCCGGTGCCTCCGGCCAGAGGAGCCCTCGGTTGCCTTGCTGCTCCTTTGTTGAATCCAACACTTGGTCTTTTTATTGGCTGATTGTGAACCTTTTGCACCTGTATAACTTATGCACTAGAGTAAACTAGTTAGTCCAATGTTTGTGTTGGGCAATTCAACCACCAAAATTATTTAGAAACTAGGTCTAAGCCTAATTCCCTTTCAATCTCCCCCTTTTTGGTGATTGATGCCAACACAAACCAAAGCAAATATAGAAGTGCATAATTGAACTAGTTTACATAATGTAAGTGCAAAGGTTGCTTGGAATTGAGCCAATATAAACTTATATGATGCGCATGGATGGTTTCTTTGTTTTTGACATATTGGACCATATTTGCACCACGAGTTTTGTTTTTGCAAATTCTTTTGTAAATTCTTTTCAAAGTACTTTTGCAAGATAGTCAAAGGTAAATGAAAAAGATTTTGCAAAGCATTTTCAAGATATGGAATTTTCTCCCCCTATTTCCAATGCTTTTCCTTTGACTAAGCAAAACTCCCCCTCAAATAAGGTCTCCTCTTAGTGTTCAAGAGGGTTTTAAGACATCAATTTTGAAAATACTCGTTACTCCCCTCTTAGAACACAAAGAGATACCAATTTTGAAATTTACCAATATAAAATTATCAAATTTATGAAATTAGGTGGTGGTGCGGTCCTTTTGCTTTGGGCTCATATTTTCTCCCCCTTTGGCATGAATCGCCAAAAACGGAATCATTAGAGCCCAATAAAGCGCATTCTCCCCCTTTGGTCATGAAATAAAGAGTGAAGGTTATACCAAAGTTGGAGAGGTGATGTGGAGCGACGGCGAAGGATGAGTAGTAGAGTGGAGTGGAAGCCTTGTCTTCGCCGAAGACTCCTATTCCCTTTCAATATACCTATGACTTGGTTGAAATACACTTGAAAACACATTAGTCATAGCATATATAAAAGAGACATGATCAAAGGTATATTTATGAGCTATGTGTGCAAGACTAGCAAAAGAAATTTCTAGAATCAAGAATATTAAGCTCATGCCTAAGTCGGGTAAAAGATTGTTCATCAAGAGGTTTGGTAAAGATATCGGCTAATTGATCTTTAGTATTAATATAAGAAATCTCGATATCCCCCTTTTGTTGGTGATCCCGAAGAAAGTGATACCGAATGGCTATGTGCTTAGTGCGGCTATGCTCGACGGGATTGTCGGCCATTTTGATTGCACTCTCATTGTCACATAGCAAAGGGACTTTGGTTAATTTGTAACCGTAGTCCCGCAGGGTTTGCCTCATCCAAAGCAATTGCGCGCAACAATGGCCTGCGGCAATATACTCGGCTTCGGCGGTAGAAAGAGCGACCGAATTTTGCTTCTTTGAAGCCCATGACACCAAGGATCTTCCCAAGAACTGGCAAGTCCCCGATGTGCTCTTCCTATTAATCCTACACCCCGCCCAATCGGCATCCGAATAACCAATCAAATCAAATGTGGATCCCCGAGGGTACCAAAGCCCAAACTTAGGAGTAAAAGCCAAATATCTCAAGATTCGTTTTACGGCCGTAAGGTGTGATTCCTTAGGGTCGGCTTGGAATCTTGCACACATGCAAACGGAAAGCATAATGTCCGGTCGAGATGCACATAAATAAAGCAATGATCCAATCATCGACCGGTATACCTTTTGATCCACGGACTTACCTCCCGTGTCGAGGTCGAGATGCCCATTAGTTCCCATGGGTGTCTTGATGGGCTTGGCATCCTTCATTCCAAACTTGCTTAGGATATCTTGAGTATACTTCGTTTGG
Organism: Zea luxurians; assembly: GCA_029449295.1. Taxonomy (NCBI): domain Eukaryota; kingdom Viridiplantae; phylum Streptophyta; class Magnoliopsida; order Poales; family Poaceae; genus Zea; species Zea luxurians. Next base: position 122,665,152 of record JAOPSE010000007.1, on the reverse strand, counting down.
CTAATGAAGGTGCCCTCATGGAGTTGCTTGACTTGGAATCCTAGAAAATACTTCAACTCCCCCATCATAGACATCTCGAATTTCTGTGTCATGATCCTACTAAATTCTTCACATGTAGATTTGTTAGTAGACCCAAATATGATATCATCAACATAAATTTGGCATACAAACAAATCATTATCAAGAGTCTTAGTGAATAAAGTAGGATCGGCCTTGCCGACTTTGAAACCATTTGCAATAAGGAAATCTCTAAGGCATTCATACCATGCTCTCGGGGCTTGCTTGAGCCCATAAAGCGCCTTAGAGAGCCTATAAACATGGTTAGGATACTCACTGTCTTCAAAGCCGGGAGGTTGCTCAACATAGACCTCCTCCTTGATTGGTCCATTGAGGAAGGCACTCTTCACGTCCATTTGGTAGAGCTTGAAGCCATGGTAAGTAGCATAGGCTAATAATATACGAATTGACTCAAGCCTAGCTACGGGCGCATAGGTTTCACCAAAATCCAAACCTTCGACTTGTGAATACCCCTTGGCCACGAGTCGAGCTTTGTTCCTAGTCACCACACCATGCTCGTCTTGCTTGTTGCGGAAGACCCACTTGGTTCCTACAACATTTTGGTTAGGACGTGGAACTAAGTGCCATACCTCGTTCCTTGTGAAATTGTTGAGCTCCTCTTGCATCGCCATCACCCAATCCGAATCTTGTAGTGCTTCCTCTACCCTGGTTGGCTCAATAGAGGAAACAAACGAGTAATGTTCACAAAAATGAGCAACACGAGATCGAGTAGTTACCCCCTTATGAATATCGCCAAGGATAGTGTCGACGGGGTGATCTCGTTGTATTGCTTGGTGGACTCTTGGGTGTGGCGGCCTTGGTTGTTCATCCTCCTTGTCTTCATCATTTGAATCTCCCCCTTGATTGTTGCCGTCATTTTGAGGTGGCTCATCTTCTTGATCTTCTTGTTCAACATCTTGAGCCTCATCCTCAACTTGAGTTGGTGGAGATACTTGTGTGGAGGAGGATGGTTGATCTTGTGCATTTGGAGGCTCTTCGGATTCCTTAGGACACACATCCCCAATGGACATGTTCCTTAGCGCTATGCATGGAGCCTGTTCTTCACCTATATCATCAAGATCAACTTGCTCTACTTGAGAGCCGTTAGTCTCATCAAACACAACGTCACAAGAAACTTCAACGAGTCCTGAGGACTTGTTAAAGACTCTATATGCCCTTGTGTTTGAGTCATATCCTAGTAAAAAGCCTTCTACAGTTTTAGGAGCAAATTTAGATTTTCTACCTCTTTTAACCAGAATAAAACATTTGCTACCAAAAACTCTAAAATATGAAATGTTGGGCTTTTTACCGGTTAGGAGTTCATAAGATGTCTTCTTGAGGATTCGGTGAAGATATAACCGGTTGATGGCGTAGCAGGCGGTGTTGACCGCCTCGGCCCAAAACCGATCCGGTGTCTTGTACTCATCAAGCATGGTTCTTGCCATGTCCAATAGAGTTCGATTCTTCCTCTCCACTACACCATTTTGTTGTGGAGTGTAGGGAGAAGAGAACTCATGCTTGATGCCCTCCTCCTCAAGAAAACCTTCAATTTGAGCGTTCTTGAACTCCGTTCCATTGTCGCTTCTAATTTTCTTGATCCTTAAGCCGAACTCATTTTGAGCCCGTCTCAAGAATCCCTTTAAGGTCTCTTGGGTTTGTGATTTTTCCTGCAAAAAGAATACCCAAGTGAAGCGAGAATAGTCATCCACAATTACAAGGCAATACTTACTACCGCCGATACTTATGTAAGCGATCGGGCCGAACAAATCCATGTGAAGGAGCTCTAGTGGCCTGTCGGTAGTCATGATGTTTTTATGTGGATGATGGACACCAACTTGCTTCCCGGCTTGGCATGCGCTACAAATCCTGTCTTTCTCAAAATGAACATCGGTTAGTCCTAAAATGTGTTCTCCCTTTAGAAGCTTGTGAAGATTCTTCATTCCAACATGGGCTAGTCGGCGGTGCCAGAGCCAACCCAAGTTAGTCTTAGCAACTAAGCAAGTGTTGAGTTCAGCTCTATCAAAATCTACCAAGTATAGCTGACCCTCTAATACTCCCTTAAATGCTACTGAATCATCACTTCTTCTAAAGACAGTAACACCAGTATCAGTAAAAAGACAGTTGTAGCCCATTTGACATAATTGGGATACGGAAAGCAAATTGTAATCTAAAGAATCTACAAGAAAAACATTGGAAATAGAATGGTCAGGAGATATAGCAATTTTACCCAAACCTTTGACCAAACCTTGATTTCCATCCCTGAATGTGATAGCTCGTTGGGGATCTTGGTTTTTCTCATAGGAGGAGAACATCCTTTTCTCCCCTGTCATATGGTTTGTGCACCCGCTGTCGAGTATCCAACTTGTGCCCCCGGATGCATAAACCTACAAAACAAGTTTAGTTCTTTGTTTTAGGTACCCAAACGGTTTTGGGTCCTTTGGCATTAGATACAAGAACTTTGGGTACCCAAACACAAGTCTTGGAGCCCTTGTGTTTGCCCCCAACAATTTTGGCAACTACCTTGCCAGATTTGCTAGTCAACACATAAGATGCATCAAAAGTTTTAAATGAAATGGCATGATCATTTGATGCATTAATAGTTTTCTTTCTAGGCAACTTGGCATGGGTTGGTTGCCTAGATCTAGATGTCTCACCCTTATACTTAAAAGCATAATTAGGGCCAGAGTGAGACTTCCTAGAATGAATTTTCTTAATTTTACTCTCAGGATACCCGGCAGGGTACAAAATGTAACTCTCGTTATCCTGAGGCATGGGAGCCTTGCCCTTAACAAAGTTAGACATGTTCTTAGGAGGGGCATTAATTTTGACATTGTCTCCCCTTTGAAAGCCAATGCCGTCCTTAATGCCCGGGCGTCTCCCATTATAGAGCATGCTTCTAGCAAGTTTAAATTTTTCATTTTCTAAGTCATGCTCTCTAATCTTAGCATTAAGTTGTGCTATATGATCATTTTGTTTCTTAATTAAAGCTAGGTGATCATGGATAGCATCAACATTAATATCTCTACATCTAGTACAAATGGAAATATGCTCAACATTAGATGTAGAGGGTTTGCAAGATTTTAGTTCAACAACCTTAGCATGCAACAAATCATTTTTAGCTCTAAGGTCGGAAATAGTAGCATTGCAAACATCAAAATCCTTAGCCTTAGCAATTAATTTCTCATTCTCATTTCTAAGGCTAGCAATAGAAGCATTCAATTCATCAATCCTAGCAAGCAAATCAACATCATCGTTTCTAGGATCAATGCAAACATGAGAATCAACCTTAGCAATTAAATTGGCATTTTCATTTCTAAGGTTGTCTAAAGTCTCATGGCAAATACTTAGCTCACTAGACAATTTTTCACATTTTTCTCTTTCTAGAGCATAAGCATTTTTAACCTTAACATGTTTTTTGTTTTCCTTGATTAGGAAGTCCTCTTGGGAGTCCAAGAGATCATCCTTTTCATGGATGGCACTAATCAATTCATTTAATTTTTCTTTTTGTTCCATGTTAAGGTTGGCAAAAAGAATACGCAAATTATCCTCTTCATTTTTATCATTATCCTCATCACTAGATGTTTCATATTTAGTGGAGGACTTTGATTTTACCTTCTTTTTGCCGTCCTTGGCCATGAGGCACTTGTGGCCGACGTTTGGGAAGAGGAGGCCCTTGGTGACGGCGATGTTGGCGGCGTCCTCGTCGTCGGAGGAGTCGCTTGAGCTTTCGTCGGAGTCCCACTCCCGACAAACATGGGCATCGCCGCCCTTCTTCTTGTAGTACTTCTTCTTCTCCTTCCTCTTGCCCTTCTTGTCGTTGTCCCTGTCACTATCACTTGATAATGGACATTTAGCAATAAAGTGACCGGGCTTACCACATTTGTAGCAAACCTTCTTGGAACGGGATTTGTAATCCTTCCCCTTCCGTTGCTTGAGGATTTGCCGAAAACTCTTGATGATTAGGGCCATCTCCTCGTTGTCGAGCTTGGAGGCGTCAATTGGTTGTCTACTTGGTGTAGACTCCTCCTTCTTCTCCTCCGTTGCCTTGAAGGCCACGGGTTGCGCCTCGGATGTGGAAGGCTCGTCAAGCTCGTTGATCTTCTTGGAGCCCTTAATCATGCATTCAAAACTCACAAAATTCCCGATGACTTCCTCGGGGGTCATTTGTGTATATCTAGGATTGCCACGAATTAATTGTACTTGAGTAGGGTTAAGGAAAATAAGGGCTCTTAGAATAACCTTAACCACTTCGTGGTCATCCCATTTTGCGCTCCCGAGGTTGCGCACTTGGTTCACCAAGGTCTTGAGCCGGTTGTACATGTCTTGTGGCTCCTCCCCTTGGCGAAGACGGAAGCGACCGAGCTCCCCCTCGATCGTTTCCCGCTTGGTGATCTTGGTGAGTTCATCACCCTCGTGCGCCGTCTTGAGTAGGTCCCAAATCTCCTTGGCGTTCTTCAACCCTTGTACTTTGTTGTATTCCTCCTTGCTTAGAGAGGCAAGAAGGATGGTTGCGGCTTGGGAGTTGAAGTGCTCGATTTGGGCCACTTCGTCCGTGTCGTAGTCTTCATCCCCTACGGATGGTACCTGTACACCATACTCAACAACATCCCATAATCTTTTGTGGAGAGAGGTTAGATGAAATCGCATCAAATTACTCCACATAGCATAATCTTCACCATTAAAAGTTGGTGGTTTGCCTAATGGGACGGAAAGTAAAGGTGTATGTTTAGGAATGCGAGGGTAGCGTAGGGGGATCTTACTATACTTCTTACGCTCTTGGCGTTTAGAAGTGACGGACGCCGCGTCGGAGCCGGAGGTAGATGTCGATGAAGTGTCGGTCTCGTAGTAGACCACCTTCCTCATCCTTTTGTGCTTGTCCCCACTCCGATGCGGCTTGTGAGAAGAAGATTTTTCCTTCTTCTCTTTGTGGTGAGAAGAGGAAGATCTTTTCTCCTTCCGCTTGGAGGATTTCTTCTTCTTCTCTCTTCTCTTGGTGCGGGACTCTTCCGATGAAGATGAAGTGCTCCCTTGACTTGTAGTGGGCTTGTCATCGCCGGTCTCCATCTCCCTCTTGGTGTGATCTCCCGACATCACTTCGAGCGGTTAGGCTCTAATGAAGTACCGGGCTCTGATACCAATTGATAGTCGCCTAGAGGGGGGGTGAATAGGGCGAAACTGAAATTTACAAAAATAATCACAACTACAAGCCGGGTTAGCGTTAGTAATAAAGAAACGAGTCCGCGAGAGAGGGCGCAAAACAAATCGCAAGCAAATAAGAGTGTGACACAAGGATTTGTTTTACCGAGGTTCGGTTCTCGCAAACCTACTCCCCGTTGAGGAGGCCACAAAGGCCGGGTCTCTTTCAACCCTTCCCTCTCTCAAACGATCCCACGGATCGAGTGAGCTTTCTCTTCTTCTCAATCAAACGGGAACAAAGCTTCCCCGCAAGGGCCACCACACGATTGGTGCCTCTTGCCTTGGTTACAATTGAGTGATGATCTCAAGAACAAATGAGAAAGAAAGAAAGCAATCCAAGCGCAAGAGCTCAAAAGAACACGGCAAATCTCTCTCGCTAGTCACTAAGGGTTTGAGTGGAATTGGAGAGGATTTGATCTCTTTGTATGTGTCTAGAATTGAATGCCTAGCTCTTGTAAGTGGTTGAGAGTTTGAAAACTTGGATGGCAATGAATGTGGGGTGGTTGGGGTATTTATAGCCCCAACCACCAAAAGTGACCGTTGCTGGAACTCCTCTGTTCGATGGCGCACCGGACAGTCCGGTGCACACCGGACAGTCCGGTGCCCCTGCCACGTCACCATTGCCGTTGGATTCTGACCGTTGGAGCTTCTGACTTGTGGGCCCTCCTGGGTGTCCGGTGCACACCGGACATGTACTGTTTGATGTCCGGTGCACCTGTATGGGCGAGCCTGACGTCTGCGCGCGCTGCGCGCGCATTTAATGCACCGCAGGGAGCCGTTGGCGCCGCAGAGAGCCGTTGCTCCGCTGGCACACCGGACAGTCCGGTGCACACCGGACAGTCCGGTGAATTTTAGCGGAGCGGCTGCCGAGCGAACCCGAGGCTGGCGAGTTCCGGAGGCCGCGTTCCCTTGGAGCACCGGACATGTCCGGTGCACACCGGACAGTCCGGTGAATTTTAGCGCGCCGGCTTCCGAGAAATCCCGAGGGCGAAGAGTTTGAAGTCGAAGTCCTCTGGCCGCACCGGACAGTCCGGTGCACACCGGACAGTCCGGTGCCTCCGGCCAGAGGAGCCCTCGGTTGCCTTGCTGCTCCTTTGTTGAATCCAACACTTGGTCTTTTTATTGGCTGATTGTGAACCTTTTGCACCTGTATAACTTATGCACTAGAGTAAACTAGTTAGTCCAATGTTTGTGTTGGGCAATTCAACCACCAAAATTATTTAGAAACTAGGTCTAAGCCTAATTCCCTTTCAACCTTAGCATCAGTCGGACGACGTCGTGGTCCGTCCATCACGTGCTTCTGTAGCTCCTTATTTTGTTGATAAGGGTCTTGAGCCGGTTGTATGTTTGGGTTGGCTCCTCGCCCCTTATCATCGCGAATCGTCCAAGCTCGCCCTCCACCAACTCCATCTTGGTGAGCAAGGTGACGTCGTTCCCCTCATGAGAAATCTTGAGGGTGTCCCAGATCTGCTTGGCATTGTCCAAGCCGCTCACTTTATGGTACTCGTCCCTGCACAAGGAGGCTAACAACACAGTAGTGGCTTGTGCACTTCTATGAATTTGTTCATTAATGAAAATAGGACTATCCGAGCTATCGAACTTCATTCCACTTTCCACAATCTCCCATATGCTCGGATGGAGAGAGAACAGGTGACTACGCATTTTGTGGCTCCAAAATTTGTAATCCTCTCCATCAAAGTGAGGAGGTTTGCCAAGTGGAATGGAGAGCAAATGAGTATTTGTACTTTGCGGAATACGAGAGTAGTCAAAAGAAAAGTTCGAATTAACCGGTTTCCTTCTCTCGTAGTCGTTGTGGTCGTCGTCCTTTTGGGAAGAAGTAGACTCATCGCTGTCGTCGTAGTAGACAATTTCCTTGATACGCCTTGTCTTCTTCTTCTTCCCATCTTTCCGTCTATGGCCCGAGCCGGAGTCGGTAGGCTTGTCATCCTTCGGCTCGTTGACGAAGGATTCCTTCTCTTTATCGTTGATCACGATACCCTTCCCCTTAGGATCCATCTCTTCGGGTGGTTAGTCCCTTTGTGAAGAGAACGGCTCTGATACCAATTGAGAGCACCTAGAGGGGGTGAATAGGTGATCCTGTAACAATTAAAACTTAGGCCACAAAAACTTGGTTAAGTGTTAGCGCAATAACCGCCAAGTGGCTAGAGAGGAGTCTTCAACAAAACACAATAACCAACAAGAGATCAATCACAGAGATGGCACGGTGGTTATCCCGTGGTTCGGCCAAGACCAACGCTTGCCTACACGTTGTGGCGTCCCAACGGACGAGGGTTGCAATCAACCCCTCTCAAGCGGTCCAAAGACTCACTTGAATACCACGGTGTTTTGCTTGCTTTTCTTAATCCCGTTTGCGAGGAATCTCCACAACTTGGAGCCTCTCGCCCTTACACTTGAAGTTCACAAAGAAGCATGGAGCAAGGGAGGGATTAGCAACGCACACAAGACACAAAAATCAGAGTGTCACCACGCACACAAGTCGCAACAAGAGCTCGCAACGCAACCCAATGAGTTCACAACTCCACTAGAGCTCTATATGCTATCACAAAGAAACAAATGCGCGGAATCGAGGTCTTGGTGCTTAGGAATGTTGTAAGAATGCTTGGTGTACTCCTCCATGCGCCTAGGGGTCCCTTTTATAGCCTCAAGGCAGCTAGGAGCCGTTGAGAGCAATCCTGGAAGGCAGATCTTGCCTTCTGTCGACTGGCGCACTAGACAGTCCGGTGCACCACCGAACATCCATTGTTCACTGTCCGGTGCAGATTGCTTTCCTTATTTGGCGAAGCCGACCGTTGGAGTCTGAGAGCCGTTGGCGCACCGGACACTGTCCGGTGCACACCGGACAGTCCGGTGCACCAATGTGACCGTTGGCTCGCCCACGCGTCACGCGCGGAATCCTCGGCCGACTGTTGCCCCGGCTGACCGTTGACTCACCGGACAGTCCGGTGCACCACCGGACAGACCGGTGAATTTTAGCCGTACGCCGTTGATGGTTTCCCGAGAGCGACGAGTTCGCCTGTGAACGGCTCACCGGACAGTCCGGTGCACCATCGGACAGACCGATGAATTTTAGCCGTACACCGCCGTCGAAGTCCCGAGAGCAGCCTGTTCGCCAGAGCCAGCCTGGCGCACCGGACACTGTCCGGTGCACCCAGACTGAGCAGACTTTGGCTGAACTTAGCCATCTCTTCTCCAACTCGATTTTTTCTGTTTCCAGCACTTAGACACAATACATTAGTCCATAAAATAATGTACTAAGTCTAGAAACATACCTTTTGACATGTTTTGCACTTTTGTCCACACCTTTGCATAGATTAGCACAAAAGCATTTGTGTTGGCACTCAATCACCAAAATACTTAGAAATGGCCCAAGGGCACATTTCCCTTTCAGGTCCAGAGCAGCTGCACCGCGTTGTCCATCGTTAAGCAGGGGGGCCTCATGGTTGTCGCTAACGTCGATGACTCTCGGGTTGTTCTGGACACCGCATCCCGACGACGACGCCATCACGCCGTCCAGCTCATCATCCACCTGAAGCCCAACCTGTCACGTAAGTCGCTACTGACCGGACATGAATTCTTGTGCGCTGGGACGATGGACGTTGCTGACGTTGTGTGAGTGTCCTCGAACATGATGTATGTAGTGGAATAGCGCATCCGGTGGTGCAACGGCCAGGGGTACTACCTCGCTGATGAGCCCGGAGTGCACTTCGTTTGGCAGCCCAACCAAGAGTCATCGGTACTCGTCAAGTTGCGTGCGTTCGATGACTACTATATCGAGGATTGTGGCGTCATCTTGGCGCCGGAGGTGACACAGAGAAGGATCGACAACAGTGACCAGTTCGTCATCCTCGCCACCGTCAGGGTAGCTTTTGTGTCGGTCTGCCTTTAATTCTCTTCGCAAACACATACACACTTACCTTTTTGTTTAAGCAAGAGCATATGGTGGTGCGTGTCTGATGACTAATGATGTACGAGAGAATTTTTCCGGCATGTGTGGAACGTGCTCTCCAATGATGAGACCATACAAATCATGACATATATCGAAGTCTGCATGATACTGATGGTTGCAATGTAGTGGTAAAATAACTAGATTAAAATAACAAAATTTATGTATGGCTAGGATCACAAATATATATATATATATATATAATTAATAAACGTTCAGCGCTCTACCTAGTTTTCCTAAAGCAAGATGCCGTATCCCCTAATTGGGTGAATTACGTGTGACTTTAGGACGACGCTTTTTGACAAATGGAGGATCATCTTGCCCCTTGCAGTTGTTTAAGCTCCTCGCACTTGTCAACCTTTGCGTGGATTCTGCACTGAACCGTGGAATCACTTCTTTCTTTTTTTTTTACGAAGGTGAACTGAGTGGCATGCAACGAACCAGAGCAGCAGAACCTTATCCTGGCTTACAGGCAGGCAGGCAGCCATGATTCTGCTATGTGCTATCCTTACTTCTGAAAGCATATACCTGCGTGTCAGGATTTCACAAAGGATGGGGTTGGATGTGGCGCCTTTTGTGGATAGATTCACCCTGTCAGCTCACGCATGATCATCATGTGCTACCAAGATAAGATCCGGTGACTGCATTGGTTTGGTCGATACATTACAACAACACAAAAGGTGCCAGAGACAGGGCGTTCAAAACTGCACAAATATCTCGTCGCTTAAACGTGAGCATATGAGCTACAGCTACATCATGTGCCCACCAAACAACCGGCGGGAGAGTGATGAGTTGCAGATGTGTTATAAAAGACGGGCCTGAAACCAAAGCTGTTTTTTTTTTAGTGCCCGTCCTAGATGGTCTGGTCCACCCAAAGTTAATTGAATGCACAGCCTGCAGCAGTGATAAAAAGAAATACAGCGGTAAATTCCAGGTAATTGCGTCCAGCGTGTAGAATACCTCCCGTATTTGGTTTCTCTATATTTCAGTGTGCTATTTCTTCTCTACAGTTTTCCAGAGACCGGACGGAAAGAAAAAATGAAATCAGTCACCTGTTCATATAACTACGTACAGACTTCGCTGATTGAGAGAGAGAGAGAGAGAACCGTGGACGCCAAACGGTCACGAATGAACTGAGCCTGAAACGGCAAGGGGGGCATATGATCATGGTGTCCTGTGTCATCTTCAGCGATGGTAAAAGATTGCAGTGATAGAAGAGAGGACCCCAGCAAAGCAGCATTGTGCATGCATATCCTGCGGCAGCAGCAGCAGCAGCACAGGCACAGGTGGTGTTGGTGTGTGTAACATATGCAGAACTGAATCCAACTCATTCTTTTGAGGCATGCCTCCGCATCAGTGACTGACTATCTATCTAGCTAGCTAGCTAGCCGCAGAGATGCCTTTACTTTCCCGCTCTGCTCGTGCCACTGTGCAGCATTCACTCGTGCCCTTCTGCGACCAGCGCTCGAGCCTTTCCATGGCCAGGCCACAGCAAATTAAGCCAGTTGGATGGATCCGTCCGTCCACCTCGAAGACGACTAGAGGAGGCTGTGGAAGCGCTGGCTTCCGGTTGGAATGGATCCATCGCCTTGGATTGGATGTGCATTGCAGCATTGGCCCCAGCACAGACTGAACACTGATAATAACTGGAGATCATGGCAGCACAGCGCTTTTGCCTTTGCAAAGAGAGGCCGGATCCCCCCTCCTCCCTCCCCACCGGGGGATTGAATGGCACGCCTTTGACCGTCTCACAACCAACATCAGACTGCTCTCTTCAAAACTGAGCTGTTACCAGTTGAGGACCTGATTGATTAAGGCTTCACTTTTGAAGCTTATAATATTGTATATAAGCTCAAAAGATTTGTGGTTTCTGCAAGTAATACATGCAGCCTTCAGGTTTGAGGGCATGCATCATACTACAAGTAGAAGACCGTGGCGTGGAGTACGATGAAAGGCAAAATGCATCTGCAAGTTGCAACTTTGGCCTCTGCAAGGCAAGAGCAAAACGCAGCCTTTCCTGCTTTTTTTTTTACCTGTCATACCAATTGTTCAGTTTGATGCGGTTCGTGTCCCAACAGTGCATAGTTCTTGGGGTTTGAAACGATGAAGAAGATCCCCCCCCCCCCCCCCCCCCTCTTTTTCTTCTCACTTTGATCAACGTTAGGGGGGAAAAGAAACAAAGAAAGAAAGGAAGGTATACTGCAGCAGAAAAACGTTTAGACAGCATCTCTTGCTCCAAGTAACTCATGCATGGCATCTGTACTGTACATGCAGCTAGCAGTAAAATACAGAATATCTGCCATATGATCAACTGCAGCACGGCTGTCAATCAGGTCTGTGCTGCTGCAAAGATAGATAATACAAAAAAAAGAGCAGGCCTGCACTAATCTGGAACGAAAGAAGGCAAAAAAAAAAAACAGAACAGAGAGAGTGAGATCAAAGAATCGGTTCAGGGAGCTTGTCCTGCCATGCTGCAACCTAACTAGACTAGACCCCTTGTTTGCTTCTCCTCAACCCCTTGTGCCTGTTTCGTGTAGTGGCTGTCACCTGCCGCCGCAGCCGTGCTGTAGATCTGCGCTCGCTGCGAACATTGATGCCCGCAATGCGACTGGCTGGCTGGCTGGCATGTGCGCGTACTCACCTGCAGGCTGCAACTGCAATGCAACTGGCTGGCTTCACGTGCATGGTGATTGGTGAACCGCGAGCGGGAGCACGAGCACGGCCCCATTGTTTCGCGCCAAGGAACGGAAACCTCACCTGCTGTACTGGCCGCTTTGCTAGGACAGCGATGGCGGCTGTGCCGTGCATGTTCGTCGAGGAGGCCGGAACTGGATTGGTCGGGGCGGTCCAGATCCGGAGATGACCCCGGCTGAGTTGTCCTCTCCGAGTCCGATGGTTGGCCGCTGGAATGGACATGGACGGGAGCAGCTCGCAACTTGTGGATTGGCATGGCATGTTGATGCATGCTCACGTTCAAGTCCCGAGAGATATATATATATAGAGAGAGAGAGAGAGAGAAAAGTGAGCTGTTGATCACCAGCAAAGTGTTTGGCTGATGAGGCAATGCGGCTCCAAATGTTTTTTTATTTAGTAGTCATAATAAAATTTCCTCAGATCTTAATATCATTTGTTCACATTCACTTTGGGAAAAAAAAACTAATGCTGACCTACAAGCAGATAATTTATTATCCTAGAGTCCCGTACAAGATCTCTACCTTTGAGGGGGAAAAAATTCTGTGTCTTTGTTGATTGATGAGAACATCAGCAACGTTCAGGGAAGGAATTTCTCAAGTACGGAGTACTATGGGAGTTCAGTATATTTATATGAGGTGAACTAGGTTAAAAAAATAACAGATTCCTCACAAAATATACAATCAATCACCTCACCCAGAAACGTTGCACACGTACCAGAAGCCGTTGACTGGCGGGTTCAGATTATTACAGAACATGTTCTCGCAATCCAGCTTCCACCAATCCAAATCCGCTTTGCTTTGCCCTTTTTTCCCCCTATAAAGCAAAGCGAAATATGTCCTCCTCCCTGCTGATGTTTCGACGAAAGATGCGCATTGCATTTCGTTTCACCGTGCAAGAACTTTGACATTTTGGTGCACTAGACGAACGATTCCTTTTTCCCCCGGGCCGGCAGCGTCAGGGTCAAGAGCTCAAGCGCATGCTTTCCTCTCTCTCTCTCTCTCTCTCTCTCTCTCTCTCTCTCTCTCTCTCTCTCTAGGGCTCTTCTGGTGGCATGTGCTAACCTTGGGATATTTAGGAACATGGCCCTGCTACCTCAATCAACAAAGGGTGAGAAAAGGTGACATGACCAAAAATAAATAAATCACACCCTCAAAAAAAAATCTAGGGTGTTCACGCTTTTTAAAGTAACCCCTAGAAATCCAATCCCTTCACTGTTCGCATATTCATATGATTGCAAGCCCTATTCGCCGGTGGCCCACCAAGCAGCAGGAAGCAGTTAGGATTAGCTAGCTAGCTAGCTAGGAGTTAAGCCTGCGCTTGATAGCCTCGTAATCATGATTCCCCAAAGGCGATGAGCGGCCATGCTTTCTTCGTATATACGTATGCAGTTGGGTCGAAGTCGAGCCATGCATGGAGTCTGTCTGACAACAAGATCTGAATGACGATGGATAACTTAAAAAACCGCTAATGCCTGCCTCTGCAGATTTGAGAACACACGACGATCCACGTGTCCGTGGTGATGGCCGTTGAGAAGGAGAGTTTACCTCGATTCACCTTCTTTTCCCCAGTTTCAATTCGGAGCCGTCAAAACAAGCGGCCAGCGCCACGGTGAGTCGGTCGGTGGATCATCTTTTCTGCCATCATTTCCACCCTTTTTACCGAACATAATGTGCCTGGGAAAGGCGTGGTTTAGACGACCGTAATGAGAAAGGCGGGAAAGCACGGGGCACGGCAATCATACATCGCAGGAGAGTAGAGAGAGAGAGAGAGGATGCATGCGCTTTGCCATGAATGATCCTCCCCTTGCTAATCAGCACCGTAATGCACTTTGCCATGAACCTTTTTTTTCTTCTTCCTTCCTTTGAGGACTGAACTGAACAAACAGGCATTCCTGTCCTGTACCCGTCCAAGTTGCCGTGCAGTAGCAGTGGTGGCCCTCGCCCTAGTTTGAGAGAGTAACAAGTCTTGCACATACATACCCAGCGCTAGCGTTCCACATGGCGCACAGCAGTTGCAACTTTCGCGCGAGGTGAACCGGCCCGCCACAGTTTCCCCCTCATCCGATGGCCACCACCATGACTCCTGTCCTGCATCATCGCTCGAACAACACAACCCACAAAAGCCTTGCACATCGCCTCAAGAACAGAACGGCACGGCCGGGCCGGCCGCTTTGCACGCAGCCGAAGCATGAGGGCCGCTGGATCTGCCGGACGGCCGGCCGGATTTCCCGATCCCTTTTCTCTTCCCGGAGGCGGGGCATGGAACAGCATCCAATTATTTGACATGATGCGGCCTCAAGAACAGCGACGGATCCCAAACCGCTAGGCCTCTCGAGACGGATGGAGATGGAGACCTCTCCATGGAGATCGCAATCTGTAGCGTTCGGACGATTGCTGGGGCGAGGCGATCGGTGGCCGCCAGTAAATCCACCTTTAATAGGTAACTAGCTCAAACCTTGTTTACATATACTAGAAACAAACAAATAGACACGGCAGAATTACCGCCTGATACTGATATATTATAGAAGTGAAAACTCATTACGGTATGTGTATGACCCCTTGCACATGTCTATTGCTATAATTAGCAATAAATTTGACTGCGGTCCTGTCCGGGACAGCGAGATGAAGTCCCTCTCACCAGCAGCAGATTTCACTGTCCTTCTGAAATCTCTAGTCCCTCATCCTCACGCTCGCTTGGCGTCTACTACCGCGTTTCATCACTCACCATCGCCATCGACCGGTCATCACTCCCTCATCATTTACCATCCCCCAGTCGTCCGGATCCACCACCAGGGGATTTTTCCTTGTAGGACCGGTCGGCGGTCGCCATCCAAGCAGTTTCCCGCCTTTCGCGAGAAGAGAACTGTGACCGGCAGGGGCCATCAGGCTGAAGCTGCGAAAGGGAGAGGGACGTGGTGCCATGGCAGCTGTTCCTTCCGCCACAGCGAGCATGATATTTGCTCTGGGGGTGGCAAAACCCATCATCAATCATCAAGTCATCATCATCATATATAATCGCTAACCTGCAGGAGTTGATGGGGGGAGGGGCGGGCTTTAGTACATGTAGACCCAACCATCGCTATCGCTATCGGCCCATCGCCGGATGACTGTGGACGGCGAACACGTCGGCGAGAAACTAGGGCTTGTCATGCCTATCAAGACAAATGGACGCCAGGCAATCATCACTTGACGGACCAGGGCCTAAACCATGACCCTTTCAGTAGGGAGGGAAGGAGGGGAGCCCATGGGGTAGATAGAGCTTTCAGGTTGTGACTGTAGGTCCTCCAGTAATGATAGCAACAGCCAAAGCTCCGGATTCTGATGAGATATCGAAAAGACAGGCGCGGGGACTTTTCAAAAACATCAAAAGATATCAGATCAAAAGAACTTGGGACTCTAGGAACATTGGAATTTAACAATATATAGTAGCTCAGATCAGGAGGTTTTTCTCATCTCATATAGTTCTAAAGCGAGAAAAAATGAAACAGAAAATATGCAACAACAACAACATAAGGGTAAGTTCTAATGAATCTAATCTAGTCTGATACAGACAGGTTTCATTTCGAAAGTTTGAGGGAAAACATGGTGGTTGCACCGGCACAGAAAATATGGTCCTCAAACCAGAGCCCCCTCCAGAGCAGCAAACAAAACTGAGGCAGCCATCCTCCTGCCGTGAACGCTTTGGATACACTGATGAACTCCTACTAGATAAAAAATGTACCACATCTGATGAACTCCTACTACATGATACCCCCGCCCGCCCCGCTCCAGTACAGTGCTTCGAAGTCTTTCTAAGAGATAAAAATGTACCACATCTGCAGCTCAACAACTTACATATATATATTCCGTTAAATGATCTGCACTCAGCCAGCATATCAAGTGCAGCAGCATGAATACCACCAGGCACCCACTGATAGATAGCGATACCCAGCCATCTCCGCAGAAGCGCAGCTTCACAGGATCTTCACGAACGGTGGAACATCCTCCCTTGGACCATCGAGTGACCGATACATGTATAAGATGTCCACGCTTTCATTCCTTTCGTTCTCATCAGACTGGCCATTTATCAACTCCACCACCATCCGTGGCAGCACCTGAGCCACCTCCTTGCACCCTTGCAGGGTCAGGTTGCAGCCTGACATCCAGACGAACCGCATGTTGTAGAAATGGTGCATCCCGGCGAAGAGGCCAGCGTCACCGAAAGGGCAGTCCCTTATCTCAAGCTTCTCTAGCTTTGGACAGCCCTGGAGGATGTATTGCAGCGCCACATCACTGTTTCCAGCAAATGCTACGGAGAGCGTCCGCAGGGACTTGCCATGCCTGCCAATGTACTCAAATGCCCGGTCAGTAAGTTGCCCGGACGTGGATAGCCTGGTAAGCTTGCTGCAATTCTGAACGATGGCACCGAATCCTTCATCCATAGGCTCCCCAGTCGCATGGTCCGGCTGGTGCCGTCCCATTATACATAACCGGAATACCTTCAGCTCCGGGCAGTTCCGCGACATGTCCACAACAGCAGCGTTGGTCATGGTCTGGCAAAAATATAATATCGAACGGAGAGCAGGGCAGCCCCGTGAGATGGCGGTAAGGCCAACCTCTGACACCAACTCGTCGGCGTCCTCATGTGCATTCAACGGGAGCACACGAAGAGACTGGAGCTTCTTGCAGGAAATTCCCACGGCGTCGAGCCCTTCGTCGCGCACCGAGTCAAGTACCTAGCAAGGACAAGTCTTCCATCAGAAACACGGAGCACAAAACCAGGTAATTAAAACAAGTCGAGCAAGCAATCTACGGTTTCATACCCATAGTGTCTCAAGGTTGTAGCATTGCCCAATGAACATCAGAATCTGATTCGGGGTGACCGCGGAGTAGCTTAAGTCAAGGCTCTTCAAGTGGGCGCACACCACGGCGATGGTCGGCAGGTACTCTTGCGCGAGGTCACGGAAGCCGGAGAGGGAAACAAGCGTGCGCGCTCGCCCAGCGGCCACGAATGCAGAGACAACCTCCCCGAATCCTGTCCCCTCCTCGCCGCCTTCCGCCGGCCGGAACGACCCCGTGCCCAGGTGCGACAAGCGCGGCGCGTGCGCCATGAGGCGGCACAGCTGGCCGAGCGAGACGTGCAGATTGACCCCCAGGCGTCGGAGGCGCGGGGACCGCTCCACGAGCGCCTCGAGCGCCGCGAAGGCCACAGGCGGCTCGTAACACTCGAAGGAGAGCGACTCGAGGTTAGAGGGCTCCTGCGGAAACGCGGCCACCCAGTCCACAACCTCCTGCTCCTCGGCCATGTCGCACTCCACCACGTCGAGCACTCGCAGGCCCCTGTCGTGTCGGGTGTCGGGTTCAAGTTCAAGTCCAAACAGGTGAACAACGCGAGCACACGTCGAAATGGCGCGGAGGAGCAAGAGGGAAAAAAAAGATACCTGCAATGGGAGGCGATGGACGCGAGCCCGCGCGAGGTGAAGCCGTCGCAAAGGTGCAGGGTGAGGTCACGGAATGACGCCGGGAGGGAGCGGGAGAGGAGGTCGAGGTCGGCGTCGGTGACGGGGATGCGCTTGAGGTAGAGCGAGGTGAGCGCGGGGAAGGCCCCGGCGGCGACGGCGGCGGCCCAGGGGCGGAAGGCGGAGGCGTCCCATCCGTGCGGGAGGAGGTTGAAATCGGCGAAGCGCGGGCGGCCCTTGAGGAGGAGGCTCCGCGCGTTGGGGAAGCGGCGCGCGGTGCGGGTGGCCGACACGGCGAGGAGGTTGCGGACGGCGACGGACTCGCGGGTGGCGGACTCGGCGCTGTGCCAGGAGCGGCAGACGAGGGAGGCGGCGCTCCTGTCCCGCGGGGCGTCCAGGAACTGGAGCACCGTCTCGAGCACGTTGTCGAGCACCTGGTCCGGGGGCGGCGACGGGCTGGGTCGCTTGGCCGGCGGCTGGTCCTCGTCCTCCTCTGACATCGCGGCGCGGGCTGAGGCGGCCGAGCTGGAGAAGGAAAAGGAGGAGGAGCGGGAGAGAGGGAGGGGGAGCAGAGCTGCAGAGTGGAGGTGCAGGGCGCCTGCGCTGCTCTGCGCGGCGGGCTGGGTGGTGGGTGTGAGGTGTACTTGTGTTCGCCTGAGTAGTCACTAGTCAGTCGACGGCTCGACGCAGCCGCCCGCCCGCTGCTTGTGCATTGTGCATGTGCTACTGCTGAGCGGTAGATCTCCTTGCCTTTTCCTTTTCTTCCTTTGCCAAGGCGGTAGATCTGGTTATCCGTCCCTTTTCTTCAGGTGCCAAGTAAAAAATCGCAGTAAAAAAACTGGTTCGGTTTTATTTATTTATATTTACGTGATCGCATTTTCACTTGCTATTCACGGTCGCTCTCCCTAATGTGCTCTCCCTCACTACCTTCAGCAACTGTTCACCCTGTATCACTCCTTCATTTACTGCCTCCAGCAATACACGCTAAATAGTTCTATACTCTAAATTTAGAGTATGAACTCTAAAATATAGAGGACGTACGCTAAACGTAGAGGAGTCCTTACGCGCGCTATCCGTCTGCTCAGCCCTGGAGCCCGCTCTTCAATGTGGTCATTTGTCTGCAGCTACCTCCGCTACCTGCGCTGGCCGATTAATTCTATTCTTTTTTTTTGCGTGTAAATCTAATAGTAGCAGCACTTTTGCTAATTAGGATTATTAGATTAGTATTATCAGTTTATGTCCAATACATATATAGATATGTACGTAGACGGCGTTATGAAAAAAACGATTAGTAATGTCGGTTGCAAAATGTAATTATTATAATTAGTTCCTAATTCATTTTTATAAAATTTCTAGAAATAAATAACTTCATTTTTCTATTACGCACATAAGTTCAAATTGTATTAATATAAAAAAATGAGTATTAGAAATGAGTATATGAATTCTATTATCACTGTAGATATAGAGTACCGAATTTAGAGGACGTTGCTGGAGTTGGCGAAGATATAGAGGACGAAATTTTTTAGAGGGTTCTGTAAAAGACAGAGAATATTTCTTTAGGAGATAGAATTTAGGGGACGTTACTGGAGCCGGCCTTAATCCTAGTATACATAAAATTATTTTCATTCGAACCGGAGCAGTACTTCAACGTACACCAGAGCAGGGTGACGGAAAAAAATCAATGCCGCCACGGACGGTCACTAAGGAAGCCGGAGGCGTGTGGGCGTGGCTGAGGAAGGAGGCGCGACAGCCATCACATATGAAGGTTGTGGCCCGTGCGGCCCTCGTCACGGAAGGAGTTCCAGCGGCTGTCACGGTGGAAGGAGACACGCGACCGTCGCAAAGGAAGAAGGAGGTGGTGCGGTCGTCAAGGAGGAAGGCCATGGCCAGCAAGGTTCCACGGTGAGGTCGTGGAGGTTGGCGGTGCTTTGTTTCCTACGGTAAAATCAAGCAACAAACGACAAGTTCGAGCACGATTTTATTGGATGTAGCATGCCCTAGTTCAGGGGGGAGAGAAGCTACCATCCGGATAGAGGCAAGACATAATCTCTATTTGTTTCGGCTTCTGGCAGCTTCTGGCCATCAAAAGTTGTCGCGGACT
Source organism: Zea luxurians (assembly GCA_029449295.1). Lineage (NCBI taxonomy): Eukaryota > Viridiplantae > Streptophyta > Magnoliopsida > Poales > Poaceae > Zea > Zea luxurians. The sequence continues at coordinate 122,645,703 of JAOPSE010000007.1, read as the reverse complement.
GCTAAACACTTAGCTTTTCAGCCAGTTTTTATAAAATTCGTTGGGGCAAAAACCGTCCAAAATCAACATAAACACATAATCGGTTGAGTCGTTGTAATAGTAGGAATCCGTCACTTTCTAGATCTTGAGCCCTATGAACAACTTTATTTTCCTCCATACGTAATCTTAATGATACTCAGATTCTACCCACAGCCAAATTTTTAGAAAAGTTGGTTAGAAAAAAACTAAACCAAATAGGCCCATAGAGGCAACTGTTGGCAGCCGCTGCACGGTTTGGAGAACACCTATAGCCTCTAATGGAGGGATGTGAAGGGCTTGCCGGACAACCTTAAGACTCTATAACATAGAGTTCTAGCAAGGTCAGCTCATTGAGACTCCCTCGCCCCACTTAGACTATTTGAGAGTCTTTCTAATTTTCATTCTCTAAATTATCATTTAAAGAGTCATTTACATAAAAATCGCTTCTATATCTTTTCCATCTCCAACAGTTTTTATATTTTGTTTTCACTCTAAAAATTCATTCGTGTTTTCTATCTTTAGCTAGCGAGAAACACAAAATAAAAGATGGTTATATTTGGATAATCATTTAAATAAGTTGATGGATGGTATTTTTAAAAATATTCTTTATTTATATCAATTAGGACGAATATAGAGAGACTCTTGGAGTTGCTCACTAGCTCCAACAAGGACCTCTAAATGGTCTTGTATCCTAAATTTAGAGGATGAGATCGTCCTCTACTCCCTCCAGCACCGTCCTCTAAATGATCCTCTAAATTTAGAGGACGCTGTTGGATCCTCTATATACAGAGTTTCTCTAAACGGTTCTCTATCCATTTGAATACTTTAAACAACTGGTTTAGCAAAACTAAAATATGTACAATACATTTGAGAGTATGACAAATACGTATGTATAAAAATTTAAAAAATTAAAATAACTCTAATATAGGTATTTGTGTATAGATGACATGATTTAGAGGACATTGTTGGAGAGGAAGGAGATATAGGGGATGAAATCTTTTAGAGAAGACTGTAAAAGACGGATATAGAGGACGCTGCTAGAGACAGTCTAAGATACCCTAAAATTTAGAGAAGATTCCCCTCTTCTACTCATTCAACAATGTCCTCTAGACAATACTCTAGATTTAGAGAAGACTCCCCTCTTCTACTCATTCAACAACTTCCTCTATACAGGCTTGTTCGGTTATAAGTGGATTAAGTATTGGAAGGGATTAAATCTTTTGTTATTCAAATTGAATAGAAATGGATTTAATCCACCTCAATTCCCTCCTATCTTCATGCAACCGAACAAGACCTATGGGGAGAGTAGAATCTTCCCCATATATTGGGAGCACTGTTTACCCATATACGTTAATTTTGTTATTTATTTGTGATATTAAACATGTTTAAGCTATGTGGCCCTGTAATAATGTGTACTATGGTAGTTTAAATACTTTATGGTTTTTTTAAACTTTAAAATCCGATAAAAATATTAAATGAATGAGTATAAATGTATATAGAATCTGAATAGGAATAATGATTGGAGACCGTCTTGTATGTAGGGAGTACTTTTTTACGTGGTGTAGTTAAATATAATAGAAAAAATGATAAAGCGAGAAATAGAGGGGGAAAATGGTTGGAGTTTTGTAGGTAGGGAGTATCTTTTAGAGGATGTAGTTAAACATAATAAAACGTACTGAAAGTGAGAAATAAGTAGGGAATGGTTGGAGCCGGTGAGGTTTGATTTTAGACTTAACACCTCCAATGCATATTTTTCTATAGCAGATTTTATGAAGAATACCATTTAATGGACACCAACATATATTAAAAAATGAGAACGATCATACGTGGCATGGCAGTCATATAGCATGAGCCATGAAACCATGGTAGCATAACTTGTGTGGTTCTCCTCACTATAGCATGTAAATCCAGCCAACATGCACGGTGAATACCGTGCGGAGCGACACATTTGAATCCAAGCCTCCCGCAGAGGCACCATGCAACAACACTGCACGACTAGCTGGTTTCCTCTCTTGATCCGCGAGTAGACTTTGTTAATCCCATTCATTTCCCTGTCTACCAAACCAGTTTTTAGTGAGAAAAAATGTTTCTATGTTTTCTATTCTCTCTATTAATTCATGTGGGTACCTTAGCAAATTGTTTAGTATTAAGATAATTAAGGGTCCATTTGGATCTACTCGGAACTTTAGAGCTCTAAAAGCTTTAGAGCATTTTAATTGAGAAAGCAGGATAAGTTAAAAACTAAATTTATATCAGCTCAAAGTTTGGAGGAGTGAATCTAAACAGACTATAAAACAAATAGAAACTACTATTAATGTTCTATTGGGAGATGATTAGTGGTGGTGTGGTGGCCATTAGGAGAGGATTAGTAGTAGTGGTGTGGTGGCCTTATATAGGCCCACCACAGCCACTTGCGTTCTGCTGACGAGACGAGGCCCCCTCACGTTGTCGGTAATTGCCGTTGCCTTTGCCTTTGCTTGGAGGGGAGGGGAGGCATTTTTGTGTCCTGTGTTCAGGAACGTGTCAGTGCTCCGTAAACAAACTTTATCTGGCATTTGATTTTGAAAGTAAAATTCAAATAATAGGCTCGGTTTGTTATAGACCGTTTAGTTGTCTCCGAACTTTGCAAAAAAGACACTCGGTTAGTTTACATGCGACGAAGAAAGCGAGGTGCCAAGGATAAACCAGTACTGAGCCGAAGATAACCACTGATGCTGCAAGCCTTGGTGTCGAGCAATGTCAGCTGGATCAGCTCGAGCAGTCGCATAAAAGCAGCAGAGTCCAAAACCCGGCGCAAAAACTAAGCCCCACGCCACACACTGTTGCCGAGTCCACATGCAATGCGGGGGGGGGGGGGGGGGGGGGGGGGGGGGGGGGCTTAGTTTACAAGGCAGCGGTAGAAAAGAGCGGGAGATAGGCCAAGGGACTGCCCGTTTGTTTTTGTTTCTTCCCACATCTTTTATTGCGTGCAGGGATGGCTGTCAGCCAAGGGCATTGGGATTCTTAGCGCCACGCATTTGTTTAACCTCCCCCTCGCCTGCTTCTTAATAAAACCATAAACATTTCATCACCTGTTATAAAAAACATGAGGACACAGCTCACAGTGTCCCGGCTCCCATGCTGCGCTGCCTGCAAATACTATACCATAACACGGTAATATTTATTTTCGCCTTCCGTCGATGGAGCCGGTGCACAGTTGCACGCTGTCCGCGATGCATTTGTATCTGTATGCGACGCAGAGATGCCGATCTCAACATTAACAAACTGGTTTAGTAATAAGAGAATTAGAAACGATTCATAGAGAAGAAAATCCTTTGTTATTTAAATTTTGAATATCAATAGATTTTTATTTTTTTATGGACTCACTTCAATTCTCTTGTCACCAAAATAGCCCTAAATGGCTACAACCCCATGTCCCAGTTCCAAGTTTCTTTTTTTTTTCCTTCCCACCCTGTTTCGAGTGACATGCCAAGGAGAACATGGCAATGGCATAGTACTTGGCGTTCCAGCAAATCGAAGATATGTTCCGATCAGCAGTGGCCCTCCTAGTGTCACTAGACTAGAGCTGGGCAGAATGAGCATTCGGTACCAGCAGTCATCTCGCTATCTCAGATCATCTCAAAGGCCCGTCTTCCTTTCTGTCCAGTGAGCGAGCCTGCTCCTACTCAATCACCCGTCAGGGCTTGTGATGATGCCCAGGCCTGCCAAATTTCAGGCACAAAGCTGTTGGCTGTTGCATCGAACAATTAGCAGTGTAACAAGTACACATATCTTCAGCATCCATATCCTTTCAGTTCCAGATTCTTCTTCTCTCTCTGTGTTTTTTTTCGGGGGTCACAGGAGGAAATAGTGCAGCTTCAATGCAATGCGATGTGGTTGGATGGTGATATTATATTTTCTCAATCCAGAGAAAGCAGTCATCACATCATGCTTGGACAGACACATCACGTTGGCCGGTGGGGGCGTGGCATTAGTTTACCTCTGATCCGCGGCAGGAGCAGCTCAATTACTTTACCCGGCGGCGGCGGCGGCGGCTGCGGCTGCGGCTGCTTCTGCCTCTCTGCTTCTTGTTTATTAGCATGAGATTTCAAAAGGCCCGGATCGGCGATGGTGTCGCTAGAGCAGAGCAGAGCACTGCGGATTCCTTTCCGATCGAGTTGCAGTTGCAGATGGGCTGTCCATCTCCAAACACCGGAAAGGCCACGCACTATAATTTGACCTGACCATATCATACTGCAGTTGCCACGCACGGAAACTGGGTGCCAAAAGCCGGCGCCTTTCTCAGTGGGCTTCCCGCACGGGATATTCTGGTTCAGCTTATCATTTGCGACTCGAGCGCTCCAAGGTACCGCCGGACCATGCGCTCACAGAACAGAAACTGGGCGTGGTTTTTCCTCACTGATCCATCCTGCTGTCTATCTTACAGCGTATGCGCGCGCCGTCCTTGCCAGATTTCAAATACAAATCCACCTAAGCATGCTTGAATGCACTGGAACTAACAGTTAGCTAGCTAAAAAATTGCTCTGAACTGAATCATCTCTGATTAAAGTCAATTACGACCTTGCTGAAAGATGGTGATACAATACAATTAAGGCACCGCTAGCTATAGCCCAGACTGCCCACTTTGCTGCACCCTGGCTGGCCTGGCCTCTCGCGGTGTTGCAAAATAAAAATGTAAAAGAAATCGTTGATGTCAAATCTCGATTTTTTTTATTCAATGGTTTTTCTGCTCTCCACGTTCGTAGCTGATTGATTTGTCCAGCAAAACCTACACCGACTCTGCAGAACACTTTTTTTTAAGAAAAAAAAAGGCACTGCACGGTGCCATGTGACTCCATATCAGCCTCTGTACATGCATGGAAGGATATAATTTTCTCGAGTATTTGCGACGATAAACTATTTTATTCCGTGGTGGGGGGGAATAAATCTGTCCCATGTTAATTTCTACTAATATATAGTGCTGACCATACGCTGTACTTTCTACGGTTTGTTTACAAGCTGGAATCAAAACCAACAGTCTAAGAGATCCCTAGCGCTAAGCATTCACATGTAGCATGGCACTAATCCCATGCATTATTGTATAAGTGTATCTAAACCATCAACCTAAAACCAGCCAATTGTGCATACGATTAAGTGTTATGGCTTAAAAGAACTGTTTTTTTTTTGGCGCAGAAAAGCGATTATTTTCTTGTTCTCATATTTTTGAAGTATGAGAAATGATTTTATGTATCAGAGAAATATGTTTATACTATGCAATTTATAAGACGTTCTTCGGTTTACTCCTCTGTAGTAAAAATGTAGAACATAAAACATCTCTCACGTTTTGCTAATAATAATATGCAAATATATTTCGCATCGAACCATATTAATTTAATTTATTTTTAAATTATTGAATCGAATTCAATTTAAAGAATCTAAATGGGGGCGTAACGGTTTTTCATCCATGGAAGCGAAAGGCCACCCTTTTCCCCAGTTTTCCTGCAGTCGTGGCTGTATCCCCGTCTCGAAAGGAAAGTGCGTTGCCTTTTTGCAGCCTACGTGCTCTCAGTCTCAGCCTGGTTGCTTCAATTGAAGTCCAATGCAAGCAAACGAAGATGGTGGCGAATATAATAGTAAACTAGTAGTAATGGCCATCAGAGCAGAGGGATCGATCAGGCTAAAGCGACAGTACTACTAACCGTTTGGTGCGTGCGAAGCGTTGGTGGCCAGTGACCAATCTCATGTCCATTGTCCAAAGGTGGTTCTGATCTTTAGTTGGTGGTAGGCCGCACGCACGGGCTCTGCATCTGAGCTGCGCAAGGCCGACGCCACGGCCGTGTGTCGGGTCGGGCCGGTCGGAAGCGCGTGGCCGTGGGCAAAAGACGTGCAGGAGAGGACAGGAGCTGCGGCCGGCCACCGGCGTGGATCAGAGGCGAGGCTGCAGCTGTATACGGCATACCTGCTCCTCCTCCCCAGCGCAGCGGCCCCGCCTGGTTGGTTCCTTCCCGCACGGGCGCATCGCGCACGCCTGCAGGCATGACTGGACGAGGTCGGAGGTCCTCCAGGCTTTTGTCTACATGACGCGCGCGCGGCTCGAGAGGGCGGTGGCACCGGCTTTCTGGGCCCTGATGTGTGAGTGGGTAGCCTGTGCCCTTTGATACATACAAAAACTGGACGCCGCTGGATCGCTTGCGGATGCGAGCTGGGCCGTTTGCCTAGCTGCAAGGCCGGGCACGAGAGGCCCTGGCCTGGCTGGGTGCTCGGGTAAAGGAAGGAAGAAGGCAGAACTATGTGGTCTACTTGTCTGAAACTCTAGTTTTTATCTATAAATAGATATGATATCCCCATACCATATACTTTTGGATAGCAGCACTATTATAGTAATAAATAATCATTTTCTTTCTACATTCTTGTCTCATTATGTTCTTATTCTACTCAGTTAAGGGGTCCTTGGACTACACCAGGTAGTAAGGATCCTTAACACGTTATCAGCACGTGGCTCTAGCAAAGGTAGTAAAAAAGGTGCTGAATCTATATATTTTATGATTTATGCTTTCAAGTACATTGTTTACTATTCAAGCACAAACACCAAAAGTATACATCCCTAGCAAACTTTATCGTCGCACGAAGCCGATAGAATGTACACACGGTTGCTGCTGATTTGAAATCACCGACACACATCTTGATCAATCATGATATACAACATCCACTCACCAATGCAACTAGTCCAATGAGTCATCCCAAAAAAAACTCATCTAAGAAAAATTGGATCCATGGTATATGTACCTATACCACCTCCATAACGAAGTGCAATGGGTCTTCTCCGAAAAATAGTGATATATGTTGGATATGTGAGTGCATTCATAATTAGACACCTTGATCCAATGACCGAGGAATTGCATACGGCCCGATTCGCTGACTGTATTTTCGACGAGGATAATTTCCCGTCATTAGGGAGAGGAAAAGAACCTTTGGATGCGAAATGTCGAGAAATTATATGGCAATCCACATGAATCCCCGCTCATGACCCTCACAACAAAGAAGCAAATCTAGAAGTCTAGAAGGTAATCGATTTGCAAAACTTAGCAAATGAACTTCCCGATCATTTTTGTGATTTGAAGAGCGTGGTTAAGTCGCATGTTCCCGCGCGGAATGCACCAGAGAGGGTTGAAATACCAAAAACTGAAGGTATACCCGATCCTGTTATGAGGCCTCATAGCAAAAGGACATGAACCCTAGCTTCTCAAACTCTAAGTACTCGGAGACGTCCTGAACAAAGAGGGTGAGAGGACTTACCACATTCGATAATGAAAATGCCCAAAAGCAAGTAGGGGAGCCAAACGAGACCTGACACCGAGAAGGAACATATGAAGAAAAGCATTTCGGACTTGAACCTTTCCATAGAAGAAATCACCAACCCAAACATGTGTGCACACAAAGGCAATGAAAAACTAAAGAAACTTGCTCCAAAAAAAAGAAGCAAGGAAACGCAAGAAGCATCCCATGATGAAACTGCCATAAACTATGTATTAACTGGAGAATGCATGATAGAGCAACAACCAACATAGACATATATTTCGCAAAGAAAGTTGCCTCAATTTCCATGACCCAGAACCGGCATCTCTCGTAGAGCGCAAGAAAAGACCGGATTGGGAGGAATGGAAAAAGACAGTTACCATGGAATTAATTTCTCTAGACAAAAGAGAGGTGTTTGGCCCGTAAGCCGCACACCACCTGTAACACCCTAAAGTTCAATCTTGTGAAGACAAGGAAAAATTCTCAAAGATTATAAATCAAAACACCTTTCCTTAAAGATAATCATAATTTAGGAGTTTCCACTCATGAATATGTTAAAAACACATAATTAAAATCTAAATTGCCTTTGGGTTAGGATATATAAAAGAATTATGGTTAAACTATTTCTTAACATATATAAGTCTACAATATAAATTTGATTTCCCTAGAAGTAATAAGGTAGGGATTATTCTACTATTATTTAAAAGCTTGTCTAAAGGAACTAAAATAAATAAAGAAATACATAAAATGGGTTTTTGTGCATTATGCTAAAGTTCTATATGAGTATCCAAAATTAAGTGTTTGAACTTTAAACTTGTGTTAATTTGAAATTCAAATGGAAAGGAAAAATAGAAAATAGAAAATAAAAGGAGTAGGGAAAAATACTATATAAAACAAAATAAAATCAGAATAAAAATTCTTCATACTTATATTATTAAAGTATACTATTCAAACTAAGGACAAGTTATTCACAAAAGTTTGAACCCAAACTTGAATTCAAATTGGATTTGAATTGGATTTGAAAATGGGAAAAAGAAAATAGAAAAGAAAAAGAAAAAGGATACTATACCTTCATGGGCCAGCGGCCACGAATTCGGCCCACCTAAGGATCCTCACCGCGCGGCCCATCTCCATTCACAGGGCGTGCCGACAGGTGGGCCACGCCTGTCTGTCTCACGCACTCGCCTGCGTTTCCCCTCTCTCTCGCTGACGACGCGGGCCCGCGGGGCAGCCTCTCCATCCACGCGCGTATTTTCCTCCCCTCACTGCGCTGTGGGGCCGATCCGTCAGCCGCGCGCGCGCTCACCTCTCGTCAGTCTCTGGCACACGGGACCCAGTTGTCAGCCGCGTACTCACCTCCCCGTTTCCTCCGCTCGCCGTTGCGCGATGTTCGCCGCGAAGAACGCCGGCGTTGACCGCCCTTGGCCGTTGCCGCGCCGAATAAAAGCCCCGTTCCCTCTGCCCTTTCTTCGCCCAGACCGCCGTCGCGATAACCCATAGAGAGAAGAGCGCCGTCACCTGCCGCATCAAGCTTCGGGCCGCCGTCGTTGACCCGCGCCACCGTCGCCGCTCTGCTCCGATTGCTTCGTCCTGGGTGTTCGGGAGGTCGCAAGGAACACGCGCGGGGCAGTGACCGGGTGGGCACGACATCGGCCGGCCGGGAATTCCTCACCGGAGCCGCAAACCACCGCGAATCCGCGCCGCGCCGTGGCCAACGCCGACGGGTCAGCAATCCACGGTAATAAACCTACCCCTACCTTCCTTAAGCCTTCCGCATTGCGTAGCTGAATTTAATTAGAAAATGGGGGCGTGAACGGGGGGATTTATCCTCGCCGGCGATGGCGTCCGCCGTGGAAGCGGGGCGGCGCCGCCTCTGTGCGAGCTGTAGTTGGGGGCGACTCGTGGACCGTCCGATCGCTCTTCGACGGTCCCGATTAGATCAAGCAATACCCGTTCGCTCAAACGAACCGCGACCGTTGATGCGAAATCCGGCGGCGCAGTGTAGATCTGGGGTTCATTAAATCCGTGCCGTTGATCTCGGATCCAACGGCGCACGCTGCGTACCGGTTCGGATTGCCCCGAGTCTAATCCGGGCGCTTGATTTCTAATCCAACGGTCGAGGATCGCCCGTAACCCTTCACTGTGGTAATTTTTCTAAAGAGACCCTATAGTATTTAGATATCAACCCGCCGTCCAGTCTGACTATGCGCTGAGTCTTAGAAATATTACCCCGAGCCCCCTGGGTTTCTCTGGATTTGAGGCCCAGTCCAGAACTCGTTTAAATTGATTAAATGAATTAGAAATTAGATTTTTAATACAAAAATAATTGCTAGAACTTAGATAATTCATAGAAAATCCATTTTTAGTCTAAATTGATCCATTCCACTTTCTAAAATTTTGTAATAATATTCTCTACCATTTGGAATCACTGTTTTGACATGAACTCTGTCAGAAAATTTATTTATCATTTAACCATATTTTAATCACATTAAACCTTAGGAAATTCATAACTTGAATTCTACAACTCCAAAATTAATAATTCTTTTTCCTGTAATCTTATTTTAATATGTGGATTATTAATATGTATTTTGCATATATGTTTGGTGTAATGTTAATTTTGCCTATACCATGTATGTTTGTATTGCTACGACTAGCAGTGAGGTCACGAAGATCTGAAGAATCATCCTGGTACCTGGATCTCAAGGCCCAGGCAAGTTGTGCCCTTGATCACTTCTTTTTACCTACTCATGTTCTAATTAATCATAATGATCTGCATAGGTTAATTTTGATGGGACCCAATAGGTTACCCTAGTTTGTCTATCTTTATACCTTGTTCACCACTGAATCTTTGGGTAGTACTTGCTAGTGCTATATGTGGTTTTGGGTATGAAGATTACACTATTCATGATTATACTTTTGTTATCAGTTGTTATTTATGGTTCATGTTAAGATCATTATGTTAATTGGAACATGGAGAACCACCCGGGAAAACAGTGCTACCACAAGGGTGGTATGGGACGCCCTTGGCTGATTAATTAGGAAAGCTAGTGGAAGACTACCTTACCCGAAAGGGGCAAGGGCAGTAGGGGAGAGGTCAGTGCGGGAAGTGCCCTCGGGAGGATTTTGCTGCGATGGCGGTCCTGCAAGGGATTCCTGTACTGGATCTTCCTATAAACTGTAGCGGGTTTTCGGAAGCTAGTGGAACTTTGTAAAGGCCTCGTAGTGCTACCCTGCCTCACTTCCTTGGTAGAGGTGTATGGGATTCATGACCCCTTGGCAGATGGGTAACACGACTTGTGGGTAAAGATGCGCAACCTCTGCAGAGTGTAAAACTGGTATACTAGCCGTGCTCACGGTCATGAGCAGCTCGGACACTCACATGATTAAATTATGGAACTAAATTCAATTGGTCATATGCATTGCATTGCAGGTGATGTGGTTACTTCTGTTCTATTACTTAATTGGGTTTGGTATTTACTTACACTTAGTAACTGCTAATAAAATTTTGACCAACTTTCAAAGCAATGCTCAGCTCTAACCATCTCCTTTGGTAAGCCTTACACTTCACGTGAGCTCCCACCTTTGGCGAGTTCATGCACATTATTCCCCACAACTTGTTGAGCGATGAACGTATGTGAGCTCACTCTTGCTGTCTCACATACACCACAGGTCAAGACCAGGTACTGCAGGATGATGCTCATGGAGGATGCTGTGATGAGTTCGTGAGAGGTCTAGGTCGTCGTCTCCCAGTCAACTTTGGGTTGCTGGACTGTTGTCTCCTTATAATGTAATTATTTATTTTGTATAGAACTCCTGTTATATATAAAGATGTGACATTCGATCCTGTGCCACTATACATCATATGTATGAGACTTGGTCCCAGCATACCTGGTGTTTATGTTAACCCCGGGTTTTGGACCCCTAGAATCCGGGTGTTACAGAAGTGGTATCAGAGGAATGTTGACTGTAGGACGAAACCTAGGTAGAACTGGACAACCTTCATTTACTTACCTTTGCTACTCTGATTCTTTCTAAACTTATCTTAATCTTTTTCTCATCTATTTCCACTTACTCTGATTATTCTTACCTTTATCTTTCTAAAGACAAACTTGGATTTCACACTTTGAAATCCTGTGCCTAAAGTGACTTTAGGAATAGGAGACCTAATCCTAGGAACAAAAACAAAACTATTTTTATAAATGTTTATATATTTGAATGTTTGTTCTTATGACATCTGTCTGATTTGGATCTTTGATTGAGTGTGATGGGTTGTGGAGTAATGTCCACAATTACATCTGCATATACATATAGAAAAAAAAAATGCTTCTAAAAATAACTAGACACACTAGATTATCCCCATTGGAACCTATCTAGCTTAAGAAATTTATCTTATCTTAAAAGATTCTCCCTTATCTTAATAGATCCATCTCATCTTAAAAGATACCCATCTTATCTTGAAAAGATTTTATCTCATCTTAATAGACCTAACTGACCTCGAAAGATTCTATCTTATCTTTATGGACCCATCTTATCCTAATAAGCATACTTATCCACCCTAGTTCATCAACCATGATCTAATGCAAATCAATTAGATCCTATCTAGTCAAACTAGTCACACCAATCTAACCTAGATCTGATCAAATCTAAAGTGACTTATCAAATATGTTAGATAACACTGATGGAATAGTTTAGACTCTACCCCTATAGAACAAGTCTTAACTTAGTTCACCCCGCACTAAATTAAGAATGATAGATCAACTTGGCTATATACAACTACCTCAACTATCTGATAGTTGCATAACCCCTCAATTTTAACCTAGCAAGAGATTCTATCTCATCATAACATATCAAATTAATCTTAAAACATCCTAACATATCTTAATAATACATATTCTACCCAGTTGGACCTATCTAAGCCTAAACTAGTCTAATCTAGTCATATCCAATTCTTATCCTACCTAATGTGACCTGATCTATTGTGGTCTAATGTTATCTAACTTAATGTGGTCCACTTAAACAGATTAATGACACTAGTAGAAGAGATTAGACCCCACTAGCCATGTATTAACTTATCTTAGCACATTGGATCTATTCAACCATGAGCTAACCCAACCTATAGTGCCATAATGAATAGTATGACCTTTCTATTCCCACCTAATAACGAACAAACTTTTGACCTACAATCTTGTAGCCTATCTCACCCATGTATATCTCTCATCTTGACAGATTCTATCTTACCCTTGGATATTCACCTTATATGATTGGTTACCCCAATCTGGACATAAATTAAGCTCTACCAAAGAATCTATAGATTATAACCAACTACTAGCTTATCCATTCCGCTTAGTGATTTCCTTTGCAAAACTATTACCACATGCTTCTAACTTTCATGGTCAATACCAGGAAAGGAAAGATTATCACGTAACAACAAACAGAAAATGAATCCTCCAAATCCTCCACCTGTTGACCTCAATCAAGTGGTTGCTACCCAAAGACTGGTAATACAACAGTTAACAGACATGGTGACCGAGATGCAGAATCAGATAAGACAACAACGCGAGGAAATACGTCAAGCCCGCCAAGAAATAAGGCAAGCACGGCTGGAGAGACAACAACAACAACAACCCCCACCACCACCAGCTTCACCAAGCTACATAGATATAAATTATGATGACTTGTAAGATCTAGGTGTTACTTTAGTAATATGATAATATTTTAGAAGAAATAATAAAGGTCTATTGACCCAATGTTTTGTTAAAGAATTATACCTCATGCTGAGATCTCTTTGTTTGTGCATATGAGTATGCATCCTTTTTCTTACAAATCTCGAGGACGAGATTATTTTTAAGGGGGGTAGGATTTGTAACACCCTAAAGTTCAATCTTGTGAAGACAAGGAAAAATTCTCAAAGATTATAAATCAAAACACCTTTCCTTAAAGATAATCATAATTTAGGAGTTTCCACTCATGAATATGTTAAAAACACATAATTAAAATCTAAATTGCCTTTGGGTTAGGATATATAAAAGAATTATGGTTAAACTATTTCTTAACATATATAAGTCTACAATATAAATTTGATTTCCCTAGAAGTAATAAGGTAGGGATTATTCTACTATTATTTAAAAGCTTGTCTAAAGGAACTAAAATAAATAAAGAAATACATAAAATGGGTTTTTGTGCATTATGCTAAAGTTCTATATGAGTATCCAAAATTAAGTGTTTGAACTTTAAACTTGTGTTAATTTGAAATTCAAATGGAAAGGAAAAATAGAAAATAGAAAATAAAAGGAGTAGGGAAAAATACTATATAAAACAAAATAAAATCAGAATAAAAATTCTTCATACTTATATTATTAAAGTATACTATTCAAACTAAGGACAAGTTATTCACAAAAGTTTGAACCCAAACTTGAATTCAAATTGGATTTGAATTGGATTTGAAAATGGGAAAAAGAAAATAGAAAAGAAAAAGAAAAAGGATACTATACCTTCATGGGCCAGCGGCCACGAATTCGGCCCACCTAAGGATCCTCACCGCGCGGCCCATCTCCATTCACAGGGCGTGCCGACAGGTGGGCCACGCCTGTCTGTCTCACGCACTCGCCTGCGTTTCCCCTCTCTCTCGCTGACGACGCGGGCCCGCGGGGCAGCCTCTCCATCCACGCGCGTATTTTCCTCCCCTCACTGCGCTGTGGGGCCGATCCGTCAGCCGCGCGCGCGCTCACCTCTCGTCAGTCTCTGGCACACGGGACCCAGTTGTCAGCCGCGTACTCACCTCCCCGTTTCCTCCGCTCGCCGTTGCGCGATGTTCGCCGCGAAGAACGCCGGCGTTGACCGCCCTTGGCCGTTGCCGCGCCGAATAAAAGCCCCGTTCCCTCTGCCCTTTCTTCGCCCAGACCGCCGTCGCGATAACCCATAGAGAGAAGAGCGCCGTCACCTGCCGCATCAAGCTTCGGGCCGCCGTCGTTGACCCGCGCCACCGTCGCCGCTCTGCTCCGATTGCTTCGTCCTGGGTGTTCGGGAGGTCGCAAGGAACACGCGCGGGGCAGTGACCGGGTGGGCACGACATCGGCCGGCCGGGAATTCCTCACCGGAGCCGCAAACCACCGCGAATCCGCGCCGCGCCGTGGCCAACGCCGACGGGTCAGCAATCCACGGTAATAAACCTACCCCTACCTTCCTTAAGCCTTCCGCATTGCGTAGCTGAATTTAATTAGAAAATGGGGGCGTGAACGGGGGGATTTATCCTCGCCGGCGATGGCGTCCGCCGTGGAAGCGGGGCGGCGCCGCCTCTGTGCGAGCTGTAGTTGGGGGCGACTCGTGGACCGTCCGATCGCTCTTCGACGGTCCCGATTAGATCAAGCAATACCCGTTCGCTCAAACGAACCGCGACCGTTGATGCGAAATCCGGCGGCGCAGTGTAGATCTGGGGTTCATTAAATCCGTGCCGTTGATCTCGGATCCAACGGCGCACGCTGCGTACCGGTTCGGATTGCCCCGAGTCTAATCCGGGCGCTTGATTTCTAATCCAACGGTCGAGGATCGCCCGTAACCCTTCACTGTGGTAATTTTTCTAAAGAGACCCTATAGTATTTAGATATCAACCCGCCGTCCAGTCTGACTATGCGCTGAGTCTTAGAAATATTACCCCGAGCCCCCTGGGTTTCTCTGGATTTGAGGCCCAGTCCAGAACTCGTTTAAATTGATTAAATGAATTAGAAATTAGATTTTTAATACAAAAATAATTGCTAGAACTTAGATAATTCATAGAAAATCCATTTTTAGTCTAAATTGATCCATTCCACTTTCTAAAATTTTGTAATAATATTCTCTACCATTTGGAATCACTGTTTTGACATGAACTCTGTCAGAAAATTTATTTATCATTTAACCATATTTTAATCACATTAAACCTTAGGAAATTCATAACTTGAATTCTACAACTCCAAAATTAATAATTCTTTTTCCTGTAATCTTATTTTAATATGTGGATTATTAATATGTATTTTGCATATATGTTTGGTGTAATGTTAATTTTGCCTATACCATGTATGTTTGTATTGCTACGACTAGCAGTGAGGTCACGAAGATCTGAAGAATCATCCTGGTACCTGGATCTCAAGGCCCAGGCAAGTTGTGCCCTTGATCACTTCTTTTTACCTACTCATGTTCTAATTAATCATAATGATCTGCATAGGTTAATTTTGATGGGACCCAATAGGTTACCCTAGTTTGTCTATCTTTATACCTTGTTCACCACTGAATCTTTGGGTAGTACTTGCTAGTGCTATATGTGGTTTTGGGTATGAAGATTACACTATTCATGATTATACTTTTGTTATCAGTTGTTATTTATGGTTCATGTTAAGATCATTATGTTAAT
Source organism: Zea luxurians (assembly GCA_029449295.1). Lineage (NCBI taxonomy): Eukaryota > Viridiplantae > Streptophyta > Magnoliopsida > Poales > Poaceae > Zea > Zea luxurians. The sequence goes on along the minus strand of JAOPSE010000007.1, from coordinate 122,630,024 downwards.
TGGAACATGGAGAACCACCCGGGAAAACAGTGCTACCACAAGGGTGGTATGGGACGCCCTTGGCTGATTAATTAGGAAAGCTAGTGGAAGACTACCTTACCCGAAAGGGGCAAGGGCAGTAGGGGAGAGGTCAGTGCGGGAAGTGCCCTCGGGAGGATTTTGCTGCGATGGCGGTCCTGCAAGGGATTCCTGTACTGGATCTTCCTATAAACTGTAGCGGGTTTTCGGAAGCTAGTGGAACTTTGTAAAGGCCTCGTAGTGCTACCCTGCCTCACTTCCTTGGTAGAGGTGTATGGGATTCATGACCCCTTGGCAGATGGGTAACACGACTTGTGGGTAAAGATGCGCAACCTCTGCAGAGTGTAAAACTGGTATACTAGCCGTGCTCACGGTCATGAGCAGCTCGGACACTCACATGATTAAATTATGGAACTAAATTCAATTGGTCATATGCATTGCATTGCAGGTGATGTGGTTACTTCTGTTCTATTACTTAATTGGGTTTGGTATTTACTTACACTTAGTAACTGCTAATAAAATTTTGACCAACTTTCAAAGCAATGCTCAGCTCTAACCATCTCCTTTGGTAAGCCTTACACTTCACGTGAGCTCCCACCTTTGGCGAGTTCATGCACATTATTCCCCACAACTTGTTGAGCGATGAACGTATGTGAGCTCACTCTTGCTGTCTCACATACACCACAGGTCAAGACCAGGTACTGCAGGATGATGCTCATGGAGGATGCTGTGATGAGTTCGTGAGAGGTCTAGGTCGTCGTCTCCCAGTCAACTTTGGGTTGCTGGACTGTTGTCTCCTTATAATGTAATTATTTATTTTGTATAGAACTCCTGTTATATATAAAGATGTGACATTCGATCCTGTGCCACTATACATCATATGTATGAGACTTGGTCCCAGCATACCTGGTGTTTATGTTAACCCCGGGTTTTGGACCCCTAGAATCCGGGTGTTACACCACCCCACATACACCATGTAGGTTATAAGTGAGTATTTGTCCGAAAGAGAAATGAAAATAAATAAAATATCAAGGTACAAAGCAAGGCTAGTCACTCAAGGTTTCGCTCAACGCCCTAGAGTTGATTATGAAGAAATCTACTCTCGAGTCATGGGAGGAATTACCTTTAGATACTTGACCCATTGGCAGTGAACTTAAATTTAAAAATGAAACTAATGGATGTTGTGACAACTTATCTATATGGAAACATGGATACATACATCTATATGAAAATACAGGAAGGTATCCCAGTCCCAAATCGAGATGAGAAAAATAGAGCATTATACAGTGTTAAACTTAAGAATTTATTGTATGGATTGAAACAATAAGAAAGAATGTGGTATAATCGCTTGAGTGACTTTCTAAGCAAGAAAGGCTACATAAACAACGAGGATTGTCCATGTGTATTTATACAGCGATCCCCGAATGGATTCTGTATTATATCATCATATGTTGATGACTTGAACATCATAGGAACACACAAAGAAATTGAAGAAGCAAGCTCATTCTTGAAGTCTGAATTTGAGATGAAAATTTGGGTAAAACCAAATTTTGTTTAGGCTTGCAACTTGAACATTTTGAAGGTGGCATATTAATTCACCAATCAACTTACACTTAGAAAAGTATTAGAAAGATTTGGTTTTCAGAAGGCATATCCTGCCAAAACCCCTATGATCGGAAGGTCGTTACATGTGGACCAAGACCCATACCGATCTAGGGAAGAGGGGGAGGAAGTTTGAAGCGCCCCAATCCTCTGGGACTCAAATGTGATACAATTACTAGTCCCAGGAGGCTAGTAAACACATTTATACATCAGATAGTTCTAGATCTGCATAAACGAGACAAACCTATAAAGGTGGCGATCAAGTTTAAAAGTTGGTCCACAACTCGGGATGTATCATCAGAGTGGGGCTAAAGCAGCCCGATATACGCAGCGAAGCAAATCAGCGGTCCAACAGCCACAGGCAAGGTTGGGAACAGGCGTAACTCTTACCCGATCAGCGATTTCCTTCTCTGAAAAACAACAAATAAGCAAGGGTGAGTACAAACGTACTCAGCAGCCCACCTTCACCCGCGGAATGGGGAAATCAGATATAATGCAAGGAATATGTGGAGCTCAGGATATTTTGTAGAAATTGCAGTATTTGATGCAGGGTTATTTTGTAAAACATTTTGTATTTTTCAAAGCGCATCCTCTCCCAAATGAGAAGGAAGTTTTTCAATATAGAACAAAATCCCCTGGACTAAACCATCCAGGTATCTCAGCAGTTTCCCACTGGTTTTCATTTTCAAAAACAGCTACTGGACTTCCCGTCCACCATAGCTCACAGCTCAACTGTCGGACCTTTTAAAACCACTTTTCAAAAGCACTTTTTTTTGGAAAACAGAACACTAATTGTCATACCACACCAGACTCATCTATATCCGTGGACGCGGACTATTCGAATAGGTTTGAACTCTACGCAGAGTGGTACACTTACCCACTAGTACGGTTCTGCGATCTCATGGCCAATGAAACCTGAATCCGAATCTCTTTCTTTCCTTGCACATCCTTACCTTAACGGTTATACCGGAAGGAGTCAGGCCACCGCCATGTCCAAACCGGACAAAACATTCCCCCTCCTTATCCTCCCGGTGCTCCCCAGCCATCATAACCCTGGGGTTCAGATCGTACAAGTTCAGATTGAGTGATTGTCCATACAGTCTCGAGTGGTTGTACTTGGCATGAGTACAGGTAGTGAAGGATGATAAACCGGTCCTTATATGAGAGGACAATCCTTCTGCTCACACCTAACCCTTCTGAGCCATCACCTTAGGCCCTCCCCTAAACCAGGGAGTCCCTGATCATCCCTACACAAAAGGTGATAAGGGTGACAACCCTTCATCATACCCATTTTGAAAAGCATTTTCTTTTGAAAACTCACACCTTTTCTCAAATCATTTGTAACAAATATAACAAGGATTGATTGTGGCAAGCGGCTGGGTGGCCATAATAACTTGTCTCAATATCATATCATGCATAAAATAACAGGCTGAGGGTTGTGGTTGAAAAAGCATAGGTAATTTATGCATCAAAGGGATCCAGTGAGCTTGCCGTGCTTATCCGGCGAAGGGGGAAGGGGAGCTCGCGGAACTGGCTTCTAGCTCCACTGTCTGGTGTAGACTTGCAGATCTGGCCTCTACAAGACGGCACGAACGCTCCGATAACTATGCAACATGAATAAGAAAACATACAAACCAGCAAGTATATCAACAAATATTTAGTATAGTGGTCAGAATGGCGATATATGGATGGGTAGAGTCTTGAGCAGAATCTGTGTCATGTGGTATTGTGATATTACTGGTGGTGGAGTGGAGGTGCTTACCAGGGGGTGGACTGGAGGCGAAGCGACACTATGCGTGTAGCCGGTAGAGCGGAGTAACTGAGTGGGTGGGGGTTTGCCTTGGCTGAGGGTGTTGAGTGTGTGTGGAGAGGGAGAGGGTAGTTGGGTGTATTTATAGCTCGGTGTATGTGGTGTAGCACAGTGAAGTTCACTGTTGGTGAGAATAGTGAAGAATGAATCGTCTGACTTAGTATGAACATGAGAGTTATAGGCATAATATGGGACAAGATTATTTTGGGAGTTTTCTGGAAAATGAACCGTGCTTAAGGGATGACATGGTTGGATAGGGAATAGTTTGATAAGAATTTAGAAACAAGAATTATTGGAATCTGAGTTTGGAAGCCTGGTTCGAAGGAATCTCAAAGTTAAGCATCCTCAACTTGAGAAACCTGGGATGGGTGACCAGATGGGAAGTTCCCTACTGGAAGGAAAATCACAGTCACCGGAGTTCGTATGACTAGAATATTGGTCTGGCTGATCTTAGGTGGACTGGATAGCATGATGGATGAGTAGTTGAAATTTGGGGTGATCGGATGATCGATGAATAGTAGCGATGAATAGTGACGACAAAAAAGCAATTATAGATATCATCGATGAATAGTAACAATGAATAGTAATGATGATGAATAGTGTCTGTGAATAGTACTTGGGTTTCAAGGACTTAGACTTGGGTTCAACTTTCTTTAACCCGTCGTTGCTAGAGCACTTCTTCAATATTTCTTTGACCTTAACCTGTGGGCTTTTCTTCCTTGCATGGTTAGTCAAACAACAAGAAGCATGATATTTTGTACAATGTTTACAAATATCATTATTTGAGGAGCTAGCCTTAGACTTTTCTATTAAAGATGAAGTGTTAAAGTTCTTGCAGTTTTCAAGTTGCACTTGAAGTTCTTGATTTTGAACTGTTAAGCATGACAAGCTTGATTCAAGTGCATCCCTTTCATTTGCAAGACTAACTATAGAGGTTTTTACATTAATCATTTCTTTTTCTTTATCCTCTATAGTTATTTTGGCTAAAGATATTTCCTTAGTCAAAACACCAAGCATCTCATCTTTATTGGAAAGCAATTCTTGAAGCTCTAGGTTTCTCTCCTTTTCAAGGATGAGCAAGTCTTCTTGAGCATCAAGAGTTGCTTTTCTTTTATCTAGCTTCTCCATCAGTTTAGTAATTACATTGTATCCATTTAAACCAAATTCTTTAATCATCTTATTTTTCATAGCAAGTTGTTCTTCATCATCATTAATAAAGTCATCATTAAACAAATGTACCTTGTCTCCTTTTGCCATGAGGCAAGTTGGAGTATAGGAGTCGTCGTGGAGGTTAGTGAAGAGTTGCGAGCTTGAAGTAGATTGGATGGCAATGTTTGCCACCTCTTCCTCTTCTTCGGAGCTAGAACTTTCTTCATCGGAGTTCCATTCTTCACCAATGTGGGCTTGACCATATTTCTTCTTCTTGAAATATCCCTTGTTCTTGCCCCCTTCTTGAACTTATCCTTTTTGTACTCCTTCTTGGCTTCTTGTTCCTTTTTGTTTGGACAATCCGCTATGAAATGACTGGTTTGGCCACATTCATAACATGCCCTCTTATTTCCTTTTCGTTGATACTTATCATTTTTCCTCACAAACTTCTTAAAGGTTTTGATGAACATAGCCGTTTCTTCATCACTTGAACTATCTTCATCACTTGATGTTTCGACCACTTTCTTTGTCTTGTGATCTTTGTTCTTCTTGGAGGAATCTTGTTCATTTGAGATCAAGGCATGAGTGTCTCTTGTCTTGATTGGGGCTTCTTCGGACTCATGTTGTTGAATCTTAGCAAATAGTTGGTGAGGTGTCATTTCCTCATAGTCATCATGGTCCCTTATCATTCTTGCTAGACTTTTATCCTTTTCTTTGTATGCTCTCATAAATAGTCTAGTAACCTTGGAGTCACTCCAATCTTCACTTCCAAGCACTCTTATTTTGTTGACCAACACCATTAGCCGGTCAAAGAGTGATTGAAGTGACTCACCCTTAGTCCAATCATATCGAGCAAGCTCACTCTCCAAATCTTCAATTCTATGTCTCTTAGCTTTGGGGTCTCCTTCATGTGACATTTTGAGAATGTTTCAAATGTCACGAGCATCCTCTCTTCCTTGGACTTTCCGGTACTCTTCCGGACAAAGGCTTCCTTTTATTATGCTCACCGCTTGAGCATTGCGGTGCACTTCTTGCATCATTTCTAGAGTCATCTCTTCTCCTTGGGCGGGCTTATGCATACCTATATTGACAATCTCCCAAAGACTAGGATGTGCACCGATTAAATGCGACTTCATCTTATCGGCCCACTCGTCATAGTTCAACTCACTAAGAGTTGGTAACTTTCCAAGTGGGGCGGAAGAGAAGTTGGGAATAAAATTTCTAGAATAATCAAATTGAACTTTATTGAACTCGTTACCTTTACTTTTGGTGGATGTTCCTTCGGTGGTGATACTTACCTTGCTCATCACCCTTGACACCAAAAGTTCTACCAAATCATCATTGTATTCAAATTTTCCCTTTCCTTTGTCTTCTTCGGCCTTTCTTCTTGATTCTTCTTCTTCGCCCCTTTTCTTAGCATCTTTCTCTTTCATTTTGAGGAACATCTTCTCGGCAATCTTCATGGCGAGGTCGAGGACCTTGGGGTCCACTTCCTCACCGGAGGATGTGACGGGGATTTCCTCGATGAGAGGATCCACATGGTCCATTTGAGTAGACATGATCGTTTCCTCACGCGGTTAAGCGTAAAACGAGGTACGAAGCTCTGATACCAATTGAAAGTAGCCTAGAGGGGGGTGAATAGGCTAATCTGAAAATTTTCACAACAAACTTCGAAAGATTGTTAAATACACAGTTCAACTGGTGCATGCCGGTTCAACAGCTACGAGCGCAAGTTGAACCACTCTGAACCAATCCAACTGTTTTATAAACTTTAGACTATAATCTACTCGAAAAAGTATTATGCATCAAAGGGATCCAGTGAGCTTGCCGTGCTTATCCGGCGAAGGGGGAAGGGGAGCTCGCGGAACTGGCTTCTAGCTCCACTGTCTGGTGTAGACTTGCATATCTGGCCTCCACGAGACGGCACGAACGCTCCGATAACTATGCAACATGAATAAGCAAACATACAGACCAGCAAGTATATCAACAGATATTTAGTATAGTGGTCAGGATAGCGATATATGGATGGTAGAGTCTTGAGTAGAATCTGTGTCATGTGGTGCTGAGATACTACTAGTGGTGGAGCGGAGATGCTTACTAGGAGGGTGGACTGGAGGCGAAGCGACACTATGCGTGTAGCCGACAGAGTGGAGTAACTGAGTGGGTGGGGGTGTTTGCCTTGGCTGAGGGTCACTACAGAAAAACACTTAATTCTCGTCGGCCAGGAACCGATGGGAATAAGCCTTAAACCGATGGGAATAAGTAATTCCCGTCGGTTTAAGGCTTATTCTCGTCGGTTGTCAGCCATCAGGCGTCAGATGTCGGGGATATGGTTATTCCCGTCGGTGGCTGACGGGAATAATTAATCCCCGTCGGCCACTACCTGGCCGACGGGAGTTATTAATTAATCCCCGTTGGTTCTCCTGGCCGACGGGAATTATTAATTAATCCCCGTCGGTTCCTCAGGCCGACGAGAATTAATTATTAATTCCCGTCGACCCTACGTGGCCGACGGGAGTTATTTATTAATCCCCGTCGGTCCTACTGACCGACGGGAGTTAACTGGGCCAACGTGACTTAATAATTAATTCTCGTCGGTTCGACCATAGCCGACGGGAATTAACTAGGCCGACGAGAATTACCCTATACTGCTATAAAACAACACTAAATTAGGTCACTATTTCTGCACACATAACATATATCACACATAATAGACACATTACAAACACATGCACTCATAATCAAATCACGCATTACAAACATAACATCCACCAACATAGTTTACACAAACATTTCAAATATAAGTTCAAGTACGACATAGAGTCAACGAGTACGACATAGTATTTAAATATAAGTACGACATAAGTTCAAGTACGACCAAGAATCAACGAGTTAAGAAACATGTTCAAGTGTTTAGAGATAACCACCACTTGGGTGGTTAGAGCTTTGACCGCTGCCGCCACCACCACCAGGAGGAGGGAACGCGAAGAGGGAGTCAAAAAATCTAGTCTCTGTTGCGGGATCAGACCCACTACCACCCGCTTCGGGCGTAACCTATGCAAGTTAGCAAATATCAACACGTTAAATGCAAATATCAAAAAGTATACAAGTGTATAAATTAGTTGAGAGTTATCAAACATACCCTATCTGCAGGTGCAGGTATATGTGTCGGAGGGGTGTTGAACTGTGGTGGCGGAGCTGGTGTGTTTGCAAACTGGCTCAATTGTGGTGGCGGTGGAAAATTTGTTGCCATGCCCTGTTGCTGCATTAACTGTTAAACATATGTGTTACTACTGAAGATGTTGTATTGAAATATAATAATTTAGAGTTTGGATTATGTGTACTCACTTGATACATTGCTTGGTTATGTGCATTGCAAGCCTCCATAAATTCGCGTTATTGTCTCATCTCTTCACACATCCTCATAATCTCCAACTCCTGCTCATTCGGTCGACAAGAGCATGAGCTACGAGAAGACGAACCCGTCCTCTGAGATCTCACCGACGACGAGTCAATGAATCCGTCAAAGAGTGCGTATCTATAAGTGATTCAAAAAAGTGATCCATATAATTTCATAAGTTAGAGCTTACCGTCCATGCGCTTTGCCACCACCACTTGCATACACCACCGAGGGATCCACCGGTTCATGGCGCCAGTCGAAGTCAGGGCCATGACGACGAACCATCTCCTCCCCATATGCCGCCTATACATCATTCATAACCTTAAAAATGCAGGAATTTCTATACTTTGAACATTTGTACTTTTAGGCCAAAACTCACCAAGCGATCCGTGGCTGTCTGGCTGCAGAGCTGGTTAGGGTTGTTCGGGTCTGGTCCTTTGTGGCCCTCCTGGTAGACCTCAATGTCACTAGGCTTTTGGCCACTCGTAGCTTCCTGAATAAACAAAAAACATTCATAAGCAATCGTACTATTTGCTGATCGACATAGCTAGATCAAACTTACCATTCTTTTAGCTTTTCGTATCATGTCGTCACCGCCAAACTTGTGGTTAGGATTGGTTCCTCGACATTGTCTGTGATGCGCTGACGCTTTTCGGAAGCCTTCGGAAGCCCAATATCGACACCAAGCATAGTACGCATCAGGCACGGGCGCCATCCATGGAACCATCACCTGCACACACAATGTTACATATTATATCAATCACAACAATCAATATAAAGAGTAAAACAAATTGAATACTAACCTCCCGATATTGATCCTCAGTCAAATATATCTTTGAGGACCCTTCCTTTTTATTCAAGGGGCCTGCTTCTTCCGGATGCTTTTGAAAATACAGGTTTGTAGCCTGAATTCTCGCATAGTATATGGCATCCTTCACTAGCTTCTTTGCATTGTTTTGGAAGACACGTTCAGCGTGCCCCATGTAATCCTCTCCGTCAGGCAACCGATATCGAAGCTACAACATAAAGAATACAAATACAATGGTATAAGTCATAGATTTACAATATTAAAAAACATAACAAAAATAATAAAGAATTCATACCCAAAAGTCATTACGCACAAGTCCCTGTCTGTCAGTGTGGTTTCGTTCCTTTTTAAACTTGTACTCTTCTGATTTAAACATATCTCTTCTGATTTCTTTAGCACACAACTGTCTGTAGAAATAGCTAACTTCAGCTAACGTTTTCCACACAGCTTCGAAAATGTACCCACGAAATATTACAGGCATGAGCCTCTCCATAATTATGTGGAAGTCATGGCTCTTCAGTCCATTCATCTTCATTGTCTTCAAGTTCACAGATTTTCTAAAACCAGCGGCATAACCATCGGGGAATTTAATATCCTTCATCCACTTCATCACTTCTTTCCGTTGCTTAGATTTAAAACAATAGTCAGCTTTTGGTTTGCCTCCGTTTTCTCTAAGCACTTGGGTTGGACGATCACATATCACTGCTAAGTCCATGCGTGCCTTGTCATTGTCTTTCGTTTTATCAGGGAAATCCATGCATGTATTTATGAGGGCTTGGCAAAAGTTACTCTCTTGATGCATGACGTCGATGTTGTGCATCAAAATCAATGACTTAGCATAAGGAAGCTCCCACAAGCCACATATGTGAGTCCAGTTATGCTCCTCACCAAAACCTTGATACCTTTTCCCACTTTCATCTAGGACAAGTTTCCTATGCTCTTCTTTAATTTCTATCCCACTACGTCGCTTGGGCGGTCCCTTCGTGACGATGGTGCCCTTTCTAAATTCCTTTCTCTGCCTTCTGAAGGGGTGATTGAAGGGTAGAAAATATCTATGGCAATCAAAGTAGCATATCTTGCCACCAGCACTAAGACGAAAACAATCTGTATCTTTAGCACAATAAGGACATGTCAATCTACCATGCACGCTCCATCCAGAGAAAATACCATACGCCATAAAATCATGAACCGAGAACAGATATGCAACACGAAGATTGAATTTCTGCTTCTTGAAGCAGTCATAGGCTTCCACACCTTGCCATAGCTTCTTTAACTCTTCAATCAGTGTTTGAAGCTTCACATTAAGGCGTACGCCAGGATGCTCAGGCCTAGGTATAACAAGACATAGGAACATAAACTCATATTCCATGCAAAGAGCAGGTGGAAGGTTGTACGGTATGGCAATGACAGGCCAACATGACGCAGCGGTCATATTGAACGGCGTGAAACCATCAGTTGCCAAGCCGATACGAACGTTTCTTGCATCGCTGGCAAAATCTGGATCAAAGTTGTCAAGAGCCTTCCATGCATCACCATCTGACGAGTGCACCTGTTGGGGACTTATTCTCAAATGCTATGAATTAAGAACAAGGCAACATAAAATGTTAAATGTAAATGCCCTTCGCCCGCTGAAGCATTATTTCCTCAAGGATTTAATGCACTTCGGACGAAGGTTAAAACGATACAATTACGAAGGTTGAATCTTCGTAATTGAACTTTTAGAGATTATATAAAATAATGCGAGATATAAAGCATTAAAGACAAGTAAATTATAAGTAAACAACATCATTTACATATTATATGAACTTGATGTATTCAAATATAATATTAGATACATTTATACCTCTGCCTTGGCAAAGAATAATTTCTGAGTGATGCGATTGCAATTACAAGAATGCGTGAACAGTAAAGGAATACTGTTCACTATTTATAGGCACAGGACACAGCCTGTGAGGAATTACAATCATGCCCCTCATAAAAGTTTACAACATTGACTCAGACCTTTATGGACTAAAAGGTCATTCTATCTTTAAGTCGGTTTGACCCTTCATCTTCAGATATGTTGTAATACCGAAGCTTCATGAATGGTGCCTTCGGCGTCACGTACGAGCAGCTTCAGCCGAAGCTGTCTCTTTCTACAGGACCTTCGGCGACGAAGCATGATCCCAACAATAGCCCCTTCGCGGTGCCAGATCGTTTTTCGTAACGAGCTTGGTCCGTGAAAAAAGTCTCTTAGGCTTCAGGAAGCCGAAGGTCCGAAAAACACCTTCCCTGAGCTCGTTGTCGAGAAACGATACAGTTTCCGAGCGCGTAGCGGTCCCACCCTGCAGGTTTACTATTTGGTCTCTGCGGCCCACCGCGCAGCGGGTGCGAGCAGCTGTTTGCCTGGTGTAAAAATCCTGACGATTCACCTTCTTACCTGCAGCACTATATAAACAGACAGGTAGGTGTGAAGTTACCACAACATTCATTGCTATTACACTGTTTTACTGCCAAAATTTTTAACCATAGCCGAAGCTTGACTCTCGCATTCAGACGAAGCTCCAGTTTAGTGCCTACTTCGTCAGAAGAAAAGCTTCGGGAGAAGAAGTTATTTAGTTCCCAAGAAATCTTTCAAGAAATTCAAAATTAAATGGCCAGAGTGCGCTCTACCGCTAGAGTTGAGCGTGAGGGAGGCGAAGCCGAGGGAGCGGAGACTGTTCCTATCTCCGAAGCAATGCAATGATCCGGATTGGTGACCTCGGAAGGAATCCCCACTGCCGAGACAGAACATACTGTTGTCGATACAGAACAAGCTGCTGCCGAAACAGAACAAGGAGATATTGAGGAAGCTGATTCTGACGATGATTATCATATTGCAGTACCGAGCAAGCCTAGCCATTTGGACTTCGGAAAGTCGACTATCTCCAATGCTGATTTCTCCAAAATGGTGAAGTCGGGCTATTTCAGTGAAAATGAGAAGAAGCTGCTTCGCTTCGGGGGGGAGGAAACTACCCCGAAGCCAGAAAAGGATGAAATAGTTATTTTCAAGAGTTTTCTGAAAGCTGGGTTGAGATTTCCTTTGAATAGAATGATTTCTGATGTGCTGCAGAAGTTTGGGATCTATTTTCATCAACTGACTCCTAACGCCATTGTCAGGCTTAGCGTTTATATCTGGGCTCTCCGAAGCCAGGCGGTGGAGCCGTTTGCCGACAGCTTTTGTCGAGTTCATGAGCTGCATTACCAGACTAAGGCCAGAAAAGATGGATTGCATGAAAATTTTGGTTGATATAATTTTGCCTATCGGAAAACCACAAAATTTCCTGTGATTAGCTACCGGAGCAAATGGCCGGCATGCTGGAAGTCAGAATGGTTTTATGTCAAAGTTGACGAAGACAAAGAGAAGCTAGTACAGAGCCCTCTTGAACTGATCTTCGGAGAAACAAGACCCCGTTGCAGAATGACAGCTGAAGGTCCAACTTGGACCGCACTAGCTGAATTCAAAATTATTGCAGAACACATTGGCACTAGAGATTTAGTGCAGGAATTTCTGGCCTTCAGAGTATTTCCAACTATGAAGGAGTGGGCTATGCCGAAGCTTAAAGGAGAAAAGAAAGAAGGGGAGCTTGTCCGACTACCCTATTATTATAAGTTTAAAAAATATTTTAAAGCACCCTACCAAGAATGGCTCGATACAATTGAAATAATGAGTAATGAAATTCTTGGAAATTACTCCAAAAAAGAGGACCAGCTGATGACAGCAGCCTTCGGCACTCGGCCGAAGCGAAGGCTGAACATGGTGCTTGATGCTATAGGATTTGAATATGCTGATTATGGTCGACTGGGCAGAGATGCTGGAGGCCCGAAGCGAAAAAGAATTGCCAGCGCTACTGACAAAGAGGTCGCCAAGGTAACCAAAAAGAAAAATAAAGATTCTGAAAAACTTAGCTCTGAAGAGTTAAACCCTGAGCCGAAGGTGGCCACTACAAGAAAGAGAAAAAGTGCATCTCCAGAACCGGAAACGCTGGTTCGAGAAGAAGATACTCCTGCAACGCCTTCTGCTGTTGAAGTAGAAGAGATCATGAAGGTAATGACTGAACCCTTGCCTATCAGGCTAAGTCCGCTGGCACTAGAACTGACGAAGTTTTTTCAGAAGGACAAGGCAGCTTCGGCAGACGAAGGTCCTACACTGCCGAAAAAACGAAGGATTATTCAAATAGCAGATGTAATTCATGGGACACCGTCACCAACACCGGCATCAAAAATTGCCATTGAACAGACTGCGGAAACTGCCGAAGCTAAAGGCGCCGCAGCCGAAGCCACTAGAGCGGAAATCTTCGAAGCTGAAACTGGCGCAGCCGAAGCTGCCGGGGCTGAAATCGGGGCCACAGAAGATCCAAACCTGGAAGAGACACTTGAAGTTATCGATAACATACTCCTAAAAATGACTGAGGAAGAATCTGTTGTGGCTGCGGCAAGCACAGCTACTGAAAAGGGGAAAAACAAGCTGAAAACATTTTGGAGGAAGAAGATTTTGAATTTCAAGATTTACTTGGGCAAGGACTGACAGACGCTGAAAAGGCAGAGCTTAAAAAATGTGCCATATCCTGTGGATATAAGCCAGGGGCTACACTATTCGGTGGGGTTAACGAAAGAAAACTGAGGTGCCTTCGAAACCGCAGCGAAGCTAAAATTGTTAGAACTCTCTGCAAGAACATTGGCTTGCCGAAGCTAGAAGCGGACCTCTGCCGTTACCAACGACACCATATCGCCGGAAGCTTGCTTTATGCTAATTTCAAGGTAACAAATATTCTTGTTATTTTATTACTATTATTATTATTATCTTTTAGGTCATTTTCTGACGAAGATCATTTCGATAGAGCATATTATTAAGTAAGGTTCTAAAAATGCAACAAGATCTCGAAGAAGAGAAGAACAAGGCCGTCATCCAAGATTTAGCTAAAAAAGTTGAAAATTACGAAGCTAATCTGAAAAAGAAAGACTTCACCATCCAATACCTTGAAATCATGGTTAAAGAGCACGAAGGTGTATTAGAGAAGAAAGATTTTGTTATTCAGACCATGGAGGGTTCTTTGGCTGAAGTCCAAAATGAGAATAGCAACTTAAAGAATGAATTGGTCCAACAGTCGGAAAAATTTGAGCAAGAAAAGAAATGTCTTGAAGCAAAGCTGAAAACTGAGGTGGATAAAAATTCAAATTTGCAGAAATCCTTTAAAGATCTTCAAGAGAAATGCTTAAGCTTCGGCAGCCGATGCGTGCAGCGTCTGAAGGGTGTGTTTCATTCTGTCGGAGCCAGCTCTGCAAAATTTACACCTTCAGCTGAAAATCTGTCCAGCACATTAGAATATATTGAAGGCGAGGTTGATGCCCTTGACGAAGTCATTGGTGGGCATGCCGACTTCTGCGCCCTGGTAGCTTCCCGGGGCACAGCCGCCGCTTTTCTGAAGGCTGGCTGCACGCATGGAAATATTGTGAACAGACCAAACTTCAGCTTGTCTGCATCAGATCTGATAGATATCACAAGCCTAGCCCGAAGCATTGGAAATAGATTCATGACCCAGATCTGGGTAAGTGGCGGGCGAAAAATGGCAGGTGACGAAGCTCGAAGTCGTCTTAAGCCGGTAAGAAGCTTATGTTTGTTATTTTTACCTTCTCCTTGAAATTTGCACCTTTCTTATTCTGCTGTTTGATATATACAGGATGACGAAGCTGAAGATTAACGAAGCTGAAGTTTGACGAAGTCTATCCTGAAGCTTGATAGTTGTTTACAATATATTTTCCTGCAAAAATTCTGGAGAATCTTTTGTAATATAGTTACGGAACAACTTATGTAAATTTGTACATACCTTGTAATATATTTTGTTTCTGCTATCTGTGTACAATCTGCTTTGCTGTGGACGAAACTTCTCTTTTGAGCCGAAGGCGAAAAAACACCTTCCCTTCTTTTCGTACACAACGAAGCATAAAAATTTTCCTTCGAGTTTCTCCTCATTGCCGAAGCATCTGTGTTTTTTGGGCGGTATAATGATGATTCTATATGTCTAAATGCATGTTTATGAATGCAAATGACATGATGAGATGTATTGCGCAAATGAATATCAAAACACATATTCAAAAAACCATAATCATAGTCCTTCAGCATTGACTTTTCGCTGTAAGCCTCCCTTAGGAGCTTCTTCGCCTTTTACTTTCAGCGGAATCAGCGCTTATTTTTCGCTGTAAGCCTCCCTTAGGAGCTTCTTCGCCTTTTACTTTCAGCGGAATCAGCGCTTATTTTTCGCTGTAAGCTCTGCATTCCCTTAGGAACGACTTTTGAGCTTCTCCCTGTTTCCTTTTCTTTTTTCTTTTGTATTTACATTTACATTTTTTGGGGGATATCATTCTCATAAAATTGAAATAAAGAAAATTACATGTTGTGGCCCCATTAAAAACCTTTCTCCCCCTTTGGAAAGGAAAAGGGTGCCACAAAAAGGAATATAAAAAATTACATCAAGCTAAACATAATATCGCCGAAGCTCATCCGCATTCCATGATCTAGGAATGTCGTTGCCGTCCATATCCTTCAATCTGTAGGAACCGGGTCTTGACGAAGATACTACCAAAAAGGGACCTTCCCACTTCAGCTGTAATTTGCCTACCGTCTCAGGGTTGGCTACCCTTCGAAGTACCAAGTGTCCTGGTTCAATGTTCTTCAGCTTGACCTTTCTGTCACGCCATTTTATTGTTTCAGCTTGATATTTATTGATGTTTTCCACAGCTTGAAGTCTGATCCCTTCAATAGCATCTTTTCTACAGAGCAATCAACTTCGTCTTCTCTTTCTGCCGAAGCTACTATCCTTATTGATCCTGCTTTGGCCTCTTCTGGGGTTATTGCTTCGTCACCGAACAATAGTTTAAAGGGTGTAAAGTCTGTTGACCTTGACATGGTTGTGTTATGACTCCACACCACTTTGATTAACTCGTCTGGCCATTTTCCCTTGGGCTGATTGAAGATTGACTTCATTATGCCTGTCATTATGATCCCATTAGCTCTTTCGACAAGTCCATTTGACTCTGGGTGTCGGACTGATGCAAAATGGATCTTCGTGCCAATTTGATCACAAAATTCTCTGAAGGCTTCAGAATCAAACTGTGTCCCATTATCCACAGTAATAGCCTTCGGCACTCCGAAGCGACAAACAATGTTTTGCCAGAAAAACTTTTGAATAGTAAATGAAGTTATTGTGGCTAAGGGCTTTGCCTCAATCCATTTGGAAAAATATTCTACTGCCACTACCACATATCTTAAGTTCCCCTGTGCTGGTGGTAATGGGCCTAGCAAATCAATGCCCCACCTTTGCAACAGCCAAGTGGGTTGTATTAATTGAGTTAAAGACGAAGGTTGTTTTTGATCTCTTGCACATTTCTGACAACCTTTGCACTTTTGGACTAAATCCGCTGCATCCGAAGCTGCCTTTGGCCAATAAAATCCTTGGCGAAAAACTTTCCCAAGCAAGGGCCTAGATCCAATGTGAGATCCACACAGGCCTGCATGTATTTCCTTCATTAATTCTATACCTTCGGATCTGGATAAACACTTGAGCAATGGGGAACAAACCCCACGCTTGTATAACTCCCCTTCTATCATGACATATGGTCGAGCTCTTGCTTCTATTCTCCTGTTATAAGCTTCGTCGTCTGAAAGAAAATTACCCTGAAGGAAAGAGATGATCTCAGTTCTCCAATCTTCACTATAAACAGGGGATATGTTAAGGATTGCTCTTTCAAGAAGCTCAACCGAAGGTGCTTTTATTGTTTCAAAAAATACTTCCGAAGGTATAGGCAGCCCCTGGGCTGCTGACTTAGCCAATAGATCAGCGTATTCATTTTCTCCACGAGGAATACTTTTGACAGAGAAACCTTCGAAGGAAGCTTCAATCCTTCGGACTGTATCTAGATACTTTTCAAGCTTCGGGTCTCTTGCTTTATAGCTCTTGTCAATATGACCAGAGATAACTTGAGAATCAGTTTTAAGAAGAACCCTTCTGATTCCCATTGCCTTTAACTTCCGAAGACCCAAGAGCAGAGCTTCATACTCAGCGATGTTATTTGTGCAACTAAAATTAAGTCTTGCCGCATAACAAGTTTTAACTTTGGAAGGTGAAACCAACACAGCAGCCGCTCCTGCTCCGAAGGTTCCCCAAGACCCATCGCAAAACACTGTCCATGCTTCGGCATCTTTATTTGTTTCTTCCTCCTGAGCCCCTGGCGTCCAGTCAGCAATGAAGTCTGCTAACGCCTGGGACTGAATCGAAGATCTATGAACATAATCAATACAAAATTCATTGAGCTCTGTAGCCCACTTTCCAATCCTTCCAGTAGCTTCTCGGTTTCTCATAATATCCTTCAGAGGTTGTGAAGAAGGAACAATTATGTTGTAAGCTTGAAAATAGTGTCGAAGCTTCCTGGAGGCCATCAAAACAGCATACAGTACCTTCTCCAATTCTGTATAATTTTTGTTTGATAAGCTAAGAACCTCGGATACAAAATATATTGGGGCCTGCCTCTTAACTTGGCCTTCAAGCTTCTCCTGGAAAAGTGCTACACTTACCGCTGAGTGCGAAGCTGCCACATATAATAACAAAGGAGCCCCTGGCGTAGGTGGAGTTAATGTTGTTAGATCTATCAAATACTGCTTCAGCTCTTCGAAGGCTTTCTGCTGGATTGGTCCCCATTGAAAGACTTCGGCTGACTTCAGCACTTCGAAGAATGGTAAGTTTCTCTCTGCTGATCTGGATATGAATCTGTTGAGAGATGCCAGCCTTCCTGTCAATATTTGAGCCCCCTTTTTTGTACTTAGTGGTTCCATTCGAAGTATAGCTTCAATTTTACTTGGGTTGGCCTCAATTCCCTTTGTTGAAACTAGGCAATCAAGAAATTTCCCCTTCTTTACTCTGAAGACACATTTTTCTGGATTCAGCTTTAGACCAGCCTGTCTAAAATTAGCGAAGGTCTCCTGTAAATCAGCAATGTGGTTATCTTGCTTCGTGCTTTTTACAATGATATCATCAACATAAGTTAGTACATTCCTGCCTATCTGAGAATGGAGAACCTTCGCTGTCATTCTGCTGAAGCTTCCTCCAGCATTTTTAAGCCCCTCGGGCATCCGAAGGTAGCAATATGTCCCACTAGGGGTTATGAAGCTGGTTTTCGGTTCATCCTCCTTCTTCATCCAGATTTGATGATAGCCTGAATAGCAATCCAGCAAACTCATAAGCTCTGATGAAGTTGCTGCATCGACTAAAGAATCTATCCTTGGCAACGGAAACTCGTCCTTCGGACAGGCCTTATTGAGGTCAGTAAAATCGATACACATTCTCCATTTACCATTGGCCTTCTTCACCATAACAGTGTTAGCCAACCATTCTGGGTATTTTACCTCTCTAATAACTCCGGCACTGAGGAGTCTTTTCACTTCATTCCGAGCACCTTCGGCCTTGTCATCAGACATCTTCCGAAGTCTCTGTTTCCTGGGTCTGAAGGATGGATCAACATTGAGCGAGTGCTCAATAACATCCCTGCTAACTCCACAAAGATCATTAGCTGACCAAGCAAAAACATCTTTATTGTTGAACAAAAACCTTATCGAGGTTTTCTCCTGCTCTTCGGACAATTGAGATCCCAATAGCACCTTCTGCTCTGCTATATCCTCACATAAGAGCATGAGTTTCGGCTGGTCAGCCGAAGCAGCTTTTTCCCTTCTGAACTTGTATTGCTCACAAGCTTCAGTTCCATCTATATTATGGATTGCTTTTGAGTCTGTCCAATTTCCTTCGGCCCTTCTGGCAGCTTCTTGACTTCCATGAATAGTAATGGGCCCTTGGTCCGAAGGTATCTTAATGCAAAGATAAGCTGGATGCAGAATTGCTTCGAAGGCATTAAGAGTACCACGACCAATGATTGCATTGTAAGGGTATTCCATGTCAACAATATCAAACACAACTTCTTCAGTCCTTGTGTTGTTGATAAATCCAAAGGCCACTGACATTTAGATTTTGCCGAGTGCTACAATCTGCCTTCCTCCGAAGCCGCAAAGGGGATGTGTGGCATCAAGAATTTTATCTTTGGGCTCTTGCATCTGTCTGAAGGCCTTAGCAAATATGATATCAGCTGCACTGCCTGTATCAACCAAAACATTATGGACCAGAAATCCTTTGATGACACAAGAGATAACCATAGCATCGTTGTGTGGGTAATCCTTGAGTTGAAGATCCTCTTGGGAGAAGGTAATAGGAATGTGAGACCATCTTGACTTAATGAAGGGTCCTTGCACCCCGACATGCTGTACCCTTCTCTGTGCCTCCTTCTTCTGCTTCTTGTTGGTTGGCTCTGAACATGAACTGCCTGTTATCGGGAGTACCAGCTTCGGAGCCGAAGCAGCTCCGTCTTGAATGTTGAACGAAGCCATCAGCTCAGAAAAGTGGAAGTGAGTTCACCGACGGTGGGCGCCAATGTTGGGGACTTGTTCTCAAATGCTATGAATTAAGAACAAGGCAACATAAAATGTTAAATGTAAATGCCCTTCGCCCGCTGAAGCATTATTTCCTCAAGGATTTAATGCACTTCGGACGAAGGTTAAAACGATACAATTACGAAGGTTGAATCTTCGTAATTGAACTTTCAGAGATTATATAAAATAATGCGAGATATAAAGCATTAAAGACAAGTAAATTATAAGTAAACAACATCATTTACATATTATATGAACTTGATGTATTCAAATATAATATTAGATACATTTATACCTCTGCCTTGGCAAAGAATAATTTCTGAGTGATGCGATTGCAATTACAAGAATGTGTGAACAGTAAAGGAATACTGTTCACTATTTATAGGCACAAGACACAACCTGTGAGGAATTACAATCATGCCCCTCATAAAAGTTTACAACATTGACTCAGACCTTTATGGACTAAAAGGTCATTCTATCTTTAAGTCGGTTCGACCCTTCATCTTCAGATATGTTGTAATACCGAAGCTTCATGAATGGTGCCTTCGGCGTCACGTACGAGCAACTTCAGCCGAAGCTGTCTCTTTCTGCAGGACCTTCGGCGATGAAGCATGATCCCAACAGCACCATTAAGCCATCTTGTCTGTCCGTACAATCTTTATGCCACCTCATGTGCATAGCGGTCTTCCTCGAGAGAAACAAATGTTTCACTCTAGGAGTGAGAGGCATGTACCGAAGCTGTTTATGTGCAACCTTTGTCACCACCTTCTCCCTATCTTCATTTACAAGCTCCACGTACCTCGACTTCCCACATTTTAAGCATTTCTGCTCTCTGCCATGTTCCTTCCAAAAAAGCATACAGTTGTCCTGGCAAACACCAATCTTCTCATACTCCATACCAAGACCTTCAAGCAATTTCTTGGACTGGTACATATCTTTGGGCATCTTGTGACCCGTAGGAAGAACCTCGCTAATCAAATCCACAAGCTCCTTGTAACAATTAATTGAAAATGCAAACTTGGACTTGATTGACATCAGTCGGGTCACGAATTCGAGGACGGTCACGTCAGTGTGCCCGTGAAGAGGCTCTTCTGACGCTTTGAGTAGGTCGAAGAACTTCTGAACCTCCGGTGTAGGTGAATCATGATGATCTGGTGCCAGTTCAGGCTGCAGATCCTCAAGCATCTGGTCCATCCTATCAACATCATCTTCACTGTCATCAACTTCTACTTCTGTTGCTCGTTCAACATCTTCACCATGGAGATACCAGACCTTATAGCCTGACATGAAACCATGCGAGCACATGTGTAGTGTGACCTGCCTCTTGGTGTGGCTCATCATATTTCTACATTTATTGCATGGACACCTAATATTATCTATTTGTGATAAAGCAGCTGCATGGTCCAGAAACATCTGCGTCTTGGCAAACCATTCACTTGTGTGACACCCACCCTTCTTGAAACCTTCATACATCCAATCACGTCTATCACCCATTATTGCGGCTGTGTGTACGAGTAAAGAGTGTGTGTGAGACAATCACGTTTCTAAACGTAACACATACATCTATAGGTAAGTAGTAAAACTATATATACACATAAATAACTATATATATATACATAAATAACATTAAATTTATCAATAGCGAAACCTTCATACAACCTAATATATAAGTTAAATCTAATCAATAAATAACATCAAATTCAACAATTTAATAGCATAAGTTAAATCTATTATAATAATAGAATTAATACTTATACCTAACATCAAGGCACACATGTGATATTAAACTAACTCTAATCACACTCTAATCACATGTGATATTAAACTAACTCTAATCACACTCTAATCACACCCTAAACTAACTCTAATCACATGAAAGTTAACTCCCGTCGGCCATAAAAACCGACGAAAATAAACATTTATACACACATTTAACAATAACACTCACATTTACATTAAATAATTCAAAAAATTATATACCTCAACGGTCCGGGGCGGCGGCGGCGCTCCGGGGGCGGGCGGTGCAACGGGGACGGGCGACGCTCCGGGGGTGAACGGCGGGCGTGGCGCTCCGGGGGCGGGGGCGGGCGGCGGGCGCGCTCCGGGGTTCGCGCGACGGGCCAGGGACAGGTGTGGGCGGCGGGCGGCGCTCGGGGGTGGGCGGCTCTCCTAGGGCGACGACAATGGCGACGGTGGTTTGGAAAGCGAGAGGGAGAGAGGAAATGAGCCGTGCGGGATGACCGCCGGCCCATAAAGTAGTTATCCCTGTCGGCTGGCGTCAGGGCCGACGGGAGTTACCTAATTCCCGCCGGCTGCCGTTAGGGCCAACGGGAATTAAAATGGCCGACGGGAATGTTCAGTATTCCTGTAGTGGGTGTTGAGTGTGTGTGGAGAGGGAGAGGGTAGCTGGGTGTATTTATAGCTGGGTGTATGTGGTGTAGCACAGTGAAGTTCACTGTTGATGAGAATAGTGACGAATGAATCGTCTGACTTAGTATGAATAGGAGAGTTATAGGCAGAATATGGGACAAGAGTATTTTGGGAGTTTTCTGGAACATGAACCATGCTTAAGGGATGACATGGTTGGATAGGGAATAGTTTGATAAGAATTTAGAAACAAGAATTATTGGAATCGGGGTTTGGAAGCCTCGTTCGAAGGAATCTCAAAGTTAAGCGTGCTCAACTTGGAGAAACCTGGGATGAGTGACCAGATGGGAAGTTCCCAGTGGAAGGAAAATCGCAGTCACCGGAGTTCATATGACTGGTGATAGTCGCCTAGAGGGGGGGTGAATAGGGCGAAACTGAAATTTACAAAAATAATCACAACTACAAGCCGGGTTAGCGTTAGTAATAAAGAAACGAGTCCGCGAGAGAGAGGGCGCAAAACAAATCGCAAGCAAATAAGAGTGTGACACAAGGATTTGTTTTACCGAGGTTCGGTTCTCGCAAACCTACTCCCCGTTGAGGAGGCCACAAAGGCCGGGTCTCTTTCAACCCTTCCCTCTCTCAAACGATCCCACGGATCGAGTGAGCTTTCTCTTCTTCTCAATCAAACGGGAACAAAGCTTCCCCGCAAGGGCCACCACACAATTGGTGCCTCTTGCCTTGGTTACAATTGAGTGATGATCTCAAGAACAAATGAGAAAGAAAGAAAGCAATCCAAGCGCAAGAGCTCAAAAGAACACGGCAAATCTCTCTCGCTAGTCACTAAGGGTTTGAGTGGAATTGGAGAGGATTTGATCTCTTTGTATGTGTCTAGAATTTAATGCCTAGCTCTTGTAAGTGGTTGAGAGTTGGAAAACTTGGATGGCAATGAATATGGGGTGGTTGGGATATTTATAGCCCCAACCACCAAAAGTGACCGTTGGCTGGAGGCCTCTGTTCGATGGCACACCGGACAGTCCGGTGCACACCGGACAGTCCGGTGCCCCTGCCACGTCACCATTGCCGTTGGATTCAGACCGTTGGAGCTCCTGACTTCTGGGCCCTCCTGGGTGTCCGGTGCACACCGGACATGTACTGTTTGATGTCCGGTGCACCGGCATGGGCGTGCCTGACGACTGCGCGCGCTGCGCGCGCATTTAATGCACCGCAGGGAGCCGTTGGCGCCGCAGAGAGCCGTTGCTCCGCTGGTACACCGGACAGTCCGGTGCACACCGGACAGTCCGGTGAATTTTAGCGGAGTGACTGCCGAGCGAACCCGAGGCTGACGAGTTCCGGGGGCCGCGTCTCCTTGGAGCACCGGACATGTCCGGTGCACACCGGACAGTCCGGTGAATCCCGAGGGCGAAGAGTTTGAAGTCGAAGTCCTCTGGCCGCACCGGACAGTCCGGTGCACACCGGACAGTCCGGTGCCTCCGGCCAGAGGAGCCCTCGGTTGCCTTGCTGCTCCTTTGTTGAATCCAACACTTGGTCTTTTTATTGGCTGATTGTGAACCTTTTGCACCTGTATAACTTATGCACTAGAGTAAACTAGTTAGTCCAATGTTTGTGTTGGGCAATTCAACCACCAAAATTATTTAGGAACTAGGTCTAAGCCTAATTCCCTTTCAATCTCCCCCTTTTTGGTGATTGATGCCAACACAAACCAAAGCAAATATAGAAGTGCATAATTGAACTAGTTTACATAATGTAAGTGCAAAGGTTGCTTGGGATTGAGCCAATATAAACTTATATGATGCGCATGGATGGTTTCTTTGTTTTTGACATATTGGACCATATTTGCACCATGAGTTTTGTTTTTGCAAATTCTTTTGTAAATTCTTTTCAAAGAACTTTTGCAAGATAGTCAAAGGTAAATGAAAAAGATTTTGCAAAGCATTTTCAAGATATGGAATTTTCTCCCCCTATTTCCAATGCTTTTCCTTTGACTAAGCAAAACTCCCCCTCAAATAAGGTCTCCTCTTAGTGTTCAAGAGGGTTTTAAGACATCAATTTTGAAAATACTCGTTACTCCCCTCTTAGAACACAAAAAGATACCAATTTTGAAATTTACCAATATAAAATTATCAAATTTATGAAATTAGGTGGTGGTGCGGTCCTTTTGCTTTGGGCTCATATTTTCTCCCCCTTTGGTATGAATCGCCAAAAACGGAATCATTAGAGCCCAATGAAGTACATTCTCCCCCTTTGGTCATGAAATAAATGAGTGAAGGTTATACCAACGTTGGAGAGATGATGCGGAGCGACGGCGAAGGATGAGTAGTAGAACGGAGTGGAAGCCTTTTTCTTCGCCGAAGACTCCAATTCCCTTTCAATACACCTATGACTTGGTTGAAATACACTTGAAAACACATTAGTCATAGCATATATAAAAGAGACATGATCAAAGGTATATTCATGTGCTATGCGTGCAAGACTAGCAAAAGAAATTCCTAGAATCAAGAATATTAAGCTCATGCCTAAGTCGGGTAAAAGATTGTTCATCAAGTGGTTTGGTAAAGATATCGGCTAATTGATCTTTAGTATTAATATAAGAAATCTCGATATCCCCTTTTTGGTGGTGATCCCGAAGAAAATGATACCGAATGGCTATGTGCTTAGTGCGGCTATGCTCGACGGGGTTGTCGGCCATTTTGATTGCACTCTCATTGTCACATAGCAAAGGGACTTTGGTTAATTTGTAACCGTAGTCCCGCAGGGTTTGCCTCATCCAAAGCAATTGCGCGCAACAATGGCCTGCGGCAATATACTCGGCTTCGGCGGTGGAAAGAGCGACCGAGTTTTGCTTCTTTGAAGCCCATGACACCAAGGATCTTCCCAAGAACTGGCAAGTCCCCGATGTGCTCTTCCTATTAATCCTACACCCCGCCCAATCGGCATCCGAATAACCAATCAAATCAAAAGTGGATCCCCGAGGGTACCAAAGCCCAAACTTAGGAGTAAAAGCCAAATATCTCAAGATTCGTTTTACGGCCGTAAGGTGTGATTCCTTAGGGTCGGCTTGGAATCTTGCACACATGCAAACGGAAAGCATAATGTCTGGTCGAGATGCACATAAATAAAGCAATGAACCAATCATCGACCGGTATACCTTTTGATCCACGGACTTACCTCCCGTGTCGAGGTCGAGATGTCCATTAGTTCCCATGGGTGTCTTGATGGGCTTGGCATCCTTCATTCCAAACTTGCTTAAAATGTCTTGAGTATACTTTGTTTGGCTAATGAAGGTGCCCTCTTGGAGTTGCTTGACTTGAAATCCTAAGAAATATTTCAACTCCCCCATCATCGACATCTCGAATTTCTGTGTCATGATCCTACTAAATTCTTCACATGTAGATTTGTTAGTAGACCCAAATATAATATCATCAACATAAATTTGGCATACGAACAAATCATTGTCAAGAGTTTTAGTGAATAAAGTAGGATCGGCCTTGCCGACTTTGAAGCCATTTGCAATAAGGAAATCTCTAAGGCATTCATACCATGCTCTTGGGGCTTGCTTGAGCCCATAAAGCGCCTTAGAGAGCCTATAAACATGGTTAGGGTACTCACTGTCTTCAAAGCCGGGAGGTTGCTCAACATAGACCTCCTCCTTGATTGGTCCATTGAGGAAGGCACTCTTCACGTCCATTTGATAAAGCTTGAAGCCATGGTAAGTAGCATAGGCTAATAATATACGAATTGACTCAAGCCTAGCTACGGGTGCATAGGTTTCTCCAAAATCCAAACCTTCGACTTGTGAATACCCCTTGGCCACGAGTCGAGCTTTGTTCCTTGTCACCACACCATGCTCGTCTTGCTTGTTGCGGAAGATCCACTTGGTTCCTACAACATTTTGATTAGGACGTGGAACTAAGTGCCATACCTCGTTCCTTGTGAAATTGTTGAGCTCCTCTTGCATCGCCATCACCCAATCCGAATCTTGTAGTGCTTCCTCTACCCTGGTTGGCTCAACAGAGGAAACAAACGAGTAATGTTCACAAAAATGAGCAACACGAGATCGAGTAGTTACCCCCTTATGAATATCGCCAAGGATAGTGTCGACGGGGTGATCTCGTTGTATTGCTTGGTGGACTCTTGGGTGTGGCGGCCTTGGTTGTTCATCCTCCTTGTCTTCATCATTTGAATCTCCCCCTTGATCGTTGCCGTCATTTTGAGGTGGCTCATCTTCTTGATTTTCTTGTTCAACATCTTGAGCCTCATCCTCAACTTGAGTTGGTGGAGATGCTTGCATGGAGGAGGATGGTTGATCTTGTGCATTTGGAGGCTCTTCGGATTCCTTAGGACACACATCCCCGATGGACATGTTCCTTAGCGCTATGCATGGAGCCTGTTCTTCACCTACATCATCAAGATCAACTTGCTCTACTTGAGAGCCGTTAGTCTCATCAAACACAACGTCACAAGAAACTTCAACAAGTCCTGAGGACTTGTTAAAGACTCTATATGCCCTTGTGTTTGAGTCATATCCTAGTAAAAAGCCTTCTACAGTTTTAGGAGCAAATTTAGATTTTCTACCTCTTTTAACAAGTATAAAACATTTGCTACCAAAAACTCTAAAATATGAAATATTGGGCTTTTTACCGGTTAGGAGTTCATAAGATGTCTTCTTGAGGATTCGATGAAGATATAATCGGTTGATGGCGTAGCAGGCGGTGTTGACCGCCTCGGCCCAAAACCGATCCGGTGTCTTGTACTCATCAAGCATGGTTCTTGCCATGTCCAATAGAGTTCGATTCTTCCTCTCCACTACACCATTTTGTTGTGGAGTGTAGGGAGAAGAGAACTCATGCTTGATTCCCTCCTCCTCAAGGAAGCCTTCTATTTGAGAGTTCTTGAACTCCGTCCCGTTGTCGCTTCTAATTTTCTTGATCCTTAAGCCGAACTCATTTTGAGCCCGTCTCAAGAATCCCTTTAAGGTCTCTTGGGTTTGTGATTTTTCCTGCAAAAAGAATACCCAAGTGAAGCGAGAATAATCATCCACAATTACAAGACAATACTTACTACCGCCGATGCTTATGTAAGCGATCGGGCCGAATAGATCCATATGTAGGAGCTCTAGTGGCCTGTCACTAGTCATGATGTTCTTGTGTGGATGATGAGTGCCAACTTGCTTCCCGGCTTGGCATGCGCTACAAATCCTGTCTTTCTCAAAATGAACATCGGTTAGTCCCAAAATGTGTTCTCCCTTTAGAAGCTTGTGAAGATTCTTCATTCCAACATGGGCTAGTCGGCGGTGCCAGAGCCAACCCAAGTTAGTCTTAGCAATCAAGCAAGTGTCGAGTTCAGCTCTATTAAAATCTACTAAGTATAGCTGACCCTCTAACACTCCCTTAAAAGCTATTGAATCATCACTTCTTCTAAAGACAGTAACACCTATATCAGTAAAAAGACAGTTGTAGCCCATTTGACATAATTGGGATACGGAAAGCAAATTGTAATCTAATGAATCTACAAGAAAAACATTTGAAATAGAATGGTCAGGAGATATAGCAATTTTACCCAAACCTTTGACCAAACCTTGATTTCCATCCCCGAATGTGATAGCTCGTTGGGGATCTTGGTTTTTCTCATATGAGGAGAACATCCTTTTCTCCCCGGTCATGTGGTTTGTGCACCCGCTGTCGAGTATCCAACTTGTGCCCCCGGATGCATAAACCTACAAAACAAGTTTAGTTCTTTGTTTTAGGTACCCAAACGGTTTTGGGTCCTTTGGCATTAGATACAAGAACTTTGGGTACCCAAACACAAGTCTTGGAGCCCTTGTGTTTGCCCCCAACGATTTTGGCAACTACCTTGCCGGACTTGCTAGTCAAAACATAAGATGCATCAAAAGTTTTAAATGAAATGGCATGATCATTTGATGCATTAATGATTTTCTTTCTAGGCAACTTGGCATGGGTTGGTTGCCTAGATCTAGATGTCTCACCCTTATACATAAAAGCATAATTAGGGCCAGAGTGAGACTTCCTAGAATGAATTTTCTTAATTTTACTCTCAGGATACCCGGCAGGGTACAAAATGTAACCCTCGTTATCCTGAGGCATGGGAGCCTTGCCCTTAACAAAGTTAGACAAGTTCTTAGGAGGGGCATTAATTTTGACATTGTCTCCCCTTTGGAAGCCAATGCCGTCCTTAATGCCCGGGCGTCTCCCATTATAGAGCATGCTTCTAGCAAGTTTAAATTTTTCATTTTCTAAGTCATGCTCTCTAATCTTAGCATTAAGTTGTGCTATGTGATCATTTTGTTTCTTAATTAAAGCTAGGTGATCATGGATAGCATCAACATTAATATCTCTACATCTAGTACAAATGGAAATATGCTCAACATTAGATGTAGAGGGTTTGCAAGATTTTAGTTCAACAACCTTGGCATGCAACAAATCATTTTTAGCTCTAAGGTCGGAAATAGTAGCATTGCAAACATCAAAATCCTTAGCCTTAGCAATTAATTTCTCATTCTCATTTCTAAGGCTAGCAATGGAAGCATTCAATTCATCAATCCTAGCAAGCAAATCAACATCATCATTTCTAGGATCAATGCAAACATGAGAATCAACCTTAGCAATTAAATTGGCATTTTCATTTCTAAGGTTGTCTAAAGTCTCATGGCAAATACTTAGCTCACTAGACAATTTTTCACATTTTTCTCTTTCTAGAGCATAAGCATTTTTAACCTTAACATGTTTCTTGTTTTCCTTGATTAGGAAGTCCTCTTGGGAGTCCAAGAGATCATCCTTTTCATGGATGGCACTAATTAGCTCATTTAATTTTTCTTTTTGTTCCATGTTAAGGTTGGCAAAAAGAATACGCAAATTATCTTCCTCATTTTTATCATTATCCTCATCACTAGATGTTTCATATTTAGTGGAGGACCTTGATTTTACCTTCTTTTTGCCGTCCTTGGCCATAAGACACTTGTGGCCGACGTTGGGGAAGAGAAGGCCCTTGGTGACGGCGATGTTGGCGGCGTCCTCGTCGTCGGAGGAGTCGCTTGAGCTTTCGTCGGAGTCCCACTCCCGACAAACATGGGCATCGCCGCCCTTCTTCTTGTAGTATTTCTTCTTCTCCTTCCTCTTGCCCTTCTTGTCGTCGCCCCTGTCACTATCACTAGACATAGGACATTTTGCAATAAAATGACCGGGCTTACCACACTTGTAGCAAACCTTCTTGGAACGGGATTTGTAGTCTTTCCCTTTCCGTTGCTTGAGGATTTGCCGGAAGCTTTTGATGATTAGGGCCATCCCCTCGTTGTCGAGCTTGGAGGCGTCAATTGGTTGTCTACTTGGTGTAGACTCCTCCTTCTTCTCCTCCATTGCTTTGAAGGCCACGGGTTGCGCCTCGGATGTGGAGGGTTCATCAAGCTCGTTGATCTTCTTGGAGCCCTTAATCATGCATTCAAAACTCACAAAATTCCCGATAACTTCCTCGGGGGTCATTTGTGTATATCTAGGATTGCCACGAATTAATTGAACTTGTGTGGGGTTAAGGAAAATAAGGGCTCTTAGAATAACCTTAACCACTTCGTGGTCATCCCATTTTGCGCTCCCGAGGTTGCGCACTTGGTTCACCAAGGTCTTGAGCCGGTTGTACATGTCTTGTGGCTCCTCCCCTTGGCGAAGACGGAAGCGACCGAGCTCCCCCTCGATCGTTTCCCGCTTGGTGATCTTTGTGAGTTCATCACCCTCGTGCGCCGTCTTGAGTAGGTCCCAAATCTCCTTGGCGTTCTTCAACCCTTGTACTTTGTTGTATTCCTCCTTGCTTAGTGAGGCAAGGAGAATGGTTGTGGCTTGGGAGTTGAAGTGCTCGATTTGGGCCACTTCGTCCGTGTCGTAGTCTTCATCCCCTACGGATGGTACCTGTACACCATACTCAACAACATCCCATAATCTTTTGTGGAGAGAGGTTAGATGAAATCGCATCAAATTACTCCACATAGCATAATCTTCACCATTAAAAGTTGGTGGTTTGCCTAATGGGACGGAAAGTAAAGGTGTATGTTTAGGAACGCGAGGGTAGTGTAGGGGGATCTTACTATACTTCTTACGCTCTTGGCGTTTAGAAGTGACGGACGCCGCGTCGGAGCCGGAGGTAGATGTCGATGAAGTGTCGGTCTCGTAGTAGACCACCTTCCTCATCCTTTTGTGCTTGTCCCCACTCCGATGCGGCTTGTGAGAAGAAGATTTTTCCTTCTTCTCTTTGTGGTGAGAAGAGGAAGATCTTTTCTCCTTCCGCTTGGAGGATTTCTTCTTCTTCTCTCTTCTCTTGGTGCGGGACTCTTCCGATGAAGATGAAGTGCTCCCTTGACTTGTAGTGGGCTTGTCATCGCCGGTCTCCATCTCCCTCTTGGTGTGATCTCCCGACATCACTTCGAGCGGTTAGGCTCTAATGAAGTACCGGGCTCTGATACCAATTGATAGTCGCCTAGAGGGGGGGTGAATAGGGCGAAACTGAAATTTACAAAAATAATCACAACTACAAGCCGGGTTAGCGTTAGTAATAAAGAAACGAGTCCGCGAGAGAGAGGGCGCAAAACAAATCGCAAGCAAATAAGAGTGTGACACAAGGATTTGTTTTACCGAGGTTCGGTTCTCGCAAACCTACTCCCCGTTGAGGAGGCCACAAAGGCCGGGTCTCTTTCAACCCTTCCCTCTCTCAAACGATCCCACGGATCGAGTGAGCTTTCTCTTCTTCTCAATCAAACGGGAACAAAGCTTCCCCGCAAGGGCCACCACACAATTGGTGCCTCTTGCCTTGGTTACAATTGAGTGATGATCTCAAGAACAAATGAGAAAGAAAGAAAGCAATCCAAGCGCAAGAGCTCAAAAGAACACGGCAAATCTCTCTCGCTAGTCACTAAGGGTTTGAGTGGAATTGGAGAGGATTTGATCTCTTTGTATGTGTCTAGAATTTAATGCCTAGCTCTTGTAAGTGGTTGAGAGTTGGAAAACTTGGATGGCAATGAATATGGGGTGGTTGGGATATTTATAGCCCCAACCACCAAAAGTGACCGTTGGCTGGAGGCCTCTGTTCGATGGCACACCGGACAGTCCGGTGCACACCGGACAGTCCGGTGCCCCTGCCACGTCACCATTGCCGTTGGACTCAGACCGTTGGAGCTCCTGACTTCTGGGCCCTCCTGGGTGTCCGGTGCACACCGGACATGTACTGTTTGATGTCTGGTGCACCGGCATGGGCGTGCCTGACGACTGCGCGCGCTACGCGCGCATTTAATGCACCGCAGGGAGCCGTTGGCGCCGCAGAGAGCCGTTGCTCCGCTGGTACACCGGACAGTCCGGTGCACACCGGACAGTCCGGTGAATTTTAGCGGAGTGACTGCCGAGCGAACCCGAGGCTGACGAGTTCCGGGGGCCGCGTCTCCTTGGAGCACCGGACATGTCCGGTGCACACCGGACAGTCCGGTGAATCCCGAGGGCGAAGAGTTTGAAGTCGAAGTCCTCTGGCCGCACCGGACAGTCCGGTGCACACCGGACAGTCCGGTGCCTCCGGCCAGAGGAGCCCTCGGTTGCCTTGCTGCTCCTTTGTTGAATCCAACACTTGGTCTTTTTATTGGCTGATTGTGAACCTTTTGCACCTGTATAACTTATGCACTAGAGTAAACTAGTTAGTCCAATGTTTGTGTTGGGCAATTCAACCACCAAAATTATTTAGGAACTAGGTCTAAGCCTAATTCCCTTTCAACTGGAATATTGGTCTGGCAGGTCTTAGGTGGACTAGACAACATGATGAATGAGTAGTTGAAATTCGGGGTGATCGGATGAACGATGAATAGTAACGATGAATAGTGACGACGAAAAAGTAATTATAGATAGCACCGACAAATAGTAACGATGATGAATAGTAACTATGAATAGTAACAATGATGAATAACAATGATGAATAGTAATGGTGAATAGTCGTATGAACGAACGATGAACGATGAATAGGAACTATGAACGATCGGACGAACGAACGATCGGAATTTCGACAGCATAACGACAGGACAAAGATTATCTGGACGAACGATGAATAGGGACTATGAACGAACGATGAACGATGAATAGGAACTATGAACGAACGATGAACGATCAATATGAACTACGGACGAATGGTCGGACGAACGAACGATCGGAATTTCGGCAGCATAACGGCAGGACAAAGATTATCTGGATGAACGAACGGACGAACGATCGGACGAAGGAACCATGAACGATCGGATGAACGATCGAACGATCGGACGAACGAACGAACAAACTAAGAATAGGTCGATGAACAATCGAAGCACGACCGAACGAATCTTGTGCTGGTGTGTGCTTGTGTGAGAAGTGGAGTGGGCGTGTGGGGGGGAGGGAGAGAGTTGCCATGAAATGGCTTGGGGTGGCTTGAGAGGAGGCCCTTGCCCCTCTATTTATAGCCATGGTGGGGGATTAGGGGGAGGGATGAGAGAATTAGTGGGAGGATGAGAGGATTAGTGGGAGATTATCATGTATTTGTCTTGTATGAGTGTAATTAGCTTGTAGAGCTCAACGTATGACACCGGAGGCATACATATACGTATGAGCATGAGGAAAGTTATGAAGAAAATATTTGTAGGGACTTGAAAAATGATTCTGAAGGTATTTCTCAGGAAGAAAATACTTGGATGATTATTGGTGGAATATTTGGGCAATATTTCTGGAAAGAAATTGAAGGGGATTACTAGGGAAATATTTGGGCGGTATTCCTGGAAAGAATTTGAGGGGGATCACTGGAGAAACATTTGTAGGATATTTTGAGGAGGATTTTGGAGAGAATATAGACCACTATATTTTATTTGTTGATATCAACTCGCAAACAAACATTTTGAAATGAAATTTGAAATTCATTTTGAATTTAGAGCGAGTTTGAGAAAATTCCAAGATTTGAATTTTTGGGATGCTACAAAGTTCTTGGAGCTGAATATCCGTACCTAAGCGCAATTGGAGAGTTGATATATGTAGCAAATAGCACGAGACCAGATATTGCATTTGCTGTGAACTTGCTAGCAAGATATAGTGCAGAACCCACCAAAAGGCATTGGAAAGGGATCAAGGACATCTTCCGTTACCTCCAAGGAAGTAAGGATCTTGGCCTGTTCTATCGTAAAAATCAAGATCTGAACCTTGTCGACTATGCTGACACTGGATACCTATCTGATCCACATTCAGGCAAATCCCAATCCGGATATGTATTTCTTTGTGGAGGAACTGCAATTTCATGGAAGTAATCAAAATAAACTTTGGTCTCGACTTCAACGAACCACTCAGAAATTATTGCACTATATGAGGCCTCGCGTGAATGTGCATGACTTTGAAGAATGATCAATCATATCCAGTCTGCATGTGGGTTGAACATTGAGCAAACATCTACGATCATTTATGAAGATAATGCAGCTTGTGTAGCACAAGTTCAAATGGGCTATGTGAAAAGCAATCTTACAAAGCATATAAATCCTAAATTCTTCTTGAAAGGGAAATAGGCTCACACCTTTCCCTAAATGATTTTGGTGGTTGAATTGCCGAACACAAATAATTGGACTAACTAGTTTGCTCTAGATTATGAGTTCTACAGGTGCCAAAGGTTCAACACAAACCAATACAAAGTCCAAGAAAGGGTTCAAATAAAAAGGAGCAAAGAAAACTGAAGGTTGCCCTGGTCTGGCGCACCGGACTGTCCGGTGCACCACCGGACAGTGTCTGGTGCACCAGGGTGGATTCCCTCCAACTCGCTAGCTTCGGGAATTTGGGGAGCCACTCCGCTATAATTCATCGGACTGTCCGGTGTAGCACCGGACTGTCCGGTGTGCCAAGCGGAGTAACGGCTAACAGCGCCAACGGTCGTCTGCAAAAGGTGAACAGTGATCAACAGTGCGCGACTGTGCGCGCAGAAGTCAGAGCAGGCGCAGAAGGCACACCGGACAGTGAATAGTAAATGTTCGGTGCACCACCGGACTGTCCGGTGGCCCCACATGACAGAGCTCCAATGGTCGGAACTCAACGGCTGGGTGACGTGGCTGGCGCACCGGACAGTGTCCAGTGGCGCACCGGACTGTCTGGTGCGCCATACGACAGAAGCCCTCACCAACGGTCATTTTGGTGGTTGGGCTATAAATACCCCCAACCACCACTCTTCAGGGCATCCAAGCATTCACTACTCCTCATTCAATACAAGAGCAATACACAACACTGCAAGACACAAATCAAAGCCACCGATCGAATCAAAGTCCACAATTCAACTCTAGTTTTTAGGACTTGTGAGAAGATCGACTTGTGTTCTTTTGTTGTTCTTGTTGCTTGGTTGGCCTTTCTTCTTTCTCTCATTCTTACTCTCAAAGCCTTGTAAGCGAAGCAAGAGACACCAATTGTGTGGTGGTCCTTGCGGGGTCTAAGTGACCCGGGAAATCAAGGAAGGAAGCTCACTCGGTCTAAGTGACCGTTTGAGAGAGGGAAAGGGTTGAAAGAGACCCGGTCTTTGTGACCACCTCATCCGGTCTTATTCGCTTGTGATTTGTTTTCACCCTCTCTTTCGGACTCGATTATATTCCTAACGCTAACCCCGACTTGTAGTTGTGCTTAAGCTTTATAAATTTCAGATTTGCATATTCACCCCCCTCTAGGCGACTTTCACTTCTATGCACGTGAGTTGCATAAGATGACTGAGATTAAAATATTACATACTAATTTATGTGAGAATCTCGCAGATATGTTCACAAAGTCCCTCCCGACATCATCCTTTCAAAGGACTTGGTATGATGAGACATAGAGAACTGCAAATCTCAGTGGGAGAAACTTCACACACACCCAAATGAATCTTAAATGTGAAATTAAAGTATCCAATATGACCTTGAAGATTAGTTACACATTGGGTGAATGATACTCTTTTTTCCTTACGTGAGTTTTCATGAAAGTTTCTCACTAAGGTTTTTGATGAGTAAATTCGTGTGACACAACAAGCGTGAGTTACATACTCTTGCTCCAATTTTCCCACTAGGTTTTATGAAGTTTTGTAACATGCATCTATGATGGGCCAAGGGGAGTGTTAAGAAACCCTTCTTAGGCCAGAAAGACCCATATGACCCATATGCATGAAACCCTATTTTTTGTATATAAATAGAGAAGAGATCCCTATATCATGTAATCTTTAGACAACATTATACAGTAATAAAAGATCAGTTTCTCTCTACACTTTTATCTCTTTGTATTCTTATTCTACTCACTTAAGGGCTATTTGGACGTAGTAAGGGGGCTATTTGGACGTAGTAAGGGATCCCGGTAGCAAAGGATCCTTAGGACCTGTTTGTTTGAGATTATTGTCAGGGACCATAATTAGGAGTACCCCCAAGACTCCTAATCTCAGCTGGTAACCCCCATCAGCACAAAGCTGCAAAGGCCTGATGGGTGCGATTATGTCAAGGCTCGGTCCACTCGAGGGACACAATCTCGCCTCGCCCGAGCCCAGCCTCGGGCCAGGGCAGCCGACCCCAGAGGATTTACGTCTCGTCCGAGGGCCCCCTCAAGCAACGGACACACCTTCGGCTCGCCCAAGGCCCAGTCTTCGCCAAGAAGCAACCTTGGCCAAATCGCCACGACGACCGACCATATCGTAGGAGCATTTAATGCAAGGACGGCCTGACACCTTATCCTGACGCGCGCCCTTCAGTCGACAGAGCCGAAGTGACCGCAGTCACTTCGCCGCTCCACTGACCGGCCTGACAAGAGGACAGCGTCGCCTGCGCCGCTCCGACTATTGTGCCACTTGACAGAGTGAGGCTGACAGCAGCCAAGTCCGGCCTCGGGCGCCATAGGAAGCTCCGCCTCGCCCGACCCTAGGGCTCGGACTCGGCCTTGGCCCCGGAAGACGACAAACTCCGCCTCGCCCGACCCCAAGGCTCGGACTCGGCCTTGGCCCCAGAAGACGACGAACTCCGCCTCGCCCGACCCCAGGGCTCGGACTCGGCCTCGGCCCCGGAAGACGACGAACTCCGCCTCGCCCGACCCCAGGGCTCGGACTCAGCCTCGGCTCCGGAAGACGACGAACTCCGCCTCGCCCGACCCCAGGGCTCGGACTCGGCCCAGGCTTTAGCCGACGGTCTCCGCCTCGCCCGACCCAAGGGCTCGGGCCCGACCTCGACCTCGGAAGACAGACTCGACCTCGACCTCGGAGGAGCCTCCGCCTCGCCCTACCCAGGGCTCGGACAGACCACGTCACAGGAGGGGCCATCATTACCCTACCCCTAGCTAGCTCTGGCTACGGGGAACAAGACCGGCGTCCCATCTGGCTCGCCCCGGTAAAACAAATAATGATGGCGCCCCGCGTGCTCCATGACGACGGCGGCTCTCAGCCCCCTTACGAAAGCAAGGAGACGTCAGCAAGGACTCGACAGCCCCGACAGCTGTCCTTCCGCAAAGCTCCAGCGCTCCTCCGACGGCCACGACATCACACGAACAGGGTGCCAAAACCTCTCCGGCTGCCACGACGGCATGTACTTAGGGCACTAGCTCCTCTCTGCTAGACACGTTAGCACACTGCTACATCTCCCATTGTACACCTGGACCCTCTCCTTACGCCTATAAAAGGAAGGTCTAGGGCCCTCTTACAGAGGGTTGGCCGCGCGGGGGAACGGGACGGCGCGCATAAGCCTTCTCGCTCTCTCCCACGCGGACGCTTGTAACCCCCTACTGCAAGCGCACCCGACCTGGGCGCGGGACAAACACGAAGGCCGCGGGTTTCTCCCTTTTACGCCCGTCTCCCTCTGGCTTTCCCTCCCTTCGCGCTCCGTCTTGCGCTGACCCATCTGGGCTGGGGCACGCGACGACAATTTACTCGTCGGTCTAGGGACCCCCCGGGGTTGAAACGCCGACAGTTGGCGCGCCCGGTAGGGGCCTGCTGCGTGTTGACGAACAGCTTCCCGTCAAGCTCCAGATGGGTAGTCTCCAGCAACCTTTCCAGCCCAGGACGGTGCTCCGTTTCGGGAGTCTTGAGTTCATGTCCCTCGACGGCAGCTACGACATGATACTCCTTCCCCTGCCACGCGACAGCGACAATGGCGGCCGACAACCCGCCCGCCAGCGGCGGAATCGACGACGTCTTCCCCACGTGGCGGAAGAACAACATTCGGGTTTGTCCCGTCGCCTCCCCCGCCGACGGAGGAGGAGGCGGGGCAACCAAGGCCAAGAAGGAGGCGGCGCCTTGTCGGCTGTCGAGCGAGTCGACGGCGCCGGCGCCCCAACGGGGGACACGTCGGACATCGACTTCGCGTCTGAGACAAAGACGAGCGTCGTCTCCCCGCAACACGCCAACTCCAAGCGGACGGACGACGCCAGCACGCTCGCAAAAGACTTGCTGGGCGTCACCCTCGTACCTGATACGACGGTGCTGTCTGCCCTTGACGTGACTTCGTCACCGCCCGTCGACCAAGAGGTATCGACCGATTCCCATCTCGCGCCTTTTGGATTCAGCCTCGACCCACCAAGCAACTTCGCTTCGGTGGACGCTTTCATAGAGGCGTGTCCAAACCCTCCGGGGTACGGTATGCGGTCACCCTGGGACCGGCTGACAGCCGTCTCGACCTACGGGCCCTCGGGTTCCGAGGAAGATGACGAGCCCGACTTTTGTTGGGATTTCTCCGGACTTGGTAACCCCAGTGCCATGCGGGACTTCATGACCGCATGCGACTACTGCCTCTCCGATTGTTCCGACGGTAGCCGCAGCTTCGGCGACGAGGACTGCGGCCCAAGTCGTGAATGTTTCCACGTCGATCTAGGGGGTCCCAGCGAAGGCAACCATCTTGGTATACCGGAAAACGGTGATCCCTCTAGGCCTGCGCCTCGCGTTGACATCCTTCGGGAGCTAGCTGTGGTCCCAGTCCCTGCGGGGGGTCAGGACTCACAGCTCGAGCAAATACGCGAGTTGCAGACCAGGCTCGACGAGGGAGCAGGAACACTTGAGCCGTTCCGCCGGGACATCGGGCAGGAATGGGCAGGCCAGCCTCCGGCCGGAGAAGCGCGTCATGTACCCCAGGGCATCCAGCACCGCATCACCGACGATGTCAGGGCAAGGCCGCCACCGGCTTCCAGTGGGGTCGGCCAGAACCTGGCTGCAGCGGCAATACTTCTCCGCGCGATGCCGGAACCATCAACCACCGAGGGTGGCGTATCCAGGGAGAGCTCAAGAATCTCCTGGAGGATGCCGCGGTCCGACGGGCCGAAAGCTCTGCCTCCCGAAGGCAGGGCTACCCCTCGGAGCATCGCGCCACGACTTCCCGATTCATGCGGGAAGCCTCGGTCCACACCGGGCGCACGCGCAACACAGCGCCTGCGGCCCTGGGTCGCCTCGGCAACGAGCACCATCACTGCAACCGTCGAACCCACCTCGACGAGAGGGTGCGCCGAGGCTACCACCCAAGGCATGGGGGACGCTACGACAGCGGGGAGGATCAGTGTCCCTCGCCCGAACCACCCGGTCCGCAGGCTTTCAGCCGGGCCATACGACGGGCGCCGTTCCCGACCCGGTTCCGAACCCCGACTACTATCACAAAGTACTCGGGGGAGACGAGGCCGGAACTGTGGCTCGCGGACTACCGGCTGGCCTACCACCTGGGTGGAACAGACGATGACAACCTCATCATCTGCAACCTCCCCCTGTTCCTCTCCGACACCGCTCAGGCCTGGCTGGAGCATTTGCCTCCGGGGCAGATCTCCAACTGGGACGACCTGGTCCAAGCCTTCGCCGGCAACTTTCAGGGCACGTACGTGCGCCCTGGGAACTCCTGGGATCTCCGAAGCTGCCACCAGCAGCCGGGAGAGTCTCTCCGGGACTACATCCGGTGATTCTCGAAGCAGCGCACCGAGCCGCCCAACGTCACCGACTCGGATGTCATCGGCGCGTTCCTCGCCGGCACCACCTGCCGCGACCTAGTGAGCAAGCTGGGTCGCAAGACCCCCACTAGGGTGAGCGAGCTGATGGACATCGCCACCAAGTTCGCCTCTGGCCAGGAGGCAGTTGAGGCCATCTTCTAGAAGGACAAGCAGCCCCAGGGCCGCCAGCCGAAAGATGTCCCCGAGGCGTCCACTCAGCGCGGCACCAAGAAGAAGGGCAAGAAGAAGTCGCAAGCGAAACGCGACGCCGCTGACGCGGACCTTGTCGCCGCCGCTGAGTATAAGAACCCTCGGAAGCCTCCCGGAGGCGCCATTCTCTTCGACAAGATGCTCAAGGAGCCGTGCCCCTATCATTAGGGGCCCGTCAAGCACACCCTTGAGGAGTGCGCCATGCTTCGGCGCCACTTTCATAAGGCCGGGCCACCTGCGGAGGGTGGCAGGGCCCGCGACGACGATAAGAAGGAAGATCACAAGGCAGGAGAGTTCCCCGAGGTCCTCGACTGCTTCATGATCTACAGTGGGCAAGTGGCGAACACCTCGGCTCGGCGCCGCAAGCAAGAGTGTCGGGAGGTCTGCTCGGTAAAGGTGGCGGCGCCAGTCTACCTAGACTGGTCTGACAAGCCCATCACCTTCGACCAGGGCGATCACCCCGACCACGTGCCGAGCCCGGGGAAATACCCGCTCGTTGTCGACCCCGTCGTCGGCAACGTCAGGCTCACCAAGGTCCTCATGGACGGAGGTAGCAGCCTCAACATCATCTACACCGAGACCCTCGGACTCCTGCGGATCGATCTGTCCTCGGTCCGGGCAGGCGCGGCGCCTTTCCACGGGATCATCCCTGGGAAACGCGTCCAGCCCCTCGGACAACTCGATCTACCCGTCTGCTTCGGGACTCCCTCCAACTTCCGAAGGGAAACCCTCACGTTCGAGGTGGTCGGGTTCCGAGGAACCTACCACACAGTGTTGGGGAGGCCATGCTACGCCAAGTTCATGGTCGTCCCCAACTACACCTACCTCAAGCTCAAGATGCCGGGCCCCAACGGGGTCATCACCGTCGGTCCCACGTACCGACACGCGTACGAATGCGACGTGGAGTGCGTGGAGTACGCCGAGGCCCTCGCCGAATCCGAGGCCCTTATCACCGACCTGGAGAGCCTCTCTAAGGAGGCGCCAGATGTGAAGCGCCATGCCGGCAACTTCGAGCCAGCGGAGACGGTTAAGTCCGTCCCTCTCGACCCTAGCAACGACACCTCCAAGCAGATCTGGATCGGCTCCGAGCTCGATCCCAAATAGGAAGCAGTGCTCGTTGACTTTCTCCGCGCAAACGCCGACGTTTTCGCGTGGAGTCCCTCGGACATGCCCAGCATACCGAGGGATGTCGCCGAGCACTCGCTGGATATCCGAGCTGGAGCCCGACCCGTGAAGCAGCCTCGGCGCCGATTCGACGAAGAAAAGCGCAGAGCCATAGGCGAGGAGATCCACAAGCTAATGGCGGCAGGGTTCATCAAAGAGGTATTCCATCCCGAATGGCTTGCCAACCCTGTGCTTGTGAGAAAGAAAGGAGGGAAATGGCGGATGTGTGTAGACTACACTGGTCTAAACAAAGCATGTCCAAAAGTTCCCTACCCTCTGCCTCGAATCGATCAAATCGTGGATTCCACTGCAGGGTGCGAAACCCTGTCTTTCCTTGATGCCTACTCAGGGTATCACCAAATCAGGATGAAAGAGTCCGACCAGCTCGCGACTTCTTTCATCACACCTTTCGACATGTACTGCTATGTTACCATGCCGTTTGGTTTGAGGAATGCGGGTGCGACATACCAAAGGTGCACGAACCACGTGTTCGGCGAACACATTGGTCGAACGGTCGAGGCCTACGTCGATGACATCGTAGTCAAGACAAGGAAAGCCTCCGACCTCCTTTCCGACCTTGAAACGACATTCCGGTGTCTCAAGGCGAAAGGCATAAAGCTCAATCCCGAGAAGTGCGTCTTCGAGGTCCCCCGAGGCATGCTCTTGGGGTTCATCGTCTCCGAGCGGGGCATCGAGGCCAACCCGGAGAAAATCGCGTCCATCACCAACATGGGGCCCATCAAGGACTTGAAAGGCGTACAGAGGGTCACGGGATGCCTTGTGGCTCTGAGCCGTTTCATCTCGCGCCTCGGCAAAAGAGGCCTGCCCCTGTACCGCCTCTTAAGAAAGGCCGAGTGCTTGAGAGCACCTAGAGGGGGGGTGTGTAACGCCCCGAATTTTGCAGTTGAATTTTTTCTTTTCTTTACTCGCCAAAATTCGGGCGTTACCTTTTCTTTTCCTTTTTCCCCTCGCTAAACCTTGATCTTTTCCAAAGCTAGCGGGATTCGGTTTGGATCTCCCGTGTAAAGAAAAAACTCTAAAAATACTTTATGTTGTTTGATGCACCATGCCGAACCATGCATTTTTTGATTGCTTTGAAAGTGCAAATGCATTCATGTAGAAAGATCGGATTTCGAAAATAAGGAGAACCTTTTCTTTCTTTTCTTTTTCTTTCTCTCTCTCCTCTCTTTCTCTCCCTCCCACGCCGTGGGCCCCTTGGCCGGTCCAGCTGCCCCCGGCCGGCCCAGCAGCCCCCCTGCGCGCCCCCCCTTTGGGCCCGAAAGGCCCAGCCGCCCCCCCACCTCTTCTTTTCCCCAATTCCCTCTCCCTCCCTCTCTCTCATTCTTTCCCTAGCCGCCATCCCCTACCCCTGCCCTAGCGCCGCCCCTAGCGCCGCCCCTGCCCCAGCGCGCCCTTCGCCGTCGGCCGCCCGACGCCGGTGAGCCCCCCTCCTCCCTCCCTCTCCCCTCCTCTCCCCCTCCCCGTCCGGCCATGGCCCGGCCACCCTTGGCCGCGCCCCCGGCCGCCCCAGCCCCCTGCCTGGCCGCCAGCCGGCCCTGGCCGCGCCCAGCCGGCCCTGGCCGCGCCCAGCCGGCCGCTGGCCGCGCCCGGCCGCGCCCCCAGCCAGCCCCCGGCCGCGCCTGGCTCGGC
This sequence comes from Zea luxurians, assembly GCA_029449295.1. Taxonomy (NCBI): domain Eukaryota; kingdom Viridiplantae; phylum Streptophyta; class Magnoliopsida; order Poales; family Poaceae; genus Zea; species Zea luxurians. The sequence goes on along the minus strand of JAOPSE010000007.1, from coordinate 122,588,408 downwards.
CGCCCGCCTGGCCGCCCTGGCCGCGCGCCCGCTTGGCTGCCTGGCCGGCTCAGCCGCCCTGGCCGCCCGGTTCGGCCGCCCGGCCGCCAGCTCGGCTGCCCGCGCCCGCGCCCGCGCCCAGCTCGGCCGCCCAGCCCCCGGCCGGTTCAACCGCCCCTAGGGCCGGTTCAACCGCCCCCCCCTGTTTTTTTATTATTTTTTTATTTTATTTTATTTACTTTCTGTGATCTTAGTTATTTTATTTTAGGTAGGCTAATCATTGTTCATGCTATTGAAATAGGAAGCTCAATTTAAAATTCCGTTATGCTAGTTGATTCACGTAATTATTGTTTAATTCATTCAATGTTGATCAACTAAAATGACTAGGTTTCCATTAGTGCATATAACAGAATTCTTTTGTTAAGAACCAATTGTAATTAATCATTAGTGCATAAGATTTAACCCTCCCTGCGAGATCTTTCCCCACTTCTTTCTAACCATAATAAATGCGATATCGAATGTCATACTTGATGCATACTCGCTTTACTTGTTCCCTTGTATGGTGTACTGTTCTTTTGTATTAAATATGTGGATGTATGTATGTTTGCGCTCGCATAGAGAACGATCCGGTCGAAGAGCCCGAGGAATTCGTAGGAGAAGCCCCTGAGCAGCAGTCGGTTGGTGGAGGCAAGTGTCCTTTGACCTATCTCTGTCCTATTCATTCTTTAATTCACCTCCCGCATTACACACTTATACCTAAGGATTGACTAGCTTTTGTTATCCATGTCCTTGTTTACCTATTTGGGTCGGATTATTACTGCTTAGTTTGATGCTATTGCTCAACTCTAATCAATGAACATGATGTGATTATCTATGATACGCTGTTTTCCCTTCTGATTTATGATCATACTTGTGGCATTTAAGGGGACTCGAGCGGTTTCTCGAGTGCCTCTCCGTAAGGACCTGTTCAATGGATGACCGCCCGGGAAAACAGTGCAACCATGAGGGTGGAATGGGACGCCCTTAGCTGAATAATTAGAGGAACCGGGGTGTAGTCCGCTTAGCCGTTGTGCCGTCAATGGGGCTCGGTGTACGCGGCTCGCTCTGCCAAGGTTGATTTGTCCCTTGGGGAGGAGTGCGGTACATTTAGGAAACCTAACGGGCGGCTACAGCCTCGGGGAATCTTTGTAAAGGCTATGTAGTGATGCCCTGCTGGACCACCTAGGTAGTGGTCAATGGGGAGTCGCTCTCTCCGGGCAGAAAGGGAATCACGGCTTGTGGGTAAAATGCACAACCTCTGCAGAGTGTTATGAAACTGATATATCAGCCGTGCTCGCGGTTATGAGCGGCCAAGGGAGCTCCAGAGATTAGTGATACTTGATCAGAGATATTTTGGTACAGGTGGCAATGAGATTGATGATTCTGATTATGATTATGGTGCTGGCAGGTGGTATTCTTTCCGTTTGGAAAGGATACATTGGGCTAATAACTTGGGTTAATGTTAAAAACCTGGCTCTCTACTAGTAAGTAATAACCTGACCAACTAAAAGCAACTGCTTGACTTATCCCCACATAAAGCTAGTCCACTACAGCCAAACAGGATACTTGCTGAGTATGTTGATGTGTACTCACCCTTGCTCTACACACCAAATCCCCCCCCAGGTTGTCAGCATTGCAACCACTGCTCAGGAGAAGATGAAGCTGTGGAAGGAGACTTCCAGGAGTTCCAAGACTACGACGAGTTCTAGGCGTGGGTTAGCGGCAACCCCCAGTCGGCTGCCTGTGAAGGCCGTGTTATCTACGTTTCGTTTTCGCACTTTGATTTATTGTAAGAACTATATGGACGTCTCAGACGTATGATGTAATCGACTATTATTTTCCTTTTAATACTATTTGAGCACTGTGTGATGATGTCCATGTTATGTAACTGCTGTGTACGTGAATAACTGATCCTGGCACGTACATGGTTCGCATTCGGTTTGCCTTCTAAAAACCGGGTGTGACATAAGCGGTATCAAAGCCGTGCTGACTGTAGGACCGCTAACCTAGAGTAGAATGGTCGTTCTAAGGACTATAGACCTCTGTCCCTGCCTTGACTTTGATATCCTTTCAAAAGTTGGTCCTACTGACCAAACCTATGTTCTACTATATATTATACCTTGCTGAAAATTATGTTTTATTCTGATCCTTCATTTATTTATGATTCATTATTTGCTGGTCATATTAATTCTGTTCTCACTCTTTTGCTTGCGATGTCTTTTGTAGATGGCTCGACTTAGACACACTGCACGAAAGTCCGTCATCCCCTTCTTACCCTCCCGCCTTGCTGAGCGTCCGCTTCGCCGTCCCGTGGCCGGACAGTCCAGCCACTTGGAGAGACTGCACCACCGCCTGCATGAGGAGCAGGAACGTCGACGACAGGAGCAGCAGGGCTCTTCTTTCTCGCTCCAGCAGGAGATAGAGTCTGTGAGGAGCTGCTCCCCCGTGCTTCCCCTGGAGGCGCCCCCTGCACCACCACTGGGCGCCCCAGCTTCTGGAGTAGCTGCTGGAGGAGACCCAGACGACGGAGGTGGCGACGACAGCTTGAGCCACAACATCGACTTCTCTGCTGACCATGAGCCGGAAGGATGGGTTGCTCGACCCATCACTCGCGACGCTGCTCGCGGGTGTCACTTCCACGACGCGCTCGACACCCTGCTACGTCGGGCACTTGACCGGCGTACTTGGTCCATCGAGTATCGCTGTGTGGTCTACCAGCATAGTCGCGGGGTCTACCCGGACCGCTGGAAGGCGACCTGCTTGGTGCGCCGTCCGGAGAACAGTCTCCAGGGCGCGGAGGCTTGCTCAGAGCACTATTCTATCTCTGAGCGGGACTCAGCTGAGGCAGCCATGCAGGATGCTGCACGGCGTGCACTTTCGCACTACTGCTCGGTTCTCGGTGGGGTAGCTGACGGCCTCGACCTGAAGTATTACCCCCGCCGTCCATCTGGCAGCACAGGAGGCGTGATTGTTTCACCTGCTGGTGAGGACAATCCTAGGTTGAGCAGCACAGTCAACCTAGCCGCCGTGCTAAACACGGAGCTGGACCATGCATTAGACGAGCTGAGTAGGGCTCGTGCTGAGATCGCCCTGCTGCGGGCTGAGCGCGCGGAGCGTCGTCACTTGGATGATGGTTCCCCCGCTCCCGTCGGGACTCAGCACCCGTACCGCTCACCTCGGCGTGGACTCCAGTCTTATGGCAATCCCGACTGCAAGACCAAGATAAATCTAGAACCATAGATCGTTAGAGTTGGATCTTGTAATTAATACGAAATATATATACATAGAAGCTTCAGTCTTAGCGTTAGTCTCGGTTTTAGTTAGTCTTAGTTAGACAGGGTAGTTTGCTATATCCTGTGCATTTATGTTTGTCATGATGAACTATGTTTGGTTTGGATCTTTGTAATGACTGTCACCAGAGTGTGGGTATCCCCTGCATTTTGGTTTACCTATTATGTTAATGGAGTTAGTTCTATAGTTGGGAAACCCTTTATTCTACTTTCCTCTTTATCTGAGAAGCTGTGTGATCTGTGTTGGAGATCAGTGAAGATGCTCATCTGTTCAGTGCTGTTGGAGAATTCTATACTCTTTTCTTATGCTGCAAGATTTGCCAGATCAGTTCTGATGTGTGGTTGCGTTCTGCAGATGTCATCCTAGGGATGAATTGGCTAGATAAGTATCAGGCAGTTATCAGTTGTGATCAAAGGACAATCAAGTTGGTGTCCCCACTAGGAGAGGAAGTGGTGACCGAGTTAGTCCCGCCTGAGCCGAAGAGAGGAAGTTGTTATCAGATGGCTGTCGATAGCAGTGAAGCAGACCCAATTGAGAGTATCAAGGTTGTGTCTGAATTCCCAGACGTGTTTCCAAAGGACTTACCGGGTATGCCACCAGAGCGGAAAGTTGAGTTTGCCATAGAGCTTCTTCCTGGAACCGCCCCTATCTTTAAGAGAGCTTACAGAATATCTGGACCAGAGTTGGTTGAGCTTAAGAAGCAGATTGATGAGCTGTCAGAGAAAGGTTACATCCGGCCAAGCACCTCGCCTTGGGCCGCCCCTGTCCTGTTTGTGGAGAAGAAAGATGGCACCAAAAGGATGTGTATCGATTACCGAGCTTTGAATGAAGTCACGATCAAGAACAAGTACCCTTTGCCCAGAATAGAAGATCTGTTCGACCAGTTGAGAGGAGCCAGTGTGTTCTCCAAGATCGATCTGAGGTCAGGTTATCATCAGCTCAGGATCCGACCTTCGGACATTCCGAAGACGGCATTCATTACCAAGTATGGGTTATATGAGTTCACAGTGATGTCTTTTGGTTTGACCAATGCACCAGCGTTCTTTATGAATCTGATGAACAGTGTATTCATGGATTATCTCGATAAGTTTGTGGTGGTATTCATTGATGACATTCTGGTTTATTCTCAAAGCGAAGAAGAGCATGCAGATCATTTGAGGATGGTATTGCAGAGATTGCGAGAGCACCAGTTGTATGCAAAGTTGAGCAAGTGTGAGTTCTGGATCAGTGAAGTCCTGTTCTTGGGTCACATAATCAACAAGGAAGGATTGGCTGTGGATCCGAAGAAAGTGGCAGACATTCTGAACTGGAAAGCGCCAACGGATGCTCGAGGAATCAAGAGCTTCATTGGAATGGCCGGATATTATCGGCGATTCATTGAAGGGTTTTCGAAGATTGCGAAACCGATGACAGCGTTGCTAGGCAACAAGGTTGAGTTCAAGTGGACCCAGAAATGTCAAGAGGCCTTCGAAGCGCTGAAAGAGAAGTTGACAACAGCGCCTGTCCTAGTCTTGCCTGATGTGCACAAGCCCTTCTCGGTGTATTGCGATGCTTGTTACACAGGTTTGGGATGCGTGTTGATGCAAGAGGGAAGAGTTGTGGCTTACTCGTCCCGACAGCTGAAGGTTCATGAGAAGAACTACCCAATCCATGATCTAGAGTTGGCAGCAGTGGTTCACGCACTGAAGACATGGAGGCACTATCTGTATGGACAGAAATGCGATGTTTACACAGATCACAAGAGTCTGAAGTACATATTCACTCAGTCAGAATTGAATATGAGGCAGCGAAGATGGTTAGAGTTGATCAAAGACTATGAGTTGGAGATCCATTACCATCCAGGCAAAGCGAACGTAGTGGCAGATGCTTTGAGCAGAAAGAGTCAAGTCAATCTGATGGTCGCTCGTCCGATGCCTTATGAGCTGGCCAAGGAGTTCGACAGGTTGAGTCTCGGATTTCTGAACAATTCGCGAGGAGTCACAGTTGAATTGGAACCTACCTTGGAGCGCGAAATCAAAGAAGCGCAGAAGAATGATGAGAAGATCAGTGAGATTCGGCGACTGATTCTAGATGGCAGAGGCAAAGATTTTCGAGAAGATGCAGAAGGCGTGGTATGGTTCAAAGACCGCTTGTGTGTTCCCAATGTCCAGTCCATTCGGGAGCTGATTCTCAAGGAAGCTCATGAGACATCTTATTCGATTCACCCTGGCAGTGAGAAGATGTATCAGGATCTGAAGAAGAAATTCTGGTGGTATGGAATGAAGAGGGAAATCGCAGAGCATGTGGCTATGTGCGATAGTTGTCGAAGAATTAAGGCAGAACATCAGAGACCAGCTGGATTGTTGCAACCGTTGCAGATCCCTCAGTGGAAATGGGATGAAATCGGTATGGATTTCATAGTCGGATTGCCTCGCACTCGAGCCGGCTACGATTCTATTTGGGTAGTAGTGGACCGTTTGACCAAGTCGGCCCACTTCATACCTGTCAAGACCACCTACAACAGTGCAGTATTGGCAGAGTTGTATATGTCTCGGATCGTTTGTCTTCATGGTGTGCCAAAGAAGATAGTGTCAGACAGAGGAACGCAGTTCACCTCTCATTTCTGGCAGCAGTTGCATGAAGCTTTGGGCACACATCTGAATTTCAGTTCAGCATATCATCCGCAGACAGATGGCCAGACCGAAAGAACCAATCAAATTCTTGAAGACATGTTGAGAGCCTGTGCGCTGCAAGATCAGTCCGGATGGGACAAGCGATTGCCTTATGCAGAATTTTCCTATAACAACAGTTACCAGGCCAGTTTGAAGATGTCACCATTTCAAGCACTTTATGGAAGGAGTTGTAGAACTCCGTTGCAATGGGATCAGCCTGGAGAGAAGCAAGTGTTTGGGCCAGACATTCTGCTTGAAGCCGAAGAGAACATCAAGATGGTCCGAGAGAATCTGAAGATAGCGCAATCAAGGCAGCGAAGCTACGCAGACACAAGAAGAAGAGAGCTGAGTTTCGAAGTCGGAGACTTTGTCTATCTGAAAGTGTCACCGATCAGAGGAGTCAGAAGATTCGGAGTGAAAGGCAAGCTAGCACCCCGCTACATTGGTCCGTATCAAATCCTCTCAAAGCGTGGAGAAGTGGCTTATCAGCTCAGTCTGCCAGAGAATTTGTCAGCTGTGCATGATGTCTTTCATGTGTCTCAGTTGAAGAAGTGTTTGCGTGTGCCAGAAGAGCAGTTGCTAGTGGAAGGTCTGGAAGTCCAGGAAGACTTGACCTATGTTGAGAAGCCAGCTCAGATCCTTGAGGTTGCAGATAGAGTCACCCGAAGGAAGACCATCAGAATGTGCAAAGTCAGATGGAGTCACCACTCTGAGGAAGAAGCAACCTGGGAGCGTGAAGATGATTTGATGGCTAAGTACCCAGAGCTCTTTGCTAGCCAGCCCTGAATCTCGAGGGCGAGATTCTTTTAAGGGGGATAGGTTTGTAACGCCCCGAATTTTGCAGTTGAATTTTTTCTTTTCTTTACTCGCCAAAATTCGGGCGTTACCTTTTCTTTTCCTTTTTCCCCTCGCTAAACCTTGATCTTTTCCAAAGCTAGCGGGATTCGGTTTGGATCTCCCGTGTAAAGAAAAAACTCTAAAAATACTTTATGTTGTTTGATGCACCATGCCGAACCATGCATTTTTTGATTGCTTTGAAAGTGCAAATGCATTCATGTAGAAAGATCGGATTTCGAAAATAAGGAGAACCTTTTCTTTCTTTTCTTTTTCTTTCTCTCTCTCCTCTCTTTCTCTCCCTCCCGCGCCGTGGGCCCCTTGGCCGGTCCAGCTGCCCCCGGCCGGCCCAGCAGCCCCCTGCGCGCCCCCCCCCTTTGGGCCCGAAAGGCCCAGCCGCCCCCCACCTCTTCTTTTCCCCAATTCCCTCTCCCTCCCTCTCTCTCATTCTTTCCCTAGCCGCCATCCCCTACCCCTGCCCTAGCGCCGCCCCTAGCGCCGCCCTTCGCCGTCGGCCGCCCGACGCCGGTGAGCCCCCCCTCCTCCCTCCCTCTCCCCTCCTCTCCCCCTCCCCGTCCGGCCATGGCCCGGCCACCCTTGGCCGCGCCCCCGGCCGCCCCAGCCCCCTGCCTGGCCGCCAGCCGGCCCTGGCCGCGCCCAGCCGGCCCTGGCCGCGCCCGGCCGCGCCCCCAGCCAGCCCCCGGCCGCGCCTGGCTCGGCCGCCCGCCTGGCCGCCCTGGCCGCGCGCCCGCTTGGCTGCCTGGCCGGCTCAGCCGCCCTGGCCGCCCGGTTCGGCCGCCCGGCCGCCAGCTCGGCTGCCCGCGCCCGCGCCCAGCTCGGCCGCCCAGCCCCCGGCCGGTTCAACCGCCCCTAGGGCCGGTTCAACCGCCCCCCCTGTTTTTTTATTATTTTTTATTTTATTTTATTTACTTTCTGTGATCTTAGTTATTTTATTTTAGGTAGGCTAATCATTGTTCATGCTATTGAAATAGGAAGCTCAATTTAAAATTCCGTTATGCTAGTTGATTCACGTAATTATTGTTTAATTCATTCAATGTTGATCAACTAAAATGACTAGGTTTCCATTAGTGCATATAACAGAATTCTTTTGTTAAGAACCAATTGTAATTAATCATTAGTGCATAAGATTTAACCCTCCCTGCGAGATCTTTCCCCGCTTCTTTCTAACCATAATAAATGCGATATCGAATGTCATACTTGATGCATACTCGCTTTACTTGTTCCCTTGTATGGTGTACTGTTCTTTTGTATTAAATATGTGGATGTATGTATGTTTGCGCTCGCATAGAGAACGATCCGGTCGAAGAGCCCGAGGAATTCGCAGGAGAAGCCCCTGAGCAGCAGTCGGTTGGTGGAGGCAAGTGTCCTTTGACCTATCTCTGTCCTATTCATTCTTTAATTCACCTCCCGCATTACACACTTATACCTAAGGATTGACTAGCTTTTGTTATCCATGTCCTTGTTTACCTATTTGGGTCGGATTATTACTGCTTAGTTTGATGCTATTGCTCAACTCTAATCAATGAACATGATGTGATTATCTATGATACGCTGTTTTCCCTTCTGATTTATGATCATACTTGTGGCATTTAAGGGGACTCGAGCGGTTTCTCGAGTGCCTCTCCGCAAGGACCTGTTCAATGGATGACCGCCCGGGAAAACAGTGCAACCATGAGGGTGGAATGGGACGCCCTTAGCTGAATAATTAGAGGAACCGGGGTGTAGTCCGCTTAGCCGTTGTGCCGTCAATGGGGCTCGGTGTATGCGGCTCGCTCTGCCAAGGTTGATTTGTCCCTTGGGGAGGAGTGCAGTACATTTAGGAAACCTAACGGGTGGCTACAGCCTCGGGGAATCTTTGTAAAGGCTACGTAGTGATGCCCTGCTGGACCACCTAGGTAGTGGTCAATGGGGAGTCGCTCTCTCCGGGCAGAAAGGGAATCACGGCTTGTGGGTAAAGTGCACAACCTCTGCAGAGTGTTATGAAACTGATATATCAGCCGTGCTCGCGGTTATGAGCGGCCAAGGGAGCTCCAGAGATTAGTGATACTTGATCAGAGATATTTTGGTACAGGTGGCAATGAGATTGATGATTCTGATTATGATTATGGTGCTGGCAGGTGGTATTCTTTCCGTTTGGAAAGGATACATTGGGCTAATAACTTGGTTAATGTTAAAAACCTGGCTCTCTACTAATAAGTAATAACCTGACCAACTAAAAGCAACTGCTTGACTTATCCCCACATAAAGCTAGTCCACTACAGCCAAACAGGATACTTGCTGAGTATGTTGATGTGTACTCACCCTTGCTCTACACACCAAATCCCCCCCCAGGTTGTCAGCATTGCAACCACTGCTCAGGAGAAGATGAAGCTGTGGAAGGAGACTTCCAGGAGTTCCAAGACTACGACGAGTTCTAGGCGTGGGTTAGCGGCAACCCCCAGTCGGCTGCCTGTGAAGGCCGTGTTATCTACGTTTCGTTTTCGCACTTTGATTTATTGTAAGAACTATATGGACGTCTCAGACGTATGATGTAATCGACTATTATTTCCCTTTTAATACTATTTGAGCACTGTGTGATGATGTCCATGTTATGTAACTGCTGTGTACGTGAATAACTGATCCTGGCACGTACATGGTTCGCATTCGGTTTGCCTTCTAAAAACCGGGTGTGACAGGGTGAATAGGTGATCCTGTAACACTTCAAAAACTTAAGCCACAAAACTTGGTTACTTGTTAGCACAGTAGTTTGCCAAGTGGCTAGAGAAGGATCTCAACACAATACAATAACCAAGAGATATCAATCACAGAGATGGCACAATGGTTATCCCGTGGTTCGGCCAAGACCAACGCTTGCCTACTCCACGTTGTGGCGTCCCAACGGACGAGGGTTGCAATCAACCCCTCTCAAGCGGTCCAAAGACCAACTTGAATACCACGGTGTTGCTTTGCTTCTCTTAATCCCGTTTGCGAGGAATCTCCACAGCTTGGAGCCTCTCGCCCTTACACAAGATGTTCACGAAGAATCACAGAGCAAGAGAGGGATTAGCAACTCACACACGACACAAAGATCACAGCGAATACGCACACGCAAAACCCAGACTTGAGCTCAAAAGACTAGCACACTAGAACGGAGCTCAAATCACTAGAATGTCAAACAAGTGCGCGAGAATGAAGTGTGAGTGATCAATGATGCTCAAGGATGCTTGGTGTTCTCCTCCATGCGCCTAGGAGTCCCTTTTATAGCCCCAAGGCAGCTAGGAGCCGTTGAGCACAAGTTTAGAAAGTCATTCTTGCCTTCTGTCATCGGGGGCACCGGACAGTCCGGTGCACACCGGACACTGTCCGGTGCCCGATTTCCTTCCTTAAATAGCGAAGCCGACCGTTGGCGGCCTGAGAGCCATTGGCGCACCGGACATGTCCGGTGCACACCGGACAGTCCGGTGCCGTCTTCTAGCCGTTGGCTCGGCCACGTGTCCCGCGCAGATTGCGCGGCCGACCGCTGGCCCGGCTGACCGTTGGCTCACCGGACAGTCCGGTGCACACCGGACAGTCCGGTGAATTTTAGCCGTACGTCGCCGGTGAATTCCCGAGAGCAGCCACTTCGCTCGAGCCAGCCTGACGCACCGGACACTGTCCGGTGCACCACCGGACAGTCCGGTGCTTGCAGACTCAGCAGATTCTTGGCTGCTCGAGCCAAGACATTTCCAATTGGATTTTTTCTGTTTCCAGCACTTAGACACAATACATTAGTCCATAAAACAATGTACTAAGTCTGAGAAACATACCTTAATTCTTGATTTGTACCTTGTCCACCTTTTTACTCTTAGGCACTTGTGTTGGACACTAAATCACCAAAATACTTAGAAATGGCCCAAGGGCACATTTCCCTTTCAATCTCCCCCTTTTTGGTGATTTATGCCAACACAACATAAAGCAAGTAGAACAAGTACAAAATCAAATCAAATAAGAAATCAAAATTGTTTTGATTCAATTTTGACATATATGGATCACTCTATGCCACCACTTGGTTTGTTTTTGCAAATCAAACTCAAATTCCTATCTCTAAGTCAAAACTACTTGTGGAGACATAAAGAGAGTCATTCTAAGAGAAATTGATTTAAGATTTCAAAAACTCCCCCTTTTTTCCATAATCAATACTTCTCCCCACAAGAAGCCAACTTTTGACAAGAGAGACAACAAAAAAGTTTTGACAAACCAAAAGCTCTATTCTACTGTTTTCAAAATCTCTCAAGTGGTAGCTGATCCATTTATCGCTTTGGCCTTTATTTTCTCCCCCTTTGGCATCAAGCACCAAAACGGGATCAATCTTGGCCCTTTAACCCCATTGCCTTACCAAAATCTTCAAATAAGAACACAAAGGCAATAAGAGTATGAAGATGAACTTGGAAAAGTTACTCTTTCTCATCGGAGTGCAGTGGAAGTCTTGCATGGTCCAAGTCCACCTTTTCCCTTTCAATCTCCCCTTGGAGACTAAAACAACCAAACTCAAGTACATGGTTAGTCTCAAAGGGTCAAGTTGTAGCACAGCTCCCCCTAAATATGTGCATCACTTGCAAAAAGGACTTGTGAGGTCCAGGGAGTGTTTGTACAACTTGAGCACCACAATAAGCAACAAAATGCAGAGTGAACATGATCAAAGGCATAAACACATGTATGCTACATTTCAATCCAAGTTCCGCGAATCTAAGATATTGAGCTCACTACGCAACCTGCAAAAGGTCTTCTCATCTAGAGGCTTGGTAAAGATATCGGCTAGCTGGTTCTCGGTGCTAACATGAAACACTTCGATATCTCCCTTTTGCTGGTGGTCTCTCAAAAAGTGATGCCAGATGTCAATGTGATTTGTGCGGCTGTGCTCAACAGGATTTTCCGCTATTCGGATAGCACTCTCATTATCACATAGGAGTGGGACTTTGCTCAGATTGTAGCCAAAGTCCCTGAGGGTTTGCCTCATCCAAAGTAGTTGCGCGCAACACTGTCCTGCGGCAACATACTCGGCCTCAGCGGTGGATAGGGCAACAGAGGTTTGTTTCTTAGAGTTCCATGACACCAGGGACCTTCCTAAGAATTGGCACGTCCCCGATGTACTCTTCCTATCGACCTTACATCCAGCATAGTCGGAATCTGAGTACCCAATCAAGTCAAAGTTAGACCCCTTTGGATACCAGATCCCGAAGCAAGGCGTAGCGACTAAATATCGAAGAATTCGCTTCACAGCCACTAAGTGACACTCCTTCGGATCGGATTGAAATCTAGCACACATGCATACGCTAAGCATAATATCCGGTCTACTAGCACATAAATAAAGCAAAGAACCTATCATGGACCGGTATGCTTTTTGATCAACGGACTTACCTCCTTTGTTGAGGTCGGTGTGTCCGTCGGTTCCCATCGGCGTCTTTGCGGGCTTTGCGTCCTTCATCCCAAACTTTTTAGCAAATCTTGTGTGTACTTCGTTTGGGAGATGAAGGTGTCGTCCTTGAGTTGCTTCACTTGAAACCCAAGGAAGTAGGTCAACTCGCCCATCATCGACATCTCGAATTTCTGCGTCATCACCCTGCTAAACTCTTCACAAGACTTTTGGTTAGTAGAACCAAATATTATGTCGTCGACATAAATTTGGCACACAAAAAGATCACCATCGCAAGTCTTAGTAAAAAGAGTTGGATCGGCTTTCCCAACCTTGAAAGCATTAGCAATTAAAAAGTCTCTAAGGCATTCATACCATGCTCTTGGGGCTTGCTTAAGTCCATAGAGCGCCTTAGAGAGCTTACACACGTGGTCGGGGTACCGTTCATCCTCGAAGCCAGGGGGCTGCTCCACGTACACCTCCTCTTTGATCGGCCCGTTGAGGAAAGCGCTCTTCACATCCATTTGGTACAACCTGAAAGAATGGTGAGCGGCATATGCTAGCAAGATACGAATTGATTCTAGCCTAGCCACAGGAGCAAAAGTCTCCTCAAAGTCCAAACCTGCGACTTGGGCATAACCTTTTGCCACAAGTCAAGCCTTGTTCCTCGTCACCACCCCGTGCTCGTCCTGTTTGTTGCGGAACACCCACTTGGTTCCCACAACATTTTGCTTGGGACGAGGTACCAGCGTCCAAACTTCGTTGCGCTTGAAGTTGTTGAGTTCCTCCTGCATGGCCAACACCCAGTCCGGATCTAGCAAGGCCTCTTCTACCCTGAAAGGCTCAATAGAAGAGACAAAAGAGTAATGCTCACAAAAATTAACTAATCTTGAGCGAGTAGTTACTCCCTTGCTAATATCACCCAATATCTGGTCGATGGGATGATCCCTTTGAATTGTCGCTCGAACTTGGGTTGGAGGTGCCTGAGGTGCTTCTTCCTCTTGAACATCCTGTGCTCCCCCTTGATCATGTGCCTCCACTTGAGGTACCTGTTCGTCATCTTGGGTTGGGGGATGCACCATAGTTGAGGAAGACGGTTGATCTTGCTCCAAATGTTCCTGAGGCCGTACATCTCCAATCGCCATGGTGCGTATCGCGGCCGTTGGAACGTCTTCTTCATCTACATCATCAAGATCAACAACTTGCTCTCTTGGAGAGCCATTAGTCTCATCAAATACAACGTTGCTAGAGACTTCAACCAAACCCGATGATTTGTTGAAGACCCTATACGCCTTTGTATTTGAATCATAACCTAATAAAAATCCTTCTACGGCTTTGGGAGCAAATTTGGAATTCCTACCCTTCTTCACTAGAATGTAGCATTTACTCCCAAAAACACGAAAATACGATACATTAGGTTTGTTACCGGTTAGCAGCTCATACGACGTCTTCTTGAGGAGGCGGTGAAGGTAGACCCTGTTGATGGCGTGGCAAGCCGTGTTCACGGCTTCCGACCAAAAGCACTCGGGGGTCTTGAATTCTCCAAGCATAGTCCTCGCCATATCTATGAGCGTCCTGTTCTTCCTCTCTACCACACCATTTTGCTGAGGTGTGTAGGGAGCGGAGAACTCGTGCTTGATCCCTTCCTCCTCAAGAAACTCCTCCACTTGAAGGTTCTTGAATTCGGACCCGTTGTTGCTCCTTATCTTCTTCACCTTGAGCTCAAACTCATTTTGAGCTCTCCTTAGGAAGCGCTTGAGGGTCCCTTGGGTTTCAGACTTATCCTGCAAAAAGAACACCCAAGTGAAGCGGGAAAAGTCATCAACGATAACTAGACCATACTTACTTCCTCCTATGCTCAGATAGGCGACGGGTCCGAAGAGGTCCATATGTAGCAGCTCCAGGGGTCTTGATGTTGTCATCACATTTTTGGTGTAATGAGAGCCTCCCACTTGTTTCCCTGCTTGACAGGCTGCACAAGGTCTATCTTTTTCGAAATGAACATTGGTTAGACCTATCATGTGTTCTCCCTTTAGAAGCTTGTGGAGGTTCTTCATCCCCACATGTGCTAAGCGGCGATGCCACAGCCAGCCCATGCAAGTCTTAGCCATTAAGCATGCATCTAGACCGGCCTCTTCTTTTGCAAAATCAACTAAGTAAAGCTTGCCGTCTAGTACACCCTTAAAAGCTAGTGAACCATCACATCTTCTAAAGACAGACACATCTACATTTGTAAACAAACAGTTATATCCCATATTGCATAATTGACTAACAGATAGCAAATTATATCCAAGAGACTCTACTAAAAACACATTAGAGATAGAGTGCTCATTTGAGATTGCAATTTTACCTAACCCTTTTACCTTGCCTTGATTCCCATCACCGAATATTATTGAATCTTGGGAATCTTTATTCTTGACGTAGGAGGTAAACATCTTCTTCTCCCCCGTCATATGGTTTGTGCACCCGCTGTCAATAATCCAGCTTGAACCCCCGGATGCATAAACCTGCAAGGCAAATTTAGGCTTGGGTCTTAGGTACCCAACTCATGTTGGGTCCTGCAAGGTTAGCACAAATATCCTTAGGGACCCAAATGCAAGTTTTGTCTCCCTTGCATCTTGCCCCTAATTTTCTAGCAACTATCTTCCTATCCTTTCTACAAATAGCAAAAGAAGCATTTAAAGCATGATATATTGTAGAAGGTTCACTAACTTTCCTAGGAACATTAACGACATTTCTCCTAGGCATATTATGAATAACATTTCTCCTACCAACATTTCTATCATACACATAAGAAGAACTAGAAGCAACCATGGCATGAGAATCAAAGGCATTATATACATTACAACTCCTATAAGCATTTCTAGGTTGTCTTCTATCATAGTACATAAAGGCATGGTTCTTTTGCACACTACTAGCCATAGGGGCCTTCCCTTTCTCCTTGGCGGAGATGGGAGCCTTATGGCTTGTCAAGTTCTTGGCTTCCCTCTTGTAGCCAAGTCCATCCTTAATTGAGGGTGTCTACCAATCGTGTAGGCATCCCTTGCAAATTTTAGCTTGTCAAATTCATTCTTGCTAGTCTTAAGTTGGGCATTAAGACTAGCTAATTCATCATTTAATTTGGAAATTGAAACTAAATGATCACTACAAGCATCAATGTCAAAATATTTACACCTATTACAAGTTTCAACAATTTCTACACAAGAATTAGATTTACTAGCTACTTCTAGTTTAGCATTTAAATCATCATTAAAACTTTTTAACTTAGCAATAGTTTCATGACAAGAAGATAATTCACTAGAGAGCATTTCATTCCTCTTAGTTTCTAGAGCAAGAGATTTCTGTGCTTCTACAAATTTATCATGTTCTTCATACAACAAATCCTCTTGTTTTTCTAAAAGCATATTCTTGTCATTCAAGGCATCAATTAATTCATTAATTTTGTCTACCTTGGTTCTATCTAATCCCTTGAATAAGCATGAGTAATCTATCTCATCATCATCACTAGACTCATCTTCACTCGAAGAAGCATAAGTACTAGTATGAGTGCTTACTTTCTTCTCTCTTGCCATGAGGCAAGTGTGACGCTCGTTCGGGAAGAGGGATGACTTGTTGAAGGCGGTGGCGGCGAGTCCTTCATTGTCAGAGTCGGAGGAGGAACAATCCGAATCCCACTCCTTTCCGATATGTGCCTCGCCCTTGGCCTTCTTGTAATGCTTCTTTTTCTCCCTCTTGTTCCCTTGGTCCTGATCACTATCATTGTCGGGACAGTTAGCAATAAAATGACCAAGCTTACCGCATTTGAAGCATGAGCGCTTCCCCTTGGCTTTGGTCTTGCTCGGCTGCCCCTTGCGACCTTTAAGCGCCGTCTTGAAGCGCTTAATGATGAGAGCCATCTCCTCATCATTGAGTCCGGCCGCCTCAACTTGCGCCACCTTGCTTGGTAGCGCCTCCTTGCTCCTTGTTGCCTTGAGAGCAATGGGTTGAGGCTCATGACTAGGACCGTTCAACGCGTCGTCCACGTATCTTGCCTCCTTGATCATCATTCGCCCGCTTACGAACTTCCCAAGAACTTCTTCGGGCGACATCTTGGTGTACCTGGGATTTTCACGTATGTTGTTTACCAAATGAGGATCAAGAACGGTAAATGACCTTAGCATTAGGCGGACGACGTCGTGGTCCGTCCATCGCGTGCTCTCGTAGCTCCTTATTTTGTTGATAAGGGTCTTGAGCCGGTTGTATGTTTGTGTCGGCTCCTCGCCCCTTATCATCGCGAACCGTCCAAGCTCGCCCTCCACCAACTCCATTTTGGTGAGCAAGGTGACGTCGTTTCCCTCATGAGAGATCTTGAGGGTGTCCCAGATCTGCTTGGCATTGTCCAAGCCGCTCACCTTGTGATACTCGTCCCTGCACAAGGAGGCTAGCAACACAGTAGTAGCTTGTGCATTTTTATGAATCTGTTCATTAATAAACACAGGGCTATCCGAGCTATCAAATTTCATTCCACTTTCCACAATCTCCCAGATGCTTGGATGGAGAGAAAACAGGTGAGTACGCATTTTGTGGCTCCAAAATCCGTAATCCTCTCCATCAAAGTGAGGGGGATTGCCAAGTGGAATGGGGAGCAATTGAGCATTTGAGCTATGCGGAATGCGCGAATAATCGAAAGAAAAGTTTGAGTTAACCGTCTTTCGTCTGTCGTAGTCGTCGTTGTCCTTTTCGGAGGAGGAAGATTCGTCGCTATCGTAGTAGACAATTTCCTTGATGCGCCTAGTCTTCTTCTTCCTCCCGTCTTTTCTTTTGTGGCCCGAGCCTGAGTCGGTGGGCCTGTCATCATTGGGCTCGTTGACGAAGGACTCCTTCTCCTTGTCGTTGATCACCATCCCCTTGCCTTTAGGATCCATCTCTTCGGGCGGTTAGTCCCTTTCTTGAAGAGAACGGCTCTGATACCAATTGAGAGCACCTAGAGGGGGGGGGGGGTGAATAGGTGATCCTGTAACACTTCAAAAACTTAAGCCACAAAACTTGGTTACTTGTTAGCACAGTAGTTTGCCATGTGGCTAGAGAAGGATCTCAACACAACACAATAACCAAGAGATATCAATCACAGAGATGGCACAGTGGTTATCCCGTGGTTCGGCCAAGACCAACGCTTGCCTACTCCACGTTGTGGCGTCCCAACGGACGAGGGTTGCAATCAACCCCTCTCAAGCGGTCCAAAGACCAACTTGAATACCACGGTGTTGCTTTGCTTCTCTTAATCCCGTTTGCGAGGAATCTCCACAGCTTGGAGCCTCTCGCCCTTACACAAGATGTTCACGAAGAATCACAGAGCAAGGGAGGGATTAGCAACTCACACACGACACAAAGATCACAGCGAATACGCACACGCAAAACCCAGACTTGAGCTCAAAAGACTAGCACACTAGAACGGAGCTCAAATCACTAGAATGTCAAACAAGTGCGCGAGAATGAAGTGTGAGTGATCAATGATGCTCAAGGATGCTTGGTGTTCTCCTCCATGCGCCTAGGAGTCCCTTTTATAGCCCCAAGGCAGCTAGGAGCCGTTGAGCACAAGTTTGGAAAGCCATTCTTGCCTTCTGTCATCGGGGGCACCGGACAGTCCGGTGCACACCGGACACTGTCCGGTGCCCGATTTCCTTCCTTAAATAGCGAAGCCGACCGTTGGCGGCCTGAGAGCCGTTGGCGCACCGGACATGTCCGGTGCACACCGGACAGTCCGGTGCCGTCTTCTAGCCGTTGGCTCAGCCACGTGTCCCGCGCAGATTGCGCGGCCGACCGTTGGCCCGGCTGACCGTTGGCTCACCGGACAGTCCGGTGCACACCGGACAGTCCGGTGAATTTTAGCCGTACGTCGCTGGTGAATTCCCGAGAGCAGCCACTTCGCTCGAGCCAGCCTGACGCACCGGACACTGTCCGGTGCACCACCGGACACTGTCCGGTGCACCACCGGACAGTCCGGTGCTTGCAGACTCAGCAGATTCTTGGCTGCTCGAGCCAAGACATTTCCAATTGGATTTTTTCTGTTTCCAGCACTTAGACACAATACATTAGTCCATAAAACAATGTACTAAGTCTGAGAAACATACCTTAATTCTTGATTTGTACCTTGTCCACCTTTTTACTCTTAGGCACTTGTGTTGGACACTAAATCACCAAAATACTTAGAAATGGCCCAAGGGCACATTTCCCTTTCAGTGCTTCACTTGGACCCCTGAGGCCGAGGAAGCCCTCGAGAACTTGAAGGCGCTCCTCACGAACGCGCCCATCTTGGTGCCTCCCGCTGCCGGAGAAGCCCTCTTGATCTACGTCGCCGCTACCACTCAGGTGGTCAGCGCCGCGATCGTGGTTGAGAGACGAGAAGAGGAGCATGCATTGCCCATCCAGAGGCTAGTCTACTTCATCAGTGAGGTACTGTCCGAGACCAAGATCCGCTACCCACAAATTCAGAAGCTGCTGTACGCGGTGATCCTGACGCGGCGGAAGTTGCGACACTACTTCGGGTCTCATCCGATAACTATGGTGTCATCCTTCCCCCTGGGGGAGATCATCCAGTGCCGAGAAGCCTCGGGTAGGATTGCAAAGTGGGCAGTGGAAATCATGGGTGAGACAATCTCGTTCGCCCCTCGGAAGGCCATCAAGTCCCAAGTCTTGGCGGACTTTGTGGCTGAATGGGTCGATACCCAGCTCCCAACAGCTCCGATCCAACCGGAACTCTGGACCATGTTTTTCGACGGGTCGCTGATGAAGACAGGGGTAGGCGCGGGCCTGCTCTTCATCTCGCCCCTCGGGAAGCACCTACGCTACGTACTGCGCCTCCATTTCCCGGCGTCCAACAATGTGGCCGAGTACGAGGCTCTGGTCAACGGGTTGCGCATTGCCATCGAGCTAGGGGTCTGACGCCTCGACGCTCGCGGTGACTCGCAGCTCGTCATTGACCAAGTCATGAAGAACTCCCGCTGCCGCGACCCGAAGATGGAAGCCTACTGCGATGAGGTTCGGCGCCTGGAGGACAAGTTCTACAGGCTCGAGCTCAACCACATCGCTCGACGGTACAACGAGACTGCGGACGAGCTGGCTAAGATAGCCTCGGGGCGGACAATGGCTCCCCCGGACGTCTTCTCCCGAGACCTGCATCAACCCTCCGTCAAGACCGACGACGCGCCCAAGCCCGAGAAGGCCTCGGCTCAGCCCGAGGCGCCCTCTGTGGGGGATAGATATCCCCGGGTCCACTAAAAGAGTAAAAGACCTCACGAAAGGCCCAAGGGCCTAATAAATCATAGGGTCATTCTTTCGTGGGCCTGGGGAGAGACAACCAACAAAGCAGATCGACATGAGGCCGGATTGGTGCAAACCCAGACGACCCACAACGTCGAGCGAGTAACCACAACAGAGATCCGACTTTCCCGCGTTGGAGCCCCCATGCAGCGGAGCCACGCGAGGATAAGTCGGCAGAGCAGAACTATAGGAGGATAAACTCAAACAGTTCACCATTTTTTAGCTACACATTGTTATCATATCCACGTGTATTGCCCCACGGTCGAATATATAAGGCCTAGGGGGCACCCCTTCAGAATGATGGACCCTATTACTTAGCCACCCACATCAACTCTCTGCATTCTCAATCCGGAGAGCTCTCTTGTAACCACGTTCACCAAGCATACTCACCAGGACGTAGGGTATTACGCATCTCTAAGCGGCCCGAACCTGTAAACCTTGTCCACTGTCCCTCGTGCAATCGACACGAACCATTTTGCTACAGTTGTCGACACCGTCCTACTCCTAAAAACACCTTGAGGGGCAACCCCAGGTGTGCGGTCGGACCCAAATCACCGACACCCTCGGCTCAGCCCGAGGCACCCTCAGCCCCCGAGGGTGAGGCACTGTGCGTCGAGGAGGAGCGGAGCGGGGTCACGCCTAATCGAAACTGGCAGACCCAGCCCGAGGCACCCTCGGCTCAGCCCGAGGCGCCCTCGGCTCAGCCCGAGGCACCCTCGGCCCCCAAGGGTGAGGCACTGTGCGTCGAGGAGGAGCGGAGCGGGGTCACGCCTAATCGAAACTGGCAGACCCCGTACCTGCAATATCTCCACCGAGGAGAGCTACCCCTCGACCGAGCCGAAGCTCGGTGGTTGGCGCGGCGTGCCAAGTCGTTCGTCTTGCTGGGGGACGGGAAGGAGCTCTACCACTGCAGCCCCTCAGGCATCCTCCAGCGATGCATATCCATCGCCGAAGGCCAGGAGCTCTTACAAGAAATACACTCGGGGGCTTGCGGTCATCACGCAGCGCCCCGGGCCCTTGTTGGAAACGCCTTCCGACAAGGTTTCTACTGGCCGACCGTGGTGGCTAACGCCACTAGAATTGTCCGCACTTGCCAAGGGTGTCAGTTCTATGCGAGGTAGACACACTTGCCCGCTCACCTGGTCGTTTGCTGTGTGGGGGCTGGACCTCGTCGGCCCCTTGCAGAAGGCACCCGGGGGCTACACGCACCTGCTGGTCGCCATCGACAAATTCTCCAAGTGGATCGAGGTCCGACCCCTAAACAGCATCAGGTCCGAACAAGCGGTGGCGTTCTTCACCAACATCATCCATCGCTTTGGGGTCCCGAACTCCATCATCACCGACAACGGCACCCAGTTCACCGGCAGAAAGTTCCTGGACTTCTGCGAGGATCACCACATCCGGGTGGACTGGGCCGCCGTGGCTCACCCCATGACGAATGGGCAAGTAGAGCGTGCCAACGACATGATTCTGCAAGGACTCAACCCGCGGATCTACAACGACCTCAACAAGTTCGGCAAGCGATGGATGAAGGAGCTCCCCTCGGTGGTCTGGAGTCTGAGGACAACGCCAAGCCGAGCCACGGGCTTCACACCGTTCTTTCTAGTCTATGGGGCCGAGGCCATCTTGCCCATAGACTTAGAATACGGTTCCCAGAGGACGAGGGCCTACGATGACCAAAGCAATCGAGCTAACCGAGAAGACTCACTGGACCAGCTGGAAGAGGCTCGGGACATGGCCTTACTACACTCGGCGCGGTACCAGCAGTCCCTGCGACGCTACCACGCCCGAGGGGTTCGGTCCCGAGACCTCCAGGTGGGCGACTTGGTGCTTCGGCTGCGACAAGACGCCCGAGGGCGGCACAAGCTCACGCCTCCCTGGGAAGGGCCGTTCGTCATCGCCAAAGTTCTGAAGCCCGGGACGTACAAGCTGGCCAACAGTCAAGGCAAGGTCTACAGCAACGCTTGGAACATCCGACAGCTACGTCGCTTCTACCCTTAAGATGCTTTCAAGTCATTCGTACACCTCATTCACACACAAAGTCTAACCATCAAGGAAGGGTCGGCCTTGCCTCGACAAAGCCCGACCCTCCCTCGGGGGCTAGAAGGGGGGAACCCCCTCCGCGTCAAAATTTTCCTTGGAAAAGATCTTTTCTGCTAGAACGTCTTTCGTGCCTTTCGACTACTTCGAAAGTGGGATCCTGAAAACGACGGAGTACACGTAAGCAGCCAAGACTGACTAAGCCGAGGGACTCCTACGCCTCCGGGATACGGATACCTCACTCATCACCTTCTGCGATAAGTAACTCTCGCTCGGATAGGTGATTCCGCGGACCGAACAAGTCTTCACGCTCGAAAACTCTTCTGCCGAAACGATTTTTTGGGCCTTCTCTACTATATAGATAGCAGAATCCTACGGACGAGTAAGAGTACACATAAGCGGCAAGGCCGACCGAGCCGAGGGACTCCTACGCCTCCGGGATACAGATACCTCACTCATCACCTTCCGTAAAAAGTAGCTCTCGCTCGGACAAACAATTCTGTTACCGACAAATAAGTCCAGATACTCGAAACAAGAGGAAAAGAAATGCAGCATTACAACACGACGACAGTATGTTTGGGCCTCGGCGGCCGCAGGAAACATACGCACACTACAAGATAAACCGATCCTGCAGGCTCGGACCTCGACGGAGAGGGAGCAGCAGCACCCTCGGCGTTAACTACACCTTCGGCGAAGTCCGACCTAGCCTCGGACGGCAACGCGGTCGGAGGATCTCCACTCCGAAGGACGACGTCGGCACCGCGCCCGGGCCATCTCCGCCAGGGCCTTCTCCAGGAATCCGGCCCGAGCAGACAGCTCGGCCGGCCACCCCGAAGCCTCAGCCAGCTGTCCCCTGAGGACATCAGCCCGGCTCATGGCCTCGGCAACTCGACTCCGGCGTCGGTCCCGCCAGTGGATGGCCCGGTCAGGCTCCGGCCGACGAAGTCCTCTTTTCGAGCCAACTCTGCCTCTGTCCATGCTGACACCGCTGCCTCCGGCTTCGGCTCATCGAAGAGCGGCCGAGGGTTCCTTTAACTAAGCAAGAGAAGCCTCGGGCGGCAAGGCCGACCGAGCCGAGGGACTCCTATGCCTCCGGGATACGGATACCTCACTCGTCACCTTCGCACGGGGCAACTCACACTTGGTTAAGCGGTTCAGTTAGCCGACAGGCGAGACCTAGTGCTCGAAATGAGGAAAAAACACGGCTCCGTGCCAAAAATACATACATGTTCAGGCCCTGACAGCCACAATGAACAAGACACCGGCACTCAAGGTGCCATTACAAACAGAACTCCGGTTCCGTCCCCGCGGGTATGAACAACCTCCACACCGAGGAGCCTGCGGGGCGACAAGCTCCGGGCGACTCACTAGTGACCTCTGCAGCAGCAGCCATGGTCCCAGGATGGACGCAACCACCGGAAGGCTCTCGTTCGTGCCCCCACTCAAGGGACGCGAACCAGACATTAAAGCCAAAGAGCCAGAGGTCGGTCCGTAGGCGGCGCTGACGGCCTCGACGGTGGGGAAGCTTTCTCCAGCTACCACCACGTCAGCACCGACGGCGGTGTCCGCCCCTCCACCAACGCCACACCGACGAACGCGGGCTGCTCCAAAGCGCACCGGCAGGTCCTCGCTCCCGTCCTCGCCACGAAAGCGAGGACAGAGGACGGAATGTTGCATCCTAGCTGGGCAGCAACAGTTCGCCTTCCCCGGCATGGCTGGAGGACGCCTCCTCCGTAGAGCTGGAGGATGGTTTCCACCACCAGAAGCTGGAAGAGGAGGTGGCCAGCCGACCCGCGCGGGATGTAGAGCCTCGGCTCACCTCGCTCTCCGCCCCAGCAAGGATGATGAACATCCTTGAAGCTGAGGGAGGGGCAGAGGCCGCAGCCCGACTTGCTTCTCCCCACCCAGGAGCTGGTGGTCACCGTCTTGGGTGACCATCAGCGAGGGGATGCGGCCGGGCTGCCTGATGAAAATCCTTGAAGCCGAACGATGGCTGAAAGGTACCAACTTCCGCGAAGTTGCGTTCCTCCGACGACAAGGCGGAAGGATTGCGAGTGTTCCCCATCTGGGGGCTCGGAAGGTGGAAAGACGCGATGCATAAGGGGAGCGCGAAGACATGGTTGCCTTTCAAGGGGGTCACCCTCCTTTTAAAGGCGACTCTCCCCACTTGCGTCCTCAGCCATCGCGGGCTGAGTCTTCTCCAACACGCTCCAAGGTCCTCCCCCTACGACACGGGGGCTGGGTCCCACGCACATGCAAGCTGGCCCAGGGCAGAAGAAGCCAAACCGCCGCGCGCGGTGCGCGCAAATGCCCAGCGGTTACGAGCATTCCTCCACTTTTGCCTGGACCAGCGGGTGAAAGGGTGGACCGCCACGCAGGCGGCATGCAACCGCACCAAGGGGGCGCACCCCTTCCACTTCGACGTGTCCAGCATGGAGGCCCAGGCCCACACGTCATGTAACCGACGCGCCGGTTGCTACGTGTAAGAAACTGCACCGCCACTCGCGCCACTACCGTGCCTCCTCGACTGCAGAACCAGTACCGCGACTCGAGGAAACCCCGCGCATGACCCAGCAGTGCCAACCAGGCCCATCGGACACGGGCCAGTCAGCCGCGGGAGAAGGCGCGACGGTCGATACGTCCAGAAATGGGCCGGCAGTAATGGCGGTGGCAGGCGGGCAGAAGCAGCGGTCAAGTCGTCAGCCGAGCTCACGTCCCCTCCTGGGACAGCGAGAGAACTCTCTCCCACGGCGTGAAGACGGCGCGCCCGTGTTCCGTTCCTCGAACGGCTCACGCACGCGCAACGGCCGCCCCGTGAACCACTCGTCCCGTCGCATTAACTCTGCGGCAGGGCGGGCGGCACCTTTGGCGGGCGAAGCAAGCGACGCTTCACCTCCGCCATAATGACCGCGTCAAAAAAGGTGCACCACGTCATTCAATTTCGTATCCTTTTCCCCTTCCTCTTTCTCTCTCTTACAACAGGGACCGGGAAAGGGGATACCCCGAAAGGGATCCTTCTCCACGAAGGAAACGGGCCCCGAGCCCCCCTACTGATCAGAGGTTCGAAGGCTGGCCCCTCGGAGGGGTTCAACAGCCACCTCAGAGCACTCGGGCTCCGCGCCCACTACTGGTCAGAGGTTCAAAGGCTGGCCCCTCGGAAGGGTTCAACGGCCGCCTCAAGCCACTCGGGCTCCGCGCCCACTACTGATCAGGGGTTCGTAGGCTGGCCCCCGAAGGGTTCGACAACCGCCTCAGACACAGAGCGAGGGATGATCCTGGGTACGTTCGATACATAACCAAGGCTCGGGCTACGCTCCCGAGGTACCCTAGGACATTTCCGAGACCAACGAGAACGATTTTTGTAATGGAATCCCATCAGAGGGAGGCATCGAGCCCTCGGACCCCGTCAAAAGGGGACCGGGTCCAGCAAATCACCCGCAGGTACTTTTGGAGCGCGCCTCCGGGCCACTAGCCGACCCCTAACAAATGGGGCACGGGCGTCCACTTGGATTACCCGTTAGCAGCTCACTGGAGACACCATGTTCGGCGCCCTCCAAGGGCAACATGGTGCTTTTCCCCCCTCCTCCTTGTGGAAAGGCGACGCAGGGGCGTATGTAAAAAAGTCGAGTCTGTCCTTGACCGTCCTCTCGCTCCGTGCGGAGGCTCGGGGGCTGCTCTCGCAAACCTGGCTCCGGCCAAACAGTTGACAGCGTCAACATACCAGCCCGAGAACCTGGAACTCGACTGAGCACCCGGGCTACGGCCAGCTCGCATGAGGGAACAAACAGACCGGCCGAAGCATCGCGAAACGCATTAAGACCTCGAAGGAGTCAAACCACTCCTCCAAGGCCTCGGGGGCTACACCCGGCGGGTGCGCTCGCGCGCACCCACCGGAACAAAATGCAACCGAGAAAGGCCGCCCCCCTTGCAAAAAAGTGCGACAAAAGCCTCCAAGCGAGTATTAACACTCCCTTCGAGGCTCGGGGGCTACTGTCGGGGACCATAATTAGGGGTACCCCCAAGACTCCTAATCTCAGCTGGTAACCCCCATCAGCACAAAGCTGCAAAGGCCTGATGGGTGCGATTAAGTCAAGGCTCGGTCCACTCGAGGGACACGATCTCGCCTCGCCCGAGCCCAGCCTCAGGCAAGGGCAGCCGACCCCGGAGGATTTATGTCTCGCCCGAGGGCCCCCTCAAGCAACGGACACACCTTCGGCTCGCCCAAGGCCCAGTCTTCGCCAAGAAGCAACCTTGGCCAAATCGCCACGACGACCGACCGTATCGCAGGAGCATTTAATGCAAGGACGGCATGACACCTTATCCTGACGCGCGCCCTTCAGTCGACAGAGCCAAAGTGACCGCAGTCACTTCGCCGCTCCACTGACCGGCCTGACAAGAGGACAGCGCCGCCTGCGCCGCTCCGACTGCTGTGCCACTCGATAGAGTGAGGCTGACGGCAGCCAAGTCCGGCCTCGGGCGCCATAGGAAGCTCCGCCTCGCCCGACCCTAGGGCTCGGACTCGGCCTTGGCCCCGGAAGACGACGAACTCCGCCTCGCCAGACCCCAGGGCTCGGACTCGGCCTCGGCCCCGGAAGACGACGAACTCCGCCTCGCCCGACCCCAGGGCTCGGACTCGGCCTCGGCCCCGGAAGACGACGAACTCTGCCTCGCCCGACCCCAGGGCTCAGACTCGGCCTCGGCTCCGGAAGACGACAAACTCCGCCTCGCCTGACCCCAGGGCTCGGACTCGGCCTCGGCCCCGGAAGACGACGAACTCCGCCTCGCCCGACCCCAGGGCTCGGCCTCGGCCCCGGAAGACGATGAACTCCGCCTCGCCCGACCCCAGGGCTCGGACTCGGCCTCGGCTCCGGAAGACGACAAACTCCGCCTCGCCCGACCCCAGGGCTCGGACTCGGCCCAGGCCTCAGCCGACGGTCTCCGCCTCGCCCGACCCAAGGGCTCGGGCCCAACCTCGACCTCGGAAGATAGACTCGACCTCGGAGGAGCCTCCGCCTCGCCCTACCTAGGGCTCGGACCGACCACGTCACAGGAGGGGCCATCATTACCCTACCCCTAGCTAGCTCTGGCTACGGGGAACAAGACCGGCGTCCCATCTGGCTCACCCCGGTAAAACAAATAATGATGGCGCCCCACGTGCTCCATGACGACGGCGGCTCTCAGCCCCCTTACGGAAGCAAGGAGACGTCAGCAAGGACTCGACAGCCCCGACAACTGTCCTTCCGCAAAGCTCCAGCGCTCCTCCGACGGCCACGACATCACACGAACAGGGTGCACTACTACAACATACCTCTGTACAGGCGGTTTGGTTCGCCACTACACAGGCGGTTCCAGGAACCGCTTGTGGTGCACCGCCTGTGATGTAAAACAACATCACAGGCGGTCAATCAAAAACTGCCTGTGAAAAACACAGATTACAGGCGGTCCAGTTCAAAGGAACCGCCTGTGATAGAGACACACATCACAGGCGGTCCAGTTCAAAGGAACCGACTGCATACACTATTAATCACAGACGGTTTTCATTATACAGATTCATATATACAGAATTTTCAAACACAGAATATACATAGATTTCATACACAGATTATACACAGATTCACACAGATTGCATAATACACAGATTATACACAGATTCATCCACATACACAGATTTACACATATTACAAGTTCCATAACAGGTATAATACACAGATTACAAGTTCCATAACAGGTATAATACACAGATTCATCCACATATCAAGTTCCATCGTCATACACAGAATTATACCCATATCAAGTTCCATATACAACTAAAAATCTCAAAGTTCCATAGACAACTAAACATCTAAAGTTCCTAACTAAAGACCTAAACACTGTGTGATATTGTGTACAAACTTAGTTCTGGGAATTTTTGCAAATTTCCATTTGTATTGTAGAATAGCCCTTGTTGATGAAGAACTTCACGGCGCATAAAGTAAAGCAAGTCTCTTACAACCTTAGCAACGCCGACGGAAACCATATCTCTTTCTAACCATTCAGCATTGATCTTGGATTTAGGAACCTGCAATGAAAGCAAAAAGCAAGCGGTGCTAAGAGTAATGTGATGAGCAACAATATAACATAAAAATTGCAACATAGACAATGATAGCTAACTTACATCCTCACGATTGACCATGTAATGGAAGGTGACACGACACCATTCGCATACATAATAACCGCACAGGACAGTACCCGGAGGTTGTTTGTCACCATATGGAAATAATGATATTGACAAATTAGGCTTGTCCTCTGGATGTTCGCCGCCAAGATCTTTCCAATAAAAACGGTATGCACTGCATATAAGAATAGCATTGTGAGATTAAGAATACATTTGTTAAGTTGTAATAAGTACAAGTGTGCAATAATAATCATACTTCTCTAAAATCTTCAAGAAGTCATTATACGTAGCCTTTTCCATTCTCAGTGAGTCGAAGACAACGACTTTACCATCCTTTGGCTAGATCATGATACAAATGTAGTGGTCACTATATAGACATAGACGAAAACACATGTTAAGATCACGATTGCCATAATTTATAGTTCAAAATTAAACCATGTCGATAACTTACTTAAAGTGGTGCGGAGCTATTATTAAGTCCTTGCCATGTTGTACATGATTATACATGGCTCGTCCAATGTATGTCGCCATTACCTTCATTTTCTTTCTCTGATTCTGTTTGACAGCTTTCTCAAATTCAGCATCGTCCAAGTCTTTGTATTCTTCTCCATGCCTCCGAGCAACTACTTTGTAGCGAGCTTGGGATATCATCAACGGGTCAAGAAACCCTGTCTTAAGTTGTTTCTTCTTATCATCCATGTATTGCATCCTACGTGTAATAGTGTTAATCGTTAGACTCTCGTTTATGTGTGCGTGTACAAAACTAACAAATATGAAAGTTTAGAGGTACTTACAAGCAAAAGAGGGTTAAGTAGTTGGTTTCCATCCTTTGTCGGTGGTACAACGACCAGAGATCGTCAAAGAATAAATGCCGCACATGATCTATATGATCATTGCTCCAAAATGCATCTTCTGGCACAACAAATGTGAAGTCCTCGAGTTTGTATTTGTTGCTAGCCACCATGTACCACTCATGCATTCTAATCTCCGGAGTCGACAACTTAGAAAGTTGCACCGTCGTCAAGAACGGCCTCCCATTCACAAATTTTGGAGGAACATCCTCCTTCTTGTATACCGAGATATTGGTTTTAAGACGTAATGATCCTCGAGTATGAATCATTCCATCTTCTTCCCATACTTCGAAATTGTCTATTTGGGACCGTGTGCCTACTCCATGAGATGTTGATTCCGCTTTTGATTGATTTGTCATAACTCTGCAATTTATGCAGGTAGCGTGCCACTGATTCTGACGGTTTCTTGACATCGTCAGTGGCGATTCGCTTATGAATTTTCTTTGAAATAGTTGGCCCTTCAACATTGGTGCCAACCTTTGGTTCCTTTTTGATGTTGACGTCGACATTCTGAGGAACAATTTTGTCTACGTCCCCCTCGTCGAGTTCCTTCGCAAGAGGCGATATGATTGTTTCAACGATTTTTTTGGAGGTCGGTGTCATATTTTCCTGCACCATGGGATGTGGAATGGTCGAACTATATTTTTGTTGCATTGGTGTTGAATTCGGCTCATCACCCAACTTGATGTCGCGTCGATGCCAAAGGACCAACTCGTTCATTGCCTCCTGCAAAGTTATGATCCCCTCAACTGGAAAATCTATCTCCCAATCTTCACAACCACTGTCTGTGATTTCTAGAACTTGGACCACAGCATAGTGTGGCGGGACAGGATTATCCTTGTAGTTAACAAGTCCTGGTTTTACCAAACCAGTAGCAACTTGCTTTGTTTTTGTCCCAGATCGATTGATTGGAATATGAAGAAAGCAAGGCTTGTCCTCAACAATATCGTCTACAGGGTACTTGGTCAAGTCTTGCACAGATCCAACGCTGCTAGGGACTATAGGTGGACTCATGTGGCTTGGCTTGAGTTCAAATGATATGCATTCTGTTTTCTTCATTTTGTTCATCACGTCATTAATAGCCTTTTGTACCCTTTCATCAATAGTCTCTTCAAGGGTCCTTTTCGACTTCTCGTGTTTCCTATATGACGACGCATACTCTAGAAACGCCTCTCTCTAGGAAATCTTAGAAGAGATTCCCCGAGCCCGTCCAGTGTGTTCAGGATTGCCTAGTGCTGCAGTTAGTATGTCATTCTCCCTCCGAGGCTTAAATTCTCCTTTTTTTCTCTTATCTGCATATTCTTGAATTTTTGTCGAAACTTCGCCTACCAATTCTGGATGCAAAAGTTTGCCGTCCTCACTCAAACCTGCCCGACCTAAGATCCAACGAATAGCTCGCTCATCGATATCTTTTAATATTGGGTCCAAAGTGCCGTTAGTTATAGCTTCCTCGATTATCCTGTTCCACTGCACAACTTTATGGTGATATCCAGTTGACCCCAGGCGATGGGGGTGTTTGTTCATCTTCGCTCTCTGAGAATTAGTTTCGCCCAGTTCTTTGGCCTTCAGTTCGGTCTTCTAACGAACAAATTCCTCCCACTGAGCTTGAATGATTTTCCCCATTTTCTTGGGCGGAGGAACCTTATTCTTCTTAACAAATTCCCTATTCATCTCGGCCTTCCACCCACGAAACATCTTGGCCATAGCAGAGAGCATCGACTTCCTTACTGCATCCTCTGTGCCTTTTGGGAACTTGAATGACTCAGACAACTTAGCCCATAGCTTATTGCGGGTGTCTTCATCTAAATCCTTCCATTTTTGAAGTGTGATTGGCACTATATCTCTAACAGTAGACCCACAGGAATTTCGAAACTTTGTAACCACGTCAAGTGGTTCTTCAGGAAACCCCTCTGCATTTAGTTTTGTTACGTACATAACTGTACCTTCTTTCATCTGATTCGGACCTCGTCGCCCTCGTTTCCGCTTATGTGAAACGGATGATTCAGGCATCGGAGCATCCTCCGTGTTTCGTGTAGAAGATGCATCCTCTTTCTTCTCTTCATTTGAAATCTATATAGTGAAACAATTAATGGCCTTTCATATATGAACATTATTTTAGAATATAGTCGGCATATTTCTATTTACCTCTTCATCGTTGGGAATATAGTCGGCATCAAGCTCATCTGATGTTTTTTTCTTCCTTGGAGGTATAGGAGTACAAGGATTGTCGTCACTAGAACTATCCTCCCCGCTCCCTTCACCGGAGCTGCTCGTTGTCTGCCATTCAAGTTTGGTCGCGTCTTCATCAACTTTGTTAGACGCACCGGTGCAGACCACATCCATACTAGGCTACTCGTTGTCTGCCATTCAAGCTGGTTCCATCGATAAAGGGATATACTGTTAGTCTGATATACTGGTTCCATCAATAAGGGAACTTGGAGAAAAGGTGATTCAAAAGAAATCGAGCCCAAACCCGCCTCCGGGGCAGGATCGGGTCGGGAAGCAAGCTCACAGATAGAAGTGCACTTTCCAATGCAGTTAGACAGAGAAGGCATGGCTGTGATGTTATAATGCTGAAGGACCCCAAGAAGAGATTAAGCCCTGTAGTCTACCACCTCCCGTTATTTGTGGGCTTCACCGAGGGTGGGAAACATTTGGTGACATCAAACAACCTTTGGGCTGGGGACGTCTGCGAGCTTGTTAAGGGGCCAGACGATGGTGAGCCGGTGTACTCTGTCCGGATGTGTGGTCACAAAATTTAAAGCCGCCCCGGCTTCATCTGTGCGCTTCTCTTCTCTTATGTCGGCTACTAAGATCACTTAGCACCCCACCTAAGAGAAGAGAAGCACACACATGCAGCCGGGGCAGCTTTAAATTTTGTGACCACACATCCGGACATAGTACACCGGCTCACCATCGTCTGGCCCCTTAACAAGCTCGCAGACGTCTTCAGAACATGGTGAGTTGGATCCATGTGAAGTGCCTGGTAATGACGAGAGAGTTGTCAGAATTTTAGATCTTAAAGTTGATGGTAAAGTGGATAATGTGGATGCTAATCAAGATTTTGAAGAATTTGATTGCGAAGAGATGTTGCGCCATATGGAACCAGAAATGTTGAGTTCTGTGGGATCGCAGAAAGGGCTATCTAAAATGGAGGGACTGGAAAGTGCTTCAGAAGAACCTTTATATGATGAATCAAAGGGTTGTGACAAAGAGTTTACTACACTGCGTACAGTTCTAGAACTTCTGAAGTTGAAGGCTAGCGCCGGATGGTCTGATACTAGCTTCACAGATCTTTTGAATTTTCTGTCCCAATTACTACCAAAACCCAACAAACTACCAACAAGCACTTATAAAGCGAAGAAGCTTATATCTCCCATAGCTCTGGGTGTGAAAAAAATTCATGCATGTCCGAACCATTGTATTCTGTATCGTGGCGATTTTGAGAACGCATTGTCACACCCGGATTTTAGGGGTCCAAAACCCGGGCGTAAACATAATCACCAGGTGTGCTGGGACCAAGTCTCACACATATGATGAATAGTGGCACAGGATCGAATGTCACAACTTTATATATATAACAGGAGTTCTTTACAAAATAAATAATTACATTATAAGGAGACAACGGTCCAGCAACCCAAAGTTGACTGGGAGACGACGGCCTAGATCTCTCACGAACACTTCACAGCATCCTCCATGCGCTTCATCCTGCGGTACCTGATCTTGACCTGTGGGGTGTGTGAGACAGCAAGAGTGAGCTCACATACGTTCATCGCTCAACAAGTTGTGGGGAATAATGTGCATGAACTCGCCAAAGGTGGGAGCTCACGTGAAGTGTAAGGCTTACCAAAGAAGATGGTTAGAGCTGAGCATTGCTTTTAAAGTTGGTCAAAATTTTATTAGCAGTTACTAAGTATAAGTAAATACCAACCCAGTTAAATAGTAGAACAAAAGTAACAACTTCACCTGCGATGCAATGCATATGACAAATTGAGTTTAAGTTCCATAATTTAATCATGTGAGGGTCCGAGCTGCTCATGACCGTGAGCACGGCTAGTATACCAGTTTTACACTCTGCAGAGGTTGCGCATCTTTACCCACAAGTCGTGTATCCCATGTCGCCAGGGTTTGCAAGGCCCTTAGACACTACCGAGGTGAATGGCTAGGGATCCACTACGAGGCCTTTACAAAGTTCCACTAGCTTCCGAAAACCCGCTACAGTTTATAGGAAGTTCCAATGCAGGAATCCCTTGCAGGACCGCCATCGCAGCAAAATCCTCCCGAGGGCCTCCCTACACTGACCTCTCCCCTACTGCCCTTGCCCCTTTCGGGTAAGGTAGTCTTCCACTAGCTTTCCTAATTAATCAGCCAAGGGGTCCCATTCCTCCCCTGTGGTAGCACTGTTTTCCCGGGTGGTTCTCCATGTTCCAATTAACATAATGATCTTAACATGAACCATAAATAACAACTGATAACAAAAGTATAATCATGAATACTGTAACCTTCATACCCAAAACCACATATAGCACTAGCAGGTACTACCCAAAAAGTTCAGTGGTAATCAAGGTATGAAGATAGTCAAACTGGGGTAACCTATTGGGTCCCATAAAAATTAACCTATGCAGATCATTATGATTAATTAGAACATGAGTGGGTAAAAAGAAGTGATCAAGGGCACAACTTGCCTGGGACTTGAGATTCCAGGTACCAGGATGATCTTCAGGTTCTCGTGGCCTCACTGCTAGTCGTATCAATACAAACATACATGGTATAGGCAAAATTAACATTACACCAAACATGTAAATAAAATACACAGTAATAATCTAGACATTAAAATAAAATCACAGGAACTGGAATCATTAAATTTGGAGTTATAGATTTCAAGTTATGAATTTTCAAAGGTTTTATGTGTTTAGAATGGATTAAGTGAGAGATTAAATTCCTAACTGTTTTCATGACAAAACAGAGGCTCTAGGTGGTAGAGAATAAAATTACAAAATTTTAGAAAGTGGAATGGATTAATTTGGACTAAAAATGGATTTTCTATGAATTATCTAAGTTCTAGCAATTATTTTCATTTTAAAAATCTATTTTCTATTTTATTTATTCAATTTAAACGAGTTCTGGACTGGGCCTCAATTAATGGAAAACGCAGGGGGCTCGGTGTAAGTCGTCCCAGACTCAGTCAACAGTGCCCATGGACGGCGGGTTCTATTTCAACTAAAGGCAGGGGCTCTTTAACAAAAGTGCCAGCGCGAAGGGGTACGGTGGAATCTGAGCCGTCCGATCCAAATTGGACGCCCCAGATTAGATCTGGGTCACGCCGAACCGATACGCAGCGCGGGCGCTCAGATCAATATCCAACGGCTCAAATTTAATGAAGCCGAGATCCGACTCCCACCATCGGATCACCAATCTGCGGTCACGGGCGGACGTGGTCGAATCGGTATGCGGCATCTAATCTGAGCCGCACACGCATCATCCAACGGCCCACGATCATCGCCCCAACAGGGCGTACACGCCCGGCGGCGCCGCCCCGCATGCTCGGCGGAGCACGCCGGCGAGGTCGTCAATCGGCCGTTCCCGAGCTCCAATTTCAAATTAAACCGAGCTAATCGTAGAGGGAGACGAGGCGAGCATGGTGTACAGGTCCATACCGAGAATCGCACCGTGAAGCGCCTTGGCCACGGAGACGAGCGGACCCGCGGCGGAGCTGAGTCGACGGTGACGAATTCCGGAGCCGCCGGTGGACAATCCTCGGTAATTCAGTCGCGGTTGCCTTCAATGCAGCCGAAAGGAGCCCCTGGGTTCCCCAATTCGAGCCCGGTCGTCGGCGAGGCCAAGAACCGTGGCGGCGGATTTCTTCTTCTCCCTCACGGTGTTACGGCAGTGGTCGCAGTCGTAGGCGGATACGGGAGGAGAGGCGAGCCCGGTGAGCTTTATACCCGGAGCGCACCCACGGTCGTTGCACGGACGCCGAGATCACCGGCGAGGAAGACGCGGGGTGAGCGCGGTCCGCGCGGTGCGGTTCGTTGAGCCCTGACAGCTAAGGCCCACCGAGACAGTGAGACAACAGGTGAGCGAGGCGCATGAACTGAGAGGCTGAAGTGGGGGCCCCGCGACGTCAGCGAGAGAGGGAACACGCAGGCGCGGGGAGAGACTGACGGAAGTGGCCCACATGTCGGCACCAAAATTCAGCTGGGCCAGCGCGGTATACATTCCTGGTGGGCCGAAATGGGTAGAGGTCGGCCCATGTGGCTTTTATTCTTTTTCTTTTTATTTTCTATTTTCTTTTCTCCATTTTCAAATCCAATTTGAGTTCAAGTTTAAATTCAAACTTTGTGAATAACTTGTCCTTAGTTTGAATGGTATAATTTAATAATATAAGTGTGAAGGATGTTTATTCTGATTTTTTTTATTTTATTTTATGTAGTATTTTTCTTAGTTCTTCCCTTCTCTAATCTTTCACAAATTCAAATTTAAAATACCAATTCAATTCAAACTTGTAACTAGTTCATTTTGGTGCAATTAAAAGTATTTGGTTTGGGAATATTTATTCAAATATATTACTCATGTTTTCATATTACTTCTCTTTTCTTCCTTTCCCATTTATGTTCTATTTTCTATTCCAAATTCAAATTTATACTTCTATTTTAGTTTTCAGATTTTCAAATGTATCAATTGAGACCCAAAGGTGAATATAAACCATACTATTTTAATATTACTAATTTAAGTTTTATTCTCCTTGTTATTTATTTCATGGGATGTATAAATGGTTTCCTTTTAAAGAAAAATCCTTTTTCTCATCATTTTCTTATTTTCCTAATTTCCAAAGCATTATGATACTTTGTTTATATTATTTTTTTTTCTACTAATTTTGGGTCTTACAAATCCTACCCCCCTTAACAAAAATCTCGTCCTCGAGATTTGTAAGAAAAGGGATGTATACTCATATTGTTCTCGGAACATATGCACAAACAAAGAAATCTCAGCATGAGGTATAATTCTTCAACAAAACATAGGGTCAATAGACCTTATTGTTTCTTCTAAAATAATATCATATCATCTACTAACTAAAGTAACATCTAAATCTTATAAATCATCATAATTTATATCTATGTAGCTTGGTGGAGCTGGTGGTGGTGGAGGTTGTTGTTGTTGTTGTCTCTCCAACCGTGCTTGCCTTATTTCTTGACGGACCTGACGTATTTCCTCGCGTTGTTGTCTTATCTGGTTTTGCATCTCGGTCACCAGGTCTGTTAATTGTTGTATTACCAGTCTTTGGGCAGCAACCACTTGTTCGGTTTCAATAGGTGGAGGGTTTGGAGAATTCATTTCTGTTTGCTGTTGCGTGATAATCTTTCCTTTCCTGGTATTGACCATGAAAGTTAAAAGCATATGGTAATAGTTTTGCAAAGGAAATTATTCAATAAGCTGAATGAATAAGCTAGTAGCTGGTCATAATCTGAAGATTCTTTAGTAGGGCTTGATCTTTGTTTTATGTCCAGATTGGGGTAACCAGTCATATAAGGTAAATATCCAAGGGTAAGATAGAATCTGTCAAGATGAGAGATATATATGGGTGAGATGGACTACAAGATGTAGGTTAAAAGTTTGTTTGTTGTTAGGTGGGAATAGAAAGGTTATACCATTCATCATGGCTCTATTGGTTGGATCAGATCTCTTGCATGTGGCTGAGTGGGTTTTAAGGCACTAGTTTATTTTTAAGTGCATGAGGGGTATGGACTTATCTCTTGTACCAGCATTAAGTAACTTACTCTAGATTAGATCATAATAGATTAGATAAAATTTAGATTAGGTTAGATATCACTAGATTAGACCGGTTAAGATCTAAGTAAATTTTGGATTATCTCATGGTTGTTACTCTAGAGTGGGGTCAATATGCTAATTAGGGCAAGATGAATCCATAAGGATAAGGTAGAGTCTTTTAAAGTCAGTTAGTTCTATCAAGATGGGATAAGTAAAGTGGTTAGGATAAGATGAATCCTTCAAGATAAGATAAATCTATTAAGATAAGAGAAAACCTCTTAAGATAAGATGGATCTATATACATTAGGATAAGTTAAGACCTTTTGAGATAAGATAGATTTATGAGTGTAGGATAGAATCTCTTGAGATGAGATGAATGTATTAAGATAAGGGAGAATCTTTTAAGATAAGATGAATTGGTTAGAATGAGAGCCTTTAGGATAAGATAAATCTCTTAAGCTAGATATGTTCCAATGGGGACAATCTAGGTTGTCTAGTTATTTTATAAATATATTTTTATACCTATGTGTATATGCAGATGCAATTGTGGACATTATTCCACAACTCATCACACTCAATCAAAGATCCAAATCAGGCAAGTATCATAAGAACAAACATTCAAATACATAGACACCTATAAAAATAGTTTTGTTTTTGTTCCTAGGATTAGGTCTCCTATTTCTAAAGTCACTTTAGGCACTGGATTTCAAAGTATGAAATCCACATTTGTCTTTAGAAGGATAAGGTAAGAATGATCAGAGTGAAGCGGAAATAGATGAGAAAAGATTAAGACAAGTTTAGAAAAGAACCAGAGTAGCAAAGGTAAGTAGGTAAGGGTTGTCCAGTTCTATCTAGGTTTCGTCCTACAGTCAACATTCCTCTGATACCACTTCTGTCACACCCGGATTTTAGGGGTCCAAAACCCGGGCGTAAACATAATCACCAGGTGTGCTGGGACCAAGTCTCACACATATGATGAATAGTGGCACAGGATCGAATGTCACAACTTTATATATATAACAGGAGTTCTTTACAAAATAAATAATTACATTATAAGGAGACAACGGTCCAGCAACCCAAAGTTGACTGGGAGACGACGGCCTAGATCTCTCACGAACACTTCACAGCATCCTCCATGCGCTTCATCCTGCGGTACCTGATCTTGACCTGTGGGGTGTGTGAGACAGCAAGAGTGAGCTCACATACGTTCATCGCTCAACAAGTTGTGGGGAATAATGTGCATGAACTCGCCAAAGGTGGGAGCTCACGTGAAGTGTAAGGCTTACCAAAGAAGATGGTTAGAGCTGAGCATTGCTTTTAAAGTTGGTCAAAATTTTATTAGCAGTTACTAAGTATAAGTAAATACCAACCCAGTTAAATAGTAGAACAAAAGTAACAACTTCACCTGCGATGCAATGCATATGACAAATTGAGTTTAAGTTCCATAATTTAATCATGTGAGGGTCCGAGCTGCTCATGACCGTGAGCACGGCTAGTATACCAGTTTTACACTCTGCAGAGGTTGCGCATCTTTACCCACAAGTCGTGTATCCCATGTCGCCAGGGTTTGCAAGGCCCTTAGACACTACCGAGGTGAATGGCTAGGGATCCACTACGAGGCCTTTACAAAGTTCCACTAGCTTCCGAAAACCCGCTACAGTTTATAGGAAGTTCCAATGCAGGAATCCCTTGCAGGACCGCCATCGCAGCAAAATCCTCCCGAGGGCCTCCCTACACTGACCTCTCCCCTACTGCCCTTGCCCCTTTCGGGTAAGGTAGTCTTCCACTAGCTTTCCTAATTAATCAGCCAAGGGGTCCCATTCCTCCCCTATGGTAGCACTGTTTTCCCGGGTGGTTCTCCATGTTCCAATTAACATAATGATCTTAACATGAACCATAAATAACAACTGATAACAAAAGTATAATCATGAATACTGTAACCTTCATACCCAAAACCACATATAGCACTAGCAGGTACTACCCAAAAAGTTCAGTGGTAATCAAGGTATGAAGATAGTCAAACTGGGGTAACCTATTGGGTCCCATAAAAATTAACCTATGCAGATCATTATGATTAATTAGAACATGAGTGGGTAAAAAGAAGTGATCAAGGGCACAACTTGCCTGGGACTTGAGATTCCAGGTACCAGGATGATCTTCAGGTTCTCGTGGCCTCACTGCTAGTCGTATCAATACAAACATACATGGTATAGGCAAAATTAACATTACACCAAACATGTAAATAAAATACACAGTAATAATCTAGACATTAAAATAAAATCACAGGAACTGGAATCATTAAATTTGGAGTTATAGATTTCAAGTTATGAATTTTCAAAGGTTTTATGTGTTTAGAATGGATTAAGTGAGAGATTAAATTCCTAACTGTTTTCATGACAAAACAGAGGCTCTAGGTGGTAGAGAATAAAATTACAAAATTTTAGAAAGTGGAATGGATTAATTTGGACTAAAAATGGATTTTCTATGAATTATCTAAGTTCTAGCAATTATTTTCATTTTAAAAATCTATTTTCTATTTTATTTATTCAATTTAAACGAGTTCTGGACTGGGCCTCAATTAATGGAAAACGCAGGGGGCTCGGTGTAAGTCATCCCAGACTCAGTCAACAGTGCCCATGGACGGCGGGTTCTATTTCAACTAAAGGCAGGGGCTCTTTAACAAAAGTGCCAGCGCGAAGGGGTACGGTGGAATCTGAGCCGTCCGATCCAAATTGGACGCCCCAGATTAGATCTGGGTCACACCGAACCGATACGCAGCGCGGGCGCTCAGATCAATATCCAACGGCTCAAATTTAATGAAGCCGAGATCCGACTCCCACCATCGGATCACCAATCTGCGGTCACGTGCGGACGTGGTCGAATCGGTATGCGGCATCTAATCTGAGCCGCACACGCATCATCCAACGGCCCACGATCATCGCCCCAACAGGGCGTACACGCCCGGCGGCGCCGCCCCGCATGCTCGGCGGAGCACGCCGGCGAGGTCGTCAATCGGCCGTTCCCGAGCTCCAATTTCAAATTAAACCGAGCTAATCGTAGAGGGAGACGAGGCGAGCATGGTGTACAGGTCCATACCGAGAATCGCACCGTGAAGCGCCTTGGCCACGGAGAGGAGCGGACCCGCGGCGGAGCTGAGTCGACGGTGACGAATTCCGGAGCCGCCGGTGGACAATCCTCGGTAATTCAGTCGCGGTTGCCTTCAATGCAGCCGAAAGGAGCCCCTGGGTTCCCCAATTCGAGCCCGGTCGTCGGCGAGGCCAAGAACCGTGGCGGCGGATTTCTTCTTCTCCCTCACGGTGTTACGGCAGTGGTCGCAGTCGTAGGCGGATACGGGAGGAGAGGCGAGCCCGGTGAGCTTTATACCCGGAGCGCACCCACGGTCGTTGCACGGACGCCGAGATCACCGGCGAGGAAGACGCGGGGTGAGCGCGGTCCGCGCGGTGCGGTTCGTTGAGCCCTGACAGCTAAGGCCCACCGAGACAGTGAGACAACAGGTGAGCGAGGCGCATGAACTGAGAGGCTGAAGTGGGGGCCCCGCGACGTCAGCGAGAGAGGGAACACGCAGGCGCGGGGAGAGACTGACGGAAGTGGCCCACATGTCGGCACCAAAATTCAGCTGGGCCAGCGCGGTATACATTCCTGGTGGGCCGAAATGGGTAGAGGTCGGCCCATGTGGCTTTTATTCTTTTTCTTTTTATTTTCTATTTTCTTTTCTCCATTTTCAAATCCAATTTGAGTTCAAGTTTAAATTCAAACTTTGTGAATAACTTGTCCTTAGTTTGAATGGTATAATTTAATAATATAAGTGTGAAGGATGTTTATTCTGATTTTTTTATTTTATTTTATGTAGTATTTTTCTTAGTTCTTCCCTTCTCTAATCTTTCACAAATTCAAATTTAAAATACCAATTCAATTCAAACTTGTAACTAGTTCATTTTGGTGCAATTAAAAGTATTTGGTTTGGGAATATTTATTCAAATATATTACTCATGTTTTCATATTACTTCTCTTTTCTTCCTTTCCCATTTATGTTCTATTTTCTATTCCAAATTCAAATTTATACTTCTATTTTAGTTTTCAGATTTTCAAATGTATCAATTGAGACCCAAAGGTGAATATAAACCATACTATTTTAATATTACTAATTTAAGTTTTATTCTCCTTGTTATTTATTTCATGGGATGTATAAATGGTTTCCTTTTAAAGAAAAATCCTTTTTCTCATCATTTTCTTATTTTCCTAATTTCCAAAGCATTATGATACTTTGTTTATATTATTTTTTTTTCTACTAATTTTGGGTCTTACACGCATCAAGATGCCCAGTTTGCAATGTCAGTCGATACAAGAAGAGCTAAAATCAAGACTGTGTAAAAAAATTCCCGAAGAAAAATAAAAACAAGAAATCCACTATTGGACCTGAAAGTGACGATGACACTTTTGATGACATGGATGGGAAAAAGAAGTCAAAGATCCCAGCTTTGGTGATGTGGTATCTTCCAGTAATTGATCGCTTAAAACGTTTGTTCTCAAATCCTAGGGAGGCTGAGCTTATGCGTTGGCATGCTGAAAATCGCAAGCAGAATAACAAACAGATTCGACACCCTGCTGATGCATCACAATGGAAAAATTTCGATCTTATGTATCCTGAGTTTGCCAAAGAAACCAGAAATGTAAGATTTGCTTTGGGTACAGATGGAATAAATCCATTTGGTGAAAAAAGAAGTGTACATAGCACCTGGCCCATGACTTTAACGATGTACAACCTTCCATCATGGCTGTGTCACAAAAGAAAGTACATTATGTTGACTATTCTTATTCAAGGTCCGAAATCAGCTGGTGTTGATATTGATGTGTTCCTAGAACCTCTTATGGAAGATATGACAAAGCTCTGGAATGAAGGAGTTAGAATATGGGATGAGTATTGCCATGAGTATTTCAACTTAAGAGCAATTATATTTGTTACCATCCATGATTCTCCCGGTGGCGCCACACTATCAGGGCAAAAGACTAAAGGAAAGAATGGTTGTGTAGTGTGCGTCGATGGAACTGCTTCCATGTACCTTAAATCATCCAAGAAGTTGGTGTTCATGGGACACAGACGGTTCTTGATGAGGCAGCATAAGTACCAAAAGATGAAAGCGGAATTTAACAATCAACTGGAAAGTGAAGGTGCACCAAAGCCTTATAGTGGGAAACTTGTTTTTGAAATTGTAAAGAACATTCATGTTGTATTCGAAAAGGGAAAAAATAAAGGAGAAAAGAGAAAGAGAACTGACCCTTCAACTTACACAACTTTCAAGAAGCAATCAATTTTTTTCAAGTACCTCCCATACTGGAAGGATATGGAAATTTGCCACAGCATTGATTTGATGCATGTAACAAAAAATGTTTTTGACAGCATCATTGGAACCTTGCTGGGCATGCCGAGTAAGACAAAAGACGGACTCAAATCACGCAATGATCTAGTAGATCTTCAAACCAGACCGGAACTTCATCCAGTGGATAGTGGCAAAGGGAAGCCTTACCTCCCCCAGCTAGCTACAACTTATCAGTTGAGGAGAGAACAAAGATTTGCAAATGTTTGCGTGGGGTCAAAGTGCCCACAGGTTTCTCATCCAATATCAGCAGACTAGTCAGGATGAAGGACTTGTCTCTATTTGGCTACAACTCTCATGACTGCCATGTGATGATGACGGTGTTCCTCCCAATTGCGGTAAGAGCCCTCGAAACAGAGCATGTCAAAGTTGTCATCACACGCTTGTGTTACTTTTTCAATGCGGTTTCACAAAAAGTAATAGCTTTAGAAGACTTAGACTATCTAAAGGCATACATCATCGAGACTATGTGCAAGCTTGAAATGTGTTTTCCTCCATTTTTTGATATGCAAGTACACCTAATCATACATCTCGTGGATCAGATAAAAATATTAGGGCCACTATATTTACATCATATGTTTCAGTTGGAGCGATACCTGGGAGTATTAAAAGGTTATGTGCGAAATCGCGCTCACCCAGAGGGTTCAATCATGGAGGGATACACTACAGAAGAAGTGATTGAGAGCTGTATAGATTACATCAGTGACGGAACAATGATAGGTGTGCCTGTACCTAAACATGAGGGTAAACTATGTGGGAGAGGGAGAATGGGCAAGAAAACTTTTCGCGTTGAGGATTACAAGCTAGTACATTGTGCTCATGGTAGTGTACTACAACATCTCACGATAGCCGAGCCTTACATAGAGGAACACCTAGATGAGCTTCGTAAAGAAAATCAGAACCGCACAGAGGACTGGATCATGAGGGAGCACAAACATCGTTTCAGCGAATGGTTAATGGACAAAAACATCCCATTCGGAGACTCTTTGGAAGAGAAAACAATGAAGAATTTGGCTTCTGGGCCATCGTGTTTTGTGACATCATGGCAAGCATATGACATCAATGGGTACACATTCTACACTAAATCAAAAGACATGAAAAGTGTTGCACAAAATAGCGGTGTTCGTATCGATGCTTTTGACCTACATGGACAGAAGACCACATATTTTGGATTCATAGAGGAAATATGGGAACTTGATTATGGCCCAAGCATGAAAATACCCTTATTTAAGTGCCAATGGGTACAACATCCCGTGGGGGTGATAGTGGATAACTACGGACTCACACTGGTAGACTTAAAGAAAGTAGGATATAAAGATGACCCGTGGGTTCTCGCCGAATGTGTTGCACAAGTGTTCTATGTACTCGATCCAGCAGATGAGAAGATGCATGTAGTTATTTCTAGAAAGCAAAAAATTGTTGGAGTTGAGAATGTGGGAGACCAAGATGAGGAATACAATAAGTATGAAGAGATGTTCATCTTTAACGGTCCAGAGAGAATCAAGCGTGTGGAAAAGAAAATTGATAAGAACTTAAAGCCATACATGCGGAAAAATGGTAGTTCATGAAAAATTGTATGAATCAAATTGTATTTGTTATCATATATGATCGACTATGAATTGTGGTTGCCAATTAATTTAAAATCTCTCTAGTTATCTATGTGTGCTATTATAATTTATTTAAATTGTATTTGCATATTATTGTTAAAAATTAAATATTAATTCATTTAAATTGTATTTGCAAATTTATGTTAAAATTAAAATTATTTTCATATTAATTCATTTAAATTGTATTTTCTGTTAAAAATTAAAATTATTTTCATATTTTTACAATCACAGGCGGTTTTTCCTTAGGATCCGTTTGTGAAAAGGATAGAGCACCACAGGCGGTCCTAAACAAAAACCGCTTGTGATACTATTACATCACAGGCGTACTGAACCGCCTGGGACGTCACAGGCGGTTTTCTAACCGAACCGCCTGTGATGTAAAAAGCCTACCGCTTGTATAGAGCCAAATTGTACTAGTGGTGCCAAAACCTCTCCGGCTGCCACGACAACATGTACTTAGGGCACTAGCTCCTCTCTGCTAGACACGTTAGCACACTGCTACATCTCCCATTGTATACCTGGACCCTCTCCTTACGCCTATAAAAGGAAGGTCCAGGGCCCTGTTACAGAGGGTTGGCCGCGCGGGGGAACGGGATGACGCACATAAGCCTTCTCGCTCTCTCCCACGCGGACGCTTGTAACCCCCTACTGCAAGCGCACCCGACCTGGGCGCGGGACAAACACGAAGGCCGCGGGTTTCCCCCTTTTACGCCCGTCTCCCTCTAGCTTTCCCCCCCTTTGCGCTCCGTCTCGCGCCGACCCATCTGGGCTGGGGCACGCGGCGACAATTTACTCGTCGGTTTAGGGACCCCGGGGTCGAAACGCCGACAATTATAATATATATAAATTATATAATCCAATGTAAATAAGCTAGTGAGAAAACAAACAAGTAACTTATCTGATAAGATTATATAATCTAGCACTTGAGATTATGATAATCCAATAAACTCATCAAAGGGTGCTTATTTCAGCTTATTTTTTATAAAAGACCTACTACCCATGGCAAGTTGATTAAAATTACTTCCAATTGCTATCCACTTGCCCATAGGCGTTCTTACCCACGAGACAAGTAAAACAATTAAGGGTATTATTGTATTTGTATGCATATGGATAAAAAGCCGAGTCCAAATAATTTGAGCTAACAAACAATAACACCTAGCTTATTTAATTTAGAGCAAATAATTCAGATTATATAATCTAGATTATAATTTAGATTATATAATCTATAAGCCGAAACAAACAGTACCTTAACTGAGTGCTACACCGTCCACGGCTCCACGTGCCGTTTAGTCCGTTCGATGGGGTCCGTTGGAACCTTCCAGATTCACGGGCGGAGTCGAAAGTCGAAACTCGAAAGCCCCGGAATAGAACCGTTGGCAAGGTGAATCCCACGTGGGACCCGTGTGCTCCCCTGGAAGACCGACAAGTGGGTCCCTAGCCTGAACGCGTCCTTTGGAATCCGTGACGCGTCACC
This sequence comes from Zea luxurians, assembly GCA_029449295.1. NCBI lineage: Eukaryota > Viridiplantae > Streptophyta > Magnoliopsida > Poales > Poaceae > Zea > Zea luxurians. The sequence continues at coordinate 122,543,631 of JAOPSE010000007.1, read as the reverse complement.
GTCACACCACGCGGCCTCGGATTTTGAGTTTTGAACATTCATCAGACGCCAAACGGTGCAGGAGCGATGCATACTCAATTCATTTACATTTTTTTTGCAGCAATTGCGTCGACGCGGAATAGAAATGGAAACACCTTCGTGGCTAAGCATTTTTGCCTGGTCAAGTCGAGTTTGAACATTGACGTGAAACGCTGTGCTGTGCTTAGCGACGACTCCACCGCGTTATTCTGACGATAAAACATTTATTTACTTTTTTTGCAGCAAAAAAAGACAACTATATATTCTGCCATTCTGGCAGGCCCCAAATAAAATTCCACAACCGAAACCTGCAGTCGGCTCATCTCGTCCACGAAACGTACGGACTTCGGGCATCGGCCCCAACGCCAGCGGCACCGCACCACCACGCCCGTCGGCGACATGAATCCGCCCGCAGCAGCCGCGTCCACCGGCGCAGGAGGCCACGCCGCGGCGCCTGCGGCAGCCCCGGAGTACGCGCACTACCCGAGGCTCTCGCCAGAGGAGGTGGCCCCACCCCCGCCCCCGCCTTATCACGCCGCCACCGCCGCGCCGTCCGCCTACGGAGGCAACCCCTACATCTACTCCCCCGCCGGCGGCGCCGCCACCTCCCCGAAGAGTGCGTTCCCCCGCCCCGCTCCTTAAAAATCTGGCCCCGACAGCTGCCGATTCGTCCGGAATTTGGATCGTTCCTTCTTTTTCTGATATGCTCTCGTGTGGTGTGGTTTTGCAGATACGATGGACTCCGTGAAGGACGTGCTCGGCAAGATGGGGAAGAGGTTTGGCGAGGCGGCCCGCAAGACCGAGACCATCACCGGCAATTTCTGGCAGCACTGTGAGCTTTTCGATTTCGTTGCCGTATTTTCACGAAATCGGGTTCCGAAGTTGTTTCTGTGTGTTTTTCATCAAATTGCTAATCGTGTTGTGCATTTTTCATGTACATTTTGTTATTGTAATATGAAATTAGGTTGTCGTTAAGCTGTTACTTAGCCACAACCACAATGAAATTGAACTAGAATCCCCTCTTCATGGGCTTAGACAAAAAGAGGGGCAACTAATTGAATCGACACAGATTTCACCTTATTTCATTGGCGTGCACTAAATTCGGCATTTCTGGTGGGCATTGACAGGGATTAGGATTCATTATGCTGCTTCTTTTATAACTATAAAAGTTTTATTCCATATATTTCACTATATGATGATGTTTGATGTATCTGGACACAGTGTATATCTAAGCACATAGAAAAATCTATGTGTAGCCTTGTTTCTTTAAGTCAAGTGGGAATGGGAGCACTAGATTATAGCCTTGTTTCTTTAAGTCCATACAATGTGGAGAAACTGATCAGGTCTTCCTGATTCTTTAAACAGTGAAAACTGGACCAAGCATTACTGATGCAGCAATGAGCAGGATCTCACAGGTCACCAAAGTCATTGCAGAAGGTGGATATGACAAAATTTTCCATCAAACTTTTGAGGTCGCCCCTGGTGAAAAGCTCAAGAAGCCATATGCATGTTATCTGTCAACCTCGGCTGGTCCTGTTATGGGTGTGCTTTACCTGTCCAATGTAAAACTGGCATTTTGTAGTGATAACCCACTTGCATACCAGGTTGGAGACAAAACTGAGTGGAGTTACTACAAGGTAATTATGTGTATTGCTGTGTTTTGCTTTAGTTCAGTAAATATAAAGTTTGTTCAAGGAAATGCAATTCGTACTGAAGCTTATTCATTATGACAATTAGGCTTACAGAATTATGTTAAAAACAATACATCTTACTCTGGAGTATTGTTTTGTATGAAAACATCAAGTTTCAGAATTTGTTTCATCTGTTTTCATCAGTGCACCAATATAATAACTTTTGTCGATCTTATTTACTTGTAGTACTCATTAATTCTGAAATCCATATATTTCAACATGCAACTTACGATTTGTTTGTCTATATCTGAAAATAGGTGGTCATCCCCCTTGCTCAACTGCGATCAATTAATTCATCAACAAGCAGAACAAATGCAGCAGAGAAATACATTCAGGTGGTTTCTGTTGATAACCATGAGTTTTGGTTTATGGGCTTCGTTTACTATGACAGTGCGGTGAAGAATCTGCAGGAAGCACTTCAGGAGGCTCAGAATTTACGTGCTTAGTGATGTTCATGGATTGGAACTAGCATGTCTTATACATTACAGTTGTGATATACTGTTTTTTCGTCAGTTTCGACTGTTTGTCCAGATTTAGTTTGCGTAGGTATCAGCTGTTTCTGTGTTTTGTACTGACTTAAACCGATGTTCAATATGTGACGTGCATCCTTTCATGGTTGTTCTCTGCTATGATGAGCCCATTTGCTTCGAGCAGTAACAATCGGTGTGCCGCTTCTGAGTTTTAAATCCGACCACAGTAAGATTGGCGAAGTGGAACACACTTCACAAATCAATTCGGATTTGGGATTGTGATATGGATTCAAATTATTGATTTATCCATGCTCAGTGATTTCTATAGGTCTTGAGCTGCGCGTGTTTGTATACTTCGTGCTTTGACAAGTCCCAGTTTAGTTGGTTCCGGTTTAAGGTTTACACTGACTAGGGGGCTGGTCAGGCAACCATTTACAACTTTAGGTTATTTGTGTTTGACAATTCCTCTGACTGCCCTGTGCAGATTTTCGAATTGTGACAGTGCACCTTGATCCCGTTGTGTCTGCCCTGTGCAGACAGGATGTGTTATTTGGGCATATTTTGCTTCATGTAGTAACAGCTGACTCACAAACATCAGTGGAAATATCTGAACGAGTAGCTTATTCATGACTCCTTGTTTTTTCAGCTACATCCTGTATCCATGCATGATTCCTGTACCCACCAGCGTTTGCTTTGACACAGATAAACCTGTGGATGTGGTGAACATTCACCACGATAAAAAAAACCAGGAAAACGACGTGGCTAAAATTTCTTCACAACCTAAGCAAGTTAAAGAGAAAAAAAACAATGGTTGCAACAAGTAAACAATGGCTGCAACTGTTGAGAAAATATACAATTCACAGATTAAAACCCGAATATAAGATACTAATATGAACATCACTCATATAACTAATTAAATTAAATAACATGAACACAAATACTATTATACGCATTGCTCATATACTAATTACATTAAACACTATGAACATAGATAGTATTGCTCACATACAGCATACGAATTAGATTAAATAGCATGAACACATATACTAGTATAAGCATTATCTACATACCACTAATATTAAAGTGCATATGCAACAAAACTAGATCATGGTGTGTGTATACTTTTTGAAAGTAGAGGGAGACTATGTTAATGCGGTGGTTATACTGTTGCCGATAATGGTACGAAGTCGTCAATGAGTGGTGGAGGAAGAGCTCGGAGTGGCTGGCGATAAATACTCAGGACGTAGCATCGTCTAGCTTGGATAGAAGACAACCCGTCGCAGAAGTTAGTAGCAGTCACACGAAGAGTGCTTCCAAAAACCTTATGCATTCACTTCCAGTGTAGGATGGCAAGGACAAAGTTTTTGAAGATTCGCTCCCCCGATCGTCAGTGCACACAAACGTTTGGGATGGAGAGACTACGATGGTAACACATCAACGAGAGAAGGCAAAAAAATACTAGCTTGATTGGATGTGATTTTACTTGGTCGATAGTCTCCGAATTTCAGTGGACCATTCACCTAGGTGTCGTGCACCAATGCCCTTTGCCCCACCCCGTCTGGTGAGGCAAGACGAGTGAGTGAGGGCATGTGGGCTTCCTTTCTCCTCATCTAAAAGCTATATGTGTGATTTTGGTAGACAATTAGTCGAGTAACCTGTATTATAAGCATTGTGAATGAGCTAGGTTAAGTCCATATCAAAGATTGAGCAAGAATGACAACTATATAAAGGATAGTTTAGCCACAAAGGATAATCAAGTGATCAACATGAAAAGGCTAAGGAAAGTGAAATGTAAGGGCTTAGGACAAAGGTATAACAAGTGCATTTCGTTTGGTCCATCAAGATACAATATATTGCATGATCGAATTTAGAATAAGTGGTCATACTATAAAAAGGGAACTCAAAGTTTAGAATGGTTACTTAGATACAACTAGATGAATTGACTCTATGCATGAACATTTGACCTAGTAGTCATGAAAATCCAATATAAACATAATTGTGAAAATGCTAACTCATATGCATAAGTATGTGGAACACATTGGAGAAATTGGAAGAAATTAACTAAAGGGTGTATCTAAATAGGTGGACCCTAACATGGAAAGCGTCAGACCAACATACTACCATTGTGATGACTAATTCTAGCCACGCGTCGTCTGGCTTTGTCAAACCCTAAGCACTTGTCCAGTGAAGGTCGTAGGATGAGTCAAATGCTCTCGGTAGCTCTCTGGTCATATTCTATACAGTGTCAGACCCAAATGTATTGGTCTAATGGTGACAATAGCGGTAACACTATTCATCAGAGCAGTTCTCCAGCCCCACTATTATTTGCATTTGAAACTTCAAATAGGGTCGTTGGACCCTAAGCATGTCTCGACGTGGACTATCAAATCAATCCGACGTAGCTAGGAGATCTCTATTGGCTTTCTGCACAACATCAAACCCTGGTTGACTTTGGTCCAATGCTTGTCAGACTCCAGTAGTCAAACCATATGCCATCATTGTTGTTTGGGAGACAACGCACAAATTCAAATGGATAGTACACATGGAAAGATTGAAGGACATTAGACCCATGCCAGGTCCGACGATTGGCGTCCGACAGTCGGACACCCATGCTTTCTGCAAAGTAAAAGGCCAAATGGCTCTTTGCCTCTTAGGACCTTATAATAAATAGAGTTTATTTTGTCGTATGGTAGAAATCATGGCATCCCAACCTGATAAACACCCAAGCAAGCCTAAGAAAATACCTCCCACTCATCTCTAGTGATATTGATTCATCCAAAATGAGTTTGGGAGTGATATCTAGTGATTTGCATTGAGTTGTTGCACCTAGTGGCACTAGTGATCATCTTGAGCAGTGGATTCTTGTTACTATTGATGGTTGTTGCCACCTGGATGGCTTAAAATTAGTGGAAGATCATAAAGCGACTTGGGTTATTGTTGTTAGATTTGATCCCTATGAGAGATTTGTGAAGAACAACTCTAGTGAAATTGTGGTTTTTGGAGTGCCTCTCTAGTATGGTTCTTATGACACCTTATTATGGGCTTGGCATGTAATGCCACTTGGTGAATGAACCACGTAGCTTGGACTTGCCACAACAATGACATAGGTTGCTGTCAAGAAACCAAACCTTAGGGATATAACTTATGTCATCCCTTGCTCTTGTGGTTTGATCACTATACTTACTCTTGCAACCACCTTTATTTAATTGTTGTATGTTACTTGTTCAACTAGCCTTGTGTAGACTATAAGAGATACTTGCATTTGAATGACATCTCTTGCTACTAAGCAGATCACCATGATCAACATAAACTAAAGACCAAGTTACTAGAAACGTTTAGAGGATTACATAGAGTGAATTAGTGCTAGCGCAAAGTAAATGCTTTAACATCATTTTTGTATTGATCAAGATTATGGGATAGTTGTGGAGGCCCTAGCACGCCCCCTGGCTCCACCACTGATTATGTATCTTTTGACTATAGAGAAAGACGATGTTGCTGGTGAAGGTGGCACTACTAGCGATGGCGGTATGAAGTCGTGTGAGGTAAATCTGAGTGTGTTAGCCTTTTTATCTTCCTCACACTAGATTTGAGGAAGTGAAGAGAATTTTTGTATTTAAGCATGATCATCTCCACTTACATGTGTTTTCCACTTCCTCTCTCTCACTTACTCATATGAATATGCATTAGAAAATTTTCAAGTGAACTTTAATTTTTTATAGATCAAACCCATTTATTATAACACCAATTTGTTTGAACTACTGTCAAGAAAAAGATCCCCGGGCCCCTGGGGCCCACCGGTCAGAGAGAGCGCATGGGATAAGGACCTTCGGATTACCGAGGACCACTGGTTAGTGGGAAAATAAGGGAACCTTCTACCCCGAAAGTGCTCGCCCCCGAATAAACCCTATGGCACCAAGCCCGGGTTCGGGCATGGCAGAGCTAGAGAGGGGTCAGGCAAACTGAAGGGAAGCCACTCGAGTATATTCCTCGCCTGGCCAAAGACTGACCCACCGTAAGTGACCGGTTGCATCAACTACACCTGGAACCAATCCACAATAGAGGACAAGTCCGCCTCCCACACATGACCTGCGAACCCCTCGACCTGCAGCGCATTCATGACCTACGAGCCCCTTGGGCTGCGACGCACTCATGACCTATTGAGACTAGGCTCGAGTGCGTAGGCCATCTATAGGGCCCATAATGCGACAAACCACACTGATGCCTAGGCTACAGAGGACAGGGGTCAGCATGGTGCAGAGACAATAACGATGGCGCCAGGGTTCCGTGTCGCCCATGTTTCCAGGGCTATATACGAACATGTGCAACTTCACCCGGGTAAAACACTCAGTTTTATACCGACATAGTAGCTCCTTCTCAAGGAAGCTGTCGGTGACCGACCCTCGCCTTGACCTATAAAAGGAGGAGGTTGGTCACAACAAGGAAGCTGGACCCGAAGGACCCAGACAAACACACAAGACACTCGACGGAAGGCAACATTGCATGATACCTAAAGACCTGGAAGCCGAAGGCAAGGCTTAGTGTAGGACTCCAGTCCCATAGTCTTTAGGAGCCCTTCTTCCCTCTCTCGCCCGCTTGTAACCCATACTACGAGCATTGAGCAACAAAAGTGCCGGTAGCGCGAGCCACCAAAGACTAGATGTAGAGACGTTATGCCCAAACCAGTATAAACCTTATGCCCACCGAGCACACCACCGAAACCTAGGATGCACACATAGAAATTTACTTGTCGGAGCGAATGTTCAAAACGCCGACAACTACTAACTCAAAGTCTTCAAATCTCTTATTGAAAGGCAAGAAAATGGAAATTGTGCCATGTATGGTAATATACGGTGTACCTAATCACAAACCACATATATGGTCTAGTTGGAGTATAGAGATTTGATGGATTCATTATTATATAGATGAAAGGGAAATGTGCCCTTGGGCCATTTCTAAGTATTTTGGTGATTAAGTGTCCAACACAAATGGTTATGTGTTAAACTATGACAAATGGTGGACAAAGTGAAAATCAATACAAAGGTATGATTCTAGACTTAGTACATTGGTTTTTGTGTACTAACATATTTGTTTAAGTGCTAGAATCAGAGGAAAAAACAAATGGAAAAGACTTGGCTCGAGCAGCCAAGACTCTGCCCAGTCTAGGTGCACTGGACTGTCCGGTGGTGCACCGGACAGTGTCCGGTGCGCCAGGCTGGCGCTGGTCAACTGGCCACTCTCGGGAACTCGACGACGGCGTACGACTAAAAATCACCGGACTGTCCGGTGAGCCAATGGTCGGCAGAGCCAACGGCCGGCCACGCAATCTGCGCGCGACGCGTGGCCGGGCCAACGGTCTGAAGGGGGCACCGGACTATCCGGTGTGCATCGGACAGTGTCCGGTGCGCCAACGGCTCCAAATCGTCAACGGTCGGCTGCGCCAGAATAGGAAATAAATCTGCACCGGACTGTCCGGTGCACCAGTCAATAGAAGGCAAGATTTGCCTTCCTGGATTGCTCTCAACGGCTCCTAGCTGCCTTGGGGCTATAAAAGGGACCCCTAGGCGCATGAAGGAGTACACCAAGCATTCTTTGATCATCTCTTAGCACCAAGACATCTCTCTAGCGCATTTGATTCGTTGTGATAGCAATTTGAGCTCCTCTTGAGTTGAGAACTTCGTGTGTGATCTTAGAGCTCAAGTTGTGACTTGTGTGCGTGTTTGTGCTCGTGCTTTGAGGCTTGTGTGTGTTGCTCTTCCCACTCTTACATCTGTGCTTCTTTGTGATCATCTCATTGTAAGGGCGAGAGGCTCCAAGTTGTGGAGATTCCTCGCAAACGGGAAAAGAGTAAAGAAAAAAGAACACTGTGGTATTCAAGTTGATCATTGGATCACTTGAAAGGAGTTGACTGCAACTCTCGTCCATTGGGATGCCACAACGTGGACTAGGCATGTATTGTACTTGGCTGAACCACGGGATAAATCCTTGTGTCTCTTGTGCTTGTTTTCACTATGTCAATTGTGGTTCACAAGAGCTCTCCTTAGTCAATTGATTTCATTGTGCTAACCCTTAATCAAGTTTGTGGCTTTAAGTTTCAAGTTTTTACAGGATCACCTATTCACCCCCCTCTAGGTGCTCTCAATTGGTATCAAAGCCGTTCTCTTCACGAAAGGGACTAATCGCCCGAAGAGATGGATCCTAAGGGAAAGGGGATGGTGGTCAATGATAAGGAGAAGGAGTCCATCTTCAATGAGTCGAGGGACGACAAAGCCACTGACTCCGGCTCGAGTCAAAAGAAGAAGGATGAGAAGAAGAAGAGGCGGATCAAGAAGATAGTCTACTACGACAGCGACGAGTCTTCCTCTTCCCAAAAGGACGACGAATACGAGGAGAAAAAGAAAACGGTTAACTCGAACTTTTCTTTCGATTATTCTCGTATTCCGCAAAGTTCCAATGCTCATTTGCTTTCCATTCCACTTGGTAAACCTCCTCAGTTTGATGGAGAGGACTACGGATTTTGGAGTCACAAAATGCGTAGTCACTTGTTTTCTCTTCATCCAAGTATATGGGAAATAGTAGAAAATGGGATGCGATTTGATAGTTCGGATAACTCCATGTTTATCAATGAACAAATCCATAAAAATGCACAAGCTACTACTGTTCTTTTAGCATCCTTGTGCAGGGAAGAGTACAATAAGGTGAGTGGCTTGGACAACGCCAAGCAGATTTGGGACACCCTCAAGATCTCGCATGAGGGGAACAACGTCACCATGCTCACGAAGATGGAGTTGGTGGAAGACAAACTAGGAAGGTTCGCAATGATCAGGGGAGAGGAGCCAACTCAAACGTACAATAGGCTCAAGACCCTAGTCAACAAGATAAAAAGCTATGGAAGCACGAGATGGACGGACCACGACGTCGTCCGACTTATGCTAAGGTCCTTCGCTGTCCTTGATCCTCATCTTGTAAACTCTATTCGTGAGAATCCTAGGTACATCAAGATGACGCCCGAGGAAATACTCGGAAAGTTTGTAAGCAGGCGAATGATGATCAAGGAGGCGAGATACATTGATGAGGCGTTGAATGGCCCAATCTACGAACCTCAAACTGTTGCTCTCAAAGCAACAAGTAGCAGGGAGACGCTACCTAGCAAGGTGGCACAAGTTGAGGCGGCCGGACTAAATGAAGATGAAATGGCCCTCATCATCAAGCGCTTCAAGACGGCGCTCAAAGGTCGCAAGGAGCACCCCAACAAGAGCAAGACGAAGGGGAAGCGCTCCTGCTTCAAGTGTGGTAAGGTTGGTCACTTTATTGCTAACTGTCCTGATAATGATAGTGACCAGGATCAAGAAAAGAAGAGGGAAAAGAAGAAGACTTACAAGAAAGCGAAGGGCGAGGCACACCTTGGCAAAGAGTGGGACTCAGATTGCTCTTCATCCGACGACGAAGGACTTGCCGCCTCGGCCTTCAACAAATCATCCCTCTTCCCCAACGAGCATCACACCTGCTTCATGGCAAAGGAAAAGAAGGTATACACTAGGAATACTAGTACGTATGCTTCTTCAAGTGACGATGAATCTAGCGATGACGAAATAGACTGTGCAAGTTTATTCAAAGGTTTAAATAGAACTAAAATTGATAAATCAATGAATTAATTGATGCTTTGAATGACAAGAATAGGTTGTTAGAAAAGCAAGAGGATCTTTTGTATGAAGAGCATGATAAATTTATAGATGTCCAAAAATCTCTTGCTTTAGAAGTTAAAAGGAATGAAATGCTTTCTTGTGAAATATCTACTTGCCATGAGACTATTTCTAGTTTAAAAAGTGTTAATGATGATTTAAATGCTAAGCTAGAAGTAGTAAATAGATCTAATTCTTGTGTAGAACATGTAGTGATTTGCAATAGGTGCAAGGACTTTAATGTTGATGCATGTGTTGAGCACCTTACTTCTATTGCAAAACTAAATGGTGAAGTGGCTAGTCTTAATGCCCAACTTAAGACTAGCAAAAATGAATTTGATAAACTAAAATTTGCAAGGGATGCCTACACTGTTGCTAGACACCCCTCAATTAAGGATGGACTTGGCTTTAAGAGGGAAGCCAAGAACTTAACAAGTCATAAGGCTCCCATCTCCGCCAAGGATAAAGGGAAGGCTCCTATGGCTAATAGTGTTCAAAAGAATCATGCTTTCATTTATAGTGATAGAAAATTCTCTAGAAATGCTTATAGGAATTATTCTTATGATTCATATACTATGCCTGCTTCTAGTTCTTCTATTGTGCATGATATGCCTAGGAAAAATGTTATTCATCATATGTCTAGGAGAAATGTTGTTCATGTACCTAGAAAAGCAAGTAATGAACCTTCTACAATTTATCATGCTTGCAATGCTTCCTTTGCAATTTGTAGAAAGGATAAGAAAGTGATTGCTAGGAAATTAGGGGCAAAATGCAAGGGAGATAAAACTTGCATTTGGGTCCCTAAGTGAAAGGGAAATGTGCCCTTGGGCCATTTCTAAGTATTTTGGTGATTAAGTGCCAACACAAGTGCTTTGGTGTTGATCTATGCAATGTGGTGAACAAAGTGCAAATCATGTCAAAAAGGTATGTTTCTAGACTTAGTACATTGTTTTATGGACTAATGTATTGTGTCTAAGTGCTGGAAACAGGAAAGATTGAATTGGAGCAGAGGTGGCTAAGTTCTGCCAAAGACAGCGCAGTCTGGGTGCACCGGACTGTCCGGTGGTGCACCGGACAGTGTCTGGTGCGCCAGGCTGGTTCAGGCGAACTTGCCGCTCTCGGGAATGAATTAGCGGCGTACGACTATAATTCACCGGACTGTCCGGTGTGCACCGGACTGTCCGGTGAGCCAACGGTCGGCCGGGCCAACGGTCGGCTGCGCGATCTGCGCAAGACACGTGGCCGAGCCAACGGTCGGGAGGGGGCACCGGACTGTCCGGTGCGCCAACGGCTCCCAGGCGCCAACGGTCGGCTTCGCTAGAGAAGGAAAGAAATCTGCACCGGACAGTGTCCGGTGTGCACCGGACTGTCCGGTGCGCCAGGCGACAGAAGGCAAGATTTGCCTTCCTGGAATGCTCTCAACGGCTCCTAGCTGCCTTGGGGCTATAAAAGGGACCCCTATGCGCATGGAGGAGTACATCAAGCATCCTCTAAGCATTCCTAAGCACTAAGACATCGATTCCGCGCCTTTGATTCTTTGCGATAGCAATTAGAGCTCTAGTTGAGTTGTGAACTCATTGAGTTGTGTTGTGAGCTCTTGTTGCGACTTGTGTGCGTGGTGTTGCTGTGATTTCTCGTCTTGAGTGTGTTGCTTATCCCTCCCTTACTCCGTGCTTCTTTGTGATCATCTAAGTGTAAGGGCGAGAGACTCCAAGTTGTGGAGATTCCTCGCGAACGGGATTAAGAAAAGCAAAGCAAAACACTGTGGTATTCAAGTGGGTCTTTGGACTACTTGAGAGGGGTTGATTGCAACCCTCGTCCGTTGGGACGCCACAACGTGGAGTAGGCAAGCGTTGGTCTTGGCCGAACCACGAGATAAACCACTGCGCCATCTCTGTGATTGATCTCTTGTGGTTATTGTGTTTTGTTGAGACCCCTCTCTAGCCACTTGGCATTATTTGTGCTAACACTTAACCAAGTTTTTGTGGCATTAAGTTCAAGTTTTACAGGATCACCTATTCACCCCCCCTCTAGGTGCTCTCAATTGGTATCAGAGCCGTTCTCTTCAAGAAGGGACTAATCGCCCGAAGAGATGGATCCTGAGGGAAAGGGGATGGTGGTCAACAACAACGAGAAGGAGTCTATCTTCAATGAGCCGAAAGATGACAAGCCTACGGACTCGGGCTCGAGCCACAAAGAAGAGACGGGAAGAAGAAGAAGACAAGGCGCATTAAGGAGATTGTCTACTACGACAGCGACGAATCTTCCTCTTCCCAAAAGGACGACGACGACTACGAGAAAAAGAAAATGGTCAATTCGAACTTTTCTTTTGATTACTCTCGTATTCCTCAAAGTACAAATGCTCATTTATTTTCTATTCCACTTGGTAAACCTCCTCATTTTGATGGAGAGGACTACGGATTTTGGAGTCACAAAATGCTTAGTCACTTGTTCTCTCTCCATCCTAGTATATGGGAGATTGTAGAGAGTGGAATGCACTTTGATAGTACGGATAGTCACACGTTCATTAATGAGCAAATTCATAAGAATGCACAAGATACTACTGTTCTTCTAGCTTCATTGTGCAGGGATGAATATCACAAAGTGAGCGGCTTGGATAACGCCAAGCAAATTTGGGACACCCTCAAAATCTCTCATGAGGGGAACGACGTCACAATGCTCACCAAGATGGAGTTGGTGGAGGGCGAACTCGGGAGATTCACGATGATAAGGGGAGAAGAGCCAACCCAAACGTACAACCGGCTCAAGACCCTTGTGAAAGTTCCCTTTGGCCCGGGAACAGGATCTGGATGTCGCCTAGAGGGGGGGGGGTGAATAGGCGAATAAAAATTATCACTTTAAAACTTAAATTCTTGCTCTACTCGAAGACTGAATCGCAGTGGAAGTGAAGAATCCTTCGAGTAGGTTGCAGCGGAATAGAAGTTCCTGTCTGAAACTGTCCTGCACTTCAGATAAAGCTTATACCACAGATAAGTGTCAAAGTGCAGATATAAAAGCGAGTAAGACAGAGAATGAATACACAACACAGAGCAGAGCACACAGACACAGGGATTTATCCCGAGGTTCGGCCAAGCTTGAAATGCTTGCCTAGTCCCCGTTGGAGTTAGGCACACCTGGGCTTGGAGTCTATTTCAACTCCTTCCTCCGTATGCTCAGATCTGTCAATATGACAGATAGAGCCTTTCACTATGTTGAGTTGGGTTACAACAACGCCGCAGCTGCTTACAATCTTCTTGGCAGCACACAGGCAGAGTAACGATACGCTCAAGACTTTGCTCTAGCTCTTAGCAGCACTTCTCCACTCTCTAAAGGCTTATGGCCTTGCCTTCTACACAAAACTAGAGAGTTGCACACGAGAGGGAGAGTGAGAATTGATCAGAGTGATGTCTATACTTGTTGGCTGCACTCCATATTCTTTTGGAGGCGCCTAGGAGTCCCTTTTATAGACCAAGGGGGCCTAAGAGCCGTTGGACTTCATTTGGAAGGCAATATCAGCTTTCTGTCGGTTGGTGCACCGGACAGTCCGGTGCACCACCGGACACTGTCCGGTGCCCGATTTCCTTCCAAAATTGGCGCAGGTGACCGTTGCAGTCTTGGAGCCGCTGGCACACCGGACACAGTCCGGTGCACACCGGACAGTCCGGTGCACACCGGACAGTCCGGTGTCCCCATCTGACCGTTGGCTCGGCCACGCGTCACGCGCGGATTGCGCGGCCGACCGTTGGCGCAGTCGACCGTTGACTCACCGGACAGTCCGGTGTACACCGGACAGTCCGGTGAATTATAGCCGATCGTCGCCAGACTTCTCCCGAGAGCAGGCATTTCACTGGAGTTCAGCCTGGCGCACCGGACACTGTCCGGTGCACCACCGGACAGTCCGGTGTGCCAGACTGAGCTGAGTCTTGGCTGTACACAGCCAAGCCATTTGCACCTCTTTCTTCTTCCTTCTGTTTCTAACACTTAGACAAGTATATTAGTACACAAAAACCAATGTACTAAGTCTAGAAACATACCTTCTCTTAATTATTACATCTATAGCATCTCACATGCTTGAGCTTTGATGTTGGACTTATAAATCATCAAGTCGGCTTGACTTGATCTAGATTGACATTTCTTAGCTTCAACATCCTGCAAAGGTCACATAGAACATCTCCAAACATAGGAACAACCCAAACTAAAGATCAAGATGAACTTAGCTCTTTTGGGTTGCTTCCAGTTCTGGTTTTGACACTTGTTCTCCTTCTAAGAGCTTGATCTTGAGCCTTATGACTTACACCACATAACTGTAGCTGTTACCTCATTGGTTGTAAGTCACGTCCTTATGTAGTGATCCTTGATGTGTCGTAGCTGTTCTCAACTCAATCACCCTTGACTTTGCAAGCCTTCTTCTTCACCCTTGGCTTTGGGTTCCTCAGCCTCCTTGACCTTCTCCCGTGCACTTGGTACCTCGAAGCTCTTCTTGCCTCCGTCCTTGGCTAGATCAGTTGTTTCCGAGCTACGCACCTGAGTCTCACTTTATTCAATGTCCATCTTACTTGTGATGTCCATTATCTATCCATCATCTAGTTCTTGGACCATCACACTTGTTCACTTGTGTTGAACCCTGTTAGCTTTACATTAAGCACCTGTTCAACACTTAACACACTTGTTAGTCCTTTAATTGAGTTGTCATCTAAACACCAAAACCCACAAGAGAGCTTTCAATCTCCCCCTTTTTGGTGATTGATGGCAACACAATTAAAGCTTACATAAGAATAAGATTTAAAGCACAAATTTTGAATTCTAGGTGTATAGAATGCTCCCCCTAAATATGTGCTTACATTAACATCACAACTTTGGCCTTAAATACCAACATGCACATACTTAGGCTAATTCGAAGCATTGCTATGCCTTAGCACCGGTGGGATGCATTGTGTCAAGAATCAAACCGTGATGCGTATGACACACAAATGCACAGAATCAGAGTAAAACACCAATTGAAAGGATATATCACAGGAATATCAACCTACCACTGTTCATCATTAAGATACCAATTCAAATTAAGATACTAACTTAAAGCACCAGAACCATATGAATATCTATTACAGGACAACCATAATAAATACAAATTTAACACAATAAATACCAATGATTCATATCAATGAAAGCACTAATTATGCATTATCACCATATAATACACCAATAAGCATTTGATAAGTATTATCAACAAAACAAAACTAAACTAACACATTCTTCCTTAAGATCAAAGGAACTCAAGGAAACCCCTTTGACTCAAGGAAACCCCTTTGGGTCCTTTTGCACATAAACAAACTAATCTTCACCCTCTTCATAATTAAGATAAGCTTTCCTCTCAAATCGAGGTGAGCTTTAATGCACAAATTCTCCCCCTTTGACATCAAACACCAAAACCATATTCAAGCAAGAGCATAGGATGATGTCAAGGGACAGCAGGATATTAAGCAGGGAAAATGCAACACACTAACATTACTCCCCCTTGAACATATGCAACACAAGCATTGGAGAAAGATTAAGGTACATATACGCATAAAGGTCAATACCTCCTTTTGTACCTTTACCATGTTATATTGTACTTTCCATCAAAGTAGGTAGAGTTCCTTATTCATCAACTTGATTTCCATTTTGCAAGCTTTATCTCTACGGAGCTCCTCCACACTTGTGCCTGATCCTTTATCCTAACCTTTTCTTGTTGCTAAGACACCAAACTTAGAACAAGTTATAGTATTGTGGCACAAGATGAAGCTTCTATTCTAGTGATTGCTAAAAGATACCAATTGAAGCACACTACCAAGGCTACCAATTGAAAAATCATCAATGTCATAGCTCCATGATATTAAAGATAAGCATCTAGGATCACCAACTATTAAAGAGCACGAGCAATCTTTAAATTTACAATTTTAGATACTAATTACTCGAGTTGTGGAGGTACCGAAGTCCTGGTTGTTCCATTTCCTGCTCATCTTCCCTTTTCCACATTGAGACTACACAAGATCACTCAAGAAACAATTAGTCTCAAAAGACACAAGTTATGTATGCTCCCCCTAAAATTGTGCATCAAGTATTTGAATGACTTGCACTTTACACATTCTAGCTTCCTCATAACTAGAGGGGATCACAGCATATCTTGTTCAAGGCATACTCTATCAATTTCATCATAAAGAGATACCAATTGAATAGTTGACTTAATACACCAATGCATGCCTCAAGGAGTACAACATTAAACAACCTAGGCAAGCTTCACACATTATGATCATTGCAACATATATACCAATTGAAACACAACAAGATCATGTATATAAAGCACAACAATGTATAAGCACACCATGATTAAGAAGTATTTTCTTAGGTACACCAAAGGAAACAATATTTTAAAGCATACAACACCTAAGCCAGGATACTACAATTGAAAGGCAAGAACATAGCTATGATCACAATCAACGGAACTTCAAGATATTCAATGAAATTGCATAGTTCCATCCTTCATACCTTGGCCTTTTACCTGAACACCATGAGGTCCATTCATGTTGTCACCACTTATTGGTCTCCCTTTTGCTCATGCATCTCAAAGCTCACAGGTGTATTAGAGGCACAACATGGATTTGGTATACACATTATACCAAACTAAGGTAATCATGTAAACATGGACTAAATAAAGATGTCATGCTTGCACACAGGTTAATCCTCAAAAAAAAAACCATATAGCATAACTTACAAAAGATACATGATTATCCATGAACACATCATGATAAATATATCAAATGAAAAGCTACCCATTTCATGATTCACAAGATATAGCATATGGAACACACAATCATGATTAAGCAAGCATCAATGTGATCATGAATCAATGATCAAAAAGTATTCAACACAAGTAGTCTCAAAAGTATAACTACTCCAAGGACAGATACAAAATTGAACTTTAGAGCAATACTGATTTGCAATAGTGTACTTAAAATACACGGGTACCGTCCTTTGGAGAGCACGTTGCATATTCTCATCAAGGTCCTTTGCTTGATTCACAAATAATGATTAAGGACCTCTACAGCTTATTCAACTCGAGATGAACATGGGATTAGTATTGCATAATACTTCAACCTTGGGTCAATAAATAGACAATAAAATTGATAGCTTAAGCATAGAGTTTGAATTAACCATCTTAAGCTCTCCCAGGGTCTCCAGTCCATCTCAAGGCACCTGCATGGTCTAGTTAGCACAGTTTGGTACCCATCTCGGGATGGGTCCATAACAATCATCTAAAAAAGCCTTTGGTACCCAAATCGCCTTTGTGCTAGTTCTAGGTGATCTCATTATTGATCTAGCACAAGTGTAAGATTTGGGTCTCCTAAGCGAATAAGATTGGGACAAATTTACTTGCTTAGGAACCTTACCCTTTTTACATACCTTTGATAGATGACCCTGCTCACCACACTTGTAGCGGAAACGTTGCTTATCCTGACATGACGCTTGTTGTCTATCATTTTCCTTGGTGAGGGTCATCTTGGGGGGTGCATGTCCTTGATTCTTTATGACCGGACATGAGGTGATCATGTGGTCCTTTTTATTGCATCCAAAACATCTCCTTATCCCTTCGTCCTTGTCTTTGTATGGACAAGAAGCAATGAGGTGACCTAATCTCTTGCACTTGAAGCACCTCCTTTTTCCTCTTTTCTTTTTGCTTTTGGATGACACAGAGAGATTATTAGTGCAAACAACATGACTAATTGAATTTCTACCTTTTTCCAAGCTCATGTTGATTTCTTCACTTATTGCTTTAGGAACATCTTTCTCAAGGAGTTTGACCCTTGCTGTGGTTTCTCCTTCCTCAAGCTTCTCCACCACGTGTTCGCAGATATCTTGAGGAAGTCGAGCATGACATCTTCTCCTTAGTTGTCGTTGTTTCTTGTTCCCAAGCAATTTTCTTTTAGACCCTACAACTTTTTGCTGAATCAAGGATTGGCTTTCTTTTGAGAAGCAGGGGTTAGCACATGATGATATATTATCTAAATGTACACTTGTGCAAGAATGAGGTTCACATGAATTTAAGTTTGCAATAACAACCTTATGAGCAACATCAAGCATGATATGGTCATCAACTAATTTAAAATGAGAATAAGACAACATATCATACTTTTCATTTAGAGCAAGTTTTTCTAGATTTATCATCTCTACTTGATTCCTAAGCATGGAATTTTCAGTTTCAAGTTGAGCAACACAAGATAAGGCATCATCATTATTTCTTTGCTCAATTAAAATTGAATCATACCGTTGGACCAAATCATTATGAGAGCACTTTAGCTCCTCATGTTCTTTGGTCACCTTCTCCAGGCTGTCGTTGGTCTTTATGAGAGTTTCCTCTAGCCTGAGAAGCGTCTCGCCTTGTTCTTTGTTCCTTCTCAACAGCTTAACCAAGAGCACCTTGTCTTCTTTGTTGAGATGGGTGTAGAATCGGCGAATCTCTTCTTCTTCCACATCACCGGTCTCATTTTCCCTGTCATTATTATTAGTGGAAGCAATATAGGAAAGTGTACCTTGTGGTGATGAAGACTCATCCTCGCTATCATCCTCATATTCCTCCTCATCATCGCTTTCGTCTCCACTATCATTGTTAGCAATAAGACATTTATAACTAGTGAAAGACAAACCTGTCGATGAGGTGGATTTATCGTTTGGTGGCCATCGCTTTTCTTCTCCCTTTGAAAGGTTAGTACCACAAGCAACATAGGGAGTAGAAGTAGTACAATTGGACTCAGAATATTTTATTTTAATTCTAGTCCATAGATCATGAGCATCAACAAGAACATCACTAATTCTACCTATGACAGAAAAATAAACACCTTTGCTAAGGGAATTGACAAGAATATCATAGGCTTGATAATTTTGACGCAGACATCTTAGATCATGCTCAGATGGATTTTTCATGTCAATATTAATGGGCAAAATACTAGCATCAAATATTTGCTCTACTTCAGGACCTAAACTCCTAAAAGCATTATATAAATGAAGAGACCAGGATGCATAGTTAGAGCCATCAGAATTAAGAAGTTCTACATTTACCTCTTGTGACGACATCATCATCTCCGGACGGCTAAGCCCACACTGGAGAGGCCTAGCTCTGATACCAATTGAAAGTTCCCTTTGGCCCGGGAACAGGATCTGGATGTCGCCTAGAGGGGGGGGGGTGAATAGGCGAATAAAAATTATCACTTTAAAACTTAAATTCTTGCTCTACTCGAAGACTGAATCGCAGTGGAAGTGAAGAATCCTTCGAGTAGGTTGCAGCGGAATAGAAGTTCCTGTCTGAAACTGTCCTGCACTTCAGATAAAGCTTATACCACAGATAAGTGTCAAAGTGCAGATATAAAAGCGAGTAAGACAGAGAATGAATACACAACACAGAGCAGAGCACACAGACACAGGGATTTATCCCGAGGTTCGGCCAAGCTTGAAATGCTTGCCTAGTCCCCGTTGGAGTTAGGCACACCTGGGCTTGGAGTCTATTTCAACTCCTTCCTCCGTATGCTCAGATCTGTCAATATGACAGATAGAGCCTTTCACTATGTTGAGTTGGGTTACAACAACGCCGCAGCTGCTTACAATCTTCTTGGCAGCACACAGGCAGAGTAACGATACGCTCAAGACTTTGCTCTAGCTCTTAGCAGCACTTCTCCACTCTCTAAAGGCTTATGGCCTTGCCTTCTACACAAAACTAGAGAGTTGCACACGAGAGGGAGAGTGAGAATTGATCAGAGTGATGTCTATACTTGTTGGCTGCACTCCATATTCTTTTGGAGGCGCCTAGGAGTCCCTTTTATAGACCAAGGGGGCCTAAGAGCCGTTGGACTTCATTTGGAAGGCAATATCAGCTTTCTGTCGGTTGGTGCACCGGACAGTCCGGTGCACCACCGGACACTGTCCGGTGCCCGATTTCCTTCCAAAATTGGCGCAGGTGACCGTTGCAGTCTTGGAGCCGCTGGCACACCGGACACTGTCCGGTGCACACCGGACAGTCCGGTGTCCCCATCTGACCGTTGGCTCGGCCACGCGTCACGCGCGGATTGCGCGGCCGACCGTTGGCGCAGTCGACCGTTGACTCACCGGACAGTCCGGTGTACACCGGACAGTCCGGTGAATTATAGCCGATCGTCGCCAGACTTCTCCCGAGAGCAGGCATTTCACTGGAGTTCAGCCTGGCGCACCGGACACTGTCCGGTGCACCACCGGACAGTCTGGTGTGCCAGACTGAGCTGAGTCTTGGCTGTACACAGCCAAGCCATTTGCACCTCTTTCTTCTTCCTTCTGTTTCTAACACTTAGACAAGTATATTAGTACACAAAAACCAATGTACTAAGTCTAGAAACATACCTTCTCTTAATTATTACATCTATAGCATCTCACATGCTTGAGCTTTGATGTTGGACTTATAAATCATCAAGTCGGCTTGACTTGATCTAGATTGACATTTCTTAGCTTCAACATCCTGCAAAGGTCACATAGAACATCTCCAAACATAGGAACAACCCAAACTAAAGATCAAGATGAACTTAGCTCTTTTGGGTTGCTTCCAGTTCTGGTTTTGACACTTGTTCTCCTTCTAAGAGCTTGATCTTGAGCCTTATGACTTACACCACATAACTGTAGCTGTTACCTCATTGGTTGTAAGTCACGTCCTTATGTAGTGATCCTTGATGTGTCGTAGCTGTTCTCAACTCGATCACCCTTGACTTTGCAAGCCTTCTTCTTCACCCTTGGCTTTGGGTTCCTCAGCCTCCTTGACCTTCTCCCGTGCACTTGGTACCTCGAAGCTCTTCTTGCCTCCGTCCTTGGCTAGATCAGTTGTTTCCGAGCTACGCACCTGAGTCTCACTTTATTCAATGTCCATCTTACTTGTGATGTCCATTATCTATCCATCATCTAGTTCTTGGACCATCACACTTGTTCACTTGTGTTGAACCCTGTTAGCTTTACATTAAGCACCTGTTCAACACTTAACCCACTTGTTAGTCCTTTAATTGAGTTGTCATCTAAACACCAAAACCCACAAGAGAGCTTTCACCTTGTCAACAAGATAAGAAGCTATGGAAGCACGCGATGGACGGACCACGACGTCGTCCGCCTAATGTTAAGGTCTTTTACTGTCCTTGATCCTCATCT
The DNA here is from genome assembly GCA_029449295.1 of Zea luxurians. Classification (NCBI taxonomy): domain Eukaryota; kingdom Viridiplantae; phylum Streptophyta; class Magnoliopsida; order Poales; family Poaceae; genus Zea; species Zea luxurians. Next base: position 122,522,583 of record JAOPSE010000007.1, on the reverse strand, counting down.
TGTGAACAATATTCATGAGAATCCTAGGTACACCAAGATGACGCCCGAGGAGATACTTGGAAAGTTCGTAAGCGGGCGAATGATGATCAAGGAAGCAAGATACGTGGACGACGCATTGAATGGTCCAATCAATGAGCCTCAACCCCTTGCTCTCAAGGCAACAAGAAGCAAGGAGACACTACCTAGCAAGGTGGCACAAATTGAGGCGGCCGGACTTAATGATGAAGAGATGGCCCTCATCATCAAGAGATTCAAGACGGCGCTAAAAGGTCGCAAGGAGCACCCCAACAAGAACAAGATGAAGGGGAAGCGCTCCCGCTTCAAATGTGGTAAGATTGGTCATTTTATTGCTAATTGTCCCGACAATGATAGTGACCAGGAAAGGAAGAGTGGAAAGTGGGAAAAGAAGAAAAACTACAAGAAGGCAAAGGGCGAGGCACATCTTGGAAAGGAGTGGGATTCGGATTGCTCCTCGTCCGACTCCGACAATGAAGGACTCGCCGCCACCGCCTTCAACAAGTCATCCCTCTTCCCCAACGAGCGTCACACATGCCTTATGGCAAGGGAGAAGAAGGTATGTACTCGAAACTCTACTTATGCTTCTTCAAGTGAGGACGAATCTAGTGATGAGGATGAAATAGATTATTCATGTTTATTTAAGGGCCTAGATAGAACCAAGGTAGACAAAATTAATGAATTGATTGATGCCTTGAATGATAAGAATAGGCTTTTAGAAAAGCAAGAGGATTTATTGTATGAAGAACATGGCAAATTTGTAGAAGCACAAAAATCTCATGCTTTAGAAGTTAAAAGAAATGAAATGCTTTCTTGTGAATTATCTTCTTGCCATGAGACAATTTCTAGCTTAAGGAGCATTAATGATGATTTGAATGCTAAGTTAGAAATAGCTAGTATATCAACATCTTGTGTAGAAATTGTTACAACGTGTAATAGGTGTAAAGATTTTGACATTGATGCTTGTAATGAACACCTAGTTTCAATTTCCAAATTAAATGATGAAGTGGCTAGTCTTAATGCCCAACTTAAGACTAGCAAAAGTGAATTTGATAAGCTAAAATTTGCAAGGGATGCCTACACGATTGGTAGACACCCCTCAATTAAGGATGGACTTGGTTTCAAGAGGTAAGCCAAGGACTTAACAAGCCATAAGCCTCCCATCCCCGCCAAGGAGAAAGGGAAGATCCCTATGGCTAGTAGTGCTAAAAGAACCATGCTTTTATGTATCATGATAGAAGACAGTCTCATAGGAGTTGTAATGCTAATAATGCTTTTGATTCACATGCCTATGATTCTTATGCTATGTTTGCTTCTAGTTCTTCCTATATGCATGGTAGAGATATGCCTAGGAAAAATATTCATCATGTGCCTAGAAAGAATATTGTTCACGTTCCTAGGAAAGTTATGAATGGACCCTCTACAATTTATCATGCTTTAAATGCTTCCTTTGCTATTTGTAGAAAGGATAGGAAGATAGTTGCTAGGAAATTAGGGGCAAAATGCAAGGGGGATAAAACTTGCATTTGGGTCCCTAAGACAATTGTGACTAACCTTGTAGGACCCAACAAGAGTTGGGTACCTAAGTCCCAAGCCTAAATTTGCCTTGCAGGTTTATGCATCCGGGGGTTCAAGCTGGATTATCGACAGCGGATGCACAAACCACATGACGGGGGAGAAGAAGATGTTTACCTCCTACGTCAAGAACAAGGATCCCCAAGATTCAATCATATTCGGTGATGGGAATCAAGGCAAGGTGAAAGGCTTAGGCAAAATTGCAATATCAAATGAGCACTCTATATCTAATGTGTTTTTAGTTGAGTCTCTTGGATATAATTTGTTATCTGTTAGTCAATTATGCAATATGGGATATAATTGTCTATTCACAAATGTAGATGTGTCTGTCTTTAGAAGAAGTGATGGTTCACTAGCTTTCAAGGGTGTATTAGACGGCAAACTCTACTTAGTTGATTTTTCGAAAGAGGATGCTAGTCTAGATGCATGTTTAATTGCTAAGACTAGCATGGGCTGGCTGTGGCATCGCCGCTTAGCACATGTAGGGATGAAGAACCTTCACAAGCTTCTAAAGGGAGAACACGTGATAGGTTTAACTAATGTGCAATTCGAAAAAGATAGACCTTGTGCAGCTTGTCAAGCAGGTAAACAAGTGGGAGGAGCGCATCATAGCAAGAATGTGATGACCACATCAAGACCCCTGGAGCTGCTACATATGGACCTCTTCGGACCCGTCGCCTATCTAAGCATAGGAGGAAGTAAGTATGGTTTAGTTATTGTTGATGAATTTTCCCGCTTCACTTGGGTGTTCTTTTTGCAGGATAAGTCTGAAACCCAAGGGACCCTCAAGCGCTTCCTAAGGAGAGCTCAAAATGAGTTTGAGCTCAAGGTGAAGAAGATAAGAAGCGACAATGGGTCCGAGTTCAAGAACCTTCAAGTGGAGGAGTACCTTGAGGAGGAAGGGATCAAGCACGCGTTCTCCGCTCCCTACACACCATAGCAAAATGGTGTAGTAGAAAGGAAGAACATGACGCTTATCGATATGGCAAGGACGATGCTTGGAGAGTTCAAGACCCCCGAGCGCTTTTGGTCGGAAGCCGTGAACACGGCTTGCCACGCCATCAACAGGGTCTACCTTCATCGCCTCCTCAAGAAGATGTCGTATGAGCTACTAACCGGTAACAAACCCAATGTTTCGTATTTTCGAGTTTTTGGGAGTAAATGCTACATTCTAGTGAAGAAGGGTAGGAATTCCAAATTTTCTCCCAAAGCCGTAGAAGGGTTTTTGTTAGGTTATGACTCAAATACAAAGGCGTATAGAGTCTTCAACAAATCATCGGGTTTGGTTGAAGTCTCTAGCGACGTTGTATTTGATGAGACTAATGGCTCTCCAAGAGAGCAAGTTGTTGATTTTGATGATATAGATGAAGAAGAAGTTCCAACAGCCGCAATACGCACCATGGCGATTGGAGATGTGCGGCCACAGGAACAAGATCAACCTTCTTCCTCAACAATGGTGCATCCCCCCAACTCATGACGATGAACAGGTTCATCAAGAGGAGGAGTGTGATCAAGGGGGAGCACAAGATGATCATGTGATGGAGGAAGAAGCGCAACCGGCACCTCCAACCCAAGTTCGAGCGATGATTCAAAGAGATCATCCCGTCGACCAAATTCTGGGTGACATTAGCAAGGGAGTAACTACTCGATCTCGATTAGTTAATTTTTGTGAGCATTACTCCTTTGTCTCTTCTATTGAGCCTTTCAGGGTAGAAGAGGCCTTGCTAGATCCGGACTGGGTGTTGGCCATGCAAGAGGAGCTCAACAACTTCAAAAGAAATGAAGTTTGGACACTGGTGCCTCATCCCAAGCAAAATGTTGTGGGAACCAAGTGGGTGTTCCGCAACAAACAAGACGAGCACGGGGTGGTGACAAGGAACAAGGCACGACTTGTGGCAAAAGGTTATGCCCAAGTCGCAGGTTTGGACTTTGAGGAGACTTTTGCTCCTGTGGCTAGGCTAGAGTCCATTCGCATTTTGCTAGCATATGCCGCTCACCATTCTTTCAGGTTGTTCCAAATGGATGTGAAGGGCGCTTTCCTCAACGGGCCAATCAAGGAGGAGGTGTATGTGGAGCAACCCCCTGGCTTCGAGGATGAACGGTACCCCAACCACGCGTGTAAGCTCTCTAAGGCGCTCTATGGACTTAAGCAAGCCCCAAGAGCATGGTATGAATGCCTTAGAGACTTTTTAATTGCTAATGCTTTCAAGGTTGGGAAAGCCGATCCAACTCTTTTTACTAAGACTTGTGATGGTGATCTTTTTGTGTGCCAAATCTATGTCTATGACATAATATTTGGTTCTACTAACCAAAAGTCTTGTGAAGAGTTTAGCAGGGTGATGACTCAGAAATTCGAGATGTCGATGATGGGCGAGTTAAGCTACTTCCTTGGGTTCCAAGTGAGGCAACTCAAGGAAGGAACCTTCATCTCTCAAACCAAGTACACGCAAGACTTGATCAAGCGGTTTGGGTTGAAGGACGCCAAGCCCGCAAAGACTCCGATGGGAACCGACGGACACACCGATCTCAACAAAGGAGGTAAGTCCGTTGATCAAAAAGCATACCGGTCTATGATAGGTTCTTTACTTTATTTATGTGCTAGTAGACCGGATATTATGCTTAGTGTATGCATGTGTGCTAGATTTCAATCTGATCCAAGGGAGTGCCACTTAGTGGCGGTGAAGCGAATTCTTAGATATTTAGTAGCTACGCCTTGCTTCGGGATCTGGTATCCAAAGGGGTCTACCTTTGACTTGATTGGATATTCAGATTCCGACTATGCTGGATGTAAGGTCGATAGGAAGAGTACATCGGGGACGTGCCAATTCTTAGGAAGGTCCCTGGTGTCATGGAGTTCTAAGAAACAAACCTCTGTTGCCCTATCCACTGCTGAGGCCGAGTATGTTGCCGAAGGACAGTGTTGCGCGCAACTACTTTGGATGAGGCAAACCCTCAGGGACTTTGGCTACAATCTGAGCAAAGTCCCACTCCTATGTGATAATGAGAGTGCTATCCGCATGGCGGATAATCCTGTTGAACACAACCGCACAAAGCACATAGACATCCGACATCACTTTTTGAGAGACCACCAGCAAAAGGGAGATATCGAAGTGTTTCATGTTAGCTCCGAGAACCAGCTAGCCGATATCTTTACCAAGCCTTTAGATGAGCAGACCTTTTGCAAACTGCGTAGTGAGCTAAATGTCTTAGATTCGCGGAACTTGGATTGATTTATAGCATACTTGTGTTTATGCCTTTGATCATGTTTCTTATGCATTTTGTTGCTTACTTGTGGTGCTCAAGTTGTACAAACACTCCCTGGACCTCACAAGTCCTCTTGCAAGTGATGCACATATGTAGGGGGAGATGTGCTACAACTTGACCCTTTGAGACTAACCGTGTGCTTGAGTTTATTTGTTTTAGTCTCAAAGGAGGTTTGAAAGGGAAAAGGTGGACTTGGACCATGAAAGACTTCCACTGCACTCCGATGAGAGGGTAACTTATTCCAAGTTCATCTCATGTAATCTTATTGCCTTTTACTCTTAGTTGAAGATTTTGGTGAGGCAATGGGGTTAAAGGGGCCAAGATTGATCCCGTTTTGGTGCTTGATGCCAAAGGGGGAGAAAATAAAGGCCAAAGTAATAGATGGATCAGCTACCACTTGAGAATTTTGAAATAATAGAATAGAGCTTTTGTTTTGTCAAAATACTCTTATTGGCTCTTTTTGTCAAAAGTTGGCCTCTTGTGGGGAGAAGTGTTGATTATGGGAAAAAGGGGGAGTTTTTGAAATATTGAATCAATTTCTCTTGGAACGACTCTCTTCATGTCTTAACAAGTGTGGTTGACTTAGAGATAGAAATTTGAGTTTGATTTGCAAAAACAAACCAAGTGGTGGCAAAGAGTGATCCATATATGCCAAATATGAATCAAAACAAATTTGAATTTTCATTTGCATTAATATTGCACTTGTTCTAGTTGTTTTATGTTGTGTTGTTATAAATCACCAAAAAGGGGGAGATTGAAAGGGAAATGTGCCCTTGGGCCATTTCTAAGTATTTTGGTGATTAAGTGCCAACACAAGTGCTTTGGTGTTGATCTATGCAATGTGGTGAACAAAGTGCAAATCATGTCAAAAAGGTATGTTTCTAGACTTAGTACATTGTTTTATGGACTAATGTATTGTGTCTAAGTGCTGGAAACAGGAAAGATTGAATTGGAGCAGAGGTGGCTAAGTTCTACCAAAGACAGCGCAGTCTGGGTGCACCGGACTGTCCGGTGGTGCACCAGACAGAGTCCGGTGCGCCAGGCTGGTTCAGACGAACTTACCGCTCTCGGGAATGAATTAGCGGCATACGACTATAATTCACCGGACTGTCCGGTGAGCCAACGGTCGGCCGAGCCAACGGTCGGCTGCGCGATCTGCGCAAGACACGTGGCCGAGCCAACGGTCGGGAGGGGGCACCGGACTGTCCGGTGTGCACCGGACAGTGTCCGGTGCGCCAACGGCTCCCAGGAGCCAATGGTCGGCTTCACAAGAGAAGGAAAGAAATCCGCACCGGACAGTGTCCGGTGTGCACCGGACTGTCCGGTGCGCTAGGCGACAGAAGGCAAGATTTGCCTTCCTGGAATGCTCTCAACGGCTCCTAGCTGCCTTGGGGCTATAAAAGGGACCCCTAGGCGCATGGAGGAGTACACCAAGCATCCTCTAAGCATTCCTAAGCACTAAGACATCGATTTCGCGCCTTTGATTCTTTGCGATAGCAATTAGAGCTCTAGTTGAGTTGTGAACTCATTGAGTTGTGTTGTGAGCTCTTGTTGCGACTTGTGTGCGTGGTGTTGCTGTGATTTCTCGTCTTGAGTGTGTTGCTTATCCCTCCCTTACTCCGTGCTTCTTTGTGATCATCTAAGTGTAAGGGCGAGAGACTCCAAGTTGTGGAGATTCCTCACGAACGGGATTAAGAAAAGCAAAGCAAAACACCGTGGTATTCAAGTGGGTCTTTGGACCACTTGAGAGGGGTTGATTGCAACCCTCGTCCGTTGGGACGCCACAACGTGGAGTAGGCAAGCGTTGGTCTTGGCCGAACCACGGGATAAACCACTGCGCCATCTCTGTGATTGATCTCTTGTGGTTATTGTGTTTTGTTGAGACTCCTCTCTAGCCACTTGGCATTATTTGTGCTAACACTTAACCAAGTTTTTGTGGCATTAAGTTCAAGTTTTACAGGATCACCTATTCACCCCCCTCTAGGTGCTCTCACTAAGGCTATTGTCACTAACCTTGCAGGACCCAACAAGAGTTGGGTACCTAAGACCCAAGCCTAAATTTGCCTTGCAGGTTTATGCATCCGGGGGCTCAAGCTGGATTATCGACAGCGGATGCACAAACCACATGACGGGGGAGAAGAAGATGTTCACCTCCTACGCCAAGAACAAGGATTCCCAAGATTCAATCATATTCGGTGATGGGAACCAAGGCAAGGTTAAAGGTCTAGGAAAGATTGCTATTTCATCCGAGCACTCCATTTCTAATGTGTTTTTAGTTGAGTCTCTCGGGTATAACTTATTGTCCGTTAGTCAACTTTGTAATATGGGTTATAATTGCTTATTCACAAATGTAGATGTGTCTGTCTTTAGAAGAAGTGATGGTACATTAGCTTTTAAGGGTGTACTAGACGACAAACTTTATTTAGTTGATTTTGCAAAAGAGGAGGCCGGTCTAGATGCATGCTTAATTGCTAAGACTAGCATGGGCTGGCTGTGGCATCGCTGTTTAGCACATGTGGGGATGAAGAACCTTCACAAACTTCTAAAGGGAGAACATGTGTTAGGTCTAACAAATGTAACTTTCGAAAAAGATAGACCTTGTGCAGCTTGTCAAGCAGGTAAACAGGTGGGAAGTGCTCATCACAGCAAGAATGTAATGACCACATCAAGACCTCTGGAGTTACTTCATATGGACCTCTTCGGACCCGTCGCCTACCTAAGCATAGGAGGAAGTAAGTATGGTCTTGTTATAGTTGATGATTTTCCCGCTTCACTTGGGTATTCTTTTTGCAGGATAAAACAGAAACCCAAGGGACCCTCAAGCGCTTCCTAAGGAGAGCTCAAAATGAGTTTGAGCTCAAGGTGAAGAAGATAAGGAGCGACAACGGGTCCGAATTCAAGAACCTTCAAGTGGAGGAGTACCTTGAGGAGGAAGGAATCAAGCACGAGTTCTCCGCTCCCTACACACCACAACAAAACGGTGTGGTAGAGAGGAAGAACAGGACGCTCATAGACATGGCGAGGACGATGCTTGGAGAGTTCAAGACGCCTGAGCGGTTTTGGTCGGAAGCCGTGAACACGGCTTGCCACGCCATAAACCGAGTCTACCTTCATCACCTCCTCAAGAAGACTTTGTATGAGCTTCTAACCGGTAACAAACCCAATGTGTCATATTTTCATGTTTTTGGGAGCAAATGTTATATTCTAGTGAAGAAAGGTAGAAATTCTAAGTTTGCTCCCAAAGCTCTAGAAGGGTTTTTGTTAGGTTATGACTCAAATACAAAGGCGTATAGGGTCTTCAACAAATCATCGGGTTTGGTTGAAGTCTCTAGCAACGTTGTATTTGATGAGACTAATGGCTCTCCAAGAGAGCAAGTTGTTGATCTTGATGATATAGATGAAGAAGACGTCCCAACGACCGCAATTCGCACCATGGCAATTGGAGATGTGCGACCTCAGGAACAAAAGGAGCAAGATCAACCTTCTTCCTCAACAATGGTGCATCCCCCAACTCAAGACGATGAACATGTTCATCAAGAAGAGGCGTGTGATCAAAGGGGAGCACAAGATGATTATGTTATGGAGGAAGAAGCACCTCAAGCTCCTCCAACTCAAGTTCGAGCGACGATTCAACGGAATCATCCCGTTGACCAGATATTGGGTGATATTAGCAAGGGAGTAACTACTCGCTCTAGATTAGTTAATTTTTGTGAGCATTACTCCTTTGTCTCTTCTATTGAGCCTTTCAGGGTAGAGAGGCCTTGCTAGATCCGGACTGGGTGTTGGCCATGCAGGAGGAGCTCAACAATTTCAAAAGAAATGAAGTTTGGACACTAGTGCCACGTCCCAAGCAAAACATTGTGGGAACCAAGTGGGTGTTCCGCAACAAACATGACGAGCACGAGGTGGTGACAAGGAATAAGGCACGACTTGTGGCAAAAGGTTATGCCCAAGTCACAGGTTTGGACTTTGAGGAGACTTTTGCTCCTATAGCTAGGCTAGAGTCAATTCGCATATTGTTAGCCTATGCCGCTCATCATTCTTTCAGGTTGTTCCAAATGGATGAAGAGCGCTTTCCTCAACGAGCCAATCAAGGAGGAGGTGTACGTAGAGCAACCCCCTGGCTTTGAGGATGAACGGTACCCCGACCACGTGTGTAAGCTCTCTAAGACGCTCTATGGACTTAAGCAAGCCCCAAGAGCATGATATGAATGCCTTAGATACTTTTTAATTACTAATGCTTTCAAGGTTGGGAAAGCCGATCCAACTTTATTCACTAAGACTTGTGATGGTGACTTATTTGTGTGCCAAATTTATGTCGATGACATAATATTTGGTTCTACTAACCAAAAGTCTTGTGAAGAGTTTAGCAGGGTGATGACTCAAAAGTTTGAAATGTCGATGATGGGCGAGTTGAACTACTTCCTTGGGTTCCAAGTGAAGCAACTCAAGGATGGCACTTTCATCTCCCAAACGAAGTACACGCAAGACTTGATCAAGCGGTTTGGGATGAAGGACGTCAAGCCCACAAAGACTCCAATGGGAACTGACGGACACGTCGACCTCAACAAAGGAGGTAAGTCCGTTGATCAAAAAGCATACCGGTCTATGATAGGTTCCTTGCTTTACTTATGTGCTAGTAGACCAGATATTATGCTTAGTGTATGCATGTGTGCTAGATTTCAATCCGATCCAAGGGAGTGTCACTTAGTGGCTATAAAGCGAATTCTTAGATACTTAGTCGCTACACCTTGCTTCGGGATCTGGTATCCAAAGGGGTCTACCTTTGACTTAATTGGATATTCAGACTCCGATTATGCTGGATGTAAGGTTGATAGGAAGAGTACATCAGGGACGTGCCAATTCTTAGGAAGGTCCCTGGTGTCTTAGAGTTCTAAGAAACAAACTTCCGTTGCCCTATCCACCACTGAGGCCGAGTATGTTGCCGCAGGACAGTGTTGCGCGCAACTACTTTGGATGAGGCAAACCCTCCGGAACTTTGGCTACAATCTGAGCAAAGTCCCACTCCTATGTGATAATGAGAGTGCTATCCGCATGGCGGATAATCCTGTTGAACACAGCCGCACAAAGCACATAGACATCCGGCATCACTTTTTGAGAGACCACCAGCAAAAGGGAGATATCGAAGTGTTTTATGTTAGCACCGAGAACCAGCTAGCAGATAGCTTTACCAAGCCTCTAGATGAGTCAACCTTTTGCAGGCTGCGTAGTGAGCTCAATGTCTTAGATTCATGGAACTTGGATTGATTTATAGCATACATGTGTTTTATGCCTTTGATCATGTTCCTTTATGCATATTGTTGTTTATTTATGGCTCTCAAGTTGTACAAGCACTCCCCGGACCTCACAAGTCCATTTGCAAATGGTGCACATATTTAGGGGGAGTTGTGCTACAACTTGACCCTTTGAGACTAACCATGTGTTTGAGCTTGCTTGATTTAGTCTCAAAGGTGGATTGAAAGGGAAAAATGGACTTGGACCATGAAAGACTTCCACTGCACTCTGATGAGAGAGTAACTTACTCCAAGTTCATCTCCATGTCTCTTATTGCCTTTTATTCTTATTTGGAAATTTTGGTGAGGCAATGGGGGGTTTTGGGCCAGGATTGATCCCGTTTTGGTGCTTGATGCCAAAGGGGGAGAAAATAAGGCCAAAGAAAGAAATGGATCAGCTACCACTTGAGAATTTTGAAAATAGTAGAGTTAGAGTTTTTGTTTTGTCAAAATACTCTTAATGTCTCTTCTTGTCAAAAGTTGGTCTCTTGTGGGGAGAATGTTTGATTATGGGAAAAAGGGGAAGTTTTTGAATCTTTGATCAATTTCTCTTGGAATACCTTTCTCTATGCCTCAACAAGTGAATTTGACTTAGAGATAGGAAATTGAGTTTGATTTGCAAAAACAAACCAAGTGGTGGCAAAGAATGATCCAAATATGCCAAATGTGAATCAAAACAAATTCTTGTTCTAATTTGCATTGATGTTGCACTTCTATATGTTGCTTTTTGTTGTGTTGGCATAAATCACCAAAAAGGGGGAGATTGAAAGGGAAATGTGCCCTTGGGCCATTTCTAAGTATTTTGGTGATTAAGTGTCCAACACAAATGGTTATGTGTTAAACTATGACAAATGGTGGACAAAGTGAAAATCAATACAAAGGTATGATTCTAGACTTAGTACATTGGTTTTTGTGTACTAACATATTTGTCTAAGTGCTAGAATTAGAGGAAAAAACAAATGGAAAAGACTTGGCTCGAGCAGCCAAGACTCTGCTCAGTCTGGGTGCACCGGACTGTCCGGTGGTGCACCGGATAGTGTCCGGTGCGCCAGGCTGGCGCTGGTCAACTGGCCGCTCTCGGGAACTCGACGACGGCGTACGACTAAAAATCACCGGACTGTCCGGTGGTGCACCGGACTGTCCGGTGAGCCAACGGTCGGCAGAGCCAACGGTCGGCCGCGCAAACCGCGCGTGACACGTGGCCGGGCCAACGGTATGAAGGGGGCACCGGACTGTACGGTGTGCACCGGACAGTGTCCGGTGCGCCAACGGCTCCAAATCGTTAACGGTCGGCTGCGCCAGAATAGGAAAGAAATCTGCACCGGACAGTGTCCGGTGGTGCACCGGACTGTCCAGTGCACCAGTCGACAAAAGGCAAGATTTGCCTTCCTGGATTGCTCTCAACGACTCCTAGCTGCCTTGAGGCTATAAAAGGGACCCCTAGGCGCATGAAGGAGTACACCAAGCATTCTTTGATCATCTCTTAGCACCAAGACATCTCTCTAGCGCATTTGATTCGTTGTGATAGCAATTTGAGCTCCTCTTGAGTTGAGAACTTCGTGTGTGATCTTAAAGCTCAAGTTGTGACTTGTGTGCGTGTTTGTGCTCGTGCTTTGAGGCTTGTGTGTGTTGCTCTTCCCACTCTTACATCTGTGCTTCTTTGTGATCATCTCATTGTAAGGGCGGGAGGCTCCAAGTTATGGAGATTCCTCGCAAACGGGAAAATAGTAAAGAAAGAAGAACACCGTGGTATTCAAGTTGATCATTGGATCACTTGAAAGGAGTTGAGTGCAACTCTCGTCCATTAGGACGCCACAACGTGGACTAGGCAGGTATTGTACTTGGCCGAACCACGGGATAGATCCTTGTGTCTCTTGTGCCTGTTTTCACTGTGTCAATTGTGGTTCACAAGAGCTCTCCTTAGTCACTTGATTTGATTGTGCTAACCCTTAATCAAGTTTGTGGCTTTAAGTTTCAAGTTTTTACAGGATCACCTATTCACCCCCCTCTAGGTGCTCTCAATAGAGCCTATTGAAAACATAGAAATTTTGCATGAATTGGTTAGTTTGTTTGGCACTCTCGACTTTGTCATATTATTTTGATCGTATTATCCAATTATGTTAGCTTAATTTGATTTTGAAAATTCTTGTTGTTGAGAGATCAAAGTGCCATGCTTGTGTACGAGCTAAGCAATCACATAAACCTTTTAAGAGCATGGAAGAGAATAGCCTAGCACCTCTAGATCCCGTTTACTCGGGTCTTTATGAAATAAATGAAATTTTGACTAGAGAAGCAAATAAATATTTCATTATATTTTTTAGTGATGCTCCTAGATATTGTCAGCCCTATCTTGTTAAAAAAGTGAGGCAGGTAATTGCTTTAAGATTTATAAGACGAAGGTAGAAAATCAACTAGAAAAGAAAATTGAACGAGTTAGGTTCGATATAGGAGAGGAGTATCTTTCTAATGAATTCAGTGAATATTGTGCGAAACATAGAATCATTCACAAGACAACAGCTCCCTACTCTCCTCAATCAAATGGAGTGGCTGAATGGAAAAACCAAACTTTGATGGACTTGGTTAATGCCATATTGGATAGTATTGGTTTACCTAAGTCATGCATGGTGGAGCAAAGCTATTTTGGACGCATGCTTTGTTCTAAATCTAGTTCCATTAGCTAAGAGTGATAAAACATCATATGAAGGATGGAAAGGTGGAAAGCCCGCTCTTAGATTTCTACATGCATTGGGTTGTTTAGCCAAAGTTAATGTGCCTGCATGCAAGAAACGAAATTTGGGACAAAAACAATTGATTATGTCTTTCTAGGATACATATATAATAGTGCAGCCTATAGATTTTTGTTGCTATTAAATTTAAATTTCCATATGTGCATGTTAACACCGCGTCTGAATTTCGTGATGCCACATTTTTTGAAGATATATTCCTTATGAAGGATAGAGTTGCAACACATATCTAGAGACATCTGCTAGTTTACTCCTGAACCTATTATAGTTCTTTACCTCCTACATATACCAAACAACATACTGAGGATAACAATATAGTTGCTTCTCAAAGGAATAAGAGATAAACGACCGAAAAATTATTTGGTGATGACTTTACTGTTTATCTTGTGGATGATACACCTAAAACCCTTGCAGAGGCATATGCATCATCAAATGCAAAGAACTAGGAGTTAGTCCATAATGAATTGGAGTTCATTTTAACAAATGGGACTTGGGAAATATGTGACTTGCCTATTGGGTGTAAGCCTATGGGATGTAAATAGATATTCAAGAAAAAACTGAAACCAGACGATAATGTTAATAAATACAAGGCTAGACTTGTGGCCAAGGGATTTACCAAAAAGGAAGGCAAATATTATTTGATACTTATTCACCGATTGCTAGGTTAATCACAATTCGTGTGCTAGTAGCATTTGTTGCGTGTCATGATCTCAAATGGATGTGAAGACTACTTTCCTTAATAATGAGCTTGATGAGGAGATCTATATGAAGCAGCCAGCTAGATTTGTGATACCTAGACAGGAGAACATAGTGTGTAGGCTAAGAAAATCCTTGTATAGCCTCAAGTAGGTGCCAGAGCAATGACATGAGAAGTTCTATAGAACTTTGACATTAGCAGGTTTTATGGTAAATGAAGCTGACACTTGTGTGTACTATCAGTTTGTTGGTAGTAAGGGAGTAGTGTTGTGCTTTTATGTGGATGACATACTAATTATTGGAACTAGTATTGATGTGAAATCTTTTTTATCTCAAAATTTTGACATAAATGATTTGGGAGAGGCAGGTGTTATACCAAACATAAAACTGTTTAAGGGTAAGAATGGTATTACACTGAAACAATCTAATTATGTGGAGAACATTCTGAATCGATTTGAGTTTTTTGACTCTAAAGCTTCTCCAACACCATTTGATCCTTGTCTAAAGCTTCACAAGAACATAGGACAAGGAATTAATCAAAAGATACTCCCAAATTATTGGTTCCCTCAGGTATCTTTCTGGTGCAACCGGGCAAGATATCTCATTTGCTCTGAGCAAATTAAGCGGATTCATTTCTAATCCAGGAAGAGGTCAGTAGTGCGACTAGAATGTGTAATGAGATACTTGAAAGGCACTTCTACATATGGTCTTCACTATACTGGATACCCTGTTGTACTTGAAGGCTATATTGATTCCAACAGGATCTCAGATGCAACTGAGGTCAAGGCCACAAGTGGATATATATTCACTATTGGTGGGACCGTAACTTTTGAAGTTCTCATAAACAAACCATCTTAATGAAGTCTACTATGAAAGCAAAACTTGTAGCACTTGAGTTAGCCACTACTGAGGCATATTGACTATAAGAGCTCTTGATGGACTTGCCAATGGTTGATAAACCGGTACCAACCATTCTTTTGAATTGTGATAATCAAAGTGTGATCGCTATTGTAGTCAATGCAAAGGAAAATGTAAAGTTTTCAAGTACGAATCAATATTTGAGAAATACTAGAGAGATTGTTGTAGAGTATATTAATACTGCTGAAAACTTGGTATACCCTCTTACTAAGGGATTAACACGTGATGTGTTTGATGGAGCATCAAGGGAAATGGGATTAAGGTCCACATGATGTTATCATACTGTGGTAACCCAATCTATATGATCGGAGATCCCATGAATTAGACATTGGGAAGAACCAATTGTTTGTATAACAAAAGAGTATATTATTTTACTCGTTTCCTGATAAAAGATGCATACTATTAGTATTGCAAGGGAGACTGACTTTGTCTTAATGTATTCTAAGGCCCGTAAAAGGTAATATACTTTTTTGCATGGTACACTTGAAAGAATACACCTATGTGAGTTTGATTATGAGGTCACAGTCTATGAGATATAGATAATCTCAAAGAAACTCATCAAAATACATAGGAGCATGACTATAACGCTCCAATCAAAGGCAAGGCTTTAGGCGACCTAGTATCAGTGACTCTTATAGGTGAAACTTACACAATACTAGAAATTGAAGACTGTCCATTGCAAAGTCTTGAGGATGCAAATCCTGTAACGCAAGGTGTAGCTCAACCCGTAATAGGTTTGCACTATAAAGCTAGCATATGAAAAAGCAGAAACTAAGAAAATTGGAGACCCTGGTTTTGGTGGGAATTGTTGGAATTTGGCATATTTAAGCCCACTTGTGGTTCTCCCAATTCGTATAAGGAAGCCAAGGTGGTGTGTAGAGATGGCATGATGGCTTTAGTTTAACATTGCTAATCTAGTAGGAGATAACCAAGATATATGTCAGGATATGCATCACTCTTCACATACACCAAATAATGGGATATGGAGGCTACTATGGACTCACCACATGCACTCGCTCACGTTTCACGTTTTTCGCAAAATTATCACATGACTTATGACTTGCTCTTATTTCTGCCTTTTGTTTATTTGGTTATAGAATACCATCTATACTACCGCATCAACCGAGAGTAATGGGCGCGCACGTTATGTGTGTGAACTCCATGTAGTTGTACATAGGCAGGTTCCAGGGGCCTTTTGTTTATTTGGATATAGAAAACCACACATAGACTTCCACATTAATTGGGAGTAATGGGCGTGCATGTTACATCTGTGAACTTCGTGCAGTTGTATGTACCTAGACTGACACGTTAACCTGGAGTAATTGATGCGCATGTTACATGCGTGAACTCCTTGTGGTTGTATGTAGAGTGGTTCTAGGGGCGGTTCTTAGAACTTAGCAGATAAAATCCAAAGAATTATCTATCGTCCCTATGTTTATCGTACAACACATAAGAGGAGACCAGTGTCTTCGAACCAACGGCGATGATTTTAAGACCTGCATGGGTGCCAACGAATTAGGTTTCTGGAAAGTGCATTCGCACGTCCGCTCCTTCACCTCTTCACCCATAGGAAACATTGTTAGTAGATTTGCATTCTCTGTATATTGCGATGTTAATCTTATGGATAGATCTATTTTTGGTTTATCTCTTGTGCGTTAATTTTCTTGGTTTAATCAAAATCTCTATAGTATTAGAAGTGATTGTGTTATATAATAGTAGATCAGTTTTCTTTTATGTTTCGAACTAGATGATCAAATTAATCTTAGGATAACAGCAGGTTCACCATGCCATGTCTGTATCTACGGAAGAGGGAGACTCAAATGGGAAGGAGGAGGAGGGGCCACTCGAAGATATACAGCAAGGCAGACAGGAACATGCGCTTCCCCATGGACGAAGTAGGTGTGGAGGAGGAGCGAGCCGCCGACGTTGACAGGGATAAGTCATGCACTTAATAAGACCAAGAGAAACTACCGGTAGCGCACCGATGCCATCGATGCGGTAGTTGTAGTACGTGTCGCTTTGCTGTTGCGTTCTTGCAAAACCAGACTGACACTTGTTGTTGTAGAGGCTATGATGAAGAATGAATGGAGGCCATGATGAAGAATAAGAACATAACACAAGTTAAATTCTACACACTATTGGTGCAAATGACTTCCTTAGTTCCTTGTGCCTCATAGTTGGCAGGAAAAGCCTGGTGGCTTGATCTACTTTGTCGAATGCTTGTGCTTGTACTTGGTTGGATGTGCATGACTATAGATAACCAAATAGTGTGAGCCACCCATTTGGCCGGTGTCCTAGCATGGCCCTTCATGATCGACAGCGAGCCTAGGCCAGCATGGACCATTGAGCGTGCCGAGCTTGGACGATGTAGGCAGCCCACGATTTATAGCCCAACCTGACATGGCAGTTGGACCAACATGACAGTGGCCAGATGGCTATATAAGTTGACCGACCAACCGCCCGCTCCCTCCACGGAACCACTCCCTAGTCCCCACTCCGACGCCTCACTCGTCTAAACCTAATCCGCTCTGTGTACTGGTGAAGTGACGATTATAGATTCCTTTCTCCCTTCCTATTGCATCGCTGTCTCGATCGCATTTAGACCTAGCCCATTGCCTCTGAAAGGAACACTGTGATGCCTAAGAGGGGGGGGGGGTGAACTAGGACTTCTAAAAACTTCACTAATCTAGACCACAAATAAATCTCTAGAACAAAACATATGCAAATAAGTCAACTACAATGTGCAAAATATGTTTTGTCCAAGTGTTGCTATCTCTATTGCAAAAGGAGTTTTGCAACCTAAGTAACCATTCTAAACTAGGAATAGAGAGAAAGGAACTTAAGTACTTGAATGACAACAATATTTTAACTGAGGTATTCAGAACCACGCAAAGTCTTGACTAATTCTTGTTGGTGCCCCTACGCAAAGGGTAGCACACGCGAGGGCCAATCACCACGGATGATTAACTCAATAGAGAGTTGTGGGCCTTCTCCATGTGCAAGATGCTCCCCACCGTATTCACTATCGAGCTTCCGACTAAAATGCCACAGGCCTCGTTGCCTCTGGTACACGGTGGCGACCGCACCACAAACTCGGTTGAGAAGTCTCGCAAGACAATGCCCCACTCGGTACAATTACAACGGCTCTTGCAAGAGCCGAGGGGTTTGCGGGTTGTCTAACCTTAATCACACAACTAGTAACAAACCTATAGCAAGCGCAAATGCGGTCCAACTAACCTAAGCAATTTGCAAAGCATCTACGCTAATCATCGATTGATTCTATTAAGCACTTGTGTGACAGAGCTCTTAGAAATATGCCTTTATGCTTTAGATAAGTTTCTTGTGCTCCAACCTCATCATATGGCTGGCTAGGGGTTTTTTATAGAGCCCCCACCAAATTCTAGCCATTGGGAAAAGCTACATACTTTCTATCTACGGGCGCACAAGACCGCCTGTCCGGATCCCCACGTCAGCTAGCTGTTGGCCTCTGTCAGCACTGTAGACGGTCTGGTGGAACATCATCTGGTCCGGTGCTAGAGAGTCGTTGCTGACTATCCATTGCTGACCGTTGGAACGAGTCTAGTGGTACACTCACTTGGTTCGGTGCACTAGCTTCCCGAAGACCCAAGAAGGGCTCTCTAGAAAACTGGTCCAGTGCCTCGGTCTGGTGCACCGAGTCAACAACCTATTTCTTCAATCTTGAACTTTCTTTGCTTGGGCTCTTTTGGTCTTGTGTCTTGGACTTTTGATAAATATTTGAGAGTCTTCTATGTGTCTTTTAGGTCTTCTTTTGATGTGTTGCATCCTGAGGGCCTAAGTCCAATCCACTTTGCATCCTGTGAACTTCGAAACACAAACACTTGGAAAACATTAGTTCACAAAGTTATGTTGATCATCAAACACCAAAATCCTTAACCAAATGGGCCGACGTCCATTTTCCTTACAATCTCCCCCTTTTTGATGATTGATGACAACACAACCAAAGCAAGCAAATATCAAATACTAAATTCAAATATGCACTCTACTTGAAATGGATGGATGTGTATAGGCAAGATGAATGAGATACCAAATTGAAAGTTATGAGGTCAATTTGAGATTAAGCACGTTCTTGCATATGCAACTAGTCCCCATGTGTGATTATGGACTTAAGCCTCCCCTAACTCCATAATCCACATACTTCCTATTTAGGACTGAAACCAACAAGATAACCAATTGAAGGAATCAAAATTTTAAAATTGGTGGTTTTTGGTATTTGATAACTTTGGTTTGCTTTGGTCCATAAAATTCTCCCCCTTCAGAATCAAAAACCGAAAAGGAAGACATATAAAAGCATATAGGAATAAAATGAAGACTTGCCCTCTAAAACAAATTACTCCCCCTAAAATAATGTTCTGCCCATGTGGAAAAAGTAATATCCCCCTTTCATGGAAAAGGACATACTCCCCCTGTCGGAAAACCCTCTACATAACAAAAGCACATGAATATAAGAGGAAATAAGTAATGATTGAAATAGATTAACTCCCCCTAAAGCTATGCATAGGTAAATGATAAATGATATTCTAGTGATATCAACCGAAACATTTAACAATATATGCATATGTGGCAACGTGACAGGCATAAGATGAAAATAACAAAGTTTATTCAAATATTGGAGAAGTAATGTAAAAGATATCAATCGAAAGATTTGTACTAATTGAAAAATTATACCAACCAAATGGTTTGGATGATGGTATTCTAGCAGTGGAAGCATGTTGTCTTTCTACAGGGACTCATTTTCCTTCCGTGAGACTACTACACACATAATATACTAGAAAAGCGGTGTTATTATTAGAGACTTGGATTATAGAGTAACTGAAAGGGACATAGGGATAACCTTTTACCACAATTAATTTTGGTGGTTGAATGTCCAACACAAATATATGGACTAACTAGTTTACTGTAGAATACATGTTCTACAGGTGCAAAAAGGTTCAACACAAACCATAAATATTCAAGTTAGGGATCAAATGCAAAGGAGCAAAAGAAATCAAGTGTGCTGTGGTCCGGCGCACCAGGACCGTCCTGAGTCCAGCCAGCCACTCTCAGGTTTCAGCAGGCGTGCTCCACTATAATTCATCGGACTGTCCAGTGTGCTAGCGGAGCAACGGCTAATTCGCGCAACGGTCGACTGCAAAAGCCGCTGACAGAGCAATAGTGAAGAACAGTGCGCACAGAGTCAGAGCCGCAGAGTTAGAGGCGCACCAGACTGTGAACAGGACCTGTCCGGTGTGGCACCGGACTGTCCGGTGCCGCAAGGAGACAAAGCTCCAACAGTTGACTTCGCTCCGAACCCTAACGGTTGGGTGACATGGCGGCGCACCAGATAGTGAACAGGACCTGTCTTGTGGCGCACCGGACTGTCCGGTGCGCCCATCGCCAGCAGCCTTCCCCAGCGGCTTCTTGGTGGTTGAGGGCTATAAATACCCCCAACCACCACAACTCCAAGCATCCAGGTCTTCTGAAGTTTTCATTCAATACAAGAGCTAGTGCATTCACTCCTAGACACAAATCAAAAGATCAAAGCCTCTTCAAGTCCCAAATTCATTCCAACCACCTAGTGACTTGAGAGAGAGTGTGTACGTGTTCATTTGCGCTCTTGTTGCTTGGGTCGCTTTCTTCCTTCCTCATTCTTGTTCCCAAGTGACTTGTAACCAAGGCAAGAGACACCTAAGTGTGTGGTGGTCCTTGCGGGGTCTAAGTGACCCGTTTGATTAAGGAGAAAGCTCACTAGGTCTAAGTGACCGTTTGAGAGAGGAAAAAGGTTGAAAGAGACCCGGTCTTTGTGACCACCTCTGTAACACCCTAAAAAATAAACCATTTTTATAATCCAAATATGTTGTGTCCTATGGATGATCAGAGGCCGTAGATGTATAGATCTCATCAAGATGATTCCGATCAATCACTAGTTTGCCTTGTTTGGAGTCCGGATGAGTCTTTTCGAGTGCGGGTTGATCTGAGCCATTGGATATTAGGATTGTGGAAGTTTTCTTCTATTTATACCTCCCTAACCCTAGAATCCACGTCCTCCCACCCCTAGCAGCCGTCACCCTTTGTGCCTTGCCCCAAGAGAAGAGAGGAAGAAAAAAAGAAGAGAAGAGAGGGGAGATGAGGGCATACCGTCGTGCATCATCGTCGTTCCTCTCCAAGAATTGGTTGGATTTCTTTTCCTCTCTCTCTTTTCTCCACTTGATGAATGCTTTCCCTTGTTTTGGATGAGTTTTAGGCCCTGCAATTAGTTTTTTTTGGTTGGATTAGATGGGAGATTAGATTTTGATCTCGAAATTAGTTTCTGCAGGATGACAGATTCAACAGTTTCTGTTCATACCTGTTTTCCGTGGTCTTAGTGGCCTCAAAAAAATAATAAGTCTATCTATGAGTCGTAGATAATTTGTAGATCTTTTCGTGGCCGTGAAGAACACCTCAATCGGACATCAGATCAGAATGTTATTGCAGTTTGATTATAGCAGTTTTTCAGTCTCATAATTCTATGCAGAATCTGTTCTCTTAAGATTTAGGCAATTTTATCGACAGAATTAAACTTTAGGATTGTAACATAAGTTGTAGAAAATTTTATAAGCTTTCCAGATTGTTAAAGATTGGATTCATATGAATTATGAAACTCCAGTTATGTTTATTTTACTGTGGCTGTTCCTGTTTGCCTGATAAAAATGAGCGGGTCTGTTCACTGGTGGGTTTCATATAGTAAATAGCCGAATTGGCTGTTCCAACTATGGAGACATTTGTAGAGGGATAAAAGTTCTTACTGCCAGCAGAATTTCATAATTTTTGGTTGAGTAGTTTGGTATATATTGAATTTTAAAGTTAACTATGCTGCTGTCTGAAATAGATTCAGACATTTATCTTATCAGATGTTTTAGAACTTATAGATGACAGAATTTAATTATCCATTGAATACCGAAGCTGTAGAGTATTTTGTGTAGACACTCCTAGATTATTTGTTTAATATCACCACTGTTATAATTTTAAAGATACAAAATTAACAAACAGCGCTGCTGCTGTTTGGCATGTGGTTCAGGGTGGGAGTCTTTCCACCGGGTCTTGGTTTGAAGTGTAGGAGCGATTTGTTGATTGTTGGCAAATGTTTGTGAAATATTTGTACTAAGTTTTATGCCCGCTAGCAGGTGGCTACACTCCGGATCATGCCTAGTACATCTTTCTTCTTCGATGAAGGCAAGTGAATGTGGCAGTGGTTTCTACCGTTTTGACTTGTTGTTTTTTTTATCGCCTACACTCTAATATTCAGAATTATGGAGTTCTTTCATAATTGAACTCTATGGTGATGCTTTACTTGCTTGTATTATACTAATGCTCAGTCATATATTGATGATGATTATGGTTCGAGTATGACCCATGAGATTAATTTACACCCCTGAAGGCAGATAAAGTATTATTTGAGGTTTGTATTGTATCTGAAGGCAGATGAAGTATTATTTAAGGTTTGTTTTGTATCTGAAGGAAGTGAAGTATATTGATAAATGCAGCATGTCATATGCATTACATGATTCATTTGCATCTGAAGTTTGGTCGTGACCTATGGTCCGACCGTACCGGTACAACTTAGCATCGTACGTTGCCCGAGGAGGGGTACGATGCGGCTTCATACCCTTAGAGGTATGAAGGCAGAGGACATATGCATTGCATTTATATGCATCCATTGAAGTGATATTAGCAGATGATGTGGTTTTATACTCTCAGAGGTATGATGGCAGATGACCTACACATTGCATTCCTATGCATACATTGAAGTGATATCTGCAGGTATTGTTGACGCAGGGAAGAGTTATACAACCTATTGTGGTTGTTCGAGGAAATGAGATGGTATTGGTTATATTGGGACTATTGAGTTCTATATCAACAAGTATTTCTGATCTCAACTGTGATTCCTTTAAAATATTATTTAATTCAATTTGTGGTTTAAATATCTCGTCAAAACAATTTGCTTGCTGAGATGTATCATCTCACTCTTGCATTACTCAATGCAGGTACTTGATTCATGTTGGAAATGAGGGAAGTAGCAGCACGTCCACCTTCACTATTATAATAACGCTGCCCAGTTGCAGCCATGATTTAATTAGAAACTCGATGTCAAATGATGTTTTTTTCTAGTCGTGTGCACTTGTTAATTCAGTTCATGTCATTATGTTTAACTTTCCTTTGCTAGCAGATTAATAATGCTTAGTATGTTTTTTTCATGATATATGTTTATACACTGTTGCCCCTCGTTTATGCAATCTTTCGAAGGAGATGCTGCCGAAATTTTATATATGGATGTCAGATGTGTAGTTCAGTAGCATTCCGGGGTGTTTGTGGACCCCGGGGTGTTACAGTTGGTATCAAAGCATATGCTTTAGATTCTTGGCAATTTGAAGATAAGTTTGACACACTTGCACATATAGGAAGGGTATGGGTTCAAATATCTTTGATATATATTAGTGTCTTTGAAGTGCAGATGACAATAATTTCACCCCTCCCTATTCCTTTATGGTGATGTGGTAAGTTGTTTATGACTTAATGCCTAATATGATTTATCTTTAAATCTTTATATTGTTTTATTAATGCGATTGATATCGCTGGTCTTTGGTAAGATTGAAGTTGTTATTATGATTGTGATATACAAGTATGCCTATGTTGTTTTCATCATGTTTTTCATGGTTGAATATTATTGCAATAATATTGTTATATATGTTTGATTGAGGATGTTCCTAAGAGGATTGTGAATTGTGTGTTTTGGGTTACAAGTTAACCATCAATTTGAATTTAAGTTGTTGAGTGGTTGGTGGATAGTTCCAACTATCTTTGCAAAGAATGATTGTTTATGTCGAGAAACCAGTTCTGAAAGAAATGAATATTGGTACTTTTATATGAATTTTGGGGAAGTCTTTACATAGCCATAATGGCTTACATGTCTCTCTTCTATTGTGTGTTTTAGTAGCCACAAAGCCTAGAGGTGGTTTAAAGTGGTTGCATGTTAGTCATGCTAGTTGTAGAATAAATCTTTGTTTTTCTTGATCCATTGATTATGTATTAATACGCTGAGGATCAGATGGTTCTCTCCCCGATGCATGCTGGTGGAGCCATTGTTGCACCACCTATCTATTGGTTTGAATGAAGTCATTGTCTAGCCTAGAGTTGGTTGTGTATGGTTAGTCACCTATTCCTAAATGATGTGGTTTTTTACATCAACTTGAGATGTTTGTCAAATGTGTGAAGGATTACGGGGTTATTATTGACCTCGTATGTCTGGTACTTTGAGTGCATCGTATGATAGAATGAAATGTAAGTTTCTGAACTACAGTAGATGAAGACTTATATTATTTGTAGGTTAACCTTACTAGTTTGGTTATTTTTCTTAGTTGAGTTGTTAGATGAAGTATAGCGACATTGGTTAAGCAAGTATTGTGTTGTTGTTGTGCTATCAATGCTCTTTGTGGAGTTTTTGGCATTTCTTCGATGAAATGTGCCGTGCAGAATGTTATGGCCTTCTTGTCGGCTTTATTGCTCCATTAGTTCTGTAGACTTTCTCCCTTTTGTGGGGTGCAAAGAATGTTAGATTACATGATTATCTTTTCATGATGGCAAGAACTAGGTTTAGGAAGATTAGGAGTTTTGTTTCAATAGAACTACTTGTTTTGTGGTGCTGTGAGGTGAGGTGTTTGATCTTCTTATACGTTCATCTGGTGTGGATGTTTTACCATTGAATTAGAATGAATTGTTGAAGTTGGTAAGGGTGTGCTTAGTGCATATTACCCTTTCATAAAAGAGTGTCGTTTTAAGACATTGATGCTGATGTATGGCTGCATCCAAATTCGATGTTGTGAAATCGTAGTGTTGATCGCATCTATGACTTGCTTTGAGCTTCATTGCAGGTTGTTTCATGCTTGTTGTCAGGTTGTGTAGCTTCCTTAGACCATTAGTCCGAGGTAGAAGTTCTTGTGTTGATTAATACCAATAATGGACCCATGTTTTGAATGGTGGTGCTATTTGGGGTACCTTGGATGTTTTGCTTGGAGTGGTCGAATTCGAGGACGAATTTTTTTTAAGGGGGGTAGAATGTAACACCCTAAAAAATAAACCATTTTTATAATCCAAATATGTTGTGTCCTATGGATGATCAGAGGCCGTAGATGTATAGATCTCATCAAGATGATTCCGATCAATCACTAGTTTGCCTTGTTTGGAGTCCGGATGAGTCTTTTCGAGTGCGGGTTGATCTGAGCCATTGGATATTAGGATTGTGGAAGTTTTCTTCTATTTATACCTCCCTAACCCTAGAATCCACGTCCTCCCACCCCTAGCATCCGTCACCCTTTGTGCCTTGCCCCAAGAGAAGAGAGGAAGAAAAAAAGAAGAGAAGAGAGAGGAGATGAGGGCATACCGTCGTGCATCATCGTCGTTCCTCTCCAAGAATTGGTTGGATTTCCTTTCCTCTCTCTCTTTTCTCCACTTGATGAATGCTTTCCCTTGTTTTGGATGAGTTTTAGGCCCTGCAATTAGTTTTTTTTGGTTGGATTAGATGGGAGATTAGATTTTGATCTCGAAATTAGTTTCTGCAGGATGACAGATTCAACAGTTTCTGTTCATACCAGTTTTCCGTGGTCTTAGTGGCCTCAAAAAAATAAAAAGTCTATCTATGAGCCGTAGATAATTTGTAGATCTTTCCGTGGCCGTGAAGAACACCTCAATCGGACATCAGATCAGAATGTTATTGCAGTTTGATTATAGCAGTTTTTCAGTCTCATAATTCTGTGCAGAATCTGTTCTCTTAAGATTTAGGCAATTTTATCAACAGAATTAAACTTTAGGATTGTAACATAAGTTGTAGAAAATTTTATAAGCTTTCCAGATTGTTAAAGATTGGATTCATATGAATTATGAAACTCCAGTTATGTTTATTTTACTGTGGTTGTTCCTGTTTGCCTGATAAAAATGAGCGGGTCTGTTCACTGGTGGGTTTCATATAGTAAATAGCCGAATTGGCTGTTCCAACTATGGAGACATTTGTAGAGGGATAAAAGTTCTTACTGCCAGCAGAATTTCTTAATTTTTGGTTGAGTAGTTTGGTATATATTGAATTTTAAAGTTAACTATGCTGCTGTCTGAAATAGATTCAGACATTTATCTTATCAGATGTTTTAGAACTTATAGATGACAGAATTTAATTATCCATTGAATACCGAAGCTGTAGAGTATTTTGTGTAGACACTCCTAGATTATTTGTTTAATATCACCACTGTTATAATTTTAAAGATACAAAATTAACAAACAGCGCTGCTGCTGTTTGGCATGTGGTTCAGGGTGGGAGTCTTTCCACCGGGTCTTGGTTTCAAGTGTAGGAGCGATTTGTTGATTGTTGGCAAATGTTTGTGAAATATTTGTACTAAGTTTTATGCCCGCTAGCAGGTGGCTACACTCCGGATCATGCCTAGTACATCTTTCTTCTTCGATGAAGGCAAGTGAATGTGGCAGTGGTTTCTACCGTTTTGACTTGTTGTTTTTTTATCGCCTACACTATAATATTCAGAATTATGGAATTCTTTCATAATCGAACTCTATGGTGATGCTTTACTTGCTTGTATTATACTAATGCTCAGTCATATATTGATGATGATTATGGTTCGAGTATGACCCATGAGATTAATTTACACCCCTGAAGGCAGATAAAGTATTATTTGAGGTTTGTATTGTATCTGAAGGCAGATGAAGTATTATTTAAGGTTTGTTTTGTATCTGAAGGAAGTGAAGTATATTGATAAATGCAGCATGTCATATGCATTACATGATTCATTTGCATCTGAAGTTTGGTCGTGACCTATGGTCCGACCGTACCGGTACAACTTAGCATCGTACGTTGCCCGAGGAGGGGTACGATGCGGCTTCATACCCTTAGAGGTATGAAGGCAGAGGACATATGCATTGCATTTATATGCATTCATTGAAGTGATATTAGCAGATGATGTGGTTTTATACTCTCAGAGGTATGATGGCAGATGACCTACACATTGCATTCCTATGCATACATTGAAGTGATATCTGCAGGTATTGTTGACGCAGGGAAGGGTTATACAACCTATTGTGGTTGTTCGAGGAAATGAGATGGTATTGGTTATATTGGGACTATTGAGTTCTATATCAACAAGTATTTCTGATCTCAATTGTGATTCCTTTAAAATATTATTTAATTCAATTTGTGGTTTAAATATCTCGTCAAAACAATTTGCTTGCTGAGATGTATCATCTCACTCTTGCATTACTCAATGCAGGTACTTGATTCATGTTGGAAATGAGGGAAGTAGCAGCACGTCCACCTTCACTATTATAATAACGCTGCCCAGTTGCAGCCATGATTTAATTAGAAACTCGATGTCAAATGATGTTTTTTCTAGTCGTGTGCACTTGTTAATTCAGTTCATGTCATTATGTTTAACTTTCCTTTGCTAGCAGATTAATAATGCTTAGTATGTTTTTTTCATGATATATGTTTATACACTGTTGCCCCTCGTTTATGCAATCTTTCGAAGGAGATGCTGCCGAAATTTTATATATGGATGTCAGATGTGTAGTTCAGTAGCATTCCAGGGTGTTTGTGGACCCCGGGGTGTTACAACCTCAATGGGGGCTGGTTCTTTAGAACCGAACCTCGGTAAAACAAATCACCGTGTTCATTCGCTTGATTTCCATTTGATTTGTTTGCCCTCTCTCCCGGACTTGATTTAAACTCTAACGCTAACCCCAGCTTGTAGTGTGTGTTTAAAGTTATAAATTTTCAGATTACGCCTATTCACCCCCCTCTTGGCGACTTTCAGTAACCTCCCCCTAAATGTGTGCATAGAAGTTTTTGAATACCTGTACGAGACATGCACTTTAATTGTGAGATCAAGAGGGACAAATCATCTATAATCCGTACTTTGGCACAAATAGTTAAAAAACGACACAAATTGGAAGATATAACTTAAGAAATAAGCAAGAGTGTCATTTATCTTGGAATTTTAGTTAAGCTATGTGTCATGCTTTATTACACATTTTAAACCATATAGGTTTGCTCAAAAAGATGAATTTAAAATCGAGCGTTCCTACCGTATGATATGCCTAGCGTGGATGCAATGAGTAATACTAATTGAAAAAAAATCATATTAATTGAAAAGAGTACTAAAAGCAATACTAGGCATGAAAGATAAGCTAGATAACAATTGAAATTAGATACGCATATCTAAAAACAATAATTTGCAATAAGCTAGTTACCTTAGGCATGGGTGGGGAATTTGGGTCCAAAGTATTCACTAACCCACTTGGCAATAGTTTTGATCCGATGTGATGCATCTCATGATATACATCCCAATTTACTAATTTACTAAGTCTCCAAATTCCCCGATGTTCTTTAGACTTTTGACTTCCCTCTCGAGACTCAAACCTTCTTCGTGCTTTTCATGGTTGAGAAAAATCTTCTTTGGCACCCAGATGTGTTTGGCCCCCTTTTCCTTGTTGGCCTTGATAGCTATCACCTTTCCATTCTTCTTATTTTTGATTAAGTATGGTGTAGCCGCCTTCGTATTCACCTTGTTGATGTAGGTGTTGAAGATTTTTCTTGTTGCCCTTTTCTTTTGCTTTTACCGGTCTTCAGCTTGCATTGGTAGGACTTGTGGACTTCCTTTTGACATAGCCAGCAAACCATAATTTCACCCTAACGAGATTGTTCCATACAGATGTTCCATACTTTGACAGTATACATTTTTTAGACTCAAAAACAAGTTTATCGCCATCTCGACAAAATTGTGAGCCATTAACGAGATTCTTTTTGATAGAGGGAACATGCTGCACGTTCTTTAATAGCACTGTCTTTTCCGATGTAAACTTCAGAATGACTGTACCAACACCAAGAACACACACATGTGATATGATCCCCATCAGCAAGGCTCCAGTCCCTTTGCAGTGATAAGAAGAAAATAAAGAAATATCAGCACACACATAATTATTAGCACCAATATCAGCCCACCACTCAGAGGATTGACACACTGAAAGAACTGTAGGTAAAAGGTTACCATACCCCGATGATCCTTCTTCAGTCTCGCTAATAACCATGTTTACTGTTTTATTCTCTTGAGCTGGTTTTTTCTCTTGCTTAAATTTGCGGTCTGGACAAGAGCTTGCTCAATGATCACTACTCCCACAAACAACGCAACCAGCTCCTTTCTTCTTCTTTTTGAACGTGGCTGCTTGCTTGGGCTTCATGGCATTCTGTTGCTTGTTCTTCTTTTTATTATTATGTGATGCATTGAATTCTTCTTTTGTACCACATTGGCACTAGAAGTCTCAATTTCTTTTCCACGAGTGTCTTTTGCTCTCTCCCTCTCCTCAACATGAAGAGAACCAATAAGCTCAGCCACGCTTAACTCTTGTCTCTTATGTTTTAGAGTGGTAGCAAAGTCTGTTCAAGAAGGTGGTAACTTAGCGATAATACCGCCGACCACGAACTTGTCAGGCAAGACACATGGGAATTGTTCGAGTTACTTGACCAGTGCCTATATTTCATGAGCCTGTTCAATTACAGGACGATTTTCCACCATCTTATAGTCAAACAGCTGCTCCATGATGTATAGCTTGCTACCGGCATCAGAAACACTAATTTCTCATCTAATGTCATCTCATAATTCTTTTGCAGATGTACATGTTAGATAAGAATCAACATACTTGTTATCAAGAGTGCCAATCACGGCACCTCGAAACAAGTTATCCGCAACGTCGAACATTCTCTCCTCTTCAGGAGTGAACTGCCTATGCGACATGATAGCAGTTCATTGCTGTCAACCACAGTATCATCTTACTATGCCATCTCTTGTAAAATTTCTCATCATATTGTTCACTTGGTTTTAACACAGCAACAAAACCACTAACAGAAAAATACATAATATCGGGTTTTTGGATTGTTAGAAAATTATGCATTATCAATTTTAATTCAATCCAGAAGAACATTGTGATATATGTGATGACATGTATGTGCATGAGTATATCACTACTCGCATAAGCAGTAAACAGAAATGAAACATGTATAAGTACGTAAAATAGAAAGTACCCTGTGGAGGGACTGATGCTCAAGGCATCAGTGGCTCCATTCACACGAGACATCACGTGTGTATGTTCGATGTAGTTGTACATAGTCGATGCAGAAAGATGTACACCGTGCAGTTCCTCGAACGATCGCTAGAAGACG
The DNA here is from genome assembly GCA_029449295.1 of Zea luxurians. Taxonomy (NCBI): domain Eukaryota; kingdom Viridiplantae; phylum Streptophyta; class Magnoliopsida; order Poales; family Poaceae; genus Zea; species Zea luxurians. Next base: position 122,492,812 of record JAOPSE010000007.1, on the reverse strand, counting down.
AACATCAGAAGTAGACGAAGTGCTGCTGGTCGAACGTATGAAGCGAGCAGTCGCGAGTACGCTCCCCAAAAACCTGATCGCTCGCACGCCCGTGCAAGTGTACCTCTGCAGATGGCGATTTCGAAGGTCTGCTCTCCCACTCTCTCTGTGCTTGTAGAAGGTGGGATGGGGACATGCTGTTTGTAATGCGTGTGAGAGATCATGTGTGTATCCGGAAGAGCGTCCCCTCCATTCTTATATGCAGCCAGAAGGAGGGGAGAAGGACAACAAATAGTAACAGTTGCGCCATTAGAACTTGAAACCGACGAGTAACTGACCATAAGACAGGAAACAGACGGTCATCACTACAAGCAAAATGTGCAACCGTTTGAAAGGAATATTCGGACCAAGGTTTGATCTACCATGAGCCACAGCAACGACCACGACCCGGCCGACAGCGGCGGAGGAGGCACGCACGTGTGTGGCAATCTTTCATCCTTTTCTCAACTTCTCAATAGATGCACTAAGTTGATTGATTTGTCCCTTGAACTTCCAATATGGTGTTAAATTATTAGTACACCATAACATTAAAGTGGTCCATTAGCATTAATTATTATTGAATATTAATTTGGACCAAGCCCATATTAATCCAACAGTCATAGCCATTCCTGACTTTTTAGGGGCCTAGGAGAAATCCGATACAGAGACCCCATCAATATATATATATATATATATATATATATATATATATATAAAGTTATACACATCAAGTCATAAAAAACTTTTATTCAATGCTTAAAAGTTTATAAGATGGCAATGTTAAATATAGGCATAAACACTTACTTGTTAGTTGATATCAAGCTAAAAATGTTTTCTAATATTTTGTGATACCAATTATTCGATTATACTATTGAGATCAATCTCATCCAACAACTTCTTCTCGTGCATATAATCGCCAAACTATTTAACCTCTCTTGAGCCATTGTTGAACTCAAATAGCTTCTCAATAATTTTAATTTTGAAAAGTATCTCTCAACTGATATAACATTTGATAAGTGTTGACGCTTTTTTGGAGCGCCAATCACTCAACAAGAACCGTGGCGGTGCACTCTGCACAGGAGCGGACGGTCCGCGCGCAGGGCCGGACGGTCCGCGGCCTGGTGCGGGGCGCGGTGGTGCTCTCTGCGCAAGGGCGGACTGTCCGCGGCCTGGGGCCGGACGGTCCGCGACCTGATGCGCGGCTGGGGCTTCTGCCTGACGGCCGGACGGTCCGCGCCCTGGGGCCGGACGGTCCGCGCGTACGCAGGAACGGCGGGAGATCGCCGACGGCGCCTGGATCTCGCTCCCGGGAGGGACCCCGTCGGGGAGTAGAGATCCTAGGTTGTGTCTAGGCTCGGGCCGGCCGACCTAGACTCCTCTAATCGACGTAGAGCCGAAGAGAGACGAAGAATTTGGGGATCGAGAGGCTAAACCTAAACTAGACTAGAACTACTCCTAAGATAAATGCGGAATAAAAGTTGTATTGATTCGATTGTTGATGATTACAAATCGGCCGTAGACCTCTCTATTTATAGAGGAGGGGGGCTGGACCCTTTACAAACTAATTTCCGAGCTTTTCCCGTGATTTTAGCTAACAACCGTAACACAAAACTCGGAACCCTAATCTGTTCTGCGCACGCGCGGACCGTCCGGCCCCCAGGCGCGGACTGTCCGGACCGTGGACCGTCCGGCCTCAGGGCCGGACCGTCCGCCGGCTCAAATACGGTTCGAACATATGCCCCCCTGCCTTTTGGTGGAGCTGGGCGAACCAAAAGCAACTAACTCGATGTGCTCACATCGGTTCTCTTAGGCAACTTGCCACTTACTAGGATGGTATGCAGTGGCCTTGGTCTCGATGGTTGACTCAACGGACGTGATCCCTTTAGATTTGATCAAACTGTCAATCCCAACATCGCCGAGCGTCATACTGGTCCTGACCAATTCGTCACATTGCCTTCCTAATTCTTTAAGTGTTCTGGCGTAGCTCCGTAGTCGACCAGGTCTTCTCCTTGCAGGTCGTCTTCCTCCATGGGCGTCGGTACGTCGTCGGAGGTGTCATGGTTTATTGCAGATGAGTCGGCCTCAGGGGTCGGACGGTCCGTGCCCTGTACGGTTGGTCCGGTCTTTATAGTCGGACTGTCTGCTGTACCTGCAAAGAGCTGCACAATTGCTGTTTTATTTTCTGTCTTTATGGCCGTTTGATTTTCCTCAACGGCCTTTGGTCTCCATCTCTTTTGTGGTGGCGGATATTGCGGATGTGTGTCATTGAATATTTTTTCCGCCTCCTTCTCCTGATTCTCCTTTGCCCTAAGGCGCTGTAATTTTCGCTTTTGCGATCGTGTCAATCCCGATGGGCACCATCGGGGCATGGAGTATTTTGGATCGGCTATTTTATTGACAGTCGTACTTTCTTTTTTGTTTGTGTTGGCCGATTCACCAAAAATCATCGGCCCTTCGTTATTTTGTTGTACGACGACATCTGTCGTTCCTATTTTAATGACATCTTCCTTTTTCGTACTGTTGGAGGTTGTGGCTGTATGCCCCCCTGCCGGATTAGTCAGCCTTTGGGGCCGAGTTGTTCGGCAATCTTGCTGGGCATGTGCTCGTGGACCGGATTGAGGGTCTCTCAATCGGTCTTGTACTGGAGGTGTCAACCTATTGAATACAGATGTTTGGGGTGCCCCCCAAGCGGGGCACTGTGGCATCCCAAATGAGTATGGTGGCATGCCCCACATTTGATTTGGGACATATGGTGGAGGTATGTATGTGTATGGATATGGCATAGGTGGATATGGTGGTGGAGGTGTCCATGCAGGTACGTTAGGTCTTAATTGAACATTATGACCTCCCGTCCTTTCCGATTGGTGTGGTGGTCCAATCGGCCTAACCTGCCGTCGCACCTGGGTGGGTAAGCGAGGTCCCTTTGGTGGCCGGTCGCTGGGGCCAGCCTTCTTTTTCACATATTTAGACAATAATTGATCAAAGGTCGGGCTAGATTTTACCAACCGACCAGTTGCCTTGAACGTGTTAGTTTTCCACGTACCTATTTCTGGTCGTCGTGGTTTGAAGGTACGTGGTCGCCGTGGCTCTTCGACGTTGCCGGACCGTCCGTCGGAACGCTTCGGACCGTCCGGTGATGTTACGGACCGTCCGCGCCTAGACACCGGACCGTCCGCGATGCGTAGTATGGGTTCTCGCGCATATCCCTTTGTCTGTGCTTGCCCCCCAGCGCTGGAGTTTGTGATGGTTACCTTCAGTGTCTCCCCTCCATCAGGAGTCTTCTCGGCCATCACTTTCCTGCAAGAAATTTTGTTGTTTCCATCGGCCTCCCGTGCGTTGCCGATGATGACTTCTTTGTCTTTGCCCTTATCGGCTGTGTTGGGCCGAATTAGGACCTTTTTGCCATTAAAGTCGATCACATTCATTGGGAAGGGCTCCGTGTCCTCCTGAAATTTCAATCGTCCCTCATTAATGGCCGATTGAATTTGTCGTCGGAACACATTACAATCATTGGTGGCATGGGAAAATGAGTTGTGCCACTTGCAGTATGCGCGACGCTTTAGTTCGTCGGCAGGTGGAACGATATAATCAATTTTAATGTTACCATTTTTTAGTAATTCATCGAATATCTTATCACATTTGCCGACATTAAATGTAAACTTAACCTCCTCCTGTCGTTCCTTTTGAACTGACTGCAAGGAGTAGCAAGCCGAAGATTTGGCCTGCTCGGGCCAGATTATTTCGGCAGTGTAAACTTTCTTTGGTTCATCGTCCGAACTACTTTGATTGTGTTCTACTATAGGGACATTATGATGAACCGTTCTGACTAGTTCTTTGCTTCGGCTTTCACAAGCCGAAGCTCTCTGATGTAATTGTGCTAGAGTAAAGAACTGGATGCCTTCTAATCTCTCTTTTAAATAATAGCGCAATCCATCAAAGGCTATTCCCGCCAGTTGTTTATCTGTTAAATGAATTTGAAAGCATCGGTTTCTCGTATCCTGGAATCTCCGGATATAATCACTAACCGATTCATCCCTTTCTTGTCGTAGGGTCACTAAGTCTACTAAATCTAGCTCATAATCTCCAGAGAAGAAATGTTCATGAAATTTTTGCTCTAAGTCTCCCCATGACAAAATGGAATTAGGAGGGAGCGTGGCATACCATGTGAATGCAGTCCCTGTTAAGGATAATGAAAATAAACGCACACGGAATGCTTCGGTGTCGGCCAATTCTCCTAATTGTGCTAGGAACTGGCCTATGTGCTCACGTGTGCTCTTCCCTTGGTCACCCGAGAACTTTGCAAACTCGGGTATCCTGGTTCCCTGTGGGTATGGGTGGCGATCAAATCGGCTGTCATAAGGCTTCCGATATGATTGCCCCCCAGGGATCATGCTTACTCCGAGCTTATCTCGGAACGCCCCGGCTATTTCTTCCCTCACTATACCAATTGCAGCCGGTGCAAGACCACCGGCTCTCTGGTCAAACATGGGTGGGGTTGGTTGCATGTTAGTATGTTGTCGTTCCCCCCATTGGTTTGAGCTACGTGGTGCATTTCCATTTGCCCTATATGGCTCATATGTTTGATCGTTTCTTTCCGGCCTTCTAGGTGGGGCCGGAAAGCTTTCCTGGGCTCTGGATCCTGAATTAATGGGCTGGTGCATTGCATAGCGCGATGGGACGTGTCGCTGGGACGGGTGAGGATTCAGGTAACAATCCTCCTCAAAAAGGTCATGCGCGGACTGTCCGGACATTGGCCCGGACCGTCCGTGATTATATGCGGACCGTCCGTCGTTGTATGCGGACGGTCCGACTTGGTAGTTTAGATTTTGTGCCGTATGTGGTGGCTCGGGCGCATATCTAGGTAACTCATTAAAAATAGGCCCGACTGTTGCTGGCCCGGACGGTCCGCGCTCACGTGCGGACGGTCCGGGCATGTGCAGATCGGCTGATTTGCTGCCGATTTGCGTCTGCTCAGGGTACGTGTCCATCGGCATCCCATAAGGGGGTTGTGACTGGTCGTGACAACCTTTAACCGATGTATTACGTGTATTATCTCCTAATTCAACCTCGGGTGAAGGAAAATTTGCTATACTAGATTTATTAAATGCACGTACTAGTCTCCTACAATCGTTTTGCATAACCCCTATGATATTTTGCATCTGTTCGCGCTGTTCATCTACATAATTCTTAAGAGATTGCAGCTCGTTCGTATTACTTACATTGGGGATGTCTGGCGTGGGTTGGAGCGAAGCCGGATCCGTCGCCCGATGTCGAACGACTTTGTTGTTCCTGTCCACTTTGAAGTCGGCCAGGAACCTCGCCTTTGCTTCTTGGATCAGCCGCTCCTGGCGCTCCTCGAACAGGAGCTGTTCTTCAGCTGGCAAATTTTCCCATATCGGTGTGATGATATTGCTGGTGGAAACTTCGGAGCTATCCTTTGAACCGGCCATTGAGGGCCGATTTGATGAGCTTAGATGTGTTATCCCCAGCGGAGTCGCCAAAAAGTATGTTGACGCTTTTTTGGAGCGCCAATCACTCAACAAGAACCGTGGCGGTGCACTCTGCACAGGGGCGGACGGTCCGCGCGCAGGGCCGGACGGTCCGCGGCCTGGTGCGGGGCGCGGTGGTGCTCTCTGCGCAAGGGCGGACTGTCCGCGGCCTGGGGCCGGACGGTCCGCGACCTGATGCGCGGCTGGGGCTTCTGCCTGACGGCCGGACGGTCCGCGCCCTGGGGCCGGACGGTCCGCGCGTACGCAGGAACGGCGGGAGATCGCCGACGGCGCCTGGATCTCGCTCCCGGGAGGGACCCCGTCGGGGAGTAGAGATCCTAGGTTGTGTCTAGGCTCGGGCCGGCCGACCTAGACTCCTCTAATCGACGTAGAGCCGAAGAGAGACGAAGAATTTGGGGATCGAGAGGCTAAACCTAAACTAGACTAGAACTACTCCTAAGATAAATGCGGAATAAAAGTTGTATTGATTCGATTGTTGATGATTACAAATCGGCCGTAGACCTCTCTATTTATAGAGGAGGGGGGCTGGACCCTTTACAAACTAATTTCCGAGCTTTTCCCGTGATTTTAGCTAACAACCGTAACACAAAACTCGGAACCCTAATCTGTTCTGCGCACGCGCGGACCGTCCGGCCCCCAGGCGCGGACTGTCCGGACCGCGGACCGTCCGGCCTCAGGGCCGGACCGTCCGCCGACTCAAATACGGTTCGAACAATAAGCAATTGAGACATTATAATAGCAATCTAAATATATGACATGCTAGCATCCAGGAGCAGATGGGGGGGACTGTTTTTAGGAGCCTGGTGCGTCTGCACTCCTGCACCCTAGGGATGGCCCTGATAATAGTATCATACTTTGCATATTGCATCTTATACGATCTAATGGATCACATGATTTGTTTGCACGATTGCACAGAAGGACTGCTTGCATAGCCGTCGTTGCCTATAAGTATAAAATACAATGGCTATCTCTATAGTCCACATCGAGTATACTAATTATCATGCTACTACTCATAGCATATATGAGACTAGCGCTGTGGCAACCAACCACACACATCGCAATTCAAGCATGCGTCCACACATAGATTTGATAGATCATTGGCGACGTTCAGAGCGAAAGAAAATACAAGACCGGGTAATTAAAACGCATGTGCTTTTCCACAATGTCGCCATTTATTTGACATGTGTTTCTGTTCCAAGAATTCAGATGTTTGATCGGTTCCATACTTTCCTTCCACTGTAGTTTCGTTGCCCCCCCAAGGAAACTGGAAAATCGATTAGTTTAATTCTATTTTTATATTAGCTAACCGACACAATTAGAATTAGAAAGGACTATTCAACTCTCCTTAATCCTCCATCTTGACTCTATAAAGTGGTATCAGAGTCTTGGTTCTCTCATCTGGTGGTCTCAACCGACCCAAGAGTAAGTAGGATGCCGACTAAAGGGATAGAGTGATCCACGCATTTTTATGGCACACACTTTACACGGTGAAAAAAAATTATATGGAAAATTATTTCCATGCGATTGATGAATAATTATGGTGGATTGTGAGTGTAGGCTTTTTAATCCTTGGATGAGAAGAGGAAAGATATCATCGAAGTAAAAGGGAATACTTAAATCTCTAACAACAAGCTATTAACATCACTTACCAATATTTGAATGAGGATGTGTTCAAGGATATCATGTACAAGGAAATCGTCCATGAGATTTGGAGCTATCTTGATTGAATGTATGGGAAGATTTACCTTGATGATGATGATCACAATGAGGAGGTGCATGAGGATGTTGAGAACATCCACAACATTGTAATTGTGAAAGATTGCACCATATCATGGTCAAGTGATGATTATAGATTCACTACAAGTTCACTTAACAAGATCGATAATAACGGCTCAAGTTCAAGTGACGCAAATGATTTTCTATTCCAAGCGCACTTGATTATGGTGGTGATGGTTCATGCGTGGATGATATTGCTTCATGTCTTTAGAAAACATAAGACAACACAAAGCTATCTAATGCTAATGTGGTTTATCATTCATATTCATATAATCAGATTATTAGTATACTTACTAGCATAAACATGTCTTTAGCAAAATGAGATGGCTAAAACAAGAAAACTAGAAAAATGAGAAGCCATTTCTAAAGAACTCATGTGGAAAACATAAGCGCTTACTTGATGTTCATAGTGCTTCACATGATGAACTAAAATTGACTCATGAGAAACTTTGTGTCTCATTAGAAATTAATTGAAGACCATAATTATTTCATCAAAGTGCTTTGAATAAAAATAATGAGAGCTCATCACATGAATTAAATGATCAATTGAAACATGTGACCACATCCCTTGTGTTGTAGTCAAAAGAAGCGTGTACGCACCTCATATGATGATTTTCTTGCTATGCCATATTCTTTAAATTTAGATGCTTGTTGTTCTGTATGTCTTGTGAGACTAACATTTTGAATGAGAACATTGAGATAAAAATGAAGTGAATAATTTGAGCAACAAGTTAGAGAGGTGGTATGGATCAAAAGTCACATATGAGTACATGATGAAGAATCAAAAGAACTATTGTTGTGGCTTGACTTCAACAAGAGCAAGATCAAAGAGCAAGATATGGGACAATAATTATATTAGAAAGATACGATGAAGCAACAAGAAGAAAGGCTAGTTCATTTTAGGTGCTTGACATGCCATGAGATGGGCCATATAACTTCATCATGCCTTAACAAAGGGAAGCTCCAACTTAAGAAGGAACAAGAGAGGCTCAAGAACGTCATGTTCTTCAGGTGTCACACTTAGGTCGTGTTTGGTATGGCTCTAGAGCAAAACTTCGAGAAGGACCCGGCCAGAGCTTGCCAAACACTGAGAGCACCTAGAGGGGGGGGGGTGAATAGGTGATCCTGTAAAACTTAAACTTATAGCCACAAAAACTTGGTTAATCGTTAGCACAATAATTGCCAAGTGGCTAGAGAGGAGCCAAAACACAATAACCACAAGAAATCAATCACAGAGATGACACGGTGGTTATCCCGTGGTTCGGCCAAGTACAAAACTTGCCTACTCCACGTTGTGGCGTCCCAACGGACAAGAGTTGCACTCAACTCCTCTCAAGTGATCCAATGATCAACTTGAATACCACAGTGTTCTTCTTTACTTTGATCTTTTCCCGTTTGCGAGGAATCTCCACAACTTGGAGTCTCTCGCCCTTACAATTGAGTTTCACAAAGAAGCACGGAGTAAGGGAGGGAAGCAACACACACAAATCCACAGCAAAATGCGCACACACACGGCCAAGAATCGAGCTCAAAAGACTATCTCAAAGTTCTCACTAGAACGGAGCTCGAATCACTGAGAATGACAAACGAATGCGCAAAGACTGAGTGTGGATGATCAGGAATGCTCTAAGGTTGCTTGGTGTTCTCCTCCATGCGCCTAGGGGTCCCTTTTATAGCCCCAAGGCAGCTAGGAGCCGTTGAGAGCAATTCTGGAAGGCCAATCTTGCCTTCTGTCGTCGGGTGCACCGGACAGTCCGGTGCACACCGGACACTGTCCGGTGCCCGATTCCCTTCCTTAAATGGCGAAGCCGACCGTTGGCTGACTTGGAGCCGTTGGTGCACCGGACATGTCCGGTGCACACCGGACAGTCCGGTGCCCCCTTCCGACCGTTGGCCCGGCCACGTGTCGCGCGCAGATTCCGCAGCCGACCGTTGGCTCGGCCGACCGTTGGCTCACCGGACAGTCCGGTGCACACCGGACAGTCCGGTGAATTTTAGCCGTACGTCGTCGGCGAATTCCCGAGAGCGGCCAGTTCACGCCGAGCCAGCCTGGCGCACCGGACACTGTCCGGTGCACCACCGGACAGTCCGGTGTGCCAGACTGAGCTGAGTCTTGGTTGTACACAGCCAAGCCTTTTTCATCTCTTTTCTTCTTCTTTCTGTTTCTAACACTTAGACAAGTATATTAGTACACAAAACTAATGTACTAAGGCTTAGAAACATACCTTTACACTTGATTTGCACTTTGTCCATCCATAAGCATAAATTCACATTTAAGCACTTGTGTTGGCACCCAATCACCAAAATACTTAGAAATGACCCAAGGGCACATTTCCCTTTCAATCTCCCCCTTTTTGGTGATTTATGCCAACACAACATAAAGCAACTAGAACAAGTGCAATATCACTTCAAATAAAACTCAAATTTATTTTGATTCAATTTTGGCATATATGGATCATCCTTTGCCACCACTTGGTTTGTTTTTGCAAATCAAACTCAAATCTCTATCTCTAAGTCAAACACACATGTTGAAGCATAAAGAGAGTCATTCCAAAAGAGATTGATCACAGATTTCAAAAACTCCCCCTTTTTCCTATAATCACTACTTCTCCCCACAAGAAGCCATCTTTTGTCAAAAACTCCCCCTTTTTCCTATAATCACTACTTCTCCCCACAAGAAGCCAACTTTTGACAAAAGAGACAATACAAGAGTTTTGACAAAACAAAAACTCTATTCTACTATTTTCAAAATCTCTTAAGTGGTAGCTGATCCATTTATCACTTTGGCCTTTATTTTCTCCCCCTTTGGCATCAAGCACCAAAACGGGATCAATCTTGGCCCTTTAACCCCATTGCCTCACCAAAATCTTCAATTAAGAGCGAATAGGCAATAAGAGTTGAAAGATGAACTTGGAAAAGTTACTCTTTTCATCGGAGTGCAGTGGAAGTCTTTCATGGTCCAAGTCCACCTGTTCCCTTTCAATTCTCCTTCGAGACTAAATCAAGCAAACTCAAGCATATGGTTAGTCTCAAAGGGTCAAGTTGTAACACATCTCCCCCTAAAACTGTGCATCACTTTGCAACGGACTTGTGAGGTCCAGGGAATGTTTGTACAACTTGAGCACCACAATAAGCAACAAAATGCAGAATGAACATGACCAAAGGCATAAACACATGTATGCTACGATTCAATCCAAGTTCCGCGAATCTAAGACATTTAGCTCACTACGCAGCCTGCAAAAGGTCTTCTCATCTAGAGGTTTGGTAAAGATATCGGCTAGCTGGTTCTTGGTGCTAATATGAAACACTTCGATATCTCCCTTTTGCTGGTGGTCTCTCAAAAAGTGATGCCGGATGTCTATGTGCTTTGTGCGGCTGTGCTCAACAGGATTTTCCGCCATGCGGATAGCACTCTCATTATCACATAGGAGTGGGACTTTGCTCAGATTGTAGCCAAAGTCCCTGAGGGTTTGCCTCATCCAAAGTAGTTGCGCGCAACACTGTCCTGCGGCAACATACTCGGCCTCAGCGGTGGATAGGGCAACGGAAGTTTGTTTCTTAGATTTCCACGACACCAGGGACCTTCCTAAGAATTGGCACGTCCCCGATGTACTCTTCCTATCAACCTTACATCCAGCATAATCGGAGTCTGAATATCCAATTAGGTCAAAGGTAGACCCCTTTGGATACCAGAGCCCGAGGCAAGGCGTAGCAACTAAATATCTAAGGATTCGCTTCACCGCCACTAAGTGGCACTCCTTAGGATCGGATTGAAATCTAGCACACATGCATACGCTAAGCATAATATCCGGTCTGCTAGCACATAAATAAAGCAAAGAACCTATCATGGACCGGTATGCTTTTTGATCAACGGACTTACCTCCTTTGTTGAGGTCGGTGTGTCCGTCGGTCCCCATCGGAGTCTTTGCGGGCTTGGCGTCCTTCATCCCAAACCGCTTTAGCAGATCTTGCGTGTACTTCGTTTGGGAGATGAAGGTGCCGTCCTTGAGTTGCTTTACTTGGAACCCAAGGAAGTAGTTCAACTCGCCCATCATCGACATCTCGAATTTCTGCGTCATTACCCTGCTAAACTCTTCACAAGACTTTTGGTTAGTAGAACCAAATATTATGTCATCGACATAAATTTGGCACACAAACAAATCACCATCACATGTCTTTGTAAAAAGAGTTGGATCGGCTTTCCCAACCTTGAAAGCGTTAGCAATTAAAAAGTCTCTAAGGCATTCATACCATGCTCTTGGGGCTTGCTTAAGTCCATAGAGCGCCTTAGAGAGCTTACACACGTGGTCGGGGTACCGTTCATCCTCGAAGCCAGGGGGTTGCTCCACGTACACCTCCTCCTTGATTGGCCCATTGAGGAAAGCGCTCTTCACATCCATTTGGTACAACCTGAAAGAATGGTGAGCGGCATATGCTAGCAAGATACGAATTGATTCTAGCCTAGCCACAGGAGCAAATGTCTCCTCAAAGTCCAAAGCTGCGACTTGGGCATAACCTTTTGCCACAAGTCGAGCCTTGTTCCTTGTCACCACTCCGTGCTCGTCCTGTTTGTTGCGGAACACCCACTTGGTTCCCACAACGTTTTGCTTGGGACGAGGCACCAGTGTCCAAACTTCATTGCGCTTGAAGTTGTTTAACTCCTCTTGCATGGCCAACACCCAGTCCGGATCTAGCAAGGCCTTTTCTACCCTGAAAGGCTCAATAGAAGAGACAAAGGAGTAATGCTCACAAAAATTAACTAATCGAGATCGAGTAGTTACTCCCTTGCTAATATCACCCAGAATTTGGTCGACGGGATGATCCCTTTGAATCATCGCTCGAACTTGGGTTGGAGGTGCCGGTTGCGCTTCTTCCTCCATCACATGATCATCTTGTGCTCCCCCTTGATCACACGCCTCCTGTTGATGAACCTGTTCATCGTCTTGAGTTGGGGGATGCACCATAGTTGAGGAAGAAGGTTGATCTTGCTCATCTTGTTCCTGCGGTCGCACATCACCAATCGCCATGGTTCGTATAGCGGCCGTCGGAACATCTTCTTCATCTACATCATCAAGATCAACAACTTGCTCTCTTGGAGAGCCATTAGTCTCATCAAATACAACGTCGCTAGAGACTTCAACCAAACCCGATGATTTGTTGAAGACTCTATACGCCTTTGTATTTGAGTCATAACCTAACAAAAACCCTTCTACAGCTTTGGGAGCAAACTTAGAATTTCTACCCTTCTTCACTAGAATGTAGCACTTGCTCCCAAATACACGAAAATACGATACATTGGGTTTGTTACCAGTTAGCAGCTCGTATGAAGTCTTCTTGAGGAGGCGATGAAGGTAGACCCTGTTGATGGCGTGGCAAGCTGTGTTCACGGCTTCCGACCAAAAGCACTCGGGGGTCTTGAACTCTCCTAGCATCGTCCTCGCCATATCAATGAGTGTCCTGTTCTTCCTCTCTACCACACCATTTTGTTGTGGTGTGTAGGGAGCGGAGAACTCGTGCTTGATCCCTTCCTCATCAAGAAACTCCTCCACTTGAAGGTTCTTGAACTCGGACCCGTTGTCGCTCCTTATCTTCTTCACCTTGAGCTCAAACTCATTTTGAGCTCTCCTGAGGAAGCGCTTGAGGGTCCCTTGGGTTTCAGACTTATCCTGCAAAAAGAACACCCAAGTGAAGCGGGAAAAGTCATCAACAATAACTAACCCATACTTACTTCCTCCTATGCTTAGATAGGCGACGGGTCCGAAGAGGTCCATATGCAGCAGCTCCAGAGGTCTTGAAGTGGTCATCACATTCTTGCTGTGATGTGCTCCTCCCACTTGTTTACCTGCTTGACAAGCTGCACAAGGTCTATCTTTTTCGAATTGCACGTTAGTCAAACCTATCACGTGTTCTCCCTTTAGAAGCTTGTGAAGGTTCTTCATCCCCACATGTGCTAAGCGGCGATGCCACAGCCAGCCCATGCTAGTCTTAGCAATTAAGCATGCATCTAGACCGGCCTCTTCTTTTGCAAAATCAACTAAGTAAAGCTTGCCGTCTAATACACCCTTAAATGCTAGTGAACCATCACTTCTTCTAAAGACAGACACATCTACATTTGTAAAAAGACAATTATATCCCATATTGCATAATTGACTAACAGATAGCAAATTGTAACCAAGAGACTCTACTAAAAACACATTTGAAATAGAGTGCTCATTGGAAATTGCAATTTTACCTAACCCTTTTACCTTGCCTTGATTCCCATCACCGAATATAATTGAATCTTGGGAATCCTTACTCTTGACGTAGGAGGTAAACATCTTCTTCTCCCCCGTCATATGGTTTGTGCATCCGCTGTCGATAATCCAGCTTGAGCCCCCGGATGCATAAACCTGCAAGGCAAATTTAGGCTTGGGACTTAGGTACCCAACTCTTGTTGGGTCCTACAAGGTTAGTCACAATTGTTTTAGGGACCCAAATGCACATTTTATCTCCCTTGCATTTTGCCCCTAATTTCCTAGCAATCACTTTTCTATCCTTTCTACAAATTGCAAATGAAGCATCACAAGCATGATAAATTGTAGAAGGACCATTCATAACTTTTCTAGGAACATTTACAATATTCTTCCTAGGCACATGATGAATATTTTTTCTAGGCATATTTCTACCATGCTCATAAGAAGAACTAGAAGCAAACATGGCATGAGCATCATATGCATTATAACTTCGATAAGCATTTCTAGATTGTCTCTTGTCATGGTACAAAAAGGCATAGTTCCTTTTAGCACTATTAGCCATAGGGGCCTTCCCTTTCTCCTTGGCGGAGATGGGAGCCTTATGGCTCGTTAAGTTCTTGACTTCCCTTTTGAAGCCAAGTCCATCCTTAATTGAGGGGTGTCTACCAACCGTGTAGGCATCCCTAGCAAATTTTAGTTTCTCAAAATCACTTTTGCTAGTCTTAAGTTGGGCATTAAGACTAGCTACCTCTTCATTTAATTTAGAAATGCAAGCTAGGTGTTCACTAAAAGCATCAATGTTAATATCTTTACACCTAGTGCACGTTACAACATTTTCTACACAGGAGGTAGATTTACTAGCAATCTCTAACTTAGCATTCAAATCATCATTAATGCTCCTTACTTTAGAAATTGTCTCATGGCAAGAAGATAATTCACAAGAAAGCATTTCATTTCTTTTAACTTCTAGAGCATGAGATTTTTGTGCTTCTACAAATTTATCATGTTCTTCATACAACAAATCCTCTTGTTTTTCTAAAAGCATATTCTTATCATTCAAGGCATCAATCAATTCATTAATTTTGTCTACCTTGGTTCTATCTAGGCCCTTAAACAAACATGAATAATCTACTTCATCCTCATCACTAGATTCGTCCTCACTTGAAGAAGCATAGGTAGAGTTTCGAGTACATACCTTCTTCTCCCTTGCCATAAGGCATGTGTGACGCTCGTTGGGGAAGAGGGTTGATTTGTTGAAGGCGGTGGCGGCGAGTCCTTCATTGTCAGAGTCGGAAGAGGAGCAATCCGAGTCCCACTCCTTGCCTAGATGCGCCTCGCCCTTTGCCTTCTTGTAATTCTTCTTCTTTTCCCTCTTGTTTCCCTATTCCTGGTCACTATCATTATCGGGGCAGTTAGCGATAAAATGACCAATCTTACCGCACTTGAAGCATGAGCGCTTTCCCTTTGTCTTGGTCTTGCTTGGCTGCCCCTTGTGACCCTTTAGCACCGTCTTGAAGCGTTTGATGATGAGAGCCATCTCTTCATCATTAAGTCCGGCTGCCTCAATTTGTGCCACCTTGCTAGGTAGCGCCTCCTTGCTTCTTGTTGCTTTGAGAGCAAGAGGTTGCGGCTCGTTGATCGGTCCATTCAAGGCGTCGTCCACGTACCTTGCTTCCTTAATCATCATTCGCCCGCTGACGAATTTTCCTAGGACTTCTTCGGGCGACATTTTGGTGTACCTGGGATTCTCACGAATATTATTCACCAAATGAGGATCAAGAATGGTAAAGGACCTTAGTAATAGTCGGACGACGTCATGGTCCGTCCATCGCGTGCTTCCATAGCTCCTTATTTTGTTGATAAGGGTCTTGAGCCGGTTGTATGTTTGGGTTGGCTCCTCGCCCCTTATCATCGCAAACCTTCCAAGCTCGCCCTCCACCAACTCCATTTTAGTGAGCATGGTGATGTCGTTCCCCTCGTGAGAAATCTTGAGGGTGTCCCATATCTGCTTGGCATTGTCCAAGCCGCTCACCTTATTGTACTCGTCCCTGCACAAAGAGGCTAGCAACACAGTAGTAGCTTGTGCATTTTTATGAATCTGTTCATTAACAAACATAGGGCTATCCGAGCTATCAAATTTCATTCCATTCTCTACAATCTCCCATATGCTTGGATGGAGAGAGAATAAATGACTACGCATTTTGTGACTCCAAAATCCGTAGTCCTCCCCATCAAAGTGTGGAGGTTTGCCAAGAGGAATGGAAAGCAAATGCGAATTCGAACTGTGTGGAATACGAGAATAATCAAATGAAAAGTTCGAATTGACCGTCTTCCTGTAGTCGTTGTCGTCGTCCTTTTGGGAAGAAGAGGATTCTTCGCTGTCGTAGTAGACGATCTCCTTGATGCGCCTTGTCTTCTTCTTCTTCCCATCTTTGCGCTTGTGACTTGAGCCCAAGTCGGTAGACTTGTCATTCTTCGGCTCGTTGAAGATAGACTCCTTCTCGTTGTTGTCGACCACCATCCCCTTTCCCTTAGGATCCATCTCTTCGGGCGATTAGTCCCTTCTTGAAGAGAACGGCTCCGATACCAATTGAGAGCACCTAGAGGGGGGGTGAATAGGTGATCCTGTAAAACTTAAACTTATAGCCACAAAAACTTGGTTAATCGTTAGCACAATAATTGCCAAGTGGCTAGAGAGGAGCCAAAACACAATAACCACAAGAAATCAATCACAGAGATGACACGGTGGTTATCCCGTGGTTCGGCCAAGTACAAAACTTGCCTACTCCACGTTGTGGCGTCCCAACGGACAAGAGTTGCACTCAACTCCTCTCAAGTGATCCAATGATCAACTTGAATACCACAGTGTTCTTCTTTACTTTGATCTTTTCCCGTTTGCGAGGAATCTCCACAACTTGGAGTCTCTCGCCCTTACAATTGAGTTTCACAAAGAAGCACGGAGTAAGGGAGGGAAGCAACACACACAAATCCACAGCAAAATGCGCACACACACGGCCAAGAATCGAGCTCAAAAGACTATCTCAAAGTTCTCACTAGAACAGAGCTCGAATCACTGAGAATAACAAACGAATGCGCAAAGACTGAGTGTGGATGATCAGGAATGCTCTAAGGTTGCTTGGTGTTCTCCTCCATGCGCCTAGGGGTCCCTTTTATAGCCCCAAGGCAGCTAGGAGCCGTTGAGAGCAATTCTGGAAGGCCAATCTTGCCTTCTGTCGTCGGGTGCACCGGACAGTCCGGTGCACACCGGACACTGTCCGGTGCCTGATTCCCTTCCTTAAATGGCGAAGCCGACCGTTGGCTGACTTGGAGCCGTTGGTGCACCGGACATGTCCGGTGCACACCGGACAGTCCGGTGCCCCCTTCCGACCGTTGGCCCGGCCACGTGTCGCGCGCAGATTCCGCAGCCGACCGTTGGCTCCGCCGACCGTTGGCTCACCGGACAGTCCGGTGCACACCGGACAGTCCGGTGAATTTTAGCCGTACGTCGTCGGCGAATTCCCGAGAGCGGACAGTTCACGCCGAGCCAGCCTGGCGCACCGGACACTGTCTGGTGCACCACCGGACAGTCCGGTGTGCCAGACTGAGCTGAGTCTTGGCTGTACACAGCCAAGCCTTTTTCATCTCTTTTCTTTTCTTCTTCTTTCTGTTTCTAACACTTAGACAAGTATATTAGTACACAAAACTAATGTACTAAGGCTTAGAAACATACATTTACACTTGATTTGCACTTTGTCCATCCATAAGCATAAATTCACATTTAAGCACTTGTGTTGGCACCCAATCACCAAAATACTTAGAAATGGCCCAAGGGCACATTTCCCTTTCAAACACCCTAACTCAAGAGTTGCAAACTCCATGGAGTTTTCTGAGCTATATTTCAATTTTTTGGAGTACCTCTTTTGCTACTCCGAAATCTCTAAAAATGTAACTTAGACATGGAGTTTGGAGTTATTTACCCGCCACTAGTTATGAGAAAGCAATATAAACTTTGGAGCAGAGATGCTCCACCCAGAGTTTTAGAGTAGAGCTGCTCTAAAGTGGAGTAGAGCCATAGCAAACATGTCCTTAGGGTCGCCTCACCTCATTGTGCCCAATCATGAAATTGGTGAAGCCAAAAGTTTAGAAAAATATGAGGGCCCAAGATCAAGTTCAAATCTACCATGATGGTGGTGGTGACATGTGAAAGAAGAAAACAAGAGGAAGAATAATAGGTAGAGCAATGCGCTCAAGGATAAATCAAGACACTAAGCAAGTGAGTAAGAACAAAGAAGGGAAGATGAAGAAAGTTGCTCATATCAAATGCTTTAGGTGTGAAAACTTGGGTTACCTTGCCTTGGGGTGCCCAAACAAGCTTGAGGAGAAGACTCAAGAAGCCGACAAGAGGCAAGACGACATGAAGGAAGATATGAACAAGAAGGAAAAAGTTCAACTATAGAGGACTTGCTACACATGCTATGAGAAGGGACATATGGCTAACTCATATCCCAAAGGTAACACTCCAAGCTATCTCTAGCAACTCTCCCAAATGGGTCTGCATGTGCTTTTTCGCGTCCGCGTTCAACTAGTCACCCTTCCAGCAGAGCGCGGATGAAAACGCGCAAAATGAGCGCTCACCCTCTTGTACCCCAAATTCATGGTTTCTCTCTCCTCCGCGGGTCTATATGTGCATCCACATGGTCACTCTCCTAGAAACATTTAATCATTTGCGTGCTCACAAAAAGTACTCTGACCGCTCAAAATGCGCATCTGCATGCGGGGACCGCTGGAGATAGCATACATCTATTTCAATTAGTGATGATTCAATAGCGTGTTGCAACTTGCAACTAATATGAGAGGGTCTAACTCTAGTTGGACACAATTAAGTATTGAATAATTGTGTATAGGTACAAAGGCATTGGAGACTTGATTCAATAGACTCATATTGATCATCGTATATTGAGTCAGTTTGTTTTTTTTTTTTTGCATAAAATTAATCAACTAGATAAATTTGATTTAAAGCAAAAAAATAAAACCATAAATTTTGGACCGAAGCAGTAGTATATATATCTGAATAACAAAGTTAAAATCGCAAAACAAAAACATGACCGTATATTTAAAAAGGGATGTAGTAGTATTCCATTCGTATCACTTTAGTTCATTTGTCTGTTCTTCTTTACAAATGAAATAATGTCGTACGGAATGTACGTGCTAAGCAATCTCTAAGCTGAAAGCCATGTAACTATACTTGCATGCCTCTGCGTATGCGGAATTGCGGATACATGCTGTCACAACAATAAAACAGAAATGAAGAAATACATAGATCCTCAAAGAGTAGCCGACTCCAGATCAACAGTTTTCTTTACCATTTGCAGCTCGTCCTTCTGAGTCTCCATCTTCTTTTGCGCCTTCTCACCGTAGAGGTAGGAGGCGAAGCCCCAAAGAGAGAGCACGAGCGCAATGCCCTTCGGCCCGTCGAACTTCTCGTGGAGGAAGATGACGGCGAGGACCTCCGAGAGCGGCAGGAGGACGGCGATCATAATGCCGGCGAGGAGCGAAGAGGCGCAGGTGATGAGCCCCACGATCCCCAGGTTTAGCAGCTGCCATGAGACGGCGTCCCAGATGAGCACCAGGTAGTAGTTGGTCTTGCCGAGGCCGAACGTGGCAGCCTCACTTGGGACCGCTTGGAAGTCGCTCTTGATGGCCATGCCAAGCAGACACACCAGTGTGCCGGCAGCGCCCATCACGGCTTGCATCTGCATCACGGTCGCGTACGGTGGTGGCACTCTCGCCGCGGGTCCGGTGCGACGGCCGTAGCGCGCCGTGGCGATCTCGACGAGCGGCAGCACAAGCCCGGCAAGCGCGGCCGCGGCGATTGCCTCGCAGAACCCTATCCAGTACGTCCGCGAGGCTTCGCCAGCTGGCTTCCCGGAGCCGGGGCCAACGCCTAGCACAGCCGGGCCGATGGTGAGGAGCACGACAGCGTTGGCCGAGAAGGGCGTGAAGCGGAGGCCCACGAAGAGGAACGCGAACACCGCGGTGAAGGCGAGCTGCGTGGCCAGCAGCAGCGACGACGTGGACAGCGGCAGAGCCTGCGAGCCCAGCGCATAGAGGAAGCAGGAGATGGCGTAGAACGCGCCGAGGACGGCCGCGGCGCCAGCGAGGCGCGGCGGGAGGAGGAGGCTCGCCACGCCGTGGCTGCGGCTGCGGCTCCGGTAGAGGGAGACGCAGATGGGCGGGAGGAGGAGGGGCCACCCGGAGATCTGCAGCATGGCGGACAGGAACAGGCGCTCCCCGCCGTGGACGAAGTAGACGCGGAGAAGGAGCGGGCCGCCTGCGCCCATGAGGACGAGGCAGGCACTTAATATGACCAAGAGCGACGGCCGGTAGCGCACTGGCGCCGGCGAGGCGACAGTGGCACTCGTCGTAGCCTTGTTGCTGGTTTGTTGCATGGCTGGACTGGCACTAGCCGTTATGGTGGCCATGGGAGATGACATGACCTTTTGCAGGGACACAGCAAATTTTACACAGCCTCTTGATGCTATGCCTTTTGCAGGAGGAGTCTGGAGACTCGATCGGCTTGTAATTGGCTGTGTTTGCATATGGCAGGCCTCTAGGGTTTATATAAAGCGGAGAGATCTGGTGAGGTCTCCAAAGAAAATCTAGTTAACGAAGTTGGTGAGTCAACACAAATGAAGCATGAAACTGGGATGATGGGAAGAAGAACAAGTACACACGGAACAGTTAAGTAACTAGCAGTTTGGTCGCTTGGTTTCCCATTCCCATATCGCAGGTTCAGGCCGCCGTACGTATGCTCTTCTGCAGTGCACCGTTGAATACGTACTAAGACACGCACGCATATACACGGCAGGAAAGAGACACCGTTCTGTATTCTACACTCATCCTGCTTGTTCGATTAGGAGGAACTGATTTATTGTACGTGCAGTTTGTTGCATGCGTTTCACGCAATTCTATAAACAACTCAGGAAATATATATGGGGAATATAGTTTTCTTCGTGACTCGTGTGAAGAATTTGTAGCGTATATAATTAAAAACAAAGGCTTTACGTTCTGTGATTTTCCGTCGCATGCATGCGATTATTATTAGTTGTGCTTTATTATTTTATTTTATTGATGCTGTATATGTTTTCCAACCAGCCATCTCAACATGTCATGTCCTTGTCCTTAGTCCTGACCAAGTAGAGCATAGTGCTGTTTTTTTTATTGACCACATGGACATTGAGCAACATGTGAGCTCCGTTTGACCCATACGTACGTATACTGTATACATTGGTGTCCACAACCAACCACCATCCACGTAGGACTAAGAATTGCTGACTGGCCAGTTATATAGGGCCTACTAGTCGACGTCGTCACAAGCAAGCATGGAGTGGGACTACTGGACTGCTGCTACGGAGCAGTTGCCAGCATGTTCTCTTATACTATTTTGACAGTATTTTTATCTCTATAGATTAAAATTACAGCAGTCCGAACAGCTCACTTTAATTCGAAGCGAACAGCTTTTCACGCACACACACTTCTGCATACACAGTGACATGTCCTTTGTTTAGCGACACAAAACAAAAGCCAAGCGCCTCCAAGGAAACTGCAGCAGGCTGCGTCGTCGTTAGTGTTTGGTGTAGACTGCAACTCCACAGTCCATATGGCTGCGACGGTGCGACCACGAAGACTGGGTATTAACGCATGTGTGCTGCCCAGCTGGTTTATTTCGTCGTTGGTTTCGATCTGTTGAAAAACAAAATGGCTGTTCATTTGACTGGTTCCATTCTACTGTACTAAGCTAGTTTGGTCCTGCAAGGTTTAAAATCCAAATTCATTAGTTACTGTAGTAGTACTGTGATACTGTCTAGCTCGTGTGGATTTCATACTGTAAGTTAAATATGCAGCCTATAAAACTACACGCCAAATGATCCTTGATTCATTGTGTAGGAAGATCAGAATTTACCATGGACTACTCTCCTGAAGATTACTGGTTTGGATTTTGCAGTTTCGGACTTGCAGCCTGATAGTTAGTTTGGTATTGCACATTTACTTACTTTGTCATCACTACTAGTAGAGGCACTCTTGTTGCGCAAGCATTTCAGAGGTCATGAACGTCGATCGTTGAGCTGATCGATCTGACGATGGGAGCCGCAGGGCAGCAGAAAAAGACAGCAGGAAATTGGAATGGCTTGTAAAAGCGACACCACCTTCGGTTGGATTTTCCGGTGTCTCTCCCAGCTATCCAAGGAAAAGTGCTACCTTTTCGCTTTTCTCCGTAGGCGTTTTGACTGAAACTAGTGTTTTGGATAGAGGGACGAGAAAGGATGAAGATGGATAGGAAGTGATCATTCTAATTTGATCTGTGTTTGATTTGGAGATCTAGAGTCAGGATTAATGAATATTCTTCAAAAATAGTGGATGAAGTCATCTCTCAAAAAAAATAAGAGACTCATCCCTTATTAATACCGAACCAAACACTAGCGCAACGATCCAAGCGGTGAAAAGACGGATATATCCGTCACCTACATACTGCGAGAAAAATCGACTCGTTCATGCCGCAGCTTGCGCCAAGCAGCCTAGTTTGTCCGAAAAATTCTCTCCCGTGTGGTCGTCGTATACTATAATGAAAGCCAGAAAGTTCGTTTCATCCTGAGCTTTGGGTTGATCACTTTCTGGTATGTATGCATGGTAGGTAAGAGCGTGCACTTTGTTTCGGAGAAGGATCAGACAATTAAGCATCAGGAAATTAAGCTGCAGACTTGCGGTTGTATGCCATGACTATTCGCCAATTAGTAGGTGGATCCAGTTGGTTGCATGAGTAGCATATATGCAGGTAGGTTTCATCTGCTACATGATTTATCCGCTGAATTTTCAACGATAAAAACACTTGAGTACTTCACATGAATTAAGTTGGACCACACGGGGATTCTTACGAAGAAGAATTTTCTCAGAGCTAGAGTCACTACCGGGATTAGAGATGGCAATGGGTACAAACCCGTCGGGTTTTGCAATCTCAAACTCATACCCGTGAAAAATATTTACACTCATTAAAAAACTCATACCCATGATGGGTTTGAAATTTTGCCCAAACCCGTAACCATCGGGTTTGTGGGTACCCGACCCGCGGGTTTTTATCTCCAATATGCTTATTATTTTTATAATCAATAAGTATCGTAATGATAATGAGATCATGGTCCAAATTTTATGTAATGAACAACGAGTTCATGATTTGGTATAAAAAGTATTAGTAGAGAGAATTAAATACAAATAATAAGTTGTATAATCAAGTTACCTTGCACTAAGTTATACATCCACCACATATATAACGTTAGTAATAACTATAATAGCAAGCAAGCAACACAATAACTGTCGGTACCCTAGATTAGGGGTACCCCTTACTACGGTATGAAGGCACGATGCCTGTGCGGCTACCCTTAGCCGCGCGGAGAGCAGCCTCAGGGGTATCTCGTGGGCAGTTAAGGTGGCGTTCTCGGAGACAACGCCATCGGGCCCAGAAGGCACAGGACCCCTGTGCGCACAACCCGGACCCTCGAAGTAAAGCAGCCCGAAGCCATTGGGTAGGGTTCGGACCCCACCAAGTGAGCTCCGGACTGCCCGTAACAAGGTCCCGGGAAAGGGAGTGTCATAACCTAGGCCTGGGTCTGGCATTGACGCGTGTTCTGGCCCTGTCCGTAGCGCCTCCGCCCCCCGCTCGGCTGAGGGTCTAATGCAGCCACATGTCTTATTATCCGTGACGTAGGCCAGCGGGCGGAGCATGACGTAAGGGCTCTGAGCCGCGCGGCCTCCGCATTTATTGTGGAGAGGACACGCCGCCTGTCCACCCTTCTGACAGATGATGTGCCCCCACGGCATTTATTGAGTCCTGTCCATTCCGCTGGCAGGCGACGCCAGGGCCACCCTGCAGACTACGCACCTGTCCAGTCCGTTGTCGAAACAGTGTGCCCGTGCTGCGCGGTGCACTGTGCTCATCCCTTATACGAGAAGCTTCCCCCTGCGCGCCGAGGCTACGCAGATCTCGAGTGATAGGGCGCACGGAGATTACATGGGCATGGCAAGCAGTAGTTCCATCCTTCCATTTGTCCCTGGGCCCACATGTCGGGGCTCAGCACTCTTGTACACGCCCCCCTTGAGCTATAAAAGGGGAGGCATGCAACGTTGAGAAGACTGAGACGCAAGTCATTTCAGGCTTACACACAACTCAAGCTCTCAAGCTCAATACATCACACAGTGGAGTAGGGTATTACGCTCTGGCGGCCCGAACCACTCTAAACCCTTGTGTGTTCTTGTGTTCGTTCATCACTTATCAGATAGGCAAAACGCTTAGGCCCCTCCTCACTTTAGGATTTAGGGCGGGTGCATTCCGCCACCCGGCCGGAGAATTTCCTCTCCGACATTTGGCGCGCCAGGTAGGGGGCTAGGCGTTAGGTTTTTGCTTGTTTTCTCGCTCAGCATGAGGGTGCAAATCGTTGAGCACCGCGCCGAGACTTCGGTGGATTTTGTGGTGGAGGAAGAAGCTGCCTCTTCCACGCCACAGGTTCCCAACCGCCCTGTGCCGGGCACTGCTGCTATACACGCCGCGCAGCAGCATACAGCTGCACAAACATCTCGGACTCCGTCGAGGGCGGCTCCAGGAGCATTGTCAGTAGCCAGGGAGTTGTTGCGACACCCTCCAAGCTCCATGGCCTCGCCAGGGGCCATGAAGCAATGGCGGGACGACGTCGACCGGCTGCTCAGTATGGCACATTCTACCTCGACCAGGTCGAGGCCACGGTCATCCCGCGCGCCAACATGAGGCGTCGGCGTCTGTGCGCTCACCCTCAGTGAGGGGCACACAGACCAACGACCTCCGGGCAGAGCTCAACCGTAGGTGTGCGGGGGAGGACGCCCGGGTATCTCTGGAGAGGGCGTGGGAGCGCCGACAAAACTTTGAGGGTCGCGATGACGCTTGAGTCTCTCTGGAGAGGGCACGTGAGCGCCGCCAAAACATTGAGGGCCGCAACCTCGATCAAGACTTCGCTGCGGTAGCACCGCAGACACCAATGGGCACCCAGTCCCAGGTGGGTGTCCCCTTGGCCGGCGTGGGCTACGCCGCTCTCGCAGATCATCTCCGCGTGGCGTTATGGCCACCCAAGTTCCAACCACACCTGCCGGAAAAGTACGATGGAACGTAAAACCCGTCGGAGTTCCTACAGGTGTACGTCACCGCCATCACGGCAGCAGGTGGAAACACCGCTGTGATGACGACATATTTTCATGTCGCCTTGTCTGGACCTGCTCGAACTTGGCTCATGAACCTCGCCCCAGGGTCAGTCTACTCCTGGGAAGAGCTCTGCGCGCGGTTTGTTGCGAACTTTGTCAGTGCTTACCAGCAGCACGGGGTGGAGGCCCACCTCCATGCGGTGAGGCAGGAGCCCGGGGAGACTCTCCGAACGTTCATCTCCCGCTTCACCAAGGTGCAAGGTACTATACCTCACATTTCCGATGCTTCCATCATCACGACATTCCGACAGGGAGTACGTGTCACACCTGGTTTTAGAAGGCAAACCGAATGCGAACCATGTACGTGCCAGGATCAGCAATTCACGTACACAGCAGTTACATAACTGGACATCATCACACAGTGCTCAAATATTAACATAAAGGGTAATAATGGTCGATTACATCATATGCCTGAGACATCCACATAGTCTTTACAATAATCAAAGTGCGGAAAAGAAACGTAGATACACGCGGCCTTCACAGGCAGCCGACTGGGGGTTGCCGCTAACCCACGCCTAGAACTCGTCGTAATCTTGGAACTCCTGGAAGTCTCCTTCCACGGCTTCATCTTCTCCTGAGCAGTGGTTGCAATGCGGACAACCTGGGGGGGTTTGGTGTGTAGAGCAAGGGTGAGTACACATCAACATACTCAGCAAGTGTCATGTTTGGCTGTAGTGGACTAGCTTTATGTGAGGGTAAGTGAAGCAGTTGCTTTTAGTTGGTCAGATTATTATTACTAGTAGAGAAAGCCAAGTTTTAGAATTAACCCACGTTATTAACCCAAACGTACCCTTTCCAAATGGAAAGAGTACCACTTACCATTACCAGAGCCAATACCAAAACCATCAATCTCATTGCCACATGTAATCCGAACATCTCTGATCAAGTATCACTAATCACTGGAGCTCCCTTGGCCGCTCATAACCGTGAGCATGCTGATATATCAGTTTCATAACACTCTGCAGAGGTTGCGCACTTTACCCACAAGTCGTGATTCCCTCTTGCCTCGAGCCGATCAAACCCTTAAACACTACCAAGGTGAATAGGCAGGGTCTCACTACGTAGCCTTTACAAAGATTCTCTGAGGCTGTAGCCACCCTCTAGGTTTCCTAAATGTATCGCACTCCTCCCCAAGGGGCAAACCAACCTTGGCAGAGCGAGCCGCATACACCGAGCCCCATTGACGGCACAACGGCGAAGCGAACTACACCTCAGTTCCTCTAATTATTTAGCTAAGGGCGTCCCACTCCGCCCTCATGGTTGCACTATTTTCTCGGGCGGTCATCCAACGAACAGGTCCTTACGGAGAGGCACTCGAGAAACAGCTCGAGCCCCCTTAAATGTCACAGTACCATCATCATAATCAAAAGGTAAAATAGCATATCATAGATAATCTCATCATGTTCATTGATTAATGTGAAGCACGAGCATAAAGCTAAACTATAATAGCCCAACCAAAATAGGTAGACAAGGACAAGATAAACAAAATCTAGTCAATCCTTAGGTATAAAGTGTGTAAATGCGGGGACTGAGTTATAAGAATGAGTAGGACATAGATGGGTCAAGGGACACTTGCCTCCACCAACCAGCTGCTGCTCAGGGGCTTCTCATATGAGTTTCTCGAGCTCTTCAACCAGATCGTTCTCTATACAAGTTCAAACATACATTCCACACATTTAATACCAAAAGAACAGTACACCATACAATGGAATGCAATAAATAAACAGACGTTCAACGTGGGGCTTGCAATTACGGTTAAGAGAGAAAGGAAATGACAGTCGGGTCTACGGTCGAGAGGCAATCACTTTACATAATTATAAATTAAACCATTCATTTAAACAGAAGGGTATCAAATTAGACACTGCGTTTAGCATAAAGTGAAGTCATGTTCCACATTTAGTCACTATAAATAGGTAAAGATGAATGAAAGGGATTGGTCATACGACGAGACGTATGACACAGCATTTAAATTGAATTAAGAAATAAATGACTTGCAGTGCGACAGAGCGCGCAACAAGATTCTTGCATTAATTAAAGACAAACGTTAAGCGTTGCGCGACGAAACGCACGATGGCTTACGCCAATAGAACTGCATTTAAAACGAATCGTCGCGCGACGAAGCGCGCGACGCAACACTGCAACAAATATAAATTAAACGAATCGTCGCGCGACGCAACACATTAGCTCGGCTAGGGGGGCGCAACGCCGGGAGGGGCTCGGCCGGGGCGGGACTCACCGGGGGGTGCGACGTGGGGAGGGGCTCGGCCGGGGCGGGACTCGCCGGGGGGGGGCGCGACGCGGGGAGGGGCTCGGCCGGGGCGGGGCTCGCCGGGGGGGCGCGACGCGGGGAGGGGCTCGGTCGGGGCGGGACTCGCCAGGGGGGGCGCGACGCGGGGAGGGGCTCGGTCGGGGCGGAGCTCGCCGGGGGGGGGTGCGACGCAGGGAGGGGCTTGGCCGGGGCGGGGCTCGCCGGGGGGCGCGACGCGGGGAGGGGCTCGGCCGGGGCGGGGCTCTCCGGGGGGCGCGACATGGGGAGGGGCTCGGGGCCGGGCACGAGATGCGGCGCGGCTGGGCCGCCGCCACGGCGCGCGACAGGGCAGGGGAGGGCACGCGGCCAAGGGAAGAAGAAGGGAGGGGAGGAGGGAGAGAGAGAAAGGGAAGGGGAGGGGAAAACTCACCTCCGAGGATCCAAACTCCGGCGATCTCATCTCCAAACCCTAGGGCACCACGGGGAGAGAGAGAGGTGGGAGAGGGAAGTTACTGCGTGGGAGAAAATCAAATGTGACAACGGGATTAGGGGGAGGGGGCGTGTGCATGGGTAGGGCAAGGGGCGCCAGGGGCGCGGAGGCCGGACTGGGTCGGACCGGGCCGGACTGGGCCGGGCTAGGTCACTCCATGGGTCGAACACTAATCGGAAATCCGATCGCGAACCGAAATCCGAACCGGGACGAGACGAACACGCGATTAAACACGACGTCAGGCAAAGAAATATGCTTCAGCATGATGCAACACTCATGACACTTAGGTTTTTTTATACATGACACGGACACCCGTCATTATACTGGTTTGAAATTGGGAAGAAGGAGCAAAACGGGAAGAGAAAAGAGAGTAACGCCCGAATTTGGTGAATGAAAAGAAGAAAGAAAATCTACCCCCAAATTCAGGGCATTACAAACCTATCCCCCTTAAAAGAATCTTGCCCTCGAGATTTAGGGTTGGCTAGCAAAGAGCTCAGGGTATTTAGCCATCAGATCATCTTCACACTCCCAGGTTGCTTCTTCCTCAGAGTGGTGACTCCATTTGACTTTGCACATTCTGATAGTCTTCCTCCGGGTGACTCTGTCTGCAGTCTCAAGAATCTGCGCTGGCTTCTCTATGTAGGTCAAGTCCTCCTGGACCTCCAGACCTTCCACTAGCAACTGCTCTTCTGGCACACGCAAACACTTCTTCAACCGAGACACATGAAAGACATCATGCACTGCAGACAAGCCTTCTGGCAAACTGAGTTGATAGGCCACTTCTCCACACCTTGCGAGAATCTAATATGGACCAACATAGCGGGGCGCTAACTTGCCTTTGACTCCGAATCTTCTGACTCCTCTGATCGGTGACACTTTTAGATAGACAAAATCTCCAACTTCGAAACTCAGCTCTCTTCTTCTTGTGTCTGCATAACTTCGCTGCCTTGATTGCGCTATCCTCAGGTTCTCCCGAACCATTTTGATGTTCTCTTCAGCTTCAAGCAAAATGTCTGGCCTGAACACTTGCTTTTCTCCAGGCTGATCCCATTGCAACAGAGTTCTACAACTCCTCCCATAAAGCGCCTGAAATGGTGACATCTTCAAGCTGGCCTGGTAGCTGTTGTTATAGGAGAATTCTGCATAAGGTAATCTCTTGTCCTTTCCAGACTGATCTTGCAACGCACAGGCTCTCAACATGTCTTCAAGGATTTGATTAGTTCTTTCGGTCTGACCGTCTGTCTGCGGATGATAAGCTGAACTGAAGTTCAGATGTGTACCCAAGGCTTCATGCAACTACTGCCAGAAATGAGAGGTGAACTGTGTTCCTCTGTCTGACACTATCTTCTTTGGCACACCATGAAGACAAACAATCTGGAACATGTACAACTCTGCCAATACTGCACTGCTATAGTTGGTCTTGACAGGTATGAAGTGGGCTGACTTGGTTAAGCGATCCACCACTACCCAAATGGAATCGTAGCCGGCTCGAGTGTGAGGCAATCCGACTATGAAATCCATACCGATTTCATCCCATTTCCACTGAGGAATTTGCAATGGCCGCAACAATCCAGCGGTCCTCTGATGCTCTGCCTTGATCCATCGACAACTATCACACATAGCCACATGCTCTGCGATTTCTCTCTTCATTCCGTACCACCAGAATTTCTTCTTCAGATCTTGATACATCTTCTCACTTCCAGGGTGAATAGAATAAGCTGTCTCATGAGCTTCCTTAAGAATCAAATCCCGAATAGACTGGACATTGGGAACACAAAAGCGATCTTTGAACCATATCACACCTTCTGCATCTTCCCGAAAATCCTTGCCTCTGCCTTCCAGAATCAGTCGCTGGATCTCACTGATCTTCTCATCATTCTTCTGCGCTTCTTTGATTTCCCGCTCCAGGGTAGGTTCCAACTCAATCGTGACTCCTCGCGTACTGTTCAAAAATCCGAGGCTCAACCTGTCAAACTCTTTGGCCAACTCATAGGGCATCGGACGAGCGACCATCAGATTGACCTGACTCTTCCTGCACAAAGCGTCTGCCACTATGTTCGCTTTGCCTGGATGGTAATGAATCTCCAGTTCGTAGTCTTTGATCAGTTCTAACCATCTTCTTTGCCTCATATTCAGCTCTGATTGAGTGAATATATACTTCAGACTCTTGTGGTCTGTGTAAACATCACATTTCTGCCCATACAGATAGTGCCTCCATGTTTTCAGTGTGTGAACCACTGCTGCCAACTCTAGGTCATGGATTGGATAATTCTGCTCATGAACCTTCAACTATCGGGACGAGTAAGCCACAACTCTTCCCTCCTGCATCAACACACATCCTAAACCAGTGTAACAAGTGTCGCAATACACTGAGAAAGGCTTGTGCACATCAGGCAAGACTAAAACAGGCACTGTAGTCAACTTCTCTTTCAGCGCTTCGAAGGCCTCTTAACATTTTTGGGTCCACTTGAACTCAACTTTGTTGCCTAGCAAAGCTATCATTGGTTTCACAATCTTCGAGAACCCTTCAATGAATCGCCGATAATATCCGGCCATTCCAATGAAGCTCTTGATTCCTCGGGCATCTGTTGGCGCTTTCCAATTCAGAATATCTGCCACTTTCTTCGAATCCACAACCAATCCTTCTTCTTTGATTACATGACCCAAGAACAAGACTTCATCAATCCAGAATTCACACTTGCTCAACTTTGCATATAGCTAGTGCTCTCGCAATCTCTGCAATACCACCCTCAAATGATCTGCATGCTCTGCTTCGATTTGAGAATATACCAGAATATCATCAATGAATACCACCACAAACTTGTCAAGATAATCCACGAATACACTATTCATCAGATTCATGAAGAAGGCTGGCGCATTTGTCAAACCAAAAGACATCACAGTGAACTCATATAACCCATACTTGGTAATGAATGTCGTCTTCGAAATGTCTGAAGGTCGAATCCTGAGCTGATGATAACCTGACCTCAAATCTATCTTTGAAAGCACACTGGCTCCTCTCAACTAGTCGAACAGATCCTCTATTCTGGGCAAGGGATACTTGTTCTTGATCGTGACCTCATTCAGAGCTCCATAATCGATACACATCCTTCGAGTGCCATCTTTCTTTCTCCACAAATAGGACAGGGGTGGCCCAAGGCGAGGTGCTTGGCCGGATGTAACCTTTCTCTGACAGCTCATCAATCTGCTTCTTAAGCTCAACCAACTCTGGTCCAGATACTCTGTAAGCTCTCTTAAAGATGGGGGCGGTGCCAAGAAGAAGCTCTATAGCAAACACAACTTTTCGCTCTGGTGGCATACCTGGTAGATCCTTTGGAAACACATCTGGAAACTCGGACACAACCTTGATAATCTCAGGTGGATCTGCTTCACTGCTATCAACAGCCATCTGATAACAACTTCCCTTCTTTAACTCAGGCGGGACTAACTCGGTCACCACTTCCTCTCCTAGTGGGGACATCAACTTGATTGTCTTCATATCACACTTACATTCAAGCAAATGCTATCGGCTCGAATTCTACCACCGGCTGAATCAATTTGAATGGGGGTTGACATGGTAGTAATTGGAAGATTATGTGCTTCTACCCATGATGCAGTAATGAAAGAATGCGTTGCTCCAGTATCAAATAACACTTCTGCAATATGGGAGTCGACTGGAAACATACCTACTGTCATGCCAGGGTTTTCCTGGACTGCTTCAGCCTCCAAGTGGTTCAGTCTCCCATGGTTGTAGCATGGCTGAGAGCGGTTGCCTGCTCCAGGCTGAGGTCCACTGTTCTTGCGCTTGCGATCTTCCATCTCTCTACGCTTCCTCTCTGTCATGATTGCTATGTCAATCAGGTGTTGGAATGTCGGGAAGGTATGATTCATCAGCTGATACTGAAGAGGGTCGACCAAGCCTCTCAGGAAACGATACTATCGCTTGGCGTCGGTGTTGACATCTTCAGGAGCATAACAAGACAGCTGCAGAAACCTGTCCCGATACTCACTAACAGACAATGACCCTTGCTTGAGTGCCAGGAACTCCTCCTTTTTCACTGTCATCAGACCTGCAGGAACATGGTACTGACGAAAGCTACCTCTAAACTCTTCCCAGGTGATGGTGTTAGGGTTGGCATGGGTGGCGAGATAAGACTCCCACCAGGACTTGGCTGCTCCTCTCAACAGACGGGGACCATACAGAACTTTCTCCTTGTCATCACACTGAGCGGTATGCAACTCCCGCTCCACTGTGCACAGCCAGTCTTCGGCATCCATGGGGTCAGAAGAGTGAGCAAACGTTGGGGGATGACCTCTCATGAATTCAGCACGCTTGTCCGTGGGCATCTGAGGCATCTGAGGTTGAGGTGGTGGCTGCTGCTGCTGAATGGCGGCCAGAGTCCGACCGATGGCCTGAACTGCCTGAGTCTGCATCATGAACATCTGCTCGATCGACATCGAGGGCGAGGGTGGTAGCTGCTGTTGCTGGGGTGCCTCATCCTGCGGTGCTGCCTGCTCCTGCTGAGCACACCTTCCTCCTCTACGCCTGTTTTCTAACATCTACAGAATGCAACCACACATCAGAACTGATCTGGCAAATCTTGCAGCATAAGAAAAGGGTATAGAATTCTCCACCACACTGAACAGATGAACATCTTCACTGATCTCCAACACAGACCAACACAGCTTCTCAGATAACGAGGAAAGTGGAATAAAAAGGCTTCCCAACTAGACAACTAACTTCATTAATATAACAAGTAAACCAAAATGCAGGGGATACCCACACTCTGGTGACAGTCATTACAAAGATCCAAATCCAACATAGTTCACCATGACAAACATAAATGCACAGAATAAGTAAACTACCCTATCTAACTAAGACTAACTAAAAGCAAGACTAACGCTAAGACTATAGCTTCTATGTATATATTTTCGTATTAATTACAAGATCCGATGCTGACGACCTATGGTTCTAAATTTATCCTGGTCTTGCAGTCGGGGTTGCCATAAGACTTGTGTCCATGCCGAGGTGAGCGGTACGGGTGCTGAGTCCTGACGAGAGCGGGGGAGCCATCCTCCAGGTGACGACGCTCCACACGCTTTGCCCGCAGCTAGGCGATCTCAGCACGAGCCCCACTCAGCTTGTCTAGCGCATGGTCTAGCTTCGTGTTTAGCATAGCGGCTAGGTTGACTGTGCTGCTCAACCTAGGATTGTCCTCACCCACAGGTGAGACAATCACGCCTCCTGTGCTGCCAGATGGACGGTGGGGGTAATACTTTAGGTTAAGACCGTTAGCTACCCCACCGAACATTGAACAGTAGTGCAAAAGCGCACGGCATGCGGCATCTTGCATGGCCGCCTCAGCTGAGTCCCACTCAGAGATGGAATAGTGCTCTAAGCAGACCTCCGCACCCCGGAGACAGTTCTCCAGACGGCGCACCAAGCAGGTCGCCTCCCAGCGGTCCGGGTAGACCCCGCAACTGTGCTGGAAGACCACACAGCGATACTCGATGGACCAAGTACGCCGGTCAAGTGCCTGACGTTGCAGGGTGTCAAGCGCATCGCGGAAGTGACACCCGCGAGCAACGTCGCGAGTGATGGGTCGAGCAACCCATCCTTCCGGCTCCTGGTCGGCGGAAAGGTCGGTGTCGTGGCTCGAGCTGCTGTCGCCACCTCCATCGTCTGGGTCTCCTCCAGCAGCTACTCCAGCGACTGGGGCACTCAGTGGTGGTGTAGGGGGTGCCTTCAGTGGGAGCACAGGGGAGCAGCTCCTCACAGACTCTATCTCCTACTAAAGCGAGAAAGAAGAGCCCTGCTGCTCTTGCTCCTGTCGACGACGCTCCTGCTCCTCATGCAGGCGGTGGTGCAGCCTCTCCAAGTGGCTAGACTGACCGGTCACTAGACGACGAAGCGGACGCTCAATGAGACGGGAGGGTAAGAAGGGGATGACAGACTTCCGTGCAGTGTGTCTAAGACGAGCCATCTACAAAGACACTGTAAGCATAAGAGTGAGAACAGAACTAATATGACCAGCAAGTAAACCATGAATCAATGAGGAATTAGAATAAACAAAAAGATTTTTAGCAAGGTATACTATATAGTAGAACATAAATTTGGTCGATATGACCAACTTTTGAAGGGATACCAAAGTCAAGGTAACAGTAGGGGTCTATAATCCTTAGAACGACCATTCTACTCTAGGTTAGTGGTCCTACAGTCAGCATGGCTTTGATACCACCTATGTCACACCCGATTTTAGAAGGCAAACCGAATACGAACCATGTACGTGCCAGGATCAGCAATTCACGTACACAGCAGTTACATAACTGAACATCATCACATAGTGCTCAAATATTAACATAAAGGGTAATAATGGTCGATTACATCATATGCCTGAGACATCCACATAGTCTTTACAATAATCAAAGTGCGGAAAAGAAACGTAGATACACGCGGCCTTCATAGGCAACCGACTGGGGGTTGCCGCTAACCCACGCCTAGAACTCGTCGTAATCTTGGAACTCTTGGAAGTCTCCTTCCACGGCTTCATCTTCTCCTGAGCTATAAGAATGAGTAGGACATAGATGGGTCAAGGGACACTTGCCTCCACCAACCAGCTGCTGCTCAGGGGCTTCTCCTATGAGTTCCTCGAGCTCTTCAACCAGATCGTTCTCTATACAAGTTCAAACATACATTCCACACATTTAATACCAAAAGAACAGTACACCATACAATGGAATGCAATAAATAAACAGACGTTCAACGTGGGGCTCGCAATTACCGTTAAGAGATAAAGGAAATGACAGTCGGGTCTACGATCGAGAGGCAATCACTTTACATAATTATAAATTAAACCATTCATTTAAACAGAAGGGTATCAAATTAGACACTGCGTTTAGCATAAAGTAAAGTCATGTTCCACATTTAGTCACTATAAATAGGTAAAGATGAATGAAAGGGATTGGTCACACAGCGAGACGTACGACATAGCATTTAAATTGAATTAAGAAATAAATGACTTGCCGCGCGACAGAGCGCGCAACAAGATTCTTGCATTAATTAAAGACAAACGTTAAGCGTTGCGCGACGAAACGCACGATGGCTTACGCCAATAGAACTGCATTTAAAACGAATCGTCGCGCGACGAAGCGCGCGACGCAACACTGCAATAAATATAAATTAAACGAATCGTCACGCGACGCAACACATTAATAAATATAAATTTAAAAGGACCGTCACGCGACGAAGCGCGCGACGCAGCACATTTATAAAGATGAAATTAGAATGAACCATCACGCGGCGAAGCGCGCGACACAGCACATTGACTAAACAAAATTAAAATGGATTAAACGAGGGTTAAACGAAACGCGACTACGGTCGCACGCGCGAGAGCACGCTGCGCGTGCCGAGGGCACGCGAACCGTGCAAGCCGCGCGGGGCGCGAGGCTGCCGGGGCACGGGCTCGGGCAGGGGCGCGCGAGGGCGCAGCCGGGGCACGGCCCAGGCACGCGGCCGAGGGCACGGCCGGGGCGCGGCCGCCGGGGCGTGGGCCAGGGCGCAGCCGAGGGCAGGGCCATGGCGCGCGAGGATGCAGCCGAGGGCGCGCGGCCAGGGCGCGACTGGGGGAGCGGCGCGCGGGAGGGGCGCGACCGGGGAGGGGCTAGGCCAGGGGGGCGCGACGCGGGGAGGGGCTTGGCCGGGGCGGGACTCGCCAGGGGGCGCGACGCGTGGAGGGGCTCGACTAGGGTGGGAGTCGCCGGGGGCACGACGCGGGGAGGGGCTCAACCGGGGCGGGGCTCACCGGGGGGGGGGGGGGCGCGACGCGGGGAGGGGCTCGGCTGGGGCGGGACTCGCCGGGGGGGCGCGACGTGGGGAGGGGCTCGGCCGAGGCGGGGCTCACCGGGGGGCACGACGCGGGGAGGGGCTCGGCTGGGGCGGGGCTCGCCGGGGGGCGCGACACGGGGAGGGGCTCGGCCTGGGCGGGGCTCGCCTAGGGGCGCGACGCAGGGAGGGGCTCAGGCCGGGCGCGGGATGCGGCGCGGCTGGGCCGCCGCCACGGTGCGCGACGGGGCAGGGGAGGGCGTGCGGCCAGGGGAAGAAGAAGGGAGGGGGAGGAGGGAGAGAGAGAAAGGGAAGGGGAGGGGAAAACTCACCTCCGGGGATCCAAACTTCGGCGATCTCGTCTCCAAACGCTAGGGCACCACGGGGGAGAGAGAGAGGTGGGAGAGGGAAGTTACTACGCGGGAGAAAATCAAATGAGACAATGGGATTAGGGGGAGGGGCACGCGCATGGGTAGGGCAAGGGGCGCCAGGGGCGCGTAGGCCGGACTGGGCCGGGCTAGGTCACTCCGCGGGTCGAACACCAATCGGAATTCCGATCGCAAACCGAAATCCGAACTGGGACGAGACAAACATGCGATTAAACACGACGTCAGACAAAGAAATATGCTTAAGCATGATGCGACACTCATGACACTTAGGTTTTGTTTATACATGACACGGACACCCATCATTATACTAGTTTGAAATTGGGAAGAAGGAGCGAAACGGGAAGAGAAAAGAGAGTAACGCTCGAATTTGGTGAATGAAAAGAAAAAAATCTACCCCCAAATTCAGGGTGTTATAGTACGTGATGAGAAAATGCTGGAGAAGTTGGCCACGCATGACGTGAAAACTGTCCCCACGCTCTTTGCTCTGGCCGACAAATGCGCTAGAGCCACCGAGGGCCGTGCATAGCACTCGGCCCCACAAACCAGGGTTGTCCAGTCGGGAGGCTGGGGTGCCGTCCCTCGTGATGGTAAGAAGAAAAAGAAGAAGGACCGCGACTTCCAGAGATCGCGGTCCACCGCTCTAGTCGTTGTAGCCACGACTGAGGCCGGGGCGACCACAACAAACGCCCACGGCCGCAGAGGGGTAACAGCGGCCCATGCCCTGTGCACCCCAATGGTCGCCACAGCACCGCAGAGTGTCGCAAGATCATTGATCTCGCGAAGCGTGTCAGCGAACAATGCAAGTAGTCCTCCAAGGATGGCTCCCCACCTCGTCGTCGACCTGGCAAAGAAAAGGTCGACGACGACGAGGTGGCCGCAGCTGAACGGGACCTCGGGTATCAGTCACCCGAGGGGGACTTGAAGGATGTCTTCGCTGGAGGCCCCTACATCAGTGAGGACAGCTAGACGGACCCCCAGATGGACCCCGTGCTCCCCGGTCTATGGGGCCAAAGCCTGCCTTCCCCCGAAAACCCTTCTGGATTCCCCGCGGGTCCAGGCTTCCGACAGGTGCATGCAGAAATGGCCACAGCCGAAGACGAGGGCTCCCTTGTCAAACACAGATGGGGACCCAGGGTCGGGACCTAGTCTTACAGTAAGTACCAAGCCAAGAAGGGCTCCACAACTCTCCCCCGGCTGGGAAGGACCCTTCAAGGTAACGGGAATGCGCCAACCCGAGGGTAACCATCTACCTACGGCTGAAGGAGTGCCTCCCCCCAGTGCTGGAGCATCTCTGTAAGTTCTATCCATAAGAGCAAGTCTGAGGGGTCGAATTTGTTTCCCTTTTGTAACTAGGTAACGCATACATGTATGCCAACCCGGTGAGGTCCGTCCTCATAAACCCGGCCTGTTGGTCTGCACCCATGCATGATAAGTTATAAAGAAAAGAATTACCCCCTCGGATGTGCCCCTATGATAGTGCCATATGGCTACTCCATGGTCCTACCTTACAGTTTTTTAGATAATACCTTTTATCCAACCCACTCGCACGGTTCCCATCTGTCCTGACATGACGACATCCGAATTGAACAGCCAGGCTTGTAGTTTAGGACCTCCTTTACGAAAGCTGGGAGGTCCGACAGCCCGGGGGCCGGTTCTAAAGAACGAGAGCTCATTCCATGGGATGGTCCGGAGCAGTGTAGCCGCTTAGCCTGGTCCCGTACCATAAGCCTGCATAGCCCACCATTCTGTGATGGGTGCCTTAGTATTTGGAGATATAAGTCTTGCGGGTCTGACAACCTAGGGTCCGGCTCCAGAAAACAGACACTTGTCCCCTGGGGTGGTCCGGAGCCGTGTAGCTGCTTAGCCTGGTCCCGTACCGTAAGCCTGCACACTCCACCACCCTGCGACGGGAGTCCTAGTATCTAGAGCCGCGACCCAAGGGGGGTCCGGACACGCAACTTGGCCACCCATACTAAACCCTACGAGTCCCGAGCATGTATCAAAGGATGGCTAATATCAGACAAGGGACCCTATGGGTGGACTACTAATGCTCTCTAGCTGAAGTAGTGTACAGATCTAGATCCCGGCTGAGGCTGTCTCCCGAGAGTTGTTGACAACCCTTTCAGATACGCTGGTATCCAACCTCGACACATCAAGCCTGCATCCCAGGCGGGGGGCCAGGTACCAGGAAGGAGTCAACAACATCACACACAGCAGGAACAGGCGGTACACAGATAAGTGCTAACACTCCTTGATAAGTAGTACTCAAAAAGTACCTCACAAAAAGCAAAAGTATTACATCCGCCTTCAAGCGGAATCCTAGTGTCAGGGACCATAATTAGGGGTACCCTCAAGATCCCTAAATCTCAGCTGGTAACCCCCATCAGCACAAAGCTGCAAAGGCCTGATGGGTGCGATTA
The DNA here is from genome assembly GCA_029449295.1 of Zea luxurians. NCBI lineage: Eukaryota > Viridiplantae > Streptophyta > Magnoliopsida > Poales > Poaceae > Zea > Zea luxurians. The sequence continues at coordinate 122,454,626 of JAOPSE010000007.1, read as the reverse complement.
AGTCAAGGATCGGTCCATTCAAGGGACATGATCGTGCCTCGCCCGAGCCTAGCCTCGGGCAAGGGAAGCCGACCCCGGAGAACCTACGTCTCGCCCGAGGACCCCCCTCCAGCAATGGGCACACTATCGGCTCGCCCGAGGCCCAGTCTTCACCGAGAAGCAACCTTGGCCGCATCACCACGCCGACCGACCAAATCGCAGGGGCATTTAATGCAAAGGTGGCCTGACACCTTTATCCTGACGCGCGCCCTCCAGTCGACAGAGCCGAAGTGACCGCAGTCACTTCGCCGCTCTACTGACCGGTCTGACAAGAGGACAGCGTCGCCTGCGCCGCTCCGACTGCTGAGCCACCCGACAGAGTGAGGCTGACAGCAGTCAAGGCCGGCCTCGGGCGTCATAGGAAACTCCACCTCGCCCGACCCAGGGCTCGGACTCGGGCTCAGCCCCGGAAGACGGCGAACTCCGCTCCGCCCGACCCAGGGCTCGGACTCGGGCTCAGCCCCGGAAGACGGCGAACTCCGCTCCGCCCGACCCAGGGCTCGGACTTGGGCTCAGCCCCGGAAGACGGCGAACTCCGCTCCGCCCGACCCAGGGCTCGGACACGGGCTCAGCCCCGGAAGACGACGAACTCCGCCTCGCCCAACCCCAGGGCTCGGACATGGGCTCGGCCCCGGAAGACGACGAACTCCGCCTCGCCCGACCCTAGGGCTCGGACATGGGCTCGGCCCCGGAAGACGACGAACTCCGCCTCGCCCGACCCCAGGGCTCGGACTCGGGCTCAGCCCCGGAAGACGGCGAACTCCGCTCCACCTAGGGCTCGGACTTGGGCTCTGCCCCAGGAGACGACGGACTCCGCTTCGCCCGACCCCAGGGCTCGGGCTCAGCTCTGGCCTCAGCCGACGGTCTCCGCCTCGCCCGACCCAGGGGCTCGGACTCGACCACGGCCACGGAAGACAGACTCGACCTCGACCTCGGAGGAGCCTCCACATCGCCCAACCTAGGGCGCGGACCGACCACGTCGACAGGAGGCGCCATCATTACCCTACCCCGAGCTGACTCAGGCTACGGGGAACAAGACCGGCGTCCCATCTGGCTCGCTCCGCCAGATAGGCAATGATGGCGCCCCGCACGCTCTGTGACGACGACGGCTCTCGGCCCCCTAACGAAAGCAAGAGGACGTCAGCAAGGACTCGACAGCCCCGACAGCTGCCCTCTTGCCAGGCTCCAGCACTCCTCCGATGGCCACGACACCACACGAACCGGGTGCCAAAACCCCTCCGGCTGCCACGATGGCATGTACTTAGGGCGCTAGCTCTCCTCCGCTAGACACGTAGCACTCTGCTACACCCCCCATTGTACACCTAGATCCTTTCCTTACGCCTATAAAAGGAAGGACCAGGGCCCTCTTATAGAGGGTTGGCCCGCGCGGAGAAGGACGGGACGGCGCTCGCTCAAGGCCGCTCGCTCCCACTCCCGCGTGGACGCTTGTATCCCCCTACTGCAAGCGCACCCGACTCAGGCGCGGGGCTAACACGAAGGCCGCGGGATTCGCTCTCTCACACGCCTGCCTCCCTCCGGCTGCTTCCTTTCCCCCCTTCGTGTTCCGCCTTGCGTCGACCCATCTGGGCTGGGGCACGCGGCGACATTTCACTCGTCGGTCTAGGGACCCCCCGGGTTTCGAAACACCGACACCTAGTTCCATCTCTACTCTGCAGGTATAAACTACCAGACGCCAGCGGAGTCACGTTGGAAGTTCGCGGCCATTGTCCTTGCTAAATCCTCCAAGACGGCGTGAAAGCTGTGATGGCCGCCCCAATGCGTGCGCCATTGCGAAGAGGTCCTCGCCCCTGTCCTCCTACGGGGGGCGACAACAAGGCAATTAAAACCAAAGAGTTGGAGGCTCGGCGGTAGGTGGCGCTCGTGGTCTCGCCAGTGGAGGCAACCACCTCTGCACTGGGCAGCCTCACCAGCAGCAGCGACTACCTCGGCTTCGGGCGGCTCGTCAGCAGAGGCAACCACCTCTGCAACGGGTAGCCCCGCCAGCAGAGGCGACAACCTCAGCACCGGCGACAGCGGCCACCTTCGCGCCGACGGCTTGCCAGTGACGGCAACCACCACAGCTCGTGCGCCGTGCTGAAGAGGCCCTCGCCCTTGCCCTCCTACGAGGGTGAGGACAAGACCATCCAAGAACATGGCCGCCACCTCCACGGAGTACGATGTCTTGTACAACCCCCGGGCGGCGTCGGAGCAGCGTGGCCGACGGCGCAAGGGACGCTACAGATACGGTGGACCTACGCACGGCGCCACCATCGCCCGTGCGGTGGACGGACAGCCACGCCCCACTTGGCGGCAGGAGGCAGCGTTGGAGGTGGCACCAAAGCCATCCAAGCCAAGGAGCCAGACACGAGGCAGCTGACGGCGCCTGCAGCTGGCCGGCCTCGCGTATCTGAGGTTCGCCTCCTCCGCAAGGCTGGTGAACATCCTTCTCCTCCAAATGCTGGAGGAAGAAGTGGGTCACCAGCCCATGCGGAAGGCAGGACCCCGACTCGGCTCGCCTTCCACCCCAGCGAGGATGATGAACATCCTTGAAGGATGCTGGCCCCCGGGCAGCATCCTCGCTAGGGTGGAAGGCGAGCCGAGTTGGGGTCCTGCCTTTCGCATGGGGTGGTGACCCGCTTCTTCCTCCAGCATTTGGAGGAGAAGGATGTTCACCAGCCTTGCGGAGGAGGCGAACCTCAGATACGCGAGGCCGGCCAGCTACAGGCACCGTCAGCTGCCGCGTGTCTGGCTCCTTGGCTTGGATGGCTTTGGTGCCACCTCCAACGCTGCCTCCTGCCGCCAAGTGGGGTGTGGCTGTCCGTCCACCGCACGGGCGATGGTCGCGCCATGCGCAGGTCCACCGTATCTGTAGCGTCCCTTGCGCCGCCGGCCACGCTGCTCCGACGCCGCCCGGGGGTTGTACAAGACATCGTACGCCGTGGAGGTGGCGGCCATGTTCTTGGATGGTCTTGTCCTCACCCTCGTAGGAGGGCAAGGGCGAGGGCCTCTTCAGCACAGAGGGTTAGCCCGCACGGAGAAGGACGGGACGGCGCTCGCTCAAGGCCGCTCGCTCCCACTCCCACGTGGACGCTTGTATCCCCCTACTGCAAGCGCACCCGACTCAGGCGCGGGGCTAACAAGAAGGCCACGGGATTCGCTCTCTCACACGCCTGCCTCCCTCCGGCTGCTTCCTTTCCCCCCTTCGCGTTCTGCCTTGCGTCGACCCATCTGGGCTGGGGCACGCAGCGACATTTCACTCGTCGGTCCAGGGACCCCCCGGGTTTCGAAACACCGACAGTTGGCGCGCCAGGTAGGGGCCTGCTGCGTGTTGACGAACAGCTTCCCGTCAAGCTCCAGATGGGTAGTCTCCAGCAACCTTTCCAGCCCGGGACGGTGCTCCGTTTCGGGAATCTTGAGTTCATGTCCCTCGACGGCAGCTACGACATGATACTCCTTCCCCCGCCGTGCGACAGCGACAATGGCGGTCGACAACCCGCTCGCTGGCGGGGAAATCGACGATGCCTTCCCCAAGTGGTGGAAGGACGACATTCGGGCTTGTCCCGTCCCCTCCCTCGCCGACGGAGGACGAGGCGGGGCAACCAAGGCCAAGCGGGAAGCAGCACCTCGTTGGCTGTCGAGCGAATCGACGGCGCCGGCGCCCCAACGGAGGGCGCGTCGGGCATCGATCTCGCGTCTGAGACGAAGACGAGCGCCGCTTCCCCGCAACACGCCGATCTCAAGCAAACGCACGACGCCAGCACGCTCGCGAAGGACTTGCTGGGCGTCACCCTCGTACCTGAGACGACGGTGCAGTCAGTCCCAGACGCGACCTCGTCACCGACCGTCGACCAGAAGGTACCGACCGATTCCCGTCTCGTGTCTTTTGGATTTGGCCTCGACCCACCAAGCGACTACGCTTCGGTGAGCACTTTCATAGAGGCGAGTCCAAACCCTCTGGGGTATCGTGTGCGGTCACCCTGGGACCGACTGACGGCCGACTCGACCTACGAGCCCGACCTCTGTTGGGATTTCTCCAGACTTGGTAACCCCAGTGTCGTGCGGGACTTCATGACTGCATGTGACTACTGCCTTTCCGACTGTTCCGACGGCAGCCGCGGCCTCGACGACGAGGACCGCGGCCCAAGTCATGAATGTTTCCACATCGATCTAGGGGGTCCCGGTGAAGGCAACCATCTTGGTATGCCGGAAAACGGTGATCCCCCTAGGCCCGCGCCTCGTGTTGATATCCTTCGGGAGCTAGTTGTGGTCCCCGTCCCGGCGAGGGGTCCTGACCCACAGCTCGAGCATATCCGCGAGAGGCAGGCCAGGCTCGATGAGGGAGCAGGAACGCTTGTGCCAATCCGCCGGGACATCGGGCAGGAATGGGCGATCCAACCCCCGACCGGAGAAGCGCGTCATCTCCCCCAGGACATCCAGCACTGCATCGCCGACGACGTCAGGGTGAGGCCGCCGCCGGATTCCAGCGGAGTCGGCCGCAACCTGGCTGCAGCGGCGGTACTCCTCCGCGCGATGTCGGAGCCATCAACCACTGAAGGGCGACGTATCCAGGGAGAGCTCAAGAATCTCCTGGAGGACGCCGCGGTCCGACGGGCCGAAAGCTCTGCCTCCCGAAGGTAGGGTTTCCCCTCGGAACATCGCGCCGCGACTTCCCGATTCATGCGGGAAGCCTCGGTCCACTCCGGGCGCATGCGCGACACAGCGCCTGCGGCCCCGGGTCGCCTCGGCAACGAGCGTCATCATCACAGCCGTTGGGCCCACCTCGACGACAGGGCGCGCCGAGGCTACCACCCCAGGCGTGGGGGACGCTACGACAGCGGGGAGGATCGGAGTCCTTCGCCTGAACCACCCGGTCCGCAGGCTTTCAGCCGCGCCATACGACGGGCACCGTTCCCGACCCGGTTCCGAACCCCGACTACTATCACAAAGTACTCGGGAGAGACGAGACCGGAACTGTGGCTCGCGGACTATCGGCTGGCCTGCCAACTGGGTGGAACGGACGACGACAACCTCATCATCCGCAACCTCCCCCTGTTCCTCTCCGACACCGCTCGAGCCTGGCTGGAGCACCTGCCCCCAGGGCAGATCTCCAACTGGGACGACCTGGTCCAAGCCTTCGCCAGGAATTTCTAGGGCACGTATGTGCGCCCTGGAAACTCTTGGGATCTCCAAAGCTGCCGCCAGCAGCCGGGAGAGTCTCTCCGGGACTACATCCGGTGATTCTCGAAGCAGCGCACAGAGCTACCCAACGTCACCGATTTAGATGTCATCGGCGCGTTCCTCGCCGGCACCACCTGCCGCGACCTGGTGAGCAAGCTGGGTCACAAGACCCCCACCAGGGCGAGCGAGCTGATGGACATCGCCACCAAGTTCGCCTCTGGCCAGGAGGCGGTTGAGGCCATTTTCCGGAAGGACAAGCAGCCCCAGGGCCGCCCACCGGAAGATGCTCCTGAGGCGTCAACTCAGCGCGGCGCCAAGAAGAAGGGCAAGAAGAAGTCGCAAGCGAAACGCGACGCCGCCGACGCGGACCTTGTCGCCGCCGCCGAGTACAAGAACCCTCGGAAACCTCCCGAAGGTGCCAACCTCTTCGACAAGATGCTCAAGGAGCTGTGCCCCTATCATCAGGGGCCCGTCAAGCACACCCTCGAGGAGTGTGCCATGCTTCGACGACACTTCCACAAGGCCGGGCCGCCCGTGGAGGGTGGCAAGGCCCCCGACAACGCAAAGGAGGAAGATCACAAAGCAGGAGGGTTCCCCGAGGTCCGCGACTGCTTCATGATCTATGGCGGGCAAGTGGTGAACGCCTCGGCTCGGCACCGCAAGCAAGAGTGTCGGGAGGTCTGCTCGGTAAAGGTGGCGGCGCCAGTCTACCTAGACTGGTCCGACAAGCCCATCACCTTCGACCGGGCCGACCATCCAGACTACGTGCCGAGCCCGGGGAGATACCCACTCGTTGTCGACCCCATCATCGGCGACGTCAGGCTCACCAAGGTCCTCATGGATGGAGGCAGCAGCCTCAACATCATCTACGCTGAGACCCTCGGGCTTCTGCGGATCAATCTGTCCTCGGTCCGGACGGGCGCTGCGCCTTTCCACGGGATCGTCCCCGGGAAGCGCGTTCATCCCCTCGGACAACTCGACCTACCCGTCTGCTTCAGGACGCCCTCCAACTTTCGAAAGGAGACCCTCACGTTCGAAGTGGTCGGGTTTCGAGGGACCTACCACGCAGTGCTGGGGAGGCCATGCTACGCCAAGTTCATGGCCGTCCCCAACTACACCTACCTCAAACTCAAGATGTCGGGCCCCAACGGGGTCATCACCATCGGGCCCACGTACCGACACACATACGAATGCGATGTGGAGTGTGTGGAGTACGCCGAGGCCCTCGCTGAATCCGAGGCCCTCATCGCTGACCTGGAGAGCCTCTCTAGGGAGGCACCCGACGTGAAGCGCCATGCCGACAACTTTGAACCTGCGGAGACGGTCAAGTCTGTGCCTCTCGACCCCAGCAACAACGCCTCCAAGCAGATCCGGATCGGTTCCGAGCTCGACCCCAAATAGGAAGCAGTGCTCGTCGACTTTCTCCGCGCAAACGCCGACGTTTTCGTGTGGAGTCCCCCGGACATGCCTGGCATACCGAGGGAAGTCGCCGAGCACTTTCTGGATATTCGAGCTGGGGCCCGACCCGTGAAGCAGCCTCTGCGCCGATTCGACGAAGAAAAGCGCAGAGCCATAGGCGAGGAGATCCACAAGCTACTGGTGACAGGGTTCATCAAAGAGGTATTCCATCCCGAATGGCTTGCCAACCCTGTGCTTGTGAGAAAGAAAGGGGGGAAATGGCGGATGTGTGTAGACTACACCGGTCTAAACAAAGCATGTCCGAAGGTTCCTTACCCTCTGCCTCGCATCGATTAGATCGTGGATTCCACTGCTGGGTGCAAAACCCTGTCTTTCCTCGATGCCTACTCAGGGTATCACCAGATCAGGATGAAGGAGTCTGACCAGCTCGCGACTTCATTCATCACACCCTTCGGCATGTACTGCTATGTTACAATGTCGTTTGGTTTGAGGAATGCGGGGGCGACGTACCAGCGATGCATGAACCATGTGTTTGGCGAACACATCGGCCGAACGGTCGAGGCCTACGTCGATGACATCATAGTCAAGACGAGGAAGGCCTCCGACCTCCTTTTCGACCTTGAAGCGACATTCCGATGTCTCAGGGCAAAAGGCGTGAAGCTTAATCCCGAAAAGTGTGTCTTCGGGGTCCCCCGAGGCATGCTCTTGGGGTTCATCGTCTCCGAGCGGGGCATCGAAGCCAACCCGAAGAATATTGCAGCCATCACCAGCATGGGGCCAATCAAGGACTTGAAAGGCATACAGAGGGTCATGGGATGTCTCGCGGCTCTGAGCCGCTTCATCTCCCGCCTCGGCGAAAGAAGTCTGCCTCTGTACCGCCTCTTAAGGAAAGCTGAGTGCTTCGCTTGGACTCCCGAGGCCGAGGAAGCCCTCGGGAACCTAAAGGCGCTCCTCACGAACGCGCCCGTCTTGGTGCCCCCCGCTGCTGGAGAAGCCCTCTTCATCTACGTCGCCGCAACCACCCAGATGGTTAGCGCCGCGATCGTGGTTGAGAGACAAGAAGAAGGGCATGCATTGCCCGTCCAGAGGCCAGTCTACTTCATCAGTGAGGTACTGTCCGAGACCAAGATCCGCTACCCACAAATCCAGAAGCTGCTGTACGCGGTGATCCTGACACGGCGGAAGTTGCGACACTACTTCGAGTCTCATCCGGTGACTGTGGTGTCCTCCTTCCCCTTGGGAGAGATCATCCAGTCCCGAGAGGCCTCGGGTAGGATTGCAAAGTGGGCGGTGGAGATCAAGGGCGAGGCGATCTCTTTCGCCCCTCGGAAGGCCATCAAGTCCCAGGTCTTGGCGGACTTTGTGGTTGAATGGGCCGACACCCAGCTCCCGACGGCTCCGATCCAACCGGAGCTCTGGACCATGTTTTTCGATGGGTCGCTGATGAAGACGGGGGCCGGCGCGGGCCTCCTCTTCGTCTCGCCCCTCGGGAAGCACCTACGCTACGTGCTACGCCTCCACTTCCCGGTGTCCAACAATGTGGCGGAGTACGAGGCTCTGGTAAACGGGTTGCGAATCGCCATCGAGCTAGGGGTCCGATGCCTCGACGCTCGCGGTGACTCGCAGCTCGTCATCGACCAAGTCATGAAGAACTCCCACTGCCGCGACCCGAAGATGGAAGTCTACTGCGATGAGGTTCGGCGCCTGGAAGACAAGTTCTACGGGCTCGAGCTCAACCACATCGCCCGACGCTACAACGAGACTGCGGACGAGCTGGCTAAAATAGCCTCGAGACGAACAACAGTTCCCCCGGACGTATTCTCCCGAGACCTGCATCAACCCTCCGTCAAGACCGAGGACACGCCCGAGCCCGAGGCACCTTCGGCTCCACCCGAGGCACCCTCGGCTCAGTCCGAGGTACCCTCAGCCCAGTCCGAGGTACCCTCGGCACGGTCCGAGGTACCCTCGGCTCAGCCCGAGGTACCCTCGGCCCCCGAGGGTGAGGCACTGCGCGTCAAGGAGGAGCCAAGCGAGGTCATGCCTAATCAAAGCTCGCAGACCCCGTACCTGCAATATCTCCATCGAGGGGAGCTACCCCTCGACCGAGCCGAAGCTCGGCGGTTGGCGCGGTGCACCAAGTCTTTCGTCTTGCTGGGAAATGGGAAGGAGCTCTACCACCACAGCCCCTCAGGCATATTCCAGCAATGCATTTCCATCGCCGAAGGCCAGCAGCTCTTGCAAGAGATACACTCGGGGGCTTGCGGCCATCACGCAGCACCTCGAACCCTCGTCGGAAACGCCTTCCGACAAGGATTCTACTGGCCGGCGGCGGTGGCCGACGCTACTAGAATCGTCCGCACCTGCGAAGGGTGTCAGTTCTACACGAGACAGACCCACCTGCCCGCTCAGGCTCTGCAGACCATACCCATCACCTGGCCATTTGCTGTGTGGGGTCTGGACCTCGTTGGCCCCTTGCAGAAGGCACCCGGGGGCTACACACACCTGTTGGTCGCCGTTGACAAATTCTCCAAGTGGATCGAGGTCCGACCCCTAAACAGCATCAGGTCCGAACAGGCGGTGGCGTTCTTCACCAACATCATCCATCGCTTTGGGGTCCCGAACTCCATCATCACCGACAACGGTACCCAGTTCACCGGTAGAAAGTTCCTGGACTTCTGCGAGGATCACCACATCCGGGTGGACTGGGCTGCCGTGGCACACCCCATGACGAATGGGCAAGTGGAGCGAGCCAACGGCATGATCCTTCAAGGACTCAAGCCTCGGATCTACAACGACCTCAACAAGTTTGGCAAGCGGTGGATGAAGGAACTCCCCTCGGTGGTCTGGAGTCTGAGGACAACGCCGAGCCGAGCCACGGGCTTCACACCGTTCTTTCTAGTCTATGGGGCCGAGGCCATCTTGCTCACAGACCTAGAATACGGTTCCCCGAGGGCGAGGGCCTACACCGACCAAAGCAACCAAGCCAACCGAGAAGACTCACTGGACCAGCTGGAGGAGGCTCGGGACATGGCCTTACTACACTCGGCGCGGTACCAGCAGTCCCAGCGACGCTGCCACGCCCGAGGGGTTAGGTCCCGAGACCTCCAGGTGGGCGACCTGGTGCTTTGGCTGCGACAAGACGCCCGAGGGCGGCACAAGCTCACACCTCCCTGGGAAGGGCCGTTCGTCATCTCCAAGGTCCTGAAGCCCGGAACGTACAAGCTAGCCAACAGCCAAGGCTGGGTCTACAACAACGCTTGGAACATCCAACAGCTACGTCGCTTCTACCCTTAAGATGTTTTCAAGTTGCTCGTATACTTCGTTCACACACCAAGTCTGGTCGTCAAGGAAGGGTCAGCCTTGCCTCGGCAAAGCCCGACCCTCCCTCGGGGGCAAGAAGGGGGCAACCCCCTCTGCGTCAAAGTTTTCCTCGAAAAAAGAAAAAAATCTTTTCTGCCAGAATGTCTTTCGTGCTCTTTGACTACTTCAAAAGTGGATCCTGAAAACGACGGAGTACACGTAAGCAGCCAAGTCTGACCGATCCGAGGGACTCCTACGCCTCCGGGATACGGATACCTCACTGATCACCTTCTGCGATAAGTAACTCGCGCTCGGATAAGTGACTCCACGGACCGAACAAGTCTTCATGCTCGAGAGCTCTTCTGCCGAAATGATTTTTTGGGCCTTCTCGACTGCATCGGTAACAGAACCCTATGGACGAGTAAGAGCGCGCGTAAGCGGCAAGGTCGACCGAGCCGAGGGACTCCTACGCCTCCGGGATACGGATACCTCACTCATCGCCTTCCGTGAAAAGCAACTCTCGCCCGCACAAACAATTCTGTTACCGACAAATGAGTCCGGATACTCAAAACAAGAGGAAAAGAAACGCAGCTTTACAACACGACGACGGTGTGTTTTAGGCCTCGGCGGCCGCAGAAAACATATACACACTACAAGACAACCTGATCCTGCAGGCTCGGACGTCGACAGCCGAAGGGGGCAGCAGCACCCTCGGCATCAACTACACCTTTGGCGGGGTCTGACCTAGCCTCGGACGGCGACGCGGTCGGAGGGCCCCCACTCTGAAGGACAACATCAGCACCACACCCAGGCCATCGCCGCCAGGGTCTTCTTCAAGAATCCAGCCCGAGCAGGCGGCTCGGCCGGCCACCCCGAGGCCTCGGCCAGCTGTCCCCCAAAGACATCAGCTCGGCTTGTGGCCTCGGCAGCTCAACTCCGGCGTCGGTTCCGCCAATGGACGACCCGGCCAGGCTCTGGCCAATCACACCTCCTTTTCGAAGCCAACTCTGCCTCCGTCCGTGCTGACACCGCTACCTCCGGCTTCGGCTCATCGAAGGGCGGCCGAGGGGTTCCTCTAACTAAGCAAGAGAGGCCTCGGACAGCAAGGCCGACCGAGTCGAGGGACTCCTACTCCTTCGGGATACGGATACCTCACTCGTCACCTTTGCACGAGGCAACTCACGCTCGGTGAAGCGGTTCAGATAATCGACAAGGCGAGTCTTAGTGCTCGGAACAAAGAAAAAACACGGCTCCGTGCCGAAAATACATACACGTTCAGGCCTCGACAGCCGCGATGACCAAAACACCGGCACTTAAGGTGCCTTTACAAACAGAACTCCGGTTCCACCTCCGCAGGTATGAACAACCCCACGCGACTGGGGGGCCTGTGGAGCAACAGAAGACCGACGAACGGCTCACCGTCGCCCACCCCAGCAGCGGCGACGATGAAGACTTCTGCTCCGAGGGGCCGAACAGCAGCAGCGATGACCTTAGGGTGGATGCTGCTGCCAGGAGGCCCTCGCCCATGCCCCCAACTCGAGAGGCAAGGATGGGCAGAAGGCCGTAGAGTTGGAGGTCGGTCCACGGGTGGCGCCGGCAAGCTCGCCGGCGGCGGAACCTCTTCCAGCTGCCGTGGCGGAAGGCGGCACCGGGAGCGGCTCCGAAGCCGCTCGACTCAGAGAGCCGGGCACGCTGCAGCTGCCCATGCCGTGAACAGCGGACGCCCTTCCCCCCGATCACTGAGGGAAGGAGCGGACCACCGCCCACTCAGGGGCCGACCCCAACTCGGCACACTCCCCTCCCCAGCACTAGTGATGAAAATCCTTGAGGCTGAGGGAGGGGCAGAGGCCACAGCCCGGCTTGCTTTCCCCCGCCATCGAACTGGTGGTCACCGTCTTGGGTGACCGCCGGCGGAGGGGTGCAGCCGGGCTACACGATGAAAATCCTTGAAGCCGAACGATGGCTGAAAGGTACCAACTTCCACGAAGTTGCGTTCCTCCGACGACAAGACGGAAGGGTTCCGGGCGTCCCCCGCCCGGGGGCTCGAAAGGCGGAAAGACACAATGCATGTGGGGAGCGCGAAGACATGGTTGCCCTCCAAGGGGGTCGCCCCCCTTTTTAAAGGCGACTCTCCCTACCTGCGCCCTCAACCGTTGCGGGTCGAGTCTTCTCCAACACGCTCCTAGATTCTCCCCCCCCCACGGCGCGGGGGCTGGGTCCCACACGTCATGCAAGCCGGTCCAGGGGAGAAGAAGCCAAACCACCGCGCGTGGTGCATGCAACCGCCCAGCGGTTACAAGCAGTTCTCCACTTTTGCCCAGACCAGCGGGCGAAAGGGCGGGCAGCCATGCAGGCGGCATGCAGCCGCGCCAAGTGGGCGCACCCCTTCGACTCCAACGAGCCCAGCATGGAGGTCCAGGCCCACGCGTCATGCAACCGGCGCGCCGGATGCTACGTGTGAGCAACTGCACCGCCACTCACGCCGCCACCGCGCCTCCTCGACTGCGGAGTCAATACCGCGACTCGAGGCAACCCTGCAGTGCCACCCAAGCGCGACGGTCAAGCGCGGTCAAAAATGGGCCGGCAGTAATGGCGGTGACATGCGGGCAGCAGCAGCGGTCACGTCGTCAGCCAAGCTCACGTCCCATCCAGGGGCAGTGGGGAAGCCCTCTCTCACGGCGTGAAGACGATGTGCCCGTGATCCATTCCTCGAACGGCTCGCGCACGCGCAACGGCCGCCCTGCGAACCGCTCGCCTCATCGCATTAACTCCACGGCGGGATGGGCGATGTCTCAGGCGAGAGGAGCAAGCGACGCTTCGCCTTCGCCATAATGACCGCGTCCAAAAAAGGTACGCCGTGTCATTCAATTTCGTGTCCTTTTCCTTTTCCTCTTCCTCTCTCTTACAACAGGGACCGGGAAAGGGGGATACCCCGGAAAGGACCCTTCTCCGTGAAGGAAACAGGCTCCGAGCCTCTCTACTGATCAGAGGTTCGAAGGCTGGCCCCTCGGAGGGGTTCAACAGCCGCCTCAGAGCACGTGGGCTCCACACCCACTACTGGTCAGAGGTTCGATGGCCGGCCCCTCGAAGGGTTCAACGGCCGCCTTAGGCCGCTCGGGCTCCGCGCCCACTACTGATCAGGGGTTCGTAGGCTGGCCCTCGAAGGGTTCACAGTCGCCTCAGACACAGAGCGAGGGATGACCATGGGTACGTTCGATACATAACCAAGGCTCGGGCTACGCTCCCGAGGTACCCTAGGACATTTCCGAGACCAGCGGGAATGATCTTGTAATGGAATCCCATCAGAGGGAGGCATCGAGCCCTCGAACCCCGTCGACAGGGAACCGGGTCCGATAGATCACCTGCAGGTACTTTTGGGCGCGCCTCTAGGCCTCTAGCCGACCCATATCAAATGGGGCACGGACGTCCGCTCGGATTACCCGCCAGCAGCTCACCAGAGACACCATGTTCGGCGCCACCTGAGGGCAACATGGCGCTTTCCCCCCTCCTCCTTGCGGAAAGGCGACGCAGGGGCGTATGTAAAAAAGTCGAGTCTGTCCCTGACCGTCCTCTTGCCCTGTGCAGAGGCTCGGGGGCTGCTCTCGCAAACCCGGCTCCGGCCAAACCGTTGACAACGTCAACATACCAGCCCGAGAACTTGGGACCCGACCGTGCACTCGGGCTACGGCCAGCTCGCATGAGGGGACAACTAGTCCAGCCGAATTGTTGCGAAGCGCACTAAGACCTCGAAGGAGTAAAATTACTCCTCCGAGGCCTCGGGGGCTACACCCGGCGGGTGCGCTCGCGCGCACCCACCAGAACAGAATGCAACCGAAAAAGGCTGGTCCCCTTGCAAAAAAGTGCGACAAAAGCCTCCAAGCGAGTATTAGTACTCCCTTGGAGGCTCGGGGGCTACTGTCGAGGACCATAATTAGGGGTACCCTCAAGATCCCTAAATCTCAGCTGGTAACCGCCATCAGCACAAAGCTGCAAAGGCCTGATGGGTGCGATTAAGTCAAGGATCGGTCCATTCAAGGGACATGATCGTGCCTCGCCCGAGCCTAGCCTCGGGCAAGGGAAGCCGACCTCGGAGAACCTACGTCTCGCCCGAGGACCCCCCTCCAGCAATGGGCACACTATCGGCTCGCCCGAGGCCCAGTCTTCACCGAGAAGCAACCTTGGCCACATCACCACGCCGACCGACCAAATCGCAGGGGCATTTAATGCAAAGGTGGCCTGACACCTTTATCCTGACGCGCGCCCTCCAGTCGATAGAGCCGAAGTGACCGCAGTCACTTCGCCGCTCTACTGACCGGTCTGACAAGAGGACAGCGCCGCATGCGCCGCTCCGACTACTGAGCCACCCGACAGAGTGAGGCTGACAGCAGTCAAGGCCGGACTGGGGCGTCATAGGAAACTCCACCTCGCCCGACCCAGGGCTCGGACTCGGGCTCAGCCTCGGAAGACGGCGAACTCCGCTCCGCCCGACCCAGGGCTTGGACTCGGGCTCAGCCCCGGAAGACGGCGAACTCCGCTCCACCCAGGGCTCGGACTTGGGCTCTGCCCCAGGAGACGATGGACTCCGCTTCGCCCGACCCCAGGGCTCGGGCTCAGCTCTGGCCTCAGCCGACGGTCTCCGCCTCGCCCGACCCAGGGGCTCGGACTCGACCACGGCCACGGAAGACAGACTCGACCTCGACCTCGAAGGAGCCTCCACATCGCCCAACCTAGGGCGCGGACCGACCACGTCGACAGGAGGCACCATCATTACCCTACCCCAAGCTGACTCAGGCTACGGGGAACAAGACCGGCGTCCCATCTGGCTTGCTCCACCAGATAGGCAATGATGGCGCCCCGCACGCTCTGTGACGACGACGACTCTCGGCCCCCTTACGGAAGCAAGAGGACGTCAGCAAGGACTCGACAGCCCCGACAGCTGCCCTCTCGCCAGGCTCCAGCACTCCTCCAACGGCCACGACACCACACGAACCGGGTGCCAAAACCCCTCCGGCTGCCACGATGGCATGTACTTAGGGCGCTAGCTCTCCTCCGCTAGACACGTAGCACTCTGCTACACCCCCCATTGTACACCTGGATCCTTTCCTTACGCCTATAAAAGGAAGGACCAGGGCCCTCTTATAGAGGGTTGGCCCGCGCGGAGAAGGACAGGACGGCGCTCGCTCAAGGCCGCTCGCTCCCACTCCCGCGTGGATGCTTGTATCCCCCTACTGCAAGCGCACCCGACTCAGGCGCGGGGCTAACACGAAGGCCGCGGGATTCGCTCTCTCACACGTCTGCCTCCCTCCGGCTGCTTCCTTTCCCCCCTTCGTGTTTCGCCTTGCGTCGACCCATCTGGGCTGGGGCACGCGGCGACATTTCACTCGTCGGTCTAGGGACCCCCCGGGTTTCGAAACACCGACACCTAGTTCCATCTCTACTCTGCAGGTAAAAACTACCAGACGCTAGCGGAGTCGCGTTGGAAGTTTGCGACCATTGTCCTTGCTAAATCCTCCAAGACGGCGTGAAAGCTGTGATGGCCGCCCCAATGCGTGTGCCATTGCGAAGAGGTCCTCGCCCCTGTCCTCCTACGGGGGGTGACAACAAGGCCATTAAAGCCAAAGAGTTGGAGGCTCGGCCGTAGGTGGTGCTCGTGGTCTCGCCAGTGGAGGCAACCACCTCTGCACTGGGCAGCCTCACCAGCAGCAGCGACTACCTCGGCTCCGGGCGGCTCGTCAGCAGAGGCAACCACCTCTGCAACGGGTAGCCCCGCCAGCAGAGGCGACAACCTCAGCACCGGCGACAGCGGCCACCTCCGCGCCGACGGCTTGCCAGTGACGGCAACCACCACAGCTCGTGCGCCGTGCTGAAGAGGCCCTCGCCCTTGCCCTCCTACGAGGGTGAGGACAAGACCATCCAAGAACATGGCCACCATCTCCACGGCGTATGATGTCTTGTACAACCCCCGGGCGGCGTCGGAGCAGCGTGGCCGGCGGCGCAAGGGACGCTATAGATACGGTGGACCTACGCACGGCGCGACCATCGCCGTGCGGTGGACGGACAGCCACGCCCCACTTGGCGGCAGGAGGCAGCGTTGGAGGTGGCACCAAAGCCATCCAAGCCAAGGAGCCAGACACGCGGCAGCTGACGGCGCCTGCAGCTGGCCGGCCTCGCGTATCTGAGGTTCGCCTCCTCCGCAAGGCTGGTGAACATTCTTCTCCTCCAAATGCTGGAGGAAGAAGCGGGTCACCAGCCCATGCGGAAGGCAGGACCCCGACTCGGCTCGCCTTCCACCCCAGCGAGGATGATGAACATCCTTGAAGCTGAGGGCCAGGGGAGGCCGTAGCCCAACTCGCTTCTCTCCACCATGAGGCTGGTGGTCATCCTTGTAGATGACCACTGGCGGGAGACTGCAGCCGGGCTCCATGATGAAAATCCTTGAAGCTGAGCGATGGCGGAAGAGCGCCAACCCCCATGAGGTCGCGCTCCTCCAGTAGCAGCAAGAAGAAGACAAGATCGACAGCACCACCGGCAAGAAACAAAGAGCGCGAGCCCCCTGGTGGTGAGACCGCTGGGGGGGGGCGGCCCTGACGCGGATCCTTCCAGCGAACACCGATGCGCCCCATCCAAAGGCTCGGAAGATGGAAGGGCGCGGTGAATGCAAGAAAAGCGAGGCATGGCTACTGCCTAGGGGATGAACTCCTTTTTAAAGGTAGATTTCCCCGCTCGTGCCCCGAAGCGTCACGGGCAAGTCTCCCCCAATGCACACCAAGGCACCCAGCCTATGGCATGGGGGCCCGACCCTGTGTAACTCGCATAAGGAGCGTGCAACTGCCCTGCGGTTATACGCCCTTCCATCTTCACCATAACCAGCGGTCAAGAAGGCGAACCGCCGCACAAGGAACGTGCAACCGCCCTGCGGTTATACGCCCTTTCACCTCCACCGCAACCAGTGGTCAAGGAGACGAACCACCGCACAAGGAGCATGCAACCGCCCCGCGTTTGCACGCCCCCTTAGCTTCGCTGCAACCGGTGGTTCAACCTCTGGCATGGGGGGCCCAGGCCCACATGTCATACACCCGGCGAGCCGGTTCCTGGGTACAGGAAAGTCGCACCGCCGCTCGCGCCAATACCGTGCCTCCTCGAGACCGTCGCAGAAGACTAAGAAGATAAATTTTCAAAAACCAATGCAGCGACTCGAGGCACCCCGCGCATGGCCCAACAAAGGCATTAAGTACGGAGGTCACGGGCCAGTTAGTCGCGACGGCAGGCATGGCAGTCGGCCTGACCATAGGCAAGCCGGCAGTAACTACATCAACGGGCGCGCAGGAGTAGCGAGCCGATCGCCAGTCAAACTCTAGCCCCGCCTGCAGGCTCGCATCCTCCCTTGAGGCGGGCCCGGGGGCCATTGTCGGTACCCTGGATTAGGGGTACCCCTTACTACGGTATGAAGGCACGATGCCTGTGCGGCTACCCTTAGCCGCGCGGAGAGCAGCCTCAGAGGTATCTCGTGGGCGGTTAAGGTGGCGTTCTCAGAGACAACGCCATCGGGCCTAGAAGGCACGGGACCCCTGTGCGCACAACCCAGACCCCCGAACTAAAGCAGCCCGAAGCCATTGGGTAGGGTTCGGACCCACCAAGTGAGCTCCGGACCGCCCGTAACAAGGTCTCGGGAAAGGGAGTGTCATAACCTAGGCCTGGGTCCGGCATTGACGCGTGTCCTAGCCCTGTCCGTAGCGCCTCTGCCCCCCGCTCGGCCGAGGGTCTAATGCAGCCACATGGCTTATTGTTCGTGACGTAGGCTAGCGGGCGGAGCATGACGTAAGGGCTCTGAGCCGCACGGCCTCCGCATTTATTGCGGAGAGGACACGTCGCCTGTCCACCCTTCTGACAGATGATGTGCCCCCATGACATTTATTGCGTCCTGTCCATTCCGCTGGCAGGCGGCGCCAGGGCCACCCTGCAGACTGCGCACCTGTCTAGTCCGTTGTCGAAACAGTGTCCCCGTGCTGCGCGGTGCACTGTGCTCATCCCTTATACGAGAAGCTTCCCCCTGCGCGCCGAGGCTACGCAGATCTCGGGTGACAGGGCGCACGGAGATTACACGGGCATGGCAAGCAGTAGTTCCATCCTTCCATTTGTCCCTGAGCCCACATGTCGAGGCTCAGCACTCTTGTACACGTCCCCCTTGAGCTATAAAAGGGGAGGCATGCAACGTTGAGAAGACTGAGACACAAGTCATTTCAGGCTTACACACAACTCAAGCTCTCAAGCTCAATACATCACACAGTGGAGTAGGGTATTACGCTCCAGCGGCCCGAACCACTCTAAACCCTTGTGTGTTCTTGTGTTCGTTCATCGCTTAGCAGACAAGCAAAACGCTTAGGCCCCTCCTCACTTTAGGATTTAGGGCGGGTGCATTCCGCCACCCGGCCGGAGAATTTCCTCTCCGGTAATCACCAACTACTTATACATTCACTATTTGATAAAAATTAGGAAGTAAATAGGTAGATAACAAGTTTATTGTTCGTTTATAAAATAAAATGACAATATGCACTAGGTTTGGTCGGTTTTAAAAAACCCACGGGTTCACGGGTTTGGGTACTATAGGAACAAACCCGTACCCATGAACCCGTCGGGTATACATTTATGCCGATTAACAAACCCATGGGTGTGAAAATTGACCCAAACCCGTACCCTAATGGGGTAAAAACCCATCGGGTTTAGGGTTTCGAGTACCCATTGCCATCTCTAACCGGGATCGAGCGCTTTGCCGCCCGATAAACACTCGGCAAAAACTTTGTCGAGTGTGACACTCGATAAAGAGAGCTCGGCGAACAGTACATCGGCAATGGCTTCTTTGCCGATTACTTCTTATTGCCGAGTGTGACACTCGGCAAAGAGAGCTCGGCAAACAGTACACCGGCAAAGACTTTGTCGAGTGTCATTCGGTACTTGGCAAAGAAAAGCGGCCGTCACGGCGCCTCCCCACGGAGACGGCGCCTTTGCCGAGTGTCACATAATACACTCGCCAAAGAGATTACCTCTTTGCTGAGTGTCTACCAACCTGCACTCGGCAAAGGGTCCACCAGCGGGGCCCTTTGTTAGCTTCTTTGTCGAGTGCTCTAGGAGGCACTCGGCAAAGCTTGCTTCTTTGCTGAGTGTCAGGGCCACAACACTCAGCAAATAAACTTTACCAGTGCCCAGGTGTTGCTTCTCTACCGAGTGCTATGGCCCTGACACTCGGCAAAGCACCTCTTTGCCGAGTGTTACACTCGGCAAAGTGACTAGTATACACCTTTTAAATTTGTTTTTGCTATTCAATCCAAATAAACAAAAGATATCACATATACATCACAGATATCACATAATCATCACAGATATAACATACACATCATATATCTCACAAACACCATAATCAGACAAGTTCTCACAGCATTAGCAACATGTTCGGACACAAACATAAGTATCCAACGCTCAAGAACATAAGTCTCAAGTATCTCATAAAGCATTACCAACATCTAACAAGTTCAGACTGGGTTATCTCACAAAGTATGAACAAAACTAAGAAAGATAATATCTCATCAAGGTGGGCAGCTGGACTGGTGTGGCGATGGGCTGGGCGATCCATAAGGGTTGTTGGATGCTGCCCCCATATTATCCCTGCACGGAGAAGAGATTGCATGTGTTACGCTAGATGCATTACCAACATCTACTAGAATTTTGATACTCACGGGAGTATGGAACAAAGCAGGGTCAACTGTAGGGAACAATGGAGGTGGTGGAGCGAAACCTTGTGCGGCGTCAAGGCTCTGCATGTACTGGAACATCTCTGCCATCCTCTGCTGATCTACCAGGTGGGCCTCCCACTCCGCCATCATCCTCACCTCCATCTCCCGACGTTCCCTCCTCTCTGTTTCTAGCTGGGTCTGTAATATTCCAAGCCAATGTTATAGTAACTGAAAGAGAAGGTATATAACTCAAGGAATGACGAATTACAGAAGCACTAACCTCGAGTTGTTGTATGCAATGATGTGAGCTGTTCTGCTGAGGTCGTATGGCTGGACTTGAGCTCGTGCTCCTTGCTCACACCTGAGACAGAGTGGGAGTGGACAATGAGTCCATTGCCCCGTCAGCGATCCAGTACCGCCCAAGTCTCTTGCCTCCTCCGACCCTCATGATGACATCGGGGTCAATCTGCTCGGTCCTCGGATCGTATTCTGGGCCATGGACCTCCTATGCCATGGCAGTGTAGTCATGAAGGCGGCTGTAGACGGCGGGGTTGCTGTACGCCTCGGGCCCGTTATCCAAGTTGTAGGTGATGTCGGACGTCGCCTTGCCCTTATGGGCCATAGCATAGGCCGAGAAGATGGAGCAAGGCTGACCACCATGTGACACCGACTGCAAGAAAACCAACAAGATAGTTAGAAATAATATCTAATCCAGTGTTATATACTTAAATAAAAAAGAGGGCGTACCCATGCTTCTGCATATTGGCCTAGGCTGCAGCTGCCTTGGTGGTGGGAGGGGACCTTGCATCATCAGACGTCGTTCCTGGCTAGCGTTGTGCGCCTCGTCCCACTCAGGCGAGCATCACCTATCCACCATCTACACCTAGCACAAAGGATGTGCGGCATACCAATATAGAATCATCTACAAAGTAAACACATACACTGCATATCAAAAGATAAAATTAAGGAAAAATTAAAGTGTTGTATATTAAAGTGTTATATTTACCTACAAGTACTGGTCCCTAGTCAACGACATGGTTCGGGCTTGCTGCTTGGTCACCTTCTCCCTAAGGACGGAGCCGTGATAGCTGATGATGGCCTGGATTCGTGCCTCATAGTGCATGTCCACGACAAGCTTCTTACAACTCGTGGTGGCCACCACATCCGCCTTAGCCTCGTATTCAGCCTCGCATATGAAGAAATCCTGCATGCAAAAATGATGTATCCATACATTATTTCAAGAATGTGCAATGAATGTGACATATTTTACATTATATTAAGACTTACCCATAGCTCTTGCTTCACCCGCTCCGCCTTGTTGTTGAATTCCCTATCGTCTCGGTCTACTGCATCCGGGGCGATGGCGTAGTGGTAGAAGGTGTAGGATGGGCTCGTCACTCCGATGTACTCAACCAGTCTAGAGAAGTGTTCCCTGCACAGCAGGCCGAGGACGTCATCATGCTGCGCTGCCTGCTGTTGGACGTCGTTGTCCTGCTGTGCCTCCTCCACCGTCCTGCTCCTCCTCCCCCTCCTCCTCAGCCAACCGCCCACCATCTTTGTCTAACAACCTGCAATTAAGAGTAAACAAATAAGTACATATAAAAAGATGTATTTAGAAACATGTGCGAAATAAAAAACTATAGCATTACATCGATTAAAAATAATCTTCATATGTGTCGGGGTTAGCCGGATCATAACTCTCATCATCACTATCAACCATTTCATAGTCAACACCATTTGAAGGTGCAAGTTCGTCATTAATGTCATTGCCTTCAAGGATTACTAAGTCATTCTCATTTTACACCTCATCATCCTCCTCATCAACAACCATTCCAATATCTAATTCCATTCCGATAGCTTCGATTAAGTCTATCTCAAATTGCCCTTCTAGCCCATCTTCTTAGAAGAACTCTCCATCGTATGTGTCCAGGTCTAAGTTATAATCTTCATCGTTAGGAACAGGTAATCTACCGTGCGGCGATACCTTATACACAACATCCCAACACTTAGATGTTCTTTCGTTTAGCACACATATGGGAGATAATACACTTGTGTGGCCTGTTGGGCCATGATATAGACATCTGTATGAACAGAAGGTGTCGTAGGATTGTCAAGGGGATGTGGAGCTGCCTCTTCTATCCATCACCAGAGTCTACCTCCATGAACCTAGATGATTTACACTTCGGACAGTACTTTGCCTCCATGTATCTGCTCATATGTCATCTTGAGTGCACGAAGGAGTTATTGTGCCTCGTACATGCTCTTTGGTAGAACGTGATCCTCCGGAAGCAGGCTGCCAATAACCGTCAACAAGCCATCGAATGCGTCTCGACTCATGCTGTACTGCGACTTGAACGCCATTACACGCCCAATGGCATCTAGTTGTGATACCTTTGTCTAGCCATGAAGAACTAGTAGAACTCAATCTTTGCTTAAGTTTAATGTTGATGGATCTGTTGTGCACTAGGAGTACTCTCCATATCTTGCTAGAACAGAGCTTTGTCGTTTGATTGCTAGGCTAAACCTACCTCTTTGTTTTGATGAATCTAGAGCATTTCAAGAATATATTACCCGTGCTCATAATCCTCGGTTTATTAAGTCCTCTAGGCAAACTACTGCTAGAGATTTGATTAAACTGTTTAATGATTGTGTTGAACAACTTATTAGTGTCCTGAAATCTGTGTTGTCTATTGCACTTACATCTGATATTTGGTCTAGTAAAGCTAAAGAGGATTACATCAGTGTTGTTGCTCATTTTGTGAACTCTGATTGGTGTTTAGAAAAGAGGTTACTTGGTCTTAGACCTATAGAGGTAGCTCATACTGAGTATAACATAGTTGAGCGTGTTGAAATTGTTGCAGATGATTATGGCATTACTGATAAGATATTTGCTATTGTGCTTAATAATGCCTCTGTAATGGATGTTCTTAAACCATTGTTTTCTGGTTATATTGGCAATTTGATTCCTATGCCTAGTAGAAATGAATATGATTTGAGTTCTATTTTCTTGCACCAGCATTATGCTTGCAACAATATTAACTTGATTGTTAAGAGCTGTTTGAAACGTTTACAACCATATCTTGAAGATTTTAGAACTGCAATAACATTATTGAATTCTTTGAATCAACGCATTGCTTCCTATAAACAGTATTGCCTAAGTGTTGGTGTCCGTCCTCGTAAGATCGAAATAGACATGGATGTTAGATGGAATTCAACTTTTCTTATGCTTAAACATATAGTTCCCTATCAAAAAACTTTTTCTGTTTGGATCAAAACCAACCATCCTTGCAAAAGTGATGGTTCTTTTTTACTGATTGAAAATCACTGGTGTATTGCAGAAAAATTGTTGACTTTTCTTCAATTATTCTATGATTCTAAGTGGCTCTGTCTGGTGTTTATTACCCTACTTCACCCTTAATGCTGCATCATATTCTGAAAATTGCTAGGCATCTTAATGCATTTGAGAACCATGAATTGTTAAGAGATGTTGTTGTTCCTCTGAAATCAAAATTCAGAAATATTGGAGAGAAATACCCATTCTCTATGCATTTTTCATTCTTGATCCTAGAGATAAAATTAGAGGGTTTCATAAAGTTATTTAGTGGTTATCTACTCTAAATGGTATTGATTATAGTAGATATCCATATCTATTCGTACCAAACTAACTAAAATGCTTCAGATTTATGAAAACAAAATTGGTGGAGCTTGTTTGAGTACTCAACCAGTTCCAGTACTAGTTCTGGTAAGGCAACAAAGGCTTGGAATGGTATATTTGATGATGATGAAACTTTCAATGCTAGTATTGCTAGTGGTAGTGTATCTAGTGCAGGTGCAGCTACACTTGGTACTGGTAGTTCATCTTCTCTATCTGAGCTCTCTTCTTACCTTGACAGTGACACTGAAACTAAGTTTGGTCTAAATTTCAACATTCTTAGCTGATGGCAGCTATATAATTAGACTTATCCAATTCTTTCTATACTTGCTAGAGATGTTATGACTGCCCTTGTGTCTACTATATCTTCAGAATCCACTTTCAGTCTAGCTAGATGGGTGCTCGAGGAGCGGCGACGACAACTGACAATAGACATGGTGCAGGTGCTCTCTTGCATAAAAAACTAGGAATTAGCTGACCAACACAAGCAACATACTGTAGAGAAGGATACCAAGGAGCGTGAATCAACTTTTGAAGTTATGTACCTAGATGATGAGCAACAAGTATCACCAGGGAGCAAGAGAAAGGAGGGAGGATTTGTAGCAGGTAGCATTAAGAAGAAGGACAAGTCACTTGTTCCTAAACAAAGAGGGAGGAGCGGCAAGGAACCATTACCAGGAAATTCTAGTGACAAACAATCTTGAAATGCTTCTGGTTTTATATCTATTTATGTTGTTTTGTAGTACCTATGAACTGGACTATAAACTGGACTATGAACTTTATAAGGAGCTGGCTATACTCTTTTCCTTCCAAGGGTTTTCTCATGAGGTGTGAGTTTTTACCTAGAAAGGTTTTTAATGAGGCAACATTGCACCAAGGCTCCAAATTAATTATCTATTTGGCTAATTGTCTTGTTCTGTGATGTTTTGTGATAAATGTTGAGATGAATGTTGACATGAATGTCTTATGTAGTACAATGAAATTCTGAGATGCATTGTGTGTATAATTCTGAGATTTTCTGTATAATTATGTGATTTATTTAAATATGTGCTTTTGGCTTTCTGTTGATGACCCGGGCCCGGCATGGTATTGCTGAGCTAACCACTCCCTAACTAGCCTGGCCCGTGGGGCTGTTGGCGTGCCGGGTATGGGCTGCCAGTCCAGCCCGACCTAGCACGGGGGTATATCCGTGTCATGCTTGTACGCGGTGTAGTCGAACTGGGCCGATGCGTGCCTGGGTCGGGCTGGCCCGACACGCACAGTTGGACATGTATAAGCTGCAGCCGGGCTGGTCCGTCACACACAGTTGGACATGTATACTTGCACCATAACATTACCCTAAATATCATTGAACTAACAAACTACTATTGTTATAGGCTAACATTCTGGTTGTCCAACACAGTTGTCCTCCATGAGATATTTACTCCATCCATGATGACTATGAGCATGAATGGTGGTGCCAAAAAAACATGATAGAAAATCTATGACAATGTTGTGGAGAAACAACTACAATGTCAAGCAAGCCAAACTTGATGCAATGCAGGTGCCAAATAATTCGCCAGAAACAAGTACACTTTGGCTGCATTAGAGAAGATCGAATATTGGATATTTTCTCGCATTTTGAGACAGTATGGTGGCAGGTAAATTTCTGTCTTAGACAAAACATGAAATTTAGCTAATTTTGCACACTAGCTAGAATGATAAAGGGCGGCAATAAGGTGTTCCTGTAGAAGAACGACAGCGAGATAAATGCCCCCTTCCCACACACAACTTTTGCCTTTCGTTCTCTCTGTATATGTTGTGTTTATTATGTCATCAGCATGTTTCATTGAGAATGTGAACATGACATACTGTGTGTGTAAAAAATCATAATCACATCGACTTGTAATTATATTGTATCACTGTTTTGAGTCAATTTTTTAGCCATGGTAGCAACACCGGGCCACCCTACAAATGTAAGTTAGTTTACCAGCAGGTACACAACAATATTTTGTGTTAGCTATTAGGTATTCCTACCTACCTATCTAGTTCATTTTTGCGTAAACATGATGTAGGTATGTGCACAAAGCATGCATAATATATATATAGACATAACTAGGCAGCGTATCAGGTGCAAACCAAGTTTTCATACAAAACTCGTGCAAACCAACTAACAAAAGTCACAAAAAATTCTCAAAAAATTATAGATGTACTTCATTGCTTACTCTAGCACTATATAAAATTTCAAGTTTAAATTCATAAAATATTAAGAGATACAAAAAATAGAACATTCTGAGATAAAAAAGTGTAAATTATCTAAGAATTTTCTCTTTTTGTATCTTTTAATATATGATGAATTTGAACTTGAAGTGCATCTATATATTTTTTGAGAATTTATTGTTAATTTTGTTAGATGGTTTGTATGGAGTTTACACGAAAACTTAGTTTGCATCTGATACGTTATCACATAACTATATCTTGTCTCGGCCGAACTTTTCTATTTCATTTTTTAAAGTTGAATTGAGCACGATATTATTTTACTACTCCCTTCGCTTAATTTTGAGTTGTTCTAACTTTCCAAATTATAAGTCATTCTATCTTTTATAAAAAGTCAAAAATATCCACCAAAAAATTACATAATAAAATAATAACATTAGACTTTTTATTGATTATATTTGTAGAGTATATATATCAAATTAATGTCATAAGTCTTTATAGCTCTTTCTATTAATTTAATTAAACTTATTATAGTTTAATTGTTAAAAAAGTTAGAATGACTTGTAATCTGAAACGGAAGGATTAATAACTAATATGAACATTGACATGTGCCTCGAAGTTTTGCAAACACAACCGATGAGGAGGGTCTGAAAGAAGTCTAGCTACAGGCGGCTAGCTCAAGACATCAGTGTTTCTAGTATAGTTGTTGTTGAACGGCCTTGTTACGCAGCAGGGTTCATGGTCTTTTCACGACTCCAGCGCTGAGAAAATTCTTGTTAGTCAGAAACCGTGTGGTGGTCCAACTTCATGAGTCAAGTATTTCAAGTGTTCTTATCGTTGAAAATCCATCGGACAAATCATGTGGCAGATTAAATCTATCTACCACTCATGCGACCAACTGCATCCACCTAATTGCCGAATAGTCATGGCATACAATACAACAGCAACTATGCAGCTTTACTGATGTTTACTTTCAGAAAAAAAAATGTTTGTAACATCATATTGTATGTACTGTGCCATCCACTTGGGTGTGTTTGACGAGAATAGAGCGACTTCATTTCTATTTTCTGAATGTTTGATTTCTAATAAAATAGAATTAGAGCGGCTCTTAAAATATATATATATGAAAATTTATCATAAATAGTTGGAATATGCTTCCACTCCAACAAAATGACTAGATTTGAGTGCTCTTCTAAATACGAGCCTCTCCTCTCCTCTAAATTTATATGGTTTTCCAACCAAATAAAGAACAGAACGACTTCGTTCTATGCTACTCTTAAACCAAACAAAAAATGGAGCAACTATGTTCTGCTTGCCAAACTCAGAATAGAACGAGTCCATTCTTAAAAATTGGAATGGAGTCGCTCCATTTTAATTGCCTCTCAACACAATTTTAAATTATCCGATCCTTTACCGGAACAAAGTGCACGCTTTTACCTACCGTACATATACCAAAAAATGATCAACCAAAAGCTTGAAACGAACTTTCTGGTTTCATTATAGTGTTCGACGACCAAATGAGAGAATGTTCAGGCAAACTAAGGTATTGTTTGGTTTGAAAAATTAATCCATTCTAGATTAGATGATGCATCATAAGTCTATTCTATAAATTTGATGACCAAATGAGAGAATGTTCAGGCAAACTAAGGTATTGTTTGGTTTGAAAAATTAATCCATTCTAGATTAGATGATGCATCATAAGTCTATTCTATAAATTTGATGGAATAAACTCATTTATCATATTATTACTAATTACTTCCTCCGTTCTTTTTTATTTATCGCA
The DNA here is from genome assembly GCA_029449295.1 of Zea luxurians. Lineage (NCBI taxonomy): Eukaryota > Viridiplantae > Streptophyta > Magnoliopsida > Poales > Poaceae > Zea > Zea luxurians. The sequence goes on along the minus strand of JAOPSE010000007.1, from coordinate 122,427,331 downwards.
TTTTAGATAAAAATAAATTAGCAGACGACAAGAAGGGTGGTAGTATTAGTCTATTAGCACTATCGGAATTTTGCTCTTTAATGAGTGTCAAATATTTTACCGAGTGTTTTTTTTCGGGTACTCGGCAAAGAAGCTCTTTGCCGAGTGTCACGCAAAAAACCTTCGGTACAAGGAAACACTCGGCGAAGAAGCTCTTTTACTGAGTGTTTTATTTTTGACACTCGGCAAAGAGCTCTTTGCCGAGTGTTTTTTTTAAACTCGACAAAGAGCTCTTTTCCGAACACTAGGCAAAGACAATTTAAAAATCACATTTTAAAGTAGTAAACTAATTTAAACGAAAACATTTTCAACTACAAATTTGTATAACTCATCATGATGTACAATTTATATTTTGAACATTTCTTCATATGACAAAATAAAAATAAATTTGTTCATAAAACCTATATCTCTCTCGTAGTTTATGAAACTACGAGAGAGATGTATAGAATTTGTGCATATTGTTAGAACCATCATGTGAGATGAACAAATGATCAAACAACCAAAATAAACTTTGTAGATCTTGAGAAGTTATAGAAGTTTATAGTTGACAATGTTTTCATTTAAAGTCATATTGTCAACGAAAACTACGTCTGAATTTTAAAAATTTAAACTTTGAATTTTGAAAACGACCTGAAAAAAACACTAACATGAAAGTTGTAGGTATGGAAGAGTTATGAAACTTTATAGTTGACAATGTTTTGGTTTGAAATCATCTTGTCATGCAAAACTATGTTTGAATTTTGAAATTTGAATTTTTCAAACTACCTCGGATGGAAAAACCACCAAAATAAAAGTTGTAGGTCGACATGTAATGAAACTTTGTAATTGACAACTTTTTAATTTGAAATCATCTTATCATTGAAAAATTCGTGTTAAGTTTTCAAATTTAAAATTCAAATTTTGTAAACGACCTCGGATGTAGAAACTATTAAAATAGAATTTATAGATCTCAAAAAGTTATGCAACTTTATAGTTGATCACATTTTCAAATGAATTCATTTAGTGCCTTAAATAATCAAATTACTCTCGGTTTGTTATATAGTACATGAGGAATTAAAACGTAATATAGATATAATTGATGTAGTAGTGTAGTGGTATAGTAGGGTATACGCGAGAGAGATTGCGAGTTTGATTCTTAGCATTCACAAAACATGTAAATTTAATTCAAAATAATAGGGCGATGGATAAGGTAATAGGTAGGGTTGAAGAGTTGTTCCTGTAATTTAAAAAAAAATGTTTTGTTGTTTTTTAGATTTTTTTTCGATTCTTAATTTGCCGAGCGGTTTTCTTTGTCGAGTGCTTTTCGACACTCGACAATCCAAAAAAAGTACTCGACAAAAAACCCTTTGCCGATAAAATATTTGCCGAGTGTAAAATAGACTTTGCCGAGTGTTTAAAACACTCGACAAAAAACACGATTCCGGTAGTATAGAAATAGAACGGTGATAGATCAACTTATTTCATTCCACCAATTAAACAAGAAAGTGAGAAGTAAAAAATAATAAACTACTTCGTTTCTCGAACCAAACACGCTTGTTATAAGCTGCTTGGCGCAAGCCGCTACGTGAATGAGTCGATTTCTCGCAGTAGGTGACGGACATATATGTGCGTTTTCACCGCTTGGATCGTTGCGAGTGTTGGATCTTTTATGGGCTTGGCCCATTTATTAAATAAACTCTATGGTGTGTAATGGTGGAGAATACCAATAGTACCACATTGGAAGTCCAAGGGTCTTTTGCCTTGACTTATATGGTGGGATTTATTCCACTTAACTTGAGAAGTCAAGAAATGGACAAGGGCGTGCCACACGCGCGCGCGCGCGCCGCCGCCGCCGGCCGGGCCGGGCCGGGCGTGGCGTGGCGTGGCGTGGCGTGGCGTGGCGTGGCGAGGCAGGCAGGCGAGCGGGCGTGGTGTGGTTGTGTTAATTTTTAGCACTCACTAACCGCGTACGTCAGCCGAGTGACCCTGTCTCTTCGTCGGCCGAGTGACTCTCCAGCCGAGTGACCCTTCTCCTTCAGCTGGCCGACTTATGGCGTGACTCGGCGAGTGCTGGCCGACTCATGGCATAACTCGGCGAGAGCTGGCCGACTCTTGGCGTGACTCGGCGACCTTTCTCCTTCAACTTCCCTCTGCGAGAGGTTAAATAGAGGAGCACCCCTGTCACTCGGTACACGCGAAAAACCACTTTCAGAACCACAGTCCAGCCGCCGAGTGAGGGTATTTCTATCTCGTGACTCTGCGCGCACAGAGAAGCGAGAGGGCAGGTGCCTCCGAAGCCGGTGCCGTTCGAGACCTTGCACGGGGGATCGGCAATTAGGTTTTTGGGGAGCGTCTACGCGACTGCCCAAAACATCTGCGACATGACAATTGAAGTTGGACAAGGATCTAGATCCTCGGAGCGCATGGGAGGGTATGATCAATTCATCTCCTCACTATTTTACATTCTGCAAATTATATATGTTCATACCTGCTGTTTTATTTATAGCCATAAATTTATCCAATCTGTTTTGTCGTATTATATCATGACATGTCTGATGCCTGATTATACTAGTAATATGATAAATCTGTTTGTCTTAATTTTACAGTTATGCTGTTTATGTTGCTATCTGTTTATTTTCAGTTGTTCCATAATAATACATGTTCCATGTTTATATGCTTATTATATTTCTATGATTTATATGCTTTATGTTCTCCTGATCCATATTGTTATGGATATATTTGAGATAGTGATTTCTATAATTAAACATATTTTATATGTCATCATCATAATGTTAATTTATGGAATTAAAATGATATGGAAAATGCCTATAATTCTAACAATCCAAAAACCTAATGTTAGGCATTTTTCTGTCAGAGGTTTTGCTGCTGTGCTTAAGCCTGATCCTTTTGATGGTAAAAACTTCTTGATATGGAAAGCTAAGATGGAATTGTGGCTAACTGCTATGTCTTGTTTTCATGCCGCTGAGGGCAAGCCTGCCAACTTACCTCCTGAGGATGAGGCTAAGTTTAAGGCCGAAGACAACCTCTTTCGAGGAGCAGTAATTAGCGCACTGGATACAAAATTCCAGAAAAGCTATATCATCCTTCCCACGGGGAAAGAGCTGTGGGATGCTCTTGTTGGAAAGTTTGGAGTTACTGACGCTGGTAGCGAGCTGTACCTCATGGAGCAGCTGTATGACTACAAGATGGTTGAGAACCGATCTGTAGTGGAACAGGCTCATGAGTTTCAGGCACTAGCTAAGGAACTCGAACTTTTTCCTTGTCCTTTGCCTGACAAGTTTGTGGCTGGCGGTATAATCGCCAAGTTGCCACCTTCTTGGAAGGACTTTGCTACCTCTCTCAAACATAAGAGACAAGAGTTCAATGTGGAGGAGCTCATTGGTACTCTTGATGTTGAGGAAAGAGCTAGATCAAAGGATAATGGAAAAGGTGTGGAGACCTCTACTGCTAATGTGGTGCAGAAGAGAAACTTCCGCAAGTTTAACAAGAAGAAAAACCAAAACAAACCAGAGAACACAAATAAACCTGTTCATACAGCACAGTTTAAAAAGAAGAACAACAACAACAAGGGAAAGGGAGGTTGCTTTGTCTGTGGCAGTGATCAACATTGGGCTAGAGAGTGCCCTGATCGCAAGTTCACACAGGACAAGAAATCAGCAAATGTTGTAACCACTGAAACTGGAGATGGAACATCTGGGTATGGTAATTCTTTACCATTTGTTCTCTCAGTTTGTAATTCACCTGAGTGGTGGATGGACAGTGGTGCAAATATTCATGTGTGTGCTGATGCCTCTATGTTCTCCTCCTACCAGGTCGGGAGGTCTGGCGCCTTGTTAATGGGAAATGGGTCGCGTGCTCATGTTCTTGGTGTTGGTACGGTCATTCTGAAGTTTACTTCGGGAAAGACGGTGCCATTGAAGAGCGTGCAGCATGTGCCCTCTATCAAGAAGAATCTCGTTAGTGCTTCTATGCTATGTCGAGATGGATACAAAGTTGTTCTTGAGTCTAATAAATGTGTTGTGTCGAAACATGGTACTTTTGTTGGTAAAGGATATGATTGCGGAGGGTTGTTCCGCTTATCACTGCATGATGTGTGTAATAAACTCGTGAATTCTGTTCATTTTTCTGATGAGTCGGATTTATGGCATTCACGTTTTTGTCATGCAAGCTTTGGCTGTCTTATGCGGTTAGCAAATATAAATTTAATTCCTAAATTTAATTTGGTCAAAAAGTCTAAGTGCCATGTGTGTGTTGAATCAAAACAACCCCGCAAGCCTCACAAGGCTGCTGAGGCGAGGAGTTTGGCACCTCTAGAACTTGTTCATTCTGATCTGTGCGAGATGAATGGAATTTTGACCAAAGGTGGTAAAAGATACTTTCTCACTTTTATAGATGACTCCACTAGATTTTGCTATGTGTATCTCTTAAAAACAAAAGATGAAGCGTTCAATTATTTTAAGGCCTATAAAGCTGAAGTTGAGAACCAACTTGAGAGGAAAATAAAACGGTTAAGGTCTGATCGAGGTGGAGAATATTTCTCTAATATGTTCGATGAGTTCTGCGTGGAACATGGTATTATTCATGAGAGGACACCGCCATTCTCACCACAATCCAATGGGATTGCTGAAAGGAAAAACCGCACTCTAACAGATTTGGTGAATGCCATGTTGAGTACAGCGGCATTATCCAAGGCATGGTGGGGTGAGGCGATTTTGACAGCATGTCATGTCCTGAATAGAGTTCCAACAAAGAACAAAGAGATCACTCCATTTGAGGAATGGGAAAAGAAAAGAGTAAATCTCTCGTATTTGCGCACTTGGGGTTGCTTGGCTAAAGTGAATGTGCCAATCAACAAAAAGCGTAAACTTGGGCCTAAAACTGTTGACTGTATATTCCTTGGGTACTCTTTTCACAGCACTGGGTATAGGTTCTTAATTATAAAATCTGATGTGCCTGATATGTATGTTGATACTATCATGGAATCAAGAGACGCAACATTTTTTGAGAATGAGTTTCCCATGAAGAATACACCTAGTGATACAAGTCATGAGACTATAATTCCCCATGAGCACGAACTGTCGATTCCTATAGATCATGCTGAGGATTCTCACGTGCACATCCCTGAGGAGGATGACACTATAGTCACTCGAAAGAGCAAGAGACAGAGGGTTGCAAAATCCTTTGGTAATGACTTTATAGTGTACCTTGTGGAAGACACACCAACTACCATTAGTGAGGCATATTCCTCTCCTGATGCTGACTTATGGAAGGAAGCAGTAAGGAGTGAGATGGAATCTATTATGTCTAATGGAACTTGGGAGGTCGTTGACCGTCCTTATGGTTGTCAACCTATAGGTTGCAAATGGATCTTCAAGAAAAAGCTTAGGCCTGATGGTACAATCGAGAGGTACAAGGCAAGGCTTGTGGCCAAAGGATATACCCAAAAGGAGGGTGAAGATTTCTTTGATACCTACTCACCAGTGGCTCGATTGACTACGATTCGCACATTAATAGCCGTGGCAGCCTCTTATGGTCTTATCATTCATCAGATGGATGTTAAGACAGCTTTCCTTAATGGAGAGTTGGATGAGGAGATCTACATGGATCAGCCAGAAGGGTTCATTGCGGATGGTCAAGAGAACAAGGTGTGCAGGTTGATAAAATCATTGTATGGCCTAAAACAAGCACCTAAGCAATGGCATGAAAAGTTTGATAATACTCTTACAGCAGCTGGCTTTGTTGTAAATGAATCTGACACGTGTGTATACTATCGGTATGGTGGGGGTGAGTCTGTTATGCTGTGTCTATATGTTGATGACATTTTGATCTTTGGATCAAATCTCAATGTGATTGAGGAAGTTAAAAGTCTTCTATCGAGCAATTTCGAGATGAAAGATTTGGGAGAGGCTGATGTCATTCTAAACATCAAGCTTGTTAGAGAAGCTGATGGTGGGGTAACTTTGTTACAATCCCATTATGTGGAAAAGGTATTGAGTCGCTTTGGTTTTAGTGACTGTGATCCTGCTCCAACACCTTATGACCCCAGTGTGCTATTAAGAAAGAATCGGAGAATAGCAAGGGATCAATTGACATACTCCCAGATCATTGGCTCGCTCATGTACCTTGCAAGTGCAACAAGGCCAGACATCTCTTATGCTGTGAGTAAGCTAAGTCGGTTTGTGTCGAAACCAGGAGATGATCACTGGCGTGCTCTTGAGAGAGTGTTGCGGTATTTGAAAGGTACTATGACATACGGTATTCATTATACCGGAAACCCAAAAGTGCTGGAAGGCTATTGTGATGCCAACTGGATTTCTGATGCTGATGAGCTTTATGCCACAAGCGGATATGTGTTTCTGTTTGGAGGTGGCGCTGTTTCCTGGAAGTCTTGCAAGCAGACTATCTTAACAAAGTCTACAATGGAAGCAGAACTCGCAGCATTAGACACTGCTGGGGCTGAGGCCGAGTGGCTTCGTGATTTCCTATTGGACTTACCGGTAGTTGAAAAACCGATACCGGCTATTTCCATGAACTGTGACAACCAAACGGTGATTACAAAGGTTAACAGTTCTAGGAATAACATGAAGTCTACAAGGCATGTTAAGAGGAGATTGAAATCTGTCAGAAAGTTGAAAAACTCCGGAGTTATAACTGTGGATTATGTTCACACATCGAACAATCTGGCTGATCAATTCACTAAGGGTCTATCACGCAATGTGATAGAAAGTGCATCGAGGGAAATGGGTATGAGACCCATGTGAGATCTACTCTAGTGGTAACCTGCTCTATGTGATCGGAGATCCCGTGAAGTAGAGTGGAGAAACAAGCTAGGAGTAGGTTGTGAGGAAAGATCCCTTTCTTAACTCATTTCTGATGCACATCTTTCCTATCTGTAAGGCAGGATGGTATTTACCTTAATGTATTCCAAGAGTCTTATAAAGGTGAGATGTTGTCCTACAGAACATCTTTTGAGGAATACACCTATATGAGTCAGACTGCTAGTCACAGTCTATGGGACTTGGGTAATCCCTAAATACTCATGAAAGGCACTGAAGTGTGACTTATATGCTTCTAAACAGCGGGAATACCCTTCTGCAGCCAAGTATCAGCAAAGGATTTGAGTGAATCTTATTTCGCACAAAACTGTCAATTCAAGGCTTAGTCCATTGTTCAGTTGTGAATGAGTGAAACTCTTATTCTAGATGGATGTTCAACTTAACAGTCTCCATCGGAAAAACTGGTATATCAAAGGATTGTGATTCTGATGCTTCATCATTACAAACCCTAGAGTTTGGTGGGGATTGTTGGATCTTTTATGGGCTTGGCCCATTTATTAAATAAACTCTATGGTGTGTAATGGTGGAGAATACCAATAGTACCACATTGGAAGTCCAAGGGTCTTTTGCCTTGACTTATATGGTGGGATTTATTCCACTTAACTTGAGAAGTCAAGAAATGGACAAGGGCGTGCCACACGCGCGCGCGCGCGCGCCGCCGCCGCCGCCGCCGGCCGGGCCGGGCCGGGCGTGGCGTGGCGTGGCGTGGCGTGGCGTGGCGTGGCGTGGCGTGGCGAGGCGAGGCAGGCAGGCAGGCGAGCGGGCGTGGTGTGGTTGTGTTAATTTTTAGCACTCACTAACCGCGTACGTCAGCCGAGTGACCCTGTCTCTTCGTCGGCCGAGTGACTCTCCAGCCGAGTGACTCTGTCTCTTCGTCAGCCAGCCGAGTGACCCTTCTCCTTCAGCTGGCCGACTTATGGCGTGACTCGGCGAGTGCTGGCCGACTCATGGCATAACTCGGCGAGAGCTGGCCGACTCTTGGCGTGACTCGGCGACCTTTCTCCTTCAACTTCCCTCTGCGAGAGGTTAAATAGAGGAGCACCCCTGTCACTCGGTACACGCGAAAAACCACTTTCAGAACCACAGTCCAGCCGCCGAGTGAGGGTATTTCCATCTCGTGACTCTGCGCGCACAGAGAAGCGAGAGGGCAGGTGCCTCCGAAGCCGGTGCCGTTCGAGACCTTGCACGGGGGATCGGCAATTAGGTTTTTGGGGAGCGTCTACGCGACTGCCCAAAACATCTGCGACATGACAATTGAAGTTGGACAAGGATCTAGATCCTCGGAGCGCATGGGAGGGTATGATCAATTCATCTCCTCACTATTTTACATTCTGCAAATTATATATGTTCATACCTGCTGTTTTATTTATAGCCATAAATTTATCCAATCTGTTTTGTCGTATTATATCATGACATGTCTGATGCCTGATTATACTAGTAATATGATAAATCTGTTTGTCTTAATTTTACAGTTATGCTGTTTATGTTGCTATCTGTTTATTTTCAGTTGTTCCATAATAATACATGTTCCATGTTTATATGCTTATTATATTTCTATGATTCATATGCTTTATGTTCTCCTGATCCATATTGTTATGGATATATTTGAGATAGTGATTTCTATAATTAAACATATTTTATATGTCATCATCATAATGTTAATTTATGGAATTAAAATGATATGGAAAATGCCTATAATTCTAACAGCGAGCTCTACTTTCAGCCACCGCCTTATGGAGAAAAGCGAAAATTAGGGTTAGTTTGGAAGCCATAAAACTAGAGTGGATTGTAGGGTTAGAATTCCCTTCTAATTCAATTTTAAATAAGAAAGAGATTCTAGCCTCTACAATCTCCTCCGATTTTGTGGCTCCCAAACTAGCCCTTAAGAGTTAATTTGGTGACAAGAAGATTACCGGGAATTAGAGGGGATTGAAGAGAAAATAAACTAATTTCCCCTCAATTCTCTACTATTCCAGTAATTCCTTGTCACCAAATCAGTTCTAAAGTATAACTTTTCCAGGATAGTTAGGAGAGACACCGGAAATTTCGACCGAGAAAGAGGTGCCGCTTTTACAAGCCATTCCAATTTCCTGCTGTCTTTTTCTGCTGCCCCTGCCGATACAATAACTGCGGTTCCCATCGTTAGAACGACGCCCATTACCTCTGAAAAGCGTGCGCAGCAAGAGTGTCTCCTAGTAGTGATGATAAAAGTAATCGAGTAAGCAAATGTGCAATGCCAAACTAGCTATCGGGCTGAAAGTCCGTAACTACGAACTCCAGACCGGTAATCTTCAGGAGAATAGTCTATGGTAATTTTGATATTTATATATATACTAGTATATAGTCAATGTTAACACAAAAAATATCCTAGGACAGGTCAACGGCGGGTCACGATGGAAGGAAGATCTAAATAATATTGTTCATTGTATTTAAGTAAAGTAGATAAGATTATCCCGCGACCGTTGGTTTTAAAAGTGTGTTAAGTCTGAATATAATTTGCTTGAGATTTAAATTATTGGAGTTTATGGGTGTTTGGTGTGATTTGGTTGTGTGGCTGTGAGTTTTGTAAAGTTTAAAAAGATGGATTGTTTAGTGTTATAGATACACAATTAATCAACGATATATCTTTTGGTGTATAGTTTTATAAGCTCATTTAATTTACATATGAAATTCATACAGTACTATTACCGTAACTAATGTATTTGAATTTCAAATCGTGCAGAACCAAACTAGCTTAGTACAGTCGAGTGGAACCCATCAAATAAACATCTATTTTTTTTCAACGGATCGAAGCCCACAACGAAGTAACCAGGGTCCAGGGCAGCACACATGCGTGAATACCCAGTCTTTGCTGTCGCAGCCATACGGACTGTGGAGTTGCAGTCTACACCAAACAGAAACGACGACGGAGTCACGAAGCCTGCTGCAGTTTCCTTGGAGGCGCTTGGGCTTTTGCTTTGTCTCGCTAAACAAATGACATGTCACACTGTGTGTATGCAGAAGCGTGTGTGAAACGCAGACGCTGGAGATGTAACAGCTTGGTACCAGCTACTAGTTCCACTCCCATGCTTGCTTGTGACGACGTCGACTAGCTAGTAGGCCCTATATATAAACTTGCCAGTCAGCAATTCTTAGTCCTACGTGGACGGTAGTTGGCTGTGGACATCAATGTATACAGTATAGGTACGTATGGGTCAAACGGAGCTCACATGTTGCTCTCTGTCCATGTGGTCAACCAAAAAAACAGCACTATGCTCTACATGGCCAGGACAAGAACATAACATGCACTCCATCTAGCTGAACCTCACAGAGTCACGGGTGACGGGACACATATCCGGTACCCCACTACCGGAATCGCAGGCTTTGCTGAGTGTTGTATTATTTGCCGAGCGCCTTTTGTCGGGCACTCGGCAAAAAAGGCTTTGCCGAGTGCCGCACTCGGTAAAGTTAGGATCTCGGCAAAGAACCCCTTTACCGAGTGCTGAACACTCGGCACAGGACAGCACTCGGCAAAGACAAGTTTGCCGAGTGTCTACCACTCGGCAAAGGGGGCTCTCGACAAAGGGACGTCAGCAGCCGTCCCAAAGCTGACGGCCGTCAGTCTTTGCCGAGAGCCAACGGCTGGCACTCGGCAAAGAGGCTTCTTTGCCGAGTGCCGCATAGTAGGCACTCGGCAAAGCATACTTTACCGAGTGTTATCTCTAGACACTCGACAAAATATATTTTAATTTTTTTGATTTTGTCTCCCAAAATTTTTGTGGTATGTTCCTACACTATGTAGACCTACATGTATCATTTGTGGACAATTTTAACAGAGTTTTCAATCGTTAGTAGATTTAGTTCGTTTATTTGAATTTCTTCGGAAAATTTAGATTTGAACTGCAGGTCACTCGAAACTTGGAAAACCGTGCATGCAAAAATGATATTCATGTTACTTAGCATAAGTTACGACCGATTCCGGGAGCGGACCGGAAACTTCGAGCAACATGCTCACTAAACATGGCCGTGAACTTGCCATCCACATGTTTAAAAATTGTATATAAAACACAAACAAAGTCAGAAAATCCTGAAACTTGTCCACGTGTCATGATATCATATGTACAGGCTGCGATAAAAAATTGAAAAAATTTCGAGAAAACTATGACGCGCTATGTGTACAAACCTAAGAGATCCACATTGAAACTCTATGATTTCATGTGTAGTTCTCTTAGGTTTCTACACATAGTGTCTCATAACTTTGTCCAAACATTCTCAATTTGCCGAGTGCCGCACAGAACACTCGGCAAAGAACCTGACATGGGGACCCTCCCTGGCGGGTTCTTTGCCGAGTGTCCCACGCGGCACTCGGCAAAAGATGGATTTTTTGCCGAGTGCTGCCCAGACACTCGGCAAAGCCGCCGTCTCCGTCACCCGGCGCCGTAACGGCCGTTTTTCTTTGCCGAGTGCTGTCTGGCACTCGGCAAGCCCGAGAAAAAGCTCTCGGCAAAGAAGGCTTTGCCGATGTACTGTTCGCCGAGCCTTCTTTGCCGAGTGTAACACTCGGCAAAGCATTTGCCGAGTGTTTTCAAGGCTTCGCCGAGTGCTTCAGGCACTCGGCAAAGCAGTTGATTCCGGTAGTGCCCATAGAATCTTAGTGTATATGCTGCATAGATTAAATTATCACTATCTATATTAGATTTAACGTTTCTGGTTGATCATTGTAATTTATAAATAACACCTTCTACAACTACACTCCACCACATGGAAGGATGTCATTAACAAAAAATATCAAACAACTAAAGATCTTAGATCTAAGATGCGTGATACTTCCACATACACCATATATGTTTTCATCTATCATAACATGTAATGCGAACCAACCGACCAAAACTGCTAGTTGCGTAACTGTTCCGTGTGTACTTTTCTAATTATAATTAATACCCGGCTGCTTGCATTGCATGCGTGCATATGAGGTGTGTATGTTGTATTCTCTTCTTCCCATTATATTCCAGTTTCATGCTTTATTTGTGTTGACTCACCAACTTCCTTAACTAGATTTTCTACGGAGACCTCACCAGATCTCTCCGCTTTATATAAACCCTAGAGGCCTGCCATATGCAAACACAGCCAAAACGAACCAACTACAAGCAGATCGAGTCTCCAGACTCTTCCTGCAAAAGGGCATAGCATCAAAAGGCTGTGTGTAAAATTCGTCGTGTCCTGCAAAAGGTCATGTCGTCTCCGATGGCCACCATAACGGCTAGTGCCAGTTCAGCCATGCAAGAAACCAGCAACGACAAGGCTACGACGAGTACTACCACTATCGCCTCGCCGGCGCCAGTGCGCTACCGGCCGTCGCCCTTGGTCATATTAAGCGCCTGCCTTGTCCTCATGGGCGCCGGCGGCCCGCTCCTTCTCCGCGTCTACTTCGTCCACGGCGGGGAGCGCCTGTTCCTGTCCGCCATGCTGCAGATCTCCGGGTGGCCCCTCCTCCTCCCGCCTATCTGCGTCTCCCTCTACCGGAGCCGCAGACACGGCGTGGCGAACCTCCTCCTCCCGCCGCGCCTCACCGGTGCCGCGGCCATCCTCGGGGCGTTCTACGCCATCTCCTGCTTCGTCTACGCGCTGGGCTCGCAGGCTCTGCCGCTGTCCACGTCGTCGCTGCTGCTGGCCACGCAGCTCGCCTTCACCGCGGTGTTCGCGTTCCTCTTCGTGGGCCTCCGCTTCACGCCCTTCTCGGCCAACGCCGTCGTGCTCCTCACCATCGGCCCGGCCGTGCTAGGCGTCGGCCCCGGCTCCGGGAAGCCAGCTGGCGAAGCCTCGAGGACGTACTGGACAGGGTTCTGCGAGGCGATCGCCGCGGCCGCGCTTGCCGGTCTTGTTCTGCCGCTCGTCGAGGTCGCCACGGCGCGCTACGGCCGTCGCACCGGACCCGCGGCGAGAGTGCCACCACCGTACGCGACCGTGATGCAGATGCAGGCCGTGATGGGCGCTGCCGGCACACTGGTGTGTCTGCTTGGCATGGCCATCAAGAGCGACTTTCAAGCGGTTCCAAGTGAAGCCGCCACATTCGGGCTCGGCAAGACCAACTACTACCTGGTGCTCATCTGGGACGCCGTCTCATGGCAGCTGCTAAACTTGGGGATCGTGGGGCTCATCACCTGCGCCTCCTCGCTCCTCGCTGGCATCATGATCGCAGTCCTCTTACCGCTCTCTGAGGTCCTCGCTGTTATCTTCCTCCATGAGAAATTCGATGGGCCCAAGGGCATTGCGCTCGTGCTCTCTCTTTGGGGCTTCGCCTCCTACCTCTATGGTGAGAAGGCGCAAAAGAAGATGGAGACTCAGAAGAACGAGCAGCAGATGGTAAAGCAAACTGATGATCTGGAGTCGGCTACTCTTTGAGGATCTACATATATATTTCTCCATTTCTATTTGTATTGTTGTGACAGCATATAGACGTATACAGAGAGCCATATATGTAAGTATAGACTATAGTAACATGATTTAATTTTAAGCTTAGAGATTGTTTACTACGTACATTTCTTACGACATTATTTCATTTGTAAAGAAGAAGAGACAAATGAATTAAAGTGATACGATTGTAATACAACTACTGCTGTTCATTTGAGGGGTTTTCCCCTTTATTTTCTTCATTGAAAAAAAGAGAGGAAGGCCATCCGGGTGGGCCGCTACAAGGCCTGCAGGCCGAGCAGCCCACCAGGAGGCACGTTGAGTACGCAGCTGGGAGTGGATTAGCGAGGGCAGAAAACGCTCAGGCGGCAGCGGCTCTCAGCGTACGCATATCTCAGGTGGTTTGGAGCTCGCCCGAACTCCACGCCGCCCCTGCACGGCCTCCTCTTCCCATCTCGTCTTCTTAAAGCATGGACGGTAAATCCCCTGGATACTGGTTCTATGATCCTCTCTGCTGCTTGTTGTTCCAGTTTTCTTGCTCCATTAGGTCCCTAGCGTTCCTGTATTTAATCGCTGGTGGTGATTGGAAGCTGATAGAGGTGCAGTGGTGCTGCTCTTGTGCAGCGAGGTTCTCCCGTGATTCTTGCTTCACTTGTGCGCCTGTGTAGTGCTGTGTTCGTCTGATTATTGTCCACCGTGGCTTGGTGCTTGGGCTCCCTGCTGCGCGGTGTTCCTCTTCTCGGGCTGGTGCCGTGGACGTCTCCCTCGGCTCTGGCAGCGGCTCTAGTATCTCCGTCAACCTCCCGTCTTGCAAGCCTGGACGTGGGCGGCGGAATTGGTTTTCTGGGACAGAACCTTGTGTTCACTGAGCTGATCTTCCCACGTAGACAATCTACGTGCAGTGAGTTATCTGTTGCCTCACTTTATGTAATACTCAAAATTGTATACCAAGAATAATAGAGAGTTCTCCTCATTTTATGTGCCTTATTTGCATCATAAAAAGAGCATACATAAAATTAAGGGTGATTAAATTTAACCAATGACACTAAAATAAAAGAAAGTGCATCATATTGGAGTTTTGTTTGTGCATCAAATAATGTTCACAATAATATTAATAAAAATATAATAATTGACTTGAGATGAAGTTTAAATCCTAACTTGAGAATTAGGGTTTGAAATAAAGGAGGAAGGAGAAGGTACTGTACAATACAAAAAATAAAGTTATAAACAGATAAATTTATTCCATAATGATTTATTCAAATCATAAACTCAGAAGTTTGAGCGCAAGATTCACCACAAATTTGAAATTCAAATTTAAGTTCAAAAATAAGAAAAGTGGAGAAAAGAATAAAGAAAAAAAAGAAAAGAACTCCTAACTCGGGTGGGCCGTGAAAGCCAATTTTGGCCCAGTAATCACGCCCTCGCGGGCCGGCCTTGGCTCTGTGCCATCCATCGCACGCCCTAGCTGCTGTCGATCGGGACCTACCTGTCAGCTGGTACTATCCTTTCTTCCCCACCAACCGAGCTCCGCGGCGCGTCGTGCGCTGAGTCCGCGACGAATTCGCGATGTAAAGCCTGGACGTTCGGGTGTAACGATCTCCGCTAATGCCGGCCTCACCGCGCTGACCCTATAAACTTGAAACCGCGGCGCGTTGAGTTGTAACCGCACCAATTTAGCTGCCGCCGAGAGCACGCAAAGGCGAGAGGATCCGCAGCCAACGAGCGCGTGAATCACGGGCGCTCAGGCATCCGTGAGGCATTCCAGAGCTGCATCGTGGTTCCTGGGTGCTTCGTCAGCCCACAATTTCACTGTCGGAGTCTCAAAACTCGTGCAATTGCTCGCCGTACTTCGGAGTTCGCCGTGCGCCGTGGGGAGCTGGGTTCGCCTCTTCGATTCACGGTGAGTAGGGTCCTATGCAATACCCTATTGTTACTGCTTCTTGCTGCCGCGTCCGGATTAGAGTTTAGGGGTGGAAATCGCGTGTAGCTCGGACTCCGGCTATGGCGCCGCCGTGCGCAGTGACCGGCGTTCGCGCGATTGGGTTGGAGTTGGAGCCGGGCACGCTGGCCGTTGATTCATGAATGAGTGGTCGCGATTAGATCTGGGAAGGAATGGCGTGTGCCGTCGGATCCACTGTTGTCGGCTAGGATTTGAAGTCGCGTATCGTTTGCTTGGGCAGTTGGTGACCGTAGATGTGAGATCCTACGGTAGGAAGCAATTCTGGGTTTCATTAAGCGCTGACCGTGGGATCCAGATCGAAGGGCTTCCATCGGGTCACACTAAATTAAATCCATGTCGTTGTGTTTGTATCGTGCGACCACGGTGGGATACCGGTTTAGATCGGGGTGATCTAATCTTGGCCGATGGATCGTCATCCAAAGGCCAGGATCTCCGCGTACCCCTTCGTGGGTGCACTTTGCTAAAGAGACGTCGCACTTTATACGAATCAACCTGCCGTCGAGAGTCATATTCACTGAGTCTTTGGAAAAACTATGGTTTAGCCCCTGCGCTATTTGGTATTAATGCGCCCAGTCCAGAGAACATATAAAATAGGTAAATGAATACAGAAATTGATTTTTAATATAAAAAGAATTCCTAAAACTTGTTTATTGCATAGAAAATTCATTCTAGCTCCAAATTGAGCCATTCCAATTTCTAAAATTTTGTAATAATATTCTCTATCATTTAGTATCTCTGTTTTGACATAAAAACAGTAAGAAAATTAATTTATCATTTAATCCAATTTCAAGCACATTAAATCTTAGGAAATTCATAACTTGAAATCTATAACTCCAAATTTAATGGTTCCAGTTCCAATGATCTCATTTTAATGTGTAGATTTTTACTGTATATTTTATTCACATGTTTGATGCAATGTTAATTTTTGCTATACTATGTATGTATTGTGTTAATGCGAGTAGACGAGCAAGCCACTGTGGATTCTGAGGTTCAGCAAGTAGAAGTAGCTGAGCAGGAGCTCATTGAAGGCAAGTTGTGCCCTTGATCACTTACTTTTCCTAGCCATGTTCTTATTAATTATAATGATCTGCATAGGTTAATTTTGATGGGATCCTTTAGGTTACCCCAGTTTTGGTTATCTTTATACCTTGTTCACCACTGAAATATTTTTGGGTAGTACCTGCTATTGCTTTATGTGGATTTGGGTATGAAGATACACTATTCATGATTATTCTGTTATTATCTTGTTATTATTACTGTTCATGTTAAGATCATTAAATTAATGGGAACATGGAGCGACCACCCGGGAAAACAGTGCTACCACAAGGGTTTAATGGGACGCCCTTGGCTGATTAATTAGGAAAGCTAGTGGAGGTCTTCCTTACCCGAAAGGGGCAAGGGCAGTAGGGGAGTGGTCAGTGTAGGGAGGTCCTTGGGTTGATTTTGCTGCGATGGCGGTCAGGCGAGGGATTCCTGCACTGGAGCTTCCTATAAACTGTAGCGGGATTTCTGAAGCTAGTGGAACTTTGTAAAGGCCTCGTAGTGTTACCCTGCCTCGCCTCCTCGGTAGAGGTGTATGGGATTGGCCGTCTCTTGGCAGATGGGTAACATGACTTGTGGGTAAAGATGTGCAACCTCTGCAGAGTGTAAAACTAGTATACTAGCCGTGCTCACGGTCATGAGCGGCTCAGACCCTCACATGATTAATTATGGAACTTAAATTTAATTTGACATTTGCATCGCATTTGGGATTATTTTATTACTATTTTTCTTTATTATTATTAAGGTTTGGTATTTACTTACACTTAGTAACTGCTAATAAAATTTTGACCAACTTCTAAAAGCAATGCTCAGCTTTAGCCTTTGTTTCATTGATGAGCCTTACACTTCATGAACTCCCACCTTTGGTGAGTTCATGCCACATTATTCCCCACGACTTGTTGAGCTATGAACGTATGTGAGCTCACCCTTGCTGTCTCACACCCCCCCACACAGGAGAAGAACAGGTGGTTCAGGAGGAGCCACAAGGCGAAGAGTTCGATCTGATCTAGGTGGCGTTTCTCAGTTGACATTGGCGCCGACGATCCTTAGTTTGTTTTATGTTTATTCTTTTATTTTGTAATAAGTATTCCGCTTTGTAATAAATACTCTGATGTTTTGTGATATTTATCTCTATACACTCTGTTATTATATATGTTGTCTTCTTGGCGCATGTATGAGATGCACCTGGCTTTGTCCCTTGAATCCGGGTGTGACAGAAGTGGTATCAGAGGAATGTTGACTGTAGGACGAGACCTAGATAGAAATGGACAAACCCTTACCTACTTATCTCATTTTGAATCATTCTACACTTACCTTACTATGATTCTTTCTACACTTACCTTGATCCTGTCTCACCTTCTACTGTTCTACTCTGATCATTCTTACCTTTTCTATTCTGATACAAGACGGATTTCACACCTTGGAATCCCTACCCCTGTGACATTTTTAAGAGATAGGAAGCCTAAGACAAAAATCAAAACTATTTTCTATATTTAAAAATGTTGTTTGATTGTTCTGATGAAAAATGTCTGATTTGCTTCTTTGATTCATTGAAGTATTATATATGAACATCTTAGTATGTACCACTATAAGGTAATGAATTAGCTATGGTAGGTAAAACATTAATCTGCTTAGCTAATAAATCCCCCAAAGTAACATGATTCGTAATCACTGCCTTGTCTTTTGCTCTCTCTTACCATATGTATCTAACTCAGATGGTCAATACCAGGAGGGGTGGTGGAATTGATTTACCTCTTAATCGACACAATCGAAGGATATATAGACAACCTGAGCCATAGCCAGCAGAGATGAATCCTCCTAATCCTCCACCAGGCGGAGTTGATCCACTGATTGCAGCTCAGATGAGGGTGATGCAGCAAATGGCGGACACTATGGCCGATATGCCTGCCCGGATGCAGCAAGAACGCTAGGAGATGCGTCAGGAAAGAGAAGAGATACGCCAAGAGTTGCGCCAGGAGAGAGAAGAGATGCGCCAGGAGAGAAGGGTGCAACAACAGCAGCTACAACAACAACTTCAACAACAACAGCAACAGCAACAAGTGCCATTGCCTCCACCACCACCACCAGTTCCACCTCGTGATAAGCACCGAGAATTTATGAGTCATAAGCCACCGACCTTCGCCAGTTCGCCAGATCCACTTGATGCAGATGATTGGTTGAAGTCAATTGAGAAGATGCTCAACATCGCCCAATGCTCAGACCGGGAGAAAGTTCTTTATGCCTCAGGTCATCTGACAGGTCCTGCTGCTGACTAGTGGGATTCTTATACTGCTGCCCATGATGCTGCTGATACTATTACTTGGGCAGAGTTCAGTACACAATTCAGGAACTACCATATTCCAGCTGGTATGATAAAGATCAAGAAGAAGGAGTTTCTGTCATTGAAGCAAGGCAACATGTCGGTCAGCGAGTACAGAGACAAATTTATTCAGCTGTCGAGATATGCTCCGGAGGAAGTTGCTGAGGATGAGAGGAAACAGGAGCACTTTATTGAAGGACTTAATGGACCCTTGCAGTATGCACTGGTTGCACACACCTTTCCATAATTTCAGAGGCTACTGGACAAGGCTCTTGCTATTGAACACAAGCGTGTTCAACTCGGTGATTTGAAGAGGAAGTCTATCTCGCAGGGACAGGGTAGCAGCAGTGTTCGTCCCCGCTACGTTTCACCACAGGGTACACCGACTTGACCAGGAGGACCACGCCCAGGCCAGTATGCTCCACAGGGGTCTCCACGGACACCTC
The DNA here is from genome assembly GCA_029449295.1 of Zea luxurians. Taxonomy (NCBI): domain Eukaryota; kingdom Viridiplantae; phylum Streptophyta; class Magnoliopsida; order Poales; family Poaceae; genus Zea; species Zea luxurians. The sequence goes on along the minus strand of JAOPSE010000007.1, from coordinate 122,408,299 downwards.
CTACTCGTCAAGCTACTCCCACTGGCACCCTGACGAGGCCTACAGGACAGAAGACCGGCCCTACATGCTTCAAGTGCAGTCAGATTGGGCACTATGCTAATGCTTGTCCTATGGGGAATTCTGGTACACCAGCTAAGAACAAGCAACAGACTCCTGGCAAGGGATATTCTATAGCCAGGGTGAATCAAGTCAGTGTTGATGAAACTCCTGATGGTGCTGACATCGTACTCGGTATGTTTTACATTAATGCCATTCCTACAACCATACTATTTGATTCTGGTGCTACACATTCATTCATGTCTGCTCGATAAGCCAACACTAATGAGATACCCCTGGTAAATATGAGAAAACCAATGATAGTAATCACACCTAAAGGGCCTATTGAGGCAAATCAAATGACACGTAGATTAACATTATCAATTATGGGAAGAGAATTTGGAGCTACGGCTATAATATTAGAGGCCAGCAGTATAGATCTGATTCTTGGTATGTCATGGTTAAGGAAGGCAAAGGCCATTATAGCATGTGGTAGGGGTACTATAGAGCTCACTAGTCCTAAAGGAGAAACATTTCAAGTTAATATTGCAGTAACCACCTCATCCAAGCGTGCAATGTTCTTTATACCTGAGGAGTTTGTTGGTGACAACATCCGGGTGGTTAGAGATTTTCCGGATGTCTTTCCAGAGGAGTTACCAGGGATGCCACCAGATAGGGAAGTTGAGTTTGTTATTGATCTTTTACCTAGAACTGCCCCTATTTTTAAGCGACCATACAGGATGGCTGTAGAAGAACTGAAGGAGCTTAAGAAGCAATTAACTGAGTTACAAGAAGCGAGGTACATTCGTCCGAGTTCCTCACCTTGGGGAGCACCGGTGTTATTTGTACAGAAGAAGGATGGATCGCAATGGATGTGTGTGGACTATAGATCACTTAATGATGTCACTGTGAAGAACAAGTATCCGTTACCCCGTATTGAGGATTTGTTTGATCAGATGAGAGGAGCCAGGGTATTCTCAAATATTGATCTCCGATCGGGATACCATCAGATGAAGATTAGACCATCAGATATTCCTAAGACAGCTTTCTCAACCCGATATAGATTATACGAGTTTACTGTTATGTCATTTGGATTAACCAATGCACCAGCTTATTTCATGAATTTGATGAATAAGGTGTTTATGGAGTATTTGGACAGATTTGTCGTGGTGTTCATTGACGATATTCTTATCTATTCTAAGAATGAAAGTGATCATGAAGAACATCTAAGGTTGGTGCTACAGAAGCTGCGAGATAATCAACTCTATGCTAAGTTCAGCAAGTGCGAGTTTTGGATTAACAAGGTGTCATTCTTTGGTCATATTATTTCTAATGGAGGAATAGCAGTGGATCCTGCTAAAGTGAAGGAGATAATGGAGTGGAGAGTGCCCACTACAGTTACTGAGATTCAGAGTTTCTTAGGACTCGCAGGATATTATCGGAGATTTATTGAAGGGTTCTCTAAGATTGCCAAGCCTATGACCTCGCTTTTGGAGAAAGGAAGAGAATTCAAGTGGGATGAGAAATGCCAAGATAGCTTTGATCAATTGAAGGAGAGATTGATGTCACCACCAGTATTGATTATGCCAGATATGCAGAAGGGATTTGACATTTACTGTGATGCATGTGGCCAAGGACTTGGATGTGTGCTCATGCAAGAAGGACATGTGATCGCCTATGCATCTCGTCAGTTGCGGAAACATGAATTGAACTACCCCACCCATGACTTGGAGCTGACTGCCGTTGTGCATGCACTTAAGATTTGGAGACACTACATTATGGAACTAAGTGCCAAGTATACACGGATCATAAGAGTTTGAAGTACATATTCACTTAGAAGGATCTCAACCTTAGGCAACGCCGTTGGTTGGAGCTCATTAAGGATTATGATTTGGAGATTCACTATCACCCAGGCAAGGCAAATTTGGTTGTAGATGCCTTGAGTCGGAAGGAGCATGTTCACGCCGCTTTCGTAGTTCAGCTACCCGATGAGTTGGCAAAAGATTTTGAGAGGCTCAACCTGGGGATTGTTACACATACGGAAGGAGTTACCATTGAATTAGAACCTACCATGGAGCAGGAAATTCGTAAAGGTCAGGTTGGTGATGCTAAGATTCAGGAGATCAAGGATCTGATAACAGAGGGTAGAGGCCCGGAATTCATAGAGGATGAGCAAGGCACGATATGGTTCAAGAAGTGGATTTGTGTTCCTGATATCAATAGTCTTCGGGAAACCATATTGAAGGAGGCACATGACTCAGTTTATTCTATTCACCCTGGGAGTACTAAGATGTATCAGGATTTGAAGCAAAAATATTGGTGGTATGGATTGAAGAGAGATGTGGCTACACCTGTGGCTATGTGCGATGTATGCCAAAGAGTTAAGGTTGAACACCAGAGGCCAGCCGGACTACTGCACCCACTAAAGATACCTGAGTGAAAATGTGAAGAGATTGGCATGGACTTCATTGTTGGATTACCCCGCATGTCTGCTGGATATGATTCTATATGGGTGATTGTGGACAGGCTAACTAAAGTATCCCACTTTATTCCAGTGAAGACCACGTATTCAGGAGCCAAGTTAGCAGAGTTGTACATGGCACGGATTGTATGCTTACATGGTGTGCCAAAGAGGATTGTGTTAGACCGGGGATCACAGTTTACCTCGCGGTATTGGAAGAAGTTGCACGAGTCCTTGGATACGAGATTGAATTTTAGTTCGGCTTACCATCCCCAGACTGATGGGCAGACAGAAAGGACTAACCAAGTGCTGGAAGATATGTTAAGAGCTTGTGCCCTTAAGCATGGTGGGAGTTGGGATAAGAGTCTACCGTATGCAGAGTTTTCATATAATAATAGCTATCAGGCCAGCTTAAAGATGTCACCGTTTGAGGCTTTGTATGGCAGAAAGTGCAGGACTCCACTATATTGGGATCAAACTGGTGAAAGGCAGTTGTTTGGGCCTGAGATTGTACAAGAGGCTGAAGAACAAGTCCAGCAAATAAGGGAAAATTTGAGAACTGCACAATCCAGGCAGAAAAGCTATGCTGATACCCGGAGAAGACTGCTAGAGTTTAAGGAGGGAGATTATGTCTATTTGAAGGTGTCACCACTCCGGGGTATGAGAAGATTTAAAGTCAAAGGAAAGTTGTCCCCTCGCTTTATTGGACCCTTCTTAATCTTAAAGCGAGTGGGAGAGGTGGCATATCAATTGGAGTTATCGGATCATCTTGCGGATGTTCATGACGTCTTTCATGTATCTTAGCTGAAGAAATGTCTCAGGGTACCTGAAGAATAGTTACCAATGGAGGACCTTAGTGTTCAAGATGATCTGACTTATGCTGAGTACCCCATCAAGATTCTTGATACATTGACCCGGGTTACAAGAAATAAGGTGATAAAGATGTGCAAGGTGCAATGGAGTCACCACGGTGAAGATGAAGCTACTTGGGAAAGAGAAGAAGAGCTTCGCATAGATTATCCCCACCTTTTCCCTAGATCTTCCTAAATCTCGAGGATGAGATTATTTTTAAGGGGGGTAGGATTTGTAATACTCAAAATTGTATACCAAGAATAATAGAGAGTCCTCCTCATTTTATGTGCCATATTTGCATCATGAAAAGAGCATACATAAAATTAAGGGTGATTAAATTTAACCAATGACACTAAAATAAAAGAAAGTGCATCATATTGGAGTTTTGTTTGTGCATCAAATAATGTTCATAATAATATTAATAAAAATAAAATAATTGACTTGAGATGAAGTTTAAATCCTAACTTGAGAATTAGGGTTTGAAATAAAGGAGGAAGGAGAAGGTACTGTACAATACAAAAAAATAAAGTTATAAACAGATAAATTTATTCCATAATGATTTATTCAAATCATATACTCAGAAGTTTGAGCGCAAGATTCACCACAAATTTGAAATTCAAATTTAAGTTCAAAAATAAGAAAAGTGGAGAAAAGAATAAAGAAAAAAAGAAAAGAACTCCTAACTTGGGTGGGCCGTGAAAGCCAATTTTGGCCCAGTAATCGCGCCCTTGCGGGCCGGCCTTGGCTCTGTGCCATCCACCGCGCGTGCTAGTTGCTGTCGATCAGGACCTACCTGTCAGCTGGTACTATCCTTTCTTCCCCACCAACCGAGCTCCGCGGAGCGTCGTGCGCTGAGTCCGCGACGAATTCGTGATGTAAAGCCTGGACGTTCGGGCGTAACGATCTCCGCTAATGCCGGCCTGACCACGCTGACCCTATAAACTTGAAACTGCGGCGCGTTGAGTTGTAACCACACCAATTTAGCTGCCGCCGAGAGCACGCAAAGGCGAGAGGATCCGCAGCCGACGAGCGCGTGAATCACGGGTGCTCAGGCATCCATGAGGCATTCCAGAGCTGCGCCGTGGTTCCTGGGTGCTTCGTCAGCCCACAATTTCACTGTCGGAGTCTCAGAACTCGTGCAATTGCTCGCCGTACTTCGAAGTTCGCTGTGCGCCGTGGGGAGCTGGGTTCGCCTCTTTGATTCACGGTGAGTAGGGTCCTACGCAATACCCTATTGTTACTGCTTCTTGCTGCCGCGTCCGGATTAGAGTTTAGAGGTGGAAATCGTGTGTAGCTCGGACTCCGGCTATGGCGCCGCCGTGCGCAGTGACCGACGTTCGCGCGATTGGGTTGGAGTTGGAGCCGGGCACGCTCGCCGTTGATTCATGAATGAGTGGTCGCGATTAGATCTGGGAAGGAATGGCGTGTGCCGTTGGATCCACTGTTGTCGGCTAGGATTTGAAGCCGCGTATCGTTCGCTTGGGCAGTTGGTGACCGTAGATGTGAGATCCTACGGTAGGAAGCAATTCTGGGTTTCATTAAGCGCCGACCGTGGGATCCAGATCAAAGGGCTTCCATCGGGTCACACTAAATTAAATCCATGCCGTTGCGTTTGTATCGTGCGGCCACGGTGGGATACCGGTTTAGATCGGGGTGATCTAATCTCGGCCGATGGATCGTCATCCAAAGGCCAGGATCTCCGCGTACCCCTTCGTGGGTGCACTTTGCTAAAGAGACCTCGCACTTTATACGAATCAACCCGCGGTCCAGAGTCATATTCACTGAGTCTTTGGAAAAACTATGGTTTAGCCCCTGCACTATTTGGTATTAATGCGCCAAGTCCAGAGAACATATAAAATAGGTAAATGAATACAGAAATTGATTTTTAACATAAAAAGAATTCCTAAAACTTGTTTATTGCATAGAAAATTCATTCTAGCTCCAAATTGAGCCATTCCAATTTCTAAAATTTTGTAATAACATTCTCTATCATATAGTATCTCTGTTTTGACATGAAAACAGTAAGAAATTAATTTATCATTTAATCCTATTTCAAGCACATTAAATCTTAGGAAATTCATAACTTGAAATCTATAACTCCAAATTTAATGGTTCCAGTTCCAATGATCTCATTTTAATGTGTAGATTTTTACTGTATATTTTATTCACATGTTTGGTGCAATGTTAATTTTTGCTATACTATGTATGTATTGTGTTGATGCGAGTAGACGAGCAAGCCACTGTGGATTCTGAGGTTCAGCAAGTAGAAGTAGCTGAGCAGGAGCTTATTGAAGGCAAGTTGTGCCCTTGATCACTTACTTTTCCCAGCCATGTTCTTATTAATTATAATGATCTGCATAGGTTAATTTTGATGGGATCCTTTAGGTTACCACAGTTTTGGTTATCTTTATACCTTGTTCACCACTGAAATATTTTTGGGTAGTACCTGCTATTGCTTTATGTGGATTTGGGTATGAAGATACACTATTCATGATTATTCTGTTATTATCTTGTTATTATTACTGTTCATGTTAAGATCATTAAATTATTAGGAACATGGAGCGACCACCCGGGAAAACAGTGCTACCACAAGGGTTTAATGGGACGCCCTTGGCTGATTAACTAGGAAAGCTAGTGGAGGTCTTCCTTACCCGAAAGGGGCAAGGGCAGTAGGAGAGTGGTCAGTGTAGGGAGGTCCTTAGGTTGATTTTGCTGGGATGGCGGTCAGGCGAGGGATTCCTCCACTGGAGCTTCCTATAAACTGTAGCGGGATTTCTGAAGCTAGTGGAACTTTGTAAAGGCCTCGTAGTGTTACCCTGCCTCGCCTCCTCCATAGAGGTGTATGGGATTGGCCGTCTCTTGGCAGATGGGTAACATGACTTGTGGGTAAAGATGCGCAACCTCTGTAGAGTGTAAAACTAGTATACTAGCCGTGCTCACGGTCATGAGCGGCTCGGACCCTCACATGATTAATTATGGAACTTAAATTTAATTTGACATTTGCATCGCATTTGGGATTATTTTATTACTATTTTTCTTTATTATTATTAAGGTTTGGTATTTACTTACACTTAGTAACTGCTAATAAAATTTTGACCAACTTCTAAAAGCAATGCTCAGCTTTAGCCTTTGTTTCATTGATGAGCCTTACACTTCATGAACTCCCACCTTTTGGTGAGTTCATGCCACATTATTTCCCACGACTTGTTGAGCTATGAACGTATGTGAGCTCACCTTTGCTGTCTCACACCCCCCACAGGAGAAGAACAGGTGGTTCAGGAGAAGCCACAAGGCAAGGAGTTCGATCTAATCTAGGTGGCGTTTCTCAGTTGACATTGGCGCCGACGATCCTTAGTTCGTTTTATGTTTATTCTTTTATTTTGTAATAAGTATTCCGCTTTGTAATAAATACTCTGATGTTTTGTGACATTTATCTCTATACACTCTGTTATTATATATGTTGTCTTCTTGGCGCATGTATGAGATGTACCCGGCTTTGTCCCTTGAATTCGGGTGTGACACTTTATTTACTGTTTAATTTTTGTGCAATCTGCTAGTATTAAATACTTGAGTGTGATTGCACTGTTGTGGGCGGATTTGTGTGCTCGATGATGATAGCGGTGTAGTGAGACAACGTGACAGTCTAGGTTTTAGTGTATTATCATTTTCAGCATTGATATTATTTGTGCCTAATTAAATCTCTCTTTGTTGAGGTTGTTTACCTGTGTTAAATTCTGTTATTTTATTTAGTACACAGCTCCTTACTATTAGTATTTATACTTGATTATTAGGCTTATTACATCTGATCTAAAACCCTGATATGGTAAGATAGAACTGTCACGTTAGTCGAGGATCTCTGATCACCTTTTAGCGTTGGAGGGTTGTTTATTACAGTAACCCGCTATTTTGAGAGCAATATTTTAAGATAAACAATCATGTTTATTTGTTTAATCTGCCTTCTTCATCTGCAAGCCATGTTTAATTATAAAATGGACCTGAGAAGCTATTTTACATGTTTACATGTTCTAGAATTGCTACTGTTCATTGCTGCAATAATTACGAATGGCATTTATCTGAGTTATATGCTTGTTTTATTCGGAATTAGAATATTTAAATTAGTTAAATATGTTGGAAGCATGTCACTTATTTCTCTAATTTTACAACAATCCAGAAAACCAATTTGTATAATGGCCTCCAGTTCTGATGTCATTAAGCCTAAAGCGTTCGACGACGCAAACTTTAACCACTGGCAAATTAAGACTCGCATGTGGCTCACTGACCTAAAATTATTTTGGGTAGTGACGTCGGCTGTTCCCGAGGCTACATCAGATAATGCTGATGATACAGCGAAGGCCGCCGCACTAGCGGAGAATGCCAAGTGGGACGAAACCAATGAGGCATGCTTGTCTCGTCTGCTGAACGTCTTGTCGAACCGCTTATTTGATGTGTACTCTGGTTTTACCTCCGCTAAGGGTCTATGGACTGAACTTGAGAACGAGTTCTCTAAAGTTGACAATGGCAATGAGTCATTCACAACGGAAAACTACCTCAACTATAAAATGGCTGAGGGAAGGTCTGTTATGGAGCAGCTACAGGAGATTCAACTCCTTGTTAGGGACTTGGTCCAATATGGCTGCGTCCTACCAGACAGTTTTCAGGTGAATGCAATACTGGCAAAGCTCCCACCTTCTTGGCGAGACTTTGTGACTTCACGCCTCCACATGAAGAAGCAAATGACTATCACTAAGTTGTCAGTTGCGATAAATGTGGAAGAGCGTGCAAGGTCTAGTAACAAGCCATCCCAGCAACTCCAGGCTCACGTTGTTGAGAAGGGTGGAGATAGAAAATTCTAGAAGAAGAAGAAGAACTCTCCACAGAAGAATATGAACCAACCTAAGTCCAAAAAGATGAAGAAAAAAGGAGGACTTTATCTGCTACGTTTGTGGTGTCTCCGGGCATACAGCCCGGAGGTGCAAACTTAGGAAGGGAAAAGGTCCTACACCTCAGCGCAAAGAAGGGAACGTGGTGGTTAACTCCACCCCAGGGTATGCACCTCAGGCCTTTATGGCAAGTCCATCAGATGACTGGTGGATGGATTCCGGTGCTACTGTTCATATTTGTGCTGGTCGATCCATGTTATCTTCATTCCAGAGATACAGCAGCGCACCAGTCTTGATGGGAAATGGTGTTCCGACAGCAGTTCGAGGTACTGGACAGGTCTACCTGAAGTTAACTTCAGGAAAGATGCTCGTGCTGAAGGACGTGCTCTATGTGCCCTCGATGAGCCGGAACCTCATATCAGTGTCGCTGCTATGTCGATAGGGTCTCAAATTAGTGTTTGAGTCTAATAAAGTGGTCCTGTCTAAGTTTGGTACTTTTGTTGGAAAGTCATATGAGTCAGGCGGTTTGTTCCGTCTTTCTGTTTTGAACAATCATTCTTCTTACCATGTTAATGTGGTCCGTAATAACGATTCCATTAATAATATATGACATTCCCGTTTGTGTCATGTGAATTTTGAGGCCATTAAGAGATTAAGTGACATGTCTTTAATTCCTGAATATAAACATATTAAAGGTGTAAAATGTGGTATTTGTGTGCAAGATAAGCAGCCGAGAAAACCGTTTCATACGGTTGAAGGCAGAAGTACCACTCCTTTAGAATTAATTCACTCAGATATCTGTGAGATGAATGGTATAATCACAAAAGGCGGTAAAAGATACTTTCTTACCTTGATAGATGATGCTACCAGATTCTGTTATATTTACTTACTCAGAACCAAAGATGAGGCACTAGAACACTTTAAGATCTATAAGACTGAAGTTGAAAACCAGTTAGACAAGAAAATTAAAAGGCTACGGTCCGATAGAGGAGGTGAATACCTTTCCAACCTTTTTGATGAGTACTGCAAAGAGTGTGGAATCATTCATGAAACCACCGCTCCATATTCACCTCAGTAAAATGGGGTAGCTGAAAGGAAGAACCGAATGGTGTGTGACTTAGCTAACGCTTTGTTGCAAAGTTCGGGGATGCCTGACATCTGGTGGGGCGAGGCAGTACTCACGGTGTGCTATGTTCTGAATAGGGTGTCGCCTCGCAACCATGAGGCCACGCCCTATGAAGGATTTAAAGGAAGGAAGCCATATCTTTCGCATCTTCAGTCTTGGGGCTGCCTTGCAAAGGTGAATGTCCCGTTGCCGAAGAAGAGAAAGCTAGGCCCTAAGACCATAGACTGTGTCTTCCTGGGTTATGCACATAACAGTGCAGCTTATAGATTTCTAGTGGTCCATTCCGAGACAAGCGAAATCGCTATAAATGTAATAATGGAGTCTCAGGATGTGACATTCTTTGAGAGCATCTTCCCTATGCGGGATAAGGAAGTAGTAGCCCCAGATGGTCCATCTAGGACATATTCTCTGCCCTCGAGTGTCCATGACCAGACTCCAGATTTGGAGTTAAGGAGGAGTAAGAGACAAAGGACTGAAAAGTCTTTGGGTGATGATTATATTATCTATCTAGTGGATGAAGAACCACGCTCCCTCACAGAGGCATATACATCTCTAGATGCAGAGTACTGGAGGGAGGCTATTCGTAGCGAGATGGATTCAATCATCTCGAACGGAACTTGGGAGATAACTGATCTCCCAGCTGGTTGCAAGCCTATGGGTTGTAAATGGATCTTTAGGAGGAAGAGGAGACCCGATGGTACTATTGAAAAGTATAATGCCCATCTTGTGGCTAAGGGTTTTACTCAAAAGAAAGAGGAGAATTATTTTGATACTTATTCTCCGGTGGCTCGATTGCCCACAATCCGTGTGCTCTTAGCGCTGGCAGCTGCTTATAAACTTCTTGTCCATCAAATGGACGTAAAGACAGCATTCCTAAATGGAGAGCTGGAAGAGGAAATTTATATGCAGCAACCAAAAGGATTTGTGGTTAAAGGACAAGAGAGAAAAGTGTGTCGCTTGATTAAATCCTTATACGGTCTTAAGCAAGCTCCTAGACAATGGCATGAGAAGTTTAATAATACTCTGACCACTGTCGGGTTTTGTGTAAACGAAGCCGACAAGTGTGTGTATTATCGCTTCTCTAGGGGCAAAGGTGTCATCATGTGTTTATACATTGATGACATATTGATATTTGGGACCTATTTGGAGGCTATCATGGAGACAAAAGCATTCCTCTCCAAGAACTTTGATATGAAGGACTTGGGTGAAGCTGATGTAATATTGAACATCAAGCTAATAAAGGGTGAGGATGGGATTACTTTGTCACAATCCCATTATGTGGAAAAGGTCCTGACTCGCTTTGGACATATGGACTGCAAACCAGTCACCACGCCCTATGATCCATCCTACACGCTCAGTAAATATGAAGGCGAGCCTGTGAACCAGCTACTATATTCGCAGATCATTGGATCTCTCATGTACCTGAGCAGTGCAACTAGACCAGATATCTCATATGCAGTATGCAGACTGGCTCGTTATTCGGCCAGTCCAGGAGATAAGATACTGGGTAGCCTTGTACAGAGTGCTTCGGTATTTGAAGGGAGCGATGAATCTTGGTATTAAATATACCGGATTTCTGTCAGTACTTGAAGGATTCAGTGATGCAAACTGGATCTCTGACTCGGATCAAATGAAGTCTACAAGTGGCTATGTGTTCACTTTAGCTGGTGGGGCCGTGTTATGGAGATCGTCTAAACAATCAGTGTCGATACGTTCTACCAAGGAGGCTGAATTAGTTGCACTTGATTCAGCAGCATTGGAGGCTGAATGGTTGAGAGACCTGTTGTCAGACCTTCCAATGCTAGCAAAGCCGATACCGGCTGTCCTAGTATACTGTGACAACACTTCTGTGTTGCTGAAAGTGAACAGTAGAAAGGACAAAAAAAATCCTCGAGGCATATCAGAAGACGACTTGATTCATGTCAGCATGCTAGAGAGACGGGTGTAATAACCGTAGATTACATCAAGTTTGAAAGGAACCTTGCTGATCCTTTCACCAAAGGACTGGCTCAAAAGCCAATCCAAGCAGCGTGCATGGGAATGGGATTCGTACTCTGTTAGCGGTTTCAACTGCGGATAACTGTCCTGTGTGACCGGAGGTCCCGAGATCCAGGCTCCAGGAAACGAAGCACTGTGAAACCAAGAGCACAAAAGACAATGAGTCTCATGAGCTGTTGTGCTCTGTCTGTATGGCAGGTTGAGCGATATGCTCTTAATGAAGTCAATGCTATAAGCAGGGAAATTGTCCTACATAATTTCTTTAATGATTTCACCTATATGAGCTGGCTGTGGGGTCACAGTCTGGGAGAGAATGGGGTTTTCTCTCTAGTGAGCTCATGAATAGATATTAAAGGGCATGACCGTAACGCACTGTCCGGTAAGAGAAGCAGATAATCTGCCTAGTACTATGTGCCTTTTGTGCGAAGATTCTCACACTAGGGTTTGTGGATCAAGGCGTAGTCCTCCGCTTACTCGTGCAGGGTTGGAGTACACTGGGATAGGCTTTGGTTCAAACCTAACAAGTACCTCTGCCGAAAAGTAGTATATAAACAGTATGGGAGCTCAATGACATTGATCAGAAAATAAGAGTGAAAATGGTGGGGATTGTTGTTCATTTGAGGGGGTTTCCCCTTTAATTTCTTCATTGAAAAAAACAGAGAGGAAGGCCAGCCGGGTGGGCCGCTATAAGGCCTGGAGGCCGAGCAGCCCACCAGGAGGCACGTTTCTAGGGCAAGAGGAGTACGCAGCTGGGAGTGGATTAGCGAGGGCAGAAAATGCTTGGGCGGCGGCGGCTCTCAGCATACGCAGATCTGAGGTGGTTTGGAGCTCGCCCGAACTCCACGTCGCCTCTGCGCGGCCTCCTCTCTCCATCTTGTCTCCTTAAAGCATGGGTGGTAAATCCCCTGGATACGGGTTCTCTGATCCTCTCTGCTGCTTGATGTTCCAGTTTCCTTGCTCCATTAGGTCCCTAGTGTTCCTGTATTTAATCGCTGGTGGTGATTGGAAGCTGGTAGAGGTGGTGCTGCTCTTGTGCAGTGAGGTTCTCCCGTGATTCTTGCTTCACTTGTGCGCCTGTGTGGTGCTGTGTTCGTCTGATTATTGTCCACCGAAGCCTAGTGCTTGGGCTCCCTACTGCGCGGTGTTCCTCTTCTCGGGCTGGTACCGTGGACGTCTCCCTCGGCTCTGGCAGCGGCTCTAGTATCTCCGTCAACCTCCCGCCGTGCAGGCCTGGATGTGGGCGGCGGAATTGGTTTGCTGGGACAGAACCTTGTGTTTGCTGAGCTGATCTTCCCACGTAGACAATCTACGTGCAGTGAGTTATCTGTTGCCTCACTTTATTTACTGTTTAATTTTTGTGCAATCTGCTAATATTAAATACTTGGGTGTGATTGCACTGTTGTGGGCGGATTTGTGTGCTCGATGATGATAGCGGTGTAGTGAGACAACGTGACAGTCTATGTTTTAGTGTATTATCATTTTCAGCATTAATATTATTTGTGCCTAATTAAATCTCTCTTTGTTGAGGCTGTTTACCTGTGTTAAATTCTGTTATTTTATTTAGTACACAGCTCCTTACTATTAGTATTTATACTTGATTATTAGGCTTATTACATCTGATCTAAAACCCTGATTTGATAAGATAGGACTGTCACGTTAGTCGAGGATCTCTGATCACGTTTTAGCGTTGGAGGGCTGTTTATTACAGCAACCCGCTATTTTGAGAGCAATATTTTAAGATAAACAATCATGTTTATTTGTTTAATCTGTCTTCTTCATCTGTAAGCCATGTTTAATTATAAAATGGACCTGTGAAGCTATTTTACATGTTTACATGTTCTAGAATTGCTACTGTTCATTGCTGCAATAATTACATATAGCATTTATCTGAGTTATATGCTTATTTTATTCGGAATTAGAATATTTAATTTAGTTAAATATGTTGAAAGCATGTCACTTATTTTTCTAATTTTCTCAAATTTTACGACAACTACATCCCTTTCAAACTACGTTAACATTTCCTACGACAGCAAACGAAGGAAATTCTGACAGTTAAATTAATTCCGATTGTTATTATTGAAGGTAACACAATATTCGATGGTCTTTTTAAGACATCAGAGATTACGTTATTTCCGACGGTTTATCTGACAGCTGTCAGAAATAATGTTAACATCTAATGGTTGTCAGTCGGAAATAACGGTTTTTAGCTAATGCCGCTCCAATTGTTGTTTGAATTTTTTCGCTCCCTACCGCACACGCGCTGTCTCCGTATACCTCGCACCCGCAACAGCTCGCTGTCGTGCTCGGAGGAGCTCAGGCCATTGCTGCACCGGCCGTCGCACCCGCGCTCGTGTTGTCTCTATGTCCGTGCCATCGCCGTCAACCGCCTCGGGCTAGCCTTCGCAGGATGCCACCGGCCGCCTCTGCCCCGCCTGTCCCTGGCTCCACCCGCCACCGTTCGCTACTCTGCCCGACCCTAGCCGCCACGACATCACCCGCGTCCGCCGACCGTGCCCACGCGCGCCGCCACTAAGTATAAATTATATTTAGAATTGTATGTATGAATGTGTTGTTTGATTGTAGTTAGTTTATGTACAAGTAATTGATTTTGTATGTCAAAAAATGTTTAGTTTGTTATTTCCGTCGGCCGGAATGTGATTATATAATTCAATTATGTTGCTTTAGTTTATTTAAGGGTGCTTAGATAACCTAAATTTATAATTTTCGAGGATAATTATTAAGCTCTCGAAAATAAGGTCATTTCATATAATTTATCATATGAAATAATATTATTTATTATATAATATTGTATTAGTGATTTACTAGTTGAATTATGTAAGAATGGAGGATGAATCTAGCTTAAGCACATGTAAGACCTTACCTAGGTGTCACTCGTTTTGTCCCAACACACATTGTTTCTGACGGCCACCAAGAAGCTGTCTGACATAAGGCAAAGTATTATATCTGACGGTCTGTATAGTAGCCGTCGGTTATAATATGTGTGAGCCCACTTTGCACTGTTACAGCCATTACCGAGCATATCGTCGGCGGTGCCTGCGAGCCAACGGACATATGCTATCTCCAATGGCCACTGTTGGAGATAAGGTTATTTTTGACGCTTTAAAACCGACGGACACTTGCCATGGAAGATAAGGCTTAGATTATCAAAAAGTAATCTATGTCCGATGGTTTAAGTCTTATATTCGACGCTTTAAGCTGTCGGAAATTTTACGTTTTATTGTCTAGAATTAAAAATGTCTCACCTATTACTCTAAGTGAGGGGTAAAACTAGCCATCAATACTAAACTAGTTACACAAAACTTATACTATTTCTCATGGCAATAAATGCTAATGAAGCTTCAACATGTACTCTTCTCGGTCGTTTGACTCGTGAGTCCTAGTATTGATTTTAGAGTAACTAGGACTCAAATGACCGAAAAGAGTGCAAGCTCAACAGTTGTGCGTATAAAATAGAACGAGTGCACAATCGTCTTACTACCTTTTTCATATTTTTTGAGTTTCAAGCTTCAACCATAGGGCCAGTTTTACTAATTCTTAGCTAGCGGAATCATGGGGTACAATCACATTTACACAATCAGAAAGGGTCGTGCGTCCAAATATGTGACAGATCTGGCTCCAATACCCTACATACCTACTTTAGCTTGCTCGTGCATAAGAAAGTTACAAAACTCTAGCTATGAATATAAACAAAATCTAAACAAACAAATTGCTCATGCATGAGTTCCTAAATGTTCTTGAATAAAGTACGGCTTGTTGTGCTAAGATCCCGAGACTTGGATTGGATGGCATCATATGGCTGGCTTCAATCAAGTATCGGAGATATTAAAAGCTGAACGGTTTCGAGCGCTGTTCGTGCTCGACGGGCTTCTGCCCACTGCGTATGCGACGCGTGGTTGTATACAGCCGCACCCTAAATTCTTCTCCAATGCAGTTGTTGACGGCTGGACACAGACCCCAAATCCCTCTCCAATCCCACGAAATCCTTCTCCAATCTCGCCGCCTCCACCGCCACTGGCCCGATAAGCCTCGCCTCATCCCTCTACCTCTCCCTCCCGCCACCATAGCGCGCAGCTCCGACGTCCCCGACGCGGCTCTGCTGGTGGCCGCGTCGTCCCGTCCGCCGGCTCTGCTGGTGGCCGAGCTAACCCTCACACATCGTCCCTTCCGCCGCTCCGCCCACCGGAGACGCCACCGAACCTGGAGCGCGTCGTTCGTGGCCGATGTCTCCCGCGCGCCTGCGCCGGAGCGCGTATGTCCTTTCTCTGTCACGGATGTGAAGTATCACGGTCTCGAATGCCAAATCTTTTTATCCAATTCGATTTTGGACCTCGGTCGTGCATGGTCGCTCTCGGTTCTTGAGCTCCACCGCACATCGTCGCTTCCAACCCTAGCTACAGGAGCTCCTAGCCCCGCCGCACCCGCCTCCAACACGCTCTGGAACATGCCCCAGCTGTGCCGCGGAATGTATCCCCAACCTCGAAGTTCTGGAGGTGCAGGAAGATGTCGGCCTCCACATGCTCGACGACGACGGTCGTACTCCTCCTATGTTGATCGACGACGACCTGCTTGCTCTGTACAGGGCTTCCCAAAGGTTCATCCGGACCAGTGGGAGTTCACGCATGTGTCGTTCCTGCATGGACAGATGCGCCTCTTGTCTTGGATCATCCGCCGGAGCCACGATGGCAAGCGCAAGGACGACGGCTACGCAGGCAACGACGTCGCCGAGGGCGTGGTGGCCATGGAGGTGGTCCGACTAAGGCAGGAGCAGCGGGCCATCGAGGAGCAGGTGACTGCGATGTGGCACCGTGTGCAGGAGACGGAGCGCCGGCCCAAGAAGATGCTCATGTTCCTCATCAAGGTCGCGGGCGACCTGTAGGTGCTGCACGCCTCGTCTCCGGGGCCAGCGGCGGCGCCGACGACGCTAGGATCATAGTTGTGTTCGCTGCCATGGAGCTGGACGACGGCGGGAGCGGGGAGCATCAAGAAGGTGTAGCTGCTTCTTGATGCCGGTGGTGGCGGCGGCAGCGACGATGTCGTCGACTTCAACGGGCTCTATAGCACAGCCGGAGGCGGCATCGGGTTCGATAGCGATTACCTGCAGCCACCGTCGTACGTGTTCTCCGTCAACAACGGTTACTGATTTGGTGGTGATGCATAACTTTCAGCAGTACCATCAATACATGTTTGGGTTGGTACCTAGTTTGATTATTAGCCTCCTCACTAGGACTCTAGGAGTTTATAGTCAATTATATTTTTCTCATTTATAAACATTTTTTCCTGCCTAATGATACTTTTGGTGGTTTTTTGTTAATGCCCTCGCCAATGAAAATCTACAGGATGGGGCACCAATGGGTGCATGCAAGGACATTGTGGCACCAAATCAGACTACATCGTCCTCTATGAATGGAAATGTATATTTAGAAACTATAGAATTCAGGACACATTCCAATAGTGCTGCTGTTGGAGCAGCTTGTTCATATAGAAGGGCCACAAGCCCACAATGGAGTAGCGCTATTCAGCTGTTGAGAACATTGCTTGTATGACATTGATGAAGAAAATGACCATTCGTTGCCAACAACCATTATAAACTGCACTTAGTGCATGCAAGGTACATTGTTAGGATTTCATTAGTTTATTCCAAATGACTTTGCAATTGTAATACTTTGATGTTATTAATCACTATGGCTTCTTGTTGATGTATCACTTTTACATGGACACCTTCTCTCTTAATATTGCAATGGTAGAGGGTAACCATAATTGGAGTACGTAATTGGATATCGATAGAAGGTTTATGTCTTCCTTAGATGTTTGGGGACAGAATTGATGCAAAACAAAATTCAATTAGTACTCACAGGACTGTTGCCTGCTTTGGAAAATTTCTGATATAAATAAAAAAGTGAACTCAAAATCATTCAAAATTTTATCTTAACAGGGACACATTGTTGAACTTAGCACATATGCAATTAAGGATTGACAATCAGAATACACATGTTCAAAATTTATGGAAATGATTCAGTAGATCCATCCATATGATCATTTTATCTATTGTATTTTTTCTAACTGTTACTTTATTTGATTAGGCATTGAACTTGTTCTTGGAACAAAAGTGATTTCTGCTGATGTGAGGCGCAAGACATTGCTTAGCCACCTGTGAGACTATCAACTACAAAACTCGAATTATTGTGACAGGTGCTCGAGTATTAGATCTATTTGTACTGCTTTATTTTTCGTTCCAAATTCAATTCTTCATGAATCTGCTATCCTTCATTGAGAAAAAATCTAGCACATGATCAATTTGCGTATTTTTCTAAATTTTGTTTCTTTACATAACATGGGCTTTGAAGCTGCAAGAATTTGGAATACAGGTTCAGATCTGCACCGAACCTGGAGCGCGTCGTCCGTGGCCGATGTCTCCCGCGCGCCTGCGCCAGAGCGTGTCTGTCCTGCTTGCTGGTTGCCCCCGGGAAGGAGCTCCATGCGGCGCAGATCTACTTCGTGCTCCCCGTCGAGATGCAGCGCCGCCGCCTCACACGCGCCAAGGTCACTGCATCCATGGTCATGGCTAGCTCCACGCTCGTCAAGGCCGCCGCAGTCGCCCAGCCATCCTCGCCCTTTCGCCATCGCCGGCGCGGCGTGGTGGTGCCGCTCGTGTTCCCGGTCTCGAGGAGGAGTACGCGGCAATAGACCTGGTCTCACCCGTCGCGGCGAAGCCTGCGGTGGTGGCGCATCTATAACGGAGGGTGGCGTACCAAGAGACAGGTTGTGGAGCTCACCGAGGAGGCACTCCCGGTCTCGAGGAGGAGTATGCAGTTCTGTCTCCTTCCCTTTCCGCCCGTCCTGTCGACCCCCTCTCCCAAGGGCGGCTGCGGCAAGGACCGCTGCGCCTTCGGCCACGCCGCCTGGCCGCTCCGCCACGAGGGCGTCTTCCTCCACTGGTCCTCCTCTACAGTGCCGGCACTGGGAGCCTCCTCCTGCACGCGTGTCCCTTGTGGCATCCTCCCTGAAGCTCAGGGCGCTGGCACTGCGGTGCGCTCCAGTTCTAGCCCCTTCTTCACAGCTCGGCTCGCGGGTGTGTAAGCCCATCTCTCTTAATGCAGGTTGAGAGAGGAGGCTCGCTTCCTTCTCTGGCGAGGCCAATTTGGATGCAGTGTCATCACCAAGCACAAAACAACTCCAGATGAAGTTGAAATGCAGTTGGATCAGTACCGACGAGATGGCATCCTTGACGAGAAAAAGATTCAGTTGAAAGAAAGGTTCATTTCTAACCTCAACATGTTGTTTGTGTCTCACTTCTTAGAGTGGTCTGAATGCGCTTTGAGATTCTTCTCTTTTTGTTTTTCCCTTCCTATCTGTTACATTAGTGAGTCTGGCTTAAACAGGTAGATTAATGTAGTGCTATAGAAGAAAAATGTCCCCATGTGTAGTAAAGTCAGCATCGTATATCAGTTTCGTATTTGCCGCAGAGCATTAAGTCTGGCTTACTCAGATTTGATTTATCTTATTATCAGCCCACACAAACATTCCTTTCAATCATGGAGGAATATGTGAATGAGGCTCCGCATATGATGCCAGTTATAGAGCCACTGGTTTTGTATATTTGAAAAATAGTCGAGTAGCCTCAAGGGCTTGCCATGCCAAAAATGTTGATCGCATTTGATCACTGGGACTGCGCAGTCAATAATTTTCGTGAATGTATACAGTAAACACCGATGTGATGATAGGAACATTGTTGTTCATCAGTTATAATCTTGTGCCTTGTTTTTGTGGGTTGAACATCCACTGAGATCTTTACAAATAAATTTATAGGCCACATTTTGCAATTAACCATGAAGATATGACACTATTATTTCCAAATATGTACTATGGTCAGTAATTTTTTCTACTTCTTTAGAACTGAGTATTCTGTCTTGTGGATTTATTTCAGGGTTATTGTATATTAACAACCAACAGTAGTGTCGAAGGAGCACATGGTGAGGTGTGAACTTAGTAGAACTGTCATTTATTGTAAGATAATTTCCTGAAGCTAATAATGTAATGGCCTGATGCTATTTGGATGGTTCTTATGCACTAAGCATGACTTATTGCTATTATTATTTTAATTGAACACATAGTTTTCTTGGCCCTCTATTTGTGCATGCTACACCCCAGACTGGTCAGCTATTTATCTTTACAGTCGTTTGTTCCCTACGAACTTCTATTCATTTTAAACCAACATACCCAAATATTGTCGATTTTTAGATCCAGAAGCGGCAGAATGTGCGAAAGGCTAACAACTGAGATTGTAAGTGTGCATTTTGAAGCAAGCTCATTATCATGAATGGATCTATGTGATTATTTGTAACGATAATTTGTTCAGGCCACGGGCTGTTGCCAAATAAATGATTGTTGTTAGTACTAATCTTAATGTACTTATGGACTTTCTGATTTTGTGTCCGCATCAAAATGTTTGTCTTATACACTATGATATATAGTTTAATTTGTTCCCCTACTTACGTGAGCTGTCTAGCGCCCGATAGGGCGCTTCCTTTTCTAGTCTAACTGAATGTGTGATCAAACACACTCCATTGTCCTTAGACATGTCAGCACTCCTACCATCAAAGCGTCTTTCAACAGACCTACGTTAACGTGGTTAGGATTATACTCCAGTAGCATCCCTGATCAGTGGCGAATCCAGGATTGATCCAAGAGGGGGCTACTAAGTTAAGACTATAACAAAAAAATTTAAACCAAACAAAAAAGTATAATTGATGTTTAATATGACACAAGAAGCAAGATATAATTTAAACATTTAAGAAATATGTAGTCCAAAAATAAGTCGATACGAGTTTTAGAAATACAATAATCTTGCACATACCGTTCATGAGTTGATGTTGCGATGTAAATTTATCTTTCGAGTTTTTTAAACCTTGAAAATGCTTCAAAATCTTTTCATCTTGAATTTCTACAAACATATCCCGCTCAATTAAACATGGGATTACTACCAAATAAATAATCAAATCAAAACTTCAAATCACAATTCACAAACCCCTGCTCGGCTCATGGCAACTACTGCTCGATGGAGGTGCTCGCCTCGGCTGCTCCCATGCTCGGTGCTCCAGACTCCGGCGGCTGGACAACGACGTGTCGGTGGTGCTCCACTACTCCGGGCGAGCACGCTCGGGCTACTGCCATGCTGTGGCCTGCGCAGCTGCGCTCCGTGGCTACCGGCTGGTGCCTCTGCGCGACCGCGCCTGGCGGTGGCAGGCAAGCCGCGAGCGCACTGTGGCGTGTGGGTGGCGGGCGAGCGCGTTGCGGTGGAGTGAGAGTGCACCTGGGTGCCTGGCGGTGGTGGCCTGGCGTAGTGGCGCTGGCGGGCCACGGACGACCGCGCTGGAGAGGAGGCACCATCGGCACCGAGGTAGGACCAGGACGCAGCGTCGTAGCCACGCAGGAGCCAGGAGAGGTGCCGAGCGGGTAGAGGGAGGCAACCGGCAGGGAGCGGCGGCTGGAGCTGGGGGCTGGAGCTGGACGTCTGCTGTGCTGCTAGGTCGTGGCTCGCGCGACGATGGGCCTCTACTGGGCTGTGACTACCGACCGGGGCTACAGCCCAGGCAGCCCCGGGTGGATATCTGCCCCTATCCCTGATTATGAAACCCTATACTCACATAGATTGTGCGTTCAAATATACACCATCTATAGTAGGACTAAACAAACCTTTTGCTCAGGTGGTCTTGAACACTATGTCCCGATGATTATAAGACAACTATGTTGTAGAGCTTTCTTTTGCCTCTCTTCAGCCAATCATAATCACCACTTATATAATCTCCTAGCTCGGTTGCATGCATCAACTCTCTCGTGTTAACTTGTGTAATCTCCTAGATCCATTTCAAGTATCCCACCACTTCCAAAGAAAGAAGAACAGATTTGAGACACAATTTCATATGCAGAGTCATGATAGCCTGCATAAAAGGTCTTGGATGAGCTCTCATCTTCAACGGACTTATGTGTGATTTCCTCCATCTGTAGATCTCTCCAACAATGGCGAACATATTAACATTTCAACAAACAAGGACCAACATCTTCATCAAATTGGTTGCATAAAGCCATAAAGGACATCTTGTGCCTAAATCAATCTTGCGGCTTTTGATCTTCATCTATTTTTAGATAATGGATACTAGTCCAGCTTCTCCTCATTTGGAGGATTAGCCAACACACCGAAAGTTTTTACATATAGTAGTCACACGACTAGCCACAAATGGAGGGACAAACCTCCCGAAACACACCATAGAAGACCACGGTTTGATAACCAGAAAAAGACACAATCCATAGACAAAACTACGAAGCAACTCGATTTGTAAACCTCCATCCATGTTGAGCAAAAATCTGTAGAGCCGTGCACTCTAACCGTCGGCAAGCTTCCTTTATTTTGATATCCTCTTCTTGTTTATGAAGATCAGCCCACGTCCTAAACCAATGTGTCACCCTAAAGAGTACCTGCAAGTAGGTTAACATGGGTTTTTTTTGTCAAAAACTAAATGATTCCTACTTATCTAGATAGCCCAGCATATAGCAGCAACACCTGAAATAATCAAGTGTTTAGTTTTCGAAGGCATCCCAAAAATTCAATTCCCAAAAGCGTGTCTAACTGATCTCGGTTGATTGAAACCCAAACTCCAAAAAGCTAACCTCCACATGAACTGAGCATAATGACAAGCAAAAAACAAGTGTTGAATCGATTCATTCGAGTGACAAAAGGCACACTTTCTGTCTCCATGCCAGTTACGCCTCAGAAGATTATCTTTTGTTAAAACCACCCCTCTAATTAAATACCACATAAAGATTTTTATCTTCAAAGGTACCTTCAAAGACCATAGAGTCTTATTATAAATCACATGATTATTGTTAAGGAGTGCTCTATACATTGACCTAACAGAGAAAAGACCCGTCACAGGTAAATCCCATTTGAACATATCATTTTCGCCACATAGCTCAACCTGAGCTACCCTGAGAACCAACATATGCCATAACCTCAGGTTTTCACCCACCAATGCTCTTTGAAAAGAAACATTAAGCAGAACCATTTCGAAAACCGATGCTACAGTAGCACCCTTTTTGCGCGCTATATTATACAATGATGGATATTGGGTCATTAGAGGTTGCAACCCGAACCAGCGGTCCTCCCAAAACCTAATCTGAGTCCCATTTTCAAGATAAAAGAATCTAAATTTAGGAAGGTGTCCTTCACTTTCATCTAACCTGCCCAGAAATGGGAGTCACCTGGCTTTGAGGTTACTCTTGTGACCGTGTATTTACTCAGATATTTTTTCCTAAGCAAAGTTTGCCACAAACCATCCTCATTCAACAATTTAAACAACCATTTACTTAGCAGACACTTGTTTTGGACGTCTATATTTTGAATACCCAAACCCCCTACTTCTTTTGGCTGGCAAAGAATTTCCCATTTAGCAAGTCTATATTTCTTTTTGTGATCACTACCTTGCCAGAAGAACTGTGATCTAAAGTAGCATATTTTTTCTTGGACTCCCTTTGGGACCTCGAAAAAAGACAACATGAACATTACCAAACTTGTTAGAACAGAATTTAGCAGAACTAGACGACCTCCAAACGACATCAGTTTCCCTTTCCAGCTACTTAATTTCCTTTCAATTTTGTCTTCCACTACTTTCCAGTCAATATTACTTAATTTCCTAAAATGCATTGGGATTCCAAGATACTTGAAAGGGTATACCCCTTTTTTGCATCCAAATAGGCAAATATAACTGTCTTCCTCATTCTCCGCCTGACCAAAACAAAACAACTCACTCTTATGATAATTAATCTTTAAACCCGACACTAGTTCAAAGGCTAACAACAAAAGCTTTAAGTTAGATGCCTTGGCCAAGTCATGATCTAGAAACAACAAGGTGTCATCTGCATATTGCAGAATGGATAAACCACCGTCAACCAGGTGCGGGATAAGACCTTCAAATTGTCTATCATTTTTTGCCCTATTAACCAGAATAGCCAGCATATCCACTACTATGTTAAACAGAATCGGAGAAAGAGGATCCCCTTGCCTCAAGCCTTTGTAAGTCTGAAAATTTCCTCCTATCTGGTCATTGACTTTGATTTTAACATGACCCCTTGTCATGATTGAATCAATCCAATTACACCATTCGCTGGAAAATCCCTTCATACGTAGTCTGTTGCACAAAAGCCCAGTTCACTTTATCGTAGGCTTTTTCAAAGTCGATTTTAAGAATGACCCCACTTTGTTTCTTACAATGGAGCTCGTGGATCGTTTCATGTAAAATAATCACCCCCTCCATTATAATCCGACCCGGAATGAAAGCAGCTTGGGTGGGGCGAATTAACTAATTAGCTATATCAGAGAGCCTATGTGTAAGTACTTTTGTAAAAATTTTAAAACTTACATTCAGTAAACATATAGGCCTACACTGCTGAATAGTTAAGGCATCCTTGCATTTTGGGAGTAGAATAATCGTTCTGAAATTAAGACTATATAACAGAAGGTTTCCCGCATGAAAATCCCCGAATAAAGCCATAAGTTCAGTCTTGATTAGGCCCCAAAAGGCTTGGAAAAACTCAACCGGGAAGCCATCAGAGCCCGACACCTTATTATGCTGCATCTGGAAAATTGCTTTCCTAATTACATCTTCACTTAACTCAGAAGTAAGGTGAGAATTTTCCTCCATTGAGACCTGAGGAATATCATTGTCGGGGACCGTAATTAGGGGTACCACCAATGCTCCTTAACCTGGCCGAAAACCATCTTCGGAACAAACCATCAACGACTGATAAGCACGGTTCGAGTCAGGGCCTCATAGGAGACGACCTCGCCTCGTCCGAGCCTAGCCTCGGGCGCAGACAATAGTCCTAGATGGATTTATGCCTCGACCGAGGGTTCCCTCAGTCGGCAGACGCACCCCCGTCTCACCCAAGGCTAAGCTCGGGTGAACTTTGTCGTGCAGCGATCTCGCCCAAATTGCCTTACCAACCAACCATATTGAAAGTCGCCTAGAGGGGGGTGAATAGGGCGAATTAAGCACAACTACAAGCCGGGGTTAGCGTTAGAATTAAAATCGAGTCCGAGAGAGAGGGCGAAAACAAATCACAAGCAAATAATGAATGTGACACGGTGATTTGTTTTACCGAGGTTTGGTTCTTGCAAACCTACTCCCCGTTGAGGTGGTCACAAAGACCGGGTCTCTTTCAACCCTTTCCCTCTCTCAAACGGTCACTTAGACCGAGTGAGCTTCTCTTCTCAATCAAACGGGACACTAAGTCCCTGCAAGGACCACCACAAAATTGGTGTCTCTTGCCTCGGTTACAATTGAGTTGATCACAAGAAGAATGAGAAAGAAAAGAAGCAATTCAAGCGCAAGAGCTCAAATGAACACAAGTCACTCTCTCACTAGTCACTATTTGATCTTTGGACTTGGGAGAGGATTTGATCTCTTTAGTGTGTCTTGTATTGAATGTATAGCTCTTGTAAGGTGTAGGAAGTCTCAAAACTTGGATGCAATTGAATGTGGGGTGGTTGGGGTATTTATAGCCCCAACCACCAAACTAGTCGTTTGGTGGAGGCTACTGTCGCATGGCGCACCGGACAGTCCGGTGCGCCACCGGACACTGTCCGGTGCGCCAGCCACGTCACCCGGCCGTTGGGTTCTGACCGTTGGAGCTCTGATAGGTGGGGCCTTCTCGCTGTCCGGTGGTGCACCGAACAGGTCCTGTAGACTGTCCGGTGCGCCTTCTGGCACTGCTCTGACTCTGTCGCGCACTGTAGCGCATTGAATGCGTTTGCAGTCGACCGTTGGCGCGAAGTAGCCGTTGCTCCGCTGGCACACCGGACAGTCCGGTGAATTATAGCGGAGCGGCCCCCCATTTTCCTGAAGGTGGCAAGTTCAGCGTCGGGATCCCTAGTGCACCGGACACTGTCCGGTGCGCCAGACCAGGGCACACTTTGGTTGTCTTTTGCTCTCTTTGTTTGAACCCATTCTTGGTCTTTTTATTGGTTTGTTGTGAACCTTTGGCACCTGTAAAACTTATAATCTAGAGCAAACTAGTTAGTCCAATTATTTGTGTTGGGCAATTCAACCACCAAAATTAATTAGGAAAAGGGTGTAAGCCTATTTCCCTTTCAATCTCCCCCTTTTTGGTGATTGATGCCAACACAAATCAAAGAAAATATAAAAGTGCAGAATTGAACTAGTTTTCATAATGTAAATGCAAAGGTTACTTGGAATTGAACCAATAAATATTACTACTTGATATGCTTGGATGGCTTTCTTCTTATTAACATTTTGGACCACGCTTGCACCACATGTTTTGTTTTGCAAAACGTTTTGGAAATTCTTTTCAAAGTTCTTTTGCAAATAGTCAAAGGTAAATGAATAAGAGTTTGAGAAGCATTTTCAAGATTTGAAATTTTCTCCACCTGTTTCAAATGCTTTTCCTTTGACTAAACAAAACTCCCCCTTAATGAAATCCTCCTCTTAGTGTTCAAGAGGGTTTTAGATATTAATTTTGAAGAGGGTATACCAACTTGAAATTATATCAAAAATAAGATACTAATTGAAAATTCTTTTCTTAACTCAAATTTGAAAGACTACATTTTTGAAATTGGTGGTTGTGCGGTCCATTTGCTTTGGGCTAATACTCTCTCCCCCTTTGGCATGAATCGCCAAAAACGGATGCTTGAGTGAAATATAAGCCCTTTGTAACTACTTTCTCCCCCTATGGTAAATAATATATGGGTGAAGATTATACCAAAGTTGGAGAGGTGTGCGGAGCGACGACGAAGAATGAATGATTCGATGGAGTGGAGTGGAAGCCTTGTCTTCGCAGAAGACACCATTTCCTCTTTCAATCTATGACTTAGCAAAAGGTGCACTTGAAAAACACATTAGTCATAGCACATGAAAGAGACATGATCAAAGGTATATATATGAGCTATGTGTGCAAAGTATCATTCAAAATTCCTAGAATCAAGAATATTTAGCTCATGCCTAAGTTTGGTAAAAGTTTGTTCATCTAATGGCTTGGTAAAGATATCGGCTAATTGTTCTTTGGTGCTAACATATGCAATCTCGATATCCCCCTTTTGTTGGTGATCCCTTAGAAAATGATACCGAATGGCTATGTGTTTAGTGCGGCTATGCTCAACGGGATTATCCGCCATGCGGATTGCACTCTCATTATCACATAGAAGAGGAACTTTGGTCAATTTGTAACCATAGTCCCTAAGGGTTTGCCTCATCCAAAGTAGTTGCGCGCAACAATGGCCTGCGGCAATATACTCGGCTTCGGCGGTAGAAAGAGTGACAGAATTTTGGTTCTTTGAAGCCCAAGACACCACAGATCTTCCCAAGAACTGACAAGTCCCTGATGTGCTCTTTCTATTAATTTTACACCCTGCCCAATCAGCATCGGAATAACCAATTAAATCAAATGTGGATCCCCTGGGGTACCAAAGGCCAAACTTAGGAGTATAAACTAAATATATCAAGATTCGTTTTACGGCCCTAAGGTGAACTTCCTTAGGATCGGCTTGGAATCTTGCACACATGCATACGGAAAGCATAATATCCGGTCGTGAAGCACATAAATAGAGTAAAGAGCCTATCATCGACCGGTATACCTTTTGATCTACGGATTTACCTCCCATGTCGAGGTCGAGATGCCCATTAGTTCCCATGGGTGTCTTGATGGGCTTGGCGTCCTTCATTCCAAACTTGGTTAGAATGTCTTGAATGTACTTCGTTTGGCTAATGAAGGTGCCCTCTTGGAGTTGCTTCACTTGAAATCCTAAGAAATACTTCAACTCCCCCATCATAGACATCTCGAATTTTTGAGTCATGATCCTACTAAACTCTTCACATGTAGATTCGTTAGTAGACCCAAATATGATATCATCAACATAAATTTGGCATACAAACAAATCATTTGCAAGTGTTTTAATAAAGAGTGTAGGATCGGCTTTTCCGACTTTGAAGCCATTAGCGATAAGAAAGTCTCTTAGGCATTCATACCATGCTCTTGGGGCTTGCTTGAGCCCATAAAGCGCCTTTGAGAGTCTATAAACATGGTTAGGATACTCACTGTCTTCAAAGCCGGGAGGTTGCTCAACATAGAACTCTTCCTTGATAGGTCCGTTGAGGAAGGCACTTTTCACGTCCATTTGGTAAAGCTTAAAGCCATAGTAAGTAGCATAGGCAAGTAATATATGAATTGATTCAAGCCTAGCTATGGGTGCATAGGTTTCACCGAAATCCAAACCTTTGACTTGTGAGTATCCCTTGGCCACAAGTCGGGCTTTGTTCCTTGTCACGACACCATGCTTGTCTTGTTTGTTGCGGAAGACCCACTTGGTTCCTACAACATTTTGGTTAGGACGTGGAACTAAATGCCATACCTCATTCCTCGTGAAGTTGTTGAGCTCCTCTTGCATCGCCATCACCCAATCCAAATCTTGAAGTGCTTCCTCTACCCTGTGTGGCTCAATAGAGGAAACAAAAGAGTAATGTTCACAAAAGTGAACAACACGAGATCGATTAGTTACCCCTTATGAATGTCGCCGAGGATGGTGTTCACGGGGTGATCTCGTTGGATTGCTTGGTGGACTCTTGGGTGTGGCGGCCTTGGAACTTGCTCATCTTCCTTGTCTTGATCTTGGGCATCTCCCCCTTGATCATTGCCCTCTTCTTGAGGTGGCTCATCTTCTTGATCTTCTTTATTATCTTGAGCCTCATCCTCATCTTGAGTTGGTGGAGATGCTTGCATGGAGGAAGATGGTTGATCTTGTGCTTGAATGGGCTCTTCGGATTCCTTAGGACACACATCCCCAATGGACATGTTCCTTAGCGCGACGCATGGAGCCTCTTCATCATCTAATTCATCAAGATCAACTTGCTCTACTTGAGAGCCGTTAGTCTCATCAAACACAATGTCACAAGAAACTTCAATTAGTCCAGTGGACTTGTTAAAGACTCTATATGCCCTTGTGTTTGAATCATATCCTAGTAAAAAGCCTTCTACAGCCTTAGGAGCAAATTTGGATTTTCTACCTCTTTTAACAAGAATAAAACATTTGCTACCAAAGACTCTAAAATATGAAACATTTGGCTTTTTACCGGTGAGGAGTTCATATGATATCTTCTTGAGGATTCAATGTAGATACAATCGGTTGATGGCGTAGCAAGCGGTGTTGACCGCCTCGGCCCAAAACCGATCCGAAGTCTTGTACTGTAACACCCAGTTTTAAGGAACAAAGCCGGGTGCATCTCATACATACGCCAAGAAGGCAACACATATAATAACAGAGTGTATAGAGATAAATGTCATTAACATCAGAGTATTTATTACATAGCGGAAGACTTATTACAAAATAAAATAATAAAGATAAAATCAACTAAGGATCGTCGGCGCCAATGTCGACTGGGAAACGCCACCTAGATCAGATCGAACTCCTCGGTGTTAGGCGGCTCCTCCTGAACCACCTGATCATCTCCTGTGGGGGGGGTGTGAGACAGCAAGGGTGAGCTCACACATGATCATAGCTCAACAAGTTGTGGGGAACCAGTGGACATAAACTCACAAAGGTGTGAGTTCATGTGATGTGTAAGGCTTAATCAAAGACAGGGGTTAAAGCTGAGCATTGCTTTTAAGTAGTTGGTCAAAATTTTATTAGCAGTTACTAAGTGTAAGTAAATACCAAACCATAAGTAAAGTAATAGAACAAAATTAATAATAAACCCATGCAATGCAAATGACAAATTAAGTTTAAGTTCCATAATTTAAACATCAGAGAGTCCTGAGCTGCTCATGACCGTGAGCTCGGCTAGTATACCAGATTTACACTCTGCAGAGGTTGTACCCTTTACCCACAAGTCATGTTACCCATCTGCCAAGGGGTCATGAATCCCATATACCTCTACCTAGGAAGCACGGCAGGGCAACACTACGAGGCCTTTACAAAGTTCCACTAGCTTCCGAAAACCCGCTACAGTTTATGGGAAGATCCAGTAAAGGGTTCCTGGCTGATAGCCATCGCAGCAAAATCAACCAGGGACCTCCCCGCACTAACCTCTCCCCTACTGCCCTTGCCCCTTTCGGGTAAGGTAGTCTTCCACTAGCTTTCCTAATTAGTCAGCCAAGGGCGTCCCATTCCACCCTTGTGGTGGCACGTGGTTCTCAAGTTAAGCTCTATGTTCCAATTAACATTAATGATAACAACATGAACATAAACAGAATAACAACAAGAATTGGAACATAGAGGTAATAAATAATTATCCCAAATCTATGTAAAGCAATAGCAAAAACTACCCAGGTGATTCAGGGGTAAACAAGGTAATGAGATAAACAATCTAGGGTGACCTATTGGGTCCCATCAAAATTAACCTATGCATGAGTATGTGATATTAAAGAACATTATTGGGTAAAAAGTGGTCAAGGGCACAACTTGCCTTCAATGAGCTCCTGCTCAGCTACTTCAACCTGCTGCTCACCAGGATCCTCAGCAACGGGCTCTTCTACTCGCCACAATACAAACAAGCACAGTGCATATAGAGAAATTAACATTACACCAAACACATAAACAAAATGCACAGAGATATTCTACATATTAAAATAAAATCCTAGGAACAGAAATCATAATTTTCTGAATTATAGATTTTAAGTTATGCATTTTCAAAGGTTTTATGTGTTTTAAATAGGATTAAGTGATAAATAAATTTCCTTACTGTTTTTATGCCAAAACAGAGACACTAAGTGAAAGAGGATAAAATTACAAAATTTTAGGAACTGGAATGAATTAATTTGGAGTTAGTATGAATTTTCTATGAATTTATAAAGTTCTAGCAATTATTTTCCTATTAAAAATCTATTTAGTAATCAATTTCTCTGGTTTTATAAAGTCCTGGACTGGGCCTCAATTCTGGAGAAACCCAGGGGGCTCGGTGTAAGTTTATACAGACACAGCGCACAGGATCAGTGGACGGCGGGTTGAATTCTCAGAAGCCTAGGGTCTCTTTAGCAAAAAAACTAGAGCGAAAGGGTATCGCGTGATATCAGCCGTCAGATCTAAACCGACGGCCCAGATTAGAATCCTATCACCCTGAACCGGTACGCGCCCAGAGCCGTACGATCGGCGATCAACGGCCAGGGTTTAATGAATCACAGATCTACCCTGCACCGCTGGATCACGCATCGACGGACGCAGTTGGATTGGACGAAGGGGTAAGCTTGATCTAATCGGGACCGTCCACGCGCCATCCGACGGCCCGCGGATCGTCCCCAACTCAACCGAGCCGCGCGGCGGCGCCGCCCTCGGCCCGCGGCGGGCTATCGCCGGCGCGCACGCAATCCTACGCCTAAGTGCCCTAAGTTCAAAATTGAAGGGTGCCACGCCACCAGGAGGTGAAGGCGAATCGCTTGGCTAGGTTTCTTACCGGGGTTAGCGACGCGAAGGTGCCCGACCACGGCGCGATGCGGAGGACGAGGCACGGTGAGAAATTCCGGCGAGGCTCGCGACGGATCCCGAGTACCTTTGCCACGGACGCCTCCCAACCGGCCTGATGAAGCCCGCGAACACCCAACTGAGGACCGGATCGACGGCGGAACGGATCCTTCCCACGGCGCGCGGCAATGGCAGCGCCCGATCGCTCTGGTAAACGCGCAAGAGGGGAGTGGAGGTTGGGAAGGAGCAGAGGAGAGGGGATATTCCTACTTATCACCTGGAGACCCAGCTCGGGATAGGGACGGGTCGCAATAGCTCCGAGATCCCCGGCGAGTTCGATGCGAAGCGTGCGGAGTCCGTTGACGGCGAGGGCGAAGGGGATGACAAGTAGGCCCCAACGGTCAGCTAGACAGAGCGTTAGCCGTGCGGGAGACCTGAGGCTGAGAACGTGGGCCCACCAGTCAGTGTCTATGCGGACGCGCGCGCGAGGAGGAGGGAGGAGGTTTGGGCTGCGCGGGTGGGTTGGCTTATTGGGCCGAAATGGCGCCAGGGGCCCAGGTATGTCCCCTTTTCTTTTTCTTTTTCTGTTTTATTTCCTATTTTCAAATTTAAATCCCAATTTGAATTCAAACTTGTTTGTGATCTTCTTAACTGGGTTAAACACTTAAATTAAAATATTAGTGGGGGACAAAATGTATTCTTTCATACATTTACTTTCCTCTAATTTGTATAATCCTTTCCTTCTCTCTTTTCTTCAATCCTAGGATTATTTTAGGATTTAATTTCTCATTTGGGTATTTAATATTTTTTTCTTGTCACAAAATGCACACCAAAAATAAAATATCCAGCATGATGCAACAATTTAGTATCATATCTCTTTATTAATTGTTCTTGGACATGGTGTTCTCATATGATGATGCATCAAACTCACATAAAGAGAGAAATTGTTTTCTCTATTGGTATTTTATCTGGCAATTACAAAGTAGGTGTTACAAATCCTACCCCCCTTAAAAATAATCTCGTCCTCGAGATTTAAGAAGAACTAGAGAAAAGGTGGGGAAAATCTATGCGAAGCTCTTCTTCTCTTTCCCAAGTTGCTTCATCTTCACTGTGGTGACTCCATTGGACTTTACACCTCTTTATCACCTTATTCCTTGTAACTCGAGTTAAAGTATCCAAAATCTTGATCGGGTACTCCGTGTAAGTCAAATCACCCTGAACACTGAGCTCTTCCATTAGTAACTGTTCTTCAGGGACACGAAGACACTTCTTGAGTTGAGATACGTGGAACACATTATGCACATCTGATAGACTAGCAGGTAACTCGAGTTGGTATGCCATCTCCCCAACTCTTCTAAAGATCAAGAATGGTCCAATGTAGCGAGGGGACAATTTGCCCTTGACTTTGAATCTCCTCATACCACGAAGTGGTGACACTTTGAGGTACACATAATCTCCTTCTTCAAATTCCAGTGGTCTTCTTCTATTATCAGCGTAGCTCTTTTGCCTGGTTTGAGCCACTCTCAAATTCTCTCGAATTATTCGGACTTGTTCTTCTGCTTCTTGAATCAGTTCAGGTCCAAAGAACTGTCTTTCTCCAGTCTGATCCCAATATAGAGGAGTCCTGCACTTTCTCCCATACAAAGCTTCAAATGGTGACATCTTCAGACTGGCCTGATAGCTATTGTTATACGAGAACTCAGCATAAGGTAGACTTTTATCCCAACTTCCTCCATGCTGAAGGGCACATGCTCTCAACATATCTTCCAATACTTGATTAGTCCTTTCAGTCTGTCCATCAGTCTGTGGGTGATAAGCTGTACTAAAATTCAACTTCGTACTCATGTTCTCATGAAAGCTTCTCCAAAACCTTGAGGTAAACTGCGAACCTCGATCAGACACGATCTTCTTTGGTACTCCATGTAAACACACAATCCGTGCCATATATAACTCTGCCAGTTGAGAACCTTTATAAGTAGTCTTGACAGGAATAAAGTGAGCCACTTTAGTCAATCTATCCACAATCACCCATATAGCATCATATCCTTTCTGGGTGCGAGGCAATCCAGTAATGAAATCCATACCAATCTCTTCCCATTTCCATTCGGGTATCTTCAGTGGATGCAATAGTCCAGCTGGCCTCTGGTGTTCAGCCTTAACTCTTTGACATACATCCTATTCTTGAACCATACAGTGCCCTGCTCATCTTCCGTGAACTCTGGAACTCGACCTTCAGTAATCAGATCCTTAATCTCTTTTATCTTAGCATCACCAATTTGCCCTTTGCGGATCTCTTGCTCCAAAGTAGGTTCCACATCAATAGTCACTCCCTCAGTATGAGCAACTATCCCCAGGTTAAGTCTCCTGAAATCCTCAACAATCTCGTCGGGTAGCTGGGCAACAATAGCTGAATGAACATGCTCCTTGCGACTCAAGGCATCTGCAACCAAGTTTGCCTTGCCTGGGTGATAGTGAATCTCCAAATCATAATCCTTAATAAGCTCCAACCAACGGCGTTGCCTAAGATTGAGATCCTTCTGAGTGAATATATACTTCAAACTCTTATGATCCGTATACACTTGGCACTTGGTCCCCATGATATAATGTCTCCAAATCTTAAGTGCATGCACAACGGCTGCCAATTCCAAGTCGTGTGTGGGGTAGTTTAACTCATGTTTGCGTAACTGACGAGAAGCATAAGCAATCACATGTCCTTCTTGCATGAGCACACATCCTAAGCCTTGGCCACATGCATCGCAATAGATGTCAAATCCTTCTTGTAAGTCTGGCATAACCAATACTGGTGGCGACATCAACCTCTTTTTCAATAGATCAAAGCTGTCTTGACACTTCTCGTCCCACTTAAATTCTTTTCCTTTCTCCAAAAGCGAAGTCATCGGCTTAGCAATCTTAGAAAATCCTTCGATAAACCTCCGATAATATCCAGCAAGTCCCAAGAAACTCCGAATCTCAGTAACTGTAGTGGGTACTCTCCACTCCATTATCTCCTTAACTTTAGCAGGATCTACTGATATTCCTCCATTAGAAATAATATGACCAAGAAATGGCACTTCGCCAATCCAAAACTCGCACTTGCTGAACTTGGCATAGAGTTGATTATCTCGTAGCTTCTGTAGCACCAACCTCAGATGTTCCTCGTGATCACTATCACTCTAAGAATAGATAAGAATATCGTCGATGAATACCACGACGAATCTGTCCAAATACTCCATAAACACCTTGTTCATTAAGTTCATAAAATAAGCTGGTGCATTAGTCAATCCAAACGACATAACTGTGAACTCATATAACCCATATCTAGTCGAGAAAGCCGTCTTGGGAATATCCGATGGTCTAATCCTCATCTGATGGTAACCGGATCGGAGATCAATCTTCGAAAATACTCTAGCACCTCTCATCTGGTCAAATAAATCTTCAATACGGGGCAACGGATACTTGTTCTTCACTGTAACATCATTAAGAGATCTATAATCCACACACATCCGTTGCAATCCATCTTTCTTCGTTACGAACAAAACTGGTACTCTCCAAGGTGAGGAACTCGGACGTAAGTAACTAGCCTCTTGTAATTCCGTTCACTGATTCTTCAGTCCCTTTAGGTGTAATTACTCTCATGGGTTTTCTCATATTGTCCAACACATATGCCCAAACCAAAATCTCAGCATGACGCATAATTTTATTAGCAACTCATGGGGTCAAATAGACCTTTTTATTCCTCCTTAAATGGTATCATACCGAATACTAACTAAAGGAACATGTAGATCTTACAAATAGTAGTAATTTATATATATGTTTATGTAGCTTGGTGGAGCTGGTGGTGGTGGAGATGGTGGTTGCTCTTGTCGTTGTCTCTCCAACCGTGATTGCCTTATTTCTTGCTGTATCTCCAGACGGGCCTGACGTATTTCCTCGCGTTCTTGTCTTATCTGGCTTTGCATCTCGGTCATCATGTCTGTCAATTGCTATATTACCAGCCTTTGGGTTGCGATCACTTGCTCAGTTTCAACAGGTGGGGGATTTGGAGGATTCATTTCTGTTGCTGTTGCGTGATAATCTTTCCTTTCCTGGTATTGACCATCTGAGTTAGATACATAAGGTAAGAAAGAGCAGTAGACAAGGCAGTAATTACAATCATGTTACTTTGGGGGACTTATTAGCTAAGTAGATTAGTGTGTCACCTACTAAAGCTAATACAGTACCTTATAGTGGTACATGCTAAAATGTCCATATATAATAGTTCAATCAATCAAAGAAGCAAATCAGGCATTGATCATCAGAACAATCAACCAATATTTTTAATAGAGAAAATAGTTTTGATTTGGTCTTAGGCTTCCTATCTCTTAAAAATGTCATAGGGGTATGGATTCCAAGGTGTGAAATCCATCTTGTCTCAGAGTAGCAAAGGTAAGAATGATCAGAGTAGAACAGTAGAAGGTGAGACAGGATTAAGATAAGTGTAGAAAGAATCAGAGTAAGGTAAGTGTGGAATGAATCAGAATAAGATAAGTAGGTAAGGGTTGTCCATTTCTATCTAGGTTTCGTCCTACAGTCAACATTTCCTCTGATACCACTTCTGTAACACCCGGTTTTAAGGAACAAAGCCGGGTGCATCTCATACATGCGCCAAGAAGGCAACACATATAATAACAGAGTGTATAGAGATAAATGTCATTAACATCAGAGTATTTATTACATAGCGGAAGACTTATTACAAAATAAAATAATAAAGATAAAATCAACTAAGGATCGTCGGCGCCAATGTCGACTGGGAAACGCCACCTAGATCAGATCGAACTCCTCGGTGTTAGGCGGCTCCTCCTGAACCACCTGATCATCTCCTGTGGGGGGGGTGTGAGACAGCAAGGGTGAGCTCACACATGATCATAGCTCAACAAGTTGTGGGGAACCAGTGGACATAAACTCACAAAGGTGTGAGTTCATGTGATGTGTAAGGCTTAATCAAAGACAGGGGTTAAAGCTGAGCATTGCTTTTAAGTAGTTGGTCAAAATTTTATTAGCAGTTACTAAGTGTAAGTAAATACCAAACCATAAGTAAAGTAATAGAACAAAATTAATAATAAACCCATGCAATGCAAATGACAAATTAAGTTTAAGTTCCATAATTTAAACATCAGAGAGTCCTGAGCTGCTCATGACCGTGAGCTCGGCTAGTATACCAGATTTACACTCTGCAGAGGTTGTACCCTTTACCCACAAGTCATGTTACCCATCTGCCAAGGGGTCATGAATCCCATATACCTCTACCTAGGAAGCACGGCAGGGCAACACTACGAGGCCTTTACAAAGTTCCACTAGCTTCCGAAAACCCGCTACAGTTTATGGGAAGATCCAGTAAAGGGTTCCTGGCTGATAGCCATCGCAGCAAAATCAACCAGGGACCTCCCCGCACTAACCTCTCCCCTACTGCCCTTGCCCCTTTCGGGTAAGGTAGTCTTCCACTAGCTTTCCTAATTAGTCAGCCAAGGGCGTCCCATTCCACCCTTGTGGTGGCACGTGGTTCTCAAGTTAAGCTCTATGTTCCAATTAACATTAATGATAACAACATGAACATAAACAGAATAACAACAAGAATTGGAACATAGAGGTAATAAATAATTATCCCAAATCTATGTAAAGCAATAGCAAAAACTACCCAGGTGATTCAGGGGTAAACAAGGTAATGAGATAAACAATCTAGGGTGACCTATTGGGTCCCATCAAAATTAACCTATGCATGAGTATGTGATATTAAAGAACATTATTGGGTAAAAAGTGGTCAAGGGCACAACTTGCCTTCAATGAGCTCCTGCTCAGCTACTTCAACCTGCTGCTCACCAGGATCCTCAGCAACGGGCTCTTCTACTCGCCACAATACAAACAAGCACAGTGCATATAGAGAAATTAACATTACACCAAACACATAAACAAAATGCACAGAGATATTCTACATATTAAAATAAAATCCTAGGAACAGAAATCATAATTTTCTGAATTATAGATTTTAAGTTATGCATTTTCAAAGGTTTTATGTGTTTTAAATAGGATTAAGTGATAAATAAATTTCCTTACTGTTTTTATGCCAAAACAGAGACACTAAGTGAAAGAGGATAAAATTACAAAATTTTAGGAACTGGAATGAATTAATTTGGAGTTAGTATGAATTTTCTATGAATTTATAAAGTTCTAGCAATTATTTTCCTATTAAAAATCTATTTAGTAATCAATTTCTCTGGTTTTATAAAGTCCTGGACTGGGCCTCAATTCTGGAGAAACCCAGGGGGCTCGGTGTAAGTTTATACAGACACAGCGCACAGGATCAGTGGACGGCGGGTTGAATTCTCAGAAGCCTAGGGTCTCTTTAGCAAAAAAACTAGAGCGAAAGGGTATCGCGTGATATCAGCCGTCAGATCTAAACCGACGGCCCAGATTAGAATCCTATCACCCTGAACCGGTACGCGCCCAGAGCCGTACGATCGGCGATCAACGGCCAGGGTTTAATGAATCACAGATCTACCCTGCACCGCTGGATCACGCATCGACGGACGCAGTTGGATTGGACGAAGGGGTAAGCTTGATCTAATCGGGACCGTCCACGCGCCATCCGACGGCCCGCGGATCGTCCCCAACTCAACCGAGCCGCGCGGCGGCGCCGCCCTCGGCCCGCGGCGGGCTATCGCCGGCGCGCACGCAATCCTACGCCTAAGTGCCCTAAGTTCAAAATTGAAGGGTGCCACGCCACCAGGAGGTGAAGGCGAATCGCTTGGCTAGGTTTCTTACCGGGGTTAGCGACGCGAAGGTGCCCGACCACGGCGCGATGCGGAGGATGAGGCACGGTGAGAAATTCCGGCGAGGCTCGCGACGGATCCCGAGTACCTTTGCCACGGACGCCTCCCAACCGGCCTGATGAAGCCCGCGAACACCCAACTGAGGACCGGATCGACGGCGGAACGGATCCTTCCCACGGCGCGCGGCAATGGCAGCGCCCGATCGCTCTGGTAAACGCGCAAGAGGGGAGTGGAGGTTGGGAAGGAGCAGAGGAGAGGGGATATTCCTACTTATCACCTGGAGACCCAGCTCGGGATAGGGACGGGTCGCAATAGCTCCGAGATCCCCGGCGAGTTCGATGCGAAGCGTGCGGAGTCCGTTGACGGCGAGGGCGAAGGGGATGACAAGTAGGCCCCAACGGTCAGCTAGACAGAGCGTTAGCCGTGCGGGAGACCTGAGGCTGAGAACGTGGGCCCACCAGTCAGTGTCTATGCGGACGCGCGCGCGAGGAGGAGGGAGGAGGTTTGGGCTGCGCGGGTGGGTTGGCTTATTGGGCCGAAATGGCGCCAGGGGCCCAGGTATGTCCCCTTTTCTTTTTCTTTTTCTGTTTTATTTCCTATTTTCAAATTTAAATCCCAATTTGAATTCAAACTTGTTTGTGATCTTCTTAACTGGGTTAAACACTTAAATTAAAATATTAGTGGGGGACAAAATGTATTCTTTCATACATTTACTTTCCTCTAATTTGTATAATCCTTTCCTTCTCTCTTTTCTTCAATCCTAGGATTATTTTAGGATTTAATTTCTCATTTGGGTATTTAATATTTTTTTCTTGTCACAAAATGCACACCAAAAATAAAATATCCAGCATGATGCAACAATTTAGTATCATATCTCTTTATTAATTGTTCTTGGACATGGTGTTCTCATATGATGATGCATCAAACTCACATAAAGAGAGAAATTGTTTTCTCTATTGGTATTTTATCTGGCAATTACAAAGTAGGTGTTACATGTACTCATCAAGCATGGACCTTGCCATGTCCAATAGAGTTCTATTCTTCCTCTCCACTACACCATTTTGTTGTGGCGTGTAGGAAGAAGAGAACTCATGCTTGATCCCTTCCTCCATAAGAAAACCTTCTATTTGAGAGTTCTTGAACTCCATCCCATTATCGCTTCTAATTTTCTTGATCCTCAAGCCGAACTCATTTTGAGCCCATCTCAAGAATCCCTTTAAAGTCTCTTGGGTTTGAGATTTTTCCTGTAAAAAGAATACCCAAGTGAAGCAAGAATAGTCATCCACAATAACTGGACAGTACTTACTCCCGCCGATGCTTATGTAAGCGGTCGGGCCGAATAGGTCCATGTGGAGGAGCTCGAGTGGCCTGTCAGTCGTCAAGATGTTCTTATGTGGATGATGAACGCCAACTTGCTTCCCTACTTGGCATGCACTATAAATCCTGTCTTTCTCAAAATGCACATTTGTTAGTCTCAAAATGTGCTCTCCCTTTAGAAGCTTGTGAAGATTCTTCATCCCAACATGGGCTAGTCAGCGATGCCAGAGCCAACCCATGTTAGTCTTAGCAATTAAGCAAGTATCGAGTTTAGCTCTATTGAAATCAACTAAGTATAGCTGACCCTCTAATACTCCCTTAAAAGCTACTGAATCATCACTTCTAAAGACAGTAACACCTGTATCCATGAAAAGACAGTTGTAACCCATTTTACATTATTGGGAAACAGAAAGCAAGTTGTAATCTAAAGAATCTACAAGAAAACATTGGAAATAGAATGGTCAGGTGATATAGCAATTTTACCCAATCCTTTGACCAAACCTTGATTTCCATCCCCGAATGTGATAGCTCGTTGGGGATCTTGGTTTTTCTCATAGGAGGAGAACATCCTTTTCTCCCCAGTCATATGGTTTGTGCACCCGCTGTCAATGATCCAACTTGAGCCCCCGGATGCATAAACCTACAAAACAAATTTAGTTCTTAATTTTAGGTACCCAAACGGTTTTGGGTCCTTTGACATTAGATACAAGAACTTTGGGTACCCAAACACAAGTCTTTGATCCCTTGTGTTTGTCCCCAACATACTTGGCAACTACCTTGCCAGATTTGTTAGTAAGCACATAGAAAGCATCAAAAGTTCTAAATGAAACATTATGATTATTTGATGCTTTAGGAGTTTTCTTCTTAGGCAATTTAGCATGGGTTGATTGCCTAGAACTAGATGTCTCACCCTTATACATAAAAGCATGATTAGGGCCAGAGTGAGACTTCCTAGAATGAATTCTCCTAATCTTATGCTCGGGATAACCGGCAGGGTACAAAATATAACCCTCGTTATCCTGAGGCATGGGAGCCTTGCCCTTAACAAAGTTAGATAATCTTTTAGGAGGGGCATTAAGTTTGACATTATCTCCCTTTTGGAAGCCAATGCCATCCTTGATGCCAGGGCGTCTCCCACTATAAAGCATACTACGAGAAAATTTAAATTTTTCATTTTCTAGCTCATGCTCGGCAATTTTAGCATCTAATTTTGCTATATGATCATTTTGTTGTTTAATTAAAGCCATGTGATCATGAATAGCATCAATGTTAACATCTCTACATCTAGTGCAAATAGAAACATGCTCAACGGTAGATGTAGAGGGTGTGCAAGTTTTTAGTTCAACAATCTTAGCATGTAAAATGTCATTTTTACTTCTAAGATCGAAAATGGAAGCATTACAAACATCTAAGTCTTTAGCCTTAGCAATCAATTTTTCATTTTCAATCGTAAGGCTAGCAAGAGAAGCATTCAATTTTTCAATCTTAGCAAGCAAACTAGCATTATCATTT
Source organism: Zea luxurians (assembly GCA_029449295.1). Lineage (NCBI taxonomy): Eukaryota > Viridiplantae > Streptophyta > Magnoliopsida > Poales > Poaceae > Zea > Zea luxurians. The sequence goes on along the minus strand of JAOPSE010000007.1, from coordinate 122,367,831 downwards.
CTAAGATTGGAGATTGAATCATCACATGTATTTGAATCAACCTTAGCAATTAATCTAGCATTCTCATCTCTAAGGTTGGCAATAACATCATGGCAAGTGCTTAGCTCACTAGATAATTTTTCACATTTTTCTACTTCTAGAGCATAAGCATTTTTAACCTTAACATGCTTCTTGTTTTCCTTAATTAGGAAGTCCTCTTGGCTATCCAAGATTTCATCCTTCTCATGAATAGCACTAATTAATTCAGTCAATTTCTCTTTTTGTTGCATGTTAACATTGGCAAAAAGAGTAAGCAAATTGTCCTCATTATCACTAGAATTATTCTCATCACTAGAGGTTGCATATTTAGTGGAGGATTTGGATTTAACCTTCTTCTTTTTGCCGTCCTTTACCATGAGGCACTTGTGGCCGACGTTGGGGAAGAGGAGTCCCTTGTTGATGGTGATGTTGGCGGCGTCCTCGTCGGAGGAGGAGTCGGTGGAGCTCTCCTCGGAGTCCCACTCCCGGCAAACATGGGCATCGCCGCCCTTCTTCTTGTAGTACTTCTTCCTTTCTCTCCTCTTTCCCTTCTTGTCGTCGCCCCTGTCACTATCACTAGATAATGGACATTTTGCAATAAAATGACCGGGCTTACCACACTTGTAGCACACTTTCTTGGAACAGGGCTTGTAGTCCTTCCCCTTTCTTTGTTTGAGGATTTGACGGAAGCTTTTGATAATAAGCGCCATCTCCTCATTGTCGAGCTTGGAGGCGTCGATGGGGATTCTACTTGGAGTAGAATCTTCTTTCTTCTCCTCCGTTGCTTTGAATGCAATGGGTTGTGCTTCGGGTACGGAGGAGGATGCGCCTTGCTCGATGATCTTTTTGGAGCCTTTGATCATTAGTTCAAAGCTCACAAATTTACCTATTACTTCCTCGGGAGACATTAGTTTGTATCTAGGATCACCACGAATTAATTGTACTTGAGTAGGATTAAGAAAAACTAGTGATCTTAGAATAACCTTGACCATTTCATGGTCATCCCACTTGGTGCTCCCAAGGTTGCGCACTTGGTTCACCAAGGTTTTTAGCCGGTTGTACATGGCTTGCGGGTCTTCTCCTTGGATGAGCATGAAGCGACCGAGCTCCCCCTCGATCGTTTCCCTCTTGGTGATTTTGGTCACCTCGTCTCCTTCGTGCGCGGTCTTGAGCACGTCCCAAATCTCTTTGGCGCTCTTAAACCCTTGCACCTTATTATACTCCTCTCGACTTAGAGAGGTGAGGAGTATAGTAGTTGCTTGAGAGTTGAAGTGCTCGATTTGGGCCACCTCATCCTCATCAAAATCTTCATCCCCTACGAATGGTACCTGTGCTCCAAATTCAACAACATCCCATATGATTTTGTGGAGTGAGGTTAGGTGATATCTCATCATATCACTCCACCTAGAATAATCTTCACAGTCAAAAGTCGGTGGTTTACCTAATGGGACCGAAAGTAATGGAGTATGTCTAGGAACGCGAGGGTAGCGTAGGGGGATCTTAGTATACTTCTTGCACTCTTAGCGCTTAGAAGTGATGGACACGGCGTCGGATCCGGAGGTGGATGGTGACGAAGAATCGGTCTCGTAGTAGACCACCTTCCTCATCTTCTTCTTCTTTTCGCCACTCCGATGTGACTTGTGTGAAGAAGATTCCTTCTCCTTCCCCTTGTTGCAGGACTCTCCCGATGGAGCCTTCCCGTGGCTTGTAACGGGCTTGTCCCCGGTCACCATCTCCTTCTTGGCGTGATCTCCCGACATCACTTCTAGCGGTTAGGCTCTAATGAAGCACCAGGCTCTGATACCAATTGAAAGTCGCCTAGAGGGGGGGTGAATAAGGCGAATTAAGCACAACTACAAGCCGGGGTTAGCGTTAGAATTAAAATCGAGTCCGAGAGAGAGGGCGAAAACAAATCACAAGCAAATAAAGAATGTGACACGGTGATTTGTTTTACCGAGGTTCGGTTCTTGCAAACCTACTCCCCGTTGAGGTGGTCACAAAGACCGGGTCTCTTTCAACCCTTTCCCTCTCTCAAACGGTCACTTAGACCGAGTGAGCTTCTCTTCTCAATCAAACGGGACACTAAGTCCCCGCAAGGACCACCACACAATTGGTGTCTCTTGCCTCTGTTACAATTGAGTTGATCACAAGAAGAATGAGAAAGAAAAGAAGCAATCCAAGCGCAAGAGCTCAAATGAGCACAAGTCACTCTCTCACTAGTCACTATTTGATCTTTGGACTTGGGAGAGGATTTGATCTCTTTGGTGTGTCTTGTATTGAATGCTATAGCTCTTGTAAGGTGTAGGAAGTCTGAAAACTTAGATGCAATTGAATGTGGGGTGGTTGGGGTATTTATAGCCCCAACCACCAAACTAGTCGTTTGGTGGAGGCTGCTATCGCATGGCACACCGGACAGTCCGGTGCGCCACCGGACACTGTCCGGTGCGCCAGCCACGTCACTCGGCCGTTGGGTTCTGACCGTTGGAGCTCTGATAGGTGGGGCCTTCTCGCTGTCCGGTGGTGCACCGGACAGGTCCTGTAGACTGTCCGGTGCGCCTTCTGGCGCTGCTCTGACTCTGTCGCGCACTGTAGCGCATTGAATGCGTTTGCAGTCGACCGTTGGCGCGAAGTAGGCATTGCTCCGCTGGCACACCGGACAGTCCGGTGTGCCACTAGACAGTCCGGTGCGCCACCGGACACTGTATGGTGCTACACCGGACAGTCCGTTGAATTATAGTGGAGCGGCCCCCCATTTTCCCGAAGGTGGCAAGTTCAGCGTCGTGGTCCCTGGTGCACCGAACACTATCCGGTGGTGCACCGGACACTTTCCGGTGGCACACCAGACAGTCCGCTGCGCCAGACCAGGGCACACTTCGGTTGTCTTTTGCTCTCTTTGTTTGAACCTATTCTTGGTCTTTTTATTGGTTTTTGTGAACCTTTGGCACCTGTAAAACTTATAATCTAGAGCAAACTAGTTAGTCCAATTATTTGTGTTGGGAAATTCAACCACCAAAATTAATTAGGAAAAGGGTGTAAGCCTATTTCCCTTTCACGTATCGCATGCGCATTTAATGCGGGGATCACCTGACACCTTATCCTGACACGCGTGCCTCAGTCGGCAAGGTCAAAGTGACCGCAGTCACTTCGCCCCTTTACTGACCGTTCTGACAGGAAAACAGCGCTATTCGCCCCGCTCCAGCAACTGTGCCAGCCACCAGGAAAAGACTAGCAACAGTCGCGGCCTTTCCCGAGTTCGGCCTCAGGCGCAATAGGGAGCTCCGCCTCGCTCGACCCCGGGCCTCAGCCTCAGCTTCGGTCTCGAGAGAAGGTCTCTGCCTCGACCGACCCTGACCTTGGCCTCAGCCTTGGCCTCAGGAGAAGGACTTCGCCTCGCCCGACCTCAGCCTCAGCCTCGAAGGAGTCGTCGCCTCGCCCAACCTCAGCCTCGGCCTTAGAGGAGTCGCCACCTCGCCCGACCTCGGCCTTGAAATCAACCACGCTACAGGGGATACATCATGGCCCTATCCCTAGCTAGCCACCTCAGGCTACGAGGGAACAAGATCGGTGTCCCATCTAAGTTACTTCGGTAACAGGTAATGATGGTTCCCCGCGTGCGCCCATGACGTCGTTTGCTCTCAACCCCCTAAGGAAGCAAGGAAACGTCAGCAGGATCCATGCCGCACCGCCAGCTGTGCTTCTACAGGGATCAAGGCACTTCTCCGACGGCCACGTTAGGGCTCAAGGCAATTCTCCGCCAGCCATGTTAGCAGATAGCTACACCCTATTGTACAACTGGGCCATCTCCTTGTATCTATAAAAGGGGACGTCCAGGGCCTTCCTAAGGCACGAGGACCACACACGCAACAGCGGAGACATAACACGGGGAAAGAGGGGGATGAACGTGCGATGCACGAACACACGGACGCACGACACAGACGAGCGGAGGCAGGTAGAGTAGGAGGGGCGCGGTAGAGGCAGCCTCAGATAGCTCACCTCAAGGCCGAACCCTCTCTTTCTCTCTCGCTCTCGCTCTCCCTCGTGTCGCTTGTAACCCCTACTGCAAGCACCCCTAGGTGCAAGATAATATAAGCCCCATCCCTTCGCTTGTGTTCCATCTTGCATCAACCCATCTGGACAGGGGCATGTGGCACTAAAATTCACTAGTCGGTCCGGTTGAGGGTCCCCCGGGTCCAAAACGCCGACAGTTGGCCCGCCAGGTAGGGGCTCGCTGCGTGTTAACGAATACTTTCCCGTTGAGTTCCAGATGGGTAGCTTTCAGCAGCCTCTTCAGCCCAGGACGGTGCTCCGCTTTGGGAGTCTCGAGTTCATGTCCCTCAACGGTAGCTACGACATGGTACTCCTCCCCTCGCAGCACGGCAACAACGATGGTCGTCGGCTCGCCCGACGAAGGCGAACTCGACGACGACTTCCTCCTGCGGCGGAAGAGGAACACCCGGGTTTACCCCGCCACCCTCCTCGCCGGAGGAGGAGGAGACGGGGCAACCATGGCCAGCCAGGAGGCAGTACCTCGTCGGCTGTCGGACCAGAGCGAGTCGACGATGCCGGCACCCCTGCGGGGGACATGTCGGGTGTCGTCCTCGCACCTGAGACAACGACGGGCGTCGCTTCCCAGCAACGTGCCAACCCCAAGCGGACTGAAGACGCCAGCACCCTCGCAAAGGACTTGTTGGGCGTTAGCCTCATACCTGAGATAACGGTGCAGTCTGTCCCCAATGCGACTTTGCCACCGTCCATCAACCAAGAGGTACCATCCGTTTTTCATCCTGTTCCCTTTAGATTTAGTTTCGAACCACCAAGCGACCCCGCCTCGGTGAGCGCTTCCGCAAGGGCATATCCTGACCTTCCAGGGTGCCATATGTGGTCAACTTGGGACCGACTGATGGCTGTCTCAACCTCCGGACCCCGGGTTCCAAGGAAGAGGACGACCCCGACGTCAGTTGGGATTTCTCTGGACTCCGTGATCCCAGTGCCATGCGCGACTTCATGCCCGCATGTGGCCACTACCTCTCCGGCTGCTCTGATGATGCTCACAGCCTTGACGACGAGGGTTGCGACCCAACTCGTGAGTGCTACCACATCGATCAGGAGGATCACGACGGAGAAAACCACCTTGGCATGCCAGGAAGTGACGGCGCCCTTGCACCTGCGTCTCGCGTTGAGATCCCGCAGGAGCTAGCTGTGGTCCAAGTCCCTGCAGGGGGTCAGGACACACAACTTGAGCAACTCCGCGAGATGTAGGCCAAGCTCGACAAAGAAGCAGGGCGACTTGAGCAGCTCCGGCAAAACATCGAGCAGGAATGGGCAGGCCAGGCACTCGCCGAAGGAGCGCGTCATCGGGACCAGGACGTCTAGCGCCGCATTGTTGACGATGCTAGGGCAATGCCGCCCCCGGCCTTCAACGGGGCCGACCAGAGCCTAGCCGCAGTAGCAATGTTGCTTCGGACAATGTCAGAGCCATCCACCACCGAAGGGCGACGTATCCAGGGCGAGCTCAAGGGCCTCTTGGAAGACGCCGCTGTCCGACAAGCCAAGAGCTCTGCCTCCAGGAGGCGAGGAGACCCCTCGGAGCATCGCGCAACGCCCTCCCGACACATGCGGGAGGCCTTGGTCCACACCGAGCGCACATGGGACGGGATGCCTACGGCCCCGGATCGCCTCGGTGACAATCAGTGCCACCGCGACCGTCGAGCCCACCTCGAGGAAAAGGTGCGCCGAGGCTACCACCCCAGGCGCGCGGGGGACGTTACGACAGCGAGGAGGATCGAAGTCCCTCGCCCGAGCCACCAGGTCCGCGAGTCTTCAGTCGGACCATACGACGAGCGCCGTTCTCGGCCCGGTTCTGTGCCCCGACTACCGTCACCAAGTACTCAGGGGAGACAAGGCCGGAGTTGTGGCTTGCAGACTACCGGCTGGCATGCCAGTTGGGAGGGACGGACGACGACAACCTCATCATCCGCAACCTCCCCCTTTTCCTCTCCGACGCTGCCCGGGCCTGGCTGGAGCATCTGCCTCCTGCGCAGATCTCTGACTGGGACGACCTAGTCAAGGCTTTCGCTGGAAATTTCCAGGGTATGTACGTACGCCCTGGGAACTCATGGGATCTCCAAAGCTGCCGCCAGCACCTGGGGGAATCCCTGCGAGAGTACATCCGACGGTTTTCAAAGCAGCGCACCGAGCTGCCCAACATCACCGACTCGGATGTCATCGGGGCATTCCTCGCTGGCACCACATGCCGAGACCTGGTGAGCAAGCTAGGACGCAAGACTCCCACCAAGGCGAGCGAATTGATGGACATCGCCACCAAGTTCGCCTCAGGTCAGGAGGCGGTCGAAGCCATCTTCCGGAAGGACAAGCAGCCTCAGGGGGCAGAAGGAAGACGCCCCCGAGGCATCCACCCAGCGTGGCGCGAAGAAGAAGGCCAAGAAGAAGGTGCAAGCGAAGCGTAACACCGTCGACATGGATCTCGTCGCTGCTGCCGAGCACAGGAACCCTCGGAAGCCTCCCAGAGGGGCCAACGCGTTCGACAAGATGCTCAAGGAGTCGTGCCCCTACCACCGGGGTCCCGTCAAGCACACCCTTGAAGAGTGCGACATGCTCCAGCGTTACTTCAACAAGGCCGGACCCTCGGCTGAAGGTGGCAAAGACCAAAGCAACAACAACAAGGGGGGCGACAAGGCAGAGGAGTTCTCGGAGGTCCACAATTGCTTCATGATCTACGGTGGACAGGTGGCGAACGCCTCGGCTTGGCACCGCAAGCAGGAGCGCCGGGAGGTCTGCTCGGTGAAGGTAGCGGCGCCGGTCTACCTAGACTGGTCCGACAAGCCCATCACCTTCGACCAAGGCGACCACCTCGACTTCGTGCCGAGCCCAGGAAGGTACCCGCTCGTTGTCGACCCGATCATCAGCAATGTTAGGCTCTCCAAGGTCCTCATGGACGGAGGCAGCAGCCTCAACATCATCTACGCCAAGACCCTGGAGCTCTTGGAGGTTGATCGGTCTGAGATCCGGGCTGGTGCAGCACCCTTCCACGGGATTGCACCCGGAAAGCGTATCCTGCCCCTCGGACAGGTTGACTTGCCCGTCTCCTTCGAAACTCCCTCCAACTTCCGAAAGGAAACCCTCACCTTCGAGGTAGTTGGGTTCCGAGGGACCTATCACGCGGTGCTGGGGAGACCGTGCTACGCCAAGTTCATGGCCATCCCCAACTACACCTACCTCAAGCTCAAGATGCCTGGGCCCAAGGGAGTCATCACCGTCGGGCCCACGTACCGCCACGCTTACGAGTGCGATGTAGAATGCGTGGAGTACGCCGAGGCCCTCGCCAATTCCGAAGCCCTCATCGTCGACCTGGATTGCCTCTCCAAAGAAGCGCCCGACACGAAGCGGCACGCCGGCAACTTTGAGCCAGCTGAGGCAGTTAAGTTTGTCTCCATCGACCCCAGCAACGATGCCAGCAAGAAAGTCAGGATCGGCTCTGAGCTCGACCCCAAATAGGAAGCAGTGCTCGTCGACTTTCTCCGCGCAAACGCCGAGGTTTTTGTGTGGAGTCCCTCGGACATGCCCGGCATACCGAGGGATGTCGCCGAGCACTCACTGGACATTCGAGCCGGTGCCCGACCCGTGAAGCAGTCCCTACGCCGTTTTGATGAAGAAAAGCGCAGGGCCATAGGCGAGGAGGTCCACAAGCTGATGGTTGCAGGGTTCATCAAAGAGGTATTCCATCCCGAATGGTTAGCTAACCCTATGCTTGTAAAGAAAAAAGGTGGGAAATGGAGGATGTGTGTAGACTACACTGGTCTAAACAAAGCATGTCCAAAGGTTCCCTACCCTCTGCCTCGCATCGATAAAATTGTGGACTCCACTGCTGGGTGCGAAACCCTGTCTTTCCTCGACGTCTATTCAGGTTATCACCAAATCGAGATGAAAGAGTCCGACCAGCTCACGACTTCTTTCATCACACCCTTTGGCATGTATTGTTATACCACTATGCCATTTGGCTTGAGGAATGCAGGTGCAACCTACCAGAGGTGCATGAACCATGTGTTTGGAGAACACATCGGCAGAACGGTCGAGGCTTACGTTGATGACATCGTCATCAAAACAAGGAAAGCCTCCGACCTCCTCTCTGACCTTGAGGTAACATTCAGTTGCCTAAAAGTGAAGAGCGTAAAACTCAATCCTGAGAAGTGTGTCTTTGGGGTCCCCCGAGGCATGCTCTTAGGGTTCATCGTCTCCGAACGAGGCATCAAAGCCAACTCAGAGAAAATCACGGCCATCACCAACATGGGGCCAATCGAAGATTTGAAAGGAGTACAAAGGGTCATGGGATGCCTTGCGGCTCTAAGCCGCTTCATCTCGCGCCTTGGCGAGAAAGGATTGCCCTTGTACCGCCTCTTAAGGAAGGTCGAGCGCTTCACTTGGACCCCCGAGGCCGAGGAAGCCCTCGAAATCTTAAAGGCGCTCCTTACAAATGCGCCCATCTTGGTGCCCCCCGCTGCAAAAGAAGCCCTCTTGATTTACGTCGCCACAACCACTCAGGTGGTCAGCGCTGCGGTCGTAGTCGAGAGACGAGAATAAGGGCACACACTGCTCGTCCAGAGGCCAGTCTACTTCATCACTGTTGGAACTCGTGCTCTCGGTTAGGTTGTTTCCAATAGAGGGTTGAGTGAGATGAGAACACGGTTTTCCTGGAGGCAGCAATTGCTCTGTTAATCTCGTCCCACAAGGGCACTGTACGAGGGTATTTATAGGCGCCTGAGCGACCAGCGTCTCGGTTTAAGGACGCATGTGCCCTCAAGCGCCTAGGTCATTCTCGGAATATTCCCATAAAGCGGGGTTACAGACCGTCATTACATAAAAGCATTTACAAATCGGGCTCATAATACAACCGGCCGCGCGGGGCCTGTTACAATGGGCCGAATTCCTTGTGGGCCTTCGTGTTCGACGAGGACGCGGGGTAGGGCGACCTCGTCGTGGGCCTTCTTCTTGCCACGTGTTCGACGAAGGGTGGGAGCTGCCAGTCGTTTTGCCTCCGTTGAAGCAGTGAAGACTGGCGAAGGCAATGAGCAAGGGGTTGATGCAGCGAGACTGGCAAAGGCGTCGAGCGAGGGGTAGTGTCTTCGCCTTTGCCCCAACATTTACCCTCCAAGGGACCAGTTCGACTGAGTCATCTGGTGCCGAAGACATCGCTAGATGGTGGAGACGCTGCCCTCGCTCGAAGTGGTTCTACGGGGGTTTTTGATGTGACCATTAATGGACATGGTACTGTTGGACTGCGGGTTTCCCGAAGCGTCGTGTCCTCTGTATATAAAAGGGGGCGGGGCGGCGCGGGTCAGGTACTCTTTCTACGCGTCGCGAAACCCTAGCCTCCTTTTGAAATCGTTCGTCTGCTCGCTTGCCCTCCTTGCTCCTGCTCGTCAGAGAACTGGCCCGCGTGAAGCAGACCGCCCGCCGCCGCCGCCGGTACGTAGCTATGCCGTCCTCTTCTTCATCTGCTGCCGATACGCCACCGACCGGCGTATCATCCGAGGATACTTTGAGCAATGTGGTGGCGGAGGAGTTGCATCCTGGTGATACAGTGGAGTTTGGCGTGTCGCGGATTTCCTCGGTCCATGTTCAGGACATGCAGCAGCTTGGATATTTTGGCAGTGGAGTGGGGCGTGTCCCTGGGGGTGGAGGAGATCCCTAAGCCAGAAGGCGAGTTGGTTGTTTTTGAGGATTTTTTCACTGCTGGCCTTCGTCTGCCCGCACATCGGTTCGTGGCGGAGGTCCTGCAGAAGTTCGAGGTCCAAGTCCACCAGCTAACGTCGAATGCCGTGGTGGCCCTGGCGAAGTACGTCTGGGTGACGACTTCATATGGTGGCCAGCCCTCAGTGTAAGTCTTCGCAAAACATTATTGTCTGCACTGGCAAAAGAGGAAAATTGGAGATGAGATTGCACAGTTTGGATCGTGCACATTCACACCGAAGTCAGGGAAGACTTCGATGGAGGTTGTGGAGTTGGTTCCCTGCGCCCATAATAAGTGGGGTAACTGGTGGGATTTCTGGTTTTACGTTTCAGAGGGCGCAGTTGAAGACCACCCAGGGCTCCCCGTGGCCATCATGTGCTCCCATCACTATGTAGCTTACCCGCATTTTGAGGTAGCGGAGGATGACAAAGACGAAGGAGCCCTTCGTTGCACTGCCCGCATGAGTAGCGGGCGTGATTTGGTTGAGGAATTTGTCGGGTATGGGGTGTGGCCTTTGGCGCATGGCTGGGCGCTGGGCGAAGTATGCCCTCGCGAGATGCCCTCCTGTGGCGGGCAGCTGGTGCGAAGTCCTGCCTTCGCGCTGGATTTGCGTGGCCGAGATCCTGCCGCGTTCATGCGTGAAGTGAAAGACGGGGCGGCAAGGATCGTGGGGCGCTACGTGCCAAAGACCGAGGGTCTGCAGAGCTAGGATATCCGCGGGTCCAACGACAGATTGAACCGGGTTTTTGACCTAAACCGCTTGTCGTACCGTCGTGGACGCCGGCGACCGTCGTGGGAAGAAACCGATGGGCGGGATCGAGGAAGGGCCTTCGCAGGAGGCTGCCCCGGCTACTAAGAAGAGGAAATTAGGTACTATAGTGGGAGGAATGGGGGTGTCTGATAATTTTGCTGTGGAGTTGATGGGGACATGCGCGGCCCCCGGGGGAAGGATGTCTTCGCCCGAGCTCCGGGAGTCTTCGACGCGAATGCTAGAGGTTACCGGGGGTCGATGGACAAAGAATCTTCCAATCCCCTGGGTGGAAGGCGAAGACATGTCTACGTCTCGTATAGCTTGTGGCTTGAAGATTTTCCCTTACGGACGAAATATTGCTGCTGTTGTATCGGCAGTGATGACCAAGGACCGTCAAGACGTTGCGCAGAAGCGTCGGGCGGTTATCAGGATGGCGGACCCGAGGCGTGAGGCGAAGAGAGCGCGGGGGAGCGTGAAGGCTGCTTCCTCCGGCGGCAGCCAGCCGGTGCCGGCTGCGAAACTGGCCGTGCCTGGGTCCAGCAAGCCGTCGGCGGGCGCGAAGACAGCTACCGCTGGCGTGACCAAGTCTCCCCCAGTCGAAGCTACGAAGGGACGGGAGCTGCCCTCGCCGGGGAAACGTGTTACCGACTTCGGCACGAATATCAGCGTGGAGGACTATTTTGTCAGTAAGTTTTTTTTGAGGCCTCTGACCGGTGATATGTTGCAGTACAGGGTCCGGCGAGGGACAGATGGTTGTTGTCCCGCCTTCGGTGGCAATCGCTTTGCCATCGGCGGAGGTAAGGGCGAGGGGGACCGCGCAGGACCTGTGGGCCGCCTTCTGCGTGAGCGGCGAGATTCTGATAGCCGCTGCCGCTAAGGATGTGGCGGGCACCATGTCCCAGCGGCTGAGGGAGGCATCACAGTGGCTGTCGCAGCAGCTGTCGCAGCAGCTAAGTCAAGTAAGTTGAGTTGGACTTCGGTGTTTGTTGTTTCCATGAAGGTTTGGGTCTCATGTGTTTTTGTCAGGCGGCTGACTTCGTCGACCACGTTGCGTCTGGCGTCCTGACTGCGGACGTGGCTGCCGAAGTCGAGAGACTTCGGGCACAGCACGCGGATGCCGTCCGGGAGAAGTCGGCCGCGGAGAGCAGAAGCCACCGGTTGGCGGAGAAGGTGACCGCCTTGGAGGCCGAGAAGACGGACCTTCGGCGCCAGCTGGCAGAAGAGAGGAGGGAGGCGAACTAGGCCGTCGCTGAGGCGCAGGCTGAGGCCAAGGTGGCGCGGGCGGAGGGAAGTCTCGCCAGCCAACGCGCAGAGGAGTGGGAGGCGAGGTTCAACGCCCTGCGCGGCCGCGTGGATAAGGCCGAGGCCTCCACGCGCTCTGAGGTTGAGCGGACACTCGCACAGTTCGTGAGTTCGTATCGCGAGCTGGGCGCGTGTACTGCTGACTTCGAAGTGCCCGACCGGGAGGCGGGCCTTCGCTTCCTCGAATTGTTGCAGGAGGAGTTGCTGGTACTCCCAACCATCGTGGAAGGTTTTATGTCCTTTGCCTCCCTCGTCACCTGCGAGGGGGCCATGAATGCGCTGTCCCATGAGGGCTGCAGACACTATGTGGTTTTCGACCAGGCAGACGAGAGCTTTGAGCGCGAGATCTTCAAGGCCAAAGACCCCATTGTGAAGCAGTCAGCGGGGGCCCTTTTTGATAGGATGTGGGGGGCACATGGTCGGGAGGCTGTCAGGGAGCAATCTGACCGGGCGAGGGAGCAGGTAAAGGTTATTATTTTTGTGTGGTTGGTTGCGTGTGGGTATGTATAGTTTTTGCTGAGTGAATGTGCTGTTGCTGCAGATAGAGCGTGCCGAGGACGTTGAGGACTTTGGAAGTCTGGTCGGCACGCCGCCCGAGGTTGCGGAGGCCAATCCGATGCTGCCCTTGGACGCCGGCGAAGGCCCCTCGGCCGTGGCCGTTCCTGCCATGACCGGCGAAGACCCTCTGTCGGCCCCTGCGTTGACAATCGAAGGTGTCCTTGAGGTGGCGGACGAGCCGTCAGCCGAAGACCCCACGGCCGCGGCTGGGCCATCACAGTTGGCTAAGTAGCTAAATAGGTGCAGGGGAGTGTGTAAGTTTTGTCTGCGTGTTACTGAACCTCGGTTGCTGCGCAGGTTCAGGGTTTTGGGCCTACGCACGCAACCGCTACTGACACTGCTAATTTTGTGGCGGCTTCGACCATGGTTACTGAAGATGTTTCAGATGATTCTGTGTCTAAGTTTTTTGAGTCTGGTGATTCTGGGGTTCGATTGTGTGGACGGAGGAGTCTTCGGATGAGGACTTGGATTATTTTGCGGTGCTGGATGTGGCTGCGGTGGAAGCTTCTCCGCGCATGGTAGGTGCTGAAGTTATTCCTAGTGCGAGTGCTGGGCGTAGGCGGAGAAGGGCGGTCACGAAGCGAAGGGTTAGTGAAGTGGGGGGATGTCGTCTTCGTGTGGACGGCGCTAGCAAACGAGAATCGTTGTCTTCGCTGGCTGGGACGAGTGTAGGTGAGGGGGAGTTGCGGAATCTTTTTTAGGGTGAGGAGCTGAGGATAATAATGTTCAACTACAGGGAGATGGGCATTATCCCTAAGGTTGAGCCAATGTAATGTGTGATGCCCTCGCTATATGTTTGTACCCGTGATTTGTATGAGGTTGTGTGTCTTCGTTGATCCGGTCGTGCCCGTAGACGACTTTGTGCGCGGGGAACCTTTTGGGAAATGCTTTCGGTTTTGCGCGCTTGCTCTGCTAGTCCGGCTGCACGCGTGGGTGCCTTTTGCGCGGAGAGTCCTTTGGAGAGGACTTCAATTTTGGGCACTTACTGTGCTGGTCCGGCTGCACCTGTAGGCGACTTTTGCACGGAGGATCCGGCTGCACCCTTGGGCGACTTTTGCACGGAGAATCCGGCTGCACCCTTAGGCGACTTTTGCACAGAGAGTCCTTTGGAGAGGACTTCGATTTTGCGCACTTATTGTGCTTAGTCCGGCTGCACCCATAGGCGACTTTTGCACGGAGAGTCCAGCTGCACCCTTAGGCGACTTTTGCGCGAAGAGTCCTTTGGACAGGACTTAGATTTTGCGCACTTATTGTGCTTAGTCCGGCTGCACCCGTAGGCGACTTTTTGCGCGGAGAGTCTGGCTGCACCCTTAGGCAACTTTTGCGTGGAGAGTCCTTTGGAGAGGACTTCGATTTTGTGCACTTATTGTGCTTAGTTCGGCTGCACCCTTAGGCGACTTTTTGCGCGGAGTGTAGCACGCGAGGGTAGCCAGCGCTGTCCCTCGCGGTGACTTTGGTGTAGTCGAATGCCGAAGACCGTTGATGCGGTCTTTTTCGACATTTGCTTAGTTTTTGCTGGGGATTTTTGCTTGTTTATTACATGGCTCCGCCTCATTAAAAATCTCACCCCCTGGGAGGAAAAGAGTGCGGGCCGGAAAAATAATGTTTGGCAAATTACAAGGGCGTGATGGCCCTGAGGGTTCAAACAAAAAATTTGCGAAGACTGTCTATATTCCAGGAATGTTCTAGGTCTTTGCCAGATTGAGTTGTTAATCTGTACGCGCTGGGAGACGACTTTGTCTTGATGATAAATGGTCCCTCCCACTTTGGTTCCAGCTTACCTCGTGACTCTGTTTGGGTTGTCCGGACGAGTATGAGGTCCCCTTTGTTGAATTCTCTTGGGATGACTGCGTGGTCACGCCAGGCCTTCGTTTGGTCTTGATATTTGTTGAGGGCCTACAAGGCAAAGACGTGGTTTCCGTCGATGAGGTCTTTGGAAGTTGGCTCATCGACGTCGGGTATTGCTGAAGCGGTTGTCCGCGGGGACCCATGTTTGATTTCCTGCAGGGTCATGGCCTCTGATCCGTATAGCAGGCGAAAAGGAGTGAATCCGGTCGCCCGACACTCGGTTGTGTTTAGTGCCCAAACTGCTTCAGGTAGTAGGTCGGCCCACTTGCCCTTCTTGTCGTCGAGGAGCATTTTCTTGATCGCCGTGAAAATCTTGGCGTTAGCGCGCTCCACGACGCCATTGGATTGTGGGTGGTAGACTGAGGCGAAGGTGAGCTTGGTGCCAATGGAGAAGCAGAAATCCATGAAGTCTTGGCTGTCAAATTGCTTGCCATTGTCGACTGTGAGCTCGGATGGGACTCCGAATCGGCAAACAATGTTTTGCCAGAAGAATTTCTGGGCAGTCTTCGATGTTATTGTGGATACCGCCCTCGCCTCGATCCACTTGGTAAAATACTCGACGGCGATGAAGGTGAACTTGAGATTCCCTTAGGCCGTGGGTAGTGGCCCGACAATATCCAGGCCCCAGCGCTGAAGGGGCCATGTGTGTGCGATTAGCTTTGTGAATTGCGAAGGGCTTCCCGAGCGTGGAGAAAACTTCTGGCAGGCTTCGCATGACCTTGTGACCCGATTTGTGGCGTAGATCATGGCGGGCCAGTAGAAACCTTGACGGATCACCTTGGTAGCTAGGGCCCTGGGCCCTGCGTGAGAGCCGCAAGTCCCGCTGTGGACTTCACGCAGGATTTGGACGCCTTCGGTTTCGGTGACACATTTGAGCATGGGTTGGCTAACCCCCTTCTTGTAAAGCTGGCCTTCGATGAGAGCAAAGTCCTGGCTTCGGTGTTTGAGGCGCTTGGCCTCGTTGACATCGGCTGGATGGTAGTATCCTTGCAGGAACAGGGTTATTGGTGCTCGCCAGTCTTCGGTCATAATGAGGTTGACTATGCGGTGGCCTTCGCTGTCGTTGGTTATTTGTAGGCCCTCTGGGCTGCAGACGGCTGGTGTGCCGATGACATGGTAGAATACGTCCGAGGGTAGGGCCTCGCCCCTGGCAGCTGCTTTGGCCAACGCGTCGGCCTCCTCATTCTTGGCGCGGTCTACATGCTGCAAGGTGAAGCCTTTGAATGGTCTCTCGAGACTGCGGATAGCTGCGAGGTACTGCATAAGTGCGGGGTCCTTTGCTGCGTAATCTTTCTCGATTTGGCCGGCAACTACCTTGGAGTCTGTTCTGACTATGCAGGTAGTGACGCCAAGTGCCCTTAGCTTGCGAAGGCCGAGGATGACAGCTTTGTACTCTGCTATGTTGTTGGTTCACCTGTCAGACTCCAAAGCAAAGCTGAGGCGTGTAACATATTTGTGCTTGACCCCTGCGGGTGAGGTGATGACTGCAGCGACGCCTGCCCCCGCATGGCACCATGCGCCGTCGCAATGGATGGTCCACACCGTCTCCGTAGACATGTCCGGCTGCGTTATTGGCCCGGTCCAGTCGACGATGAAGTCTGCCAGGACTTGTGACTTGATGGTTGTCCGGGGCTCGATGGTGACATGGTAGCCGAAAAGCTCGGCTGCCCATTTGGCGATCCGGACTGATGCCTCTGGATTTCTGAATAATTCGCCGAGTCCCCTGTCCGAGGTGACCCGCACCTTGAATGCTTCATAATAATGGCGCAATTTGCGCAAAGCCATGACTACTGCGTAGGCAATTTTTTCTAGTTCTGTCATATTGCATTTGGTTGCTGTGAGTACTTCGGAGACGTAGTAAACTGGACATTGCCTGGTCGTGCCTTCCTTGTCCTGCTCCTGAACCAGCGCTGCGCTGACCGCGTGCGGCGAAGCCGCGACGTAGAGCAACAGGGGCAGCAAGGGGTTGGGGCTTGAAAGAATTGCCAGTTCTAACAGATGCTGCTTTAGTGAAGCGAAGGCCACCGCTTGCTCTAGTCCCCATGCGAAGTCTTTTGCATCGCATAGCGTTTTGAGGAAAGGCAGGCTTCGCTCTGCGGATTTGGAGATGAATCTATTGAGGGCGGCCAATCTGCCGGTCAGTCGTTGGACATCTCTAACTGACTGCGGGGGCGTCATGTTGATGATGGCCTGTATTTTGGTCGGGTTGGCTTCGATTCCGCGGTGCGACACTAGGTATCCCAGTATCTTCCCCCGGCGAACGCTGAAGACGCACTTTTCGGGTTTAGGCAAAGTCGTACGTCTCGCATGTTCGAGAATGATTCTGCATGGTCGGCCAGATGTTCTTCTTTGCTTTTGCTGGCAACGACGATGTTGTCCACATACGTAAATATGTTTCTGCCGACTTGGCTCTCGAGCACCGTTCTGGTGAGACGAGAGAATGTGGACCCAGCGTTCTTGAGTCCCTCCGGCATTCTAATGAAGCAGTACGTGCCGAAGGGTGTTATGAAGCTGGTGCTGGCCTTGTCTTCCTCCATATAAATTTGGTGGTAGCCGGAGAAGCAGTCGAGGAGTGACATGACTTCGCAGCCTGCCGCATTATCGATGATCTTGTCGATCCGAGGCAGCGGGAAATTATCCTTGGGGCAGGCTTTGTTGAGGCTGGTGAAATCAATGCACATCCGCCATTTGTCGTTCTTCTTTTGCACCATGACTACGTTGGTGAGCCACGTAGGGTAGGCGACTGGCTCGATGAACTTGGCCTCAAGCAAGCGGTGTACCTCGGCCTTGGCGGCTTCTGTCTTCTCGTCAGAAATCTTGCATAGCCGTTGCTTCTTCGGTCTCACCGAAGGGTCAATTCCCAAGCTGTGCTCGATGATAGAGCGACTGACTCCAACTAGGTTGAGGGCGGACCAGGCGAAGACGTCCTTATTTTTGGACAAACAGGAGAGGAGTCTCTCCTCATCGTGCGAGGTAAGGTCTTCGCTTATGATGATCGTTTTCTTGGGCGTTGACCGGTCAAGGGGGACAGTCTTGGTCCCATCGTTGCTCTGCAGCTGTGCGTTTTCATGTTCTTTGGCGATCGGGCTGGTTGGCTCGGGGGCCTCGCGCTGCGCCATGAGGCAGTGTACGTTCCTTTGCCCTGGAACGAAGTCTCTTTCTATGTTGCGCGCGGCCTGCTGGTTACCGTAAACTATGATTGCGCCTTGTGGACCCGGGATCTTCATGCACAGATAAAGTCCGTGAATGGCTGCTTCAAACTTGTTGATGGAGCCGCAACCCATGAAGGCGTTGTACGGGTACACCATGTCGACAATGTTGAAAGTAATTTGCTCACTTCGGGCATTGGGTGCTACGCCGAAGGAGAGGGGTAGTTCTATTTTGCCGACAGGAAAGGTGTTCTTGTCGTCGAAGCCATACAGTGGGTTGTCCGAAGGCTTGAGCAAGCTATGGCTGATGCCCATGCAGTCGAAGGCGTGGAGGAAAATGATATCCGCCTGGCTGCCGTTGTCCACTAAGACTTTGTGCAGGTCCCAGCCTGCCACGCTGCAGTTGATTACCATGGCGTCGATGTGGGGTGCGCTGCGCAGGTTGACGTCTCTGGCGTCGAAGGTCAACGGCACATGGGACCACTTCGTCTGCACGACTGGGCCGGTGACGGCGACGTGGTTGACGCTGCGGTAGTGGTCCCTCTTCTGCTGCTTTGTATCGAAGTCGGCGCTGGATCCCCTAGTGATCATGTGAATGACTCCACGATACGGCTAATCAGCGAAGTCTTCTTGTTTTGGTGCGTGGGGGTGATGGATGTTTGGCTGTTGCGGGTGCGGAGGTGGGGTGGGGGAGGCACGATTTGTACCTCCTGATGTTGGTATGCGTGGTTGGGTGGGTGCTAAGCGGGGCCATGGTTGTATGGTGGTGGGAGTTGTTGATATATGTGCACGACAACTCTTGGGTTGTCGGCTGGTTGCGCTCGAGACATCCTATCTCTGGTGGCCTTCGTCTCCGGGCAGTCCCTTGTTGGGTGCGCGCAGTCTTCACTGTGGAACAAGCAGTAAAATCTACGCGGTTGCTGCGCCCGTCCTCGGCCTCGACCGCGGGTCCCTCCGCCGCGGCCTTGGGGGGATAATCTTGGCGGCGAGGGGCCTCACCAGCGGGGTATTGGTTGGCGATGTTGTGTACCTGCTGCTGGTTGCGGCCGTCCCGACCGGATTCTGTCTGCGAAGGCCTTGTCCACGTGCGGCTGGACTGTGGAGGGTCCTTGGGTTTCCTCTGGGACTCAACCTTGCGCTGGTGGAGCTCTTCGGATCTGGCGTACTTCTCGAACAACTGATACATCTCTTGGAGGTTCTTGGGTGGATCTCTGATGCAGTGGCTATAAAGGACGCCAGCCCGAAGGCCACTGATGGCGTAGTGAATGGCTATTTGGTCATCGACCGAAGGCAGTTGTGACTTGAGGGTCAGGAACTTGCGGTAGTACTCCCGTAGAGTCTCTCTTTTCAGCTGCTTGTAGAGTGACAGTTCGGCCAACGCGTCGGTGTCTGGGCGGTACCCTTGGAAGTTGAGCAGAAATTTGTCCCGGAGACTTCTCTAGGAGTCGATGGATAGCGGGGGCAGTCTGGTGTACCAAGTGAGGGCCAGGCCTTCGAGGGCGATGATGAATGACTTGGCCATCGTGGCGTCGTCCCCTCCGGCTGATGCAACGGCGACTTGATAGCTCATGATATACTGTGCCGGGTCAGTGCTGCCGTTGTACTTGGGGTAGGTCCCTGCCCTAAAATTGGCGGGCCATGGTGACACTTGCAGCTGCGGCGCCAGGGGGCTTCGCTCGTCAAGGTAATTGATGCCTTGGAAAGCTGCGGCGTGCGAGATGAAGGGCCCGCGGTGAGGGACGAATAGGTCTTCGACCGGCGCGCGCTGCTGGAGGGGCAGGTCGTGCTGCTGCAGATCGTGTTGGCCTTCACGCTGCAAGAGCGCAATCTCTTGCTCAAGCTCCTGGGCCCTCTGCTCTTCATCTCGTATCATTTGGCGTAGCTTGGCCTGCACAGTGACGCGTTGGTGTTTGGCCTCGAGGATTTCCTTCTACTTCTGAAGATTGCGGTTTCTAAGGCGCAGGGCCCGTAGCTGTAGCTGCTCTTCTGCGGAGACGTCGAGGACCTCGCCGTCCTCTGCTGCGTCCTCGCCCGCTGGTGATGCGAAGCCTGGGGGTGGCACTTGTGGCTGCCCTTTGGGGCTACAGGTGCGAAGGGTGCCTTTTGGAGTGTGTTGGTCATTGCGCTGTCTCTTGCTGTGTGCTTCATCTTCACCAGCTCCTTGGTGGGTGTTGTCGGCGGGGGCCTTGCCCTTTTTTTCAGCTTTCGAGTTAGCTCTTTTGGCTGCCTTCGCTGCTTTGTCGATGAATGGGGCTGCCTTCGAGTTAGCTCTTTTGGGTGCCATCGCGGGTGATTTTTTCGTAGCATGAACGGTGGGCGCCAATGTTGGAACTCGCGCTCTCGGTTAGGTTGTTTCCAACAGGGGGTTGAGTGAGATGAGAACACGGTTTTCCTAGAGGCAGTAATTGCTCTATTAATCTCGTCCCTCAAGGGCACTGTATGGGGGTATTTATAGGCGCCTGAGCGACCAGCGTCTCGGTTTAAGGACGCATGTTCCCTCAAGCGCCTAGGTCATTCCCGGAATATTCCCATAAAGCAGGGTTACAGACCGCCATTACATAAAAGCATTTACAAATCGGGCCCGTAATACAACCAGTCGCGTGGGGCCTGTTACAATGGGTCGAATTCCTTGTGGGCCTTCGTGTTCGATGAGGACGCGGGGCGGGGCGACCTCGTCGTGGGCCTTCGTCTTGCCACATGTTCGACGAAGGGTGGGAGCTGCCAGTCGTTTTTCCTCCATTGAAGCAGCGAAGACTAGCGAAGGCATCGAGTGAGGGGTTGATGCAGCGAGACTGGC
Organism: Zea luxurians; assembly: GCA_029449295.1. NCBI lineage: Eukaryota > Viridiplantae > Streptophyta > Magnoliopsida > Poales > Poaceae > Zea > Zea luxurians. Next base: position 122,347,660 of record JAOPSE010000007.1, on the reverse strand, counting down.
GAAGGCGTCGAGCGAGGGGTAGTATCTTCGCCTTCGCCCCAACAATCAGCGAAGTGCTATCTGAGACCAAAGTCTGCTACCCGCAAATCCAGAAGCTACTCTACGCAGTGATTTTGACACGGCGGAAGCTGCGACACCACTTCGAGTCTCATCCGGTTACTGTGGTGTCATCTTTCCCCCTGGGAGAAATCATCTAGAGCCGAGAGGCCTCGGGTAGCATAGCAAAATGGGCAGTAGAACTCATGGGCGAAACACTTTCTTTTGCCCCTCGGAAGGCCATAAAATCCCAAGTCTTGGCCGACTTCCTGGCTGAATGGACTGACACCCAGTTGCCGATGGCCCCAATACAGCCTGAACTTTGGACCATGTACTTCGATGGGTCGCTGATGAAAACCGGAGCAGGCGTGGGCGTGCTCTTCATCTCACCCCTCGGAGAACATGTGCGCTACGTACTGCGCCTCCATTTTCCGGCGTCAAACAACGTGGCCGAATATGAGGCCCTGGTTAATGGACTACGCATCGCCGTCGAGCTAGGGGTTCGGTGCCTCGACGCTCGTGGAGACTCGCAGCTTGTTATTGACCAAGTCATGAAGAACTCCCACTACCGCGACCGGAAAATGGAGGCCTACTGCGACGAAGTTTGGTGCTTGGAGGACAAGTTCTACGGGCTAGAGCTCAACCATGTTCTTCGACGGTACAACGAGACCACGGATGAGCTGGCGAAAATAGCCTCGGGGTGAACGACGGTTCCCTCGGACGTCTTCTCTAGGGACATATATCAACCATCCATCAAACTCGACGACGCGCCCGAACCCAAGGAGACCTCGGTGTGGGGGACAGATATCCCCCAGGTCCACCAGAAGGATAAAAGACCTCACGAAAGGCCCAAGGGCCCCATAATTCATAAGGTCATCCCCTTGTGGGCCTGGGAGGGACGACCAGTGAAGCGGATCGACATAAGGCTGGATTGGTGCAAGCCCAGACGGCCCGATGAATTCAAACAAGGATCACAACAGTGACCCAACCTTCCCGCACGAGGGCTCCATGCATCAGAATCAAGCGAGGATGAGTCGACTGAATTATAGGAAGATAGACGCAGTTGGTTCACTATCATTTAGGCGCACGCTGTTATCATATCTGCATGTATTGCCCCACGGTCGAATATATAAGGCCTAGGGGCACCCCTTCAGAAAGAGACGCTCACTACTCAGCCATCCACCCCAACTCTCTACGTTCCCCGCACTAGAGAATTCCCTTGTAATCCACCACATAAAGCACTCTCGCCAGGACGTAGGGTGTTACGCATTTCAAAGTGGCCCGAACCTGTGAACCATTGTCCACTATTTCTCGTGCAACCAGCATGAACCATTGAGCTACAGTCGATAACACCGTCCTACTCCTAAAAGCACCTTGAGGGGTAACCCTGGGTGTGTGGTTGGACCCAAAACACCGACAGCTGGCGCGCCAGGTAGGGGTGTGTCGTCGATCCAAGCTAGCTCAATGGCCATCACCTTCCTGCACAAGATCGTCTTCCGCCTCGGGTCCACATTCTGCTTTGGAACCATCTCATCTGTAGCGGATGAGGAGGGAACTCTGCATCGCATTGCGAATCCGACGAAGAGAAGATCTTCCTCAGAAATCTCCAGGAAAATCGGGGCAAGGCAGGAAAAGGTGCAACCTCCAATGCTCCGAAAAAAGATCGCCTCTGGCAAGCCAAAGGCCCAGGGTCCGTCAACCTGGAGAACTCCACTGTCTACCTCTCCGACGAAAGAATGGACACAAATCACAAGAAAGAAAGAAACAAATAAAATCGGGAGGAAGCAAGTTGTTCTTTCTGTGCCTCTGCCCTCAAAGGAGAACAGAAAGAAGATCATCACGATAGCTGCACCATTCTACTCCGACGTCCTCTTCATCGGGAGAGTGGAGTCGCCCCCCATCTCTGACGACGAGCCGACTGCACCTGGAGAGGAACCTCCTCAGCGGGAATCCCGCCGACGAAGGAACCGACACCGAAATATCCGGCGACATCACGAGGCTGGAGAGCGGGACCCGGCGCAGCCTGTGTCACGAGACGAGGCCTCGGAGATGGGAGAAACCCCAGAAGAGCATGTCTTCCGGGAAAGGAGGAATTCCCGACGACGCGATCGCCGACGAGCTTAAGAACAGGCCGAACAGGAAACAAAGCAACGTCGGGAAAATCCACTCTTCGGGCGCAACCTGAACCCCGACTTCGCCCGAGCCTTGAACACACCGAGTGAAGTCGACAGAGTATTGGCTCGGATAGCCGACGGTCTCCCTCGGACTCCCGACGCCGAGGGCTACCGGCGACTGTTCACTCGAGCAGCCAACCATCTTCTACCTCTCGCACATCCACCAAACGATCTACGACACGCCATCAACAGTCGGCGGGACGCACGGAGCTCCATCAACGCTTCGCTCGAATGACGACATGAGAGCGAGACAGGGACCACGGCGTCCCATCCCGGAGTCAGGCCACCAGGACTGAGTCGTCAATGGCTTCGACTAGCGGCACCACTCAGGGACGGTCGAGGCACCACGACAACCACTCCCCTACCCGGGACAGACGTCATCCCCGACGATAGGAGGACACGTGTGGAGTGTTGGCACTTACTCCGCGCCTCAGAGCCATTCAATGGCCCCCTAACTTCAAGGTATCCAACGTCGACAAATATGAACCTAAGCAGGATCCAGGAGGCTGGCTGGCCGTATACACCACCGCTGCCCGAGCTGCCGGGGCAACTGAGGACGTGATGACCGCGTACTTACCCATCGTCCTCGGGCAAGATGCACTGCAATGGCTGCGACACCTACCACGACACTGCATCGACGACTGGAGATTTCAGTCGACGCTTCATTGCCAACTTCCAGTCCCTCTCTGACAAGCCGGCGCAACCATGGGACCTCAAATCCATCAAGCGCCGGGGGGATGAAACTCTCCGGTCGTACCTCAAAATATTCCAGACCATGAGAAATCGTATCCCCGAGGTCGCGGAGGCGGCGGTGATCGAAGACTTCTACCGGGGATCCGATGACTCAGCCTTCGTCCGAACCATACTGCAGAAGGCGCCGACTACCTCCGAACAGCTGTTCCGGGAAGCCAACCTCTATATCACCGCCGACGAGCGAGCTCGGGACCTCATCGGAGGAACGAAGCCAGCACCGGCGGCGCCGCGACGCGACACGAACCAGCAGCCCAGCAAGCGTTGGGAGAAGAGGCCTCGCGAAGAGGTTCACGCCATCAGACCGCCCGCCTCTCGCGCCCGAGGAGGACCTCGTGGAGGCAAACGCACGCTGGACGACATCCTCGACGCCCAGTGCTCGTACCACAGGACATGTGCCACACCCTTCGGAACTGTAGAGACTTCAAGCACTCCATCGGGCACGACCGACCCTTCCAACCTCTACCTCCTCCTCCGCCGCGGGGAGGACCAGGAGAACCGCGACAGCCCTAGCAACAGGAGGAGGGAGGAGGTGGAGCCTTCCCGCGTGTCGACAGAGAGGTCAACGTCATCTTCGGTGGACACAGATCGTAGGAGAACAAGAGACAACAAAAGCTCAACGATCGCCAAATACTGGTGGCGACCACCGGTCCTCCCGCTCCGTACAGATGGTCGGAGCACCCGATCACCTTCACTCGGGCAGATCAGTGGCTTAACTTCAACCACCCAGGCAAATACCCGCTCCTCGTCGATTCAGTGATCCGAGAGAGCAGGGTGAAAAAGGTATTAGTGGACGGGGGGAGCAACATCAACGTCACCTTCCCCCGGACGCTCCAAGGATTGGGAGTTCACCTCAAAGAGCTCCATGAGTCGGACACACCCTTCTTCGGCATCGTGCCGACTGAAGGAGAATATCCGCTGGGCCACATCTACATGCCGGTCACCTTCGGAACTCCGGAGAACTACAGAACCGAGTTCCTAAGGTTCGAAGTGGCAAACTTCGACTGCGAGTACAACACCATCATCGGGAGGCCTGGATTGGCAAAATTCATGGCCATTCTGCATTACACATACATGATATTGAAGATGCAAGGGCCGCAAGGGATCATAACTATGTGCGCTGACTTCCAAGGCGCCGCAAAATGTTTCCGAGTGGTCATCCAGGCGGCCCTCACCACCAAATCGTCGGTGACTTCTTCTGTACAGGCAAACTCTAAGCCTAAGGAAGACCTCGCGGTACCCGCGAATGAGGCTCAAGCTGCGACCTCTATGCGGCCGACTGAAGAAACCAAAAGAGTCAACCTTGGGTTCACTGATGAACGCAAAACCGACATCATCAGCTCCAGCCTGGATGACAAATAGGAAGGCGCGCTCGTCCAGTTCCTGCAAGATAACCGAGATGTATTCGCATGGCAACCTGCGGATATGCCGGGAGTCCCGAGGGAACTGGCCGAGCACAAATTGAAGGTCTACCCCCAGGCGAGGCCGATTCGGCAAAAATTATGACGTTTCACGCCCGACAAGAGAGAGGCCATTCGCGCTGAGATGGCTCGCTTGGTCGCGGCTGGATTTATTAGAGAGGTGTTACAACCCGATGGTTAGCCAACCCTGTTCTTGTACTCAAAAAGAATAAGGTGGATTGGCGCATGTGCGTCAACTATACGGATCTCAACAAACACTGTCCAAAGGATCCCTTCAGGCTCCCTAGGATAGATCAGGTGGTAGATTCCACCGCTGGATGTTCTGTGCTGTCCTTCTTGGATTGCTACTCTGGGTATCATCAGATTAGCCTGGCGAAAGAAGACGAGGAAAAACAGCGTTCATCACTCCATTTGGTGCTTTCTGCTATACCTCCATGTCGTTCGGCCTCAAAAACGCTGGAGCGACTTATCAGAGAGCTATTCAAACATGCTTAGCCGATCACTGGGGCAAGCATGTGGAAGCTTATGTGGACGATGTGGTAATCAAAACAGAAAATTCGGAAAATTTCATTGAAGATTTACAGCTGGTTTTCAACAGTCTACGGCGATATCGATGGAAGCTTAATCCCGAAAAATGTGTCTTCGAGGTACCAGCAGGAAAGTTACTCTGATTTATTGTCAGCCATCGGGGAATTGAAGCTAATCCAGAAAAGATTGAAGCTATCATGAGGATGGAGGCACCGCGATCACAGAAGAAAGTTCAAAGACTTACCAGATGTATGGTAGCCCTGAGCAGATTCATATCCAGGCTGGGAGAAAAAGGCTTACCATTTTATAAGTTACTCATGAAGGTGGACAAGTTTCTGTGGACTTCAGAAGCACAGGAAGCCCTAGACGCATTGAAAAAGTTCTTAACGACACCACCAGTGCTGAAACCACCACGATGGGCCACATCGACTCAACCGGCTGAAGATCTGCTACTATACATCTCTTGCATGACTCACGTGGTGAGCACCGCGTTGGTAGTCGAGCGAGCAGAAGAAGGACATGCCTATCCAGTGCAACACCCTGTTTATTTCATCAGTGAAGTTCTGGGTCCCTCGAAGAAAAAATACCCTCAAGTTCAGAAGCTATTATATGCAATACTTCTAACTGCACGCAAGCTTCGTCACTACCTCGACGACCACAAAGTCATAGTAGTCACTGGATTTCTGATAGGAGATATTCTTCACAACAAAGAAGCCATCGGGAGAATAGCCAAATGGGCCTGCGAGCTGGGATCTCATGACATTGAATTTCGACCTCGCACTGCCATTAAAACTCAAGCACTGGTTGACTTTGTATTGGAGTGGACCGAACAACAAGTACTAGATAACCTAGAAACTGCAGAAGTATGGCGAATGTATTTTGATGGCTCGTTAAAGTTGCAGGGAGCAGGCGCAGGGATCCTCTTTACTGCACCTGGAGGCGAGCACCTCAGATATGCCCTACAGTTGTTATTTCTAGCCTCTAACAATGCAGCAGAATATGAAGCTCTGATTCATGGACTGAATATTGCTATATCACTGGGCATCAAAAGACTGATGGTATACGGAGATTCTATGGTAGTCATAAGTCAGATAAACAAAGAATGGGATTGTTCAAGCGATTCCATGGGAAAATACTGCACCGCTGTCCGAAAACTAGAAGACAAGTTTGAAGGTTTGGAATTTCACCATGTAGAGAGAGATCGAAACACGGCAGCTGATGCATTGTCCAAGCTAGGATCCAGTCGAACTCAGGTCCCACCTGGAGTCTTTGTTCAAGAAATATCACACCCAAGCATCTCACTGGATTAGGCAGAAGAATGTAATACTTTGAGCCAACCAGAGTCAGATTCTGATGACTGGAGGAGGTCGATCATCAAATATATAAAAAATGAGGAGGAGCCAGATGACAAGAATACAGCCGAGCGCATCGCAAGACAATCAGCTCACTATACACTCATTGGGGAAACACTATACAGAAGGGGTGCATCAGGAGTCCTCATGAAATGCATTCTCTCAGCTACTAGAAAGCAGCTTCTGGATGAGGTCCATGCTGGACAATGTGGAGTACACGCAGCATCCAGGACCCTGGTTGGGAAGGTCTTCAGGTCAGGTTTCTATTGGCCAACAACAAAGAGTGATGCAGCCGAGTTAGTCCAGAGGTACGAAGCCTGCCAGTACCTGTCAAAACAGTAACATCTACCAGCACAGCAGCTGCAGACTATACCCATAACTTGGTCGTTTGCGTGCTGGGGATTGGATATGATTGGGCCTTTCAAGAAAGCTCAAGGAGGATACACTCATGTACTGGTGGCTATCGACAAATTCACTAAATGGATAGAGTTCAAACCCATTGCTTCCTTAACTTCAGCTAAGGCAGTGGAATTCATACAAGACATAATATTCAGGTTCAGAATACCGAATAGCATCATAACTGACCTGGGATCCAACTTCACAAGTTCAGAGTTCTTTGATTTCTGTGAGCAGAAGAGCATTCAGATCAAATATGCTTTGGTGGCACACCCAAGAGCCAACGGGCAGGTTGAAAGAGCTAACGGGATGATATTGGAGGCCCTTAGGAAAAAAGTCTTCGATAAAAATGAAAAGTTCGCAGGAAAATGGATAAGGGAGTTGCCCTACGTCGTTTGGAGCCTAAGAACTCAACCTAGTCGAGCTCTGCATGGAAATACTCCTTTCTTCATGGTCTACGGTTCAGAGGCAGTACTACCTGCTGATCTCATGTTGGGGGTGCCAAAGTTGATCTTTGAAAACATAGTAGAAGCTGAGGCTACTAGGCTAGAGGATGTTGATGTACTCAAAGAAGAACGGCTGAACACGGTAATTCAATCAGCATGGTACCAACAAACTCAGAGGCGCTATCACGATAAGACCATGCGACATCGATCCTTCGCAGTAGGAGATCTCGTCCTCCGCCGAATTCTAACGGGGGAAGGACGGCACAAGTTGTCACCTCTATGGGAAGGACCATTCGTAGTAGCAGAAGTCACTCGGCCAGGATCATATCGCCTCACTCGGATGGACGGAACAGAAATTGGGAACTCATGGAACATAGAACACCTCAGGAAGTTTTACCCCTAGCTGTATTTCAAAAGCTATTGGGACGACAATGAACTCTGTAAACTAGGAAATATATCATCAATAAAAAGACTTTGAGAGCGCTCAAATTATTCATTGTCGACCTGCACGCTTACTCAACTCGGGGTGACCACTATGCCCTGCTAACGGAGCAATCGGCTTAAGTCGGCAACGACTTAAGTCGTTGCAACATGCTCACGCTTACTCAACTCGGGGTGACCACTATGCCCTGCTAACGGAGCAATCGGCTTAAGTCGGCAACGACTTAAGACGGTGCAACATGCTCACGCTTACTCAACTCGGGGTGACCGCTATGCCCTGCTAACAGAGCAATCGGCTTAAGTCGGCAACGACTTAAGATGGTGCAACATGCTCACGCTTACTCAACTCGGGGTGACCACTATGCCCTGCCAACGGAGCAATCGGCTTAAGTCGGCAGCGACTTAAGACGGTGCAACATGCTCGCGCTTACTCAACTCGGGGTGACCACTATACCCTACTAACGGAGCAATCGGCTTAAGTCGGCGATGACTCAAGACGGTGCAACATGCTCACGCTTGCTTAACTCGGGGTGGCCACTATACCGCACTAACGAAGCGATCGGTTTGAGTAGATACTAACTCAAACTGGCGCAACACACTCGGCGCGTAAACGGTTATTCATCCAGGGGCGGCATCTATGTCCCATGAAGAAGTCTCGAAACCATCACGCTGCATTTTACATCTACAAGTGTAGATACTGTTAAATTCTAAACAATAGGAGAACAATAGTAGCATTCAGTACTAAAAGGTGTCCTCTCACAAAACATCTGAGCACGTAAACCACACGCTCAAAGCATACAATGTTTTTCTATTTTGCAACATTCTTCTCAGGAGCAACCGACGAAGAAGGACGACTGGAGGAATCAGGAGCGGCGTTCACATCTGCCACTATGTCATCAAGAACAACCACACTAGGTCTCCTCATCAGAATCCGCCCCACGTGAATAGCTTTATCCATAGCTTTATCGCGCTGAGCCCTCAGAGTAGCGGAAGTCTCTTCGGCAACCTTGACAGCCAGCTGAGCGGTTTCTAGCCCCTGGGCGACGGATTTCTTGGAAGCACGCAGATCCTTGATGACAACATCTTTGGCCGATATCAACTGCCAGAGGCAAATCACATCATCCAGAGACTCTTGCAGCTTATAGCGATGGTTGTCCAAGTGTTCCATGGTGAAGCGATGACTCCTCTCCAAGATGGTCAACGAGTTGCTGGAGTCACGGTATAGCCTGTCAAGATTGTCCCAAGAAGTAACAAGGGCACGTTTTTCTTCCTACAAGCAAGAATCGGCTTCTTCAAAAGTCAAGCAAGCAATAAGAACATGGCAAAACAAAGCCCGGATTCGTAGGTCACCTTTTCAGAGTCGAGCTGAGTGCGGAGAGTAGAGTTCAGCGTGTTAGCATCATTCAGAGCAGCAAAAACCTGGGCCAGCTCAGTCTGACTTTGGGAATACTTTTCCTCAAGATCAGAGCACCGCCGGACCTGTTCAGTTTGACCTTGAGAATGTTTTTCTTCAAGATCAAAATACTGCCGAGTCATATCTGGCGAGAAACAGTCAAGTGAAGGTGTTAAAATAAGAATCAGTTTAATAAGGTAGCCAAAAGGAAGCAAAAGAAGCACTGACCAGCATTCGCCGCCTCTAAGTCAGAAACACGCCGCTGAAGCAGCACCGGATTCCAACGCGCCAGAGACAAAGCTCCTTCTGGAACAGAAGCACCCTGCAGCTTCAGCCGACTAGACATCTCATCGACCAACGCCTGGCATTAAAAGCAGACAAGCATGAGAATAATTATTTACCTGGGTAAAGTCAGACCAGAAGGAACCAAAATACCTGGAGGTTGGAGAAGAATGAGGGGACCCCCAAACCGTGAGAAATCAACTGATGGCTAGGCGAAGGATCTTGTAACACCCCTGGTGTTACTGTAACTAAAACTTGAGCATGACATCATAAACATTGGCATTGCATATGTTTGACACACCTAGAGTGCATTCACTAGGTAAAAATTTCAAACAAGTGTATTGTTTTTGGTATTTTGCAAATAGACCCCTGGTTAAGGAACTTAACCCTAAATAGAGTTTAATGGGGTAAAACTTAACCCAACTAAAGAAAACCTAAAGGCTTTAGGGGAAAGAGTCATAAATGTCCCCAAAAACAAAGTTGAATCACATTTATACCCCTAGGATATCAAAAATCTCAAATAGAACCCTGGAAAACCCTAAAACCAAACCCTAGGGACCTAAGTGCAAAATTAGTCCACTTTTGGACTAAAGTGCAAAAATCAAGTCAAATAAGTATCTTGAGTTATTTGGGTCACTTATATGAGAATTTGCAATCCAAAACTTGAGATTTGGACTTAAGTGCAAAAGTGCCCCACTTAACCTTTTTGGGGTTAAGTCTGGATTTCAGTGTGATTCATCCAACTTGAAGCCCTTGTAACTTTTAAATCAGAGGGTTTTTGCTCTAGGTCACTACATCAAAATTATAGCCCAATCATAGGAGCACAAGTTTGCTTAAGAGTGCAAGCCATGCTATTGAGAAAAATCTGGAGTTAAGTGAGGCTGAAGTTGGGCTGTCAGGGTGCCAATGTCTGAAATTTCAGACAGACAGTGTAATCACTGAACTTTAAGCATGAACTCAAGCTTGAATTATTGAGAATTTGATCAAGATTGCTATGACAAAATTATAGCTGGATTGTCAGGCTATAATTTTGGTATAGAGAGCTAGCTTAGTCACTACACAAAATTGGAAGTTATTAGCTCCACAAATCCCCCTGTCAGAAGCTCTGATGAAGCAGTGCAATGGTACAGTAGCTGATAATGGATCAGATCGCCAGCGACGGGAACAGCTCACCGCCGGTAGCTCCCCGCCGTGATTCACGCCACCGCTGTAGGATTCGTGTCACCGATGACCAGATAAGGTCGCCTGGTAAAAATCACCCCCTAGGGATGACTCCGGTGACTCACCATGGCCGCCTTTCTGCTTTGCGGCGGAAGCAGATTAGCTCGTCGGTGAGGCCACCGTGCCTTGGCCCTGCGCCGCGTGTCTTAACCCCGCCACCACTTCACCGTAGCTCCCCACTGCTGTCTAATCAGTGCCGGTGAGGTTGCCACGCCATTAGCCACGAGTTCACGCGCGCTTGTGTTCTTCTCCACCTCCGGCCACCGCTCGTCTAGTCCAAAATTCACGACCACCGCCCCCGGAGCCTATAAATTGAGGGCCAGGTCTGTTGCACCATGTAATTGTCAAGCCATAGCACCCACTCTCATCTCCTCTCATTCACCAGAGCTCCACAATTCGGGTTTTCCCCCAAATCGGTCTCCGCCACCGTGAAGCACCACTCCACCGTGGCCAGTCCGTTCTGGTAAGACACCATCCAATTCATGTGTTGTCCTTGTGTCCTTGGGTGCTAGGGATGCTCCCCAAACCATTCAATTAAAGTAATAGCCCACCAATCACTGGGAACATGAACGCATGTCCAAAGCTTTCGCTGTCCCCGTGGGCAGTGTTCGATAGAGCTCCAATTCGGAAAATTTAGTGGGGGGAAATACTCTATCAGGGTAGAATCCGGTGTAAACTGAAGATTAGCGCTAGTCTTGGTCCCCTCCGGCCGGTCTGGCTCGCCGGAGTAAGCCTCCCGTGCGGAGCACCGTCGTGGACCTGGCCGTGTGAAGAAATAGAAAGGGAAGGGCCTTTCTGTAATCTGTCAGCGGCACACAGGAATAGTACAGGAACTATTTTCCAGTTACCCAGAACTCCAGGGACCCTTCCGCAAGATCGCCAGCACGGGCGCGCGCGCAGGCGCTTTCTCCCTCTAAGCTGGGCCACTGGGCTGAAATCAGCCCAGTACTATTCATCTGTTTTCCTTTTTCTTTTATTTCCAGAGCCAAAACAATCTTAGAAAATGATAGAAAAATGATAAAATTATGAAACCAATTTTCCTAGACTCCTTATTTTCCCTAGTATTTTATAAAAATAGTTTTGTAATTTTTAGGATAAATAAGGAATTTTAGGGCATTTAAAATAGCTTAAAGAAGTAATCCTGGATTTTTAAAAGATAAATGGTAATTCCAAAAATGCTCAAAATTTTTATATAAGTTCCTCATATTACTTAGAAGCCTTGGGTAGAATTTGGGTTGATTTGGACCTTGTTTGATCACCATACCCCAAAACACCTCCCCCTGCCCTTTGAATTCCTTTACTGACTCCGGAAACCCTAAGTTCTCGGAGTTCTGTGAAGGAAAGTTGTATTCAAGACTTAGATAATAAGTTTATATTATCTTTGCATTCTCATAAGCATCACAAGGCATTCATTCTTATATATATATGGTTATGTTAGAACGTGAAGAAGAAGCAGAAGTCACCGAAGAAAGGACACCACCACCCTCGGATTCTCAAGCAGGCAACTGCTTCTACTTTGATATTTGTGGATCCGAGCCTGACTCACCTGTTAACGAAGGCAAGCCCCGGTGCATTTGCCACCTCCCTTGATGTTTTTAAAATCTTTCTCACTTGATTGATGCATTAGGTGATAGGAGTTGAATGCTTAAACAATTCCTGCATTACCTTCCTTGATCTTTGATTACCTTCCTTGATACCCTGCTTTACAAAAGGTTTTTACTATGCTTAGTACTGCTCTAGCAAAACAAAAGGTTTTGTTTTACAAAAGATGATTAGCAAAGTGGGAGGGATGTTTTTGAAAATAAAAACTTAATGGTGGATCCATCATGGCCGTAATGGGTTCAACATTGGAAAAGATGTACCTCTGCCAGGTACCAAGCTTTTGGGTAAAATGATTAAGCTAAGACCGGGCGGGTGACTTGCACGAGAAAAGAGTCTTGGTGTAGTGTCTCCGTCTGTGTCGATTAAGGACCGTGTCGATGTAGGCTTGCTGACCGAGGACCCTTTTAACTGGTCACATGCCTCGTCATGGGTAAGCCTTGCCTCGGGCAGACTAAGGCCAGAATAAGATAACACGAAATGGGCGTGGAGCGGTGGCGAGAGTAGCGTGTACCCTCCGTGGCAAGAGGCTGGACGGTGGTGTATCTGTGCTCTCGGTTTGCGTGAACCTGATCTGGTCTTAAGAACCCCGGTGGCGGGTTGACATATCCAAGGGTTAAGTGCTACATATGTCGTGTGATTGGAGATCCTCAGCTGAGTATAATCGATTCGGATCGCCGTACCTTCGCGGTTATGAAGACTTGGTCACTGCCCTATACGTAGCAATCCACAAAAGGTAAAGGGACTGCTGAGAAACTGGCTAGTTCAGGACAAGTGTTTGAACTAGGGTAGCAGGAACTCTAGATACAGGTAATTTACTTAATCTGACAATAAAATTGGATTTCTAAGGATCCACTCTTAGTAAGCTTTTCCGCAAAACAGAGTCTTTGATCCTTGTTAAGCCTTACCTTGACTCCCTTATAACCAGCATACCCTTGAGAGTCTTTTCTTTAGTCGGGTAAGACTTGCTGAGTAATTCCATACTCAGGGTTTATTCCCTCATTGTTTTTAGGTGGGGGAGCAGCAGATTTCTGTTGCTTTTGTACCAAGGTGGTTCCTCAAGAAGAAAATCAGGAATGAAGATGCGGGAGGACATGGTCCTCCATAAGAAAACTTTTATGTATAAACTCTTATGGGAGGAGTTTTTGCCTCCCTTGGTTATGTAATAATATTACTCTGCACTCGTTTATATTTCTGGTCTGTAATAAGTAACCTAATCTTACTTTTTAAATAAATGTAAGTTTATGTAATCACTTCCGCATTTCGATATCTCCGATGTTCTGTAATGTCTGCAAGACGGGTAAAACGTTCCTGGAAAGGTAAGGAAAGATACCGAACTTATCAAGTGATTCAGGAACATCTACGGGGTTGCCTGATGTCTGTGGGACAAGGACAACCGTAGGTGGGCCTAATGACTTGGAAGGTTCCGTCACACACCACCTGGAGCAACTTGCAACAGATCAGCAGGAACCAACTCATTGTCATCAGCAGAACCCAAAACTCTGTCGTCGGGTATGCTGGCCTCTAAAGCGACTCCTTGACCAAAGGCTTGGGCTATCACCATGCAACCAGAGTGTGGAGGAGAAGACCCTACGTGAACATCCATGGAAGTGCAAGAGGGAGAACCCGCTCGGACACCCTCGGGGGCTGGGTCATAGCTTGCGCTACCCATCCGAGCCGGATCATCTCCGGCAACACCCTCGGGGGCTGGGTAAGCGCCAGCATCATCCTTGAGAGCCGAGTTCTCTACAGCAGCCACCTCTAAGGCTGAAGGTCCCTCAGTCACTTCCATGGGAGCAGGGCAATCCAAACCAGCTTCCTGACCCTCAAGACCGCGCTCCAAGGTCGATGAGGCGCGGGACGCTGCCCGGGATGACCCTAACCCGGCATCGAGTACATCAACACAAACATCCATCGTGCCACCATCTGCTGGTTCTAATAACAGATCTTCAGGAACCATGTCTTCAAGAGTTTGATCAAAGTTCGCCAGAGATAATTCTTGCAGACCAATGAGGGCAGACAAGGCAGGAGAAGGAACACCACTACTTTCCCCACTAGCTATGTAACGCCGACTGTTCTTCCGAGTCAGAGGGATTTCGTCCTCTTCTTCATCATCCTCATCAACAACACGGACAGCACACCCATTGGGGTCAGTGTCAGACGGGTCACACCCATTGGGACCAGCTTCAGTAAATTCAGGCACTGGCACTCCCTCAGCAACAGGAGCAGAAGGACCGGCACCCTGATCCAAGCTGGACACCCGACGAAGACGTTTCTTCTTCTTTTTCTCCCCCTCAGCAGGAAAAGAAGCTTGATCGGCTCAGCGAGAACGTTTTGGATGAACATTGACAGACTTCTAAGCGTCCAAAGCTTTGTCAGCCTCAGGGATGGGCGCCACCACCAATGTTCCAGCAGGAGCGGCATCAGAAGAATCCTCGGCTAACATATCAAGCATGGCACTTATCTCTGCATCACTTGGATCCAAAGGCACCTCAAAATGAACTTGCCATTCATCATTAGGAATTTCTTCAAGCGAAGCAACCAAAGCGCTAACTTCTTCGGTAGAGGGTCGCACTCTAAGGCCCAAACCGCCATCACCAGCAGGAGGATTTGACACAAAATTGGTGAAGGCCTTGGAAGGAGGCAAATTCCAGGCCGAGTAGGCAACAGGGGCGCCGATGTTCGACACCTTACCTTTGAGTATCATCTCAAGCTGGCTCACTAAGTCCACAGCAGGAATTCTTCTGTTGGTTACCCGAGTTGAGTCAGCCAAGCCTCGGTATAGATAAGCCGGATATGCTCTGTCCTTTAGCGGCTGAATGTTCTTGAAAACAAAGTCAGCGACCACAGCTTCTGCAGTCAGACCCCTTTCTTTCCGCAATCCAACTTCTGCTAACAAAACCCCTGCTTCAGCCACCTCCTGGTCTGTGGGGGATTCGGTCCAGCTCGAAGTGCGAACATCCGGCTATCTCCCCCACCGTGGGGGAGAGAATTTCCATGATTTTCAACGATAAACCACTCCAAGCGCCATCCTTTGATACTATCCTTGAGTGGGATGTCAAGGTAGTCAGTCTTCCTCCCACGGCGCATCTCCAAGCTCGCGCCCCCTACCAGTTGATGCTGCTCTCCGGCCATCCTAGGCCGACAATGGTACAAATACTTCCACAGGCCAAAGTGTGGCAGAACGCCAAGAAAAGCTTCACACAAGTGAACAAAGATAGAAATTTGCACAATGGAATTGAGGTTCAGATGGGTCAGATTCAAGTGGTAGAAATCAAGGAGACCGCAGAAAAAGGGAGAAATAGGAAGAGCAAGGCCACGGAGGAGGAATGGAACGTAGATGATGGATTCGTGGGTGTCTTCTGTTGGAACAGTGACCCCGCGACAGATCCGTCAAGAATAGAGCTCTTTTGGAGGAAGAACTCTGATGGACACGAGATGAAGGAGGTCAGATTCGGATACAACAGACATATGGTTACCTGCGAAGGGCAACTGACTGTTGGGATCGATGGGGGGAATAACTGCGATGGATGAACTCGATGCTTTCCGCTTGGGCGCCATCTCAATCTCGCCGGCAAGCGGAGCGGAAGCAGAATCACTAAAGGGCAGAGAGGGCCTGGATGCGGGAAAGCAAGAACAAGGGCACGGAGCGTGGAGTCCTGCTACAGTGCAGTACATATGGGGTTTTCCTCGGGCCAAATGCCATTTCCAAAAAGTGCCCAGTCATCACCCGGCGGTTATTTCTAAAACGCTGGCGTGCCATGTCATCACTCAGCTGCTATTTCTAAAAAAGCTGGCATGCCATGTCATCACTCGGCCGTTATTTCCAGAACGACCGACATGGCCCGTTCTAACTTGGCTGTTACCTCTAAAACGTCGACGTTGCCATCAGTCACTCGGCTATTACCTCTAAAACGCCGATGTCGCCATCAGTCACTCGGCTGTTACCTCTAAAACGCCGATGTTGCCATCAGTCACTCGGTTGTTACCTCTATAACACTGATATCACCAGTAACCACTCGGTCGTTAATTCTAAAAACACCGATGTGGCCCCGCCATCATTCGGACGTTACTTCAGAAGCGCCAATGTTGTCAATAATAACTCGGTCGTCACCCCTAAAAGCGACAATGTGACCCCGAGTGACTCGGCCACTACTTCTGAGGCACCGACGTCGCAGATAAAGCGAACGGAAGAATGATTCGAGAACTCCAAGTTACTACCCAAGCATAGCAGACAGAGAACATCATGGACAATAAATATTGCAACGATCGTCAACTGACCAGGAGGCAAAGTAATTAACACAGGAGGAGACGAAATCATTCTTCATAAAGGGAAGCTACAGAACTTAGAAATCAACTCGTTATGAGTTGATGCTTTCCCTACTACTACTACATTACATTCCACTACTCTATACTACTAGCTACTGAAAGGGAAATGTGCCCTTGGGCCATTTCTAAGTATTTTGGTGATTGAGTGCCAACACAAATGCTCAGGTGCTAATCTATGCAAAGGTGTGGACAAAGTGTAACACATGTCAAAAGGTATGTTTCTAGACTTAGTACATTATTTTATGGACTAATGTATTGTATCTAAGTGCTGGAAACAGAACAAATTGAGATGGAGAAGAGATGGATAAGTTCAGCCAAAGTCTGCTCAGTCTGGGTTCACCGGACTGTCCGGTGGTGCACCGGACAGTGTCCGGTGCGCCAGGCTGGCTCTAGCGAATAGGCTGCTCTCGGGACTTCGTCGGCGGTGTACGGCTATAATTCACCAGACTGTCCGGTGGAGCACCGGACTGTACGGTGAGCCGTTCACAGGCGAACTCCTCGCTCTCGGGAAGCGATTAACGGCGTACGGCTAAAATTCACCGGACTGTCTGGTGGTGCACCGGACTGTCCGGTGAGCCAATGGTCGGCCGGGCCAACGGTCGGCCGCGCGATCCACGCGGGACACGTGGCCGAGCCAACGACTAGAAGGGAGCACCGGACTGTCCGGTGTGCACCCGACAGTGTCTGGTGCGCCAACGGCTCTCATGCGCCAACGGTCGGCTTCGCCAAACAAGGAAGGAGATTCGCACCGGACAGTGTCCGGTGGTGCACCGGACATGTCCGGTGCGCCAGTCGACAGAAGGCAAGATCAGCCTTCCTAGAATGCTCTCAGCGGCTCCTAGCTGCCTTGGGGCTATAAAAGGAACCCCTAGGCGCATGGAGGAGTACACCAAGCATTCTTACAACATTCCTAAGCACCAAGACATCGATTTCGCGCATTGGTTTCTTTGTGATAGCATATAGAGCTCTAGTGGAGTTGTGAACTCTTTGGGTTGTCTTGCGAGCTCTTGTTGCGACTTGTGTGCGTGTTGACACTCTGATTCTTGTGTCTTGTGTGCGTTGCTAATCCCTCCCTTGCTTCGTGCTTCTTTGTGAATTTCAAGTGTAAGGGCGAGAGGCTCCAAGTTGTGGAGATTCCTCGCAAACGGGATTGAGAAAAGCAAGCAAAACACTGTGGTATTCAAGTGGGTCTTTGGACCGCTTGAGAGGGGTTGATTGCAACCCTCGTCCATTGGGACGCCACAACATGGAGTAGGCAAGCGTTGGTCTTGGCCGAACCACGGGATAACCACCGTGCCATCTCTGTGATTGATCTCTAGTTGGTTATTGTGTTTTGTCGAGACTCCTCTCTAGCCACTTGGCAATTACTGTGCTAACCTTAACCAAGTTTTTGTGGCTCAAAGTTTTAAGTGTTACAGGATCACCTATTCACCCCCCCATCTAGGTGCTCTCAATTGGTATCAGAGCCGTTCTCTTCACGAAGGGACTAATCGCCCGAAGAGATGGATCCTAAGGGGAAGGGAGTTGTGATCAAGGCAACAAGAAGCAACGAGGCGTTACCTAGCAAGGTGGCGCAAGTTGAGGTGGTGGGACTCAATGATGAAGAGATGGCCCTCATCATCAAGAGATTCAAGACGACGCTAAAGGGTCGCAAGGGGCAGCCAAGCAAGACCAAGACCAAGGGGAAGCGATCATGCTTCAAATGTGGTAAGGTTGATCATTTTATTGCTAACTGTCCCGACAATGATAGTGATCAGGATCAAGGGAACAAGAGGGAGAAGAAGAAGAACTATAAGAAGGCAAAGGGCGAGGCACATCTTGGCAAGGAGTGGGATTCGGATTGCTCCTCGTCCGACTCCGACAATGAAGGACTCGCCGCCACAGCCTTCAACAAGTCATCCCTCTTCCCCAACGAGCGTCACACATGCCTTATGGCAAGGGAGAAGAAGGTATGTACTCGAAACTCTACTTATGCTTCTTCGAGTGAGGACGAATCTAGTGATGAGGATGAAATTGATTATTCATGTTTATTTAAGGGCCTAGATAGAACCAAGGTAGATAAAATTAATGAATTGATTGATGCCTTGAATGATAAGAATAGGCTCTTAGAAAAGCAAGAGGACTTGTTATATGAAGAACATGACAAATTTGTAGAAGCTCAAAAATCTCATGCCTTAGAAGTTAAGAGAAATGAAATGCTTTCTTTGGAATTATCTTCTTGCCATGAGACAATCTCTAGCTTAAAGAGCATTAATGATGATTTGAATGTTAAGTTAGAAATAGCTAGTAAATCAACAACTTGTGTAGAAAATGTTGTTATTTGCAATAGATGTAAAGATTTTGATATTGATGCCTGTAGTGATCACAGAGCTTCTATTGCAAAATTAAACAATGAAATGGCTAGTCTTAATGCCCAACTTAAGGCTAGCAAAAATGAGTTTGAAAAACTAAAATTTGCTAGGGATGCCTACACGGTTGGTAGACACCCCTCAATTAAGGATGGACTTGGCTTCAAGAGGGAAGCCAAGGACTTAACAAGCCATAAGGCTCCCATCTCCGCCAAGGAGAAAGGGAAATCCCCTATGGCAAGTAGTACTAAAAGGAACCATGCTTTTATGTACCATGATAGAAGACAGTCTCATAGGAGTTGTAATGCTTTTGATTCACATGCCTATGATTCTTATGCTATGTTTGCTTCTAGTTCTTCCTATATGCATGGTAGAGATATGCCTAGGAAAAATATTCATCATGTTCCTAGGAAAGTTATGAATGGACCCTCTACAATTTATCATGCTTTAAATGCTTCCTTTGCTATTTGTAGAAAGGATAGGAAGATAGTTGCTAGAAAATTAGGGACAAAATGCAAGGGTGACAAAACTTGCATTTGGGTCCCTAAGACAATTGTGACTAACCTTGTAGGACCCAACAAGAGTTGGGTACCTAAGACCCAAGCCTAAATTTGCCTTGCAGGTTTATGCATCCGGGGGTTCAAGCTGGATCATCGACAGCGGATGCACAAACCATATGACGGGGGAGAAGAAGATGTTCACCTCCTACGTCAAGAATAAGGATTCCCAAGATTCAATAATATTCGGTGATGGGAACCAAGGCAAGGTAAAAGGGTTAGGTAAAATTGCTATTTCATCTGAGCACTCTATTTCTAATGTGTTTTTAGTTGAGTTGCTGGGATATAATTTGTTATCTGTTAGTCAATTATGCAAAATGGGATATAATTGTCTATTTACAAATGTAGATGTGTCTGTCTTTAGAAGGTGTGATGGTTCACTAGCTTTTAAGGGTGTACTAGACGGCAAACTTTATTTCGTTGATTTTGCAAAAGAAGAGGCTGGTCTAGACGCATGCTTAATTGCTAAGACTTGCATGGGCTGGCTATGGCATCGTCGCTTAGCACATGTGGGGATGAAGAACCTCCACAAGCTTCTAAAGGGTGAACACGTGATAGGTCTAACCAATGTTCATTTCAAAAAAGATAGACCTTGTGCAGCTTGTCAAGCAGGAAAACAGGTGGGGAGCTCACATCATTCCAAGAATGTGATGACCACGTCAAGACCACTGGAGATGCTTCATATGGACCTATTCGGACCCGTCACCTATCTGAGTATAGGAGGAAGTAAGTATGGTCTTGTTATAGTTGATGATTTTTCCCGCTTCACTTGGGTATTCTTTTTGCAGGATAAAACTGAAACCCAAGGGACCCTCAAGCGCTTCCTCAGGAGAGCTCAAAATGAGTTTGAGCTCAAAGTGAAGAAGATAAGGAGCGACAACGGGTCCGAATTCAAGAATCTTCAAGTGGAGGAGTTCCTTGAGGAGGAGGTGATCAAGCACGAGTTCTCCGCTCCCTACACACCTCAGCAAAATGGTGTGGTAGAGAGGAAGAACAGGACGCTCATCGATATGGCGAGGACTATGCTTGGAGAGTTCAAGACCCCCGAGCGTTTTTGGTCGGAAGCCGTGAACACGGCTTGCCATGCCATCAACAGGGTCTATCTTCACCGCCTCCTCAAGAAGACCTCATACGAGCTGCTAACTGGTAACAAACCCAATGTGTCTTATTTTCGTGTATTTGGAAGCAAGTGTTATATTCTTGTGAAGAAAGGTAGAACCTCCAAATTTGCTCCCAAAGCTGTAGAAGGGTTTTTATTAGGTTATGACTCAAATACAAAGGCGTATAGGGTCTTCAACAAATCATCGGGTTTGGTTGAAGTCTCTAGCGACGTTGTATTTGATGAAACTAATGGCTCTCCAAGAGAGCAAGTTGTTGATCTTGATGATGTAGATGAAGAAGATGTTCCGACAGCCGCAATTCGAACCATGGCGATTGGTGATGTGCGACCACAGGAACAAAATGAACAAGATCAACCGTCTTCCTCAACTATGGTGCATTCCCCAACCCAAGATGACGAACAGGTACCTCAAGTGGAGGCGCATGATCAAGGGGGAGCACAGGATGTTCAAGTTGAAGAGGAAGAAGCACCTCAGGCACCTCCAACCCAAGTTCGAGCGACGATCCAAAGTGATCATCCTGTCGACCAAATATTGGGTGATATTAGCAAGGGAGTAACTACTCATTCAAGATTAGTTAATTTCTATGAGCATTACTCTTTTGTCTCTTCTATTGAGCCTTTCAGGGTAGAAGAGGCCTTGCTAGATCCGGACTGGGTGTTGGCCATGCAGGAGGAACTAAACAACTTCAAGCGCAATGAAGTTTGGACACTGGTGCCGTGTCCCAAGCAAAATGTTGTAGGAACCAAGTGGGTATTCCGCAACAAACAGGACGAGCACGGGGTGGTTACGAGGAACAAGGCTCGACTTGTGGCAAAAGGTTATGCCCAAGTCGCAGGTTTGGACTTTGAGGAGACTTTCGCTCCTGTGGCTAGGCTAGAATCAATTCGTATTTTGCTAGCATATGCCGCTCACCATTCCTTCAGGTTGTACCAAATGGATGTGAAGAGAGGTGTACGTGGAGCAACCCCCTGGCTTCGAGGATGAACGGTACCCCGACCACGTGTGTAAGCTCTCTAAGGCGCTCTATGGACTTAAGCAAGCCCCAAGAGCATGGTATGAATGCCTTAGAGACTTCTTAATTGCTAATGCTTTCAAGGTCGGGAAAGCCGATCCAACTCTTTTTATTAAGACCTGTGATGGTGATTTATTTGTGTGCCAAATTTATGTCGATGACATAATTTTTGGTTCTACTAATCCAAAGTCTTGTGAAGAGTTTAGCAGGGTGATGACGCAGAAATTCGATATGTCGATGATGGGCGAGTTAAACTACTTACTTGGGTTCCAAGTGAAGCAACTCAAGGACGACACTTTCATCTCCCAAACAAAGTACACGCAAGACCTGCTAAAGCGGTTTGGGATGAAGGACGCCAAGCCCGCAAAGACGCCGATGGGAACTGACGGACACACCGACCTCAACAAAGGAGGTAAGTGTTGGAGCGAAGGCAGAAACGCCACCCTTCGCCCGAAGTCTCCACCACTTAGCCCCTGCCCTGACGGACAAAGCAGGCAGGGGCACCCTTCGCTTCATCGGCACCAGAGACAATACGGAGACCCTTCGCTAGATTCGGCACCAGACAAAGGCCTGCGGCGACGCCTCCCCGCGGCGCGGCCTCGTTCAGCTCTGAGGCCCACATGAGATCTGGCCCATTGTAACGGGCCCTGCGTGGCCGCGTTTGTGTTACGGGCCTAATCTGTAAAGGCGTACTTGTAGTTACAGCTTGTAACCCCGCTTTATGGGAATATTCTGGGGATAAACTAGGTACCTGAGGGCACATGCGTCCTTAACGCAAGGCGCCGTGCACTCGGATACCTATAAATACCCCCGCACAGTGCCCGTGAGAGGCTAGATTAACAGAGCTGTTGCCATCACGCGCGAGTGCCCTGTTGCCATCACCATTCACTCGTGTTGGATCCCCTTGCTGTCGAGAGCGAGTTCCAACATTTGGCGCCCACCGTTCGTGCTACGAGACAACCACCCGCGATGGCACCCAAGAGAGCTAACCCGAAGGCTGACGAGGCTGCGAAGGCAGCACTGCTCGCCGCAAGAAAGGGCAAGGCCCTCGCCCTCACCCAATCCACCCACCAAGAGGCCACTGAAGACGACACCCTCCGCACCTGCGACCCTGAGGGACAACCCTCAGGCTTCGCACCTCCCTCAGACTTCGCACCACCGGAGGGCGTGGACCTCGCCGAGGACGGTGAGGTCCTCGGCGTCTCAGCAGAAGAACAGCTACAGCTGCGCGCCCTGCGCCTCAAGAACCGCAACCTCCAGAGGCAGAAGGAGATACTGGAGGCCAAGCGCCAGCGTGTGTCCGCACTCGCCAAAGTGCGGCAGATGATACGCGACGAAGAGCACAAAGCCCAGGAACTCGAGCGGGAGATTGCGCTGATGCAGCGCGAAGGCCACCTCGGCCCGCGGCACGAGTCATCCCTCCAGCAGCGCGCACAAAACGAAGACACGCGCGAAGGCCACCCCGGCCTGCAGCATGAGCCACCCCTGCAACACCGCGCGCAACCGGAGGACCCGCGTTTCCCCCAGCGCGACTTCACTCTCCCGCACGCCGCGCCATTCCAAGGGGTCAATTATCTCGATGAGCGAAGTCCCCTGGCGCCTCACCTGCAAGTGACGCCGTGGCCAGCCAACTTCCGGGCTGGGACCTACCCCAAGTACAACGGCAGCACCGACCCGGCTCAATACATAATGAGTTACCAGGTCGCCGTCGCATCGTCCGGGGGGGACAACGCCACAATGGCGAAGTCCTTCATCATCGCCCTCGAGGGCCCCGCACTCACCTGGTTCACCAGGTTGCCTCCGCTGTCCATCGATTCCTGGAGAAGTCTCCGGGACAAGTTCCTCCTCAACTTCCAAGGGTACCGCCCGGACACCGATGCCCTGGCCGAGCTCTCGCTCTGCAAGCAGCTAGAGAGGGAGACCCTGAGGGAATATTACCGCAAATTCCTGACACTCAAGTCACAGCTACCCTCAGTCGATGACCAGATTGCCATCCACTATGCTATCAGTGGTCTTCGCGCTGGCGTCCTTTACAGCCACTGCATCAGAGATCCGCCGAAGAACCTCCAAGAGTTATACCAGCTGTTTGAAAAGTACGCTAGATCCGAGGAGCTCCACCAGCACAAGATTGAGTCCCAGCGGAAGCCAAAAGATGCTCCACAGTCCAGCCGCACGTGGACAAGGACTCCGCAACCAGACTCCGGTCGAGATGGCCGCGGTCAGCAGCAAGTGCACAACATTGCCAACCAGCAGCCGACCGCTGACCCCCTTCGTCGCTAGGAATATCCCCCCCAGGGCCGCGGAAGTGGGACTCGCAGCAGGGGCCGAGGGCGTGCGCAGCCACCCCCTCCACCGCGCCGATTTTACTGCCTTTTCCATGGCGAAGACTGCGCCCACCAAACCAAAGACTGCCCCGAAGTGAAGGCCACCAGAGACAGAATGGCGAGGGCGCAGCCAGCCGACAACCCCAGAATTGTCGCGCATAATTACCAGCCACCCTCTCCACCATATATCCACGCTCCCGCCCCGCATCCACCGCACCACGCTTACCAACATCATCAGGAAGTACAAATCGTACATCCTCCGCCTCCACCACCACACCAGCAACAACAAAACATCCCCCATGCCCCAAAGCAGGAAGACTTCGCCGATCAACCTTCTCGCGGAGTCATTCATATGATAACTGGGGGGTCCAGCACCGATTTCGACACCAAGCGGCAGAAGCGGGACCACTACCGCAGCATAAACCATGTCGCCGTCACGGGCCCAGTTGTGCAGACAAAGTGGTCCCACATACCGCTCACCTTCGACGCACGGGACGTCGACTTGCGCAGCGCCCCCCACTGCGACGCCATGGTTATCAATTGCAGCGTGGCAGGCTGGGACCTACACAAGGTCCTCGTTGACAACGGCAGCCAGGCGGACATCATCTTCCTCCACGCCTTCGATCGCATGGGCATCAGCCACAGCCTGCTTAAGCCTTCGGACAACCCGTTGTATGGCTTCGGCGGCAAAGGCACCTTCCCCGTCGGCAAAATAGAGTTGCCCCTCTCCTTCGGTGTAGCACCCAATGCCCGAAGTGAGCAAGTGACTTTTGACATTGTGGATATGGTATATCCATACAACGCCATCATGGGTCGGGGCTCCATCAATAAGTTTGAAGCTGCCATCCACGGACTGTATTTGTGCATGAAGATACCAGGCCCGCTAGGCGTAATTACAGTCCGCGGTAACCAGCAAACAGCGCGCAACATAGAGCGGGACTTCGTGCCTGGTCAGAGGAACGTGCACTGTCTCACGACACAGTGCGAGGTCCCTGCGCCCGCCAGCCCAACTGACAAGCAGCACGACAAGGCTCAGTTGCAGAGTCAGGATGGGACCAAGACTGTCCCCCTCGATCAGGCCACGCCCAAGCAGACAGTCACCATCAGCGAAGACCTTACTTCGCATGAAGAAGAGAAGCTCCTCTGCTGCCTGGCCAAGAATAAAGATGTCTTCGCCTGGTCCGCCCTCGACCTGGTTAGAGTCAGCCGATCCATAATCGAGCACAGTTTGGGAATCGACCCCTCGGTGCGACCAAGAAAGCAAAAGCTTCGCAAAATGTCCGACGAAAAGACAGAGGCCGCCAAGGCGGAGGTGCACCGCCTCCTAGAGGCTAAATTCATTGAGCCAGTGGCTTACCCCACATGGCTCTCCAATGTTGTAATGGTGCAGAAAAAAAGCGGGAAATGGCGGATGTGCATAGACTTCACCAGTCTCAATAAGGCCTGCCCAAAAGACAATTTCCCGTTGCCACGGATCGACAAAATAGTCGATAGCGCGGCCGGATGCGAGGTCATGTCTCTCCTCGACTGCTTCTCCGGCTATCACCAGATATACATGAAGGCGGAAGACAAGGCCAGCACCAGCTTTATAACACCCTTCGGCACTTATTGCTTCATCAGAATGCCGGAGGGTCTCAAGAATGCCGGGTCCACCTTCTCCAGACTCACCAAAACAGTACTCGAAGGGCAGGTCGGCAGAAATATATTTACATATGTGGACGACATCGTCGTCGCCAGCAAAAATAAGGAGGACCACCTCGCCGACCTGGCCGAGACATTCGCAAACATGCGAGATGCACGACTCCGCCTAAACCCGGAAAAGTGCGTTTTCGGTGTTCGCCAGGGCAAAATATTGGGCTACCTGGTGTCACACCGCGGCATCGAGGCCAACCCAACCAAGATCCAGGCCATCATCGACATGTCGCCTCCACAGTCCGCCAGGGATGTCCAGCGACTGACAGGCAGATTGGCCGCTCTCAACAGATTCATCTCCAGGTCGGCCGAGCGAAGTCTTCCTTTCCTCAAAACTCTCCGCGGCGCAAAAGACTTCGCCTGGGGGCCGGAGCAAGCAGCGGCCTTCGCCTCATTAAAACAGTACTTAACGGAGCTGGTCACCCTCACGAGCCCCGACTCCTCGCTCCCCCTATTGCTCTATGTCGCGGCTTCGCCGCACGCGGTCAGCGCGGCACTAGTGCAGGAGCAGACAGTCGAAGGCGCTGTCAGACAGTGCCCTGTTTATTACGTCTCCGAGGTCCTGACACCGTCCAAATGCAACATGACAGAGCTGGAGAAGATCGCCTACGCAGTTGTTATGTCCTCGCGCAAGCTGCGCCATTACTTTGAAGCATTCAAGGTTCGCGTCACCTCAGACAGGGGGCTCGGCGAACTGTTTAGAAACCCGGAGGCATCGGTGAGGATCGCCAAGTGGGCAGCCGAACTCTCCGGCTACCACATCAGCTTCGAGCCCAGGACAGCCATCAAATCGCAAGTCCTGGCAGACTTCGTCGTCGACTGGACCGGGCCAGTAACACAGCCGGACCCGACCACAGAGAAGGTCTGGACGATCCATTGCGACGGCGCATGGTGCCATGCGGGGGCAGGCGTCGCCGCAATCATAACCTCACCAGTCGGGGTCAAGCACAGATATGCAGCACGACTCAGCTTCAATCTGGAATCCGACAGATGCACAAATAATATAGCAGAATACGAAGCAGTCATCCTCGGCCTCCGCAAGCTAAGGGCCCTCGGAGTCACCACTTGCATCATCAAAACAGACTCCAAGGTAGTTGCCGGCCAGGTCGAGAAAGACTATGCAGCCAAAGACCCCGCACTCATGCAGTACCTCGCGGCCATCCGAAGTCTCGAGAGGCAGTTCAAGGGGTTCACCGTGCAGCATGTGGACCGGGCCAAGAATGAGGAGGCCGACGCATTGGCCAAGGCCGCGGCCAGGGGCGAAACTATGCCCTCCGACGTGTTCTTCCATATCATCGGCACGCCAGCAGTCCGGAGCCCCGAAGGGCTCCAGATAACCAATGACAGCGAGGGCCACCGTACAGTTAACCTCATCATGACCGAAGACTGGCGAGCACCCATTACCCTGTTCCTACGGGGGTATTATCACCCAGCCGACATCAGTGAGGCCAAGCGCCTCAGGCATCGAAGCCGAGACTTCGCTCTGATTGAAGGCCAGCTCTACAAAAAAGGGGTCAGTCAACCAATGCTTAAGTGCGTCACCGAGGCCGAAGGCATGCAGATCCTACGTGAAGTCCACAGTGGCACGTGCGGCTCGCACGCGGGGCCGAGGGCCCTAGCTGCTAAGGTGATCCGACAG
The DNA here is from genome assembly GCA_029449295.1 of Zea luxurians. Lineage (NCBI taxonomy): Eukaryota > Viridiplantae > Streptophyta > Magnoliopsida > Poales > Poaceae > Zea > Zea luxurians. The sequence goes on along the minus strand of JAOPSE010000007.1, from coordinate 122,320,599 downwards.
GGTTTTTATTGGCCCGCAATGATTTGCGCCGCGAATCGGGTCACTCGGTCCTGCGAAGCCTGCCAGAAGTTCTCTCCTCGGTCAGGCGGCCCTTCGCAGTATACAAAACTGATCGCCCACACATGGCCTCTCCAGCGCTGGGGTCTTGACATTGTTGGACCCCTGCCCACCGCCCAGGGGAACCTTAAGTTCGCCTTCGTCGCGGTCGAGTACTTCACCAAATGGATCGAGGCACGGGCTGTCTCCACAATAACATCAAAAACTGCCCAAAAATTCTTCTGGCAGAACATCGTTTGCCGCTTCGGAGTACCGTCCGAATTAACAGTCGACAACGGCAAGCAGTTTGATAATCAAGACTTCAAGGATTTTTGTTTCTCCATTGGCACCAAGCTTGCCTTCGCCTCAGTCTATCATCCGCAGTCCAACGGGGTCGTGGAGCGCGCCAACGGGAAAATCTTCACAGCTATCAAAAAAATGCTCCTCGATGAAAAAAAGGGCAGATGGAGCGATTTTTTACCTGAGGCAGTCTGGGCACTAAACACGACTGAATGCAGGGCGACCGGGTTTACTCCTTTCCGTCTCTTATACGGATCGGAGGCCATGACCCCGCAAGAAATAAAGCACGGGTCTCCGCGAACAGTCCCGTCAGCCGTCCCAGATGTGGACGAGCCAACTTCAAAGGATCTCATCGACGGAGACCGTGTCTTCACCCTACAGGCCCTGAACAAGTATCAAGCCCAGACCAAAGCATGGCGCGACCATTCAGTCACCCCGAGGGAGTTCAGCGAGGGGGACCTCGTACTCATTCGGACAGCTCGGACGGAGTCCAAGGGCAAGCTGGAGCCCAGGTGGGAGGGCCCTTTCATCGTCAAGACGAAAGCTTCCCCTAGCGCTTACAGGCTCACAACGCCAACCGGCGAGGACCTGGAGCACTCCTGGAACATCGACAACCTCCGCAAATTTTTTGTCTGATTCCTCAGGGCTGTCTTCGCCCTTGTAATTCGCAAAAACAATCTTGCACCGGCCCGCACTCTTTTCCTCCCGGGGGGTGAGGTTTTTAACGAGGCGGAGCCATGTAATATATGCGTAAAAAATCCCCCGCAAAAAGACATGCGTCGAAAAAGACCGCGATGACGGTCTTCGACATTCGACCACAACGAGGTCACCGCGAGGCTAAGCGCTAGCTACCCTCGCGTGCGACAAATCCGCGCAAAAGTCGCCTAAGGGTGCAGCCGGATTAGCACAACAAGTGCGAAAAAAAATCTAAGTCTATCGCGAAGACTATCCGCGCAGAAGTCGCCTAAGGGTGCAGCCGGATTAGCACAACAAGTGCGAAAAAAAATCTAAGTCTATCGCGAAGACTATCCGCGCAGAAGTCGCCTAAGGGTGCAGCCGGATTAGCACAACAAGTGCGGAAAAAAATCTAAGTCTATCGCGAAGACTATCCGCGCAGAAGTCGCCTAAGGGTGCAGCCGGATTAGCACAACAAGTGCGGAAAAAAATCTAAGTCTATCGCGAAGACTATCCGCGCAGAAGTCGCCTAAGGGTGCAGCCGGATTAGCACAACAAGTGTGGAAAAAATCTAAGTCTATCGCGAAGACTATCCGCGCAGAAGTCGCCTAAGGGTGCAGCCGGATTAGCACAACAAGTGCGGAAAAAAATCTAAGTCTATCGCGAAGACTATCCGCGCCGAAGTCGCCTAAGGGTGCAGCCGGATTAGCACAACAAGTGCGGAAAAAAAATCTAAGTTTATCGCGAAGGCTATCCGTGCAGAAGTCGCTTAAATGTGCAGCCGGATTAGCACAACAAGTGCGAAAAAACCGAAGACTATCTGTGCAGAAGACACTTAAGGGTACACCTGGATTAGCACAACAACGGCTGAAACGACAACATCAAACCATCCACGCCAAGACCAACTATAATCAAGCCAACACAGCGCAGCAAAACAAATCAGTGAGTACAAAACGCCTTCGCACACACACATGCACGCGAGGGCACACAATTCCACCATACAAGCCTCTACATACACAAGCGAGGGCACCACACTCTACATCGGCTCAACCTTAGGAATAATTCCCATCTCCCTATAATTAAATAACATTATCCTGAGCTCCTCACCCGCAAAAAGCCTTTGCAGTTCCCCTTCACCTACACTCTCGGCGGTCGGCAGAGACAACAGTTCCTGCCGACCAGCCCCACTCACACGAAGTAGAGCCCGCTCCTCCGCGCTAACCCTACGTTTTGCAACCGCCCTTCGTCGACGGCGCCCGGTGCTAGGGCCTGGCACGTCCGGCGCGTCCGCGGCGTGTGGCGAACCCTCCGCCGCAGCCACGTCCAAGGCCGCAAAATAATCCAAGTCCTCCCCCGACGACTCCTCAGTCCACTCAACCGAGCTCCCGGAGTCGGCAAAATCAAATAACTCAGATGCAGACCCACTATATTCATTACCACCTTCCGCGGTCGAAGCCGCCAAAAACTCAGTAGTAGCGGTTGCGTGCGCAGGCCCAAAATCTTGAACCTGCGCAGCAACCAAAATTCAGTACAACATCCAAAATTCCCCAACCCTAAACAACCACTACGCCACCTGCGAGGGCCCTGACGCTGCGGGGGCCTCCGCCGTTGGCTCCGCCGCCACTTCTGCCATTGTTTCCACCGCCTCCGCCGCGGGATCTTCGACGGTCGGCGCAGCTGCTGCGAGGGCATCAGGAGCGCCCTCGGCCACCTTCAGGGGCAGGTCTTCAACTGTCGCAGCAGATGTGGGGGCGCCTGGTGCGTCTTCCGCGGTCTCCGAGGTTGGCTCCGGGTCAGGCAGGACGCTGCTCAGTGCTCCGAAGTCGTCCACCCGCTCGCCTCGCTCCGCCTAAAACAAAACATACAAAAAGTCAGCAAACACACGCACAGACCACATCCAGCAAACGCCGAACAAACGACAACGTTACCTGAGCCCTCGCAGCCTCGGCCCGCTCCCTGACAACATCACCACCATACAGACCCCACATCCGGTCATAGAGGGCACCGGCGGACTCCTTCACCACGGGGTCTTCGACCTTATAGATATCTCGCCCAAAATCTTCATCTGCCTGGTCGAAGGCCTCATAGTGCCGGCACCCTTCGCGAGAGAGTGCGTTCATCGCCCCCTCGCAGGTAACCAGGGAGGCAAACGACATTAATCCCCTCAGGACAGTGGGGAGCTCCTGCAGCTCCTCTTGCACCCATTCCAGACAGCGAAGCCCGGCCTCTGTTCGCACCGCGGCTTCGGCCCCCTTCGCGCGGCTCTCCAGAGCGGTGAGCCGCTCCCGCAGGTCTTCGGCGAGCCCCTTGGCAAGATTGCCTTCCGCCCGTGCCAGCCTAGCCTCCGCCTGCGCGGCCTGCTCCTTGGCGATGGCCTCGTTGGCCTCCCTCCTCTCCCCCGCCAGCTGGCGCCGGAGGTCAGCCTTTTCCTTCTCCAGGGCGGCCACCTTGTCCGCCAGTTTACGACACTTGCTGTCGGAGGCCGACTTCTCACGGACAGCGTCAGCATGTTGCGTCCGAAGTCTCTCGACTTCGGCAGACAAAGCTGCCGTAAGTGCCCCCGACGCAGTACGGCTGGTGAAGTCAGCCACCTACAGAGCACACGTAAGGCCATGGCTTAAGAAAAAAAAACATATATATATATACATATATATAATAGCTCGGCGGACCTGACTCAGTGCCTCCGTCGCCTGACTCAACGCCTCCATCACTCCTTTCAGCCGGCGGGTCGCCGTGTCAGCCTCGTCCCTGACCAACGCGAGGGCCGACACCTCGCCTTCGGCGCCAAGGGTCCCGTCCCTCGCCTTCGACGACAGCGCAGCCGTCGCGATTGCCGCGGCAGGCGCAGCTATAGCAAGCCGGCCCTCGTCCGACCCTGCAACGCATCAACGAGTAAAAAAAAACATAAAAAGGCGGCCAGGTGACGTACCCCCAAGATAATCGTCCACACTAATATCGGTGCCGAAGTCGGCAACGCGTTTGCCCGGCGGCGGCAACGCTCGGGCCGCCTTCGAAGCCTCCGCCACTCCGCTGGCCGGCGGCACCACCTTCGTCAGTTTGGAGACCCCGGCGCCCGCCGTTGTCTCCGGCGCCTTGCTAGGTGCAGAAGCGCCCGCCTTCGCCGCCAGCGGCGGCTTGCCTCCGCTGGAGGGCGCAGCCTTCGCCGTTCCCCGCTGCCTTTTCGGCCGGGCTTCGTGAATCCTGACAGTCGCCTGGCGTTTTTGCGCCGCCCCTTGGCGATCCTTGTCCATCACTGCCCACACAACAGCACCGATATTTCGCCCATAAGGAAAAACTCTCCACTGACGAACCATACGAGATGTAAAACAGTCTTCCTCAGCCGCGCAAGGGATAGGAACATTTCTAGGCCAGCAGCCCCCGGTAACCCTCAGCATCCGAGCCGAAGACTCCCGGAGCTCGGCCGAAGACATCCTCTCCCCCGGGGCCGCACACGACCTCATTAACTCTCTAGCAAAACTATCAGACACCCCAATTCCTCCCATCGCAGTACCTAATTTTCTCTTTTTTGAGGAGGGGGCGGCCGCCAGCGCAGGGTCGCCTCCAGTCTCCACCGCCGGCTTCTTCCCACGGCGGTCCGCTTCGTCTTGACCAGGGTAGCCGTCGTACGGCAATTGATTTAATTCGAAGACCCTGTTCAAACGTTCATTTGACCCGCGAATATCAAAGCTGCGCTGGCCTTCCGTCCTCGCCACGTACCGCCCCACGAGCCGCACCGCCAAGTCCTCCGCATCACGCACAAAGGCGGCCGGGTCACGGTTTCGCAAATTCAGTGCAAAGGCAGGACTTCGCACCACCCTTCCTCCGTGAAAAGGCATCTGGCGAGGGCACACTTCGCCCAGCGCCCAGCCGTGCGCCAAGGGCCAGACCCCGTACGCCACGAACTCTTCAACTAAATCACGACCACTGCTCTGGCCGGCGGCGCACCGAAGGGCCCCTTCGTCTGCATCTTCTTCTGCCACTTCAAAAGGCGGATACGCAGAGTAATAGTGAGAGCACATCTCAGACACGGGAAGTCCTTCATGGCCTTCGACAGTAGCCTCAGCAACGTAAAACCAAAATTCATTCCAATTGCCCCACTTGTTGCGGGCGCGCGGAACCAACTCCACTACCGGCATTGTGGTCTTGCCGGTCTTCGGCGTGAATGTGCACGACCCGAACTGGGCAACTCCGTCCTCAACCATCCTCTTCTGCCAATGCAAGCAATAATTCTTCGCAAAAACTTCAACCGATGGCTGTCCGCCGTACGAAGTCGTCGCCCAGACATACTTCGCCAGCGCCACCACGGCGTTCGGTGTCAGCTGATGTATTTGAACGTTGAATCTACGCAGGACTTCGCCAACAAACCGGTGCGCAGGCAACCGGAGACCGGCGACGAAGAACGCCTCAAAAACAACCAACTCACCCTCCGACTCGGGGACTTCCTCCGTCCCCGGAGCACGAGCGACCCCGCCACCAAAGTAGCCCAAACGCTGCATATCTTCAACGCGGGCCGACGTCATCCATGACACACCAAAATCAACAGAGTCGCCGGCGCGCAGCTCCTCCACCATCACGCTACTCAACGTCTCCTCAGACGAGGCGGCGGCCGGCGGCGTGGCGTCGGCGGAAGAAGAAGAGGATGGCATTGCTACGTACCGTCGGCGGCGGCGGGCGGTTTGCTTCACTCGAGCCAGAACTCCTACGAGCAAAGGGAGCAGTAGAAGAAGAGGAGCAGAAAGATGGCGGGCGGCTAGGGTTTTCACGGAGCGCGGAAAGCAAAGTGCAAACAGCGCCGACCCCCGCCCCCTTTTATAGGCAGGGCGCGGCTCTTCGGGAAACCCGCAATCCAACAGTACGATGTCCATCAACGGTCACATCAAAAACCCCCACGGAACCACTTCGAGCGAGGGCAGCGTCTCCGCCATCTAGCGACGTCTTCGGCACCAGGTGACTTTGTCGAACTGGTCCCTCGGAGGGCAAATGTTGGAGCGAAGGCAGAAACGCCACCCTTCGCCCGAAGTCTCCACCACTTAGCCCCTGCCCTGACGGACAAAGCAGGCAGGGACACCCTTCGCTTCATCGGCACCAGAGACAATACAGAGACCCTTCGCTAGATTCGGCACCAGACGAAGGCCTGCGGCGACGCCTCCCCGCGGCGCGGCCTCGTTCAGCTCTGAGGCCCACATGAGATCTGGCCCATTGTAACGGGCCCTGCGTGGCCGCGTTTGTGTTACGGGCCTAATCTGTAAAGGCGTACTTGTAGTTATAGCTTGTAACCCCGCTTTATGGGAATATTCTGGGGATAAACTAGGTACCTGAGGGCACATGCGTCCTTAACGCAAGGCGCCGTGCACTCGGATACCTATAAATACCCCCGCACAGTGCCCGTGAGAGGCTAGATTAACAGAGCTGTTGCCATCACGCGCGAGTGCCCTGTTGCCATCACAATTCACTCGTGTTGGATCCCCTTGCTGTCGAGAGCGAGTTCCAACAGTAAGTCCGTTGATCAAAAAGCATACCGGTCCATGATAGGTTCCTTGCTTTATTTATGTGCTAGTAGACCGGATATTATGCTTAGCGTATGCATGTGTGCTAGATTTCAATCCGATCCTAAGGAGTGTCACTTAGTGGCTGTGAAGCGAATTCTTCGATATTTAGTCGCTACGCCTTGCTTCGGGATCTGGTATCCAAAGGGGTCTAACTTTGACTTGATTGGGTACTCAGATTCCGACTATGCTGGATGTAAGGTCGATAGGAAGAGTACATCGGGGACGTGCCAATTCTTAGGAAGGTCCCTGGTGTCGTGGAACTCTAAGAAACAAACTTCCGTTGCCCTATCCACCGCTGAGGCCGAGTACGTTGCCGCAGGACCGTGTTGTGCGCAACTGCTTTGGATGAGGCAAACCCTCTGGGACTTTGGCTACAATCTGAGCAAAGTCCCACTCCTATGTGACAATGAGAGTGCTATCCGCATAGCGGAAAATCCTGTCGAGCACAGCCGCATAAAGCACATTGACATCCGGCATCACTTTTTGAGAGACCACCAGCAAAAGGGAGATATCGAAGTGTTTCATGTGAGCACCGAAAACCAGCTAGCCGATATCTTCACTAAGCCTTTAGATGAGAAAACATTTTGCAGGCTGCGTAGTGAGCTAAATGTCCTAGATTCGCGGAACATGGACTGATTTATAGCATACATGTGTTTATGCCTTTGATCATGTTCCTTCTGCATTTGTTGCTTATGTATGGTGCTCAAGTTGTACAAACTCTCCCTGGACCTCACAAGTCCTTTTGCAAGTGATGCACATATTTAGGGGGAGCTGTGTTACAACTTGACCCTTTGAGACTAACCGTGTGCTTGAGTTTGCTTGTCTTAGTCTCAAAGAAGTTTTGAAAGGGAAAAGGGTGGACTTGGACCATAAACGACTTCCACTGCACTCCGATGAGAGGGTAATTTATTCCAAGTTCATCTACTCTTATTGCCTTTGTATTCTTATTTGAAGATTTTTGTAAGGCAATGGGGTTAAAGGGCCAAGATTGATCCCGTTTTGGTGCTTGATGCCAAAGGGGGAGAAAATAAAGGCCAAAGCAAGTAATGGATCAGCTACCACTTGAGAAGTTTTGAAAATAATAGAATAGTGCTTTCTGTTTTGTCAAAACTCTTTTATTGTCTCTTATGTCAAAAGTTGGCCTCTTATGGGGAGAAGTGTTGATTATGAGAAAAAGGGGGGGTTTTTGAAATCCTTGATCAAATTTCTTTGGAATACCTCTCTTTATGTCTCTACAAGTGGATTTGACTTAGAGATAGGAATTTGAGTTTGATTTGCAAAAACAAACCATGTGGTGGCATAGAGTGATCCATATATGTCAAATTGGATTCAAAACAACCTTGAGTTTTAATTTGCATTGATATTGCACGTATTCTAGTTGCTTTATGTTGTGTTGGCATAAATCACCAAAAAGGGGGAGATTGAAAGGGAAATGTGCCCTTGGGCCATTTCTAAGTATTTTGGTGATTGAGTGCCAACACAAATGCTCAGGTGCTAATCTATGCAAAGGTGTGGACAAAGTGTAACACATGTCAAAAGGTATGTTTCTAGACTTAGTACATTATTTTATGGACTAATGTATTGTATCTAAGTGCTGGAAACAGAACAAATTGAGTTGGAGAAGAGATGGATAAGTTCAGCCAAAGTCTGCTCAGTCTGGGTTCACCGGACTGTCCGGTGGTGCACCGGACAGTGTCCGGTGCGCCAGGCTGGCTCTGGCGAACAGGCTGCTCTCGGGACTTCGTCGGCGGTGTACGGCTATAATTCATCGGACTGTCCGGTGGAGCACCGGACTGTCCGGTGAGCCGTTCACAAGCGAACTCCTCGCTCTCGGGAAGCGATTAACGACGTACGACTAAAATTCACCGGACTGTCCGGTGGTGCACCGGACTGTCCGGTGGGCCAACGGTCGGCCGCGCGATCCGCGCGGGACACGTGGCCAAGCCAACGGCTAGAAGGGAGCACCGGACTGTCCGGTGTGCACTGGACAGTGTCCGATGCGCCAACGGCTTTCATGCACCAACAGTCGGCTTCGCCAAACAAGGAAGGAGATCCGCACCGGACAGTGTCCGGTGGTGCACCGGACAGTGTCCGGTGGTGCACCGGACATGTCCGGTGCGCCAGTCGACAGAAGGCAAGATCAGCCTTCCTAGAATGCTCTCAACGGCTCCTAGCTGCCTTGGGGCTATAAAAGGGACCCCTAGGCGCATGGAGGAGTACACCAAGCATTCTTACAACATTCCTAAGCACCAAGACATCGATTTCGCGCATTGGTTTCTTTGTGATAGCATATAGAGCTCTAGTGGAGTTGTGAACTCTTTGGGTTGTCTTACGAGCTCTTGTTGCAACTTGTGTGCGTGTTGACACTCTGATTCTTGTGTCTTGTGTGCGTTGCTAATCCCTCCCTTGCTCCGTGCTTCTTTGTGAATTTCAAGTGTAAGGGCGAGAGGCTCCAAGTTGTGGAGATTCCTCGCAAACGGGATTGAGAAAAGCAAGCAAAACACCATGGTATTCAAGTGGGTCTTTGGACCGCTTGAGAGGGGTTGATTGCAACCCTCGTCCATTGGGACGCCACAACATGGAGTAGGCAAGCGTTGGTATTGGCCGAACCACGGGATAACCACCGTGCCATCTCTGTGATTGATCTCTAGTTGGTTATTGTGTTTTGTCGAGACTCCTCTCTAGCCACTTGGCAATTACTGTGCTAACCTTAACCAAGTTTTTGTGGCTCAAAGTTTTAAGTGTTATAGGATCACCTATTCACCCCCCCCCTCTAGGTGCTCTCAGCCACTACTACATTATTTCACTAATACTATTTCTACTACTAATCTACAGTAACATCTAAAACCGGTGGTATCTAGCCACTGGCCTGGTTGCTGCCCTTGCTGCTGCCCTTGCCACCGCTGCCACCGTCGCTGCCGCTGCCCTTGCCGCCGCCGTCACCTCCCCTGCCGCTGTCGTCGCCGCCGTCACCGTCGCCTCCGTCGTCGTCGTCTCCGCCATCACCGCTGCTGCCCTCCTCGGACGAGTCCGAGGAGTCCTCCTCGTCCGAGGAGTACTCCGACTCATCCGAGCCCTCTAGTCCATCATGCTCGACAGCCCGGATGTAGGTCCAGACCTCCGCGGCAATCCCCTGGGAGTCGTCTGAATCATCAGACGACGCCGAGGAAGAGACGGGGGGCCCGGAGATCCCTCAGACTCGGAGGAGAACTCCTCCTCCGAGTACTCCGAGTTGCCGAAGTCCTTCGAGGGAGGAGTCGGCTCACGTTTGCGCTTGTCACCAGAGCGAGGTGAAGAACCGCTACCTTTCTTACTCTTGCCCATGGTGGAAAGGAAGGAAGAAGAGAGCAAGCAGCAGAGAGCAGTAAGAGATGTGAAAATGCCGGGGAAGCAAGAACACTATTTATAGAATAAGAAGGCAACCGCTCACCTCCTACCACGGTCACTGAACAGTCGCAAAAATTCAATAGGCAATTCAAACCGTCTGAAGACACGTTAGGCGGCTGACGCCGTTTCACGCAACACAACACCCATTGGGACTCCAGTCAACTGCGTGGACGATATGATTACACCCGCGGTCACATCAAGTTACTACTCAGAAGCAGTTTGCTAAACACTCAGTGTACCAAGCCGTCTGTTGCCTACACCCATTGGGGGGACGCCCAGGAATTATCAGTATATTTTTCAAAACTGTCACATCCGTGCAGTACGTGCAATGAATACTTCAAGACAAAAGTCAGATATCAGTAAGGATCAAAGGAAAGCCAAATATAGCCAACAAGGTACAAGTCTAATCGACAGAAGCATTGAAGCAAGAAGTGATAACGAAGACTAGCCAAGGGTCATCTGTCGAATGCCCAATCAGTCACAGATCAAATAAATTGCACTACCTAGCAAGATATGGGCAGATCACGAACTCGGCCTCAAAGACAAAATATACGCTGACCTCTAAAGCATAATATCAATTACATAGTGCTGACCTCTAAGGCATTCGGCAAGAAGGGAGGATGATTCCCGGAAAAAGGCATGAAATGAAGACCTTCGAGTGGATTATTTTCAAAAATCCACTCGAAGCTCGGGGGCTACACCCATTGGGTGCACCTTTGGTGCACCCAATGAATCATCATCTTAGATCAAGACAATGCTGACCTCTAAAGCATAGGGCAAGATCAAAACAAGGCTGACCTCCGACAAAGTACAAGTGGAAGATGAAAGTGATTTCTGATAATACTCAAAGTGAAGACCTTCGAGTGGATTATTTTTAAAAATCCACTCGAAGCTCGGGGGCTACACCCATTGGGTGCACCTTTGGTGCACCCAACGAAGTTCGAAGTCCTACAGTACGAAATGCTGACCTCCGAAGCATGAGTCTGAAACAGAACACCTATTTTCAAATGATAAAAGCAGAAGGAGACAGTAAGAAATTGTTTTTACCGGATCACTCAGAATTCAGAAGCACTGGCCCGACGAGCTTATCTCCAAAGCATCCCCGCTATAAACAAATACCGCAAGCTGGACCTAGGATCATTGGGCCATTTATTTCAAAATCGACCCAAAGATCGGGGGCTTGTGGGGGACAGATATCCCCTAGGTCCACCAGAAGGATAAAAGACCTCACGAAAGGCCCAAGGGCCCCATAATTCGTAAGGTCATCCCCTTGTGGGCCTGGGAGGGACGACCAGTGAAGCGGATCGACATAAGGTCGGATCGGTGCAAGCCCAGACGGCCCAATGAATTCAAACAAGGATCACAACAGTGACCCAACCTTCCCGCACGAGGGCTCCATGCATCAGGATCAAGCGAGGATGAGTCGGCTGAATTATAGGAAGATAGACGCAGTTGGTTCACTATCAGTTAGGCGCACACTGTTATCATATCTGCATGTATTGCCCCACGGTCGAATATATAAGGCCTAGGGGGCACCCCTTCAGAAAGAGACGCTCACAACTTAGCCATCCACCCCAACTCTCTACGTTCCCCGCACTAGAGAATTCCCTTGTAATCCACCACATAAAGCACTCTCGCCAGGACGTAGGGTGTTACGCATTTCAAAGCGGCCCGAACCTGTAAACCATTGTCCACTGTTTCTCGTGCAACCAGCACAAACAATTGAGCTACAGTCGATAACACCGTCCTACTCCTAAAAGCACCTTGAGGGGTAACCCCGGGTGTGCGGTCGGACCCAAAACACCGACACTCGGCCCAGCCCGAGGTACCCTCGGCCGCCGAGGGTGAGGCCCTACGCGTTGAGGGAGAACAGAACGGGGTTGCGCCAAACCAAAACTGGCAGACCCCGTACCTAGAATATCTCCTCCGAGGAGAGCTACCCCTCGACAAGGCTGAAGCTCGGTGACTGGCTCGGCGCGCCAAGTCGTTCATTTTACTAGGTGACGAAAAGGAGCTGTACCACCGTAGCCCCTCAGACATTCTCCAACGATGCATATCCATTGCCCAAGGAGAAGAGCTATTACAAGAAGTGCACTCGGGGGCTTGCGGTCACCATGCAGCACCTCGAGCCCTCGTGGGAAACGCTTTCCGACAAGGTTTCTACTGGCCAACCGCGGTGGCCGACGCCACTATGATTGTACGCTCCTGCCGAGGGTGTCAATTCTACGCGAGACATACGCACCTGCCCGCTCAAGCCCAGCAGACAATACCTATCACTTGGCCATTTGTCGTGTGGGGTCTGGACCTCGTCGGTCCCTTGCAGAAGGCACCCAGGGGCTTCACGCATCTGCTGGTCGCCATCGACAAATTCTCCAAGTGGATCGAGGTCCGACCCTTAACTAGCATCGGGTCCGAGCAGGCGGTGGCGTTCATCATAAATATCATCCATCGCTTTGGGGTCCCAAACTCAATCATCACCGACAATAGCACGCAGTTCACTGGGAAAAGTTCCTGGACTTCTATGAGGACCACCACATCCGTGTGGACTAGGCCGCCGTAGCTCACCCAATGACGAATGGGCAGGTGGAGCGCGCCAATGGTATGATTTTGTAGGGACTAAAATCGAGGATCTACAACGACCTCAACAAGTTTGGCAAGCGGTGGATAAAAGAACTACCCTCGGTGGTTTGGAGTCTGAGGATGACGCCGAGCCGGCCACGGGTTTCTCGCCGTTTTTCCTAGTCTATGGGGCCGAGGCCATCTTACCCACGGACTTGGAATACGGTTCCCCAAGGACAAAGGCTTACGACGACCGAGGCAACCAGACCAGCTGAGAGGATTCACTGGACCAGCTGGAAGAGGCTCGGGATGTGGCCTTACTACACTCGGCGCGGTATCAGCGGTCTCTGCGATGCTACCACGCCCGAAGGGTTCAGCCCCGAGACTTCCAAGTGGGAGACTTGGTACTTTGGCTACGACAAGATGCCCGAGGACGCCACAAGCTTACTCCTCCCTAGGAAGGGCCCTTCATCATCGCCAAGATTTTGAAGCCCGGGACATACAAGCTGGCCAATGATCAAGACGAGGTCTACAACAACGCTTGGAACATCGAATAGCTACGTCGCTTTTACCCTACAATGTTTCAAGTCGTTCATGTATCTCGCTTTCTTTACATGCATAAATAAAGTCTAACCATCAAGGAAGGATCAGCCTTGCCGTGGCAAAGCCTGGCCCTCCCTCGGGGGCTAGAAGGGGGGAACCCCTCTGCGTCAAAATTTTCCTCGGAAAAGTCTTTTACCAGAACATCTTTCACGCTTTTCGACTGCGTCGATAACAGAATCCTAAAGACGAGCGAGAGAGACCTTGAACGGCAAGGCCGATCGAGCCGAGGGACTCCTATGCCTCCGGGATACGAATACCTCACTCATCACCTTCCGCGAAAAGTAGCTTACGCTTGGATAAGCGATTTTTCTACCGAACAAGTCCTAACGCTCGTAAACTTTTCTGCCAGAATGACTTTCTTGCCTTTTTGACTGCGTCGCTAACAGAATCCTAAAAACGACGGGAGAACACGTAAGTGGCAAGGCCGGCCAAGCCGAGGGACTCCTACACCTCCAGGATATGGATACCTCACTCATCACCTTCCGCGAAAAGTAACTCACGCTCGGATAAGCGATTCTGCTACCGAACAAGTCCTAACACACGAAGCAAGATGAAAGAAATCGCAGCTTTATAATCCGACAATAATGTTAAGGCCTCAGCGGCCGCAAAAGACATACGCATACTTAGAATAAACTGTTCCTGCAGGCTCAGACATCGGCAGGGGGAGGAGCAGCACGCTCGGTGTCATTTCCACCCTCGGCAGAATCTGGCCCGGCCTCAGACGGTGACTCGGGCAGAAGGATCTCCACCTCGAAGGAGGAAGCCAGCACCGCGCTTGGGCCCTCGACAGCCGCGTCAAGCCTCTGAACCTCGGCTAAGGCAGCCTCCTCTTCATCGGGTAAGCAGTACCCCTCGCTGACCCGCTCTAGATCCACGTCGTAGTAGGAAGCGAGTACGGCGAAGGCCCGCCTAATGCCGTGGTGCAGCACCCCGCGGAGTCTACTGTGCACATGGCCGCCCAAGGATCGCAGGTGACTCTAGGGGGAGCTACCTGAGGGGACGTCGTCGAGACCAAAGGCCCAACAGAAAGCCGAGACAGCCTCGAACATGGCCACGTGGTCGGCCTCCTTCTGCTCAGCCGCCTCGGCAAGGGACATGCAGTTCTTGACGGACTCGTCAAGAGCCGTCTCGAACCCCGCAGATAGCGGGACAACATTCTTCAGACACGAGGTGAAGAATGGGGACAGAAGCAAAGTCACAAAGTGGGCAAAACGTACCTTCGGCCCGGACACGCTGCTACGAGGCCTCAGCTTGGGCGGACCAAGCAGACCAGACGGCCACGGCCAGACCATCCGCAAGGGGCCCAGCCCTAGCGGTCGCCTCGGGGTCCAGAAGGGGGAACCCCCTGTGCACCGAAAAACTTTCCTCGGAAAAGTTTTTCTAACAAAACGACTTTCGTGCATTTCGACTGCATCGATAACGAAATCCTAACAACGAGCGAGAGAGACCTTGAACGGCAAGGCCGACCGAGCCAAGGGACTCCTACGCCTCCGGTATATGGGTACCTCACTCGTCACCTTCCGCGAAAGGTAGCTCGCGCTCGGATAAGTGATTTTGCCATCGACGAACAAGTCTTAATGCTTGAAACAAGAGGAAAGAAACACGGCTTTATACCCAAATGTTCAGGCCTCAGCCGCCACAAAGAACGAACACACATACGTGGGATAACAATGGTACCTAGACTTAGACGTCGGCAGCGCCCTCGGCGGTTTTCCCGACCTACGGCTGATGTCTTAGTACTTAAAGCTATTACATCTTGCTCTCAAGAAGGTACCATTACAAACGGGACTCCGGGTCCATTCCCGCAGGAATGGACAACCTCCACACCAGAAGGCCTGCGAGATAATGAGCTCCAAGCGGCTCGCCGACGACCACTGCACCAGCAGTGCGACAACGACCTCTGTCTCGGGCGGCTAGACAGCAGCAGCGATGGCCTCAGGGCAAACGCTACTGCTGAAAGGCACTCGTTCACGTCCCCTCACGGGGGATGAGAACCAGCCATTAAAGCCAAAGAGCCAGAGGTCCAGAGCGCAGGTGGCACCGACGGTATCGTCGGCGGAGGCAACTGCTTCGGCAGAGGAAGCCTCACCTATGGCGACCACCACCTCAGCACCGACGATAGCAACCACCTGCCCACCAACATCGCACCGGTGAACGGCGGCCGCCACAAAGCGCACCGGCAGGTCCTCACTCCCGTCCTCGCCGAGGCTGTCCCAGAACACGAGTACCGCCCTCGCGGCGTATGACGTGTTGTGCGACCCCCCGATGCAGCCGACGGCGCAAGGAGGACCTAGATGTAGCCGGCCCGCGCACGGCGCGACCGACGCCTGAGCAGCGGACGGGCAGCCACGCTCCGCCCCAGCGGTAGGAGGAGGCACCGGAATCAGCGCCAGAGCCGCTCAGGCTAAGGAGCTAGACACGCGGCAGCTCACAGCGCCACAGGCGGCGAACGCCCTTCTCCCCCGATCACTGAGGGAAGGAGTGGGCCGCTGCCCACGCGGAGGCGGCCCCAACTCGGTGCACCCTCCTCCCCAGCACGGATGATGAACATCCTTGAAGCTGAGGGTAGGGGGGAGGCCACGGCCCGACTCGCTCTTCCCCGCCACGAGGCCTGTGGTCATCATCCTGGGTGACCGCCGGTGGGGGAATGCAGCCGGGCTGCGTGATGAAAATCCTTGAAGCCGAGCGATGACTAACGAGCGCCAACCCCCACGAGGTCGTGCTCCTCCAACAGCGGCAAGAAGAAGGCAACACGGGTGCACCTCATCTGGAGGCCCGGAAGGCGGAGGGGCGCGATGAAGGCAAGAGGAGAGTGAAGGCATGGCTACCGCCCAAGGGGTCGATCCCTTTTTAAAGGCAGATCTCCTCACTTGCACCCCCAAGCATCACTGGCAAAGTCTCCACCGATGTGCTCCAGGGTTCCCACCCCACGACATGGGGGCTGGGTCCCACACGTCATGCGAGCTGGCCCGAAACGCGGAGAAGGCAAACCGCTGCACGCGAAGCATGTAACCTCCCCGCGGTTATAAGCATTCCCTCATCCTCGCCGAAACCAGCGGTCGAAAGGGCAAGCTTCCGCGCAGGGAGCATGCAACCGCACCACGGTCATGCACCCTTTCAGCTTCGTCGCATCTGGTGGTCCAGCATGGAGGCCCGGTCCCACATGTCATGTAACCGGCGCGCCGGTCACTGCGTGCAAGGAAACCGCACCGCCGCTTGCGCCAATGCCACGTCTTCTCGACTACAGAACCAGCGCAGCGACTCAAGGCAGCCCTGCGCGTGACCCAATAGTGCCCATTAAGTGCGGCGATCACGGGTCACTCAGCCGCGGAGATAGGCACGACGGTCGATATGATCAGAGGCGGGCCGACAGTAATTGCAGCAACAGGTGTGCGAAAGCAGCGGTCCAATCACCTACAGGTTTGCACCCTCTCCCACAGCATGAAAGACGATGCACCCATGTTCTGTTCCTCGAATGACTCACACACGCGCAACAGACGCCCCGCGAATCGCCCGTCCTGTCGCATTAACTCCTTGGCAGGACAAGCGACACCTCCGGTAGGCGAAGCGGGCGCCATTTTGTCTCTGTCATGATGACCGCGTCATAAAAGGTGCACTACATTATTTAAATTTATATCCTTTTCCTTTTTCCTCTCTCTCTCTTGCCACAGGGACCGGGAAAGGGTATATTGCGAAAAGGATCCTTCTGGGCGAAGGAAACGGGCCCCGAGCCCTCCTACTGATCAGGGGTTCGAAGGTTGCGCCCTCCGGGGTTCGGCAACCGCCCCAGAGCACTCGGGCTCCGAGCCCTTTATTGATCAGGGGTTCGAAGGCTAGCCCCTCGAAAGGGTTCGACAGCCGCCCCAGAGCATGTAGAGTCAGGGATGACCCTGGGCACGTCCGCTACATGGCCGAGGCTCGGGCTATGCTCCTGAGGTACCCTAGGACATTTAGACCAGCGGGAACGATTTCTAATGGAATCGCACCGGAGGGAGGCATCGAGCCCTTGGACCCTATCGAATGGGTCCGGGTCCGGCAAATCACCTGCAGGTACTTTTGGAGCGTGCCTTTGGGCCACTAGCCGACCCTTATCGAATGGGGCTCGGGCGTCCACTCGGATCACCCGCTAGCAACTCACCAGAAACACCATGTTCGGTGCCCTCTGAGGGTAACATGGCGCTTTTCCCCCCCTTCCTCCTCGCGGAGAGGCAACGAAGGGGCATACAATAAAAGTCAAGACGGTCCTTGATCGTCCTCTCGCTCCGTGCAGAGGCTCGGGGGCTGCTCTCGCACCAGGCTACAGCCAAACTGTTGACCACGTCAACAAACCAGCGTGAAAACTCGAAGCCTGACCGTGCACCCGGGCTACGGCCAGGCCGCATGAGGGAACAACAAGGCTAACCGAGGCATCACAAAAAGGATTAAGACCTTAGAGGAGTCGAACCACTCCTCTGAGGCCTCGGGGGCTACACCAGGCGGGTGCAATCGCGCGCACCCACCGGAACAAAACACAACTGATAAGGGCCGGTCCCCTTGCAAAAAATCCGGCAGAACCTCCAAGCGAGTACCTACACTCCCTTAGAGGCTTGGGTGCTACTGTCGGGGACCGTAATTAGGGGTACCCCCAATGCTCCTTAACCTGGCCGAAAACCATCTTCGGAACAAACCATCAACGAGTGATAAGCACGGTTCGAGTCAGGGCCTCATAGGACACGACCTCGCCTCGTCCGAGCCTAGCCTCGGGTGTAGACAATAGTCCCGGACGGATTCATGCCTCGACCGAGGGTCCCCTCAATCGGCAGACGCACCCCCGTCTCACCCAAGGCTAAGCTCGGACGAACTTTGTCGTGCAGCGACCTTGCCCAAATCGCCTTACCAACCGACCGTATCGCATGCGCATTTAATGTGGGATCGCCTGACACCTTATCCTGACACGCGTGCCTCAGTCGGCAAGGTCGAAGTAACCGCAGTCACTTCACCCCTTTACTGATTGTTCTGACAGGAAAACAGCGTTGTTCGCCCCGCTCCGGCAACTGTGCCAGCCACCAGGGAAAGACTAGCAACAGTCGTGGCCTTTCCCGAGTTCGGCCTCGGGCGCAACAGGGAGCTCTGCCTCGCCCGACCCTGGGCCTCGGCCTCAGCTTCGATCTCGGGAGAAGGTCTCCGCCTCGACCGACCCCGACCTCGGCCTCAGCCTCGGCCTCGGGAGAAGGACTCCGCCTCGCCCGACCTCAGCCTCGGCCTCGGAGGAGTCGCGGCCTCGCCCGACCTCAGCCTCAGCCTCGGAGGAGTCACCGCCTTGCCCAACCTTGGCCTCGGAATCAACCACGCTACAGGGGATACATCATGACCCTATCCCTATTTAGCCACCTCAGGCTACAAGGGAACAAGACCGGTGTCCCATCTAAGTTACTCCGGTAACAGGTAATGATGGTTCCCCGTGTGCGCCCATGACGTCGTTTGCTCTCAACCCCCTACGGAAGCAAGGAAACGTCAGCAGGATCCATGCCGCACCACCAGCTATGCTTCTACAGGGATCTTGGCACATCTCCGATGGCCACGTTAGGGCTCAAGGCAATTCTCCGCCAGCCACGTTAGCGCATAGCTACACCCCATTGTACAG
The DNA here is from genome assembly GCA_029449295.1 of Zea luxurians. Taxonomy (NCBI): domain Eukaryota; kingdom Viridiplantae; phylum Streptophyta; class Magnoliopsida; order Poales; family Poaceae; genus Zea; species Zea luxurians. Next base: position 122,301,867 of record JAOPSE010000007.1, on the reverse strand, counting down.
CTAGGCCATCTCCTTGTATCTATAAAAGGGGACGTCCAGGGCCTTCCTAAGGCATGGGGACAACACACACGCAACAGCGGAGACATAACACGTGGAAAGAGGGGGATGAACGTGCGATGCACGAACACACGGACGCACGACGCAGACGAGCGGAGGTAGGCAGAGTAGGAGGGGCGCGGTAGAGGCAGCCTTAGACAGCTCACCTCAAGGCCGAACCCTCTCTTTCTCTCTCTCCCTTGCTCTAGCTCTCCCTCGCGACGCTTGTAACCCCTACTGCAAGCACCCCCAGGTGCAAGATAATATAAGCCCCATCCCTTCGCTTGTGTTCCATCTTGCATCAACCCATCTGGACAGGGGCACGCGACACTAAAATTCACTAGTCGGTCCGGTTGAGGGTCCCTCGGGTCCGAAACGCCAACAATCATGAACCAGGCTCTCGTCTAGAGTAATCTCAGAAATCAGCGTCGGTCCAAACAGCCCCTTGTAGTAAGAAGTGATATACCTCTTAAGTTTGACATCACCTTCAACCACTTCATTCCAGTTCATGAGCTAGAAAATTCTAGACTTTCTATGCCTTCCACTTGCGATCAAATGAAAATATCTAGTGTTGGCATCACCCTGAAGCAAATGAGTCGATTTTGCTTGTTGATACCACTTAATCTCTTCCTCCCTCAACAACTCAGCTAATCTATTTTGAAGGCACTGCTTTAAATCTAACTCGTGTGCCAACAAGATGTCATACTCCGCCTTCTTATCTAACGAATTCAGCTTATTTAAAATATTCTTCTTTTCCTTTTTATAAGCACCACTGGTGTTTTTGCCAAACCACGAAGATGCTGACGTAATCTTCTGATTTTGTTTTGCCACTTCTCCATAGGTGTTTGACCACTAACTTCATTTGTCCAGATGTCATGAACCATATCATGAAAACCATCCCTAAGCAACCATCCTAATTCAAATTTAAAAGGTTGTTGGCAGGGACAAGATGTGGCTTCCCCTGAGTTCAGTAACAGCGGTTTATGGTCAGTGTCAGGGACCGTAATTAGGGGTACCCCCAAGGCTCCTAATCTCAGCTGGTAACCCCCATCAGCACAAAGCTGCAAAGGCCTAATGGGCGCAATTCTGGTTAAGGCTCTGCCCACTCAAGGGACACAATCTCGCCTCGCCCGAGCCCAGCCTCGGGCAGGAACGGCAGACCAAGGCAGATTCATGCCTTGCCCGAGGGTCTCCTCAAGCAACGGGCGCACCTTCGGCTCGCCCGAGGCCCAGCTCAGGCAGGCTTCACGGAGAAGCAACCTTGGCCAGATCGCCTCGCCAGCCGACCGGATCGCAGGAGCATTCAATGCAAGGATCGCCTGACACCTTATCCTGACGCGCGCTTTCCAGTCGACAAGATCGAAGTGACCGAAGTCACTTCGCCCCTCCACTGACTGACCTGACAGGAAAACAGTGCCGCCTGCGCTGCTCCGACTGCTGTGCCACCCGCCAGGGTGAGGCTAACAGCAACCAAGTCCAGCCTCGGGCGCCATAGGAATCTCCGCCTCGCCCGACCCTAGGGCTCGGACTCGACCTCGCCTCGGACGACGATCTCCGCCTCGCCCGACCCCCGGGCTCGTACTCAGCCTCAACTCCGGAAGATAGTCTCCGCCTCGCCTGACCCCAGGGTTCGGACTCAGCCTCAACTCCAGAAGACGTTCTCCGCCTCGCCCGACCCCAGGGCTCGGACTCGACCTCAACTCCGGAAGACGGTCTCCGCCTCACCCGACCCCAGGGCTCGGACTCAGCCTCAACTCCGGAAGACGATCTCCGCCTCGCCCGACCCCAGGGCTCGGACTCGACCTCGACTTTGGAGGAGTCACCACCTCGCTCGGGCCGACCACGCCACAAAGGGAGGCCATCATTACCCTACCCCTAGCTAGCCCAGGCTACGGGGAACAAGACCGGCGTCCCATCTGGCTCGCCCCGGTAAAACAAGTAATGATGGCACCCCGCGTGCTCCATGACAATGGTGGTTCTCAGCCCCCTACGGAAGCAAGAATATGTCAGCAAGGATCCGACAGCCCCGATAGCTATGCTTCTACAGGGCTCAAGCGCTCCTCCGACAGCCACGACGCCACATGAACAGCGCTCCAACACCTCTCCGACAACCACGTCGGCGCGTACATAGGGCTCTAGCTCCTCTCTGTTAGACACGTTAGCACACTGCTACACCCCCTGTTGTACACCAGGACCCTCTCCTTACGCCTATAAAAGGAAGGTCCAGGGCTCTGATATGAAAGTGGTGGCCGCACGGGAGAACGGGCAGCCTAACGCCCCCCTGTCTCTCTCTCTCCCTCGCGAACGCTTGTAACCCCCTACTGCAAGCGCATCCGCCCTGGGCGCAGGACTACACGAGGCCGCGGGTTCCCCCTTACTGTTTTCCCCCCTTGTGTCTCCGTCTCGCGCCGACCCATCTGGGCTGGGACACGCAGCGACAATTTACTCGTCGATCCAGGGACCCCCCGGGGTCGAAACGCTGACAGTTGGCGCGCCAGGTAGGGGCCTGCTGCATGTTGACGAACAGCTTCCCGTCAAGCTCCAGATGGGGAGTCTCCAGCAACCTCTCCAACCTGGGACGAAGCTCCGTTTTGGGAGTCTCGAGTTCATGTCCCTCGACGGCAGCTACGACATGATACTCCTTCTTCCACCGCGCGACAATGACAATGGCGGCCGTCAGCCCGCCCGCCAGTGGCGGAGTCGACGATGTCTTCCCCGCGTGGTAGAAGAACAGCATCCGAGTCTGTCCTGTCACCCTCCTCATTGACGGGGAAGGAGGTGGGGCAATCATGGCCAAGCAGGAGGCGGCGCCTCGTTGGTTGTCGAGCAAGTCGGCGACGCCGGCGCCCCAGCGGGGACACGTCAGGCGTTGACCCCACGATTGAGACGAAGACGAGCGCCGCTTCCCCGCAACACGCCAACCCCAAGCATACGACGGGTGACGCCAGCACGCTCGTGAAGGACTTACTGGGCGTTAGCCTTGTACCTGAGATAACGGTGCAGTCCGTCCCCGACGCGACTTCGTCACCGTCCGTCGATCAAGAGGTACCATCCATTTCCCATCCAGTGCCTTTTAGATTCAGCTTCGACCCACCAAGCGACCCCACTTCGGTGGACACTTTCATAAAGGCATATCCAAACCTCCCGGGGTACCGTATGTGGTCAACCTGGGATAGATTGACGACCGTCTCGACCTACGGGCCCCCGGGTTCCAAGGAAGACGACGAGCCCGACTCTGGTTGGGATTTCTCTGGGCTCGATAACTCTAGTGCCATGCGGGACTTCATGACCGCATGTGACTACTGCCTCTCCGATTGCTCCGATGATAGCCACAGCCTCGGTGATGAGGACTGTGGCCCAAGTCACGAATGTTTCCACGTCGATCTAGAGGGTCTCGACGAAGGCAACCACCTTGGTATGCTAGAGGACGGCGACCCCTCTAGGCCTGCGCCTCGCGTTGACATCCTTCGGGAGCTAGCTATGGTCCCAGTCCCTACGGGGGGTCAGGACACACAGCTCGAGCAAATCTGCGAGATACAGGCCAGGCTCGACGAGGAAGCGGGACAACTTGTGCAGCTCCGGCAGAACATCGGGCAGGAGCGGGTAGGCCGAGCACCGGCCGGAGAAGTGTGTCATCTGGCCCAGGATGTCCAGCGTCGCATCACCGACGATGCCAGGGCAAGGCTGCCCCCGGCTTCCAGCGGGGTCGGCCAGAACCTGGCTGCAGCAGCAATACTGCTCCACGCGATGCCAGAACCATCCACCACCGAGGGGCGGCGTATCCAGGGAGAACTCAAGAATCTCCTGGAGGATGCCACGGTCCGACGGGCCGAAAGCTCCACCTCCCGAAGGCAAGGATACCCCCAGAGCATCGCGCCGCGACTTCCCGATTCATGCGGGAAGCCTTGGTCCACACCGGGCGCACGCGGGACACAGCGTCTGTGGCCCCGGGCCGCCTCGGCAATGAGTACCATCGCCGCGACCGTCGAGCCCACCTCGACGAGAGGGTGCGCCGAGGCTACCACCCCAGGCGTGGGGGACGCTACGACAGCGGGGAGGATCGGAGCCCTTCGCCCGAACCACCCGGTCCACAAGCTTTCAGCCGGGCCATACGACGGGCACCGTTCCTGACCCGGTTCTGGGCCCTGACTACCATCACCAAGTACTCGGGGGAGACGAGGCCTGAACTGTGGCTCGCGGACTACCAGCTGGCCTGCCAGCTGGGTGGAACGGACGATGACAACCTCATCATCCGCAACCTCCCCCTGTTCCTCTCCGACGCCGCCCGAGCCTGGCTGGAGCATCTGCCTCCTGCGCAGATCTCCAACTGGGATGACCTGGTCAAAGCCTTCGCCGGCAACTTCCAGGGCACATACGTGCGCCCTGGGAACTCCTGGGATCTCCAAAGCTGCCGCCAACAGCCGAGAGAATCCCTGTGGGACTACATCCGGCGATTTTCGAAGCAGCGCACCGAGCTGCCCAATATCACCGACTCCGATGTCATCAGCGCGTTCCTCACCGGCACCACTTGCCACGACCTGGTGAGCAAGCTGGGTCGCAAGACTCCCACCAGGCAAGCGAGCTGATGGACATCGCCACCAAGTTCGCCTATGGCCAGGAGGCGGTCGAGGCCATCTTCCGGAAGGACAAGCAGCCTCAGGGGTGCCAGCCGGATGACGCCCCCGAAGCGTCCGCTCAGCGCGGCACGAGGAAGAAGGGTAAGAAGAAGTCGCAAGCGAAACGCGACGCCACCGACGCAGACCTTGTCGCCGCCGCTGAGCACAAGAACCCTCGGAAACCTCCCGGAGGCGCCAACTTGTTTGACAAGATGCTCAAGGAGTCGTGCCCCTATCATCAGGGTCCTGTCAAGCACACCCTTGAGGAGTGCGTCATGCTTCGGCGCTACTTCCACAAGGCCGGGCCACCGGCGGAAGGTGGCAGGGCCCCCGACAATGACAAGAGGGAAGCTCACAAGGCAGAGGAGTTCCCCGAGGTCCATGACTGCTTCATGATCTACGGTGGGCAGGTGGCGAACGCCTCGGCTCGGCACCGCAAGCAAGAGCGTCGGGAGGTCTGCTCGGTAAAGGTGGTGGCGCTAGTCTATCTAGACTGGTCCGACAAGCCCATCACCTTCGACCAAGACGACCACCCCGACCGCGTGCCAATCCCGGGGAAGTACCCGCTCGTTGTTGATCCCGTCATCGGCAACGTCAGGCTTACCAAGGTCCTCATGGACGGAGGCAGCAGCCTCAACATCATCTACGCCGACACCCTCGGGCTCCTGCAGATCGATCTGTCCTCGATCTAGGCCGGCACGGCGCCCTTTCACGGGATCATTCCTGGGAAGCGCGTCCAGCCCCTTGGACAACTCGATCTGACCATCTGCTTCGGGACTCCCTCCAACTTCTGAAAGGAAACCCTCACGTTCGAGGTGGTCGGGTTCCGAGGAACCTACCACGTAGTGCTGGGGAGACCATGTTACGCCAAGTTCATGGCCGTCCCCAACTACACCTACCTCAAGATCAAGATGCTGGGCCCCAACGGGGTCATCACCGTTGGCCCCACGTACCGACACGCATACAAATGCGACATGGAGTGCGTGGAGTACGCCGAGGCCCTCGCCGAATCTGAGGCCCTCATCACCGACATGGAAAACCTCTCTAAGGAGGTTCCAGATGCGAAGCGCCACGCCGGCAACTTCGAACCAGCAGAGGCGGTCAAATCCGTCCCTCTCGACCCCAACAACGACGCCTCCAAGCAGATCCGGATCAGCTCCGAGCTCGACCCCAAATAGGAAGCAGTGCTCGTCGACTTTCTCCGTGCGAACGCCGAGGTTTTTACGTGGAGTCCCTCAGACATGCCTGGCATACCAAGGGAAGTAACCGAGCACTCAGTGGATATCCGAGCTGGAGCCCAACCCATGAAGCAGCCTCTGCGCCGATTCGACGAAGAAAAGCGTAGAGCCATAGGCGAGGAGATCCACAAGCTGATGGCTACAGGGTTCATCAAAGAGGTATTCCATCCCGAATGGCTAGCCAACCCTGTGCTTGTGAAAAAGAAAGGTGGGAAATGGCGGATGTGTGTAGACTACACTGGTCTAAACAAAGCATGTCCGAAGGTTCCCTATCCTCTGCCTCGTATCGATCAAATCGTGGATTCCACCGCTAGGTGCGAAACCCTGTCGTTCCTTGATGCCTACTCAGGGTATCACCAAATCAGGATGAAAGAGTCTGACTAGCTCGCGACTTCTTTCATCACACCTTTTGGCATGTACTATTACGTTACTATGCCATTCGATTTGAGGAATGCGGGTGCGACATACCAAAGGTGCATGAACCACGTGTTCGGACAACACATTGGTCGAACGGTCGAGGCCTACGTCGATGACATCGTAGTCAAGACGAGGAAAGCCTCCGACCTCCTCTCTGACCTTGAAACAACATTCAAGTGTCTCAAAGCGAAAGGCGTAAAACTCAATCCCGAGAAGCGTGTCTTCGGAGTCCCCCGAGGCATGCTCCTGGGGTTCATCGTCTCCGAGCAGGGCATCGAGGCCAACCTAGAGAAAATCGCAGCCATCACCAACATGGGGCCTATCAAGGACTTGAAAGGAGTACAGAGGGTCATGGGATGCCTTGCGGCTCTGAGCCGCTTCATCTCATGCCTCGGCGAAAGAGGTCTGCCCCTGTATCGCCTCTTAAGGAAGACCGAGCGCTTTGCTTGGACCCCCGAGGCCGAGGAAGCCCTCGAGAACTTGAAGGCGCTCCTTACAAGCACGCCCATCCTGGTGCCCCCCGCTGTCGGAGAAGCCCTCTTGATCTACGTCGCCGCTACCACTCAGGTGGTCAGCGCCGCGATTGTGGTCGAGAGACGAGAAGAAGGGCACGCACTGCCCATGCAGAGGCTGGTTTACTTCATCAGTGAGGTACTGTCTGAGACCAAGATCCGCTACCCGCAAATACAGAAGCTACTGTACGTGGTGATTCTGACACGGCGAAAATTGTGACACTACTTCGAGTCTCATCCGGTGACTGTGGTGTCATCCTTCCCCCTGGGGGAGATCATCCAGTGCCGAGAGGCCTCGAGTAGGATTGCAAAGTGGGCGGTGGAGATTATGGGCGAGACAATCTCGTTCGCCCCTCAGAAGGCCATCAAGTCCCAAGTCTTGGCGGACTTTGTGGTTGAATGGGTCGACACCCAGCTTCCAACAGCTTCGATCTAACCGGAACTCTGGACCATGTTTTTCGACGGGTCGCTGATGAAAACAGGAGCGAGCGCGGGCCTGCTCTTCATCTCACCCCTCGGGAAGCACCTCCGCTACGTGCTGCGCCTCCATTTCCCGGCGTCCAACAACATGGCCGAGTATGAGGCTCTGGTTAACAGGTTGCGCATCGCCAACGAGCTAGGGGTCCAACGCCTCGACGCTCGCGGCGACTCGCAGCTTGTCATCGACCAAGTTATGAAGAACTCCCACTGCCGCGACCCGAAGATGGAAGCCTACTGCGATGAGGTTTGGCGCCTGGAGGACAAGTTCTACGGGCTCGAGCACAACCACGTCGCTCGACGATACAACGAGACTGCGGACGAGCTGGCTAAGATAGCCTCGGGGCGGACAACGGTTCCTCCGGACGTCTTCTCCCGAGACCTACATCAACCCTCCATCAAGACCGACGACACGCCCGAGCCCGAGAAGGCCTCAGCTCTGCCCGAGGCGCCCTCAGCTCTGCCCGAGGCACCCTCGGCTCAGCCCGAGGCAGCCTTGGCCCCGCTCGAGGCACCCTTGGCCCACGAGGGTGAGGCACTATGCGTCAAGGAAGAGCGGAATGGGGTCACGCCTAATCGAAACTGGCAAACCCCATACCTGCAATATCTCCACCGAGGAGAGCTACCCCTCGACAGAGCCAAAGCTCGGCGACTGGCGCGGCGCGCCAAGTCGTTTGTCTTGCTGGGTGACGAAAAGGAGCTCTACCACCACAGCCCCTCAGGCATCCTCCAATGATGCATATCCATCACCGAAGGTCAAGAGTTATTGCAAGAAATACACTCGGGGGCTTGTGGTCACCACGCAGCACCTCGAGTCCTCGTGGGAAACGCCTTCCGACAAGGTTTCTACTGGCCAACCACGGTGGCTGACGCCACTAGGATTGTACGCACCTGCCAAGGGTGTCAATTCTACGCAAAGCAGACCCACCTGCCCGCTCAGGCTCTGCAAACAATACCCATCACCTGGTCATTTGCTGTGTGGGGTCTGGACCTCGTCGGTCCCTTGCAGAAGGCACCCGGGGGCTTCATGCACCTGCTGTTCGCCATCGACAAATTCTCCAAGTGGATTGAGGTCCGACCCCTAAACAGCATCAGGTCCGAACAGGCGGTGGCGTTCTTCACCAACATCATCCATTGCTTCAGGGTCCCAAACTCCATCATCACCAACAACGGCACCTAGTTCACCGGAAGAAAGTTCCTGGACTTCTGTGAGGACCACCACATCCGGGTGGACTGGGCCGCCGTAGCTCACCCCATGACGAATGGGTAGGTAGAGCGTGCCAACAGCATGATTCTACAGGGGCTCAAGCCGAGGATCTACAACGACCTCAACAAGTTCGGTAGGCGATGGATGAAGGAACTCCCCTCAGTGGTCTGGAGTCTGAGGACGACGCCAAGCCGAGCCACGGGCTTCACGCCGTTTTTTCTAGTCTATAGGGCTGAGGCTATCTTGCCCATAGACTTAGAACACGGCTCCCCAAGGACGAGGGCATACGACGCCCGAAGCAACCAGACAAACCGAGAAGACTCACTTGACCAGCTGGAAGAGGCTCGGGACATGGCCTTACTACACTCGACGCGGTATCAGCAGTCCCGCGACGCTACCACGCCCGAGGGGTTCGGTCCCGAGACCTCCAGGTGGGCGACCTGATGCTTCGGCTATGACAAGACGCTCGAGGACGCCACAAGCTCACGCCTCCCTGGGAAGGGCCGTTCATCATCGCTAATATTCTAAAGCCCGGAACATACAAGCTGGCCAACAGTCAAGGCGAGGTCTACAGCAACGCTTGGAACATCCGATAGCTACGTCGTTTCTACCCTTAAGATGTTTTCAAGTCGTTCATGTACCTCGTTTACATACGCAAGCAAAGTCTAACCTACAAGGAAGGGTCAGCCTTGCATCGGCAAAGCCCGACCCTCCCTCGGGGGCTAGAAGGGGGGAACCCCCTCTGTGACAAAATTTTCCTCGAAAAAAGTCTTTCTGCCAGAACATCTTTCGTGCTTTTTGACTACTTCGATAGTGGAGTCCTGAAAACAACGCAGTACACGTAAGCAGGCAAGGCCGACCGAGCCGAGGGACTCCTACGCCTCCGGGATATGGATACCTCACTCATCACCTTCTGCGATAAGTAACTCACGCTCGGATAAGGGATTCCGCTATCCGAACAAGTCTTAACGCTCAAAAACTTCTTCTGCCGAAATGATTTTTTGTGCCGTCTCGACTATATCGATAACAGAATCCTACAGACGAGTAAGAGTACACGTAAGCAGGCAAGGCCAACCGAGCCGAGGGACTCCTATGCCTCCGGGATACGGATACCTGACTCATCACCTTCTGCGATAAGTAACTCACGCTCGGATAAACGATTCTGTTACCGACGAACAAGTCCTGATACTCGAAACAAGGGGAAAAGAAACGCAGCTTTACAACACGACGACGGTATGTTTTGGCCTCGGCGGCCGCAAAAAACATACGCACGCTACAAACAAACTGTCCCTACAGGTTCAGACGTCAGCAAGGGGAGCAGCAGCGCCCTCGGCATCGACTCCACCTTCGGCGGAATCCGACCCAGCCTCGGATAGCAACATGGTAGGAGGATCTCTGCCTCGAAGGAAGATGTCAGCACCGCGCCTGGGCCATCGCCGCCAGGGTCTCCTCCAGGAACCCGGCCCAAGCAGACGGCCGGACCGGCCGCTCCGCAGCCTCAGCCAGCTGTCCCCTGAGGACACCAGCCCGGCTCATGGCCTCGGCAGCCCGACTCCAGGGTTGGTCCTGCCAGCGGACGACCTGGCCAGGTCCCAGTCGCCACTGCGACGCCTCGTCGGCCTGGGAAGTCCCCTACTCCTGGGCCGACGAAGTTTCTTCTCCAGCCAACTCCGCCTCTGTCCATGCTGACACCGCTGCCTCCGGCTTCGGCTCATCATAGAGCAGCCGAGGTTTCCTTCGCTAAGCAAGAGGAGCCTCGAGTGGCAAGGCCGACCGAGCCGAGGGACTCCTACGCCTCCGGGATACAGATACCTCACTTGTCACCTTCCGCACAGGGCAACTCACGCTTGGTTAAGCGGTCCAGCTAGCCGACAGGCGAATTCTGGTGCGCAAAATGGAGAAGAAACATGGCTTTACGCCCAAATACACAAATGTTCAGACCCCGATAGCCACAATTAACATACGCCAGCACTCAAGGTGCCATTACAAACGGGACTCCGGTTCTGTTCCCGCGGGTATGAACAACTTCCATACCAGGAGGCCCGCGAGACGACAAACTTCAAGTGGCTCACCGCCGCCCGCTCTGACAGCAGCGGCAACAACCTCCATCCCGGGCGGCAAGACAGCTGCAGCAACGGCTTCCGGGCAGACGCTGCGGTAGAAAGGCTCTCGCCCACGAAGGACGAGAACCAGCCATTCAAGCCAGGGGGAACGGAGGTCCAGGGGTGTAGGCGGAGTTGGCGATCTCGTCGGCAGAGAAACCTTCTCCGGCTGCTGCCACCTCAACACCGCACCAGCGGGCACCGGCCGCCCCAAAGCGCACCGGCAGGTCCTCGCTCCCGCCCTCGCCGAGGCCGCCCCAGAACATGAGCACCGCCCTCGCGGCACACGACGTGCTGGGCATCCCTCTAGCGCAGCTGTTGGCACGAGGAAGACCTGGATGTGGCCAGCCCGTACGCGGCGCAACCATCGCCCGGACAGAGGATGGAATGCTGCACCCTGGCTGGGCAGCAGCAGTTCGCCTTCCCCGGCATGGCTGAAGGAAGCCTCCGCGGGGCTGGAGGATGCCTCCCCCCCCAAACGACGGGGGAAGAAAAGGGTTACCGACCCACGTGGAGGCAACCCCCCACTCGGTGCGCTCCTCCGCCTCAGCCCGGATGACGAAAATCCTTGAAGCTGAGGGCAGGGCGGAGGCCGCAGCCCGGCTCGCTTCTCTCCACCAACTTGCCCATTGGTGGGGGAAGGCAGCCGGGCTGCCTGACAAAAATCCTTGAAGCCGAGCGATGGCTGAAAGGTACCAACCTCCACAAGGTTGCGCTCCTTCCACAACAAGACGAAGACAACGCGGGTGCTCCCCATCCAGGGGCTCGGAAGGCGGAAGGATGCGATGCGTGAGGAAAGTGTGAAGGCATGGCTACCACCCAGGAGGTCGATCCCTTTTTAAAGGCGACTCTCCCCACTTGCGTCCTCAAGATGTCGCGGACCAAGTCTTCACCAACACGCTTCAAGGTCCTCCCCCTACGACACGGGGGCTGGGCCCCACATGTCATGCGAGCTGCCCTAGGATAGAAGAAGCCAAACCGCCGTGCGCGCGGAGCGTGTAACCGCCCAGCGGTTACAAGCATTCCTCTGTCTTCACCCAAACCAGCGGGTGAAAGGGCAGACCGCCATGCAGGCGGCATGCAACTGCACCAAGGGGGCGCACCCTTTCGACTTCGACGCATCCAGCATGGAGGCCCAGGCCCACATGTCTTGTAACCGGCGCGCCGGTTACTACGTGCAAAAAAACTACAGCGCCACTTGCGCCAGCGCCGCGCCTTCTCGACTACGGAACCGGTGCCACGACTCGAGGCAACCCTGCGCAAGGCCCAGCAGTGCCAACCAGGCACGACGGTCATGGGTCAGTCAGCTGTGGGAGAAGGCGTGACGGTCAACATAGCCAAAAGTGGGCCGGCAGTAATGGCGATGGCAGGCGGGCGGAAGCAGCAGTCAAATCGTCTACAGGCTCACGTCCCCTCCTGGAACAGCGAGAGAGCTCTCTCCCACGGCATGAAGACGACGCGCCCGTGTTCCATTCCTCGAATGGCTCGCACATGCACAACGGCTGCCCCGCGAATCACTCGTCCTGTCGCATTAACTCTGCGGCAGGACAGGCGACACCTTTGGCAGGCGAAGCGGGCGACGCTTCACCTCCGCCATAATGACCGCGTCAAGAAAGGTGCGCCACATCGTTCAATTTCGTATCCTTTTCCTCTTCCCCTTTCTCTCTCTTGCTATAGGGACTGGGAAAGGGGATACTCCGAAAGGGATCCTTCTCCGCGAAGGAAGCGGGCCCCGAGCCCCCCTACTGATCAGAGGTTCGAAGGCTGGCCCCTCGGAAGGGTTTGACAGCCGCCTCAGAGCACTCGGGCTCCGCGCCCACGACTGGTCAGAGGTTCGATGGCTGGCGCCCCAGAACGGTTTGACAGCTGCCTCAGGCTACTCGGGCTCCGCGCCCACTACTGATCAGGGGTTCATAGGTTGGCCCCCCGACGGGTTCGACAGTCGCCCCAGAGCACGTAGAGTGAGGGATGACTCTGGGTACGTTTGATACATAACCAAGGCTCGGGCTACGCTCCCGTGGTACCCTAGGACATTTCCGAGACTAGCAGGAACGATTCTATAACGGAATCCCATCAGAGGAAGGCATCAAGCCCTCGGACCCTATCGAACGGGACCGGGTCTGGCAAATCACCTGCAGGTACTTTTGGAGCATGCCTCTGGGCCACTAGCCGACCCTTATCGAACGGGGCACGGGCGTCCACTCGGATCACCCGTTAGCAACTCACTGGAGACACCATGTTCGGCGCCCACCGAGGGCAACATGGCGCTTTCCCCCCCACCTCCTTGCGGAAAGGCAACGCAGGGGCGTATGAAAAAAGCCGAGTCTACCCTTGACCATCCTCTCGCCCTGTGTAGAGGCTCGGGGGCTGCTCTCGCAAACCCGGCTCTGGCCAAACCATTGACAGCGTCAACATACCAGCCCGAGAACTCGGAACCTGACTATGCACCCGGGCAACGACCAGTTCGCATGAGGGAACAACCAGACCGGCTGAGCCATCACGAAAGGCATTAAGACCTCGAAGGAGTCAAACCACTCCTCCGAGGCCTCGGGGGCTACACCCGGCGGGTGCGCTCGCGCGCACCAACCGGAACAAAATGCAACCGAGAAAGGTCGGCCCCCTTGCAAAAAAGTGCGTCAAAGCCTCCAAGCGAGTACCCACACTCCCTTTGAGGCTCGGGGGCTACTGTCGGGGACCGTAATTAGGGGTACCCCCAAGGCTCCTAATCTCAGCTGGTAACCCCCATCAGCACAAAGCTGCAAAGGCCTGATGGGCGCAATTCCGGTTAAGGCTCCGTCCACTCAAGGGACGAGATCTCGCCTCGCCCGAGCCCAGCCTCGGGCAGGAACGGCAGACCAAGGCAGATTCACGCCTCACCCGAGGGTCTCCTCAAGCAATAGGCACACCTTTGGCTCGCCCGAGGCCCAGCTCGGGCAGGCTTCACGGAGAAGCAACCTTGGCCAGATCGCCTCGCCTGCCGACCGGATCGCAGGAGCATTCAATGCAAGGATCGCCTGACACCTTATCCTGACGCACGCTTTCCAGTCGACAAGACCGAAGTGACCGAAGTCACTTCGCCCCTCCACTAACTGACCTGACAGGAAAACAGTGCCGCCTGCGCTGCTCCGACTGCTGTGCCACCCGCTAGGGTGAGGTTGACAGCAACCAAGTCCAGCCTTGGGCACCATAGGAATCTCTGCCTCGCCCGACCCTAGGGCTCGGACTCGACCTCACCTCGGACGATGATCTCCGCCTCGCCTGACCCCCAGGCTCGGACTCAGCCTCAACTTTGGAAGATGGTCTCCGCCTCGCCCGACACCAGGGCTCGGACTCAGCCTCAACTCCGGAAGACGGTCTCCGCCTCACCCGATCCTAGGCCTCGGACTCGACCTCGACTCCGGAAGATGGTCTTCGCCTCGCCCGACCCCAGGGCTCGGACTCAGCCTCAACTCCGGAAGACGATCTCCGCCTCGCCCGACCCTAGGCCTCGGACTCGACCTCGACTTCGGAGGAGTCACCACCTCGCTCCGGCCGACCACGCCACGAGGGGAGGCCATCATTACCCTACCCTTAGCTAGCCCAGGCTATGGGGAACAAGACCGGTGTCCCATCTGGCTCGCCCCGGTAAAACAAGTAATGATGGCACCCCGCGTGCTCCATGACAACGGTGGTTCTCAGCCCCCTACGGAAGCAAGGATACGTCAGCAAGGATCCGACAGCCCCGACAGCTGTGCTTCTACAGGGCTCAAGCGCTCCTCCGACGGCCACGACGCCACATGAACAGGGCTCCAACACCTCTCCAACAACCACGTCGGCGCGTACATAGGGCTCTAGATTGTCTCTGCTAGACACGTTAGCACACTGCTACACCCCCCCATTGTACACCTGGACCCTCTCCTTACGCCTATAAAAGGAAGGTCCAAGGCTCTCATACGAAAGAGGTGGCCGCGCGGGAGAACGGGCAGCCTAACGCCCCCCTGTCTCTCTCTCTCCCTCGCGAACACTTGTAACCCCCTACTGCAAGCGCATCCGCCCTGGGCGCAGGACAACACGCGGCCGCGGGTTCCCCCTTACTGTTTTTCCCCCTTGTGTCTCCGTCTCGCGCTAACCCATCTGGGCTGGGACACGCAACGACAATTTACTCGTCGGTCCAGGGACCCCCCGGGGTCGAAACGTCGACAGTCAGATATATCACTGTTGAGGGCAACAACCGAAGATAATGGAAATTTCTGATCCCATTCCGTTGTAACAAGGACCCGATCTAATTTCTTGTATGTGGGATTTAGAAGGTTATTTGCCCAAGTAAACTGGCGACCCCACATCTCTATCTCTTTTAAGTTAAGACCATCAATTACGGTATTAAAAAGGAAAGGCCAACATTGGTCAGTCAAAGGTTTGTTTTTCTCGTTTTGATTCCTAAGAATATTAAAATCATCGCCTATGGTGAGGGGCAGAGTCGCATGACTAGTAAAATGCACCAACTCAGCCAAAAAAGCTCCTTCTTATCCACTTGTGCAGGTCCATAAACCACTGCCAACACCCATTTAAAAGCATCACTCTTATTACACAGAGTAAACTTAACATAAAACTCTCCCTCGTTAATCCCTCCAATATCAAACACATTCAAATCGACTGTAACACACCAGGTGTTTATATTCTGCTCGACAATTAGTATGGATTTAAGCACGTGATATCAGTGAATAAGACGGACACTAAGGTCTAATTATTTTCACCTATCGTGATTTTAATATCGCATTTGTTTCGTCTGTCGCGAGTCGACATCGTTCTTATCTATCTGGGCTCTTCCTCAATTTTCGTAATGTTGGAAACCTAGTTGTTCCAAAAATCGGTGCGTACAGTGATTATTTAAAATTCATCACTCGCGCAAAAGACGGATTCGTAATTTTAGTTCAGCCCTCTGAGTGTATCCCAAACAAATTAAATAGAACCCGACAACTAAGTTTCCGGTGTAAAAAAAATTTAGTCCCCTTTTGTCATCCGTGACATCGCGTTTACGAATTTTAATTGAATTGTTCTCTAGTCGAGTGTTCGAGTAACGAACGGAATTCGTCTAAATTCAACTAAATCAAACGTCGACTAAAATATCGAATCCGATCTCATCTAGTTTAATCCGTCTACATCTCGCTCCTGTGACGATGTTAACATCGTCTCCGGGGAATTTCGATTTTGATGCCGCATTTGGCTCGCATAGTTTAAAATTTATTTATTTCTAAAGTGTTGGGCCTAGTGCCAATTTAAAATTAATCGATCAAGACAGATTGAAATTGTCACCTAAGTATTTTTCTCAGTTTGAGCAATCTCTATAAATTCGGTAAATGCACTACTTTGGGTAGGCTGTTAGATAAACCGAAACAAGAACAACTGCTAGCCAATTCGGTTTCCTATTTCAAAATCTGAGAAAATAATATGCGTAGTCATGTAGCGTGTCGATCCTTTAGTCATCGCTAAAAATTGTGATCCAAAATATCAGTGAATTTCTTAAAAAAAAAGAGAAATCCCATTTCTCTCTTATCCTCTAAGTGCTTATTTCTCTGTTTCTTATCCGTGAGTTGATTTCTTTAGAAACTTTATCTACCATTCATCTCCTTGCTTTCTCCTTACACGAGAATTGCTTGGGAGTTCTCTTGAAGCAGTTAATCAAGATGTCTCCACGTGATCTCTTCCTGATCTTATCCCACCACCGCTCAGTCCGGAACACAAAAATCTCACCGCTGTTCCATACTCTTTTATCCTTATCTCGTCGTACCCAGAATTTTGTATAACGGACGTCTCCCTCACGGCAGCAGTCACTTGTTCTCATCTCCTCCTCCATCGCGCGCTAGGCGCTGATTGCTACGCCGAGGTCTCCTTCCTTGCTAGCGCCCAAGCCATGGCTCTCCGGTGCTCAGTCCTTATCTTGCCTGGGGCGTCGTTCTCAGCCGCTAGCCGGTTTTCCTGCCCACTTCATATCGCTTTGGAACCAGGCCGCGTGTTGTGCCCAGCCGACCATCGCCGCCTTGCACTCGTGTCAGTTCTCCACGTCCTTGCCGGGGAGGCTCAGTCGTTGTGCCCTCACGCTCCCCTGGCCATCGTCCTCGACCTCGTTGCGGTGCGCGGCTGCCGTCGTGTTGTTACGCTATTCCTTGTCCGTGAGGACACACATCGAGGAGTTGCAAGACCCCGCCTCATCACGCGTGTGTATTGTCGGTCTCGCCCTGTTCTGTCCACCCGGCGCCGCTTGCTTCTGTGCCATTTGCCACGGCTGGTGCGTTCGTGCCAATTGTGTGTGTCTCGGCATGTCCCCTTCGTGGTCGTTTGCAGCTGCTCGAATGAACTTCTCTGTCTCGGCGTGCTCAACATCGATCACCGCCGGTGAGACCCGTTTGTAACACCCTGAATTTGGGGTATAAAATTTCTTTTCAAATATCTACCAAATTCAGGTGTTACCCTCTTTCTTCCATCTTTTTTTTCTTTTCTCTAAATGGTGGAGAGTTATTTTGTTATATATAGGTGTGAGCCTAGTAAAATAAAACCCTAGAGGAGTTTCTATGTTGCATCATACCATAGCATACATCTATTTATTCTTGTTTGTTGGATGATTTTGTGGAGCATTCATTTAATTAGGAAGTCAAATGGAAAAAGAAAAGAAGAAGAAACCTCTCTCTCTCGCCCCTTCGGCCCAGCCGCGCCCTCCCTGGCAGGCTGCGCGCGGCCCATCTCCCCCTGGCCCATCCGCGCAACCGCAGCAGCGCAGCCCACTGCGCCGCGTGCCCCTTTCCCCCGGCCTGCTTCCGCGACCCAGCCGTGCGCAGCCCACCAGCGCGCCCAAACCCTAGCCGCCAGGCCAGCGCGTGCTCCAGCCGCCGCCGCGCTCGCCCGGCCGCCTGCGCGCCGCCCGCGCGTACCCGCCCTGCTGCTCGTCGCGCGCCCACGATCCGCTCGCGCTAGCAGCGCCCCGTGCGGAGCATCTGCGCCCAGCTGCGCCTTTCCCTAACCGTCGTCGTGCCTGCGCAGTCGCCGCACATGCCCAACCCACCCCTGCCCAGTCCGTGCATGGAGGAGGGAGGTCGACGCCACGATCTTGCCCGTGCCCCGCTTCTTCCTCGTCCACCTGCCCACGACGCCTTGACCCAGGCACCCAGCGCGTGCACATCCCTCTGCACAGGAACACACGCCATAACCCCGTCTCGCGATCAGTCGTTCCCGCAGCCCCTAGCCGAGCTCGCTCTTGCCATGGCAACCAGCTCGCTCAGCACCCCTGCTCCCTTCTTTTCCAAACCGCGTAGCCATGGCGACCGAGCATCGGCCCTGCTGCCACGTGCCCAGCTCGCCCAACGCCGTCGATCCTCGTCGTCGACCCGAGTAAGCTGCACCCACGATTCTTCCTCGTCGAATTCGTCGCATGGTATGAAGTCCGGAGTTCGCCTGAAGTTCCTCCGAACCCGCCCTTCGTTCACTCATGATGAGCTCGCCTCTTCCTCTCTCCATCCCTACCCTCCTCGCCTCTTGTCGTGCTCGTCGCTGCACTCGCTCGCCGTGGCCGAAGTCCGGTCGAACCAGCCCAGGCCGCCGTTGAGCCGCTGCGCAGACACGCCGCCGAAGTTTGCACTCCCTCTGTGGTTCATCACTGTGAGGAGAAGCCCATCGCCTACTCCTCTCTCTTCCGTGCCCTCCTCGGTGCTCGCCATGGCCGGCCTTGGTTGAGCCCATTGCGGCGGTAAGGCCCCGGAGCCAAGCTCCCCTGCGCGCACCGTCAGTCGATCCGCCCAGTCATGTGTGCAACAACAGCCTCGCCGCCATCGCGCAACCTGTGCAGGTCGTCGAACCCAGTCCCGAAACCGGTCGTCGTACTTATGCATCCACGTGTGAATAGTGTGTTGCCGGAGTTTAGACGACGTTCGTCTACGTGTAGACGACCCCCGTCTACCCCCGTCTACCCCCCCCCCCCATTTGTTTTTCTCTTGCGTGCACATAGCCTCGTCGTAGTGTTGTCGTGTATCGTCTCCTCGCGTTGCATGCATCATTTTGTGTGTCACGCGTGTCGCCGCACAACGCCAATCCGCTTCACCCAGTACCGGTAGTGTTAATTAGACCATTGTTCATGTAACAGAATCGTCAGAATTAAATAATTAATCTGTGGTTTAGTTGTCGGTTATTAAAATAGGAGTTCAATCGAACCTAATCTATAATTTTACATACGTGTGTGTAAATATCTATTATTGTGTTTATGACGACTTTAAGGATTACAGTTAATATTTGTTTAATATAAGAGAAACGACACAATTAAGTAGTATTTGTATGTCGCGACGTGTTTAGCCATGAATGGTTAGTCATCCTATATATATGTATAACTTGCGTCGTAAACCCGTTACAGCTCGTTTTAGTCGTGTCAACCTCATGATAGCGTCGATTTCGTATTAATAATGTTATCTTATCACGTTACAAGTTTTACTTATTTAATTAAGTGGTTTATTCAATACTTATGGCCATCTAATTAAAATTTGATTATAGTTCATCCCGCACGTCCTTTGTACCGATTCCGCGTCACGCACGTTGCGCGCATTATTATTTCTGGCGTAAATTCGACTAGGTTGATTAATTAATTACACATTAACTAAGTAGCAATCTTGTGCACACGTTAAATATATGTTGCCACCACAATTGTTTTAGCTAAGTAATTAAATGATTGGTCGGTTGATGGTTAATAACATAACAATTTAATAGAACGAGTCTGTAGTTCAACTCATGTTTTGTTAATATAAATGTCAATTAACGTGATTAATGCCAACTAAAATACTTGTCCTTAATTATTTATCGTTGTTCGCGCGTGACATCATGTGCGCGTCATCACGCTGTTCGCGCGCATAGTCGCGTTGACTTGTGCGAGTCGCGCGCTGTCGTGCGAGTTGTTTCGCGTGTGTCACGTGCTACTCGCACGTGTTGACACACGACGTGTACGTGTGTCGCGCGACGTCTACGCATGATAATAATTTGTTTTCTCTTGTAAAGACTCATGTTAGTGACGTTAATTCGTCAAGTCATATATGTTGGATAATTAGCTTAAGGTTCGCTCGACTAATATTTATTAGACTAATATTTCAATTAGATTAAATGTGTTGTGTTTATCTCGCTCTTTTATAATAAACATTAACCTGACTAATTTTAGCTTAACTTATTTTTATATATTTAGTAAGTGTTTAGTATAAATGTGTCACCTGTTTAGTTTTCTCATTTGTCGCGCGTGCTATTCCGCACGTGGTCGCGTTCTCGTTCGCACTGGTCGAGCGTGCTGTTTCGTGTGTCGTCATGTGCTAATTCGTGTGTGTCAGCGCGTTGTTTGCACGCTGTTGTGTTGGGTTCGCCATCGTCACGTTGTCAGCACGTATCGCGCGTGGTGCACGCGCTAGGTCGCGTGCGGTTATGCTGTTTCATGCGTTACGAGTTTCGTCTCGCTCCGCTAATTCGTCCCACTTAGAGTCGCTGATGTTATTTAAATTACTTATTTAACTAAGAATTATTAGTGTGGTCAGCTAATTAAAATGGTTAGATAGCTCTAATTTCATTTTAAATAAATATCGGTTAATATAATCAGGTCGAATTAAAACGTTATAGTTAATATTTGTTTAGCGTAAACGCGATATCTTCTCGACCGTAGCTTCGAGTTCGATGTTTCATTTTCCTCGCGTGACCGTAGTAACGTCCTCTATTTCATTTTGCATGTTTTATTATGTTTTTATCTGAATGGTGTAATGTTCT
The DNA here is from genome assembly GCA_029449295.1 of Zea luxurians. Lineage (NCBI taxonomy): Eukaryota > Viridiplantae > Streptophyta > Magnoliopsida > Poales > Poaceae > Zea > Zea luxurians. The sequence goes on along the minus strand of JAOPSE010000007.1, from coordinate 122,281,506 downwards.
CATGTATATGTATATGTGTTTGTTTGTTTGTGCCTGTTTGTATTCGTTGTGCGTTGCGAATAGATTGCGATCCATTTCCGAGCTTCGAGGAATCGACTGTCAAGCTTCAGCGACCAAGTGATCAAGCTCTTCGAGTTCTACAAAGTTGAAGACCCTGAGCATCTGTTTGGTGAAGGCAAGTGTCCTCTGACCCATTATGTCCTATTCACTTATAACTTACTATCCCGCATTACTTACTTGAAACCTAAGGATTGACTAGCTTTACACTTTACTTTATCCTTGATGACCTTATGGGCTATTATGGTTAGCATTCTGCTACTGCCTTAACTTAATCAATGAACATGATGTGAATATTTATGATACTGTTATCCTGATGATGTTGATGATCTTGTGATACTCTAGGGGGCTCAGGCTGTTTCCTGAGTACCTCTCCGTAAGGACCTGTTCGTTGAGAGACCACCCGGGATAACAGTGCAACCATGAGGGTGAAATGGGATGCCCTTAGCTAATTAATTAGAGGAACTAGAGGTGTAGTTGCTTCGCCGTCGTGCCGTCAATGGGGTCCAGGCACAGTGCTTGCTCTGCCGAGGCTGAGTGCCGAAGTTCTTTCGTTTTGCTTTTTGTTAGTCACCCTCCTGCGGGGAGAGGTACTGTGTTTATCAAACTGGAGAAACCTAACGGGCGGCTATGACCTCTAGGGAATCTTTGTAAAGGCTACGTAGTGATACCCTGCCGGACCACCTAGGTAGTGGTCAATGGGGATTAGCTCTCCCCGGGTAGAAAGGGAATCATGACTCATGGGTAAAGTGTGCGACCTCTGCAGAGGGTAGTGAAACTGATATATCAGCCGTGCTCACGGTTATGAGCGGCCTTGGGATCCTCTTTGATTAGAGATACAAATGATCTAAGATACAATGGTTCTATTTATGGTTTTAGTTCGATGATAATAATGATGTTCCTCGATGAGGAAATGATTCACGGGTTGGTTATTGCTAAAACTTGGCTTCCACTAATAATAAATACTTGACCAACTAAAAGCAACTGCTTTGACCTTAACCCCACATAAAGCTACTCCACTTCAGCCAAACAGGACATTTGCTGAGTACGTTGATGTGTACTCACCCTTGCTTTCACAAAACACCAGGCTGCCTTTGGTGTAATCTATGCTCAGGTAAAGAAGAAGGCTTCGAGGCGGATCTCCAGGAGTTTTAGGACCTCGACGAGTTCGAGTATTAGGCTAGCGACCTCCCCCAGTCAGCTGCCTGTGGTGGGTTGTTTACGTTGGCTACGTTTTGATTCTGTGTACTTTGATTTATATTATGTAAATGGCTCTAGTCTGTAATATTATTACATACTCTTTATTGTAATTCGAAGCATTGTGCTCAGTGCCGGTCCTGACATTTTAGAGGCCCAGGACAAGACTTATAAAGGAGGCCCTTTATAATAATTATTATTACATATAAATATATTGTGTGTATATATTTTCATTAAAGTATTTATATATATCTGAAAAAATTATTTATATTAAATAAAAGTAATTAAAATATTATTGCCTAATATCTCACAGAAAAATGTGACATATATGTGTCTAGATGACTCAAGGTTCCTTCGAACAACGATTAAATGGATGTAATACGTTGTTAGATCAGTCGGTCGTTTGTCTGTCTACAACCGTGCGAGAGATAGAGATGAAACGACGTAGTTGTCTCGCTGCACGCTCAGAGCCTAGGTGGCTAAGGCTGAGACTACTAAGTACTACTAGAATATAAAAATCAAGATTGATAGGTTATGTCTAATTCTCCTTGTTTGTTGTTGTTGTGTTGTTGACTTATAATTAGGCCTTTAAAAGTTTTATAAAACTAGTAAACAGATCTATATAATGTATGTTATATGCATATATATACTGATATTTAGTACATGAGATGAGGCCCCATTAATCTGGGGGCCCTGGTCGGGGGCACTGCTCGACCCCCGCCAGGGCCGGCGCTGATTGTGCTATGATGAGTCATTTATGTAATCGCTGTGTACGTGAATTACTGATCCTGGCACGTACATGGTTCGCATTCGGTTTACCTTCAAAACCGGGTGTGACACCGTTGTTCGTTCGTAATCCGACATATGTACTATAATATTGATTAAGTTTATTTGTGTGCAAAATTAAGGAGAGGAATCCTGAGAAATTGAGTGAAGAAACCCACGTGGCGTTTGCCGGGTGCTCGACAAACAGCTTATACCAGATATCGTCATCATTTTGCGCTTATGGAGTCAATTTTGGGCATGGTGAGCTGCCGCGTTACTCTTTTTGATGGAATTATTAGTTAGATCGAATAAATATGTTGGTTGCGACGAATATCTTATCTGTAGCACAGGCACATTGTGGTATTTATATTTGTTTGATAAAGTTTAGGTTCGAGGTGCGGAATAGGCAGAGTGTGTATTGGTTCTATAGATGTCACGTGCGCATTGGTGATGCGTAGGATAAGTTTAATATTTTTATCAGCCTACCGATAGGTTGTATCGGTGTTGCTGTGCCAATTTTATTTATGCCATGGAGTCGATGCGCTGCTTTAGTAGTCATTATCTTCTACGTTTTGTGACTAGTTATTTGTCTTAAATAGATGTTAACTGTTGCTCTGAATAATTAAAGGAGAATAACATCGGAAAATCAGTTTCAGTTAAAATCCGAGAAACATCGTTTGGTCCGCTTTAAAAACTAGTTAGTGGACATTGTTCTTTAGTGTTTTAAATGTTTAAGATTTAAGTGGTTTACAAAGTTGATTAATATATTTCTATCCGTATTCTGAACTATTGGTATTTAAAAATAGTGAATCAAAGTTTGGCAAGTCGTTTGACATTAGGCGTTAGCTAATGATGGTATAGGACTTGTTTAGAATATTGTTCTTGATGTTTGAGTTAGATCCGTTTAAGCTAGAGAAGTGTGCTGGTTGTACTTAGTAATATCTCAGCACCTAGTGATTGCTTTTAAATGTTATTATGTGCCTCGCCACTAGATATTTAATTCACTATCATGTAGCAATAATTAGGCTTGTGCTATTCCTATTTATATTTATTCATGTGCATTATGCATATCATTTAGGTACGTTAAGTAATCACATGATGTGGAGGATAAGAATTGAGTCGACCACGAGATACCGTTAAGCGAGGACTCCTTTGCGAGGTGATGCTGATAAACGAACCTGAAGATGGATAATCTGAAAGAGTGCCAAGACAAACAATGGTCGTCAAGTGATCGATGTCTAACAAACACTAACGTAGTGTTTATCCCAGGCAAGCCCCGGTGCATGCAACCCCTTCCTTGTGTTTTTAAATTATTTTTACACACTTTAAGTCTAGTGAATTTGCATTAGGTTTATAGGAGTTGCTTGGAACCCTTTGATGCATTGGAGATCTTCAGCTGAGTAAATCGATTCGGATCGCCGTTATATCCCCGGAGAGTGGAGACTTGATCTCCGAACTGCAACCTAAGTCAGGATGTGAACATTATGAATAAAAATGATGTTGTATTGATGAGATGGTGAAATTAGACTAGATGCAAACAGAGTCTATTAATATTTAATCTGGCGTTAAAATATTGAAAGTAAGGACTCACTTTAGTAAGCTATTTCTGCAAAAGTATCTAAATTGATTCTTGCTAAGAGCCTCTCCTTGATTCCCAAATCCAGCATATCCTTGAGAGTCTTTTCTTTAGTCGGGTAAGTCTTGCTAAGTAATTCCATACTTAGGGTTTTATTCCCTGTTGTTTTTCAGGTTCTAACCTTGTGCTGCTCTTGATGGTGTTAAGTGCCGGCGGGCTCGGCCTTCTTATAAGTCTAAGTAACCCTTCTATACTTCTTATCGAGGATGGTCCCTTGAGCTAGCATATATTTCGAACTTATACTTTTGTAATCACTCCGATAAAAATTATGTAAAATTTTTGTAACCTGTAAAATTTAGTAATAAGATTTCCGCTGCAAAAATGATGATGTGTGTGATTGGTATTACTTAATCCTGCGGTTCTGGTTGAAAGTGGTTTATCCGATGTCCTTGGGGGCAATCGGACAGATCCTGTTGAGTTATCTAGTGCACATGCATGGCTGTGTGAGGTCTTTGGAACAAGGACAGGTGCATGTGGGCCCGATAGCTTGGGAGGTTCTGCCACAGCTGGTATCGGAGCAGGATTAAGTATATACGGTCACATACGTATTTTCAAAACAAAAGTTTTGGTTTTGAAAAACCTATTTTCAACTAAACACATTGTTTGGCTTTGAAAAACAGTTTTGAAAAACTATAATGCTAGCGACATCCTCTATCAAGCCCTAAACTAAGGACTATCAGGTGGCTTAGTTCAAAAACCATAACCCATAACCGGGTGGGTATTGCATACATGTGTAATGTTATTTTTAAGGCCATTCAGTTTTGAATGGATCGACGCTCAGGTAAGGTGAGATGTGAGAGCATGACCGAACAAACGTCAGTCTAGGGAAGTGCTTATTTGTGACGCTTGATTATATACATGTTCTACATATGTATATATGAAAGATGCGATGTGGAGTATTTACTTTTCCGGGAATTCAGTACCCCATGGATGTGTATGGGTATACAGACATGGTAATACTGAGAAATGTAATGTACTCGTAACGACGCACCTACGCTCAGGTAAGAAGGTGAGTTACCATAATGAGTTGCCCTATGGTTAAAGTGTGGCAACGGCGCCTATGCGTGGCTCGGCGCTTAATGATGAGCTGGCCTCCATATAGCAATATATGGAGTATAAACTGTGATACACTGTCATGTGTGACTTGCATCATTGGGAATTGGGCTGTAATGGATTTTCTGCAGGTACACTAACCTCGAAAACGTATGTGTAGCTGACGACTAGAAAAATACCGTGAGAGAACGTATGCCACCGATATAGAACGTTATTGTCACAATATGTTGGCAAAATTAGTGAGGACGAATAGGACGAGCATGCATCCTGATTGTTGCATCATGTTTGTCACCTATACACCCAAAATGCTTCTCTCATCTTTGTTCCAGTAACCAGTGATTGTAGATAATGTGGTGTAATGTGGTATTATGAACTTCGATGAGATAGCTGTCCTCCATTCTTAGATAATCTATTTAGGTGGCATGTGTGTTTGCCCTTGTACTTGATGTGTCGATAGAAGGTTAGTGGCTTGTTTGCCAAAACCTAAAACTAGGCCATATTCTTATTTAGTGAACCATGACCCAAGTTTGAATTTTCTGTTATCCCTCCATGACCAAACACATAAAAATAAATGCTTAGATAATTTCTTTGTTGGACCTAAAGTGTACCCTGAAACAAGAATCTCGAGTCATGTTTCCTTCTAAAACCATTCCCTTGTTCAATTTGTGCAAGCTGTTGTCTATATTCCAGTTTGCCTATTCTTGAAGATCACAATGTTGCTTTATCAACCTAACCCAAATACATGTCCAACCATTTTCTTAAGTTTGATGCCTTTGATTTCCTCATTTCTATCGAAGGCGTACCAACTTAATCTTATGATTGTTTCCCTTCATATCTAATCAGATACTAATCCTTGACCTTGTGATCTCTGCGATGGGCATAGAAATATGCTTGGGACTGAATTAACAGTCTTCCATCATACTCCTTCCATCAAGTTTAGGTTATGGCCATGCCCTGTTTATTTCATCGGGCCATGATCTATTTGGCTCTCTACTGATAACCGTTCTTACAGGTGGAGTATCTTTTTGTATATTGTCATTCTTGCCCAATCCATTGGTGTCGTGCGAGATTTCTTATTGGTTACGTCTGGCAATGGTGTTATGACTAAAATTGATGATGTCGCGCCAAAACCGAGGGCCTCCTGTGGGTATACACACAAGGTTGTGCTGCTCGGTACACGCTAGTATCACAGTTAGTAGTCATAATCCATTATGAGATTATATCAATATGTTATCTCTACACAAATTGTTCTTACCACGTGAGATTCATTATTGGTGCCAGTTCGATAATGGTGTCTTGATTAATGACTTATGGTACCGCCGCGAAACTGAGAGCCCCTTGTGAATGTACACACAAGGTTATGCTGCTTGGCGCATGTTGGTATCGAGGTCTCTAGTCATGATCCATTGTGGAACTACACTGATGTGTGATCTTCCGTGGACTTCTTCCCTTGAAACAATTTCTATGTTGTTTGTCAAGTTATCAAGCAACATCTATCAACTTTGCCGGATCAAAAGGACATACCACTTTCATGTGTGGTCTTATTTCTTTTAATCTTGGTAGTGACTACTCATACAAGTTCCCTTTACATCCTTTGTGTAAAGGTGAAGCCTTGGAGCTTTTTAGTGTCAAGAGACAACTGATTAGCTCTCAAAATGGAGATCTGTTTTCCCTGCTGCTGAGATGCAGGAGTTTGTTCATTCGCTCTCCTATTTTATCCATGTATTTTCGAACCCAGTCTGTTTATCTCGTATGAAGAAACGGATGAACGAAATGCATGACCTTTCTCTAGCAAATGTGAACCCTCGATCGTTGACTTACCGATGGTACTGAGAGGACTTACTCAATGTCAACCGTAGTTCAACATGTTGGTTTTGCTAACTTGCAACTGCCCAACGAACAAAGTTTGAGTTTAGAGATCGTTTGTCGAGTTGTCTAAACTCACTCTGGTTTAACCCACTCCGAAGAAAGTATTTTCAAGAATCGAGATTAAGTCGGCCAGTAACCACCTAATTATCGCTCTAGTCGTGTCTCGAACGCCTCGCGTGTGTTTTTCTAGCGTGGGTGATCAAGTCGAGCCATGTCTAGTGCTTGATAAAATGGATTGGTTACGAAGGCAGCATCTACAGAACCTTTCGCTGGTGATTTTTCGAGCCTCTATCATTGTTTTAGACTTGGATTCTCTAGCTAACACGAGTCAACTATGATGTTATTCGACATTCACACCTGTCTCGTATGCTATGAATTTATCGTGACCACTTGTTGGTAAACCTCTTTCTGTGTGTTTTACCCAAGATGGTGCATCTGGTTCTGTTTGGGTAAAATCGTGTATTCGCCACTCGCTCAGACTCAGGTAGTACAGTGTCATCAGAAAAAGCAAACTGCACACATGAAACCTTATGTGTTTCTCTGGCAGACATCGTCTCTATTGGTGGATATATCTAAATTGGCTTAAGTCGATACATGATATGTCCACTGGAGAAACGATATCCTGAGACACTCGCCTTCGCCCAAGACTGTCTTATGATTACCGCTAATGTGGACATGGGTTACATGCTTCTCTACTCTTAAAAGTCTTTCGCTCCGAATCTCGGGACGAGATTCTTTTAAGGGGGGAGGGCTGTAACACACCAGGTGTTTATATTCTGCTCGACAATGAGTACGGATTTAAGCACGTGATATCAGTGAATAAGACGGACACTAAGGTCTAATTATTTTTGTCTATCGCGATTTTAATATCGCATTTGTTTCGTCTGTCGCGAGTCGACATCGTTTTTATCTATCTGGGCTCTTCCTCAATTTTCGTAATGTTGGAAACCTAGTTGTTCCAAAAATTGGTGCGTCCAGTGATTATTTAAAATTCATCAATCGCGCAAAAGACGGATTCGGAATTTTAGTTCAGCCCTCTGAGTGTATCCCAAACAAATTAAATAGAACCCGACGACTAAGTTTCCGGTGTAAAAATAATTTAGTCCCCTTTTGTCATCCGTGATATCGCGTTTACGAATTTTAATTGAATTGTTCTCTAGTCGAGTGTTCGAGTAGCGAACGGAATTCATCTAAATTCAACTAAATCAAACGTCGACTAAAATATCGAATCCGATCTCGTCTAGTTTAATCCGTCTACATCTCGCTCCCGTGACGATGTTAACATCGTCTCCGGGGAATTTCGATTTCGATGCCGCATTTGGCTCGCACAGTTTAAAATTTATTTATTTCTAAAGTGTCGGACCTAGTGCCAATTTAAAATTAATCGATCAAGACAGATTGAAATTGTCACCTAAGTATTTTGCTCAGTTTGAGCAATCTCTATAAATTCGGTAAATGCACTACTTGGGGTAGGCTGTTAGATAAACCGAAACAAGAACAATTGCTAGCCAATTTGGTTTCCTATTTCAAAATCTGAGAAAATAATATGCGTAGTCATGTAGCGTGTCGACCCTTTAGTCATCGCTAAAAATTGTGATCCAAAATATCAGTGAATTTCTTTAAAAAAAAAGAGAAATCCCATTTCTCTCTTATCCTCTACGTGCTTATTTCTCTGTTTTTTATCCGTGAGTTGATTTCTTTGGAAACTTTATCTATCATTCATCTCCTTGCTTTCGCCTTACACGAGAATTGCTTGGGAGTTCTCTTGAAGCAGTTAATCAAGATGTCTCCACGTGATCTCTTCCTGATCTTATCCCGCCACCGCTCAGTCCGGAACACAAAAATCTCACAGCTGTACCATACTCTTTTATCCTTATCTAGCCGTACCCAGAATTTTGTATAACGGACGTCTCCCTCACGGCAGCAGTCACTTGTTCTCATCTCCTCCTCCATCGCGCGCTGGGCGCTGATCGCTACGCCCAGGTCTCCTTCCTCGCTAGCGCCCAAGCCATGGCTCTCCGGTGCTCAGTCCTTATCTTGCCTGGGGCATCGTTCTCAGCCGCTAGCCGGTTTTCCTGCCCACCCCATATCGCTTTGGAACCAGGCCGTGTGTTGTGCCCAGCCGACCATCGCCGCCTTGCACTCGTGTCAGTTCTCCACGTCCTTGCCGGGGAGGCTCAGTCCTCGTGTCCTCACGCTCCCCTGGCCATCGTCCTCAACCTCGTTGCGGTGCGCGGCTGCCGTTGTGTTGTTACCCTATTCCTTGTCCATGAGGACACACATCGGGGAGCTGCAAGACCCCGCCTCATCACGCGTGTGTATTATCGGTCTCGCCCTGTTCTGTCCACCCGGCGCCGCTTGCTTCTGTGCCATTTGCCATGGCTGGTGCGTTCGTGCCAATTGTGTGTGTCTCGGCATGTCCCCTTCGTGGTCGTTTGCAGCTGCTCGAATGAACTTCTCTGTCTGGGCGTGCTCAACATCGATCACCGCCGGTGAGACCCGTTGTTCGTTCGTACTCCGACATATGTACTGTAATATTGATTAAGTTTATTTGTGTGCGAAATTAAGGAGAGGAATCCTGAGAAATTGAGTGAAGAAACCCACGTGGCGTTTGCCGGGTGCTCGACAAACAGCTTATACTAGATATCGTCATCATTTTGCGCTTATGGAGTCAATTTTGGGCATGGTGAGCTGCCGCATTACTCTTTTTGATGGAATTATTAGATAGATCGAATAAATATGTTGGTTGTGACGAATATCTTGTCTGTAGCACAGGCACATTGTGGTATTTATATTTGTTTGATAAAGTTTAGGTTCGAGGTGTGGAATAGGCAGAGTGTGTATTGGTTCTATAGATGTCACGTGCGCATTGGTGATGCGTAGGATAAGTTTAATATTTTTATCAGCCTACTGACAGGTTGTATCGGTGTTGTTGTGCCAATTTTATTTATGCCATGGAGTCGATGCACTGCTCTAGTAGTCATTATCTTCTACGTTTTGTGACTGGTTAATTGTCTTAAATAGATGTTAACTATTGCTCTGAATAATTAAAGGAGAATAACATCGGAAAATCGGTTTCAGTTAAAATCCGAGAAACATCGTTTGGTCCGCTTTAAAAACTAGTTAGTGGACATTGTTCTTTAGTGTTTTAAATGTTTAGGATTTAAGTGGTTTACAAAGTTGATTCATATATTTCTATCTGTATTCTGAACTATTGGTATTTAAAAATAGTGAATCAAAGTTTGGCGAGTCGTTTGACATTAGGCGTTAGCTAATGATGGTATAGGACTTGATTAGAATATTGTTCTTGATGTTTGAGTTAGATCCGTTTAAGCTAGAGAAGTGTGCTGGTTGTACTTAGTAATATCTCAGCACCTAGTGATTGCTTTTAAATGTTATTATGTGCCTCGCCACTAGATATTTAATTCACTATCACGTAGCAATAATTAGGCTTGTGCTATTCCTATTTATATTTATTCATGTGCATTATGCATATCATTTAGGTACGTTAAGTAATCACGTGATGTGGAGGATAAGAACTGAGTCGACCACGAGATACCGTTAAGCGAGGACTCCTTTGCGAGGTGATGCTGATAAACAAACCTGAAGATGGATAATCTGAAAGAGTGCCAAGACAAAGAATGGTCGTCACGTGATCGATGTCTAACAAACACTAACATAGTGTTTATCCCAGGCAAGCCCCGGTGCATGCAACCCCTTCCTTGTGTTTTTAAATTATTTTTACACACTTTAAGTCTAGTGAATGTGCATTAGGTTTATAGGAGTTGCTTGGAACCCTTTGATGCATTGGCTACCTTGAAATCCATTCCTTTTATAGATACTTCTGGTGAAGTATCAAAATATAATTTACAAAAAAATGCTTAGCCCTGCTTATAAGCAGATAGAGTTTGTCCTTTGCACTTATGCCTAGCTCAGGTTTATCCTGAGGAAGGATGATTTCTACCTGCAAGAATATTTTCATTGGGAGCATGGTGGGATCTTACTGCAAAGTTCCCTATAATGCTCTTTTCATCATAAGGAACACAAACACTCCTAAGGATGGAAGTACTTAAATCGGGACTTGGGTTTGGAACAGGTGATGCTCCACCCAGGTTAATTAAGGATTGGATGCGTATGTAGGCCTGTTGATCAAGGACTATCTTAACTAGCCACATGCCCTGGAAATGGGACAGGGTAAGCTTGAACCCAGCTATTCCATACGTGAAAAGACAACCGCGCACTGGGCGTGGGAGATGGTGGGAGTAGCGTGTACCCTCCTGGCTAGAGGCTGGATGGAGGAGTACTGTGCTCCCGGGTAGCGCGGACCGATTCACGTTGTGGAGGATCTGTGGGAACGGTTGACATATGCAAGGGTTAAGTGCTACATATGTCGTGTGGTTAGAGATCCTCAGCTGAGTAAATCGATTCGGATCGCCGTTATATCCCCGGAGAGTGGAGACTTGATCTCCGACCTGTAACACCCCTGGTGTTACTATAACTAAAACTTGAGCATGACATCATAACATTGGCATTGTATATGTTTGATACACTTAGAATGCATTCACTAGGCAAAAATTTCAAGCAAGTTGTATTGTTTTAAGTGTTGTTGCAAATAGCACCCTAGTTTAGGAACTTAACCCTAAATAGAGGTTAAAGGGGTAAAACTTCACTTAAAATGAGAAAACCTAAAGACTTTAGGGTAAAAGTCATAAAATGACCCCAAGAATAAACTTGAATCACCTTTAAACCCCTGGGATACCAGAAACCCTAATTGGAACCCTGGAAAACCCTGAAACCAAACCCTAGGGGCTTATGTGCAAAATTAGTCCACTTTTGGGCTAAAGTGCAAAAACCAAGCCAAATAAGTATCTTAAGTCATTTAGTTCACAAATATGTGGACTTGAAAGCTAAACCCTAAGTTTTGGACTCATTTGCAAAAAGGACCTTGATTTTGATTCCTATGTTAAGTATGAAAACAGGGTTGTAGGCCCAACTTTGAGGCTGTGTAGCTTTCAAAATAGTGAGAATTCATGTTAGGTGACCACATCAAAGTTGAAGACCAATCATTGGAGAACAACTTTGTTTAAGGATTCAAGCCATGTTCTTATGAAAAATGTGGAGAAAATCTCAACCCAAGTTGGACTGTCAGTCTGGTTCTGTCTGAATATCAGACTAACAGATTCATGCCCTGAACTTCAAGCCCAATTTCAAACCAGATTCAGTGACTTTTTGTGACAACACCATGTAGCAAAGTTGTAGCTGGTATGTAGCACTACAACTTTGATGCAGAGACTTGGACCTGTTGTCACATAAAACTGGGAGAAAATGAAGCTCCAATGTGCTCTGTCAGTCGCTCTGAATTGGTGTTCACCATGGTACAGTGTTCAACTGAAACAGATCAGGACGCCAGCAAACCCACCGCCGACGACCAATTCCGCCGTGATTTGTGCCGTTGCCGGCCCAACTTGTGCTCGGGATGGGCGGATAAGGGCACACGGTAAAAGATCTTCGCCGTCGGTGAGCTGGCGATCACTCCGGTGACCCCCGTGGCCCTCTCTCCCTCTTTGCGGCCGAGCAGATTAACTCGCCGGTGACAGCCGCTTCCCGGCTGTGCGCCGCGTGTCCAAGCTTTTCCACCGCGTCGCCATGACCCCCTATACCCGTCCCATCGTCGACGGGGAGGTTGCCACGGCGGTGGACACGAATTCACCGTACCCACGTTCCTCTCCAGCTCCGGCCGCCAACACGGCTCAGCCAAATTGAGCACCACCGCCCGCGGGCTCTATAAATTGCCCGTACCCCCAGCTCTGCCATGTATCCAAGCACCTACTGCACCCACCGGCATCCCGAAACCCCCACCAGAGCACGTGAATTTAGGATTTCCCCAAAATCGTTGAAGAACACTGCGAAGAACACCTCGCCGTGGTCAGCCCGATTCAGGTCCAATCTCACCCTCGGTTTCCTTGTTTCAACATCCTTGCTTGCTCTTGATGCTCACCGACCCGTTAAATCGAATTAGACCGCCATGAATCAACGGGAACGCACTCATCGGTCCGCCTTGTCCACGGTCGCCGTGGCTAGACCAAACCTTGTGACCATTAGTGAAATTATGTTGGGGGAAATGCTCGGGGTAGTGCTAATTTTGTGTCCGCTGCTCGGAGAACCCTACCGTTGCCCTAATCGGCCGGTGTTAGTGCTCGCCGGAGCACGGCTGTGCGCGAGCGCCGTCGTGGACTTCCAATCGTGAATAGGTTGAGGTGCAGGGGCCTTTTTGTAATCGGTCAGTGACACACAGGAACAGTGAAGAAGCTCGTTTTCAGTTAGTCAAAAACTCGGGGTCTCTTCTGCAAAGATGCCAGGACGCGGGCGCGCGCGGGCGCGTTTTGCCCTGGTCCTGGGCCGTTTGGGCCAGAACCGGCCCCGCTCTGTTTAATCCTTTTCTTTTTCTTTTTCAGCAAAGCTTTAGAAATATGTAGAAAAATATAGAAAAATGCTAAAATTGTGAAACTAATTTTGCTAGGCTTGTTATTTTCCCTAGAATTTAATAAAAATAGTTTTGTGATTTTTAGTGGAAATAAGAAATTTTAGGGTATTTAAAGTAGTTAAAAGTATTAGTTATGGATTTTTAGAAAATAATTGGTAAGTCCAATAATTCCCAAACTTTTTGTGGGAATTTAAAACAATATTTAGGAGCCTTGGGTAGAGTTTGAATTGTTTTGGACCTTGTTTGATCACCAAACCCCAAAACACCCCCCTGCCCTATGAACTCCTTTACCGACTCCGGAAACCCTAGGTTCTCGGAGTACCGTGAAAGAAAGTTGTACTCAAGACTTAAATAATTCGTTTATATTATCTTTGCATCCTCATGAGCATCCCATGGCACTCATTCTTATGCATGTATATGGTTATGTTAGAACACGAAGAAGAAGAAGTCACTGAAGAAGGGATACCACCATCCTCAGATCCTGAAGCAGGCAACTGCTTTTATTTCGATATTTGTGGATCCGAGCAGGACTCACCTGATAACAAAGGCAAGCCCCGGTGCATTTGCCACTTCCTTATGCTTTAAAAATCTTTTTCACTTGCTTGATGCATTAGGTGATAGGAGTTGATTGCTAAAACAAATCCTGCATTACCTTCCTTGAACTTGATTACCTTCCTTGATCACCTGTTTTACAAAAGATTTTTTTGATGCTTAGCATTGCTTTAGAAAAACAAAATGTTTTTTTACAAAAGTTGATGTGGCAAAAGTGGGTGGGATGTTTTCGAAATTAAAACTTGATGGTGAATCCATCACGGCCGTGATGGATTCAACATCGGAAAAGATGTACCTCTGGCAGGTACCAAGTTTTTGGGTTAAAAAGATTAAGCTGAGACCAGGCGGGTGACTTGCACGAGAAAGAGAGTCTCGGTGTAGTGTCTCCGTCTGAGTCGATTAAGGACCGTCTCGATGTAGGCTTGATGATCGAGGACCCTTTAACTGGTCACATGCCTCGTCATGGGTAAGCCTTGCCTCGGGCAGACTAAGACCAGAATAAGATAACACGAAATGGGCGTGGAGCGGTGGCGAGAGTAGCGTGTACCCTCCGTGGCAAGAGGCTGGACGGTGGTGTATCTGTGCTCTCGGTTTGCGTGAACCTGATCCGGTCTTAAGAACCCCGGTGGCGGGTTGACATATGCAAGGGTTAAGTGCTACATATGTCGTGTGATTGGAGATCCTCAGCTGAGTATAATCGATTCAGATCGCCGTACCTTCGCGGTTATGAAGACTTGGTCACTGCCCTACACGTAGCATTCCACTAAAGATGATGGGTTTTTGTTAAGAAACTGGCTAGTGCAGGACCAGTGATTGAACTAGGGTAGAAAGAACTCTAGTTGCAGGTAATTGAACCTAACTTAACAAATAAAATTGGATTTTTAATGATCCACTTTAGTAAGCATTTCTGCAAAACAGAGTCTTTGATTATTGAAAAAGCCTTACCTTGACTCCCATATAACCAGCATGCCCTTGAGAGTCTTTTCTTTAGTCGGGTAAGTCTTGCTGAGTAATTCCATACTCAGGGTTTATCCCTTCGTTGTTTTTAGGTGAGGAAGTAGCAGATTTCTGCTGCTTCTGTGCCAAGGTGGTTCCCAAAGAAGAAACCCAAGACTGAAGTGCGGGAGGACTTGGTCCTCCATATAGAACTTTTACTTAAATCTTCTCGGGAGGAGTTTTTGCCTCCCTTGGTTTGTATAATATTACTACTCTGCACTCGTTTTTAGTTCTGGTCTGTAATAAAACAACTTGAGCTTGCTTTTAAAATAAATGTGAATTATGTAATCGCTTCCGCAATTCTTTATCTCCAATGTTCTGTAATGTCTGCAAGACGGGTGAATCGTTCCTGGTAAGGTAAGGAAAGATATCGAACTTGTCAAGTAATTCAGGGGCACCTACAGGGTTGTCTGAAGTCCGTGGGACAAGGACAACTGTAGGTGGGCCTGATTACTTGGGAGGTTCCGTTACAGCTGGTATCGAAGCAGTGCCCTTCTTTGCAGATATTATGAGGCATCTTCAAAAGGATTTTCAAAAGTCTTATCTAAAAATTCTTTTCTCTTCTTACCTAAGTACTCTGAAGAGTCTATCTTAAAGACCAGATAGGAAGAGTGCAATGTATAGAAGGTTGAATCGACTAAGGTTGATTATGTACTTACACATGCATCATGCTAAGAATTAAACTAATAACATTTTCCCCCTTAGAAAGATGCCGCCACGCACAAGGCTAACGGCACGTAAGTCAACGGGACCAATTGGAGTACCTCAGCATCAATTAGCCCCTCGACACGAAAGCAGCAGCAGCGGAAGTAATGACCCCATAGGAGACCTTGAAGCCCAAGTGAGTCGACTTCAAGCAACGCTGCAACACAGGACCAATGTTTGGATCGCAGACGGAGATAGAATCAATGAACTAAGAAGGGACATCCGTCACCTGCAGGATCAGCTTGCTGATCGGGACTTAGCACTTGACTGGGCAGTACAGTCTCATATGTTGGCATGTGCTAAGGAAGCGAGGGCTCAGGCCCGAATTAAAGAACTTAGCTCAGCTGTCGACAACCTGCAGGTCTACTGCAATACGTTGCATGAGGAAGTCCATATACTATACTCACAATTACACCCTAGTGTGCCTGCACACTCTGCTGAGGCGGAAGCCGGACCCTCTCACGTTGCAGGACGCGCGCTGGGTGGGGAGTTAGACCTTTTTGAACCCCCTCCTTCTTTGAGGTTGGTTGACGTCTGGACTCCCACACCTGACGATGAGGCCGCCAAAAGTAACGGAAAGCAGGACTAATGGTGTAATAGAAGTAGAGTAGTGTATTGTAGAATGTACGGTTGTATAATAGGTTGAACTTTTGTATAATGGGTAATGTATCCTGTTATGTAATATCGAGTCTGTATCATTACTTTTTATAGTAATGTAAAATGGAAGGTCTCTTTGGCATATTATGTTTATTCCAATGTTTTTGCCTCAGATGCCGACCAGGACTCGTGGACAGGACGCAGTCGGAACTTCTGGGGGTCGGGATGTCACCCCAAATCCACCCCCGGTTCCACCCACGCTAGCCGAGGCGATTGCCGCCTTGGTGAATGCCACCGCCGATAATACCCGCTTCCTTAGGGAAATGGCGGGTCAACAGCAGTTCCAGCAGCAGGCAGGAAGGGGTTTTCAGCAAGGCCCCCGCGAAACTACTTACTTGGATTTCTCGGAAACTCGTCCACCTTTATTCACCAAAGCAGAAGACCCACTGGAAGCTGACGAATGGATACGGGTCATTGAATAGAAGTTTGGTCTTCTTCGTTGTTCTGAAACGCAGAAGCCATTGTTCGCGGCACAGCAACTCCATGGCCCTGTCAGTACTTGGTGGGGAAACTTTGTGGCTATCCAACCCGACAACCATCAAATCACTTGGGAAGAATTTAAAGCAGCCTTCCGTGAGCACTACATACCTGAAGGGGTGCTGCATATGAAACAAGAGGAATTCATGAAGCTGAAACAAGGAGGAGACACCATCAATCAGTATCTTAAGAAGTTTAATCACCTGTCGCAGTATGCCATCGATCAGGTGAATACTGATTTGAAGAAAAAGAACTGTTTTATGAGAGGTCTAAATGACCGGTTGCAGCGAAAAATGGCCACATGTATTGATCTCACATATGGAAAGGCTGTCAGTACAGCCTTATCTGTGGAAGCAAAATACGCAAGTTCTGGGAAGAATAAGGGATTCAGTGGTGAGAGGCCTAATCAGGGCCAGGCAAAGAGGCAACGGTTCGTCATCCGGCCTTCTAGCCAAAACCGTACTTTTTCTCGTCCACCAGCATTCCCTTTCAAACAGCCCATTATTATCCGCCCCAACAATACCTCCACTTCCCCAAATCAGCCGGGTGCCCCAGGTACTCGATTCCCCGCCTTGCCCAGCTCTTCAACTGGGTGTTTCAACTGCGACAAGTCAGGACATTTTATCAAAGACTGCCCGTACCCCAAGCAAAATCAATCCAATGCTCAGCAAGGAACTGGGAAGTCCACTCAGCCCAAGGGAAATGCTGTGGGGAGAAGTACCAAGAAAACGGGGCGTGTGTACTACACTCAAGTGGCCACTACACCGGAGGGAGAGCTGGTGATGATGGGTACGTTTCCCGTGGCCAGTCACCCTGCAATTATTCTTTTTGATTCTGGTGCTTCGCATACCTTCATTAGCAAGAAATTTGTGGAGCAACATCACATTGCATGTCATGAATCAAAAGAGGGATTTAAAATTCATTCACCTGGGGGACATATTTTTACTAGAGAAGTGGCCTATGAAGTGCCAGTAACAATGGCCGGACGGAACTTTCCTGCTAACATGATTGTTCTAAGAGGCCAGGATATAGATGTAATTTTGGGTATGAATTGGTTAACCCAACACAAGGCAATTCTCAACACTGAACTCAGAACCGTCAGGTTGAGCTATAATCAAGAAGAAATTCTTTTGTCTCTCCCCATGACCAATCCAGCCAAAGCTTCTGGTAGGATATATGAAGCTATTGTACCGGAGATCAAGAACATTCCGGTAGTATGTGAGTTTCCAGATGTATTTCCGGAAGATTTGCCTGGACTACCCCCTAAGAGAGATGTAGAATTCGTAATTGAGCTAAAGCCCGGTACGGCTCCCATCTCCCGAAGATCGTACCGTATGCCCCCTAATGAGTTGGCAGAATTGAAGATTCAATTACAAGATCTACTGAATAAGGGATTTATCCGGCCAAGCTCGTCCCCATGGGGTTGCCCCGCCATCTTTGTGAAGAAGAAGGATCAAACCTTGCGAATGTGCATGGACTATCGACCCCTAAATGAGGTCACCATCAAGAATAAGTACCCTCTTCCAAGGATCGACATCTTATTTGATCAACTGACTGGGGCGAGGGTATTTTCTAAAATTGATCTCAGGTCGGGCTATCATCAAATCCGTATTCGGCCCGAAGATATACCAAAGACCGCGTTTACTACGCGGTATGGATTGTTTGAATACTTGGTAATGTCTTTCGGGCTCACAAATGCTCCTACCCACTTCACCTATTTGATGAACTCGGTGTTCATGCTCGAGTTGGACAGGTTCGTGGTGGTCTTCATCGACGATATTTTGATATACTCTAAAAATGAAGAGGAGCATGCTCAGCATCTACGGATTGTATTGACGCGCCTGAGGGAACATCAGCTGTATGCCAAGTTCAGTAAGTGCGCGTTCTGGCTGGAGGAAATTCAATTTTTGGGGCACGTGTTATCAGCTAAAGGAATTGCGGTAGATCCTAGCAAAGTCAAAGATATTCTGGAGTGGAAACCCCCAACTACTGTTCACCAAGTCCGGAGTTTTCTTGGACTAGCTGGGTATTATCGCAGATTCATACCAGATTTTTCTAAGCTTGTGAAGCCAATCACAAGTTTATTGAAAAATGATATTAAGTTCAATTGGTCTTCTAAGTGTAATGAAGCCTTTGAGCAATTGAAGACATTATTAACCACTGCTCCGGTACTGGCTCAACCGGACATCACTAAGCCTTTCGATGTATATTGTGATGCATCTGGCAGTGGGCTCGGTTGTGTACTGATGCAAGAAGGCCGAGTAATTGCGTATGCTTCAAGGCAGTTGCGTCGGCATGAGGAGCATTATCCAACTCATGATCTGGAGCTAGCTGCTGTGGTTCATGCCCTGAAAATATGGCGTCACTATCTGCTGGGAAATATCTGTCACATATATATAGATCATAAAAGTTTGAAGTACATCTTCACCCAGTCAGAGTTAAATATGAGGCAAAGACGATGGCTTGAGCTCATTAAAGACTATGATCTGGAGATCCATTATCACCCAGGCAAGGCCAATGTGGTGGCAGATGCATTGAGTCGTAAGACTTCCTGTCACTGTCTTATGGCAAAGACCTCTGAGAACACTTTATGTCAAGAAATGGAGAAGCTAAACCTGGGGATAATCCAACAAGAGACTCTGAATCAGCTAAAGCTTGAGTCAACCATTTTGCAAAGGATAATTGATGCTCAAAAGGATAATCTGGGTATGAAGCACTTACGAGAGAAGATAAGGGCTGGAACAGCCAAATGTTTCAAGGAAGATGAGCAAGGTGTGATATGGTTTAATAACCACATAGTAGTGCCAAAGAATGAAGAACTCTGCCAGCAAATCTTAGATGAAGCGCATCTTAGTCGCTATTCTATTCATCCGGGAAGCACTAAGATGTACCATAATCTAAAGCAGTACTACTGGTGGACGAAGATGAAAATTGAAATCGCACGCTATGTGGCTAAGTGTGACACTTGCAGACGTGTCAAGGCCATACACATGAAAACTGCCGGTCCATTGCAGTCATTACCAATACCAACATGGAAATGGGAAGACATAAGCATGGACTTCATTGTGGGATTGCCCAGAACCGCAAAAGGATATGACTCTATTTGGGTTATCATTGATCGACTTACCAAGATCGCCCACTTCCTCCCTGTCAAAGTAAAATATCCCGTCATTACCTATGCGGAGTTGTACATCGCCCGTATTCTCAGTTTGCATGGTGTTCCAAAGACCATAGTGTCGGATCGTGGACCACAATTTGTATCTAAATTCTGGGAAGAACTTCATAAATTCCTGGGTACTAAACTGCTCCACAGTTCGGCCTATCATCCTCAAACCAGTGGACAAACTGAGAGAGTGAATCAGATACTTGAAGATATGCTGCGGGCATGTGTCCTGGATTTCTCACAGAAATGGGATGAATGTTTACCTTTGGCGGAGTTTTCATATAATAATAGCTATCAAGACAGTATCCAGATGGCACCCTTTGAAGCTTTATATGGACGACGGTGTCGGACTCCGCTAAACTGGTCTGAACCTGGTGAGAGGTGCTTCTTTAGACCTGATCTAGTGAAAGAAACCGAGGATAAGGTTTAGAAAATTATTCATAATCTAAAGAAAGCACAAGCTCGTCAGAAGAGTTATGCAGACAAACGGCGAATGCCCTTATACTTCTTAGAAGGAGACTACGTCTACTTAAAGGTTTCACCAATGAAGGGAGTATCGTGTTTCGGGGTAAAGGGAAAACTTGCACCCAGGTACATTGGTCCATTTCCTATTCTTCAAAGATATGGGCCAGTGGCGTATCAACTTCAACTTCCCGAAACATTGTCTGCTGTACATAATGTGTTCCATGTATCGCAATTGAAGAAGTGTCTTCGGGTTCCCGATCGAACCATGGAAGTGACAGATGTTGTCCTGGAACCAGACTTAACGTACTCGGAACATCCTATTCGAGTTCTGGATCAAAAGGACAGGGTTACCCGGAGAAAGATTCTCAAATTCTACAAGGTACAATGGAACCAGCATTCTGAGGAAGAGGCTACGTGGGAAACTCAAGATTTCTTGAATAAAAATTTCCCAGGCTTTCTAGCCTCATGTAAATTGTAAAATGTATATAGTTATTGCAATAAAGGAATGAACCCCCACACCACCCTGCCTTGTACCAGAAATAAGGAAATAAAAATGTGACACATTTCCTTTTCCATTACTCACCCTAGGACTTTAAATCTCGGGACGAGATTCTTTTATGGGGGGAAGGATGTAACACCCCTGGTGTTACTATAACTAAAACTTGAGCATGACATCATAACATTGGCATTGTATATGTTTGATACACTTAGAATGCATTCACTAGGCAAAAATTTCAAGCAAGTTGTATTGTTTTAAGTGTTGTTGCAAATAGCACCCTGGTTTAGGAACTTAACCCTAAATAGAGGTTAAAGGGGTAAAACTTCACTTAAAATGAGAAAACCTAAAGACTTTAGGGTAAAAGTCATAAAATGACCCCAAGAATAAACTTGAATCACCTTTATACCCCTGGGATACTAGAAACCCTAATTGGAACCCTGGAAAACCCTGAAACCAAACCCTAGGGGCTTATGTGCAAAATTAGTCCACTTTTGGGCTAAAGTGCAAAAACCAAGCCAAATAAGTATCTTAAGTCATTTAGTTCACAAATATGTGGACTTGAAAGCTAAACCCTAAGTTTTGGACTCATTTGCAAAAAGGACCTTGATTTTGATTCCTATGCTAAGTATGAAAACAGGGTTGTAGGCCCAACTTTGAGGCTGTGTAGCTTTCAAAATAGTGAGAATTCATGTTAGGTGACCACATCAAAGTTGAAGACCAATCATTGGAGAACAACTTTGTTTAAGGATTCAAGCCATGTTCTTATGAAAAATGTGGAGAAAATCTCAACCCAAGTTGGACTGTCAGTCTGGTTCTGTCTGAATATCAGACTAACAGATTCATGCCCTGAACTTCAAGCCCAATTTCAAACCAGATTCAGTGACTTTTTGTGACAACACCATGTAGCAAAGTTGTAGCTGGTATGTAGCACTACAACTTTGATGCAGAGACTTGGACCTATTGTCACATAAAACTGGGAGAAAATGAAGCTCCAATGTGCTCTGTCAGTCGCTCTGAATTGGTGTTCACCATGGTACAGTGTTCAACTAAAACAGATCAGGACGCCAGCAAACCCACCGCCGACGACCAATTCCGCCGTGATTTGTGTCGTTGCCGGCCCAACTTGTGCTCGGGATGGGCGGATAAGGGCACACGGTAAAAGATCTTCGCCGTCGGTGAGCTGGCGATCACTCCGGTGACCCCCGTGGCCCTCTCTCCCTCTTTGCGGCCGAGCAGATTAACTCGCCGGTGACCGCCGCTTCCCGGCTGTGCGCCGCGTGTCCAAGCTTTTCCACCGCGTCGCCATGACCCCCTATACCCGTCCCATCATCGACGGGGAGGTTGCCACGGCGGTGGACACGAATTCACCATACCCACGTTCCTCTCCAGCTCCGGCCGCCAACACGGCTCAGCCAAATTGAGCACCACCGCCCGCGGGCTCTATAAATTGCCCGTACCCCCAGCTCCGCCATGTATCCAAGCACCTACTGCACCCACCGGCATCCCGAAACCCCCACCAGAGCACGTGAATTTAGGATTTCCCCAAAATCGTTGAAGAACACCGCGAAGAACACCTCGCCGTGGTCAGCCCGATTCAGGTCCAATCTCACCCTCGGTTTCCTTGTTTCAACATCCTTGCTTGCTCTTGATGCTCACCGACCCGTTAAATCGAATTAGACCGCCATGAATCAACGGGAACGCACTCATCGGTCCGCCTTGTCCACGGTCGCCGTGGCTAGACCAAACCTTGTGACCATTAGTGAAATTATGTTGGGGGAAATGCTCGGGGTAGTGCTAATTTTGTGTCCGCTGCTCGGAGAACCCTACCGTTGCCCTAATCGGCCGGTGTTAGTGCTCGCCGGAGCACGACTGTGCGCGAGTGCCGTCGTGGACTTCCAATCGTGAATAGGTTGAGGTGCAGGGGCCTTTTTGTAATCGGTCAGTGACACACAGGAACAGTGAAGAAGCTCGTTTTCAGTTAGTCAAAAACTCGGGGTCTCTTCTGCAAAGATGCCAGGACGTGGGCGCGCGCGGGCACGTTTTGCCCTGGTCCTGGGCCGTTTGGGCCAGAACCGGCCCCGCTCTGTTTAATCCTTTTCTTTTTCTTTTTCAGCAAAGCTTTAGAAATATGTAGAAAAATGTAAAAAAATGCTAAAATTGTGAAACTAATTTTGCTAGGCTTGTTATTTTCCCTAGAATTTAATAAAAATAGTTTTGTGATTTTTAGTGGAAATAAGAAATTTTAGGGTATTTAAAGTAGTTAAAAGTATTAGTTATGGATTTTTAGAAAATAATTGGTAAGTCCAATAATTCCCAAACTTTTTGTGGGAATTTAAAACAATATTTAGGAGCCTTGGGTAGAGTTTGAATTGTTTTGGACCTTGTTTGATCACCAAACCCCAAAACACCCCCCCTGCCCTATGAACTCCTTTACCGACTCCGGAAACCCTAGGTTCTTGGAGTACCGTGAAGGAAAGTTGTACTCAAGACTTAAATAATAAGTTTATATTATCTTTGCATCCTCATGAGCATCCCATGGCACTCATTCTTATGCATGTATATGGTTATGTTAGAACACGAAGAAGAAGAAGTCACTGAAGAAGGAATACCACCATCCTCAAATCCTGAAGCAGGCAACTGCTTTTATTTCGATATTTGTGGATCCGAGCAGGACTCACCTGATAACAAAGGCAAGCCCCGGTGCATTTGCCACTTCCTTATGCTTTAAAAATCTTTTTCACTTGCTTGATGCATTAGGTGATAGGAGTTGATTGCTAAAACAAATCCTGCATTACCTTCCTTGAACTTGATTACCTTCCTTGATCACCTGTTTTACAAAAGATTTTTTTGATGCTTAGCATTGCTTTAGAAAAATAAAATGTTTTTTTTACAAAAGTTGATGTGGCAAAAGTGGGTGGGATGTTTTCGAAATTAAAACTTGATGGTGAATCCATCACGGCCGTGATGGATTCAACATCGGAAAAGATGTACCTCTGGCAGGTACCAAGTTTTTGGGTTAAAAAGATTAAGCTGAGACCGGGCGGGTGACTTGCACGAGAAAGAGAGTCTCGGTGTAGTGTCTCCGTCTGAGTCGATTAAGGACCGTCTCGATGTAGGCTTGATGATCGAGGACCCTTTAACTGGTCACATGCCTCGTCATGGGTAAGCCTTGCCTCGGGCAGACTAAGGCCGGAATAAGATAACACGAAATGGGCGTGGAGCGGTGGCGAGAGTAGCGTGTACCCTCCGTGGCAAGAGGCTGGACGGTGGTGTATCTGTGCTCTCGGTTTGCGTGAACCTGATCCGGTCTTAAGAACCCCGGTGGCGGGTTGACATATGCAAGGGTTAAGTGCTACATATGTCGTGTGATTGGAGATCCTCAGCTGAGTATAATCGATTCGGATCGCCGTACCTTCGCGGTTATGAAGACTTGGTCACTGCCCTACACGTAGCATTCCACTAAAGATGATGGGTTTTTGTTAAGAAACTGGCTAGTGCAGGACCAGTGATTGAACTAGGGTAGAAAGAACTCTAGTTGCAGGTAATTGAACCTAACTTAACAAATAAAATTGGATTTTTAAGGATCCACTTTAGTAAGCATTTCTGCAAAACAGAGTCTTTGATTATTGAAAAAGCCTTACCTTGACTCCCATATAACCAGCATGCCCTTGAGAGTCTTTTCTTTAGTAGGGTAAGTCTTGCTGAGTAATTCCATACTCAGGGTTTATCCCTTCGTTGTTTTTAGGTGAGGAAGTAGCAGATTTCTGCTGCTTCTGTGCCAAGGTGGTTCCCAAAGAAGAAACCCAAGACTGAAGTGCGGGAGGACTTGGTCCTCCATATAGAACTTTTACTTAAATCTTCTCGGGAGGAGTTTTTGCCTCCCTTGGTTTGTATAATATTACTACTCTGCACTCGTTTTTAGTTCTGGTCTGTAATAAAACAACTTGAGCTTGCTTTTAAAATAAATGTGAATTATGTAATCGCTTCCGCAATTCTTTATCTTCGATGTTCTGTAATGTCTGCAAGACGGGTGAATCGTTCCTGGTAAGGTAAGGAAAGATACCGAACTTGTCAAGTAATTCAGGGGCACCTACAGGGTTGTCTGAAGTCCGTGGGACAAGGACAACTGTAGGTGGGCCTGATTACTTGGGAGGTTCCGTTACATGACCTACAACCTAAGTCAGGATGTGAACATTATAAATAAAAATGATGTTGTATTGATGAGATGGTGAAATTAGACTAGATGCAAACGGAGTCTATTAATATTTAATCCGGCGTTAAAATATTGAAAGTAAGGACTCACTTTAGTAAGCTATTTCTACAAAAGTATCTAAGTTGAATCTTGCTAAGAGCCTCTCCTTGATTCCCAAATCCAGCATATCCTTGAGAGTCTTTCATTTAGTCGGGTAAGTCTTGCTGAGTAATTCCATACTCAGGGTTTTATTCCCTGTTGTTTTTCAGGTTCTAACCTTGTGGTGCTGTTGATGGTGTTAAGTGCCGGTGGGCTCGGCCTTCTTATAAGTCTAAGTAACC
Source organism: Zea luxurians (assembly GCA_029449295.1). Lineage (NCBI taxonomy): Eukaryota > Viridiplantae > Streptophyta > Magnoliopsida > Poales > Poaceae > Zea > Zea luxurians. Next base: position 122,256,398 of record JAOPSE010000007.1, on the reverse strand, counting down.
CTTCTATACTTTTTATCGAGGATGGTCCCTTGAGCTAGCATATATTTCGAACTTATACTTTTGTAATCACTCCGATAAAAATTATGTAAAATTTTTGTAACCTGTAAAATTTAGTAATAAGATTTCCGCTGCAAAAATGATGATGTGTGTGATTGGTATTACTTAATCATGCGGTTCTGGTTGAAAGTGGTTTATCCGATGTCCTTGGGGCAATCGGACAGATCCTGTTGAGTTATCTGGTGCACATGCATGGCTGTCTGAGGTCTTTGGAACAAGGACAGGTGCATGTGGGCCCGATAGCTTGGGAGGTTCTGCCACATCGACACCTAACAAAATGCCTCCTGATCAACCATCTGGCTCCTTACAATGCCACAAGAAGTTTTTACCTCCACTTAAATTGCGCAAAAACGGATCAGTAAACGAATGACGTACTGTTTTTGAAATGGCAATGAAGGAAAGATTTTGTTCCTTAATCAGGTCAGACACAAATCTATGTTTTTGGGGTCTTTAAACCATCTGAATTCTAGAAAATGCCCTTCATTTTGAAATACTAGAGAGTTTAATGGGATTTTTACCAATTTTTGACTTATGATGAGACTTCATTGTATGAGCAAAAACCTCATGCTCACTGTGTGCATCCATCACTTCCTCTAAAACCACTCTATAGAGATTACTTAACATGAGCTTATCAAGCTCTGCTTCTTCTAACAACTCTCTCTCTTCTTTTGCTATAGCTCTACTAAAAACCTCATGACTAACCTGCAAACTAGGTCTAGAATTTTTATTATTAACCAAAAATTCTACAAACTTGCGTAACCCAACAGATTCATTATGGAAAGAAAAACCTAATGGCTGTAGGTTTGAAAGAACTTCATTGTGATCAAATTTTGTAACAGAAGATGAGTGCACCATACCTTCACTAAACGTCGTGTCCAAATTCCTTGCAGCCTTAAGCTTGGAAGCTCTCACAATGGAGTCACCTGCACTTGATGCTGCTCTCCTCTTACTTCTCTTCATGACAGAGGAGCCAACCACTGCCTCCAGCACTACCGCAAGTGCTAAGCCTTCAGAAGTTAACAAACTTGAAATCTTGCTAACTACGGCCCCATCGCCAATGGACATATTTGGAGCACCTGAGCCTGGTACCAGTACGGATCCCTCCATCTCACTGTCCATGAGTACCTCTGTCTCTTGCCCTCCTAGCAGCCCCACTTTCTTTGCGTTCATATCCTTGTTCTTTGGTACCCCTTCAATGTTGCTAGCTGATCCAATGACATTGGGAGCAGCACCCCCTTTATGATTATCTGGAGCACTATTATTTGATGAGTTCGCATTATTTTCTCCACTACCATAATCATCCATATCCATTGGCACACAATTATCCTCCAACGTCTTCTCTTCCACCTGAAACTGCAGCACGTATAGAAAATCATCAATCACAACATCCACAAATTGTGGAATGATGCTAGGATCAAGCACACAAACCTGAAAACGGCCAACACTATATTTGTTTGTAAAACTCATATCCACCGCTTTGGTCACCCCAAGAACTGAACCTACCACCCAAATCATCTTAAAGTGCAACATATCAGGAGGAATTCCAATGAACTGAACCCAAACTTTCTTGAGTTCCGACTTGGCAAGAGACTTCCTCTATGCTTCTTCAATTTTCATCACTACATTGTATCTGGTATGCACCGCTCCCCATTCTAACATATGAGCCAGATCATCATGAGACAGGAAAAATGTCCTGAAACAGTTAGGACCAGTTTTCACAACCTCCCAATTCCACTTGCTGGAGACTAGCCTTTCCAATTCAGAAATGATATGAGCCTCAGAAAGCGTACCATCAGAGACCCTCACAGAAGCAGCCTGAGCTTCGACCTTCTGTATCTGCTGATGAACGAAAGGGATGTAGAAAAAACCCAAACCATCCACTGCGTAACCACATGTTAATGCACATGGTTTATCTCCCCGAAACTGTGGACACCTCTCAGTATTATGTGCCTTAGATCGACATATGTCACAATAGAGTTTGGCTGTGCAAACCTTCATGACATACCCCTTAGTAAGGCACCTGTAGCAGTATGGTGCCTTTCCCTCCTTCGCTACTAGTTTCTCCGTCCTAGGAGGCTTGACTACAAGATGCTCATCAGACACTCCTTTTCCTTTATCTTCCCAAGAAAATTGTGACTGACCAGGCACCATGGAAGTAGCAGCCGAGGTAATCTAAGGCGTCGGTGGGTTAATAGCCTGGCTCAACAGCGCCACTGCTTGAGCCAAAAGGTCAGTGGAGGGAGCAGCTACCCCAGCCAATTTCTGCGCATCTAAGGCTGATGGCAGAGAGACCGGCTGATTGAGGCCCCTGCTGCCCCGGATACTGCCCCCCTGATGCGATGAAGTTCTAGTTCCAGAAAAGCAACCATGTGAACCAGCAGAAAAACCAACCATGTTAGAATTGGATCGGCCTCTCCCAGCTTGATTGAAGCCGCCACGATGGCCATTGAAAGAACCGAGCGGCCTCCTGTAACCATAGCGCCCCGCGAACTGCCCCTAGTTAGAAGAGCGGCCACCGTGGCTTTTCTGTGTACCACCCCACCCAACTACTCCTTGGCGATTCCCCCCCCCCCCTCCATGGACCGAGCCGCCACCTGAGCGTAGGAAGCATTGAAAGATAGAGGGGCGACAGAAGATTTGTTTTCAGAATGCTCACGTACAATAGGAGCCCTAGATGCCCCAATATTGGTGCCCGTTCGTGCAAACAGGGAGACAAGTCTAGGTGTGGGCCTATACGGCATACGAGGGCCCAATTTCATTGTACCTGAAACAGAGGACACTGGTCCATCAACGCACCCAGTATTACGCCTGAGAATACGCCAATTAGAAGAATTTTGAAATTCTTTCCTAATTACCGTTGATGGTTGTCGATGATCCAAAGAAGGATGTATCTTGGTAATCCCAGATCGTGGCCAAGAGTTTGCTTTTTTCTGTATGATTCTAGCCTTGGCCATTGCATCTCCCATTGTTAAACACGGCAACACTCGAGGCGCTCGAATGCGTCCCTGCCAAGGCCACCGATGTGACGGAACCTCCCAAGTCATTAGGCCCACCTACAGTTGTCCTTGTCCAACAAACATCAGACAACCCTGTAGATGTTCCTGAATCACTTGACAAGTTCGGTATCTTTTCTCTTACCTTACCAGGAACATTTCACCCGTCTGACAGACAATATGTTCATCGGAGGTGCGGAAATGCGGAAGTGATTACATAAACTTACATTTATTAAAAAGTAAAGGTATGTTATTTATTACAGACCAGAGTATAAAGCAAGTGTTGAAAAGTATTATTACAATACCCGGGAGGCAAAAACTCCTCCCATAAGTTCTTTACATAAAAGTTTTTAAGGAGGACTCAGTCCTCCAGCTGCTTCATTCTTGATTGTCTTCATTTTTCACCACCTTGGTACAAAAACAACAAAAGTTTATTGTCTCCTCACCTAAAAACAACGTGGGAATAAACCCTGAGTATGGAATTACTCAGCAAGTCTTACCCGACTAAAGAAAAGACTCTCAAGGGTATGCTGGTTTTGTGGGAGTCAAGGTAAGGCTTTTCAAGAATCAAAGACTCTGTTTGCATAATTGCTTACTAAAGTGGATCCTTAAAATCCAATTTTATTGTCAGGTTAAGTAAAATTACCTGTAACTAGAGTTCTTTCTACCCTAGTTCAATCACTTGACCTGCACTAGCCAATTTCTTAATTCTTCCTTCATCTTCACTGGATTGCTACGTGTAAGTCAGTGGCCAAGTCTCCATAACCGCGGAGGTACGGCAATCCGAATCGATTATACTCAGCTGAGGATCTCCGATCACACGACATATGTAGCACTTAACCCTTGCATATGTCAACCCGCCACCGGGGTTCTTAAGACCAGATCAGGTTCACGCAAACCGAGAGCACAGATACACCACCGTCCAGCCTCTTGCCACGGAGGGTACACGCTACTCTCACCACCGCTCCACGCCCATTTCGTGTTATCTTATTCTGGCCTTAGTCTGCCCGAGGCAAAGCTTACCCATGACGAGGCATGCGACCAGTTAAAGGGTCCTCGGTCAGCAGGCCTACATCGACCAGGTCCTTAATCGACTCAGACGGAGACACTACACCGAGACTCTCTTCTCGTGCAAGTCACCCGCCCGGTCTCAGCTTAATCATTTAACCCCAAAGGATGGTACCTGGCAGAGGTACATCTTTTCCGATGTTGGACCCATCACGGCCATGATAGATCCACTATCTAGTTTTATTTTCGAAAACATCCCATCCACTTTTGCCAAATCATCTTTTTGTAAAAACAAACATTTTGTTTTTCTAAAGCAATGCTAAGCATCAAAAATCTTTTTGTAAAATAGGTGATCAAGGAAGGTAATCAAGTTCAAGGAAGGTAATGCAGGAATTGTTTTAGCAATCAACTCTTATCACCTAATGCATCAAGCAAGTGAAAAAGATTTTAAAACATAAGGAGGTGGCAAATGCACCGGGGCTTGCCTTGGTTTATGGGTGAGTCAGGCTCAGATCCACAAATGTCGAAGTAGAAACAGTTCTCAGCCTGAGTTTCCAAAGGTGGTGGTGCTTGCTCTTCAGTGACTTCCACTTCTTCTTCGTGTTCTAATCATAACCATATATATGTATAAGAATGGATGCAATGTGATGCTCATGAGAGTGCAAAGATAATATAAACTTATCATCTAAGCCTTGAATACAACTTTCCTTCACGGAACTCCGAGAACTTAGGGTTTCCGGAGTCAGTAAAGGAGTTCACAGGGCAGGGGTGGGGGTTTTGGGGTTTGGTGATCAAACAAGGTCCAAATCAACCCAAATCCTACCCAAGGCTTCTAAATAATATGGGGAACTCATATAAAAATTTTGAGCATTTTCGGGATTATCATTTATCTTTTAAAAATCCAGAACTACTATTTTAAACTATTTTAAATACCTTAAAATTCCTGATTTAACCTAAAAATCATGAAACTATTTTTATTAAATTCTAGGGAAAATAAGGAGTCTAGGAAAATTTGTTTCACAATTTTACCATTTTTCTACATTTTTTCAGGGATTTCTAAAGTTCTCTTGAAAAAGAAAAAGAAAAATGCTCAACAATGTTGGGCTCAAACTGGCCCAGGCGGCCCAACACCACGCAGAAACGTGCCTGCGCACGCGCCCGCGCCCGCGCGCTCTGGCAACTTTGCACAGAGGCCCACGTTGAATGAATAATTCCTTAAGCGTCCTTAGCTACTGTTTACCTTCTCTCTGACATTTAAAAAAGTCCCTGGGGTTTTGTTTCTTCTCCAAGGAGCTCCCCGACCGCGGCGCGCTCCTCGTTCACCCCTGCCGTGGTTCATACCGGCCATGGCCGGCGACGATTGCTCAAGCTGACTATCGGGGAGGCTCTACCGACCTAAGACGGCCTCGGAACACACACCAATTTGACCCGAACACCCCGAGAACGGCCGGTCCACGTGTACGGCGGAAACCGAGCACGGGAGTACATGTTCCTGCCGAACCATGGTCGATCAGAGCAAACGGACGCCACCGTGAGCTTCGCAAGCATGCAAGGGCACTAGAACAACTCAAGGATTGGACAGTGACTTACCAGAGTAAGCTGGCCATGGGCGGGCTGTTTTGGGTGGCGCGGCGGACTGATTTGGGGGAAATGGCAATTCTCCGGCCAGGGCGGCTAATCGAGGTCAGGAAGGGTTGCTACAGCTTCGCAATTTGGAGACGAAGGTCAGGGCTTGGTTGATTTGAGAAAGGGGGGGCGAGGTCGGGGTGAATTTTATAGCCGCGGAGAGTCACTATCGCGGTCACAGTGATAACCATTGCCGACCCGAGCTGGCGATCAGCGATGGCACCGAACACGGCATTCCCCTAGAGCTTGCCACGTTCAACCACGGCCATAAGGCAGTCAAATCCGTGATGGCGTGGCCGAACAGAGGAGAGCGGCGCCGGTGATCGGACATGGCCGGAAGGAGGAATAACCGCGTGGCAGCCGGAGTTAGTGCCCTCCACCGCGGCGGTCCTATCTGGAGTAAAAAGGTCTTCGCGGGGAGATGCTCGCCGCCCGATCATCTCGACCCCGGCGCAAATCGTGGCGCGAATAGGTCGTCGGCGATGAGATTTTTCCACCGTGGCAATCTGACCCTTATCTGCTTCCCCGCTGCACTGTACCATGGCCAGCCCCATCAGACAGCCTAACAGTCCATATTTGGGGTCGATTTTCTTCAATTTTTATGTGGTGACTAAGCCAACCTTCTGTATCAAAATTATATACCTATAATCCATGCTCAACTTTGTTACAAGGCTTGTCATCAAATAGTTACCGAAGACCATTCAAAATCGAGCTCAAAGTTCATCCCATCACACTACTACTGAAAATTCAGTTCAGGGATTGACTGACAGCCCGACTTTGAGCTTAATTATCTCTCAAATACTCTTAACAACTATGCCTACAATCTTAAGCAAAGTTGTTCTCCTATAATTGGGCTACAATTTTGATGTGGTGACCTAGGGTAAAAACCCTAGAATTTGAAAGATACAAGGCTCCAAAGTTGAGCCAATATCACTGAAAATCAGACTTAGACTATTAAGGACTTAAGAAGTGAGTTTTGCAAATAAGCCCAAAACTTAGGGTTTAACTTGCAAATTCACATATTTGTGACCCAAATGACTTAAGATACTTATTTAACTTGTTTTTTGCACTTTAGTCCAAAAGTGGAATAATTTTGTACATAGGTCCCTAAGTTTTAGTTTTAGGGCTTTCCAGGGTTTCAAATAGAGTTTTTGGTATCCCAGGGGTATAAATGTAATTCCACTTAAGTCTTGGGATCTTTTTGTGACCCTTCCTTTAAAGCTCTTAGGTTTTTCTTAACTTGAGCTAAGTTTTACCCCTTAAATCCCTATTTAGGGTTAAGTTCCCTATCCAGGGGTCTATTTGTAAAACACTAAAAACAATACACTTGTTTGAAATTTTTACCTAGTGAATGCACTCTAGGTGTGTCAAACATATGCAATGCCAATTTTTATGATGTCATGCTCAAGTTTTAGTTATAGTAACACCAGGGGTGTTACATCCTTCCCCCCATAAAAGAATCTCGTCCTGAGATTAAAAGTCCTAGGGTGAGTAATGGAAAAGGAAATGTGTCACATTTTTATTCCCTTATTTCTGGTACAAGGCAGGGGTGATGTGGGGGTCACTTCTTTATTCAGTAACTATATACACTTTACAGATTACATGAGGCTAAAAAGCCTGGGAAATTCTTATTTAAAAAGTCTTGAGTTTCCCATGTAGCCTCTTCCTCAGAATGTTGGTTCCACTGTATCTTGTAGAACTTGAGAGTTTTTCTTTGGGTAACCCTGTCCTTTTGATCCAGAACTCGAATAGGATGTTCCGAGTAGGTTAAATCTAGTTCTAGGACAACATCTGTCACTTCAATGGTTCGATCAGGAACCCGAAGACACTTCTTCAATTGCGACACATAGAACACATTATGGATAGCAGACAGAATGTCGGGGAGTTGTAGTCGATACGCCACTGGTCCACATTGCTCAAGTACCGGGAATGGACCAATGTACCTGGGTGCAAGTTTCCCTTTAACCCCGAAACGCGATATTCCCTTCATTGGTGAAACTTTCAGGTAGACATAGTCCCCTTCATGAAAATACAAGGGCATTCGCCGTTTGTCTGCATAACCCTTCTGACGAGCTTGTGCTTTCTTCATATTATGAATAATTTTCTGAACCTTTTCCTCGGCCTCCTTCACAATATCAGGCCTAAAGAAATACTTTTCTCCAGGTTCAGACCAATTTAGCGGAGTTCGACACCGTCGTCCATATAAAGCTTCAAAAGGTGCCATCTTGATACTTTCTTGATAACTATTATTATATGAAAACTCCGCCAAAGGCAAACATTCATCCCATTTTGGTGAGAAGTCCAGAACACATGCTCGCAACATATCTTCAAGTACTTGATTAATCCTCTCAGTTTGTCCACTGGTTTGTGGATGATATGCCGAACTATGGAGCAACTTAGTACCCAAGGATTTGTGGAGTGCTTCCCAAAACTTGGCTACAAATTGAGGTCCACGATCCGACACAATAGTCTTCGGAACACCATGTAGACTAAGAATACGATCAATGTACAATTGGGCATAGACAGTAACCGGGTGATCTGTCTTGACCGGTAGAAAATGAGCAATCTTTGTGAGTCGATCAATGATAACCCAGATAGAGTCATACCCTTTTACGGTCCTGGGCAACCCTACAATGAAGTCCATACTTATATCTTCCCATTTCCATGTTGGGATCGGCAAAGATTGTAATGGACCAGCAGTTTTCATGTGTATGGCTTTGACACGTCTGCAAGTGTCACACTTAGCCACATAGCGTGCTATTTCAATTTTCATTTTCGTCCACCAGTAGTGTTGCTTTAGATCATGATACATCTTAGTGCTTCCCGGATGAATAGAATAGCGACTAAGATGCGCTTCATCTAAAATTTGCTGGCGGAGCTCTTCGTTCTTCGGCACTACTATGCGGTTATTGAACCATATCACACCTTGATCATCTTCTTTGAAACATTAGGCTTTTCCAGTCCTTAACTTCTCACGAATGTATTTCATACCCTCATTATCCTTCTGAGCATCAATTATCTTTTGCAAGAGAACTGACTCCAGCTTTAGCTGATTCAGGGTTCCTTGTTGAACCATACCCAGGTTAAGTTTTTCCATCTCTTGACATAAGGTATTGTCAGAGTTCTTCATCGTAAGACAGGGGCAGGAAACCTTACGGCTAAGTGCGTCTGCCACCACATTGGCCTTGCCTGGGTGATAATGAATTTCTAGCTCATAGTCTTTAATAAGCTCAAGCCATCGTCTTTGTCTCATATTCAATTCTGACTGGGTGATGATATACTTCAAGCTTTTATGATCTGTATAAATATGACAGATATTTCCCAGTAGATAATGACGACAGATCTTAAGGGCATGAACCACAGCAGCTAGCTCCAGATCATGAGTTGGGTAATGCTCCTCATGTCGGCGTAACTGCCTGGAAGCATATGCAATTACTTGGCCTTCTTGCATTAATACACAGCCGAGTCCACTGCCTGACGCATCACAATATACATAAAAAGGCTTGGTGATGTCTGGTTGAGCCAACAACGGAGCAGTGGTTAATAATGTCTTCAATTGTTCAAAGGCTTCTTCGCACTTGGAAGACCAATTAAATTTACTATCATTTTTCAATAAACTTGTGATTGGTTTCACAAGCTTAGAAAAATCTGGTATGAATCTGCGATAATACCCAGCTAGTCCAAGAGAACTCCGGACTTGATGAACAGTGGTCGGGGGTTTCCACTCCAGAATATCCTTGACTTTACTAGGATCTACCGCAATTCCTTTGGCAGATAATACATGCCCCAAAAATTGAATTTCCTCCAGCCAGAACGCTCACTTGCTGAACTTGGCATACAGCTGATGTTCCCTCAGGCGCGTCAATACAATCCGCAAATGCTGAGCATGCTCCTCTTCATTTTTAGAATATATCAAGATATCATCGATGAAGACCACCACGAACTTGTCCAACTCGGGCATGAACACCGAGTTCATCAAATAAGTGAAATGGGCAGGAGCATTTGTTAGTCCAAAGGACATTACCAAATATTCAAATAAACCATACCGCGTAGTAAACGCGGTCTTCGGTATATCCTCGGGCCGAATACGGATTTGGTGATAGCCCGACCTGAGATCAATTTTTGAGAATACCCTCGCCCCGGTCAGTTGATCAAATAAGATGTCAATCCTCGGAAGAGGGTACTTATTCTTGATAGTGACCTCATTTAGCGGGCGATAATCCACGCACATTCGTAAGGTCTGATCCTTCTTCTTAACAAAAATGGCGGGGTGTAACGCCCCGAATTTTGGAGTTGAATTTTTTCTTTTCTTCACTCGCCAAATTCGGGCGTTACCTTTTCTTTTTTTCCTTTTCCCTCGCTAGACCTTGATCTTTTCCAAAGTTATAGCGGGATTCGGCTTGGAATTCCCGCGTAAAGCAAAACCCTAAAATACTTTATGTTGTTTGATGCACCATGCCGAATTATGCATTATTTGATTGCTTAAAAGCGTAAGTGCATTCATCTAGGAAGACCGGATTTCAAAAAGGAGAAAAACCTTCTTTCTTTTTCTTTTTCTTTCTCTCTCTCCTCCCTTTTCTCTCTCCCGCGCCGTGGGCCGCCCCTGGCCGGCCCAGCCGCCCCCAGCCGGCCCAACCGCCCCCCGCGCGCCCCCTTTGGGCCCAAGTGGCCCAGCCGCCCCTCCCTTTTTCCCCCAAATCCCTCTCCCTCTCCCTCCCTCTCTCCCATTTTCTCTCTAGCCGCCGCCGCCCTCTGCCCTAGCCGCCGCCCCCTGCCAAGCTCGGCCGCCCCCGCCCCTGCCCCGGTTCGGCCGCCCCGTCCCCGTCACCGGTGAGGCCCTCCCCTCCCTCTCCCCTCTCCCCTCCTCTCCCCCTGCCGCTCGGCCGCCCCTGCCCCGCGCCCCCGCCGCTCGGCCGCCCCTGCCCCTAGTTTGGCCGCCCGCTCGGCCATGGCGCGCCCGGCCCGGCCGCCCCCAGCCACCCCTGCTCGGCTGGCCCAGCCGCCCCTACTCGGCCGCGCCCAGCGGCCCGCTCGGCCGCCCCCGCCTAGCTCGACCGCCCCCGGCCGGTTCAACCGCCCAGCCGCCCCGCTCGCCCCCCCCCCCCCCCCCCCCCCCCCGCGCCAGCTCGGCCGCCCCCGCCCCTACCCCAGGCCGGTTCAACCGCCCCCTGGCCGGTTCAACCCCCCCCCCCCCCCCCCCTTTTTTATTTTTTATTTTTTTTATTTTATTTTATTTTACTTTCTATTATCATTGTTATTTATTTTATTTTAGGCAAGCTAATCATCGTTCATGTTATTAAAATGGGAAACTCAATTTAGAGCGCATAACTAATTCCCGTTAGTGCATATAACTAATTCTTTTGTTAGAACCAATTGAAGCTAGAGCGCATAATTTAACTAATCATTAGTGCATAAGATTTAACCCCTGCGAGACCTTTCCCGTTTCTTTCTAACCATAACAAATGCGATATCGAATGTCATACTTTGTGCATATTTACTTTATTTGTTCCCTTGTGTGGTGTACTGTTTGTTTCCTAATTTGAATGGATGGATGTATGTATGCTTGCAATCGCATAGAGAACGATCCGGTCGAAGAGCCCGAGGAACTCGCAGGAGAAGCCCCTGAGCAGCAGTCGGTTGGTGGAGGCAAGTGTCCTTTGACCCATCTCAGTCCTATTCATTCTTTAACTCACCTCCTGCATTACACATTTATACCTAAGGATTTACTAGCTTTTGTTATCCATGTCCTTGTTTACCTATTTGGGTTGGATTATTACTGCTTAGTCTGATGCTATTGCTCAACTCTAATCAATGAACATGATGTGATTATCTATGATACGCTGTTTTCCCTCTTATTTATGATCGTACTTGTGACCTTCAAGGGGACTCGAGCAGTTTCTCGAGTGCCTCTCCGTAAGGACCTGTTCAATGGATGACCGCTCAGGAAAACAGTGCAACCATGAGGGTGGAATGGGACGCCCTTAGCTGAATAATTGGAGGATCCGGGGTGTAGTTCACTTAGCCGTCGTGCCGTCAATGGGGCTCGGTGTATGCGGCTCGCTCTGCCAAGGTTGATTTGTCCTTTGGGGAGGAGTGCGGTACATTTAGGAAACCTAACGGGTGGCTACAGCCCCGGGGAATCTTTGTAAAGGCTTCGTAGTGATGCCCTGCTGGGTCACCTTGGTAGTGATCAATGGAGAGTCATGATCTCCGGGCAGAAAGGGAATCACGGCTTGTGGGTAAAGTGCGCAACCTCTGCAGAGTGTTATGAAACTGATATATCAGCCGTGCTCGCGGTTATGAGCGGCCAAGGGAGCTCTAGAGATTAGTGATACTTGATCAGAGACATTTTGGTACAGGTGGCAATGAGATTGATGGTTCTGGTTATGACTATGGTAATGATAAGTGGTATTCTTTCCGTTTGGAAAGGGTACATTGGGTTAATAACGTGGGTTAATTCTAAAACTTGGCTTCCTCTACTAGTAAATAATAATCTGACCAACTAAAAGCAACTGCTTGACTTATCCCCACATAAAGCTAGTCCACTACAGCCAAACAGGATGCTTGCTGAGTATGTTGATGTGTACTCACCCTTGCTCTACACACCAAACCCCCCCCCCCCCCAGGTTGTCCGCGTTGCAACCACTGCTCAGGAGAAGATGAAGCCGTGGAAGGAGACTTCCAGGAGTTCCAAGACTACGATGAATTCTAGGCGTGGGTTAGCGGCAACCCCCAGTCGGCTGCCTGTGAAGGCCGCGTTTATCTACGTTTCGTTTTCGCACTTTGATTATTGTAAAAACTATATGGATGTCTCAGACATATGATGTAATCGACTATTATTTCCCCTTTTAATACTATTTGAGCACTGTGTGATGATGTCCATGTTATGTAAACTGCTATGTACGTGAATTGCTGATCCTGGCACGTACATGGTTCGCATTCGGTTTGCCTTCTAAAACCGGGTGTGACATAAGCTGGTATCAAAGCCGTGCTGACTGTAGGACCGCTAACCTAGAGTAGAATGGTCGTTCTAAGGACTATAGACCTCTGTCCCTGCCTTGACTTTGATATCTCTTCAAAAGTTGGTCATGCCGACCACCTACGTGAGGAGCAGGAGCGTCGACGACAGGAGCAGCAGGGCTCTTCTTTTTTGCTCCAGCAGGAGGTAGAGTCTATGAGGAGCTGCTCCCCTGTGCTTCCTCTGGAGGCGCCCCCTGCACCACCACTGGGCGTCCTAGTCTCGGGAGTAGCTGCTGGAGGAGACCCAGACGACGGAGGTGGCGACGACAGCTCGAGCCACAACACCGACTTCTCTTCTGTCCAGGAGCCGGAAGGATGGGTTGCTCGACCCATTACTCGCGACGCTGCTCGCGGGTGTCACTTCTATGATGCGCTCGACACCCTGCTACGTCGGGCACTTGACCAGCGTACCTGGTCTATTGAGTATCGTTGTGTGGTCTACCAGCATAGTCGCGGGGTCTACCCAGACCGCTGGGAGGCAACCTGCTTGGTGCGCCGTCCAGAGAACAGTCTCTGGGGTGCGAAGGTCTGCTCAGAGCAGTATTCCATCTCTGAGCGGGACTCAGCTGAGGCAGCCATGCAAGATGCCGCACGGCGTGCGCTTTCGCACTACTGCTCGGTTCTCGGTGGGGTAGCTGATGGTCTCAACCTGAAGTATTACCCCCGCTATCCATCTGGCAGCACAGGAGGCGTGATTGTTTCACCTGTCGGTGAGGACAATCCTAGGTTGAACAGCACAGTCAACCTAGCCGCCGTGCTAAACACGGAGCTGGACCATGCACTAGACGAGCTGAGTAGGGCTCGTGCTGAGATTGCCTAGCTGCGGGCTGAGCGCGCGGAGCATCGTCACCTGGATGATGGTTCCCCCGCTCCCGTCGGGACTCAGCACCCGTATCGCTCACCTCGGTGTGGACGCCAGTCTTATGGCAATCCCGACTGCAAGACCAAGATAGACTTAGAACCATAGATCGCTAGAGTCGGATCTTGTAATTAATACAAAATATATACACGTAGAAGCTGCAGTCTTAGCGTTAGTCTCGCTCTTAGTTAGTCTTAGTTAGACAGGGTAGTTTGCTATATCCTGTGCATTTATGCTTGTCATGATGAACTATGTTGGATTTGGATCTTTGTAATGACTATCACCAGAGTGTGGGTATCCCCTGCATTTTAGTTTACCTGTTATATGTTAAAGGAGTTAGTTATCTAGTTGGGAAACCTTTTATTCCACTTTCCTTTTTATCTGAGAAGCTGTGTTGGTCTGTGTTGGAGATCAGTGAAGATGCTCATCTGTTCAGTGTTGTTGAAGAATTCTATACTCTTTTCTTATGCTGCAAGATTTGCAAGATCAGTTCTGATGCGTGGTTGCATTCTGCAGATGTCAGAGAACAGGCGCAGAGGAGGAAGGCGTGCTCAGCAGGAGCAAGCCGGTCAGCAGGGTGAGGCGCCCCAGCAACAGCAGCTGCCGCCCCCGCCCCCGATGTCCATCAAGCAGATGTTTCTGATGCAGACTCAGGCAGTTCAAGCCATCGGTCAGACTCTGGCCGCCATTCAGCAGCAGCAGCAGCAGGCACCACCTCAACCTCAGATGCCTCAGATGCCCAGGGACAAGCGTGCTGAATTCATGAGAGGTCATCCCCCAACGTTCGCACATTCTTCTGACCCCATGGATGCTGAAGACTGGTTGCGCACTGTGGAGCGGGAGTTGCATACCGCTCAGTGTGATGACAGGGAGAAAGTCCTGTATGGTCCTCGTCTGTTGAGAGGAGCGGCTCAGTCATGGTGGGAGTCTTATCTCGCCACCCATGCCGACCCCGACACCATCACCTGGGAAGAGTTCAGAGGTAGCTTTCGTCAATACCATGTGCCCGCAGGTCTAATGACAGTGAAGAAGGAAGAGTTCCTGGCCCTCAAGCAAGGGTCATCGTCTGTCAGTGAGTACTGGGACAGGTTTCTGCAACTGTCTCGCTATGCTCCCAAAGATGTCAACACCGACGCCAAGCGATAGTACCGTTTCCTGAGAGGCTTGATCGACCCTCTGCAGTACCAACTGATGAATCACACCTTCCCGATATTCCAGCACTTGATTGACAGAGCAATCATGACAGAGAGGAAGCGTAAGGAAATGGAGGATCGTAAGCGCAAGATCAGTGGACCCCAACCTGGAAGCAGCAGTCGTCCTCGTTTCTCAGGCAATCAACCTCAGCAGTTCAGGCAGAACCAGCGTCCACCTCAGCATCAGCAGTTCCAAAGGCAGTATCCTCAGCATCAGTATCAGAATCGTCAGAACAATCAGTCAGGAGGAGGCCAGTTTCAGAGGCAGAATCAGCAGGCACCTCGTCTTCCTGCCCCCGCAACCCAGCAGAGCAGTCGGGCAGCACCAGCTCAGGTTGGAAACAGGGCATGTTTCCACTGTGGAGAGCAAGGCCATTGGGTGATGCAATGTCCGAAGAAGGCAGCCCAGCAGCAGTCAGGCCCCAATGCCCCAGCAAAGCAGAACGTGTCTCAGCCTGGATTAGGCAACCGCCCTCAGCCGCGCTATAACCATGGGAGACTGAACCACTTGGAGGCTGAAGCAGTTCAGGAGACCCCCGGCATGATAGTAGGTATGTTCCCAGTCGACTCCCATATTGCAGAAGTGTTATTTGATACTGGAGCAACGCATTCTTTCATTACTGCATCATGGGTGAAAGCACATAATCTTCCAATTACTACCATGTCAACCCCCATTCAAATTGACTCAGCTGGTGGTAGAATTCGAGCCGATAGCATTTGTTTGAAGGTATGTGTGGAAATAAGGGGGATAGCGTTTCCCGCTAACCTCATAGTAATGGGTACTCAGGGAATAGATGTCATCCTAGGGATGAATTGGCTAGATAAGTATCAGGCAGTTATCAGTTGTGATAAGAGGACAATCAAGTTGGTGTCCCCACTAGGAGAGGAAGTGGTGACCGAGTTAGTCTCGCCTGAGCCGAAGAAAGGAAGTTGTTATCAGATAGCTGTCGATAGCAGTGAAGCAGACCCAATTGAGAGGATCAAGACTGTGTCTGAGTTTCCAGATGTGTTTCCCAAGGATTTACCGGGTATGCCACCGGAGCGGAAAGTTGAGTTTGCCATAGAGCTTCTTCCTGGAACCGCCCCCATTTATAAGAGAGCTTACAGAATATCTGGACCCAAGTTGGTTGAGCTTAAGAAGCAGATTGATGAGCTGTCAGAGAAAGGTTACATTCGGCCAAGCACCTCGCCTTGGGCCACCCCTGTCCTATTCGTGGAGAAGAAAGATGGCACCAAAAAGATGTGTATCGATTATCGAGCTCTAAATGAAGTCACAATCAAGAACAAGTACTCTTTGCCCAGAATAGAAAATCTGTTCGATCAGTTGAGAGGAGCCAGTGTGTTCTCAAAGATAGATCTGAGGTCGGGTTATCATCAGCTCAGGATTCGACCCTCAGACATTCCGAAGACAGCGTTCATTACCAAGTATGGGTTATATGAGTTCACAGTGATGTCTTTTGGTTTGACAAATGCACCAGCCTTCTTTATGAACTTGATGAACAGTGTATTTATGGATTATCTTGACAAGTTTGTGGTGGTATTCATTGATGACATTCTGATTTATTCTCAAAGTGAAGAAGAGCATGCAGATCATTTGAGGATGGTATTGCAGAGATTGCGAGAGCACCAATTGTATGCAAAGTTGAACAAGTGTGAGTTCTGGATCAGTGAAGTATTGTTCTTGGGTCACATAATCAACAAAGAAGGATTGGTTGTGGATCCGAAGAAAGTGGCAGACATTCTGAACTAGAAAGCGCCAACAGATGCCCGAGGAATCAAGAGTTTCATTGGAATGGCCGGATATTATCGGCGATTCATTGAAGGGTTTTCGAAGATTGCGAAACCAATGACAGCGTTGCTAGGCAACAAGGTTGAGTTCAAGTGGACCCAGAAATGTCAAGAGGCCTTTGAAGCGCTAAAAGAGAAGTTGACTACAGCGCCTGTCCTAGTCTTGCCTGATGTGCACAAGCCCTTCTCGGTGTATTGTGATGCTTGTTACACTGGTTTGGGATGTGTGTTGATGCAAGAGGGAAGAGTTGTGGCTTACTCATCCCGACAGTTGAAGGTTCATGAGAAGAATTACCCAATCCATGATCTAGAGTTGGCAGCAGTGGTTCACGCACTGAAGACATGGAGGCACTATCTGTATGGACAGAAATGCGATGTTTACACAGACCACAAGAGTCTGAAGTACATATTCACTCAGACAGAACTGAATATGAGGCAAAGAAGATGGTTAGAGTTGATCAAAGACTATGAGTTGGAGATTCATTACCATCCAGGCAAAGCAAACGTAGTGGCAGATGCTTTGAGCAGGAAGAGTCAAGTCAATCTGATGGTCGCTCACCCGATGCCTTATGAGTTGGCCAAAGAGTTTGACAGGTTGAGTCTCGAATTTCTGAATAATTCGCGAGGAGTCACAATTGAGTTGGAACCTACCTTGGAGCGGGAAATCAAAGAAGCGCAGAAGAATGATGAGAAGATCAGTGAGATCCAGCAACTGATTCTGGAAGGCAAAGACAAAGATTTTCGAGAAGATGCTGAAGGTGTGGTATGGTTCAAAGACCGCTTGTGTGTTCCCAATGTCCAGTCTATTCGGGAGTTGATTCTCAAGGAAGCTCATGAGACAGCTTATTCGATTCACCCTGGTAGTGAGAAGATGTATCAGGATCTGAAGAAGAAATTCTGGTGGTATGGAATGAAGAGGGAAATCGCAGAGCATGTGGCTATGTGTGATAGTTGTCGGCGGATCAAGGCCGAACATCAAAGACCAGCTGGATTGTTGCAACCGTTGCAAATTCCTCAGTGGAAATGGGATGAGATCGGTATGGATTTCATAGTCGGATTGCCTCGCACACGAGCCGGCTACGATTCCATTTGGGTAGTGGTGGACCGCTTAACCAAGTCAGCCCACTTCATACCTGTCAAGACCAACTATAGCAGTGCAGTATTGGTAGAATTGTACATGTCTCGAATCATTTGTCTTCATGGTGTGCCAAAGAAGATAGTGTCAGATAGAGGAACGTAGTTCACCTCTCATTTCTGGCAGCAGTTGCATGAAGCCTTGGGCACACATTTGAATTTCAGTTCAGCTTATCACCCGCAGACAGATGGTCAGACTGAAAGAACCAATCAAATTCTTGAAGACATGTTGAGAGCCTGTGTGTTGCAAGATCAGTCCGGATGGGACAAGAGATTGCCTTATGCAGAGTTTTCCTATAACAACAGTTACCAGGCCAGTTTGAAGATGTCACCATTTCAGGCGCTCTATGGAAGGAGTTGTAGAACTCCGTTGCAATGGGATCAACCTGGAGAAAAGCAGGTGTTTGGGCCAGACATTCTACTTGAAGCCGAAGAGAACATCAAAATGGTTCGAGAGAATCTGAGGATAGCGCAATCGAGGCAGCGAAGCTATGCAGACACAAGAAGAAGAGAGCTGAGTTTCGAAGTCGGAGACTTTGTCTATCTGAAAGTGTCACCGATCAGAGGAGTCAGAAGGTTCGGAGTCAAAGGCAAGCTAGCACCCCGCTACATTGGTCCGTATCAAATTCTCGCAAAGCGTGGAGAAGTGGCCTATCAGCTCAGCCTGCCAGAGAATTTGTCTGTTGTGCATGATGTCTTTCATGTGTCTCAGTTAAAGAAGTGTTTGCGTGTGCCAGAAGAGCAGTTGCCAGTGGAAGGTCTAGAAGTCCAGGAGGACTTGACCTACGTCGAGAAGCCGACGCAGATCCTTGAGATTGCAGATAGAGTCACCCGAAGGAAGACCATCAGAATGTGCAAAGTCAGATGGAATCATCACTCTGAGGAAGAAGCAACCTGGGAGCGTGAAGATGATCTGATGGCTAAATACCCAGAGCTCTTTGCTAGCCAACCCTGAATCTCGAGGGCGAGATTATTTTAAGGGGGATAGGTTTGTAACGCCCCGAATTTTGGAGTTGAATTTTTTCTTTTCTTCACTCGCCAAATTCGGGTGTTACCTTTTCTTTTTTTTCCTTTTCCCTTGCTAGACCTTGATCTTTTCCAAAGTTATAGCGGGATTCGGCTTGGAATTCCCGTGTAAAGCAAAACCCTAAAATACTTTATGTTGTTTGATGCACCATGCCGAATTATGCATTCTTTGATTGCTTAAAAGTGTAAGTGCATTCATCTAGGAAGACCGGATTTCAAAAAGGAGAAAAACCTTCTTTCTTTTTCTTTTTCTTTCTCTCTCTCCTCCCTTTTCTCTCTCCCGTGCCGTGGGCCGCCCCTGGCCGGCCCAGCCGCCCCCAGCCGGCCCAACCGCCCTCCACGCGCCCCCTTTGGGCCCAAGTGGCCCAGCCGCCCCTCCCTTTTTCCCCCAAATCCCTCTCCCTCTCCCTCCCTCTCTCCCATTTTCTCTCTAGCCGCCGCCGCCCTCTGCCCTAGCCGCCGCCCCCTGCCAAGCTCGGCCGCCCCCGCCCCTGCCCCGGTTCGGCCGCCCCGTCCCCGTCACCGATGAGGCCCTCCCCTCCCTCTCCCCTCTCCCCTCCTCTCCCCTCCTCTCCCCCTCCCGCTCGGCCGCCCCTACCCCGCGCCCCCACCGCTCAGCCGCCCCTGCCCCGCGCCCCCGCCGTTCGGCCGCCCCTGCCCCTGGTTCGGCCGCCCGCTCGGCCATGGCGCGCCCGGCCCGGCCGCCCCCAGCCGCCCCTACTCGGCCGGCCCAGCCGCCCCTACTCGGCCGCGCCCAGCCGCCCAGCTCGGCCGCCCCCGGCCGGTTCAACCGCCCAGCTCGCCCCCCCCCCCCCCCACGCCAGCTCGGCCGCCCACCGCTGACTTGGCCGCCCCACCCCTGCCCCTGGCCGGTTCAACCGCCCCCCCCCCCTTTTTATTTTTATTTTTTTATTTTATTTTATTTTACTTTCTGTTATCATTGTTTTTTATTTTATTTTAGGCAAGCTAATCATCGTTCATGTTATTGAAATGGGAAACTCAATTTAGAATTCTGTTACGTTAGTTAATTCATATATAGTCAATTGTTTATCCCATTTGATGTTGATCAACTAAAAATGACTAGGTTCCCGTTAGTGCATATAACTAATTCTTTTGTTAGAACCAATTGAAGCTAGAGCGCATAATTTAACTAATCATTAGTGCATAAGATTTAACCCCTGCGAGACCTTTCCCGTTTCTTTCTAACCATAACAAATGCGATATCGAATGTCATACTTTGTGCATATTTACCTTATTTGTTCCCTTGTGTGGTGTACTGTTTGTTTCCTAATTTGAATGGATGGATGTATGTATGCTTGCAATCGCATAGAGAACGATCCGGTCGAAGAGCCCGAGGAACTCGCAGGAGAAGCCCCTGAGCAGCAGTCGGTTGGTGGAGGCAAGTGTCCTTTGACCCATCTCAGTCCTATTCATTCTTTAACTCACCTCCCGCATTACACATTTATACCTAGGGATTTACTAGCTTTTGTTATCCATGTCCTTGTTTACCTATTTGGGTTGGATTATTACTGCTTAGTCTGATGCTATTGCTCAACTCTAATCAATGAACATGATGTGATTATCTATGATACGCTGTTTTCCCCCTTATTTATGATCGTACTTGTGACCTTCAAGGGGACTCGAGCGGTTTCTCGAGTGCCTCTCCGTAAGGACCTGTTCAATGGATGACCGCCCGGGAAAACAGTGCAACCATGAGGGTGGAATGGGACGCCCTTAGCTGAATAATTGGAGGATCCGGTGTGTAGTTCACTTAGCCGTCGTGCCGTCAATGGGGCTCGGTGTATGCGGCTCGCTCTGCCAAGGTTGATTTGTCCCTTGGGGAGGAGTGCGGTACATTTAGGAAACCTAACGATTGGCTACAGCCCTGGGGAATCTTTGTAAAGGCTTCGTAGTGATGCCCTGCTGGGTCACCTTGGTAGTGATCAATGGAGAGTCATGATCTCCGGGCAGAAAGGGAATCACGGCTTGTGGGTAAAGTGCGCAACCTCTGCAGAGTGTTATGAAACTGATATATCAGCCGTGCTCGCGGTTATGAGCGGCCAAGGGAGCTCCAGAGATTAGTGATACTTGATTAGAGACATTTTGGTACAGGTGGCAATGAGATTGATGGTTCTGGTTATGACTATGGTAATGGTAAGTGGTATTCTTTCCGTTTCGAAAGGGTACATTGGGTTAATAACGTGGGTTAATTCTAAAACTTGGCTTCCTCTACTAGTAAATAATAATCTGACCAACTAAAAGCAACTGCTTGACTTATCCCCACATAAAGCTAGTCCACTACAGCCAAACAGGACGCTTGCTGAGTATGTTGATGTGTACTCACCCTTGCTCTACACACCAAACCCCCCCCCAGGTTATCCACGTTGCAACCATTGCTCAGGAGAAGATGAAGCCGTGGAAGGAGACTTCCAGGAGTTCCAAGACTACGATGAATTCTAGGCGTGGGTTAGCGGCAACCCCCAGTCGGCTGCCTATGAAGGCCGCGTTTATCTATGTTTCGTTTTCGCACTTTGATTATTGTAAAAACTATATGGATGTCTCAGACATATGATGTAATCGACTATTGTTTCCCCTTTTAATACTATTTGAGCACTGTGTGATGATGTCCATGTTATGTAAACTGCTATGTACGTGAATTGCTGATCCTGGCACGTACATGGTTCGCATTCGGTTTGCCTTCTAAAACCGGGTGTGACACGGGGCAACCCCATGGTGACGAGCTTGGCCGGATGAATCCTTTATTCAGCAGATCTTGTAATTGAATCTTCAATTCTGCCAACTCATTAGGGGGCATATGGTACGACCTTCGGGAAATGGGAGCCGTTCCGGGCTTTAACTCAATTACAAATTCTACATCTCTCTCAGGTGGAAGTCCAGGCAAATCTTCCGGAAATACATCTGGAAACTCACATACTACCGGAATATCATTGATTTCCGGTACAATGGCTTCATATATTCTACCAGAAGCTTTGGCTGGATTGGTTACAGGGATGGACAACAGAATCTCTTCTTGATTATAGCTCAACCTGATGGTTCTCAGTTCAGTGTTGAGAATTGCCTTATATTGGGTTAACCAGTTCATTCCCAAAATTACATCTATATCCTGGCCTTTCAGGACAATCATGTTAGCAGGAAAGTTCCGTTCGGCCATTATTACTGGCACTTGATAGGCCACTTGTCTAGTAAAAATTTGTCCCCCAGGTGAATGGATTTTAAACCCCTCTTTTGATTCATGGCATGAAATATGATGTTGCTCCACTAATTTCTTGCTAATAAATGTATGCGAAGCACCAGAATCAAAAAGAATAATTGCTGGGTGACTGGCCACGAGAAACATACCCATCATCACTTGTTCTCCTTCTGGTGTAGCGGCCACTTGCATATAGTATACCCGCCCCGTCTTCTTTGTATTCTTCCCCACATTATTTCCCTTGGGCTGAGCTAATTTCCCAGATCCTTGCTGATTATTTGATTGATTCTGCTTGGGATATGGGCAGTCTTTGATAAAATGCCCAGACTTGCCACAGTTGAAACACCCGGTTGAAGAGCTGGGCAAAGTAGGGAATCGAGTGCCTGAGGCACCCGACTGATTTGGGGTAGTGGGGGCATTGTTGGGGCGAATAATGATTGGCTGCTTGAAAGGAAATGAGGGTGGGCGAGAAAAAGAACGATTTTGGCTAGAAGGCCGGATCACAAACCGTTGCCTCTTTGTCTGGCCCTGATTAGGCTTCTCACCACCAAATCCCTTGTTCTTCCCGGATCCTGCATATTTTGCTTCAACAGATAAGGTTGTGCTGACAGCCTTTCCATACGTAAGATCTATGCAGGTGGCCATCTTTCTCTGCAATCGATCATTCAGACCTCTCATAAAGCAGTTCTTCTTTTTCAGGTCTGTATTCACCTGATCGATGGCATACTGCGACAGGTGATTAAACTTGTTGAGATACTGATTGACGGTATCTCCTCCTTGTTTGAGCTTCATGAACTCTTCTTGTTTCATATGTAAAACACCGTCCGGAATATAGTGCTCGCGGAAGGCCAACTTGAACTCTTCCCATGTTACTTGATGGTTTGCAGGTTGGACCGCCACAAAATTTCCCCACCAGGTGCTGGCAGGGCCGCGCAGTTGTTGTGCTGCGAACACGGCTTTTGTGTCTCTGAACAACGGAGAAGACCAAATTTTTGTTCAATAACCCGTATCCACTCATCAGCTTCCAACGGGTCCTCAGCCTTGACGAATAGTGGTGGACGGGTTTCAGAGAAATCCAGATATGTGGTTTCCCGGGGGCCTTGCTGATAACCCCTTCCACCCTGCTGCTGGAATTGTTGGCCCGCCATTTCTCTCAGGAAGCGGGTATTGTCTGCAGTTGCGTTTACCAAGGCGGCAATCGCCTCGGCCAATGTGGGAGGAACCGGAGGTGGATTTGGGGTAACATCCCTTCCCCCAGAAGTTCCTGCTGCATCCTGTCCTCGAGTCCTGGTAGGCATCTGAGGCAAAGAACATTTATAATATGCTAGAGAAACCTTCCATTTTACATTACCATCAAAAGTAATGATACAGACTCGATGTTATACAACAGGATACATTACCCATTAAACAATACACTACCTATTGTACAACAGTACAATCTACAATACACTACTTTTTATTTCTATTACTACACCACTACTTCTACTTCTGGTTACTCTTGGCAGCTTCATCGTCGGGTGTGGGAGACCATTCATCGACCAGCCTCATAGAAGGAGGGGGCTGAAAAAGGTCTAACTCATCACCAAGCGCGTGTCCCATCACATGCGAGGGTCCGGCTTCCGACTCAACAGGATTTATGGGCTCACTGGGATGCAGTTGCGAATACAATACATGAACTTCCTCATGTAAGGTATTGCAATATGTCTGCAGATCTTCAACAGCCAAATCGAGCTCGGTTATACGGGCCTGAGCCTTTGCCTCTTTGGCCCATGCAAGCGAACGAGATTGAACGACCCAATCGAGTGCCAAATCCCTGTCCGCAAGCTGATCTTGTAGATGGCGAACATCTCTTCTTAACTCATTTATGCGGTCACCATCTCCGACCCATATAGCTGTCCTGCGGCGGAGTTCCGCTTGGAGCCGACTTATTTCAGCTTCGAGATCCCCTATAGGATCATTGCTTCCACTACTACTGTCCACATCTCGTGGGGCAAGTTGATGTCGAGGTACACCAATAGGCCCAGTATGCTTTCGCGCAGTTTTCCGAGTACGCGGCGACATTTTCTAAGGGGAAAATTTATTAGTACCATTCTTAGCATGATGCATGAATAATTACAGAATCAACCTTGATTCAGCCTTCTATACATTGCACTCTTCCTATCTGGTCTTTGAAATAAATTCTTCAGAAATGCTTAGGTAAGTAGAGAAGAAATTTTCTAGATAAGTTTAAGAAAATCCCTTTGAAGATGCTACATAAAATTTGCCAAGAAGGGCTACGCTCCGATACCAGCTGTGACGGAACCTCCCAAGTCATTAGGCCCACCTACAGTTGTCCTTGTCCAACAGACATCAGACAACCCTGTAGATGTTCCTGAATCACTTGACAAGTTCGGTATCTTTTCTCTTACCTTACCAGGAACGTTTCACCCGTCTGACAGACAATATGTTCATCGGAGGTGCGGAAATGCGGAAGTGATTACATAAACTTACATTTATTAAAAAGTAAAGGTATGTTATTTATTACAGACCAGAGTATAAAGCAAGTGCTGAAAAGTATTATTACAATACCCGGGAGGCAAAAACTCCTCCCATAAGTTCTTTACATAAAAGTTTTTAAGGAGGACTCGGTCCTCCAGTTGCTTCATTCTTGATTGTCTTCATTTTTCACCACCTTGGTACAAAAACAACAAAAGTTTGTTGTCTCCTCACCTAAAAACAACGTGGGAATAAACCCTGAATATGGAATTACTCAGCAAGTCTTACCCGACTAAAGAAAAGACTCTCAAGGGTATGCTGGTTTTGTGGGAGTCAAGGTAAGGCTTTTCAAGAATCAAAGACTCTGTTTGCATAATTGCTTACTAAAGTGGATCCTTAAAATCCAATTTTATTGTCAGGTTAAGTAAAATTACCTGCAACTAGAGTTCTTTCTACCCTAGTTCAATCACTTGACCTGCACTAGCCAATTTCTTAATTCTTCCTTCATCTTCACTGGATTGCTACGTGTAAGTCAGTGGCCAAGTCTCCATAACCGTGGAGGTACGGTGATCCGAATCGATTATACTCAGCTGAGGATCTCCGATCACACGACATATGTAGCACTTAACCCTTGCATATGTCAACCCGCCACTAGGGTTCTTAAGACCAGATCAGGTTCACGCAAACCGAGAGCACAGATACACCACCGTCCAGCCTCTTGCCACGGAGGGTACACGCTACTCTCGCCACCGCTCCACGCCCATTTTGTGTTATCTTATTCTGGCCTTAGTCTGCCCGAGGCAAAGCTTACCCATGACGAGGCATGCGACCAGTTAAAGGGTCCTCGGTCAGCAGGCCTACATCGACCAGGTCCTTAATCGACTCAGACGGAGACACTACACCGAGACTCTCTTCTCGTGCAAGTCACCCGCCCGGTCTTAGCTTAATCATTTAACCCCAAAGGTTGGTACCTGGCAGAGGTACATCTTTTCCGATGTTGGACCCATCACGGCCATGACAGATCCACTATCCAGTTTTATTTTCGAAAACATCCCATCCACTTTTGCCAAATCATCTTTTTGTAAAAACAAACATTTTGTTTTTCTAAAGCAATGCTAAGCATCAAAAATCTTTTTGTAAAACAGGTGATCAAGGAAGGTAATCAAGTTCAAGGAAGGTAATGCAGGAATTATTTTAGCAATCAACTCTTATCACCTAATGCATCAAGCAAGTGAAAAAGATTTTTAAAACACAAGGAGGTGGCAAATGCACCGGGGCTTGCCTTGGTTTATGGGTGAGTCAGGCTCAGATCCACAAATGTCGAAGTAGAAACAGTTCTCAGCCTGAGTTTCCAAAGGTGGTGGTGCTTGCTCTTCAGTGACTTCCACTTCTTCTTCGTGTTCTAATCATAACCATATATATGTATAAGAATGGATGCCATGTGATGCTCATGAGAGTGCAAAGACAATATAAACTTATCATCTAAGTCTTGAATACAACTTTCCTTCACGGAACCCCGAGAACTTAGGGTTTCCGGAGTCAGTAAAGGAGTTCACAGGGCAGGGGTGGGGGTTTTGGGGTTTGGTGATCAAACAAGGTCCAAATCAACCCAAATCCTACCCAAGGCTTCTAAATCATATGGGGAACTCATATAAAAATTTTGAGCATTTTTGGGATTATCATTTATCTTTTAAAAATCCAGAACTACTATTTTAAACTATTTTAAATACCTTAAAATTCCTGATTTAACCTAAAAATCATGAAACTATTTTTATTAAATTCTAGGGAAAATAAGGAGTCTAGGAAAATTATTTTCACAATTTTACCATTTTTCTACATTTTTCCAGGGATTTCTAAAGTTCTCTTGAAAAAGAAAAAGAAAAATGCTCAACAGTGTTGGGCTCAAACTGGCCCAGGCAGCCCAACACCATGCAGAAACGTGCCTGCGCACGCGCCCGCGCGCTCTGGCAACTTTGCACAGAGGCCCACGTTGAATGAATAATTCCTTAAGCGTCCTTAGCTACTGTTTACCTTCTCTCTGACATTTAAAAAAAGTCCCTGGGGTTTTGTTTCTTCTCCAAGGAGCTCCCCGACCGCGGCGCGCTCCTCGTTCATCCCTGTCGTGGTTCATACCGGCCATGGCCGGCGACGATTGCTCAAGCTGACTATCGGGGAGGCTCTACCGACCTAAGACGGCCTCGGAACACACACCAATTTGACCCGAACACCCCGAGAACGGCCGGTCCACGTGTACGGCGGAAACCGAGCACGGGAGTACATGTTCCTACCGAACAATGGTCGATCAGAGCAAACGGACGCCACCGTGAGCTTCACAAGCATGCAAGGGCACTAGAACAACTCAAGGATTGGACAGTGACTTACCAGAGTAAGCTGGCCACGGGCGGGCTGTTTTGGGTGGCGCGGTGGACTGATTTGGGGGAAATGGCAATTCTCCGGCCAGGGCGGCTAATCAAGGTCAGGAAGGGTTGCTACAGCTTCGCAATTTGGAGACGAAGGTCAGGGTTTGGTTGATTTGAGAAAGGGGGGGGCGAGGTCGGGGTGAATTTTATAGCCGCGGAGAGTCACTATCGCGGTCACGGTGATAACCATTGCCGGCCCGAGCTGGCGATCAGCGATGGCACCAAACACGGCATTCCCCTAGAGCTTGCCACGTTCAACCACGGCCGTAAGGCAGTCAAATCCGTGATGGCGTGGCCGAACAGAGGAGAGCGGCGCCGGTGATCGGACATGGCCGGAAGGAGGAATAACCGCGTGGCAGCCGGAGTTAGTGCCCTCCACCGCGGCGGTCCTATCCAGAGTAAAAAGGTCTTCGCGGGGAGATGCTCGCCGCCCGATCATCTCGACCCCGACGCAAATCGTGGCGCGAATAGGTCGTCGGCGATGAGATTTTTCCACCGCGGCAATCTGACCCTTATCTGCTTCCCCGCTGCACTGTACCATGGCCAGCCCCATCAGACAGCCTGACAGTCAATATTGGGGTCGATTTTCTTCAATTTTTATGTGGTGACTAAGCCAACCTTCTGTATCAAAATTATATACCTATAATCCATGCTCAACTTTGTCACAAGGCTTGTCATCAAATAGTTACCGAAGACCATTCAAAATCGAGCTCAAAGTTCATCCCATCACACTGCTACTGAAAATTCAGTTCAGGGATTGACTGACAGCCTGACTTTGAGCTTAATTATCTCTCAAATACTCTTAACAACTATGCCTACAACCTTAAGCAAAGTTGTTCTCCTATAATTGGGCTACAATTTTGATGTGGTGACCTAGGGTAAAAACCCTAAAATTTGAAAGATACAAGGCTCCAAAGTTGAGCCAATATCACTGAAAATCAGACTTAGACTATTAAGGACTTAAGAAGTGAGTTTTGCAAATAAGCCCAAAACTTAGGGTTTAACTTGCAAATTCACATATTTGTGACCCAAATGACTTAAGATACTTATTTAACTTGTTTTTTGCACTTTAGTCCAAAAGTGGACTAATTTTGTACATAGGTCCCTAAGTTTTAGTTTTAGGGCTTTCCAGGGTTTCAAATAGAGTTTTTGGTATCCCAGGGGTATAAATGTAATTCCACTTAAGTCTTGGGATCTTTTTGTGACCCTTCCCTTAAAGCTCTTAGGTTTTTCTTAACTTGAGCTAAGTTTTACCCCTTAAATCCCTATTTAGGGTTAAGTTCCCTATCCAGGGGTCTATTTGTAAAACACTAAAAACAATACACTTGTTTGAAATTTTTACCTAGTGAATGCACTCTAGGTGTGTCAAACATATGCAATGCCAATGTTTATGATGTCATGCTCAAGTTTTATTTATAGTAACACCAGGGGTGTTACAACCGATCGTTTTGTTTCTGCGCAGACTCCAACATCGGCGAGAAGAAAGATCCAACAGACCTATGCCTGGAAGCTGTAGACAACACTGGAGATAGATCAGATCCGGCTGGGAAATATTGTGGAACCACTGATGATACCAAACCAGTCAACAAGGAGCTATGCAACTGACGTGCCTTTGGTAGAACATTGGTTTCTTCCACAACTGAGTCTGAACCGGAGCTGTTTGCAAGAGCCCAGAAACGGCCTCCATGAAAATTCTCTACTCCATGAACAATTGGACCCGTTTTACTAGTTGATGTGACTAAGCATTCGTTCATCCGATGCAATCACTCCAAATCTAGAAAACATTCCAACTCTGGCTCCTCTGGGTAACCACCCAACGGACCAGATGAAAGAGACTGTTTCGCCATCATGAGACGGTGAATCTTGAGCCTCCCTTTCATATTAAAAATCTCGCATCAGAACGATGGAAAGAAGGTAGTGGCGAGAGAGAAAGGATGATGGACAGAAATGATGTAGAAGAGAAGGGAGATAGAGATCGATAGCCAAGATATCTAACCTGGCGGACGCGCTTACATCCAGTTGCAAGGGCACCTACAGCGACATCGTTGCCTAATCATCTCAAATGTTTTCATTGAGCTTCATGTTGAAGCAGGTCTGAATGTCTGCGTCAGAGTAAGCCTCATAGCCACGGTCGTGGGGGATGTTGATGCTGTCGATGATGAGCGGGAGGTCGGGCTCCAGGCGATGGAGGTCGAAGCCATGGCCGTGGCCCACGCGGAACGGTAGGGCGGGTGGCTTTGGCGCCGCAGTCAACGCAAGCTGGTGCTCCGCCTGGACGGCGCCTGCGGCTGCCGGGGACGGAATTGACCGGAGCCACAGGGATGGCTGGGTGGACGGAGGGTAGGGCCCGGCGCGGTTTTGTGGCACGATGGAGATGGGGGAGGAAGCCAGGAAGAGGGAGGAGTAGAGGAAGACTATCGTGTGTCACTCTCCATATGAAGAGTCTTAATTTTGGCGCACATGAGAGCCTTAGTGATGCGTCACGATGCCCGATCTTCACGACGTAGGATCAATCTTCAGATAACTAGCTTTGAAAAAGCCAAGATAACTTGCTGCAAGCAGCGATAACTAGTGCAACCTGACAAATAAAACTCGAAGCCAACCACCGTCTTTAACTGGCAGCCTGAATCGAGGATTCGCCCAACCACACTCTCAAAGAACCAACCAACACAGACTACAATTAATCGAGGAGACCTCGAAGGGAGTAGGAGCATCAATTGGGAGCGGATGAAGCCACCGCTTCTGCAATCCCGCGAAGGAATTCACAAGAGCAAAGGGGTAGAGATCACTTTCAATATTTGTTAGCACACAGCTGAACAAAAGGGTTCTGTTTTAGATTATCATAAGCTACCTTACATCATAGACATAGGGGGGTATTTATACTAGTAACAACCAGCCTTAGCGAGGTATAAACACGAAACAAAAGTATTTTCACGTGCTAATGTGAAGGAGCCTCTTCGGAAGATCTGCAGAGCTGATTTCCGTGTGGCTGTTTGACTTCTGCGCAGCCTTTAGTATTTTGACAATAACTTCTTCTAGGAATCTTCAAATGACGTGGGACTGGTTGCATTGGAAAGCTAACTTGATAAGCTTTCTCACCATATATAGCATTCTTAATGAAACTTCGTAGAATGATGCAGTTTAATACGAAAACTTGGTCATCAAGCAGACTATTGACCTTCTGACCAGTCAGCACTAAAGTAGGTCGACTGCTTTTCTGGTAGATTTGATTAAGTCGGCTTTAGAAGCATTGGAAACTAGACTTCAAGCGCTTTCCAAAAAGTACTTATGGGCCTTCATAGCTTTTGGGAATCAAAAGATATGACCATTTCTTCTGGACGGTTCTGTTGCGCTGGACTGACTCGGACAGAGCTCTTCTTGCTGACTCGTCCTTGATATGTTTTGTCCTTCCTCTTTGGTGAACCTAAGTAATATCAACATACACGACTTAGGTAGCATAAAGTTCTCATTAGTGTTTAATTGAAATTCATAAAGTAGTGCGTGCACCTCTTGCTGTAGCTTCTTAGCTCGGCTACGTGTAATTGGTCCATCAAAGGCTTGGGTTGGTGATGATGTTGGTTGTACTTGTGTTGATGTAGTATGACTTGGGGGTTGTAATGTGTTGCTTAATGGCGTGGTCATATCATCCTCCTCCCCTTGAAAAGGAGTCGTCCTCGACTCTGAAGTGTCTTCACTTGTATATGGTAAGAGGTCACCAACATTGAACGTGTTGCTCACGCCATAGCTTGGTGGAAGATCTATCTTGTATGCATTATCATTGATCTTGGCAAGAACACGAAATGGACCATCCCCTCGTGGCATCAATTTGGATTTGCGCTGATCAGGAAAACGCTCCTTGCGCAAGTGAATCCAGACCAAGTCCCCCGGGTCAAATAACACTTTCTTCCTATGATGGTTCATACTTGCACCCTTGCGCACTGCTTTGAGCTCAATTGCTTCCTTGGTCTTCTCATGTATCTTTTTTATATATGCAGCACGCTTGGAAGCTTCCATATTGATTCTTTCCTACAATGGAAGGGGCAACAAATCTATGGGAGCAATAGGTTTGAACCCATATACAATTTCAAAGGGGCAAAAATTAGTTGTAGAATGTACTGCCCTGTCATAAGCAAACTCCACGTGTGGCAAACATTCCTCCCAATCCTTCAAGTTCTTATTTACCATTGTTCGTAGCAGCATTGACAATGTACGATTCACCACTTCAGTTTGGCCATCAGTTTGGGGGTGGCATGTGGTGGAGAACAAAAGTTTAGTCCCAAGCTTTGCCCATAATGTCTTCCAAAAATAGCTCACAAACTTCACATCACGGTCAGATACGATGGTCTTGGGCACTCCATGTAGTCTCACGATTTCTCTGAAAAACAAATTAGCAACATGTGAAGCATCGTCGCTCTTGTTGCATGGAATAAAATGAGCCATTTTTGAAAATCTATCAACCACAACAAAAATAGAATCTCTCTTTTTTTGAGTCTTCGGCAGCCCTAAAATAAAATCCATGCTTATGTCTTCCCAAGGAATTTTAGGAGCGGGTAAAGGAGTATATAAACCATGTGGGTTCAGTTTTGACTTAGCTTTGTAACAGGTGACACAACGCTCCACAAATCTGATGACGTCTCTCCTCATCTTGGGCCAATAGAAATTATCACTGAGCATTTCGTAAGTCTTCTTTTGTCCAAAATGTCCTGTTAGACCTCCTCCATGTGACTCCTGCAATAAAAGCAATCTAACCGAAGAATTTGGTACACAAAGTTTGTTATCTCTAAACAAAAATCCATCATGTATATGATATTTTTCCCAACCTTTTCCATCTTTACAATGATTGTATGGTTCTGAAAATTCAGGATCATCATTATACATTTATTTCAAATTTTCAAGCCCCAAAACTTTTACCTCTAGTTGATTCAACAACACATTCCTTCGAGACAAGGCATCAGCGACCACATTGTCCTTACCTTTCTTATATTTCACAATGTATGGAAATGTTTCGATAAACTCAACCCATTTGGCATGGCGATGGTTCAGTTTGGCTTGCCCTTTCAAATACTTCAAAGCTTCATGATCAGAATGAATAACAAACTCTTTTGGCCATAAGTAGTGCTGCCATGTTTCAAGCGCTCGGACCAAAGCATACAATTCTTTGTCATACATAGAATAATTTAATTGAGCACCTCCCAATTTTTCACTAAAATATGCTATAGGTTTTCCTTGTTTCATTAAAACTCCTCCTATCCCAATCCCACTAGCATCACATTCTACTTCAAAAGTTTTAGTGAAATCAGAAAGAATAAGTACATGTGCTTCAGTCAAATGTTTCATCAATTCTTGAAAAGCATCTTCTTGTGAGTTTCCCCATTTAAATTCAACACCTTTCTTTGTCAATTCATTTAAAGGAGAAGCGATGGTACTGAAATCTCGCACAAATCTTCTATAAAAACCAGCAAGACCATAAAAACTTCTTACTTGACTTACATTCGTTGGAGCTGGCCAATCCTTGATGGCTTTCACCTTGGATTCATCCACCTCTATTCCTTTTACTGAAACAACAAAGCCAAAAACACAACATGGTCTGTGCAAAAACTGCACTTCTCAAGATTAGCAAATAATTTCTCCTTTCTTAGCTCATCTAAAACTTGTCGAATGTGTTTCACATGTTCATCAAAAGACTTGCTGTAAATTAGAATATCATCGAAGTAGACAACAACAAATTTTCCAACGAAAGTTCTTAAGACATGGTTCATTAATCTCATAATGGTACTAGGAGCATTAGTTAACCCAAAGAGCATCACTAACCATTCATACAACCCAAATTTTGTTTTAAATGCAGTCTTCCATTCATCTCCAGTTTTCATTCTTATTTGATGGTATCCACTTCTCAAATCAGTTTTAGTAAAAATTATGGAACCACTTAATTCATCAAGCATATCATCTAGCAGTGGAATAGGATGGCGATAGCGAATGATAATATTATTTATAGCTCTACAATCAACACACATCCTCCAAGATCCATCTTTCTTAGGTACTAAAATCACAGGAACAGCACAAGGGCTTAAGCTTTCACGAACAAAACCTTTATCAAGAAGTTCTTGCACTTGCCTTTGTATTTCCTTAGTTTCTTCAGGATTGGTTCGATATGGTGGACGGTTAGGAAGTGCAGCCCCTGGAATAAGATCGATTTGATGCTCAATCCCTCGAATTGGAGGTAGTCCAGCCGGTGTTTCTTGTGGAAACACGTCTTCAAAATCCTGCAAAAGATCAGCCACAACACTAGGAATAGATGTTATGTCGTTAGGAGAAATCAAAACATCTTTGTTCACAAGTACAAAGAGCACTTGATATGGGTTGTTCCTCACTTCTCTCAGCTCAAATTTTGTGGCTAGCATAACTAGATGTTCTCCCTCTTCCTTCTTTTTATCTCTTGAATTTGGCTTGTAGCACTCGCTCATCGAATTGTGGATGGCACTCAATTTCTTTTGCTCTTCTCCTCCTCTACTTGTTGTACTAATTTCAGTTTTCTTTTGTAAGTGTTCAGCCATGATTTGTTGAGGGGTCATAGGCTTGAGTACAAACTTTCTCCCTTTCAGATCTAGCGTGTATTGATTTGTTCTTCCACAATGCTGATAATATCGGTCATATTGCCAAGGTCTTCCTAGCATCATGTGACACACAGACATGGGTGCAACATCGCACTCCACTGTGTCAACATACTCTCCAATCTTGAACGGAACTTTCACCTTATAACCAATCTTGATATCTCCAGATTCATTCAACCATTGTACATGATATGGATGAGGGTGTCGCTGCAACTTCAAACCAAGCTTTTCTACCATCTCACGACTTGCAAGATTATGGCAGCTCCCTCCATCAATGATCACCTTTACTACTTTGTCTTGCACTTTGGCTCACGTTTGAAAAAGATTATGTCGCTGTCCAATTTTAGATTCTTTCATTTGAACACTCAAGATTTGTGTAAGAGTAGTACCATGCTCAAATTCACATCCTGTATGTTCTTCAGATTTATCAATGTCATCTTTATTTTCTACTTTAGCTTCCTCTTCACTAGCTGATGTATATTCTCCATCATCAGTCACAAGGATCATACAATTATTTGGACACTCCTTTATGACATGACCACGACCTCCACACTTGAAGCACTGAATACCACTACTCTTGGCTGTTGAACCACTGATATTGAAGTGGATGCTGCTGGTTTATAACTCGGGTTTGGAGCAGCACCGTTCTTTCCACTAGAATTGCCTTGAATATTGGATCGCAGGCCCCCAGTTGAACCTTTTGTTGCTGAGGATGCAGCAGTAAACCTTGAGATTGATTTGCTTCCTCGAGTCATGGTTCGTGCACCATATGGCAAGGGCTTGCTGCTCTTAGCATCTTGTTGCAGCTGGCGTTCAGCTTTGGTGGCTTGATGTACCAAATCAATAAGACTTTGGTATGGCTGAAACTCAACAATACACTGAATGTTGCGGTGTAACCCAGCCATGAAACGTGCAATGGTTTGCTCTTCGTCTTCATACACATTGGCTCTAATCATGGCCTTCTCCATCTCCTTATAATACTCCTCAACAGAGAAACTTCCTTGCCTCAAATTCTGCAATTTATCGAAAAGATCACGTCGATAATGCTTCGGCACAAAACAAATTCTCATTTCTCGCTTCATCTCTTGCCAAGTAATAATAGGGTCTTCTCCATCTTCTTCACGATCATGAAGAAGTTGCTCCCACCAAATCAGAGCATATCCTTCAAACTCAAGAGATGACATTGTAAGTTTCTTCTCCTCTGAATAATTATGTAGGCGGAAAATTTTCTCCACCTTCAATTCCCATGTGAAATAATCTTCAGGATCAGATCTACCATCAAATTTTGGCATGGTAAACTTAAGCTTCCCAAATCTCTCTTCTTGGTTGACGCCTCTATGATGACGACAACCACAGCGATGTTGGGACTGATCATCATCCCTAAATTTAGATTCTTCATTGTCATTATTTCTTCGATTCCGGCCTCTTCCTCTACCATGTGGAGCACCTTGATTTCTCCTCCCATGTTCACTTGCTCTTCTAGAATAATTTCCTTCACCTTCTTCCCCATCTTCATCATGGTTTCTTGCACCATCAGGGAGTCGACATCGACCTCTGATTTCAGCCATAAGTGTCTGAAGATCTTGTGCCAACAGATCTTGCTTGGCTTCTATGCTTTGTTTGAGCTCATTGAAGTGTATCATAGTGACACATTCTTCAATCTCAATGTTGGGATCCATCTTCCTACGAAATTAGTGGCAACAAGGCAACAAATATAGGTGGAATATGAAGCTATATAGAATCTCACAACCTCACCACTCTTACCAACCAAAGCTCTTATGAGGTCCCTGTGGGTTGCAAGAAAAAATGTGTGGTGGTAACAAGAAAGTGATGGTTAAGCGAATATAAGACCAGAGTACTGATTACGATGGCTTATATGTGGAGCTTGGTGGGGAATAATAAACAAGGAATGCAATCTGAATCCTAGTTGTTGTAAAGTTAAATAACCATCCAACTAGAAGTTCTATGCCTAGTGCTGACCACAAGATTCGAGTGATGTAAGTAGATCAAACACACACGCAAAGAAATTTCAGATTTGATGCAAATCAAGGAGTATGATTGGAATGCAAGTGTTGCGATCAGACCCAACCAAAATTTTACACCAAATGATAATAGCAAACTGGTTGAACAACTTGATGAACTTTCAGCACTTGTGCACATAAACAAACCGATCGTTCTACTTTTCTTTCACAATCTTGCTCAACACTTTTTTTGGTACTTTTCTTTCTTCACTTTTTTATACTCTTTTTTTAAAGAACGAAACACAGAGATCTGATATGATATTGCACACTTTATAATAATTAATAAAGAACTTAACCAGCAACTATAACTTAAATAGGATCAAAGTTAACGCGAAGGAAATGATGAGGGTTTTCAGATTTTTCTTTTTGTGGATATTTTCAGATATATATATAAGAGGCTCAAAGGAAACACAAAGGATAGAGTGACCAGCAACTAAACAAAGACTCTAAGGACTGAAACTTAACAAAACTCACTGGAACAACAGATTGAAACAAAGGGCTATGGCAAAAAAATATTTTATGGCTTTTTGGTGGATAGGACGAACACAAAATATATGTAGCTAAGGGTAAAGAATCCTACCGTGGCAACTGAGGCTTTGATACCAGATGATGCATCACGATGCCCGATCTTCACGACGTAGGATCAATCACCGGTAGCCTGAATCGAGGATTCGCCCAACCACACTCTCAAAGAACCAACCAACACAGCATACAATCAATCGAGGAGACCTCAAAGGGAGTAGGAGCACCAATTGGGAGCGGATGAAGTCGCCGCTTCTGCAATCCCACGAAGGAATTCACAAGAGCAAAGGCGTAGAGATCACTCTCAATATTTGTTAGCACACAGCTGAACAAAAGGGTTCTGTTTTAGATTATCATAAGCTGCCTTACATCATAGACATAGGGGGGTATTTATACTAGTAACAACCAGCCTTAGCAAGGTATAAACACGAAACAAAAGTATTTTCACGTGCTAATGTGAAGGAGCCTCTTCGGGAGATCTGCAGAGCTGATTTCCGTGTGGCTGTTTGACTTCTGCGTAGCCTTCAGTATTTTGACAATAACTTCTTCTAGGAATCTTCAAATGACGTGGGACTGGTTGCATTGGAAAGCTAACTTGATAAGCTTTCTCACCATATATAGCATGCTTAATGAAACTTCGTAGAATGATGCAGTTTAATACGAAAACTTGGTCATCAAGCAGACTATTGACCTTCTGACCAGTCAGCACTAAAGTAGGCCGGCTGCCTTTCTGGTAGATTTGATTAAGTCGGCTTTATAAGCATTGGAAACTAGACTTCAAGAGATTTCCAAAAAGTACTTATGGGCCTTCATAGCTTTTGGGAATCAAAAGATATGACTATTTCTTCTGGACGGTTCTGTTTCGCTGGACTAACTCGGACAGAGCTCTTCTTGCTGACTCGTCCTTGATATGTTTTGTCCTTCCTCTTTGGTGAACCTAAGTAATATCAATATACACGACTTAGGTAGCATAAAGTTTTCATTAGTATTTAATTGAAATTCATAAAGTAGCGCGTGCACCTCTTGCTGTAGCTTCTTAGCTCGGTTACGTGTAATTGGTCCACCAAAGGCTTGGGTTGGTGATGATGTTGGTTGTACTTGAGTTGATGTAGTATGACTTGGGGGTTGTAATGTGTTTCTTAATGGCGTGGTCATATCACTTAGTATCCTCTCTCTATTCCATCTTCTAGTTCTAGCACATGGTACGCAGATCTCACAATGAAGAGTCCATCTGTTTTGAAATGGTAGGCTGCATCTTCCCGCCCTAGTTTGCTGAAATCTTCACCGCATCCTCCTCCGAAAAAATGTTTCTAATTGGTTGTACATCCTAACTTCCTAGCGCTAGATTAATCAACCCAGTCACTTTTGACACTAAGACAACACCTCTTAGTGTTCGAGACTTCGAGGCCAATGTGCAATAACATCAAGAATCCAGGTATGTTCCTAGATCCTAATCTGTCGTCCATATCCCACTCTCTAGATCAATCCCTTATATTAATCAAAATAATTCCCCTCAGATCGAATACTTCTTTGTGTACAAGATTCCTAGTTTTTCTACCACTTCCACAAGGTTACCCTCAAGCCAGTATTCTGCTCTCAGTAGTCTTGCACAGAGTGTGTCAGGGTCTTGTACAAGTCTCCATGCTATAGATGGACATATGGCACTAACACGGTGCCGGGCACGGCACTAAAAAGCACGGCCCAGGCATGGCACGGCCCGTTCCATATAATGCCAGTGCCGGGCCCGGCCCGTACACAGTGCAGTGCCTGGGCCACCAACTCGGCCCGTAGTGTCGGCCCAGGCCTAGCACAGTAAAATGGGTTGGCACGGCTTTGGCATGGCCCAAGCGCCAGCACGCGTGGCCCAGCCCAGCCATCCGCCCATCCGGCCATCAAACCACCGAGCACGCCCGTGGCCCGCGCTAGTAGCGTCACTGTGTCTGCGCGTGTAAACCCTAAACCTAAAGTCGCTCTCAACTGTAGGTGATTGGGCGAACTCTCCTCTCCCTCGTTCCCTCCGCCTCCGCTCAGCGCTCCGGTCTCCCTCTCCACCTCTCCGGTCTTCGGCTCTCTGCCTTCGCTCGGATCGATCGTCGGAGTTCCTCTCCCCCGCTCCATCCTCAAGACCTCAACGGATTTGCGCATTTGTGAACCGGGTAACTCATATCCATAACCCTAGCTCCATTCTCCCTCATCTGTCTCCTCTCTCCTGTCTTCTTCTCCCCCTTTGGTGTCATCTACACCAACTGGCACTAGCACACGGCACAACATCATCCTCGTCTACCTCGTCGTCTCCCTTGAGCAGTCGAGCTCATACGCCATCGGCTTGTACGGTGCTCCAGAATAAATTCGTCGAGGAACCTGGTGACTGGATCGGTTGTTCGTCGACGGTCGATCGGTCGACGTCGCCTGCGGAGATCCCAGTGCTCCGGCTTATTAGGCAACGGGTAACCCTAACCCTAATCTCTTTTATTATGTAACCCTAGCTCTGGTCTCCCTCTCCTCTCTCTTATCTTATTCTCCCCCTCAGGTACTGTCCGGCACTAGCACACAACATCATCGTCGTCTCCCTCGAGCTCATACGCCATCGGTTGCTACGGTGCTCCGGATTCAAATCCGTTGGGGAACCGGGTGGCCGGATCGGTTGTTCGTCGACGATCGATCGGTCGTCGTCACCTGCGGAGATCCTGGTGCTCTGGCTTATTAGGTAATGGGTAACCCTAATCTCTTTTATTATGTAACCCTAACCCTAATCTTGTATTCATGTTGTAGCCGTTGAGGAACCGGGACATGGAGGTTAGGTGGAACTCTACATATCTGATGCTTAAGCATTTGTTTCCTCATAGGATACCTTTCACTACTTTCATTCATGCAAACTATCCTAGGGCTGAAGGTGATCAATTTATTTTAATTGATGACCATTGGGTTATTGGAGATAAAGTACTTAAATTTCTTGAGCTATTTTATGATTCTACAGTTGCATTGTCTGGTGTTTATTATCCTACATCTCCACTTATGCTTCATTTTCTTGTTAAGATTGCTATACATCTAAAGAACTATGCTAATGTAACAGCCTAAATCTCATTTTGAGAATATAGTAAAAATTTTCAAAGGTCTTGCATTAGAATTTTTCTTTTTAGAACTCTCATAACATTGGAAGACTCATCTCCCTATTTAAAAGCATTTGCTTAAGTGAATAAAATAATAAATAGGACCATAATTGGCACTCATAATGGAGTTTTAATTGTATGTGCATTTATAATAATAATAAAACATAATAATGAAATTGGGAATTTAAAACTACTTTGAAATCTAGAATTTGAAAATAGATAAGGAAAAGGGAAGAAAAGGGAAACAATATACTATAAAGAAACAAGAATAGATACATACTTTTCATAAGGACACTCTTATTTGTGCACTTAATTTGTGTGTGAAACTTATCAACAGATTTGAATTTCAAAACCAAAGTTTGAAATTTGGAAGGAATTGCAAAACTAAAACAGAAAAGAAAAAGATAAAGAAAAACCTGCGCCTGGGCCGAATTTCATGTCTCAGCCCAACTTCCTTTACCGCGTCGCTCGGCCCGTCTCCGCCTCACGCGCCGCGCGGCCCTCTCTGCGTTGCTCTGCGTGGTCGCCGACTGGTGGGGCCCGAAGGACAGTCTCTGGCTCCGCGTTCACCTCGCGCGCGCTCGCGGCTGACAGGAAGTCCTGCCCTGTCAGTCTCCCCGGTCCTTCCCCCTATCGATGACATGCGGGGCCGCCTCGTCAGTCGTCTTCTTCCACAAGTCCGAAGTCCGAACGCGTTTTCGCCGCGCGCGCCGTGGGGCTGGTTTCCGCTCGGCGGTTGGGGTCGGTTCCATGGCGCGTAGGATGCGGACCCCCTCCCCTAGCTATAAATTCGTACCGAGCTCGCCTCCCTCCCTTCATCTCCCCACTGCCAGCCACCATCGTCGAGGCGAGCTTCGGGTGCCACCGGTGACTCCTCGCGGTGGCGTATTACAGTCCTCGGGGCGCGACCGTGGTGGTGCGCTTGCGCCTGTGGATGTTGTCCGTGTCGGCAATTGGGTGTGAAGACCAACATTTCGAGGTGAATCGCTCGCCGACGTTGCTGCTCCGTCGTGGATCCGCCATGCGCCGTGGGTGTGTAGCATCGCGTCTGAATCCCAGGTATGGACCTTCGTGGGCGAAACCTTGGTGCCACCGCTACGTAAAACTACCTTTGGATCGGAGAATAGGCGCGAAAATCGGATTTGGCCTGAACGCCGGTGATGGCGCCGCCGTGGTGGTACAGCTGCCATCGTCGTCCGGCAATAGATTTGGGGAGAAAAGCACGGCCGTTGGATGTCCTCTGAACGGCCCTGATCTGTGCGGGCGTATCCTTTCGCGTGTGGTGAATCTGAGCCGTCGATCTTGCATCGGACGGGCTCAGGGCTTAGCTGGGTGTGGCACGTTTCTGGGCGTTGATTCAGGATCCAGGGACCCTGGGTGTGTGCGGGCTGGTCTATGCACCGGGATCTAATCGTGGCCGCAGATAGTCGATCGGGCGGCCACGGTGTGCGGATACCTCTTCGGCCCGACTTTTATGCAGAAAAGCCCCTCCGTTTTTAGGGAATCAACCCGCCGTCCTCGACTGGTGCGCTCTGTGTCTTAGGAAATTTTGCTCCAGAGACCCTGCAGTTTCCTGTATTTGAGGCCCAGTCCAGTGAATAGGAAAATCATAGAAAATGATTTAGAAAATGATTTTTAGTGTTAAAATAAATCCAGAAACTTAATTAATTCATAACTAATTCATTTTAGCTCCAAATTGAGTCATTCCAATTCCTAAAATTTTGTAATAATATTCTCTACCATTTAGAATCACTGTTTTGACATGAACTCTGTTAGGAAATTAATTTATCATCTAATCCTATTATAATCACTTTAAATCTTAGGAAATTCATAACTTGAAATATATAACTCCAAAATTAATAATTCTTTTTCCGGTGATCTTATTTTAATATGTAGATTATTAATATGTATTTTGCATATATGTTTGGTGTAATGTTAATTTTGCCTATACCATGTATGTTTGTATTGCTACGACTAGCAGTGAGGTCACGAGGATCCGAAGAGATCATCCTGGTACCTGGATTCTCAAGGCCCAGGCAAGTTGTGCCCTTGATCACTTCTTTTTACCCAGCCATGTTCTGATTAATCATAATGATCTGCATAGGTTAATTTTGATGGGACCCAATAGGTTACCTAGTTTGATTATCTTTATACCTTGTTTACCACTGATCTTTCTGGGTAGTACTTGCTAGTGCTATATGTGGTTTTGGGTATGGAGATACACTATTCATGATTACACTTTTTGTTATCAGTTGTTACTTAATGTTCATGTTAAGATCATTATGTTAATTGGAACATGGAGCGACCACCCGGGAAAAAGTGCTACCACAAGGGTGGTATGGGACGCCCTTGGCTGATTAATTAGGAAAGCTAGTGGAAGACTACCTTACCCGAAAGGGGCAAGGGCAGTAGGGGAGAGGTCAGTGTAGGGAGGCCCTCGGGAGGATTTTGCTGCGATGGCGGTCCTGCAAGGGAATCCTGCACTGGATCTTCCTATAAACTGTAGCGGGTTTTCGGAAGCTAGTGGAACTTTGTAAAGGCCTCGTAGTGCTACCCTGCCTCACTTCCTTGGTAGAGGTGTATGGGATTCATGACCCCTTGGCAGATGGGTAACACGACTTGTGGGTAAAGATGCGCAACCTCTGCAGAGTGTAAAACTGGTATACTAGCCGTGCTCACGGTCATGAGCAGCTCGGACCCTCACATGATTAATTTATGGAACTAAATTCAATTTGTCATATGCATTGCATTGCAGGTGATGTGGCTATTACTTTTGTTCTATCATTTAATTGGGCTGGTATTTACTTATACTTAGTAATTGCTAATAAAATTTTGACCAACTTTAAAAGCAATGCTCAGCTCTAACCATCTTCTTTGGTAAGCCTTACACTTCACATGAGCTCCCACCTTTGGTGAGTTCATGCACATTATTCCCCACAACTTGTTGAGCGATGAACGTATGTGAGCTCACTCTTGCTGT
Organism: Zea luxurians; assembly: GCA_029449295.1. Taxonomy (NCBI): domain Eukaryota; kingdom Viridiplantae; phylum Streptophyta; class Magnoliopsida; order Poales; family Poaceae; genus Zea; species Zea luxurians. Next base: position 122,214,344 of record JAOPSE010000007.1, on the reverse strand, counting down.
CTCACATACACCACAGGTCAAGACCAGGTACTGCAGGATGAAGCTCATGGAGGATGATGTGATGAGTTCGTGAGAGGTTTAGGTCGTCGTCTCCCAGTCAACTTTGGGTTGCTGGACTGTTGTCTCCTTATAATGTAATTATTTATTTTGTATAGAACTCCTGTTATATATAAAGATGTGACATTCGATCCTGTGCCACTATACATCATATGTATGAGACTAGGTCCCAGCATACCTGGTGTTTATGTTAACCCCGGGTTTTGGACCCCTAAAATCCGGGTGTTACAGAAGTGGTATCAGAGCAATGTTGACTGTAGGACGAAACCTAGATAGAACTGGACAACCAATACTTACTTACCTTTGCTACTCTGATTCTTTTCTAAACTTTTCTTAATCTTTTCTCATCTATTTCCGCTTACTCTGATTATTCTTACCTTTTCTTTCTAAAGACAAACTTGGATTTCACACTTTGAAATCCTGTGCCTAAAGTGACTTTAGGAATAGGAGACCTAATCTTAGGAACAAAATCAAAACTAATTTTTTTTTATATGCTTGAATGTTAGTTCTTATGATACTTGTCTGATTTGGATCTTTGTTTGAGTGTGATGAGTTGTGGAATAATGTCCACAATTGCATCTGCATATACACATAGATATAAAAATATATTTATAAAATAACTAGACAGCCTAGATTGTCCCCATTGGAACATATCTAGCTTAAGAGATTTATCTTATCCTAAAAAGATCTCATTCTAACCTTATCCTAAAAGATTCTCCCTTATCTTAATAGATCCATCTCATCTTAAAAGATACTCATCTTATCTCGAAAAGATTTTATCCTTATCCTAATAGATCTAACTGACCTCAAAAGATTTTATTTTGTCTTTATGGATCCATCTTATCCTAATAGGCATACTTATCCACCCTAGTTCATCAATCGTGATCTAATGCAAGTTAATTAGACCTTATCTAGTCAAACTAGTCATACCAAACTAATCTAGATCCCATCTAACCTAATATGATCCAATCTAAAGTGAGATATTAACAAGTTAGTTCAGTTGGTGATATAGGTTAGACACTGTCTCTACAAATATATCTTGACCTAAATTAATGTCTTATACCAACTCATACTTGAACAATGACCTACCTACATCATATAATCCACCCTATCCTAAAAGATTCTAACATATCCTAGTAATATTTATCCTACCCTGGTAGATCTAGCTAATCTTAACTAGTTTAATCTAGTCATACCAACCTAATCTGGATTCTATCTAATCCAATATGATCTAAGATGGATTGAGTTACTTAGTGCTGGTACAATGGATAAGGCCATACTCCACATTCACTTAAGTCTAAATTGGTGACTTAGAGCCACTAATCCCTACCCAACAACTTGACCCATATAACAAATTACATAAACCAATAGAGTAATGATGGATTGCATAGTCTATCAACCCCTACCTAAAATGAACTTGTAACTTACATCATGTAGTCTATCTCATCCATACCTATATTAACCATATTCCCCAGCCAATAATATACACTAACTCCTAATCAATGAGACAAGACCGAAGAAGATGATCAACTTCATCAAGGAAGGATGAGCACCAACTCAAGTCTTCAAGGATCAAGTGAGGTCACCAAGATGAGTCAAGATCCACAATCTTGGATGAAGTCTTTTCTTATCCTACTCTTTCTTACCCAAACCTATATATGCCCTAAAGACATCTTCTATCCTACATAATATAGTGGACATACATATAATCCCCATGCTCTCCTATCACTTACTAATAATAAAAAGAGAGACTCTTGATTTTGAACTAATTAGAAACTAAAAGCTAGATTTCAAATCACTCTTCCTATATCCTCTTTCTTACAAATCTCGAGGGCGAGATTATTTTTAAGGGGGGTAGGATTTGTAACAGCCTAAATCTCATTTTGAGAATATAGTAAAAATTTTCAAAGGTCTTGCATTAGAATTTTTCTTTTTAGAACTCTCATAACATTGGAAGACTCATCTCCCTATTTAAAAGCATTTGCTTAAGTGAATAAAATAATAAATAGGACCATAATTGGCACTCATAATGGAGTTTTAATTGTATGTGCATTTATAATAATAATAAAACATAATAATGAAATTGGGAATTTAAAACTACTTTGAAATCTAGAATTTGAAAATAGATAAGGAAAAGGGAAGAAAAGGGAAACAATATACTATAAAGAAACAAGAATAGATACATACTTTTCATAAGGACACTCTTATTTGTGCACTTAATTTGTGTGTGAAACTTATCAACAGATTTGAATTTCAAAACCAAAGTTTGAAATTTGGAAGGAATTGCAAAACTAAAACAGAAAAGAAAAAGATAAAGAAAAACCTGCGCCTGGGCCGAATTTCATGTCTCAGCCCAACTTCCTTTACCGCGTCGCTCGGCCCGTCTCCGCCTCACGCGCCGCGCGGCCCTCTCTGCGTTGCTCTGCGTGGTCGCCGACTGGTGGGGCCCGAAGGACAGTCTCTGGCTCCGCGTTCACCTCGCGCGCGCTCGCGGCTGACAGGAAGTCCTGCCCTGTCAGTCTCCCCGGTCCTTCCCCCTATCGATGACATGCGGGGCCGCCTCGTCAGTCGTCTTCTTCCACAAGTCCGAAGTCCGAACGCGTTTTCGCCGCGCGCGCCGTGGGGCTGGGTTTCCGCTCGGCGGTTGGGGTCGGTTCCATGGCGCGTAGGATGCGGACCCCCTCCCCTAGCTATAAATTCGTACCGAGCTCGCCTCCCTCCCTTCATCTCCCCACTGCCAGCCACCATCGTCGAGGCGAGCTTCGGGTGCCACCGGTGACTCCTCGCGGTGGCGTATTACAGTCCTCGGGGCGCGACCGTGGTGGTGCGCTTGCGCCTGTGGATGTTGTCCGTGTCGGCAATTGGGTGTGAAGACCAACATTTCGAGGTGAATCGCTCGCCGACGTTGCTGCTCCGTCGTGGATCCGCCATGCGCCGTGGGTGTGTAGCATCGCGTCTGAATCCCAGGTATGGACCTTCGTGGGCGAAACCTTGGTGCCACCGCTACGTAAAACTACCTTTGGATCGGAGAATAGGCGCGAAAATCGGATTTGGCCTGAACGCCGGTGATGGCGCCGCCGTGGTGGTACAGCTGCCATCGTCGTCCGGCAATAGATTTGGGGAGAAAAGCACGGCCGTTGGATGTCCTCTGAACGGCCCTGATCTGTGCGGGCGTATCCTTTCGCGTGTGGTGAATCTGAGCCGTCGATCTTGCATCGGACGGGCTCAGGGCTTAGCTGGGTGTGGCACGTTTCTGGGCGTTGATTCAGGATCCAGGGACCCTGGGTGTGTGCGGGCTGGTCTATGCACCGGGATCTAATCGTGGCCGCAGATAGTCGATCGGGCGGCCACGGTGTGCGGATACCTCTTCGGCCCGACTTTTATGCAAAAAAGCCCCTCCGTTTTTAGGGAATCAACCCGCCGTCCTCGACTGGTGCGCTCTGTGTCTTAGGAAATTTTGCTCCAGAGACCCTGCAGTTTCCTGTATTTGAGGCCCAGTCCAGTGAATAGGAAAATCATAGAAAATGATTTAGAAAATGATTTTTAGTGTTAAAATAAATCCAGAAACTTAATTAATTCATAACTAATTCATTTTAGCTCCAAATTGAGTCATTCCAATTCCTAAAATTTTGTAATAATATTCTCTACCATTTAGAATCACTGTTTTGACATGAACTCTGTTAGGAAATTAATTTATCATCTAATCCTATTATAATCACTTTAAATCTTAGGAAATTCATAACTTGAAATATATAACTCCAAAATTAATAATTCTTTTTCCGGTGATCTTATTTTAATATGTAGATTATTAATATGTATTTTGCATATATGTTTGGTGTAATGTTAATTTTGCCTATACCATGTATGTTTGTATTGCTACGACTAGCAGTGAGGTCACGAGGATCCGAAGAGATCATCCTGGTACCTGGATTCTCAAGGCCCAGGCAAGTTGTGCCCTTGATCACTTCTTTTTACCCAGCCATGTTCTGATTAATCATAATGATCTGCATAGGTTAATTTTGATGGGACCCAATAGGTTACCTAGTTTGATTATCTTTATACCTTGTTTACCACTGATCTTTCTGGGTAGTACTTGCTAGTGCTATATGTGGTTTTGGGTATGGAGATACACTATTCATGATTACACTTTTTGTTATCAGTTGTTACTTAATGTTCATGTTAAGATCATTATGTTAATTGGAACATGGAGCGACCACCCGGGAAAACAGTGCTACCACAAGGGTGGTATGGGACGCCCTTGGCTGATTAATTAGGAAAGCTAGTGGAAGACTACCTTACCCGAAAGGGGCAAGGGCAGTAGGGGAGAGGTCAGTGTAGGGAGGCCCTCGGGAGGATTTTGCTGCGATGGCGGTCCTGCAAGGGAATCCTGCACTGGATCTTCCTATAAACTGTAGCGGGTTTTCGGAAGCTAGTGGAACTTTGTAAAGGCCTCGTAGTGCTACCCTGCCTCACTTCCTTGGTAGAGGTGTATGGGATTCATGACCCCTTGGCAGATGGGTAACACGACTTGTGGGTAAAGATGCGCAACCTCTGCAGAGTGTAAAACTGGTATACTAGCCGTGCTCACGGTCATGAGCAGCTCGGACCCTCACATGATTAATTTATGGAACTAAATTCAATTTGTCATATGCATTGCATTGCAGGTGATGTGGCTATTACTTTTGTTCTATTATTTAATTGGGCTGGTATTTACTTATACTTAGTAATTGCTAATAAAATTTTGACCAACTTTAAAAGCAATGCTCAGCTCTAACCATCTTCTTTGGTAAGCCTTACACTTCACATGAGCTCCCACCTTTGGTGAGTTCATGCACATTATTCCCCACAACTTGTTGAGCGATGAACGTATGTGAGCTCACTCTTGCTGTCTCACATACACCACAGGTCAAGACCAGGTACTGCAGGATGATGCTCATGGAGGATGATGTGATGAGTTCGTGAGAGGTTTAGGTCGTCGTCTCCCAGTCAACTTTGGGTTGCTGGACTGTTGTCTCCTTATAATGTAATTATTTATTTTGTATAGAACTCCTGTTATATATAAAGATGTGACATTCGATCCTGTGCCACTATACATCATATGTATGAGACTAGGTCCCAGCATACCTGGTGTTTATGTTAACCCCGGGTTTTGGACCCCTAAAATCCGAGTGTTACAGCTAATGACACTCACATCAGAGGTGTCATTCAACCTATGATAGATAAATATAATAAATATTGGAGGAACATCCCTTTACTTTACTCTTTTGCATTCATCTTGGACCCTAGAGCTAAAATGAAAGGTTTCAGTAGAGTGCTTAGAAGATTGATGAACCTGACAAGTACAGATTATGCTGCTTATCAGGTTACCACTAGAGCTAAGCTTACTGATGTTTATAATAAGTATGAAGAGAAATATGGATTTGTTAGATTGAACAGGGTTGTCCCTCCTAACTTGTCTGGTAAGAAATGATCTGCTTCGGATTAAATTTATGATGATGCTGATGATGTGGGTACTTCTGTTGGTATGCATTCTTTTGCTTCTACTCTAAACATTGCTAGAGATACCTCTATGAAAGTCGCCTAGAGGGGGGGTGAATAGGCGGAATCTGAAATTTATAAACTTTAAGCAAAACTACAAGCCGGGGTTAGTGTTAGAAATAAAATCGAGTCCGAAAAGAGAGGGCGAAAATAAATCACAAGCAAATGACAAGAGTGACACAGTGATTTGTTTTACTGAGGTTCGGTTCTTGCAAACCTACTCCCCGTTGAGGTGGTCACAAAGACCGGGTCTCTTTCAACCCTTTCCCTCTCTCAAACGGTCACCTAGATCGAGTGAGCTTTTCTCCTTAATCAACGGGTCACTTAGACCCCTCACAAGGACCACCACAACTTGGTGTCTCTTGCGTTGATTACAAGTTGCTTAAGAACAAGAAATAGGAAGAAGAAAAGCGATCCAAGCGCAAGAACTCAAATGAACACAAATATCTCTCTCACTAGTCACTAATAGTTTGGAGTGATCTTTGGACTTGAGAGAGGATTTGATCTCTTGTTTGTGTCTTGGAGTGAAGTCTAGAGCTCTTGTATTGAATGCAATGGTTGAAAACTTGGATGCCTTGAAGTATGGTGGTTGGGGGGTATTTATAGCCCCACCCACCAAAATGTCGTTGGGGAGGCTGTCTGTCGACGGGCGCACCGGACAGTCTGGTGCGCCACCGGACACTGTCCGGTGCGCCATCCACGTCACCCAACCGTTAGGGTTCGACCATTGGAGCTTCTGACAACTGGGCCACCGAACAGTCCGGTGGTGCACCAGACAGGTACTGTTCACTGTCCGGTGCGCCTTCTGGTGCCTGCTCTGACTCTACGCGCGCAGTCCGCGTACTGTAGCGTTGTCAGCCGACCGTTGAACTCGACCGTTGCGTTGGCTACCGTTGCTCCACTTGGCACACCGAATAGTCCGGTGAATTATAGCGGAGTGGCTCCCCGAAAACCCGAAGCTGAGCAGTTCAGAGTGGATCTCCCTGGTGCACCGGACACAGTTCGGTAGCACACCAGATAGTCCGGTGTGCCAGACCAGGGCAGCCTTCGGTTGGTTTTGCTCCTTTCTTTTTGAACCCTTTCTTAGACTTGTTATTGGTTTGTGTTGAACCTTTGGCACCTGTAGAACTTATAATCTAGAGCAAATTAGTTAGTCCAATTATTTGTGTTGAGCAATTCAACCACCAAAATCATTTAGGAAAAGGTTTGACCCTATTTCCCTTTCACTCTACAACTGCTCTGCTGCATGCTGCAAACTCTTCAGCTTCTAATGCTTCTGAACTCATTTCTTACTTAGATTGTGACACTGTCAACTAGTTAACTGATGATTTCAACATCTTGCACTGGTGGCATCAGCACAAACTCACTTATCCAGTACTGTCAATTATGGCTAAAGATATTTTAACTGTTCCTGTGTCTACCATCTCTTCAGAATCCACTTTTAGTTTAACTGGCAGGATCATCGACGAGCGAAGGAGGAGGTTGAAGTCTGATGTGGTTGAGATGTTGACATGCATTAAAGATTGGGAGGATGCTGAAGCAAGGATGCAACACATGGTGGATGGCAAAGAGCTTCAAGAAACATTTGAAAATCTTTATCTTGATTAGTCTCTTTGTGACCATTTGTGTAATGGGACTGTAATATTATGCACCTGGACTTGTTGTAAGGATAATGAACTTTTTAATGAGATGGGTTGTACTCTTTTTTCCTGTCTAGGGTTTCTCACAAGGGTGAGTTTTACCTAGATAGGTTTTTAACGAGGCAACAATTGCACTATAGCTCATAATAAAATTGTTTTCATAAACATAGCAGTTTGAAGTTTTATGTTGTTTGATGCTAGAAAGTCATAATAAAACCATTTTATATCTGTTTGAAGCTAAAAAATGTATTTTTATACATAGTGCCCGTGCTGGCACTAGCACTGACGTGCCGCCGTGCCTGGTGGCACGACACAGCACGCCTGGGCACTGATAGTGTCGTGCCTGGGCCGATGTCCCAGCACGGTGGCACTAATAGGCACGACACGGATCTTTTACCGTGCCTAGCCGTGCCGTGCCATGTCGTGCCGTGCCTGGTCGTGCTAATGCCAGTCACTAGTAGAAAAGAGCTCATAGCCTGCGGCACCCATAAATTATCACTGGCGGTTTCAGTTATCGCGCGCCAGTAAAAAAAACGAGGCGGGCCCGGCTTTGGAACCGCCAGTGGAAACACATTTCCACTGGCGGTTATCTTAACACAACCGCCAGTGGAAATAGGATGTTTCCACTGGCGGTTGGTGTAACATAACCGCCAGTGGAAAACCAATTTCCACTGGCGGTTGGTGTAACCGAACCGCCAGTGGAAATACCCTATTTCCACTGGCGGTTGTGTTAAGATAACCGCCAGTGGAAATTGGTTTCCACTGGCGGTTTTTCAAGCCAACCGCCAGTGAACTGTCTGTTATAAATAGCTCTCTTCTTCCCCCGACAGTGAACTGTATGCTCGCAGCCAGCTTCCATTGGAGGCGATTTTGGAGGTCCAGATTTCAAAAAAATATAAGGAGGGAGGTTTTGCTCTTCATTTCTTCGAAGAAGGTGGATAAGAAAGGTTGGTTTATGTTTCTTTGTCAATTTTTGTTCATTCTTGCTCAATTTTAGCCACATTTTGGATCTAGGGTTTTACATGTGAGAGAGAAGAGTATAGCTAGGTAATTTTCTCTATTTCCTCAAATGAGGTTGCTTAAGATGGTTAGTTTTTGTCTATTCACTCTCCTTTTTCATGTTTAGTTATCAAATAAGTTTATCCATAACACATATTTAGTTGCTTTATGAATGGTGAATGTGTTGTATGGAAGGTTGGTTTAATTATGTTTCAATTGTCAGTTATTGTTTATTTTTGCTCAATTTTAACTACATTTTGAAACTAGGCTTTCACCATGTGTTAAAGATAGGTTTGGGTATTAATTTTTTTTGTTTATTAGTTGCTAGGAAAGTTTGGCTTATGTTTCTTTTGCCAAATTTTGTTCATTTTTCCTCCATTTTAGCCACATTTTGGATATAGGGTTTCACCATGTGTTAGAGATAAAGTAGTCTAACTACTTTTATTGGAAGAGATAAAGTAGTCTAACTACATTTTGTTAGCGACAAACCGAAGCATGTAATTTTACACGACTTTCTAGAGAGGAGAGGGAGAGGGAGAGAGAGCTATTGTTGCCAATGCGCTCGGAGCAGGTGCAGCACTTACCGTCCGTGCGGATGCAGCACTTTGCACATCCAGAATGCCCGTTCTTGCACTGATTTTACACAGAATGCAACATGATCAGCAGGAGATCCTTTACGGTACCAAGCCCAATGCTAGTGCCAGTAAAAGGGTTGGGTATCTCAACCCAATACTTATATCCGAGGAAAGCCACACTTTTAGAATCGGGAAAGACAACGATGAATTACGGGGAAAGACGGACGAAGAAGTTGAGAAGCGTATAAAGGATATGAAGAAGGATTTTGAAGCTCGATACGCCACCTATATAGGACATGCAATGCTTCAATTTCAAGACAGGGAAGCCATAATGGCCCCGTACAACTTTAAGTAAGTGTGATTTTGCATAAATAAAATCAATAATTTCAATACACATGCATCACAAATTTGATTCGTACAGGGACCACTGGATATGCTTCCTCATTTATCCTAAGGTTGGAAAGGTGCTGGTGCTCGACTCCTTGAACTTCGACCCTTCGACATATGCAGAATTCCTCAGCACCTTAGAGCTGTAAGCCTTTTCTATGCATGCATACTTTTATCGATTAAAATTTGAGAATAACATGGTGATTCTATTTGAGATCACAGGGCTTATAGATTCTATAAGATGAGAGGTGGAAAGTACGACCTGTCGAAAAAAGGCGTGCCACTAGACATCCATCATCACTGGCCGGTAAGTATGTGATTTTATGAATACATATCATACACAATGTTGCAACTAAATAACCAATCTCCCGTTATGTAGTGCCACAAGCAACCACAAGGATCGGTCTTATGTGGATTCTATGCGTGCGAGTTCATGAGAGTGAACGGACGATACATCACGAACCCTGACAAGGTATTATTAGTAATAGTCAAGTATGTATTTATGTCATTAAAGATGCAAATGTGTTATTATTGAGTATAAATAGATGATGTTTATAAAATTCCTTTACAGCAATTTCAACGAGGAAACCCGGAGAACTTGACCGAAGCTGCATTGTATGGCATAGTCGAGGACCTCTGCACATTCATATTGAAAGAGGTCATTCCCGCAGAAGGAAAATATCACGATGCTTCCGGGACATTAGCTTTGCCAGAGTTTAGAATACTAACAGAAATTAGTAGATTATCTCTTAGCCGAGATAGTTATTAGAGCTTAGGTGAAAACTTATGATGTATAGAATGCATGAAGCATATATGGTTGTAAACAGAATACTTTGATGTATATAAATGTATATATGTTGCTTTCAATATCAATATAGATCTATATATATATATATATGTTTGTGTGTGTGTAAATAAATATATATATAATTCAGTATTGTTTGAAATTTTGAAAAAAGGCGGGAAAACTTCCACTGGCGGCTAAATAAAGAAAACCGCCAGTGAAAAGTGCATTTCCACTGGCGGTTTGCTTTATAAAACCGCCAGTGGAAATGCATTTTCACTGGCGGTTTTCTTTATTCAGCCGCCAGTGGAAATGCACTTTTCACTGGCGGTTCCTTAAGAAAACCGCCAGTGAAAATGCACTTTTCACTGGCGGTTCCAAAATAACCGCCAGTGGAAATGCTGATTTCCACTGACCCCTAGCACTGACGGTACTGAAAAACGCCTGTGTAAATAGGTTTAGAACCGCCACTATAGAGCTTCTGTGTACTAGTGAGTGTCGTGCCGTGCGGCCCGGTTGACCATCTATACTTCATGCTTGTTGAGCGAGCATGGCTAGGTGAAAAAGGTGTAGGTCTATGTACAATGAACCCCTTCTCCTTCCAACTTCCTAACTTCTACGGTATTCCTTATTTCCTCCAAAGTAAAGTCCTAAAAGAACAACATTGTGGTCGCAACGGGCTCTAGGTGAATATTGGCCGCGCGATATGAGCCGGTTATGAATATTTATAGGTGAGGGTCTTTACTAAAAACCCCACAATACTACACTGCTAAATTTTAAGAAATTTGCACGTGACTATAGTTTGAAATCACTCATCGTGTTGAATTGAAGCTTGTCTACCGTGAGATCAAATGCAGCTTCTTCTTTTCAGGTTGTGCCCACCAAAGCCTACACATCTTTACACTTATCTCATGAGATAGACTTTTAGTGCGATCAAATCGTGACATTGCATAGCTTGTAATGGCTTGGGCAGTAGCTTTGGCTCAAATGTCCTCCCCAACATGGAACAACATTTTTTCCTTGCACCCCTGAATATATTGTGAAATCATGTTGATGAAAACATTGTGTTAGATGACTTTAAAACTTTGTGGGAGATTGGATGTAATTCATGTGTGCAAATATATGTTTGATAGTTGATTTAACACACTCGGACTCGGTGGAGTAGTGTTGCTTAGGTTAGTGGACTTGTGCCCATACTCAGACGATGCATGGATTGTTACTGTGCAAGTGTTGATCAAGGTGAAACATGGCAGTAGGCAGCAGCAATAGAAACTAGTTTTTCGAACAAAGTTCACGAAAGAATTGAGGTATGAAAACTAGATTTCTAGATTAGGTTTATGGAGAAATTAAGGTCCATAGTCGAAGATGTTGAGTGAGACGTTTCGGTTTAGACATTGTTACACGTCACAATTTGTATGCATTGGTGATGTACATAAAATAAAAAATAAAATAATAAGGAAAGAAAAAGGTAATTAAAAGAAAAAAACAGAAACAAAAACCTCTTGCCTCATGCATTGCATGGATGGTTGCATGCTGTGCGTGAGAGCGTGCGGAGGGGCAGTAGCCTGGCTCTGGCACAGTGGTACTGGCACTGGCAGCCCGTCCGGGCTACAGATGCTAATGAGTAAATATCTACCAAGTATTACTACTATATACATATATCTATGACACAAAAATAACTTAATCAGGTCACCCATATACATTGGTGGGTATGAATTTACCCCATACCCATACTCATGTGGGTATGGGTTACCCATAGGTGACCCGTACCCACAAAAATTAAACATCTATCAAAATATTATATTATACAAATATCAAATATATCCATTTAAATACCATTACAAAATTTCTAACATTATTTAACTATTCATTCAACACACCAAAGACAATTAGATAAAGTAGTAACACTAAGATAGTACTACATAACACATTATATGTTCCATTACATAGTCATTAAATTGTTGTTAATCCTTCTATTACATTATGGCCAAAAAGGTTGTTAAATAGTAAAAAGGATGGATGACTAAAATCCAAGTTCATGCTTGGGCTAAGTTTATATTGAGTATTTTATACCCACAGGTTAACGGGTATGGGTGAAGGCGGAACGTTCTAATACCCGTTTACTTATTGGATAAAGATTTTTGCCTAATAATAGACCCATGGGTAGAATATTTAGCCCACATACATACCCTAATATAGTAAATACCCATCAGTATCGGGTCGCGGGTACCCATTACCACCTCTAGCCAGGGCGCTTGGTGCAGCAGTCTGCCCATGGCGCGTGCGCGGCATGCCAAGGCTTCCAGTTGCAGCGCAGGCTGCCGAGGCGCGGGCGTTACCCAACTGCTGAGGACCCGGCCCAGGCGACAGCTCACGCGGTCACGCAAGTCTACGGAAGGTTAATAGGGTGTACGGTGGCCCATGGCGCACGGCCTCGCGGCCCGCGCGAAGGTGTCTGGGAGAGCGGGCTGCTGGCCCAGGCGATTGGTCAAGTGGGCTGGCAGCTAGTGTTTGTTTTTTTTTCCTTTTTTGGAGACGAGATTAGCAGATTAATTTAGGGCTTTCAGAGATTTCGAGGGAGAATTTTCTGGTGCTCTTGGAAAACACTTATACACATAAATAATAGAGATTAAAGTGTTTAATATGTAAGATTAATATGATAATCTCGTTTCTCTCGCTTTGCTATTAATTGTATACCTAGATTTTGATCCTATATTAAATTGTTAATTTCACTTGTTAATATTGATTTGAATTATCTAGATCATTGCTAGGGAATCAAGTTAGCAACTTGAAAAAGTTTGGAACATTAATCTTTTATAGTTCTTGCTTAATTCCAAAATTAGAGATTGTCTAATTTCCGTCATTCTTTAGAACAACAATATTGTTTCGTTAATAATTTTAGATCCGTAAGTCTAATAGACATGCTTCCAATTGGATTAGTTGTATAATTTTATCTTGTTTATGCTGTTATGTTTTCAGGTTTATCAGAGTTACAAATTTTAGTCAACATCGTTTTTACCAACATAGTGGTAATTTGTATAGATTTATAAAAGTGTATTGTTTTAGTTTTGTGATTAAGGAGAGATGGGATAATTACTTTTTAAGCTTCCACAATCATTTACCTCCTTGCCTTGCCTAATCTAGCATCGTACAATCGTACAAGTGGTACCGGGGCTATGTTTTATTATAAATTTGATCCTAATCAATAATTAGAATAAATTGTCATATATAGGTATTCCACAAAAACATGTTTTCGATGGTTTGGATTTTTTAGTTCTAGAAGGAAAAAATGGATACATACATTCAAGCACAACGTTGGGTGTATTCAAAAAAGTTGACACTCCTTTTTAGGGCCTGATCAAGTTAATGAAGCTAACAAAACAAATGTAGATAACAATAACAAGGCAAGAAAATTGATCATCCAAGATTTTGAAACGAGTGACTTTGATGTGTGGCGCATCTCAAGTCGACATATAAGGCATAGAAGGAACTATGTGATTATCACGAAGGTTCTAACACAATAAAAGAAGTGTGTCAAGATATGTTTAGAAAGAGTATATGTGCTTTAAGATAAAACCTGGTGAATCATTGGATGAGTTCTTTGCATGCTTTCATAAAATTCTTGCCAATTTGCATGTTGTTAATGTTACTTTCATTGATACTGGAAATGCTAGACAATTAATTGGTGCATTAGACATGTCTATTTAGGAGATGAAAGTAACTTCAATTAAAGAGTCTACTATTATGAGTACTTTTACTTTAGATGTACTTTATTCTAAACTGAAAACGCATAAATTAGATATTCTTGCTTTGAAGCATGGTTCAAAATCAGCTTCACAATCTAGCAAGTTACATTATGATAATTTCTCCGCTAGCAATGTCTTGTCCTTTTTCCGAAAATTCCTTGCCCATTCTCTCTACTCGCTTCACTAAAGCTTTACAAAATTCCACTCTTTCCTTTGATATTGATCACTAACATGAGCTATGCTCTACACCACGGGTCGAGCGGCCACGGGCGCGGGTCCCCTTGGGCATGAGTGTTAGTGACGAGGTAGATCAATGATAACTTCAACTATGATGTCAACATAGAGCTTGTTGTGCTGATAAAATATTGTAAATATGTTGCCAACGGTTAAAATCTTCCTTGCTCGTCTATCATGACTAGGTCAGTGCCCGTGCGTTGCAACGGAGACAAATAATATCTCGATAACTTATATATGCACATATGTTATATATACAAAATGTGTCTTATATTGTTATAGTAAGATGCTCTAACGATACTACAAACCTAAAAGGCAATAAAATTAATTAGGATAATAAGATGTGCAAAAAATATGAATCTTTGTTTATTATTATTATTATTATTAATAAGCGCTGAAATCTTGGTAAGGCAACAAATTAAAATGAAGTGAATATACACTAAGGATAATAATTTTCTGTAAAAGTTGAGTATCATTACAAATAAAATCATATCTATCTGATGTGCCTAATAATTTCTTGTATTTCTTCTGGAATGTTGTCTTTAGGATTCATTGTCCTTGTACTTCAATAATTCTACTAAGAATTTGGTCCTCGGGACATTCCTATTCTGCACATTCATTATTACATATCATTGAGCTCGATTAATAATCAATTATAGAAGAACAATATTGACAAAGTATTAGAACAAATATGGTACTCACAGTGCAAATGCAGGGTAACCTTATACCGTTTTAATCGTGCATAAAGTTGATAACAAGAAAGCCAGATAAATCCCTACAAATTAAAATAATACGTTGTTACATATATGTAGACAAAAGTAATAAGTTGTTCGGGTTAAAAAAATTATCAGTTTAATGTTCTTGGAACCCATGTTGGTACTATACGACGCCACATATAAATATCGTCTTTCCATGTAGGATTGGCCAATTCCATGGCAGCATTCATATTATTGAAAATATAATGTATATTATGAATATAATGCATGCTAGGATGATCACCCTTAAACCATGATGGTATAGGCATGGAGTCCATTATATAGATGCTTCTAGTGTCCATATTAAGTACATATAAGGTGAAGTGACCCAAGAAAGAATAGGGCAATAGAATCTGCAAGTTAAAAAATAGTTCAAGTAAGAGAAAAAATAAGATTACAAAAATGATGAAGAGTATAGCTTACTTGTTTGCAATCTGAAACATTGTACTCCATGGCAGGCCAACATTCTAATAATTTTGCCAACATGTTGATATCTGGCTTTGCATGAAGGCAAGGATCTCGACCAAATTTAGTTATGGACTACTTTTTGTTAGTAAAATAATGATATAATGAACACACTTATATGAATAAAGACTAATTACATCAACTTACACAGAACTGTAGATCCATGTAGTGGTATTTGTCTTCTAACAAGAACAAGGCATCATTGCATGCAATCATCCGAACAGCCATGTTAAAACAATCTGTATCCATCAGCTTATTTACATCCAATATATCTTTAAGTTTTTGAAGACTTAAAGAAATTAGATAAGGTTTAGTGCTCTGAATCCAATGTTTCCTATTAAATGAACATTTGTTTTTATAGTTAAAGCAAGAACATATGTGTTGAATATTTACCATGCATATACTATATTAAATGAGAATTAACTTACTTTAAATATTTGGCGTTGTCTATTCCCATGATATATGTGCATAATACAAACATCAGTTCTTGTGTGTTTGTTGATGTTACTTTAGCAGGCAGAACATATGGAGATATATATGGTTCAATCTGATGTGATGTATTTGACGATTTAGATAACTCACATGGAGTATCGATTATTTGAACATCACTTGAACTCTCTCCATCTTGATCCACATTATGGTCAAGATTTTGATGTCTTTTCTTTGTGTTTAATCTCGAGTCCCATAATATTGCAGGTAGCTTAAACCTAAACATTGTTATATCATCCTGCAAGTATATAAATTAGAACAAAAGAAACATTGTTCCTATAAATATATGTCCTCTACCTGAGTTACGTTATCAGATAGGGAGGATCCTGTCCAGTATTCCATATAGTTTATCATCCATAGCCCGCAAGATACCCTAATATGAAATTTAACAGATCAGGTGAGTTTCTATGTATATATGAAAATAAATACAACCAATTTTGTAGAGTTGTGGTCACATGAATTTTACCCATTGGTTTGCATTTGTGTTGTGATCTTCTCTATAACTGGCCATGATACAACATCAAGGTTCGACCACTTGCCTTGGTAAACCTCTTTATGTTCTGCTGCAAGTTTAATCTGTCTTTCTAGACCTTTTAACTATGTGTATATATAAAACATATCAAGATTTATAGATAACAAATAATGTAATGATGAAATAATCATAATATAAAAGAAATAATTAATCACTGTAGTATAAAGGTCTCGGCGATCCGTTATTTGTTGTCCCATAGAATCGAGTACATGTACCTGAAAGGGAAATGATCCCTTGGGCCATTTCTATAATGTTTTGGTGATTAAGTGCCCAACGCACATTCTCTAAGTTCTGAATGTGCCAAAGATTGAAGAAGTGCAAATCATGTAACAAGGTACGTTTCTAGACTTAGTACATTATTTTGAGTACTAACATATATTGTCTAAGTGCTAGAAACAAGAGAAAAGGAATTGGAAAAGAGTTGGCTATGTACAGCGAACTCCTGCTCGGTCTGGGTGCACCGGACAGGGTCCGGTGGTGCACCGGACATTGTCTGGTGCGCTAGGCGAGTCCAAGGTGAACTGACCGCTCTCGGGACTCGACGGCGGCATATGCACCGGACAGTGTCCGGTGCGCCAGACGAGTCCAAGGTGAACTGGCCGCTCTCGGGACTCGACGGAGGCGTATGGCTATAACTGTCCGGTGGTGCACCGGACTGTTCGGTGAGTCGTCCACGGCGAAGTTGTCACTCTCGGGAAAAGGATCAGCGGCGTACGGCTAAAATTCACTGGACTGTCCGGTGGTGCACCGGACTGTCCAGTGAGCCAACGGTCGACTACACAACGGTCGGCCGCGCAATCCGCGGGTGACGCGTGGCAGCGCCAACGGTCGGTAGGGGGCACCGGACTGTCCGGTGCGCCAACTGCCACGAATCTGCAACGGTCGTCTGTGCCAGAATAGGAAGGAGATCCGCACCGGACATGCTACAGTGACTGTCCGGTGGCGCATCGGACTGTCCGGTGCGCCACCCGACAGAAGGCAATCTTAGCCTTCCTTGTTGGTCTCCAATGGCTCCTAGCTGCCTTGGGGCTATAAAATGGACCCCTAGGCGCATAGAGGAGTCACCCAAGCATTCACAAAGCATTCTAAGTCTCCCACATTGCGTCTCCGCGTACTTGATCCATTGTGTTAGTGATTTGAGCTCTATTCTAGTTGTGAACTCGTTGTGCTTCATTTTGAGCTCAAGTCTTGGCTTGTGTGCGTGTGTGTTGCTGTGGATTTGTGTGTGTTGCTTCCCAACCTTACTCTAGTGCTTTCATTGTGATCTTTGTTGTAAGGGCGAGAGGCTCTAAGTTGTGGAGATTCCTCACAAACGGGAGAAAGAAAAGAAAGGAAAATCGTGGTATTCAAGTTGATCATTGGATCACTTGAAAGGGGTTGAGTGCAACCCTCATCCATTGGGACGCCACAACATGGAAGTAGGCAAGTATTACTTGGCCGAACCATGGGATAAAATCGTGTGTGTCTTGTGATTGCCTCCTCATTGATTGTCTGTGTTCACAAGAGCTCACAGACTTGATTAAGTTACACTAACATCTTTATAATCAAGTTTGTGGATTTAGTGTTGAATTTTACAGGATCACCTATTCACCCCCCTCTAGGTGCTCTCAATTGGTATCAGAGTCGTTCTCTTCACATAAGGGACTAATCGCCCGAAGAGATGGATCCTAAGGGAAAGGGGATGGTGGTCAACGATAAGGAGAAGGAGTCCATCTTCAACGAGCCAAGAGATGATAAGCCCACTGACTCTGGCTCGAGTCACAAGAAGAATGACAGGAAGAAGAAGAGGCGCATCAAGAAGATCGTCTACTACGACAGCGATGAATCTTCTTCTTCACCAAGAGACGACGACGACGATGACTTGTCTAAAAAGAAACCGGTTAATTCAAATTATTCATTTGATTATTCTCGTATTCCATTCAATTCCAATGCTCATTTGCTTTCAATTCCACTTGGTAAACCTCCACATTTTGATGGAGAGAACTACTCTTTTTGGAGTCACAAAATGCGTAGTCACTTATTTTCTCTCCATCCTAGTATTTGGGAGATAGTTGAAAATGGAATGCACTTTGATAGTACGGATAACCCTGTATTTATTAATGAGCAAATTCATAAGAATGCACAAGCTACCACTGTTTTGCTAGCTTCCTTATGCAGGGACGAATACAACAAGGTGAGCGGCTTGGACAATGCCAAGCAAATCTGGGACACCCTCAAAATATCACATGAGGGAAACGACGCCACCATGATCACCAAAATGGAGTTGGTGGAAGGCGAGCTAGGAAGGTTCGCGATGATCAGGGGAGAGGAGCCAACACAAACGTACAACAGGCTCAAGACCCTGGTCAACAAGATTAGGAGCTATGGAAGCACAAGATGGACAGACCACGACGTCGTCCGACTTATGCTCAGGTCTTTTACTGTTATTGACCCTCATCTTGTGAACCTCATCCGTGAAAATCCCAGGTACACAAAGATGACGCCCGAGGAGATACCCTGAAAATTTTTGAGCGAGCGCATGATGGTCAAAGAGGCAAGGTATGTTGATGATGCATTAAACGGCCCAATGCCCATCTACGAGCCGCTGGCCGTTGCGCTCAAGGCAACAAGCAGCAAGGAGGCGCTACCAAGCAAGGTAGCACAAGTAGAGTGTAACATCCAAAAATTTGGATTTTTGGGATTAGTAAAATAAATCAAAAGAAAGTATCCTAATGAATAATTATACTATGGATTTTTTTTAACAATGTTGGGTAAAAATTGAAACATAAATTCAGTTTGTAAGTTTCAAGAAAAGGATAAAAAAAGATTCAATTTGTTAGAAGGGATTATTTCCCTTCAAGTACTAGTTATTTTTAGTAACTCTTGATAAAGATTTGTCATAGGGTAAATATCTCCTTTACTAAACGCATATCCAGAGGCATTCATTTAAGTAAGAAATAAATAAACTAAAATCGCACAATCATGATGGAGATTTTGATTGTGCATTAAATTTGAATTTTGAAACCTTGACTCAGATTAGGATTTGACATTTGTAAATCAAAATAGAAAATGGAATTAGAAAAGAAAAAGAAGAAAACGAATCCCTGCGCTTGGGCTGAAACTCCTCTCCGCGGCCCATTTAGCTCCACCACGCGCCTGATACCGCTGACCAGGCGGCCCACCACCGCGACCCGCGTGGCCAGGCGCGGGCGTAGCGCCGTGCTGACAGATGGGCCCCAGCCGTCGGCTTCCCCTACCTGTGTGAGCCATACTCGCTCGCCTACTCTCTGGTGTGTGGGGCCTAGCTGTCGGACTCTCCGTCTCCACATCCTAACAAACGCGGCGCCCGGCTCGGGTGGTTGTGCCTGACCGAGATCCTCGCCGTCCGTGTGAACTCTCTCCCCATGCCTCCATAAAAGCAGACGTGAACCTCCCCTCGTCCACCCGATTACGGACTCAAAGGCGCCATGAAGTAGTACAGAGAGCGAGAAAGGAGTCACCGAACCGAGCGCCGTTCTAGCCAAGGAAGAGATGAGAGAGAAAGCGGAAGCTGCGTCGCCGCATTGCTAGCTGGGTCGTTGCAATCCCATCTTGGGTAATTGAGTTCGGCCGTTGAGCATCCCAGAAGATTTGGCTCTGTTACAGGATATATGGGCCCTCCTACCACAACACCGAAGCTCCAGGAATCGCAGGTGGAAGAGGGCTGCGCCGCAGGGGTGCTTTTACGAAGGCGGCATTATCGGATCTTGTGCTGATGGCAAGGGTGGGCGCGTGGATCTGCTCGATGCTTGGTTGGCGCGGCGAATCCCATGGCACAACGTGGACAGTTTCTCCGATGCCTCCCCCGCTGGTGAGAACTCTTTCAAGTAGTTCGATTTTGCCTCCACATCGTGTAGGAACGGTAGTAATGAGGGCTGGGGTGGAATTGCGCGGACCCAGTGCGCTGATAATGGCGCCGTCATGGGTGTCAACGCCTGCGCCGATCGACCTGTGCGCGGGAGGAAGAAGAAAGCATGCCATCCGTTGATCTACCAATGAACGAGCAAGATCAGAAGAGAGGCGTACTGGTTCGGATTTAGATCTCGGTCGTCCGATACAAATGGTACGGGCGAGATTTGATCTAAGAAATTTAAATCTGGGGCGTTAGCTTTTGATCAGAGGACCCTTGTCGTTGCGCTGGTTTGCAGAACCTGGATCTATTCCGAACCATCAGATTGAAATCCTGCGGCCAGATTTCGCGGATACCTCTTCGGCCATGATATTTTGCTAAAGAGTCCCCGCAGAACATAGTAAACAACCCGCCATCCAGAGTGTAGGAAGCTGAGTCTTGGAAACACTTGTGCATTAGACCCTATCTTCTCTAGTAATTGGCACCCAGTCCAGAGAGTAGTAAAATTAGAGAATTAATTTTGGAAATTGATTTTTAATACATAAATAATTCCAGAAACTTGTATAATTGATATTAAATTCATTTTAACTCCAAATTAATTCATTTCAGTGGCATTAATTTTGTTTTAATATTGTTTATCACTTAGTAAATTTGTTTAGTCATGAAACTTGAACTAAAATTAGTCACATGAGTTATGCTATTCCAAGTACTTGATAACTTCAGAAATTCATAACTTAAAATCTATAACTCCAAAATTAATAATTCCTGTTCCTGTGATCTTACTTCAATATGTAGATTATTAATATGTATTTTTCATATATGTTTGGTGTAATGTTAATTTTCCCTATACCATGTATGTTTGTATTGCTACGACTAGCAGTGAGGTCACGAGAATCTGAAGATCATCCTGGTACCTGGAATCTCAAGTCCCAGGCAAGTTGTGCCCTTGATCACTTCTTTTCACCTACTCATGTTCTAATTAATCATAATGATCTGCATAGGTTAATTTTGATGGGACCCAATAGGTTACCCTAGTTTGTCTATCTTTATACCTTGTTTACCACTGAACTTTCTGGGTAGTACTTGCTAGTGCTATATGTGGTTTTGGGTATGAAGATTACACTATTCATGATTATACTTTTGTTATCAGTTGTTATTTATGGTTCATGTTAAGATCATTATGTTAATTGGAACATGGAGAACCACCCGGGAAAACAGTGCTACCACAAGGGTTTAATGGGACGCCCTTGGCTGATTAATTAGGAAAGCTAGTGGAAGACTACCTTACCCGAAAGGGGCAAGGGCAGTAGGGGAGTGGTCAGTGTAGGGAGGCCCTCGGGAGGATTTTGCTGCGATGGCGGTCCTGCAAGGGATTCCTGCATTGGAACTTCCTATAAACTGTAGCGGGTTTTCGGAAGCTAGTGGAACTTTGTAAAGGCCTCGTAGTGGATCCCTAGCCATTCACCTCGGAAGTGTCTAAGGGCCTTGCAAACCCTGGCGACATGGGATACACGACTTGTGGGTAAAGATGCGCAACCTCTGCAGAGTGTAAAACTGGTATACTAGTCGTGCTCACGGTCATGAGCGGCTCGGACACTCACATGATTAAATGATGGAACTTAAATTCAATTTGGCATATGCATTGCATCGCAGGTGATGTTGTTACTTTTGTTCTACTATTTAATTGGGTTGGTATTTACTTATACTTAGTAATTGCTAATAAAATTTTGACCAACTTTAAAAGCAATGCTCAGCTTCAACCATCCTCTTTGGTAAGCCTTACACTTCACATGAGCTCCCACCTTTGGCGAGTTCATACACATTATTCCCCACAACTTGTTGAGCGATGAACGTATGTGAGCTCACTCTTGCTGTCTCACACCCCCCCCACAGGTCAAGAACAGGTACCACCGGATGAGGCGCATGGAGGATGCTGTGATGAGTTCGTGAGAGGTCTAGGCCGTCGTCTCCTAGTCAACTTTGGGTTGCTGGACCGTTGTCTCCTTATAATGTAATTATTTATTTTGTATAGAACTCCTGTTATATAGTAAAGATGTGACATTCGATCCTGTGCCATGATTCATCATATGTGTGAGACTTGGTCCCAGCACACCTGGTGATTATGTTCGCGCCCGAGTTTTGGACCCCTAAAATCCGGGTGTGACAGAAGTGGTATCAGAGGAATGTTGACTGTAGGACGAAACCTAGATAGAACTGGACAACCCCTACATACTTATCTTTGCTACTCTGATTCTTCTAAACTTTTCTTAATCTTTTCTCATCTATTTCCGCTCACTCTGATTATTCTTATCTTTTCTTCCAGAGACAAACTTGGATTTCACACTTTGAAATCCTGTGCCTAAAGTGACTTCTAGGAATAGGAGACCTACTCCTAGGAACAAAAACAAAACTATTTTTATAGGTATTTATACGCTTGAGTGCTTGTTCTTATGATACTTGTTTGATTTGGATCTTTGATTGAGTGTGATGAGTTGTGGAGTAATGTCCACAATTACATCTACATATACATATAGAAAAAAAATGCTCATCAAAATAACTAGACAAACTAGATTATCCCTCTTTAAAGTATTTAGCCTAACAATATCCATCTCATCTTAAAAGATTCTATCCTACACTCGTAGATCCATCTTATCTTAAAAGATTCTCTCTTATCTTAATAGATCCATCTAATCCTACAAGATTCTCTCTTATCTTAGTAGATTCAACTTATCTTGAAAGAATCACCTTATCCTAACCATCCTACTTATCTCATCCCAAAGTAACCACCATGATCTAATCCAAGTCAATGAGATCTTATCTAGTCTATCTAGTCATAACAATCTAACCTAGATTCAATCTTGTGTGATAGATCCATCTAAGCTAACGAAGTCTAACCTTAAGTTGAGCTAATTTAAGGTCAGCTACTTAACAAGTTCATAGTGATGAAATAGATTAGACCATACTCCTATAAATATGTTTTAAGATAAATTGGTGCACTGGACTAACTTGACCATACACAACTACCTGACCATCCGATGGTTGCATAACCCCTCTGTTTTAACCCCAACAGAGATTCTGACCTACCTACACCATGTAATCCATCCTACCCACATATATCTTAACAATATGTCCCTAACTCAGATGATCACGCCAGGACCGAAGGAAAGAAGAAGGTCAACCTCGACAACGAAGAATATGAGTAGAACCAGATCTTCATATGAATCAAGATTTACCATCTAAAATGGAGTCTTTCCTTACTCTAATCTTTCTTACCCCAACCTATCCTCACTATAACCACCCCCACCTTGCCTACTAAATGGCATGAGATAAAAGATGCTTACGCCTTCATAATCACCTACTAATTAATATTAAAGGAAAAGGGACCTTTTGTTATTGGAACCAATTAGAAACCAAAAAAAAAACTAAAAAAAAACTAACCAAACTTTCTACATTCCTCTTTCTACTAATCTCGAGGACGAGATTATTTTTAAGGGGGGTAGAATTTGTAACATCCAAAAATTTGGATTTTTGGGATTAGTAAAATAAATCAAAAGAAAGTATCCTAATGAATAATTATACTATGGATTTTTTTTAACAATGTTGGGTAAAAATTGAAACATAAATTCAGTTTGTAAGTTTCAAGAAAAGGATAAAAAAAGATTCAATTTGTTAGAAGGGATTATTTCCCTTCAAGTACTAGTTATTTTTAGTAACTCTTGATAAAGATTTGTCATAGGGTAAATATCTCCTTTACTAAACGCATATCCAGAGGCATTCATTTAAGTAAGAAATAAATAAACTAAAATCGCACAATCATGATGGAGATTTTGATTGTGCATTAAATTTGAATTTTGAAACCTTGACTCAGATTAGGATTTGACATTTGTAAATCAAAATAGAAAATGGAATTAGAAAAGAAAAAGAAGAAAACGAATCCCTGCGCTTGGGCTGAAACTCCTCTCCGCGGCCCATTTAGCTCCACCACGCGCCTGATACCGCTGACCAGGCGGCCCACCACCGCGACCCGCGTGGCCAGGCGCGGGCGTAGCGCCGTGCTGACAGATGGGCCCCAGCCGTCGGCTTCCCCTACCTGTGTGAGCCATACTCGCTCGCCTACTCTCTGGTGTGTGGGGCCTAGCTGTCGGACTCTCCGTCTCCACATCCTAACAAACGCGGCGCCCGGCTCGGGTGGTTGTGCCTGACCGAGATCCTCGCCGTCCGTGTGAACTCTCTCCCCATGCCTCCATAAAAGCAGACGTGAACCTCCCCTCGTCCACCCGATTACGGACTCAAAGGCGCCATGAAGTAGTACAGAGAGCGAGAAAGGAGTCACCGAACCGAGCGCCGTTCTAGCCAAGGAAGAGATGAGAGAGAAAGCGGAAGCTGCGTCGCCGCATTGCTAGCTGGGTCGTTGCAATCCCATCTTGGGTAATTGAGTTCGGCCGTTGAGCATCCCGGAAGATTTGGCTCTGTTACAGGATATATGGGCCCTCCTACCACAACACCGAAGCTCCAGGAATCGCAGGTGGAAGAGGGCTGCGCCGCAGGGGTGCTTTTACGAAGGCGGCATTATCGGATCTTGTGCTGATGGCAAGGGTGGGCGCGTGGATCTGCTCGATGCTTGGTTGGCGCGGCGAATCCCATGGCACAACGTGGACAGTTTCTCCGATGCCTCCCCCGCTGGTGAGAACTCTTTCAAGTAGTTCGATTTTGCCTCCACATCGTGTAGGAACGGTAGTAATGAGGGCTGGGGTGGAATTGCGCGGACCCAGTGCGCTGGTAATGGCGCCGTCATGGGTGTCAACGCCTGCGCCGATCGACCTGTGCGCGGGAGGAAGAAGAAGGCATGCCATCCGTTGATCTACCAATGAACGAGCAAGATCAGAAGAGAGGCGTACTGGTTCGGATTTAGATCTCGGTCGTCCGATACAAATGGTACGGGCGAGATTTGATCTAAGAAATTTAAATCTGGGGCGTTAGCTTTTGATCGGAGGACCCTTGTCGTTGCGCTAGTTCGCAGAACCTGGATCTATTCCGAACCATCAGATTGAAATCCTGCGGCCAGATTTCGCGGATACCTCTTCGGCCATGATATTTTGCTAAAGAGTCCCCGCAGAACATAGTAAACAACCCGCCATCCAGAGTGTAGGAAGCTGAGTCTTGGAAACACTTGTGCATTAGACCCTATCTTCTCTGGTAATTGGCGCCCAGTCCAGAGAGTAGTAAAATTAGAGAATTAATTTTGGAAATTGATTTTTAATACATAAATAATTCCAGAAACTTGTATAATTGATATTAAATTCATTTTAACTCCAAATTAATTCATTTCAGTGGCATTAATTTTGTTTTAATATTGTTTATCACTTAGTAAATTTGTTTAGTCATGAAACTTGAACTAAAATTAGTCACATGAGTTATGCTATTCCAAGTACTTGATAACTTCAGAAATTCATAACTTAAAATCTATAACTCCAAAATTAATAATTCCTGTTCCTGTGATCTTACTTCAATATGTAGATTATTAATATGTATTTTTCATATATGTTTGGTGTAATGTTAATTTTCCCTATACCATGTATGTTTGTATTGCTACGACTAGCAGTGAGGTCACGAGAATCTGAAGATCATCCTGGTACCTGGAATCTCAAGTCCCAGGCAAGTTGTGCCCTTGATCACTTATTTTCACCTACTCATGTTCTAATTAATCATAATGATCTGCATAGGTTAATTTTGATGGGACCCAATAGGTTACCCTAGTTTGTCTATCTTTATACCTTGTTTACCACTGAACTTTCTGGGTAGTACTTGCTAGTGCTATATGTGGTTTTGGGTATGAAGATTACACTATTCATGATTATACTTTTGTTATCAGTTGTTATTTATGGTTCATGTTAAGATCATTATGTTAATTGGAACATGGAGAACCACCCGGGAAAACAGTGCTACCACAAGGGTTTAATGGGACGCCCTTGGCTGATTAATTAGGAAAGCTAGTGGAAGACTACCTTACCCGAAAGGGGCAAGGGCAGTAGGGGAGTGGTCAGTGTAGGGAGGCCCTCGGGAGGATTTTGCTGCGATGGCGGTCCTGCAAGGGATTCCTGCATTGGAACTTCCTATAAACTGTAGCGGGTTTTCGGAAGCTAGTGGAACTTTGTAAAGGCCTCGTAGTGGATCCCTAGCCATTCACCTCGGAAGTGTCTAAGGGCCTTGCAAACCCTGGCGACATGGGATACACGACTTGTGGGTAAAGATGCGCAACCTCTACAGAGTGTAAAACTGGTATACTAGCCGTGCTCACGGTCATGAGCGGCTCGGACACTCACATGATTAAATGATGGAACTTAAATTCAATTTGGCATATGCATTGCATCGCAGGTGATGTTGTTACTTTTGTTCTACTATTTAATTGGGTTGGTATTTACTTATACTTAGTAATTGCTAATAAAATTTTGACCAACTTTAAAAGCAATGCTCAGCTTCAACCATCCTCTTTGGTAAGCCTTACACTTCACATGAGCTCCCACCTTTGGCGAGTTCATACACATTATTCCCCATAACTTGTTGAGCGATGAACGTATGTGAGCTCACTCTTGCTGTCTCACACCCCCCCCACAGGTCAAGAACAGGTACCACCGGATGAGGCGCATGGAGGATGCTGTGATGAGTTCGTGAGAGGTCTAGGCCGTCGTCTCCCAGTCAACTTTGGGTTGCTGGACCGTTGTCTCCTTATAATGTAATTATTTATTTTGTATAGAACTCCTATTATATAGTAAAGATGTGACATTCGATCCTGTGCCATGATTCATCATATGTGTGAGACTTGGTCCCAGCACACCTGGTGATTATGTTCGCGCCCGAGTTTTGGACCCCTAAAATCCGGGTGTGACATAGAGGCTGTCGAGCTCAACGAGGATGAAATGGCACTCATCATCAAGCGTTTCAAGACCGCTCTTAAAGGACGCAAGGAGTACCCCAACAAGAACAAAACAAGGGGAAAGCGCTCCTGCTTCAAGTGTGGTAAGACTGTTCACTTTATAGCAAATTATACCGATAATGCTAATGACCAGGAACAAGAAAAGAGCGGGAAGAAGGAGAAGAAAAAGAACTACAGGAAGGCAAAGGGCGAGGCACACCTCGGAAAGAAATGGGACTCGGACTGCTCTTCTTCTGACTCCGACGACGAAGGACTCGCTGCCTCAGCCTTCAACAAGTCCTCTCTCTTCCCCAACGAATGACACACTTGCCTCATGGCCAAGGAGAAGAAGGTAAGTGTTCATGATACCCCTAAATACACTACTTCTAGTGATGATGATTCTAGTGATGATGAAGTAGATTACTTAAGCTTATTCAAAGGTTTAGATAGAGCTAAAGTAGATAAAATCAATAAATTGATTGATGCTTTAAATGAAAAGAATAGACTCTTAGAAAAGCAAGACGATATTTTGTATGAAGAGCATGATAAGTTTGTTAGTGTGCAAAAATCTCTTGCTTTAGAAATTAAAAGAAATGAAATGTTATCCTCTGAATTGTCTGTGTGCCATGAATCAATATCTAGCTTAAAGATTTTGAATGATGATTTAAATGCTAAGCTAGAGATAGCTAATAAATCTAGTTCCTGTGTAGAACATGTTGTAATTTGCAATAAATGTAAGGACTTTGATGTTAATGCTTGTAATGAACATCTTATTGCTATTACAAAATTGAATGATGAAGTGGCAAGTCTTAATGCTCAACTTAAGACTTGCAAAATTGATTTTGATAAGTTAAAATTTGCTAGGGATGCCTACACCCCTCAATTAAGGATGGACTTGGCTTTCAAAAGGAAGCCAAGAACTTAACAAGTCAAAGGGCTCCCATTCCCAACAAAGAGAAAGGAAAGGCCCCTATGGCTAGTAGCATTCAAAGGAATCATGCTTTCATTTACTATAGAAAATTTTCTAGGAATGCACATTATAATAGGAGTTATGTTGATTATAATGATTCACATGCTATGTTTGCCTCTAGCTCTACTTTTGTGCATGGTAGGCCTAGGAAAAGTAATGTTGTGCATCATGTGCCTAGGAGAGTATGTAATGAACCTTCTACTATTTACCATGCTTGCAATACTTCTTTTGCAATCTTTTGTAAGAATGAAAAAGTAGTTGCTAGGAAGTTGGGGTCCAAATGCAAGGGAGATAAGACTTGTATTTGGGTCCCAAAGGCTATCGTGACTAACCTTGTAGGACACAACAAGAGTTAGGTACCTAAAACCCAAGTGTAAATTACCTGCAGGTTTATGCATCCGAGGGCTCAAGCTGGATTATCGACAGCGAATGCACAAACCACATGACGGGGGAGAAGAAGATGTTCACCTCCTACGTCAAGAACAAGGATTCCCAGGATACGATCATCTTTGGAGATGGGAACCAAGGCAAGGTCAAAGGCTTGGGCAAGATAGCCATCACCGATGAGCACTCCATTTCAAACGTATTTCTAGTAGAGTCGCTTGGTTATAATCTCCTGTCTGTAAGTCAATTGTGCCACATGGGCTACAATTGTTTTTTTACAAATGTTGATGTTTCTATCTTTAGAAGGAGTGATGGTTCATTAGCATTTAAGGGTGTATTAGACAACAAACTCTATTTAGTTGATTTTTCGAAAGAGGTGGTCGATCTAGATGCATGCTTAATAGCTAAAACTAGCATGGGCTGGCTGTGGCATCGTCGTCTAGCACATGTTGGGATGAAGAACCTTCACAAACTTCTAAAGGGAGAACATGTGTTAGGACTAACCAATGTCTGCTTCGAAAAAGATAGACCTTGTGCAGCTTGTCAGGTAGGAAAATAGGTGGGAAGCACTCATCACAACAAGAATGTGATGACAACATCAAGACCACTAGAGCTACTACATATGGACCTCTTCGGACCTGTCGCCTACCTTAGCATCGGGGGAAGTAAGTATGGTCTAGTAATTGTTGATGATTTTTCTCGCTTCACTTGGGTGTTCTTTTTGCAGGATAAATCAGAAACCCAAGGGACCCTAAAGCGCTTTCTAAGGAGGGCTCAAAACGAATTTGAGCTCAAGGTGAAAAAGATAAGAAGCGACAACGGGTCTGAGTTCAAGAATCTGCAAGTGGAGGACTATCTTGAGGAGGAAGGCATCAAGCATGAGTTCTCCGCTCCCTACACACCTCAGCAAAATGGTGTGGTAGAGAGGAAGAACAGGACGCTTATTGACATGGCGAGGACGATGCTTGGTGAATTCAAGACGCCCGAGTGGTTTTGGTCGGAAGCTGTGAACACAGCTTGCCACGCCATAAACCGGCTCTACCTTCATGGACTCCTCAAGAAGACCTCGTATGAACTTCTTACCGGTAACAAACCCAACATCTCATACTTTCGTGTATTTGAGAGCAAATGTTACATTCTAGTGAAGAAAAGTAGAAATTCTAAATTTGCTCCCAAGGCAGTAGAAGGGTTTTTACTAGGGTATGACTCAAATACAAGGGCGTATAGAGTCTTCAACAAATCATCGGGTTTAGTTGAAGTCTCTAGCGACGTTGTATTTGATGAGACTAATGGCTCTCCAAGAAAGCAAGTTGATCTTGATGATGTAGATGAAGATGACGTTCCAACGGCCACAATACGCACCATGGTGATTGGAGATGTGCGACCACAGGAACAACAAGAGCAAGATCAACCTTCTTCCTCAATGATGGTGCATCTCCCAACTCAAGATGATGAACAGGTTCCTCAAGAAGAGGCACGTGATCAAGGGGGAGCACAAGAAGAACCGGCTATGGAGGAAGAAGCACCACGGGCCCCTCCAACTCAAGTCCGAGCGACGATTCAAAGGAATCATCCCGTCAACCAGATTCTGGGTGATATAAGCAAGGGAGTAACTACTCGCTCAAGACTAGCTAACTTTTGTGAGCATTACTCGTTTGTCTCTTCTATTGAGCTTTTCAGGGTAGAAGAGGCCTTGCAAGATCCGGACTGGGTGTTGGCCATGCAGGAAGAGCTCAACAACTTCAAGAGGAATGAAGTTTGGAGCCTGGTGCCACGTCCAAAGCAAAACGTTGTGGAAACCAAGTGGGTGTTCCGCAACAAGCAAGACGAGCACGGGGTGGTGACATGAAACAAGGCTCGACTTATGGCAAAAGGTTATGCCCAAGTCGCAGGTTTGGATTTTGAGGAGACTTTTGCTCCTGTGGCTAGGCTAGAGTCTATTCGCATTCTATTAGCCTATGTCGCTCACCATTATTTTAGGTTGTTTCAAATGGACATGAAGAGCTCTTTCCTCAACGGGCCAATCAAGGAGGAGGTGTATGTGGAACAACCCCCTGGCTTTGAGGATGACAGGTATCCCGACCACGTCTTTAAGCTCTCTAAGGCGCTCTATGGACTTAAGCAAGCCCCAAGAGCATGGTATGAATGCCTTAGAGTTTTCTTAATTGCTAATGCTTTCAAGGTCGGAAAGCCAATCCCATTCTTTTCACTAAGACTTGTGATGGTGACCTTTTTGTGTGCCAAATTTATGTCGATGACATAATATTTGGTTCTACTAATCAAAAGTCTTGTGAGGAGTTTAGCAGGGTGATGACTCAAAAGTTTGAGATGTCGACGATGGGCGAGTTGAACTACTTCCTTGGGTTCCAAGTGAAGCAACTCAAGGACGGCACCTTCATCTCCCAAACGAAGTACACTCAAGACCTTCTCAAGCGGTTTGGGATGAAGGACGCCAAGCCCGCGAAGACACCAATGGGAACCAACGAACATGTCGACCTCAACAAAGGAGGTAAGGCCGTTGATCAAAAGGCATATCGGTCTATGATAGGGTCATTACTTTATTTATGTGCTAGTAGACCGGATATTATGCTTAGCGTATGCATGTGTGCTAGATTTCAATCCGACCCAAGGGAGTGTCACCTTGTGGCCGTTAAGCGGATTCTTAGATATTTAGTTGCTACGCTTTGCTTCAGGATCTGGTATCCAAAGGGGTCTACCTTTGACTTAATTAGATATTCAGACTCCAAATATGCTGGATGCAAGGTTGATAGGAAGAGTACATCAGGGACGTGCCAATTCCTAGGAAGGTCCCTGGTGTCTTGGAGTTCAAAGAAACAGACATCCGTTGCCCTATCTACCGCTGAGGCCGAGTATGTTGCCGCAAGACAGTGTTGTGCACAACTACTTTGGATGAGGCAAACGCTCTAGGACTTTGGCTACAATCTGAGCAAAGTCCCACTCCTATGTGACAATGAGAGTGCAATCCGCATGGCGGATAATCCTGTTGAACACAGCCGCATTAAGCACATAGACATCCGGCATCACTTTCTAAGAGACCACCAGCAAAAGGGAGATATCGAGGTGTTCCATATTAGCACCGAGAACCAGCTAGCCGATATCTTTACTAAGCCTTTAGATAAGAAAACCTTTTGTAGGCTGCGTAGTGAGCTAAATGTCTTAGATTCGCGTAACGTGGATTGATCTATAGCATACATGTGTCTTATGCCTTTGATCATGTTACTTATACTTTTATGCAATTTGTTGCTTAATTGATGGTGCTCAAGTTGTGTAAGAGATCCCCGGACCTCATAAGTCCATGTGTGAATGATGCACATATTTAGGGGGAGAAGTGCTACAACTTGACCCTTTGAGACTAATCCCTGTGTTTGAGTTACTTGATGTAGTCTCAAAGGTGCATTGAAAGGGAAAGGTGAACTTGGATCATGTAACAAGGTACGTTTCTAGACTTAGTACATTGTTTTGAGTACTAACATATATTGTCTAAGTTCTAGAAACAGGAGAAAAGGAATTGGAAAAGAGTTGGCTGTAACTCCTGCTCGGTCTGGGTGCACCAGACTGTCTGGTGTGCACCGGACAGTGTCCGGTGCGCCAGGCGAGTCCAAGGTGAACTGGCCGCTCTCGGGACTCGACGACGGCGTACGGCTATAATTCACCGGACTGTCCGGTGGTGCACCGGACTGTCCGGTGAGTCGTCCACGGCGAAGTCGTCACTCTCAGGAAAAGGATCAGCGGCATATGGCTAAAATTCACCGGACTGTCCGGTGGTGCACCGGACTGTCCGGTGAGCTAATGGTGGACTGTGTAACGGTTGGCCACGCAATCCGCGGGCGACGCTTGGCAGCGCCAACAGTCGGCAGGGGGCACCGGACTGTCCGGTGTGTACCGGACAGTGTCCGGTGCGCCAACTGCCATGAATCTGCAACGGTCGTCTGCGCCAGAATAGGAAGGAGATCCGCACCGGACATGCTACAGTGACTGTCTGGTGGCGCACCGGCCTGTCCGGTGTGCCACCCGACAGAAGGCAATCTTAGCCTTCCTTGTTGGTCTCCAACGGCTCCTAGCTGCCTTGCGGCTATAAAAGGGACCCCTAGGCACATGGAGGAGTCACCAAGCACTCACTAAGCATTCTAAGTCTTCCACACTCCGTCTCCACGCACTTGATCGATTGTGTTAGTGATTTGAGCTCCGTTCTAGTTGTGAACTCGTTGTGCTTCATTTTGAGCTCAAGTCTTGGCTTGTGTGCGTGTGTGTTGCTGCGGATTTATGTGTGTTGCTTCCCAACCTTACTCTAGTGCTTTCATTGTGATCTTTGTTGTAAGGACGAGAGGCTCCAAGTTATGGAGATTCCTCGCAAACGGGAGAAAGAAAAAGAAAGGAAAACCGTGGTATTCAAGTTGATCATTGGATCACTTGAAAGGGGTTGAGTGCAACCCTCGTCCATTGGGACGCCACAACGTGGAAGTAGGCAAGTATTACTTGGCCGAACCACGGGATAAAATCGCGTGTCTCTTGTG
The DNA here is from genome assembly GCA_029449295.1 of Zea luxurians. Taxonomy (NCBI): domain Eukaryota; kingdom Viridiplantae; phylum Streptophyta; class Magnoliopsida; order Poales; family Poaceae; genus Zea; species Zea luxurians. Next base: position 122,181,473 of record JAOPSE010000007.1, on the reverse strand, counting down.
ATTACCTTCTCACTGATTGTCTGTGTTCGCAAGAGCTCACAGACTTGATTAACTTGCACTAACATCTTTATAATCAAGTTTGTGGAATTTAGTATTGAATTTTACAGGATCACCTATTCACCCCCCTCTAGGTGCTCTCACTACCTCACTTTTTTGCATTCAGAACTGCCACGTACCAGTGAAAATTTTCTATATTCATTGGAATGAACACCTTCATAGAACATACATTAACATTAATTTGTAAGTATTGTGCACCAATTTATTACATATTACATATGTTAAAAATGAGATGAGTTTTAGGTCAACCATGTTAGACTGTAAATAGTTGTCCACCCTTTTTTCAATTGTGTCTTCCTTACAATTTAAGAGCACCTTAGGGTCACCATCACGCTTAAGCAGACTGGAAATGAATGTGTTCTCCAAGAAGACCTTTCCACCTTCTCTATGAAGTAAATGCTCTTCATCCCTAATATAGTGTATATATGCACTGAGGGCCTGTACACCAAAAGAATACAATTAGCAGATCAAATATACATGCTAGCTTTAAATATGTATACCATACTGTATAATAGGATAATTATAAATATATATACTTTATTATTGTATATAATATGGACATACAGATGTACTTACTTCACCAGACAATTGGATGTCACCATGAAAAAGACATTCCATATCATTTCTGTTTAACCATGCGCTGTCGATGTTCACCACAACTTGTTTCCCCGATAATGCTTTAATGTATTCAATAAGCTGAACATCTTCTGGGGTGCACTTATAATCTATAGAATGAAAAATATTATACTTAATAAGCAAATGATATATGCGAAAACCAATAAGATGCAATAAGGCAAGAACAAAAAATTACCTTCAGAGACAACTCGAGCTACATTCAATTTCTTTGGTTTTTTATGTTGTGATATTCTAATAAGTGTGTCCAAAGCATCTTGTTTGTTCTGCTCTACCATATTCGCATCAGAACTTATTTGACTTGATTCATTTGGAACATCCAAAGATGTCAGGTGTATCACATCTGTATGAGGAGTGAATGAAACATAAGTCTCTTGACAAAAGCATTTTTAGGAGTACTCATAAGACAATATTTACATTTAGGAGTGTAGATAAGAGAGCCTACTCGGTTGTGGTCTAAGATCGGCTTCAGTTGACACTTTAACAGGATTGAAAATACAGTCAATGCCTACTCCCACAACATTGTGTGATTGTTTTGCAGCATTACCAACACTGACCTTACTATCCTCACTCTCTATATCTATGGCGCACAAGATAAGAATTAAGTGTCAAACAAATATTTATTATTACAGACCTTAGTTTTTTGTAATTGATAATATCACTTACCCAATTCATGTTCGTCAGTGTCATTAGTTGACAATTGTGCTGAACAACCACTGCTAGCCACAACCTCAAACGATGGTTCAGCAGTATTGCCAACATCGACATTTCCTTCTTCCACCTCTATATCCATTGTGATTTGATCTGTACCCATCAAATTGAAAGTGTCAAACATAATTTTATTGACAAAAGTATTTTAGGTATATAAAGTACAAGACTAATGGTCAAACATCGTATAAACATAAAGTTAGAATACTATATTAATATTAAATAAATTAATCCAATAGACATAGATTAACCCAATTAACATAGGATAAATAAATATCTAATTATAAAAGTATGAAACATGGTATAATCAATGTTGTTGCTGCGTAGTAAATATTCATACGAGACTAACCCAACTCGAACGGTTCAATTTGGAATTAAAATGGGGAAGTTACGAATTTCTAAAATTTCTATGTATTTGATATAGGATTAATTAGGAAATCAATTTTATTGTTGTTTTCATGACAAAACAGAGGTATTATGTGATAAAAATAATATTATAGAATTATAGAAATTGGAATGAACTCATTTGGATTTAATATGAAATTTCCATGAATTAAATGGGTTTCTGCAATTATTTTTAAACCAAAAATCAATTTCTAAACTCCTTTTCCCTATTTTATTTATTTCCTAGACTGCGTCCCAAATTCCAGAAAGATCAGGGGCCAAGCTATAAATGTTTTTCCAGGCTCAGTGAGCATACAGAGTGGACGGCGGGTTAAATCCGGTAAAGCCTAGGGGGCTTGAAATCTTTGTTCCCCTTTTCTAGATCCATGATGTGCTTTGCTCAAATGAGTGAATCTAGCCACTAAGCTGCTGCATCTTCTCTAAATTACTTAACGAATGAACCTGTTGTGCCACTTGGGATGTTACTTAATGAGTGCGTTTGGCTTATGCAACTTGGGATGTCCTATTCGGCAGTGATGATAAACTGTATGAACCTGTTGTCAGTGAGGCGGCTCATTGAAGATCCTGATTTAATTAATAAGATTGGTGGTGGCATGTGTTGTATCAACAAGAACAATTAGTGATGTGTAAAGTCTGCACTTGTACTGAGTTAGTTTGGTGTCTTGTGTTTGGCAGCATGGTAGTGTGTTCAGATACATAGAAAGATGGTAAGCATGTCTCTGCTGCTGCTTTCCTTAGTATAGCGCTTCATGTGAATGAGTAATTCAGGTTATATTCGTGAGTACTGGATGGACCTTTGATGTCGTCACTCATTGCAGCATTTTCTGAACAGTGACCATATTTACAGTCGGCTGCACTTGCACTACTGTTCATGCATGATGTCTATCTGCAAGCCGGTAGCTACTCAGACTGTTGAGCAGACACTATCGTTAGCATTTGGCTATATTCTTTTGTGGGCTATCGTTAGCATTTGGCTATATTCAGCCTTATCTTATTTGCCAAGAGCAGACATCATGCATGATGTCTATCCGAGATAAGGATGTATTTTGCAGCCCCAAATATACATGTTGTTTCTAATATATCAAAACATGCACTTGATTCTCATGGAGATGGCGACATCAACTGGCAAGTAAATAAGCAAGCTTCCTATATTTGTGGGCAAACAATTTATGGAGATGCACTCTTGGCAAATAAGATACACAAGGAGAGATCTAGAACTCCAAAGTTGAAATGACATGGTAATTCACATGAATATAATTTAGATTACTTCATGTGCATAAGTAGAGATCACCTCACTTATAAGAAACTTCTCGTGATACTTATTGTTCAGGTAAGAATAACGTATTTTGTACTATTCTTTGTGAACACGAAGCATGAACTTGATACAGCTACTGCAAGCCATTAGTCATGGTTCGAACACATGAATAATTTGTCTAGAATATATCATGTATAATTGAAAACAAATAGAATAGACTCAGTGACGGAGGCTCTCACATGAGTAAGGTCTAAATAAGGGGACTGGTTAATACTAATTACAACGTTCTAATTCTAATGTTTGTATTTTCAAAACATCTTGACATTTAAATTAAAATTCTGGCCCTTAGTCTAGAGCTAGTGGATTAGATTTTGCAGCTTGCCTTGTGCGAATAACTGAATAGTAAGAATTTTGCCAAATTGGTGATGTTTTTATGTTTTATACTATTTTTTAACTCACATGGCAACGCTCGGGCACACATCTAGTGTACATAAGATTTCTTAGAATACTAATGATCTAAATGTGTGTACAGAGATCCAAAAAACATAATGCCAACTAAATAATAAGACCCACAGAGAACTATATGCTAACATGCACATGAACTGCATTATCAACCAGAATAAAATATCCACATAATTAATTCGAGGAAATTTGGAACAAGAAAACATAATGGACCCAATAACACGTGCATTCATTAAGAGTGTGTATTAATTATTACACTTTTTTGTACTGCATAGCGGTCCAGGTTTGACGGGTTCGGCAGTGAGCAAATCAGGAAATAATAGCAGCAAAAATGTAGATGCTGTGGAAGGGGATGGTAAAAAGGGAAAACATGGAAAGGGTTCGGATGATTCATATTATGCTGCTTCCAAGGCTCACCCAGTTAGTTCCGAGGTTCGTCAAATTCAAATTGACATTGAGCAAGCTCAAGCTCTCATCCGTAAACTTGATTCTAAGAAGGGTATTGAAAACAACGTTCTCTCAAGTAGTGACCATGAAAAGTCAGACAGGAATAAGTCACATGGTTCAGTGGGTCCAATTGTTATAATATAAGGATCATCTACTGTGAAGGGTCTTGAGGGTGCTGAGTTGCTTGACACTCTTGTTACTTATTTATGGCGTATCCATGGTGTGGATTATTATGGTATGTCTGAGACAAATGAACCTAAAGGCCTAAGGCATGTGAAAGCTGATGCAAGGACATATAATGGGGCTAGCTCAAATGGTGCTGAATGGGAGAATAAACTTGATTCATTCTGACAAGACAGAATTCAAGGTCAGGATCCATTAGAAATGTTGAAAGGAAAGGAGAAGATTGATGGAGCTTCTACTAAAGTCTTGGATCCATATATGAGGAAAATAAGGGACGAGAAATATGGGTGGAAATATGGATGTGGAGCCAAGGGCTGCACGAAACTTTTCCATGCCGCTGAGGTTGTCTAGAAGCATCTTAAACTGAAGCATGCAAACTTGGTGGTTGATCTAACTTCAAAAGTGAGAGAGGATATTTACTTTGAGAACTATATGAAGTATGTTTCTGCAATCCCATTCGTTTAACTATTAAGTTAGCCACGTTTAAAAATTGCAAGATAATTATGAGATTTTTATCTCGAATGCAGTGACCCAAAGGCACCTGGTGGTACACCTATCATGCAGCAACCTGCTCCAGTAAGCTCCATCACTACGTTTGTGTTTACTTGCAAATTATATTGTCTAACTGTTTGTACTGATCAATGTTTAGAGGGGAAATGGAAGACAAAGACCACCAATAGAGAGTCGGCTGAGGGATGAGCGTGGCAATCATAGGTTCGACAGGAATGTTGATTCACCAACACGTGATGGGTCTGGTGAAAATCCCGACAATCCTATTTATGATTTGTTTGGTGATCCAGCTATGCATGGTGCCTTATCTTTAAATATCCCTGCTCCCCCGGTTCTAATGCCTGTGCCTGGAGCTTGGTAAGCCTGCAACTTCTGCTTGCTGATGGGTTCATCCATTTGCAAGTAGCACAATTTCCTAAATTCTAGCATTCTACATTTGCAAATGCTTTTTTCTGTCTCTTTTTACATATGTGATGAAAAGTTTTAACTATAGAAAATTCATAATAGTATAGAACTTTGCATTATTTTATTTTCATCATCATGTGAACCTATGCTGATATTGCATTCTGTTTAGTTAAGAACCTTACCTTTTGTGTTCACCATCCAACTAAAATAATTCCTCTACTGCTCTTTTCCCCCATTGAAAGACCATTATTTTATATTAGTATGTCATTCACCTTCATTTATCTTATACTATTGTTTAATTACCAATAATCAAATTCATTGTACAACAGCCTATCATCGTATGAATTAGTTTGAATTGAATTCTCTAACATATGGTTTGTAGATTGAAAGCCAAGATATGCCTGGGCTTAGCTTCAAAACACACCCAAATATCAATAAGGATTTGTTTAACAGTCAGCAAATTTTGGGAGCAAAAGATACAAACATGCCCTTTCCGAGTGGTCAAAAGGAAACTCCTCTAGTGAAATGGAGAATCCAGGGGATAGTTGAGTATGGAGTAAAACTCGTTATAAGTAATTTCAGCTGCAAATTTGTTCTCTAGGTGTTCTCCATTTGAACCTATGGTTTACCATAAATCATACAGTCCATAGAGCTATAAGAGATGCAATAGATGCTGAACATTAGAGTTGCAGTGAAAGAAGGTGCAGATTTTCAGTGGTTACCTAAACACCACTGGACCTGACAGCACGTTGAGAGGCTTTGCAGTCGTCCTAGCTCTCCGTCACACGCGTAGTCCTCGTCTTCCTTGGAGTCGTGGTAGGGATATCCTGACAAAGATAGCGCTTACTGAGCAAGACTGACGAACATAGGTGTTAAGGAGGGACATCGGAGGAGTTACCAGACCTACCGGCGTATCACGGTCGTCCACGCTCTCTGGGGAACTACTCTAGCTCTGGCACACACGCATGCTCAAGCTCGTACACAGAGGAGAAGGCCTGACGCGTCGCACATGCTCACTATTTATCTTCATCGACTGTGTGATGTCGTAGGCGAAGTGGAAGTCGTGCAGCCGATTGTGTCGTGGGAGTGGTGCGTGGGAGTGGGGGAGAATCCGCTGACCAGGGAAAATGCGGGCGTGGGAGAGCGGTTGCTCCGATTGTGAGTGGATTCGCGGCACAGGGTGGTTGGGTGGGGCAGTGAAGGCCACCGAGCTAGGGAAGGAGCTGTGGAAGCCGCCAGCTAGGGAGAGAGGCGATGGAGGCCACTGGTCGGGGGAGAAAGCCATCGTCGACCGCCAGGCTGGGGAAGGGGTTGTGGAAGTCACCGGCTAGTCGGAGAGGCGGTGAAGGCCGCCAGCCAGGGGAGAAGGCCGCCATTGACCACTTGGCTGGGGAACGAGCTATGGTAGCCGCCAGCTAAGGGGAGAGGCGATGGAGGCCGCCGTCGGTGGAGGAGGACGTCTGGAGAACGAAGACTGGACACCTGGAGAACGAAGACCGTCGTGGCTTAGGGTAATCCGCCGCCGGCTAGGGGTAAATGTGGTTGGTGTTGTTTGCTGAACACCCTAAAAACATAAAAGACTTCTTAGTTGAGGTTGTATGCAATTCAACATGAGTCACATTGGCTAGAGGGTGGAAGGCTAGGCATTTTGATCAATAGATCCAAGGTTCGATCCCTGAGCAGCCACGGTTGGATTTTTTTCTGCGCGCGGAATAGTAACAGTAACAAAGTGTCGGCGTTTCGACCCCGGGGGGTCCCTAGACCGACGAGTAAATTGTCGCTGCGTGTCCCAGCCCAGATGGGTCGGCGCGAGACGGGACACAAAGGGGGGAGAACAGTAAGGGGAAACCGCGGCCTTTGTGTTGTCCTGCACCCAGGGTGGCTAGATGCGCTTGCAGTAGGGGGTTACAAGCGTTCGCGTGGGAGAGAGAGAGAGAGAGAGCGAGAGCCTTATGCGTCGGCCCGTTCTCCCGTGCGACCAACCTTCTCGTACGAGAGCCCTGGACCTTCCTTTTATAGGCGTAAGGAGAGGGTCCAGGTGTACAATGGGGGGTGTAGCAGTGTGCTAACGTGTCTAGCAGAGAGGAGCTAGAGCCCTAAGTACATGCCGTCGTGGCAGTCGGAGAGGTTTTGGCACCCTGTTCATGTGATGTCGTGGCCGTCGGAGGAGCGCTGGAGCCCTGCGGAAGTACAGCTGTCGGGGCTGTCGGATCCTTGCTGACGTCTCCTTGCTGACGTAAGGGGTTGGGAGCTACCGTCGTCGTGGAGCGTGCGGGGTGTCATCATTACTTGTTTACTGAGGCGAGCCATATGGGATGCCAGTCTTGTCCCCCGTAGCCTGAGCTAGCTAGGGGCAGGGTAATGATGGCCCCCCCCTGGCGACGTGGCCGGTCCGGACCCGAGTTTGGGCGAGGTGGCGATTCCTCCGAGGTCGAGGTTGAGTCCAAGCCCTTGGGTCGGGCGAGGCGGAGTCCATCGTCTTCCGGAGCCGAGGCTGAGTCCGAGCCCTAGGGTCGGGCGAGGCGGAGTTCGTCGTCTAGTGAGTCGCGGTTGAGTCTGAGCCCTAGGGTCGGGCGAGGCGAAGTCCATCTTCCGAGGCCGATACAGGGGGCCGAACCCTGGGGTCGGGCGAGGCGGAGCTTCCTATGTCGCCCGAGGCTGGACTTAGCCGCTGTCGACCTCACTCTGGCGAGTGGCACATCAGTCGGAGCGGGGTAGGCGGCACTGTTTTCTTGTCAGGTCGGCCTGTGGAGCAGCGAGGTGACTGCGGTCACTTCGGCTCTATCGACTGAAGAGCGCGCGTCAGGATAAGGTGTCAGGCGATCCTTGCATTAAATGCTCCTGCGATACGGTCGGTTGGCGTGGCGATCTGGCCAAGGTTGCTTCTCTGTGAAGACTGGGCTTCGGGCGAGCCGAAGGTGTGTCTGTTGCTTGAGGGGGCCCTCGGGCGAGACGTGAATCCTCCGGGGTTGGCTGCCTTTGCCCAAGGCTGGGCTCGGGCGAGGCGAGATCGTGTCCCTTGAGTGGACTGAGCCTTGACCTTAATCGCGCCCATCAGGCCTTTGCAGCTTTGTGCTGATGGGGGTTACCAGCTGAGATTAGGAGTCTTGGGGGTACCCCTAATTATAGTCCCCGACAGTAGCCCACGAGCCTCAAAGGGAGTGTTGATACTCGCTTGGAGGCTTTTGTCGCACTTTTTTGCAAGGGGACTGGCCTTTCTCGGTTGCGTTTCGTTCCGGTGGGTGCGCGCGAGCGCACCCGCCGGGTGTAGCCCCCGAGGCCTCGGAGGAGTGGTTTGACTCCTTCGAGGTCTTAGCGCGTTTCGTGATGCTTCGGCCGGTCTGGTGGTTCCCTCATGTGAACTGGCCGTAGCCCGGGTGCATAGTCGAGTCCCAAGTTCTCGGGCTAGTATGTTGACGCTGTCAACGGTTTGGTCGGAGCCGGGTTTGCGAGAGCAGCCCCCGAGCCTCCGCACAGAGCGAGAGGACGGTCAATGACAGACTCGGTTTTTTCCATACGCCCCTACGTCGCCTCTCTGCAAGGAGGAGGGGGGAAAAGCGCCATGTTGCCCTCGGAGGGCGCCGAACATGGTGTCTCTAGTGAGTTGCTAACGGGTAATCCGAGTGGACGCCCGTGCCCCATTCGTTAGGGGTCGGCTAATGGCCCAGAGGCACGCTCCAAAAGTACCTGCGGGTGATTCGCCGGACCCAGTCCCCTTTTGACGGGGTCCGAGGGCTCGATGCCTCCCTCTGGTGGGATTCCGTTACAAAATCGCTTCCGCTGGTCTCGGAAATGTCCTAGGGTACCTCGGGAGTGTAGCCCGAGCCTTGGTTGTGTATCGAACGTACCTAGAGTCATCCCTCGCTCTGTGTGCTCTGAGGCGGCTGTCGAACCCTTCGGGGCCAGCCTATGAACCCCTGATCAGTAGTGGGCGCGGGGCCCGAGTGGCCTGAAGCGGCCGTTGAACCCTTCCAAGGGGCCAGCCTTCGAACCTCTGACCAGTAGTGGGTGCGGAGCTCGAGTGCTCTGAGGCGGCTGTTGAACCCTTCCGAGGGGCCAGCCTTCGAACCTCTGATTAGTAGGGGGCTCGGAGCCCGCTTCCTTCGTGGAGAAGGATCCCCTTCGGAGTATCCCCTTTCCCGGTCCCTGTAGCAAGAGAGAGAAAGGGGAAGGGTAAAAGGATACAAAATTGAGCGACATGGCGCACCTTTTTTGACGCGGTCATTATGGTGGAGGTGAAGCGTCGCCCGCCTCGCCTGCCAAAGGTGCCGCCTGCCCAGCCACTGAGTTAATGCGACGGGACGAGTGGTTCGCGGGGCAGCCGTTGTGCGTGCGCGAGCCATTCGAGGAACAGAACACGGGCGCGTCGTCTTCACGCTGTGGGAGAGGACTCTCTCGCTGTCCCAGGAGGGGACGTGAGCCTGCAGACGATTTGACCGCTGCTTCTGCCCGCCTGCTGCCGCCATTACTACCGGCCCATTTCTGGCCGTATCGACCGTCGTGCCTTCTCCTGCGGCTGACTGACCCATGACCGATGTGCTCGGTTGGCACTGTTGGGCCATGCGCAGGGTCGCCTCGAGTCGCGGCACCGGTTCCGCAATCGAGAAGGCGCGGTACTGGCGCGAGTGGCGGTGCAGTTTCTCACACGTAGTAACCGGCGCGCCGGTTACATGACGTGTGGGCCTGGGGCTCCAAGCTGGACGCGTCGAAGTCGAAGGGGTGTGCCCCCTTGGTGTGGTTGCATGTCGCCTGCATGGCGGTCCGCCCTTTTACCCGCTGGTCTGGGCGATAGTGGAGGAATGCTTGTAACCGCTGAGCTGTTGTGCGCTCCGCGCGCGGCGGTTTGGCTTCTTCTATCCTGGGCCATCTTGCATGACGCGTGGGACCCAGCCCCCGTGTCGTAGGGGGAGGACTTTGGAGCATGTTGGTGAAGACTCAGCCCGCGACGGCTGAGGGCGCAAGTGGGGAGAGTTGCCTTTAAAAGGAGGGTGACCCCCTGAAAGCTCTCTTGTGAGTTTTGGTGTTTGGATGACAACTCAATTAAAGGACTAACAAGTGTACTAAGTGTTGAACAGGTGCTTAAGGTAAAGCCTACAGGGTTCAACACAAGTGAACAAATGTGATGGCCCAAGAACTAGATTATGGATACATAATGGACATCACAAGTAAGTTGGACATTGCAAAAGTGATACTCGGGTGCGTAGCTCGGAGACAACTGATCAAGCCAAGGACGGAGGCAAGAAAAGCTTCGAGGTACCAAGTGCACGGGAGAAGGTCAAGGAGGCTGAGGAAACCAAAGCCAAGGGTGAAGAAGAAGGCTTGCAAAGTCAAGGGTGATCGAGTTGAGAACAGCTACGGCACATCAAGGATCACTACATAAGGACGTGACTTACAACCAATGAGGTAACAACTACGGTTATGTGGTGTAAGTCATAAGGCTCAAGATCAAGCTCTAAGAAGGAGATCAAGGTCACTAGAAGGAGAACAAGTGTCAAAACCAGAACTGGAAGCAGCCCAAAAGAGCTAAGTTCACCTTAATCTTTAGTTTGGGTTGTTCCTATGTTTGGAGATGTTCTATGTGACCTTTACAGGATGTTGGAGCCAAGTAATGTCAATCTAGAACAAGTCAAGCCGACTTGATGATTTATGAGTCCATCATCAAAGCTCAAGCATGTGAAATGCTATAGATGTAATGATTAAGAGAAGGTATGTTTCTATACTTAGTACATTGGTTTTGTGTACTAATATACTTGTCTAAGTGTAAGAAACAGAAAGAAGAAGAAAAGAAAAGAGGAGAAAAAGACTTGGCTGTGAACAGCCAAGACTCAGCTCTGGCTGGAGCACCGGACTGTCCGGTGTGCACCGGACAGTGTCCGGTGCGCCAGGCTGACTCCGCGCAAAGTGGCCGCTCTCGGGAAATTGGCCGACGGCGTACTGCTAAAATTCACCGGACTGTCCGGTGCGCCACCCGACAGAAAGAAAGTATTGCCTTCCAAATGGGATTCCAACGGCTCCTAGGCCCCTTGTGCCTATAAAAGGGACCCCTAGGCGCCTCAAGCAAGCAAGAAGTGCAGCGAACAGGTGTAGACTTCATTGGAATCAATTCTCGCTCTCCCTCTTGTGTGTAACTCTATAGTTTGTGTAGAAGGCACAGCTATAAGCCTTTAGAGAGAGGAGAAGTGCTGCTTAGAGCTAGAGCAAGGTCTTGAGCGTATCGTTACTCTACCGGGGTGCTGCCAAGAAGTGTGTAAGCAGCCGCGGTTCTGTTGTAACCCCACTCAATAGTGAAAGGCTCTATCTGTCATACTGACAGATCTGAGCAAACGGAGGAAGGAGTTGAAATAGACTCCAAGCCCAGGTGTGGCTAACTCCAACGAGGACTAGGCAAGCATTTCAGGCTTGGCCGAACCTCGGGATAAATCCTTGCGTCTGTGTGCTCTGTTCTGTATTGTATCCTGACTCTCTGTCTTACTCGCCTTTATATCTGCACTTCAATACTTATCTGTGGTATAAGCTTGATTTGAAGTGCAGGACATTTTGAGACAGGATCTTCCATTCCGCTGCAACCTACTCGAAGAGTCTTCTCACTCCACTGCGTACTAAGTCTTCGAGTAGAGTAAGAATTTTGGTTTTAAAGTAATAAGTTTTATTCGCCTATTCACCCCCCCCCCCTCTAGGCGACATCCAGATCCTGTTCCCGGGTCAAAGGGAACTTTCAATTGGTATCAGAGCTAGGCCTCTCCAGTGTGGGCTTAGCCGTCCGGAGATAACGATGTCGTCACAAGAGGTAACTGTAGAACTTCTTTTAGGCGATGGTTCTAATTACAAATCTTGGTCTGTCTCTATTTACAAAGCTTTCATGAATGTTGATTCTGATTTGAGACAGATCTTTAGTAGAAGTATTTTTCCCTCTGATTTTAGTAAAAATCCTTCCAATGAAGAACTAAGATGTTTATCTCTCAATCACCATGCTTGCAACATCTTAGTTGACTCTCTTTCTAGAAGTGCTTATTTTTCCATCATGAGTAGTGATAGTGATTTATTTGTTGATGCTCATAATTTATGGAGTAGAATTAAAGAAAAATATTCTGTGGCAAATTGTGTTGCTCCTACTCCCTATATTACTTGTGTTACTAACCATTCAGAGGGAGAGGAACAAGAACGATGGCACCCAAACGATGAATCCACCTCATCGACAGGTTTGCTCTCCACTAGTGATAAATGTTTTATTGCTAACAATGATGGTGGAGACAAAAGCCATGATGAGGAGGAATATGAGGATGATAGCGAGGATGAATCTTCATCACCTCAAGGTACATTTTCCTATTTGGCTTCCACTGACATTAATGACAGGGAAAATGAGACCGATGATGTGGAAGAAGAGGAGATTCGCCGTTTCTACATCCATCTCAACAAAGAGGACAAGGCACTCTTAGTTAAGCTGTTGAAAAGGAACAAGGAACAGGGCGAAACGCTTCTCAGGCTAGAGGAGTCGCTCATCAAAACCAACGACAGCCTAGAGAAGATGACCAAAGAACATGAGGAGCTAAAGTGCTCTCATGATAATTTGGTCCAACGGTATGAATCTATTTTATTTGAGCAAAGAAATAATCATGATGTATTATCTGATGTTGCTCAACTTAAAACTAAGAATTCTATGCTTAAGAGTCAAGTGGAAATGATAAATTTAGAAAAACTTGCTCTAAGTGAAAAATATGATATGCTATCTTATTCTCATAATGAATTAGTTGATAACCATATCATGCTTAATGTTGCTCATGAGGTTGTAATTTTAAACTTAAATTCATGTGAACCTCATTCTCGCACGTGTGCGCATTTGAATTGTATATCATCATGTGCTAACCCCTGTTGCTCAAAAGAAAGCCAATCATTAATTGAGCAACAAGTTTTAGGGTCACAAAAGAAATTCTGTGGGAATAAGAAGCAACGACAATTGAGGAGAAGACGCTTAGCTCAACTCTCTCAAGATATCCACGGGCGCGTGGTGAAGAAGCTTGAGAAAGGAAAAACTGCAGCAAGTGTTAAGCTCAATAAGAAGAATGTTCCCGAAGCTATAAATGAAGAAATCAATATGAACGAGGAAAAAGGTAAGAATTCAATTAGTCATGTTGTTTGTACTAATCATCTCTCCATGTCCTTCAAGCACAAAAAGGGAAGAGGAAAAGGAGGTGTTTCAAGTGCAAGAAGTTAGGCCACCTCATCGCATCTTGTCTGTACAAAGACAAGAATGAAGGGACAAGGAGTTGTTTTGGATGCAACAAAAAGGACCACACGATCACTTCATGTCCGGTCATGAAGGGTCAAGGATGTGCATCCTCCAAGGTGACCCTCACCAAGGAAAATGACACACAGCAAGCGTCATGTCAGTTTGAGCGACGCTTCTGCTACAAGTGTGGTGAGCAGGGTCATCTATCCAAGGTATGTTATAAAGGTAAGATTCCTAAGCAAGTGAATTTGTGTCAATCTTATTCGAGTAGGAGACCCATATCATACACTTGTGCTAGATCTATAACGAGATCACCTAGAACTAGCACAAAGGCAATTTGGGTACCAAAGGCACATTTAGATGATCATTATGGACCCATCCCAAGATGGGTACCAAACTGTGCTAACTAGACCATGCAGGTGCTTTGAGATGGACTGGAGACCATGGGAGAACTTAAGACGGTTATCTTAAACTCTATGCTTAAGCTGTTAATTGTTTTGGTGCCTTTATTGTGAAACACTAATCCCATGTTCATCTCAAGTGAAATAAGGTGTGTAGGTCCTGAATCATTATTGGTGAATAAAGTAAAGGACTTTGATGAGAATCTACAACTTGCTCTCCAAAGGATGGTACTCGTGTATTTTAAGTTAAAATTAGTATTGCTCTTAAGATGACTTGTGCTATCTGTCTTTGGAGTAGTTATGCTTTATGATTACCTGTGTTAAATGAATCATAATGATGTTTGCTTAATCATGACTGGTGCTATATAGAATATATCTTTTGAATCATTCACTTGTTATATCCACAACGATTAACTCTCTTGGTAAATATGGATTATCCTGTAACTTTTTGTAAGTCATGCTATGTGCAAATATGACATTTTGTTTAGTCCATGATTACCCGAGTTCTGTACTGTGTGAATTTCAAATCCATGATGTGCCCCTTGAGCTATGTGGTGCATGAGCAAAAGGAGCCCTGAATTGGTGATAACAAGTACTCTCATAAAGGCAAAGGTATGGAAAATGGAACTGTGCAATTTTATTGAATATCTTGAAGTTCCATTGATAGTGTCATAGCCGTGTTCTTGTCTTTCAATTGGTAATATCCTGACTTAGGAGACTTATGCCTTAAAATGTTGTTCCTTTTGGTGTACCTAAAGAACCTTCTTAACGATGATGTGCTTAGACATGATCATGTTGTTTTTCAATTAGTATATGTGATGAAATGATAGTGAAGTATGAAGCATGTCCAAGTTGCGTGTAAATGTTATACTTCCTTGAGTATTGAATTGGCTTAGGTACCACTGAGGCATGCATTGTTGTATTAAGTCAACTATTCAATTGGTATCTCTTTGTGATGAAATTGATAGAGTATGCCATGACCAAGGTATGTTGTGATCCCCTCTAGCTCTGAGGATGCTAGAATGTGCAAAGTACAAGTCATTAAAATACTTGATGCACAACTTGAGGGGGAGCACACATAACTTGTGTCTTTTGAGACTAACTGTTTCTTGAGCAATCTTGTACAGTCTCAAGGTGGAATAGAGAAGATGAGAATGAAATGGAGCAATCAGGACTTAGGTACCTCTGTAGGTCCAGTAATTGGTATCTTAAGTCATGAGTAATTGTATATCTTTAGATTGCTCATGCTCTATAATATCTGGTGATAATAGATGCTTAAATATCATGGAGCCATGATAATAAATGAACTTTGCAATTGGTATCTTTAAATTGGTATCTTTCAATCGGTAGCCATAATAGTTCGCTTCAATTGACATCTTTTGATAATCATGAGAATAGAAGTTTCTTCTTGTGCCCAATACTATAACTTGTTCTAAGTTTGGTGTCTTAGCAACAAGAAAAAGTTAGGAGAAAGAATCAGGCACAAGTGTGGAGAAGCTCTCGAGAGATTAACTACTTTCAAGATGGGAAGTACACTACAACATGGTAAAGGTACAAAAGGAAGTATTAATCTTTTTGCATATATGTATCTTACCTAAATGTTGATAGGGCATATGTTCAATAAGTAAGGGGGAGTCTTGATAGTCGTTTTTCCTCCTTTACACCCTGTTGTCCCTTGACATCATCCAATGTTCTTGCTTGAGTATAGTTTTTGGTGTTTGATGTCAAAGGGGGAGAATTTGTGTGTATTAAAGCTTATCTCAACCTGAGAGGAAAGCTTATCCTAAGGGGTGATGTGTTAGTTTGAGCTTTGTCAAGTGTGATATTCATATGCTTCTTGCAGTTATTATATGTGTTGCATCATATGGACTAGTGATTCCGCTGCAATGAATTATTTGGCTTCTATAGTGTAATAGATAGTCATGTGTGGTGCTTTAAGATTGCTTTAAATTAGTGTCTTAGTTTAAATTGGTATTAGTTTGAATTGGTATCTTAATGATGAATAGTGGTAGGTTGATATTCCTGTGATATATCCACTAAATTGAATGATGTTTAACTCTGATTACATGCATTTGTGTGGTATAGCATCATGGTTTGATTCTTGACAATGCATACTAAAAAGTGCTAAGGTGTAGAAATGTTTCGATTTGCCTAAGTATGTGCAAATTGGCGTCTGAGGCCAAAATTATGTTTTTGAAGTAAGCACCTATTTAGGGGGAGCATTCTATAATCTTAGAATTCAAATTTGTGCTTCAAATCTTATGTAAGCTTTAATTGTGTTGCCATCAATCACCAAAAAGGGGGAGATTGAAAGCTCTCTTGTGAGTTTTGGTGTTTGGATGACAACTCAATTAAAGGACTAACAAGTGTACTAAGTGTTGAACAGGTGCTTAAGGTAAAGCCTACAGGGTTCAACACAAGTGAACAAATGTGATGGCCCAAGAACTAGATTATGGATACATAATGGACATCACAAGTAAGTTGGACATTGCAAAAGTGATACTCGGGTGCGTAGCTCGGAGACAACTGATCAAGCCAAGGACGGAGGCAAGAAAAGCTTCGAGGTACCAAGTGCACGGGAGAAGGTCAAGGAGGCTGAGGAAACCAAAGCCAAGGGTGAAGAAGAAGGCTTGCAAAGTCAAGGGTGATCGAGTTGAGAACAGCTACGGCACATCAAGGATCACTACATAAGGATGTGACTTACAACCAATGAGGTAACAACTACAGTTATGTGGTGTAAGTCATAAGGCTCAAGATCAAGCTCTAAGAAGGAGATCAAGGTCACTAGAAGGAGAACAAGTGTCAAAACCAGAACTGGAAGCAGCCCAAAAGAGCTAAGTTCACCTTAATCTTTAGTTTGGGTTGTTCCTATGTTTGGAGATGTTCTATGTGACCTTTACAGGATGTTGGAGCCAAGTAATGTCAATCTAGAACAAGTCAAGCCGACTTGATGATTTATGAGTCCATCATCAAAGCTCAAGCATGTGAAATGCTATAGATGTAATGATTAAGAGAAGGTATGTTTCTATACTTAGTACATTGGTTTTGTGTACTAATATACTTGTCTAAGTGTAAGAAACAGAAAGAAGAAGAAAAGAAAAGAGGAGAAAAAGACTTGGCTGTGAACAGCCAAGACTCAGCTCTGGCTGGAGCACCGGACTGTCCGGTGTGCACCGGACAGTGTCCGGTGCGCCAGGCTGACTCCGCGCAAAGTGGCCGCTCTCGGGAAATTGGCCGACGGCGTACTGCTAAAATTCACCGGACTGTCCAGTGCGCCACCCGACAGAAAGAAAGTATTGCCTTCCAAATGGGATTCCAACGGCTCCTAGGCCCCTTGTGCCTATAAAAGGGACCCCTAGGCGCCTCAAGCAAGCAAGAAGTGTAGCGAACAGGTGTAGACTTCATTGGAATCAATTCTCGCTCTCCCTCTTGTGTGTAACTCTATAGTTTGTGTAGAAGGCACAGCTATAAGCCTTTAGAGAGAGGAGAAGTGCTGCTTAGAGCTAGAGCAAGGTCTTGAGCGTATCGTTACTCTACCGGGGTGCTGCCAAGAAGTGTGTAAGCAGCCGCGGTTCTGTTGTAACCCCACTCAATAGTGAAAGGCTCTATCTGTCATACTGACAGATCTGAGCAAACGGAGGAAGGAGTTGAAATAGACTCCAAGCCCAGGTGTGGCTAACTCCAACGAGGACTAGGCAAGCATTTCAGGCTTGGCCGAACCTCGGGATAAATCCTTGCGTCTGTGTGCTCTGTTCTGTATTGTATCCTGACTCTCTGTCTTACTCGCCTTTATATCTGCACTTCAATACTTATCTGTGGTATAAGCTTGATTTGAAGTGCAGGACATTTTGAGACAGGATCTTCCATTCCGCTGCAACCTACTCGAAGAGTCTTCTCACTCCACTGCGTACTAAGTCTTCGAGTAGAGTAAGAATTTTGGTTTTAAAGTAATAAGTTTTATTCGCCTATTCACCCCCCCCTCTAGGCGACATCCAGATCCTGTTCCCGGGTCAAAGGGAACTTTCACCCCCTTGGACGGCAACCATGTCTTCGCACTCTCCTCATGCATCGCGTCCTTCCACCTCCCGAGCCCTCGAATGGGGGGCACTCGCGTCACTTTCGTCTTGTCGTCGTCGGAGGAACGCAACTTCACGGAAGTTGGTACCTTTTAGCCATCGTTCGGCTTCAAGGATTTTCATCAGGCAGCCCGGCTGCATCCCCTCGCCGGTGGTCACCCAAGACGGTGACCACCAGTTCGATGGTGGGGAGAAGCGAGCCGGGCTACGGCCTCTGTCCCGCCCTCAGCTTCAAGGATCTTCATCATCCTTGCTGGGGCGAAGGGCGGGCTGAGCTGAAGCTCTACTCTCGTACGGGTTCGTGGGTCACCCTCTCCTTCAGCATTCAGGGGAGAGGGTGCTCACTGGCCTAGCGGAAGGGGCGGACTCCGACAACGCGGGGCTGGTCGGCCGTGAGCGTCGTCAGCTTCAGCGTGTTGGGCTCGCTGGCTCAGCTAGCTCTGGCTCGGCCCGGTGTCCCCTCCCGCCGTACGAGCGGTCGCCGCGCCACGCGCACCGGAGGGCCGCCCAAGACATCGCGCGCTGCTAGGGCGGCGTTCGTGTTCTTGGGTCGTCCTACCTTTGCTCCGGTACGACGCCTCTTGTGCGGAGGTCGGTGCTTCGCCTGTCCGGGAGGATCCGAGTGGGGATCTGCCGGTGGGCAGATGGCTGCCGTCGTCGACGTTGAGATGGTGGTGGCTGAACAAGTCCTCATTGCCGACGAGATCGCCGCCACCATCCGTGCTCCGGGCCTCCGGCTCTTTGGCTTTGATAGCTTGTCCTCGCCCCTCGAGTGGGGACATGGGCGAGGAGCTCGTCGCAGCAGCGTCTGCTCTGAGGTCATCACTGCTGCTGTTCGGTCGCCTGGAGCGGAGGTCGTTGTCACTGCTGCCGGAGCGGGCGTCGGGGTGCCACCTAGGGTCTTGTCGCCCCGCAGGCCCTCCAACGTGGGGGGTTGTTCGTACCTGCGGGGGTGGAACCGGAGTTCAGTTTGTAATGGCACCTTGAGTGCCGGTGTTTGTTCATTGTGGCTGTCGGGGCCTGAACATTTATGTATTTTGGCGTGAAGCCGTGTTTCTTCCTCATTTCGAGCACTAGGACTCGCCTGTCGGCTAGCCGAACCGCTTAACCAAATGTGAGTTGCTCTGTGCGGAAGGTGACGAGTGAGGTAACCATATCCTGGAGGCATAGGAATCCCTCGGCTCGGTCGGCCTTGCCGCCCGAGGCTTCACTTGCTTAGTCAAAGAAACCCTCAGCCGCTCTACGGTGAGCCGGGGCCGAGGCAGCGGTGCCAGCACGGACAGAGGCAGAGTTGGCTCGAAAAAAGGGAGCTTCATCGGCCGGGGCTTGGCCGGGTCGTCCATTGGCGGGACCAGTGCCGGAGTCGAGTTGTCGAGGCCACGAGCCGGGCTGGTGTCCTCGGGGGACAGCTGGCTGAGGCTTTGGGCGGCCGGCCGAGCCATCTGCTCGGGTCGGGTTCCTGGAGGAGACCCTGGTGGCGATGGCCCGGGCGTGGTGCTGACGTCGTCCTTCGGAGCGAAGACCCTCCGACCGTGTTGCTGTCCGAGGCTCGGCCGGACTTCGCCGAAGGTGGAGTTGACGCCGAGGGTGCTGCTGCTCCCCTTCCATCGACGTCTGAGCCTGCAGGATCGGTTCGCCTGTAGTATGCATATGTTTTTTGCGGCCGCCGAGGCCCAAACATACTGTCATCGCGTTGTAAAGTTGCGTTTCTTTTCCTCTTGTTTCGAGTATCAGGGCTTGCTCGTCGGTAGCAGAATCGTTTATTCGAGCTAGAGTTACTTCTCATGGAAGGTGATGAGTGAGGTATTCGTATCTCGGAGGCGTAGGAATCCCTCGGCTCGGTCGGCCTTGCCGCTTACGTGTACTCTTGCTCGTCCGCGGGATTCTATTATCGACGTAGCCGAGAAAACCCAAAAAACCGTTTCGGCAGAAAGTCTCTTGAGCATTAAGGCTTGTTCGGTCAGCAGGATCGCTCATCCGAACGCGAGTTACTTCTCGCAGAAGGTGACGAGTGAGGTATCCGTATCCCGGAGGCGTAGGAGTCCCTCGGCTCAGTCAGCCTTGCCTGCTTACATGTACTCCATCGTTTTCATGGTCCCACTACCGAAGTAGTCGAAAAGCACGAAAGATATTCTGGCAGAAAGACTTTTTCCGAGGAAAATTTTGACACGGAGGGGGTTCCCCCCCTTCTAGCCCCCGAGGGAGGGTCGGGCTTTGCTGAGGCAAGGCTGACCCTTCCTTGATGGTTAGACTTTGTTGGCGTATGTAAACGAGGTGTATGAACGACTTGAAAACATTTCAAGGGTAGAAACAACGTAGCTGTCGGATGTTCCAAGCGTTGCTGTAGACCTCGCCTTGACTGTTGGCCAGCTTGTATGTTCCGGGCTTCAAAATTTTGGCGATGATGAACGGCCCTTCCCAGGGAGGCGTGAGCTTGTGCCGCCCTCGGGCATCTTGTCGTAGTCGAAGCACCAAGTCGCCCACCTGGAGGTCTCGGGACTGAACCCCTCGGGCGTGGTAGCGTCGCAGGGACTGCTGATACCGCGTCGAGTGTAGTAGGGCCACATCCCGAGCCTCTTCCAGCTGGTCCAGTGAGTCTTCTGGGTTAGTCTGGTTGCGTCGATCGTCGTAGGCCCTCGTCCTTGGGGAACCATATTCTAAGTCTGTGGGCAAGATGGCCTCGGCCCTATAGACTAGAAAGAACGGTGTGAAGTCCGTGGCTCGACTTGGCGTCATCCTCAGGCTCCAAACCACCAAGGGGAGTTCCTTCATCCATCGCCAGCCGAACTTGTGGAGGTCGTTGTATATCCTCGGCTTGAGTCCTTGCAGAATCATGCCGTTGGCACGTTCTACCTGCCCATTCGTCATGGGGTGTGCCACGGCGGCCCAGTCCACCCGGATGTGGTGATCCTCGCAGAAGTCCAGAAACTTTCTGCCGGTGAACTGGGTGCCGTTGTCGGTGATGATGGAGTTTGGGACCCCAAAGCGATGGATGATGTTGGTGAAGAATGCCACCGCCTGTTCGGACCTGATGCTGTTTAGGGGTCGGACCTCGATCCACTTGGAGAATTTGTCGATGGCGACCAGCAGGTGCGTGTAGCCCCCGGGTGCCTTCTGCAAGAGACCGACGAGGTCCAGACCCCACACAGCAAACGGCTAGGTGATGGGTATTTTTTGCAGAGCCTGAGCGGGTAGGTGCGTCTGCCTTGCGTAGAATTGACACCCTTGGCAGGTGCGGACAATTCTAGTGGCGTCGGCCACCGTGGTCGGCCAGTAGAAACCTTGTTGGAAAGCGTTTCCAACAAGGGCTCGAGGCGCTGCATGGTGACCGCAAGCCCCCGAGTGTATTTCTTGTAAGAGCTCCTGGCCTTCAGCGATGGATATGCATCGCTGGAGGATGCCGGAGGGGCTGCGGTGGTAGAGCTCCTTCCTGTCACCCAGCAAGACGAATGACTTGGCGTGCCACGCTAGTCGCCGAGCTTCGGCTCGGTCGAGGGGCAGCTCTCCCTCGGTGGAGATATTGTAGGTACAGGGTCCGCCAGTCTTGATCAAGCGAGACCCCATTCCGCTTTCCCTCGACGCACAGTGCCTCACCCTCGGGGGCCGAGGGTGCCTCGGGCGAAGCCGAGGGCGCCTCGGGCAGGGCCGAGACCTTCTTGGGCTCGGGCGTGTCGTCGGTCTTGACTGAGGGTTGATGTAGGTCCTGGGAGAAGACGTTCGGGGGAACCGTTGTTCGCGCCGAAGCTATCTTCGCCAGCTCGTCCACAGTCTCGTTATACCGCCAGGCGACGTGGTTGACCTCGAGCCCGTAGAACTTGTCCTCCAGGCGCCGGACTTCGTCGTAGTAGACTTCCATCTTCGGGTCGCGGCAATGGGAGTTCTTCATGACTTGGTCGATGACAAGCTGCGAGTCACCATGAGCGTCGAGGCGTCGGACCCCTAGCTCGATGGCGATGCGCAACCCGTTGACCAGAGCCTCATACTCGGCCACATTGTTGGACGCCGGGAAATGGAGGCGCAGCACGTAGCGGAGGGGCTTCCCGAGGGGTGAGATGAAGAGCAGGCCCGCGCCTGCCCCTGTTTTCATCAGCGACCCGTCGAAAAACATGGTCTAGAGTTCCAGTTGGATCGGAGCTGCTGGGAGCTAGGTGTCGACCCATTCAGCCACAAAGTCCGCCAAGACTTGGGACTTGATGGCCTTCCGAGGGGCGAACGAGATTGTCTCGCCCATGATTTCCACCGCCCACTTTGCAATCCTACCCGAGGCCTCTCGGCACTGGATGATCTCCCCCAGGGGGAAGGATGACACCACAGTCACCGGATGAGACTCGAAGTAGTGTCGCAACTTCCGCCACGTCAGAATCACCACGTACAGCAGCTTCTGAATTTGTGGGTAGCGGATCTTGGTCTCGGACAGTACCTCACTGATGAAGTAGATCGGCCTCTGGACGAGCAATGCATGCCCTTCTTCTTGCCTTTCGACCACAATCGCGGCGTTGACCACCTGAGTGGTAGCGGCGACGTAGATTAATAGGGCTTCTCCGGCAGCGGGAGGCACCAGGATGGGTGCATTCATAAGGAGCGCCTTCAGGTTCCTGAGGGCTCCCTCGGCCTCGGGGGTCCAAGTGAAGCACTCGGTCTTTCTTAAGAGGCGGTACAGAGGTAGGCCTCTTTCGCCGAGGCGCGAGATGAAGCGGCTCAGAGTCGCAAGGCATCCCATGACCCTCTGTATGCCTTTCAAGTCCTTGATGGGCCCCATGTTGGTGATGGCCGCGATTTTCTCCGGGTTGGCCTCGATGCCCCGCTCGGAGACGATGAACCCCAGGAGCATGCCTCGGGGGACCCCGAAGACGCACTTCTCAGGATTGAGTTTTATGCCTTTCGCCTTGAGACACTTGAATGTCGTTTCAAGGTCGGAGAGGTGGTCGGAGGCTTTCCTCGTCATGACTATGATGTCATCGACGTAAGCCTCGACGGTCCGACCAATGTGCTCTCCGAACACGTGGTTCATGCACCTTTGGTACGTCGCACCCGCATTCCTCAAACCAAATGGCATAGTAACGTAGCAGTACATGCCAAAAGGTGTGACGAAAGAAGTCGCGAGTTGGTCGGACTCTTTCATCCTGATTTGGTGATACCCTGAGTAGGCATTGAGGAAAGACAGGGTTTTGCACCCAGCAGTGGAATCTACGATTTGATCGATGCGAGGCAGAGGGTAGGGAACCTTCGGACATGCTTTGTTTAGACCAGTGTAGTCTACACACATCCGCCATTTCCCTCCTTTCTTTCTCACAAGCACAGGGTTGGCAAGCCATTCGGGAATACCTCTTTGATGAACCCTGCGGCCATCAGCTTGTGGATCTCCTCGCCTATGGCTCTGCGCTTTTCTTCGTCGAATCGGCGCACAGGCTGCTTCATGGGTTGGGCTCCAGCTCGAATATCCAGCGAGTGCTCGGCGACATCCCTCGGTATGCCAGGCATGTCCGAGGGACTCCACGCAAAGACTTTGGCATTCGAGTGGAGAAAGTCGATGAGCACTGCTTCCTATTTGGGGTCGAGCTCGGAGCCGATCCGGATCTGCTTGGAGGCGTCGTTGCTGGGGTCGAGAGGGACGGACTTAACTGTCTCTGCTGGCTTGAAGTTGCCGGCGTGGCGCTTCGCATCTGGCGCCTCCTTGGAGAGGCTCTCCAGGTCGGCGATGAGGGCCTCGGATTCAGCGAGGGCCTCGGCGTACTCCACGCACTCCACGTCGCATTCGTACGCGTGTCGGTACGTGGGGCCGACGGTGATGACCCCGTTGGGGCCCGGCATCTTGAGCTTGAGGTAGGTGTAGTTGGGGATGGCCATGAACTTGGCGTAGCATGGCCTCCACAGTACTGCATGGTAGGTTCCTCGGAACCCGACCACCTCGAACGTGAGGGTTTCCCTTCGGAAGTTGGAGGGAGCCCCGAAGTAGACGGGCAGATCGAGTTGTCCGAGGGGTTGGACGCGTTTACTGGGGATGATCCCGTGAAAAGACGCCGCGCCTGTCCGGATCGAGGACAGATCGATCTGCAGGAGCCCGAGGGTCTCGACGTAGATGATGTTGAGGCTGCTGCCTCCGTCCATAAGGACCTTGGTGAGCCTGACGTTTCTGATGACGGGGTCGACAACGAGTGGATATTTCCCTGGGCTCGGCACGCGGTCGGGGTGGTCGCCCTAGTCGAAGGTGATGGGCTTGTCAGACCAGTCTAGGTAGACTGGCGCCGCCACCTTTACCGAGCAGACCTCCCGACGCTCTCGCTTGCGGTGCTGAGCCGAGGCGTTCGCCACTTGCCCACCGTAGATCATGAAGCAGTCGTGTACCTCGGGGAACTCCTCTGCCTTGTGATCCTCCTTCTTGTTGTTGTTGTGGGCCCTACCACCTTCCGCAGGTGGCCCGACCTTGTGAAAGTGGCGCCGAAGCATGACGCACTCCTCAAGGGTGTGCTTGACGAGCCTCTGATGATAGGGGCACGGCTCCTTGAGCATCTTATCGAAGATATTGACACCTCTAGGAGGTTTCCGAGGGTTCTTGAACTCAGCGGGGGCGACAAGGTCCACGTCGGTGGCGTCGCATTTCGCTTGCGACTTTTTCTTGTTCTTCTTCTTGGTGCCGCGCTGAGCGGACGCCTCGGGCACGTCTTCCAGCTGGCGGCCCCGGGGATGCTTGTCCTTCCGGAAGATGGCCTCAATCGCCTCCTGGCCAGAGGCGAACTTGGTGGCGATGTCCATCAGCTCGTTCGCCCTGGTGGGGGTCTTACGACCCAGCTTGCTCACCAGGTCGCGGCAGGTGGTGCCGGCGAGGAACGCGCCGATGACGTTCGAGTCGGTGATGTTGGGCAGCTCGGTGTGCTGCTTCGAGAATCATCGGATGTAGTCCCGAAGAGACTCTCTCGGCTGCTGGCGACAGCTTCGGAGATCCCAGGAGTTCCCAGGGCGCACGTACGTGCCCTGGAAGTTGCCGGCGAAGGCTTGGACCAGGTCATCCTAGTTGGAGATCTGCCCCAGAGGCAGATGCTCCAGCCAGGCTCGAGCGGTGTCGGAGAGGAACAGGGGGAGGTTGCGGATGATGAGGTTGTCATCGCCTGTTCCACCCAGCTGGCAGGCCAGTCGGTAGTCCGCGAGCCATAGTTCTGGCCTCATCTCCCCCGAGTACTTTGTGATGGTAGTCGGGGTTCGGAACCGGGTCGGGAACGGCGCCCGTCGTATGACCCGGCTGAAAGCCTGGGGACCGGGTGGTTCGGGCGAGGGGCTCTGATCCTCCCCGCTGTCGTAGCGTCCCCCACGCCTGGGGTGGTAGCCTAGGCGCACCTTCTTGTCGAGGTGGGCTCGACGGTTGCGATGGTGGTGCTCGTTGCCGAGGTGACCCGGGGCCGCAGGCGCCGTGTTGCGCGTGCGCCCGGTGTGGACCGAGGCTTCCCGCACGAATCGGGAAGTCGCGGCGTGATGCTCCGAGGGGTACCCCTGCCTTCGGGAGGCAGAGCTTTCGGCCCATCGGACCGCGGCATCCTCCAGGAGATTCTTGAGCTCTCCCTGGATACGCTGCCCTTCGGTGGTCGATGGTTTCGGCATCGCGCGGAGTAGTATTGCTGTTGTAGCCAGGTTCTGGCCGACCCCACTGGAAGCCGGTGGCGGCCTTGCCCTGACATCGTCGGCAATGCGGTGCTAGATTCCCTGGGGTAGATGACGCGCTTCTCCGGCCGGAACTTGGTCTGCCCATTCCTGCCCGATGTTCCACCGGAACTGCTCAAGTGTTCCTGCTCCCTCGTCGAGCCTGGCCTGCATCTCGCGGATTTTCTCGAGCTGTGCGTCCTGACCCCCGTAGGGACTGGGACCATAGCTAGCTCCCGAAAGATGTCAACGGGAGGCATAGGCCTAGGGGGATCACCGCTCTCCGGCATACCAAGATGGTTGCCTTCGTCGGGACCCCCTAGATCGACGTGGAAACATTCACGACTCGGGCCGCAGTCCTCGTCGCCGAAGCTGCGGCTACCATCGGAACAATCGGAGAGGCAGTAGTCGCATGCGGTCATGAAGTCCCGTATGGCACTGGGGTTACCGAGCCCAGAGAAATCCAAACAAAAGTCGGGCTCGTGATCTTCCTCAGAACCCGTGGGTCCGTAGGTCGAGACGGCCGTTAGTCTGTCCCTGGGCGACCGCATATGGTACCCCGGAGGGTTGATACATGCCTCTATGGAGGCTTCCACCAAAGCAAAGTCGCTTGGTGGGTCGAAGCTGAATCCAAAAGGCATGAGATGGGAATCGGTCGGTACCTCTTGGTCGACAGGCGGTGACGAAGTCGCGTCAAGGGCGGACTGCACCGCTGTCTCAGGTACGAGGGCGACGTCCGGCAAGTCCTTCGCGAGCGTGCCGGCGTCATTCGTCTGCTTGGGGTTGGCGTGTTGCGGGGAAGCGGTGCTCGTCTTCGTCTCAGACGCAAGGTCGAAGCCCGACGTGTCCCCCACTGGGGCGCCGGCGTCGTCGACTTGCTCGACAGCCGACGAGGTGCTGCCTCCTGCTTGGCCATGGTTGCCCCGCCTCCTCCTCCACCGGTGAGGGAGGTGACGGGACAAACCCGGATGTTGTTCTTCCGCCATGTGGCGAAGAAGTCGTTGATTCCGCCGCCGGTGGGCGGGCTGACGGCCGCCATTGTCGCTGTCGCGCGACGGAGGAAGGAGTATCATATCGTAGCTGCCGTCGAGGGACATGAACTCAAGACTCCCGAAACAGAGCATCGTCCCGGGTTGGAAAGGTTGCTGGAGACTACCCATCTGGAGCTTGACGGGAAGCTGTTCGTCAACACGCAGCAGGCCCCTACGCAGCGTGCCAACTGTCGGCGTTTCGACCCTGGGGGGTCCCTAGACCGACGAGTAAATTGTCGCTGCGTGTCCCAGCCTAGATGGGTCGGCGCGAGATGGGACACAAAGGGGGAGAACAGTAAGGGGAAACCGCGGCCTTCGTGTTGCCCTGCGCCCAGGGCGGCTGGATGCGCTTGCAGTAGGGGGTTACAAGCGTTCGCGTGGGAGAGAGAGAGAGAGAGAGCGAGAGCCTTATGCGTCGGCCCGTTCTCCCGTGCGGCCAACCTTCTCGTACGAGAGCCCTGGACCTTCCTTTTATAGGCGTAAGGAGAGGGTCCAGGTGTACAATGGGGGGTGTAGCAGTGTGCTAACGTGTCTAGCAGAGAGGAGCTAGAGCCCTAAGTACATGCCGTCGTGGCAGTCGGAGAGGTTTTGGCACCCTATTCATGTGATGTCGTGGCCGTCGGAGGAGCGCTGGAGCCCTACGGAAGTACAGCTATCGGGGTTGTCGGATCCTTGCTGACGTCTCCTTGCTGCCGTAAGGGGCTGGGAGCTGCGGTCGTCGTGGAGCGTGCGGGGTGTTGTTGGAAACGGGTGACGCCTAAGAGGGGGGTGAATTAGGAATTCTAAAACTTTTACTAAACTAGGCCACAAATAAATTCCTAGAGCAAAACCTATGCAAGTAATCAAACTAGAATGTGCAAACTAGGTTTTGTCTAAGTGTTGCTATCTCTACCGCAAAGGCTAAGTTCCAATCTACACTAAATAAGTATGAATACAAGATTGAAACTTAAATGCTTAATATGAATGCGGAAACTTAAAGAGCAAGGTAGAGAAGCAAACTCTCATGGATGACGCCGGTATTTTTACCGAGGTATCCGGAACCGCGCAAGGTCCCGACTAATCCTCGTTGGTGCCCCTACGCAAAGGGAACCATGGTCGAGTAACTCCGTAGAGAGCCACGGGCCTTCTCCACGCACAAGTGGTGCTCCGCTTCCGGCTCCTCTCGGACGCTCCCCGCCGTCTCCACTATCGAGCTTTCGGTCGAAACACCGTGGGCCTCGTTCCCTCCGGTACAGGGTGGCGGCCGTGACACAAACGCGGTTGTCACGGTCTCGCAAGACTCTCGCCCCACTCGGTACAATTACAACGGCTCGCGCAAGAGCCGAGGGGTTGTGTGGTTTTACAAAATTCACTCAACTAACTAGGGTTCACCTAGAGCAAGCGCTAAAGCGGTCTAACTAACCTAAGCACTTCGCAAAGCACCTACGCTAATCACCGAGTGATTCTATTAAGCACTTGGGTGTTTGAGCTCTTGGTAATGTGCACTATATGCCTTGGTATGTTGCTTGGGCTCCCACACTTGAGAATGGCCGGTTGGGGTGGTATTTATAGCCTCTAAACCCCAAACTAGCCGTTGGACAGAAAGCAGCAGCTTTCTGTAGTTGGGTGCACCGGACAGTCCGGTGCACCACCGGACAGCCACTGTGCAGTGTCCGGTGCACGCCACGTCAGCCGACGGTTGGCGCCTGTAGCAGTCGACCGTTGGATCCGACCGTTACCGTCTGTCCGGTGCACACCGGATAGTCCGGTGCCGACTGTCCGGTGCCCCACCGGACAGACCGGTGCTACAGCCAGAGAGCGCCTGTCTGTGGGCCTCTCTGCGCGGACTGTCCGGTGCCACACCGGACAGTCCGGTGCACACCGGACAGCACTGTCCGGTGTGCCACCAGGCGCTGGCTAACAGCCCGCTTCTTGGGTTTCTTCGCTGATTTCTTCGGGCTTCTTTTGTTCTTGAGTATTGGACTCCTATGCTTCTTTTTATGTCTTCTTTTGAGGTGTTGCATCCTCATTGTCTTGGTCCAATTCTCTTCGCATCCTGTGAACTATAATTATAAACACTAGCAAACATATTAGTCCACAGGTTGTGTTAATCATCAAACACCAAAACTCAATTAGCCAAAAGGCATAGGGTCCATTTTCCTTACAATCTCCCCCTTTTTGGTGATTGATGACAACACAACCAAAGCAAGCAAATAATACAAGTATTTGAATTAAAATATGCAATCTACTTGCTAAGATGCATGATTGTCCCCACAATGTGATATTATGGACATAAGCCTCCCCCTAACTCCATAATTCACTTACTTCCTATTTTTGGACCAAATAACCAAAACCACTGGAAAAACCATTTGTAGATATAAAATTTTTAAATTGGTGGTGTTTGGTGTTTGATATAGTTTTCATTGGTGGTGTTTGGTGTTTGATATAGTTTTCATTGCTTTGGTCCCTAAACTTCTCCCCCTTTGGCATCAACCACCGAAAAGGAAGACATTAAAAGCATGTAGGAAGTAAATAAAAGCTTGCCCTCATACCAGATGATACCATTTGAAGGATACTAAATTAAACCACATGAATGATATCAGCTGAAAGGATTACTCCCCCTAAACGAGTGTTCTCTTTAGAAAGAATTTTTCTCCCCCTTTTGAGAGATGAAGAAATACTCCCCCTGACAGAGATCCTCTACTTAGAAAAGGCATGTGAAAATTAGAGGTGCAAGACATGATTTGAAAAGACTAACTTCCCTTATGCATAGGTAACAGAATATGAGTTAAGTACTTATGCATTTTTAGCAACATGGAAGTATATGATATGAAATATAGTCTAATCAAATATTGGAGAAGACATGTAAATGATACTAGATGTAGTCTCAAAAGATACCAATTGAAAGTCAATGGCGAGCTTGAGAGACATGAGAGTTCTTGGAGATTTTTGCAGTGGAAGATTGTTGTCTTTCTCCGGGGACCTTATTTTCCTTACAATGAGACTATCACATGAAATAGACTTGAAAAGGTGTTAGTCTCAAAGTATTAGATTATAGAGTAACCTCCCCCTAAAGGTGTGCATACAAGTTTTGAATACTTGTAGGAGACATGCACTTTGATTTGATATCAAGAGGGGCAAATTATCTATAATCCTAACTTTGGCACATATAAGTTAAATGATACAACTTGTAGAAATCAAAATTTTCAATTGATGCATCATTTACTATGGAGTGATATAGAAGCTATGTGCCGTGCTTAAATAAACATTTTAAGCCATGTAGGTTTGCTTAAGTATATGAATTGAAAACAAGCAATCCTACCATATGATTTACCTAGTATGCATGATTTTAAACAAGAGTAAATAACAAGTTTAATACTAGGCAAGAAAGGTAAACTAGATACAAAGTAAATAGATGCGCATATCTAAAAACAAGAGATACAATAAATCTAGTTACCTTAGTCATGGGTGGGAAATTTGGGTCCAAAGTTTTCACTAACCCACTTGGCAATAAACTTGATCCAATATGATGTATCCCATGATATACATCCCAAATTTGCCAAGTCTCCAAATTTCCCAAAGACCTTCGGTCCACTCACTTCCCTTTCGGGATCCAAACCTTCTTGGTGCTTTTCATGGTTGAAATTATTTCCTTTGGCACCCAGATGCGTTTGGCCCCCTTTCCTTTGTTGGCTTGCTTGTTGGCCTTAATTGCTATCACCTTTCCATTCTTTTTCTTCTTGATTAAATATGGTGTTGCAGCCTTTTTGTCTACCTTTTTGATGTAGGTGTTGGAGATTTTGCTTGATGGCTTTTGCTTGAGCTTTTGCCTTTGTTTATCCCCGGTCATCGCCTTGCATTGGAAAGACTTGTGGCCTTCCTAGTGGCATAGCCTACAAATCACAGTTTCTCCCTCCATAGGCTTGTTCACTCCCGCAGTGGTGTTATCCTGTGGAGGTCGGATTTGTTTGGCTTTGCCTTTCTTGTCATACAAAGCCTTGCCAAGGCGAGCCACTTCTTGCTTTAGTTGTTCATTTTCCTTTGCAACCTCGTCCGAACATGTTTCTACAACAATATTCTTAACAAGGACTTAGTTGCAGGGGTTAGAATCATCAATTAAATCAAAGCAGGAAGTAGAAGCATCTTTCTTAATTATTTCAGGTATTTCAGCTAAATATGTTGCTGGGGTGCTACCAATGTTTTCTAGCTTAGTAGTTAGCTCATTATTGTGTATGCTAAGAATTTCCATTTTCTCTAGCAAATCTTCAATAGCTTCTTGGGAGCTAGCTAACTTCGCCTTAAGTTTTTCATTCTTTTTAATAAGGCTATCGTCGGTAGTAGTGGATGGAGCACTAGATTCTAATAGCTCAATTTTAGTTGATAGCTCACTATTTAAGTTTGCAAAAGTTTCAAATTTTTCTAGCAAACCTTTGTAATCATTTTGAGAGCTAACCAACTTATTTTTCAAAGTTTTAAGTTGAGCTTTTTGCTTAGTGCAAACATCCTGAAAAAATTCTACGGCTTCCGCAAGCTCATCTAGAGAGGCCTTTCCCTCACCTTCATCATCACTACTACTTTCATCACTAGAGGATGGAATGCTTTTGTTACCTCTTGCCATAAGGCATTTGTGTGATGACCGTGATGATCGTGACGAGGACCGGTGGCTGCGCATCCTTGGAGGTTCATCTTCACTTGAAGAATCATCCCAAGTTCTAACACTTGTTAGCGCCTTGCCTTTGCTCCTCTCCTTTTTGGGCAATTGTCCCTAAACTGGCCCTTCTCCCACACGCGAAGCATCCTCTCTTCCTTTGCTTTTTCCTATCAATGTTAAAGAGAAGATCCTCGACCTGCAGGGGCACACCCATTAGATTAATCTTGCGGATCATCCTCATTATCTTTTCGACGCGTCGGATTGTTTCTTCGTCCTCGGAGGATGATGTGCATGGTTGATTATCCTCATCATCATCACTTTCTTCTTCCTCCTCTTCTTCACTTGAGGAACTTGGAGTGGGAGCCTTCTTTTTGCCCTTCCTTTCATCACATGCAAAAGCATATGGTCTTGAGGAAGTTGGCTCCTCTCCCCGACTCATTTTTCGCGACATCTCAAAGGCCGCGATTTTCCCAATCACAATGGTCGAGGTCATGTTGCTCAAGTCCTCCATGTTATGAAGAATGGTGATGATGCTCCCATATCTTTGTTGTGGTAGCAGGGAGATAATCTTCCTCACAATGTCCGCATCACCTAGCTTATTAATGCCAATAGAATTGAGCTCATTGATAATTAGATTCAAACGAGAATACATGTCTCTAACAAGCTCATCATCTTTCATAGCAAAAGAATTATACTCATTTAAGACTAGGCAATGTTTTTGCTCACGGACATTGGATGTGTCGTCATGGAGCTCATGCAATTTTAGCCAAATCTCATTAGCATTTTTCAAGGTAAATACTTGATTAAAAATATCCATGCTAAGAGATTCATACAAGCAATTTTTGGCTCTAGCATTTAAGTGAATTTCTTTTTCCTCACTCGTGGTGGGTTTCTCGGGATTCTTGAGGGGTTTCATCCCGTCACGAGTGACTCTCCAAACACCTAGATCAACGGCCTGTAGGTAACAAGCCATTCTAGCACTATAATATGGGAAGTTAGTGCCATCGAAGTGTGGTGGCCTATGGGTATCCATCCCTTCCTCTAAAAAGCGTCGGCTCTTTTAGCGGTGAAGCTAAAGCGCTTCAAATGAGCCAAACTGGGCTCCGATACCACTTGTAGGAAACGGGTGACGCCTAAGAGGGGGGTGAATTAGGACTTCTAAAACTTTTACTAAACTAGGCCACAAATAAATTCCTAGAGCAAAACCTATGCAAGTAATCAAACTAGAATGTGCAAACTAGATTTTGTCTAAGTGTTGCTATCTCTACCGCAAAGGCTAAGTTCCAATCTACACTAAATAAGTATGAATACAAGATTGAAACTTAAATGCTTAATATAAATGCAGAAACTTAAAGAGCAAGGTAGAGAAGCAAACTCTCGTGGATGACGCCGGTATTTTTACCGAGGTATCCGGAACCGCGCAAGGTCCCGACTAATCCTCGTTGGTGCCCCTACGCAAAGGGAAGCCCACGCGAGGGCCAAGCACCACGGTCGAGTAACTCCGTAGAGAGCCACGGGCCTTCTCCACGCGCAAGTGGTGCTCCGCTTCCGGCTCCTCTCGGACGCTCCCTGCCGTCTCCACTATCGAGCTTTCGGCCGAAACGCCGCGGGCCTCGTTCCCTCCGGTACACGGTGGCGGCCGTGACACAAACGCGGTTGTCACGGTCTCACAAGACTCTCGCCCCACTCGGTACAATTACAATGGCTCGCGCAAGAGCCGAGGGGTTGTGTGGTTTTACAAAACTCACTCAACTAACTAGGGTTCATCTATAGCAAGCGCTAAAGCGGTCTAACTAACCTAAGCACTTCGCAAAGCACCTACGCTAATCACCGAGTGATTCTATTAAGCACTTGGGTGTTTGAGCTCTTGGAAATATGCACTATATGCCTTGGTATGTTGCTTGGGCTCCCACACTTGAGAATGGCCGGTTGGGGTGGTATTTATAGCCTCCAAACCCCAAACTAGCCGTTGGACAGAAAGCAGCAGCTTTCGGTCGTCGGGTGCACCGGACAGTCCGGTGCACCACCGGACAGCCACTGTGCAGTGTCCGATGCACGCCACGTCAGCCGACCGTTGGCGCCTGTAGCAGTCGATCGTTGGATCTGACTGTTACCGTCTGTCCGGTGCACACCGGACAGTCCGGTGCCGACTGTCCGGTGCCCCACCCGACAGACCGGTGCTACAGCCAGAGAGCGCCTATCTGTGGGCCTCTCTGCGCAGACTGTCCAGTGCCACACCGGACAGTCCGGTGCACATCGGACAGCACTGTCCGGTGCGCCACCAGGCGCTAGCTGACAGCCCGTTTCTTGGGTTTCTTCGCTGATTTCTTTGGCTTCTTTTGTTCTTGAGTATTGGACTCCTATGCTTCTTTTTATGTCTTCTTTTGAGGTGTTGCATCCTCATTGCCTTGGTCCAATTCTCTTTGCATCCTGTGAACTATAATTATAAACACTAGCAAACATATTAGTCCACAGGTTGTGTTAATCATCAAACACCAAAACTCAATTAGCCAAAAGGCCTGGGGTCCATTTTCCTTACAGGTGTCATCATTACTTGTTTACTGAGGCGAGCCAGATGGGACGCCAGTCTTGTCCCCCGTAGCCTGAGCTAGCTAGGGGCAGGGTAATGATGGCCCCCCTGGCGACGTGGCCGGTCCGGACCCGAGTTTGGGCGAGGTGGCGATTCCTCCGAGGTCGAGGTTGAGTCCGATCCCTGGGGTCGGGCGAGGCGGAGTCCATCGTCTTCTGGAGCCGAGGCTGAGTCCGAGCCCTGGGGTCGGGTGAGGTGGAGTTCGTCGTCTTCCAGAGCTGAGGCTGAGTCCGAGCCCTGGGGTCGGGCGAGGCAGAGTTCGTCGTCTTCTGAGTCACAGAGTCCGAGCCCTGGGGTCGGGCGAGGCGAAGTCCATCTTCCGAGGCCGAGACGGGGGCCGAACCCTGGGGTCGGGCGAGGCGGAGCTTCCTATGTCGCCCGAGGCTGGACTTAGCCGCTGTCGACCTCACTCTAGCGAGTGGCACAGCAGTCGGAGCGGGGCAGGCGGCGCTATTTTCTTGTTAGGTCGGCCAGTGGAGCGACGAAGTGACTACGGTCACTTCGGCTCTGTCGACTGAAGAGCGCGCGTCAGGATAAGGTGTCAGGCGATCCTTGCATTAAATGCTCCTGTGATACGGTCGGTTGGCGTGGCGATCTGGCCAAGGTTGCTTCTCTGCGAAGACTGGGCTTCGGGTGAGCCGAAGGTGTGTCCGTTGCTTGAGGGGGCCCTCGGGCGAGACGTGAATCCTCCGGGGTCGGCTGCCTTTGCCCGAGGCTGGGCTCGGACGAGGCGAGATCGTGTCCCTTGAGTGGACTGAGCCTTGACCTTAATCGCGCCCATCAGGCCTTTGCAGCTTTGTGCTGATGGGGGTTACCAGCTGAGATTAGGAGTCTTGGGGGTACCCCTAATTATGGTCCCCGACACAAAGCGTCCATCAACCCTTGCTGAACAAGGAAAAAAATAATATGAAGATGCCAGCGTGCCCCTTTCCGGGCTGAGAGTCCAAGGCATCGTCGTGTCCCATGGCCATGGAAGGTGCCAAAGAATCCAAAGACGCTTTTGTTTGTTCAACACAAGCATCATTCCAAAACATTCATCGGCGTGTCCCATGGCCATGGAAGGTGCCAAGGAATCCAAAGACGGTTTTGTTTGTTCAACACAAGCATCATTCCAAAACATTCTTCTCGTTGCTCTGTTGAGACACTGGATGCAATTGCAACACATGCATGTCAGGGGAAGGAAAGCAAATGACGTCAGGAGAAGAGCAAAAAAAGTCCTATTTCTTTGAAGTCTATGTTACGAATGGCAAAAACACGAAGCACATTGTTTGGAATCCAAAAGTCCAAATTTCTGCAAATGCCAAGCCTTCGAGAACTGATCACTTACGAAGAGCTCATGTTCATCTCATAGCTCAGTCATGCAGGTTAGGTTTAGCTGTTTTATGAAGGGGAAAAACAAAGCATGGAACTACTGGCATCCACTTCTGAGACTTTTGAATATACAATTTTGTAGAAAACAAAGCTATGTGTTTCGATGTAATGTACAATATGTGCAAGGGTGTCGTATATATTCTAAACCGACGAGCACGAATAAAATTTCTCTATGGTACAAGATACATTTCGACCATAATCTGAATCTATTTGGTGCTGCCTGTGCATCGCGTTTAACTTCCAAAGCACATCATCAGCGACCTGAAGGGGGTCTGTTCCATAACAGGTAGCGGTTATCTCCCATTTTCCTGTGGGTGGCCTAGAAGAAAAATAATCATATGAGTACCTTCACCACAGCAAGAAGTGATGTAACCACATTATCATATGGTGTGTTCATCTTGACGTAACTACAACATGCGAGAAGTAGAAAATCACTAACCTTGGCTTTATCAAGTATAGCAAGGTGAACATGAATGCCAGGAAGAAGCAGAGTCCACCGACGATGAGGTACGCAAGGCCCAGAAAATCATTCTTTCCCCCGAGCCAGGTTGCGGTAGAAAGCACCAGCTTCTTCTTGCCACCAAAGCTATAGGTGTTGTAGTTGTTGTCCAACTGGACTGTGATTGTATTGTTTTCCTTGAGATCAACATATATCCTTCCATACAGCTTTCTGAATGTCGGAAGTGCTGCAGTCCGCATCCAAACAATGAGGTCCTCTTGCTTACTCAACTG
Source organism: Zea luxurians (assembly GCA_029449295.1). Lineage (NCBI taxonomy): Eukaryota > Viridiplantae > Streptophyta > Magnoliopsida > Poales > Poaceae > Zea > Zea luxurians. Next base: position 122,145,718 of record JAOPSE010000007.1, on the reverse strand, counting down.
CTCAGAAGGAAAACAAGTTAGTGACTTCGGGGGCACAAGGTATCCTAAATGAACAAGAGCTTATCTTAATCAATCTACAAGAAAATTCATTGGGAGTCATTTGGTCTTTAAACTTTATAGCTACCATATGCTAAAAGCATAATTTCCCTATGAGGTGCCACCAATTATGCATAGATTTGGATAATGCAAAGCAAGATCCATGAACATACCGGGATACTTGGATCAAGTGTTTTTCCACCTTTAAGAGGTCCTATCTGAAAGTTCGTTGGGAAGACATCACTCCCGAATTTGTGGTCTCTGTCACTCTTCCAAGAGATGTCCTTCTTCTCCACTAAAAAGGTTACATTGTTGTGAATGAGTTTATATGTATCATTGAACGAGCTCCATGCAATAAGACCACAAGGCACAATTGGTTTTCCATCTACCATTTTGGCCTCAGGATCACAATTGGTAAAGTCATTCGCCTTACTTTTATCTCTTAGCTGTGCATCATTACGGCTCTTGACATACCTGCATGTGATGAATGTTTCAATTAAGTATGGATAAATACACCCTAAATAGCAAGGCTTCTCACTAAAAAAATGTAAAACAATAAAAGTTTGAGAGAGAGGACATTGGGTAAAGATTGCATACCTCCTATGATTCTGGTAAAAGTGATCCAGCTAATAATACACAAAAATCGGCTGCTTCATATCCTTTGTAATCTGAAGACCACGAAATCGAATGTTTCAGCTAATTACTGATTTGATTTTTTTGTTAATAGCAAGATGCATATCTATAAAATAACTGACATGTCACACACTCAAGTATGTTGAAGTGATACAGGAGTGTGAGTCTAGGGCTAATGCCTCTTCCTCTTCTTGCTGTTCTTCAGGTGCTTCTTTCGGTTTCCGCTCTTGCCATGCGACTTGCTTGAACCGCCATCATCTTCCTTGTCTCCTCCCAACAACATGTTCATCCCAAGGTCGAAACCGTCAGTTAAGCCTCCTAGCCTATTGTCGGGATCAGATATCAGATGGTGGTGTAAGTTGGATATTAAGACAAACTAAAAATCGTAACAGGGAAACCAAGTGCTATCAAAGGCGCCTTGTGTATTTACACAGACAATAAGCAACAAAAGATAAACTATCTGAACATACCCATGAAGTTGTCTCCTTATGCGATTCTAAAATGGAACAATGCTTATACATAATGCTTATACATAATAATATATACGCGCGCATATAACCAGAACCAGTTTAAAGGAAGTAGACAGATAACTAAAATGGAACACCTAACAAAGCTCAGCCATTTTCTGAAGCATTGTCATTGGCTCAAAGATTATGACTGGAAGTGTCACAAGTGATGCAACATCTGATCCTATGTACTTGTGCATCATCTTGCAATAGCTATCACGATCCTGCAAATTAACCACACAAGGTTGTTAAAATAGTGATCCTGAATCAGACCAGAACTTCAAGTATACGAATGTAAAACTACTATGACCTTAAAACCATAGAATCAACTAAACAGAATCATGTAATAAGAAAACATATTTTTATTAGTCAATTATGTAGTGAGACTGCATTTCAGAGTATAGCCTTCAATATCCATGTTCATGGCAAATTATATTTGTCAAAAGGTGCAATACTTAAACCAAGTTACTTGCTACAAGCAAGCCTGCAAACATAACTATAATGCTACAAGTAGAATATAACTGTAAATTGTTTGCAACAAAAGGTTAGTGAAACTTAAGGAACTAACTTGGCTGAAAAAGTGTGTATTTTCTTCATCTCCGAGGTATCCTACCAAATTAAGCATCTCTAGTGTATATCATAAGCAGCATTACAATTTTAGCATCTTAATTAGCAGTAGTAAAAAACTAACCTGGAGTCGTGATGTCCTTCCACATCTTCAGAACCTGGAGTATGAATGCAGACAATCATTGATTCAAATATATCACGATTTCTTTTCTGGGGTAAATCACTTGAAGTGTTAAGCTACATAGTATAAACATGATTGGAGATATTTGACAGAACAATGAATCAAGCTTTCTCCATTGAGCCTCAGGCAACTACTTCGAACTTTGACACCATTCAGAAATATCTAGTTCATTAGATTTTGCAACCCCCTAAATCTGGCCCTCGCCGGACATTTCCATAGGCAGAAAGTTCAACAAGATCCATGTCCCGTCCTGCCAATATCAGATAGGGTTATTCAGTAAGCCTGCAAACATTCAAAGGATTACTGAGGATTCAAACATGTGCCATCAGTGCCAGAGGAATGATAGCGGAAGAGTTGTACGGTGCCAAGGCTGTGTCGTCTGAAAAAGAAAATAAAGATATTGTGTGAAGTGCATTAAACGCTGGTTTGTGCCCTTCTAAAAGCCACCTGAGATTGCATTTGACACCCTGCTTTTGGATAGTGATGATTTATGGTTTCTCTCATCTCTAATTTTGCTAGTGTGTTACTTTTAGTTACTATATTAGTGCCTATTTCAACTTGTTATTATGGTTTCCTCTTAGTATTTTCACTGTTTGGCATGATTGAATCAAGTATACACATTTATCAGAGGATGATTTTGTGAACAATTGCCCAGTTTGTCAAAATAATTGCAATTGTAAGGCTTGTCTATGGGGAGACATAACCCGAGCCAACTCGAGGAACAAAAAGAAGTTACTGCAAATAAATATGTGCCTTCGTCTTTCTTCATTTCTCCTGTCTACTGGGCCAACGTGTTTACTGTTTACCTATTTGCTCATATTTCTTTTTCCACAGTCTAGAGGATATAATGTATCTGAACAAGATAAAATTAAATTCTCAATGCGTATCGTGCACTTTTTGCTTCCTTGGCTGAAACAATTCCATCAAGAGCAGATGCAAGAGAAAAGTGCCGAGGCTGCAACTAAAGGTAGTATGATTGCAATGCCAGCATTTGGATTTCTAGTTCACGTGCATGGCTGCTACTCATAGTCATTAATGTTTTTGGTTCTTCTCTTTCTAATTTTTCTATATCCACAGGTATTGATGCAGACAAACTAGAGGTCCCTCTAACCATTTGTGGAAAAAAGGAACGGATATACTGGTCAGTGTGGCTTTACTTACAAATTATATGCAATTTATTGGTTTTATAAGCGTATAATTCCTTGTTATATCTGTAACAACAACAACTGCAGGACATCTATTGTTGACTTCCACAGAACCTGCAATAAATGTAACTATGATCTTTGTCTCCAGTGCTGCCAGGAGTTTCGTCAAGGCATTGTTTCTGGTAATGATGCCAAAGTTGATGGTGGAGGCAAGCAAGATTTTCTATCGGGAGTTAGTCATGATAAAATCATAAGCAAAAGGCCATCTGATGGACAGAATGACATGTTGATAGATAGTGTAGTTCCTGGTGAAAACAACACTTCTAGCTTGAGACAGTGGGGTGTGAATAAAGATGGAACCATATCTTGCCCACCAAATGCATTTGGTGGTTGTGGGAGCTCTCCTTGAACTGAAGTGCTTGTTTAAAGAGAAGTTTATTGCTGAATTACTGGAGAAAGCTAATTCAGCGCTCAATAATGAAATGGAGGTGAAGATAGAAGGATCAAAATGTCCCTGCTTCACTAAATCCGGTGACATGGATGATGGTATATCACGAAAATCATCTTGCAGGGAGAATTCCTGTGATAACTACATATATTGCCCAACCGCTACAAATGTCCAAAATGGAAGTTTAGACCATTTCAAGGAGCATTGGTTGAAGGGTGAACCTGTACACATAGGAAGAGAAATTGGTAATGGGATCAGATTATGATGAATCAAAAGCTTGGCTATGGTCAAAACTAACACCTAATCCAACAAGTACTAACAGCTGTGATATCAACATGATGACCCTAAAAAAGCTGGAAGTTGGCTTACCCCCTTGCGGTGGGACGGGCGCAGATATTACAAAAATAAATCTAGCATTATTACAAAAATGAGAGATATCCTACCGAATTAAGCATCTCTAGTGTATATCATAAGCAGCATTACAATTTTAGCATCTTAATTAGCAGTAGTAAAAAACTAACCTGGAGTCGTGATGTCCCTCCATATCTTCAGAATGTGCGGGGGTAAGGACCTCCTTATAAACGAGATTTGCATACTGAACATTGTTCTTCTATTTAAGTGAGATGCAGTTATCTATATCTAGTTAAGTTGGGTCCAAAGACCCAAGACTATTTACTAAACAATACATGAAACATAATGAAAAGAGACCGATAACATCTATTCAATGCTCATCTGCTTTCTTTGTTGTATCAACCAAATGACCACTAAACAATAGGAAGCTAAAAAGGAGCCAAAATAGATAAATAAAAGGCAAAAATACATCTTCACCTAAAAACCAAAATAAATAAGTGCATTACAAGTTGTTAATTGCCATGCATTCATCAATGTCAGCTACAGCGTAAGGACCTCCTTATAAATGATATTCTTTGTGTATGTTGCACCATTTATCGCTGAATTCCTTTCAACCCCCTTCTTCTTCTTCTCATCAGTGACTGGAATGGCAAGTATCTTCACTTTCGATCGAGTGGTGGCCCTTGATAGAGCAACATAAAGCTGGCCATGAGAGAACACTGGTTCCGGCAAGTACACACCAACATTAGGAATTGTCTGGCCCTAGGCCTTGTTAACCGTCATGGCAAAACTTAGTCTTATCGGAAACTGCTTCCTTTTAAACTGGAAAGGGAACATCTCATCATCAGAGGGGCACAGGGGTATACGAGGCAAGAAAATTCGCATTCCAGCATGCTGGCTAAGGACAATTTTAGTGTTTTTTGGAAACCACGAACCACCAACCTCGTGTCATTGCAAAGTCCATTAGCAGGGTCTATATTCCTAAGCAACATGATTGGGCATCCAACTTTGAGCTTTAGAACGTGCGGGGGTAGTCCATTAGGAGTCAGCGTGTTTAGAAACTCTGATGGGTAATAGTTATTAGGATCATCCACCACGGTGTCAAAACTATGGTACATCATCTGCTCCCCTTGGAAACAATCGATCATCCTCATATTTATCATATCCACCTAGTCATTCCGTGTAGACAATATTGCTCTTAAAGTGATGTAGCTTGTGTTAGACATATTTTCATTTAGATTGGGGTAAATGTCATCTATCACTCTATCAAGGTCACGGTCATTACCAGTATATGGCACACATACCTCATCTAGAAGACGGACATCACCAGTTGTTCGCTTCCTCAGTTCCCCCACCAATGCGCAACAAATATTCTGCAAACCATGGGTCACTCTGTGCCCTCATGTTTTGAACAAGCTTTAGGTGGCACATGGATTCCCAGAGGTAAGAACTCCGTAGAGAGGCAGCAACTATCTGAGCCCTTGACCCCTTGCGCACAACAGGGAGTACTTGTCTAAAATCACCCCCGAACACAACAGTCTTCCCACCAAAGGGCAGCCCACGCCGTCCCATTATATCACACATGCTATTGTCTAGCGCCTCAATTGCTTGTCTCTTAGTCATTGATGCCTCGTCCCAGATAATGAGCGATGCTTTTTGTAGCAACTTTGTTGTCCCGCTTTGTTTTGTGAAGCTACATACAGCACCATCATCAATAGTAAGTGGTATCTTGAAGCGCGAATGGGCAGTCCTCCCCCCAGGCAATATGGAAGCCGCAACACCAGATGTAGCTGTTGCAACTGCAATCTTGTCCTGACTGTGTAGTGCCGCAAGCAGTGCCTTATACATATAGGTCTTTCCAGTCCCACCAGGCCCATCTACATAGAACACTCCACCATTATTGGTGTCAACGATAGATAGGATCTTATCATAGGCAGACCTCTGCTCCTTGTTTAGGGTTTCTTTCATAGCAATGTCTTCTGCCGTCGGCTCGATACTTTCCTCCTCATAAATCTCTCTATCAGTACCATGTGAATCGTCATATATGTCGATGATAGCAGGGAGAGGGAATGTATTTATGTCTTTACCCATTGACTGCAAAATGTTTCTAATGACAATCAAGACCATCTGCTGCACATGGGTTTTGCTTTGAGTACTACGGTGATAGTCCTCTAACATTGAGTCAAGGTGTCTGCCATAATTCTGCAACATCGTTCGGCTCACAATATACCAGTATTGTTGCAAACAACCTTCATAGTGCTGACGGCATTTGGTAAATAGCGGCTTCGTTGAGACACTCATCTATTGTGTTGTCTGCTTCAAGCAGTCCCCTCCTTTGTGCTGCCTCACGAAAAGATGGTAGTGTGTCACCATCTACTATCCTTAGATCCGCATAGGAGGTAGCACCCGTCACATGGTTTAAGAGAAGTCGAAGATAAAAGCGCTCCCCCTCAGCTGGATGAGCAGAGACTATTCTACCAACCTGTCCACCCGTGTTTCATTTCCTCCTTTGCCACACTTTGCCCTGTTGCAAAGTGTACCACTTAGGAAAATCACGGTAAAGGATGCCCCGAGCCTCCTTGTGTAGCCTATTTGCCTCAAAATATGCCGTAAGCATTGACCTATCGGCACCTGGACGTTGGACAACATGATTTACTTTAGCACGCTCGTGAAATGACACCATGTGCATGTTTTCAAGATGGAGCTGCAGTTGCATCACTGGTGGAGAGTTTTGACTTAGATCAAAGCTGAATATCCTCCAGAGGGCTTCTGGAGGGGTCACCCACCTAGCATCTCTATACTGCTTGATCTCATCAACGTCACCATTAGCCTTGTTTGCATCTGTCACAGCCACAGACGCACGATCGTGGCCTTTGTATATGTATTTGAACAAGTATTTGACAGCCTTGATGCTCCCGCACGCCTCAACATTAATGTGACAGTTGAAGAGCCGGAGGAGGTAAGGGTTGTAAGGGATGACCCATCTGTTGTCCAATTCACAACCTCGAACCGTTTCCTTACGCCCATCATCATGACGCCTATAAATAGGATATGAATCCTTTCCTTGAGACGTTGCATTGCTAAAAGCTCTAGGATAATGGTTTTTGCATGAAGCACGACCCTTAGTGCATGGGCATTTAGGATTTAACAACCCACACAGTCCATGCATCATATGCTTGATAACCATCTTGTACAGCTGCGGGTACTTCTTCTTATCAGGGATCTCAGCGGAGATTAGTAGATCATACTGCTCAGGACATGTTAGCTTGTACTTTCTCTGCATGATGAGTAGAAAATGGGCATGGGGCAAACCTCGCTTCTGGAACTCCACGACATAGACATAAGCACGGATCTTTCCAAGAATATGTTGCTTAGTCAATCTCTTCTTCAATTCCTCTAGTTTCGCACGGAATATGCGAACAACAAGGTCTAGACGATCCTGTGGCAACTGCATAGGATGAAGCTCCCTTGTTATTTCATCCCAATTGGGGTTGCACGTCATAGTAAGGAATATGTCTGGTTTCCCAAACTTCCGCACAAGGGCCATAGCATCCATATACCGGCGTCTCATGTCACGAGGACCGCCAATAAATGATGTATACAACACAGTTCGCTTTTCAATTTTGTCTGCTTTGTTCTCGCCTTCATGCAAGCTATCTACCAAACCCTTGTATAGATCTGGCCTTAATCTATCTTGGTTTCTACATATGAAATCCAAACAAGAGCTCTCAACCTTGATGTAGCTGTCGACAGCGAACTGTTGGAAAAGACGCTTCCCATGAAGTATTGGATTGAATATACCTGGGCGAATTTGGAATCTGTAGCAGTAATAGTCACGTACAGACACACATAGATGGCTGGGTCGTTCTGCAAGATGCATGTTGTAGTAATTAGTGTTGCTAAAAACATACTTAACAAAGGATTATATAAGACTCACAAAGAAACAACTAACCTGTATCGTCATCATTTGCATCCCTTGTCCTGTGTTGGTCACGATACGCCTCTACTTCATCCATGGAAACATTGGACTTCGGAATATTTGCATGCCATCCAAGTTCACCTTTAGGAAAGAACAATGGGTATGATAGTGCATCATAACATCCATGATATGAACGGATGCCGTGGCTTGACCTATCCTTCCCATGAAGCATAACACTATTATTGAATTGACCTCGACGTTCACTCCCCTCAATCCAAACTGCAGCGACCTCCGAAGTGATGGGTGCATTATGTAACTTCTGGTTCAATGTTTGGTCAAGGTTCAAGGCAATATGGTAGTCTTCAATGTTATCAACGTGCCCCATACTCCTAAGGTGCTCAGAGTATGGGTTTCCCTTAAGTATCTCAACTAACTATTTAATAATTGCCTTGTCTTTATCAAGTTGCTCTTGACGACATTTACGATATCTATGCTCGAGGCTGGGATCATCATCGTAGAAGTAAAGCTCAAGGTGTTTCTGTTCCGCCCTAGCTTCCCTACCAAACGACCTTACGTTGTGGTACATCATGCCATGTGCATGGAACGTGTAGATACCACGATCCATATTAGTAGTCATATTGTCAAGGCAACAGTATAGAGAAGTGAACGAGAAATGGCCGTTAAAAAATTGAATGTTATCACGGAAGTGCCTCGCATCAGCATCTGCACACTCCCACAGCCTCCTAAGCTGAGATGGTGTCTCGAATGGGGCTAGATCAATCTGTCCATTACGACAACAAAATCCAGGTGGTTCATATTGAAACTTCTTTGCCTTACAGTAGTCGCAGTCAGCAACAGTGTTCAACAAATATGTTTCTTCAGGTATGTTACTATACACCTTGTCGTACGGGTCAGGTACGTCAGGGATAACAGTGAAGGCATCTTGTGTTTCATCAATATCGATATCCTCACCAGATTCACCATCTAAATTTGTGTTCGAAGAAAAATGGACAATACGTACAGGTCTAGAAACTTTCGAAGTCCATATTAAAAACATTACGCAAGTACCTTGCCCAGCAATAGGTATCCTTCGTCTTCGTCATCTTCAAAAAGTACAGCTTCATCATCATCCTCTGTAAAGAGCACATCTTCAACATCATCTATTGTTTCACATGAATTTAGCCACTAAGAATATTTAGGGAATTAATAGTGGAATGGGCTTGTAATTACCATTGGTAGTGACATTCGGGACTGCCTGGTGTTGCATCCCAATGTCTGCTCCTTCAGTCATATTGTTACTCTCCGTGTGAGGGAATGGACACAGACCGATACTTTCTATTGATGGAAAGTTGTGTTAAGTCAGTTTACCACTATAATTAATGTGTCAAATTAATTAAGGATGGATTAGTAATTACCATTGTTGTCGATCTCTGAAACAGTCTGATGATCAATTTCATTATCCCCATCATTCTCCATTACACGATCCCTAGTTGCAGTAGCGAAGTTTGTTCCAATGGCTAAATGAAATTTCTGATTTTGACGAGACACCAGGGTTTGTCTTTGGCCGGACGACACATGACATTTATGTCTTTGTCGTCTAGGAGACTCTGTCATACTGTCTTTCTCGTCATCCTCAGTCTGTGATGGATTAGGAACGAAAGGTGTTGGACTTAACTCAGGGATAGCCATGCCCTCGGAGCTACATAGAGACCCATGAGGCGCTTCAGCATCTGTTGAACTCCACACAAGCTCCGGGGTAAACTTCGGGTCCTCAATGCCGATTAAGTCCTGGAGTTTAATTTCTCGTTGTCTTCTTTTATAGTTTTTCCTTGCCATCTTATTACATGATTCCCTATTACGCAATGCCCTTTGTTCTTTTGTTTGAGTTGCAAATTGAGTTCTTTCTCGTATTCTCTTATGTTCCCTTGGATCTAAAACTTCTGAACTTTGATTGCAATCATGTTGATGACTCGTCTGACCCAATGCGACTTTAAAGTTGAAAATAGCAAAGGTCTTAGGTGTACATATAGGTTGAATGATGAGAGCTCAACCAACTAATGGTGCACGTTATCTAGAGTGTAACAACATGATATAGCTAAATAACATAACAGATAAATGTAATTACCTAAAGTGTTATCACAATGTACAGTCGGATTTTTGATGCTTTTGTCGCTTACAAACACCTGTGGACATTCATCTACATAATGTAAACATTGATTTAGTAGATAGTTGCAATAACAGTCATTATAATAGATTTTTAGTAGATATTTATATCAACAATGATTATGAAACATAATAAATCTAACTACTTCTAAATAAAACATCATCTCAACCAGCACCTGACAAATGTGTGGAAAGTTTTTCACTACCAAGTCTTCTATGCACCTCAAATGAGTTGTTCTTATGCAACCGATAAGAATCATCATCAACATCCTCAATTTCATTATTTTGATGATTATTGTTGTCCTTGTTTGTAGGGATGTTGCAAACTACAAAGTAAACCCGAGAGAACATAAGAAAATTATTACTTTAAAGATGAGTGACAGACGAGCATAGTTAATATACCTTCTGAATACTCATGGTGCATAACATTTCTCTTTTTTCGTGACTTACGACGCTTCTTCAATTCATTTTTCTTTTCAGCACTCATCGTAGCATATCGTACTCTTTCTCTTTCCCTCCTACGTTGTCTTGCATCATCACGTCCTCCTAACACGTAATATACATTTCCATTATTAATCTTTGTTGTTCATTAACATATCAGAGAAATGTAATTATGTGGAGTGGTATCACACGGTATAGTACAATCAATGATGCTTCCATCGCTTATAGACACATCTGGACATTCATCTACATAAAATAACCCGACAACACATAAGAACAGCATTACTATAAAGATTAGTGATGCACAGGTATAGCTAGCATACCTTTTGAGTGCTTATGGTACGGTGCTCAAGGTTTTCTTTTGTGCGTGACTCACGATGCTTCTTTAGTTCGTTTTTCTCATCACTCATTGCTACATATCGTGCTCTTTCTCTTTCCCTCTTACGTTGCATTGCATTAGCACGTCCTCCTGAACCATTATTTTTTTCCATTTTAAAACCTTGTTGAGAGGTCACATAAGGCATTTTATTAGTAGGTATACCTTCAAGGGTATTGTTAGATAGTTCTCTTAATGGAGGACGAACATCGTTATTTTTGAATGGATCCATCTACGTCTTTTAGTTAGACACCAAACCTGTGTAGAAAAATATTAGTTCTATTCAGACTTAGACCGGATAATAACAAGACACGACAAAAAACTCCACTCAATTCGTGCACTTAGCGTCGATTAAGGACAGACCATCACCATCACTACCATGGTGTGACGTTGCCTCTAGACATTATCCCCTGTTGTCCTCACCATGACATAAGTCGAGGAGAAGAGATCCAATGGATTCTTAAGCCCCTTCCCTCTTCCTTTGTTCCTTCTCACTCCACTAGTTTGAACCTCACCGGCCGATGGATGCCGCCATGGATGGGAGTTCGTCGGTGTTCTTAGAGGCCACCGTCTTTTAGGTGAGAGTGGTGGGTCACCAATGAATTCAGCAGAAAACATGTGAGGATGGATGCCACCATGGATGGGAGTTCGTCGGCGTTCTTAGAGGCCACCGTCTTTTAGGTGAGAGTGGTGGGTCACTAATGAATTCAGCAGAAAACATGTGAGGATGGTAGGTTGTTTGCTATTTATGACAATTGTGACTTCTTAGAGAATCCCAAGGTGTGTTGAAGTATTGCGTTTGTTGAAGCATATATACTTTAGAGTGCAGAGTTACCAAATCAAATAAAATATATTAATAGCACATACAATTAACACAAATTTTTGAAATGATTACGAACCTGTTTAACTGGGCTTAAAGGTGGTGGGCATTGTGAACAGATATGCCACTTATGAATCGAGAACTGACTCTATTTAAGGATTAGAATCTTCAAACGCTCTAAATTATAGAAGTGCACAGCAGGTAGTGCATGAAATATTTACCTATTCATATTCTTTAGCTACTGCAAAAAGATTAGGAGGCCTAGTTTCTAGGGTGGGTATTCAGAATTCCTGGTGCCAAATATGTGAAATCATCATTTATTTACCTGTTTATATCCATGGACAATAGACAAGCTCATGCATCGTTCTTAAGGTATTATTATTTGCATTATGCGTTTATATTGTAGGTATTATTTGTATATAACATAACATTTTTCCATTCAGGTTTTGTCTACAATGTGTCGACATCCAATAATTATTTATATTCGAGAGCGTGAGGTAATTCTATAAGCTAGTATCATAGTTACTGACTGGAGCTCATTTGCAAGTCATGGTACTTGACTAGTTGCACTGTTAGCCCTCATGTCTTTGATCGGCATGAAAGGAAATGCAATAAAATCGCAACATGGTCAAAGCCAGAGAGAAGGCTTCTGTTTGACCTCGTGACAAGAATCCAATAGAACACACCACCGCAAAGGAAGTAATTGGTAACACTGGTAAGAAAACTAATGATGGTGAACTTATTTATTAGCTCACAGAGATGTCACATAGTTTTATACAAAGCAATCACCATTAAGACTAGACACGCGACTAATACAAATAGAGCACAAATCATTATTACTAAGTTTCATCTGATATATAACTAACAAAGTATCTACTATAACAAGCTAGAACACATGTCTCAATCCGATATCACAGTTGCGAAATGTGCCTGTCTGTTCTCAAGAAATCTATAGATGAAACAACGCCTTGGAATTTGAATCAACGAACGTCGAATAGCTGCAATTTAGAACATGATTTGTAAGAACATGTTCATTTTAAATTATTATCACTTTAATTTTAGCTATAATTTATAACTATATTATAAGAACCACTCACTCTTCAAGTGGTATGTAGTGTGATGATCTGGGTTGAAATGAACGGTGTTGTGGTCCGAGGTTTCCAAGCATCCTATTGTTATAATATATAATTTATTAATAAGCATAAAAATTGAGTATAAGTCGAAACATTTTAGGTCAAGAGAAATTACCATGTTTATTGTTACGACGCAGCATAGTTCCAATAATTATGTTATTGTCAACTCTAGCTAACGATCATCGTAGAGCATTTTTTTGCAAAAGGTCAGTCCTTACCCCCACGATGATTAGATCCCACCTATAAAAAACATTAATTTTCTAAATAAGACCTAACAAATGCTTAATGCTATTAAAAAAGAATGTAGCTATGAATTAGTGTCACCTGGAATCCATTAGTACAACCTCTCTATACGGTCTTCCACTGATATGCTTTAATGGCTCCAAATGAAGAACTATACCAATAACGTCTGAGCAATTCACATATGATTAGTTACCTTTGAATAACTTAGACTTCGGTCATTATTAATACATAAACCATATGGAAGGAAGGGTCATTACCTACGAACGACTTATGCGGTTGTTGGTAGACCTCATGAAATGGCATAAGATACTTTGGAAATGGAGGAAATTGGATTGGCTTGGTGAATGGCTCCACAATAGTATGTGTTATCAGTCCCAACTCTAGCCCATGCCCAATATTCCGAAATTGAATCTCCTCCCGGTTTAAACAGAACGCCACTCTATACAATGTATATGTGCATCCTTGTGTGAGTAAAGCGTCGAACCGTTGGACATTATTGCGGTTAGAAATTGCTTCGATTTTGGATCCCTAGATATTTGGAATACAGGTCGTATGAGTCAAAGAATTGTATTATATAACAACATAACTATATTGACTACTATATTTTAAAGCTTGATGAAGTGACTCACAGTGATGTCCTGTAGGATGAAGTGTTGACTATCACGACGCTGAGGGAATTTAACAACTACCCTCACAAATACACTCTTTACTTGTGGTAAGTTATTGACATCTTGAACATCGTCAAATAACGCGAAACTATATAAAACACGAACTTTAGTTTAAGTTCTTCATTCATATAGGCGTGACAAGTGAACTATGTACTTACGGAGGAAATGGTCGAAGGCTTGGAACTATCCTATTTTGGTTAAGTCTACCTGATAACACCATTGATCTTGTAGGATCGATCATGGCATTATTTCAAAGATACAAAAAAATCATTAAAAGGATTAAATGACATATAATCGTGTAGCTATAAAATTTTGGCTTCATGTCGCTCCTTATAAAAATGCTAAAATAAGATGAACAATATATCATTGTATTTTATTAATATGACTGAATATAATGAGAAATAGGTAAATAAATAAATCACAGAACTTAGCAGCAAACAAAGTCCCTTTATCAATTTAAAGGTCTCAAAATTTAGCAGCAAACAAATAGATTTTCCTACATCATAATGAAATTACAAGATTTTCTTATTAATGAGTAGGTTGCTGATTTCTTATGTAATTATAGATTTGCCATGTTAATTTGTTGTGGGAGGTCAAGGAGTATGTGTTCAAGATCATGGGTGGATGTGACAAGCAAATGAAGCAATGGTTCAAAGATTACAATTCTGGATGGTGACTTTGAAGCGGAAGGTATTGGTAGAGATCATTTTCATGAACATGAGATGTTCCACAGTTTACTCATCTTGTGTGGTTGAACGAGCAGGAATGAAACTCAAAGGAAAGCACTAAAAGGAGCGTCGGAAAAAGAGACCGAACTATAACAAGTACTCTCACTTAAGGGTGTTTCTCTTTATGTTGAACTATAGACCCAGAAAGAAGCATGAAGAGAAGCGGGTGAGAGAAAATTTTGGACAGGTGCAAGTACATTGTACAAAAAGCATACTACCAGCTCATCCTTTCAACTATCATTTTATCTAAAAAATTAGCGTCAACCTCTATATACCGGAAGCATGCATGTATATAAACTTTATACCCCAATAAATACCCCAATACACACAAGTTTGACATTACATTACTTAACTTATGTCCATATATTAATTTGAATTTGAATTTTAAATTTGTCTTCAACATAATGCATGTGCTTAATTATCTACCATTTACTGATTAATAGTAAAAAATAATGAACATGCACTAAGCAAAGATTATGTCAAATTACAATTTTACAAGTTGGTAATGAATCATGACATAACAAGACATGTTCAAACTTTGGTAGTAGAACAATACATTCAAATATTCAATAAAGACGAATTAATAAACCATATGAGGACATCTTCTAGATATTTCTTATTATTTTGTTTTCATTATATGCATAAATTTAACTACAAAAAATTAGAAGCATGTGGGAGTTTCAACTGATCATTCTAAATGTGAATATAATACAGCAGCACATGGAGCTAGGCGTAGGACAGACCTTCTTGACATTAAAGTGGCAAAAATAAGCAAAAAATAATTTCACAAATAAAGAGTATTTCTTGTATTCTTAAAAGATGATGCCTGTCAGAGGCATGCATAAAAAACACACCAGGTTATCAATAACTTATAGTGCAAATTTATGTTATGATGAATGGTTTGTTTAGATGAAAGAAGATACTCTAGTCGCAAAAAAGCATTTCTTATATAAGAGATAAATTATATATGGCAGGTAAGCTGTATAGAAAAATTATTACAATGGCAATGCCAAGGTATAGAAATAGATTACCTATGTGTCTAGCAGTACAGGAATCTCTACTTAGCTTGAATTGGCTATAACTCTCTTGTGAAATCCAGATATTTTAACAGAGGTAGATGACTGAACTTGACTCTAAAAAGTGACACTAAAATAACATCATGTACTACCAATGTATTTTATCAGAGCATTATATTTAGTAGAATGTAAATAAGATTTCTCAGAATACTACTGATCTAAATGTGTGTACAGAGATCCAAAAAACATAATGCCAACTAAATAATAAGACCCACAGAGAACTATATGCTAACATGCACATGAACTACATTATCAACCAGAATAAAATATCCACATAATTAATTCGAGGAAATTTGGAACAAGAAAACATAATGGATCCAATGTATGTACAGAGATCCAAAAATAGACCATGCTAGGTTGTTGGATGTTTGGAGGAACTAATTTGGAAGTGATCCAATTCCTGTCCCAACCCAAACACAGGTTATGAGCTTACATATTGGTTTATTCTAACCATGGACAGCTTAGAACATCTAAGCTTGGAGGACAGAAATAACAGTTACTTGTGTGCCTGTTATGCCTTCTCAGTTTAGGAGCTTGGCACCAAATAGGACTTCAAACTCCCTGCTAAAACCCCACAGTTCAATCGCCTTATCAATAAGTGACTGTAACTTCATGATTTGTATGACAACGGGACTACATTACTTATTGCCAATCAAATGTAGAAAGTAGAAACAGTACAGGGTTAGCATATGACCCATATTTGATTCTAGCTGCAAGCAATACTTCTACAGGTCGTCCATCTACAGCAGCTACTGCACCTGGTAAAGGCTTTGGTATGAAATTAGGCAAGACACAGAAGACAAATCAATTCCTCTACTGCTCTTTTCCCTCATTGAAAGACCATTATTTTATATTAGTATGTCATTCATTGTACAACAGTCTATCATCGTATGAATCAGTTTGAATTGAATTCTCGAACATATGAATTAGTTTGAATTGAATTATTTTGCAACTGAATATGGAGTAAAACGCATTATAAGTAATTTCAACTGCAAATCTGTTCTCTAGGTGTTCTCCATTTGAACCTATGGTTTACCATAAATCATGCAGTCCATAGAACTATAATGAAAAGAGATGCAATAGATGCTGAACATTAGAGTTGCAGTGAAAGAAGGTGCTGATTTCAGTGGTTACCTAAACACCACTGGACCTGGCAGCACGTTGAGAGGCTTTGCAGTCGTCCTCGCTCTCCGTCACGCGCGTAGTCCTCATCTTCCTTGGAGTCGTGGTAGGGATATCCTGACAAAGATAGCGCTTATTGAGCAAGACTCACGAACGTAGATGTTAGGGAGGGACATCGGAGGAGTTAGCAGACCTACCGACGCGTCGCGGTCGTCCACGCTCTCTAGGGAACTACTCCGGCTCTGGCACACACGCTTGCTCGAGCTCGTACACAGAGGAGAAGGCGTGATGCCTCGAACATGCTCACTATTTATCTTCATCGACTGTGTGCTATCCCAGGCGAAGTGGAAGTCGTGCAGATTTAGTGGAACTGGACGGTTGCTCTGATTGTGTCGTGGAAGTGGTGCGCGAGAGTGGGGGGAATCCGCTGACCAGGGGAAATGCGGTCGTGGGTGAGCGGTTGCTCCGATTGTGAGTGGATCTGCGGCACGGGGTGGTTGGATGGGCAGTGAAGGCCGCCGAGCTAGGGAAGGAGCTGTGCAAGCCGCCAGCTAGGGGAGAGGCGGTGGAGGTTGCTGGACGGGGGATGGGGTTGTGGAAGCCGCCGGCTAGGGGGAGAGGCGGAGGAGGCCGCGGGCCGGTGGAGGAGGCCGCCGTCATTGGGGTCTGGAGGAGGCCGTCGTCGGTGGAGGTATGGAGGAGGCTGCGTTCTATCCTCTAGAGAACGAAGACCGTGGTTCTATCCTCTAGAGAACGAAGACCGTGGCTCAAGAGAGAAATCCTAGGGTTAATAAGTACTTGTTTGCCGAACACCCTAAAAATACAAAAAACACAAGATTGGTTGTAATCCAGTACGAGTCAGGTTGGCTAGAGGGTGGGAGGCTAAACATTATACTTGAGACGTCTAGCGTCTAGGGTTCGAAGGAATAGGGGAGGGCAGAACAGAGTGGGCGAGTGGCAGCCTACCCTCCTACAGTCTTCATAGTAGTAGAGATTAACATAATAGATAAAAATAGAACACACAGACACAAGAGACAATAAGGCTATCTATATTCCTCTAAATATCGATGTTTACAATATATATAGCTTTACGTCTATACGTATAGCAGATCTATATCTAGATTTAAAA
Organism: Zea luxurians; assembly: GCA_029449295.1. NCBI lineage: Eukaryota > Viridiplantae > Streptophyta > Magnoliopsida > Poales > Poaceae > Zea > Zea luxurians. The sequence continues at coordinate 122,128,033 of JAOPSE010000007.1, read as the reverse complement.
CATACGAGTAAAATTAAGATTTATGTTTCTCATTTTCTTTGAGCTGGAGTTCATATATTTTGAGGACATCACAGACAGACTGAAGAAAAGATTACAGATCGCTGCTCAGGATCCAGGCAACCGCTACTATAGAACAATCAGGTAGTTGGGCTTTCCACATAAGCAGCAAGTGGAGCAAATATTATTAGGCCCTGTTTGGAATTGTAGTATTTTTGCAGTTTTGAAATAATACTATAGTATTTGATGATACTATAGTATTGGAGCTCAAAAGATGTTTGGTTTGTAGAGTCAAAACTCAGTTTTAAATATCATGGTTTACCCAAAACTGCGGTGTTTTTGGAGTTTTTGAAACTCCACTCAGGACCTCAGTTTTCTTCTCTTCTCTCTACATATACTTTGTTTTTACAATAGAACCAAACAAATCTCGGTTTTGAACAATACTGTAGTTTTATTGTGGTAAAGCAATACCGTAATATTTATGTCATGTATAATTGTAAACTATAGTATCTCAAAACTACAGTATTTTAAAACTGCATTTTCAAACAGGCCCTTAGTGTGTCATTCCTTCAAAAGTAAACTTTCCAGCAAAACTTGGAGTCATGAAGCATATAAAACTTTATTTAAAAAATGTGGCCACAGTCAACTGGCCGACCTTCTAACCTAGTTTTTCGGTTATCGTTGCCACTGAATGGAAATAGATCCCCTCCGCCTTTCAGTTTTCCATATCAGCGAAGAAATTTGTTACGTAAAGTTTTCCATATCCGTAGCAGTTTTCTAGTAGAGTGGTAACGATAAGCATCAGTTGATTTGTAATAATCCAAAAAGAAATAGACAGGATCCCATTGCGTGATTCCTGTCCTGATGCACAGGCATACATCTGCAGTTGGTCACGGCTTTCAGATTTCCTTAATCCTTAGGGACGAGCGAGATGTACTCCCTCGGTCCTTGTCTAGTTGTCTTTAAGTGCCGCTGGGAATCGTGTGCTAGTTAAGTTTTGTCGGATTTAACTAAGTATATGAAAAACTTTTATATAATAATACTAATGATATATTATCAATATTTTATCCTTATATATTCTGTTAAAGTTAAATACATCTGGACTTTTGAGAATTAATGAGAACGACATGTAAAAAGGCACGGCAGGAGTACAGACATATGAGATATGACACAGATCTGATCTGACGTGGGATGTTTTTAAAGGAAATATGATATTGGTTGTTCCTGCTTTTTGCACTTTTAAAAGGCGCTGGGTTGCTTTGGCACTAATCCAGTGGGTGATAATCTAATGGCATGCTTCCAAAAAGCGCTTGCACAATAATTGGACACGAACAGTAGTTAGGCGTCTACGTACCTATAGTGTTGGATTAATTAGATTTGGCCTATAGTTAATCTAGCAAATTTTTTAAAAAAAATAAACATCTACCGTAAATCACTACCGGAATCCAGCTCTTTGCCGAGTGCTCGACGTTTTGCCGAGTGCTTTTTGTCGGGCACTCGGCAAAAAAGTCTTTGCCGAGTGCCGCACTCATCAAAGTCCTGCTCTCGGTAACGACCGCGTTTACCGAGAGCAGGACGCTCGACAAAGAAATACACTTGGCAAACAAATTTTTGCCGAGTGCCAAACATTCGGCGAATGGCAGCGCTCGGCAAAGGGCCGTCAGCGACCGTCTACAACTGACGGTCGTTATCTTTGCCGAGCGCTGAGCTTTGGCACTCGGTAAAAAAAGCCTCTTTGCCGAGTGTTTGACACCTGACACTCGACAGACCATGCATGCTTTGCCGAGTGCCATCCTTGGACACTCAGCAACGTATATTTTTTTCAACCAAACTTTTATGGTATGTTCCTACACTATGTAGACTTAAATGTTTTATTTTGGCACAATTATAAAAGTGTTTGCTATAACTATTCGATTTAGTTCATTTAATTGAATTTCTTCGGATAATTCAGATTTAAACTACAAGTCACTCGAAAAATGGAAAACAATGAATACAAAAATGATACTCGTGTTAGTTAACACAAGTTACGACCAACTCAAGAGCAGATCGGAATTTTCGAGCACCATGCTCACTAAACATGACCGTGAACTTGCCATCAAGTTGTTTAAAAATTGTATAAAACACAAAGTCAAAAAATCATGAAACTTGTCAATATGTCATGACATCATATGTAGAGGCTATGATAAAAAAAATAAGAATGTTGTGACGCACTATGTATAGAAACCTAAGTGACCTACACATGAAATCATAGAGTTTCAATGTAGATCGGCTAGGTTTATACACATACTGCCTCACAACTTACTCGAAACATTCTCAAATTTTTATCACAGCCTTTACATATGATATCATGACATGTGGACAAGTTTCATGATTTTCTGTTGTGTTTTATACAATTTTTAAACAACTTGATGACAAGTTCACGGTCCTGTTTAATGAGCATGGTGCTCGAAAATTTTGGTCTGCTCCTGAAATCGGCCGTAACTTGTGTTAAATAACACGGATATCATTTTTGCATTCACAGTTTTTCATTTTTCGACTGACTTGCAGTTCAAATCTGAATTATCCGAAGAAATTCAATTAAATGAACTAAATCGAATAGTTATAGCAAACACTTTTATAATTGTGCTAAAATGGTACATGTAGATCTACATAGTATAGCAACATACCACAAAAAGTTTGGTAAGGAAAATAAAAAATAAAAAAAATACTTTGCCGAGTGTCCAAGAATGACACTCGGCAAAGAATTGCCAAGTGTTAGATGTGGGACACTCGGCAAAAGAATTCTTTGCCGAGTGTCATGCGTGGGACACTCGGCAAAGTATTTTTTAAAACCCTAAATACATTCTTTGTCGAGTGCATGGCAGTGGGCACTCGGCAAAGACTACTTTGCCGAGTGTCAGATCAAGAACACTCGGCAAAGTGTATTTTTAAATTAAAAAAATCTTTGTCGAGTGCCCGCGATCTGGCACTCGGCAAAGCCGGTGGATATTACAGCCGAGTGTCTTCTCTGTTCGCTCACTTCGTCTCTCGCCTCACTCAAACGATGTCGCCGCTCCAGCCGACCCCCGCTCCCGCGCGCCGCCCGCTCCCCCCCCCCCCACTCCCGCACGCCACCGCCCCGCCGCGCCCCCATCGCTGCCCCCCGCTCCCGCACACCGCCGCGCCCCCATCGCCGCTGGCGCCGCGCACAATCGCAACCCGCGCCCGGCGCACCATCACCGGCGCCCACGCCCGTCCCCGGCCCCGACCACCGCCGTCGTGCCTCGTCATTTCCCCAGCCCCCCGATGATCTCCACTGTCTAGGTATGAATTTGTCCATGATCTAGTTTTGTATTTATTATGTGTCACTTTGTATTTATCATTGATTAGATGATAGGATGTTAACCTATAGTCTCGTTGAGAATTTGTGAATGAAACATGTAAAAAATCATGTAAATGTAGTTTTCATATAAATTTAGTTTCCATGTAGTATATATAATATAAATGTAGTTTGCCTGTAGTTATGTAGTTTTGTTGTGTTATCTCTCATGTATTGAATATATGTAGATGTTATTGTCGGCCATCGTGCCGTTGAATTATACGTGGATGTCAGCCATCGTGTTGATACTTTTATTTGCAGGATTTGAAACCTCCCCATGCAGGGGAGGTGCTGCCGAAATTTTCTATTGATAGGCTTCTGTGTAGGAAGGAATGATGTCACTCCTGAATGGATTAGAAAGATCGATGATTTCGTGGAATGAGCATATGACGAAGCTGCTGAAGGAGCGAGTCTAGTCCCATGCCCATGCAGCAAATGTACCAACCGGAAAACAAAAATCAAAGAAGTCCATGATAGAACATATTTGGAAGAATGGATTTACGTCGGGCTATACTCGATGGATCTTTCATGGTGAAGCACATCGGTCGAGAGAGGAGGTGCTGAGACAATGCGTCGAGCATTATGATGCCGATGCGGGGGTAGCGGATATGTTGAACGACTATCACGAGGCACAGTACGCCGGAGGATGTACGGATGACGAGCCAGAGCCGACTACAAAGGCGTTCTACGACATGTTTGACGCGGCACAGAAGCCCCTTCACAGTCACACAAAAGGTTTCTCAACTGGATGTCATTGGGAGTGTAATGGCGTTCAAGTCGCAGTACAGCATGAGTTGAGACGCATTCAATGGCTTGTTGATGGTTATCGGCAGCCTGCTTCCGGAGGATCATATTCTGCCAAAGAGCATATACGAGGCACAGAAACTCCTTCGTGCACTCAAGATGATGTATGAGCATATACATGCTTGTCCGAAGGGCTGTGTGCTATTTAGGAAAGAATACGCAGAGGCAAAGTACTGTCCGAAGTGTAAATCATCTAGGTTCATGGAGGTAGACTCTGGTGATGGACAGATGAGGCAGCTCGACATCCCCTTGACAATCCTACGGCACCTTTTGTTCATACCGAGGATCCAGCGTCTATACATGACCGAGTAATCCGCAAAATAGATGATATGGCACAAAAATGGAAAACAATACAATCCTGACAAGATGGTGCACGCATCCGATGGTGAAGCATGGAAGCACTTTGATGCCATTCACCATGAGAAAGCCGAAGAGACTCGTAATGTATGTGTTGCCCTGGCCACAGATGGGTTCAATCCCTATGGAATGAGCGCTGCCCCGTACACATGTTGGCCCGTGTTTGTTATCCCAATCAATCTCCCCCCCCTCTCGTGTGTGCTTTCAAAGGCAGAATATATTCATGTCGTTGATAATTCCTGGACACCCGGGAAATAAAATGGGCGTGTACATGGAGCCTTTGATCAATGAATTGATACGTGCTTGGGAGGAAGGGGTATGGATGTATGACCGAGCTACGAAGACAAACTTCAAAATACATGTTTGGTACCAGTACTCCATGCATGACTTACCGGCGTATGGGCTATTCTGCGCCTGGTGTGTTCACGGTAAGTTCCCATGCCCAATTTGCAAGGAAGCTCATAGGTTCATTTGGTTGAAAAAAGGTGGCAAATATTTGTCCTTCGATAAACATCAATAATTTCGCCCTCCTGATCATCCATTCCACCTAGACATCAAGAACTTTACGAAAGGTGCCATAGTGACAGACCGCCCACCTGCAACGATGAATGGTGCCGAAATTTGTCAACAGATAGATGGGCTCGTGGCCAATACAGAAGGTGGTTTTATGGGATATGGTGAGCAGCATATGTGGACACATAAGTCGGGCTTGACTCGGCTCCCCTATTATGACGACCTGCTCCTTCCACACAACATTGACGTGATGCACACTGAAAAGAATGTTATTGAGCACTTTGGGCAACAATTATGGACATTCCTGATAAGTCAAAGGATAGCGTAAAGGCAAGAGTGGATCTGGCAGCGTTACGTGATAGACCAAACCAAGAGAGGAATTTGCCAAGTGGTGGAAAGACATGGAGAATGCATAAGGCCGATTTCGTCCTAAGCAGGGCCCAGAGAAAGGAAGTACTTCAGTGGATCAAGATATTGATGTTCCCTGATTGGTATGCAGCGGACCTGAGTAGGGGAGTGAACTTATCTACTCTGCGAGTCTTAGGGATGAAGAGTCATGACTATGGATTGAACGGATTCTTCCTGTGATGGTTCGTGGCTATGTCCCTAAGCATGTCTGGCTAGCGCTTTCAGAGTTGAGATATTTCTTCCGTCAGCTTTATGCAAAAGAATTATCTTAGACCATGGTTGCAGACTTGGAAAGATTGGCACCCGTGTAACTATGTAAGCTTGAGAAGATATTTCCACCCGGCTTCTTCAATCCAATGCAGCATTTGATTCTTCATCTCTGCTATGAGGCATGAATGGGGGGCCCGTGCAGGGACATTGGTGCTATCCAATCGAGAGATGTCTAAAGACTATTCGAAGAAATGTAGAAATAAATGCAAAATCAAGGCTTCAATTGCAGAGGCATACATTCTAGAGGAGGTGTCAAACTTCACAATAACTTACTATGGTGACAAACTATCAAGCGTGCATAATCCACCCCCTCGTTACAATGATGGCAGCAATGGATCGAACCTCAGCATATTTCAAGGCCAACTCAGAAGCGCAAGTGGCTCGACCACCAAGACCCTGACACATGAAGAGTGGCGGCATATCACGCTATATGTATTGACCAACGAAGAGGTGACGCCATACATGGAACAATTTCATCATGAATTCTAGCGTTGATCAAGTGACCCAACTCCACAGGAATATGATACTCTTCTTAGAAAGGGTGCGAGAAATGGATTGCCCGATTTCATTTCTTGGTTTGAACGTAAGGTATGTGCTTAGTATGTCAAAGAGATCCGTCTATGAACTCAATTTAGCGTCTTTTAACTTGCGAATACTTGCAGGGCCAAAGAGATCCGTCTATGAGTGCCGAGTTGAGACAAGTAGCCAATGACTTTGCTTATAGGGTCAAGAAATATTATAGGTATGACGTCAATGGATATCGTTTTCGCACAACAAACTACGACCAAAGTCGGCCCAATCGGAAAACAACGTGTTCTGGAGTCTTTACGCCCGGCCTCGATGATGTCAATTATTTTGGACGAACCGAAGAAATATATGAACTCAATTATCATGGTTCCAAACCTCTTACTCCAGTGATATTCAAATGTCATTGGTTTGACCCTCAAGTGACGAGACAAACACATTCTAATCTTGGGATAGTTGAACCTAACAAAGGGCCCCGCTGGTGGAATCTTTGTCGAGTGCAGGCTGGTAGACACTCAGCAAAGTGGTAACTTCTTTGCCAAGTGTCACCTAAAACACTCGGCAAAGACGCCGTCTCTGTTACCCAGCACCGTGACGGCCACTTTTCTTTACCGAGTACCGACTGGCACTCAGCAAAGTCTTCGCCGAGTGCCCGATAAAAAGTACACGGCAAAGAAGCCGTTGCCGATGCACTGTTTGTCGAGCTATCTTTGCCGAGTACCACACTCAGCAAAGACTTTGCCGAGTGTTTTTCAGGCTTTGCCGAGTGCTCGCTCGATTCTGGTAGTGAATACTTAGCAAAAATGAGATTTGTATCAAGTGATACACTTACCGGTAATATTTTTAACTTAAATAGGAAGTTAGTTAGTGCTTATATAGAAAAGTTGATGGGTGGCATTCAATTTGACAGAACAGCGCATGTAAAGCTAGCATAGCGTTCACCGATTTTTGTTTTTTGAAAAATTTAGAACTAATACTAATAAATGATTTTGTAGTAGAATATATATGTGACAGTCAGTTGGTCAGTGTTTTTTATTCTCTAGTAGCTTGGATCATGTGAACATATAGTCATTTGTATAAGTTGCACATGAGCAAACCGTAGCAGACTATACATAAGGGAGTCAATTGATTTCATCTCTGATAGAATTGAATAATAATGGCAAATAGTTCTTGCTCAAATAATTGGAACACATTTTGATTCTCAATCCGAACTCATTTTGAGCTCATCTCAAGAATCTCTTTAGGGTCTCTTGGGTTTGAGATTTTTCCTATAAAAAGAATACCCAAGTGAAGCGAGAATAATCATCCACAATTACAAGACAATACTTACTTCTGTCGATGCTTATATACGCGATCAGGCCGAATAGATCCATGTGGAGTAGCTCAAGCGGCTTGTCGGTCGTCATGATGTTCTTTTGTGGATGATGAACTCCAACTTGCTTCCCTGCTTGACATGCGCTACAAATTCTGTCTTTCTCAAAATGAACATTTGTTAGTCCTAAAATGTGTTCTCCTTTTAGAAGCTTGTGAAGATTCTTCATTCTAACATGGGCAAGTTGGCGATGCCAGAGCCAGCCCATATTAGTCTTAGCAATTAAACAAGTGTCTAGTTCAGCAATGTTATCATTAAAATCAACTAAATATAACTGATAATCTAACACTCCTTTAAAGGCTATTGAATCATCACTTTTTCTAAAGACAATAACACCAATATCAGTAAAAAGACAGTTGTAGCCCATTTTGCATAATTGAGAAATAGAAAGCAAATTGTAGTCTAAAGAATCTACAAGAAAAACATTAGAAATGGAATGGTCCGGGGATATAGCAATTTTACCCAACCATTTGATCAAACCTTGATTTCCATCCCCGAATGTAATAGTTCTTTGGGGATCTTCATTTTTCTCATAAGAGAACATCTTTTTCTCCCCTGTCATGTGGTTTGTGCACCCGCTACTAATTATCCAACTTGATCCACCGGATGCATAAACCTACAAAACAATTTTAGGCCTTATTCTTAAGTACCTAAACGGTATTGGGACCTTCAACATTAAAAACAAACACCTTGGGTACCCAAACACAAGTCTTGGGACTCTTGTGTTTGCCCCCCCCCCAACATATTTAGTAACTACTTTGCCAGATTTGTTAGTCAGCACATAAGAAGCATCAAAAGTTTTAATTGAAATGTCATGCTCATTTGATGCATTTACAATTTTATTTTTAGGCATTTTGATATGAGTTGAATGCCTAGAACTAGAAGCCTCATTCCTATACATGAAAGCATGATGAGAAACATTATGAGGTTTTCTAGCATGAATTCTCCTAATTTTGTGCTCAGGATAGTTCTCAGGATATAAAATGTAACCCTCTATCCTAAACCATGGGAACCTTACCCTTAACAAAATTACATAATTTATTCTTGGGGGCATTAAGTTTGGTGTTGCTTTGGCTCCCTTGTTGGAAGCCAATGGCATCCTTAATGCCAGGGCGTCTCCTATTATAGAGCATGCTACGAGCAAATTTAAATTTTTCATTTTTGAGCTCATGCTTGGCAATTTTATCATTTAATTTTGCTATGTGATCATTTTGTTCTTTGATTATGGCAAGGTGATCATCCATAGCATCAACATTAATATCATTACATCTAGTGCAAATAGTGATATGCTCAACAGTAGATGCAAAAATATTCTAAACATTCAATTCTTCTATCTTAGCAATTAAGCTAGCATTCTCATCTCTAAGACAGGAAATTGAATCATTGCAAATGTTAAGCTCTTTAGATAATTTTTTACATTTTTCTACTTCTAGAGCATAAGCATTTTTTAATTTAACAAATTTCTTATTTTCCTTAACGAGTAGGTCCTCTTGGCATTCCAAGAGATCATCCTTCTTGTTAATGGTTTTTATTAATTCATTAAATTTTTTCTTTTGGTCCATGGAAAGGTTGGCAAAAAAGAGAAGCTAAATCATCATTGTCATCACTAGAGCTACCCTCATCATCGAAAGTAGTGTATTTGGGGATATCTCTAAAATGTACCTTCTTCTTGTCGTCCTTGGCCATGAGGCACTTGTGGCCGACGTTGGGGTAGAGAAGTCCCTTGTTGAGGCGATGTTGGTGGCGTCCTCGTTGGAGGAGGAGTCGGTGGAGCTCTCGTCAGAGTCCCATTCCCGCCCCATGTGTGCCTCGCCACCCTTCTTCTTGCAGTATCTTTTCTTCTCCATCTTTTTCTTCCCCTTCTTGTCGTCGTCCCTATCACTATCACTTGTATATGGACATTTAGCTATAAAGTGAGCGGACTTACCACACCTGTAGCACACCCTCTTGGAACGGGGCTTGTAGTCCTTCCCATTTCTTTGTTTGAGGATTTATCGAAAGCTCTTAATGATAAGAGCCATCTCCTCGTTATCAAGCTTGGAGGCATCGATTGGGAGTCTACTTGGTGTAGACTAATCCTTCTTTTCTTCCGTTGCTTTGAATGCAACGGGTTGCACCTCGGATGTGGAGGTGGCGACTTGCTACAAGTTGACAGTATGTTTAGAGTCTTTGATCATAAGTTCAAAGCTCACAAATTTGCCAATTACTTCCTTAGGAGACAACTGTTTATATCTAGGATCTTCATGGATTAGTTGTACTTGAGTAGGATTACGAAAAACGAGAGATCTTAGAATAAACTTGACCATTCATGGTCATCCCATTTGGTGCTCCCGAGGTTGCGCACTTGATTCACCATAGTTTTGTGCCGGTTGGACATCACTTGTGTCTCTTCTCCTTTGTTGAGGACGAATTGACCGAGTTCTCCCTCGATTGTTTTGTGTTTGGTGATCTTGGTCACCTCGTCCCCTTCGTGCGCCGTTTTGAGGATGTCTCAAATCTCTTTGGCATTTTTCAACCCTTGCACCTTGTTATACTCCTCTCGGCAAATGGAAGCGAGGAGTATAGATGTTGCTTGGGAATTAAAATGCTAATTTGGGCAGCCTCGTCCGAGTCGTAGTCCTCTTCCCCTACCTGTGGTGCCTGCGGTCCAAACTCAACAATATCTCAAATGCTTTCGTGGAGTGAGGTTAGATGATGCCTCATTTTATCACTCCACATGCAATAATCTTCACCATCAAAATATGGTGGTTTGCCTAGGGGTACGAAAAGTAGAGGAGCGTGCTTTGGAATACGAGGATAGCATAGAGGTATCTTACTATACTTCTTGCGCTCTTGGCGCTTTGAAGTAGTGGACTCGGCACAGGATGTGGAAGGTGATGAAGAGTCGGTCTCGTAGTAGACCACCTTCTTCATTTTCTTTTTCTTCTTGTCACCCTTCCTATGTGACTTGATGGAGGAAACAGATTCCTCCTTGTACTTGTCACCGGACTCTCTTAACGGAGTCTGTTCATTGTTCTTCCTTCCCGAGCCTTCGGCCTTGTCATCGGTGACTATCTCCCTCTTGACGTGATCTCTAGACATCACTTCGAGTTTGTTAAACTCTTAATGAAGCACTGGCTCTGATACCAACTGAAAGTCACCTAGAGGGGGTGTAAGGAAAATGGATCCCGGGCCATTTGGCTAATTGAGTTTTGGTGTTGGATGAACAACACAATCCTTGAACTAATAAGTTTTCTAGTGTTTGTGTTTGTAGTTCACAGGATGCAAGACTTACTTGGACTAAGGAATTGAGGAAAGCAACACCTCAAAAGAAGACATTAAAAAGATCTAAAAAAGTCCAAGTGTGCTGCTATGGACTATCTGTGTGAAGGCGCACCGGACTGTCCGGTGGCCACACGCCGGGCTGTCCGGTGCACCAGGGAACTCCAGCCCAACGGCTAGTTCCAGGTGGCACCTGGAGAGAAGACCACCGGACTGTCCGGTGTGAGCACCAGACTGTCCGGTGTGGAAAAGCCTGCGGCGCCAATGGTCACCTGCTCTGACAGAGCAACGGCTAGGCACACCGGACAGGCTACAGTGCGCTGTCCGGTGCACCACCGGACTGTTCGGTGTGCCGCAGAGAACTGCAGCTTTTCTCCAACGACTATTTTGGAGTTGGGGCCTATATATACTTCACCCAACCGGCCATTTGGATGTGTGGGAGCCCAAGCAACATACCAAGGCATATAGTGCACATTTCCAAGAGCTCATACACCCAAGTGCTTAATAGAATCACTTGATGATTAGCGTAGGTGCTTTGCGAAGTGCTTAGGTTAGTTAGACCGCTTTAGCGCTTGCTCTAGGTAAACCCTAGTTAGTTGAGTGAGTTTTGTAAAAACTACACAACCCCTCGGCTCTTTCGTGAGTCGTTGTAATTGTACCGAGTGGGGCGAGAGTCTTGCAAGACCGTGACAACCGCGTTTGTGTCACGACCACCACCGTGTACCGGAGGGAACGAGGCCCGCGGCGTTTTGGCCGGAAGCTCGATAGTGGAGACGGTGGGGAGCGTCCGAGAGGATCTAGAAGCGGAGCATCACTTGCGCGTGGAGAAGACCAGCGGCTCTCTACGGAGTTACTCGACCGTGGTGCTTGGCCCTCGCGTGGGCTTCCCTTTGCGTAGGGGCACCAACGAGGATTAGTCGGGACCTTGCGTGGTTCCGGATACCTCAGTAAAAATACCGGCGTCATCCACGAGAGTTTGCTTCTCTACTTTGCTCTTTAAGTTTCTGCATTTATATTAAGCATTTAAGTTTCAATCTTGTATTCATACTTATTTAGTGTAGATTGAAACTTAGCCATTGCAGTAGAGATAGCAACACTTAGACAAAACCTAGTTTGCACATTCTAGTTTGATTACTTGCATAGGTTTTGCTCTAGGGATTTAATTGTGGCCTAGTTTAGTAAAAGTTTTAGAAGTCCTAATTCACCCCTCTCCCTCTTAGGCGTCACCCGTTTCCTACAAGTGGTATCAAAGCCCAGTTTGTATCATTTGAAACGCTTTAGCTTCACCGCTAAAAGAGCCGACGCTTTTTAGAGGAAGGGATGGATACCCATAGGCCACCACACTTCGATGCACTAACTTCCCATATTATAGTGCTAGAATGGCTTGTTACCTAGAGGCTGTTGATCTAGGTGTTTGGAGAGTCACTCGTGACACGATGAAACCCCTCAAGAATCTCGAAAAACCCACCACGAGTGAGGAAAAAGAAATTCATTTAAATGCTAGAGCCAAAAATTGCTTGTATGAATCTCTTAGCATGGAAATTTTTAATCAAGTATTTACCTTGAAAAATGCTAGTGAGATTTGGCTAAAATTGCATGAGCTCCATGACGGCACATCCAATGTCCGTGAGCAAAAACATTGCCTAGTCTTGAATGAGTATAATTCTTTTGCTATGAAAGATGATGAGCTTATTAGAGACATGTATTCTCGTTTGAATCTAATTATCAATGAGCTCAATTCTATTGGCATTAATAAGCTAGGTGATGCGGACATTGTGAGGAAGATTATCTCCCTGCTACCACAACAAAGATATGGGAGCATCATCACCATCCTTCACAACATGGAGGACTTGAGCAACATGACCCCGACCATTGTGATTGGGAAAATCGCGGCTTTTGAGATGTCGCGAAAAATGTGTCGGGGAGAGGAGCCAACTTCCTCAAGGCCATATGCTTTTACATGTGAGGAGAGGAAGGGCAAAAAAAGGCTCACACTCCAAGTTCCTCAAGTGAAGAAGAGGAAGAGGAAGAAAGTGATGATGATGAAGATAATCAACCATGCACATCATCCTCCGAGGACGAAGAAATAATCTGACGCGTCGGAAAGGTAATGAGGATGATCCGCAAGACTAATCTGATGGGTGTGCCCCTGCAGGTCGAAGATCTTCTCTTTAACATTGACAGGAAAAAGCAAAGGAAGAGAGGATGCTTTGCATGTGGGGAGAAGGGCCACTTCAGGGACAACTGTCCAAATATGGCCAAACCCAAAAAGGAGAGGAGCAAAGGCAAGGCGCTAACAAGTGTTAGAACTTGGGATGATTCTTCAAGTGAAGATGAACCTCCAAGGACGCGCAGCCACCGGTCTTCATCACGCTCATCACGGTCATCACACAAATGCCTTATGGCAAGAGGTAACAAAAGCATTCCATCCTCTAGTGATGATAGCAGTAGTGATGATAGCAGTAGTGATGATGAAGGTGAGGGAAATCCCTCCATAGATGAGCTTGCGGAAGCCGTTAAATTTTTTCATGATGTTTGCACTAAACAAAAAGCTCAACTTAAAACCTTGAAAAATAAGTTGGCTAGCTCTCAAAATGATTATAAAGGTTTGCTAGAAAAATTTGAAACTTTTGCAAACTTAAATAGTGAGCTATCAACTAAAATTGAGCTATTAGAATCTAGTGCTCCATCTAGGGATGTTCCTAAAACATCCGAATTGTATCATAAATCTAATATTTTAGCATATATATACATATAATTTAAAGCTAATTTTTGGCAATGTTATGAAGAATATTATGAAGTATTTAAATAAATTTTTGTATACTTTTTTATGTACATTATTTTCTCCCTACAACAAAAAAGTGAAAAAAACATCCGAATCCGTATTCGAATAGACATCCGAATTTTATATCAATTATTTAAAAATATCTAGAACGAATTTAATGTTTATTTTTTGTGAAGATTAATAGCCTCAATACTAAAAACAAGAATATAAATTTACATAGCAAATTTTATATGTTATTTGTTCACAATAGAAAAAAGAAGACCAAAAAATTGACATCCGAATAAATATCCGGATCCATCCCTAGCTCCATCCACCACTACCGATGATAGTCTCATTAAAAAGAATGAAAAACTTAAGGCTAAGTTAGCTAGCTCTCAAGAAGCTATTGAAAATTTGCTAGAGAAAATGGAAATTCTTAGCATACACAATAATGAGCTAACTACTAAGCTAGAAAACATTGGTAGCACCCCAGCAGCATCTTTAGTTGAAATACCTGAAATAATTAAAAAGGATGCTTCTACTTCCTGCTTTGATTTAATTGATGATTCTAACCCCTGCAACCAAGTCGTTGTTGAGAATATTGTTGTAGAGACATGCTCGGATGAGGTTGCAAAGGAAAATGAACAATTAAAGCAAGAAGTGGCTCGCCTTGGCAAGGCTTTGTATGACAAGAAAGGCAAAGCCAAACAAATCCGACCTCCACAGGATAACACCACTGTGGGAGTGAACAAGCCTATGGAGGGAGAAACTGTGATTTGTAGGCTATGCCTCAAGGAAGGCCATAAGTCTTTCCAATGCAAGGCGATGACTGGGGATAAACAAAGACAAAAGCTCAAGCAAAAGCCATCAAGCAAAATCTCCAACACCTACATCAAAAAGGTGAATAAAAAGGATGCTACACCATACTTGATCAAGAAGAAAAAGAATGGAAAGGTGATAGCAATCAAGGCCAACAAGCAAGCCAACAAAGGAAAGGGGGCCAAACGCATCTGGGTGCCAAAGGAAATAATTTCAACCATTAAAAGCACCAAGAAGGTTTGGATCCTAAAAGGGAAGTGAGTGGACTGAAGGTCTTCGGGAAATTTGGAGACTTGGCAAAGTTAGGATGTATATCATGGGATACATCATATTGGATCAAGTTTATTGCCAAGTGGGTTAGTGAAAATTCTGGACCCAAATTTCCCACTCATGACTAAGGTAACTAGATTTATTGTATTTATTGTTTTTAGATATGCGTATCTATTTACCCTGTATCTAGTTTACCTTTTTTGTCTAGTATTACATTTGTTATGTACTCTTGTTTAAAATCATGCATGCTAGGTAAATCACATGGTAGGATTGCTTGCTTTCAATTCATATACTTAAGCAAACCTACATGGCTTAAAATGGTTACTTAAGCACGGCACATAGCTTCTATGTCACTCCATAGTAAATGATGCATCAATTGAAAATTTTGATTTCTACAAGTTGTATCATTTAACTTATATGTGCCAAAGTTCGGATTATAGATAATTTGCCCCTCTTGATATCAAATCAAAGTGCAAGTCTCCTACAAGTATTCAAAACTTGTATGCACACCTTCAGGGGGAGGTTACTCTATAATCTAATACTTTGATACTAACACCTTTTCAAGTCTATTTCATGTGATAGTCTCATTGTAAGGAAAATGAGGTCCCCGGAGAAAGACAACAATCTTCCACTACAAAATCTCCAAGAACTCTCATGTCTCTCAAGCTCGCCATTGACTTTCAATTGGTATATTTTGAGACTACATCTAGTATCATTTACATGTCTTCTCCAATATTTGGTTAGACTATATTTCATATCATATGCTTCCATGTTGCCAAAAATGCATAAGTAGTCAACTCATATTCTGTTACCTATGCATAAGGGAAGTTAGTCTTTTCAAATCATGTCTTGCACCTCTAATTTTCACATGCTTTTTCCTAAATAGAGGATCTCTGTCAGGGGGAGTATTTCTTCATCTCTAAAAAGGGGGAGAAACTTCTTTCTAAAGAGAACACTCGTTTAGGGGGAGTAATCCGTTCAACTGGTACCATTCATGTGGTTTAATTTAGTATTCTTCAAGTGGTATCATCTGATAAAATTCTTGATGCGGGCAAGCCTTCATTTACTTCCTACATGCTTCTAAATGTCTTCCATTTTCGGTGGTTGATGCCAAAGGGGGAGAAGTTTAGGGACCAAAGCAATGAAAACTATATCAAACACCAAACACCACCAATTTTAAATTTTATATCTACAAATAGTTTTTCAAGTGGTTTTGGTTATTTGGTCCTAAAATAGGAAGTAAGTGAATTATGGAGTTAGGGGGAGGCTTAAGTCCATAATATCACATTGTGGGGACAAACATGCATCCTAGCAAGTAGATTGCATATTTCCATTCAAATACTTGTATTATTTGCTTGCTTTGGTTGTGTTGTCATCAATCACCAAAAAGAGGGAGATTGTAAGGAAAATGGACCTAGGCCATTTGGTTAATTGAGTTTTGGTGTTTGATGAACAACACAATCCGTAAACTAATAAGTTTTCTAGTGTTTGTGTTTGTAGTTCATAGGATGCAAGACTTACTTGGACTAAGGAATTGAGGAAAGCAACACCTCAAAAGAAGACATTAAAAAGATCCAAGAAAAGTCTAAGTGTGCTGCTATGGACTGTCTGTGCGAAGGCGCACCGGACTGCCCATTGGCACACCGGATTGTCTGGTGCCCACACGCCGGACTGTCCGGTGCACCAGGGAACTCCAGCCCAATGGCTAGTTCTAGGTGGCACCCGGAGAGAAGACCATCGGAATGTCCGGTGTGAGCACCAGACTGTCCAATGTGGAAAAGCCTGCGGCGCCAACGATCACCTGCTCTGACACAACAACGGCTAGGCGCACCGGACAGGCTACAATGCGCTGTCCGGTGCACCACTAGACTGTTCGGTGTGCCACAGAGAACTACAGCTTTTCTCCAACGGCTATTTTGGAGTTGGGGCCTATATATACTTTACCCAACCGGCCATTTGGATGTGTGGGAGCCCAAGCAACATACCAAGGCATATAGTGCACATTTCCAAGAGCTCACACACCCAAGTGCTTAATAGAATCACTCGATGATTAGCGTAGGTGCTTTGCAAAGTGCTTAGGTTAGTTAGACCGCTTTAGCGCTTGCTCTAGGTAAACCCTAGTTAGTTGAGTGAGTTTTGTAAAACCACACAACCCCTTGGCTCTTGCATGAGTCGTTGTAATTGTACCGAGTGGGGTGAGAGTCTTGCGAGACCGTGACAACCGTGTTTGTGTCACGGCCGCCACCGTGTACCGGAGGGAACGAGGCCCACGGTGTTTCGGTCGGAAGCTCGATAGTGGAGACGACGGGGAGCGTCCAAGAGGAGCCGGAAGTGGAGCACCACTTGCGCGTGGAGAAGGCCCGCGACTCTCTACGGAGTTACTCGACCGTGGTGCTTGGCCCTCGCGTGGGCTTCCCTTTGCGTAGGGGCACCAACGAGGATTAGTCGAGACCTTGCGTGGTTCCGGATACCTCGATAAAAATACCGGCGTCATCCACGAGAGTTTGCTTCTCTACTTTGCTCTTTAAGTTTCTGCATTTATATTAAGCATTTAAGTTTCAATCTTGTATTTGTACTTATTTAGTGTAGATTGAAACTTAGCCATTGCGGTAGAGATAGCAACACTTAGACAAAACCTAGTTTGCACATTCTAGTTTGATTACTTGCATAGGTTTTGCTCTAGGGATTTAATTGTGGCCTAGTTTAGTCAAAGTTTTAGAGGTCCTAATTCACCCCCCCCCCCCCCCTCTTAGGTGTCACCCGTTTCCTACAAGTGGTATCAAAGCCCGGTTTGGCTCATTTGAAACGCTTTAGCTTCACCACTAAAAGAGCCGACACTTTTTAGAGGAAGGGATGGATACCCATAGGCCACCACACTTCGACGGCACTAACTTCCCATATTATAGTGCTAGAATGACTGGTTACCTAGAGGCCGTTGATCTAGGTGTTTGGAGAGTCACTCGTGATGGGATGAAACCCCTCAAGAATCCCGAGAAACCCACCACGAGTGAGGAAAAATAAATTTATTTAAATGCTAGAGCCAAAAATTGCTTGTATGAATCTCTTAGCATGGATATTTTTAATCAAGTATTTACCTTGAAAACTGCTAGTGAGATTTGGCTAAAATTGCATGAGCTCCATGACGGCACATCCAATGTCCGTGAGCAAAAACATTGCCTAGTCTTGAATGAGTATAATTCTTTTGCTATGAAAGATGATGAGCTTATTAGAGACATGTATTCTCGTTTGAATCAAATTATCAATGAGCTCAATTCTATTGGCATTAATAAGCTAGGTGATGCGGACATTGTGAGGAAGATTATCTCCCTGCTACCACAACAAAGATATGGGAGCATCATCACTATCCTTCACAACATGGAGGACTTGAGCAACATGACCCCAACCATTGTGATTGGGAAAATCACAGCTTTTGAGATGTCGCGAAAAATGTGTCGGGGAGAGGAGCCAACTTCCTCAAGGCCATATGCTTTTGTGAAAAACGAGAGATCTTAGAATAACCTTGACCATTCATGGTCATTCCATTTGGTGCTCCCGAGGTTGCGCACTTCATTCACCATTGTTTTGTGCTGGTTGGACATCACTTGTGGCTCTTCTCCTTTGTTGAGGACGAATCGACCGAGTTCTCCCTCGATTGTTTCGTGTTTGGTGATCTTGGTCACCTCGTCCCCTTCGTGCGCCGTTTTGAGGATGTCTCAAATCTCTGGCATTTTTCAATCCTTGCACCTTGTTATACTCCTCTCGGCAAAAGGAAGCGAGGAGTATAGATGTTGCTTGGGAATTAAAATGCCAAATTTGGGTGGCCTCGTCCGAGTCCTAGTCCTCTTCCCCTACCTGTGGTGCCTGCGGTCCAAACTCAACAATATCCCAAATGCTTCGTGGAGTGAGGTTAGATGATGCCTCATTTTATCACTCCACATGCAATAATCTTCACCATCAAAATATGGTGGTTTGCCTAGGGGTACGGAAAGTAGAGGAGCGTGCTTTGGAATACGAGGATAGCGTAGAGGTATCTTACTATACTTCTTGCGCTCTTGGCGCTTTGAAGTAGTGGACTCGGCACTGGATGTGGAAGGTAATGAAGAGTCGGTCTCATAGTAGACCACCTTCTTCATTTTCTTTTTCTTCTTGTCACCCTTCCTATGTGACTTGATGGAGGTAATGGATTCCTCCTTGTACTTGTCGCCGGACTCTCTTGACGGAGTCCGTTCATTGTTCTTCCTTCCCGAGCCTTCGGCCTTGTCGTCGGTGACTATCTCCCTCTTGGCGTGATCTCCAGACATCACTCCGAGTTTGTTAAACTCTTAATGAAGCACTGGCTCTGATACCAATTGAAAGTCGCCTAGAGGGGGGTGAATAGGCGAAACCTAAAATTTATAAACTTGAAGCACGCACTTAGGCTAGGGTTAGTGTTAGAATTAAATCGGTGTATGGAAGATTGTTCTCCTTGCTTAGAGTTGCTCAATCAATGCGGATAACTTTGGAAGCAAACTCAAATAAATATTAGCAAGGGAACTCTTAGAGAGATCAAATCAGGGAAACAAATCAAGTGAAGATCAACAAGTGAACACGGTGATCTGTTTACCGAGGTTCGGTTCCAAAGAGCCTAGTCCCCGTTGAGGAGACCACAAGGGCCGGGTAGAAATATCATAAACAAACAAAAGATGGAAGGAGAGCCATGAACTAACAATCTATCATAAAAACCTATTGACGTTGGCATAAATATATATACAAAATAGCATAAAAACAAGGTCGTCGATCTGCCACCGCTTGTCGCCTAGTGAAGTACGTCGTCGTCGCTCGTGCCTAGGGAAGGCTGGCGTCGTCGTCAATGTGTTGTCCTGTTCAAATATGGAATGGTACCTCCATTCTATTCCTCCATATGCTTTTGGTCCATTGATCAAATGGTCATGGCCGAGAAAGATGCAATCCTGAACGACCTTTATGCATTGGTGCTCTATTGAATGATCACCATAATGGATTAGAAAAGCTGGTGACTTGTATCAGGCTTAGTTCATATGCTTTTGGTTCGTCAACCTCCACCAAAAGGTAGGGGGCATATGTTGAGCACACAAAACATCCTCACGGACGGTCCGCGCGTGCACAGAATCAGTTAGGGTTATGAGTTTCTCGCGGGATTTGTTAGCTAAAACCACGGGATTAGCTCGGGAAACGACTTGTAGCGGATCTAGACCTCCCCTTCATATAGGTGAAGGGCTACGACCGATTGAACCCCCCACAATCGATTAAATCAAGTCTATTTCTTGTTTTTAACTTATGCATTAGTAGTAGTTCTAGTTTAGCCCTAGTTTAGCCTCCTTATACCTCAAATCTTCACCTCTATTCGAATCTACGTCGACTAGAGGCGTCTTGGGTGGCCTACCGACGCCAAGACACACCCTATGATCTCTCCTCCTTGACGGTGTCCCTTTCGAGAGGCGAGATCTAGGTCTGCTACGAAGAAGAAGACCCTCTGCGCCATCACGGACTGTCCGAGTCTCAGGCGCGGATCGTCCGGACGTACGCAGAGGAGGAGTCGCTCCTGCGCCATGTCGCGGACCATCCGTGTCTCCGCAGAGAGCACCGCCAGACAGTCATTTATAATGTTTGGCGCCCGGATAGGCGCCACGTACATATATGTTTGCCATACCCTTAATTATATAATACACTTATTTTAATTTTGTTTAAACTGTTATTTAAATTATTAAAATAGACAAGGAGAATAAAAATATCTGTAAACACAGAGGACAGAAGCCCATCCTGTAAATTTTAAAACCCTCTTAAATTAAAAAATCGTTTTAGAGAATGTTAGTACTCGATAGATAGAATCTCCAGAGGAGATAAGTGTTTATATACTCCAGCCTTTACAGACATCTGAGTGTGTGCCGGAACCGAATCGCTTTTCCAGGCTGCGGCGCGCGCGCATCGATGGAGGCAGGCATGCAGCTGCAAGGGTGCATAAGTGCATTTGCGTTTGCTGCGACCTGCACGTGGGGAAAGGCCGTGGGCGCCTTGTAGAGCATTTTTCAAGAGACTCTTCATTTTTTTAGTTTTTTATTTGACTCTTTATTTAATTTTTTATAAAAATTATATTCTATAAGTAGCATCTACATCACAACAGATTATCTATCTAGTTTGGCGACTCAGATGGCTAGCTAAATTTAGCTAGTGAGGGAGCCAATTTAGAGAATCGGATAGCTTGTTGAGTCAGATAGCTAGTTTGTTGGAGAGTTATTTTGTTGTTAAGTAGCTAAATTTTAGTTTGGCAAGTCATTTAGTTAGTCTCTTGAAGATGCTCTTATAGCATCTTAGACTAGCTAAGTGACTCGCTAAGGCAAATTTTAGCTACTCAATAGTAAATTAAATCTCCAACAGACTAGTTATCTGACTCGTAAACTATCTGACTCTATAAATTGATTCTCTTACTAGCTAAATTTGGCTAGCCACCTGACTAGCCAAACTAGATAGATAGTCTGTTGGACTGAGATGCTATATATAGAGTGTAATCTTTATAAAAACATAAATAGATAGTCAAATAGAGAGCAAAAAATGAAAAGTCTCTTGAAGATGCTCTTATACAGTACTCCCTCCGTTTCGTTTTAGTTATCGCTAGACAGTGTAAAATTGAATTATTCAGCGACAACTAAAAAGAAACGGAGAGAGCAGCGGGAGGAGGATAGGCCAATGTTGTGCTGCCGTATCCCACACAGGGGTGCACGCGCGCAGGCCGCATCCCACAATTAGAGCTTGCGTCAAAACTCAAAAATACACATACTAAAGAGTTTGGTTACGTCTGAGACCTGATTAGCAGCGTACTATAGGATGGATAGAGTTTGTTTTTGTTTTAACCTCGTGTCCCTTCCCTGTATACATATGTGATCATAATATAGTTTAAGTGCATGTATAATCCTAAGACTATGGTTCGGTTTTTAAAACACAAGAGACAACTATAAGACCACACAATATAACTCTAAAACTCTGAATAATAAATACATTTAAGAAACAACATGTATAAAGAGTCGTGAAGAGACGAGCTCTTCGCGAAGAGATGTCTCTTGTATTTTTTTTACTTAGCCCCTTAGATACCCCTAAAAAACTCTATATTAAATAGTATTGTAAATGACCTAAGTTGGGATTGGGAAGGAACCACGACTATAGTAGCTTAGCGTGGAACGACTCCGACCGTACAATATACCATACTGATGTGGTATTCTTCTCAATTTAAACTGGGCCTAAAAGGTTTCAGTTGACGTGGTGGGTATCGGTGAACCCGAGTCCGTCCTCTGCTGGACGATCATGATGGAGATACGACCTTTCGCTGACTCGCCCTTCCGCAAAAGGCGAGCTCGTCTCGTGGAACATGCGGCTGCTGGAACCTTGATGCATCGGGCGAGTCATGCATGGTGGTCGGGCCGGCGCTCGGCTCATCGATCGATCTGTCGTCCGGTCCCCCGCGGCAACGAACGCGAGCAGCTCTCGGCACCAATAAATAACACGTGCCGATCGAAACGCAACCCAGCTCAGCTGTTCCCGTCGCCCTTCCGTCGTCGATGACGCTAGCTGCGGCTGCGGCTGCTGCCTGGGACTCGCCAACCCAGCCACGCTACTCCGAACGCCTTGCCTCTGCCTATTAAAAGGCGTCCTCGCTGGCTTTTGTATACGGGAGAGAAAGCCAGACAGGACTCCTCCTCCTCCCTTTCCTCCCCTAAAAGCTAAAAACATTTGGAGAGAGAGAGAGAGAGGGGGTCGAGGGGAAACCGATCGAGCAACCAAGACGCACACACGACGATGGAGCGAGCGGCGGACGAGGACGCGTGCCGGGTGGCGCTGCTGGACGCGGACGACGGCGCCGGCGAGGGCGGCAAGAAGCAGCACCTCACGGCGCGGGTGTGGGAGGAGTCGAGGAAGCTGTGGGACATCGTGGCGCCGGCCATCTTCAGCCGCGTCGTCACCTACAGCATGAACGTCATCACGCAGGCCTTCGCCGGCCACCTCGGCGACCTCGAGCTCGCCGCCATCTCCATCGCCAACACCGTCGTCGTCGGCTTCAACTTCGGCCTCATGGTACGCTAGCTATCGCTATACGCAGGCTCCCTCCCTCGTTGCCCGTCCACCAAGCTCTCTCGATCGCTCCGGCCGACCGATTGATCGAGAAAGCCAGCTCCGTTAGATTTGGCTCGTGAGTCGCGCGTGATAATAATGCGTCCCGCCGCCTGCTAGCTATTTCCAGAGCTGAGCTAGGCTGTACCACGTACACATGACCTAATGTACGTGTGTAGTACTGTTAGCTAGCTAGCTACATCTTGTCTCAATCCCATCCACCCGATATGCTACCAAGTACCAGAAAATTAAATGCCGTCGTCCATCCATACGACGAAACCGACGACAATACATGCCAACGCACACCCCCAAAAGCCCAAAACAATACTACTGTACACTACTGCGCTTTCGATCGTTTTCCATGGCAACTCAGCTAGCAGCGCCTCAGCAAATGCCCTGGCCCCCCTCTCGTAGTCGTAGTTCCTTCCTCAGCCGGACGCTCTGGAAAATACTAGTGCAGGAGATATTTCCAGATGATGCGAAGCCACGAAGGTAACGCCAAGCGTGGTCGAGGTCGAGCCCCCCATCTGTGCTGTGCCTGTGCCTGTGCTCCTTGGAGCCTTTCCTCTGATTTGGGTCGATAAGATACTAGGGGTACTCCTTTCGTTTCGCGTCCAGACAGACAGCCGCGCACCACCGAAATTGGCTCTTTCCTAGCCCTGATTTCTCGAGCGGGGGTCCAAAGGTCAGCTAGCTGTCAGGAAGACCGAACGGCTGAAACTTTAAAATACACGGTTCCAAAACCAGTTGCGTTAAGTCCAGGGCAATTCTAGGTTCAGACGTCTGTCTCAAAACTATTCGCATCGCAAATACGATGTCGT
The DNA here is from genome assembly GCA_029449295.1 of Zea luxurians. Lineage (NCBI taxonomy): Eukaryota > Viridiplantae > Streptophyta > Magnoliopsida > Poales > Poaceae > Zea > Zea luxurians. The sequence goes on along the minus strand of JAOPSE010000007.1, from coordinate 122,104,376 downwards.
TTTAGGTAAACGAACAGAGGTGCCCTTTTTTTGTTGATGCAGATGTATCCTTGCTCTCTATTCCAAACTATAAAGACCGTTCGCTATAAACTTTTGAGCAATTTCACTTACTTTTGAGCTCTGAAGCTCTAATATGGCTAAACTTTAAATCTAACTTTAGATCCACTTGTATAAATATATTTATTTTGATATACATATAATAATTTCTTACATCATTAGTATTAATATTTTATATTAATAATGTATGAAGTACGTCCTAATTATAATTTAACCGGAAACCGGGATCTCCAATAAGGATTTATCCCTGCTAGAAATGAGAATGTGGATGAAATGTCTTCTACAAACTTTTGTGAGGATCCACTTGGAAAAAAAATCGTCGTCAAAATAAAGATGAAGAGCTAAAACCAAACGTGAAATTCCGGTTGCCATCCTACTACAGGCGTCGTACTAAAGGAGCAGTACTACAACTGTGGGGATTGAGTACTCGAGTGGCAAACAGCTGCCGTCCTTGCGCCTCTAGCCTAGTGCTGGGAATTGGGCCGTGCCGGGCCGGCCCGGCCCAAGCCCATCGTGTTTCGTGCCAAACGGGTTCGGGCCAAGAAAGCCCAAACAATTTTTGGGCCGTGCCGTGCCAGCCCGAAGTGTAAAAACAGTGGCCCAGCCCGGCCCTAAACCACGTCGTGCCTTCGTTGGGCCGTGCCAGCCCAAGCCCGGCCCGTATATTTGACCACATAAAATCAAAATATTATAACCATGTAAAGTTCATATCTTACTAAATTAAAGATATTAAACAATTATAGCATCATTTAACCACATAAACTCTAAATATAACAACAATATAAAGTCAATATCTTACTAAATTAAAGAGATTAAACAAATTGGGCTTAATTGGGCCGTGCCGGCCCAAGCCCGGCCCATCTATGCGTGCCGTGCTGGGGGCCCGACGGGTCGGAATTTGAGGCCCGGCCCAGGCCCGCCTTCGTGCCGTGCTAGCCCGGCCCATATTATTTCGTGCCGGGCCGTGCTTTGGGCTCTTATTTTCGGGCCGTGCTCGTGCTGGCCCAAAAAGCCCGGCCCAGATTCCCAGCACTACTCTAGCCTCCTCTTCCGGATCCGCGTCAGTAGTTTGTCGGTCCCATCCGCCGCCAGGCTAAAACTTGACGAGCCGGACAATCCCGGGCCCCGCCAGAGGTGAATCACGACAATAATTTGATTTGTCGTTACTCGTCACTGTCATCTCACTAGGACAGAATATTGCCATGTTAAAAATTATTACTACAAAATTCTACTTCCTATATTTTAAGTTACGATATAGATTATTATACCTTTTTAATAGAGTTAAAGTATCTCGATTTTAACCAGAATTTAAGAGAGAGTTTACAAATTATAATGTCAAATAAATATACCATGAAAAATGATCAATAAAGAATCTAATAAAATTCATTTAATATCATAAATTACTAATATTTTACTATATAAACTTGATTGAACTTCTTGATACATTTTGACTATCACAAAAAATTGAAATGGCCTAAGGACGGAGGGAGTACAGTCCTATTCTAGAAAAAAAGTTGTGTCATGCGAGGTGTGAGTGAGAGTGACTAGCTTGGATTGGTACCAGTGAGGGAAGTTGCCGTTCGCCGGACAAGGACCCCACGGCACAAGTTCCATGCAGACTGTCCTGCAGGTCAGCAGCAACTGAAACAGTATGCCCCTACTTGTATGACAAAGCGCAAGAGAAAGTTGATTTGTGTGGTGTAGATTGGCCTCGGTCCCAAACTACGATGCTGATGGAAGCCACCAAGGTGCTGTTTGGTTCACGAAATGTAACGTAAAGGGTAATAATAATGATTTACACTCGATTACTGACGGTAACAAGTTTGAATAGTCTGGTATCAATTTTTAGTATGATATCTGATTATGGTTGGACTAAAACAAACATGATTTAACGTTATCACTTACTCATTACGTTACAAATTCTGCATCCAACCCCATCAATGGTCCACTCTCACCAGTCACCACGCAAAGAGGAAAGCTTTTGCGTGCCTATCGACGACGTAGAGAACGTATCAGAGCGCTACGAAAGCGATTGGTTGTTCTTCCATCCACCGCCACCGTCCACGCTTTGGCATCTCATGCTCAGGGCCGCCGTGCTCGTATATGTGACACTTGTTGCTGTCACGTCCGGATGAATAATTCCGATTACACAATCTTAGCTTGTCCCCTTTAATTTACACACATCTCATCTTCAATTGTCGGGGATGTATCCGCTGCATCATTCATGGACCTGTGGACACAGACACACAGTAGTGATATATAGTGACACATACAGTACCGTCGTGTGTAATCATGATTATTATTCCATTACATGGCCGGGTAATTAATTAATTAATAAATACGACACTCTGCATCTGCCATGTCAGCTGGGCATGGCGAGCGCGCTGGAGACGCTGTGCGGGCAGGCGTTCGGCGCGAAGAAGTTCCACATGATGGGCGTGTACATGCAGCGGTCGTGGATCGTGCTGTTCATGTGCGCGGTGCTGCTGCTGCCCATGTACTTCTTCGCGGAGGACGTGCTGCTGCTGACGGGGCAGCCGCCGGAGCTGGCGGCGATGGCGGGGAAGGTGTGCGTGTGGTTCATCCCGCTGCACTTCTCCTTCGCCTTCCTCTTCCCGCTGCAGCGCTTCCTGCAGTGCCAGATGAGGAACTCCGCCAACGCCGCCGCCGCCGCCGCCGCGCTCTGCGTCCACCTCCTCGCCAGCTGGCTCCTCGTCTCCAGGCTCCGCTTCGGCCTCGCGGGCATCGCCCTCACGCTCAACTTCTCCTGGTGGGCCACCGGCGCCATGCTCTTCGCCTACGTCGCATGCGGCGGCTGCCCCGACACCTGGCACGGCTTCTCGCTCGAGGCCTTCGCCGGCATGTGGGAGTTCGTCAAGCTATCCTCCGCGTCCGGTGTCATGCTATGGTACGCACGTACGTTTGCGCCTTGCACACGTTGCAGTGCCACTATACATACGACCGTGCAGGCTCAGGCTGCATGCGAACGACGTGTTTTGACTAGCTAGCAGGTGGCGCTGGCGCTGGTGGTCGTGGGATGGTAATTGCACATGTTTATTCATGCATGCATGCATGCATTTATGTCGATCTGCAGCTTGGAGAACTGGTACTACCGGATCCTTGTCTTGTTGACGGGAAACCTAAAAGATGCAGCCATTGCCGTCGACGCTCTGTCCATATGGTAAGTTTTTTTTTCCTATATCCTTCCTTTCTATGCATGGTTTCACTTCACAGCTGCAAATAATACACGCTAGAATAACACGAGCGCGCGGCTCCAGTTTTAATCTACTCAGTAACAATGTTTTCGTTTTACTTAATATCCAGCATGTCAATTAACGGGTGGCAGATGATGATTCCGTTGGCGTTCTTCGCGGGCACCGGGTAAAATTATTCTCCTTTTACATGTAGAGTGCCAAGTTTTTGTTTCTCGAATATGCAAATAAAAGGTTTATGCACAGCTTTGTATTAAGATCGGGAAAACGAATCTCAGCCTCTTCTCTATATCGTCCAGTGCCTTTGCCGCACTGCTTGCTATCCAGAGAGAAATCTTGATCCGTAGTGGCGCTAGTTAATTACTCGGACTCCAGATGCGCTTGCAACCGGGGATCGATGGGGTGCGATGTCGAGTGGAGAGCCTTATATATGCTGAACCCGTAGAGTAGTACGCTCCGTCCGCAGACCATCACCATACTAGAGCGGCGGCGGCGGCGGCGTCGTCGTCGTCCTCTTCTGTCAACTGAACATCCTGCACCCAAAAACCCAAACTGCAAGGCTGTATCGTCGACGACTCAGAAGGCCCGCCCGGTCGTCAGAGTCGGTGCTAAGTCTTTGGACGATGTCCCAACAGCCCTGGTGCCAATGTCTCCTGTCCAGAGGCAGAACCTGAAGCTCCTCCCATTACCGAGCACCGCGAAAGTGGATGCCTTAAAGAAAGCTGATACCTCCGTCGCAGCCGTGATTATATATGTGCTAATGTGCTGCAGCCACAACCACTTCGTGGGCCTAGCCAGGATTTTTATCTACATGTACCATAAAATAGATTATATGTAATATATGAGAGTGTCTGATTTCAGTATAAACTTAACCTAATATACTGTACTGTTTACTATCAAATGCACAATCAAAGAAATAAGCAATAGTTATTGAATCAATCGCTGTTTTCATATACTTAACTACTTAAAATTTAGCAGTAATTGATATGTATTTATATGTTTGTACGGACGTTAGGCGGATGAGGACCCTGCCAGCCTCCCCCCTTGTCTAGGCCACTGCCTGTATAGCATACGCGATAATGGCGAGCTTGAGGTCTGGAATTTCGAGGCTCCCTAGGCCCTAGCTCCTTTGGACGACATAGAAGGTGGGCCAGGCCAGGCGACCATGCATGCAGGTCCCGCGGATGGACTGTTCTTCACTTCTTTGCCCGGTTCTTCCATGGCCGCAAACATACAGTATGGTCATGAGAGCAAGTTTAATAATAGATTCTATTGTTTTCTCTAACTTCTTATTACATCGTCTAAAACCAACAATAAACACATTTATATAATAAAGCTGATGTCGGGGACCATAATTAGGGGTATCCTCAAGGCTCCTAATTCTCAGCTGGTAACCCCCATCAGCATAAAGCTGCAAATGCCTGATGGGTGCGATCAAGTCAGGGATCAGTCCATTCGAGTGACTCGATCACGCCTCGCCCGAGCCTAGCCTCGGACAAGGGCAGCCGACCCCGGAGGATCTCCGCCTCGCCCGAGGCCCCCCTCCAGCGGCGAACACGTTCCCGGCTCGCCCGAGGCCCTGTCTTCGCCGAGAAGCAACCCCGACCAAATCGCAGGAGCATTTAATGCAAAAAGTGGCCTGACACCTTTATCCTGACGCGTGCCCCTCAGCTGACAGAGCCGAAGTGACCGCCGTCACTTCGCCGCTCCACTGACCGGTCTGTCAGAAAGACAGCGCCGCCTGCGCCCCTCCGACTGCGGTGCCACTTGACAGAGTGAGGCTGACAGGCAGTCAGGCCCCGCCGCGCACCATCGGAAACTCCGCTCCGCCCGACCCAGGGCTCGGACTCGGGCTAAGCCCCGGAAGACGGCGAACTCCGCTCCGCCCGACCCAGGGCTCGGACTCGAGCAAAGCCCCGGAAGACGGCGAACTCCGCTCCGCCCGACCCAGGGCTCGGACTTGGGCTCAGCCCCAGAAGACGACGAACTCCGCTTCGCCCGACGTCGGGACTCAAATTCCGCCCTGGCCTCAGCCAACGACCTTCGCCTTGCCCGACCCAGAGGCTCGGACTCGGCCTCGGCCACGGAAGACGGACTCGACCTCGACCTCGGAGAAGCCTCCACATCGCCCAACCTAGGGCGCGGACCGGCCACGTCAATAGGAGGCGCAATCATTACCCTACTCCAAGCTGACTCAGGCTACGGGGAACAAGACCGGCGTCCCATCTGGCTCGCTCCGCCAGATAGGCGATGATGGCGCCCCGCACGTTCCCTGACGATGGCGACTCTCGGCCCCCTTACGAAAGCAAGAGGACATCAGCAAGGACTCGACGGCCCCGACAGCTGTCCCTCCGCCAGGCTCCAGCACTCCTCTGACGGCCACGACATCACACAAACCGGGTGCCAAGATCTCTCCGGTCGCCACGATGGCGTGTACTTAGGGCGCTAGCTCTCCACCGCTAGACACGTAGCACTCTGCTACACCCCCCATTGTACACCTGGACCCTCTCCTTACGCCTATAAAAGGAAGGGCCAGGGCCCTCTTAGAGAGGGTTGGCCGCTCGGGGACGAGGACGAGACGGGCGCTCGCATAAGGCCGCTCGCTCCTTCCCCCGTGTGGACGCTTGTAACCCCCTACTGCAAGCGCACCCGACCTGGGCGCGGGACGAACACGAAGGCCACGGGATTTCCACCTCTCTCTCGCCCATCTCCGGCCTCCTCGCTTTCCCCCCTTCACGCTCGGCCTCGCGTCGACCCATCTGGGCTAGGGCACGCGGCGACACTTCACTCGTCGGCTCAGGGACCCCCCGGTCTCGAAACGCCGACAGCTGACTATAAGGTTATCTCTTAAATGAATCTCTTGTACCTTTCTATTTCATCTTTTTGTCTTGAAGCTCGTGTAGCACATGTCTTTTGTATGAGAGTTCACTGACTCTACTTTTTGATGTCTCTTTATTCCATATAAGCAAAAATGACATGTAAGCCATCTTAGAGTCCATTATTATACTTACTCTAGGCTTTGTTTAGATACTCTAGTATTGACCTCAATCCACGTGTGTTGAGGTGGACTGAGGTGTAAATTAATTTAAGTTACACTTCAATCTATCTCAATACATGTGGTTTGACCTTAATACTAAAGTAACCAAACTACGCCCTATAGGGCGTGACATACCGGCAGCTTCCTAGCGAAATACTTGCGTCCCGATTATTTATCCATCCCCACTCTAAAATTTGGCCCTTTTCACTTCCGGTACCCATCCCCTCACGGCATGCGTGCCCGGCCATCTGTCGGCTGTCGCGCTGATTTCCGCCACTATCCCCTACCTGCCCTCCCCCAGTGCGCAAGCTAGCTAGCGTCGCAACCTGGCCCGTGCGTTTCCTCCTGTCCTACTCGATCTACTGCTGGTTGCTTCTTGGTGGCTGCACCCAACAAGGAGTCCCGCTATGTGCGATCTGCGCCGATATTCCATATGTTGCATTATTGCTGGTTCAACGGAAGCCTACTGTTCCATTTGCAGTATTGTGCTGTTCCTCCACCAGCCATGTATGTTATTGATGATTTTCCTTTTTCTTGTAAATTCGCCAATTTCGCATTATATAAAAACGACGCCATGCATGCATCTTTGTTACATTGCCATGCTTCATGCATTAATTGACAAAATGTCATTCGCCGTGAGAAATCGCCTCTAGCACGTGTTTCGCATTTCTGCTCAGTACTACTGTCTAATGATGGGGTGTAAGAAGAACGGAAGGCGACGCTAACATTCGGTTGGATCTGGTGATTGCTTCCTGCTGCAGAGTGCGTGTGGCCAACGAGCTCGGCGCGGGCAACGGGGAGGGCGCCAGGTTCGCGACCATCGTGTCGACGGTGACGTCGCTGGTGATCGGGCTCTTCTTCTGGGTGCTCATCATGGGCCTGCACGACAAGTACGCGCTCATCTTCACCTCCAGCCCCGTCGTCCTCGACGCCGTCGACCACCTCTCGGTTCTTCTCGCCTTCACCATCCTCCTCAACAGCATCCAGCCTATCCTCTCAGGTCAGCGCGCTGCTCTGCTCCACACCACACATTTCGTTCTGTTACTTAAAAAAGGTGGCCCCCAATCACGAGTTTCATTCCATGGGCCGGATCACATAACACAGCCCATGACTATTGGGCCAGTAGGCTGACCGAGCACTACTGACCCAAGCATGTACTCACTGTCGTCGTCCTCCTCCTCGTCCTCGTCTTGTTGAAAACAACTCAGGTGTGGCCGTCGGCTCCGGCTGGCAATCCATGGTGGCCTACGTCAACATCGGCTGCTACTACCTCATCGGAATCCCCATGGGCATCCTGCTCGGATGGCTCTTCAACCTTGGCGTGCTGGTACGTTGCGCATGCATCCCTCTCACCCGTTGGCCGCTTTATTTCCTCTCTTGACCATGACGACGACCACCAGTGCTAGGCTGCTAGCTAGCTCGCCTCGCCGCCTGAAATGAAATCCTCTGCGCGGAAACCTTTTCAGGGGATCTGGGCGGGGATGATCGGCGGGACCGCCGTCCAGACGCTCGTCCTGGCCATCATGACAGTCCGCTGCGACTGGGAAAAGGAGGTGAGCCACAGCCCACAGCTGCCAAAGGTTTACTTTGCCTGTAAATTGCACAAGAAAAAACACATTGCCGGCAGAATCGCTGCAACAGAGATAAATTATCCAGTTGTTCTCTGCTTGTCGCTTGTCTGGAGCTAACGGTTTGGAGGCGGCGTCGTCTGCAGGCCATGATCGCGAGCACGCGCATGGGCAAACTGTCGGAAGTTCGGTGATGGCAGGATCTGGTGCTGCACATCTGAACGAGCGCCCGTGATTTTTAAGCACTGGCGGGATCCTGTGTTCCCGCATGTTAGTTTCGCCAAATTTTGCCTCGTGGAAAAAGCAACGCAAGGTGCTCAGGAATCAGGGACAGGTCGCCGGGGCAGCTCTTGAAGACGACGGAGGGGCTTGGTGTGGCTGTGATGGTTTTGGTGCTTTTGCTTATGGGCTTTATGGTGGTAACTTCAAATCAAATAGCTTGACGTACTGTGGACCGTTGATCTGGATGTGTTTTACCATATACTACTTCATAGAATGTAATAATAAAATTTAATTGTTTTAAATTTTGGAGAAAACGAAGTTTTCAAATATGTTGTTTATTTCTTTTTGGAAACCTGGTAGATCATATCTAATCTTTTTTTTCCGACGTGACGGAGAATTAGCAGTGTTATTTTAACGTGCCATGTGTGTGTACGCATGTATGCTACATAACATAATGGTAACATTTTCTGGGACGTGATATACGCAGGTGCAGGTGTTATTTTTTTAAAAAAAAAACCTGAGGTGCGTATGCATGGCATCGTGATTTACAGTGTAACATTATGTCATAATGTGGTCAAAAGCGAAATTGTGATCTTCGCCTCTTCGATCGGTGTAACGTTTTCAAGGAAAATAGTACTATAAAATAACACAAGGTGCATGACACAGCTTGCTACGTATAACTGCCTATAATAAGTAGTTTTAAAATTTTCGACACGTGTATGATTGACGTGACCATGCATCTGCATCCAGCCATGATGACCTCGTCTTGATCGGATTGCATCTCTTGTATACGTTCTTACAGTGTGCAAGGCGAACAACACAATGTGCCTGTTTGTTTCGGCTTCTGGCAGCTTCTGGCCACAAAAAACTGCTGAAGACTGCCAAACGCTCAGCTTTTCAGACAGCTTCTATAAAATTTGTTAGGATAAAAACCATCCAAAATCAACATAAAGATGTAATCGGTTGAGTCATTGTAATAATAGAAATCTATCACTTTCTAGATCCTGAGACCTATGAACAACTTTATCTTCCTCCACACGTAATCGTAGTGATACTCAGATTCTCCCCATAGCCAGATTCTCTCCACAGCCAGATTTTCAGAAAAGCTGGTCAGAAAAAAGCTGAACCAAACAGACCCAATATATCTCAGCAAAAATTTCGGATGAAGATTACCTTTTCGTTGTTGTATTGTTGATCCATGCTTGCGGAGTCATAGCATCTCCAATAGTATCTTAAATTAGTGTCTTAAATTGAAACTAGGTGAGTGCCCGTGCGTTGCAACGGCACACAATCACGGAAACGAGAAGGTAGATTTTTTCGAAAACTACAAAAAAACATATGATCTTTCGACATAACATACAAAATTGAGATGGAAATCAGAAAATAATGTAAGCCTCAACTACAAAAGAAGCGTCAGAGAATAAAGGACAATAATTAGTAACACTATATAAAGCAGTTAACAACACATGATTGTCAAGCAAGCGTATGAGCAGAGCTAGCACTCTGAGCATAGGTTCTCCTAGCTGTGGATAAAAAGGTTGATGATCAACGAAAGAACAACCTTAACCAATTGAAGGATTTAGTAGAGAGAAGTAGGTCAATATGTCGACCTAAAGTAGAACTCTATCTGCTTGAATAGCTTGACATGTTTCTCTTCTACGTCAGATTCAGGTGCTTGAAAGTAAGGATAAGCGATCAACGAACCTGAGCAAGTCTGCCAGAAGCTACAAAATTGAAGTTCATATAAACTTCCCACTCGGCAAGGTGATAAATGATAAGCCAATAACCAAACACTTTACTCTACCGCTAGAGGACGAGAAAGCACACATAGAAATAACTTGACACTTCAATGTTTCTATAAATTTCAGTAATCTAAAAATGCAAACACCATAGAAATAATCATGTCTTCCAAACTCAGATTTTTTCCCTATAATACACATGTTTCAAATCATGATTAAGAATCAAAAGCTATGCTTATATTTAGTAAATAACACAAAATAGGTTGCTTATGAAACACTAAAATTAAAAGAAGACAATGCATATTAGTGGAATGTGATATTTAGAACTGTCATGCAATAATTGATGTAACATAGGTTGCTCATTTATATACAAAATACAAGAAGTTGAGTGTTGTGACAACTATATATTCTTCACATGCATCTTTCAGTTATTTGCTAATGTTCAAATCAACAACAATATATTTTTGTCAAAAATGTACAAAAGAACCTAAATATAGGTGTTGCTACTTTGACAAACAATAAGGCAAACTGTGCACATATACAACAGGCAGGATGTATCCAGAAACACGTGAAATGCTTAGGGCTAGAAGAAGGTTACCGTGTGACTTTTTACTACATAGGAGCAGCTGGCTCAGGCATGTTGAGCTAGCTTCTTCACTGTTGAGGCCATGTTCTTGCCCTGGTGCTCGGCAAGGGCAAGTTTGGTCTCACTGGATTGTTTGATGCCATCGTCAACAAAGACGCCACCGCCACCAGAATATGCATTCGGTCCTGCGTCAAGAGGATCCAGAGGAAACTGTAGCAGCAAGGAAAAAAATTTACCGATCTTTCATTGGAATTATTTCCTAGTTTTACAAATTCTTGGGCTTACAAACAAAGAATATTAAACAAATAAATTTTAGACAAGCAGCCATCAAGCATGTATTTTATTAATGAAAAATCCATAGTAGTTGAAGGAAATATGTGTTGTCATCTTGACATATTTAATTATATTGATTCTATAACATTTTGGTATACCCAAAAGTTGAATTTCATTCTCATAGCCATGGTGAGAGGCTGAGTGCATGCAAAATAATGTCACAATGGTTGTGCTTGCTAACAGAAAATATGAAAACAAATGTGAATTTCCATCCCAATCTAATTCGAAAACATATATAGGAAAGATGAGGTCAAGAAGTCTTGCGTGGAAGCAACCAGTATCTCACCATTCTTAGGAGTACATAAATTATTCTGAACCTGTAAAAGCAATAAAAATAAAAAAATATCAGCTATCAAAGTTGTGCTAAGGTGCTAGTACATAAAAGTAAATTTGCTCAACTTAAAAAAGAAGGAAAGCAAATGCTACCCCAATGAGCATAAGCGCTTCAGTGCGAGTTTCCTCCGTCCGAGGGACATGCAAATTCATTTCATCTCCATCAAAATTAGCATTGTAAGGGTTTAGGGTTTATTGTAAAAGCTCTTCTTCTGTCGCTTCACCTGGGACCAAAGCACAGTCGAGTAACAAAACCATATCAGTTGGAATGGGGTTTTGAGCAGAGAAGGCGACAACAGCACAAAGTTGCACACCTGCATGGTGGCGCACTGCATGCACTGGAGGGCGATAAAGTTCAGAACCTAGGCTAACTGTTTGTGCTTGTTGGCATTAAGAAATAGCAAGATTACTCTACAGGTTTTGTAGCATGATAAAGAGTTCCCATCTGACTACACATAGGCCAGTGGAAACAGGGCCGCACATAGTCACACACACATAAACAATCAGCAACATTGTATCTCCTACCAGGCTACCACTTACCAGGTTCCCAGATGTGACTTAGAATTGAGTTGTTACTATGGGAATTGAGTTGCTTTTATTACAACAAATAAAATCCATGTGCCACAAAAAGCTCTAAATATTACCGTTTTCTACACAGACAACAATCCAAACTCAATTCATTATGCCCATAAGGCGCTGCTTCCTGATGATGCTAGGAAGGGGCAACACCTTAAATCTTACAAGTACATGATATGGCTGAAAGTATTTGTTTAATTCAGATTTTATCCCAAAATACAAAATGGAAGGACAGATGCACATCGTTGCTAGAACGCTAAAAATATCAGTTTAAAGGATCTGTAGAAGATATTTTTTTTAATTTTCTCCCAGTTTGGTCTAAGTTCTGGTCGTGAACACCATCTACGACATGTTTGCATGTACCAATAAAACATATCATCATTCATGATATCCAAAACAAAGTATTGAGACCTAAGTATTTCAATTTCTCCAAGTGTATAAAATCTCCTACAGAGATCAATTGAACACAACCCAGTCCAACAATTAGCATAATAAATATAAAAAGACAGCCCACCAGGACAAATTCCTAAATGAGCTCATTGTGCAGTATGAATTTGGCAACGAAGATAGCAGATGATCTAGAGAAATATCCTACTGCATAGATGAAAGAAGATATAAATGTAAACACATTGTACAAGACAACATTATAAATTTGTGTCCCGTACAAGAAACCAAGGCAAGACCAACACAAACAACAAAACACCTGATTAATTATCCAACATCCTAAACAATGAAGATCAGTCAATCCATGTGTGTACCTCATGACTTCAAATACTACCAGTACCACGAAAAGAGTAGTCTGAATAACAACATAAAGGCGATTCATGTCCTGCTGAAGGATACCTTTCCAAATTGGCCAATTGGCGCTCCATTCTGCATCTTTGAAAATGATCTTTCTGCATTTTATTCTGGGTAGTATCTGCAAGCCTGCAACTGCAATATATGCAATGAAGCATTTAATATTCAGATTGGTTCAAACTCAGGTATTTAATATATCATTCCTGTAAACTGGAAAGCTACAACATGTGACAGATACAATGAACTGTACTATGAAACAGTGCTGATCATTCCAAAGTCAAGAGTCAGGAGATCACTTTTGCAGCTCTAACTCAACCAGAGGTTAAAAAACACTGAAAGTCTGAAACCTAGTGCATTGTAGACAGAGGCATCATTGAGTTTTGCCGAAACAAATGCTACACAAAAAGAAGGAACATGACTTAATTTACTAAACATGAGAATGGCAAATAAAGGCTACATGAGCGTATGAGCATTTACTTATTCAACCCAAAGCTGGTAGACAGAGAGGAAAAATAAAATGGACACCCTACTAACATAAATCCAACGGCATCATTGAGTTTTGCACGCACACACCAAAATCGATACCTATACTCTACAACAAACTACAGAGGGAAACAGAAACTCAGGTATTCAGGACCAAACACAACTAATTGGTATGTGTATTTCTTAGTAGCCATAACCTTCCAATCCATCTATATGACACTTATGTTAAATGTAACTTACTAATAGGAACAGAATGAACGGTGGCAGTTCTATGATGGCTGGCTGAATCGAGAAGAACATGGAACAAAAAGGAAAGGAAGATGAATGGTGAATCCCACCTCCTGCTAGCTCTAGCTCCTAAAGCTCGTCAGTCGACGCACGGACACAGAGGCAGACTCCAGCTTGTCTTCAGTCAGAGATCATCGCCTCGCTTCCTGCTGCCACCACGACGCAGTAGGTCTTGTGGTGCCCTGCGTGCCCTCCGAGCACCACCACCGCCACAGCAATTCCCTAGCCGTGGCGCAACAGCTCGCCGCCGCTGGCGGTCGAAAAAGAAGAGATTACAAAACGCTACAACCTGGAGGCGATGATCATCTGCTATCTTTCAGCTTGAGAAGATTACACATCTTGGGGACGTAGTCGGTGCAGAGCTACAGGGTGGTAGAAAAGGTCAGGGCGCCGCGGAAAAGAGCGCCATCGCCCCCGCCAGGAAGCCCATGGACGTGGACGCGGGCTGGGAGCGGGACCTCAGCCCAGCGGTGGTACAGGCGGCGCCCACTACTCCCCACTCTGCTGAGCGCCCGCAGCCGGCGCCCTCACGCCCACGCGGCTGGGCTTGGCGCCCGTGCCCGTGGCCGCCACTTCCAAGCTCACAGCTTGGCTCGAGCAAAGAGGTGAGTGATACGCCCTGCGCGTGACCTGTTCAACACGAGAAAGGAGCAGATCTGATTCAACAACTTTTTCATTTTCTCGTGTATTCAGACGAACAAGAACAGAACGGAACTACAAGCGTGTATCCATCGGGGGAGAGAAAAAAAAAAGAAAAGATTTAGAGTGTGTGTACTGGCGCTGAATTCGGCTTGTAGAGGCTTTTCCTCCTGAAAAAAATCACCGAATATGCGGAATATCGGGCTCTTCTTCTTGTGCTTCGTGGAGTCCTCCGTGTCAACGTAGTGGCTCTCGTCGATGTGGTCGAACTCGTCGTCCAAGTCCTCTGTCGCCGCGTCCGCCACAGACTTGAGGTCGGCGATGTTGCTCAGCGACGCGAACGCCCGATCCCTGGGGTTCAGGTTCCCCATCCGCGCGGACCGCGAGAAGCCGGTCGTCAGCTTGCCCGGCTCGCCGATCGAGTACGTCCTCCGGCTGCTCGGCGTCCGTGGCTTGTCCGGCATCCACCGCTACGACGCCGACCGCGGCGTTCCCTTCTTGCTGCTGCCATTCGGAAGGCGCTGTTCAAGGCCGTAGCCCGGCGCGAGGTTTTCGGCAACCATTGCGGCGGGGGGGGGCGGGCGGAGGGCGAGCGTAGGCGTGCGGCGCGACGCGGCCGCGACGGAAACGGAGGTCGGGCGGGGCCACGACGGAAACGGAGGTCGGGCGGGACTGCGACGAATACGGTTGCCGGGGGGATGGAGGCGGGATGGCGTGCGGGTGTGGTTGTCGGTGAGCTTTGCGGCGGGGGAGGGTGGAGCGTAGAGCTTTGCGACGAAAACGGCTGCCAGAAAGAAGAAACGGAGGTGGTGAGGTTATCGGGGACGGGTGCGAGGTTATCGGGGGCGGGGGCGGTCTACAGACCGCCCTTAATGTAGTACAGATATAAGGCTCTACAAAGAAAAATATACTCCAATAGTATTTAATTTTATAAAAATTTGATAAAAAAATATAGAGCACCCTCTAAAGTGTCCTCAAATATACTATACACCGTAGTCAGGTTGCACTATAATTTAGAGTTTATAGCTTTAATGTTAGTAGTACAATATTTTGTTAGTGTTCTAACTCATATAAAATATACTTATTTTTAAATTCTAGAATATTTATATAGGACACATGTTAGGAGATGCTCTTAGGAGAAGGTAAGTGATAAACCGTTGGTCTTGTCGATAGTATTTGTTTTTTCATTAATTTTAATTATATAAATTTAGTTATCGCATTTAAAAATGTATCATTTTTTTTTCAAAAACCAAGTGCTATAATTTGTTCAAGATATTACTTGTCGGGAAGTAAAGGGTGTACTGTAACCAAAAAGAAATTAATTGTTGCATTCAGGTTTTGTAACCTTTGCCTTGATGGGTATCTATTATACTATTTTCCGTTTTAAATATTTATCACTTCGTTAGTTTATTTTTAATAAAATATGATAAACAAAAAAAACGGAGGAAGTATTACTACGCACGAGAACATTTCTCGTCTTTGTGCTTGTGCTGTTGTGCAGTAGCACTGTGCAAGCATGTCACATCAAAAAGAAATGCCGAATGGATCTTGTTTTCATATAGTTATTTTTTTAAAGTACCAAAGATGTTTCCAATCGGAGTGCTTGTGCTGTTATGCTTGTGGTGTGGCAGCCTGCATGCATGTCTGAGAGCACTCCAGCTGGCTATTTCGTTCGAATTTTGGATCTGCACGGAGCGACGGCCTTCCAACGACAACTTCACAGCTAGGCTAATAGAAGAACTAACCGCAGCCTCTATATTTTTGCTATATCATGAGAGCCAATAATAATACCAGCACATATAATAAGTTTATTTTTAAGTGACTTAAAATTAAAGAGAGGAATTATTTTGATTGGCTGAAAAAAAAAGAGTCAGGCTTAACTCTCACCGCATGTTGTATGCTCTTGCTACTCACCCTGCTATGTAGAATACGTTGGGGCCTAGCTTCTCATAAAACCCACCTATTTTTTCTCTCTCGTATTCTCACCCTGCTACTTAGAATTTTAATGCCATATAGCTCTTTGGAACCTGTCTAGTCACTCTTACTGTACTTGCACTCAGTGATGTTACAAAATTAACAAGGTCTAAGATCAATTTGATAATGCAACTGTTGACGCCTTTTCGGAGCGCCAAACACTCAACAAAAACCGGTGGCGGTGCTCTCTGGTCAGGCGCGGACGGTCCGCGGCCAGGGGCCGGACGGTCCGCGACCTGGCGCAGGGGCTGGCGTTCCCTGCCTGACGGCCGGACAGTCCGCGCCCTAGGGCCGGACGGTCCGCGCGTGCGCAGGGGGCGGCGAAGGTCACCGGTGGCGCCTGGGTCTCGCTCCCGGGAGAGACCCCGTCAGGGAGGAGAGATCTTAGGAGTTGTCTAGGCTCGAGTAAACCGACCTAGACTCCTCTAATCGACGTGGAGTCGAGGAGAGGCGGAGAATTTGAGAATTGGAATACTAAACTAGGGCTAAACTAGAAATAGACTAGAACTACTCCTAATGCATAAGGTAAAAACAAGTAATAAACTGGATTTGATCGATTGTTGGGGGTTCAATCGGCCGTAGCCCTTCATCTATATAAAGGGGGAGGTCTGGATCCGCTTCGAACTGATTTCCGAGTCAATCCCACGGTTTTAGATAACAAATCCCGCGAGAAACTAGGAACCCTAACTGTCTCTGCGCACGCGCGGACCGTCTGCGCCGCCACCGCGGACAGTCCGGACCGTGGATCGTCCGGCCTCAGGGCCGGACCGTCCGCGTGACTCTTTTTGATCTCTAACATATGCCCCCTGCCTTTTGGTGAAGGTTAACAAACCAAAAGCATATGAACTAAACCTGATGTAAGTCATCGGCTTTTCAAAATAGAGATCATTCAATAAAGCACCAATGTATAAAGGCCGTTTTGGATTGTATCTTTCTCGGCCATGACCATTTGATCAATGGATCAAAATGAATAGAATGGAGGTGCCCCCCAGCCTGGATAGACAAAGGGACTATACATGTACCATGGATTCATCATCATGCTATTCCATATTTGGGTAGGACAATATACCGACGATGAATAAACGGGTAGAAAGTACCCTGGTCTCATAGGATGAACAGACGATGCTTGTCGCATCGCCTTTTGGGCCGTTTTGTTCGGCTGTTTCGTTTTAGTAGGTGAACGGGGTTTCTTTGTTGACCGATCACGTGGAACGGTCTTTTTGCTAGCATTTTTGGAGAGCAACTGATCAAAAGTAGGGTTGGCTTTGATCAGCCGACTATATGTGCTTTGACCTTGCGTCTTTTTCCTTGCTTCGTGTAGAGGTTGACGCCTTTGGTCATAGGTGGACTGTCCGACTGAGTTAGCCAGAACGTTTGTCTGAGCACCGGATTGTCCGCACGTAGGTGCCGGACCATCTACGATGCTCGGGCTAGGCTGATGTGTTTGGTTCATTAACTGTGCCTGCCCCCTGGCGTCTTCGGACTTTTTAGCCTTCTCGTCCGAAGCCTTTCGAGCAATCTCCTTTTGTGATATATCTGTCATGCGAGGATCGCCAATGACGATGCCCTTGCCTTTGCCTTTATCGGCCATTTCGGGCCGAACCAAGACCTTTTTGCATGTGAGTTCTATTGTATTAACAGGAAAGGGTTGTGTGTCTACTTGCATCTCTTGAAAAGCCAATCGACCCTCATTTATAGCCGATTGTATCTGTCGACGAAAAACATTACAATCATTGGTGGCATGAGAAAAGGAATTATGCCACTTACAATAAGCACGCCTCTTTAATTCATCAGGAGGAGGAATAGTATGAGTTAATTTAATGTTGCCGTTTTTCAGTAACTCGTCAAATATTTTATCGCATTTGGCAACATTAAACGTAAACTTACCTTCTTCTTGTCGATTCTTTCGAATCGACTGTAAAGCAGAACACGGTGAAGGTTTAGCCTGCCCTGGCCAAACCAGTTCGGCGGTGTATACATCCGTGGATTCATCGTCCGAGTTATCGTATCCCACTAAATGCATCTTATGGCTAGCCGATTTTGATGTTTCCTTACTTCAGCTTTCACAGGTCATAGCCCGCTGGTGCAAGTGCACTAGCGAAAAGAATTGGGTGCCATCTAATTTTTCTTTTAAGTAGGGTCGAAACTGAAAGTCGCCTAGAGGGGGGGTGAATAGGGCGAAACTGAAATTTACAAAATTAATCACAACTACAAGCCGGGTTAGCGTTAGAAATAATAATGAGTCCGAGAGAGAGGGCGCAAAACAAATCGCAAGCGAATGAAGAGTGTGACACACGGATTTGTTTTACCGAGGTTCGGTTCTCGCAAACCTACTCCCCGTTGAGGAGGCCACAAAGGCCGGGTCTTTTTCAACCCTTTCCCTCTCTTAAACGGTCCCTCGGACCGAGTGAGCTTCTCTTCTCAAAACACAACCGGGAACAAAACTTCCCCGCAAGGACCACCACACAATTGGTGTCTCTTGCCTCGGTTACAAAATGAGTTTATGATCACAAGAACAAGTGAGAAAGAAAAGAAGCAATCCAAGCGCAAGAGCTCAAAAGAACACGACAAATCTCTCTCGCTAATCACTAAAGCCTTGTGTGGAATTGGAGAGGATTTGATCACTTGGGTGTGTCTAGAATTGAATGCCTAGCTCTTGTAAGTGGTTGAGAAGTGGAAAA
Organism: Zea luxurians; assembly: GCA_029449295.1. Lineage (NCBI taxonomy): Eukaryota > Viridiplantae > Streptophyta > Magnoliopsida > Poales > Poaceae > Zea > Zea luxurians. The sequence goes on along the minus strand of JAOPSE010000007.1, from coordinate 122,085,850 downwards.
CTTGGATGACTTGAATGTGGGGTGGTTGGGGGTATTTATAGCCCCAACCACCAAACTAGCCGTTTGGTGGAGGCTGACTGTCGTATGGTGCACCGGACAGTCCGGTGCACACCGGACATGTCCGGTGCGCCAGCCACATCACCCGGCCGTTAGGGTTCCGACCGTTGGAGCTCTGACTTCTGGGCCCGCCTTGAAGACCGGTGGCGCACCAGACATGAACTGTGGAGTGTCCGGTGCGCCAGCATGGACGTGCCTGACTTCTGCGCGCGCTGGCGCGCATTCAATGCGCCTGCAGGTAGCCGTTGGCGCCGAAGTAGCCGTTGCTTCATTGTCATCACACCGGACACGTCCGGTGAATTATAGCGGACTAGCCGTTGCAAATTCCCGAAGCTGGCGAGTTCAGAGTTGCTTCATTCTTGGAGCACCGGACACTGTCCGGTGTACACCGGACAGTCCGGTGAATTATAGCGGAGCGACTCTGCGTTTTCCCGAAGGTGAGGAGTTTGGCTTGGAGTTCCCTAGTGCACCGGACATTGTCTGGTGGTGCATCGGACACTATCCGGTGGCACACCGGACAGTCCGGTGCGCCAGACCAGGGTGCCTTCGGTTGTCTCTTTGCTCCTTTGTTTGAACCCTTTTCTCTTGATCTTTTCATTGGCTTATTGTGAACCTTTGGCACCTGTAGGACTTACAAACTAGGGCAAACTAGTTAGTCCAATTATTTGTGTTGGGCATTTCAACCACCAAAATTAGTTTAGGAAATAGGTGTAAGCCTAATTCCCTTTCAATCTCCCCCTTTTTGGTGATTGATGCCAACACAAACCAAAGCAAATATAGAAGTGCAGAATTTGAACTAGTTTACATATGCAAGTTCAAAGGTTACTTAGAATTGAGCCAATAAATATTACTTACTAGATATGCATGGATTGTTTAACATTTTGGACCACGCTTGCACCACAAGTTTTGTTTTTTTTTTGCAAATTCTTTTTGTAAATCCTTTCCAAAGTCTTTTTGCAAAATAGTCAAAGGTAAATGAGTAAGATTTTGCAAAGTATTTTCAAGTTTTGAAATTTTCTCCCCTTGTTTGAAATGCTTTTCCTTTGACTAAACAAAACTCCCCCTCAATAAATTCTCCTCTTAGTGTTCAAGAGGGTTTTTAGGATATCAATTTTGAAAATTCTACTTGCTCCCCCTTTTGAACACAATAAGATACCAATTTGAAATTTACCAATTGAAAATCATTTTAAAATTAGGGTGATGGTGCGGTCTATGGTGCGGTCCTTTTGCTTTGGGCTCATACTTTCTCCCCCTTTGGCATGAATCGCCAAAAACGGATACTTTGAGTGAGATATAAGCCCTTACTAACTATTTTCTCCCCTTTGGTAAATAAAACAGATGAGTGAAGATTATACCAAAGACGAAGAATTGCTTGGAGCGACGACGAAGGATGAGTGATAGAGTGGAGTGGAAGCCTTTGTCTTCGCCAAAGACTCCAATTCCCTTTCAATATACCTATGACTTGGTTTGAAATTCACTTAAAAACACATTAGTCATAGCATATATAAAAGAGACATGATCAAAGGTATACTTATGAGCTATGTATGCAAATTAGCAAAAGAAATTTCTAGAATCAAGAATATTGAGCTCATGCCTAAGTTTGGTAAAAGTTTGTTCATCTAGTGGCTTGGTAAAGATATCAGCTAATTGATCTTTAGTATTAATGTATGCAATCTCGATATCCCCCTTTTGTTGGTGATCCCTAAGAAAATGATACCGAATGACTATGTGTTTAGTGCGGCTATGCTCAACGGGATTATCCGCCATGCGGATTGCACTCTCATTATCACATAGAAGAGGAACTTTGGTTAATTTGTAACCATAGTCCCGCAGGGTTTGCCTCATCCAAAGCAATTGCGCGCAACAATGGGCTGCGGCAATATACTCGGCTTCGGCGGTAGAAAGAGCGACCAAATTTTGCTTCTTTGAAGCCCAAGACACCAAGGACCTTCCTAAGAACTGGCAAGTCCCCGATGTGCTCTTTCTATTAATCTTACACCCCGCCCAATCGGCATCCGAATAACCAATCAAATCAAATGTGGATCCTCGAGGGTACCAAAGCCCAAACTTAGGAGTATAAGCAAAATATCTCAAGATTCGTTTTACGGCCGTAAGGTGAGATTCCTTAGGGTCGGATTGGAATCTTGCACACATGCAAACGGAAAGCATAATGTCCGGTCGAGATGCACATAAATAGAGTAATGAACCTATCATCGACCGGTATACCTTTTGATCGACGGATTTACCTCCCGTGTCGAGGTCGAGATGCCCATTGGTTCCCATGGGTGTCTTGATGGGCTTGGCGTCCTTCATTCCAAACTTGTTTAGAATGTCTTGAGTATACTTGGTTTGGCAAATTAAGGTGCCCTCTTGGAGTTGCTTTACTTGAAATCCTAGAAAATACTTCAACTCCCCCATCATCGACATCTCGAATTTTTGTGTCATGATCCTACTAAATTCCTCACATGTAGATTCGTTAGTAGACCCAAATATAATATCATCAACATAAATTTGGCATACAAACAAATCATTGTCAAGAGTTTTAGTAAATAAAGTAGGATCGGCCCTGCCGACTTTGAAGCCATTAGCAATAAGGAAATCTCTAAGGCATTCATACCATGCTCTTGGGGCTTGCTTGAGCCCATAAAGTGCCTTAGAGAGCCTATAGACATGGTTAGAGTGCTCACTGTCTTCAAAGCCGGGAGGTTGCTCAACATAGACCTCTTCCTTGATTGGTCCATTGAGGAAGGCACTCTTCACGTCCATTTGATAAAGCTTGAAGCCATGGTAAGTAGCATAGGCTAATAATATGCAAATTGATTCAAGCCTAGCTACGGGTGCATAGGTTTCACCAAAATCCAAACCTTCGACTTGTGAATATCCCTTGGCCACGAGTCAGGCTTTGTTCCTAGTCACCACACCATGCTCATCTTGCTTGTTGCGGAAGACCCACTTGGTTCCTACAATATTTTGGTTAGGACATGGAACTAAATGCCATACCTCGTTCCTAGTGAAGTTGTTGAGCTCTTCTTGCATCGCCACCACCCAATCCGAATCTTGGAGTGCTTCCTCTACCCTGTGTGGCTCAATAGAGGAAACAAAAGAGTAATGCTCACAAAAATGTGCAACACGAGATCTAGTGGTTACCCCCTTATGAATGTCGCCGAGGATAGTGTCGACGGGGTGATCTCGTTGGATTGCTTGGTGGACTCTTAGATGTGGCGGCCTTGGTTCTTCATCCTCCTTGTCTTGATTATTTGCATCTTCCCCTTGATCATTGCCGTCATCTTGAGGTGGCTCATCTCTTTGATCTTTTCCTTCATCAACTTGAGCCAAATCCTCATTTTGAGTCGGTGGAGATGCTTGCGTGGAGGAGGAAGGTTGATCTTGTGCATTTGGAGGCTCTTCGGATTCCTTAGGACACACATCCCTAATGGACATGTTCCTTAGCGCAATGCATGGAGCCTCTTCTTCACCTATCTCATCAAGATCAACTTGCTCTACTTGAGAGTCGTTAGTCTCATCAAACACAACGTCACAAGAAACTTCAACAAGTCCTAAGGACTTGTTAAAGACTCTATATGCCCTTGTGTTTGAGTCATATCCTAGTAAAAAGCCTTCTACAGTTTTAGGAGCAAATTTAGATTTTCTACCTCTTTTAACAAGAATAAAACATTTGCTACCAAAAACTCTAAAATATGAAATGTTGGGCTTTTACCGGTTAGGAGTTCATAGGATGTCTTCTTGAGGATTCGGTGTAGATATAACCGGTTGATGGCGTAGCAGGCGGTGTTGACCGCTTCGGCCCAAAATCGATCCGGTGTCTTGTACTCATCAAGCATGGTTCTTGCCATGTCCAATAGAGTTTGATTCTTCCTTTCCACTACACCATTTTGTTGTGGGGTGTAGGGAGAAGAGAACTCATGCTTGATGCCCTCCTCCTCAAGAAAGCCTTCAATTTGTGAGTTCTTGAACTCCGTCCCGTTGTCGCTTCTAATTTTCTTGATCCTCAAGCCGAACTCATTTTGAGCCCGTCTCAAGAATCCCTTTAAGGTCTCTTGGGTTTGTGATTTTTCCTGCAAAAAGAACACCCAAGTGAAGCGAGAATAATCATCCACAATAACTAGACAGTACTTACTCCCGCCGATGCTTATGTAAGCGATCGGGCCGAATAAATCCATGTGTAGGAGCTCCAGTGGCCTGTCAGTCGTTATGATGTTCTTGTGTGGATGATGAATACCAACTTGCTTCTCGGCTTGACATGCGCTACAAATCCTGTCTTTCTCAAAATGAACATTTGTTAATCCTAAAATGTGTTCTCCCTTTAGAAGCTTATGAAGATTCTTCATCCCAATATGGGCTAGTCGGTGGTGCCAGAGCCAACCCATGTTAGTCTTAGCAATTAAGCAAGTGTCAAGTTCAGCTCTATCAAAATCTACCAAGTATAGCTGACCCTCTAACACTCCCTTAAATGCTATTGAATCATCACTTCTTCTAAAGATAGTGACACCTACATCAGTAAAGAGACAGTTGTAGCCCATTTGACATAATTGAGATACGGAAAGCAAATTGTAATCTAAAGAATCAACAAGAAAAACATTGGAAATGGAATGGTCAGGAGATATAGCAATTTTACCCAAACCTTTGACCAAACCTTGGTTTCCATCCCCGAATGTGATAGCTCGTTGGGGATCTTGGTTTTTCTCGTAGGAGGAGAACATCTTCTTTTCCCCCGTCATATGGTTTGTGCATCCGCTATCGATGATCCAACTTGAGCCCCCGGATGCATAAACCTACAAAACAAGTTTAGTTCTTGACTTTAGGTACCCAAATGGTTTTGGGTCCTTTGGCATTAGAAACAAGAACTTTGGGTACCCAAACACAAGTCTTAGAGCCCTTGTGTTTGCCCCCAACAAACTTGGCAACTACCTTGCCGGATTTGTTAGTAAACACATATGATGCATCAAAAGTTTTGAATGAAATGTCATGATCATTTGATGCATTAGGAGTTCTCTTCTTAGGCAACTTAGCATGGGTTGGTTGCTTAGAACTAGATGTCTCACCCTTATACATAAAAGCATGATTAGGGCCAGAGTGAGACTTCCTAGAGTGAACTCTCCTAATCTTGCTCTCGGGATAACCGGCAGGGTACAAAATGTAACCCTCGTTATCCTGAGGCATGGGAGCCTTGCCCTTAACAAAATTTGACAATCTTTTAGGAGGGGCACTAAGTTTGACATTGTCTCCCCTTTGGAAGCCAATGCCATCCTTGATGCCAGGGCGTCTCCCACTATAGAGTATACTTCTAGCAAATTTAAACTTTTCATTCTCTAAGTTATGCTCGGCAATTTTAGCATCTAATTTTGCTATATGATCGTTTTGTTGTTTAATTAAAGCCATGTGATCATGAATAGCATCAACATCAATATCTCTACATCTAGTGCAAATGGAAACATGCTCAATGGTAGATGTAGAGGGTTTGCAAGAATTAAGTTCAACAATCTTAGCACGTAATATATCATTTTTATCTCTAAGATCGGAGATTGTAACATTGCAAACATCAAAATCTTTAGCCTTAGCAATCAATTTCTCATTCTCATTTCTAAGGCTAGCAAGAGAATCATTCAATTCTTTAATCTTAGCATGTAAATCAACATTATTATTTCTAAGATTTGGAATTGAAACATTAGAATCAACCTTAGCTAACAAATTAGCATTCTCATTTCTAAGGTTGTCAATAGTCTCATGGCAAGTGCTTAGCTCACTAGACAATTTTTCACATTTTTCAACTTCTAGAGCGTAAGCATTTTTAACCTTAACATGCTTCTTATTTTCTTTAATAAGGAAGTCCTCTTGAGAATCCAAGAGATCATCCTTCTCATGAATAGCACTAATTAATTCATTTAACTTTTCTTTTTGTTGCATGTTTAGGTTGGCAAAAAGAATGCGCAAGTTATCCTCCTCATTGCTAGCATCATCCTCATCACTAGAGGTTTCATATTTAGTGGAGGATCTTGATTTTACCTTCTTATTTTTGCCTTCCTTGGCCATGAGGCACTTGTGGCCGACGTTGGGGAAGAGAAGTCCCTTGGTGACGGCGATGTTGGCGGCGTCCTCGTTGGAGGAGGAGTCGGAGGAGCTCTCCTTGGAATCCCACTCGCGGCATACATGGGCATCGCCGCCCCTCTTCTTGTGGTACCTCTTCTTTTCTCTTCTCTTGCCCTTCTTGTCGTCGCCCCTGTCACTGTCACTAGATAGTGGACATTTTGCTATAAAATGACCGAGCTTACCACATTTGTAGCACACCTTCTTGGAGCGGGGCTTGTAATCCTTCCCCCTCCTTTGCTTGAGGATTTGGCGGAAACTCTTGATGATGAGCGCCATTTCCTCGTTGTCGAGCTTGGAGGCGTCAATGGGTGTTCGACTTGGAGTAGATTCCTCCTTCTTTTCTTCCGTCGCCTTGAATGCGACCGGTTGTGCCTCGGGCGTGGAGGAGGTGCCTTGCTCTATAATTTTCTTTGAGCCTTTAATCATTAGCTCAAAGCTCACAAATTTACCTATTACTTCCTCGGGAGACATTAGCTTATATCTAGGATCACCTCGAATTAATTGAACTTGTGTAGGGTTAAGAAATACGAGGGATCTAAGAATAACCTTGACCATCTCATGGTCATCCCACTTTTCGCTCCCGAGGTTGCGCACTTGGTTCACCAAGGTCTTCAAGCGGTTGTACATAGCTTGTGGATCCTCCCCTTGGTGAAGCATGAAGCGACCGAGCTCCCCCTCGATTGTCTCCCGCTTGGTGATCTTCGTCACCTCGTCTCCCTCGTGCGTGGTCTTGAGTACGTCCCAAATTTCCTTCGCACTTTTTAACCCTTGCACCTTATTATACTCCTCTCGACTTAGAGAGGCGAGGAGTATAGTGGTGGCTTGAGAGTTAAAGTGGTGAATTTGGGCCACCTCGTCCGAGTCGTAGTCTTCATCCCCTACAGATGGTACCTGTACACCAAACTCTACAACATTCCATATGCTTGTGTGGAGTGAGGTTAGATGGTGCCTCATTTTGTCACTCCACATATTATAATCATCACCGTCAAAAACCGGTGGCTTGCCTAATGGAACGGAGAGTAAAGAAGTACACTTTGAAATATGGGGATAGCGTAGAGGAATCTTACTATACTTCTTGCGCTCTTGGCGCTTAGAAGTTACGGACGACGCGTCGGAGTCGGAGGTCGACGTTGATGAAGTGTCGGTCTCGTAGTAGACCACTTTCCTCATCCTCTTGTTCTTGTCGCCTCTCCGATGCGTCTTGTGGGAAGAAGATTTCTTCTCCTTCCCCTTCCCTTTGTTGGAGGAGTCCTTCTTCATCTCCTTCCTCTTGGTGCGGGACTCTTCCAATGAAGTGCTCCCGTGACTCGTAGTGGGCTTGTCGTCGGTTTCCATCTCCCTCTTGGTGTGATCTCCCGACATCACTTCGAGCGGTTAGGCTCTAATGAAGCACCAGGCTCTGATACCAATTGAAAGTCGCCTAGAGGGGGGGTGAATAGGGCGAAACTGAAATTTACAAAATTAATCACAACTACAAGCCGGGTTAGCGTTAGAAATAATAATGAGTCCGAGAGAGAGGGCGCAAAACAAATTGCAAGCGAATGAAGAGTGTGACACACGGATTTGTTTTATCGAGGTTCAGTTCTCGCAAACCTACTCCCCGTTGAGGAGGCCACAAAGGCCGGGTCTTTTTCAACCCTTTCCCTCTCTCAAACGATCCCTCGGACCGAGTGAGCTTCTCTTCTCAAAACACAACCGGGAACAAAACTTTCCCGCAAGGACCACCACACAATTGGTGTCTCTTTCCTCGGTTACAAAATGAGTTTATGATCACAAGAACAAGTGAGAAAGAAAAGAAGCAATCCAAGCGCAAGAGCTCAAAAGAACACGACAAATCTCTCTCGCTAATCACTAAAGCCTTGTGTGGAATTGGAGAGGATTTGATCACTTGGGTGTGTCTAGAATTGAATGCCTAGCTCTTGTAAGTGGTTGAGAAGTGAAAAACTTGGATGACTTGAATGTGGGGTGGTTGGGGGTATTTATAGCCCCAACCACCAAACTAGCCGTTTGGTGGAGGCTGACTGTCGTATGGTGCACCGGACAGTCCGGTGCACACCGGACATGTCCGGTGCGCCAGCCACGTCACCCGGCCGTTAGGGTTCCGACCGTTGGAGCTCTGACTTCTGGGCCCGCCTTGAAGACCGGTGGCGCACCGGACATGAACTGTGGAGTGTCCGGTGCTCCAGCATGGGCGTGCTGACTTCTGCGCGCGTTGGCGCGCATTCAATGCGCCTGCAGGTAGCCGTTGGCGCCGAAGTAGCCGTTGCTTCGTTGTCACACCGGACAGTCCGGTGTGCACCGGACATGTCCGGTGAATTATAGCGGACTAGCCGTTGCAAATTCCCGAAGCTGGCGAGTTTAGAGTTGCTTCATTCTTGGAGCACCAGACACTGTCCGGTGTACACCGGACAGTCCGGTGAATTATAGCGGAGCGACTCTGCGTTTTCCCGAAGGTGAGAAGTTTGGCTTGGAGTTCCCTGGTGCACCGGACACTGTCCGGTGCGCCAGACCAGGGTGCCTTCGGTTGTCCCTTTGCTCCTTTGTTTGAACCATTTTCTCTTGATCTTTTCATTGACTTATTGTGAACCTTTGGCACCTGTAGGACTTACAAACTAGGGCAAACTAGTTAGTCCAATTATTTGTGTTGGGCATTTCAACCACCAAAATTAGTTTAGGAAATAGGTGTAAGCCTAATTCCCTTTCAGCAACCCATTGAAAGCCAACCCTGTTAGTTGTTTTTCTGCGACATGGATTTGAAAGCATCAGTTTCTAGTGTCCCAGAACCTCCGGATATAGTCATTAACCGATTCTTCAGGCCCCTGTCGGACTGAGGCTAAGTCAGCCAATTCTAATTCATGTTCTCCTGAGAAGAAGTGTTCATGAAATTTCTGTTCTAATTCTTCCCAAGAGTTAATAGAGTTTGGTGGCAAGGCTGCGTACCATGCGAATGCAGTATCAGTAAGGGACAACGAGAATAAACGAACGCGGTAGGCTTCCCCATCAGCCAATTCTCCCAAGTGGGCTATGAATTGGCTTATATGTTCGTGTGTGCTTTTCCCACCTTCACCAGAAAACTTAGAGAAGTCTAGTATTCTAGTTCCCTGTGGATATGGCACGGTGTCGAATCGGTGGCTATAAGGCTTCCGATACGATTGCCCTGTACCTGACACACTAACACCGAGTTTGTCCCTGAACATCCTAGCTACCTCGTCTCTGACCCTCTCTGCCATGTCTGGCGACCATCCATTGAGTTTGTGGGTAGAAATCTCAGGTTGCCTGACATCACTCTGTCGGCTTTCCTCCCAGGGATGTTTGAGGTGTGTGTTAGGTGTCCTATTAATGTCACCAGCTCCTGCCCTATACCTCTCAGGCTCTCTTGTGGCCGAATAGTATTCAGCCCTATGTCCATGAGGTGGTATGGCATGATTATAATGTGTTGCCGGTGGGGCACCATAATGTTGCTGCGATGAATGTGGGAACTCTGCGTATTGCGCAGCTCTCGACTCTGCGTGTGCATATCCGGATGGTCCGACATAAGAAGCCGGATGGTCCGCGACCTGGCCAAATGGTTCGAAGGTATATCCGGATTGTCCAGCCGTATATGGTGCTACGTGGGTAGTCTCATACCCAGACTGTCTGTCATAAAGAACTGGACGGTCCGCGATCGGGCCGAATGGTCTAGGGCTGTACCCGGACGGATCGACCATATATGGCGCGACTTGGGCAGTCTGCGCGTGGACTCATGTAGAGTCGGATGGTCCAGCGTAATACGTTGGCCGGTTCATGCCATATCCAGACGGTCCGGCGTAAGATGGCGGACGGTCCGCAACATATCCGGACGGTCCGGCGTGATGTACCGGATGATCCGTGATGGGGCCGAAGTGTTCAAGGTTGTACCCTGATGGTCCGGCCATGTACGGTGCGACCTGAGTGTTTTGTGTGCGGGCCTGCATCTGGTCGGACGGTCCGGAGAAATACGTCGGACGGTCCGCGGTATAACCGGACTGTCTGAGATGATGCTCGGACGGTCCGGTCGCGTCCAGTACCTGCCGCGTGCCTAGTGGTTGCGGCTGTGATGGTGACACGAAAGCGTGCATCGGCATACCATATGATGGCTGGGTCAAGGGTGACCCGTTTATAGCCGATGTGTTTGACGTGGGTGGCACTGTATTAGACTCTCGCGATGGAAAGCTAGGAACAGCTGGATTTCTCGTATGCACGTAAATGCATTTTAATAGATTCATCTACATATTGCTTTAACTGATCTCCTCGTTGATCCATGAAAGTCGTAAGAGATAGATCTGGAGTACTTACAGCGGGACCCTGAAGTGGAGGTAGGAGGGATTCCATATCGATCTCCCCTTGACGGACGATCTTCTGGTGGCAATCTACCGTGAAGTGTGACAAGTACTTGTCCGCCGCCTCCTTGCGCCGTTTGGAGAGTTTATGCAGCAGTTCCGCCTCTTCTTTGTCGCGTTGTTCGTTCCATTGCCGTATCACCTCCTTCTCGTCACGCATTACGAGGTCTTCAAAGGGCCTTTGGTCATCAGCCGGGAGTGCCTCCATGGCCGGCTTGATGATGTTGGTAATGGAGATCTTGGTGTGATCTTTAGAACCGGCCATTTATGGGCCGGTTTTTAGCAGATCTAGACACCTATTCCCCAGCGGAGTTGCCAAAAAGTATGTTGACGCCTTTTCGGAGCGCCAAACACTCAACAAGAACCGGCGGCAGTGCTCTCTGGTCAGGCGTGGACGGTCCGCGGCCAGGGGCTGGACGGTCCGCGACCTGGCGCAGGGGCTGGCGTTCCCTGCCTGAAGGCCGGACGGTCCGCGCCCTAGGGCCGGACGGTCCGCGCGTGCGCAGGGGGCGGCGAAGGTCGCCGGTGGCGCCTGGATCTCGCTCCCGGGAGGGACCCCGTCGGGGAGGAGAGATCCTAGGAGTTGTCTAGGCTCGAGTAGACCGACCTAGACTCCTCTAATCGACGTAGAGTCGAGGAGAGGCGGAGAATTTGGGGATTGGAATTCTAAACTAGGGCTAAACTAGAACTAGACTAGAACTACTCCTAATGCATAAGGTAAAAACGAGTAATAAACTGGATTTGATCGATTGTTGGAGGTTCAATCGGCTGTAGCCCTTCATCTATATAAAGGGGGAGGTCTGGATCCGCTTCGAACTGATTTCCGAGTCAATCCCACGGTTTTAGGTAACAAATCCCGCGAGAAACTAGGAACCCTAACTGTCTCTGCGCACGCGCGGACCGTCCGCGCCGCCACCGCGGACAGTCCGGACCGCGGACCGTCCGGCCTCAGGGCCGGACCGTCCGCGTGACTCTTTTTGATCTCCAACAGCAACATAAAACGTAAAATTCAGATCTACTAGTAGTCCATGATATTAGAAAAGAACATATCTGGACTAACTCAATCGAATTAATGCATAAAAGAAAAATCGACAACGGATCTAACCACAAGACTGTCATCATATGGAATTGAAAATACAGATTTACTTATAGTGTTTTGCATGAGTAATGGTAAGGAACACGAGTGGACGTGCGCGAAGCAATTCCAGAAACTTGATTCGTCGGCACCAGTGCAAGTCGTCAAATCGTCGGCGTTGGTTTGGAGACACAGTTCTCTCTTGATCTGCTGCACGGCAGACGAAAGGACGGCAGTGCAGAAAACCGGCGGCACAGAGAGTTGAGAATGAAAAGCTCAGTCAGTTGTTGTGTTTCGGTTTGCCCTCTGACTTAAGGATGTCCCCCTTTATAGAGGGTCACTGCAACTTGACGGGTTCGAACTGCTAAATTTCAGAAACCACTCATGGAACCTTTCTACATGCAACCGCTTGGAGATCTTGTACGTAATGTGCACGCCCATTACTCTTGGTTGGTGTGACAGTCTAGGTGTGATATTTGAGAACCAAATAAACAAAATGAAAAAAATAAACTGCTGTTTAGAACGCGTCATGCATCGTTCTAAATCACAAGTCACGCGATAATTACACGAAATGCGAGCGAACATGCGTGTGATAGCGTCTATAACCCTTTATTTGTGTCATGTGAATAGTAGTGAATACTTTCATATATAAGTTGGTTTATTCTACATAGATGAGAAATATGGGACTAAAGTTTTTATACCATCTTTACTCATTAACTTAGCTTCCATATTTGAATTGGATGACACACAATTGGACCAAATTCTAACAAGGAGCCCTTCGGCTCTGCCGGCTACCGCCGCCTGGCACGTGGTCCTTGTCGAATTTGGGTCGCCGTCATGCAATCGCGCATGGGCACGGGATAAAGTCGCCTAGGAGCTGACTTTTCACGCGTACGTACAACTGTGGCGGGGCGGCCCTTCTGACGGAATACAACATTCTTCGACCAGTTATCTTTGACCACCAGGCACCGCCCAGAAAGAAAAAAAGGCAACTTTTATTATGTGTCTCAATGTCTCATGCCTTCTCTGCTTGGACTCTATTGCACAGCTTCATGTCACAGCTGGAGGCAATCAAGGACTTCCGAGTAACTTTATTACGCTGCTAATTGCGGACCAGGGTTACCTAATCCAGCTACTGTTAATGACCTACTCGTAGAGAATAATCACTTGCTAAAAATCTTACAATTTCACCAGGCATTCATACCCAGACGAAAAAAAAATCATCATGGAGTATACGAGTACATTAGGTAGTGTTTGGTTCGGTGTCAACGAGAGATGGGACGGGATCAACTCTGGGTTGACCCTGTCCCTTATATTTTGAGGGATGGCCTCATCCACCATTTTTAAAGAATATTACTTGACCCTGATTCTGAACCTCTAAATCAAACGCGGGTCAAATTAAAATGATCTCATCTCATCCTTCTTTATCCATCCTCGTCCCTCCATCCATAGTACCGGGGTAAAAAGCATCGACCGGCATCGGGGACACGTTAATTCTACCATCACGCTACTTTTCCCTCCATCTGAAAAAGGAATGCAGTTCTAAACCAACGTCTAGGATGAAAACGTCGGAATACCCTTTTTCCTAATTTTAGGTACGCTTTAATTCTAGGAATTTCATATTTTTCATATTTTTCCTAGAGGGAGGCAGCTAGCACTTGATGACTTCACAGTTCACAACACCAATCAATGGTCATCGTCCCTTGCATTGCACGCGAAGCTGAATCACGCGCCACGGTCGGCTTTCTCCTCGTCTGTAGCATCCCCTGACCCGCTGGGTCTTTCCGACGGAGCTCCGGAGATGGGGAAGACGCGCTTGCTGCCGCCGTGCTCGTCGACGGCGTCCGAGTCCGTCCGGCTCGGCCGCTGCCACGGCACGGACCGCCAGAACGACGCCAGCCACCCGGGCGCCCGCTCCACGCCGTCGGGGTACACGGCGAGGCTCGCGGCCCGCCGGTGCCTGCGGACCGCCGCGAGCTCCTTCATGACGTGCTCCGGCAGCCGCAGCGTGTGGCGGTCCGGCACGTCCATGGCGGACTGCGTCCGCCGGTAGACGAACTCGTGGGGTCGCGCGGCGCCGAAGCTCATGACGGACTCGGGCGTGAAGGCGGCGACGAGGCGCGCCTCCTCGTCTCGCTCCTCGTCGCGCGTCTCCTGTTCCCGCTCCCGCACCGCCGGCTCGGAGGAGCCCGAGGAGGAGGCGGGAGGAGGGTACGGCGCGGCGGCCGTGAGGTCGGCGCGGCAGAGCGGGCACGTGGCGGCGCCGGCGAGCCAGGGGTCGATGCAGCCCGGGTGGAAGACGTGGCAGCAGGCGGGGAGCACCCGGAGCTCGTCGCGGTCCTCGAACGCGGCGAGGCACACCGCGCACTCGAGCGGGGCCGAGCCCGACACGCGCGCCTTCACGTCGCCGTAGACCGCGGTAGGGAACGACACGACGGCCTCCTTGTCGAGCCCGGCCCGCGCGCGGCGCTCCGGATGAAGAACGCCTCCGCCGCCGCCGGTGGCGGAGGAGGCCTGGTGGTGGTGGTGGTGGTCCGGTGGAGCTGGAGCGTGGCGGGACGGCCCCCGCGGCGGGGGAGGGCGGGTCGGCGCGCAGCGGTTGGTGTAGATGGAGAAGAGGGTGAGGACGACGAAGGCGGAGACGAGGGCCACGAGCACGATCACCGTGGTCGGCGTGAACCCGCCGGCCGTCCGGGAGTGGTGGCCGCTCGTGCTGTTGTTGCTCGGCTGAGCCAGAGACGGCCGCGCCGCGGTGGACAGGAGCACGAGGAACAGGACGGCGGGCGGTGGCGCGATGTGTCGGCTGTCCATTGCCGCCTCTGAGTTCCGGCGAGCCGCGAGGGGCGACCGGAGAGAGAGAGAGGTTTTGAAGGAAGGAACCGGAAGAGTAATTACGCGGGCGCGCAATCGTAATCGTAACGCACGGCACGGTCAAGAGCCCTCGGCCCGGTCAGGCTTCGACACGGCCACACGGGGCTCAGGCGTGCAACCGTGCTGCTGATGAATGCTCTCCAATCTGCACCCCATATTCATGCCTGTGCAATTTGTCGGAACTGCTTGTCTGCATAATAATTCTCTTGTTTAATGGGTCAACCCGCCGGTGATATACAACTATACTGACGCATGGTTTCAGATGAACGAACGGTGGTTTGTTACCGATTTGAATAATGCGTTTGCCGATCACCCTTTGGCAAACAATAGTTTGCTACAGGTACGCACACAACTTTTTTTCGTCTGTGCCTCGAGATGGACGTGGGGCACAAGCACAGGTGAGCGCAGCTGCACGCCACCTCGTCTGCGCCTCTGCGGACCATGCAGACGCTACTGAACCAATTACCCAAAGCCACGGTTGCAAACAACGCAACCTTTTTCTACTCGGTTCCACCGCCACTTCGACGACGAACTAAACTTGTGACCGAAAGGCTCACAGGCCCACTTCCCTGACCAGCCTACCTGCCGCCACCTTGCTGCGCCATGCGATGCGATCGATCGTTGCTGTCACCTGGCAGGTAGAGGTAGGAAGTCTGTATCCTGTTCACCTCACTACTAGAAGCATCGTATCTCTCAGTTTGGGGGGAGGAAAAGGATTTTTCTGAGTCAAGCTGAGGCCTGCTGAAGCCGTCCAGGCGTCCAGCTGCCACTGCGATGGTGCGTTGCAGTGTGAAATCTGAGATCCAGGTTTGCCAACCGCCACTCTGACAGCTGTTCATGTCATTTTTACGTGCGGCGTGTTCGTTGCTGGTTTGAGTTCTTTCAGCTGCTAGATCTCTGGTTTCATTTCCTTTCCTTTCCTTTTCTTTTCTTTTTCTTTTGTGCCACACTATAATTTGCCATTGCGTGCCGTGACCTAGGAGACTCTCTACTCATGAATTCATGATTCATGTAGGACTGACTAGTCAGTGTATTGATACAGTTTCTATAGTTAGACTTCATTTTAATAAAATACACTAAAAAATATGAGTTTTCTGTTGGTTCCGTAGGTGTGAACATTTCATTTTATTATTATATTACGGCTGCAAGCCTGCAACTTGTTAACGATTTCTAAACATGGATGGATGGATACTGGGTCACTGGAGTGTCAAACTGGGCTTCCAATGCTTGGGCTTTTTCACGTGGACACGATGATGTTTTTCGTTATCGATGAACCGGGCCAGGCTTTTTGTTTATTTAAAGGGAAAACAAATCTGGGCCATAATAACTAATTCGGACTCCATCTGCGGATGACCACCCTGTATTTCTGCCGGGCTGCTTCAGCACATGCGCAGCCCAGACAAGACCAGTAATTAAGGCTATCTCCAGCAGCATTCTCTAAATTTCATCCTCTAAAAAAATATTCTATCTCCTTTACAGTATACTCTAAAATATTATGTCCTCTATATTATCTCGTCCTCCAACAACGTCCTCTAAATTCCATCCTCTATATAAATAATATTACTCATTCTTATTTTATACACAACTTTTCATTAACGAGACCATGTACGGCTCCAACCAGCAATGTCCATTCGTCTGTCCCAGCGCAGAAGAGAGCAGGAGCCAGGCCATAGCGGACACCCGTACAACCTCTAAGTTTAGAGTGTCCAGCGACGTACGCTATTTTTACCGGACGTTTTGCCGTGTGCTGCTAGAGGGATAAAGGAGCTCGTTGTCCTCTAAATTTAAGGTACAGGACCATATACAGACCCTTGCTGGAGGTAGCCTAAGAGGATCCTGATACCGGCGCCGACTGTCGTTCTTTACATGCACAATTATTATCTATACTACTTATTAAGGCAGTAAAGGTAGTCTGCCGTTCTGCCGTTCTACGATCTCAACCATCCGTTCTACCATTCTGTAATTCCAGCCGTCCGATCCTACGTTTCAGTCTCGCTCCCCCGTCCCGCACACCGGTCCCGCTCCTAGATCGCGCCCCGAAACCCTCTCGCCTCGCCTGGAAACCGTCGCCCCCGACCTCCCCTCTCCTCCCCCGATTCCGGCTGCCGCCCCAGGCTCGCCCGCCCCGAAATCCTCCACCGCGCGCGCCAAAAACCTCGCCCACCGCCACCACGCCGTGCACGCCCCGGTCTTCGTCGCCCTAACCGCGCCCTTCCAACGATGAGGTCGCTACCGAAGCGCCGCACATCCTCCTTGCATCTTCGTCGCCCCTGCGCCACGCCGAAATCCTCCCCCACCGTGCCCTTCCATCGACGACCATGGCGGACTACCCACGCGTCGTGCGCGTCTCGCTCTTCGTGCCTTTCCTCTGGGGCCAGTGCGCTCCCCTCCTCCTCACCAGACTCCGTCGCCGCAGGTCTGGTTGCCCACCTCAACTCCAAGGAATGAGGACTCCACCACACTCGCTCCGGAGACACCACCTTCATGTCCTCCGCTCACCGTGCCTGTCCTCGGATCCGCGACTACCGCCCCGCTCCCCCCAAATACCAGCCGACACAGCTTACTCCTCTGTTGCCCGTGGCTGGCGCGGGGGTTTGATTCTCGGTGTTTCCTTGTGAATTCGGGTGATTTTGGGGCCCTGGATGGCGATGATTTGAGTGGATTCAAGAGGAACAAGTGAAGGTGAAGTCCTGATCTGGACCCCCACCATGGTATGTGCCATGAGGAAGTTGTTCTTCTCCGAGTTGGCCTACAAGGAGACCAAGCTCCACACCACGCCCCACTCATGGCTGCCCCTCGAGAGGAAGGCGCCACCGAGCTCAACCAGGAGAGTCGATGGCTGGTGAGACACACAACGCTAGCCGTTTTCAGAACCCGGTCAGATGAGTGACTGCTGCTGTTACAGGTGTGGTCTTCTATGCTCCTGTACCGGCAGATCCTCGACGAGATCGAGGCCAACGACTACGACAACTTCACCCGGAGGGCCTACGTTCCTAAGACGAAGAAGCTGATGGCGCTGCCCAAGGCGTACCTGAGATCACTGGTGGTGCCCTCCTCCTCTTCTCAGGCTGAGAGCCGGAGACACTATTCCACCCTAACATAGACCGGTCTCTCTCTCACTGTCGGTACATAGCAGAAGCAATGAATGATCGATATGATGTACGAATTTCTGGCCAAGCTGTTTGGAGGATCCTCTAGCCTGTGTGGGAGAAGCTCTCCAAGTTCTCTGGCCATGCTGCTGGCGGCTCCTCCATGTAAGCTCTTAGTCCTTCACTTGTTTCTGGCTTGATATGTCAACATATGCTCATTCGTTTATGCTTCAATTGTGTCACACAAGACTCAGTCTTTTAGGCACTGGTGTTGATTTGGCTGTGCAAAGTTGGCTGATTGAGATGTTCATCCTGTTTTGTCTGTGTCGCAGAGAGTCCTTGATGAAGATGTCGGAGCCGGCTGTGCTTTCGCACTTCAAGCCTGCAGACTATGTCAGCATACTGGCTCAGATACACAAGGAGCTGGAGTGCCGCCCTCCTAACGACAAGGCCTCCCTGTACCTCCTATAGTTCTAGGTATTCCGTGGCCTCGGCGAGGCCAAGCTGTTCGGAGGATCCTCCAGCATGTGTAGGAGAATGTGAGCACCATACACGAGAAGCTCATCTTCGGGGCATGGCTCAAGTATGAGAAAAAAGAGGAGGAGTCCATCTCCGACCTGCTCAGCTTGTGCATCACTCCACAAACCAAACACATCAAAAGTGCTTGCAGGAGTTCAGGCTGCTGGATTTCGTGAGGGGATTTTAACCTCAAAATACCTGTCTGGACAATTTTTGCTCAATTTTTTATTGCTACTTTTTTGTTCAATGCACAGAACATTTGTTAATTTCTATTTGTCCTCTCTGATTATAAAACAAAAATTATCATTTACACTTATTCATTGATCTTCATTAAGCAATGCACTAATAAAGGTTCATCATTGCAGAAGCTGAGGATGAGATCAAACGGCTAAATGGAGAGGCAGAAAAGCGCATATTGATTTTTTATCCTTTAGACGAACCCATTAGACAGCCTGATTTGCGTGCAAATACTGCTTATCTCTTTCTATATTCTGTGAGTGAACAATTAGGTATTATTGCTTAGGAAGGAGGACTATTTACAAGATAGTCTGAGAAAATCATAGGTTGCTTGGATTCTCTGTTTGCTTGTGTCATGCGACATGTCTGTTTAGATGTATTTGCACCCACGTGGTTTATTCCTCGTGTTATTGCTACTGGTTGAGGCAGACAAAGTGAAACATTAGACTTGCTTTTTCTGTACTTAACATTCTCTCAACCTACCTGCAATGTGCTCAAAAGAATCCATGATAAAATATGACCTGATCCATGATTACTCCTGTTAATGGACAGGAGAAAATCATTCCGCGGTTTCAAAGTAACTGAGGATGCTACTACTCAAGATCCCATTGAGATACTGGCTTCCCAAACAGCAACTATGACATGATCTCAGTTCTCACAGGATGTTATGCATGCTGTTGCTGAAAAAAATGAACAGTCTGTTCCTTCACGATCTGGTGAAGCTATTTCAGATGTTTCAGGAAAAGAAGGTTAAACAACATTTGTTTAAATTAGTTTGCCATTATCTATACTTTTTAAATTTGCATAAAAACAGTGTAATTGATCTTCCATGATGTCCATATATATATATAAAGCTTACAATTCTCATAGTTGAACATTATGGTTTATATGTGCAGGACAACACTACAAAACATGGCCACAATGGATCCAAACATGCAGGCTCGATCAGTGCAGGAAAGCCTGCACTCAGCCTTGAGATAAATCAGACTGCCACCAAAAATGGTTAGTGTAGCTTGTTAATTCAATCTTAGATTAATTCAAAGAATCAGAGATCACACTTGGTTTCTTGATTCCAAAAGGACTGAAAAAAGTTTTTTACAACTAGACTTCTTGATTTCTTGATTCCAAAAAAACTCTAGAATTTGCAGAACATATAGCTACGATAGGATTAATCTATTTTTTTTAAAAAAATACATGTATGCCACTTCATAACTTCAGTCAATAGTTGTTTGCATTTTCCAGTTAGATGCTGCTAAGTGATACTTAGGACGGGAAACAAAATGTTGGCTAATTTAGTAGTTGGATAAAAGGTTATTGATCGATTGAGGAGTAACAAAGCATGCAAATCAGTAGTGAAGTATATCTGTCGAGCACTGATCACTAAAGTCCAGAGAACTGAATCTTTTCAAACTCATCTGGCTGGTTTGTTTTAGACAAAAGAGATGAGAGTTCCTAGGCACATAGGAACCTTCACTTTCAAGCCTTATCTATACTACTTATTGGATATGCTTAACAAGGACATCAATTCCTTCTCCATGAGAGTCAGGTCTGTGTCTGTTGCTTGATCTCCTATAATTTTTTGGATTCCGACAGTATACAATTAATCAACTATCTCAACAGATTTGGTATAGTTACCAGTGGATAATTTGCCTTATAATTTAGCGGATCTGTGTGGTGCTAGAATTTTTTTTGCAGCATTTACTTTTAATAGATCGATGCTCCTAGATCAATGACCATGCGGGTGTTCCTCCTGCACTGAATAAGAAAGAATTTTGGTGATGGTGTTCCTCCTGCACTGAATATTGGGCTCCCATCGAGCAACCAACAGAAAGAAAATTTTATGATAATTAGCGGTACTGTCGGAATCCACTGGTAACTGTACCAAATCTCCAGTACCGCTATTACTCTGTTTTTTGGATTCCGACAGCATACAATTAATCATGTATCTCAACAGATTTGGTACAGTTACCAGTGGACAATGTGCCTTATAATTGAGCGGATCTGTATGGTGCTAGAATTATTTTTGCAGTATTTACTTTTAAGTTCATATTTTCTTCTGTTTGCCAGAGTAATATATGAGTCAATAACTTGACTTCATTTGAATCATGCGGCTTCTTAGGTTTCAGTCTAACTAAATATCTAAGTTTGCAACTGCACCTTTTGTTTCATGTCTTCTTTGGGGTGGCCCGGTGGAGTGGGTTGGAGCTAGAGAGTCCCTGATTTTTAGTGCATTTTGTCGTAGTGCACCGGTTTCTAATTTGATGTTGTGATTTCCAAGTTATGCTTCAGAATGTTCGTAATACTAACATGCCGATGGATACATTTGTTAAAAAGGTTACTGAGGTACCAGATCTTGTACAGAAGTCCATGAATCATCAATTTGGTTTCCTAAATATTTTCTTTCTTTCTTGCAGCTGAACCGCAAGATGAACGAGGTAGACGAGGAGTCCAAGCAGGTCTCGTATCCCGTCATCAGGGATGACAACGGCAACGACAAGCTCGATTGCCCGGCGCTTGGCAAGCAGTTCGCAGCTTAGGAGATTTTTGCACAGGTTTAACACTAACTTCGAATGTATCTCCAGTACCGCTATTACTCTGATTTTTTGGATTCTGACAGTATACAGTTAATCAACTATCTCAACAGATTTGGTATAGTTACCAGTGGATAATTTGCCTTATAATTTAGCGGATCTGTGTGGTGCTAGAATTATTTTTGCAACATTTACTTTTAACAGATCGATGCTCCTAGATCAATGACCATGCGGGTGTTCCTCCTGCACTAAATAAGAAAGAATTTTGGTGATGGTGTTCCTCCTGCAATGAATATTGGGCTCCCATCGAGCAACCAACAGAAAGAAAATTTTATGATAATTAGCGGTACTGTCGGAATCCACTGGTAACTGTACCAAATCTCCAGTACCGCTATTACTCTGTTTTTTGGATTCCGACAGCATACAGTTAATCAGATATCTCAACAGATTTGGTACAGTTACCAGTGGACAATGTGCCTTATAATTTAGCGGATCTGTGTGGTGCTAGAATTATTTTTGCAGCATTTACTTTTAAGTTCATATTTTGTTCTGTTTGCCAGAGTAATATATGAGTCAGTAACTTGACTTTATTTGAATCATGCGGCTTCTTAGGTTTCAGTCTAACTAAATATCTAAGTTTGCAACTGCACCTTTTGTTTCATGTCTTTTTTGGGGTGGCCCGATGGAGTGGGTTGGAACTAGAGAGTCCCTGATTTTTAGTGCATTTTGTCGTAGTGCACCGGTTTCTAATTTGATGTTGTGATTTCCAAGTTATGCTTCAGAATGTTCGTAATACTAACATACCGATGGATACATTTGTTAAAAAGGTTACTGAGGTATCAGATCTTGTACAGAAGTCCATGAATCATCAATTTGGTTTCCTAAATATTTTCTTTCTTTCTTGCAGCTGAACCGCAAGATGACCGAGGTAGACGAGGAGTCCAAGCAGGTCTCGTATCCCGTCATCTGGGATGACAACGACAACGACAAGCTCGATTGCCCGGCGCTTGGCAAGCAGTTCGCAGCTGAGGAGATTTCTGCACAGGTTTAACACTAACTTCGAATGTATCTCCAGTACCGCTATTACTTTGGTTTTTTGGATTCCGATAGTATAAAATTAATCAACTATCTCAACAGATTTGGTATAGTTACCAGTGGATAATTTGCCTTATAATTTAGCGGATCTGTGTGGTGCTAGAATTATTTTTGCAGCATTTACTTTTAATAGATCAATGCTCCTAGATCAATGACCATGCGGGTGTTCCTCCTGCACTGAATAAGAAAGAATTTTGGTGATGGTGTTCCTCCTGCACTGAATATTGGGCTCCCATCGAGCAACCAACAGAAAGAAAATTTTATGATAATTAGCGGTACTGTCGGAATCCACTGGTAACTGTACCAAATCTCCAGTACCGCTATTACTCTGTTTTTTGGATTCTGACAGCATACAGTTAATCAGGTATCTCAACAGATTTGGTACAGTTACCAGTAGACAATGTGCCTTATAATTTAGCGGATCTGTGTGGTGCTAGAATTATTTTTGCAGCATTTACTTTTAAGTTCATATTTTGTTCTGTTTGCCAGAGTAATATATGAGTCAGTAACTTGACTTCATTTGAATCATGCGGCTTCTTAGGTTTCAGTCTAACTAAATATCTAAGTTTGCAACTGCACCTTTTGTTTCATGTCTTCTTTGGGGTGGCCCGGTGGAGTGGGTTGGAGCTAGAGAGTCCCTGATTTTTAGTGCATTTTGTCATAGTGCACCGGTTTCTAATTTGATGTTGTGATTTCCAAGTTATGCTTCAGAATGTTCGTAATACTAACATGCCGATGGATAC
The DNA here is from genome assembly GCA_029449295.1 of Zea luxurians. Lineage (NCBI taxonomy): Eukaryota > Viridiplantae > Streptophyta > Magnoliopsida > Poales > Poaceae > Zea > Zea luxurians. The sequence continues at coordinate 122,063,167 of JAOPSE010000007.1, read as the reverse complement.
ATTTGTTAAAAAGGTTACTGAGGTACTAGATCTTGTACAAAAGTCCATGAATCATCAATTTGGTTTCCTAAATATTTTCTTTCTTTCTTGCAGCTGAACCTGTATCTTGTCCTGCTTCCACTTGATGGTCAAAGTGTGCCTAAACTGGAAAAGCCCTACCACAGTTGCCTGCCAACACTATCTATTCGACATCTCTGCCAGGTTGGTTCCATAATCTTGTTGTTGGCCTTGATAAATTTAGCTTACCAGTTGAATAAACAAAGGTTGTGTGCCCCTGCATCTTTCCAGTTTGTTGCTCTCCAGTTGTCTCGGCAACCCAAAGAAGTCGAGATATATATCAGGAAAAGCAAGGATGCATGCTTGTCAGCCAATTACACTCGTAAATACGAGACAAAGCCAGAACAGCCTAATGGTTTAGAGAGACTGTGGGAAGAGAATTCTCTTTCGGATCTCTACCCTTCCCTTGCCACCTGTCAAAGGAGATATGGTATTCTCACTCTCCAAATGACTGCCCAAGCACTCCTATTTATTTCATCGTTTCTTTTCTAAAGCTGCTGCATCGTTTTCTATTTTTTGACCAAGCAAAGGTTTTTTTACCTGCTAGAGGAACTAGGTGTGATCTCACTGACATGGGCTATGAAGAGACATTTCAGCTATGAACATCTCCTTTTTCCCTTTATTTCAAAATATGTGAATGTGATAGACTTTTTTTATACATACATATATTCAGTGTTGACTAGCAAAATTTTGTGGGGAGGTGGTTATAATTTTTTGCAAATTCTTAGATCCTCAATTACTCATTCTTTGTAAATTCACACGATGAAACTGTGTATTATGTAGTGTTCCTTGCACAATCTAGCAGACCCGGACGCCAGTGGGGAGGCAGCGGTGTTCGTGTAGATAGAGATTGACTGCATTCTCGACATGTACCTGGACCGCGAGGACAACACGCACACCGTCAAGCGCTGCTTGCAGCTCACGCTCAACGTGCCCAGTAGCGAGAACTCGCTCACCTTCGACGATCGCGTCCTAGAGGAAAAATGCTTGGGTAAAGGAGTTTGGCTTGGAGGCTATGTGGAAGAGCCCGAATGGCACAATTAGGAACATTCTGAATGGTAAGATGCTGCTACAGCCTATAAGTTTAACATTTCTTGGGTCATCTGTACTGACAGTTTCATTCTTGTGCTCACTTCGTGTAGGCACTGTGTTCAGAGAACCAATCATCTGCAAAAATGTCCCATAGATTGTTGTAGATATGGAAGGAAGACCACAATCATAGGTACTCATTTATGTATATTTAAAAAAATTATTCTCTAATTTTTTTTCTATGTAGTAAAGTTGAGTGCATCCTAAAATATACTCCATAATTTGTGATTTATGAAACAATGGCTAAAAAGTTACAACCTTCGAATTATTTGTTTAAACAAACCAAAAACTTTAGAACCAGTATATTTAATTTAATTTTTTTTCTTGTTTAAATAGGGAACCATTCTCTTCTCTGACTATATGAAACACAGTATGTTCAGTTTAATTTGATTCCACAATTCTCCTGCAGGTGACTGCTAATGCGTCAAGTGCCTACCCCAAGAATATAGAGTATCCACGCGGTGGTGTGGAGGATATGACAAGGCTAGCATAGTTACATGAACTAGGAGTGGTTCAACACCTAAAGTCTTGATTTATGATAAAATGAAATATATGTAAGTTGAATCTCTCAACACATCATCCCTGATGCGGACAACAAAGAGTTCAGGAGGTGTAGTTGTTGATGTGCCTCTAACTGACAACTCATCTGCAACTGTTCAGGAGGCGTAGTTGTTGATGTGCCTCTAACTGACAGCTCATCTGCAACTGTTGAAGAAATTAGCCAGCCCAATCCGAAGGATGGTTCTCCTGGGGCTGCATCTGCTATACCAGAAACAGATCTGTCAGAAATTGTAACTACTAAGTGAATCTTAGCAAGCAATATCTATTGTTTGAAGATAGAATGCAGCTGCAGTTTTTATTTTGCTTTAACCCTAATGCAGGTCCAGGTGATAAGATCATGTCGAGATGGTATCCATAAGGTGGTGGAATTACTGCAGCACAAGTTTCCAAATGTTTCAAAGACTCGGCTGAATCGCAAAGTGAGAGATATCTGACTTTGTTGACAATCATTGGAAGGTGAACATGCTCTCACATTGAAAAATCCAGTGGCTGATTGTTCATAGTTTCTATGTCAGTAGCATGATTTTGTTTATTTCACCTCCAAGGGCAAGATGGATTTAACATGTTATGTACTGCTGGTAAAGAAAGAGGTGCTTGACAAGCTGGGATTGGATTCATCGCCAGGTACTTGTATTAATCAGTTTGCTTTTGTTTCAGTAGGATCCATGCATATTTGACATTGGAATTTTTTTACCAACCATATTACTTGTTTTCCAGTGAAATCCAAGAAGAATAAAAGCATAGCCATGTACTTCTCGAAGAGATGTTTACCTCCTGAAGATACTGTCAATGCTCTGTCTGTTTGGAACAATATATCAAACAGTGTGTAGTCTGCTGGTGGGTCATGGCTGTAGGTTCCTGGACAAGGCCGCGGTGGAGACGGCGGACGACAAGTCGCGGCGGCGCCGGCGAGCGCGTGGCGCCTGTGCACGGTGACGCAAGTGGAGGAGCTCAAGTGCGTGCTGCGGCTGCTGCCGGTGTGGGCGAGCGACATCGTCTTCGCGGCGGCGTACACGCAGATGACCACCACCTTCGTCCTGCAGGGCGACACGCTGGACTCGCACGTGGGAGGCGGATTCCGCGTGCCGGCCGCCGCGCTCTCCGTCTTCGACACCCTCAGCGTCATGCTGTGGGTGCCACTCTACGACCGCCTCGTGATCCCGCTGGCGCGCCGCGCCACGGGCCACCGCCGTGGCTTCACGCAGCTGGCGCGCATGGGCGCCGGCCTCCTCGTGCTCGCCGCCGCCATGCTCGCCGCGGGGGCGATGGAGGTGGCGCGGCGCCACGTCGTCGCGTGCCACGGCGTGTACTACGACACCCACACGGGCGTCGCCCGCTACCTGCCGCTCTCCATCTTCTGGCAGGTGCCGCAGTACGTGGTGGTGGGCGCGTCCGAGGTGTTCACGATCATCGACCAGATCGAGTTCTTCTACGACCAGGCGCCCGACGTCGTGCGGAGCATCTGCTCGGGCCTCTCCATCACGTCCTTCGCGCTGGGGAACTACGTCAGCTCCGCGCTCGTCGCCGTCGTCGCGCGCGCCACCGCGCGGGCCGGCCAGGTTGATGGGTGGATTCCCGACGACATCAACCACGCGCACCTCGACTACTTCTTCTGGCTGCTCGCCATACTCTGCGTCGGAAACTTCGGCGTCTACCTGCTCATCGCGCGCTGGTACACGTACAAGAAGACCGTGGATTAGTACAAACAGATCTCGTAATAAGAATATACTACGTACTAGCTTTATTTATTTATATTAATACCTTATATTGTTTTTTATTTGGGGATGAAGTGCGCAGGAGTTTTGTAATGTGGGTGATGATGCTTGTCTTATTCTGTGGGATGCTCGAACTGGCACTGCCCCACCTGTTAAGGTGATAGTTCTCTTGTTCTATATCTAATTGGATAAACTATGTTTTTGGCCAAAATTGAGTCCATGAATGCAATGCGGCTTCTTTTGTAATAATATAACTTCACTCAAATAGGTGATGGACTGTTGGTTTTTAATGAGACCATTGTAATCACATGGAGCTATTTATTTTGTCAAATTGGCCTGAGATACTTTACTTGTTGCATGATAATTGTGTTTCTAATTTTATTTCTTCAATGACTGTTCATTTTCATTAACTTAATTGATATAATGTGTTGGGAAATTGATCCTTACTGATTTATTGGTCGAAAGTATTTTGTTCAATTTTTTACTTGTTCCAAACAGAGTTTGTAAATGCTATATGGACTATAATGTTAAAAGTTATTTATTATTTATTTCCAGGTTGAGAAAGCTCACAGTGGAGATGTTCATTGTGTTGATTGGAATCCCCTTGATTTTAACTATATCTTAATTGGGTATGATGGTATTAAGGTTCAATTCAGCATAATCGTTGAAACAAATTCGATCTCTATCAGTTCCTTATACGTTCAAGTAATGAATCTTTCAATTGATTAAAATAACAAAATTTATGTATGACTAGGTGAGTGCTCGTGCGATGCGACGGGAGTAAAAAAAATTGTATGAAACATATATGTTACATTGCAAGAAAGTGACTAAATCAATCCGCATGAGCTTCATCTTTGTTGAAGAAAATGTAGTTCATCCAAGGCGCCCAACAGCATGAATGGCTTTATTATTGTGAATAGCATATATACATAGTGTCAACATAAGGCAATTTTGAATGATAACATAGGCCATTAAATTGGTTTCAAAAAAATAAGGGTATATAAAAAAAAAATCAATGTTGTTATAAGTGCTAATTGCATCTCGAAGAAAACTGTTGGACTGATCAATGTTGTGACGAACAGAACAGAACAAACTCCATAGCTCACAAATTTTTACAGATCTCAACAGCTGAAATACACATACCGAAACACACTGCTAGCGACAACGTACAACATGTTCACTCCATGTTCAGACTCATGGACACAAGTTGTACATCAAAGCAACAGACAAAACAAAGCTGGAACAAAGATGAACATTGTCCTATCACTCTATGAGACGACACAAGATAAAACAAATGCTCCTAGACCATTTGGTCAAAACCTTAATTATGTCCCACGACACACCAGGTGTTGTCGTCACGATGCTTCTCAGGATGCATGATAGACTATGTCCAATCAAGGAGTCGCAACCTGAACAACGTAAACGTCAAGCCTCTATGCGATCATGGAGAAGTGCTCAAATAGCTTGTCGTCCTGCCCATCAAATCCATCATGTTAGCCAGAGCAACCACGGTACCATCAGGGTCGATCTCAAACAGCTTCTCCATGATCTTGGTGTACACAGTTTCATGTCGCCTCTACATACAGAGATGGATCAGTGGTATACAAAATATTTGATAAAATATGCCCATGCATTGCAACAGTATACAAAATATTTAATAAAATGTCAGTGCACAACGATTATATAAATCAAATATCATATATACTATCGACCTCAAAATCTTACAAATTCTTTGGCAACAACCAATACAAAACTAAACTAAATCATGAAACTTAATAAATGAACTAAATACATGAAATTACTAAACCCAAATCTAGTCTCTCTGAAGTTTATACACATGCAATAGGAAGAGTATCTACAAAGAGGCAATCACCAGGCATCTCTACTCTACAATGTTAGAACTCAAAAGATGATAAAGGGTACATCAAAGGAGTGCCCATTAGGAGCAACCTAGAGAACTGGTTTGTCGCACATCTGACGACTCCACACATTATAGCAGAAGGGGAATAAGTTACCTAAATCTGCATAATCATACATGAGACCACCACGGTTGTAAAACCAAATGCGTAAAAAATAATAAAGGGTAATCATGTTTCAAATGAATTGTAGCTCATAAAAATTAAGTTTAACTATAATATGTAACAGTTAATTCCTTGCGGCTGGTAAAAATTAAATTAAGTTTGTCTATGTCGTTAAGAACATGTATGAATGCCAACTTTAGACTTCTAGCTTTCTGATATCATGTCACAAATTGGTAACTTTTTCAATGGGTTCTAGAAGCTCCAAGGAGCAACAATTCAGAAGTGAACCGGACGAAAATGCATGGGCTAAGTATAAAAGAAACTAAGAAAATTATTTTAAGCTCATAAAATTGTTTGGTTATAAAGACCCAATGAACTGCAGTTTGATGACAGCAAAAGCACAATGAACTGCAGTTTGATGATAGCAAATGTCACCCTGCATAGAAGCTAGAGGCTCCTCTTTGGCTGGTACTACACTGCAGATGCAGGGAGTATCTTATTAGGGAGAAAATTTAAAAGTGACATTCTATGCCAAACCTGTCAATAGGATCAGAGCAAACTTACAAATTCAGGTGTCATTGCTGGCTTCCAAGCAGGAGATTTTGCTAGGTAAATCTATAGAAAACTGCAAAACAAACAAACTTTTTTGAAAAAATGGAACTCTAGAACTCTAAAGAGACAGCATGTTATGAAATCAGGAATATCTTAGTTGATAGTTATTTTCTAGATACAAAACTTGTTTGATATGACATTTTCCATGTTAAGTGAATTAATTTTCTTGCGGTTTGCTAAAACTGGTTGACACAGGATGGTTAGGAGACGCAACCGTTCCTCTGCACTTAAGTCGACTGCACCTGTAGACTCAACTGCAATTGCTCAATGCTTTCGGCACAGATCGCACAACTAAAGTCCAAAGGATGCAGTCAACTGGACTGAACAAAAACAAAAGGTTATCAGAACAGATAGTCAAAATACATGACTTGAGACCAAAAGAAATATTTGTTTGGCCCACTCTATACCATTTTTTGGCAGGGATGCTTGGATCATTGGTAAATGAATGAACAAAAACAGGGGAATTTTTTACTCCATTCTCACCAACTATCAATCAATGGCTTCTTGAATCAGTTCTGTGTTGCCTGCTTGGTCATAAACTCTTGCCCGTCTGAAATCTTCCTCAATCTGGAAGACCTTAGAACACATGTAGCACAGTTCTTGCACCCTGTAGAGAGATGTGAGTAGAACATAATTAGGAGCTCACTGAAATGAATCCGAATAAAATTTCTGTTTAGGGCAAAGTCATCAATACCTAAGCAACTAAACTCATCAACAAACACGTGATACCGGGGTGCACTGTCATCCGAGAAAGGATTGATCGCGGTCATGGCATATCCATGTATCTCATCGTACACTACTCATTGGATAGAAACTTGCCGCGTGGGGGAGGGCGAGGGCGGGATGTCGAGCGGAGGCATGGTGAAGCCGTGGTGGACGCCCACGCTGCACACATATAGTGTAGTAGAGATAGAGCTGCCATAATCATAACAAGCAATCCTAGAGCATAAGAGAACTTATCCATCAATTTGGTCGATAGTATATATTTTGTATACCATTGCAACGCACGGGCATGTTATTTTCTACCCATAATTTTTTTGGACACATGTATACGATTACATGAATTTTGCACTTTCAATTAAAATAAATTATTGTTTTCTTTACATTTAATGTGGGTCATCATTTTTTGATTTGCCATAGCCTCAGATATATCAGACCTGCATTCATATAAGTAGGATGTAGCTGACTGAAATATGTCCCTTCCAACATCAAGTATTTGCATTCTTATAGGCAGGATACAATAAGTAGGATGTAGCTGACTGAAATGCGTGAACAAGCAAGTATTTGTAGCTGACTGAAATAATACCTTGATACCAATAATGGATCACATACCAATAATACTAAAGAAATTACACAAGGAACAATGATTCCTGCTTGTTCACGCATCAAGAGTTGTTGATCCCCATATTTTACATGGTGGGCGTGTGTGTGATATAAGTTACCGGAAATTTGGAGAAAAGGAAAGAGAATAGGTCAAGACTAATGAAATAAAATGGGATAAACTTTTCTATAATCATTTATGATAGTTGCGACAAAAGACAATCTGAACCACTTCAAATAGAAGTCCATGTTACTCCCCATCTAGGTAAGTTCTATTAACTTTCAGTGATCAAGTACCTGCTCTTTGACCACCCAATCTGAACAACTTTTAATGTAGAAAAAGTGTGAACGAACAATATAGACAGTGCCAACAGGAACTAAACATTTGATTGGGAGGTTTCTGACCTTGATCTTTGCCAGCATAACTTTGAACCTATCAAAGTCATTGAGCACTGCTCTCCTCTTCTAAAAAATCAGCTTATGCCCCATGAGCCGTTCTCCCACTTGGTCTTCACATCTGAAAAAGAATAACAAGAGATTAACTAAGTGTCACTATTCTCTTATGGGCAATCATCTATAATCTAGAAGATGAATAAAGTGCAATGGTGCTGAAGGGGTCCACAGAATAAGCTTCATCATTACCAGCTTCCTCAAGAACCTTGATCAGGGTTGTGTTCTTTGGGACACGTTTGATATTAATCTTGATGCCAGTAAGTGAGAACCGCTTGAAGTTCATCCAGCATCTGACCATATCAGGGGCATCCAAAGTGCCTGGTTCACAGAATGCAAGTCAATGAGGGTTTAAATGCTTAACTATTCGATTACAACATGACAAATAATTAAGGCTTGTCTAGCTGGACATGTGGTTTGACAACCACAAGTAGTACATCACTTTTCAATGTTTAGTTATACTGAAAAAATGTTGCATAATGGAACATATGGCTTCTTTGTTTAATAACCTAGAAGCCCTACGTATCTACATTAAAAAGCATATAGCATGTTTTTAGCACAAGTAATTGAGATCACTAACCACATCTGAATTAACCAATCGATTTTCCCTAGCATGCGCCTTGGCAATGCATAGCCGAGTCAGAGTAGGGGCGGTAATGGATCACGATCCAAATGTCTCTTCACAATAAGTTAGGGCCCTTAACTAATTTTAGTTTAAAAATGAACATGAATAGAGCCTAATCCTAACCCGAATGGATCCTTAAATTTTATAGTTTAAAATCTAAGCTACTTGGAGAACTATGGTTTGACTATAAACAGCTTATACCATCTAAATGAGCAACAATATAGGGGATGGCCAAATTAGCAAAAGAATGTAGCTATTTTCTATTTTGTGCAATAGAAGAATATCCTATCATCATCATCCTACAACTATAGTTTGTCAACAATAGGATGCCTGCATGCTGATTCGCGTGTTCCAGTATCGGATCCTGAAATGAAAATGCACCAAACCCTACAAATGGTAATCAACAGCAGCACGCAACACAATTCGGCAGCGAGATCCAAAGCGAGAACCCAATCTTAACGGCGATAACAAGGATACGCACGCTAGCAGCAGCCGAACCGAGACGCAAATCAGATCTACTTCCAGCTGCCGTGGCAGCGGCAGAGAGAGATGAAAGGCGAGACGAGATAGTAGTGGAGACTAAACACAATTTATAGTTAGGGTAATGCTACAAGTCCACAATAGAAAGGTTCATATATACATTATTTTGGTTAATATCAGATACTTATCACCTAAAAGGCTAGAAGTCATATGATTCATCATGTGGTTCCCTGATAATATGTCTCAGCATCTTGAATAACATCATCCAAATCCTTAATTGTAGAGTCCTCAGTAAGCATAAGCCCCCCTTTGAGAGATGATGAAGAGAATGTGTTTGATAGGAACTACTCTAGCATGAAATTCTTGGGAATGCTACAAGTCATAACAGAGAGGACAAAATCTCATAGCAGTTCACAACTAAAACAGAAAGAGGTGTTGGTGGAAATAAAGCAAGTGAATCATCACATTTGTTATCAATCCACGAGCGCAATAGTTTATGTCCATAGTCTAGCTTCAGGATGAAAATATCAGCAACCTTTTCATGTTATAGCATCTAGCACAATGTTAGTCCATCCTCTTCTTGCGTAGTTAACGAGACTAATAACCTGAAGACAGCAAATAGTTATCAACCACCACTAAAAACCGCAGATACTTCACCTAGACACACAATCACCAGTTCTCAATTAAACCATATGCATAAATAGTTAAATCTTCCTTCGGTTTAATTGAATCAAAGACAGTCTCTGAGACAAATTTCTGATGGAAGGACACTGAGAGCATGACCCTGATCCTATTAGCAGTAGAGCCTACACACGGTACACATCCCGTGATAGAAAAATGCAGTAGAAGTAGCCCCTACTACCTAAAGCTTAGCAGTCTTAGACTGGTCTTCCACGTCCGCCACCAAATCCTAAGCGAGAAACCCCTGCCCAGACCAAGAACCCTAAACCCCAGACTGAACAGGCCATAGGAAGGCCATAGATTAGGGAGTAGAGAATTAGGAGTTGTTGAGACGACGCAATCACCATAGCCGGCCACGCCTGGAAGCCCTTCATCTTGGTAAGCACGAGGTCGCCCACCTTCCACTTGGCCACGACCGCGACCACGGCGGCACCTGCTGTGCGCTTCCTCTTCGCCAGCGCCTGGAAGCCCTTCATCTTGGTAAGCGCGCTGTGCAGGATGCCTGCAGCTGTGCATTGAACAGCCCATGGTGGTGGTCCTCAGGGAGGAGGCAGAGAGGTGCGCGAGGCGATTGTGTATGTCGTACTGATGGGGATCGATGGGATGGGTCGGGTGGCGGTGGCCCCGACGCTCGCTCGTCTCCGGATCTCTTCTTCCTCTCCGCCTCGCCCTTCCCCATCAGTACTGCCTCCGCGAGATTGGGGGATGGAACGGGGGCGGGGGCAGGGGTCACGAAGCGACATTGCCGGGGGAGAGGGGCGCCTCCACCGCGAGAGCGTGCCGAGACCGGGCGAGCGGGCGGGATCCATTCGCGGACACGGCGAGATCCGGGCGAGCGGACGTGCATCGTGGGCGAGATCCGCGGGTGGTTTCCATGCGCGGACACGGCGAGGTGGAGCACAGGCGGAGGGAGAGGCGGTGTGGGGAGGGCCGGGATCCGCGGCACCTTCCATCGGCGGCGCGGTGGAGGCGTGCATCGTGGGCGAGATCCACCTCGCTGTGTCCGACGCGGCGACGCGGGATCCGGCGGCGATGGCGCGGAGGGGCGCAGAGAGCGCCGCCATGGGTGGGGGTGGGGAATGGGAGCGGGCGGGCCTGCGCGTACGGTGTGCTAGGGTTTGACCAACGCCGCGAGGAGGGGGGGGGGCAGGAGCGAGGAGGTTTTGCCTTTCGGGCTCGGAGGCGAGCGGGCAACGGAGGGCGGAAGGTGTTGACGCCGCGGAAGCGTTCAGCGTGTCTGCGTGTGATCGTTCCTCGAGCGGGCAGCGGGGGCTGCGGCAGGAACGAGTGCGGGAGGGACGCGGGATGCGGCAGGGGCGTTGGATGCGGGATGGACGGTCTAGATGCGGCAGAACCGTGCACCACGGTTGGCTGTGAACGCCTACAATAAGTACTTAATTAGTAGTAGAGATTAAGGTCACAAATGGATTACAAAACATTTTCTCATAACGCTATAACACACATTTATACATAAGATATCGTGTTATTACATGTTTCCGTTGCAACGCACGGGCATTCACCTAGTTATTACACATGCCGTGAACCTGTGAGGATCTTCCAATGAGTTATGAAGACATTTTCACGTATTGTACCCCGTCTAACCAAGCAAACGACAGATGGCTTTGAAAAGGCGGCTGGAATGTGGTCAGCCCTTGCATAGTTTAGTTTCTAATAATGTACACAGTTCCCCTAACTCACACCTTAAAATGTAATACAACATGTAAAGCTTGGATTGCTTATTAAAATAAGATGGCAGTACACCTATCCAACTTATAAAACTTTGACTACAATTAAACCGTTTTGTTATTTAGTTTTGAAATCTAATACTCTTATGTACCGATTTACTACTATCTTTAAAATTACTGACATCTTATTTAAGAAGCAATCCAAGCTTTACAACCTAGGTATTGGAAATGAGGTTTAACACGTTTCTTTTCTCTTGTTGTCGTCTAGGTTCATGGACCATTGGAGACAAGGAGGAGGAGGATTCATCTTCCTTTCTCTGCAAATATAATCAGTTCTTCAATGTACACCATTAATCAGAGCTTCAGTTCTTCAATGAACTGAAGCGTACGCACCGGAAGGACAAGGCAGAGCATCGCCGTTCAACGGAATGCACGGTGCTGCACGCCGCCCGTTGCATGGAATAATGGAATATTTCGATCCGTGCCAGAATTAATAGGCAGGCAGGAATAATATCACGAGCAGCGCTGCCTGCCTGTACATGAGAGCGAGGAGTACATGCAGTGCAAGGTGCAGCACAATCGCCGCCGCGCGCGCGCATCATTACCGCCGTGGTACGCGCGCACCGCCGCACGGGCGCATATGGAATCACAAAGCACTCTCCCTAGAGCCGGCCGTCCAGCAGCGCCGGTATAGATCGGCCATCATGCTACCACTACGTACTACGTGAACAACCGCCTAGTAGGGGGGAGCGGAAAAGGTCCCGGAGACGACGACGCGACTGCACAAGCGCCTAGCTAGCTAGCTAGCTAGCTATTACACGTGATCGCTCGCTTGGCCCGGTGTGCTTCCGGCCATGGCCATCAATCATCCATGTATGTCCGCACCGGGCTGGCAGAAGGTCGTAGTGGTAGCTGCTGCTATCGACTAAGCTACTACCGTGCTATAGCAGTACGCAGCGATGGCAGGCATGATTGCGCTGCGCCCCGACCGTCGACGATCCGCGGCCCTCATGATTCGGAGGCCCGGAATAATTTGACGGCACCCCGGCCCGGCCCCTGCCGTGACTGGACCTGGGAAATTGTGCGGTGCTACTGTGCTAGCACTAGCAGGCAGCGGCAGGATCCTTTGCATGGCCGTCGCTTCCCTTTCCCTTCCTGTCTCCGGCCGGGGCTCAGGGCAGGGCCCCCTTCCCTCCTGGACTCCTCCGATCTACCGTCGTCGCGCTCGCGCTTGCGCTTTGCCCCGCTGCTGCTGCTGCTGCTATTGCATGCCGCCTGCCTGCCACGACGAAAGGGTACGAGAACCTCGGGCGTCATCGCTCGCCTGATTCGCTCGGTGACCAAACCCGGCGGCGCGCCGGAACGAGTGGGTATCTAACTATCTATCTGTGGCGGACGGCCGGGACGTACACACCAGGGCCAGCCAAGACGGCATGCATGTCCGCGTCGCGTTCCGCCTGCCGCGATGACACGGCCATAGTACTGCACGTGCCCTCCGGTCCAGCTCGGCGGGCGCGTGACACCGCATAATCAGGGGGTCGCACGCGGAGCCACGGCCGGCGCCGTGCGCCGCACACAGTGACGGGCGGGGAACTGCCTGTCTGCCGCAGCCGCTGCCCGCTGCAACAGGGACGCCAGCGCCCAGTACAGCTGCGGCAGACACGACGCGACTTCACGTCGCAGTTGCGCCAAATTAAAAAAGGGGGCGCGCCAGCCAATGGTGATTGTTGGCCGGTAGGGACAGCTAGCGTGCGCGTCCGTGGCCCGGAACCGCTCTCCGTGCATGCACGGCGGAACCACAACTCTGTGTGCTGCTATTTGTCACGTTAGGCGACGACGACCCTGCTGCTGATCGCCTAGTACTACTGCTGTTACTGTTACAACAGGAAGGTGATCCTGTCACAACCCTAGGAAGTCTGTAACACGTGTTCCGGTTATCTCTAGGTCACAACTCACTACCAGAATTCGGCTCTTTGCTGAGCGATCGGTGCTTTACCGAGTGTTTTTTATCGGACACTCGACAAACAATTGTTTATCGAGCGCCACACTCGGCAAAGTCACACTCTCGGTAACGACCACATTTATCTAGTGCACTCGGCAAATGAATTGACAAAGAGACCCGCTGGTGATCCCTTTATCGAGTGCTAGTCTGGTGGGCACTCGGTAAAGAGGGAGCCTTGCCGAGTGCCACCTAACACGCTCGGCAAAGGAACTGGCCAAGTGGCCCACTGGGAGCTTTTTTGCCGAGTTTCAGTAAAGTGGACACTCAGCAAAGAGTGAGCCTTTGCCAAGTGTCGTCGTGGCACTCGGCACAGTCTCTATCGCCGTCACCTGACGCCGTGAAGACGACTTTTCTTTGCCGAGTATCGAGTGGCGCTCGACAAAGTCTTTATCGAGTGCTCGGCCAAAAGTACTTGGCAAAGAGCCTGTTGCCAATGTATAATTCACCAAGACTTCTTTGCCGAGTGTCATATTTAGCAAAGCCTTCACAGAGTATTTTCTAGGCTTTGCCGAGTGCTTCAAACACTCGGCAAAAAAATGATGTTTCCATTAGTCAAATATATTTTTTTCCATATACCCATCTTTTAATTAGTTACACTAACTCTATCTAGAAATTCTACTAAGATAATCACCATAACCCTAGTACAAGGCTGAGCTTACACATCCAGCATAAAGTTGACACTAACTTTAATTGGGCACTGGGAGAGACACTAGTAGAAAAATGCTCATAGCCTGCGGCACCCATAAATTATCACTGGCGGTTTCAGATATCGCGCGCTAGTAAAAAAACGAGGTGGACATGGCTTGGGAACCGCCAGTGGAAACCTATTTCCACTGGCGGTTATCTTAACACAACCGCCTATTTCCACTGGCGGTTGGTGTAATAGAACCGCCAGTGGAAATAGGTTTCCACTGGCGGTTTTTCAAGCCAACCGCCAGTGAACTATGTGTTATAAATACCACTCTTCTTCCCCCCGACAGTGAACTGTATGCTCGCAGCCAACTTCCATTGGAGGCGATTTTGGAGGTCCAGATTTCACAAAAATATAAGGGGGGAGGTTTTGGTCTTCATTTCTTGGAAGAAGGTGGATAAGAAAGGTTGGTTTATGTTTCTTTGTCAATTTTTGTTCATTCTTGCTCAATTTTAGCCACATTTTGGATCTAGGGTTTTACATGTGAGAGAGAAGAGTATAGCTAGGTTATTTTCTCTATTTCCTCAAATGAGGTTGCTTAAGATGGTTATTTTTTGTCTATTCCCTCTCCTTTTTCATGTTTAGTTCTCAAATAAGTTTATCCATAACACATATTTAGTTGCTTAATGAATGGTGAATGTGTTGTATGGAAGGTTGGTTTAATTATGTTTCAATTGTCAATTATTGTTCATTTTTGCTCAATTTTAACTACATTTTGAAACTAGGCTTTCACCATGTGTTAGAGATCCTTTTGGGTATTAAAATTTTTTGTTTATTAGTTGCTAGGAAAGTTTGGCTTATGTTTCTTTTGCCAAATTTTGTTCATTTTTCCTCCATTTTAGCCACATTTTGGATCTAGGGTTTCACCATGTGTTAGAGATAAAGTAGTTAGGTTGCCTAATCGATCCAACCGCCTATGCTTCATCCTTCCCGACAAAAACTGTGTAGCTCACGCGCAGCCCAACTTTTATTGGAAGGCCAAATTTCACAAAATACAAGGGGAGGTTTTGATCTTTTTTTTGGAAGAAGGTCGCTAAGAAAGGTTGTTCATGTTTCTTTTGCCAATTTTCTTTATCCATGATATATTTAGTTGTTACGAAATATTGGTATATGTTTCTCTTGCCAATTTGTGTGCCTTGTGTGTTTTATGTTACTTTTTTTATAGGTGATGATGGAGAGGATATCCTGGATGTATAACTTATCAAGGCTAGATCCATCATACATATCTGAGGTCCATAAGTTTATTGTTGTCGCTACGAACCATGCTTGGAGAACAAAGACAAAGCACATATATTGTCCATGCATGGACTGCAAAAATGCTGTTGTATTTGATGACACAGAACAAATCATATCTCATCTGGTATGCCGAGGATTTGTGTAGGATTACATAATTTGGACAAAGCATGGAGAGGGTAGCTCTTTGCCTTATACAGCTGGAAACCCTGCGAACATCGACGATAGCTTTCAGTTCGTTCACGAGACACAACAACCTCTTCCACAGGGTGAACATGTAGTGCCAAATGTTACTGATCATGGTTACGCCGGAGGAAATGAACGTGAAAGAACCCATGTTCTGCCAAATGTTATGGACGGGGAAGATGCAGAGTTGTTAGAGGCAATGTTGCGTCGTCATACAGATCCATCGATGTTCTTCATGAAAGGTATGGAGTCCCTGAAGAAGGCAGCAGAAGAGCCTTTGTACGACGAGTCTAAGGGCTGTACCAAAGAGTTCACGACGCTCTGGTCTGTGTTAAAGTTGTTGATGTTAAAAGCTAGATATGGTCTATCTGATGCTGGCTTCGATGCGTTCTTGAGTATTGTCGCAGACATGCTTCCAAAGGAGAACAAAGTGCCTGCTAACACGTACTATGCAAAGAAACTAATCAGTCCACTCACTATGGGCGTGGAGAAGATCCACGCGTGTAGAAATCACTGTATCCTTTATCGAGGTGATGATTATAAAGACTTGGAGAGCTGCCCAAAGTGTGGTGCAAGTAGGTACAAGACGAATAAAGACTATCGAGAGGAAGAGTGTGTTGCATCTGTGTCTAAAGGGAAGAAGCGAAAGAAAGCCAAAAAGAAGACTTCAAAATCCACGAGCAAAGAAAAGAAGAAGTAGACTATTATGCGCTCAAAAAGATTCCTGCTTTGGTGATGTGGTACCTCCCCGTCGTCGATCGATTGAGGTGTTTGTTCGCTAACCCTGAGGATGCCAAAGTTATGAGCTGGCATGCTTCTGATGAGCACAAAAATGATGGGAAGCTTCAACATCCAGACGATGGGAAGCAGTGGCAAGATTTCAATGAGAACCACCGAGACTTTGCCGATGAACCAAGAAATGTTAGGTTCGCACTGAGTACTGATGGAATGAATCCATTTGCTGAAAGGAGCAGCAAGCATAGCACATGGCCAGTGATCCTCACCATATACAACCTTCCTTCATGGTTGATGCAGAAACGGAAGTACATTTTGCTAACCATGCTTATTTCTGGACCTACACAACCTGGAGTTGATATGGATGTATTTTTAGAGCCCTTAATGGAGGATATGAAAATATTGTGGGTAACGGGTGTTCAAATGTTGGATGAGTATCGTAAAGATTCATTCACGCTGAGAGCAATTATTTTTGTTACGATCAACGATTACCCTGCACTCTTCACATTATCAGGCCAGTTTAAGGGAAAGGTTGGCTGCACAGTATGCATTGATGAAACTGCTTACGTGTCCCTTACTGCATCTAAGAAGATAGTGTACATGAGACATAGACGCTTTTTATTGGAAGGACATAGGTACCGCATGCGAAAGATGGATAAGTACTTTGACAATAATGGTGAACTACATTCTACTGCTCCATCGGGTAACAATAAAGGTCATAGAGTTTTTGAAATAGTCAGGAATATCAAGTTTGTTTTCGGGAAGAAGACAAAAGACGGAAAAACAAGGAAGGATGTCAAACCAGCTCCGGGGGCTATATTCAAGAAAAAGTCTATTTTCTTCGAGTACTTGCCTTACTGGAAAGAGTTAGATGTGCGGCATGCGATCGATGGTATGCACGTTCAGAAGAACGTGTTTGAAAGCATAATTGGCACCTTGCTAGACATAAAGGGCAAAACAAAAGAAGGGCTCAATTCACGCATGGACTTGGTAAATTTAGGCATAAAAAAGGAACTACATCATGTTCTTCAAGAAAATGGGAAGTATCATCTCCCATCAGCAAGCTACAATCTCAATGTAGATGAGAAACATGCGATGTGTGTTTGGCTTAAGAATTTGAAAGTCCCATCCGGATTCTGCTCTAGCATATGAAGTATTGTGTCAATGAAAGACCTGATAGTCACCAACTACAACTCACATGATTGTCATGTCATGCTGACTACATTCCTACCTATTGCCATCAGGGTTATAAATCCTTTGTTTTTAAAGATGGCAATCACACGGTTGTGCTACTTTTTCAACAGAATTTCACAAAAGGTAATTGACCGTGATGAGTTGGCATCTCTTCAGGAATTCGTAGTGGAGACAATATCACAGTTTGAGATGTGTTTCCCTCCATCGTTCTTTGATATTATGGTGCACCTTGTGGTGCACTTGGTGCCACAAATAGAGGCATTGGGTCCTATGTACTTGCATGAAATGTGGACGTACGAGCGTTTCATGTCAATACTGAATGGCTATGTATCAACCCATGCTCGTCCCGAGGCATCCATGATAGAGGGGTACTGTACCGAAGAGGCCATTGAGTCCGGAGGTCCATTCTGCAATAGCATCCTAAAAGACCAGGTTGCAATAGGTCTGCCTCCGTCACGACACGAGGGTAGATTGTATGGAAGCGGGAGGATGGGACGGAAATCTTTCATCCCACCAGATTACAATACAGTACTTGAGGCGCATCACAGCATCCTACATCAGCTAGCGATAATAGAGCCATTTATCCAACAACACATCAATGAGCTTCACGAGCAAAATCCTGGGCATACGGCTGATTGGGTAATGAAGCAACATAAGCAGCGGTTCAACACATGGCTAATGGTGAAGGACATTCCACGTGGAGAAACAATAGAAGAAAAAACCATCAAGGGGTTGGCATCTGGACCATCACGCCAGGTCACAACATGGCAAACCTATGACATTAGTGGATTCACATTTTGTACAAAGTCCAAGGACAAAAAGAGCATGTCACAAAACAGTGGTGTTCGATGCGAGGCCATAGATGATGAAACTGGTGAGATTATTATATATTTTGGCTTTATTGAGGACATATGGGAACTAGACTATGGTACATTTCAGATCTCGGTTTTCCGATGTCAATGGGTTGAAGACAAACATGTCACAGTTGACAACTATGGGGTCAGAGTTCTTGATCTAAGTAAGGTAGGTTACAAAGATGACCCATGGATCCTTGCTAATCGTGCTGCACAGGTCTTCTATGCTGAATAGATCATTTCTAACAATGAGAAGAAAAGCACCGACAAACCAAAGCATGTAGTTTTTCTTGGAAAACAACAAGCTATAGGAGTTGATGGTGTATCTGATTTAGAGGATTTTAACCAGATCAACAACATGTCTCTTTTCATAGACCATCCAACGAAGATAAGGAACGTTGAGCGAAGCATCCCACGCAATTCGATGCCCTGGGTACGCCACGATGGACAAGGCAGAACAATAGCTCCATAGATTATATAGTTGTCATGTAATTGATTATTGTTAGGACATGTCATGTAATTGATTATTGTTAGCGACAAACCGAAGCATGTAATTTTACACGACTTTCTAGTGACTTTCTAGAGAGGAGAGGGAGAGGGAGAGAGAGCTATTGTTGCCAATACGCTCGGAGCAGGTCCAACACTTACCGTCCGTGCGGATGCAGCACTTTGCACATCCAGAATGCCCGTTCTTGCACTGATTTTACACAGAGCAGAGCATCATGCTGGAGCCTACCGATCAATATGTACTGTATATATACATGCATGGTAATCTGACTTGCCATGAAAACTTCGGACTGGAAGGGTAGGCAGCAGATGTCGCACTCCAGCGCGTCCTTCTCCACGGATAGTGTCACAGTCACCTCTTCCTCATCCTCCAACCCCGCCTCTTCCTCATCCTCCACCACCACCTTGGCTTTCTTTGGAGTGCCGCCGTCAGAGGAAGCCATGGTCTTTTTCCCGGTCATGGTTTATCACCTAGAACGCGAGGTAAATTAAAAGCAGGGAGGACTATTCGACTAATATATACATATCAGGCAGTAAGAAACAAGCATCTTCAAAGAACATGTTGTGAAAGAACTTGGAAAGATGTTTACCAGATCTGATACTTGTGAAAGAACTTCACACCAATGGTGATGAGAGACACGAAGCCAGGAGATGACGTAGTATTTAAACATTGCAAGAGCGGGCATTCTAGTGACTTTCTAGAGAGGAGAGAGAGAGAGAAGAGAGAGAGAGGGAGAGAGAGATAGGAGAAAGAGAGAAGAGAGAAAGGAGAGAGAGGAGAGAGAGAGAGAGAGGAGAGAGAGATAGAGGAGAGAGAGGAGAGAGAGAGGAGAGAGAGAGAGGAGGGAGAGAGAGAAGTAATATATAAATATATATATTATGTATACTAAATATATATATTTATATATTTAATATGTACAGTATAAAAATTTATATACTTAATGTATGAATATACAATTAAAAATAATATACTAAAAACATTACTACTGGCGGTTCACAACTAAAACCGTCAGTATAAATGGCCTCCACAGTCTGTGGATGGCATTTCTACTGGCGGTTCACAACGAAAACCGCCAGTAGAAATGGCCTCCACAGTCTGTGGATGGCATTTCTACTGGCGGTTCTCTATGACAACCGCCAGTAGAAATCATTTCTACTGGCGGTTGTCATAGAGAACCGCCAGTAGAAATTTCTCCTATATAAAGGAGCGCGCTCAGGGCCGAAAATTCGCTAAGTCATTGGCGCCCTGTCTTTCACACTTCCCGCCGTCAGGCTGCCAAAATTTCGCCCGGCGATTTTTTCCGCCGTGCGCCGCCGTCGTCCCCGCGCCGTAGGTAAGTTCTTCTCTCTCTCTCTCTCTCTCTCCCTTTCTTCGACTATGATCGCTCGGGCATGCACGCGCCGCCGCCGCCGCGCGTGTAAACCCTAAGCCTAGGAAGAGTGAGAGAGTGAGAGGGGAGAGAGAGGAGGAAGAGGGAAGAGAGGGAGAGGGTTTAGGGTGTAAACCCCCTGCGCGCGTCTCTGCAGAGAGTGATCGAGAGAGAGGGAGAGAAGAGAGAGGAGGGAGAGGGAAGAGAGAGGAGAGGAGAGAGGGAAAGGGAAGAGAGAGGAAAGAGAGTGGAGGGAGGGAGAGAGAGAAGAGAGAGGAGGGAGAGGGAGTGTATATATAGGAAAGAGAGTGGAGGGAGAGAGAGAGAGAGGAGAGAGAGGGAAAGGGAAGAGAGAGGAAAGAGAGGGAGAGGGAGGGAGGGAAGAGAGAGGAAAGGGAGGGAGATGGAGAGGAGAGAGGGAAAGGGAAAGGGAAGAGAGAGGAAAGAGAGTGGACGGAGAGAGAGAGAAGAGAGAGGAGGGAGTGTATATATAGGAAAGAGAGTGGAGGGAGAGAGAGAGAGAGAGGAGAGAGAGGGAAAGGGAAGAGAGAGGAAAGATAGGGAGAGGGAGGGAGGGAAGAGAGAGGAAAAGGAGGGAGATGGAGAGAGAGAGGAGAGAGCAACAGAAAGCATGTTTTTTCCATTGTATTCCATTGTAAACAACGTATTCTATTGTATTCTATTGTAAACAACGTATTCCATTGTATTCCATTGTAAACAACGTATTCCATTGTAAAATGTAGACTAGATTCACTAGTATAAAATGTTTTTTTGGCTTCCACTCTCTAGTAAACAACGTATTCCACTCTATACGTCCATCTCTCTCTCTACGTCCTATACGACTCCTCCATCTCTCTCTCTACGTCTTATACGACTCCTCCTCTCTCCCTCTCTCCCTCTCTATACGTTCTATACGACTCTCCATCTCTCCCTCTCTCTCCCTCTCTATACGACTCTCCATCCCCCTCTCTCCCTCTCTATACGTCCTATACGACTCCTCCTCTCTCCCTCTCTCTCTATACGTTCTATACGACTCTCCATCTCCCTCTCTCCCTCTCTATACGTCCTATACGACTCCTCTCTCCCTCTCTCTCTCTCTCTATACGTTCTATACGACTCTCCATCTCTCTCTCTACGTCCTATACGACTCTCCCTCTCTATACGTAACTCGATAATATTCGTATCACAATATTAGGGGTTAGGGTTAGGGCTTAGGGTTAGTGTTAGTGGTTAAGGGTTAGGGTATTTGTTAATATGAATTTAATTATTGCTTATGTTAATATGTAGCTCAATGAGTTCTCCAACCAAGGATCAAGGATTAGGGCCCGACCACATGGACAAGAGTGTTGCTCAAGAAGAATCCAGCAGTGAAGGATATGAAATGCCTAGCGACCCTTTTCCTACCACTAGGATAGATAGGGCCGCTGTGCGTGAGTTGCAACGTGACCCTACTTATGATCCACAAGAACATGAGGTAAATTACACATCCTTAATTTCGTGTGTGTACCTAATTAATTAGCTGATTTCACAATGTCTATTACACATGCATGATTTCTTGTGCATTTTATTACATGAATAGGAGGTCTTGTCTCAATTTCGTGCGATGCTCGAAAAAGCTGCGGCACAATACCAAGACGCACCGAAACCGACCCAAGACGCACCGGAACCGATCCAAGGCGCACCGGAACCGACCCAAGGCGCACCGGAATCGACCGAGAGGTCAAGGAAAAGGAAGCAGAGCGATCAGAACAGAGGTGATAGGGGGCTAAACAAGTTTACTGACAAGACATATAAAATCACAGACGTGAGCCCGAATGGTCAGCCCCTAGCTCCAGAAGAGGCACTGCCTAAGTTCCGGAATGCACTTGGGTTCTTAGTTAGAGATAATCTTGACATCACAATCCGACAGTGGAGAGATGTATCAGATGATGTCAAGAATCAAATGTCGAATAAGCTAATAACGAGGTTCGTTTTGCCTGGGGGTTCAGAAGAACTCGTGAAAAAATACACGATGAAGCAGTTTGCAATCAATTTCCGAAACTGGAGGTCTGAGATGAATAAAAAGTTTGCAAAGAAAGGCCTAGACCCGACGAAAAAATATAAAATCTCAGCAGGTCAGTGGGCAGTATTTTTAGAGCAGAGGAGCAGCCCTGATTTCATATCGCTAAGTGAGGCAAATTCAGAACTGTCTAAGAAGAACAAATACCGCCACCACCTTGGCACAGGTGGTTACAAGCGTCAGGTTCCTAAATGGAGACAAGAAGACGCCGAGAAGAAGGCTGCAGGGTTGCCGACGCTGTCCGAGCAACTTGGTGAAAGGACAGCTAATTGGATCCGTGCTAGAAAACCAAGGGAAACTGAGTCTGGTGTATCTTTTGATGATCCCACTGTCGAAGAAGCGACAAAAAACATATATGCAATTGCAGCTAAGCAGAGCGAAGGAACATTTAAGCCGCAAAGGGAGAAAGACATTCTAACGGCTGGTCTCGGTAACCCTGAGCATCCTGGTCGTGTACGAGGAATCTCATCTAAGGAAGGATGGAAGGAAGGATTCGGACCACAATGGGAAGGTCTGTACAAGAAACGTGATCGGTACAAGGAAGAGATGGCGAATTATTTTAAGGAGGAGGCCAAGAAAGAGTTCAAAGGCCTGATGTCTGAAATGCTATCGAATCCTCCTCCAGAATTGATGCAGCAATTGGCGATGGCGAGTGCGATGTCTGTTCAACAGATGACCACTCCACAGATGCAAATAATTCCAGCAGCTCAAACGCCGGCTGCCACCGAGGGTACGACGACCATCCCAAGCTCTGTCGCGTCAACGGGAAATAAGGTCCGCTATCTAGTTGATGACATCACAAGGCCTGTGACATGCACACTAGTTATAAGATATGGTATTAACAATCAGTGTACAAAGAAACTAGCCACAGGCCTTGCGATCCCAGGACGCAAGTTCCATTGAAACGACATTCCAGAAGAATATTGCAGGGTAGAAGTGACGTCAGTCGTCCAAGGATACGAGGACGACATGCTAGACATCCCTGGGCCCGAAGTATCGAGACACTTGGACAAACTATCAAGAATTTTATCCTTTGGCCTCGAAGGGATGTCGAATTGGTTGATTGGTCGAATTCGTCGCAGGTCCAACCGTCTCTGCCTTCTCATTGTTGTTCCTATTGTACATCCATCATCACCTCCTCAAACTTCACATGCTGCTCCTCATCCTCTTTCTGACCCTCCTTCTCCTCATCCTCATGGTGGCCCACCATCTCCGCCACATACATCGCCCTTCAGGGATCCACCTTCTCCACAGCCATCTCCACGACCATCAAAGAAATCTAAAGTTTCTATACCAAAATTAGTGTCCCCGTTCGATAAGAAAAAGAAGTGTAAATCCACTGCTGGCACTGTTTGTTTTTTGAAAGGGATTGGACGGAGCCTCACGTCAGACACTGTTGATTTGGACGATCTCGAGGAGTCTGCAAAAAAGGCTGAGGCAATGGCTGCAAAGATAAAGAAGCCAACTAAGGCAGATTATAAAAACGTGCCTAAAAAATATGTGCCGGGCAGACCACTACTCACTTTTGAGAAACTAAGGAAGGTCCCGGCTAATATTAAAAGGTTGCATGATTGGTACATGCGGGCATCTTCAGTTGGCATCGACACCATCAGTGTTAATATACCAGCCCATGCTTTTATTGGTTCAAATCAAAAAGTCGTTGTTACATTCGAGGACATGTGGTTAATGATGAACCTTCAGAGACTCGACGTGCAACTTGTAACCATATTTGCATTGTAAGTGTCACTCATACTCCACATATATGTGTTATTATTAGTGAGTTGTATAAATTTTCAATATCTGACATGCACGTGTGCGTTGCAGAATGCAACATGATCAGCAGGAGATCCTTTATGGTACCAATCCCAATGCTAGTGTCAGTAAAAGGGCTAGGTATCTCAACCCAATAAAGATATGCGAGGATAACCACACTTTTAGAATCGGAAAAGGCAACGAAGCATTACAGGGGCTAACAGACGAAGAAATTGAGGTGCGTATCTAGGATCTGAAGAAGGATTTTGAAGCAAGATACGCCACCTACATAGGACACGCAATGCTTCAATTTCAAGACAGGGAATCCATAGTGGCCCCGTACAACTTTAAGTAAGTGTGATTTTGCATAAATAAAATTAATAATTTCAATACACATGTATCACAAGTTTGATTCGTACAGGGACCACTGGATATGCTTCTTCATTTATCCTAAGGTTGGAAAGGTGCTGGTGCTCGACTCCTTGCACACCAAGCCTTCGGCCTATTCAAAATTCCTCAGCATCTTAGAGCTGTAAGCCTTTTCTATGCATGCATACTTATATCGATGAGAATTGTAGAATAACATGGTGATTCTATTTGAGATCACTGGGCATTTAGGTTTTATAAGCTACAAGGTGGAAAGTACGACACGTCCAAAAAAGGCGTGCCACTAGACATCCATTATAACTGGTCGGTAAGTATGTGAATTTATGAATACATATCATACATGTACGTACATAGGACAATGTTGCAACTAAATAACCAATCTCCCGTTATGTAGTGCCACAAGCAACCACCCGGATCGGTCCTATGTGGGTTCTACGTGTGCGAGTTCATGAGAATGAACGGACGATACATCACGAACCCTGACAAGGTATTATTAGTAATAGTCACGTATGTATTTATGTCATTAAAGATGCAAATGTGTTATTATTGAGTATAAATAGATGATGTTTATAAACTTCCTTTACAGCAATTTCAACAAGGAAGCCCGGAGAACTTGACTGAAGGTGCATTGTATGGCATAGTTGAGGACCTGTGCACATTCACTATTGAAAGAGGTCATTCCCGCAGAAGGGAAATATCACGATGCTTCCGGAACATTAGCTTTGCCAGAGTTTAGAATACTAACAGAAATTAGTAGACTATCTCTTAGCCGAGATAGTTATTAGAGCTTAAGTGAAAACTTTGATGTATATAATGTGTGATGCATACATGGTTGTAAACAAGACTTTGATGTATATAAATGTATGATAGAATTTAATTCCATGTTGCTTTTAATATCAATACTACAAGTTTATCAATATCAATATATATATATGTTTGTGTGTGTAAATATATAAATTTCAGTACGAAAATTTAAAAAAAGGCGGGAAACTTTTCCACTGGCGGCTAAATTAAACAAACCACCAGTGGAAATAGCATTTCCACTGACGGTTTTCTTAATAAAACCGCCAGTGAAAATGCTATTTTCACTGGCGGTTGCTTAAGAAAACCGCCAGTGGAAATGCTATTTCCACTGGCGGTTCTTGAATAACCGCCAGTGGAAATGGAGATTTCCACTGGCTCCTAGCACTGGCGGCACTGAAAAACGCCAGTGAAAACGTCTCTAGAACCGCCACTATAGAGGCTCTGTGTACTAGTGAGAGCCCATATCAATATATGGGTTTTGTTATCTATACTAGTTCTTGATAACATTCGAACCGGTTGAACCAGGTGAACACATGAGCGTTCACCGACGAATTTTGCAAACAAGATCAAACAAGACCCGGGTGGGGGGGGGGAGTCTGAGGGCTGCAAAGTTCGGGTGCCATGGTTTAGGATATGTATAACCCGTATAAATGACTCGTATTTTACGAGATATCTTAGTGAAGGAACTTTTCTATCACGGTTTTTTTAAGTCTAAGATACGGTTGCACCCATACAATACAACCTCACATAAACGAGCCATGTCTGGAGGGTTCTGGTGAATAAATAAGATACAAGGCTTAGATACATTTATTGGGTTTGTATGAACGAGGCATCTACAACCTAGAGACCCTATAGATCAGTTTTTAAAATACAAGAGACAACTAAGAGACTATACAGTAGAACACAGAGTCTTTGGATCATAAATATAGTTAAGAGACAATATGTACGAAAAGTAGTCTATAGACGGTTTTTTGTGAAGAGTTCGTCTCTTGTATTTTTTACGTTTAACCCTTTAGAGACCCCTCAAGAGGTAGTGTATTAAATAGGGTTGTATACTCCCCTAGTGTTTGGAGAACCACAACCTAGTATCTACATTGTACATGCCCTAAAAATACCAAAGTTTATGTTATGCGATAGGCAACCAACCACCTCGCAATGAGAACTGTCTCCAAAATATATAACCGAGTATACTCTAGTATACAAAACGTTGATATGAGTGGGGGCACAGGCCCCCGCTCATTTGCCTGTTGTAATTAGTAGATCCCATGTTCAGACTAAATTAGAGGCCTCTGCTTTAGTATTTTGGCACTCATCCATGCAAGTATGCTCTCAGTCCTATTTTTGTCCTAGGTCTGGCCCTATGTGCATGCACCAACAACGCTGTCTAAACAGGATCATACATGCAATTTAAAAACCTCGGCCACGCATAACCTAGAGATAGGGATGGATCCGGATATTTATTCGGATGTCAAATTTTTGTTTTCTTTCTTCGATTATGAACAAATAACATATAGAATTTGCTATATAAATTTATATTCTTGTTTTTAGCATTGAGGCTATTAATCTTCATAAAAAATAAACATTAAATTCATTTTATATATTTTTAAATAATTGATATAAAATTCGGATGTCTATTCGAATACGGATTCGGATGTTTTTTCACTTTTTTGTTGTAGGAAGAAAATAATATACATAAAAAATTATATAAAAATTTATTTAAATACTTCATAATATTTTTAATAACATTGCCAAAAATTAGTTTCAAATTCTATGTATATCTATGCTAAAATATTAGATTTGTGATATAAGTCGGATCTTTTAGAAACATCCCTACCTAGACATCATTAATGTCCTAGGAGTCAGGGGCGAACATACATGCGCTGCGCACACATGCAATGCAACGACAGTGTAGGTTGGACGCATCAGGCGCTCGCGCCTATCAGGCTCAATTTCGACATAATAATTAACAACGAAAACCAACCAACCACCTCGCAAGACAAAATTCCTTTGTGATTTTGCAAGCCTGCAGCGAGGGACAGGATTCCCGTGCCGACATAGGTTCTGGTAGATGGTGTAGTTAACAAACCAGCCTATGCCTCGATCGGTTGCCTGCTGGATGCAGCTTGAGTTTGTCCGTTGCATGACTTAACCGGACGAAGGTTTGGATTGCTTAGCTGGCATGCATGCTAGTACGTCGATGCTTTAGTTTTTCCTCCCTCTCTCTACCTATACCACTTGGCAGTGTAGTGTGCCATCATGTATGTCATACTACGTAAAGGTAGCATTGTTAAGGGGATGTCAAGCTGCCTCTTCTGTCTATCACCAGAGTCTACCTCTATAAACCTAGACGATTTACACATTGGACATTACTTTGCCTCCACGTATTCTTTCCTAAATAGCATGCAGCCCTTCAGACAAACATGTATCTGCTCATACGTCATCTTGAGTGCACGAATAAGTTTCTGTGCCCCGTACACGCTCTTTGGCAGAACGTGATCCTCCGGGAGCAGGCTGCCAATAACCGTCAACAAGCCATTAAATGCGTCTTGACTCATGTTGTACTGTGACTTGAACACCATTACACACCCAATGACATCCAGTTGAGAAACCTTTGTGTCTGGCCGTGAATGGGTTTCTGTGACGCGTCAAACATGTCGTAGAACCCCTTTCCAGTCGGCTCTGGCTCGTCATCCGTACATCCTCCGGCGTACTGTGCCTCGTGATAATCGTTCAACATATCCGCTACCCCCGCATCAGCATCATAATGCTCGACGCGTTGTCTCAGCACCTTTTCTCTCGTACGATGCACTTCACCATGAAAGATCCACCGAGTATAGCCCAGCGTAAATCCATTCTTCCAAATATGTTCTACCATAGACTTCTTTGATTTTCTTTTCCGGTTGGCACATTTGCTGCACGGGTATAGGACTAGACTCGCTCCTTTAGCAGCTTCGACATATGCCCGTTCTACGAATTCATCGGTCTT
The DNA here is from genome assembly GCA_029449295.1 of Zea luxurians. Classification (NCBI taxonomy): domain Eukaryota; kingdom Viridiplantae; phylum Streptophyta; class Magnoliopsida; order Poales; family Poaceae; genus Zea; species Zea luxurians. The sequence goes on along the minus strand of JAOPSE010000007.1, from coordinate 122,035,111 downwards.
TCTAATCCATTTAGGGGTGACATCATTCCTTCCTACACGGCTCATATACATCCACTCACGGTCCTCCATCCTCTAAAAATTAATAGAACCCTATCAACAAAAAAAATTCAGCAGCACCTCCCCTGCACGGGAAGGTGTCCAAAACCTGCAAATAAAAGTAGCAGAATGATGACTGACAACCACACATATTTCAACAGCACGATGGCCGACAATCACATCTATATATTCAATCCACTACATAGCCACATGCAAACTACATTTATATTATAATCGAATCATTACCGAGTGTCGGGTGCTATGACTTAATATCAAACCTAACAATTTCATATAACTATATGTAGACCAACTACATATAACTATATGTAATCATTTCATATAACCTAATCATTTTATATAACTATTTGTAAACCTAATAATAATCAAATCAATCGCATGTAATTTCGTATAGACCAACCATACACATATACTAGAAATGTATACCTTAGCTGGGGAGGATGGCGGAAATGGCGGGGATGGTTGGAGATAGGTGGGGATAGCCGGAGATTGGTGGGGTCGAGGGCGGGATTGGCGAGGAGATGCCGGAGTGGCCGTGGTTGGCGGAGATGGCACGACGGGGAGGATGGCCGGAGATAGGCGAGGTCGAGGGCGGGATTGGCGGGGAGATGGCGCGGCGGGGCGGCGACGGCGCTTGAGTGAGGCGAGAGATAGAGTGAGCGAACAGAGAAGACGCCGGTTGTAATATCCACCGGCTTTGCTGAGTGCCATATTGCGGGCACTCGGCAAATATTTTTTTAATTTAAAAATACACTTTGTCAAGTGTCCCTGGATCTGAAACTCGGCAAAGACTTCTTTGCCGAGTGGCCACTAACAAGCACTCGGCAAAGAATGTATTTAGGGTTTTAAAAAAAACTTTGCCGAATGTCCCACTTTTGACACTCGACAATGAATTCTTTGCCGAGTGTCCCACGTTTGACACTCGACACATCATCCTTTGCCGAGTGCCATTCTTGGACACTCAACAAAGTATATTTTTGTTTTTTATTTTTCTTACCAAACTTTTTATGGTATGTTGCTACACTATGTAGACCTACATGTACCATTTTAGCACATTTATAAAATTGTTTGCTATAACTATTAGATTTTGTTCGTTTAATTGAATTTTCTCGGAAAATTCAGACTTGAACTACAAGTCACTCGAAACATGGAAAACCGTGCATGTAGAAATGATATCCATGGTAGGTAACATAATTTACGACCGATTTTTGGAGCAGACCGGAATCTTGGAGCACCATGCTCACTAAATATGACCGTAAACTTGTCATCAAGTTGTTTAAAATTTGTATAAAACACAAAGTCAGAAAATCATGAAACTTGTCCACATGTCATGATATCATATGTAGAGGCTGTGATAAAAATTTGAGAATGTTTCAAGAAAGTTGTGAGGCAGTATGTGTGGAAACTTAGCCGGTTTACATTGAAACTCTATGATTTCATGTGTAGGTAACTTAGGTTTCTACATATAATGCGTCACAACTTTCTCGAAAACATTCTCAAATTTTTATCACAACCTCTATATATGATATCATGACACGTGGACAAGTTTCATGATTTTATGACTTTGTTTGTATTTTATATAATTTTTAAACAACTGAATGGCAAGTTCATGGTCATGTTTAGTGAGCATGGTGCTCGAAAATTCCGGTCTGTTCCTGAAATCAGTCGTAACTTGCTAAATAACATGCATATCATTTTTGCATGCACGATTTTCCATGTTTCGAGTGAATTGCTGTTCAAATGTGAATTTTGCGAAGAAATTCAATTAAACGAACTAAATCTAATAGTTATAGAAAACACTTTTATAATTGTGCCAAAATGGTACATGTAGGTCTACATAGTGTAGAAATACACTAAAAAAGTTTGGTTGGAAAAAGAAAAAAAATAAAAAATACTTTGTCGAGTGTCCAAGAATGGCACTCAGCACAGCATGCTGTACCGAGTGTCAGGCGTAAGACACTCGGCAAAGAAGCTTCTTTTGTGTCACACCCGGATTTAAGGGATAAAGCTGGGTGCGTCTCATATGTACGCCAAGAAAGAACACACATATAATAACCGAGTGCATAGAGATAAATGTCATAAATATCATAAATGTACTTATTACATAGTGGAAGTCTTACAAAATAAATAATAAATATAAAATGAACTAGGTATTATTTTCTCTAGCGCCAGAAAACTGACTGGGAGACGCCACCTACATCAAGTCGAACTCCTCGTTATGCGGCTCCTCTTCGACCACCTGTTCTTCTCCTGTGGGGGGTTGTGAGGCAGCAAGAGTGAGCTCACAAATGTTCATCACTCAACAAGTTGTAGGGAATAATGTGCATGAACTCACCAAATGTGGGAGTTCATGTGAAGTGTAAGGCTGATCGACAAAATAAAGGTTGAAGCTAAGCATTGCTGTTATAAGTTGGTCAAAATTTTATTAGTAGTTACTAACTGTAAGTAAATACCCACCATAGTAATTATAAATAAAAGTAATAATAAAATAATTCTAATGCGATGCAAATGACAAATTAAATTTAATTCCATAAATTATTCAAGTGTGTGTCTTAGCTGCTCATGACCGTGAGCACGGCTAGTATACCAGTTTTACACTCTACAGAGGTTGCACATCTTTACCCACAAGTCATGTTACCAATTTGCCACGGAGTTGATCAGACCCCATACACCTCTTCCAAGAAAGCGAGGCAGGATACCACTACGAGGCCTTTATAAAGTTCCACTAGCTTCAGAAAACCTGCTACAGTTTATAGGAAGCTCCAGTGCAGGGATCCCTTGCCCGACCACCATCGCAGCAAAATCAACCCAAGGATCTCCTCACACTGACCACTTCCCTACTGCCCTTGCCCCTATCGGGTAAGGTAGTCCTCCACTAGCTTTCCTAATTAGTCAGACAAGGGCATCTCATTCCACCCTTGTGGTAGCACTGTTTTTCCGGGTGGTTCTCCATGTTCTAATTAACATAATGATCTTAACATGAATAGTAAATAATAAACTGATAATAAAAGTGTAATCATGAATAATGTATAACTTTACACCCAAAACCACCTAAAGCAATAGCATGTACTACCCAAAAATTCAGTGGGAAAACAAGGTATAAAGATAGCCAAACTAGGGTAACCTATTGGGTCAGATCATTATAATTAATAAGAACATGACAAGGTAAAAAGAGGTGATCAAGGGAACAACTTGCTTTCAACGAGCTCCTGCTCAGCAGTTTCCACCTGTTGAACCCCTAGATCCTCTGCGGTTTGCTCGTCTACTCACAACAATACAAACACACATGGTATTTAAGAAATTAACATCACTCCAAAGAATAGAACAGAATATGTGATAATATTCTACGCTGTGTAACGAGATCGTAGGAACAAGAATCACTAAATTCGGAGTTACGGTTATTTAATTATGAATTTCTAAGTTATTAAGTATTTGGAGTAGCATAGCTCATGTGAATAATTTTAGTTCAAGTATCATGGCTAAACAAAGTTACTAGGTGATAAACAATATTAAAACAAAACTAATGCCACTAGAATGGGTCAATTTGGAGTTAAAATAATTTTAATATGAATTATACAAGTTTCTAGAATTATTTTTGTATTAAAAATCAATTTCCAGAATTAATTCTCTAATTTTACTACTCTCTGGACTGCACACCAAAATTAGGGAAGTGCAGGGGCTAAACTATAAAGATTCCCGAGACTCAGACTACTAGCACATGGACTGCAGGTTGATTATAGCTAAAGTCAGGGTTTCTTTAGCAAAATGGTCGCCACGAAGGGGTATCGGATTATTTCAGCCACCCGATCCAGAATCGAGGGCCCTGATTAGACTTAGGCTTTGACTAAACGGGTACGCGACGCAGGCTGTTGGTTCATAGATCTACGACGCAGATTTAAACAACCTCAGATCCTATCGAGGCCATCCGATCAGAAATCTACGGCTAACGCGGATTCTGACCGAACCGTTATACGTGTTCTAATCAAAGTCGCACGTTCCAAGATCTACGGTCCGTGATCGATTGAACGAAAGGGGTATATATCTTCTAATAGTAGCCGCTACAAATGGATCCAACGGCCCGAATCCATCGTCCCCAACGGGCTGACCGCGTGGTGGCACAACCAGCCGCCACGACGGTGAGGCTCACCAGCGTTCAACCACCCAACACCCTAGCGCGCTATTCTAAAATTTAAATGGCGCACAACGTAGCCGAGAGGGTGGCGAACGTTGTAGGGGAGTTATTACCGGAGATTGGAGCGCCGAGGGGGGTTGGCCACGGAGCACCGACGGATTGCCGAGTTCTTCCAATTCCGGCGAGCAATTCGCCGCGCTTGGGTCGATTCCCCGCCCAAATACTTGGCGCACCGGCAACAGCGGTCCACCCAGACCACACCCGGACACACAAGGGCGGTAATGCGGTGGTGTGGAGGGGTTTGGCGAGCGACGAAATTTCTCTCTGGCGGTTCCAATGGCGGTGCAGGCGATTGAGGTGAGAGGGGGTCGCGTAAGGAGATGAAGTTCATATTTATCACCCAGGTGTGCGGACTTGGCGACGTGGTCCAGTTCTCCCAGGAAAAAGGGGCGGCGAGCTCCGCCGGAAGGCCTGCCGCGTGGGTCGCGCGGTTTGTTGAAGCTGGTGACCAGCGTGTTGATAGGTGGGCCCGACCAGAGAGCGCGTGTGATGTACCGGCTGACGTGTGGGGATGAGGTGTCGGCGCATGCCTCTGCGGATGGATTACATGGTGCGAGGCTGGCAGGTGGGGACAGGCTATCGGCGAAAGCACTTTCCAATTGGGCTGTGCGGAGAAACTGTGGTGTGGGCCGCACGCAGGTGAATCCGGCCCAGGTGGGTATGGCAGCCTACCTTTTCCTTTTATTTATTTATTTGTTTGTTTTAGTTTTCCTTTTCTCTTTACTTTCATTTCATAATTGAACTCAATTCTTTGTTGTAATTTTGCACTTCAGATTAAACATACAATTCCCAGATGCCAGTATAAAATAATATTTTTATTTTTTATTTACTTTGCATGTAGTTCTTTATTCGATCTCCAAATTCTAGGGTTTTAAATTGGGTTAAACCTCCTTCCCATTATTAAGGTATTTTTATTACCATTTTTATTATTATTAAATGCATAAACAATTAAACTCCAACATGATGCACAAGTTGTTCATGTATTATTTGTTATTCATTCTCTTTTAGGAGTGGGTGTTCTCATATGATCATAAGTATAGACAAAATACATAAGAGAGTTATCCCCTTTTTCTATGGTTTACAACTTTGGGTGTTACATTTTGTCGAGTGTCAAAGCTCGGCGCTCGGCAAAGATAACGACCGTCAGCTATAAACGGCTACTGACGACCCTTTGTCGAGTGCTGAGTGTTTGGCACTCGACAAAGACTTTTTTGCCGAGTGTATTTCTGTGCCGAGAGTTCTACTCTCGGTAAACGTGGTCATTACCGAGAGCAGACTTTGTCGAGTGTCCGACAAAAAGCATTCGGCAAAGCGCCGAGCACTCGACAAAGAGCCGGATTCCGGTAGTGATATATATATATATATATGGATGTACATAGGCCTCAGCTACCCAGGGCTTGGGAGTCTCTTCTTGCTCTCTCGTCCGCTTGTAACCCCTACTACGAGCATTGATCAGCAAAGGCGCCAGTAGTGCAAGCCACCAAAGACTGAATGTACGGATGTTCTGCCTGAAACAGTATAAATCTTGCGCCCACCGCGCTCACCATCCGGAGCCCAGAACACGCAACATAAAATTATTTGTCAGAGCTTGGTTCGAAACATCGATAACACTATATGATCCCCGCGAACTCCACCGAGCATCTAGTAGTACAAGTCTTTTTTCCTAAGGCACCTAACGAGATAATACTCAAAGGCCCCATGCGCCACCAACGCACTTAATAAGATAAAAAATTGGGTTGCCTCGCACCCTAGAACCCCTAACGGAAAAGCCACTCGGGACCCTGGTGTAATACCTAAATATGTAAACAATGGAAATAAAGTTTATCTCAATATTTGGTGACCATTACTTATCATCACGTGTGATTGATCATATTAAAATGAGTAAATCTTTACTAAAACACAAATAAACCATTGCATCATATTGGATTTTTGTTTGTGCATTTTAAAAAAATAAAAATATGAATAAAAATAAAATAATAATGAGAATTAGGATTTAACCTAAATTTAAACTCTGGAATTGGGAAATGAGAGAAGGAGAGAAATAAGAGGACACTACATAAAATAAAATAAAAATAGGAATAAATTTTTACTTAATTGATGCCTTCAGTTGTATATTAAATTAAGGACAGATCCACCATAAGATTTGAATTTGAATGGAGAATTAAATTTGAACTTTGGGAGAACAAAACAAGAGAAAAAAATAGAAAATATAAAAGAAAAAGAAGAAGCACCTGCGCAATGGGCCGACTAACCCTAATCTGGCCCATCTAGCCTTTCCCAACACTTCACTCGCCGGCTCACTTACCCCCTTTGCTCCACGCGCGTGGCCCAGGAATCAGGAGCGCCGACTTGCAGGCCATGGCTGTCAGCCACGCATGCGCTCGCCGTTCCTCCCCGCAACCGCTAGTCCGTGGGACCCGCTGGCATTGACTTTAACCACGGCCCTTTCCTCTCACCGTCCATCGCGCACAACAACCCATGACCGGCCGGTGGGGCCATCCGGTCAGCACCTCCGCCATCCTCGTGCGCATGGCGGACTCGCTGTGACCACCGCACGAACAACTCGGGCATGATGCGCAGCACTCCCTTACCCGAACCCACTCGTTGCGGCCATAAAAGGGCGGGTGCAGCTCATTCCTCTCCCCTGTCCATTGCTGCCTAGCTCCAGACGCCAAAACAACGACGTGCACGGGGGGGGGGGGGGGATCGGGCCGCCACCGGCGGATCGTGACTTCATCGCTGTTGGGGTCTGGGAATCGGACTGGGAGGCTTCGTCGCACCTTCGGGCGTGTGCTTGTGTGCACGATGGGGGAAAATCGTCCTCGCACCGACGACAATTGCTCGTCGGAGCTCAGCGACCGCGCAAAGCCGCACCTCACTGTAGACCGGTCTCCGGTGCATGCCATCCTCGGTGAGTACCCATCCACCACGTTCGCGCAACCTCCCCCTTCATGCTGCATCAGTTGAATTAGGAATTAAGGAACATAATCGTCGGGCGGGCTGCGCCGGTGGGTTTCCGTCGCGGGGCGAGCACCGCTGTGACTGGGCGTAGTCAGAGGGAAGAAGAAGATACTCCAACCGTTGATACGGTTGTTGACGGTCGAGATCGATGGTAGGATACCCCTTCGCGCGTTTAGATCGTGGCCGTAGGGCTTGATCGGACGGATCCGGATGACCGCGTCTGTTTAGAATCCTCGGCGCTGGTTGGTAATCCATCAGCCACCGATGCGTACCGCTTCGGTATAGCGTAGATTTGATCTAGGCCACTGTCATCTAATCGGACGGCCGAAATGGCTCCGTACCTCTTCGCTGCGTCAACCTTACAAAAGAGACCCTATGTTTTTGTTAAACTAACCCGCCGTCCACAGGAACTATTTTCTGTGTCTTAGGAATCTTGCATCGAGACCCCTGAGTTTTCTAGGAAATGAGGCTCAGTCCAGTGCTGTTTGAAATTGAATAAATAAATTGGAAAATGGATTTTTGATATGAAAATAATTACTAGAACTTGATAAATTAATAGAAAATCCATACTTGGTCCAAATTAATCCACTCCAATTTCTAAAATTTTGTAATATTATTTTCTATCCTTAGAGTCTCTATTTTGACATGAAATCAGTAAGAAAATTTATCTCCCACTTAATCCTATTTTAAGCACATAAGACCTTTGGAAATTCATATCTTGAAATCTATAACTCCAAAAATTATGATTCCTATTCCTAGGATTTTATTTTAATGTGTAGATTATTATTGTGTATTTTATTTACATGTTTGATGTGATGTTAATTTTCTCTATATACTATGCTTGTTTATATTGTGGCGAGTAGAAGAGCCCGTGACTGAGGATCCTGGTGACCAGCAGATAGAAGTAGCTGAGTAGAAGCTCATTGAAGGCAAGTTGTGCCCTTGACCACTTTTATACCCAATAATGTTCTTTAATGTTATTTATTCATGCATAGGTTAATTTTGATGGGACCCAATAGGTCACCCTAGACTGTTTATCCATTTTACCTTGTTATCTCTATCGGCGTTTCGACCCCCGGGGGGGTCCCTGGACCGACGAGTAAATTGTCGCTGCGTGTCCCTGCCTAGATGGGTTGGCGCGGGATGGAACATAAGATGTGGGACAAGCCTTGTATTATCCTGTACCAGGGGTGCCGCTCGCAGTAGGGGTTACAAGCGCGTCGCGTGAGGGAGAGAGAGAGAGAGAGGGGGGACACAGAGCTCGTCCGCCGCTTCCCTCGCGCGAACCCCCCTCAGGGTGGCCCTGGACTCCCCTTTTATAGAGGCAAGGAGAGAGTCCAGGTGTACAACAGGGGGCGTAGCTATGCGCTAACGTGTCCGGCAGTGGAGTGCCTAAGCCCTGCGTACATGCCAACGTGGCCGTCGGGGGAGAGCTTGGGAGCAGAGGAAGGAACCCGAAGCAATGGAAAGAATGACGACCTAGGAGGTAGTAGTAGTACGAAGCTGGAAGGTGGTTTGATTCAGAAGTTGAGTGAGGAGGCTTCGACCGTTGCCACAAAGATTCTTATGAGGCATGCTTCTGACGGGCTGCCACGCGGGAGGTACTGGAAGACGTTTCAAAGGGCTAAGTATAGGCACTAGGAAAGAGTGGGGGTTGAAGTGGAGTTGCCACGACGATTTCTGGTAAGTCGATTGCGGAGGAACTGAGAGGGAGAAGGCCGGGCTTCCCCGATTGTGCAAATTAGCCATTCCACTTCGGGGCCGTGTGCACATGCATGTGATGGCGTGGCCGTCGGAGGAGCGCCTAAGTCCTGTAGGAGCACAGCTAGCAGCGCGGCGAGGACCCTGCTGACGTCTCCTTGCTGTCGTAAGGGGCTGAGAGCCACCGGCGTCATGGCGCACGCGGGGCACCATCATTACCCGTCGCCGGGGTAAGCCAGATGGGACGCCGGTCTTGTTCCTTGTAGCCTGAGCAGGCTAGGAGTAGGGGAATGATGCATCCCCTATCAGCACGGTCAGTCCGAGCCTAGGGTTGGTAGAGGCCGGGGTCGGGCGAGGACGTGATTCCCCCTGAGACCGGGGTCGAGGCCGAGTCCGGGGGTCGGGCGAGGCGGAGACCTCCTCCCAAGGCTGGAGTCTGAGGTAGGGCGAGGCGGAGACCTCCTCCCGAGGCCGGAGTCTAAGGTCGGGTGAGGCGGAGCTTCCTGTTGCACCCGAGGCTTGAGCTCGGTGGTTGATCGTGACCTTTTGTCAGTCGTTGCTGGGGTGGCTGACACGGTAGTCGGAGCGGAGCGAGCGTCGCTGTTTTTCTGTCATATCGAACAGTAAAGAGGAGGGGCAAAGTGACTGCGGTCAGTTCGGCCTGGCCGACTAAGGCACGTGTGTCAGGATACGTCGTCAGGCATCCCCCGCATTTAATGCGCCTGCGAAGCGGTCGGTTGGTGAGGCGGTATGGCCAAGGTTGCTTCACAACGAAGCCTGCCCGAGCCGGGCCTCGGGAGAGCCGAAGGTGCGCCTGACGTCTGAGGAGGCCCTCAGGCGAGGCGTGAATTCGTTTGGGACCACTGTTCGAACCCGAGGCTGGGCTCGGGTAAGATCGCGTCCTTCGGGTAGACGAAGTCTTGGCTTGAACCGCACCCGTCAGTTGGTCTGAGGGTGTTAACCAGCTGTGATTAGGAGCGTTGGGGGTACCCCTAATTATGGTACCCGACAGTAGCCCCCGAGCCTCGAAGGGAGTGATGGTACTCGCTTGGAGGCTTTTGCCGCGTTTTCGGTGAGGCGACCGGCCTTTCTCGGTTTTTTGCCTTATTCTGGTGGGTGCGCGCGAGCGCACCCGCCGGGTGTAGCCCCCGAGGCCTCGGAGGAGTGGTTTGACTCCTCTGAGGTCTGAATGCTTTTCGTGGTGCTTCGGTCGGTCTGGTCGTTCCCTCTTGCGGCCCAGCAGTAGCCTGGGTGCGTGGTCGGGTTCCAAGTTATCAGGCTAGTTTGTTGACGCCGTCAACAGTTTTGGCCGTAGCCGGGTGCGAGAGCAGCCCCCGAGCCTCTGCACGGAGCGAGAGGACGATCAAGGACTTTCCTGACTTATTATACGCCCCTGCGTCGCCTTTCCGCAAGGAGGAGGGGGGGAAGCGCCATGTTGCCCTCGGAGGGCGCCGAACATGGTGTTTCCAGTGAGCTGCTAATGGGTGATCCGAGTGGATGCCCGTGCCCCGTTCGTTAGGGGTCGGCTGTGGCCCAGAGGCGCGCTCTAAAAGTACATGCGGGTGATTCGCCGGACCCAGACCCCTTCGACAGGGTCCGAGGGCTCGATGCCTCCCTCCGGTGGGATTCCGTTACAAATCGTTCCTGCCGGTCTCGGAAATGTCCTAGGGTACCTCAGGAGCGTAGCCCGAGCCTTGGTTATGTATCGAACGTACCCAGAGTCATCCCTCACTCTGCATGCTCTGGGGCGACTGTCGAACCCTTCCGAGGGGCCAGCCTACGAACCCCTGATCAGTAGTGGGCACGGAGCCCGGGCGCTCTGGGGCGGCTGTCGAACCCTTCCAAGGGGCTAGCCTTCGAACCCCTGATCAGTAGGAGGGCTTGGGGCCCGCTTCCTTCGCCGGGAAGGATCCTTTCCACAACATCCCCTTTCTCGGTCCCTGTGGCAAGAGAGAGAGAGGAGGAGGGGATGGATATGAATTTTAAATAAAGTGGCGCACCTTTTTTGACGCGGTCATTATGGCGAAGGCGAAGCAACGCCCGCCTCGCCTGCCAAAGATGTTGCCTGCTCCGCCGGGGAGTTGATGCAACGGGACGGGTGATTCGCATGGCGCCCGTTGCGCGTGCGAGCCGTTCGAGGAACGGGGCACGGGCGCGTCGTCTTCACGCTGTGAGGGAGGGCTCTCCCGTCGCTTCAGGAGGGGACGCGAGCCTGCAGGCGACTTGACTGCTGCCTCCGTTCGTCTGCCGCTGCAGTTACTGCCGGCCCACTTTTGACCATGCCAACCGTCGTGCCTACCCCACGGCTGATCGACCCATGGCCGTCGCCTTTAATTGGCACTGTTGGGTTATGCGTAGGGGTACCTTGAGTCGCGGTACTGGTCCCGCAGTCGAGGAGGCGCAGCATTGGCGTGAGTGGCGATGGAGCTTCTTGCACGTCGTAACCGGCGTGCCGGTTACATGACATGCGGGCCCGCTTCCTTTGTGCTGGTCCACCGGATGTGGACGGAGCCGAAGGGGCGTACAATTGTGGTGCAGTTGGACGCTTGTCGCGTGGCAGTCCACCCTTTCGACCACCGGTTTCTGTGAAGATGGGAGAGTGCTTGTAACCACGGGACGGTTACATGCCTTGCGTGCGGTGGTTCGCCTTCTTCGTGCTTCGGTTCAGCTCGTATGACGTGTGGGTTCCAGCCCTCGTGTCATGGGGGGAGAACCCTAGAGGTTGTTAGTGGGGACTTCGCCCGTGACGCAAAGGGGTGCAAGCGAGGAGGTCTGCCTATAAAAGGGGTATCGATCCCCTAGGCAGTGGCCATGCCTTCGTCCTCCCCTCATGCCTTGCGCCCTTCCGCCTTTTGAGCACCCGAATGGGGTGCCCCAGCATCGCCTTGCTCTTGCTGTCGTTGGAGGAGCGCGGCCTCGTGGAGATCGGTTCCTTTCAGCCATCGTTCAGCTTCAAGGATTTTCGTCGTGCAGCCTGGCTGCATTCCCTCACCAATGGGCAGTTTGGTGGGGAGAAGCAAGCCGGGCTGCGGCCTCTGCCCCGCCCTCAGCTTCAAGGATCTTCGTCATCCTTGCTGAGGCGGAGGGAGTGCTGAGCCAGGGGTTGCCTCTGCGTGGGCCGGTAACCCTTTTCTTCCCCTAGTGTTTGGGGGAGAAAGGCATCCTCCAGCCCTGCGGAGGCTTCCTCCAGCCATGCGGGGGAAGGCGAACTGCTGCTTCTTGGACAGGGTGCAGCTTTCTGTCCTTCGTCCGGGCGGCGGTTGTGCCGTGCACGGGCTAGCCGCGTCCAGGTCTTCCTTGCGCCGTCAGCCGCGCCAGAGGGTTGCCCAGCACGTCGCGCGCCGTGAGGGCGGTGCTCGTGTTCTGGGGCGGCCTCGGCGGGGGCAGGAGTGAGGACCTGCCAGTGTGCTTTGGGGCGACCGACGCTCGCTGGTGTGGTGTTGGTGGATAGGTGGGCGCCGCCGTCGGTGCTGTGGTGGCAGCGACCGAAGGAGGTTTCTCCGCCGACGAGATCGTCGGCACCAGCTGCGGCCGGACCCCCGACTCTTTGGCTTTGATGGCTTGTCCTCGCCCCTCGAGCGGAGACACGGGCGAGGGCCTCGTCATAGCAGCGTCGGCCCTGAGGTCATCGCTGCTGCTGTTTAGCCGCCTGAAGCGGGGGTCGTTGTCGCTGCTGTCGGAGCGGTTACTGGTGAGCCGCTTGGAGTTTGTCATCCCGCGGGCCCCCTGGTATGGAGGTTGTCAATACCCACGGGAACGGAACCGGAGTCCCGTTTGTAATGGCACCTTGAGCGCCAGTGTATGTTCATTGTGGCTGTCGAGGCCTGGACATTTGGGTATTCGAGAACGAAGCTATGTGTCTTCCTCATTCCGAGCGCTGGGACTTGTCTGTTGGCTGGCCGAACCACTTAACCGAGCATCGGTCGCCTTTCACGGAAGGTGACGAGTGAGGTGTCCGTATCCCAGAGGCGTAGGAGTCCCTCGGCTCTGTCGGCCTTGCCGCTCTAGGCTTCCCTTGCTCAGTTTTTGGAACCCTCGGCTACTCTGCGATGTGCCAAAGCCAGAGGCAGCGGTGTTAGCGCGGACAGACGCGGAGTCAGCTTGGAAAGAGACTTCGTCGGCCTAGGAGACGGCGGCTTCCTGGGCCGAAGAAGGTGTGGCAGCAGCTACTGGAGCTTGGCCAAAACATCTGCTGGCGCGGTGCTGGCGTCCTCCCTTAGGTGGAGGTCCTTTTGCCCGGGTCGCCGTCCGAGGCCGGGCCTGGATCCGCCGAGGGTGGAATCAACGCCGAGGGTGCTGCTGCTCCCCCTGCCGATGCCATAACCTGCAGGAACAGTTTGTCTGTAGCATACGCATGCTTTCTTGCGGCCGCTGAGGCCTAAACACTTTATCGTCGTGTTTAAAAAGCTGCGTCTTCTCTCCTCTTGTTTCGAGCATCACGACTTGTCTGTCAATAGCAGAATCGTTTATCCGAACGAGAGTTACTTTTCGCGGAAGGTGATGAGTGAGGTATCCGTATCCCGGAGGCGTAGGAGTCCCTCGGCTCGGTCGGCCTTGCCGCTTACGTGCGCTCTCATTCGGTCGAAGGATTCCATTATTGGGACAGTCGAGAAGGCGTGAAAGTCGTTTTCTACCCGAGTGTTAGGACTCGTTCGGTAGCAGGATCGCTTGTCCGAGCGTGAGTTACTTCTCGCGGAAGGTGATGAGTGAGGTATCCGTATCCCGGAGGCGTAGGAGTTCTTCGGCTCGATCGGCCTTGCTGCTTATGTGTACTCTCGTCGTTCTCAGGATCCCGCTATCAATACGGAAGTCGAAAGCACAAAGGTTGTTTTGGTAGAAAATTTTTCCGAGGAAAATTTTGACGCAGAGGGGGGACGTGCAGGGGGTTCCCCCTTCTAGCCCCCGAGGGAGGGTCGGGCATTGCTGAGGCAAGGCCGACCCTTCCTTGACGGTTAGACTTTGTGTACATAAATGAGGTACATGAATGACTTAAAACATCTTAAGGGTAGAAGCGACGTAGCTGTTGGATGTTCCAAGCGTTGCTGTAGACCTCGCCTTGGTCGTTGGCCAGCTTGTATGTTCCGGGCTTCAAGATCTTGGCGATGATGAAATTGAAGGGCCCTTCCCCGGGAGGGGTGAGCTTGTGGCGCCCTCGGGCGTCCTGTCGCAGGCGAAGCACCAAGTCTCCCACTTGGAAGCCTCAGGCCCGAACGCTTCGGGCGTGGTAGCGCCGCAGCGACTACTGGTACCGTGCCGAATGTAGTAAGGCGACGTCTCGAGCCTCCTCGAGTTGGTCCAGCGCGTCTTCTCGGCTGGTCTGGTTACTTTGGTCATCGTACGCCTTGGTCCTCGGGGAGCCATATTCTAAGTCCGTGGGGAAGATGGCCTTGGACCCATAGACTAGAAAGAACGGCGTAAAACCCGTAGCGCGGCTCGGCGTCGTCCTCAGGCTCCAGACTACCGAGGGTAGCTCTTTCATCCACCGCTTGCCGAACTTGTGGAGGTCGTTGTAGATCATTGATTTGAGCCCCTGTAGAATCATACCGTTGGCACGCTCCACCTGCCCATTCGTCATGGAATGAGCTACGGCGGCCCAGTCCACACGGATGTGGTGGTCGTCGCAGAAGTCCAGGAACTTTTTTCCGGTGAACTGCGTGCCATTGTCGGTGATGATTGAGTTTAGGACCCCCGAACCGATGAATAATGTTGGTGAAGAATGCCACCGCTTGCTCGGACTTGATGCTGTTTAGGGGTCGGACCTTGATCCACTTGGAGAATTTGTCGATAGCGACCAGCAGGTGCGTGAAGCCCCCGGGTGCCTTCTGCAAGGGTCCGACGAGGTCCAGACCCCACACATCAAATGGCCAGGTGATGGGTATCGTCCATAAGGCCTGAGCGGGCAGATGCATCTGCTTTGCGTAGAATTGACACCCCCGGTAGGAGCGCACAATCCTAGTGGCGTCGGCCACCACGGTTGGCCAGTAGAAACCTTGTTGAAAGGCATTCCCATGAGGGCTTGAGGCGTTGCAGGGTGGCCGCAAGCCCCCGAGTGTATTTCTTGCAACAGCTCTTGTCCTTCGGCGATAGATATGCATCTTTGAAGGATGCCCGAGGGGCTGCGGTGGTAGAGCTCTTTTTCATCACCCAGCAGGACAAATGACTTGGTGCGCCGAGCCAGCCACCAAGCTTTGATCTTGTCGATGGGAAGCTCTCCTCGGAGGAGATATTCCAGGTACGGGGCCTGCCAGTTCGGATCTGGCGTGACCCCATTCTGTTCCTCTTCGACGGGCAAGGCCTCTTCCTCGATGGCCGAGGGTGCCTCAGGTGCCACCGAGGGTACCTCGGGCTCGGCCAAGGGTGCCTCGAGATGGGCTGAGGCTTCCTCAGGTTGGGGCGCATCGTCGATCTTGACGGATGGTTGATGTAGGTCTCTAGAGAAGACGTCGGGGGGAACAGTCATTCGCCCTGAGGCTATTTTCGCCAGCTCGTCCACAGTCTCGTTGTACTGTCGGGCGATGTGGTTGAGCTCCAGCCCGTAGAACTTGTTCTCCAGGCGCCGGACTTCGTCGCAGTAGGCTTCCATCCTCCAGTCACGGCAGTGGGAGTTCTTCATGACTTGGTCAATGACAAGCTGCGAGTCACCTCGAGTGTCGAGGCGTCGGACCCCTAGCTCGATGGCGATGCGTAGCCCGTTAACCAGTGCTTCATACTCGGCCACATTGTTTGACGCCGGAAAATGGAGGCGAATGACGTAGCGGAGATGCTTTCCGAGGGGTGAAACGAAGAGCAGGCCAGCGCCCGCTCCTGTTTTCATGAGTGACCCATCAAAGTACATGGTCCAGAGCTCGAGCTGGATTGGAGTTGTCGGTAACTGGGTGTCAGTCCACTCAGCCAGGAAGTCTACCAAGACCTGGGATTTTATGGCCTTCCGAGGAGCGAATGATAGCGTTTCACCCATAAGCTCCACCGCCCACTTTGCTATCCTACCCGAGGCCTCGCGGCACTGGATGATCTCCCCTAGGGGAAGGATGACACCACAGTTACCGGATGAGACTCGAAGTAGTGTCGCAACTTTCGTCGTGTCAGGACCACTGCGTAGAGCAGCTTCTGGATCTGTGGGTAGCGAGCTTTGGTCTCGGAAAGTACTTCACTGATGAAGTAGACTGGCCTCTGGACGGGCAGTGCATGCCCTTCTTCTCGTCTCTCGACTACGATCGCGACGCTGACCACCTGAGTAGTCGCGGCTACGTAGACCAAGAGGGCTTCTCCTGCGGCGAGGGGCACCAGGATGGGTGCTTTTGTAAGGAGCGCCTTAAGGTTTTCGAGAGCTTCCTCAGCCTCGGGGGTCCAAGTGAAGCACTCGGCCTTCCTTAAGAGGCGGTACAGAGGCAAGCCTTTCTCGCCAAGGCGTGAGATGAAGCGGCTTAGAACCGCAAGGCATCCCATGACCCTCTGTACTCCTTTCAAATCTTTGATCGTTCCCATGCTGGTGATGGCCGCGATTTTCTCCGGGTTGGCCTTGATGCCCCGCTCGGAGACGATGAACCCAAGGAGCATGCCTTGGGGGACTCCGAAGACACACTTCTCGGGATTGAGTTTCACGCCTTTCGCTCTCAGACACTTGAATGTCGTTTCAAGGTCAGAGAGGACGTCGGAGGCTCTCTTCGTCTTGACAACGATGTCGTCGACGTAAGCCTCGACCGTTCTGCCGATGTGTTCTCCGAACACGTGGTTCATGCACCTCTGGTAAGTGGCGCCTGCATTCCTCAACCCAAATGGCATTGTGGTGTAACAGTACATGCCAAAAGGTGTGATGAAAGAAGTCGTGAGCTGATCGGACTCTTTCATCTTGATTTGGTGATAACCTGAGTAGGCATCGAGGAACGACAGGGTTTCGCACCTAGCTGTGGAGTCCACGATTTGATCGATGCGAGGTAGAGGGTAGGGAACTTTCGGACATGCTTTGTTTAGACCAGTATAGTCTACACACATCCTCCACTTCCCATCCTTCTTCCTTACGAGAACAGGGTTAGCTAACCCTTTGGGATGGAATACCTCTTTGATGAACCCTGCCGCGAGTAGCTTGTGGATCTCCTCGCCTATGGCCCTGCGCTTTTCCTTGTCGAAACGGCGTAGGGTTTGCTTCACGGGTCGGGCTCCAGCTCTGATATCCAGTGAGTGCTCGGCGACATCCCTCGGTATGCCAGGCATGTCCGAGGGACTCCACGCAAAGACTTTGGCGTTTGCGTGGAGAAAGTCAACGAGCACTGCTTCCTATTTGGGGTCGAGCTCGGAGCCGATCCGAACTTGCTTGCTGGCATCGTTGCTGGGGTCGAGAGAGACAGACTTGACCGCCTCAACCGGTTCGAAGTTGCCGGCATGCCGCTTCGCGTCGGGCGCCTCCTTAGAGAGGCGTTCAAGGTCGGCGATGAGGGCCTCGGACTCGGCGAGAGCCTCGGCGTACTCCACGCACTCCATGTCGCATTCATACGCGTGGCGGTACGTGGACCCGACAGTGATGATCCCATTCGGGCCCGGCATCTTGAGCTTGAGGTAGGTGTAGTTGGGGACGGCCATAAACTTGGCGTAGCATGGTCTTCCCAACACCGCATGATAGGTTCCTCGGAACCCGACGACCTCAAAGGTGAGAGCTTCCTTTCGGAAGTTTGAGGGAGTTCCGAAGCAGACGGGTAAGTCGATCCGTCCGAGGTTTTGGATTCGCTTCCCGAGCGCGATCCCGTGGAAGGGTGCCGCACCGGCCCAGACTTCGGATCGATCAACCCCTAAGAGTTCCAGGGTCTCGGCGTAGATGATGTTAAGGTTGCTGCCTCCGTCCATGAGGACCTTGGAGAGCCTAACGTTGCCGATGATCGGATCGACGACGAGCGGGTACCTTCCCGGGCTCGGCACGAAGTCGGGGTGGTCGCCTTGGTCGAAGGTGATAGGCTTGTCGGACCAGTCTAGGTAGACTGGCGCCGCCACCTTCACCAAGCAGACTTCACGGCGCTCCTGCTTGCGGTGCCGAGCCGAGGCGTTCGCCGCCTGCACGCCGTAGATCATGAAGCAGTTATGGACTTCTAGGAATCCCTCTTCCTTGCCACCCTCCTTCTTGTCGTTGTCATGGCCCTTGCCATCCTCCGCCGGGGGCCCGGTCTTATGGAAGTGGTGTCGGAGCATGATACATTCTTTGAGGGTGTGCTTGACGGGCCCCTGGTGATAGGGGCACGGCTCTTTGAGCATCTTGTCGAACGCGCCGACCCCTCCAGGTGGTTTCCGAGGGTTCCTGTGCTCGGCCGCAGCGACGAGATTCGCATCTGCGGTGTCGCGCTTCACTCGCGACTTGTTTTTGGCCTTCTTCTTCGTGCCCCGCTGGGCGGACACCTCAGGGGCGTCTGTCTTCGGCTCGACCTGAGGCTGCTTGTCCTTCCGGAAGATGGCTTCGACTGCCTCCTGACCCGAGGCGAACTTGGTGGCGACGTCCATCAGTTCGCTCGCGTGGGTGGGAGTCTTGCGCCCCAGTTTGCTCACCAGGTCCTGGCAAGTGGTGCTGGCAAGGAAAGCCCCGATGACATCCGAGTCAGTAACATTGGGCAGCTCGGTGCGCTGCTTCGAAAACCGTCGGATGTACTCTCGGAGGGACTCCCCTGGCTGCTGGCGGCAGCTTCGGAGGTCCCACGAGTTCCCAGGGCACACATACGTGCCTTGGAAGTTCCCCGCGAAAGCTTTGACCAGATCATCCCAGTCGGAGATCTGCGCAGGAGGCAGATGCTCCAGCCAGGCTCGGGCGGCGTCGGAGAGGAAAAGGGGTAGATTACGGATGATGAGGTTGTCATCATCCGCCCCTCCCAACTGGCAAGCCAGTCGGTAGTCCGCGAGCCACAGCTCCGGCCTCGTCTCCCCTGAGTACTTGGCGATAGTAGTCGGGGCTCGGAAACAGGCAGGGAACAGTGCTCGTCGTATAGCCCGGCTGAAGACTCGCGGGCCGGGTGGTTCGGGTGAAGGACTGCGGTCCCCCTCGCTGTTGCAGTGTCCCCCGCGCCTAGGATGGTAGCCTCGGCGCACCTTCTCATCGAGGCGGGCTCGATGGTCGAGATGGTGGTGCTTGTTGCCGAGGCGTTCCCGGGTGGTGGGCGCCTCGTCCCGTGCACGCTCAGGACGGACCGAGGCTTCCCGAATGCGCCGGGAGGACACCGCATGATGCTCCGAGGGGTCATCTTGCCTACGGGAGGCGGAGCTTTTGGCTCGTCGAACCGCGGCGCCCTCTAGAAGATTCTTGAGTTCGCCCTAGATGCGCTGTCCCTCGATGGTGGATGGCTCCGGCATGGCCCGAAGCAGCATCACCGCTGCAGCTAGGTCCTGGCCGGACCCGCTGACGGCCGGAGGCAGCGCTGCCCTGGCATTGTCGACGATGCGGTGCCGGATGTCTTGGGCCCGGTGATAGGCTTCTCCGGCGAGTGATTGGCCTGCCCACTCCTGTTCGATGTTCTGTTGGAGCTTGTAACACCCAAAATTCTGAATTTGGAATTGGTAGAAGAAATCTGAACAAAGTATCATTTGGAAATAAGAAAATGAGGAGGAAAAGAATTTTTCTTTTAAAGGAAACCATTTGTACATCCCATGAAATAGATAACAAGGAGAATGAAACTTAAATTAGTAATATTAAAATAATATGGATTATATTCACCTTTGGATTTCAATTGATACATTTGAAAATCTGAAAAACCAAAATAGAAGTATAAATTTGAATTTGGAATAGAAAATAGAAAATAAGAGAAAGAGAGGGGCTATAAAACAAAAATATAAATAATATATATATAAACAAGTATATTCAGAATTAATATCCCTAACTTCACAAAAATAAATTGAAATGATGAGCCATAGAGATTTGAATTTAAGTTTGAATTCAAATTGGATTTGAAAATGGAGAAAAGAAAATAGAAAATAAAAAGGAAAAAGATAAAAACCCTAACTGGGCCAACTCTCCACAATTTGGCCCATCTGCCCTAACTCTACCGCGCAGCCCACACCAGAAATCCGGCGCCGACACACGGGTCCCACCTGTCATCCTCCCGCGCTCGCTTCTCTCTGTCTTCTCGCTGACAGGTGGAGCCCCCTGCCCAGTCTTTCCTCCTCGCGCGCGTGACAACCGTGGACACTGCCGTGCGGGCCCCCTTCGCCAGGATCTGGTCATCGCGCGCGCGGGCACGACCCTCTCTGCGTTGCTCTGCGTGATCGCCGACGGGTGGGGCCATCCCGTCAGCCTCCCTCACTCGCGCCCGCGATTTTCCCTCTCGCCGACATGTGGGTCCCACGTTGTCAGCTCGATCTTCTCCCAGGTAACAGACCACGCGAACTCGCGCGCGCGGACTTCGTCCTCCGCACCTTCCGCCGTGAACCGCGGATCTCGGCCCCGCCCCGCTCGGACTCTCCTCTTGACGCATAAGTAGCGGGCCCCTGGCCGAGAAGCATCCAGTCGAAGATTTCTCCTCTCCCCGTCCGCCCGTGCCTCGCCGAAGCTCTCCTCCGCCGTGGAACACCGTCCGCCGTGGCCGGGGGGCTTCGCGCCGTGCCTGCCGGTACTACTCCCTCCCCTTGCTTCGCCTCGATACGTGGATGGCGTCCGTGGCCGTGGTGGGGTGGATCGACCACTGTGGCCGCACCAATTCCTCGCCGTCGTTCCGCCTAGCCGCGTGGCCGCCATTCGCCGTGGCCAGCTACAACCAGGCACCAATCCACGGTAAAGAGTACTCCGTCCGGCTCGCCTTGATCTCCTCTACGCGTAGCAGTCGTTCAATCGGGCTTTGGAGCACTGGTTCGCCGGATGGCTGAACTCCGGCCAACCCTCCGCCGCGGTTGGGCGTTGCGCCGCCGTTCGGGCACCGATGGAGGGAAGACGACCCGTGAGCCGTGGGATTGCAAACGGATGGCTGTGATTAGGTTAGGGAGATACCCCTTCGCTGGGCCGATCTGGACCGTAGGATTCAATCGGAGGGCTGCGGCGTGATCTCGGCTTCATTAAATCTGGGCCGTTGATCGCTGATCGAACGGCTGTCATCGCGTACCGGTTCGCAGAATAGGTAATCTAATCCAAGCCGCAAGATCTAGATCCAACGGTTGTGGGTGAACGTCGGCCCTGGATGAAGATCGGTCTAATCTGGTGCGCACGTCTCGGATCGGACGGTCACAATTAGATCTTACCCCTTCGCCATGGCCACTTTCTTAAAGAGACCCTGAACTTTTATGAAATAAACCCGCGGTCCACCCTCGGGGTTCTATGTGTCTCGGGAAAACTTGCAAGATGACCCCTGCGCTTTGCATAAATTGAGGCCCAGTCCAGTGCGGTTTGAAATTGATTAAATGAATTAGAAAATGAGTTTTTAATATAAAAATAATTCCTAGAAGTTGTTTAATTCATAGAAAATGCATAGTTAGTCCAAATTAATTCATTCCAGTTCCTATAATTTTATAATATTATTGTTCATCAAATAGTGCCACTGTTTTTACATGAAATACACATTTAAATTTATTTCCCACTTAATCCTATATTAAAAGCATAAAACTTTGGAAAATCCATAACTTAAAATCTATAACTCCAAAATTAATGATTCCTGTTCCTATGACCTTATTTTAATATGTATATTATTAATGTGTATTTTGTTCTTATGTTTGGTGTAATGTTAATTTTGCCTATACTATGTATGTTTGTATTGCTACGACTAGCAGTGAGGTCACGAGGATCTGAAGATCATCCTGCTACCTGGAATCTCAAGGCCCAGGCAAGTTGTGCCCTTGATCACTTCTTTTCACCTACTCATGTTCTGATTAATCATAATGATCTGCATAGGTTAATTTTGATGGGACCCAATAGGTTACCCTAGTTTGTCTATCTTTATACCTTGTTTACCACTGATCTTTCTGGGTAGTACTTGCTAGTGCTATATGTGGTTTTGGGTATGGAGATACATTATTCATGATTACACTTTTTGTTATCAGTTGTTATTTAATGTTCATGTTAAGATCATTATGTTAATTGGAACATGGAGCGACCACCCGGGAAAACAGTGCTACCACAAGGGTAGTATGGGATGCCCTTGGCTGATTAATTAGGAAAGCTAGTGGAAGACTACCTTACCCGAAAGGGGCAAGGGCAGTAGGGGAGAGGTCAGTGTAGGGAGGCCCTCGGGAGGATTTTGCTGCGATGGCGGTCCTGCAAGGGATTCCTGCACTGGATCTTCCTATAAACTGTAGCGGGTTTTCGGAAGCTAGTGGAACTTTGTAAAGGCCTCGTAGTGCTACCCTGCCTCACTTCCTTGGTAGAGGTGTATGGGATTCATGACCCCTTGGCAGATGGGTAACACGGCTTGTGGGTAAAGATGCGCAACCTCTGCAGAGTGTAAAACTGGTATACTAGCCGTGCTCACGGTCATGAGCAGCTCGGACCCTCACATGATTAATTTATGGAACTAAATTCAATTTGTCATATGCATTGCATTGCAGGTGATGTTGTTGTTACTTTTGTTCTATTACTTAATTGGGGTTGGTATTTACTTATACTTAGTAATTGCTAATAAAATTTTGACCAACTTTAAAAGCAATGCTCAGCTCTAAACCATCTTCTTTGGTAAGCCTTACACTTTATGAGCTCCCACCTTTGGTGAGTTCATGCACATTATTCCCCACAACTTGTTGAGCGATGAACGTATGTGAGCTCACTCTTGCTGTCTCACATACACCACAGGTCAAGACCAGGTACTGCAGGATGATGCTCATGGAGGATGCTGTGATAAGTTCGTGAGAGGTCTAGGTCGTCGTCTCCCAGTCAGCTTTGGGTTGCTGGACCGTTGTCTCCTTATAATGTAACTATTTATTTTGTATAGAACTCCTGTTGTATATAAAGATGTGACATTCGATCCTGTGCCACTATACATCATATGTATGAGATTTGGTCCCAGCATACCTGGTGTTTATGTTAACCCCGGGTTTTGGCCCCTTAAAATCCGGGTGTTACAGAAGTGGTATCAGAGGAATGTTGACTGTAGGACGAAACCTAGATAGAACTGGATAACCATTATTTACTTACCTTTACTACTCTGATCATTTCTAAACTTATCTTAATCTTTTCTCATCTATTTCCGCTTTACTCTGATTATTCTTATCTTTTCTTTTCTAAAGACAAACGTGGATTTCACACTTTGAAATCCTGTGCCTAAAGTGACTTTAGGAATAGGAGACCTAATCCTAGGAACAAAAATAAAACTATCTTTATAAGTGTTTATGAACTTGAATGTTTGTTCTTATGATACTTGTCTGATTTGGATCTTTGATTGAGTGTGATGAGTTGTGGAGTAATGTCCACAATTACATCTGCATATAAGTATATGCATAAATAGAATTCATAAGAAAACTAAGCAACTTAGATTATCCTCCATTAAAATGTATCTATCTCATAGAGATCCCTCTAATCTTAAAAGACTCTCTCGTATCTTAATAGATTCATCGTATCTTATAAGATTCTCTCTTATCATAATAGATCCATCTCATCTCAAAAAAAAAAAAAAAAACCCCAACTTATCCTAAATAAAATATATTTAACTTAAAAGATACTCATCTTATCTTGAGAAGATTTTATCCTAATAGATCTAACTGGTCTCAAAAGATTCTATCTTATCTTTATAGATCCATCTTATCCTAATAAGCATACTGATCCACCCTAGTTTAAACAACCATGATCTAATGCAAATTAATTAGATCTTACCTAGTCAAACTAGTCATACCAATCTAATCTAGATTTTATCTAATCTATTATGATCTAATCTAGAGTAAGTTACTTAATGCTGGTACACAAGATAAGGCCATACTCCTAAATCACTTAAGCCTAATTTGGAGACTTATATCAACTTGGCCATACACAACAACTCGACCTATATAACAAGTTACATAACTTACCCAATCAATAGAGTCTTAATGGATTGCATAATCTATCAACCACCACCTGACATCAAAACCAAATTTTGACCTACATCATGTAGCCTATTTCATCCATAACTATCTTAACCATATTTCCCCAACTCTGATGATATACACCGACCCCGAATCAATGAGACAAGACCGAAGAAGATGATCAACTTCATCAAGGAAGGATGAGCACCAACTCAAGTCTTCAAGGATCAAGTCAGATCACCAAGATGAGTCAAGATCCACAATCTTGGATGAAGTTTTTCTTACCCCACTCTTTCTTACCCAAACCTATATATGCCCTAAAGACATCTTCTATCCTACATAATAATGTGGACATACATATGTACACCCATACTTTCCTAACCACCAGTTCCACCAAGATACATAAACATATTTATATATTACTACTATTTGTAAAGATCTGAGTGTTACCTTAGTTAGTAGCTAGTATTTTACTATATTGAGAATAATAATAAGGTCTATCTGACCCCATGTGTTTTGCTAATAAGATATGCATCACGCCGAGATTTTGTTTATGCATATGTGTTGAATCAATATGAACATACACCCTTTTTCCTTACAAATCTCGAGGACGAGATTATTTTTAAGGGGGGTAGGATTTGTAACACCCAAAATTCTGAATTTGGAATTGGTAGAAGAAATCTGAACAAAGTATCATTTGGAAATAAGAAAATGAGGAGGAAAAGAATTTTTCTTTTAAAGGAAACCATTTGTACATCCCATGAAATAGATAACAAGGAGAATGAAACTTAAATTAGTAATATTAAAATAATATGGATTATATTCACCTTTGGATTTCAATTGATACATTTGAAAATCTGAAAAACCAAAATAGAAGTATAAATTTGAATTTGGAATAGAAAATAGAAAATAAGAGAAAGAGAGGGGCTATAAAACAAAAATATAAATAATATATATATAAACAAGTATATTCAGAATTAATATCCCTAACTTCACAAAAATAAATTGAAATGATGAGCCATAGAGATTTGAATTTAAGTTTGAATTCAAATTGGATTTGAAAATGGAGAAAAGAAAATAGAAAATAAAAAGGAAAAAGATAAAAACCCTAACTGGGCCAACTCTCCACAATTTGGCCCATCTGCCCTAACTCTACCGCGCAGCCCACACCAGAAATCCGGCGCCGACACGCGGGTCCCACCTGTCATCCTCCCGCGCTCGCTTCTCTCTGTCTTCTCGCTGACAGGTGGAGCCCCCTGCCCAGTCTTTCCTCCTCGCGCGCGTGACAACCGTGGACACTGCCGTGCGGGCCCCCTTCGCCAGGATCTGGTCATCGCGCGCGCGGGCACGGCCCTCTCTGCGTTGCTCTGCGTGATCGCCGACGGGTGGGGCCATCCCGTCAGCCTCCCTCACTCGCGCCCGCGATTTTCCCTCTCGCCGACATGTGGGTCCCACGTTGTCAGCTCGATCTTCTCCCAGGTAACAGACCACGCGAACTCGCGCGCGCGGACTTCGTCCTCCGCACCTTCCGCCGTGAACCGCGGATCTCGGCCCCGCCCCGCTCGGACTCTCCTCTTGACGCATAAGTAGCGGGCCCCTGGCCGAGAAGCATCCAGTCGAAGATTTCTCCTCTCCCCGTCCGCCCGTGCCTCGCCGAAGCTCTCCTCCGCCGTGGAACACCGTCCGCCGTGGCCGGGGGGCTTCGCGCCGTGCCTGCCGGTACTACTCCCTCCCCTTGCTTCGCCTCGATACGTGGATGGCGTCCGTGGCCGTGGTGGGGTGGATCGACCACTGTGGCCGCACCAATTCCTCGCCGTCGTTCCGCCTAGCCGCGTGGCCGCCATTCGCCGTGGCCAGCTACAACCAGGCACCAATCCACGGTAAAGAGTACTCCGTCCGGCTCGCCTTGATCTCCTCTACGCGTAGCAGTCGTTCAATCGGGCTTTGGAGCACTGGTTCGCCGGATGGCTGAACTCCGGCCAACCCTCCGCCGCGGTTGGGCGTTGCGCCGCCGTTCGGGCACCGATGGAGGGAAGACGACCCGTGAGCCGTGGGATTGCAAACGGACGGCTGTGATTAGGTTAGGGAGATACCCCTTCGCTGGGCCGATCTGGACCGTAGGATTCAATCGGAGGGCTGCGGCGTGATCTCGGCTTCATTAAATCTGGGCCGTTGATCGCTGATCGAACGGCTGTCATCGCGTACCGGTTCGCAGAATAGGTAATCTAATCCAAGCCGCAAGATCTAGATCCAACGGTTGTGGGTGAACGTCGGCCCTGGATGAAGATCGGTCTAATCTGGTGCGCACGTCTCGGATCGGACGGTCACAATTAGATCTTACCCCTTCGCCATGGCCACTTTCTTAAAGAGACCCTGAACTTTTATGAAATAAACCCGCGGTCCACCCTCGGGGTTCTATGTGTCTCGGGAAAACTTGCAAGATGACCCCTGCGCTTTGCATAAATTGAGGCCCAGTCCAGTGCGGTTTGAAATTGATTAAATGAATTAGAAAATGAGTTTTTAATATAAAAATAATTCCTAGAAGTTGTTTAATTCATAGAAAATGCATAGTTAGTCCAAATTAATTCATTCCAGTTCCTATAATTTTATAATATTATTGTTCATCAAATAGTGCCACTGTTTTTACATGAAATACACATTTAAATTTATTTCCCACTTAATCCTATATTAAAAGCATAAAACTTTGGAAAATCCATAACTTAAAATCTATAACTCCAAAATTAATGATTCCTGTTCCTATGACCTTATTTTAATATGTATATTATTAATGTGTATTTTGTTCTTATGTTTGGTGTAATGTTAATTTTGCCTATACTATGTATGTTTGTATTGCTACGACTAGCAGTGAGGTCACGAGGATCTGAAGATCATCCTGCTACCTGGAATCTCAAGGCCCAGGCAAGTTGTGCCCTTGATCACTTCTTTTCACCTACTCATGTTCTGATTAATCATAATGATCTGCATAGGTTAATTTTGATGGGACCCAATAGGTTACCCTAGTTTGTCTATCTTTATACCTTGTTTACCACTGATCTTTCTGGGTAGTACTTGCTAGTGCTATATGTGGTTTTGGGTATGGAGATACATTATTCATGATTACACTTTTTGTTATCAGTTGTTATTTAATGTTCATGTTAAGATCATTATGTTAATTGGAACATGGAGCGACCACCCGGGAAAACAGTGCTACCACAAGGGTAGTATGGGATGCCCTTGGCTGATTAATTAGGAAAGCTAGTGGAAGACTACCTTACCCGAAAGGGGCAAGGGCAGTAGGGGAGAGGTCAGTGTAGGGAGGCCCTCGGGAGGATTTTGCTGCGATGGCGGTCCTGCAAGGGATTCCTGCACTGGATCTTCCTATAAACTGTAGCGGGTTTTCGGAAGCTAGTGGAACTTTGTAAAGGCCTCGTAGTGCTACCCTGCCTCACTTCCTTGGTAGAGGTGTATGGGATTCATGACCCCTTGGCAGATGGGTAACACGGCTTGTGGGTAAAGATGCGCAACCTCTGCAGAGTGTAAAACTGGTATACTAGCCGTGCTCACGGTCATGAGCAGCTCGGACCCTCACATGATTAATTTATGGAACTAAATTCAATTTGTCATATGCATTGCATTGCAGGTGATGTTGTTGTTACTTTTGTTCTATTACTTAATTGGGGTTGGTATTTACTTATACTTAGTAATTGCTAATAAAATTTTGACCAACTTTAAAAGCAATGCTCAGCTCTAAACCATCTTCTTTGGTAAGCCTTACACTTTATGAGCTCCCACCTTTGGTGAGTTCATGCACATTATTCCCCACAACTTGTTGAGCGATGAACGTATGTGAGCTCACTCTTGCTGTCTCACATACACCACAGGTCAAGACCAGGTACTGCAGGATGATGCTCATGGAGGATGCTGTGATAAGTTCGTGAGAGGTCTAGGTCGTCGTCTCCCAGTCAGCTTTGGGTTGCTGGACCGTTGTCTCCTTATAATGTAACTATTTATTTTGTATAGAACTCCTGTTGTATATAAAGATGTGACATTC
Source organism: Zea luxurians (assembly GCA_029449295.1). Lineage (NCBI taxonomy): Eukaryota > Viridiplantae > Streptophyta > Magnoliopsida > Poales > Poaceae > Zea > Zea luxurians. The sequence goes on along the minus strand of JAOPSE010000007.1, from coordinate 122,007,212 downwards.
GATCCTGTGCCACTATACATCATATGTATGAGATTTGGTCCCAGCATACCTGGTGTTTATGTTAACCCCGGGTTTTGGCCCCTTAAAATCCGGGTGTTACAGAGCTGTACAAGCCGGCCTACTTCCCCGTCGACCCGGGCCCGCATCTCACGGATTTGCTTGAGCTGTATGTCCTGACCCCCCGCAGGGACTGGGACGACAGCTAGCTCCCGCAGGATGTCAACGCGAGATGAGGGCCCAGGGGGATCGTCAACCTCTGGCATACCGAGGTGGTTGCCTTCGTTGTGATCTCCCAGATCGACGTGGAAGCATTCGCGACTTGGGCCGTAACCCTCGTCGTCAAGGTCATGGCCATCGTCAGAACAACCGGAGAGGCAGTGGTCACATGCGGACATGAAGCCTCGCATGGCACCGGGGTCATTGAGGGCAGAGAAATCCCAACAGGAGTCGGGGATGTCCTCTTCCTCAGAACCCGCCGGTCCGAAGGTCGAGACGGCTGTCAGTCGGTCCTAGGTCAACCACATGTGGTACCCCGGAAGGTTTGGATACGCCTTTACGAAGGCGCTCACCATTGCGGGGTCGCTAGGTGGATCGAAGCTGAACCGAAAAGGTATGGGATGGAAAACGGACGATACCTCTTGGTCGTTGGACGGTGGTGAAGTCGCGTCGGGGGCGGTGCACACCGTCATTTCAGGTACGAGGGAAACGCCCAACAGGTCCTTCGCGAGGGTGCTGGCGTCATCAGTCCGCTTGGGGCTGACACGTCGCGGGGAAGTGACACCCGCCGTCGCCTTAGGTGAGAGGGCAATGTCCGACATGTCCCGCGGGGGAGTGCCGGCATCGTCGACTCGCTCTGGTGCGACAGCCGACAAGGTGCCGCCTCCTGCGTGGCCATGGTTGCCCTGTCTCCGCCTCCTCCGACGAGGAGGGTGGCGGGGACGACCGGAGTGCTCCTCTTCTGTCGCGGGGGGATGCTGTCGTAGAGCTCGCCGCCGCCGGGCGAGTCGAAGACCGTCGTTGTCATCCCGCCACGGGGGGAGGAGTACCATGTCGTAGCTACCGTCGAGGGACATGAACTCAAGACTCCCGAAGCGGAGCACCGTCCCGGGCTGGAGAGGTTGTTGAAGACTCCCCATCTGGATCTCAACGGGAAGGTGTTCGTTAACACGCAGCAGGCCCCTACCTGGCGCGCCAACTGTCGGCGTTTCGACCCCGGGGGGTCCCTGGACCGATGAGTAAATTATCGCTGCGTGTCCCTACCCAGATGGGTTGGCGTGGGATGGAACACAAGATGTGGGACAAGCCTTGTATTATCCTGCACCAGGGGTGCCGCTCGCAGTAGGGGTTACAAGCGCGTCGCGTGAGGGAGAGAGAGGGGGACACAGAGCTCGTCCGCCACTTCCCTCGCGTGAACCCCCCTCAGGGTGGCCTTGGACTCCCCTTTTATAGAGGCAAGGAGAGAGTCCAGGTGTACAACGGGGGGCGTAGCTATGCGCTAACGTGTCCGGCAGTGGAGTGCCTAAGCCCTGCGTACATGCCAACGTGGCCGTCGGGGGAGAGCTTGGGCGTTGTACATGTGATGGCGTGGCCGCCGGAGAAGCGCCTGAGTCCTGTAGGAGCACAGCTGGCAGCGCGGCGAGGACCCTGCTGACGTCTCCTTGCTGTCGTAAGGGGCTGAGAGCCACCGGCGTCATGGCGCACGCGGGGCACCATCATTACCCGTCGCCGGGGTAAGCCAGATGGGACGCCGGTCTTGTTCCTTGTAGCCTGAGCAGGCTAGGAGTAGGGGAATGATGCATCCCCTATCAGCACGGTCAGTCCGAGCCCAGGGTCGGTCGAGGCGGAGACTTCTCTTATGGCCGAGGTCGGGGTCAAGCGAGGACGTGATTCCTCCCGAGACCGGGGTCGAGGCCGAGTCCGGGGGTCGGGCGAGACGGAGACCTCCTCCCGAGGCCAGAGTCTGAGGTCGGGTGAGGCGGAGACCTCCTCCCGAGGCTAGAGTCTGAGGTCGGGCGAGGCGGAGCTTCCTGTTGCGCCCGAGGCTTGAGCTCGGTGGTTGATCGTGACCTGTTTTCAGTCGTTGCCGGGGTGGCTGACACGGCAGTCGGAGCGGAGCGAGCGGTGCTGTTTTCCTGTCATATCGGATAGTAAAGAGGAGGGGCGAAGTGACTGCGGTCACTTCGACCTGGCCGACTGAGGCGCATGTGTCAGGATATGTTGTCAGGCATCCCCCGCATTTAATGCGCCTGCGAAGCGGTCGGTTGGTGAGGCGGTATGGCCAAGGTTGCTTCACAACGAAGCCTACCCGAGCCGGGCCTCGGGAGAGCCGAAGGGGCGCCTGCCGTCTGAGGAGGCCCTCGGGCGAGGCGTGAATTCGTCTGGGACCACTGTTCCAACCCGAGGCTGGGCTCGGGTAAGATCGCGTCCTTCGGGTAGACGAAGTCTTGGCTTGAACTGCACCCGTCAATTGGTCTGAGGGTGTTAACCAGCCATGATTAGGAGCGTTGGGGGTACCCCTAATTATGGTACCTAACAATCCCTGAATCACTTGGGTAGTTATGTTATTGCTTTACATGGTTTTGGGATAATCTTTCTTTATATCCATGTTCCGGTTATTTTGTTATTCTATTTATGTTCATGTTAAGATCATTAATGTTAATTGGAACATGGAGCTTAACTTGAGAAACACGTGCCACCACAAGGGAGGAATGAGACCCCTTGGCTAACTAATTAGGAAAGCTAGTGGAAGATTACCTTACCCGAAAGCGGCAAGGGCAGTAGGGGAGTTGCATGCAAGGAGGTTCTCGGGTTGATTTTGCTGCGATGACGGTCAGACGGGAGATTCTTGCAAGTGCTCTTCCCATAAACTGTAGCGGGTTTTCGAAAGCTAGTGGAACATTGTAAAGGCCTCGTAGTGTTGCCCTGCCTCGCTTCCTAGGTAGAGGTGTATGGGAGTCGCGATCCCTTGGCAGATGGGTAACATGACTTGTGGGTAAAGGGTACAACCTCTGCAGAGTGTAAAACTGGTATACTAGCCGAGCTCACGGTCATGAGCAGCTCAGGACTCTCGCATGATTAATTTTTGTAACTTAAATTCAATTTTGTCATTTGCATATGCATGGGATTATTTATTAATTTTGTTCTATTACTTTATTTAAGATTTGGTATTTACTTACATTTAGTAACTGCTAATAAATTTTTTTTGACCAACTAAATAAAAGCAATGCTCAGGTTTAACCCCTGTTGTTGATTAGCCTTACACATCACATGAACTCCAACCTTTGCTGTCTCACACCCCCACAGGAGAAGAACAGGTGGTTCAGGAGGAGCCACAAGGCGTGGAGTTTGATCTGATCTAGGTGGCGTTTCCCAGTTGACTTCTGCGCTAAGGATGATCCTTAGTTTGTTTTATATTTATCTTTTATTTTGTAATAAGACTTCCGCTATGTAATAAATACTCTGATGTTATTGTGACATTTATCTCTATACACTCTGTTATTATATATGTTGTCTTCTTGGCGCATGTATGAGATGCACCCAGCTTTGTTCCTTAAAGCCCGGGTGTGACACCCTGCTCACCGAGACACCTAACAGGATAAGCCCCAAGGCCCCTCACGCCTCGGGGCACATAACGAAATAAGTGTGTAGAGCCCCTCATATGGGCACTTAGGGCCTCAAGGACCTTTCCCTAGAAATATGGAGTTAGTAACTATCTCATGCTACTATAAGGCTAAAAGATACCAAGGGCCCATTGGGGTGCTATATGGCACCGACATGTGGGCCCAGGCCAAGTAAATCTAAAAATATGTTACATGGTGATGGCCTAGTGGATAAATTTGGATACAACATATAAAATGCATGATCAGTAATTTATAGGGCTGACAAGGCATGCAAGGGCACAACATGTCCTCCAAAACACTTAAGGCCTCTAGGCAAGGCACATGACAATCGGTAACTATGAAAATTCATGCATGATTATACCTAGAAGTACGATGAAACAAAAGGGGTAGTGTCATTAGCCTATTGTATGTAGACAACATGATTACAACATAGAGGCCTATGTTGTTGGACTTTAATGCCTACCCTGGTAGAAGGCATGGTGAGTTGTCTTACCAAAGGATAACCCTGACAACAATGATCACATTTAATGCGAAGTTACATGCATGCTACCGTCTTGACACAGAAGGTGAACATGTGAGTGCAGAGTCGTTGTGTGCACATAAACTAATATATATACTACAAATCTAGGCAAAGGATCTCTCCTATCTGAAGATTGGGGGAATCCTCCTCACTAGAATAGCATTGTATATAGGGTTGTGTTGGTAATAAAAGGTAGAAGGAGCATTAATACACTCGGTGCATAACAGAATGAATACATTAGAACAGCTAGGGCAAGCCACATGTTCGTCGTGCCATGGATTCTTGGAATAAAATGAATACATGAGAACAAATTGGATACATTGGAACAACCAGGGCAAGCCAGAATAGAAAGAATACATTGATACACATGTGATCCCATGATATTACATGGGTGTTGGCATAATGGCAAGCCAGGGCCACAAGCCGTATACTTGTAACACTACTACCCCTTTTGAATAGCAAAAAGAGATGGTAGAACATCATTCAATTTCTGGTTGACACAACCAAACACAAGACAATAGACTTGAAAGTTGCCCATCTAAGCTAGTAGCAAGAGGATTTAGTTTATATTTCTTTAGCCTTTGCTTCTCTAAGTAGTTCTTTCACCTCTAGATTGAGGCTTATAAGCTTGTACACACTTTATATATAGAATTCCACCAATAGAGAGAGAACATAAGGTATTACACTCTATAAAACCCTTGTATCGTTAGGCTCATGATATTGTGGCTTGGTTGGTATACTCTATGGTACTAGAATGTCATTCCGTGTTCCCATGAACAATCCTTCCACTGGTACCTTGGGTACCTGGTGTCATTACCACTTTTTGGTGTCGTTCATAAGGATTCTTAGCACCTATAGCAGGGTTCTACCAACATGTGTTTGTAGGCCTTCCCATCACTTGGAGTGGTGTACTCGGCCACTAACTCTAGGGAACAAATAATCGTAGCATTGACACCATAATTCCCACTACTACATCATGTTGAGGAACATGCACCAGTTCGAGCACATGGCTCTACTCTAGTTTGACTAGTACCTACGATACTCTAGAGGTGAACCATCCTCGTAGAGTGCTGCAACACACATGTCCATAGGACTAAGGAGGCCATTGCTAGACAAGACATACAACCCCACAATTTGCCTTTTATGGCCCAGAAAAGAAGCCCCAAAACATGAGAAGCCGATAGCTATTCCCAACTCACCGCCTCCACCAGCACCTCCATTATAGTGTTAGTCACATGATTGGTCCACTCGATGTTGCCGAGGCACTCCTTCAAAGTCCCCAAGCATGTGAGGCAGGTAAGGCGATCGTTGAGCAATGGTGGTAGGATATTGCCAAGTTCATATCCCTAGCTCAGACTATCCTAGGTACTCCTAGCTCTAGGCAGCCGAGACTAGTTATGGTAACATCCAGGAGTGGCACTCTTACCAAGCCCCAAAATAAGAAGTGTGTTCGGACCCCACAAAGTTGTTGTAACAGTGAGATCACCAAACTGACACTCGCCCCCTTAGGTTTTCATTAATGATGGAGTCAGCAAACATGCCTGGGGACTAACTACCACCCACAATTGCCATGGTAGGGTGCTGAGAAATATTGTATTATACATAAGATGAATCTTAATGACTTGATTGATGCATTGTGCTAGGGGAATAGCCAAGTGACGCCTGACCATCAACAACATCACTAGGGAAGCAATAGGGGGCTCAACAACATGACATCAACACGTGACACCCGACCATCCACAATACCTCGTTGAGCACTACATCACCAAGTGATGACTGACCATCAACAATAAGACAAGAAGCCCTTTGGAAGCAATATGGGGGTCAAAGACCCAACCCCAAAGTAAATAGTATTAACTGCATATGAACGACTTTGGTATGCAACACATTAGCATATCTACATGTTCAATCAAGATAACATGCAATTAGAGGATCATAGATCGTTACCACTAGATGTGCATCACAATAAAATAAGAGCGTGACAATACGATGGAAGTAGTATTAAATTCTTATGTACTATCAACAACGACGCATTCACTCATGCTCCTCATGTTTGTCATCGATCAATGTCGTGGCAACAACAACGTCTCTACAATATCTATATGTGTAGGGATGAAAAGTTGTGATGTTGGTGTGCTAGTACTGCATGTGTAGCGAGAGAAAGAATGATGGTCTCTTGGACGCTTTAACCTGGAGAGAAAGGTCATGTAACCTAAATTATTTTGTTAATCGACCTTAGCATATATAGACATTGCTAATAGCTTATTACTATAAAAGCAGTCTTTGTTGCAATTTGTATTAGATGGAGTAGGAAAATAGTAGAAAAAATATTAAAACACAAAATAACTCGTGGCTTCATCTGGGCCAGAGGACCCCTAAAATAGGACTCAACTATTGTGATCCATCCAAAACAAAACAAAACCACTCGAAGCTCAAACAAAATCTCATTGGCCTAATATAACAACAAGTCGACTGCCAAAACTATTAAAATAATGCTAAATCGACTAAACCAAAGCGGCTTGCATGTGGGCGCATGTGTTAGAAAATCAACACGGTCTAAAATTAATTTGATCATCTAGCACAATATATAAAATAAAACCAATCTACTAGCAGATAACATAAACGATGTTAGTACTGTATAGATCTTGAACAAATCAAGAAAAACAACACATGAGGGATGAACTAGGAAGAGCAGATCTAACCATGAGATCAACATCACATTAACCATAGAAGATATGCGGATTTACTTATAGTGTTTACTGTGAATAAAGAGATGAAACCGCCAATGAAAATGAATGAAGTAAACGAGTGGACATGCAAACTCACTTCCCAAAAACCTGATTCATCGACACTCGTGCAGGTCCTTAGATACTTAGACAACTAGACACAACTCTCTCTTAATGTTCTGCAAGGCAGATGAAGAGACGACATGGCAGAGAAGTGGCGGCACAAACAAAGAAAAGTCGGTCGAGTAGTGAGTGTCTTCTCTCGTATATGGTATGTCTTCTATATTGAGGGGTATTAATAAATTCTCAGATCTGAGCTGCCTAAGTTACGGGATCCGCCATTTAATTCTCTCTACGTGCAACTGAACGGAGCCCCACAAGTAACCTACACCCACAACTTACTAGTTGTTAATTTGGCAGTCTAGATATGGTAGAAAATAACTAAATAAAAAAGGAAAAAGAATAAGTTCATATTTAGCACAGTTCACGACGCAATCACGTATCGTCATAAATCAAAGAGCATACGATAACAACACATTGGTTGTTATCTATCTAGATGAGCCATGTGAGACTGAAGTCTCCATAACATCTCTAAGCACCATCTTGATTTTCTAAAATGAATTGGACTAGCTGTAGTTTTGATAGGCACAAAAGGACTGAAATAGGCCGAATTTCAACGGCATGGCCACCAAACTATATTTTGTGAGCTTCCCCTGCTGTCGGTGTTTCGGGTCCGACCGCGCACCCGGGGTTGCCCCTCAAGGTGCTTTTTGGAGTAGGACGGTGTTATCGACTGTAGCTCGATGGTTCGTGCTAAATGCACAAGAGATAGTGGACAATTGTGTATAGGTTCGGGCCGCTTTGAGATGCGTAATACCCTACGTCCTGGTGTGAGTACTCTATGCAGTGGGTTACAACGAGGTTCTCTAGTGTTGGAAACGTAGAGAGCCGGTGTTGGTAGCTAAGTAATGGGTCCTCGCTCTGAAGGGGTGCCCCTAGGCCTTATATACCCGACCGTAGGGCATTACATGCAGATACGATTACAACGTATGCCTAAGAAATAGTGAACCAACTAAGTTTATCATCCTATAATTCAGCCGACCCATCCTCGCTTGGTACCATCGTACGGGGCTCCTGCACGGGAAGGTCGGGTCACTGTTGTGGTTACCACTCAAATTCGTTGGGCCGTTCTGGGCTTGCGCCAATCTGGTCTTGCATCAATCCACTTCACTGGTCATTCCTCCCCAAGCCCACGAGGGGATGACCTTATGAATTATGGGGCCCTTGGGCCTTTCATGAGGTCTTTTATCCTTCTGGTGGACCCGGGGGATATCTGTCCCCCACAAGCCCCCAATCTTTGGGCTAATTTTGAGGTAAACGGACCAAAGATCCTAGGTCCAGCTTGTAGTCCTTAATTTTAACAAGGAATGCTTTGGAGATAAGCCTACCAGGCCACTACTTCTGAACTCTGAGTGATCTGGTAAAAACATTTTTTACTGTCTCCTAATATTATTCCTCGAGTTTTGGTGTTCCGTCTTAGGTTTATGCATTGGAGGTCAGCATTTTGCACTGTAGGACTTCAAACTTCATGGGCTTCAAACTTCATTAGGTGCGCCGAAGGTGCACCCAATGGGTGTAGCCCCCGAGCTTCGAGTGGATTTTTGCAGACAATTCACTCGAAGGTCTTCATTTCAAGTATTATCAGAAATCACTGTTATCTTCCGCTTGTGCTTTTTCAGAGGTCAGCCTTGCCTTGATCTTGCCTTATTCTTTAGAGGTCAACATTTTGTTTTTTTGGGGATGATGATTTATTGGGTGCACCAAAGGTGCACCCAATGGGTGTAGCCCCCGAGCTTCGAGTGGATTTTTGAAAATAATCCACTCGAAGGTCTTCATTTCATGCCTTTTTCCGGGAATCATCCTTTCCTTCTGTCGAATGTCTTTAGAGATCAGCATGTTATTAACACTATGCTTTAGAGGTCAGCATACGTTCTTGTCTTTGAGGCCGAGTATGTGATCTTCCCGTATTTTGCTGGATCTTGCAATTTATTTGATCTGCTACTGATTGGACGTTCGATAGATGGCCTCTGACTAGTCTTCATGTCACTTCGCGCTTTGATGCTTCTGTCGATTAGACTTGTAGCTCATCGGCTATATTTGGCTTTTCTTTGATCCTTGCTGATATCTTTCTTCTGTCTTGAAGTATTCATTGCATATACTGTTCGGATGTGACAGTTTTAAAAATATACTGATAATTCATGGGCGTCCCCCCCTAATGGGTGTAGGCAAGGGACAGCTTGGTACGCTGAGCGTATAGCAAACTGCTTCTGAGTACTAACTTGATGTGACCGCGGGCGTAATCATATCGCCCGCGCAGTTGACTGGAGTCCCAATGGGTGCCGTGTTATGTGAAGCGGAGTCAGCCTCCTGACGTGTCTCCAGACGGTTTGAATTGCATATTGAATTTTTGCGACTGTTCAGTGGCCGTGGTAGGAGGTGAGCGGTTGCCTTCTTCTTCTATAAATAGTGTTCTTGCTTCTCTGGCATTTTCACATCTCTTACTGCTGCTTGCTGTTCGCTCTCTTCTCTTCCCTTTTCCCTCCACCATGGGCAAGAGTAAGAAAGGTGGTAGTTCTTCGCATCACTCTAGCGACAAACGCAAGCGCGAGCCGACTCCTCCCTCGGAGGACTTCGGCGACTCGGAGTACTCGGAGGAGAAGTTCTCCTCCGAGTCCGAGGGCTCTCCGGCTCCTGCCTCTCCCTCGGCGTCGTCTGATGATTCAGACGACTCCTAGGGAATCGCCGCGGAGGTATGGACCTGCATCCGGGCCATCGAGCGCGCCGGGCTCGAGGGCTCGAATGAGTCGGAGTACTCCTCGGACGAGGAGAAATCCTCGGACTCGTCCGAGGAGGGCGGCGGCGACGGCGATGGCAGTGACGGCGACGGTGACGGAGGCGACGGTGACGACAACGGTGACGGCGGCGAAGGCGATGGTGACGGCGGCGGCAAGGGTGGCAGCGGCGACGGCAGCAAGGGTGGCAGCGGCGATGGCGGCGACAGCAGCAAGGGCAGCAGCAGCAGGGGCAGCAACAAGGCCAGTGGCTAGATGCCACTGGTTTTAATTATTAGTATAGATTAGTAGTAGAAGTAGTATTAGCGGAATAATGTAGTAGTAGCTAGTAGTATAGTTAATGAAATGTAATGTAGTAGTAGGGAAGGCATCAGCTCATAATGAGTTGATTTGTAAGTTCAGTAGTGCTTCCCTTATGAAGAATGATTTCGCTCCACTTCTGTGTGCATTATTTTGCTTTCTGGTCAGTCGTCAATCGTTTTTATATTTACCGCCAATGATGTTTTCTGTCTACAACGCTTGAGTAGCAACTTGGAGTCGTTGGGTCGCGCTTCAGACTGTTTTATTTGCGACGTCAGTGCTTTGGTGGTAGCAGCCGAGTTCTTATTAGCGATGTTGGCGCTTTTTGAAGTAATGGCTGAGCGATAGCGGCCTCGTCGGTGTTTTAGAAATAACGACCGAGCGGTTACTGGTGATATCGGTGTTTTAGAGGTAACAGCCGAATCCCTTGGAACCATATCATCGCTTCAGGAATAACAATCAGGTGGCTGATGGCGACATCAGTGTTTTAGAGGTAGCAGCCGAGTGATCGATGGCAACGTCGGTGTTTTAGAGGTAACAGCCGAGTGATAACGGGCCACGCCGGCCGCTTTGGAGACAATGGCCGAGTGGAGTCTGGTAACGTCAGCGTTTTCAGAAATAACCGCTGAGTTAAAATGGACCGCGTCAGCCGCTTTGGAAATAGCGGCCGAGTGATGATGTGGCATGCCCGCGCTTTAGAAATAACGGCCGGGTGATGACGTGGCACGCCAGCGTTTTAGAAATAACAGCTGGGTGATGACTGGACGCTTTTTAGATTTGGCATCTGCCTTCGGAAAACCCCATATGCACTGCACTGTCGCACGTCTCCGCATTCCTTGCCCTAGTTTTTGCTTTTCCGCATCCAGGCCTTCTCTGTTTTCCTGCAATACTGCTTCCGCTCCGCTCGTCAGCAAGGTTGAGATGGCGCCCAAGCGGAAAGCTTCGAGTTCGTCCATCGCAGTCATTCCCCCCATCGATCCCAACAGTCAGTTGCCCTTCGCAGGTAACCATATGTCTGTTGTCTCTGAATCCGACCTTCTTCATCTCGTATGCATCGGAGTTCTTCCTCCGAAGGAGCTCTGTTCCTGGCGGATCTACCGTGGGGTCATCGTTCCGACAGAAGATACCCACGAATCCGTCATTTACGTTCCTTTTCTTATCCGCGGTCTTGCTCTTCCCATTTCTCCTTTCTTCCACGGTCTCCTTGATTTCTATCACTTGAATCTGACCCATCTGAATCCCAATTCCATTTTGCAAGTCTCTGTTTTTGTTCATTTATGTGAAGCCTTCCTTGATGTTTTGCCTCACTTTGGCCTTTGGAAGTATTTGTACCACTGTCGGCCTGGGATGGCCGGAGGGCAGCACCAGCTGGTGGGGGGCGCGAGCTTGGAGATGCGTCGTGGGAGAAAATCTGACTACCTCGACATCCCACTCAAGGACAGCATCAAGGGATGGCGCCTAGAATGGTTCATCGTGGAGAATCATGGGAATTCTCTCCCCCCACGGTCAGGGAGGCAGCCAGATGTTCGCACCTCGAGCTGGACCAAATCCCATATGGACCAGGAGGTGGCTGAGGCAGGGGCTCTGCTTGCTGAGGTTGGGCTGCTGAAAGAGAGGGGTTTGACTGTAGAGGCTGTGGTTGCCGACTTTATTTTCAAGAACATTCAGCCACTGAAAGATAGAGCATACCCCGCATATCTGTATCGAGGCCTGGCTGATTCAACCCGGGTAATCAACAGAAGAATTCCTGCTGCGGACTTAGTGAGCCGGCTCGAGATGATACTCAGGGGTAAGGTGTCGAACATCGGCGCTCTTGTCGCATATTCGGCCTGAAATCTGCCTCCTTCCAAGGCCTTTACTAGTTTTGTGTCAAATCCTCCTGCTGGTGATAGCGGTTTGGGCCTTAGAGTGCGACCCTCTCCCAAAGAAGTTAGTGCTTTGGTTGCCTCACTTGAGGAAATTCCTGACGACGAGAGGCAGGTTCATTTTGAGGTGCCTTTGAATCCGAGTGATGCAGAGATAAGTGCCATGTTGGATATGTTAGCTGAAGATTCTTCTGATGCAGTCCCTGCTGAAACACTGGTGGTAGCGCCCATCCTAGAGGCTAGCAAAGCTTTGGATATTCAGAAGTCTGACAGTGTTCGCCCAATGCGTTCTCGCCAAGCCAATCAGCCTGCTTCTCCTGCTGAGGGAAGAAACAGAAGAAGAGACGTCTTCGTCGGGTGTCTAGCTTGGATCAGGATGCTGGTCCTTCTGTTCCTGCTGCTGTGGAAATGCCGGTGCCTGCACTTGCTGAAGCTGACCCTAATGGGTGTGACCCGACTGCTGTTGAACCCAATGGGTGTGATCTAGATGATGTTGACCCCAATGGGTGTGATCTGGCCAAAGCTGATCCCAATGGGTGTACTGTCCGTGTTGTTGATGAAGATGAGGAAGAGGAGGATGAAATCCCTCTAACTCGGAAGAACAACCGACGCTATATTGCCAGTGGTGAAAGTAGTGGTGTTCCTTCTCCAGCCCTGTCTGCTCTTGTTGGTCTGCAAGAACTGTCTCTGGCCAACTTTGATCAGACTCTTGAAGATATGGTCCCAGAAGATCTGTTGTCAGAGCCGGCAGATGGTGGCATAATGGATGCTTGTGCTGATATGCCTGATGCTGGGTTGGGGTTATCCCGAGCAGCGTCCCATACCTCATCGACCTTAGAGCGCAGTCTTAAGGGTCGGGAGACTGATCTGGATTGTACTGCTCCCATGGAGGTGGTTGAAGGTCCTTCAGCCTTAGAGGTGGCTGTTACAGAAGGCTTGGCCCTTAAGGATGGCGCTAGCGCTTACCCAGCCCCCAAGGGTGTTACCGGAGATGATCCGGCTCGGATGGGTAGCGCGAGCTATGACCCAGCCCCCGAGGGTGTCCGGGTTGGTTCTCCTTCTCACACTTCCATGGATGTTCATGTAGGATCGTCTCCTCCGCACTCTGATTGTATGACAGCAGCACGAGTTTCATGTCAGGAGGTTGCTTTAGAGGCCAGCGTACCTGATGACAGAGTTCTGACTTCTGCTGACGACACTGACTTGGTTCCCAATGATGCATTGCAGGTTGTTCCAGTTGGTGACCCTCCAACGAGCCATCAGTTGATTTCCCACGACTTGGGAGTTCCCTCGTTCTTCTCCAACCTCCAGGTAATTTGGTTTCTTCTGGTTTGACTTTTATTTCAGGTAGACTGCTGTTATTATACTCACCTGTTCTTAATGTTAGGCATTAGTGGACAGGATGGCTGGCCAGCTGAAATTGCGGGGTGCCTCTGTCCTAGAAGGAGCTTTGTCTCTGACGCATTGGAATCCGGTGCTGCTTCAGCGGCGTGTATCTGATTTGGAGATGGCAAATGCTGGTTAGTGCCCTTCATTTCTTCTTTGGCTATTTGACTATTCTGCCTTATGGCTGGACATCCTTGCTTGACTGTTTCCAGACAGATATGGCCCAGCGATATTCTGATCTCGAGGAAAAGTAGTCCTAAGGCCAGGCTGAACTGGCCCGACAATATTCGGATCTGGAAGAAAAGTATTCTCTTAGTCAGGCTGAACTGGCCCGGGTTTCTGCTTCTCTGAATGATGCTAACACGCTGAACTCCACTCTCCATGCTCAGCTTGATTCTGAAAAGGTGGCCACAAATTTGAACTTTCACTTGCCCTCATCTGTCATGTTTTTAGTGCTTGCTTGACGTTGGAGAAATTGGCCCTTGTCTACAGGAGGAGAAGCGTGCTCTTGCCACTTCTCGCGACAACCTGGACAAGTTATATCACGATGCCAGCAACTCGTTGACCGTCTTGGAGAGGAGCCATCGTTTCACCAAGGAAGACTTGGATAACCATCATTACAAGTTGCAAGAGTCCCTGGATGATAGGATTCGCCTCAGGCAATTGGTGTCAAGCAAGGATACTGTCATCAAGGATCTGCGTGCTTCCAAGAAGTCGGTCGCCCAGGAGCTAGAGGCCGCTCGGTTGGCTGTCAAGGCTGCTGAAGACGCTTCTACTACTCTGAGGGCTCAGCGCGACAAAGCTATGGACAAAGCCATCCGCGCGGGGCGGATCCTAATGAGAAGACCCGGCGTGGTTGTTCCTGGCGACATAGTTGCAGACATGAATGCAGCTCCTGATTCCTCGAGTCGTCCCTCTTTGTCGGTCGCCCCTGAGAATATTTCCAAATAGAAAACACTGAATGCCTTGAGTATATGGTTAGTGTGCTCGGATGTTTCGTTAGAAAACACTTTTCGGTACTGAATGTTGTTATTGTTTTCCCGTTGTTAGAATTCAACGGTATCTACAATTGTAAAAGTAAGTGCATTATGATGGTTTGAAATTTTTTCGTGGGGCATAGAGATCGCCCTGGGATGAATGATCGCGAACGCGCCGAATGTGCCACGCCAATTTAAGTCGTTGCCAACTTAAATCGATCGCTCCGTTATTAGGGGTATAGTGATCACCCCGAGTCAAGTAGACGTGAGCATGTCGCATCTCCTTAAGTCATTGCCGACTTAAGCTGATTGCTCCGTTAGCAGGGTATAGTGGTCACCCCGAGTTAATTAAGCGTGAGCATGTCGCACCGTCTTAAGTCATCGGCGACTTAAGCTGATTGCTCCGTTAGCAGGGTATAGTGGTCACCCCGAGTTAAGTAAGCGTGAGCATGTCGTACCGCCTTAAGTCATCACCGACTTAAGCCGATTGCTCCGTTAGCAGGGTATAGTGGTCACCCCGAGTTAAGTAAGCGTGAGCATGTCGCACCGTCTTAAGTCATCGCCAACTTAAGCCGATTGCTCCGTTAGCAGGGTATAGTGGTCACCCCGAGTTAAGTAAGCGTGAGCATGTCATACCACCTTAAGTCATCGCCGACTTAAGCCGATTGCTCCGTTAGCAGGGTATAGTGGTCACCCCGAGTTAAGTAAGCGTGAGCATATCATACCGCCTTAAGTCATCGCCGACTTAAGCCGATTGCTCTGTTAGCAGGGTATAGTGGTCACCCCCGAGTTAAGAATGTAGGTTGATAGTGAACAACTTGAGTGCTCTTGAAGTCTTTTTATTGATGATATATTTCCCAGTTTACAGAATACATCGTTGTCCCAATAGCTTTTGGGATATAGCTAGGGGTAAAACTTCCTGAGATGTTCTATGTTCCACGAGTTCCCAACTTCTGTGCCATCCATCTGTGTGAGACGATATGATCCAGGCCGAGTAACTTCCGCTACCATGAATGGTCCTTCCCATAGAGGTGACAGCTTGTGCCGTCCCTCCCCCGTTAGAATTCGGTGGAGGACAAGATCTCCCACTGCGAAGGATCGATGCCGTATGGCCTTATCGTGATAGCGCCTCAGAGTCTGCTGATACCGTGCTGATTGAATCACTGTGTTCAGTCGCTCTTCCTTGAGTACGTCAACATCCTCCAGTCTAGTGGCTTCAGCTTCTACTATGTTTTCAAAAATCAACCTTGGTGCCCCAAACTTGAGATCAGCAGGTAGCACCACCTCTGAACCATAGACCATGAAGAAAGGAGTGTTTCCATGCAGGGCTCGACTAGGTTGAGTTCTTAGGCTCCAAACGACGTACGACAGCTCTCTGATCCACTTTCCTGCGAACTTTTCATTCTTGTCGAAGACTTTCTTTCTGAGCGCCTCCAATATCATCCCGTTGGCTCTTTCTACCTGCCCGTTGGCTCTTGGGTGCGCCACCGAGGCATATTTGATCTGAATGCTCTTTTGCTCGCAGAAATCGAAGAACTCTGAGCTTGTGAAGTTGGATCCTAGGTCGATTATGATGTTATTTGGTATTCCAAACCTGAATATTATATCTTGTATGAATTCCACTGCCTTAGCTGAAGTTAAAGAAGCAATGGGTTTGAACTCTATCCACTTAGTGAATTTGTCGATAGCAACCAATACATGAGTGTATCATCCTTGAGCTTTTTTGAAAGGTCCAATCATATCCAATCCCCAGCATGCGAACGGCCAAGTTACGGGTATGGTTTGTAGTTGCTGTGCCGGTAGATGCTGCTGTTTTGACAAGTACTGGCAGGCTTCGCACCTCTGAACTAACTCGGCCGCATCACTTTTTGCTGTTGGCCAGTAGAAACCTAATCTGAAGATCTTCCCAACTAGGGTCCTGGAGGCTGCATGTGCCCCACATTGCCCAGCATGAACCTCTTCTAGCAGTTGCTTTCCGGTGGCCGAGAGAATGCATTTCATGAAGACTCCTGATGCGCCCCTTCTGTATAGCGTTTCTCCGATGAGAGTATAATGAGCTGACTGTCTTGCAATCCGTTCTGCTGTATTTTTGTCGTCTGGTTCCTCCTCATTTTTTATGTACTTGATGATCGGCTCCCTCCAGTCATCAGGATCTGACTCTGGTTGGCTCAGAGCGTTGCATTCTTCCACCTGATCCATTGAAATGCTCGGGCGCGATACTTCTTGGACGAAAACTCCAGGCGGGACCTGAGTCCGACTGGATCCTAGTTTAGACAATGCATCAGCTGCTGCGTTGCGGTCTCTCTCCACATGATGAAATTCCAAACCTTCAAATTTGTCTTCTAGTTTCCGGACAGCAGTGCAGTATTTTCCCATGGAGTCATTCGAGCAGTCCCATTCTTTGTTTATCTGACTTATGACCACCAGAGAATCTCCATACACCATCAGTCTCTTGATGCTCAGTGACATGGCAATGTTCAGTCCATGAATCAGAGCTTCGTATTCGGCCGCATTGTTGGATGCCGGGAATAACAATTGAAGAGCATATTTGAGTTGTTCACCTCCAGGTGCAATAAAGAGGATCCCTGCACCTGCTCCCTGCAGCTTCAACGAGCCGTCGAAATACATTCGCCACACTTCTACGGTTTCCGGGTTATCTGGTACCTGCTGCTCAGTCCACTCTGATACGAAGTCAACTAGTGCTTGAGTTTTGATAGCAGTGCGAGGTTGGAATTTAATGTCATGAGATCCCAGCTCGCAGGCCCACTTGGCTATTCTCCCGATAGCTTCTTTGTTGTGAAGAATATCTCCTATCGGAAACCCAGTGACTACTATGACTTTGTGGTCGTCGAAGTAGTGACGGAGCTTGCATGCAGTTAGAAGTACTGCATATAATAGCTTATGGACTTGAGGGTATTTCTTCTTCGAGGACCCCAGAACTTCACTGATGAAATAGACAGGATGCTGTACTGGGTATGCATGTCCCTCTTCTGCCCGCTCGACTACCAACGCGGTGCCCACCACGTGAGTCGTGCAAGAGATGTATAATAGCAAATCTTCAGCCGGTTGAGCCAGCGTGGCTCGGTGCGGCGGTTTCAGCACCGGTGGTGTTGTCAAGGACTTTTTCAACGCATCTAAAGCTTCCTGTGCTTCTAAAGTCCACTGGAATTTATCCACCTTCTTGAGTAACTTATAGAATGGTAAACCTTTTTCTCCCAGCCTTGATATGAACCTGCATAGGGCTGCCATACACCCGGTGAGTCTTTGAACTTTCTTCTGTGATCGTGGTGCTTCCATCCTCATGATAGCCTCGATCTTTTCTGGATTGGCTTCAATTCCTCGGTGGCTGACAATAAACCCGAGCAACTTTCTTGCTGGCACTCTGAAAACGCACTTTTCGGGATTAAGCTTCCATCTGTATCGTCGTAGACTGTTGAAGACCAGTTGTAAATCTTCAATGAAATTTTCTGAATCCTCTGTCTTGATCACCACGTCATCTACATAAGCTTCTACACGCTTGCCCCAATGATCGGCTAAGCATGTCTTAATAGCCCTCTAATAAGTTGCTCCAGCGTTTTTGAGGCCGAACGGCATGGAGGTATAGCAGAAGGCTCCAAATGGGGAGATAAATGCTGTTTTTTCCTCGTCTTCCTTTGCCAAGCTAATCTGATGATACCCAGAGTAGCAATCCAAGAAAGGCAGCATAGAGCATCCGGCGGTCGAGTCCACCACCTGGTCGATTCTAGGAAGCCCGAAGGGATCTTTCGGACAATGTTTGTTGAGATCCGTATAGTCAACGCACATGCGCCAATCCACTTTATTCTTTTTGAGTACAAGAACAGGGTTGGCTAACCACTCAGGATGTAACACCTCTTTAATGAATTCGGCCGCGACCAAGCGAGTCAGCTCAGCACGGATGGCTTCTCTCTTGTCGGGCGTAAAGCAACGTAATTTTTGTCGTATTGGCCTCGCCTGTGGGTAGACCTTCAATTTGTGCTCAGCCAGCTCTCTTGGGACTCCCAGCATATCCGCAGGCTGCCACACGAATACGTCTCGGTTATCTTGCAGAAACTATACGAGCACGCCTTCCTATTTGTCATCCAGGCTGGAGCTGATGATGGCGGTTTTGCGTTCATCAGCGAACTCGAGGTTGATCCTTTTGGTTTCTTCAGTCGGCCGCATAGAGGTCACGGCTTGAGCTTCGTTCGCGGGTACCACGAGGTCTTCCTCAGGCTTTGAGTTCGCCTGTGCAGAAGAAGTCACCGATGGTTTGGTGGTGAGGGCCGCCTGAATGACCACTCAGAAACATTCTGCGGCGCCTTGGAAGTCAGCGCGCACAATTATGATCCCTTGTGGTCCTGGCATCTTCAATATCATGTATGTATAATGTGGAATAGCCATGAACTTCGCCAATCTGGGCCTCCCGATGATGGCGTTGTATCCGCAGTCGAAGTTTGCCACCTCGAACCTCAGGAACTCGGTTCTATAGTTTTCCGGAGTTCCGAAGGTGACCGGCATGTAGATGTGGCCCAGCGGGTACTCTCCTTCAGTTGGCACGATGCCGAAGAAGGGTGTGTCCGACTCGTGGAGCTCTTTGAGTGGAACTCTTAGGCCTTGGAGCGTCCGGGGGGAAGGTGACGTTGATGCTGCTTCCCCCATCCACTAGTACCTTCTTTACCCTGCTCTCTCGGATCACCGGATCGACGAGGAGCAGGTATTTGCCTGGGTGATCAAAGTTGAGCCACTGATCTGCCCGGGTGAAGGTGATCGGGTGCTCAGACCATCGGTACGGGGCGGGAGGACCGGTGGCCGCCACCAGTATCTGACGATTGTTGAGCTTTTGTTGTCTCTTGCTTTCTTGTGATCCGTGTCCGCCGAAGATGACGTTGACTTCTCTGTCGACGCACGGGAAGGCTCCTCCTCTTTCTTCCTCCTGCTGCTGGGGTTGTTGCGGTTCTCCCGGTCCTCCTCACGGCGGGGGAGGAGGTAGAGGTTGGAAGGGTCGGCCGTGCCCGACGGAGTGCTTGAAATCCCTACAGTCCCGGAGGGTGTGGCGCATGTGCTTGTGGTACGGGCACTGGGCGTCGAGGATGTCGTCCAGCGTGCGCTCGCCTCCGCGAGGTCCTCCTCGGGCGCGAGAGGCGGGTGGTCCGGCGGTGTGGACCTCTTCAAGAGGCCTCTTCTCCCAGCGCTTGTCGGGTTGCTGGTTCGTGTCGCGTCGCGGCGCCATTGGCGTAGGCTTCGTT
This sequence comes from Zea luxurians, assembly GCA_029449295.1. Taxonomy (NCBI): domain Eukaryota; kingdom Viridiplantae; phylum Streptophyta; class Magnoliopsida; order Poales; family Poaceae; genus Zea; species Zea luxurians. The sequence continues at coordinate 121,987,720 of JAOPSE010000007.1, read as the reverse complement.
CCTCCGATGAGGTCCTGAGCTCGTTCGTCGGCGGTGATGTAGAGGTCGGCCTCCCGGAACAGCTGCTCGGAGGTAGTCGGCGCCTTCTGTAGTATGGTTCGGACGAAGGCCGAGTCGTTGGATCCCCTGTAGAAATCCTCGATCACTGCTGTCTCCGCGACCTCGGGGATACGATTTCTCATGGTCTGGAACCTTTTGAGGTATGACCGAAGAGTTTCGTCTCCCCGGCGCTTGATGGATTTGAGGTCCCATGGCTGCGCCGGTTTGTCGGAGAGAGACCGAAAGTTGGCGGTGAAGCGCCGACTGAAGTCGCTCCAGTCGTCGATGCAGTGTCGGGGTAGGTGTCACAGCCATTGCAGCGCGTCTTGTCCGAGGACGATAGGCAAGTACGCGGTCATTACGTCCTCAGTCACCCCAGCAGCTCGGGCAGCGGTTGTGTAGATGGCTAGCCAGCCTCCCGGATCTTGCTTAGGTTCATATCTGTCGACGTTGGATACCTTGAAGTTAGGGGGCCACTGAATGGCCCTGAGGCGCGGTGTAAGTGCCGATACTCCACACGTGTCCTCCTGTCGTCGATGATGTTGTCTGTCCTAGGGAGGGGAGCGGTTGTCGTGGTGCCTCGACCGTCCGCGGGTGGTGCCACCAGTTGAGGCCGTGGCCAACTCGGTCCTGGTAGCCTAACTCCGTGCTGGGATGCCGTGATCCCGGTCGTACTCTTCCCGGCGACGGATTTCGTTCTCGTGTCGTCGTTCGCGCGAGGCGTTGATGGAGCTCCGTGCGTCCCGCCGACTGTTGATTGCGTGTCGTAGATCGTTCGGTGGGTGAGCGAGAGGTAGAAGATGATTGGCTGCTTGAGTGAACAACCGCTGGTAGCCCTCGGCGTCGGGAGTCCCGGGGAGGCCATCAGCTATCCGAGCCAATACTCCACCGACTTCACTCGGCATGTTCATAGCTCGGGCAATATTGGGGTCCAGGTTGCGTCCGAAGAGTGGATTTTTCCGGCGTTGCCTTGTTTCCTGCTCGGCCTGTTCTTGAGCCCGTCGACGATCGCGTCGTCGGGAATTCCTTCTTTCCCTGAAGACACGTTCTTCCAGAGTTTCTCCCATCTCCGAGACCTCGTCTCGCGATACGGGTTGCGCCGGGTCCCATTCTCCGGCCTCGTGATGTCGCCGGATATTTCGGCGTCGGTTCCTTCGTCGGCGGGATTCCCGCTGAGGAGGTTCCTCTCCAGGTGCGGTCGGTTCGTCGTCGGAGATGGGGGGCGATTCTACCCTTCCAATGAAGAGGACGTCGGGGTAGAATGGAACAGTTGTCATGGCGATCTTCTTTCTGCCCTCCTTTGGGGACGAAGGCACAGAGAGACCATATTGACGATCCTCTGTCTCATTTGCTTCCTTTTTCCTTGTAATCCGTGTCCATTCTTTCATTGGAGAGGTGGACAGCGGAGTCCTCCGGGCTGACGGACCCTCAGCTCCTAGCTTGTTGAAGGTGATCTTTTCTCGGAGCACCGGAGGTTGCACTTTTCCCTTCTTTGCCCCGATTTTCTCGGAGATCTTTGGGGAAGACTTTATCTTCGGCGTATCCGCGATGCGATGTAGAGTTCCCTCCTCATCTGCTACAAATGAGATAGTTCCAAAGCAGAACGTGGATCCGGGGCGGAGGATGATCTTGTGCTGGAAGGTGACGGCCATTGAGCTAGCTTGGATCGATGACACACCCCCTACCTGGCGCGCCAGCTGTTGGTGTTTCGGGTCCGACCGCGCACCCGGGGTTGCCCCTCAAGGTGCTTTTTGGAGTAGGACGGTGTTATCGACTATAGCTCGATGGTTCGTGCTAAATGCACGAGAGATAGTGGACAATTGTGTACAGGTTCGGGCCGCTTTGAGATGCGTAATACCCTACGTCCTGGCGTGAGTACTCTATGCAGTGGGTTACAAGGAGGTTCTCTAGTGTTGGAAACGTAGAGAGCCGGTGTTGGTAGCTAAGTAATGGGTCCTCGCTCTGAAGAGGTGCCCCCTAGGCCTTATATACTCGACCGTGGGGCGTTACATGCAGATACGATTACAACGTATGCCTAAGAAATAGTGAACCAACTGAGTTTATCATCCTATAATTCAGTCGACCCATCCTCGCTTGGTTCCGTCGTACGGGGCTCCTGCGCGGGAAGGTCGGGTCACTGTTATGGTTACCGCTCAAATTCGTTGGGCCGTTCTGGGCTTGCGCCAATCTGGTCTTGCATCAATCCGCTTCACTGGTCGTTCCTCCCCAGGCCCACGAGGGGATGACCTTATGAATTATGGGGCCCTTGGGCCTTTCATGAGGTCTTTTATCCTTCTGGTAGACCCGAGGATATCTGTCCTCTACACCTGCACACACCTGCAACTTATCTTATGAGGTGTTTGGTTTGATGAATCACTCTATCCAAAATGAAGTGGTGCATCATGTGTCCATTCCTCAAATTTGGTGGGATGACTCCATTCCACATATTAGTACTAAACAACTAACTATGAGGAATGAGGTGGTGATAGATTAACTCACTCCATTTCAAACCAAACAAAAAAGTGAGGAGTGAGAAGATGATGGACTACATCATTCGTTAAACCAAACACTCCATTAGAGTCTCCCCTCTTGTCGGGAGGTTCTCCTATTATGTTTTTTTTCCTCCTGACACGCCATCAAAAATATACCATGATTCCATCAGCATTCGTTTTTTGAGCTTTCAAAGGTAGCTCGGCCGGCCGGTGACCTTTGCTATAGGATATTGGCTATGCTCTAACGTACGGTTAGTCTAATAATACAACCGCAGCACTATTAGCTTTTGCTCTCTATCTTTTTGCCATTGCACAGAACATTCTTTTTGCCATCAAGTAAACTACACCTGCAGTCGGCATACTTGAGAAAGCAATTGGTCATGTCAACCTCGCAACAGCAGGGCATATACAGCAGCACCGTACCCTCTAGGGGGGGTCGTCGTCTTCCGGACGAAAGCTCTTGGAACGAAGAAGAATCTTTGAGGCTAATCGGGCAAGCATCGTCCAGAGGCAATTTGCAGTAAACATTGGTTTGGAGATCGATGAAAGGGAAATGGTTAGGGAATGCACTGCCCAGATAGCAGCATAGCATACAGCACCGCACTGCACTGCCCTGCCCAAGTGCGTTTTGTTTATATATCGCACCGCACAATGCTTCCAAAAACTTTGCATTTATTTCGCGCTTTCAGCGAACCAAATCCCGCTACGGCGCTACCTGCCCTACCGGCTACCCGTCCAAACTAAAACTAATCCCCGCACGAGATCTCCCAGGATCCGCACTGACTGGTAAGCTTGTTTGCACACGCCCGTTACCGCCACCGGTAATGCGGCGCAGGTCTGCGGTTTTCACCTCGGAGATGGAAGAATAATTATGCCCTCCTCCTCCTCCGCGCAAGACTGGGCTTTGGGCGTCCATGTTCAGGCGTGGTTTGGTGCAATCAGATGAAGCAGCCACGGGGCTTGTTCGTTTTATTCTTAATTTATGTAGAGGGAATTAGATGGGTTTTAATCCTAAACCAGTTAAAATTTTTTATATTGATTCTAATCCGATACGATAGAAATAACCGAACAAACCCGAATATGGACAGGATAGGAACAGGATCGCCTAAAGTTGCGTGAAGCGACAAACGAGTAGTAAATGATGTTGGATCTTTTATGGGCTTAGTCCATTTATTGAATAAACTCTAAGGTGTGTAATGGTGGAGAATACCAATAGTACCACATTGGAAGTCTAAGGGTCTTTTGGCTTGACTTATATGGTGGGATTTATTCCACTTAACTTTAGAAGTCAAGAAATTGACAAGGGCGTGCCACGCGCGCGCGCCGCCGCCGGGCCGGGCGTGGCAAGCAGGCAGGCGAGCGTGGTGTGGTTGTGTTAATTTTTAGCACTCACTAACCGCGTTAACCTTTCAGTTGTCTGTCTCTTCGTCAGCCGAGTGACCCTGTCTCTTCGTCAGCCAGCCGAGTGAGCCTTCTCCTTCAGCTGACCGACTCATGGCGTGACTCGGCGAGAGCTGACCGACTCTTGGCGTGACTCGGCGACCTTTCTCCTTCAGCTTCCCTCTGCGAGAGGATAAATAGAGCAGCACCCCTATCACTCGGTACACGCAAAAAACCACTTTCAGAACCACAATCCTGCCGCCGAGTGAGGGTATTTCCATCTCGTGACTCTGCGCGCACAGAGAAGCGAGAGGGCAGGTGCCTCCGGAGCCCTTGCCGTTCGAGACCCTGCTCGGGGGATCGACAATTAGGTTTTTGGGGAGCGTCTACGCGACTGCCCAACGTCTGTCATTGTCTTCATCGCTGGTTCTTGGCGTCTTCATCTCGATCGGATGACAAGAGAAGTTGGACAAGAATCAGGATCCTCGGAGCGCATGGGAGGGTATGATCAATTCAGTTCGTTACAGTTTTATATTCTGCATATTATATATGTCGTATGTAGCTCTGTTCTATCGTATTATAATATATTATATCTGTCTGTCTTAATTTTACAGTCATCCTGTTTATACTGTTATCTGTTTATTTCCAGTTGTTCCATAATAATCCATGAACCATGTTTATATACTTATTTTATTTATATGATTTACATGCTTCATATGCTTTGTGTTCTCATGATCCATATTGTTATGAATATTTTTGAGATCACGTTTTCTATGTTTGATTATCTATTATATGTCATCATTATAATATTAATTTATGGAATTAAAATGGTACGGAAAATGCCTATATTTTTAACAAACGATGCCTATAGCTACCAGCTGGGCTTGTCGGAAGCTGCACGCGTGACGTTCGAAACAAGGTGTATGTGTGTGTATGCATGTCTTCTCGCTGCTGCTAAACAGGATCGTCATCCAGGCCGATCAGGAAGAAAACGGAAAGTCTACCGTCACCGGCCGGCTTAAACCGTTTGTGTCGGATTGCACCTGAAATCATTTCAACTGATTAAAGTTTATATAAATTACACAAGTAATCAGATTAGAAATCATTCCAGCCAATGGATCCGAAAGAAGTGAAGGGGGCCTTATTTAGTTTTGCGTGCATATCTCCGCGGCGGTATCCTCGCTGACACGGACAAGGAACTCGCCGGAGCCAAACGATCAACGTAACGTGACAAGTAGCAGCAGTAGGGTACTTCTTTTATCTCGTAGCCTCGTTTCATCGACGTGTCATGTTTAGTTAGCATTAGACTAATCTAAATTACTACCGCTAACCTCCCCAAGATTATTGTTGTTATGGGTATAGAATGCATTTTAAAAGAACACTTGTTTGCATGCCGTGATTCCTTGCTTCTTGGTACATTATTCCCCGAAGGACCACTTAGATTCCGTTGGAGAAATACACATTTTCAGTTTTAATTTAATCTATAAAATCACAATGATGTATATGACGACATATATGTGTATATGTGTATCACTACTCACATAAGCAGTAAACAACAGTAAAATATACACAAATACAAAGAATAGATTGTACCCTGTGGAGGAACCGATGCTCAAGGCATCAGTGGCTCCATTCACACCAGACATCTCGTGTGTATGTTCGATGTAGTCGTACGCAGTCGACGCAGGCAGATCTACGCAGTGCAGTCCCACGAAAGGCGCCGGCGACAAGGAACTTGATCGCCGCTCGTCGAGCGGACGAAGCAAGTACTCGCGAGTACGCTCCTCATAAACCTAATCGCCCGCACACCCATGCAAGTGTCTCTCTGCACACCTAAGTGTGTGGTGGTCCTTGTGGGGTCTCAGTGACCCGTGTGATTAAGGAGAAGGCCCATCGGTCTAAGTGACCGCTTGAGAGAGGGAAATGGTTGAAATAGACCCGGCCTTTATGGCCTCCTCAACAGGGACTATATTCTTTGGAACCGAACCTCGGTAAAACAAATCACCGTGTTCACTCACTTTGATTCTCGCTTGATTTGTTTGCTCCCTTTCCTCTCTCTAAAGTTTCCTTACTAATATTAATTTGAGTTTGCTCCCAAACGTCATCCGCATCATTTGAGCAACTCGTGACAAGAGAAACAATCTTCCGCACTTGGGATTTAATTCTAACGCTAACCCCGGCCCTAGTGTGTGTTTAAGTTTATAAATTTCAGGTTTCGCCTATTCACCCCCTTCTAGTCGACTTTCAGTTTGGCTGATGAAGGTGCCCTCTTGGAGTTGCTTGACTTGAAATCCAAGGAAATACTTCAACTCCCCTATCATAGACATCTCGAATTTCTGTATCATGATCCTACTAAACTCTTCACAAGATGACTTGTTAGTAGACCCAAATATAATATCATCAACATAAATTTGGCATATAAACAAGTTTTTAGCAATAGTTCTGAGAGTAGCGTCAGCTTTACCAACTTTGAAGCTATTAGGGATAAGAAAGTCTCGCAGGCATTCATACTATGCTCTTGGGGCTTGCTTGAGCCCATAAAGCGCCTTTGAGAGCTTATAAACATGATTAGGATACTCACTATCTTCAAAGTCGGGAGGTTGCTCAACGCCTCAACATATACCTCTTCCTTGATAGGGCCATTGAGGAAAGCACTCTTCACGTCCATTTGATATAGCTTAAAGCCATGGTAACTAGCATAGGCAAGTAATATACGAATTGACTCAAGCCTAGCTACGGGTGCATAGGTTTCATCAAAATCCAAACCTTCGACTTGTGAATAACCTTTGGCAACAAGTCGGGCTTTATTCCTAGTCACCACACCATGCTCATCTTGCTTGTTGCAGAATAGCCATTTGGTACCTACAACATTTTGATTAAGACGTGGAACTAAATGACATACCTCATTCCTTGTAAAATTATTGAGCTCATCTTTCATTGCCACCACCCAATCTGGATCTCTTAGTGCATCCTCTATCCTGTATGGCTCAATAGAAGACACAAAAGAGTAATGTTCATGAAATGAGCAACTCGAGATCTAGTGGTTACCCCTTGTGGATGTCGCCAAGTATGGAGTTGACGGTGTGATCTCTTTGAATTGTTTGGTGGACTCTCGAGTGTGGCGGTCTTTAATCCCAAATCTCTTGATCATCTTCCTTGTCTTGCTCATCTTCATCTCCCCCTTGATCAATGTCCTCCTCTTGAGGTGGCTCATCGTCTTCATCTTGATCCTCATCCTCATCTTGAGTTGGTGGAGATGCTTGTATGGAAGATGATGGTTGATCTTGTGTTTGTGGAAGCTCTTCAGATTCTTTTGGACACACATTCCCAATGGATATGTTCCTCAGTGCGACACATAGAGCCTCTTCATCATCTAATTCATCAAGATCAACTTGCTCCACTTGGAAGCCATTAGTCTCATCAAACACAATGTCACAAGAAACCTCAACTAATCCTGTGGACTTGTTGAAGACTCTATATGCCCTTGTGTTTGAGTCATAACCAAGTAAAAAACCTTCTACTGCTCTAGGAGCAAATTTTGAATTTCTACCTCTCTTAATAAGAATAAACCATTTGCTCCCAAAAACTCTAAAATAGGAAACATTGGGCTTTTTACCGGTGAGGAGTTCATATGATGTTTTCTTAAGGATTCGGTGAAGGTAGAGTCGGTTGATGGAGTAGCGGGCGGTGTTAATCGCCTCCACCCAAAACCGACCCGGTGTCTTGTATTCATCAAGCATGATCCTTGCCATGTCCAAAAGAGTTCTATTCTTCCTATCCACTACACCATTTTGTTGAGGTGTGTAGGGAGAAGAGAACTCATGCTTGATGCCCTCTGTTGGGGGCCTTCGTCCTCCGAAGGTTCTAAAAAACGAGGCTTAACAAAACCTTCCAAGTGTAACATATGAACAGGTACCTTCGAACTCAGGCTAAAAGCATGATCGCGACAAAGGTTGGAATTACTCTGAAGCTACGCACGGGGGAGCTTTGGCTAAATGACGTAGAAAGGAACCGACTTAAAGGGAAAAAGGCTATTTAGTCCTCATAGAGTTGACTATTAGTTAACAATGAATGTAAAGGGCATGAATTTAATTTCTCACAGGCTGCGTCTTGTGCCTATAAATAGATGAACAGTTCCCTCGAACTGTTCACGCTGACTTGTACTCGCTCGTGCGTCACGCTTGTACTTTGGCCTTCTATCAAGCCGAAGGTACAAATGTAATTCAATACTATTCTTATTCATTCATGATTATATAATAAAATATATATTAACGATGTCATATGATTATTCATGTTATTTCTCATGTTTCATATGCTTCGTCTTTCATTAATATATGCTATGATAATGAAGGTATGTCCTTCATGACCTTCGTCTAGAGATCGTTATATCCTTAGGGAAATAATGCTTCGAAGGACGAAGGGCATTAATATTTAACATTTTGTGTTGCCTTGTTCTTAATTCATAGCATTTGAGAACAAGTCCCCAACATTGGCGCCCACCTCCGGTGAACCCTTTTTGACCACCTTTGGCAAGCACTAACCTTCGTCATGCCGTCGAAGAAAGCTTCAGCACCAGGGTCCGCTGCACTACAACCGCTGGACCAAAACCAAGAAACTCTTTCTCTTCGAGAGGCTCGAAGCCAGAAGAGGAAAGCCACCAGTCCAACACTCCAGGAGGAGGAGTTAGACCAAGAGATCAGGGATATGGAGATCATCCATCAGCAAGTGCAAAGGAAGAAGGAGAAGATGGCGCGATTAGCTGATCTTCAAAGGAAGATCAATGAAGCCACTGAAGAAGTGCGTCATCTTGTTCAAAATGAACAAGATCGAAGGCCTCAACACAAGGAGCTTTGTCAAGAAGGCCTATTCAATGAGGATGCATGGTATGATGATTTTAATCATGATGCCTTCACTTTTGATGCTGCTTCTCCCTTGGCAACAGAACTACAGGCTACCCCATGGCCCCCATCGTACAAGCCACCCTAGCTCCCCATGTATGATGGACACTCAGATCCAAAGCAGTTTCTGATGAGTTACGAAGCAACTATATCTTCGTATGGGGGCAACACTGCAGTCATGGCTAAGTCCTTCGTCATGGCAGTCCAAAATGTAGCCCAAACATGGTACTCTTCTCTTCGGCCAGAGACCATCACGTCGTGGCAGAAGCTTAAGGACATGTTGGTTACCAGCTTCCAAGGCTTTCAAACAAAGCCGGTCATAGCTCAGGCTTTGTTCCAATGTACGCAAGACCACAAAGAATACCTTCAGGCATACGTATGAAGGTTCTTGAGACTAAGGGCACAAGCGCCTACAGTGCCCAATGAGATTGTCATTGAGGCCATGATTAAGGGCCTTCGGCCAGGACCTACGGTTCAGTACTTCGCTAGGAAGCCCCGCAAACTCTGGAGTAGCTGCTTCAGAAGATGGATGAGTACATCCGAGCTAACAACGACTTCCGCCAAAGAAGGGAGGAAGCTTACAGATTCTCTGAAATGACCAGGGGCTTCGGAGGAAGAATCCATCCGAGGCACGTCAGGTCAATCCATAACTCCACCCAAAGCGATGACAAAGGAAGTCAATCTCAGAGGTCACAATATACCTCACAATCCTCGGGGCAATAGCAAAGCTCCTTCAGGCCACCAGCTCCAAGGGGCAGAGGCGCTAGGGGCTTCGGAGGAAGGTTTGGGGATCAGCCTAGAAAGATCTACTGCTTATTCTGTGGTGAGGACAAGAGCCATACTACAAGAATATGCCAAATCACTATCCAAAAGCAGAGGGAGATTGCAGAAGCCGAAGCTTGGCAGAATCAACCGAAGTAGGTCTTGCACACTGCTTCGTGCCATTCACCCTACATACCAGAGTATGTGGGTAATCACTCTGCAGCTTCTGTTGCTTCGGCTAGTCAGCCACAGGCTTCTTGGCCACAGCTTCCACCTCCGCCACCACTACAACCTACTTATTCACGGGGTCAGCAACCAGAAGGGAGCTAGCACACCCAGCAATAGAGGGATTTCAGGGAGGAATCCAAAGCTCGCACAGTCAATAGTACTGTGCCGGAGTCAAAGCACATCTATTGAGAGATATCCTACCCTTTGAAGCACTTTTTTATTCTATGCCACTTTGTTTTTTTAATAAAGGACAAGTAATGAAAATCTAGATTTAATTCTTTGTAATAGTTTCGCTCACTTTGTTTTTTAATAAAGGACAAGTAATGAAAATCTAGATTTAATTCTTTGTAATAGTTTCGCTCACTTTGTTTTTTAATAAAGGACAAGTAATGAAAATCTAGATTTAATTCTTTGTAATAGTTTCGCTTCTGTTGTAATGAAATATATCTTCTTCACAGATTTACGAAGCTTCAAAAGTCGCTCTTAAGGGAGCGCAGCAAAAGTATTGCCGAAGCTTAAAAAAGTCGTTCCCAAGAGAGCGCAGAGTAAGTTTTTTGCTCAAAAGTCGTTCCTAAGGGAATGCAGAGCCAAATACCGCTGAAATACAAGGTGAAGCGCGAAAAGTCGACGCGAAAAATATCACCGAAATATAAGGCAAAGCGCGAAAAAGCAACACGAAAAATACCGCCGAAATAGAAGGCGAAGAAGTTCAAAAGACGTTCCTAAGGGGATGCAGAACTTACACCGAAAAATAAGCGGTGAAGCCGAAAAATAAACGGAAAAGAGATTTTGATCATTCCTAAGGGGACGCAGAGATTGTGTGTTTCAGCGAGGGCGTGTGTCTTCGGCATTAGCATCATTCTTTGCATCATATCATCGTATCATATCGCATAGCATCACATCATACATCATATCACATCAATGACATGAATTGGAAACAAAGCCGATCTTCGGAGAATGCTTTACAAAAATGAAAAGGTGCTAAGGCACAGAGTAAATTGAGAATTACAGTTTCATTAGCTCTGATGAGGAAGAAGAGATCTATTGTTCACAAAGCATTGATATTTTTACGAAGCTTGGATGCTCTTTACGAAGTATGGATATTCTCACAAAGCATAAGTATTCTTCTTTACGAAGCATGAAAAGAAGGGAAGGTGTTTTTTCGCTGAAGGCTCAAAAACGGTATGTATATAAAAAGTTTCATGCATCGCAAAGAAGTGAATTGCAAAATAATTTACATATTAGATTCAAAACTATACACATCAAATATTACACACTTAGTCCAACAAATATTACATTAATAACCTAAGAACGTTTTTACAATAACTACTACTCTTCAGAACTTTTTTCCGCAACTTCGTTAAGCAACTTGTTGACGACTTCGTCAATAATAGATTCGGCTATGTTGATAATTTCTATTGCTTTCTTCGTCTCCGGGTCGGCCAGGGGGTCGAATGGCTCCGGTGGAGGAGGTAATTAAGCTACGATAGAAAAAATCAATCAGTTCGAAGCCACAAAAACAAACGACGAAGCTAAAACCAATTAAACGATACTTATCCGTCTCTCGAGTTCTGCAGCTTTCTCAGCTTCTTTTGCTGCTTCTCGAGTGTCATGAATATCTTTTTCCTCTTCTTCATTATCTCGTGGGCCATTTCTTGGCCACCATTCTCCCAGAATGTTAGTGAAAATTTTTCCACCAAGAAAACTTGCTTTGGCCGAGGAGTCCTTTGCGTCATCCATGGAGAGGGCATCTTCGACCTGGGCCAAGGTTTTAACATGATTACAGCCCGCCTTCTCCAAGATAGCTAAAACTCCTCTCGCACCAGAGAACGCGCAAACATCCCCACAATCACCTAAGATTTCTTCAAAAGCTTCGGCTTCTCCGTTGATCCACTCGATAACACCCTTAGGGTCGCCTCGTATGAAGTTATCTTCGTTTGAATAGGCGCCCACGTTGGCGAAGCTAGTCTTTATCTTCTTCACGCAGCCCAAAGATTTTTCAAAACATCTTTCCTTGGAAGCGCAAAGTTCTTCAACTATTTTTTCAAAATAATTTTTCCAATATTCACTGGCCTCTCGATTAGCTTCTGCAACAGCGCATTTTTCCTTGGCTTCTGCTAGTTGTTTCCGAAGCTCTTCGATCTCATTCTTTTGGACCTCAGCTTGAGCTCTGGAATTAGCTTCGTCTTCTTTTATTTTGTTTACCAATGAAATTAATATCTTGTCTTTTTCAAGGCCTTCGTTCCTTAGTTCAATCACCTCTGAACGAAGGTTGTTCAGAGCCATTGTATACCCTTCATATTCAATGTCTTTCTGTGCTCTAAGGGCATTGCTAAGGATTAGGCCCTACAAGAGGAGGACAAGATCAGGTATAAGCAAATGAAAACAATTCGTTTTCAAATACAAAATTAGCTTTTATACCTTTATGCTATTATATGCTAAACTGTCAGCCAATTCATCCTTTGATAACACTGAAAGGCCTTCTTCTAGCTTCGGAAATCTGAAGCTTCTACTCATCGCCCGACAGACGGATATTTCTTTATTATCCAGGAGACAGTACAAAAAATCTTCCTCCCCGCTGCCATTGAACACTAATGCCCCCTTCGGGTATTTCAGTTTTTGGGCATAATGTTGAGCCTCTCGTTCTTCTTCCTTAGAGAGTTCCTTTCCTGAAGTATGGCGGATGATGTAATCAATGGTCTCTTTAAAAGCTTCGGGAGCAGGAGCGGTATCCTTTTCAGGCGAAATTCGCTCTGTGGCCTTTTCTTCTGTTGCCCTTTCTTCAATTTCCAAAGGCTTTTTCTCAGCGGTCTCTAATTAAAGGCCCAGCTTCGGTACCAGCTTGGATTACTGCAGCTTCAATTTCGGCCGGCTTTGTTTCAGCTTCGGTTGGCATGTTTGAAGCCTCGGCAACTTTCCTTGAAGGAGTAGAGCTCAAAGTCTTTACTGATTCTAACACATCTAGTACATTTACCATTCTTCTCCTCTTGGGAGTTGCAGCAGAACTTTTTTGTGCCCTCGGCACTGTTACTTCTGATGAAGGGCTTAGAATTCCTAGCGCTTTTGTTTCTTCAATGTTTGGCTTTTCAGCTTTATCTTTATCAGTCTTCAACTCAGCCATCTCGGCTGAGGGTACCTTCAGCATTTCAACCGGCTCTTCAGTCTTCTGTGTGGGAGGAACGGGTTCTCTTGGTTCAGCAGCTGAAGAAGCCTCCTCACTAAACTCAGGCACCACGGCTGGCTCAATATAGTGTGGCCGATGGGTAAGCACCTTCATCTTTTTTGCTTGTAGCCTTCGGCACAGGTTCGACCAAGGCGACCACAGCAGTAGCCTTCCTCTTCTTCCCTTGACTCCGCACCAGGTAGTGGTAGTCGGGGTAGACGAAGCCAATGGCGTCAAAAACTCTGTTTATTCTCTTTTTTCCCCGACCTCCGAAGGCTGTAGACAGCACATTATCTTCTGCCTTGGAGTATGACCCAAGTAGTTCATCACCTGTAACTTCGATGCATTTCAACCAATCATCATTTGGTTCGTTAAATTTATCCCCATATCTGAATGTATATTTTAGTCGGGCTAGTTCACCTTCGCTAGATTTGGAAATAGTTTCTTGGCATTTCCCAGCCCTCTACAAGCGGCCATACTCTGAATGCTATATGTTCTTGAATTAAATCTCTGGTACCAATGAAGAAGCAGACAATACCAAATGCCTTTTGACACGCTTCGGTGGCTTCATCAATTTCAACTTCGGCCTTCGGAGACCGAAGCAGAACCATATGGGGCGCATGATGATACCTTTAATGTCTTCCCTCACTGACAAGTCGTTCTTCACATAAAACCATTCTTCCATCCAATTTCTGGGCCATCTCTTCCGAAATGTCGGCACAGGGTGACTGGCATTGGGACGAGCAATAAACCCATAACAACCGAAGTTGTTATGATATTGTTCTTTCCCCATGGCTTTTGTCTCATACAAAAGTTCGTGCATGCTACAAAAACACTTCGCACTTGGTTCTATCCCTTGGCTTCTCGCTGCCCAGACGAAGATTCCCATGCTCAAAATAGCTTCGGGGGTCAGTTGGTGAAGAAATACTTGGTAGGTCTTCAATACTTCAACTACAAACTTACTCAGCGAAAACCGAAGCCCAGCTTTGAAGAAGCTTCGGAAAATCACAACTTCGTTTTCCTCAGGGGCCGGGACGTTGTTGTCTCCGCCAACCCTCACAATAGACATATCTCGAAAGTATCTTCCCCTCATGTCCTCGAGGTGACTTTGCTTAATGGAAGATTTTCCGAAAATTGTATGGCTAGGCCTCCAGGGTCGATCCTCAGAATCTTCGCCACCACTTTCTACATCATAACTGTCACTGTCACCAGTATCCTCAAACAAGCCCTCCAATATCTCCTTGGTAACCTTTTCTGTATTTGTTTTTTCCATTGACTCGACAAATCCAGCAATGTATGGATTCACAACCTTCTTCTCCTCAAAAAGCTTCTCCTCTTTAGCAAGCTTCGTCTCAGCAACAACCTTCTTGTCCTGAGACATTCTTTCCTTCAGAAATGACAAAAATATGTATTTCAAACTGAAGCTTGAAAAGCTTTGAAAAACTAGCAAGCGTTAGTGAGCAACAACTATGAAATTGAGAAAATAAAGCAAATGGCTCAGGCAGTGTACCAAATGAGGTTGGTGCGAGCTCTTATTTATACGCTCGGCACGCTCTAAACCAAGGGGCCCCGCCTATCATTGACTGTTGCTATTCTAGCAAAGGGAAGGTGTTTTTCGGACCTTCGGCTTTGGACCTTCGTCCATATCACAGTCTGAATTTGTTATCTTAAACAAATTAATACTGCGAGGGGCTACTGTTGGGGGCCTTCGTCCTCCGAAGGTCCTCAAAAACGAGGTCTAACAAAACCTTCCAAGTGTAACATATGAACAGGTACCTTCGGACTCGGGCTAAAAGCATGATCGCGACGAAGGTTGGAGTTGCTCCGAAGCTACGCACGGGGGAGCTTCGGCTAAATGACGGAGAAAGGAACCGACTTAAAGGGAAAAAGGCTATTTAGTCCTCATAGAGTTGACTATTAGTTAACAATGAATGTAAAGGGCATGAATGTAATTTCTCACAGGATGCGTCCTGTGCCTATAAATAGATGAACAGTTCCCCTGTACTGTTCACGCTGACTTGTACTCGCTCGTGCGTCACACTTGTACTTTGGCCTTCTATCAAGCCGAAGGTACAAATGTAATTCAATACTGTTCTTATTCATTCATGATTATATAATAAAAGATATATTAACGATGTCATATGATTATTCATGTTATTTCTCATGTTTCATATGCTTCGTCTTTCATTAATATATGTTGTGATAATGAAGGTATGTCCTTCATGACCTTTGTCCGGAGATCGTTATATCCTTAGGGAAATAATGCTTCGAAGGACGAAGGGCATTAACATTTAACATTTTGTGTTGCCTTGTTATTAATTCATAACATTTGAGAACAAGTCCCCAACACCCTCTTCCTCAAGAAATCCTTGGACTTGTGAGTTCTTGAACTCCGTTCCATTGTCGCTTCTAATCTTTTTGGTTCTCAATCCAAACTCATTTTGAGCCCGTCTCAAGAGTCTCTTTAAGGTCTCTTGGGTTTGAGATTTTTCCTATAAAAAGAAACCCAAGTGAAGCGAGAATAATCATCCACAATAACAAGACAATACTTACTCTTGCCGATGCTTATGTAAGCGATCGGGCCGAATAGATCCATGTGGAGTAGTTCAAGTGGCCTGTCGGTTGTCATAATGTTCTTGTGTGGATGATGGACTCCAACTTCCTTCCCTGCTTGACATGCACTACAAATCCTGTCTTTCTCAAAATGAACATTGGTTAGTCCTAAAATGTGTTCTCCCTTTAGAAGTTTGTGAAGATTCTTCATTCCAATATGGGCAAGTCGGCGATGCTAGAGCTAGCCCATATTAGTCTTAGCAATTAATCAAGTATCTAGTTCAACATTGTTATCATTAAAATCGACTAAATATAGTTGACCATCTAACACTCCCTTAAATGCTATTGAATCATTACTTCTTCTAAAGACAGTAACAACAACATCAGTAAATAGACAGTTGTAACCCATTTTGCATAATTGAGAAACAGAAAGCAAATTGTAGTCTAAAGAATCTACAAGAAAAACATTAGAAATGGAATGGTCAGGGGATATAGCAATTTTACCCAAACATTTGACCAAACCTTGATTTCCATCCCCAAATGTAATCATTCTTTAGGGATCTTAATTTTTCTCATATGAGGAGAATATCCTTTTCTCCCCTGTCATGTGGTTTGTGCACCCGCTATCGATTATCCAACTTGATCCACCGAATGCATAAACCTACAAAACAAATTTAGGCCTTGTTCTTAGGTACCCAAACGGTCTTGGGTCCTTTTACATTAGAAACAAGCACCTTGGGTACCCAAACACAAGTCTTGGAACTCTTGTGTTTGCCCCCAACATATTTGGCAACTATTTTACCTGATTTGTTAGTAAGCACATAAGATGCATCAAAAGTCTTAAATGAAATATTGTGCGCATTTGATGCATTGACAATTTTCCTTTTAGGCATTTTGATATTAGTTTAATGCCTAGAACTAGAAGCCTCATTTTTATACATAAAAGCATGATGAGAAACATTGTGAGGTTTTCTAGCATGAATTCTCCTAATCTTATGCTCAGGATAGTTTTCAGGATATAAAATGTAACCTTCTCTACCCTGAACCATGGGAGCCTTACCCTTAATAAAATTAGAAAGTTTGGTCTTAGGGGCATTAAGCTTGATGTTGCTTTGGCTCCCCTGTTAGAAGCCAATGCCATCCTTAATGCCAAGGCGTCTCCCATTATAGAGCATGCTTCGAGCAAATTTAAATTTTTCTTTTTCTAATTCATGCTCGGCAATTTTAGCAGTTAACTTAGCTATGTGATCATTTTGTTCTTTAATCATAGCAATGTGATCATTCATAGCATCAACATTAATATCTCTACATCTAGTGCAAATGGTGACATGTTCAAGAGTAGATGCAGAAATATTGCAAACATTCAATTCTTCTATCTTAGCATTTAAACTAGCATTTTCATCTCTAAGACAGGAAATTAAATCATTGCAAATGCTAAGCTCTTTAGATAAGTTTTCATATTTTTCTACTTTTAGAGCACAAGCATTTTTCAATTTAACAAATTTTTTATTTTCCTTAACGAGCAAGTCCTCTTGGCATTCCAAGAGATCATCCTTCTCGTTAATGGTTTTTATTAATTCATTTAATTTCTTCTTTTGGTCCATGGTAAGGTTGGCAAAAAGAGAATTTAAATCATCATTATCATCACTAGAGCTACCCTCATCATCAGATGTTGTATATTTAGGGGTATCTCTAGAATGTACCTTCTTCTGCTTGCCATATTTTTCTTTTGGTCCATGGTAAGGTTAACAAAAAGAGAAGTTAAATCATCTTCATTATCACTAGAGCTACCCTCATCATAGGATGTAGTATATTTGGGGGTATCTCTAGAATGTACCTTCTTCTTTTTGCCGTCCTTAGCCATTAGGCATTTGTGGCCAACATTGGGAAAGAGGAGTCCCTTGTTGATGGTGATGTTGGCAGCGTCCTCATCGAAGGAGGAGTCGGTGGAGCTCTCGTTGGAGTCCCATTCCCTCCCCATGTGTGCTTCGCCACCCTTCTTCTTGTAGTATCTTTTCTTTTCCATCTTCTTCTTCCCTTTCTTATCGTCGTCCCTGTCACTGTCACTTGTATATGAACATTTTGCAATAAAATGACCGGACTTACCACACCTGTAGCACACCCTCTTGGAACGGGACTTGTAGTCCTTCCACTCCCTTTGTTTGAGGATTTGTTGAAAACTCTTAATGATAAGAGCCATCTCCTTGTTGTCGAGCTTAGAGGCGTCGATTGGGAGTCTACTTGGTGTAGACTCGTCCTTCTTCTCTTCCGTTGCTTTGAATGCAACGGGTTGCACCTTGAATGTGGAGGTGGCACCTTGCTCCAAGTTGACAATGTGTTTGGAGTCTTTGATCATTAGTTCAAAGCTCACAAACTTGCCAATGACCTCCTCGGGAGACATTTGTTTATATCTAGAATCTCCACGGATTAATTGAACTTGAGTAGTATTGCAAAAAAAGAGATCTTAGAATAACCTTGACCATTTCATGGTCATCCTATTTGGTGTTCCCGAGGTTGCGCACTTGGTTGACCATCGTCTTGAGCCGGTCATACATTGCTTGTGGCTCCTCTCCTTTATTGAGGACGAATCGACTGAGTTCTCCCTCGATCGTCTCGTGCTTGGTGATCTTGGTCACCTCATCCCCTTCGTGCGCTGTTTTGAGGACATCCCAAATTTCTTTGGCATTTTTTAACCCTTGCACCTTATTATACTCCTCTCGACACAAGGAGCCGAGGAGTATAGAAGTTTCTTGGCAATTAAAATGCCTAATTTGGGCGGCTTCGTCCGAGTCGTAGTCCTTGTCGCCCACCAGTGGTGCCTGTGCTCTAAATTCAACAATGTCCCATATGCTTTTATGGAGTGAGGTTAGATGGTGCCTCATTTTATCACTCCACATGCAATAATCTTTACCATCAAAATATGGTGGTTTGCCTAGGGGTACTGAAAGTAGAGGAGCGCGTTTTGGAATGCGAGGATAGTGAAGAGACATCTTACTATACTTCTTATGCTTGTGGCACTTCGAAGTTGTAGACTCGGCGCCGGATGTGGAAGGTGATGAAGAATCAGTCTCGCCGTAGACCACCTTCTTCATTTTCTTTTTCTTCTTGTCACCCTTCCTATGTGACTTGATGGAGGAACATGATTCCTCCTTGTACTTGTTGCCGGACTCCCTTGATAGAGTCCTTCCTGAGCCTATGGCCTTGTCACCCGTGACAATCTCCCTCTTGGCGTGATCTTGAGACATCACTTTGAGTTTGTTAGACTCTTAATGAAGCACTAGCTTTGATATCAATTGAAAGTCACCTAGAGGGGGGGGGGGGGTGAATAGGCGAAACCTGAAATTTACAAACTTAAACTCGCACTAAGGCTAGGGTTAGTGTTAGAATTAAATCCTAGTGTGAAAGATTGTTTCTCTTGCTATGAGTTGCTCAAAATAATGCGGATACTTTAAGAGCAAACTCAAACCAATATTAGCAAGAAAACTTTTAGAGAGAGGGAGGAAGGGAAACAAATCAAGTGAAGATCCATGCAAGTGAACACGGTGATTTGTTTTACCGAGGTTCGGTTCCAAAGAACCTTGTCCCCGTTGAGGAGGCCACAAAGGTTGGGTCTATTCCATCCCTTTCCCTCTCTCAGTCGGTCACTTAAACGGGTTGAGGCTTCTCCTTAATCACTTGGGTCACTACGACATCGCAAAGATCACCGCACACTTAGGTGTCTCTTGCTAGCTTTACAAAGCACTTAAAGAATAAGAATAAGAAAGGAGAAAACAATCCAAGCAACAAGAGCAACAAAAGAACACAAAAACACCCTCTCTCAAGTCACTAAGGAATTGAGTTGATTTGGAGGCTTGGAGAGGATTTGATCTTTAGAATATGTCTTGGAGTGAATGTTATTGCTCTTGTATTGAATGTGAAGTTCAGAAAACTTGGATGGCTTGAATGGAGGTGGTTGGAGGTATTTATAGCCTTCAACCATTTCCTAGTTGTTGGCTGTTTTTGCTGTCGATGGGCACACCGGATAGTCCGGTGGTGCACCGGACAGAACACTGTTAAGTGTCCGGTGCGTGCCATGTCAGCTGCCTGTTGGGGTTTGGAGAGGTTGAGCATTGAAGTTCTTTGTCCTGTAGTTGCACCGGACAGTCCGGTGGCACACCAGATATGTCCGGTGCGTTCTGACTTCTGTGCTCTGACTTCTGGCGCGCACTGTTCATCTTTTGCAGTCGACCGTGGTGCAGGTTACCGTTACTCCATTGGCTCACTGGACATGTCCAGTGCACACCAGACAGTCCGGTGAATTATAGCAGAGCGTATCTTAGAAAAGCCCAAGAGTGAGTAGTTCGCTTGGGGCTCGGCCTGGGCACCGGACACTGTCCGGTGCGCCATAGGCAGCACCATTTCAAGTATGTGCTCCATACTTTGTTGATTCCCCAACTTAGCTTCTTTCTTGGTTTGTGTTGAACTTTTATGCACCTGAGATAAATGATGACTAGGTAAACTAGTTAGTCTATGTGATTTGTGATGGACATCAAACACCAAAATCAATTATAGAAAATGATTAAGCCCATTTCCCTTTCACCCTCTCTTCAACATCAAGAGACCCAATAAGCTCAGTCACGCTAAACTCTTGTCTCTTATGTTTCAGAGTGGTAGCAAAATCCGTCCAAGAAGGTGGCAGCTTAGCGATAATACTGTCAGCCACGAACTTGTCAGGCAAGACACTTGGGAACTGTTCGAGTTCCTTAGCCAGTGCCTGTATTTGATGAGCTTATTCAACTACACGACGGTTCTAAACTATCTTGTAGTCAAACAGCTACTCCATGATGTACAGCTCGCTACCAGCATCAGAAACACCGAACTCTCATCTAGTGGATCCCATAACTCTTTTGCAGATGTGCACATAAGATAAGAATCAACATACTTGTTAGCAAGAGCGCTAATCACGGCGCCTCGAAACAGGTTATCGGCAACGTCGAACATTCTCTCCTCCTCAGGAGTGAACTGTTTAGGTTTTCCCTGTGCGGTGTGATAGCAGTTCATTGTAGTCAACCACAGTAACATCTTACTACGCCACCTCTTGTAAAATGTCCTATCAAAAGGTTCACTTGGTTTTAACGCAGCAGCAAAACCACTAACATAAAAATGCCTAATATTAGGTTTTTGGATTGTTGGAGAAATAGGCATTTTTAGTTTTAATTTAATCCAGAAAATCACAATGATGTATGTGATGACGTGTATGTGCATATGTGTCACATAAGCAGTAAACAATAGTAAAATATGCACAAATACAAAGAACAGATTTGTCGGGTACCAAAATTAGGGGTACCCCCAACGCTCCTAATCATGGCTGGTAAACACCCTCAGACCAACTGACGGGTGCGGTTCAAGCCAAGACTTCGTCTACCCAAGGGACACGATCTTATCGGAGCCCAGCCTCGGGTTGGAACAGTAGTCCCAGACGAGTTCACGCCTCGCCCGAGGGCCTCCTCAGGCAGCGGGCGCCCCCTCGGCACTCCTAAGGCCCGGCTCGAGCAGGCTTCGTTGTGAAGCAACCTTGGCCATACCGCCTCACCAACCGACCACTTCGCAGGCGCATTAAATGTAGGGCATGCCTGACGCCATATCCTGACACACGCGCCTCAGTCGGCCAGGCCGAAGTGACCGCAGTCACTTTGCCCCTCCTCTTTACTGTCCGATATGACAGGAAAAAGCGCCGCTCGCTCCGCTCCGACTGCCGTGTCAGCCACCCCGGCAACGACTGACAACAAGTCACGATCAACCACCGAGTTCAGCCTCGGGCGCAACAGGAAGCTCTGCCTCGCCCAACCTCACGCTCCAGCCTCAGTAGGAGGTTTCCGCCTCGCCCGACCTCAGGCTCCGGCCTCGGGAGGAGATCTCCGCCTCGCCCGACCCCAGGACTCGGCCTCGACCCCGGTCTCGGGAGGAATCGCGTCCTCGCCTGACCCCGGCCTCGGCCTCAAGAGAAGTCTCCGCCTCGACCGACCCTGGGATCGGACCAACCGCGCTAACAGGGGATACATCATTTCCCTATTCCTAGCCTTCTCAAGCTAGGAAGAACAAGACCGGCGTCCCATCTGGCTTACCCCGGCGACGGGTAATGATGGCACCCTGCGTGCGCCATGACGCCGGTGGCTTTCAGCCCCTTACGACAGCAAGGAGACATCAGTAGGATCCTCGCCGCGCTGCCAGCTGTGCTCCTACAAGACTCAGGCGCTCCTCCGACGGCCACGCCATCACATGTACAGGGCCCAAGCTCTCCCCCAACGGCCACGTTGGCACGTACACAGGGCTTAGGCACTCCACTGCCGGACACGTTAGCGCATAGCTACGCCCCCCATTGTACGTCTGGATCCTCTCCTTGCCTCTATAAAAGGGAGTTCCAGGGCCACCCAGAGGGGGGTTCGCGCGAGGGAAGCGGCGGACGAGCTCTGTGTCCCTCTCTCTCTCTCATGTGACGCGCTTGTAGCCCCTACTGCGAGCGGCACCCCTGGTGCAGGATAATACAAGGCTTGCCCACATCTTGTGTTCCATCCCGCGCCAACCCATCTGATCAGGGACACGCAGCGACAATTCACTCATCGGTCCAGGGACCCCTCGGGGTCAAAACGCCGACAGTTGGCGCGCCAGGTAGGGGCCTGCTGCGTGTTAACGAACACCTACCCGTTGAGTTCTAAATGGGGAGTCTTCAGCAACCTCTCCAGCCCGAGATGGTGCTCCACTTCGGGAGTCTCGAGTTCATGTCCCTCGACGGCAGCTACGACATGGTACTCCTCCCCCCACGGCGTGACGACAACGACGGTCTCCGACTCGCCCGGTGGCGGCGAGCTCTACGACAGCATCTCCCCGCGGCAGAAGAGGAGCACTACGGTCGTCCCCGCCACCCTCCTCGTCGGAGGAGGCGGAGACGAGGCAACCATGGCCACACAGGAGGCGGCACCTTGTCGGCTGTCGCACCAGAGCGAGTCGACGACGCCGGCACTCCCCCGAGGGACATGTCGGACATTGCCCTCGCACCTGAGGCGACGGCGGGTGTCACTTCCCCGCGACGTGTCAGCCCCAAGCGGACTGATGATGCCAGCACCCTCTGAAGCGTCCCGATCCTTTGGGACTCAAATGTGAAACAATTACTAGTCCCAGGAGGCTAGTAAACACATTTCTTACTTCAAATAGTACAGAGTTCCAGGTAAATTTATTACAATACCGGGGTACAAGCTCGAGAGAGCCAAATAGAGAAGCGCAGCAGGAAAAATACACTAGCCCAAGCCACAGGCAGAACTGGGTGCAGGCACAGCCCTCTTAATCAAGCAAAGCAGAAAAGAAGTCCTCGGCTGCTGAAAAACATAAATACATCTGGGTGAATACACTAGGTATTCCGCAAGCCCACCCCGCTCCCGGAGAGAGAAAGAGACCTATGATGTACATGCTCAATTTGGTGGAGTTGTAGTCACTCATTATTTTCTTAGAGAAAGACGGTTACTTGAAGGTTTTCCCATGCTATTATAAGTAACCAAAAACTCAACTGCCACTGAGCTTCCCGCTCCAGAGGCTTTATCTCTTTTTCGAAACCCATTTAAACACACCTTTCCCCTGATAAGAAACTTAGAGAAAAAGTTCTAATTGCCATACCATACCAGACTCATCCATACCAGTGGACACGGACTATTCGAATAGGTTTCAACTCTGCGCAGAGGGGTACACTTTACCCACTAGCCCGGTTTCTGCGATCTCACCGTCGCGAGACCCGAATGCCGGATCTCTTTCCTTACTCGTGCATCCTAACCTTAACGGTTATCCGGAAGGAGTCAGGCCACCACCATGCCCAAACCGGACAAAACTTTCCCCTTCCTTATCCTCCGGTGCTCCCCAGCCTTCTTAACCCTGGGGTCGGACCACACGAGTTTGGATCGAGTGACTGCCCACAAGTCTCGAGTGGTTGTACGACAAAGGAGTACAGGTAGTGAAGATGACAAACCGGTCCTTATATGAGGGGACAATCCTTCTGCTCACGCCTAAACCAGCTGAGCCAACACCTTAGGCCTTCCCCTAAACCAGGGAGTCCCTGATCATCCCACTCTCAGGTGATGAGGGTGAGTACCCTTCATCGCATAATTTTTCAAAAGGGATTTTATTTGGAGATACACATAGCCTTTCCTCCCAATCCCCTTTACGTATCCAGAATGTGTATGATAATGCGGGCCATCTCTCACTCACAATGCAATATTCCCCATAATTCCCGGCCTAGGCAGTGGTAGAGAGAATAGGTAATTTATGCATCAAGGGAAGGATGGACTTGCCTTCGTCGAAGCTTTCCTGGCACAGAAGATCTACTTCCAGAAGTTCGGGTTCTGGCCCTTCTTCCGGGGCTACGGGTTCCGGATCAACGATCCCTGCTTCTTCTAGGGAACATGCAATAAAACAATACATCAATAGTGGTTAATCATAGTGTGCCATTTTCTAACAACATTATTTTATGTAACCTTGGAAATCCTTTTTGATAATTTTTGGTGCATAAGATATTGAGAAAACTATTTAAATGGGAAAAAGGGTGGAAAAAGAAAAAGAAAGGAGAATTCCTCTCTCCTGGGCCGGGGACGCGGCTTTCGGCCCACCCCGGGCGCGAGCGCGCGCGCTGAGGCGCTTTCGGCCCAGCGCGGCCCACGAGCGAGGGGGGGGGGAGAACGGCGCGGCCGCGAGGGCGACGGCGTCACATGGGGCCCACTTGCCAGCGAGAGAGGGGGGGGGGGGAGGGACGGCGTTTCGGCCAGACGGCGAGCGAACGGGCCGAGCGGGGGAGGGAAAACCGACCGCCGGGGAAAGCTTGACGGCGGCTTGCCGCCGGTGGCCCGGTTCTCCGACCAAGGGGGGGGTGGTTTAGCACGGGCGAAGGCTGGCGATTCCCACGGTAGGCTCAATTTGACCAGAGGGGGCTGAGAGGGGGCTGCCCACGGGGAGGGGGCGGAGTTCCGCGGCGGGGATCGCCGCCGGTGGGCTCTGGGTGGAGAACGGGGGCTGGGAGGTGGCGCTTTGGGTTCGGGGCGACGCGAGGGAGCTGCTCTGCTCACTCAATTCCTTGCCGGACCAACAGAGAAGGAGAGGGAGGAGAAGGGAGAGACTCACCGGAGAAGAGAACGACGCCGGCGCTTCGCGAATTGTGCTCGGGGGAGGGGAGGAGAGGGATGGCTGAGGCCGGTGCGAGGAAGAAGGAGCTCGGGGCGAGCTTTTTATAGGCGCGCGGGGGCAAGGGGGGGGGCGGTGGAGCTCGGCGGACGCCGGCGAGCCTCACAGTGCCGGCATTAATGCCGCACAGCGCCGCCGAGGGGACGCTACGGCGGGGCAAGTACCGGCGAGGACGCGGTCACGGGGAGGAGGACGGAGCGGTGCCAAACTTCCCTGTGCGGCGAGGAGACGGCGGTGAAGAGACGGCGGTGAAGGACGGCGGTGAAGGGACGGCGGGGCGTCGTATGTGGGGAGGACGACGAAGCGGCTGACCGGTGGGGCCGGTCTGCCAGCGGAAGCGAGCACGCGAGAGAGGGCGGCTGGCAGGTGGGGCTGGCTTGTCAGCGAGAGCGAGCGAGCGAGCGGGCGAGCGAGCGGCTGGTGGGTGGGGCCGCTTGGTCAGCGAGAGCGAGGGCGAAGGCGCGGGCGAGGGCGAAGGCGCGGGCGAGGGCGAAGGCGCGGGCGAGGGCGAAGGCGCGGGGCGACTGCCGCGCGCGCGGAAGCGGGCCGCGGCCTGGGCCGAGAGTCGGCCCAGCAGGGGGGGAGAGGGTTTTCTCTTTTTCTTTTTATTTTTCCAAAACCTATTCCCCTTTTTGCATCTTTTTCTTTGGAACAAAATATTTTGTAGATACTCTAAGTGTTTAGAAAATAGAATCTAAGTGAGGTGCTTTTGTGATCAAACAAAATGTATGCATATGATGAAGGAAAGTTTTGGGGAGGATTTTAGAATTAGAGGATGATAGGAGGGGTGAAAGGTGGATTAGGGTTTCAAACCTAGATTAGGATTTTTGGGAGGCTACAAACCTACCCCACTTAAAGGAATCTCGCCCTCGAGATTAGAGGGGGCTCGAGAAAAGGTAAGGGTATTCCTTCCTCAGAGAGTCCTCACTCTCCCAGGTGGCTTCCTCTTCACCATCTCTGCTCCACTGAACCTTACAGAGTCTCACTTCTGAATTGCGGGTTCTTCTGACTGCTGAGTCGAGAATCTTCACTGGCTTTTCCCGGTACTGGAGATCCTCTTGAATTTGAATTGCTTCTGCCTCGATACGGGTTTCTGGTACTTTTAGACATTTGCGGAGTTGAGACACATGGAACACATTGTGAATATCTGACATGGATTCTGGTAGCTCAAGGCGGTATGCCACAGGTCCTATTCGGGAAATGATAGGGTAAGGACCGACGAAACGGGGTGCTAGCTTTCCCTTCATCTGGAACCTTCTGACACCACGCATTGGAGAAACCTTGAGATAAACAAAATCTCCTTCCTCAAATCTGAGTTCCCTTCGCCTATTGTCTGCGTAACTCTTTTGTCGACTCTGAGCTTCAAGTAACCTTCTGCGGATCAAGGCAACTTTTTCTTCGGCTTCTTTAACGAAGTCGGGCCCCTCTAGTGTCCTTTCCCCTACATTGGACCACATTAGGGGAGTCTGGCATTTTCTTCCATACAGTGCTTCGAATGGTGACATTTTGATGCTGGCCTGATGGCTATTGTTGTATGAGAATTCTGCGTACGGCAAACTAGACTCCCAATCCCTGTTGAAGGCTAGTACGCAGGCTCTGAGTAAATCTTCAAGGACTTTGTTAACTCTCTCTGTTTGACCATCTGACTGGGGGTGATAGGCGGTACTGAAATCTAGCTTGGTGCCCATTGCTTGCTGAAGGCCCTTCCAAAACTTTGAAGTGAACTGCGTTCCTCTATCCGATACTATCTTCCGTGGAATGCCATGTAGCCTGACTATCTCTTTAAGGTATAATCGGGCGAGGGCTGCTCCCCCAAAAGTGGTCTTCACTGGAATGAAATGGGCCACTTTGGTGAGACGATCGATTATTACCCATATGGAATCATTTCCTCTTTGTGATCTGGGTAGTCCGGTTACGAAATCCATGCCTATTTCCTCCCACTTCCATTCGGGTATTGGGAGGGGTTGAAGCAGGCCTGCAGGCTTCTGATGTTCGGCCTTTGTTCGCTGACAGGTGTCACATCGGGCCACATACTGTGCTATTTCCTTCTTCATCCCCCTCCACCAATACCTGGTTTTGAGGTCCAGGTACATCTTGGTGGTTCCTGGGTGGATAGAGTAAGCTGAGTTGTGGGCTTCATCAAGCAGGGTCTCCCGTGCCTTTCCAATAGGCACGCACAGACGGTTCTTGAACCAGAGGACTCCTTGCTCGTCTGTTCTTAGGTCCGGAAGTTGCTCTTTGCGTGCTCTTTCCTTAAGCTTGGTTGTTTCTGCGTCGAGGCATTGGGCCTTGTATATGAGGTCTTCTAGGTTTGGCTTGACTTCCAGGCCACCGTCGTCTTCCAGACATGCATTTAGCTGAGCTGATTCTTTCTTCCAATCTTCTAGGAAGTTTGTTCCTCTAATCCCGAAAGGTTTCCGGCTGAGGGCGTCTGCTACCACGTTGGCCTTTCCGGGGTGGTAGTGGATTTCGAGGTCATAATCTTTGATCAATTCGAGCCACCTTCGTTGACGGAGGTTGAGGTCCGGTTGCGTGAAGATGTACTTTAGACTCTTGTGATCAGTGAAGATGTGGCATTTGTTTCCAATCAGATAATGCCTCCATATTTTTAGAGCGTGCACTATGGCTGCCAATTCCAGATCGTGGGTAGGATAGTTCTGTTCGTGCGGCTTGAGTAATCGGGATGCATAAGCAATGACTTTCTCATTTTGCATTAAGACACACCCTAAGCCTTGCTTGGAAGCATCACAAAAGATGACAAACTCCTGGTGTATGTCTGGTAGAGTCAAAACTGGCGCGGTTGTAAGCTTCTCCTTGATGATTTGGAAACTTCCTTCACAATCGGGAGTCCACACGAACTTATTGTCCTTTTTGAGAAGTTCCGTCAAGGGCTTTGCTATGCTGGAGAATCCCTTGATAAAACGGCGATAATACCCTGCCATTCCCAGAAAACTTCGAATTTCACTGACGTTGGATGGTTGCTTCCAATTTGAAACAGCTTCTACTTTAGATGGGTCCACTTCTACCCCTTCAGCAGTCAAGATATGCCCTAGGAAGGCTATCTTCTCTAACCAGAACTCACACTTGCTGAACTTAGCATAAAGTTGGTGAGCTCTGAGTCTTCCGAGGACGGTTCGAAGGTGCTGCTCATGGTCCTTGCGGCTCTTGGAATAGATGAGGATGTCGTCGATAAAAACCACGACAAACTTATCCAATTCTTCCATAAATACCTTATTCATGAGGTTCATGAAAAAGGCGGGTGCGTTGGTTAATCCAAATGGCATCACTGTGAATTCATATTGCCCGTATCTGGTGACGAATGCAGTTTTCTGAATGTCTGCTTCTTTAATCCTGAGTTGGTGATATCCTGACCTGAGGTCTATCTTGGAGAAGTATTTGGCTCCTTGCAGCTGGTCGAAGAGGTCATCAATCCGGGGAAGGGGGTACTTATTCTTGATTGTAACTTCGTTCAAGGATCGATAATCAATACACATTCTCATACTCCCATCCTTTTTGGTCACGAAAAGAACGGGTGCTCCCCAGGGAGACGAACTGGGACGGATGTACCCTTTTTGCTGTAGTTCTGAAAGCTGAAGTTTCAGTTCTGCCAATTCAGTGGGGGCCATGCGGTATGGTCTTTTTGCGATGGGCGCAGTGCCGGGAATGAGGTCTATATAGAACTCTACTTCTCTTTCTGGTGGCATCCCGGGCAACTCTTCTGGAAATACATCTTCAAATTCCTTGATTACAGACATGCTTTCTACTGCCAGACTAAACACCATTGGATCTTTTGCAGGCGGTTGGGCTTGGCAGGAAACTGCCTTTCCTTGGTGATCTATGAGAAGGACAGTTCTGCTTGCGCAGCTGATAACACCCCTGTGCTTAGCTAGCCAATCCATTCCTAGGATTACATCAATGCCTTGGGATGGCAAGATGGTTAAGTCTGCCAGGAATACTACCCCACTTAAAAGAATCCTGATTTGTGAACATCTGAGTTTGCATAGGAGGTCTGATCCCGGGGTTCGGGTGACCAAGGGGATAGCTAAAGGTGTAGAGGGTATGCCATGCTTCTCCACAAACTTAGCGGCTATAAATGAATGGGATGCTCCTGAATCAAAAAGCACAGAAGCGGGAGTAAATTCGACGAGGAACTCACCGAGCACTACTCCCGGGGCCTGCTGGGCTTCCTGAGCGTCGACGTGGTTGACTCGGGCCCTGCCCTGGTACTGAGCCCTGCTCTGCTGGCTGCTGGAAGGAAACACCTTGGAGGTAGGTGCTGATGGGAACTTGGGGCCATTCACCGAGTTGGAGTGGGTTGGTCCGGGTGCCTTCAGCTGAGGGCAGTTGTTCTTGAAGTGCCGGGGGTCTCCGCAGTGCCAACAGGCGTTTGCTGGCGGCTGGTTGCTTGCAACGGAGGGTGCCTGATGGGAGCTCTGACTCTGCTGACTGTAGCGCGAAGGAGAGGGTCCAGATTGTTTATCGAAGCCTGGACCCCTGGGTGGGAGCCCAAAGGGTCGAGCTCTCTGGTGACGCTCTTGCTGTTGAGCTCGCAGGACCTGGAACTTTCTCTTGATGTGCCCTTTTTCTTCCTCTTTAGCTCTTTCCACTTGAATAGCTTTGTTGGAAAGGTGAGAGAAGCTGTGGAAGTCCTGGCTGGCGAGGATGGTCTTAAGCTCGGGTCTTAACCCTCTCAGGAAACGGGCCATTTTCCTGGCCTCGGTGCTGACATCCTCAGGCGCGTAGCGGGCCAGCTCTGTGAACTTGTGCACATACTCACTGACTGATCGCCCACCTTGGGTTAGCTCCCGGAATTCATCCTCCTTGAGTTGAACTATCCCTTGGGGTACATGGTGCTCACGGAAAGCTGTCTCGAATTCTACCCAGGTAGCATCTCTGACGGCTTCACTGAAAGTGTCCCACCATGCTAACGCCATTCCTGAAAGCTGATGAGCTGCCAGCTGAACACGTTGATTCTCAGGGCAAGCGATGGCTTCTAACTTCCTCTTGATCGTGCGAAGCCAGTCATCTGCATCGAGGGGATTGCTGGACCCCGCGAATGTGGGAGGCTTAAGTCTCAGGAATTCTCCCATCCTGTCCTGGGGCCTTCCACCACCTAGGCGCTGGTTCTCCAGACTTCGAGTGAGGACTTCAATGAGTCTGGTTTGATGGGCTAGAACTTGGGCCAGATCTAGTGGTAGTTCCGGAGGTGCGGGGAGGTGGGTCCCATCCCCTTCTCCACCGGCTCCTCCTTCCGCTCCTAAGGGAAAACCTGCTCCAATCCCGGAGGCGGTAGGCGTGGTTTTATCCGAAGCCATCTGCCATGGGAAGAGAGTTACTATTATGCACATGCCATTTTTTTTAACTGGTTATTTTATTCATTACATCAAGCCATTACATGACACACACTGCTATCACAAGTTCGTTACACGCGAGCGCTATCTAGGGTACTCCCGCATTCCTTCTCTAATGTGTCCCCAAACTCCTTGAGAAGGTCATCAAGGCTAGCCAGGGACATTTCATCGGTGTCGGATAGGTTCCTTGGAGGGTTTTCTTCCTTCTGCTCAGTCTGGCATCCTTGGCTCTTGGTCTTCTTGCGGATTTTCTTTGCGGGGGCAAGCTTCTTCATCTTCTTGTCGTAGTCCATCTTCAGTGTGCGGTAGGCTTCTCGGGTATTGGTTTCCTCACCTTCAGCTATTGCGAGGCTCTCTTGAAGAGACACTTTTTCTTCTGAGAGTTCCCTGACTTTCTGCTCCAGGCTTTCCACCCGGGAGGTTAGAGAGGTGCAGTGGAGGGTGAGGTCATCATATTGGTTATCAAGGGTATGAAGGTATCCAGCCATGTAGACAATGGTGGGATCATTCTCGGCAGGATCTCCTCCTGATAGGGCCTGAAGTCTTTTCCTCCAGGTGGGGGTGTTCTTGTTGCTGGGTGGAAAGTAGCGAAGGGGGGTTTCAATGATTACTTTGTTGTAGTTTTGACATAGCTGACGGAGGGCTTTTCGGGCGACATTTTGGCAAGCATCTAGGAAATGAACTCCGGTAAAAGTGACTTGGAAGGAACGGTGGTTTGGATAGCTGTGGCTTTCCTCCAGGTAGACTGCCATAGAGCATTTTATCATCCCGCCCTCGAAATGTTCCGTCCAGACGTATTCCGGCTTCTTGCGGATTCCCAAGCGGAGCGCACAGCTTCGCAAGAGGCGTGGGAACCCTTCCACTTCTGAGCAGTAGGATGTCTTAATGGCCAGAGAGTCTTCCATCTGGAATAGGAAAAGAAGGGTCTTGTTAACACCGGGGAAAGGAAGAGAAAACTTTTCTTGAGGTAAGAGGTATTTTCTTTTTAAGGTAGGTTTTAGGGTCAGGGCTGCGACCTACGGCCAGTCCTATGGCTCTGATACCACCTGAAGCGTCCCGATCCTTTGGGACTCAAATGTGAAACAATTACTAGTCCCAGGAGGCTAGTAAACACATTTCTTACTTCAAATAGTACAGAGTTCCAGGTAAATTTATTACAATACCGGGGTACAAGCTCGAGAGAGCCAAATAGAGAAGCGCAGCAGGAAAAATACACTAGCCCAAGCCACAGGCAGAACTGGGTGCAGGCACAGCCCTCTTAATCAAGCAAAGCAGAAAAGAAGTCCTCGGCTGCTGAAAAACATAAATACATCTGGGTGAATACACTAGGTATTCCGCAAGCCCACCCCGCTCCCGGAGAGAGAAAGAGACCTATGATGTACATGCTCAATTTGGTGGAGTTGTAGTCACTCATTATTTTCTTAGAGAAAGACGGTTGCTTGAAGGTTTTCCCATGCTATTATAAGTAACCAAAAACTCAACTGCCACTGAGCTTCCCGCTCCAGAGGCTTTATCTCTTTTTCGAAACCCATTTAAACACACCTTTCCCCTGATAAGAAACTTAGAGAAAAAGTTCTAATTGCCATACCATACCAGACTCATCCATACCAGTGGACACGGACTATTCGAATAGGTTTCAACTCTGCGCAGAGGGGTACACTTTACCCACTAGCCCGGTTTCTGCGATCTCACCGTCGCGAGACCCGAATGCCGGATCTCTTTCCTTACTCGTGCATCCTAACCTTAACGGTTATCCGGAAGGAGTCAGGCCACCACCATGCCCAAACCGGACAAAACTTTCCCCTTCCTTATCCTCCGGTGCTCCCCAGCCTTCTTAACCCTGGGGTCGGACCACACGAGTTTGGATCGAGTGACTGCCCACACAGTCTCGAGTGGTTGTACGACAAAGGAGTACAGGTAGTGAAGATGACAAACCGGTCCTTATATGAGGGGACAATCCTTCTGCTCACGCCTAAACCAGCTGAGCCAACACCTTAGGCCTTCCCCTAAACCAGGGAGTCCCTGATCATCCCACTCTCAGGTGATGAGGGTGAGTACCCTTCATTGCATAATTTTTCAAAAGGGATTTTATTTGGAGATACACATAGCCTTTCCTCCCAATCCCCTTTACGTATCCAGAATGTGTATGATAATGCGGGCCATCTCTCACTCACAATGCAATATTCCCCATAATTCCCGGCCTAGGCAGTGGTAGAGAGAATAGGTAATTTATGCATCAAGGGAAGGATGGACTTGCCTTCGTCGAAGCTTTCCTGGCACAGAAGATCTACTTCCGGAAGTTCGGGTTCTGGCCCTTCTTCCGGGGCTACGGGTTCCGGATCAACGATCCCTGCTTCTTCTAGGGAACATGCAATAAAACAATACATCAATAGTGGTTAATCATAGTGTGCCATTTTCTAACAACATTATTTTATGTAACCTTGGAAATCCTTTTTGATAATTTTTGGTGCATAAGATATTGAGAAAACTATTTAAATGGGAAAAAGGGTGGAAAAAGAAAAAGAAAGGAGAATTCCTCTCTCCTGGGCCGGGGACGCGGCTTTCGGCCCACCCCGGGCGCGAGCGCTGAGGCGCTTTCGGCCCAGCGCGGCCCACGAGCGAGGGGGGGGGGGGAGAACGGCGCGGCCGCGAGGGCGACGGCGTCACATGGGGCCCACTTGCCAGCGAGAGAGGGGGGGGGGGAGGGACGGCGTTTCGGCCAGACGGCGAGCGAACGGGCCGAGCGGGGGAGGGAAAACCGGCCGCCGGGGAAAGCTTGACGGCGGCTTGCCGCCGGTGGCCCGGTTCTCCGACCAAGGGGGGGGTGGTTTAGCACGGGCGAAGGCTGGCGATTCCCACGGTAGGCTCAATTTGACCAGAGGGGGCTGAGAGGGGGCTGCCCACGGGGAGGGGGCGGAGTTCCGCGGCGGGGATCGCCGCCGGTGGGCTCTGGGTGGAGAACGGGGGCTGGGAGGTGGCGCTTTGGGTTCGGGGCGACGCGAGGGAGCTGCTCTGCTCACTCAATTCCTTGCCGGACCAACAGAGAAGGAGAGGGAGGAGAAGGGAGAGACTCACCGGAGAAGAGAACGACGCCGGCGCTTCGCGAATTGTGCTCGGGGGAGGGGAGGAGAGGGATGGCTGAGGCCGGTGCGAGGAAGAAGGAGCTCGGGGCGAGCTTTTTATAGGCGCGCGGGGGCAAGGGGGGGGGGGGGGGCGGTGGAGCTCGGCGGACGCCGGCGAGCCTCACAGTGCCGGCATTAATGCCGCACAGCGCCGCCGAGGGGACGCTACGGCGGGGCAGTACCGGCGAGGACGCGGTCACGGGGAGGAGGACGGAGCGGTGCCAAACTTCCCTGTGCGGCGAGGAGACGGCGGTGAAGAGACGGCGGTGAAGGACGGCGGTGAAGGGACGGCGGGGCGTCGTATGTGGGGAGGACGACGAAGCGGCTGACCGGTGGGGCCGGTCTGCCAGCAGAAGCGAGCGCGCGAGAGAGGGCGGCTGGCAGGTGGGGCTGGCTTGTCAGCGAGAGCGAGCGAGCGAGCGGGCGAGCGAGCAGCTGGTGGGTGGGGCCGCTTGATCAGCGAGAGCGAGGGCGAAGGCGCGGGGCGAGGGCGAAGGCGCGGGCGAGGGCGAAGGCGCGGGCGAGGGCGAAGGCGCGGGCGAGGGCGAAGGCGCGGGGCGACTGCCGCGCGCGCGGAAGCGGGCCGTGGCCTGGGCCGAGAGTCGGCCCAGCAGGGGGGGAGAGGGTTTTCTCTTTTTCTTTTTATTTTTCCAAAACCTATTCCCCTTTTTGCATCTTTTTCTTTGGAACAAAATATTTTGTAGATACTCTAAGTGTTTAGAAAATAGAATCTAAGTGAGGTGCTTTTGTGATCAAACAAAATGTATGCATATGATGAAGGAAAGTTTTGGGGAGGATTTTAGAATTAGAGGATGATAGGAGGGGTGAAAGGTGGATTAGGGTTTCAAACCTAGATTAGGATTTTTGGGATGCTACACCCTCGCAAAGGACCTGCTGGGCGTTACCCTCTACCTGAGATGACAGTGTGCTCCGCCCCCGACGCGACTTTACCACCGTCCAACGACCAAGAGGTACCGTCTATTTTCCATCCCATACCTTTTCGGTTCAGCTTCGATCCACCTAGCGACCCCGCTATGGTGAGCGCCTTCGTAAAGGCATATCCAAACCTTCCGGGGTACCACATGTGGTCGACCTGGGACCGACTGACAGCCGTCTCAACCTTTGGACTGGCGGGTTCTGAGGAAGAGGACGACCCCGACTCCGGTTGGGATTTCTCTGCCCTCAATGACCCCGATGCCATGCGGGGCTTCATATCCGCATGTGACCACTGCCTCTCCGGTTGTTCTGACGATGGCCATGACCTTGACGACGAGGGTTACGGCCCATGTCGCGAATGTTTCCGCGTCGATCTGGGAGATCACAACAAAGGCAACCACCTCGGTATGCCAGAGGTTGACGATCCCCCTGGGCCCGCATCTCGCGTTGACATCCCGCGGGAGCTAGCTGTGGTCCCAGTCCCTGCAGGGGGTCAGGACATACAGCTCGAGCAAATCTGTGAGATGCAGGCCCGAGTCGATGGGGAAGCAGGCCGGCTTGTATAGCTCCGACAGAACATCGAACAGGAGTGGGCAGGCCGATCACTCGCTGGAGAAGCCTGTCACCGGCCCCAAGACATCCGGCGTCGCATCATCGACAATGCCAGGGCAGCGCTGCCTCCGGCCGTCAGCGGGTCCGGCCAGGACCTAGCTGCAGCGGCGATGCTGCTTCGGGCCATGCCGAAGCCATCCACCACCGAGGGACGGCGTATCCAGGGCGAACTCAAGAATCTCCTAGAAGGCACCGCGGTTCGACGAGCCGAGAGCACCGCCTCCCACAGGCGAGCTGACCCCTCGGAGCATCACGCGGTGTCCTCCCGGCGCATTCAGGAAGCCTCGGTCCATCCCGAGCGTACACGGGACGAGGCACCCGCCGCCCGGGAACGCCTCGGCAACGAGCACCACCATCTCGACCATCGAGCCCGCCTCGATGAGGAGGTGCGCCGAGGCTAGCATCCTAGGCGCGGGGGATGCTGCAACAGCGAGGAGGATCGCAGTCCTTCGCCCGAACCACCCGGTTCGCGAGTCTTCAGCCGGGGCATACGACGAGCGTCGTTTCCTGCCCGTTTCTGAGCCCCGACTACTATCACCAAGTACTCGGGGGAGACGAGGCCGGAGCTGTGGCTCGCGGACTACCGACTGGCATGCCAGTTGGGAGGGGCGGATGATGACAACCTCATCATCCGTAATCTACCCCTTTTCCTCTCCGACGCCGCCCGAGCCTGGCTCGAGCATCTGCCTCCTGCGTAGATCTCTGACTGGGACGATCTGGTCAAAGCTTTTGCGGGGAACTTCCAAGGCACGTACGTGTGCCCTGGGAACTCGTGGGACCTCCGAAGCTGCCGCCAGCAGCCAGGGGAGTCCCTCCGAGAGTACATCCAGCGGTTTTCAAAGCAGCGCACCGAGCTGCCCAACGTTACCGACTCGGATGTCATCGGGGCTTTCCTTGCCGGCACCACTTGCCGAGACCTGGTGAGCAAACTGGGGCGCAAGACTCCCACCCGTGCGAGCGAACTGATGGACGTCGCCACCAAGTTCGCCTCGGGTCAAGAGGCGGTCGAGGCCATCTTCTGGAAGGACAAGCAGCCTCAGGGGGAGCCGAAGACAGACGCCCCTGAGGCGTCCGCCCAGCAGGGCACGAAGAAGAAGGCTAAAAACAAGTCGCGAGCGAAGCGCGACGCCGCAGACGCGAATCTCGTCGCTGCGGCCGAGCACAGGAACCCTCGGAAACCTCCTAGAGGGGCCGGCGCGTTCGACAAGATGCTCAAAGAGTCGTGCCCCTATCACCTGGGGCCCGTCAAGCATACCCTCGAAAAATGTGTCATGCTCCGGCGCTACTTCCATAAGACCGGGCCCCCGGCGGAGGATGGCAAGGGCCATGACAATGACAAGAAGGAGGGCGGCAGGGAAGAGGGATTCCTGAAAGTCCATAACTGCTTCATGATCTACGGCGGGCAGGCGGCGAATGCCTCGGCTCGGCACCGCAAGCAGGAGTGCCGGGAAGTCTGCTTTGGCGAAGGTGGTGGAGCTAGTCTACCTAGACTGGTCCGACAAGCCTATCACCTTCGACCAAGGCGACCACCCCGACTTCGCGCCAAGCCCGAGAAGGTACCCACTCGTCGTCGATCCGATCATCGGCAATGTTAGGCTCTCCAAGGTCCTCATGGACGGAGGCAGCAGCCTTAACATCATCTATGCCGAGACCCTGGAACTCTTAGGGGTTGATCGGTCCGAGGTCCGGGCCGGTGCGGCACCCTTCCACGGAATCGCGCCCGGGAAGCGAATCCTACCCCTCGGACGGATCGACTTACCCGTCTGCTTCGGAACTCCCTCTAACTTCCGAAAGGAAGCTCTCACCTTTGAGGTCGTCGGGTTCCAAGGAACCTACCATGCGGTGTTGGGAAGACCATGCTACGCCAAGTTCATGGCCATCCCCAACTACACCTACCTCAAGCTCAAGATGCCGGGCCCGAATGGGATCATCACCGTCGGATCCACGTACCGCCACGCGTACGAATGCGATGTGGAGTGTGTGGACTACGCCGAGGCTCTCGTCGAGTCCGAGGCCCTCATCGCCGACCTGGAACGCCTCTCCCAGGAGGCGCTCGATGCGAAGCGGCACGCCGGCAACTTTGAACCAGTTGAGGCGGTCAAGTCCGTCTCTCTCGACCCCAGCAACGACGCCAGCAAGCAAGTTCGGATCGGCTCCGAGCTCGACCCCAAATAGGAAGCAGTACTCGTCGACTTTCTCCGCGCAAACGCCGAAGTCTTTGCATGGAGTCCCTCGGACATGCCCGACATACCGAGGGATGTCGCCGAGCACTCACTGGACATCAGAGCTGGAGCCCGACCCGTGAAGCAAACCCTACACCGTTTCGATGAAGAAAAGCGTAGGACCATAGGCGAGGAGATCCACAAGCTACTCGCGGCAGGGTTTATCAAAGAGGTATTCCATCCCGAATGGTTAGCTAACCCTGTTCTTGTAAGGAAGAAGGATGGGAAATGGAGGATGTGTGTAGACTACACTGGTCTAAACAAAGCATCTCCGAAAGTTCCCTACCCTCTACCTCGCATCGATCAAATCATGGACTCCACTGCTGGGTGCGAAACCCTATCATTCCTTGATGCCTACTCAGGCTATCACCAAATCAAGATGAAAGAGTCCGACCAGCTCACGACTTCTTTCATCACACCTTTTGGCATGTACTGTTACACCACAATGCCATTTGGGTTGAGGAATGCAGGCGCCACTTACCAGAGGTGCATGAACCACGTGTTTGGACAACACATCGGCAGAATGGTCGAGGCTTACATCGATGACATAGTTGTTAAGACAAAGAGAGCCTCCGACCTCCTCTCTGACCTTGAAACGACATTCAAGTGTCTGAGAGTGAAAGGCGTGAAACTCAATCCTGAGAAGTGTGTCTTTGGAGTCCCCCGAGGCATGCTCCTTGGATTCATCGTCTCCGAGCGGTGCATCGAGGCCAACCCGGAGAAAATCGCGGCCATCACCAACATGGGACCGATCAAAGATTTGAAAGGAGTACAGAGGGTCATGGGATGCCTTGCGGCTCTAAGCCTCTTCATCTCACGCCTTGGCGAGAAAGGCTTGCCTTTGTACCGCCTCTTAAGGAAGGCCGAGTGCTTCACTTCGACCCCCGAGGCCGAGGAAGCCCTCGGAAACCTTAAGGTGCTCCTTATGAACACACCCATCCTGGTGCCCCCTGCTACAGGAGAAGCCCTCTTGATCTACGTAGCCGTGACTACTCAGGTGGTCAGCACCGCGATCGTAGTCGAGAGACGAGAAGAAGGGCATGCACTGCCCGTCCAGAGGCCAGTCTACTTCATTAGTGAAGTGCTTTCCGAGACCAAAGCTCGCTACCCACAGATCCAGAAGCTGTTCTACGCAGTGATCCTGACACGGCGAAAGTTGCGACACTACTTCGAGTCTCATCCGGTAACTGTAGTGTCATCCTTCCCCCTGGGGGAGATCATCCAGTGCCGCGAGGCCTCGGGTAGGATAGCAAAGTGGGCGGTGGAGCTTATGGGCGAAACGCTATCGTTCGCTCCTCGGAAGGCCATAAAATTCCAGGTCTTGGCAGACTTCCTGGCTGAGTGGACTGACACCCAGTTACCGACAACTCCAATCCAGCCCGAGCTCTGGACCATGTACTTCGATGGGTCACTCATGAAAACAGGAGCGGGCGCTGGCCTGCTCTTCGTTTCACCCCTCGGAAAGCATCTTCGCTACGTCATTCGCCTTCATTTTCCGACATCAAACAACGTGGCCGAGTACGAGGCACTGGTTAACGGGCTACGCATTGCCATCGAGCTAGGGGTCCGACGCCTCGACGCTCGAGGCGACTCGCAGCTTGTCATCGACCAAGTCATGAAGAACTCCCACTGCCGTGACCGGAGGATGAAAGCCTAGTGCGACGAAGTCCGGCGCCTGGAAAACAAGTTCTACGGGCTGGAGCTCAACCACATCGGCCGACGGTACAACGAGACTGCGGACGAGCTGGCGAAAATAGCCTCGGGGCGAACGACGGTTCCCCCGGACGTCTTCTCCAGAGACCTACATCAACCATCCATCAAGATTGACTACGCGCCCGAGCCTGAGGAAGCCTCGGCCGAGCCCGAGGTACCCTCGGCCATCGAGGAAGAGGCCTTGCCCGTCGAAGAGGAACAGAATGGGGTCACGCCAGATCCGAACTGGCAGACCCCGTACCTGGAATATCTCCTTCGAGGAGAGCTTCCCATCGACAAGACCAAAGCTTGGTGGCTGGCTCGACGTGCTAAGTCATTCGTCTTGCTGGGTGATGAAAAAGAGCTCTATCACCGCAGCCCCTCGGGCATCCTCCAACGATGCATATCTATCACCCAAGGACAAGAACTATTGCAAGAAATACACTCGGGGGCTTGCGGCGACCATGCAGCGCCTCAAGCCCTCGTGGGGAATGCCTTCCGACAAGGTTTCTACTGGCCAACCGCGGTGGCCGACGCCACTAGGATTGTGCGCTCCTGCCGGGGGTGTCAATTCTACGCAAAGCAGACGCATCTGCCCGCTCAGGCCTTGCAGACGATACCCATCACCTAGCCATTTGCTGTGTGGGGTCTAGACCTCGTCGGTCCCTTGCAGAAGGCACCCGAGGGCTTCACGCACCTGCTGGTCGCCATCGACAAATTCTCCAAGTGGATCGAGGTCCGACCCCTAAACAGCATCAGGTCCGAGCAGGCGGTGGCGTTCTTCACCAACATCATCCATCGCTTCGGGGTCCCAAACTCAATCATCACCGACAATGGCACGCAGTTCACCGGAAAAAAGTTCCTGGACTTCTGCGACGACCACCACATCCGTGTGGACTGGGCCACTGTAGCTCATCCCATGACGAATGGGCAGGTGGAGCGTGCCAACGGTATGATTTTGCAGGGGCTCAAACCAAGGATCTACAATGACCTCAACAAGTTCGGCAAGCGGTGGATGAAAGAGCTACCCTCGGTAGTCTGGAGTCTAAGGACGACACCGAGCCGCGCCATGGGTTTTGCGCCTTTCTTTCTAGTCTATGGGGCCAAGGCCGTCCTCCCCATGGACTTAGAATATGGCTCCCCGAGGACCAAGGCGTACGACGACCGAAGCAACCAGACCAGCCGAGAAGACTCACTGGACCAACTCGAGGAGGCTCGGGACGTTGCCTTACTACATTCAGCACGATACCAGCAGTCGCTGCGGCGCTACCACGCCCGAAGCATTCGGTCCCGAGGCTTCCAAGTGGGAGACTTGGTGCTTCGCCTGCGACAGGACGCCCGAGGGCGCCACAAGCTCACTCCACCCTGGGAAGGGCCCTTCATCATCGCCAAGATCTTGAAGCCCGGAACATACAAGCTGGCCAACAGTCAAGGCAAGGTCTACAGCAACGCTTGGAACATCCGACAGCTACGTCGCTTTTACCCTTAAGATGTTTTCAAGTCGTTCATATACCTCGTTCTCCTTACATACACAAATAGAGTCTAACCGTCAAGGAAGGGTCAGCCTTGCCTCGGCAAAGCCCGACCCTCCCTCGGGGGCTAGAAGGGGGGAACCCCCTCTGCGTCAAAATCTTCCTCGGAAAAATTTTCCACCAACACGACTTTTCGTGTTTCCCGACTATATCGGTAACAGAACGCCACAAAACGAATAAGAGCGCATGTAAGTGGCAAGGCAGACCGAGCCGAGGGACTCCTACGCCTCCACGATACGGATACCTCACTCGTCACCTTCCGCGAAAAATAACTCTTACTCGGATAAGCAATTCTGCTACTGACGAACGAGTCCGGATACTCGAAACAAGAGGAAAAGAAACGCAGCTTTATAACACGACAACAAAGTGTTTAGGCCTCGGCGGTCGCTAAAGACACATGCATCCGGCAGAATCAGGCATCGCCCGGGGGAGGAGCGGCACCCTCGGCTTGGTCTCCGCCCTCAGCGTCGTCTCCACCCTCGGCGAGATCCGCTTCGGCCTTGGACGGCAACGCAAGCGGAAGGATCTCCACCTCGAAGGAGGACGCCAACACCGTGCTTGGGCCCGCGACGGCCGCGTCAAGCCTCTGAACTTCGGCTAGGGCAGCTTCATCTTCGTCGGGTAGACAGTACCCCTCGCTGACCCGCTCCATATCCTCATCGTAGTGGGAGGCGAGCACGGCGAAGGCCCGCCTAACGCCGTGATGCAGCGCCTCGTGGAGTCTGCTGTGCACATGGCCGCCCATGGCCTGCAGGCGACTCTGGGGGAAGCTTCCCGTGGGGACGTCATCAAGACCAAAGACCTGGCAGAAGGCCGAGATAGCTTCAGACATGGCCACGTGGTCGGCCTCCTCCCGCTCAGCCGCCCGGGCAAGTGCCTTGGCGGACTCGTTGAGGGCCGACTCGAACTCTGCAAACAGCCAAACAGAATTCTTCAGACACGAGTTGAAGAATGAAGATCGAAGACACAAAGCGGCCAAAACATACCTTCAGCCCAGGCACGCTGCTCCGAGGCTACGACTTGGGCGGACTGGGCAGACCCGATGGCCGCGGCCAAGTCCTCCGCAAGGGCTCCGGCCTGAGCAGTCACCTCGGCTAGCTGGCCCCTAAGGGCCTCAGCCCGGCTCGGCCTCAGCGGCCTGGTTTCGAGTTTGGTCCTGCTCGCCGATTACCTGGCCAAGCTCCAGCTGCCGCTGCTGCGCCTCTACGCGTGCTGCCGCTGCCTCCACCCCTAGCTCATCATAGAGCAATCAAAGGTCCACCGCCTCGGCGCTCCGTTGGGCGAGGCGTTCGGTAGCCTCAGTAAGCGCGGCCCTCAGGAACCGCAGCGAACCCCAGACGTCGGCCTCGCGGCGGATGAACGACAACTTGGCGGTGCTCAGATCCGTCAGATCCTGAGGAAGGGAAGCAGGGCGTCACAAAGAATGCCCTGGCCATGCGAAAGGTATGCCTGAAATCCTTACCTGGAGGATCCTGGGAACGTCCCTGGAAAAGATCTCCATGGTCGACCGAAGCGACCCCATCGCTGCCTCGACATACTCACGGAGCTCATCCCAAGACTGCTCCTCCCGCTCATCGTCAAGGACGAAGAGGGGTTTCGGAGCGCCGCGAGTCTAGAACCGGAGCGCCTGCGTGCGCCGCTCATTGGGATCGCGCCGCGCGGGGATGAGGTCGCCGCTCCCCATGACGGGCCGCGGTTCTGCACCCCCTCCTCCAAGGCGTCGGGACCCCCTGCAGTCGACGCATCGGGTACCCCCCTCAGCTAAGGAGGCAGGCTCCCAATCAGCGACCTCGAGCAGCGGCACCTCAACCATCTTAGCATCACCGGCGGCGGGTGGCTCCACGGGCAAAACGGCAATAGCCTCGGCAGAAGCTGGTGCCGGCGCAGACAACACGTCAGGTGGGCTCAGGCCGCGGCCGCGCCAGCAGTCTCCCCCAGCACGACGGTCGCCTCGACGGAGGGGTCGGCCTGGGGAGCTCGCCCCATGGCAACTCGCGCCGCCTGCCCCCCCCCGCTTGGGGGCATCTTGTGCGGAGGCCGGCCGACCGGCGTGGCGCAGTGCGGCACTGGCTACAGAAGCCGGCACCGTCTTAAGGGCCTTCCTGGGAGCCAAACCGGCCGAACCGTGCCTCTGTTTGCTGGGAGGAAAAGGGAAAGCAGGATCAGGACACACGAGGGAGGAGCTAGGACATAGGTATCCTCAGATACTTACCCGCTCCGGACCAAGGCCAATCGTGCCTTTGGGGAGGCCCCTTGGGCCTCGGTCCCCGCAGGCGCCGCCGAGGTTCGCCCCGCTGCCGGCTTCAGCGTCGTTCCCACTTCGGGCGCCTGGGGCGCCGAAGGGACGGCTTGCCCATGCGACGTCACGACGGCCCGAGGATCAACCTCCTGTACGGCCGGCATGGGCTACTGCTCGCGGGGGACAGGCGGGACAGCCTGACTCCTCGGGGTCACCTCAACTACCTCGGCCAAGGGGTTAAGTACCCCCTCAGCCTGCCCCTGCTCTTCGGACCGGGACCCTGATGTCCTAGCCCCAGATACCGACGGCGCCAACCCACTCGGGGGCTGGCTCGACGACCCCTAGCCCAGCCTCAGATCCGGGCTGAGGCCAAGGTAGGCCACCATGTTGTCGTCTTCGTCATCATCGTCGTCATCATCGTCGTCAGGTGTCTCCAGCGACGGCTTTCTCGGGAGCCCGTCCCTCTCCTGCCTCCGACG
This sequence comes from Zea luxurians, assembly GCA_029449295.1. Taxonomy (NCBI): domain Eukaryota; kingdom Viridiplantae; phylum Streptophyta; class Magnoliopsida; order Poales; family Poaceae; genus Zea; species Zea luxurians. Next base: position 121,944,822 of record JAOPSE010000007.1, on the reverse strand, counting down.
GCACCTCTCCAAGGCATCCCGAGCCCGCATCCGCTCGAGAGCCTGAGCCTTTTTCGCGTCCTTCTTCTCCTTCTTCTTCTCCGCAGCGACCCTCCGCGCGGCTCGGTCCACCGCGTCCTCCAGGACCGATGGCAGGGAAGGCTTGTAACACCCCAACTCCTGGAGACGAGCAGAAATCCCGACTGAGAGAATCAAAGGCAACCATGAAAGGGAAATGTGCCCTTGGGCCATTTCTAAGTATTTTGGTGATTGAGTGCCAACACATGTGCTTAATTGTGAATTTATGTCCATGGATGAACAAAGTGCAAATCATGAAGTAAAGGTATGTTTCTAAGCCTTAGTGCATTGGTTTTGTGTACTAATATACTTGTCTAAGTGTTAGAAACAGAAAGAAGAAGAAGAGAAAAAGACTTGGCTGTGTACAGCCGAGAGTCAGTTCGGTCTGGAGCACCGGACTGTCCGGTGTGCACCGGACAGTGTCCGGTGCGCCAGACTGACTCGGCGCGAACAGGCCGCTCTCGGGAATTCGCCGATGGCGTACGGCTAAAATTCACCGGACTGTCCGGTGTGCACCGGACTGTCCGGTGAACCAACGGTCGGCCGGGCCAACGGTCGGCCGCGCAATCTGCGCGGGACACGTGGCGGAGCCAACAGTCGGAAGATGTCACCGGACTGTCCGGTGTGCACCGGACATGTCCGGTGCGCCAACGGCTCCAGATCTGCCAACGGTCTGCAACGGTCGGCTTTGCTGTTTAAGGAAACAAATCGGGCACCGGACAGTGTCCGGTGTGCACCGGACTGTCCGGTGCCCCCGACGACAGAAGGCAAGGATGGCCTTCCGGTTTTGCTCTCAACGGCTCCTAGCTGCCTTGGGGCTATAAAAGGGGCCCCTAGGCGCATGGAGGAGATACACAAGCAACCCTTGAGCATTCTTGATCATCCACACTCAGTCTTTGCGCATCCGTTTGTCATTCTAAGTGAATCGAGCTTCGTTCTAGTGAGAACTTTGAGATAGTCTTGTGAGCTCGATTCTTGGCCGTGTGTGTGCGCGTTTCGCTGTGGATTTGTGTGTGTTGCTTCCCTACCTTATTCTGTGCTTTTTGTGATCATATACTTGTAAGGGCAAGAGACTCCAATTTGTGGAGATTCCTTGCAAACGGGATAGTGAAAGGCAAAACAAAACATCGTGGTATTCAAGTGGGTCTTTGGACCGCTTGAGAGGGGTTGATTGCAACCCTCGTCCGTTGGGACGCCACAACGTGGAGTAGGCAAGCGTTGGTCTTGGCCGAACCACGGGATAAACCACTGTGTCACCTCTGTGCTTGATCTCTTGTGGAATTGTGTTTTGTTGAGACTTCTCTTTAGCCACTTGGCAATTATTGTGCTAACACTTAACAAGTTTTTGTGGCTTAAGTTTTAAGTTTTCACAGGATCACCTATTCACCCCCCCTCTAGGTGCTCTCAATTGGTATCAGAGCCGTTCTCTTCACAAAGGGACTAACCGCCCGAAGAGATGGATCCTAAGGGGAAGGGTATCGTGATCAACGACAAAGAGAAGGAATCCTTCGTCAACGAGCCAAAGGACGATAAGCCTACCGACTCCGGCTCGGGCCAAAGACGGAAGGAAGGGAAGAAGAAGAAGACAAGGCGCATCAAGGAGATCGTCTACTACGACAGCGATGAGTCTACTTCTTCCCAAAAAGACGACCACAGCGACTACGAGAGAAGGAAACCGGTTAATTCGAACTTTTCTTTTGACTACTCTCGTATTCCGCAAAGTTCAAATTCACATTTGCTCTCCATTCCACTCGGCAAGCCCCCACACTTTGATGGAGAGGACTACGGATTTTGGAGCCACAAAATGCGTAGTCACCTATTCTCTCTCCATCCTAGTATTTGGGAGATTGTAGAGAGTGGAATGCACTTTGATAGTTCGGATAGTCCCATGTTCATTAATGAACAAATTCATAAGAATGCACAAGCTACTACTGTTCTTCTAGCTTCCTTGTGCAGGGATGAATACCATAAAGTGAGCGGCTTGGATAACGCCAAGCAAATCTGGGACACCCTCAAGATTTCTCATGAGGGGAACGACGTCACCTTGCTCACCAAGATGGAGTTGGTGGAGGGAGAGCTTGGACGGTTCGCGATGATAAGGGACGAGGAGCCGACGCAAACATACAACCGGCTCAAGACCCTTATCAACAAGATAAGGAGCTACGGGAGCACGCGATGGACGGACCACGACGTCGTCCGCCTAATGCTAAGGTCATTTACCGTTCTTGATCCTCATTTGGTGAACAATATACGTGAAAATCCCAGGTACATCAAGATGTCGCCCGAAGAAGTTCTTGGGAAATTCGTTAGCGGGCGAATGATGATCAAGGAGGCGAGGTATGTGGACGACGCCTTGAATGGTCCGATCAATGAGCCGCAACCCCTTGCTCTCAAGGCAACACGAAGCAAGGAGGCGCTACCTAGCAAGGTGGCACAGATTGAGGCGGCCGGACTCAATGATGAAGAGATGGCTCTCATCATCAAGAGATTCAAGACGGCGCTAAATGGTCGCAAGGGGCAGCCAAGCAAGACCAAGACAAAAGGGAAGCGCTCATGCTTCAAATGCGGTAAGCTTGGTCATTTTATCGCTAACTGTCCCGATAATGAAAGTGACCAGGAAAAGGGGAACAAAAGAGAGAAAAAGAAGCAATACAAGAAGGCAAAGGGCGAGGCACATCTAGGAAAGGAGTGGGACTCGGATTGCTCCTCCTCCGACTCCGACAATGAAGGACTCGCTGCCACCGCCTTCAACAAGTCTTCCCTCTTCCCCAACGAGCGTCTCACATGCCTTATGGCAAGGGAGAAGAAGGTGAGTACTCAAGACTTCACTTATGCTTCTTCTAGTGATAGTGAGACTAGTGATGATGATGACATAGATTATTCATGCTTGTTCAAGGGCTTAGATAGATCTAAGATAGATAAAATTAATGAGTTGATTGATGCTTTGAATGATAAGAATAGATTACTAGAAAAACAAGAGGATCTTTTATATGAGGAGCATGATAAATTTGTTAGTGCACAAAATTCTCTTGCTCTAGAAATTAAAAGAAATGAAGTGCTTTCTAGTGAATTATCTTCCTGTCATGAAACCATTGCTACCTTAAGAAGTGTTAATAATGATTTAATTGCTAAACTAGAAGTAGCTAGTAAATCAAATTCCTGTGTTGAACATGTTGAAATTTGTACTAGGTGTAAGGATGTTGATGTTAATGCTTGTAGTGAACACTTAGTGTCAATTTCAAAACTAAATGATGAAGTGGCTAGTCTTAATGCCCAACTTAAGACTAGCAAGAGTGAAGTTGATAAAATAAAATTTGCAAGGGATGCCTACACGATTGGTAGACACCCCTCAATTAAGGATGGTCTTGGCTTCAAGAGAGAGGCCAAGAACTTAACAAGCCATAAGGCTCCCATTCCCGCCAAGGAGAAAGGGAAGGCCCCTATGGCCAGTAGCGCTAAAAAGAACCATGCTTTTATGTATAATGATAGGAGACATGCTAGAAATGCTTATAATGACTTTGATTCACATGTTTATGATTCTCATGCCATGTTTGCTTCTAGTTCTTCCTATAAACATGATAGAGATATGTGTAGGAGAAATGTTATGCATATGCCTAGGAGAAATTTTGCTCATGTTCCTAGAAAAGTTGTGAACAAACCTTCTACCATTTATTATGCTTGCAATGCTCCCTTTGCTATTTGTAGAAAGGGTAAGAAGGTAATTGCTAGGAAGTTAGGGGCAAGATGCAAGGGAGATAAAACTTGCATTTGGGTCCCTAAGGACATTTGTGCTAACCTTGCAGGACCCAACATGAGTTGGGTACCTAAGACCCAAGCCTAAATTTGCCTTGCAGGTTTATGCATCCGGGGGTTCAAGCTGGATTATCGACAGCGGATGCACAAACCATATGACGGGGGAGAAGAAGATGTTCACCTCCTACGTCAAAAATAAGGATTCTCAAGATTCAATTATATTCGGTGATGGGAATCAAGGCAAGGTAAAAGGGTTAGGTAAAATTGCAATTTCTAATGAGCACTCAATCTCTAATGTGTTTTTAGTAGAGTCTCTTGGTTACAATTTGCTATCTGTTAGCCAATTATGCAATATGGGGTACAACTGTTTATTTACAAACGTAGATGTGTCTGTCTTTAGAAGATGTGATGGTTCACTAGCTTTTAAGGGTGTACTAGACGGCAAGCTTTACTTAGTTGATTTTGCAAAAGATGAGGCCGGTCTAGATGCATGCTTAATGGCTAAGACTTGCATGGGCTGGCTGTGGCATCGCCGCTTAGCACATGTGGGGATGAAGAACCTCCACAAGCTTCTAAAGGGAGAACACGTGATAGGTCTAACAAATGTTTATTTCGAAAAAGATAGACCTTGTGCAGCTTGTCAAGCAGGTAAACAAGTGGGAGGAGCACATCACAGCAAGAATGTGATGACCACATCAAGACCTCTGGAGCTGTTACATATGGACCTCTTCGGACCCGTCGCCTATCTAAGCATAGGAGGAAGTAAGTATGGTCTGGTTATTGTTGATGACTTTTCCCGCTTCACTTGGGTGTTCTTTTTGCAGGATAAGTCTGAAACACAAGGGACCCTCAAGCGCTTCCTCAGGAGAGCTCAAAATGAGTTTGAGCTCAAGGTGAAGAAGATAAGGAGCGACAACGGGTCCGAGTTCAAGAACCTTCAAGTGGAGGAGTTTCTTGAGGAGGAAGGAATCAAGCACGAGTTCTCCGCTCCCTACACACCACAACAAAATGGTGTGGTAGAGAGGAAGAACAGGACATTAATCGATATGGCGAGAACGATGCTTGGAGAATTCAAGACCCCCGAGTGCTTTTGGTCGGAAGCCATGAACACGGCTTGCCACGCCATCAACAGGGTCTACCTTCATCGACTCCTCAAGAAAACTTCGTATGAGCTACTAACCGGTAACAAACCCAATGTATCGTACTTTCGTGTATTTGGAAGCAAGTGCTACATTCTAGTGAAGAAGGGTAGAAATTCTAAGTTTGCTCCCAAATCTGTAGAAGGGTTTTTATTAGGTTATGATTCAAATACAAAGGCGTATAGGGTCTTCAACAAATCATCGGGTTTGGTTGAAGTCTCTAGCGACGTTGTATTTGATGAGACTAATGGCTCTCCAAGAGAGCAAGTTATTGATTGTGATGATGTAGATGAAGAAGATGTTCCGACGGCCGCTATACGAACCATGGCGATTGGAGATGTTCGGCCACAGGAACAAGATGAACGAGATCAACCTTCTTCCTCAACAATGGTGCATCCCCCAACTCAAGACGATGAACAAGTTCATCAAAAGGAGGCGTGTAATCAAGGGGGAGCACAAGATGATCACGTGGTGGAGGAAGAAGCGCAACCGGCACCTCCAACCCAAGTTCGAGCGATGATTCAAAGGGATCATCCCGTCGACCAAATTCTGGGTGACATTAGCAAGGGAGTAACTACTCGGTCTCGACTAGTTAATTTTTGTGAACATTACTCTTTTGTCTCCTCTATTGAGCCTTTCAGGGTAGAGGAGGCCTTGCTAGATCCGGATTGGGTGTTGGCCATGCAGGAGGAACTAAACAACTTCAAGCGCAATGAAGTTTGGACGCTGGTGCCTCGTCCCAAGCAAAATGTTGTGGGAACCAAGTGGGTGTTCCGCAACAAACAGGACGAGCACGGGGTGGTGACGAGGAACAAGGCTCGACTTGTGGCAAAAGGTTATGCCCAAGTCGCAGGTTTGGACTTTGAGGAGACTTTTGCTCCTGTGGCTAGGCTAGAATCAATTCGTATCTTGCTAGCATATGCCGCTCACCATTCTTTCAGGTTGTACCAAATGGATGTGAAGAGCGCTTTCCTCAACGGGCCAATAAAGGAGGAGGTGTACGTGGAGCAACCCCCTGGCTTCGAGGATGAGCGGTACCCCGACCACGTGTGTAAGCTCTCTAAGGCGCTCTATGGACTTAAACAAGCCCCAAGAGCATGGTATGAATGCCTTAGAGATTTCTTAATTGCTAATGCTTTCAAGGTTGGGAAAGCCGATCCAACTCTTTTCACTAAGACTTGTGATGGTGATTTGTTTGTGTGCCAAATTTATGTCGATGACATAATATTTGGTTTTACTAACCAAAAGTCTTGTGAAGAGTTTAGCAGGGTGATGACGCAGAAATTCGAGATGTCGATGATGGGCGAGTTGAACTACTTCCTTGGGTTCCAAGTGAAGCAACTCAAGGACGGTACCTTCATCTCCCAAACGAAGTACACGCAAGATCTGCTAAAGCGGTTTGGGATGAAGGACGCCAAGCCCGCAAAGACTCCGATGGGAACCGACGGACACACCGACCTCAACAAAGGAGGTAAGTCTGTTGATCAAAAAGCATACCGGTCAATGATAGGGTCTTTACTTTATTTGTGTGCTAGTAGACCGGATATTATGCTTAGCGTATGCATGTGTGCTAGATTTCAATCCGATCCTAAGGAGTGTCACTTGGTGGCGGTGAAGCGAATTCTTAGATATTTAGTCGCTACGCCTTGCTTCGGGATCTGGTATCCAAAGGGGTCTAACTTTGACTTGATTGGGTACTCAGATTCCGACTATGCTGGGTGTAAGGTCGATAGGAAGAGTACATCGGGGACGTGCCAATTCTTAGGAAGGTCCCTGGTGTCATGGAACTCTAAGAAACAAACCTCCGTTGCCCTATCCACCGCTGAGGCCGAGTACGTTGCCGCAGGTCAGTGTTGCGTGCAACTACTTTGGATGAGGCAAACCCTCAGGGACTTTGCCTACAATCTGAGCAAAGTCCCACTCCTGTGTGACAATGAGAGTGCTATCCGAATAGCGGAAAATCCTGTTGAACACAGCCGCACAAAGCACATTGACATCCGGCATCACTTTTTGAGAGACCACCAGCAAAAGGGAGATATCGAAGTGTTTTATGTTAGCACCGAGAACCAGCTAGCCGATATCTTTACCAAGCCTTTAGATGAGAAGACCTTTTGCAGGCTACGTAGTGAGCTAAATGTCTTAGATTCGCGGAACTTGGATTGAATTATAGCATACATGTGTTTATGCCTTTGATCATGTTCCTTTCTGCATTTTGTTGCTTATTATGGTGCTCAAGTTGTACAAACACTCCCTGGACCTCACAAGTCCGTTGCAAAGTGATGCACAGTTTTAGGGGGAGATGTGTTACAACTTGACCCTTTGAGACTAACCATATGCTTGAGTTTGATTGTTTTAGTCTCAAAGGAGAATTGAAAGGGAAAAGGTGGACTTGGATCATGCAAGACTTCCACTGCACTCCGATAAGAGGGTAACTTATTCCAAGTCCATCTCATGAACTCTTATTGCCATTTGCTCTTAATTGAAGATTTTGGTGAGGCAATGGGGTTATAGGGCCAAGATTGATCCCGTTTTGGTGCTTGATGCCAAAGGGGGAGAAAATAAAGGCCAAAGCAATAAATGGATCAGCTACCACTTGAGAAATTTGAAAATAGTAGAGTAGAGCTTTTGGTTTGTCAACACTCTTTTATTGTCTCTTTTGGCTTCTAGTGGGGAGAAGTAGTTGATTATGGGAAAAAGGGGGAGTTTTTGAAAACTTTGATCAATCTCTTTTGGAATGACTCTCTTTATGCTTTAACATGTGTGTTTGACTTAGAGATAGAGATTTGAGTTTGATTTGCAAAAACAAACCAAGTGGTGGCAAAAGATGATCCATATATGCCAAAATTGAATCAAAATAAATTTGAGTTTTATTTGAAGTAAGTTTGCACTTGTTCTAGTTGCTTTATGTTGTGTTGGCATAAATCACCAAAAAGGGGGAGATTGAAAGGGAAATGTGCCCTTGGGCCATTTCTAAGTATTTTGGTGATTGAGTGCCAACACATGTGCTTAATTGTGAATTTATGTCCATGGATGAACAAAGTGCAAATCATGAAGTAAAGGTATGTTTCTAAGCCTTAGTGCATTGGTTTTGTGTACTAATATACTTGTCTAAGTGTTAGAAACAGAAAGAAGAAGAAGAGAAAAAGACTTGGCTGTGTACAGCCGAGAGTCAGTTCGGTCTGGAGCACCGGACTGTCCGGTGTGCACCGGACAGTGTCCGGTGCGCCAGACTGACTCGGCGCGAACAGGCCGCTCTCGGGAATTCGCCGACGGCGTACGGCTAAAATTCACCGGACTGTCCGGTGAACCAACGGTCGGCCGGGCCAACGGTCGGCCGCGCAATCTGCGCGGGACACGTGGCGGAGCCAACGGTCGGAAGATGTCACCGGACTGTCCGGTGTGCACCGGACATGTCCGGTGCGCCAACGGCTCCAGATCTGCCAACGGTCTGCAACGGTCGGCTTTGCTGTTTAAGGAAACAAATCGGGCACCGGACAGTGTCCGGTGTGCACCGGACTGTCCGGTGCCCCCGACGACAGAAGGCAAGGATGGCCTTCTGGTTTTGCTCTCAACGGCTCCTAGCTGCCTTGGGGCTATAAAAGGGGCCCCTAGGCGCATGGAGGAGATACACAAGCAACCCTTGAGCATTCTTGATCATCCACACTCAGTCTTTGCGCATCCGTTTGTCATTCTAAGTGAATCGAGCTTCGTTCTAGTGAGAACTTTGAGATAGTCTTGTGAGCTCGATTCTTGGCCGTGTGTGTGCGCGTTTCGCTGTGGATTTGTGTGTGTTGCTTCCCTACCTTACTCTGTGCTTTTTGTGATCATATACTTGTAAGGGCAAGAGACTCCAATTTGTGGAGATTCCTTGCAAACGGGATAGTGAAAGGCAAAACAAAACACCGTGGTATTCAAGTGGGTCTTTGGACCGCTTGAGAGGGGTTGATTGCAACCCTCGTCCGTTGGGACGCCACAACGTGGAGTAGGCAAGCGTTGGTCTTGGCCGAACCACGGGATAAACCACTGTGTCACCTCTGTGCTTGATCTCTTGTGGAATTGTGTTTTGTTGAGACTTCTCTTTAGCCACTTGGCAATTATTGTGCTAACACTTAACAAGTTTTTGTGGCTTAAGTTTTAAGTTTTCACAGGATCACCTATTCACCCCCCCCCTCTAGGTGCTCTCAAACCAGACACAAGATAGGAGAAGGAGCGGACACACATCAAGGACACGCACCCACGCTCGGGACGCATCAAGGGCTGGGTAAGGGCACCGGCGTCCAGCCTCCCCACCGTGCCCGCTACCCGCCTGCAAAGGTCATCGGCAAAGAGGGGGACCGAGGACATCTGCGAACCCTCCAAGTCGACTCCCGGCATCATCTCCGAAAGCGGCAACCGCCGCTCTGCCAAGGGAAGCACCCTCCAGCGATGGATGGCGGCAACCACCCTCGCGGCGGTGAGCCCCCCATCTCGTAACTCCTGCAAGGCCTCTAGAAGGGGCTGGAGTTTCTCCTATTTCTCGCGTGCGGCCCCATAGCGCCAATTGCTACCGGGAGCAGTCACCACTCGTTGAGAAAACGACGGGAGCCTTCCATCGTCATTCCGGGGGTAAAACCACCGGCGCTGCCACCCCTTGTTCGAAGACACAAAGATGACGGGGATGTACTGCTGCGCGCGTGCCTGCCTCAACTGGAGGGTGCAGCCGCCGGCCCGCATCGCCATACAAACCTTCTTATCCCCCGTCGTCAAGGCAAAAAGCTCCGCGGAGAAGAGATGGGTCCACAGATCCCAGTGGGGGTCAATCCCCAAAAAGCCTTCACAAACCACCGTGAAGATGGCCGCTTGCGCAATGGAGTTGGGGTTGAGGTTGTGCAGCTCCACCCCGTAGTAATGCAGGAGCGCCCGCATGAAACGGCTTGCTGGCACTCCAAACCCCCGCTCATGGAAGGAGACGAAGCTCAGCACATACCCCGGCAGCGGGGTTGGGTCAGCCCCGCTCGGAGGGACCATCCACTCCGGCTGCGGGTCACCGGAGAGGGGACGGAGCAAACCGTCGGCGACAAGGGCCTCCAGATCATCTACTGTGACGATGGAAAAAGGCCACGGGTCGCGCGGCGAAACGACGGTCACCCGGTCGGCCATCGCCAAACAAAGGGGGTGGTGGCGGAGCGGACAAGGTGCACGGTTTTCTTTCTCTGGCTATTCCCTTAGGTTGCAAAAACCAAAGCAGGAGGCAAGCGGCAGAGTAAAGAACCGCAACCAGTCCCTCTTCCGGGTATATAAAGGCCCGAGCAAGACCCGTTCAACACCTCGCCCGAACCCGCCGCGAAGTTCAAACTCAAAGACGAAACGCCCGTTCCTCGAACGACTCGCGCATGCACAACGGCTGCCCCACGAACCACCCGTCCCATCGCATTAACTTCGCTGCAGGACAAGCGACACCTTTGGCAGGCGAAGCGGGCGACGTTTCATCTCCGCCATGATGACCGCGTCAAAAAAGGTGCACCACCTTATTTAAATTCATATCCTTCCCCTCCTCTCTCTCTCTCTTGCTACAGGGATCGGGAAAGGGGATGTTGTGGAAAGGATCCTTCCCGGCGAAGGAAGCGGGCCCCGAGCCCTCCTACTGATCAGGGGTTCGAAGGCTGGCCCCTCGGAAGGGTTTCGACAGCCGCCCCAGAGCACTCGGACTTCAAGCCCATTACTGATCAGGGGTTCAAAGGCTGGCCCCTCGGAAGGGTTCGACAGCCGCCCCAGAGCGCTCGGGCTTCGTGCCCACTACTGATCAGGGGTTCGTAGGTTGGCCCCTCGGAAGGGTTCGACAGTCGCCCCAGAGCACTCAGAGTGAGGGATGACTCTGGGTACGTTCGATACATAGCCGAGGCTCGGGCTACGCTCCCGAGGTACCCTAGGACATTTCCGAGACCGGCGGGAACGATTTGTAACGGAATCCCACCGGAGGGAGGCATCGAGCCCTCGGACCCTGTCGAAGGGGTCTGGGTCCGGTGAATCACCCGCAGGTACTTTTGGAGCGCGCCTTTGGGCCACCAGCCGACCCCAAACGAACGGGGCACGGGCGTCCACTCGGATCACCCATTAGCAGCTCACTGGAAACACCATGTTCGGCGCCCTCCGAGGGCAACATGGCGCTTTCCCCCCTCCTCCTTGCGGAAAGGCAACACAGGGGCGTATAATAAAAGTCGGGAAAGTCCTTGATCGTCCTCTCACTCCGTGTAGAGGCTCGGGGGCTGCTCTCGCACCCGGCTACGGCCAAAACTGTTGACAGCGTCAACAAACCAACTTGATAACTTGGAACCCGACCACGCACCCGGGCTACGGCCGGGCCGCATGAGGGAACGATCAGACCGACCGAAGCACCACGAAAAGCATTCAGACCTCAGAGGAGTCAAACCACTCCTCCGAGGCCTCGGGGGCTACACCCGGCGGGTGCGCTCGCGCGCACCCACCAGAACGAGGCAAAAACCGAGAAAGGCCGGTCCCCTCACCGAAAACGCGGCAAAAGCCTCCAAGCGAGTACCATCACTCCCTTCGAGGCTCGGGGGCTACTGTCGGGTACCATAATTAGGGGTACCCCCAACGCTCCTAATCATGGCTGGTAAACACCCTCAGACCAACTGATGGGTGCGGTTCAAGCCAAGACTTCGTCTACCCAAGGGACGCAATCTTACCCGAGCCTAGCCTCAGGTTGGAACAGTAGTCCCAGACGAGTTCACGCCTCGCCCGAGGGCCTCCTCAGGCAGCGGGCGCCCCCTCGGCACTCCCAAGGCCCGGCTTGAGCAGGCTTCATTGTGAAGCAACCTTGGCCATACTGCCTCACCAACCGACCGCTTCGCAGGCGCATTAAATGCAGGGGATGCCTGACGCCGTATCCTGACACACGTGCCTCAGTCGGCCAGGCCGAAGTGACCGCAGTCACTTCGTCCCTCCTCTTTACTGTCCGATATGACAGGAAAACAGCGCCGCTCGCTCTGCTCCGACTGCTGTGTCAGCCACCCCGGCAACGACTGACAACAAGTCACGATCAACCACCGAGTTCAGCCTCGGGCGCAACAGGAAGCTCCGCCTCGCCTGACCTCACGCTCCGGCCTCGGGAGGAGGTTTCCGCCTCGCTCGACCTCAGGCTCCAGCCTCGGGAGGAGATCTCCGCCTCGCCCGACCCCCGGACTCGCCCTCAACCCGGTCTCGGGAGGAATCGCGTCCTCACCCGACCCCGACCTCGGCCTCAAGAGAAGTCTCCGCCTCGACCGACCCTGGGATCGGACCAACCGCGCTAACAGGGGATACATCATTTCCCTATTCCTAGCCTGCTCAGGCTAGGAAGAATAAGACCGGCGTCCCATCTGGCTTACCCGGCGATGGGTAATGATGGCACCCCGCGTGCGCCATGACGCCGGTGGCTCTCAGCCCCTTACGACAGCAAGGAGACGTCAGCAGGATCCTCGCCGCGCTGCCAGCTGTGCTCCTACAAGACTCGGGCGCTCCTCCGATGGCCACACCATCACATGTACAGGGCCCAAGCTCTCCCCCAATGGCCACGTTGGCACGTACACAAGGCTTAGGCACTCCACTGCTGGACACGTTAGTGCATAGCTACGCCCCCCGTTGTACGTCTGGATCCTCTCCTTGCCTCTATAAATGGAGGTCCAGGGCCACCCTGAGGGGGGTTCGCGCGAGGGAAGCGGCGGACGAGCTCTGTGTCCCTCTCTCTCTCACGCGACGCGCTTGTAACCCCTACTACGAGCGGCACCCCTGGTGCAGGATAATACAAGGCTTGTCCCACATCTTGTGTTCCATCCCGCGCCAACCCATCTGGGCAGGGACACGCAGCGACAATTCACTCGTCGGTCTAGGGACCCCCCGGGGTCGAAACGCCGACAAGATTGTATCTTGCGGAGGGACCGATGCTCAAGGCATCAGTGGCTCCATTCACATGAGACAACTTGTGTGCATGTTTAATGTAGTCGACGCAGGCAGATGTACGAAGTGCAGTCCCACGAACGGCGACGGTGACGAGGAACTTGATCAGCGTTGGTCGAGCGGACGAAGCGAGTAGTCGTGAGTACGCTCTCCAAAAACCTGATCACCCGCACACCTGTGCTAGTGTCTCTCTGCGAACGGCGATTTTGGAGGCCTGCTCTCCCACACTCCCTGTGCTCGCAGAAGGTGGGACAGGGATGGGTTGTACGCAACGCGTTTGAGAATTGTACAGCTCGCTACCAGCATCAGAAACACCGAACTTCTCATCTAGTGCATCCCATAACTCTTTTGCAGATGTACACATTAGATAAGAATCAACATACTTGTTGGCAAGAGCGCCAATCACGGCGCCTCGAAATAGGTTATCGGCAACATCGAACATTCTCTCCTCCTCAGGAGTGAACTGTTCGGGTTTCCCCTATGCGGCGTGATAGCAGTTCATTGCAGTTAACCACAGTATCATCTTACTACGCCACATCTTGTAAAATGTCCCATCAAAAAGTTCACTTGGTTTTAATGTAGCAGCAAAACCACTAACATAAAAATGCCTAATATCAGGTTTTTGTATTGTTGGAAAAATAGGCATTTTCAGTTTTAATTTATTCCAGAAAATCACAATGATGTATGTGACGATATGTATGTGCATATGTGTATCACTACTCACATAAGCAGTAAACAACAGTAAAATATGCACAAATACAAAGAACAGATTGTACCTTGCGGAGGGACCGATGCTCAAGGCATCAGTGGCTCCATTCACACGAGACATCTTGTGTGAATGTTCGATGTAGTCGTACGCAGTCGACGCAGACAGATGTACGCAGTGCAGTCCCACGAACGGCGCCGGTGATGAGGAACTTGATCGGCGTTGGTCGATAGGACGAAGCAAGTAGTCGCGAGTACGCTCCCCATAAATCTGATCGCCCCCGCACCCATGCAAGTGTCTCTCTGCGGATGGCGATTTCGGAAGCCTACTCTCCCACACTCCTTGTGCTCGCACAAGGTGGGACGGGGATGGGTTGTACGCAACGCGTCTAAGAATTGTACTTGTGTTCTCTCGCAACCAGAAGCAGTCTCCCCTCCTAGTATATATACACGCAAATGCGTAATCGTTAGGAAGGAATATTTGGACCAAGGTCTGATCTATCACAGCCTCGGCCCGACCTGGCTGTCGGCGCACACGCGTGTGGCAGTCCTTCATCCTTTTCTCAGCTTCTCAATAGATGAACCGATGGTCCACCTATTTAAGTTGAGTAAATTGTCCCTTGAACTTCCGGTATGGTACTAAAGTACTAGTACACCGTAGCATTAAAGTGAGCCTCTAGCATTGATTATAATTAAATAATAATATGGGTTAGGGCCACACTAATTCAATAGATTCCGCACATGCTAGTCCAATCAGGGCACCATGATAATCAAGCCACTAGATAATCATTATCTGTGACTTTCTTCTTGATATGTTCAACTCTAATCGAGGGTGTGTTTGGTTTCACTTGTAATCTATTTATAGATAAAAAATAAACAAAAATCACACCAAATGTTGAAACTATAAGTTAGTACAACACTTGAATCACAAATTATAAGTTAGTACAAAACTAGATCCACGAGAGTGAGAATGAGAGAAGTTCTTGCGCTTGATTGCTCACCATATTGCAGAATTGACTTGAGCAATAGTATTACAAGTGAAGAATAAAGCAAGACCTTGAGAAAATAGAGGAAGCGCAAATAGCAAAGAATCAATCACACAAGACACATCGATTTTTATCGTCGTTCGGTTAAGACTCAAATGTTTGCCTACTGCACGTTGTGGTGTCACAAATGACGAGGGTTACAGCCAACCCTTCTTAAGTTATCCAATGATCAATTTGAGACCACAGTACTCCCTTATATTCTCCCTTCACAAAAATCTCTACAACTTGGAATCTCTCGTACTTCTACACGGTATCCTCGCTGACACGGACAAGGAACTCGCCAGAGCCACACGATCAACGTAACGTGACAAGTAGCAGCAGTAGGGTACTTGTTTTATCTCGTAGCCTCGTTTCATCGACGTGTCATATTTAGTTACCACTAGACTAATCTAAATTACTACCGCTAACCTCCCCAAGATTATTGTTGTTATGGGTATAGAATGCATTTTAAGAGAACACTTGTTTGCATGCCGTGATTCCTTACTTCTTGGTTCGTATAGTACGTATCAACTTCTGAGAAAATTTGGCCATGATTGATGGTACATTCGCGCGAAGGACCACTTAGATTCCACACATGCTGGTCCGATCGAGGCACCATGATAATCACGCCATCTGGATAATCATTATCCGTGACTTTGTCCTGGATATGTTCAACTCTAATGGAGGGTGTGTTTGATTTCGCCTATAATATATTTACTAGGTGTATGTCCGTGCGTTGGTACGGAGTCAGCATGTACGGTTAAGATGCAATGAGATGTAGAAGCACTATGATAAAATACATTGATTTGCAAAAACAATTATTGTTATTTTATACTTTTGTTAGTTACATACCTAAAAAATATAGTACAATGACTGCGCGTTGCAATGACACACAAATTCGATAAAATGTTAATGTACAATAACTGGACAAAAAACAAATAGCATACATTAGTATAGATCTCAATTTTTCACATCCTAGTTTTATACAGACTCCCATCTTATTATTATTTTGTTAGGCGAGAAACAAACATGTTAAGAAAACATGATCCAAAACCTCTATAAAAGCCCCTCCAACCATCTTCATCAAGCAACAGCCTGGTAGTTTTCATGACTGAAGGCCTACCCTTACCATAGTAGTCCATAACCTAAAATCACATGAAAATAATAAAACACCCGGTGATGGAATTCTCACAATTACCATGCATGATAATAGTTCCTTCTATGACTGTAGATAACTACTTAGTTGTACAAACTTTAAGTTCGGGTACATAGCCTATGTAACAAAGGTGATATGATAAACAACCAACTCAAAGGTAATCTGCATACCTAAGGTATAACATAGTCATCACAGTATTGACCACCACAGTATTGTACACATCATTCGCTTGCACATGCCATAACTAAAATGTTGCAGTGCCAGCCTTGAAATGTCATATTGAAATTGAATAATAGGTGTGGTTGTGAAACTGAGGCACCTGACACAGAGGAACAATAAGCTTCAGACCAGACCTGTGTCACCCAGGTTAAGTGCTAAAACATGATTTCACAAGCTACCTAGCATAGTGGACATGTTGTCCTTCTCCATCGTATATTGAGGAGCTTTGGGCCCAGTTGAAATCATGTAAATTAAAGCTACCGATATTTCACAAGTCAGAAAGTATAGCCTAGGCATGTCAACTTCTAAATTTCAGGAAGAACTACCTAAGGAAACCCCTGTGATCTTCTAACACTCACAATGATTCATCGTCCTAGTCCAAAAATCTTGTCTAATAAATAAGCTAGTAGCAAACATATGGGACGCTAGATTCCTGTTAGGATCACAGGTGGGAAAAATGAGACACAAAGTTTAACGTGGAAAAAACTCCTCCAATGTAGAGGAGGAAAAAACCACGGGAAAACAGATCTATTATGTGTTGTTCAAGTACAGGGTACAAGCGGGGCCTATTTATATAGGCAAAGTAGATAGAGATAGGGTCACATGATCTTATCCAACAAGGCAAATAAGATAGAGATAGGGTCACATGATCTTATCCAACAAATCTCCCCTTGACGCTAAATCTATAAAACTGTTTCCTCAAACACCACTAGGATGCTAAATTTGAATATCAACCAAGTCTAAGGAATCATTAGACTTGGAACTTGTGGGGGACAGATATCCCCCGGGTCCACTAAAAGGTTGGAAGGCCTCGCGAAAGACTCTGGGCCCATTATTTCGCAAGGCCACCCCTTTGTGGGCCAGGGGAGGAATCACTGGCAGAATGAATCGACGCAGGATTGGATCAACTCGAGCCCAAGCGACTCAATGGATTTAAACGTTATCCGCAGCATTGATCCAATTCTCCCACGCAGCACCCTCAAACGTCGGAACTAAACGAGGATAAGTCGGCAGGATAATAGAGAGATAAGTTCAATCAGTTCACTATTACTTAGTAGCACATAGTTATCATACCCGCATGTAACGCCTCACGGTCGAGTATATAAGGCCTAGGGGGCACCCCATCAAAGAAAAGTCATTCATTAGCCATCTACTCAATTCTCTAGCGTCCTTCATACTAGAGAATCCCCCTGTAACCCACCACATAAAGATCCACACCAGGAAGTAGGGTATTACGCCTCTCCAAGCAGCCCGAACCTGTAGAAAATTGTCTACTGTCTCTCGTGCACCCAGCACGAACCATCGAGCTACAATCAGTTACACCGTCCTACCCAAAAGCACCCCGAGGGGTAACCCCGGGTGCGTGGTCGGGTCCCAAACACCGACAGCTGGCGCGCCAGGTAGGGGGTGTGTCACTAATCCAAGGTAGCTCAATGGCCATCACTTTCCAACACAAAATCGCCCTCCGCCCTGGATCCGCGTTCTGCTTCGGAACTATCTCGTCTGTGGCAAACGAAGAAGGGACTCTACATCGTATAGTGGATCCGCCAGAGAAAAAGCCTTCCTTAAAAATCTCCAAGAAGGTAGGAACGAAGCAGGAGATAGTGCGACCTCTAGCGCTCCGGGCGAAGACTACCTCCTGTAAGCCAGGAGCAGAGAATTCGTTTACCCGGAGGAACCCGTTGTCCACCTCCTCCACGGAAAAATGGACACGGATTACAAGGAAAAAGAAACAAAGACCCATCAAGCTACCCTTCTAGTACCTCTGCCCTCAAAGGAGAACAGAAAGAAGCTTGTCATCACGATCGACAACTCCATTCTACCCCGACGTCCTCTTCATCGAGGGGGGGGGGGAAGGAATTGTCCCCCATCTCCAACGATGAACCGACTGTGCTTGTGGAAGAACCTCCTCAGCGGGAAGCTCGCCGACGGAGGAACCGACGCTGTAATGCCTGACGACATCATGAAGCCGGAGAACGAGATTCGGCGCAGCCTGTATCACGAGACGAGATCTCGGAGGTGGGAGAAAGTCCAGATGAATGAGTCTTCAGGGAAAGGAGGAACTCCTGCCGACGTGATCATCGGCAAGCTCAAGAGCAAGCCGAGCAGGAGGCGATACAGTGTCGAGAGAACCCTCTCTTCGGACGAAACCTGAACCCTAACTTCACCCGAGCCATGAACACGTCGAGCGAGGTCAGTGGAGTGCTGTCCTGGATAGCCGATGGCCTCCCTCGGACTCCAGACGTCGAGGGCTATCGGCACCTGCTCACTCGAGCAGCTAATCATCTTCTGCCTCTCGCTCATCCTCCGAGCGATCTACGACACACCATCAATAGTCGACGGGACGCGTGGAGCTCCATCAATGCTTCGCGCGAACGACGACACGAGAATGAGATCCAGCGCCGAGAGGAGTATGATCGGGATCACGACATCCCTGCACGAAGTCAGGCCACCAGGGTTGAGTCGGCAACGGCTTCAACTGGCGGCACGACCTAGGGACGGTTGAGGCAGCACATCGGTAACTCCCCTCCTCGAGACCGACACCACAATCGTCGACAAGAGGACACACGTGGAGTATCAGCTCTCACTCCGCGTCTCAGGGCCATTCAGTGGCCCCCTAACTTCAAAGTCTCCAACGTCGACAAGTACGAGCCTAAGCAGGACCCGAGAGGCTGGCTGGCTGTCTATACCACCGCTGCCCGGGCCGCTGGGGCAACTGAAGATGTGATGACTGCATACTTGCCCATCGTCCTCGGGCAAGATGCGCTGTAGTGGCTACGACACCTATCCCGACACTGCATCGATGACTGGAGCGACTTCAGTCGACGTTTTATCGCCAACTTCCATTGTCTCTCCGACAAGCCAGCACAACCATGGGACCTCAAATCCATCAGGCACTGAGGAGATGAGACTCTTCGGTCGTACCTCAAAAGATTTCAGACCATGAGAAATCGTATTCCTAAAGTTGCAGAAGCTGCAGTAATCGAGGACTTCTACCGAGGATCTAATGACTCGGCCTTCGTCCGAGCCATACTACAAAAAGCGCCGACCACCTCCGAACAGCTGTTCAGGGAGGCGAACCTCTACATCACCGCCGATGAACGTGCCCAGGACCTCATCGGAGGAACGAGCCGGCTCCATCCGCGCCACGGTGCACACGAACTAGCAAACCGATAAGCGCTGGGAGAAGAGGCCTCGCGAAGAAGTTCATGCCGCTGGACCACCCGTCTCTCGTGCTCGAGGGGCACCCCGTGGAGGCGAACGAACATTGGACGACATCCTCGACGCCCAGTGCCCGTACCACAAGGACATGCGTCATATTCTTCGGAACTGTAGAGATTTCAAGCACTCCATCGAGAATGGCTGACCCTTCCAACCTCTGCCACCTCCCCCACCACGAGGAGGACCCAGAGAACCTCGACAACCTCAGCAGCAGGAAGGGGCAGGAGGCGGAGCGTTCCCACGTGTCGACAGAGAAGTCAACGTCATCTTCAGCGGACACGGGTCACAAGAGAGCAAGAGGCAGCAGAAGCTCAACGATCGTCAAATACTAGTGGCAGTCACCAGTGCTCCCGCTCCGTATTGATGGTCCAAACACCCAATCACCTTCACTCGGGCGGATCAATGGCTCAACTTTGATCATTCGGGCAAGTACCCGCTCCTCGTTGATCCAGTGATCCGAGAGAGAGGGTAAAAAAGGTGTTAGTGGTCGGGGGAAGCAGCATCAATGTCACCTTCCCCCGAACACTCTTAGGCTTGGGAGACACACTCAAAGAGCTCCACGAGTCAGACACTCCTTTCTTCGACATTGTGCCGACTGAAGGAGAATACCCACTCGGACACATCTACATGTTTGTTACCTTTGGGACTTTAGAAAACTATAGAACCGAGTTCCTAAGGTTCGAGGTAGCAAGCTTTGACTGTGGATACAACGCCATCATCGGCAGGCCGGGATTAGCGAATCTCATGGCCATTCCGCACTACTCATACATGATATTGAAGATGCCAGGACCACAAGGAATCATCACCGTGCATGCTGACTTCCAAGGCACCGCAGAATGCTTCCGAGTGGCCATTCAGGCGGCCCTCACCACCAAACCACCAATGACTTCCTCTGCGCAGGTGAACTCAAAGCCTGAGGAAGACCTCACGATACCTGCGAATGAAGCTCAAGCCGTGACCTCTATGCGGTCGATTGAGGAAACAAAGAGAAGCAACCTCGGGTTCGCTGACGAACGCAAGACCGCCATCATCAGCTCTAGCCTGGAGGACAAATAGGAAGACGCGCTCGTCCAGTTTCTACAAGATAACCGAGACGTATTCGCATGGCAGCCTACGGATATGTCGGGAGTCCCAAGAGAACTGGCCGAGCACAAACTAAAGGTCTATCCCCAGGCGAGGCCGATCCGACAAAAGTTGCGTTGTTTCACGCCTAACAAGATAGAAGCTATTCGTGCCGAGCTAGCTTGATTAGTCGCAGCTGGTTTCATTAGAGAAGTACTGCATCGTGAGTGGTTAGCGAATCCTATTCTTGTACTCAAAAAGAATAAAGTGGATTGACGCATGTGCGTCGACTATATAGATCTCAACAAACACTGTCCGAAGGATCCCTTCGAATTTCCTAGAATAGATCAGGTGGTAGATTTGACCACCGGATGCTCTATGTTGTCATTCCTGGATTGCTACTCTGGATACCACCAAATCAGCCTGGCAAAAGAAGACGAGGAAAAACTGCATTGATTACCCTGTTTGGAGCTTTCTGCTATACCTCCATGTCGTTTGGCCTCAAGAACGCTGGAGCGACTTACCAGAGAGCTATTCAAACATGCCTAGCCAATCACTGGGGCAAGCGGGTAGAAGCTTATGTCGATAATGTGGTGATTAAAACAGAAAACTCAGAAAACTTCATCGAGGATCTGCAGTTGGTCTTCAATAGCCTGAGGTGGTACCGATGGAAGCTCAATCCGGAAAAATGTGTCTTTGGAGTGCCTGCTGGGAAGTTGCTCGGATTCATTGTCAGCCACCGAGGAATTGAAGCTAACCGAAAAAAATCAAAGCTATCATGAGGATAGAAGCACCGCGATCACAAAAGAAAGTACAGAGGCTTACTGGATGCATGGCAGTTTTAAGCAGATTCATATCAAAGTTAGAAGAAAAAGGCCTACCATTCTATAAATTGCTCAAGAAGGTGGACAAGTTCTAGTGGACCTCAGAGGCTCAGGAAGCTCTTGATGCACTGAAAAAGTTCTTGACTACACCACCAGTACTAAAGCCGCCGTGCCGAGCCATGCCAGACCAGCCGGCAGAAGATCTGCTGTTGTACATCTCCTACACAACTGACGTGGTGAGCACCGCGTTAGTAGTCGAGCGGGCAGAGGAAGGACACGCATATCCAGTACAGCATCCCGTTTGTTTCATCAGTGAAGTTCTGGGACCCTCTAAAAAGAAGTATCCCCAAGTTCAAAAACTATTGTACGCAGTACTTCTAACAGCACGCAAGCTCCATCACTACTTTGACGATCACAAAGTCATAGTAGTCACCGGGTTTCTAGTAGGGGATATTCTCCACAACAAAGAAACCATTGGAAGAACAGCCAAATAGGCCTGCGAGCTGGGAGCTCATGTCATTGAGTTTTGGCCTCGCACTACAATAAAGACTCAAGCGCTAGTTGACTTTGTATCAGAGTGGACCGAGCCACAAGTACCAGATAACCCAAAGGTTGCAGAAGTATGGCGGATGTATTTCGATGGCTCACTGAAACTGCAGGGAGCAGGCGTAGGGATCCTCTTCATTGCCCCTGGAGGTGAACAACTCAAATATGCTCTTTAGTTGCTATTCACAGCATCCAATAATGCAGCAGAATATGAAGCTCTGATCCACAGATTGAACATTGCCATATCACTGGGCATCAAGAGGTTGATGGTATACGGAGATTCACTAGTGGTCATAAGTCAGATAAATAAAGAATGGGATTGCTCGAATGATTCTATGGGCAAGTACTGTACAGCCGTCCGAAAACTAGAAGACAAATTTGAAGGTGTTGGGGGCCTTCGTCCTCCGAAGGTCCTCAAAAACATGATTTGACAATGTTTTCCAAGTGGATTATGTGAACAGGTACCTTCGGACTCAGAACTATGATCATGAAGTACGGTCAGGACGAAGCCTGAACCAGACGAAGGGGGATTAAAATGGAGGACGGGCTGATTACCAAGCTCCACGAAGGATGGTGCACAGCCGAAGCTGTGCGCAGGGAAGCTTCGTCGCGATAGCAGAGAGGGGAACCGACTTAAAGATGAAAAGACTACTTGGGCCTTGACAGATTTCCATAAGTCATTGGCAAATGTAATGGACACGAATGTAATTTTACGTGGGCTGCGTCCCGTGTCTATAAATAGATGAACAGTACTCCCGTACTGTTCACGCTGACTTGGCATTTGCTTTTGCGTCACGCTTGTACTTTTTACCTTCTCTCAGGACCGAAGGTACATTTGTAATTTGAAATCATTTCTATTTTTCCATGTTAATAAAATAGAAATGATTCTATGATGATGTCTATATTATATTTCATGCTTTATATGAATCCTTCGTCATTACTTGTTATATTTACGAAGGTATGTCTCTTATGACCTTCGTCCGAAACTCATTATTTCCCGAAGGGGCATAATGTTTCGAAGGACGAAGGACTTTAACACTTAACACTTTTTATGTTGCCTTGTTCTTAACTCTTAGCATTTGAGAACAAGTCCCCAACATTGGCGCCCACCTCCGGTGAACTCACTTCCACTTCGAGTTTTTTGAACACCTTCGGAAGCTATAGACCTTCGCTATGGCGCCGAAGAAAGCTTCAGCGACTGGGGCTGCAGCACTGCAACCGCTGGACCCCAACCAGGAGACCGTCTCTCTTCGGGAGGCCCGAAGCCAGAAGAGGAAGGCCGTCAGCCCGACGCTTCAGGAGGATGAACTAGACCAAGAGATCAGGGAGATGGAGATGCTTCATCAACAGGTGCAGAGGAAAAAGGAAAAGATGGCCAGGCTAGCTGAGCTGCAAAGGCAGATAGACGAAGCTTCTGAAGAAGTTCGTCATCTTACCCACGATGAGCAGAACCGAAGGCCTCAACAAAAAGACCTTCATCAGGAGGGCTTCTTCAACGAAGATGACTGGTATGACAATTTCCATCATGGAAATTTTGTTTTCGATGATGCCTCTCCTCTGTCCGCTGAGCTGCAGGCTACACCCTGGCCTCCGTCCTATAAGCCACCCCAGCTTCCCATGTTCGATGGCCACTCAGACCCGAAGCAGTTCTTGATGAGCTACGAAGCAACAGTGTCTTCGTATGGTGGCAATGCTGCAGTCATGGCAAAGTCTTTCGTTATGGCCGTCAGGAGTGTTGCTCAGACCTGGTATTCCTCCCTTCGACCAGGAACGATCACTTCATGGCAGAAGCTGAAGGATATGTTGTTAACCAGCTTTCAAGGATTTCAGACGAAGCCGGTCACTGCTCAAGCCTTGTTCCAGTGCACTCAGGATCATGAAGAATACCTTCAGGCGTATGTCAGAAGGTTCTTGCGTTTGAGGGCGCAGGCACCAACGGTGCCCAATGAAATTGTCATCGAAGCCATGATCAAGGGGCTTCGTCCTGGACCTGCAGCTCAATACTTTGCTAGGAAGCCTCCTCAGACTCTGGAGAAGCTGCTCCAAAAGATGGACGAGTACATTCGTGCCGATAATGACTTTCGCCAAAGAAGGGAGGAGGCCTTCAGATTTTCTGAAATGACCAGGGGCTTCGGAGGAAGATTCTATCCGAGGCATGTCAGGTCCATCCACAACTCCACTCAAAATGATGATAAGGGGAGTCAGCAGAACAGACCGCAGAGCTCTTCACAGGCTTCGGGGCAACAGCAAACTTTCTTCCGGCCACCAGCTCCAAGAGGCAGGGGCGCCAGGGGCTTCGGCGGAAGATTTGGAGATCAACCAAGGAGGGTATTTTGCTTATTTTGTGGTGAAAACAAGGGCCATACCACCAGGATGTGCCATGTTACCATCCAGAAACAAAAGGAGCTAGCAGAAGCTGCAGCGCAACAGGGCCAGCCGAAGGAGGTCATGCATACTGCTTCGTACCATCAGCCTTACATCCCGGAATACGTGGGCAACCACCCTGCAGTTTCCGTAGCTTCGGCGAGTCAACCTCAAGCTTCATGGCAACAGCCCCCGCCCCCACCTCCGCTGCAACAAGGCCAACAGCCAGAAGGGAGCCAATATGTTCCGCACCAAAGGGATCTCAGAGAGCAATCTGAAGCTCGCACAGTCAATAGTACTGTGCCAGAGTCGAAGCACATTTATTGACAAATATCCTACTTTGATAGCAGTCTTTTCCGTTTAGTTCTATTTTTTGTGTGATAAAGAACATTTCAGTTTTCATGTAATAGTTTCGTGGTTGGTTATCAGGAAAACCTATCTTCTCCACAGGCTTAAGTTGCTGAAGCTTAAAAATTTGCGGTAACAAGGAGGACCTTCGAATTATTAAAAATCCTTCGAAGCAACAAAAAGTCGTTCTAAGGAACGCAGAGTAAGTTGCCGAAGTTACAAAAAGCCGTACCAAAGGGAGCGCAGTGTAAGTTTTTTGCTCCAAAGACGTTCCTAAGGGAATGCAGAGCATACAGCGAAAAGTCAACGCTGATACCGCCTAAAGTAAAAGGCGAAGAAGCTCCAAAGACGTTCCTAAGGGAATGCAGAGCTTACAGCGAAAAGTCAACGCTGATACCGCCTAAGTAAAAGGCGAAGAAGCTCCAAAGACGTTCCTAAGGGAATGCAGAGCTTACAAATAAATTTTGTGTGTATCTTCGGAACAAACGTCATTTGCATAACATAACATCATCACATCATTTGGCATAGCATCAGCATCATACATCATGTTGCATATGGTAAAAGAAGGGGACACAGTATCAACCTTCGGAAGGACGCTTTGAGAAAGTGAAAATTGTGTAAAGTCACGAGGGAATACAATGATAATCTTCGGAACACAGCTTCGGAGAATGTTTTCACGAAGCATGGACGTGCTTCATCAGAGTAATATCGAAATTGCACAGCTTCGGAGAATGTTTTCACGAAGCATGGACGTGATTCATCAAAACAGTTTTTAACGGAGAATGTCTTCTTCACGAAGCATGAAAAGAAGGGAAGGTGTTTTTTCGCCGAAGGCTCAAAAAAGGTATGTATGTAGAATTTCATGCATCGTAAAGAATTGAATAATGAAAAGAGACTTGTATATTACATTCAAATGTACAAAATATTACATAGATCACACTTCAAATGTTTTTTCTAATAACACCTAGTCTTCTCTTAATACTACTTCGGCAGCCTCATTTAGAAGTTGTTCAACAACTTTATCCATGATAGCTTCGGCCATTTGTTTGATTTCAGTCATCCTCTTTTGTGTAAGGGTCAACAGTCGATCCAGCAGGTTCTGAGGGAAGAGAATATTTTTGCATTACTATTACAAACCGCGAGCAAAGTTTGAAATAAAAATTACAACACAATAAGAGCGACTAATTAATACCTATTTGCCCTTCGGCAACTTCTGTCACTTTCCTAGCGTCATGGATGCCTTTCTCACTTCTTTGAATAATTTCTTGCGCCATTTCTCGGCCGCCGTTGTCCCAGACATCAGTAAAGAATTTACCACCAACCATGCTTGCTTCGGCCGAAGGGTCTTTTATGTCTTCGGAGGATAAGGCAGCTTCGGACTGAGCTAAAGATTTTACATGCCCGCAACCTTTCTTCTCCAAGACAGTAGCAACTCCTCTGGCGCCCGAAAAAGCGCAGATGTCACCGCGGCTACTCAGGATTTCCTCGAAGGCCTCTGCTTCGTGACTGATCCATTCCAGTGGACCTTCGGGATTGCCTCTTGAGAAATTCTCTTCACTGGAAAATGCGCCCACGCTGGCGAAGCTGGTTTTAATTTTCTTTACGCATTCCATGGATTTTTCGAAGCATTTTTTCTTAGAAGACCGAAGCTCTTCCACGGTTGCTTCCAAATGATCAGCCCATTGGTCGCTGCATTCCCGTCTTGTTTCTTCAAGTATGCGTTCTTCTTTCGCCCGGGCCAGTTGCTTCTGAAGATCTTTAATCTCGCGTCTGTGAGCTTCGGCCTGAACCTTTGCAGCAGCTTCGTCCTTTTTTATCTTGTCTACTAATGTAAGCAGAAGTTTACCTTTTTCTAGAGCTTCGTTTCTCAGTTTAATAACTTCTGAACGTAAATTGTTGAATGCAATTTCGTAGCTTTCATCTTCAGCACTCTTTTGTGCTCTTAATGCGTTGCTTAGGATTAAACCCTATACGAAAAAGAATCCATATAAGAATAAAAGAATGAATTACGTATTAAAGAGAATTTTTCAAGCGTCTAATTCCCATACCTTTAGGCTATTGTACGCAAGACTGTCCGCGAGATCCTCCTTCGTCATAGCACATAATCCAGCTTCGAGCTTCGGGAAACCCATACTTCTAGCCATCTCCCGGCAGACAGATAATTCTTTGTTATCAGGGAGGCAGTATAGGAAGTCATCTTCATTTGTCCCATTGAACACTACTGCCCCCTTCGGATACTTTAACTCTCTAGCATAGTGATTGGCTTCATAAGTCTCTTCTTCAGATAATTTCTTCCCCGAAGCATGTCGCACGATGTAATCGCATATGCTGGAAGGAGCTTCGGGGGCGGCAGTGTCAATTTCTTCAACCAAAACTGGTTCTGATATTTTCTCGGTTTCCAAGGATTGTTCCTTGGTAGGCTCTGAAGGCCTAGCTTCAGCTTCAGTTTGCTGTTTCGAAGCTTCAGTAGACGCTTCAGCAAGTTCAACAGTCTTCTTTGGAGTTGTGCTTGAAGACTTAATTGTCTCCAAGACATCTAGTACGTTCACCATTCTTTTTCTTTTTGGGGTCACCAATGGGCCCTTTTGATTTTTTATTGTTTCGACATTTGCTGAAGGACTTAAGATTTCCAATATTTTTGGCCCTTCAATCTTCGGTTTTTCTACTTTTTCTGCTGAAGGCGCTTCAGTTTTCTCTTCTATCTTCGGCACTGGAGCTGGTTCTGTAGCTTCAGAGGCCAAAGAAACTTCACCAATAAATTCTGGCACTGTGGCCGGCTCAATAAAACGCGCTCGGTGGGTGAGCACCTTCATCTTTTTCCTTTGCGGCGCTGGCTCACTAGTAGCACTCGTGGTAGCTTCTGTCGCAGAAGAAGTAATTTTTCTTTTGCGACCCAATACCGGATAGTGATAGTCAGGGTAGACAAACCCGACTGCGTCAAATACCCGGTTGAGCCTTTTCTTCTTTCGGCCTCCGAAGGCTGCTGATAACGCAGTATTCTCGGCCTTCGAATATGCCCCAAGCAGTTCGTCACTTAATATTTCAATGCTTTTCAACCAGTCATCATCAGGTTCAACAAACTTATCCCCGTATTTGAATGTGTATTTCAGTCTGACCAGTCCGCCTTCGTCGGACTCTTTGATGGTCTCCTTCGGCATTTCCCACTTTCCTGCAAGTGGCCACACCCTGAAGGCAATATGCTCTTGGACCAAGTCCCTTGTCCCAATGAAAGAGCAGATTACGCCGAAGGCTCTTTGGCATTCCTCGGCTGCTTCATCCATTTCAACCTTCGGCCTTCGAAGTCCGAAGCGTTGCCAGATGGGGCGCATAATGATATTCTTGACATCTTCTTGCGCTGCTAAGTCATTCTTTACATAGAACTACTCTGTCATCCAGGCTCCGGGCCACCTCTTCCGAAAAGTTGGCACAGGGCGGCTTGACCCAGAGCGGGCACCGAAGCTGTAACACCCAAAGTTATTGTGATATTGTTCTTTCCCCCAGGGCTTCGTCTCGTATAACAACTCATGAATGTTGCAAAAGCTTTTAGCATTTGGTTCTA
The DNA here is from genome assembly GCA_029449295.1 of Zea luxurians. Lineage (NCBI taxonomy): Eukaryota > Viridiplantae > Streptophyta > Magnoliopsida > Poales > Poaceae > Zea > Zea luxurians. The sequence continues at coordinate 121,916,908 of JAOPSE010000007.1, read as the reverse complement.
AACCTTGGCTTCTTGCAGCCCAGACAAACATCCCCATTCTTATGATAGCTTCGGGAGTAATTTGATGAAGGTAGACTTGAAATGTTTTCAGTACTTCAACAACAAAGTTGCTTAGGGGGAATCGAAGCCCAGCCTTGAGAAAGCTTCGGAAGATTATGACTTCATCTTCTTCGGGGGTGGGAGAAGTCTTTTCTCCAGCATCAGCCCTCACAATAGATATATCTCGAAAATACCGCCCCCTCATATTATCAATATGACTCTGCTTAATAGTGGTTTTCCCGAAAACCGTGTGACTTGGCCACCATGGTCGATCTTCGGACTCTTCCCCACCACTTTCTACATCATAACTGTCGCTGTCACCAGTATCTTCGGACAAACCTTCAAGAATCTCCTTAGTGATTTTCTCCGTATTAGTCTCCGCCATCGCTATAAGGAACCCCAAGTTCTTCTCTTCGTCGAGACTCAGCTTCGTCTCAGCAGGGATCTTTTTACCTTCAGACTTCTTCGGAAACGCTAAAAAACTGTTTTCAAGGCCGAAGCTTCAAAAACAAAAAGATCAGCAAATCTTAGTGCACAAGAGCTAAAAATTTAGTGGGCCAAAGCAAATGGCAAGTGTGCGTACCAAATAAGTTTGCGGTATGATCTTATTTATATCCCCAGAGCGTTGAAAATTGAAAGACCCCGCTTGTCAGTGAATGTTGCTATTCTAGCAAAGGGAAGGTGTTTTTTCGGACCTTCGGCTCAAGGCCTTCGTCCATATCGCAATCTAAATTTATCATTAACAAATTAATATTGCGAGGGGCTACTGTTGGGGGCCTTCGTCCTCCGAAGGTCCTCAAAAACATGATTTGACAATGTTTTCCAAGTGGATTATATGAACAGGTACCTTCGGACTCAGAACTATGATCATGAAGTACGGTCAGGACGAAGCCTGAACCAGACGAAGGGGGATTAAAATGGAGGACGGGCTGATTACCAAGCTCCACGAAGGATGGTGCACAGCCGAAGCTGTGCGCAGGGAAGCTTCGTCGCGATAGCAGAGAGGGGAACCGACTTAAAGATGAAAAGACTACTTGGGCCTTGACAGATTTCCATAAGTCATTGGCAAATGTAATGGACACGAATGTAATTTTACGTGGGCTGCGTCCCGTGTCTATAAATAGATGAACAGTACTCCCGTACTGTTCACGCTGACTTGGCATTTGCTTTTGCGTCACGCTTGTACTTTTTACCTTCTCTCAGGACCGAAGGTACATTTGTAATTTGAAATCATTTCTATTTTTCCATGTTAATAAAATAGAAATGATTCTATGATGATGTCTATATTATATTTCATGCTTTATATGAATCCTTCGTCATTACTTGTTATATTTACGAAGGTATGTCTCTTATGACCTTCGTCCGAAACTCATTATTTCCCGAAGGGGCATAATGTTTCGAAGGACGAAGGACTTTAACACTTAACACTTTTTATGTTGCCTTGTTCTTAACTCTTAGCATTTGAGAACAAGTCCCCAACAGAAGGGCTGGAATTTCATCATGTGGAAAGAGATCGCAACGCAGCAGCAGACGCGTTGTCGAAACTAGGATCCAGTCGAACTCAGGTCCCACCTGGAGTTTTCGTCCAGGAGGTGCCACGCCCAAGCATTTCCTCAGATCAAGCAGAAGAGTGCAATGTTTTGAGCTAGCCAGAGTCAGACTCTAATGACTGGAGGGAGCCTATCATCAGGTATATAAAGAACAAAGAGGAACCGAATGATAAAGCCGCAGCGGAACGCATCGCAAGGCAATTAGCCCACTACACCCTCATAGGGGACGCACTGTACAGAAGGGGTGCAATAGGAGTCCTCATGAAGTGCATTCCTTCGGTTACTGGGAAGCAACTGCTAGATGAGGTTCACACCGGACTGTGCGGGATACACACAGCATCTAGAACTCTAGTTGGGAAGGTCTTCAGGTCTGGTTTCTACTGGCCGACGGCAAAGAGCGATGCAGCCGAGTTAGTCCAGAGATGTGAAGCTTGCCAATTTTTATCAAAGCAACAACATTTGCCAGCACAGCAACTGCAGACCATACCCGTAACATGGCCATTTGCATGCTGGGGACTGGACATGATTGGACTGTTCAAGAAAGCTCAGGGAGGCTACACTCACGTGTTGGTCGCCATTGACAAATTCACCAAATGGATAGAATACAAACCCATTGCTTCTCTAACTTCAGCCAAGGCAGTGGAATTCATACAAGATATAATATTCAGGTTTGGGATACCGAATAGCATCATAACTGACCTAGGATCCAATTTCACTAGCTCTGAATTCTTTGATTTATGTGAACAACGAAGCATTTAGATCAAGTATGTGTCAGTAGCACATCCAAGAGCCAATGGTCAGGTGGAAAGGGCTAATGGAATGATACTAGAAGCACTCAGGAAGAAAGTCTTCGACAAGAATGAAAAGTTCACAGGGAAGTGGATCAGAGAATTACCTTATGTGGTTTGGAGCCTAAGAACTCAACCCAGTCGAGCTCTGCATGGAAACACCCCCTTCTTCATGGTCTATGGTTCGGAGGCAGTGCTACCTACTGACCTCAGGTTTGGGGCACCAAGGCTGGTCTTCGAAAACATAGCTGAAGCGGAAGCTACCAGGCTAGAAGATATTGACGTACTGGAAGAAGAGCGGGTGAATATAGTAATTCAGTTAGCTAGATATCAGTAGACCCTGAGGCGCTATCATGACAAGACTATACGACGTCAATCCTTCATAGTGGGAGACTTGGTCCTTCGCCGAATTCTAACGGGAGAAGGATGGCACAAATTATCGCCGCTATGGGAAGGGCCATTCATGGTGTTGGAGGTCACTCGGTCAGGATCATATCGGCTTACTCAAATGGATGGCACGAAAGTAGGGAATTCTTAGAATATAGAGCACCTCAGGAAGTTTTACCCTTAGCAAGACCTATCGGAGCAACATTGTATTCTGTAATTGGAAAATACGTCATCAATAAAAGATCTCACTCTCAAAAGCATTCAAACTATTGGTTATCCATCGACTTCGACTTGATTAAACTTGGAATCAGAACGCTTACTCGACATAGGGTGACCACTATACCCTACTAACGGAGCAATCAGCTTAAGTCAGCGACGACTTAAGACGGTGCGACATGCTCGCGCTTACTCGACATAGGGTGACCACTATACCCTACTAACCGAGCAATCGGCTTAAGTCGGCAACGACTTAAGATGGTGCAACATGCTCACGCTTACTCGATATAGGGTGACCACTATACCCTACTAACGGAGCAATCGACTTAAGTCGGCAACGACTTAAGACGGTGCAACATGCTCGTGCTTACTCAACATATGATGACCACTATACCCTACTAACGGAGCAGTCAGCTTAAGTCGGCAATGACTTAAGACGGCGTAACATGCTCACAACTACTCATCATAGGGCGATCTCTATGCCTTACCAGCTGATCAATTGGCATAAATTAGGAAAGATTCCAAAAACCAGCATGCCACACTTACCTCTGCAAACATTCATAACGACTGTTGAATCATAAACAGCAGAGACAAAAAGTTATAGTTTTCAGCGCCAAGAACACATTCTAATATCCTACCGGGTATTTGAGCGCACTGATCACACACACATATAGTTCACAAATTCATTCAGTATCTTGGAAGGGCAACTCGAAGCATCAGGTGTAGCCTGGACGTCTGCAACAATGTCATCAGGAACAACTACACCGGGCCTTCTCATCAAGATTCGCCCTGCGCGAATGGCTTTGTCCATAGCCTTGTCACGCTGGGCTTTCAGAGCAGCGTAGTTGTCCTCTGCAACTTTGGTAGCCAGTCGAGCGGCCTCTAGCTCCTAGGCGACTAACCTCTTTGACGATGGAGTCCTTGCTTGACACCAACTGCCTAAGCCACAGGATCTCATCCAGATCTGTCATGATAAAATGGTGGCTCCTTTCCAAGATAGTTAGGGAAGTGCTGGCATCACGATACAACCTATCCAGATTATCGCAAGAGGCAGCAGTGCTCGTTTCTCCTCCTATAAACAAGAATCAACTCTCAAGCATCCAGTAAGCAGTAAATTCACGGCAGATCCAATTAAGTAAGCTTACCTCGTTAGCCACCCTTTTAGAATCAAGCCGAGCATTAAGAAAAGAATTCAAAGAATGTGCGACCCGAGCTAGGTCGATCTAACCTTGGGAATACTTCTCCTCAAGCTCAGAGTACCGCCGGGTTGAGTCGGCTTGATGTTGAAGATGTTTCTCCTCAAGCTCATAATACCGTCGGACCATATCTGACAAAAAGCAGTCGAAGAAGGATACACGGTTAAAAACAAATTAATCAATTAGCCAAGGAAGAAACAAAGATACCAACCAGCATTTGACACTTTCAAATCAGCTATCTGCTTCTGAAGCAGCAATTGTTCCACTGCGTCAGATACAGAGCTCCTTCTGGGATAGAGGCACCATGTGATCTCAATTGAGTAGACATCCCGTCAACCAAAGCCTGTTATTAAAAACAAATGAGTACAAAGAAAGTGATTTACCAGGATGAATGATGGAACGAAAAGAGCTAGGTACCTGAAGATTAGAAAAGAATGAGGGCAATCCCAAGTCATGAGAAGCTGTGTTGTAGCTCGACGAAGGAAGATCAACTGGAACAATCTGAAGAGCATCGTTGGGGGTTGGTTCAGCTCCACTAGTAGATATCAGAATTCTGGCATTCGGCTTGCCGACCTCTAAGGCGACTTCCTCACTCGAATCTAAAGAAGTATGCATCGCTATCACTCCATCAGATCGTGGGGGAGACAACCCGACGTGGACGTCCATGGAGGTATGGGAAGGAGAGCTCGCTCGGACACTGTTGACGCCTTTTTGGAGGTGCCAATCACTCAAAAGAACCGGCGGCGGTGCTCTCTGGTCAGGCGCGGACGGTCCGCGGCGCAGGGCCGGACGGTCCGCGACCTGGCGCGAGGCGGCGGTGCTCTCTGGTTAGGCGCGGACGGTCCGCGGCACAGGGCCGGACGGTCCGCGACCTGGGCGCAGGAGCAGTGTCTTCCCTGCCTGACGGCCGGACGGTCCGTGCCCTAGAGCCGGACGGTCCGCGACCTGGCGATAGGGTCGTCTTCCTCTTCCTTGCTAGAATCTAGATCTCATCCCCTGGGGGAAGAGATCTTAATGGTGCTCCGGGTCGACAGGTCACCCGGGGCGTCCCCAGACGACGTGGAGTCGCCTAGGAATTAAGAGATCAATTCGAGGAAGAGGTCTTGGATGGACAACTAGATCTTGCCCCCGGGAGGGGTGAGATCCTAGGGTCGTCTTGGGATCGGCAGGCCACCCAAGATGGATCTAGACGACGTAGAGTCGAATAGGGGTGGAGGTGGATATGTGGAAGACTACAACTAGAACTATGCTACATCTACTCCTAGGGCAGGAAAAGTAAACAAGGTAATTGGTTCGATTGGAATGTGTTTGGGGGTTCTCAATCGGCCGTACCCCTTTATATTTATAGGGGAGGAGGTCTGGACCTTTTCCTAAGAGGTAGCCAACAAACTCCCACGTGATTAGATGGATAACCATGCACGAGATAAGGATAAATATCCGAGTTAATCTAATCTCGGGACACGCGGACCGTCCGGGCCCAAGGGCCGGACCGTCCGCTCATTTTGGTGCCCAACATATTCCCCCCTGCCTTTTGGTGGAGCTTGGCGAACCAAAAGCATCAGTGAAAACTTCGGAAATAATTGACCTCATGAGCTTTTGTTCCCGATGTAAGGACTCAGCTCGATGCAAGTCATCGGCTCTTGTGATCAGATAATATAAATAATTAATGAAACTTTAATGCATAGAGGCCGTTTCGGATCGCATCCTCTTCGGCCATGTCTACCTGATCAACCTGTCAATAGGCAAAAACTTGTGGTGCCCCCAGCCCAAATAAGCAAACGGATTGGGCCAGTAATATGAATTCATCGCCGTACCACCCCACACAAGAGCAGGACAACACATCGGCGATGGATAGAACGGGACGCACCATGCTATCCGTGGAGGAGGATGACAAGGCGATCTTGGTTGTGCTACCTTTTGGGTCCGTTTAGTAGGCTTTTGCTTTCGCACAGACCGCCCTTTTGACTTCGTCTGCTTTATTGGCCGGTTGTGTGGATCGGCCTTCTTCGTATATTTGGCAAGCAACTGACCAAAAGTAGGGCCAACTCTACTGAGTCGTCCAGACGTCTTAATAGTATTTTGTTTCCTAACACTTGTTTTGGAACCTTGTGGTCCAGTGGTCTGAGGTTGCTGCTTCTGACTGTCTGCGGACTGTCCGACCATTAAAGCCGGACCGTCCGCTACTGTCTCGGACTGTTCGGCCTTAGTACCCGGATCGTCTGGCATACGCAGGACAGGTGACCATGATCGGGTGTCCGATCGTGCTTGCCCCCCGGTGCCTCCAGTCTTTCTTTTGTCCAGAGTCTTCCGAGTAACCATTATGCGTGACATATTTGGTGTACGGGGATCACCAATGACAATATTTTTATCTTTGCTTTTATCGGCCGCACAGGGCCGAACTCTGACTTTTTTGCTTGTCGGCTCTAATGTGGTGGCAGGGACAGGTGGCCTGTCAATCCTCACCTCCTTTTGAAACCTCAACCGGCCTTCGTTTATAGCCGATTGTATTTGCCGACGAAAGACAACACAATCATTGGTATTATGAAGAAAGGAGCCATGCCATTTACAATATATACGCCCTTTTAATTCTTCAACCGGAGGAATTATATGTGATAGTTTAATATTACCATGTTTAAGCAACTCATCAAATATTTTATCACACTTAGTAATATTAAATGTGAACTTAACCTTTTCCTTTTGTGTCGAGTGCGGGTGAGAGCGAACAGAAGGTTTGGCCTTAGTGGGCCAAACAAGCTCAGGGACATGTGACTTTTTTGGTTCTTGGGGCTTGGGTGGCCGGTTATATGTACGCCGGCCTTCCACACTAGACGGATCACAGGTGACTTCTGGTGCTCCAGACGGTCCGACCTGCACAGTCGGACGGTCTGCTGGTGGATCGGACGGTCCGGTACTATCCTCGGACTTTCCGGTCACATCAGGCAACACCTGTGACCCTTGCGATGGGCTCTGTGTAACTCCGGACTGTCCGGCGTAGGGTGCCGGACGGTCTAACGGAGGGTCGGACGGTCCGCGATTGTGTGCGGACGGTCCGGCCGTGCTCAGGGCTGACTCACCATTTAACGAAGATGGTGGTGACGGTCGTTCTGGATATGAGTCCATCGGCACAACAGAATATGGCTGGGAAAACCCATTTATCGCTGATGTGTTTGGCGCAATTGTTTCAGCGCCTAATTTATGTGATAAAAAATCAGGCATGTGAGTTTTTCCTAATGCATGTGCCATCCTCTCTATATCCTCCGTAATACTTTTAATCCGATTATCAAAAGAAATTTTAATAGATGGAATATCATCGGCTGACCTGGCATCACCTATCGTGGGGAGCTGTTGCAGCACGGCTAACATATACTCGGCGTTTATCTCCCTTTCTTAGACGGTCTTCTGGTGGCAGTCTACCCTGAAGTGCGAGAGGTACCACTTATCCGCCACCTTGAGCACCTGATCCTTTTGTCGGTGGGCCTCCTCGTCTATTTTCTTCATGTCATCTTCTAATCTTTTATGCTAGTCAGCCTTTTGTTGCTGTTTGGAGAAGCACCGTTGAGATCTTTAGAATCGGCCATATAAGCCTGATTTTGTAGATCTGCAACTTCGTCCCCAGCGGAGTCGCCAAAAAGTATGTTGATGCCTTTTTGGAGGCGCCAATCACTCAAAAGAACCGGCGGCGGTGCTCTCTGGTCAGGCGCGGACGGTCCGCGGCGCAGGGCCGGACGGTCCGTGACCTGGCGCGAGGCGGCGGTGCTCTCTGGTCAGGCGCGGACGGTCCGCGGCACAGGGCCGGACGGTCCGCGACCTGGGCGCAGGAGCGGTGTCTTCCGCGCCCTAGAGCCGGACGGTCCGCGACCTGGCGACAGGGTCGTCTTCCTCTTCCTTGCTGGAATCTAGATCTCGTCCCCTGGGGGGAAGAGATCTTAATGGTTCTCCGGGTCGACAGGTCACCTGGGGCGTCCCCAGACGACGTGGAGTCGCCTAGGAATTAAGAGATCAATTCGAGGAAGAGGTCTTGGATGGACAACTAGATCTTGCCCCCTGGGAGGGGTGAGATCCTAGGGTCGTCTTGGGATCGGCAGGCCACCCAAGACGGATCTAGACGACGTAGAGTCGAATAGGGGTGGAGGTGGATATGTGGAAGACTACAACTAGAACTATGCTACATCTACTCCTAGGGCAGGAAAAGTAAACAAGGTAATTGGTTCGATTGGAATGTGTTCGGGGGTTCTCAATCGGTCGTACCCCTTTATATTTATAAGGGAGGAGGTCTGGACCTTTTCCTAAGAGATAGCCAACAAACTCCCACGTGATTAGATGGATAACCACGCACGAGATAAGGATAAATATCCGAGTTAATCTAATCTCGGGACACGCGGACCGTCCGGGCCCAAGGGCCGGACCGTCCGCTCATTTTGGTGCCCAACAAACACCCTCGGGGGGCTGGGTTGCAGCTCGCACTACCCATCGGAGCCGGATCGTTACCGGCAACACCCTCGGGGGCTGGGTTGCAGCTCGCACTACCCATCGGAGCCAGATCGCTACCGGCAACACCCTCGGGGGCTAGGTTGCAGCTTGCGCTACCCACCAGAGCCGGATCATTACCAGCGATACCCTCGGGGGCTGGTTAATTGCCAGCATCACCCTCGCCCCCTCGGAGGCTGGGTTTCCTGCAACAGCCACCTCTTAAGCCGAAGGATCCTCAGTCACCTCCATGGGAGTCGGGCAATCCTGACCAACTTCTTGACACCGAAGACTGCCTTCCAAAGTCGACGATGCGCGAGATATCGCCCGGGATACCTCTAATCCCACGTCTGGAGTGTCAAAGCAAACATCCATCATATCACCAGCAGTCGGTTCCAACAGCATATCTTCAGGAATGACATCCTCAAGGGCTTGATCAAAATCTGTTATGAATAATTCTTGAAGGCTAATAAGAGCAGACAGAGCTAGAGAAGGAATATCACTATCCCCCCTACTACCTCTATAACGCCGGCTATTCTTATGAATTAGCGGGACTTCTTATTCCTCTTCTTCGTCCTCGTAAAAAATGCGGACAATAGATGGTGCAGGATCACACCCATTGGGGGGGACGTCCAGGAATTTTCAATAGATTTTCCCAAGCAGTCACATCCATACAGTATACGCAATGAATGTATCAAGACAGAAGGAAGATATCGATAGAGATCGGAGGAAAGCCAAAAATAGCTACTGAAGTACAAGTCTAATCAACAGAAGCATTAAAGCATGAAGCGAAATGAAGACCAGCCAAGAGCCATCTACCGGACGTCCAATCTGTCGCCGATCAAATAAATTTCAAACCTAACAAGATATGGGTAGACCGCGTTGCTGATCTCAAAGGCAAGAATTAAAGACAACAGGCTGATCTCTAAAAGCATAAGCTGACGATATAATGCCAAACTCTAAGGCATGAGATGAAGACCTTTGAGTGGATTATTTTCAGTAATCCACTCAAAGCTCGGGGGCTACACCCATTGGGTGCACCTCCGGTGCACCCAATGAATCTTCAACCCCTAGAGACGAAATGTTGATCTCTAAAGCATAAGCTGGTAACCAAGCATTAATCTTTGAAATATAAAGCGAAGACCGCTGAAAGAGCCAAAGAACATAACAGATGTTTGTTTTTACCAGACCGATCAAAGTTCAGAAGCAACGACTTCACAAGTGTACTATCAAAGCATCCACAGTCTAAAATCAAAACTTCAAGCTGGACCTAGAATCTTTGGGCTGATTGTTTCAAAATCAACTCAAAGATTGGGGGCCTGTGGGGGACAGATATCCCCCGGGTCCACTAAAATGTTGGAAGGCCTCGCGAAAGACTTTGGGCCCATTATTTCGCAAGGCCACCCCTTTGTGGGCCAGGGGAGGAATCACTGGCAGAATGGATCGACACAGGATTGGATCAACTCGAGCCCAAGCGGCTCAATGGATTTAAACGTTATCCGTAGTATTGATCTGATTCTTCAGCGCAGCACCCTCAGACATCGGAACTGGACGAGGATAAGTCGGTAGGATAATAGGCAGATAAGTTCAGTCGGTTCACTATTACTTAGGAGCACATAGTTATCATACCCGCATGTAACGCCCCACGGTCGAGTATATAAGGCCTAGGGGGCACCCCATCAAAGAAAAGTCATTCATTAGCCATCTACTCAATTCTCTAGCGTCCTTCATACTAGAGAATCCCCCTGTAACCCACCACATAAAGATCCATATCAGGAAGTAGGGTATTATGCCTCTCCAAGCGGCCCGAACCTGTAGAAAATTGTCTACTGTCTCTCGTGCGCGCAGCACGAACCATCGAGCTATAGTCGGTTACACCGTCCTACCCAAAAGCACCGTGAGGGGTAACCCCGGTGCGCGGTCGGGTCCCAAACACCGACAGAACTGGAGCACGACTTCGTATCATCAAAATAACCTCTTTTCTGGAACGCAATAGAAACAGCTTCAGCATCAACTGTTGAACATTGCAAGTAATAGAGATTATTCAAACGATTGCCCTTCAAGATAATACGGTTGCCACGAGAAACCTTAAGAACACCATCAATAGCAGCAAAATTGAATCCCATTGCTTCTAAAGTGCTCAAAGAAATAAGATTTCTCTTCAATTTTGGAACAAAATGGACATCGATAAGTTTCTTAATACTGCCATCATGAACTTGGATATAAATAGAGCTGATTCCAATAATCTCACATGTGGATCCATCTCCAATAACAACCTCACCAGCATGAGACCAAACATAATCAGAAAACCAATCTCTATGCGAACAAATATGAAAAGTGCAAGCGGAATCGAGAACCCAAGAAGAGCACTTTTCAACAGAGGCAACAAATAGAGCTTCTCCACTATCCAAAGTTTCAATAAAACTGGCTTCAGCAGAAGACTTATCCACCAATTCTTTTTTCTTTCTCTCCTCTTTATTTCTCACCTTGGGGCATTAAGAAATATGATGAGTATTTTTTCTGCAATAACGACAATAAAGGTTAGATTTATGATCTCTAGATCCCCGAACAATTAAACCTTCACCTTTGGGTTCAGAACGAGAATCAACATCAAATTTTTCTTTGACAACAAATTTGACTTAACATTCTCAAAGGATAGTGAAGTACGATTACCATAAAGCATAATTTTCTTAAAATGCTTAAAAGAGGGGGGCAACGAGACTACCAACAAAATTGTCTTATCTTCATCATCTATCTTCACATCAAGGTTCTCAAGGTCCACAATAATTGAATTAAATTCATTAAGATGTGACTGAATAGATGTACCTTCTGTCATACGAATAGTATAAAGGCACTCTTTAAGACAGAGCTTATTAGCAAGACTCTTGGTCATATATAGCTCCTCCAATTTATTCCACAATTCTGCTGTAGATTTTGCATTCATTACTTCACGCAGAGAACATCAGGAGATAAACTGAGATGTAAGGCGGACAAAGCTTTTTCATCAAGATTTTCCCATTATCATCAGCCATATCACCAGGTCGCGGTTGTAACGCCTTTCGTACACATAACTGAGTAAGATCAGCCTTCATCTGAATCTGCCAAATAGCAAAACTGATTTTGCCATCAAACTTCGGAATATCAATTTTAGTCGACATATGCAACCTGGTCATGTACGTTCAACAAGAACTGAAAAACCTTTGGTAGCCTTCTTGTGTGCATGTAGCAAAATTCAACAAATATTTTCAATACCAGGAAAGAGATAAAACACCAAGAAATTGAGCACTTTGATATCAGTACAACAACACAAGTACCCAACGAGAAATTACTAGTCGATTTTCTTGCCTTAACCATGCAACGCACAACAGATTGATGGCCGAGTCATCGAGTCGAGAACATGCTCTCTGATGGCAGCATAGACCCTATTCGAGCAGAGCAACGAGGTGCGTTGGAGGCTGCCCCTGATGAGTGTGTGCCCAAAGACGACAGCAAATCTGAACTGGATGTTGTGACAGATCTGACGAGAACCGCTGGTGGCTGGCGACGAGATCTGAAAAGAAGAAACGCGCTCGCGGTGGCTAAGAAATAAAAACTGTGTCTAACCCTAGCTCTAGATACCAATTGTTAGGATCGCAGGTGGGAAAAAGGTGTGGTACCCGGTTTGCAAAGAAGAGAAGTTGGGGGTCGTTCTTTTTGTTTTTTTTCCTCATTCGGTTGTTGCATTTTGGGGATTTGGAATTTGTGGAAAATATTCACAACTAGGGCAGTAGAATTTCTTTGGTTTGGCGCTTGCGATGGGGTCGGGAGCTGTTGCGTGGGCTAGTTGGGCCGCGATTGGTGATTCGGCCCACTATCCCTCCCAAACCCTAGCCGCCCTCCCTCCTAACCCCCTCCCCCTTTGTGCAGCCCCCCCCTTCTCCACTCTTTGGCCGCCGCCCCCCCTTCCATCTCCTCCTCTCTCAATCCTTGCAGCCACACGACCAAACCCTAGCCGCCCCCCCCCCCCCATCTCCTCCTCCCAAGGTGCCATTCCTTGTCGCTCGGATCGTCGTCGCGTGGTGCGAATCTTCAATCGTTTTGGTGGAGGGAAGAAGGGAGGAAGGAAAGGGGGAGAATCCAAGGTGATTTTTGTGTTCATCTATTGTTCATTTACGCTGCAATCCAATTGATTAGATGTTGCGTATGCGATTGGGTAGAGGGGCTGTCCAGAATTTTAGGTGGTGGATGAACAGCAGTAGTTCTAGCAGTTTCTGGGCATTTTTCGTGAGAAATTAATGGGAATCAGTTTGGTGGTCATGTAGAACTTTGTCTTACCTTTCCAACGAGAATTTATGCGCTCAATTTGGAGTTATAAATTAAAAGTTATCACCGTTTGAATCCGGGTATGTGGCTGTCAAAAAAAAACAGATTTTCAGGGGGATGAACAGCAGCAGTATTAGCAGTTTCTGGGGATTTTTCGGGAGTAATTAGTGTTAATCAGTATGAGAATCATGTAGGGCTTTTTCTTATCTTTCCAACAAGTACTTATGCGCTCGATTCGAAATTATATTTTAAAAGTTATCGCTGTTTGAATCCGAGTATGTCGCTGCCCAAATCAGGAAAAAAAACAGATTGCAGAGTTTATTTTGTGGACCGTTTAGGGGTAATTAGATGTTAGAATTTAATCATAAATTGTATACAAAACTTATGGGGAATTTTATGTAGTTGTCTCTGGAGTTTTTGTTTGACACCACTGCTGTCTTAATTTTAAAGTTATGGAATGGTTAAGCAGAGCCGCTGCAGTTTGGTTGGTGTGAGGAGAATTGTTACCCGCGGCGGGGTTTGAGATTGCGCGTAGGTGCGGCGTTGTTTTTGAGGTTTTTTATGTGAATTTGGTGCACTAAGTTGGGTGTCAAAAACAGGTGGTGGACTTCCGGATCGTTCTTAGGGATTTGCCCAAACTTCCGGTGAAGGCAAGTAAAACTGTGATGGTTATTCCGTCTGTCAAATGAGGAGTCTTATACTTGATTATGTTGTGCTATTGTGTTCATGTTCATATTTTTTTATTGAGTACCATCATTTGAAAATGTTCATGTTTCATGGATTTCATATGTTGAGTTTGAGGTTTGATTATGTTACTCAAGTGGTCATTATGTGGAATGGGTGGAAGTATATGTCTAGCACATTTTATTTGGGAAGAACTCATGATGTTGTCATGCATAATGCACTCATCATCCATTGCATTGAAGTTTTGTCGCGATCTTATGGTCCTACCGTACCGGTACATTGAGCATCATATGTTGCCCGAGAAGGGGTATGATGCAGCTTCATATCCTTAGAGATATGGAGGCAGAAGTCATTATTGCATCTGTAACCGTTTGCATTCATGGGAGAGGTGTGGAATCTATTATGTGGATGTGGATAATCTGGACTTGTGCATGGTGATTCTTCTTGGCGTTAAGTATTTAGTTACTTGTTTACTTGCTGCAATTTAATGTTCAAAAAGGAAGTTTTGAACCACGTGGTTGTTTAAGTACAGTTGATTTACAATGTCCAATTTGTTGTTGCTATGTTTACTTGCTGAGATGTGTCATCTCACATCTTGCATTGTTTGATGCAGGCACCTAATTTCTGCTTTTGGGAAAAGAGGGATGTAGCAGCACGGCCACTACACCTTTAATAAAGGAACCACCACTTAATAATGTTGTTAATCAGAGAGGGTCAAGTCTAGTGAATTACTTTGTTCTTGGTTGAGCGTTTGTTTTGGGGTGGGCTGAGTTCCTTATCTCATTTATTTTGCTTCTGTTGGGTTATGAATGTGTTTTACCACCTTTGCATTTAGATTCTACTATGTGAATTATCTGTCTTTATATCATGTATGAACTACATGTTTCCCCTCCATGTTATGCTAGTTTCAAAGGAGGTGCTGCCGGATTTTGCAATATTTTCTCTCTTTATTACATCTCTTGTGTTGAGTAAGTTTGGTGGGAGGAGTTTTGGTAATATCCATTGTGTGTGACCAGTGGGGTGTTACAGTTGGTATCAAAGCTATAGGCTGTAGGTCCTAGCTAGTGGAGTAATAATAAATTGACACACTGCACATGTAGGATGGGATTTCTGGCTTGCTATTGATATGTTATGTTATTGTCTGTGCTAGTTTGACATTATCTGAAGAGATGTTATGCCAATCTTATTTACTTATTAGTCTCATCCCTGTGGCTGCAGCTATGCCGCCTCGTAGGGCTCGGGGTAGTCCGCAAGCTCCTAGTGGGGACTCGATGAGTCCGGCGGCAATGTTAGTCGCGATGTAGGCCATGCAGCAGGAGTTGGCCCTTCTGAGGCAAGCCATTCCTGTTGCCCCTGCGGGTGCTGCTCAGGGTGCTGGTGGTGGAGAAGTGCCCGGGGGCGCTGTCCCTGCGGGTGCTGTTCCAGGTGGCGGGGCCGAGGTGCCTCTTCCAGTCAGTGGTCTTTCTCTGATGCAGTGGATGGGCATGAAGTTGGATTCTTTTGATGGCAGTGGTACTCCGGTCGAGGCGGCAGATTGGTTGACTTATGTGGAGGATAAGATGAATGTCTTCAAGATTGCATATGGAGATTGGGTTCGCTTTGGCACATAGCTGCTGAAGGGAGAGGCTCAAATTTGGTGGAGAGGCGTGCAGGCAGCGCACTCCTCCTCACTAGGAGTCCTGTCTTGGGATGTTTTCATCAGGCAGTTTGAAAGGAGATTCTACCTGGTCACCTTCCTGGAGAAAATGAAGATTGACTTGCAGTCCTACAAGAAGGAGAAGAAGTCTGTCACAGAGTATGAGGTGGGCTTCAACAAGATGGTCCGCTTTGTCCCTCATGTGGCTTATAATGAGATGGAGAAGGCGACCCAGTTCCGTCAGGGTCTGAAGCCTTCTATCAGGCATGCTCTGGGGGCCTTTCCGTTGGTGGACTTCCGTACCACAGTGGAGCAGGCACTGGGTGTGGAGATGCAACACCAGTATACCATGGAGTTGCAGAAGTCTTTGGGTGTTGATCAGCCTCGTAGCCAGGACGCGAGGAGGGGCAACATGGGAGGTCCAGCCCATAAGAGGGGCAAGTCTCAGCACCAGCGCCACCATCCTTACCGTGGCAAATCTTCTGAGTCAGGTACTTCGGGAGGAAGTACTCAGAGGTTTCGGGCTGTCCCTAAGCCCGGGCTGGGGCTGGTGTGTTTCCGCTGTGGTGATGCGCATCGCCATGCAGAGTGCCAGTGGAGTGGCAGGTGTTCTATCTGCAGTCAGGACCATAAGGATGTGGTGTGTAGGAGGAATCCTAATGGGAAGCTCAGATGGGAGCCGGTGACTTCCTCCTCTTCTCAGGGCACCATCAACATGATGTCAAGTGCTGAGCAGCAGTTTTCAGTTCCTCTTCCTCCGCAGTAGCTCTATGTGCCTAGGACTTCTCAGTTCGCGCTGATGCAGGGTTTTCCTCAGTATCAGGCCGCGCCTACTCCTGCACCGTCTACTCCTATGTCGTCTCAGTTTGGAGCTCCGCGCCCGCCTCATCCAGTGGCTGAGTGGGGTTCTTCTGTTAATTTCACTCTGGGAGCTTCCTCTTCTGCGGGTATTTCTGGAGCTTATGTGCTACCCGCTGCGGATGGCAGGGAGCAAGGAGATGTGGTGACAGGTACGATTTCGGTTGATTCGTTTGCAGCCCATGCTCTTTTTGACTCTGGCGCTAGCTATTTGTTTGTTTCAGAGGATTTTGTGTCGCGGGCTGGTCTTTCGGTGCAGAGGTTGGGTCACCCAATTTTGGTTAGATCTGCTAATGGCTCCATTAGTAGCTGTTCAGTTTGTCAGGGGTGTTCCGTCATTCTTGCTGATGAGGTCTTTTCGGCCAATCTGGTGGTGATTTCCTTGGAGCATTCGATGTTATCTTGGGTATGGATTGGTTATCCCAGTATCGCGCGGTTATATCCTGCTTCTGGAAGACAGTGTTATTGCAGGCGCCGTCGGGTAAGGAGGTGGTATTCTTGGGAAGTTCCCCGAAGTTCACGTTATCCTTGTTGGCGCAATTGCTTCCTGATCGCCGGTCAAGGAACTCGGGGATCTTTTTCTCCATGGTGGTGGAGGGTGAGGCTGCCTTGCAGGTGCAGGACATCCGGGTGGTGTGTGACTTTGCTGACGTGTTTCCGGCAGAGCTTCTAGGCATTCCTCCGGAGCGCGATGCAGCTTTTGAGATTAAGCTGATCCCGGGTACGCAGCCTATTCATAAGGCCCCGTATCGAATGGCCCCAAAGGAGCAGATTGAATTGAAGCGGCAATTGGATGATCTGCTGGCTAAGGGTTTCATTAGGCCTAGCAGGTCTCCATGGGCTTCCCCAGTATTGTTTGTTGAGAAGAAGGATAAAAGCAAGCGGTTGTGTGTGGATTATCGCACTTTGAATCAAGTGACAATCAAGAATAAATATCCGCTTCCTCGAATTGAGGTCCTCTTTGAGCAGTTGAGGGGTGACCAGGTGTTCTCCAAAATTGATTTGAACTCTGGTTATCATCAATTGAGGATTCGTGAGGAGGATATTGAGAAGACCGCCTTTTGCACCAGGTATGGGCATTATGAGTTCATAGTCATGTCTTTTGGCTTAACTAATGCCCCTGCTGCCTTTATGGAAGCAATGAATAGGATGTTGCATGAATTCCTGGACGATTTTGTGGTCGTGTTCCTGGATGATATTTTGATTTATTCAAAGACCGAGGCCAAGCATGAACAGCATCTCCGTCTCGTTCTGGGTGCCCTAAGGAAGAATCAATTCTATGGCAAGTTGAAGAAGTGTGCCTTTTGGCTATCCGAAGTGGCTTTCCTGGGGCACGTGATTAATCAGCAGGGTATTGTGGTTGATCCCAAGAATGTTGCGGCTGTGGTGGAGTGGAAGAGACCTTCTAGTGTCTCTGAAATCCGAAGTTTCTTGGGGCTCGCTGGGTATTATCGGCGCTTCGTACCAAATTTTTCCAGCATTGCTAAGCCTTTGACTAGACTCTTGGAGAAGGGTGTTCCCTTCGTCTGGTCTGGCGATTGTGAGGACAGTTATCAGTCATTGAAGAGCAAGTTGGTGGACACCCCTATCCTAGCGTTGCCTGAGAGCGATAAGCGTTTCACAGTTTATACGGATGCTTCGCGTATTGGTCTTGGCTGTGTGTTGATGCAGGAAGGCAGAGTGATTGCTTATGGCTCAAGGCAGTTGAGGAGGCATGAGGGGAATTACCCAACTCATGATCTTGAATTGGTCGCGGTGGTTTTTGCTCTAAAGTCGTGGAGGCATTACCTTTATGGCGAGGCTTATGACATTTACACCGACCATAAAAGTCTCAAGTATATTTTTACTCAGAAGGAGCTGAATTTGAGACAGCGTCGGTGGCTGGAATTGATTAAAGATTATGATTTGTCCATTCATTACCACCCGGTGAAGGCTAATGTAGTGGCTGATGCCCTTAGCAGGTCCGGGGTTCCAAAGGTGGCCTTGCCGTTGATCGCTGATCTGGACCGTTTGGGGATCGCTTTGTGTTATGTCGGCACCGCTAGCGAGGAGACTCGGATGCTTATTCAATCCTCTCTCATGTAGAGAGTGCGTGTGGCTCAGCAGCAGGATCGTCTATTGCAGGAAGCTCGAAAGAGGGTTGGTGATGGTAAACCACGGGAGTTCACCATTGATGAGAATGATTTGGTTCGTTTCAGGGGCCGTCTCTGTGTGCCTCAGAAATCAGAGGTGAAGATGGATATCTTGAGAGAAGCTCATAAAACGCCTTACACCGTCCATCATGGCGAAACCAAAATGTACCGAGATTTGAAGCAAAACTTCTGGTGGAAGCGGATGAAGGTTAACGTTTCTAAGTATGTGGCCGCCTGTGAAGTATGTCAGCGCGTGAAGGCCGAGCATAAGCGGCCTGCAGGTTTGCTGAAGCCATTAGAAATTCCAGAGTGGAAATGGGAGCATATCACCATGGATTTTGTGGTGGGTCTACCTCGTTCCCCTCGGGGTAGGGATGCTATATGGGTGGTAGTGGATCGCTTGACTAAGTCTGCGCATTTTATTCCCATGAAGACCACAAATTCAGCTTCAAATTTGGTTCCCTTGTATATGAAGGAAGTAGTTAGGCTTCACAGGGTACCTAAGTCTATTGTTTCTTATCGAGACTCCAAATTTGTATCCAAATTCTGGGAGAGTCTTCATAGTGCATTGGGCACCAAGCTTTCGCTTAGTGTCGCTTTTCACCCTCGGACTGATGGTCAGTCAGAGCGAACAATCCAAACCTTGGAAGATATGTTGTGTGCTTGTGTTCTGTCATGGAAGGGTAGCTGGGAGGATCATCTTGCACTGGCAGAGTTTGCTTATAACAACAGCTACCAGGCTAGCATCAAGATGGCACCATTTGAGGCTTTGTATGGCAGGCGGTGTATCTCTCCTCTGTGCTGGGAGACTTTGGGAGAGAGATCCCTGGTTGGTCCTGATTGGGTTCAGCAAACTTCTTAAAAGGTTCAGGAAATTCGTCAGAATATTTTGGCAGCTCAAAGTCGTCAGAAGAGTTATGATGATGTGAGGAGGCGGGATCTGGAATTTGCTGTGGGTGACCAAGTCCTTCTCAGGGTATCACCCACTAAGGGAGTTGTTCGGTTCGGTGTCTCTGGGAAGCTCAGCCCGAGATACATTGGACCGTTCACTATCTTGGCCCGAGTGGGCAGCCTGGCTTATCGCTTGCTACTGCCGGATTCCATGGCAGGGGTACACCCGGTTTTTCATGTCTCTATGTTGAGGAAGTTCTTGCGGGATCCGAACCATCAGATGAGATGGAACCAATTGCGGTACAGCAGGATCTGACTTTGGAGTGTCGTCCGGTGCGTATATTGGAATTCTCGGAGCGTGTATTGAGGAAGAGATCAATTAAGTATGTCAAGGTCTTATGGACTAATCAGTCTGAGCGCGAGGCTACGTGGGAACTTGAGGAGCTGATGCGGCAGAAGTACCCGGAACTTTTCATTGTGGGTAAGTGTTGTTGATTCATTAATCTTTTCTTTTGTCGTTCCGATAGAAGCGTCAGAATTCGAGGTCGAATTCTTTTTAAGAGGGGTAGAGTGTGATACCCGGTTTGCAAAGAAGAGAAGTTGGGGGTTGTTCTTTTTGTTTTTTCCTCATTCGGTTGTTGCATTTTGGGGATTTGGAATTTGTGGAAAACATTCACAACTAGGGCAGTAGAATTTCTTTGGTTTGGCGCTTGCGATGGGGTCGGGAGCTGTCGTGTGGGCTAGTTGGGCCGCGATTGGTGATTCGGCCCACTATCCCTCCCAAACCCTAGCCGCCCTACCTCCTAACCCCCTCCCCCTTTGTGCAGCCGCCCCCCCCCCCCACTTCCCCACCCTTTGGCCGCCGCCCCCCCTTCCATCTCCTCCTCTCTCAATCATTGCAGCCACACCACCAAACCCTAGTCGCCCCCCCATCTCCTCCTCCCAAGGTGCCATTCCTTGCCGCTCGGATCGTCGTCGCGTGGTGCGAATCTTCAATCGTTTTGGTGGAGGAGAGAAGGGAGGAAGGAAAGGGGGAGAATCCAAGGTGATTTTTGTGTTCATCTCTTGTTCATTTGCACTGCAATCCAATTGATTAGATGTTGCGTATGCGATTGGGTAGAGGGGCTGTCCAGAATTTTAGGTGGTGGATGAACAGCAGTTGTTCTAGCAGTTTCTGGGCATTTTTCGTGAGAAATTAATGGGAATCAGTTTGGGGATCATGTAGAACTTTGTCTTACCTTTCCAACGAGTATTTATGCGCTCAATTTGGAGTTATAAATTAAAAGTTATCACCGTTTGAATCCGGGTATGTGGTTGTCCAAAAAAATAGATTTTCAGGGGGATGAACAGCAGCAGTATTAGCAGTTTCTGGGGATTTTTCGGGAGTAATTAGTGTTAATCAGTATGAGAATCATGTAGGGCTTTTTCTTATCTTTCCAACAAGTACTTACGTGCTCGATTCGGAATTATATTTTAAAAGTTATCGCTGTTTGAATCCGAGTATGTCGCTGCCCAAATCAGGAAAAAATACAGATTGCAGGGTTTATTTTGTGGACCGTTTAGGGGTAATTAGATGTTAGAATTTAATCATAAATTGTATACAAAACTTGTGGGGAATTTTATGTAGTTGTCTCTAGAGTTTTTGTTTGACACCACTGCTGTCATGGGCATCATAGGGAGCGGTCACTCATGTGGGGCCGCACCTATGCGCGCCAAAAGCGATAGGCCGCAGGGGGCGCTGGCAGCAGCGCGTGCAAGGAAGGCACGGGCGATGGCAGCAGCGCGCGCAAGGAAGGCATGGCAAAGGAAAGCGCGCACAAGGAAGGCATGGCAAACGAAAGCGCGCGCAAGGAAGGCATGGCAAAGGAAAGTGACTGATTTGGTGGCTAAATTGATAGACCTAAATTGTAGGGGAGATAATTTCAATTAGTCACTTGCCTAATTAGTGGTTGCCTAGTTGGTCAACCGGTGGCCTATATATTGGCCTATACGCAGGAGACAAAGGAAGAAGGAATATATTATCAAACCAATCTCTCTCTCTCTTGCAATGACTCTCAAGCGCCTAGGGCTGCTACCCTAGAACCAAGCCTGCGGCAGAGGGGTATAACCTCGCCGGAGAAGACAGCTATCACCATGGACCGAAGGTCCATGACACCTGGTCATCATAGGGAGCGGTCACTCATGTGGGGCCGCACCTATGCGCGTCAAAAGCGATAGGCCGCAGGGGGCGCTGGCAGCAGCGCGTGCAAGGAAGGCACGGGCGCTGGCAGCAGCGCGCGCAAGGAAGGCATGGCAAAGGAAAGCGCGCACAAGGAAGGCATGGCAAAGGAAAGCGCGCGCAAGGAAGGCATGGCAAAGGAAAGTGACTGATTTGGTGGCTAAATTGATAGACCTAAATTGTAGGGGAGATAATTTCAATTAGTCACTTGCCTAATTAGTGGTTGCCTAGTTGGTCAACCGGTGGCCTATATATAGGCCTGTACGCAGGAGACAAAGGAATGAGGAATATATTATCAAACCAACCTCTCTCTCTTGCAATGACTCTCAAGCGCCTAGGGCTGCTACCCTAGAACCAAGCCTGCGGCAGAGGGGTATAACCTCGCCGGAGAAGACAGCTATCACCAGGGACCGAAGGTCCATGACACCTGGTATCAGCTCCAGGTTATCCTCACCACCACCAGCCGCCCATCCCTCACCACCACCATCCGCCGCGCCATCAGCCGCCGCAACGCCCTCCCACCCGCCCTCTCCAACTCCAGATGCATTCACTCGGCTCAAAGAGAGTTTTGGCCGCTTCGTAGAGCAGTGGGATCAGTTCGTTGTGATGTTCCACCGCTACAAGGAGAAGACAGAGAAGGAACTCCAAGCAGCGGTGCGGCTTTAGACGGCAGCGCGAGGGTTCCTGACACGCCGCCAGGTACAGTCCCTTCGTGGGGAGAAGCACCTTGCTGTGCCCTCCAGGGCCACCCCATGGTCGTCATCACATGAGCAGGCCGTGGTGCGCCTGCAAGCCGTAGTGCGCGGCTTCCTTGTTAGGCGGGCGGTGCGGAAGCTGCACTTGCTGATCAGCTCATTGCTGCACCAACTCGCATCCTGCGCGCCCAACCACCAGGTCTCGTCTATACTTTTTGAACCCCCTGCAGAAGTCGAGATCTGGGTATGCAGCCCCCTTGCACGGCCAAAGAGGGTTGTCTCCTTCATTCGGGCACCTGCCTTGGTGCTGGACAGACCCAACATAAGAACGGGCTGGTTCCTCCTCCACCTTTCATCCAACGTGAAGGCCGCAGTTCAGCTCTTTCCTTGGGATCCAGGAGGACAGGAGGACATAGTTGCAGTTCAAATTTATATTTTAGTTCCACAATTATTTTTTATTTTCGTCTTAAATAATAAAGGTAAGCCGAGATGTAAAGGCTTAACCTTAAGTCGTGTCAAGTAAGTCTATGGCAGCTCGAGGATGAGCTGGTCCTCAAGGGAGGGGGAGATGTCATGGGCATCATAGGGAGCGGTCACTCATGTGGGGCTGCACCTATGCGCGCCAAAAGTGATAGGCCGCAGGGGGCGCTGGCAGCAGCGCGTGCAAGGAAGGCACGGGCGCTGGCAGCAGCGCGCGCAAGGAAGGCATGGCAAAGGAAAGCGCGCACAAGGAAGGCATGGCAAAGGAAAGCGCGCGCAAGGAAGGTATGGCAAAGGAAAGTGACTGATTTGGAGGCTAAATTGATAGACCTAAATTGTAGGGGAGATAATTTCAATTAGTCACTTGCCTAATTAGTGGTTGCCTAGTTGGTCAACCGGTGGCCTATATATAGGCATGTACGCAGGAGACAAAGGAAGAAGGAATATATTATCAAACCAATCTCTCTCTCTCTCTCTTGCAATGACTCTCAAGCGCCTAGGGCTGCTACCCTAGAACCAAGCCTGCGGCAGAGGGGTATAACCTCGCCGGAGAAGACAGCTATCACCATGGACCGAAGGTCCGTGACAACTGCTGTCTTAATTTTAAAGTTATGGAATGGTTAAGCAGCGCTGCTGCAGTTTGGTTGGTGTGGGGAGAATTGTTACCCGCAGCGGGGTTTGAGATTGCGCGTAGGAGCGGCGTTGTTTTTGAGGTTTTTTATGTGAATTTGGTGCACTAAGTTGGGTGTCAAAAACAGGTGGTGGACTTCCGGATCGTTCTTAGGGATTTTCCCAAACTTCCGGTGAAGGCAAGTAAAACTGTGATGGTTATTCCGTCTGTCAAATGAGGAGTCTTATACTTGATTATGTTGTGCTATTGTGTTCATGTTCATATTTTTTTATTGAGTACCATCATTTGAAAATGTTCATGTTTCATGGATTTCATATGTTGAGTTTGAGGTTTGATTATGTTACTCAAGTGGTCATTATGTGGAATGGGTGGAAGTATATGTCTAGCACATTTTATTTGGGAAGAACTCATGATGTTGTCATGCATAATGCACTCATCATCCATTGCATTGAAGTTTTGTCGCGATCTTATGGTCCGACCGTACCGGTACATTGAGCATCATATTTTGCCCGAGAAGGGGTATGATGCAGCTTCATATCCTTAGAGATATGGAGGCAGAAGTCATTATTGCATCTGTAGCCATGTGCATTCATGGGAGAGGTGTGGAATCTATTATGTGGATGTGGATAATCTGGACTTGTGCATGGTGATTCTTCTTGGCGTTAAGTATTTAGTTACTTGTTTACTTGCTGCAATTTAATGTTCAAAAAGGAAGTTTTGAACCACGTGGTTGTTTAAGTACAGTTGATTTACAATGTCCAATTTGTTGTTGCTATGTTTACTTGCTGAGATGTGTCATCTCACATCTTGCATTGTTTGATGCAGGCACCTAATTTCTGCTTTTGGGAAAAGAGGGATGTAGCAGCACGGCCACTACACCTTTAATAAAGGAACCACCACTTAATAATGTTGTTAATCAAAGAGGGTCAAGTCTAGTGAATTACTTTGTTCTTGGTTGAGCGTTTGTTTTGGGGTGGGCTGAGTTCCTTATCTCATTTATTTTGCTTCTGTTGGGTCATGAATGTGTTTTACCACCTTTGCATTTAGATTCTACTACGTGAATTATCTGTCTTTATATCCTGTATGAACTACATGTTTCCCCTCCATGTTATGCTAGTTTCAAAGGAGGTGCTGCCGGATTTTGTAATATTTTCTCTCTTTATTACATCTCTTGTGTTGAGTAAGTTTGGTGGGAGGAGTTTTGGTAATATCCATTGTGTGTGACCAGTGGGGTGTTACAAAAGGAGACACAAAGTTTAACGTGGAAAAAAACTCCTCCAATGTGGAGGAGAAAAAACCACAGGAAAACAGATCTATTATGTGTTGTTCAAGTACATGGTACAAGGGGGCCTATTTATATAAGCAAAGTAGATAGATATAGGGTCACATGATCTTATCCAACAAGGCAAATGAGATAGAGATAATACAAATTTAGAGCTATGTCGTGTTGTTTGATTGTTTCGTTCCGCTTTCCAACCATTAGTAGCACATTGCTGCAGAAACAAAAAGCTCATAAGCAGCAAGAAATGTTTATGCTGAGACAAAAGATTACAAGAGCAAGTGTACCTGATCATCTGTGTCAGTTTCTAGAATTACACACTAGACTAATGAGGTCATAGCAGGAATGTTGTTGCCCAGGACTGAACTTGAGGCCTGTTAAGTTTGATTCTGGAAGGGAAATGTATGGCAAGTTTCCTCGGCTTCCTAAAGGGATGGATTTAATACCTTTGGTTGGTTACTTGGTTGCTGATGGGCAATCAACTAAGCAATAGAAGCATCAATGAATCACATGTGGCAGGCACTTGCGACATCAGCGAAGAACCCATTCCCCCAAATGCCAGGCGCGACGTCAAGGGAGCATGTGGCCGCTTGGAGGGGGTCAGGGACCACGCATACGCATGTTGGCTAGTTGTTTGTTATCATGGTGGGTCATAATTGCCATGGCAGTATGACTGGACTCCAAAGTAGAGAAAACCTAAAGGTTTAGCATCAATGACATTAGACTGAAGGTATCCAAATACTTGTTAGTTGCTAAGTTATAACATGAAAGAAATTTGCTAAATGGTTCTAAAACAAAATAAGATAAAACTAAATGAAAATTTGAAAATGTAAACTACTATGACATGGTAAGTAACTCACATTTTCCTTCACATCTATCGACAAACCTTAAGAACATCCAATAACCTTGTAACTATATCCATAGGAACCTCCTGTAATATCCTTTTGGACCGAACAGAAGTAATTTCATTCACAAGAACCTTAACATCACTAAGTTGGAATGACAACCAGTCACTGCCATCTCCATCAACATGAAGTTTGGCTTTTCCATAGAAATCCTCCACCACCTCACAAAAAGCATAATTATGACAAGAATCAATAGGATTTAAAAAATAAAGGGAAGCAACATGGTAGTATATACAATCACGGGTGGACCTGGAAACTGCCAGATCCGGTGTCACTGACCATTAGAGAAGAAGCGGGATTTGCACCCCTCCATGCGCACGATCATGGCGCCCACGCTGCCGTTGATTCATGGTGAGGATGAAAGGGTAGGGGTTGGGTGAGCAGTTTGGGGCACCCGGCTCTGAGGGTGTGACTGCAACTGTGCATGCGGGGACGATGGGGGCACGTGCCTGCGTGAGGGAGCCGATTGCCATGGGAGTCGGGCGCGAGAGAGGAGAGTCGCGCACGCTCACCTGAAGGGCATAGCGGTGGCCTATGATTTTGGGCTCCGACTACTCCATGGAGTGCATGGCTGGCCCCAAAAACCTTAAGGCGGAGAGAGCTTGCATCAAGAACGTGTCGCCGTGACTCGCACTGGGTGGGTGCAGGGAGCTCCTCGCAGCGACGGAGCGAAGGTGCGAAGGCGACGGAATGGATTGTGGTGGTGCCGTGCAAGTGGATTGGGGATTGAGTCAAAAAGGGCATAGCGAGAGCAAGCGATGAGGGGTCGGCTGTGTTTCGCGCGGAGGGGGAGACGACCGAGAATGATCTGGGGGCGACGCACGCGGGCGGGGTAGGGGCCATAGGATGGACGGTCCGGGTAGCAGCCATAGGACGGATGGTCCAGATTAACAAAAGGCAGAACAAGGGGAGGCAGGCTACCCCCTTGCAGCCTTAATATAGTAGTATAGATAGATAAAAATGAACGAAAATCACACCAAATGTTGAGATTATTTTCGTTTTGTACATAATCAACAGTTCATAGTTGAACTAGATAAGCAAGAATCGAATAATCGAGAAAGAGAATCATGGCGTTTCCTTGAATCTAAGTGTGGTGGGGAGAAGCAAAACCAAACAACGTGTGTGTTTCAATTAAATCAAAATGTGAAATATAATTGATAGACACATGAAATTCACTACTCAAACACAAACTGGAGTCACAAATATAAGTTAGTACAAAACTAGATCCAAGAGAGTGAGAATGAGAGAAGTTCTTGTGCTTGATTGCTCATAAGATTGCAGAATTGACTTGAGCAATAATATTACAAGTGAAGAATAAAGAAAGACCTTGAGAAAAGAGAGGAAGTGCAAATCGCAAAGAATCAATCACACAAGACACGTCGATTTTTATCGTCGTTCGGTCAAGCCTCAAATGCTCGCTTACTCCACGTTGTGGTGTCCCAAAGGACGAGGGTTGCAACCAACCCTTTTCTAGTGATCCAATGATCAACTTGAGTCCACGATTCTTCCTTATATTCTCCCTTCGCAAGGATCTCCATGACTTGGAGTCTCTCATAGTTGTACACAGTTTGATGAGAGTTACAATTCTAAGAACAACAAGAGGGGGAGTAGAACACATGCAAGAGCAAAACAGCACCACAAAGCAACAACACCAACATATAGTAGCAGCAAAGCACGATGTCACTAGAAAGGACGTTCAGATCGCTATGGTGTTTCTCACAAATGCGTAGGAGTGAACTACTTTATCTTGGGATGCTTGGTGTTTTGTGGAGGTCAAAATAGGGGTCTATCTATAGCTCCAAGCCTCCACAAAGTCGTTGGAGTTTTCTCCAAAAATTACTAAAAATCTACTCTCGGGTGGCACACCGGACCGGTCCGGTACACCATCGGACCAGGAATAGGAACGATCCTCTGATATCTTGAATGGAGCCTTCCTTGTCAAACTAACACCGGACCACCATGTGTCACTCGATCATCGAACTAATCATTGCGCACCAAAGAGCTGTCGGAGCCGAGGTCTGGTGCACCACCGGACCACTCATTGTATACGGTCTTGTGAATTTTATAATAAAAATTCTAAAGCCGAGGAGGTCGTACGGAGGGAGACCGGTGCACCTTCGGACTCGTCCGTGCACTAGTCCCCCCAAAGCCTTTCTGTTGAGCTCTCCGTGAACACGGTCCGACGAGGCCAAGATAGCACAACTTAAGTCTTTTTTAGCCCAATCTTCTTCAATTCAACTTGGCTTTTTTGGGAGATTTCCTATGTCTCAGACAAACATAACTAGATCATGTTTAACATGCCTAATTCATAGGTTCGTACCTTTAGCTCATTCTTTTTTTCTCCCAAAATCCTATTTCAACTCAAAACAAGTCTGAAAAACACTTTTCACTATAAACTGGGTTAGAGAGTGAGCCAAAGTGGTAGAAACATTATAATAGGTACATGTAACATATTTAAAGGTTCCAACCTCACAGTTTTACCTTTTTTCATAGATGTCGGGGACCGTAATTAGGGGTACCCCCAATGCTCCTTAATCCGGCTGGAAAACATCTTTAGAATAAACCATAAACGACTAATAAAGCGCAGGCCTCGTCTACCAAGGGACGCGACCTCATCCGAGCCTAGCCTCGGGCAAGGGCGGTAGTCTCAAACGGATGCACGCCTCGACCGAGGGTCCCCTCAATCAGCAGACGCACCCTCGGCTCGCCCGAAGCCCAGCGCGGGCAGACTTTGTGGTGCAGCGACCTCGCCCAAATCGCCTTACCAACGGACCATATCGCATGCACATTTAATGCGGGGATCGCCTGACACCTTATCCTGACACGCGCGCCTCAGTCGGCAAGGTCGAAGTGACCGCAGTCACTTCACCCCTTTACTGACCGTTCTGACAGGAAAACAGCACAGTTCATCCTGCTTCGGCAACTGTGCCAACCAACAGGGCAAGACTAGCAACAGTAAGTCGTGGCCTCCCCCGAGTTCAGCCTCGGGCGCAACAAGGAGCTCCGCCTTGCCCGACCTCAGGCCTCAGCCTCGGCCTTGACCTCGGGAGAAGGTCTCTGCCTCGCCCGACCCTAGGCCTTGGGCCCAACCTCGGCCTCGGGAGGAGTCACATCCTCGCCCGACCCCAGCCTCGGCCTTGGGAGGAGTCACATCCTCGCCCGACCTCGGCCTTGGCCTCAGGAGAAGTCTCCGCCTCGCCCGACCTCAGGCCTCTGAATCAACTACGCTACAGGGGATACATCATGACCCTATCCCTAGCTAGCCGCCTCAGGCTACGAGGGAACAAGACCGGTGTCCCATCTAAGTTACTCCGGTAATAGGTAATGATGGTTCCCCACGTGCGCCCATGATGTCATTTGCTCTCAACCCCCTATGGAAGCAAGGAAACGTCAGCAGGATCCATGCCACACCGCCAGCTGTGCTTCTACAGGGCTTAAGACACTTCTCCGACGGCCACGTTAGGGCTCAAGGCAATTCTCCGCCAGCCACGTTAGCACATAGCTACACCCCATTGTACAGCTGGGCCATCTCCTTGTATCTATAAAAGGGGACGTCCAGGGCCTTCCTAAGGCACGGGGAGAACACACACGCAACAGCGGAGACATAACACGAAGAAAGGGGAGAGAGAGCCGAACGTGTGACGTATGAACACACGGACGCACGACGCAGACGAGCGGAGGCAGGCAGAGTAGGAGAGACGCGGTAGAGGCAGCCTCAGACAGCTCACCTCAAGGCCGAACCCTCTCTTTCTCTTTCTCGCTCTCGCTCTCGCTCTCCCTCGCGATGCTTGTAACCCCTACTGCAAGCACCCCTAGGTGCAAGATAATATAAGCCTCATCCCTTCGCTTGTGTTCCATCTTGCATCAACCCATCTGGACAGGGGGCACGCGGCACTAAAATTCACTAGTCGGTCCGGTTGAGGGTCCCCCGGGTCCGAAACACCGACAATTGGCGCCCCAGGTAGGGGCTCGCTGCGTGTTGACAAACACTTTCCCGTTGAGTTCCAGATGGGTAGCTTTCAGCAGCCTCTTCAGCCCAGGACAGTGCTCTGCTTTGGGAGTCTCGAGTTCATGTCCCTCGACGGTAGCTACGACATGGTACTCCTCCCCTCGCAGCACGGCAACGACGATGGTGGATGGCTCGCCCGGCGAAGGCGAACTCGACGATGACTTCCTCCCGCGGTGGAAGAGGAACACCCGGGTTTGCCCCGCTACCCTCCTCGCCGGAGGAGGAGGAGACGGGGCAACCGTGGCCAGGTAGGAGGCGGCACCTCGTCGGCTGTCGGGCCAGAGCGAGTCGACGACACCGGCACCCCTGCGAGGGACATGTCAGGTGTCGTCCTCGCACCTGAGACAACGACGGGCGTCGCTTCCCAGCAACGTGCCAACCCCAAGCGGACTGATGACGCCAGCACCCTCACGAAGAACTTGTTGGGCGTTAGCCTCGTACCTAAGATAACGGTGCAGTCTATCCCCGATTGGACTTTGCCACCGTCCATCAACCAAGAGGTACCATCTGTTTTTCACCCTATTCCTTTTAGATTCAGTTTCGATCCACCAAGCGACCCCGCTTCGGTGAGCGCATTCACTAGGGCTTATCCTGACCTTCCGAGTACCATATGTGGTCCTCTTGGGACCGTCTGACGGCCGTCTCAACCTCCGGACCCGCGGGTTCCGAGGAAGAGGACGACCACGACGTCAGTTGGGATTTCTCTGGACTCCGTGATCCCAGTGCCATGCGCGACTTCATGTCCGCATGTGACCACTGCCTCTCCGGTTGCTCTGATGATGGTCACAGCCTTGACGACGAGGGTTGCAACCCAACTCGCGAGTGCTACCACATCGATCAGGAGGATCACGACGGAGAAAACCACCTTGGCATGCCAGGAAGTGACGGCGCCCTTGCACCTGCGACTCGCGTTGAGATCCCGTGGGAGCTAGCTGTGGTCCAAGTCCCTGCGGGGGGTCAGGACACACAGCTTGAGCAACTCCGCGAGATGCAGGCCAAGCTCGACAAAGAAGCGGGGCAACTTGTGGAGCTCCGGCAAAACATCGAGCAGGAATGGGCAGGCTGAGCGCTCGCTGAAGGAGCATGTCATCGGGCCCAGGACATCCAGCGCCGCATTGTTGACGATGCTAGGGCAATGCCGCCCTCGGCCTTCAACGGGGCCGGCCAGAGCCTAGCCGCAGCAGCAATGTTGCTTCGGACAATGTCGGAGCCATCCACCACCGAAGGGCGACGTATCCAGGGCGAGCTCAAGGGCCTCCTGGAAGACGCCGCTGTCCGACAAGCCGAGAGCTCTGCCTATCGGAGGCGAGGAGACCCCTCGGAGCATCGCGCAGCGCCCTCCCGAAGCATGCGGGAGGCCTCGGTCCACACTGAGCGCACACGGGACGGGACGCCTGTGGCCCAGGATCGCCTCGGCGACAATCAGCGCCACCGCGACCGTCGAGCCCGCCTCGAGGAAAAGGTGCGCTGAGGCTACGACCCCAGGCGCGGGGAACGTTACGACAGCGAGGAGGATCGAAGTCCCTCGCTCGAGCCACCAGGTCCGCGAGTCTTCAGCCGGCCCATACGACGAGCGCCGTTCCCGGCCTGGTTCCGAGCCCCGACTACCATCACCAAATACTCAGGGGAGACAAGGCCGGAGTTGTGGCTTGTGGACTACCGGCTGGCGTGCCAGTTGGGAGGGGCAGACGACAACAACCTCATCATCCGCAACCTTCCCCTTTTCCTCTCCGACGCTGCCCGGGCCTGGCTGGAGCATCTGCCTCCTGCGCAGATCTCTGACTGGGACGACCTGGTCAAGGCTTTCACTGGAAATTTCCAGGGTACGTACGTGCGCCCTAGGAACTCATGGGATCTCCGAAGCTGCCGCCAGTAGCCAGGGGAATCCCTGCGAGACTACATCCGGCGGTTTTCCAAGCAGCGCACCGAGCTGCCCAACATCATCGACTCGGATGTCATCGGGGCTTTCCTCGCCGGCACCACTTGCCGAGACCTGGTGAGCAAACTAGGATGCAAGACACCTACCAAGGCGAGCGAATTGATGGACATCACCACCAAGTTCGCCTCTGGTCAGGAGGCGGTTGAAGCCATCTTCCGGAAAGACAAGCAGCCTCAGGGAGGGCAGAAGGAAGACGCCCCCGAGGCATCCGCCCAGCGTGGCGTGAAGAAGAAGGCCAAGAAGAAGGCACAAGCGAAGCGCAACGCCATCAACACGGATCTCGTCGCTGCTGCTGAACGCAGGAACCCTCGGAAGCCTCCCGGAGGGGCCAACGTGTTCGACAAGATGCTCAAGGAGTCGTGCCCCTATCACCGGGGTCCCGTCAAGCACACCCTTGAAGAGTGCGACATGCTCCGGCGCTACTTCAACAAGGTTGGACCCTCGGCAGAAGGTGGTAAAGACCAAGGCAACAACCAGGGGGCGACAAGGAAGAGGAGTTCCTGGAGGTCCACAACTGCTTCATGATCTACGGCGGACAGGTGGCGAACGCCTCGGCTCGGCACCGCAAGCAGGAGCGCCGGGAGGTCTGCTCGGTGAAGGTAGCGGCGCCGGTCTACCTAGACTGGTCCGACAAGCCTATCACCTTCGACCAAGGCGACCACCCCGACTTCGTGCCGAGCCCAGGAAGGTACCCGCTCGTCGTCGACCCGATCATCGGCAACGTTAGGCTCTCTAAGGTCCTCATGGACGGAGGCAGCAGCCTCAACATCATCTACGCCGAGACCTTGGAGCTCTTGGGGGTTGATCGGTCCGAGATCCGGGCTGGTGCAGCACCCTTCCACGGGATTGCACTCGGAAAGAGGATCCTGCCCCTCGGACAGGTTGACTTGCCCGTCTGCTTC
This sequence comes from Zea luxurians, assembly GCA_029449295.1. Classification (NCBI taxonomy): domain Eukaryota; kingdom Viridiplantae; phylum Streptophyta; class Magnoliopsida; order Poales; family Poaceae; genus Zea; species Zea luxurians. The sequence goes on along the minus strand of JAOPSE010000007.1, from coordinate 121,884,704 downwards.
GGAACTCCCTCCAACTTCCGAAAGGAAACCCTTAGCTTCGAGGTAGTTGGGTTTCGAGGGACCTATCACGCGGTGCTGGGGAGACCGTGCTATGCCAAGTTCATGGCCATCCCCAACTACACCTACCTCAAGCTCAAGATGCCTGGCCCCAAGGGAGTCATCACCATCGGGCCCACATACCGCCACGCTTACGAGTGCGACGTGGAATGCGTGGAGTACGCCGAAGCCCTCGCCGAGCCCGAAGCCCTCATCACCGACCTGGATTGCCTCTCCAAAGAGGCGCCCTACACGAAGCGGCACGCCGGCAACTTCGAGCGAGCTGAGGCAGTCAAGTCTATCTCTCTCGACCCCAGCAACGACGCCAGCAAGAAAGTCAGGATCGGCTCCGAGCTCGACCCCAAATAGGAAGCAGTGCTCGTCGACTTTCTCCACGCAAACGCCAAAGTTTCTGCGTGAAGTCCCTCGGACATGCCAGGCATACCGAGGGATGTCGCCGAGCACTCACTGGACATCCAAGCTGGAGCCCGACCCATGAAGCAGCACCTGCGCTGTTTTGATGAAGAAAAGCGCAGAGCCATAGGCGAGGAGGTCCACAAGCTAATGGATGCAGGGTTCATCAAAGAGGTATTCCATCCCGAATGGTTAGCTAACCCTGTTCTTGTAAAGAAAAAAGGTGGGAAGTGGAGGATGTGCGTAGACTACACTGGGTTAAACAAAGCATGTCCGAAGGTTCCCTACCCTCTGCCCCGCATCGATCAAATTGTGGACTCCACTGCTGGGTGCGAAACCCTGTCATTCCTCGACGCCTATTCAGGCTATCACCAAATCAAGATGAAAGAATCCAACCAGCTCGTGACTTCTTTTATCACACCTTTTGGCATGTATTGTTATACTACTATGCCATTTGGCTTGAGGAATGCAGGTGCAACCTACCAGAGGTGCATGAACCATGTGTTCGGAGGACACATCGGCAGGACGGTCGAGGCTTATGTTGATGACATCATCGTCAAAACAAGGAAAGCCTCCGACCTCCTCTCTGACCTTGAGGTAACATTCAGTTGCCTAAAAGAGAAGAGCATAAAACTCAATCCTGAGAAGTGTGTCTTCAGAGTCCCCCGAGGCATGCTCTTAGGGTTCATCGTCTCCGAACGAGGCATCGAAGCCTACCCGGAGAAAATCGCGGCCATCACCAACATGGGGCCAATCAAAGATTTGAAAGGAGTACAAAGGGTCATGGGATGCCTTGTGGCTCTGAGCCGCTTCATCTCATGCCTCGGCGAGAAAGGATTGCCCTTGTACCGCCTCTTAAGGAAGGCCAAGCACTTCACTTGGACCCCCGAGGCCGAGGAAGCCCTCGGAAACTTAAAGGCGCTCCTTATAAATGCACCCATCTTGGTGCCCCCCGCTGCGGAAGAAGCCCTCTTGATTTACGTTGCCGCAACCACTCAGGTGGTCAGCGCTGCGGTCGTAGTCAAGAGACGAGAAGAAGGGGACGCACTGCTCATCCAGAGGCCAGTCTACTTCATCAGTGAAGTGCTATCCGAGACCAAAGTCTGCTACCCGCAAATCCAGAAGCTGCTATACGCAGTGATTCTGACACGGCGGAAGTTGCAACACTACTTCGAGTCTCATCCAATTACTATGGTGTCATCTTTCCCCCTGGGAGAAATCATCCAGAGCCGAGAGGCCTCGGGTAGGATAGCAAAATGGGCAGTGGAACTCATGGGCGAAACACTTTCATTTGCCCCTCGAAAGGCCATAAAATCCCAAGTCTTGGCCGACTTCCTGGCTGAATGGACTGACACCCAGTTGCCGACAGCTCCAATCCAGCCCGAACATTGGACCATGTACTTCGATGGGTCGCTGATGAAAATAGGAGCAGGTGCTAGCTTGCTCTTCATCTCGCCCCTCGGGAAACATGTGCGCTACGTATTGCGCCTCCATTTTCCGGCGTCAAACAACGTGGCCGAGTACGAGGCCTTGGTTAATGGCCTACGCATCGTCGTCAAGCTAGGGGTTTGGCGCCTCGACGCTCGGGGCGACTCGTAGCTCGTCATTGACCAAGTCATGAAGAACTCCCACTGCCACAACCAAAAAATGGAGGCCTACCACGGCGAAGTTCGGCGCTTGGAAGATAAGTTCTATGGCTGGAACTCAACCATGTTGCTCGACGGTACAACGAAACCACAGATGAGCTGGCGAAAATAGCCTCGGGGTGAACGACGGTTCCCCCGGACATCTTCTCCAAGGATATATATCAGTCATCCATCAAAATCGACAACGCGCCCGAGCCCGAGGAGGCCTCGGCCCAGCCCAAGGTACCCTCGGTCGCCGAGGGTGAGGCCCTACGCGTTGAGGGGGAGCGGAATGGGGTCACACCGGTCCCGAACTAGTAGACCTTGTACCTGGAATATCTCCTCCGAGGAGAGTTGCCCCTTGACAAGGCTGAAGCTCGGCGACTGGCTCGGCACGCCAAGTCGTTCATTTTACTAGGTGATGAAAAGGAGATGTACCACCACAGCCCCTCAGGCATTCTGCAACGATGCATATCCATTGCCCAAGGACAAGAGCTGTTACAAGAAATACACTCGGGGGCTTGTGGTCACCATGCAGCACTCGAGCCCACGTGGGAAACGCTTTCCGACAAGGTTTCTACTGGCCAACCGCAGTGGCCGACGCCACTAGGATTGTACGCTCCTGCCGAGGGTGTCAATTCTACGCGAGACAGACGCACCTGCCCGCTCAAGCCCTACAGACAATACCTATCACTTGGTCGTTTGCCGTGTGGGGTCTGGACCTCGTCAGTCCCTTGCAGAAGGCACCCGGGGGCTTCTCGCACCTGCTGGTCGCCATCGACAAATTCTCCAAGTGGATCGAAGTCTGACCCTTAACCAGCATCAGGTCCGAGTAGGCGGTGGCGTTCTTCACAAATATCATCCATCGCTTTGAGGTCCCAAACTCAATCATCACCGACAATGGCACACAGTTCACTGGAAAAAAGTTCTTGAACTTCTGCGAGGACCACCACATCCGTGTGGACTGGGCCGCCGTAGCGCACCCAATGACAAATGGGCAGGTGGAACGTGCCAACGGTATGATTTTGCAGGGACTAAAGCTGAGGATCTACAACGACCTCAACAAGTTTGGCAAGCGGTGGATAAAAGAACTACGCTCGGTGGTTTGGAGTCTGAGGACGACTCTGAGCCGGGCCACGGGCTTCTCGCCATTTTTCCTAGTCTATGGGGGCCGAGGCTATCTTACCCACGGACTTGGAATACGGTTCCCCAAGGACAAAGGCTTACAACGACCAAAGCAACCAGACCAGCCGAGAGGATTTGTTGGACCAGCTGGAAGAGGCTCGGGACGTGGCCTTACTACACTCGGCGCGGTATCAGTAGTCCCTGTGACGCTACCACGCCCGAAGGGTTCGGCCCCGAGACTTCCAAGTGGGAGACTTGGTACTTCGGCTGCGACAAGACACCCGAGGGCGCCACAAACTTACCGCTCCCTGGGAAGGGCCCTTCATCATCGCCAAGATTTTAAAGCTCGGGACATACAAGCTGGCCAACGATCAAGGTGAGGTCTACAGCAACGCTTGGAACATCGAACAGCTACGTCGCTTTTACCCTTAAAATGTTTCAAGTCGTTTATGTACCTCGGTTTTCTTTACATGCATAAATAAAGTCTAACCATCAAGGAAGGATCAGCCTTGCCTCGGCAAAGCCCGACCCTCCCTCGGGGGCTAGAAGGGGGGAACCCCCTCTGCGTCAAAATTTTCCTCGAAAAAGTTTTTTACCAGAACGTCTTTTGCGCTTTTCGACTGCGTCGATAACAGAATCCTAAAGACGAGCGAGAGAGACCTTGAACGGCAAGGCCGATCGAGTCGAGGGACTCCTACGCCTCCGAGATACGGATACCTCACTCATCACCTTCCGCGAAAAGTAGCTCACGCTCGGATAAGCGATTCTGCTACCGAATAAGTCCTAACGCTCGAAAACTTTTCTGCCAGAACGACTTTCATGCCTTTTCGACTGTGTCGCTAATAGAATCCTAAAAACGACGGGAGAACACGTAAGCAACAAGGCCGACCGAGCCGAGGGACTCCTACACCTCCGGGATACGGATACCTCACTCATCACCTTCCGTGAAAAGTAACTCACGCTCGGATAAGCGATTCTGCTACCAAACAAGTCCTAACGCACGAAACAAGAGAAAAGAAAACGCAGCTTTATAATCTGACAATGAAAATGTCTAGGCCTCAGCGGCCGCAAAAGACATACGCATACTTAGAATAAACTGTTCCTGCAGGCTCAGACATCGACAGGGGGAGGAGCAGCACGCTCGGCGTCATTTCCACCCTCGGCAGAATCTGGCCCGGCCTCAGACGGCGACTCGGGCGGGAGGATCTCCACCTCAAAGGTGGAAGCCAGCACCGTGCTTGGGCCCTCGACAGCCGCGTCAAGCCTCTGTACCTCAGCTAAGGTAGCCTCCTCTTCATCGGGTAAGCAGTACTCCTCGCTGACCCGCTCCAGATCCACGTCGTAGTGGGAAGCGAGTACGGCGAAGGCCCGCCTAACGTCGTGGTGCAGCGCCCCGCGGAGTCTGCTGCGCACATGGCCGCCCAAGGCCCGCAGGTGACTCTGGGGGGAGCTACCCGAGGGGACGTCGTCGAGACCAAAGGCCTGGCAGAAACCCGAGACAGCCTCAGACATGGCCACGCGCTCGGCCTCCTTCCGCTCAGCCGCCTCGGCAAGTGCCTTGCAGTTCTTGACGGACTCGTTAAGAGCCGTCTCGAACCCTGCAGGCAGTAGGACAACATTCTTTAGACGCAAGGAGAAGAATGGAGACAAAAACAAAGTCACAAAACGGGCAAAACATACCTTCGGCCCGAGCACGCTGCTGCGAGGCCTCGGCTAGCGCGGACTGGGCAGACCCGACGGCCTTGGCCAGGCTCTCCGCAAGGGCCTCAGCCCGGCTCACGGCCTCGGCAGCTTGGCTCCGAGATTGGTCACGCTCGCCAATAGTCTGGCCAAGCTCCAGCTGCCGCTGCCGCATCTCCCTGGCCTGGGAAGCCACCTGCTCCCGGACCGACGAAGCCTCCGCTCATGCCAACGCCGCCTCTGTCCGCGCCGTTGCTGCCTTCGACTTCAGCTCGTCACAGAGCAACCGAAGGTCCGCCACCTCGTCACGCCGTTGGGCAAGGCGCTCGTTGGCCTCGGCAAGCGTGGCCCGCTGGGATCGCAGCGACTCCCAAACGTCGCTTTCGCGGCGGATGAACAGCGACTTGGCGATGCTCGCGTCCGTGAGCTCCTAAGAAAGGAAAACAAGATGTCACAAAGAATGCCCTAGTCACGTGAGGTGAACGTCTAAATCCTTACCAGGAAAACCCTGGGAACGTCCCTGGAAAGGGTTTCCATGGTCGACCGCAGCGATCTCATCGCCGCCTTGGTGTACTCACAGAAACTATCCCGAGCCTTCTCCTCCAACTCATCGTTGAGGAAGAGGAGGGGCTCCGAGGTGCCGTGGCCCCAGAACCGGAGCGGCTGCCCACACCACTCATTGGGATTGAGCTGCGTAGGAGTAAGGCCGCTGCTCCCCAGGACAGGCCACGATTCTGCATGCCCCTCCACCAAGGCGTTGGGTCCCCCTTCAGCCGACGCATTGGGTACCACCGCCACAACAAGAGCTACAGCCATTTTCGGCGGCCCCCATTATTTTCGGCGGCTAGGGGAGGGCCGCCGAAAATTACACACTATTTTCGGCAGTCTGACACGACCGCCGAAAGTAGTGCTATTTTCGGCGGCCTCTGACACCAGCCGCCGAAAATAAGACAACTTTCGGCGGCCTCTGACACCAGCCGCCGAAAATACGGCTATTTTCGGCGGCCTCTGACCTGGCCGCCGAAAATAGAGGAATTTAAAACTGTCGGCCTTCCCCTATCTTCTTTCTCTCCGCGCTCTCTCTCTCACCCGACGCCGCCGCGCTCTGCCCACGCCGCGCCGCCGCCCGCGCCACCGCCGCGCCCTGCCACAGCGCCGCCGCCGTGCTCTGCTGCCCTGCGCGCCGCCGCCGCCGCGCTCTGCTGCCTCTGCGCGCCGCCGCCGCCGAAGGAAGCTGCGCGCACCGCCGTCCGCCGCCGTCCGTCCCCGCAGTGCTCGTCCGTCGGCCCGCCATTCCACCGCCGTCGTCGAGCCGCCGCATCGAGAGAGGTAATTTTTTTTAGTATTTTATTTCTTATTTTCGACGGCTGTTATTTAGATGCCGCCGAAATTATTATATATTTGTAATTGTGTTTGTTTGATTACTGTTTGTAATTTTGTTTAATTTGATTACTATTATATTATTAGTATGCAATTATATTATTAGAATGCAAGTATGTTATAGTATATTATATTGTTTAATTTGATTACTATTATATTATTAGTATGCAATTATATTATTAGAATGCAAGTATGTTATAGTATATTATATTGTTTAATTTGATTACTATTATATTATTAGCTTTAATAGTATATTATTAGCATGCAAGTATTTTATTTTTTATTTTCGTATTATTGTTTGATTACTATTATATTATTAGCTTTAATAGTATATTGTTTAATTTAGTGGCAGCGAAGTTATGCTGCCAAATTATTTTGGGTCCTGCTAGGTTTATGTGGGTTTAGAACCTATCCATGTCGTACATACATGTAGGACCGATACCCTTGACGAAGTTGAATTTTTTTTCACGATATTGTTCCGTTTAATAGTCTCAGGCATGGCTGAAGATCGTGCATGTATGTACAATGGCTGGAGTAGAAATGGACGTCATTCTGATGAATGGATAGCCAAGACCAAAGATTTTGTGGACCACGTATTCGCCTTGTCCTTAACCGGCACTGTTAGATGCCCTTGTAGGCGTCACGAAAACAGTATATTTCTTAATAAGGAAAGAATTAGCCTAGATCTTTGTCAGTTTGGATTTATGCCCGGATATGAGGTGTGGGAACATCATGGTGAGGTAGTACCCAACAGGAATGTAGAAGAGGAGGAGAACAATGATTGGGCTGGCGATGATGCGATGCATGAGATGCTAGATTCGCTACGTCCAGAATTCAACCTAAGCTCCGAGGATCCTGCCACACCAGAGGTTTCCAGATTTTTTAAACTACTAAAAGACTCTGAAGAGCCGTTGCATGAACACACAGATGTGAGTATACTCGCTTTTGTGACTCGGCTCATGTCCATTAAGTCCAAGTACTTTTTCTCGAACAATTGTTACAATGAGATTTTAAAGTTATTAGGAGATGTGCTCCCAAAGCCCAATAAGTTGCCTAAAGACATGTACCAATCAAAGACAATTATCAAAGGTCTCGGTATGGATTATGAGAAGATTGATGCGTGCAAAAATAATTGTATGCTTTTCATGAAGGAGCATGCGGAAGAGAAAAAATGTCTGAAATGTGGACAATCTAGATTTGTGGAAGTTGTTAATGATGAGGGTGAGAAGGTGATGACAGATGTTGCACATAAGCAGCTCCGCTACTTGCCACTAACTCCTCGAGTGAAACGGATGTTTCTATCTAAAAAAACCGCTATGCACATGCGATGGCACAAAGAAGGTGTCCGTGATAACGATGACCTAATCGTGCACCCTTCAGATGGGGATGCATGGAAGGCTCTCGACACGTTTGATCCCGAGTTTGCAGCTGATCCGAGGAATGTTCGAATTGGCCTCGCGACCGATGGCTTCACACCTTTTGGTCAAATGGCATCATCATACTCATGTTGGCCCGTCTTTGTTATTCCATACAACCTTCCACCTTCTCTTTGTATGAAATATGAATTTATATTTCTTTGCTTAATCATTCCTGGCCCAGACTATCCTGGAAAGAACCTCAATGTCATGTTAAAACCCTTGATTGAAGAGTTGAAGGAGCTTTGGAAAGGTGTTGAAGCATACGATGTTTTTACAAAACAGATATTCAAACTTCGAGTTGCGTATTTGTGGTCGGTGCATGACTTCATGGCGTATGCTATTTTTACCGGTTGGAGTACACATGGTAGATTGACATGTCCATATTGCGGTTCAGATACAGATTGCTTCCGTCTTGCTCATGGTGGAAAGATCACTTACTTCGATTGTCATCGACGCTGGTTGCCCAGGAAACACCCCTTTAGGAGCGATAAGAAAAACTTTATAAAGAACACTGTGGTCACCAAAGGTCCGCCTAAACGTCTTAACGCGGCAGAAATATATGCTCAGCTGAACAACCTTGTCATAAATGAAAAGGGGGACAAGTACGAAGGATTCGGAGTGGACCACAACTGGACACATATATGTGGTCTCTGGGAGCTCCCTTATATGTCGTCATTGATTCTTGTGCACAACATTGATGTCATGCATCAAGAAAGTAATGTTGCTGAAGCCCTCATACACACCTGCATGCATTTTGACAAAACAAAGGACAATCTGAAAGCTCGAAGAGATCTAGCAATGCTTTGTGACCGACCAACCCAAGTGCTTATTTTCGGCGGCAACTGGCTTATTTTCGACGGCTTCTGGCCGCCGAAAATGGCTGTAGCTCTTGTTGTGCGCCGTCGACGTGTTGGGCCTCTCCTCGGCTAAGGTGGCGAGCCTCCGATCACCAACCTTGGCAACGACGGCCACCACCTCCTCATGGCCGAGAACGGGGAGGTCGGGGATGACCACGGGCGCCGGTGCCTCAACCATCCCGATGTCGGCGGCGACGGGCGGCTCCGCGAGTGAATGAGCGATGACCCCAGCAGGAGTCGATGTCGGCGCCGACGACAAGTCAGGAGGGCTCGGGGCCGCGGCCGCATCAGCAGCCTCCCCTGGCATGATGGCCACTCCAACGGGGGGGTCATCCTGAGAGGCTTGCCCCATGGTAACTCGTGCCGCCTGGGCCCCCCGCTGGAGGGCGCCTTGTGCGGAGGCCAACCAACCGGCATGGCATGTCACAGCACCGGCTACCGAGGCCGGCTTCGTCTTAAGGGCCTTCGTGGGGGCCAGACCAGCCAAGCCCTGCCTTCGCTCGCTGAAAGAGAGAGACGGCAAGTTCAAGACACACAATGAAAGAACCAAAACAGAGGTATCCTCAGATACTTACCCGCTCCGGGGCAAGGCCAATCGTGCCTATGGGGAGGCCCCTCGGGCCCCTATCCCCGCAGGCGCTGCTGAAGGTTGCCCCGCCGCCCGCTTCGGCACCATTTCCACCTCGGACGCCCGAGGCGCCGAGGGAGCGGCCGGCCCAGGCGTCGTCACGACGGCCGAGGGACCTACCTCCTGTGCAGCCAGCGTGGGCACCTGCTCTTGGAGGACAGGCGGATAGGCCTGACCCCCCGGAGTCACAACAACTGTCTCGGCCAAGGGGTCAAGTACCCCCTCGGCCTGCCCCCGCTCCTCAGATTGGGACCTTGGTGTCCCGGCCCCAGGCGCCGATGGTGCCAGCCCACTTGGAGGCTGGCTCGGCGACCCCTGGCCCAGCCTCGGGTCCGGGCTAAGGCCAAGTTGGGCCGCCATGTCATCATCTTCGTCATCATCATCATCGTCATCATCATCGTCGTCAGGCGTCTCTGGCGACGACTCCCTTGGGAGCACATCCCTCGCCTGCCTACGACGACACTTCTCCAAGGCTTCCCGAGCTAGCATCCTCTCGCGAGCTCGGGCCTTTTCCGCGTCCTTCTTCTCCTTCTCCTTCTCCGCGGCAAGCCTCCGCGTGGCTCGGTCCGCCGCGTCCTCCGGGACCGATGGCCGGACGGGTTTATAAATCCTCAACCCCTGGGGACGAACAAAAATCCCAACAGTAAGAATCGAAGGCACAGAGAACTCGGCACAAAACATAAGGAGGATCGGACACTTACCAGGGACACATACCCACGGTCGGGACGCATCGCGGGCTGGCTAAGGGCGCCGGCATCCGGCCTCCATACCGTACTTGTTACCCGCTTGAGGAGGTCGTCGGTGGAGAGGGAGGTCGAGGACATCCGTGAGCCCTCCGAATTGACCCCCGGCTTCATCTCCGCGAGCCGCAACCGCCGCTCGGCTATAGGGAGCACCCTCCGACGATGGATAGCGGCGACGACCCCCGCACCGGTAAGGCCCGCATCTCATAACTTCTGCAAGGCCTGCAGAATAGGCTGGAGCTTCTCCTGGTTCTCGCGCGTGGCCCCCCAGCGCCAGTTAGTGCCGGCGGCGGTCACCACTCGTTGAGAAAACGGCAGAAGCATCCCGTCGTCGTTCCGGAGATAAAACCACCGGTTCTGCCACCCCTTGTTCGAAGATGCAAGGGAGGCAAGGATGTACTGCTGCGCGCGCCCCGGCCTCAGCTGGAGGGTGCAGCCACCGGCCCGCACCGCCATACGGACCTTCTTCGCCTCCGTCATCGCGGCGAAGAACTCCGCGGATAAGAGATGGGTCCACAGGTCCCAGTGAGGGTCAATCCCCAAAAAACCCTCACAAACCGCCGTGAAGATGGCCGCTTGTGCGATAGAGTTGGGGTTGAAGTTATGCAGCTCCACCCCGTAGTGGTGTAGGAGCGCCCGCATGAAGCGGCTCGCTGGCACTCAAAACCCTCGCTCATGGAAGGTGATGAAACTGACCACATACCCCAGCGGCGGAGTTGGGTCAGCCTCGCTCGCGGGGGCCATCCACTCCGGCTGCGGCCCATCAGAGAGGGGACGGAGCAGACCATCGGCAATGAGGGCCTCTAGATCCTCCACAGCGACGGTGGAGAAAGGCCACGGGTCGCGCGGCGGAATGACGGTCACCTTGTCAGCCATCGCCGAACGGAGGTGGTGGAGGCGGAAGGGATGAGGTGTGTGGTTTCCTTTTCTCTGGCTGCTCTCTTAGGTTGCGGAAACCAAAGCAGAAGGCAAGCGCAAATGGCAGGGTAAAGAACCACCACCGGCCCCTCTTCCGGGCATATAAAGGCCCGGGCGAGATCCATCGAAGGCTTCGCTCGAACCTGCCGCGGAATTCAAACTCGAAGGTGAAACGGTCTTTCTGTTCCTTGAACGGCTCGTGCATGCGCAACAGACGCCCCGCGAATCGCCCGTCCCATCGCATTAACTCCTTGGCAAGGCAAGCGACACCTCTGGCAGGAGAAGCGGGCGCTGTTTCGCCTCCGGCAAGATGACCGCGTCATAAAAGGTGCGCCACATTACTAAATTTATATCCTTTTCCTCTCTCTCTCTCTTGCCACAGGGACCGGGAAAGGGGATATTGCAAAAAGGATCCTTCTCGGCGAAGGAAACGGGCCCCGAGCCCTCCTACTGATCAGGGGTTCGAAGGTTGAGCCCTCAGGGGTTCGGCAACCGCCCCAGAGCACTCGGGCTCCGAGCCCTTTGTTGATCAGGGGTTCAAAGGCTGGCCCCTCGGAAGGGTTCGACAGCCGCCCCAGAGCACGCAGAGTCAGGGATGACCCTAGGTACGTCCGTTACATGGCTGAGGCTTGAGCTACGCTCCTGAGGTACCCTAGGACATTTCTGAGACCAGCGGGAACGATTTGTAATGGAATCCCACCGGAGGGAGCCACCGAGCCCTCGGACCCTATCGAATGGGTCCGGGTCCAACAAATCACCTGCAGGTACTTTTGGAGCGCGCCTCTGGGCCACTAGCCAACCCTTATCGAACAGGGCTCGGGCGTCCACTCGGATCACCCGTTAGCAACTCACCGAAAACACCATGTTCGGTGCCCTCCGAGGGTAACATGGCGCTTTCCCCCCTTCCTCCTCGTGGAGAAGCGGCGAAGGGGCGTACAATAAAAGTCGAGACGATCCTTGATCGTCCTCTCGCTCCGTGCAGAGGCTCGGGGGCTGCTCTCGCACCAGGCTACGGCCAAACTGTTGACCACGTCAACAAACCAGCTTAAAAAACTTGGAGCCTAACCGTGCAACCGGGCTGCGGCCAGGCCGCACGAGGGAACAACAAGGCTGACCGAGGCATCGCAAAAAAAGATTAAGACCTCAGAGGAGTCAAACCACTCCTCCGAGGCCTCGGGGGCTACACCCGGCGGGTGCGCTCGTGCGGACCCGTCGGAACAAAATATAACCGAGAAGGGCTGATCCCCTTGCAGCGACCTCGCCCAAATCGCCTTACCAAGCGACCGTATCACATGCGCATTTAATGTGGGGATCGCCTGACACCTTATCCTGACACGCGCGCCTCAGTCGGCAAGGTCGAAATGACTGCAGTCACTTCACCCCTTTACTGACCGTTCTGATAGGAAAACAGCACTGTTCATCCCGCTCCAGAAACTATGCCAACCACCAGGGCAAGACTAGCAACAGTAAGTCGTGGCCTCCCCCGAGTTCAGCCTCGGGCGCAACAAGGAGCTCCGCCTCGCCCGATCTCAGGCCTCAGCCTCGACCTCGGGAGAAGGTCTCCGCCTCGCCCGACCCTAGGCCTTGGCCCTAGCCTCGGCCTCGGGAGGAGTCACATCCTCGCCCGACCCCAGCCTCGCCCTCGGGATGAGTCACATCCTCGCCCGACCTCGGCCTCGACCTTAGGAGAAGTCTCCGCCTCGCCCGACCTCTGGCCTCGGAATCAACTACGCTACAGGGGATACATCATGACCCTATCCCTAGCTAGCCGCCTCAGGCTATGAGGGAACAAGACTGGTGTCCCATCTAAGTTACTCCGGTAACAGGTAATGATGGTTCCCCGCGTGCACCCATGACGTCATTTGCTCTCAACCCCCTACGGAAGCAAGGAAACGTCAGCAGGATCCATGCCGCACCGCCAGCTGTGCTTCTACAGGGCTCAAGACACTTCTCTGACGGCCACGTTAGGGCTCAAGGCAATTCTCCGCCAGCCACGTTAGCACATAGCAACACCCCATTGTACAGCTAGGCCATCTCCTTGTATCTATAAAAGGGGACGTCCAGGGCCTTCCTAAGGCATGGGGAGAACACACACGCAACAGCGGAGACATAACACGAAGAAAGGGGAGAGAGAGCCGAACGTGTGACGTACGAACATACGGACGCACAACACAGATGAGCGGAGGCAGGCAGAGTAGGAGAGACACGGTAGAGGCAACCCCAGACAGCTCACCTCAAGGCCGAACCCTCTCTTTCTCTCTCTATCTCTCTCTCGCTCTCGCTCTCCCTCGCGACACTTGTAACCCCTACTGCAAGCACCCCCAGGTGCAAGATAATATAAGCCTCATCCCTTCGCTTGTGTTCCATCTTGCATCAACCCATCTGGACAGGGGCACGCGGCACTAAAATTCACTAGTTGGTCCGGTTGAGGGTCCCTCGGGTCCAAAACACTGACAATAGAGTTCATTTTTTGGCCTATTTTTGGCTCATCTGGACTTGGAATCTTCATCTTGCACTCGAGTGAACCTATACTCATACTCTTAGCACACAAGTTAGTCCAAGATGTTGTGTTGGACATTTAATAACCAAAACTCATAGAAATGGCTTAATTGCCCATATTCCTTTCAATAATTATGTATGATTCTAGAATATCATTAACGATTGAAACTCCAAAAAAAGGTTTTTGTAGGGCGGTCAATGGTAAATGATTATTTATTACTCTCAATTCTTGTGTGATGCTCAAAGAACCAAACTAAACATGAGAACCATATGGTCTGATCCTCAGTGTTCGGTTTGAAGCACCTAGAAAATTGTAATAACCAGTTTTTGGATTTGGAGCTATTTATACCCCTCCATTTGGTCAAGAAGAGTGTGCTAGGTGTGTAAAGAGTTGAGACATTTTCTCTAGCCACCAAAAGTGCTTAGAGAATTATTAGACGATTAGTGTAGGTACTTTGCAAAGCACTTAGTCTAGTTAGACATCCGTTTATGCGCTTGCTCTATGTGTAGTCCTAGTGTTCAGTGAGGTCTATATACCTCTTACCACTCGGTGTTTGCAAGCACCATTGTTATACTCGGAGGAGTTTGTAGTCTTGCAATATCACACCAACTACATTTGTATTATGGCCACCTCCGTGTAACGAAGAGAACGACACCTGCAATGGTTTGGTCGAAACATCGATAGTGAAAATGACAATGACCTATCCGAGAGAGACCATCTTGGTGGCCCACTTGTGCATGGGGAAGACCCAAAGCCTATCCACAGAGTTACCCGATCGGAAGCTTGGCCCTTGCAAGGTCATCCTTGTGAGGTGCTCCAACAAGGCCTAGAGGGAAACATGAGCTTATGAAACCTTGGTAAAAATACCAAAGTTATAAATGGGAGTTTGCATCTTTATCTCAATTATGTTTTCAAACTTTATTTATTTCTTACCTAGGTTCTATGTTTACTTTCATAGTTTATCTTGCTAGGCTAGTGATAGAATTGGAAGTTTGGTTGCATAACTCTTTTGTGTAGAGATAGCAACACATCTAGCAAAACTATAGTTGCACATCTAGATACATTACTTTGTTGCATATGTTTTGACTAGTTAGAAATTAGAGGCCTTAGATTGACAAGAAGATTTTAAGCTACCTAATTCACACCTCCACTTAGGTGTCATGGTCCCTACAAGTGGTATCAGAGTCAGTTAGCTTAATTTGAACGTTTGGCTTCATCGTCGTCGTGCTCACACTATTTAGAGTAGTTGGGTTAGGTACCTCTAGACCTCTGAATTTTTATAACACTTTTCCTATTCGAGTGCGAGACTGAGTTTCTACTTAGAAGCTATTGACCTATGTGTTGAGATGAAACACTATTGAATCCTAAGAAACCAATCATTAGTGATGAAAAACAAATTCATCTTAATGTGAGAGTTAAAAGTTGTTTGTTTGAATCTTTCACAATAGTAATTTTTAATCAAGTGTTCACCCTAAGAAAAGCAAATGAAATTTTTTAAAATTGCATGAACTCCAAAACATCACAAGCAATGTTCATGAGCAAAAAATGTCCTAGTTAAACAAAGTTATGATTCTATACAAATGAATAAAATAGGCTTGTTAGAGAGATGTGTTCACAAAGCTATATGACAAAACATTGCCTAAACAAAGTGAATTAGCAATGAGCTCGATTCTATAGGAATGACAAAGCTAGATTATGCATACATTGTGAGAAAAATCTTATCTATGTTATCACATAACAAATATGCAAGCATCATCGCTATACTTCACAACAAAGAGTACTTAAGCACAGTGCCCGGACACTTGTCACTGATAAGTTGATGGCATTTGAGATATAATGCAAGATGAGTAAAAAGAAACCACTTCATCAAGTAAAGGCATAGCTCTCACATGTGATGAACATAACCAAATGAAGCGCAAGAAACAAGTTGAAACAAGCTCAAGCTCCTCAAGTGAGGATACATATAAAATTACGATGATGATGATGATGAACATGATCAAGCCTCCACTTCCTCCTCTAGTGTTGATGAAGAAACAATCAAACAAATCAAAAAGATGATGAAGGTGATTCACAAAATGAATCTAAAGTGTGTGCCCTTCCAAGTCAAAGACATCCAATTGACAATAAAAAGAACAAAGGAAGAAATGATGTTATGGATGGGGCAAGAAGGGCCACTTTGTGGAGGAGTGTCCAAACGATCCAACGCATAAGGACAAGAAAAGAGGTGCAAGGCTAAGGGTCTTACAATAATCAAGATTTGGAATGATTCATCAAGTTAAGATGAAGCCAAATACAAGAAACACAACCAAAAGAATTCATCATTATGCTTCTCGCAAATGCACTATGGCACGAGGTAACACTAAAGAATCATCCTCTAGTGAGATTGAGAGTAATAGTGATAGTGACGATGAAAGATCCTCTAATAAAGAACTTGTATAAGCCGTTTTTTGAAGAAGTTTGCAATAAGAAAAAGTATAACTAAAACTACTAAAAGAAAAATTAGTTAGACAAAAATATTATAAAATTTTCCTTGAGCAATATGATTTTTTTGCTAACCTTAATGTTGAACTATCTAATGAAATTAAGCAACATGAATTTAGTGCAAGCACACCCCCACGATGAGAAACTAATTAAGAAAATGATAAACTAGCAAAGTTAGCTAGCTCTCAAGAAGCTTATTAAAAATTACTTTGCAAAATATAAACCCTTTTTATAATGACGAACTAACTAACAAGCTTGAGGCTATTAGTAGTACTCTCAAGGCACGTAAAATTTAAACAAATAAAATTGACAAATGACTATGCTTATTGCAATGATTTGCTTTATTTAGACTCACCATTTTACAAAATCATAAATTCAAAATTTTTAAGATTGCAAGTGGTATTGAATGGGAGAGAATTTTATTTAGGATATGGTCAAAAAAGTAAGTGGATTATGGAGTTAGGGGCGCTAAAATGAAAATTCCATAATACAACATAAGGGGACATTTATACAATGGCAAGAGCAATATAAGTATTCAAAGTTTCTTCCAGATGATATTCTTTAGCATCATATGATACTCCATTGCATCCTAGCAAGTAGATATTGTGTTTTTAAATGTTATTTGTTTCCTTGTTTATGTTGTCATCAAGCACCAGAAAGAGGATATTGTAAGGAAAATTGACCGAATGGGCCATTAAGTTTGGAATTTAGTGTTTGATGATCATTTGGACTAATGTTGTTTGCTAGTATACAAGGTATAATACAAATGGATGCAAGATGGACTTAGACTTGAGAGGTGTTTGGATTCCTCAACTAAAATTTAGTCCTTGTCTCATCAAATGTTAGGATGCTACACTACCGGAATTTGGCTCTTTGGCGAGTGCCAAATATTTTACCGAGTGTTTTTTCGGGCACTTGGCAAAGAAGCTCTTTGCCGAGTGCCACGCAAAAAACCCTCGATAAAAGAAAACACTCGGCGAAAAGGTTCTTTGCCGAGTGTTTTATTTTTGACACTCGGCAAAGAAGCTCTTTGCCGAGTGTCAAAAATATAACACTCGGCAAAGAGCTCTTTGCCGAGTGTTTTTTTTTTCAACACTAGGCAAAGACAATTTAAAAATCACATTTTAAAGCAGTAAATTAATTCAAATGAAAAAGTTTTCAACTAAAAAATTGTATAACTCATCATGATGCATAATTTGTATTTTGAACATTTCTTCATATAACAAAATAAAAATAAATTTGTTCATAAAACCTATATCTCTCTCGTAGTTTATGAAACTACGAGAGAGATGTATAAGATTTGTGCATATTGTTATAACCATCATGTAAGATGAATAAATGACCAAACAACCAAAATTAACTTTGTAAATCTTGAGAAGTTATAGAATTTTGTAGTTGGCAACCTTTTCCATTTGAAGTCATCTTGTCAACGAAAACTACGTCTGAATTTAAAAAATTTAAAATTTGAATTTTGAAAACGACCTCGAAAGAAAAAACCACCAACATAAAAGTTGTAGGTATTGAAGAGTTATGAAACTTTGTAGTTGACAATATTTTGGTTTGAAATCATCTTGTCATGCAAAACTATGTTTGAATTTTTCAAACTACCTCGGATGGAAAAACCACCAAAATAAAAGTAGGTCTTGAAATGTAATGAAACTTTGTAATTGACAATTTTTTGATTTGAAATCATCTTATCATTGAAACATTCGTGTGAAGTTTTCAAATTTGAAATTCAAATTTTATAAATGGTCTCTAATGTAGAAACTATCAAAATTGAACTTGTAGATCTCGAAAAGTTATGCAACTTTATAGTTGGTCATATTTTCAAATGAATTCATTTAGTGTCTTAAATAATTAAATTACTCTCGGTTTGTTATAGTACATGAGGAACGAAAACGTAATATAGATATAATTGATATAGTAGTGTAGTGGTAGAGGATGATATACGCGAGAGAGAGGTTGCGAGTTCGAATCTTACCATTTAAAAAACATGTAAATTTGATTCAAAATAATAGTAAAAAATGATAGGGCATGGGTTAGGTAGTGGTTGGAGAGTTGTTCTCGTAATTTAAAAAAATGTTTTGCTGTTTTTTGGTTTTTTTGATTATTAATTTGCCGAGTGCTTTTCTTTGCCGAGTGATTTTCAACACTCAGCAAAGTCTTTGTCGAGTGTCCAAAAAAACTACTCGGCAAAGAACTCTTTGCCGATAAAATGTTTGCCGAGTATTATTTGCGGAGTGTAACACTCGGCAAAACCTTTGTCGAATGTAAAATAACATTTGTCGGGTGTCTAAGACACTCGGCAAAGAACGTATTCCGGTAGTGCTAGTTAGAAATATCAAAACTAGTTTAGTCTTTATCTAGATAATTAGTTTTATAGTTAGATACTCATAATGGACATTCAGATATTTAATGTGACGAGAGAACCAAACACCCATTTAGGCAAAGTGATGGTCCGAATGAATAAATCCTTAAGTACGACATTAGAATCCGTGTTTAAGACATGCTAGACATTAGAGCCTAAGGTAGTAAGAAGCAAAAGTCTAGACCCAACCCAGAGACAAACAAAATCGACCTGACATGTTAATTAGTTAGCACTGAATAAAGCTAACATCTTATAGGCTATGGTTATTATATTTGGGGGGATGCGTTTCCATTTGACTTCTCCGTATAGTGCGTATCTTTTGAAAAAAAAATAGCCGTGCAAACGAGACCGTTGGTGATTGATGCTACAATCAGAAATGACCGCATAAATTCTCTCTCCACATACTAGTCCGGTCAGCACGTAATAAACTACAGTATATTCGTTTGCGACATTGTTCCTGTATATGTTTAGATCTCTGAGAGTTTCAGTTAAATATTGCTCTGAAATATATATGATCCCTAGCAGCAAACCAGTTATACAACAGAGATGTGCGATTTCATTCTTCAATTCTCTCTCGAAAGATATGGGTGATATGATGATTCTGTCGTCAAATGGATTGTATAGGTTAGTTATAACCTATTGCCCCAAGAAAAGAATTTGTCGGAGCGTGAAAAGCGACACAGCATGTGTTGCCAAACTGACAGTCTGTCCAGAGAAAAGCAATGACATCTCAGGGCAAAGTAAAACTAGTTAGGCTTGAATTAAGAAGTGATCGATTATTTATTGATGTTCGTACAGTTTTAGCAATACAAACATTTCAGTCTCCATCTGCAGAGATTCTCCCTGGAACAGCTTCCGGACATGACGACCATTGATACCAGAGATAAAAACAGTAGACGCACAGTTTAAACTGTTACAGTGATTTCTTATCACTTAGGGCTAGTTTGTAAGTCACAGAACCAAGTCACAGAACCAGAGAGAATTGAACGGGCTAGAATCTTCTACCGAGGGATTGTAATCCCTTTAATTCTCTCTATTCTACTTTCTCCCAAACAAACCCTTAAGATACTCAATAGAATAACTAGGTCTGCCCAGATTAACGATAACCATATTTAAATTTAATTTATTTAGCCAATTAGTTTTGGGACTGCTCCAGATTTCAGATCTAGCATGGAGGTATAGTTTGTAATTTAAACTTAAATAGATTAAAATATTTTTGATCCAAATAATAAATAAAATGATCTATCTAAATGTCTTCTAAAGATTCATAACTCTAGCTTTACAATTTTATAGAGCACCTAATAACCTGCTACACTAACTTCATCGGTTCAAAACACCCCTAAGCTCAAGCAGCTTTACTAGTAGGGTTACCCATCAAATCTATAGACGTATCTCCGAATTCACCAAATTGGTACATCATATCAAGGAGTTCTATATTAAATCTACTAGCAAAGTGCATATTGTTACAATTTTTATTTATACTTAAATATAAAATATAAAACACAAAAAATATGTGTTCTATTGGTTTTATAAGCAACAACCATAATTTAAATTCACATTTATACATAATTTTTTAGCAATTTTACTATTTAAATATGAAGGGCATGACGACTGCGGAAACCTTTAATATAGTAAAGAAGAAAAGTTTAACGAAGTTGAAAAAAATTCATTGTAACAATATTACACAAAAATAATGATATGTTCTTGCTCTTTTTTCTTTCTTCTATTTTCTTTCATCTAGTTCCTTCCGGGTCAAACTACTTGACCGTGTCATGGTCAGTGCACACTGCCTCGTCCTCTCCAGCCATGTCTGAAAATAGGCTCTAAATTTTATATCGTAAAATTTAAATATCAGATTAATATTAAGATCTATTTCTATTTATTTTTTAATTAAAATTAATTTTAGGCTCAAATAAATCATGAAGGAATATTTGGTTCGTAGGACCATGTATGGACCCTTGTTGGCCAGGGTCACACTCGACCACTCTCGTCCACACTCGACCCTCATGGTCGGCCATGCCCACAAGCTATCCTCGTGTGCCTGTCGTGCCCGCCTCGGCCGATCGCACCCTAGCCCTCGTCGACCGAGGGCATGCCACCTAGCCACCTCCTCATGGCTAGGGATTGCAACAGATATACATAAGTTCGATAGAATCATTTTATATATGTATTCATAAAAAAAGTCTATTGTCGGGTTATCCATATCCACTCATGGGTATAGAATATTACTCATACTCATATCCACAATGGTAATTTTACCTGTCAGGTTACACGTATAGTTAAAAAAGTCTAAATTTAAAATATGCCAGCCACTCAAAATATAAAAAAATCACAAAAGTCCAACTTAAGATATTACAAACCATATGATATTACATAACTTATAGTTAAACAAACGGTGGTTGGAGAAGGATTTTATTTTAGCTAAGATGGACTTTAATTAAATGGTAATAGTGATATGATGCGGCTATATTTTTACCCATGGGCAGGGGCGGACCGAGCGAGTGGTCCATATAGACTATGGCACACCCTAAGTAGTTAGTATAGTGGTGTAAGTGCTATGTTTTGAACTTAGTAGTCAAAGTTTGAGTCATGTTGATCCCTATTTTTTGTTTCTTTTTTTAACATTTTTCTCAGCATACCCTAAGCATAGCAGCTGGTGTCGGCGTTTCGACCCCGGGGGGTCCCTGGACCGACGAGTAAATTGTCGCTGCGTGTCTCAGCCCAGATGGGTCAGCGCGAGACGGAGACACAAGGGGGGAAAACAGTAAGGGGAAACCCACGGCCTCGTGTTGTGCTGCGCCCAGGGCGGATGCGCTTGCAGTAGGGGGTTACAAGCGTTCGCGAGGGAGAGAGAGACAGGGGGCGTTAGGCTGCCCGTTCTCCCGCGCGGCCACCTTTTTTGCATGAGAGCCCTGGACCTTCCTTTTATAGACGTAAGGAGAGGGTCCAGGTGTACAACGGGGGGTGTAGCAGTGTGCTAACGTGTCTAGCAGAGAGGAGCTAGAGCCCTATGTACGTGCCGACGTGGCTGTCGGAGAGGTGTTGGAGCCCTGTTCATATGGCGTCGTGGCCGTCGGAGAAGCGCTTGAGCCCTGTAGAAGCACAGCTGTCGGGGCTGTCGGATCCTTGTTGACGTATCCTTGCTTCCGTAGGGGGCTGAGAACCACCGTTGTCATGGAGCACGTGGGGTGCCATCATTACTTGTTTTAGCGGGGCGAGCCAGATGGGACGCCGGTCTTGTTCCCCGTAGCTTGGGCTAGCTAGGGGTAGGGTAATGATGGCCTCCCCTTGTGGCGTGGTCGGCCCGAGCGAGGTGGTGACTCCTCCGAGGTCGAGGCTGAGTCCGAGCCCTGGGGTCGGGCGAGGCGGAGACCGTCTTCCGGAGTAGAGGCTGAGTCCGAGTCCGTGGGTCGGGCGAGGCGGAGATCGTCGTCCAAGATGAGGTCGAGTCCGAGCCTTGGGTTCGGGCGAGGCAGAGATCGTCGTCCGAGGCAAGGTCGAGTCCGAGCCCTGGGGTTGGGCGAGGCGGAGATCGTCGTCCGAGGCGAGATCGAGTCCGAGCCCTGGGGTCGGGCGAGGCGGAGATTCCTATGGCGCCTGAGGCTGGACTTGGTTGCTGTCAGCCTCACCCTGGCGGGTGGCACAGCAGTCGGAGCAGCGCAGGCGGTGCTGTTTTCCTGTCAGGTCAGTCAGTGGAGGGACGAAGTGACTGTGGTCACTTCGACCTTGTCGACTGGAAAGCGCGCGTCAGGATAAGGTGTCAGGCGATCCTTGCATTGAATGCTCCTGCGATCCGGTCGGCTGGCGAGGCGATCTGGCCAAGGTTGCTTCTCCGTGAAGCCTACCCGAGCTGGGCCTCGGGCGAGTCGAAGGTGCGCCCGTTGCTTGAGGAGACCCTCGGGCGAGGCGTGAATCTGCCTTGGTCTTCCGTTCCTGCCCGAGGCTGGGCTCGGGCAAGGCGAGATCGTGTCCCTTGAGTGGACGGAGCCTTAACCGGAATTGCGCCCATCAGGCCTTTGCAGCTTTGTGCTGATGGGGGTTACCAGCTGAGATTAGGAGCCTTGGGGGTACCCCTAATTACGGTCCCCGACAGTAGCCCCTGAGCCTCGAAGGGAGTGTGGGTACTCGCTTGGAGGCTTTGTCGCACTTCTTTGCAAGGGGACCGGCCTTTCTCGGTCGCATTTTGTTCCGGTGGGTGCGCGCGAGCGCACCCGCCGGGTGTAGCCCCCAAGGCCTTGGAGGAGAGGTTTGACTCCTTCGAGGTCTTAATGCCTTTCGTGATGGCTCGGCCGGTCTGGTTGTTCCCTCATGCGAACTGGTCGTTGCCCGGGTGCATAGTCAGGTTCCGAGTTCTCGGGCTGGTATGTTGACGCTGTCAATGGTTTGGCCGGAGCCGGGTTTGCGAGAGCAGCCCCCGAGCCTCTGCACAGGGCGAGAGGATGGTCAAGGGCAGACTCGGATTTTTTCATACGCCCCTACGTCACCTTTCCGCAAGGAGGAGGGGGGAAAGCGCCATGTTGCCCTCGGTGGGCGTCGAACATGGTGTCTCCAGTGAGTTGCTAACGGGTGATCCGAGTGGACGCTCGTGCCCCGTTCAATAAGGGTTAGCTAGTGGCCCAGAGGCGCGCTCCAAAAGTACCTGCAGGTGATTTGCCGGACCCGGTCCCATTCGATAGGGTCCAAGGGCTCGATGCCTCCCTCTGATGGGATTCTGTTACAGAATCGTTCCTGCTGGTCTCAGAAACGTCCTAGGGTACCTCGGGAGCATAGCCCGAGCCTTGGTTATGTATCGAACGTACCTAGAGTCATCCCTCACTCTGCGTGCTCTGGGGCGAATGTCGAACCCGTCGGGGGCCAGCCTACGAACCCCTGATCAGTAGTGGGCGCGGAGCCCAAGTGGCATGAGGCGGCTATCGAACCCTTCCGAGGGGCCAGCCTTCGAACCTCTGACCAGTAGTGGGCGCAGAGCCCGAGTGGCCTGAGGCGGCTGTCGAACCCTTCCGAGGGGCCAGCCTTCGAACCTCTGACCAGTAGTGGGCGCGGAGCCCGAGTGCTCTGAGGCGGCTGTCGAACCCTTCCGAGGGGCCAGCCTTCGAACCTCTGATCAGTAGGGGGCTCAGGGCCCGATTCCTTCGCGGAGAAGGATCCATTTCGGAGTATCCCCTTTCCCGGTCCCTTTAGCAAGAGAGAGAAAGGGGAAGAGGAAAAGGATACGAAATTGAACGACGTGGCGCACCTTTTTTGACGCGGTCATTATGGCGAAGGTGAAGCGTCACCCGCTTCGCCTGCCAAAGGTGTCGCCTGTCCTGCCGCAGAGTTAATGCGACGGGACGAGTGATTCGCGGGGCAGCCATTGTGCATGCGCGAGCCGTTCGAGGAACGGGCGCTTCGCCTTCGAGTTTTGGATTTCGCGGCGGGTTTGGGCGGAGCGTTGAATGGGTCTTGCCCGGGTCTTTATATATTCAGAGGAGGGTCTGGTGGTGGTTCTTTACTCTGCTGCTCGCCTCTGCTTAGGTTTCCGCAACCTGAGGGAATAGCCAGAGAAAGAAAACCTCGCACCTTGTCCGCCCCGCCACCACCTCCTTCGCTTGGCGATGGCCGACCGGGTAACCATCGTTCCGCCGCGCGACCCATGGCCTTCTTCCATAGTCACGGTGGACGACCTAGAGGCCCTTGTTGTCGATGGCTTGCTCCGCCCCCTCTCTGATGTCCTACGGCCGGAGTGGATGGTCCCTCCGAGCGGGGCCGACCTAAACCCGCCGCTGGGGTATGTGCTGAGTTTTGTCTCCTTCCATGAGCGGGGGTTTGGTGTGCCAGCAAGCTGTTTTATGCGGGCGCTCCTGCATCACTATGGGGTGGAGCTACACAACCTTAGCCCCAATTCCATCGCGCAAGCGGCCATCTTCGCGGCGGTTTGCGAAGGATTTTTGGGGGTTGCCCCCCACTGGGATCTGTGGACTCATCTCTTCTCCGCGGAGCCTTTTGCCTCGGCGACGGGGGAGAAGAGGGTCCGCATGGCGGTGCGGGCCGGTGGCTGCATCCTCCAGTTGAGGCAGACGCGTGCGCAGCAGTACATCCCCGCCATCCTTGTGTCTTCGAACAAGGGGTGGCAGCTCAGGTGGTTTTACCTCCGGAATGACGATGGGAGGCTCCCGTTGTTTTCTCAACGAGTGGTGACCGCTGCCGGCAGCCATTGGCACTATGGGGCCCCGCGCGAGAGGCAGAAGAATCTTCAGCCCCTTCTGGAGGTCTTGGAGAAGCTGCGAGAGGGAGGGCTCACCGCCACGGGGGTGGTTGCCGCCATCCATCGTCGGAGGGTGCTCCCTTAACGAAGCGACGGCTGCTACTTTCGGAGATGATGCCGGGGTCGGCTTGGAGGGTTCGCAGATGTCCTCGGTCCCCCTCTCCGCTGATGACCTCCACAGGCGGGTGGCCGATACGGTAGGGAAGCTAGACGCCGGCGCCCTCACCCAGCTCCCGATGCGTCCCGAGTGCGGGTGCATGTCCCTGGTGAGTGTCCGCTCCTCCTTCTTTCTTGTGTCGGATTGCCCCTGGTTCTCTCAGCCGAGACCTTTCGTTTGTCTCTAGGAGCTGGGGTCTCACAAGCCTTCCCTGCCACCGGTCCCGGAGGACGCGGTGGACCGAGCCACGCGGAGGGTTGCTACGGAGAGGAAGAAGGAGAAGAAGGACGCGAAGAAGGCTCGGGCCTGCGAGTGGATGCGGGCTCGGGACGCCTTGGAGAAGTGTCGTCGGCGGCAGGAGAGGGACGGGCTCCCGAGGGAGCCGTCGTCGGAGACGCCTGATGATGACGACGACGACGATGATGATGAAGACGACGACATGGCCGCCCGCCTTGGCCTTAGCCCGGATCTGAGGCTGGGCCAGGGGTCGTCGAGCCAGCCCCCGAGTGGGCCGGCGCTGTCGGTATCCGGGGCGGGGGCATCAGGGTCCCGACCCAAAGAACAGGGGCAGGCCGAGGGGGTACTTGACCCCTTGGCCCAGGTAGCTGAGGTGACCCTGGGGAGTCAGGCCGTCCCGCCTGTGCCCCCAGAGCCGTTGTCCGTGCCGGCAGCAGAGGAGGCCGATCCTCAGGTCGCCGTGTCTGCGCCTAGGCAGACCGTCCCTTCGGCGCCCCGGGCGCCCGAGGCAGGGATGGTGTCGAAGCCAGCAGCGGGGCAAACCTTGGTGGTGCCCACGGGGACCGAGGCTCGAGGGGCCTCCCCGCAGGCACGATTGGTCGTGGCCCGGACTGGGTAAGTATCTGAGGATACTTCTGTCCCGGCGCCTTCTTTGTGTGTCCTGATCCTGCTTTTCCCTTTCTTCCCAGCAAACGGAGGCACGGTTCGACCGGTCTGGCTCCCCGAAAAGCCCTTAAGACGGTGCCAGCTTCTGCAGCTGGTGCCGCACCAGGCCTCGGCGGCCGGCTAGCCTCTGCACAAGGTGCCCCCGAGCAGGGGGTTCAGGCGGCACAAGTTGCCGTGGGGCGAGCTCCCAAGGCTGACCCCTCCGTCGAGGCGGCCGTCGAGTCGAGGGAGACTGCTGGCGTGGCCGCGGCCTTGAGCCCACCAGTCGTGTTGCTGGTGCTGGCACCGGCTTCTGCCGAGGCTGTAGCTGCTCCGGCTGTGGAGCCACCCGCCGCCGCCGATGCTGAGATGGCCGAGGCGCCACTACTCAAGGCCGGCGATCGGAAACCTGTCCCTTAGCCGAGGAGGTTCCCTATGCGCCGACTACAGGGGGTGCCGATGCCTTGGAGAAGGGGGGCGCAGAACCGCCACCCGTCCTAGGGAGCGGCGACCTCGTCCTCGCGCGGCGCGGTCCCAGTGAGCGGCGTCAGCCGCTCCGGTTCTGGGCCCGTGGTGCTTCGAAACCCCTCTTCGTCCTTGACGATGAGAGAGGAGCAGTCTTGGGGCGAGCTTCGCGAGCGTGCTGAGGCAACGGTGGGGTCGCTTCGGTCGTCCCTGGAGGTCCTTTCTAGGGACGTTCCCAGGATCCTCCAGGTAAGGATTTCAGGCATACCTTTCACGTGATCAAGGCATTCTTCGTGACGCCCCGCTTCCCTTCCTCAGGATCTGATGGATCTGAGCGCCGCCAAGTCATCGTTCATTCACCATGAGGCCGACGTCTGGGGTTCGTTCCGGTTTCTGAGGACCGCACTTGCCGAGGCTACCGAGCGCCTCTCCCAACGAAGCGCCGAGGCGGCGGACCTTCGTTTGCTCCATGACGAGCTAGGGGCAGAGGCAGCGGCGGCACGCGCAGAGGCGCGGCGGTGGCAGTTGGAGCTTGGCCAGGCCATCGGTGAGCGGGATCAATCTCGGGGCTGGGCCGCCGAGGCTGAAAGCCGGGCTAAGGCCCTTGGGGATCAGCTAGTCGAGGCGTCCGCTCGGGCCGGAGCCCTTGCGGCAGACCTGGCCATGGCCATCGGGTCTGCTCAGTCCGCCCAAGCCGCAGCCTCAGAGCAGCGTATCCGGGCGGAAGGTATGTCTTGGTTGTTTTGAGGTTTTGATTCAGCTTCACTCTTCAGCTTGCGTTTGAAGACTTCTGCTTTAGCTGTTTGCAGAGCTCGAGTTTGCCCTCAGCGAGTCCGCCAAGGCACTTGCCCAGGCGGTTGAGCAGAAGGAGGCCGACCGCGCGGCCATGTCTGAGGCTATCTCGGCCCTTTGCCAGATCTTTGGGCTTGACGACGTCCCCTCGGGAAGCTCCCCTCAGAGTCGCCTGCAGGCCTTAAGCGACCACGCGCGCGGCCGACTCCGTGAGGCGCTACATCACGGCGTTAGGCGGGCCTTCGCCGTGCTCGCTTCCCACTATGATGTGGATCTGGAGCGGGTCAGCGAGGGGTATTGTCTTCCCGATGAAGACGAAGCTGCCCTGGCCGAAGTTCAGAGGCTTGACGCGGCCGCCGCGGGCCCGAGCACGGTGCTGGCGTCCACCTTCGAGGTGGAGATCCTTCCGCCTGCGCCGCCGTCCGAGGCCGGGGCAGGTCTTGCCGAGGGTGGAGACGGCGCTGAGGTCGGAGATGAAGCCGAGGGTGCCGCTCCTCCCTCGGGTGATGCTTGATTTTGCCGGAGCAGTTTGTTTTGAACATGTGTGTGTCTTTCGCGGCCACCGAGGCCTGAACACTTTGTCGTCGTGATATAAAGCTATGTCCTTTTCCTCCTGTTTCGCGTACTTGGACTTGTTCGTCAGTAGCAGGATCGCTTACCCAAGTAAGGGTTATTTTTCGCGGTAGGTGACGAGTGAGGTATCCGTATCCCGGAGGCGTAGGAGTCCCTCGGCTCGGCCGTCCTTGCCGCTTACATGCACTCTTATTCGTTTCTCGGGGTTCTGTTACTGACATAGCCAGGAGACATGAAAGTCGTTTTGGCGGAAGACTTTTTTCTGCGGAAAATTTTGACGCAGAGGGGGTTCCCCCCTTCTAGCCCCCGAGGGAGGGTCGGGCTTTGCCAAGGCAAGGCTGACCCTTCCTTGAAGGTTAGACTTTGCTTGCGTATGTAAACATGGTACATGAACGACTTGAAAACATCTTAAGGGTAGAAACGACGTAGCTGTCGGATGTTCCAAGCGTTGCTGCAGACCTCGCCTTGACTGTTGGCCAGCTTGTATGTTCCGGGCTTCAGAATCTTGGCGATGATGAACAGCCCTTCCCAGGGAGGCGTGAGCTTGTGGCGCCCTCGGGCGTCTTGTCGTAGCTGAAGCACCAGGTCGCCCACCTAAAGGTCTCGGGACCGAACCCCTCGGGTGTGGTAGCGTCGCAGGGACTGCTGATACCGCGCCGAGTGTAGTAAGGCCATATCCCGAGCCTCTTCCAGCTAGTCAAGTGAGTCTTCTCGGTTTGTCTGGTTGCTTCGGGCGTCGTATGCCCTCGTCCTCGGGGAGCCGTGTTCTAAGTCTGTGGGCAAGATAGCCTCGGCCCCATAGACTAGAAAAAACGGCGTGAAGCCCGTGGCTCGGCTTGGCGTCGTCCTCAGACTCCAGACCACCGAGGGGAGTTCCTTCATCCACCACCTGCCAAACTTGTTGAGGTCGTTGTAGATCCTCGGCTTGAGCCCCTGTAGAATCATGTCGTTGGCACGCTCTACCTGCCCATTCGTCATGGGGTGAGCTACGGCGGCCCAGTCCACCCGGATGTGGTGGTCCTCACAGAAGTCCAGGAACTTTTTGCCAGTGAACTGGGTGCCGTTGTCGATGATGATGGAGTTCAGGACCCCGAAGCGATGGATGATGTTGGTGAAGAACGCCACCGTCTGTTCGGACCTGATGCTGTTTAGGGGTCGGACCTCGATCCACTTGGAGAATTTGTCGATGGCGACCAGCAGGTGCGTGAAGCCCCCGGGTGCCTTCTGCAAGGGACCGACGAGGTCCAGACCCCACACAGCAAACAGGCAGGTGATGGGTATTGTTTGTAGAGCCTGAGCGGGCAAGCGGGTCTGCTTTGTGTAGAATTGACAGCCTTGGCAGGTGCGTACAATCCTAGTGGCGTCGGCCACCGCGGTTGGCCAGTAGAAACCCTGTCGGAAGGCGTTTCCCACGAGGGCCCGAGGTGCTGCGTGGTGACCGCAAGCCCCCGAGTGTATTTCTTGCAATAACTCTTGACCTTCGGTGATGGATATGCATCGTTGGAGGATGCTTGTGGGGCTGCGGTGGTAGAACTCCTTTTCGTCACCCAACAAGACGAACGACTTGGTGCGCCACGCCAGTCGCCAAGCTTTGGCTCTGTCGAGGGGTAGCTCTCCTCGGTGGAGATATTGCAGGTATGGGGTCTGCCAGTTTCGATTAGGCGTGACCTCATTCCGCTCTTCCTCGACGCGCAGTGCCTCACCCTCGGGGGCCGAGGGTGCCTCGGGCGGGGCCAAGGCTGCCTCGGGCTAGGCCGAGGGCGCCTCGGGCAGAGCTGAGGCCTTCTCGGGCTCGGGCGTGTCGTTGGTCTTGACGGAGGGTTGATGTAGGTCTCGGGAGAAGACGTCCGGAGGAACCGTTGTCCGCCCCGAGGCTATCTTAGCCAACTCGTCTGCAGTCTCGTTGTATCGTCGAGCGACGTGGTTGAGCTCGAGCCCGTAGAACTTGTCCTCCAGGCGTCGAACCTCGTCACAGTAGGCTTCCATCTTCGGGTCATGGCAGTGGGAGTTCTTCATGACTTGGTCGACGACAAGCTGCGAGTCACCGCGAGCGTCGAGGCGTCGGACCCCTAGCTCGATGGCGATACGCAACCCGTTAACCAGAGCCTCATACTCGGCCACGTTGTTGGACGCCGGGAAATGGAGGCGCAGCACGTAGCGGAGGTGCTTCCCGAGGGGTGAGATGAAGAGCAGGCCCGCGCCCGCTCCTGTTTTCATCAGCGACCCGTCGAAAAACATAGTCCAGAGTTCCGGTTGGATCGGTGTTGTTGGAAGCTGGGTGTCGACCCATTCAGCCACAAAGTCCACCAAGACTTGGGACTTGATGGCCTTCCGAGGGGCGAACGAGATTGTCTCGCCCATGATCTCCACCGCCCACTTTGCAACCCTACCCGAGGCCTCTCGGCACTGGATGATCTCCCCCAAGGGGAAGGATGACACCACAGTCACCGGATGAGACTCGAAGTAGTGTTGCAACTTTCGTCGTGTCAGAATCACCGCGTACAGCAGCTTCTGAATTTGCGGGTAGCAGATCTTGGTCTCGGACAGTACCTCGCTGATGAAGTAAACCGGCCTCTGGATGGGCAGTGTGTGCCCTTCTTCTCGTCTCTCGACCATGATCGCGGCGCTAACCACCTGAGTGGTAGCGGCGACGTAGATCAAGAGGGCTTCTCCGGCAGCGGGGGGCACCAGGATGGGCGCGCTTGTAAGGAGCGCCTTCAAGTTCCCGAGGGCTTCCTCGGCCTCAGGGGTCCAAGTAAAGCGCTCGGTCTTCCTTAAGAGGCGATACAGGGGCAGGCCTCTTTCGCCGAGGCGTGAGATGAAGCGGCTCAGAGCCGCAAGGCATCCCATGACCCTCTGTACTCCTTTCAAGTCCTTGATAGGCCCCATGTTGATGATGGCCGCGATTTTCTCCGGGTTGGCCTCGATGCCCCGCTTGGAGACGATGAAACCCAGGAGCATGCCTCGGGGGACTCTGAAGACACACTTCTCGGGATTGAGTTTTACGCCTTTCGCTTTGAGACACTTGAATGTCGTTTCAAGGTCAGAGAGGAGGTCGGAGGCTTTCCTCGTCTTGACTACGATGTCATCGACGTAGGCCTCGACTGTTCGACCAATGTGCTCACCGAACACGTGGTTCATGCGCCTTTGGTATGTCGCACCCGCGTTCCTCAAACCGAATGGCATAGTAACGTAACAGTACATGCCAAAAGGTGTGATGAAAGAAGTCGCGAGCTGGTCGAACTCTTTCATCCTGATTTGGTGATACCCTGAGTAGGGATCGAGGAACGACAGTGTTTTGCACCCAGCAGTGGAATCCACGATTTGATCGATACGAGGCAGAGGGTAGGGAACCTTCGGACATACTTTGTTTAGACCAGTGTAGTCTACACACATCCGCCATTTCCCACATTTCTTTTTCACAAGCACAGGGTTGGCTAGCCATTCGGGATGGAATACCTCTTTGATGAACCCTGTAGCCATCAGCTTGTGGATCTCCTCGCCTATGGCTCTGCGCTTTTCTTCGTCGAATCGACGCAGAGGCTGCTTCACGGGTCGGGCACCAGCTCAGATATCCAGTGAGTGCTCGGCGACTTCCCTCGGTATGCCAGGCATGTTCGAGGGACTCCACGCAAAAACCTCGGCGTTCGCGTGGAGAAAGTCGACGAGCACTGCTTCCTATTTGGGGTCGAGCTCAGAGCCGATCTGGATCTGCTTGGAGGCGTCGTTGCTGGGGTCGAGAGGGACGGACTTAACCGCCTCTGCTGGTTCGAAATTGCTGGCGTGGCGCTTCGCATCTAGAACCTCCTTGGAGAGGTTTTCCATGTCGGCGATGAGGGCCTCGGATTCGGCGAGGGCCTCGGCGTACTCCACGCACTCCACGTCGCATTCATACGCGTGTCGGTACGTGGGGTTGACGGTGATGACCCCGTTGGGGCCCGACATCTTGAGCTTGAGGTAGGTGTAGTTGGGGACGACCATGAACTTGGTGTAACATGGTCTCCCCAGCACTGCGTGGTAGGTTCCTCGGAACCCGACCACCTCGAACGTGAGGGTTTCCTTTCGGAAGTTGGAGGGAGTCCTGAAGCAGATGGGCAGATCGAGTTGTCCAAGGGGCTGGACGCGCTTCCCAGGAATGATCCCGTGAAAGGGCGCCGCACCGGCCTGGATCGAGGACAGATCGATCTACAGGAGCCCGAGGGTGTCAGCGTAGATGATGTTGAGGCTGCTGCCTCCGTCCATGAGGACCTTGGTAAGCCTGACGTTGCCGATGACGGGATCAACAACGAGCGAGTACTTCCCTGGGCTCGGCACGCGGTCGGGGTGGTCGTCTTGGTTGAAGGTGATGGGCTTGTCGGACCAGTCTAGATAGACTGGCGCCGCCACCTTTACCGAGCAGACCTCCCGGCGCTCTTGCTTGCGGTGCCGAGCCGAGGCGTTCGCCACCCGCCCACCGTAGATCATGAAGCAGTCATGGACCTCGGGGAACTCCTCTGCCTTGTGAGCTTCCCTCTTATCGTTGTCGGTGGCCCTGCCACCTTCCGCCGGTGGCCTGGCCTTGTGGAAGTAGCGCCGAAGCATGACGCAATCCTTAAGGGTGTGCTTTACGGTACCCTGGTGATAGGGGCACGACTCCTTGAGAATCTTGTCGAACAAGTTGGCGCCTCCGGGAGGTTTCCGAGGGTTCTTGTGCTCAGCAGCGGCAACAAGGTCTGCGTCGGCGGCGTCGCGTTTCGCTTGCGACTTCTTCTTGCCCTTCTTCCTCGTGCCGCGCTGAGCGGACGCTTCGAGGGCGTCATCTGGCTGGCGCCCCTGAGGCTGCTTGTCCTTCCGGAAGATGGCCTCGACCGCCTCCTGGCCAGAGGAGAACTTGGTGGCGATGTCCATCAGCTCGCTTGCCCTGGTGGGAGTCTTGCGACCCAGCTTGCTCACCAGGTCGCGGCAAGTGGTGCCGGCGAGGAACACGCCGATGACATCGGAGTCGGTGATATTGGGCAGCTCGGTGCGCTGCTTCGAAAATCGCCGGATGTAGTCCCGCAGGGATTCTCTCGGCTATTGGCGGCAGCTTCGGAGATCTCAAGAGTTCCTAGGGCGCACGTATGTGCCCTGGAAGTTGCAGGCGAAGGCTTTGACCAGGTCGTCCCAGTTGGAGATCTGCGCAGGAGGCAGATGCTCCAGCCAGGCTCGGGCGGCGTCGGAGAGGAACAGGGGGAGGTTGCGGATGATGAGGTTGTCATCCTCCGTTCCACCCAGCTGGCAGGCCAGCCGGTAGTCCGCGAGCCAGAGTTCAGGCCTCGTCTCCCTCGAGTACTTGGTGATGGTAGTCGGGGCCCGGAACCGGGTCGGGAACGGCGCCCGTCGTATGGTCCGGCTGAAAGCTTGCGGACCGGGTAGTTCGGGTGAAGGGCTCCGATCCTCCCCGCTGTCGTAGCGTCCCCCACGCCTGGGGTGGTAGCCTCGGCGCACCCTCTTGTCGAGATGGGCTCGACGGTCGCGGCGATGGTGCTCGTTGCCGAGGCGGCCTGGGGCCACAAGTGTTGTGTCCCGCGTGCGCCCGGTGGGGACCGAGGCCTCCCACATGAATCGGGAAGTCGCAGCGCGATGCTCCAGGGGGTATCCCTGCCTTTGGGAGACAGAGCTTTCGGCCCATCAGACCGCGGCATCCTCCAGGAGATTCTTGAGTTCTCCCTGGATACGCCGCCCCTCGGTGGTGGATGGTTCCGGCATCGCGCGGAGTAGCATTGCTGCTGCAGCTAGGTTTTGGCCGACCCCACTGGAAGCCGGGGGCAGCCTTGCCCTGGCATCGTCGGCGATGCGGTGCTGGACGTCCTAGGCCAGATGACACACTTCTCCGGCCGGTGCTCGGCCTGCCCGCCCCTGCCTGATGTTCTGTCGGAGCTGCACAAGTTGTCCTGCTTCCTCATCGAGCCTGGCCTGCATCTCGCGGATTTGCTCGAGCTGTGTGTCCTGACCCCCCGCAGGGACTGGGACCACGGCTAGCTCCCGAAGGATGTCAACACGAGGCGCAGGCCTAGA
This sequence comes from Zea luxurians, assembly GCA_029449295.1. Classification (NCBI taxonomy): domain Eukaryota; kingdom Viridiplantae; phylum Streptophyta; class Magnoliopsida; order Poales; family Poaceae; genus Zea; species Zea luxurians. The sequence continues at coordinate 121,851,382 of JAOPSE010000007.1, read as the reverse complement.
GGGATCGCCGTCCTCTGGCATACCAAGGAGGTTTCCTTCGTCGAGACCCTCTAAATCGACGTGGAAACATTCGTGACTTGGGCCACAGTCCTTATCGCCGAGGCTGTGGCTATCATCGGAGCAATCGGAGAGGCAGCAGTCACATGCGGTCATGAAGTCCCGCATGGCACTAGAGTTATCGAGCCCGGAGAAATCCCAACCAGAGTCGGGCTCGTCATCTTCCTTGGAACCCGGGGGCCCGTAGGTCGAGACGGTCGTCAATCTGTCCCAGGTTGACCATATATGGTACCCTGGAAGGTTTGGATATGCCTTTATGAAAGCATCCACCGAAGCAGGGTCGCTTGGTGGGTCGAAGCTGAATCTAAAAGGCACAGGATGGGAAACGGACGGTACCTCTTAATCGACGGATGGTGACAAAGTCGCGTCGGGGACGGACTTGTAGGCGTTTCGAGACCGGGGGGTCCCTCGGGCCGACGAGTGAGTGTCGCTGCGTGCCCCAGCCCAGATGGGTCGAGCGCGTGGGCGAGCGCGAAGGGGGGAAAGGAGCGAGGCGGCCGGAGACCGGCGTGAGAGAGGTGGGAATCCCGCTGCCTTCGTGTTCGTCCCGCGCCCAGGTCGGGTGCGCTTGCAGTAGGGGGTTACAAGCGTCCACGCGGGAGAGGGAAGCGAGTGGCCCCAAGAGAGCGCCTGTCCCGTCCTCGTCCCCGCGCGGCCAACCCTCTCTAAGAGGGCCCTGGTCCTTCCTTTTATAGGTGTAAGGAGAGGATCCAGGTGTACAATGGGGGTGTAGCAGAGTGCTATGTGTCTAGCGGGGGAGAGCTAGCGCCCTAAGTACATGCCGATGTGGCAGCCGGAGAGATTTTGGCACCCAGCTGGTGTGATGTCGTGGCCGTCGGAGGAGCGATGGAGCCTGACGGAGGGACAGCTGTCAGAGCGGTTGAGTCCTTGCTGACGTCCTTCCTGCTTCCGTAAGAGAGCTGAGAGCCGCCGTCGTCACAGAGCATGCGGGGCGCCATCATTGCCTGTCTGGCGGAGCTAGCCAGATGGGACACCGGTCTTGTTCTCTGCGGCCCAAGTCAGCTCGGGTAGGGTGATGATGGCGCTTCCTGTTGACGTGGCTGGCCTGCGCCCTAGGTTGGGCGACGTGGAGGCTCCTCCGAAGCCGAGGTAGAGTCTGTCTTCCGTGGCCGAGGCCGAGTCCGAGCCCCTGGGTCGGGCGAGGCGGAGGTCGTTCGGCAGAGGCCAGGGCGGAGTCCGAGCCCTGGGGTCGGGCGAAGCGGAGTTCGTCGTCTTCTGGGGCTGAGGCCGAGTCCGAGCCCTGGGGTCGGGCGAAGCAGAGTTCGTCGTCTTCCGGGACTTAGCCCGAGTCCGAGCCCTGGGTCGGGCGGAGCGGAGTTCGCCGTCTTCCGGGACTTAGCCCGAGTCCGAGCCCTGGGTCGGGCGGAGCGGAGTTCGCCGTCTTCCAGGACTTAGCCCGAGTCCGAGCCCTGGGTCGGGTGGAGCGGAGTTCGCCGTCTTCCGGGGCTTAGCCCGAGTCCGAGCCCTGGGGTCGGGTGAAGCGGAGTTCGTCGTCTTCCGGGACTTAGCCCGAGTCCGAGCCCTGGGTCGGGTGGAGCGGAGTTCGCCGTCTTCCGGGACTTAGCCCGAGTCCGAGCCCTGGGTCGGGCGGAGCTTCCTATGGTGCCTTTGGCAGGGCCTGACTGCCTGTCAGTCTCACTCTGTCAAGTGGCACTGCAGTCGGAGTGGCGCAGGCGGTGCTGTCCTTCTGTCAGGCCGGTTAGTGGAGCGGTGAAGTGACGGCGGTCACTTCGGCTCTGCCGGGGGGCGCACGTCAGGATAAAGGTGTCAGGTCACCTTTGCGTTAAATGCTCCTGCGACTTGGTCGGTTGGTGCGGCGATTTGGTCAGGGTTGCTTCTTAGCGAAGGCAGGGCCTCGGGCGAGCCGGAGATGTGTCCGCCGTTGGAGGGGGGCCTCGGGCGAGACGGAAATCCTCCGGGGTCGGCTGCCCTTGTCCGAGGCTAGGCTCGGGCGAGGCACGATCGAGTCGCTCGAATGGACTGATCCCTGACTTAATCGCACCCATCAGGCCTTTGCAGCTTCATGCTGATGGGGGTTACCAGCTGAGAATTAGGAGTCTTGAGGGTACCCCTAATTATGGTCCCCGACAGTAGCCCCCGAGCCTCGAAGGGAGTGTTAGCACTCGCTTGGAGGCTTTAGTCGCACTTTTTTGCAAGGGGACCAGCCTTTCTCGGTTGCATTTTGTTCCGGTGGGTGCGCGTGAGCGCACCCGCCGGGTGTAGCCCCCGAGGCCTCGGAGGAGTGGTTTCACTCCTTCGAGGTCTTAATGCCTTGCGTAATGCTTCGGCTGGTCTGGTTGTTCCCTCATGCGAACTGGCCGTAGCCCGGGTGTACGGTCGAGGCCCAAGTTCTCGGGCTGGTATGTTGACGCTGTCAACGGTTCGGCCGGAGCCGGGTTTGCGAGAGCAGCCCCCGAGCCTCCGCACAGGGCGAGAGGGCGATCAGGGACAGACTCGGCTTTTTTACATACGCCCCTACGTCGCCTTTCCGCAAGGAGGAGGGGGGGAAGCGCCATGTTACCCTCGATGGGCGCCGAACATGGTGTCTCCGGTGAGCTACAAGCGGGTAATCCGAGTGGACGTCCGTGCCCCGTTCGTTAAGGGTCGGCTAGGGGCCCAGAGGCACGCCCAAAAGTACCTGCGGGTGATCTGCCGGACCCGGTCCCCTGGCGACGGGGTCCGAGGGCTCGATGCCTCCCTCTGATGGGATTCCGTTACAAGATCGCTCCCGCTGGTCTCGAAAATGTCCTAGGGTACCTCGGGAGCGCAGCCCGAGCCTTGGTTATGTATCGAACGTACCCCTGGTCATCCCTCGCTCGGCGTCTGAGGCGACTGTGAACCCTTCGGGGGCCAGCCTTCGAACCCCTGATCAGTAATGGGCGCGGAGCCCGAGTAGCCTGAGGCGGCCGTGGAACCCTTCGGGGGGCCGACCTTCGAACCTCTGACTAGTAGTGGGTGTAGGGCCCACGCGATCTGAGGCGGCTGTCGAACCCTTCGGGGGGCCAGCCTTCGAACCTCTGATCAGTAAGGAGGCTCGGAGCCTGGTTCCTTCACGGGGAAGGATCCTTTTCGGGGTATCCCCCTTTCCCGGTCCCTGCTGCAAGAGATAGAGAAAGAGGAAAAAAGGAAAAGGATACGAAATCGAACGACGCGGCGTACCTTTTTTGTCGCAGTTATTACGGCGAAGGCGAAGCGTCGCCCACTGCTCCCGCTGGAAGCGCCGCCTGTCCTGCCGCGGAGTTAATGCGACGGGGCGAGCGGTTGGCGGGGCGGCCGTTGCGCGTGCGCGAGCCGTTCGAGGAACGGATCACGGGCGCGTTGTCTTCACGCCGTGAGAGGGGGTTCTCTTGCTGCCCCCGGATGGGACGTGAGCTTGGCTGACGACGTGACCGCTGCTCCCGCCCGCCTGCCACCGTCATTACTGCCGGCCCACTTTTGGCCGCATTGACCGCCGCGTCAGGCTGGCACTGCTGGGTCGTGCGCTGGGTCGCCTCGAGTCGCGGTATTGGTTCCGCAATCGAGAAGGCGCGGTGGTGGCGCAAGTGGCGGTGCAGTTGTTTGCATGCAGCATCCGGCGCGCCGGTTGCGTGACGCGTGGGCCTGGGCCTCCATGCTGGCGTGTCGGGAGTCGGAGAAGCGCGTCCACTTGGCGCGGTTGCATGCCGCCTGCATGGCTGCCCGCCTCTTTCGCCCGTTGGTCTGGGCAAAAGTGGAGGGTCACTTGTAACCGCTGGGCGGTCGTGTGCACCACGCGCGACGGTTTGGCTTCTTCTGCTCTGAGTCGGTTTGCATGACACGCGGGACCCAGCCCCCGTGCCGCAGGGGAGGGCCTTGGAGCGTGTTGGAGAAGACTCAGCCCGTGACGGTTGGGGGCGCAAGTAGGGAGAGTGGCCTTTAAAAGGAGGGCGACCCCTTTCGGAAGGCGACCATGTCTTCTCGCTCCCTTATGCATCGCGTCTTTCCACCTTCCAAGCCCCCGGATGGGGGATACCCGACATCTTTTCGCCTCATCGTTGGAGGAACGCGACTCCATGGGAGTTGGTACCTTTCAGCCATCGTTCGGCTTTAAGGATTTTCATCACACAGCCCGGTTGCTCCCCCCCGCTGGTGGTCACCCAAGATGGTGACCTCCAGCTCCTGGATGGGGAGAGGCAAACCGGGCTGTGATCCCGATCCCGCCCTCAGCATCGAGGGTGTTCGTCATCCTCGCTGGGGCGGGGAGCGAGGCGAGCCGGGGCTCTACCTCCTGCGCGGGTCGGCGGGCCACCTCTTCTTCCAGCTTCTGGTGGTGGCAATCGCCTTCCAGCCCTGCGGCGGAGACGTCCTCCAGCCATGCTGGGGAAGGCGAACTGTTGCTGCCCAGCAAGGATGCAACATTCCGCCCTCTCCCTCGCATTCGCGGCGAGGACGGCAGCGAGGACCTGCCGGTGCGCTTGGGGGCGACCTGCGTTTGCTGGTGATTCACCCGGAGCTTGTCGCTCCGCAGGCTCCCCGGTGTGGAGGTTGTCCGTACCCGCGGGGACGGAACCGGAGTTCCGTTTGTAATGGCACTTCGAATGCCAGGGTTTTTTGTTCATCGTGGCTGTCGAGGCCTGAACATGTATGTAATTTTGGCACGGAGCCATGTTTTTTCCTCATTTTCGAGCACTAAGACTCACCTGTTGGTTGTCTGAACCGCTTCACCAAGCATGAGTCGCCCCGTGTCAAGGTGACGAGTGAGGTATCCGTATCCCGGAGGCGTAGGAGTCCCTCGGCTCGGTCGGCCTTGTTGTCTGAGGCTTCTCTAGCTTAGTTAAAGGGACCCCTTGGCCGCTCTTCGACGAGCCGAGGCCAGGGGTAGCGATATCAGCATGAACAGAGGCGGAGTTGGCTCGAAAATGAAACCTGTTTGGCCGGAGCCTAGCCGGGTTGTCCGTTAGCGGGACCGACGCCGGAGTCGATGAGCCGAGGCCTCGGGTCGGGCTGGCGCCCTTGGAAGATGGTTGGCTGAGGCCCCAGGGGTAACCGGCCGAGCCGCCTGCTCGGGCCGGATTCCCGGAGAAGTCCCTGGCAGCGATTGTCCGGGCGTGACGATGACGTCGTCCTCCAGAGTGGGGATCCTTGGACCGCGTCGCCGTCCGAGGCTAGGTCGGACCTTGCTGAAGGTGTCGTCGATGCCGAGGGTGTTACTGCCCCCTTCCAGCGTCAAGACCCGAGCCTGCAGGATCAGAGTGTCTTGTAGTGTGTGCCTTCTGCGGCCGCCGAGGCCAGAACACACACCCTCGCTGTGTTGTAAAGCTGTGTCTCCTTTCCTCTTGTTTCGAGTATCTGGGCTTTTTTGTCGGTAGCAGGGATGTTTGTGCGAGCGAGAGTTGCTTCTCGTGGAAGGTGACGAGTGAGGTATCCGTATCCCGGAGGCGTGGGAGTCCCTCGGCTCGGTCGGCCTTGCCGCTTACGCGCACTTTCACCCGTCCATGAGGCCCTGTCACCGACTCAGTCGAGAAGGCTCGAAGGATCGCTTCGGCAGAAGAGCTTCCGAACGTGAAGACTTGTTTGGTCCGCGGAATCACTTTATCCGAACGCGAGTTACTTATCATAGAAGGTGATGAGTGAGGTATCCGTATCCCGGAGGCGTAGGAGTCCCTCGGCTCGGTCAGCCTTGGCTGCTTACGTGTACTCCATCGTTTTCAGGATCCACTTTTCGAAGTAGTCAGAAAGCACGAAAGATATTCTGGCAGAAGAGATCTTTTTTCGAGGAAAATTTCAACGCAGAGGGGGTTCCCCCCCCTTTTAGCCCCCGAGGGAGGGTCGGGCTTTGCCGAGGCGAGGCCGACCCTTCCTTGATGACTAAACTTTGTGCGGGTGCGAGGTATATGAACAATTTGAAAACATCTTAAGGGTAGAAGCGACGTATCTGTTGGATGTTCCAAGCGTTGTCGTAGACCTCGCCTTGACTGTTGGCCAGCTTGTACGTTCCGGGCTTCAGAACTTTGGTGATGACGAATGGCCCCTCCCAGGGGGGCGTGAGCTTGGGCCTCCCTCGGGCGTCTTGCCGCAGCCGAAGCACCAGGTCGCCCACCTGGAGGTCTCGGGGCCGGACCCCTCGGGCGTGGTAGCGTCGCAGGGACTGCTGGTACCGCGCCGAGTGTAGCAAGGCCTTGTCCCGAGCCTCTTCCAGCTGGTCCAGCGAGTCTTCTCGGCTAGCTTGGTTGCTTTGATCGCTGTAGGCCCTCGTCCTCGGGGAGCCGTATTCCAGGTCGGTGGGCAAGACGGCCTCGGCCCCGTAGACCAGGAAGAACGGCGTGAAACCCGTGGCCCGGCTCGGCGTTGTCCTCAGGCTCCAGACCACCGAGGGGAGTTCCTTCATCCATCGCTTGCCGAACTTGTTGAGGTCGTTGTAAATCCGAGGCTTGAGCCCTTGTAGAATCATGCCGTTGGCACGCTCTACTTGCCCATTCGACATGGGATGAGCTACGGCGGCCCAGTCCACCCGGATGTGGTGATCCTCGCAGAAGTCCAAGAATTTTCTGCTGGTGAACTGGGTACCGTTGTCGGTGATGATGGAGTTCGGGACCCCGAAGCGATGGATGATGTTGGTGAAGAACGTCACCGCCTGCTCGGACCTGATGCAGTTCAGAGGTCGGACCTCGACCCACTTGGAGAATTTGTCGATGGCGACCAGCAGGTGCGTGTAGCCCCCGGGCGCCTTCTGCAAGGGGCCGACGAGGTCCAGCCCCCACACAGCAAAGGGCCAGGTGATGGGTATCGTCTACAGAGCCTGAGCGGGCAGGTGGGTTTGCTTCGCATAGAATTGACACCCTTCGCAGGTGCGGACAATTCTAGTGGCGTCAGCCACCACCGTTGGCCAGTAGAAGCCTTGCCGGAAAGCATTCCCGACAAGGGCTCGAGGCGCTGCGTGATGGCCGCAAGCCCCCCGAGTGTATCTCTTGCAGGAGTTCCTGACCTTCGGCGACGGAGATGCATCGCTGGAGGATGCCCGAGGGGCTGCGGTGGTAGAGCTCCTTCTCATCGCCCAGCAAGACGAACGACTTGGTGCGTCGCGCTACCCGCCGAGCCTCGGCTCGGTCGAGGGGTAGTTCTCCTTGGCGGAGATATTGCAGGTACGGGGTCCGCCAATCTCGATCAGGCGTGGCCCCGCTCCGCTCCTCCTCGATGCGCAGTGCCTCACCCTCGGAGGCCGAGGGTACCTCGGGATGAACCGAGGCCGCCTCGGGCCGAGCTGAGGGTGCCTCGGGCTGTGCCGAGGGCACCTCGGGCTGGACCGAGGACGCCTCAGGCTCGGGCGCGTCGTCGATCTTGACGGAGGGTTGATGCAGATCCCAGGAGAAGACGTCCGGGGGAACCGTTGTTCGCCCCGAGGCTATTTTCGCCGGCTCGTCCGCAGTCTCGTTGTAGCGCCGAGCGATGTGGTTAAGCTCGAGCCCGTAGAACTTGTCTTCCAGGCGCCGAACCTCATCTCAGTAGGCCTCCATCTTCGAGTCGCGGCAGTGGGAGTTCTTCATGACTTGGTCGATGACGAGCTGCGAGTCACCGCGAGCGTCGAGGCGCCTGACCCCTAGCTCGATGGCGATCCGCAACCCGTTGACCAGAGCCTCGTACTCAGCCACATTGTTGGACGCCGGGAAGTGGAGGCGTAGCACATAGCGTAGGTGTTTCCCGAGGGGCGAGATGAAGAGTAGGCCCACGCCGGCTCCCGTCTTCATCAGCGACCCGTCGAAAAACATGGTCCAGAGCTCCGGTTGGATCGGAGCCGTCGGTAGCTGGGTGTCGACCCATTCGGCTACGAAGTCCGCCAAGACCTGGGACTTGATGGCCTTCCGAGGGGCGAACGAGATTGTCTCGCCCATGATTTCCACCGCCCACTTTGCAATCCTGCCCGCGGCCTCTCGGCACTGGATGATCTCCCCCAGGGGGAAGGATGACACCACAGTTACCGGATGAGACTCGAAGTAGTGTCGCAACTTCCGCCGCGTCAGGATCACTGCATACAGCAGCTTCTGAACTTGTGAGTAGCGGATCTTGGTTTCGGACAGTACCTCGCTGACGAAGTAAACTGGCCTCTGAACGGGCAATGCATGCCCCTCTTCTTGCCTCTCGACCACAATCGCGGCGCTAACCACCTGAGTGGTCGCGGCGACGTAGACCAAGAGGACTTCTCCATCAGCTGGAGGCACCAAGATAGGCGCCTTTGTGAGGAGCGCCTTCAGGTTCCCGAGAGCTTCCTCGGCCTCAGGGGTCCAAGTGAAGCGCTCGGCCTTCCTTAAGAGGCGGTATAGAGGCAGGCCTCTTTCGCCGAGGCGTGAGATGAAGCGGCTCAGAGCTGCAAGACATCCCATGACCCTCTGTACGCCCTTTAAGTCCTTGATGGGACCCATGCTGGTGATGGCTGCGATCTTCTCCGGGTTGGCTTCGATGCCTCGCTCGGAGACGATGAATCCCAAGAGCATGCCCTGGGGCACCCCGAAGACACACTTCTCGAGATTGAGCTTGACGCCTTTCGCCTTGAGACATCGGAATGTCACTTCAAGGTCGGAGAGGAGGTCGGAAGCTTTCCTCGTCTTGACTACAATGTCATCGACGTAGGCCTCGACCGTGCGACCGATGTGTTCGCCGAACACATGGTTCATGCACCGCTGGTACGTCGCGCCCGCATTCCTCAAACCGAACGGCATGGTGACATAGCAGTACATGCCGAAGGGCGTGATGAAAGAAGTCACGAGCTGGTCGGACTCTTTCATCCTGATTTGGTGGTACCCCGAGTAGGCGTCGAGGAAAGACAGGGTTTCGCACCCAGCAGTGGAATCCACGATTTGATCGATGCGAGGCAGAGGGTAGGGAACCTTCGGACATGCTTTGTTGAGACCAGTGTAGTGTACACACATCCGCCATTTCCCCCCTTTCTTTCTCACAAGCACAGGGTTGGCAAGCCATTCGGGATGGAATACCTCTTTGATGAACCCGGCTGCCATTAGCTTGTGGATCTCCTCGCCTATCGCTCTGCGCTTCTCCTCGGCGAATCGGCGCAGAGGCTGCTTGACGGGTCGGGCTCCGGCCCGAATATCCAGCGAGTGTTCGGCGACATCCCTCGGTATGCCGGGCATGTCCGAGGGACTCCACGCGAAGACGTCGGCGTTCACGCGGAGAAAGTCGACGAGCACTGTTTCCTATTTGGGGTCGAGCCCGGAACCGATCCGGATCTGCTTGGAGGCGTCGCCACTGGGGTCGAGGGGGACGGCCTTAACCGTCTCCACTGGCTCGAAGTTGCCGGCATGACGCTTCACGTCTGGCACCTCTTTGGAGAGGCTTTCCAGGTCGGCGATGAGGGCCTCGGACTCGGCGAGGGCCTCGGCGTACTCCACGCACTCCACGTCGCATTCGAACGCGTGTTTGTACGTGGGGCCGACGGTGATGACCCCGTTGGGGCCCGGCATCTTGAGCTTCAGGTAGGTGTAGTTGGGGACGGCCATGAACTTCGCATTGCATGGCCTCCCCAGTACCGCGTGGTAGGTTCCTCGGAACCCGACCACCTCGAACGTCAGAGTCTCCCTTCGGAAGTTGGAGGGCATTCCGAAGCAGACGGGAAGGTCGAGTCGTCCGAGGGGCTGGACGCGCTTCCCGGGAATGATCCCGTGGAAGGGCGCAGCGCCTGCTCGGACGGAGGACAGATCGACGCGCAGGAGCCTGAGGGTCTCGGCGTAGATGATGTTGAGGCTGCTGCCCCCGTCCATAAGGACCTTGGTGAGCCTGACGTCGCCGATGATGGGGTCGACGACGAGCGGGTATTTCCCCGGGCTCGGCACGTGGTCGGGGTGGTCGTCTTGGTCGAAGGTGATGGGCTTGTCGGACCAGTCCAGATAGACCGGCGCCGCCACCTTGACCGAGCAGACCTCCCGGCGCTCTTGCTTGCGGTGCCGTGCCGAGGCATTCGCCGCATGCCCATCGTAGATCATGAAGCAGTCGTAGACCTCGGGGAACTCTCCTGCTTGGTGATCTTCCTTCTTGTCGTCGTTGCGGGCCCTGCCACCCTCCGCGGGTGGCCCGGCCCTGTGGAAGTGGCGCCGAAGCATGACGCACTCCTCAAGGGTGTGCTTGACGGGCCCCTGATGATAGGGGCACGGCTCCTTGAGCATCTTGTCGAAGAGGTTGGCACCTCCGGGGGGCTTCCGAGGGTTCTTGTACTCGGCGGCGGCGACAAGGTCCGCGTCGGCGGCATCGCGTTGTGCTTGCGACTTCTTCTTGCCTTTCTTCTTGGCGTCGCGCGAAGTAGACGCCTAGGGAGCATCTTCCGATGGGCGGCCCTAGGGCTGCTTGTCCTTTCGGAAGATAGCCTCGACCGCCTCCTGGCCAGAGGCGAACTTGGTGGCGATGTCCATCAGCTCGCTCGCCCTGGTGGGGGTCTTGCGACCCAACTTGCTCACCAGGTCGCGGCAGGTGGTGCCGGCAGGGAACGCGCCGATGACATCCGAGTCGGTGATGTTGGGCAGCTCGGTGCGCTGCTTCGAGAATCGCCGGATGTAGTCCCGGAGAGACTCTCCCGGCTGCTGCCGGCAGCTTCGGAGGTCCCAGGAATTCCCGGGGCGCACATACGTGCCCTGGAAATTGCCGACGAAGGCTTGGACCAGGTCATCCCAGTTGGAGATCTGCCCCGGAGGCAGGTGCTCCAACCAGGCGCGAGCGGTGTCGGAGAGGAACAGGGGGAGGTTGCGGATGATGAGGTTGTCGTCGTCCGTTCCACCCAGCTGGCAGGCCAGGCGGTAGTCCGTGAGCCACAGTTCCGGTCTCGTTTCCCCCGAGTACTTTGTGATAGTAGTCGGGGGTTGGAACCGGGTCGGGAATGGTGCCCGCCGGATGGCCCGGCTGAAGGCCTGCGGACCGGGTGGTTCGGGCGAGGGACTCTGATCCTCCCCGCTGTCGTAGCGTCCCCCACGCCTAGGGTGATAGCCTCGGCGCACCCTCTCGTCGAGGTGGGCCCGACGGTCGCGATGATGGTGCTCGTTGCCGAGGTGACCCGGGGCCGCAGGCGCGGTGTTGCGCGTGCGCCCAGTGTAGACCGAGGCTTCCCGCATGAATCGGGAAGTCGCGGCATGAGGTTCCGAGGGGTATCCCTGCCTTCGGGAGGCAGAGCTCTCGGCCCGTCGGACCGCAGCGCCTTCCAGGAGATTCTTGAGCTCTCCCTGGATTCGCCGACCCTTGGTGGTTGATGGCTCCAGCATCGCGCGGAGAAGCATCGTTGCTGCAGCCAGGTTCTGACCGACCCCACTGGATGCGGGTGGCGGCCTGACCCTGACGTCGTTGGCGACACGAAGCTGGAGACCCTGGGGCAGGTGACGTATTTCTCCGGCCAGGGATTGGCCCGCCCATGCCTGCCCGACGTCCCGGCGGGTCGGCTCAAGCGCTCCTGCTCCCTCGTCGAGCCTAGCCTGCGCCCCGCGGACTTGCTCGAGCTGTGGGTCGTGACCCCCCGCCGGAACGGGGACCACAGCTAGCTCCCGCGGGATGTCAGCGCGAGGCACCGGCCTAGGGAGATCTCCGTCCTCCAGCATGCCGAGATGATTGCCTTCGGAGGGACCCCCTAGATCGACGTGGAAACATTCGTGGCTTGGGCCGCAGTCCTCGTCGTCGAGGCTGCGGCTATCGTCAGAACAGTCGGAGAGGCAGTAGTCACATGCGGTCATGAAGTCCCGCATGGCACTAGGGTTGCCAAGTCCAGAGAAATCCCAACAGATGCTGGGGTCGTCGTCTTCCTCGGACCCGGAGGGCCCATAGGTCGAGACGTCCATCAGCCGGTCCCAAGGCGACCGCATGCGAAACCCTGGAGGGTTTGAACTCGCCTCTACGAGAGTGCCCGCCAAAGCAAGGTCGTGGGTTGAGGCTGAATCCAAATGACGTAGGATGGGAATCGGTCGGTACCTTTTGGTCGACGAATGGCGATGAAATCACGTCGGGGACTGACTGCTCCGTCATCTCAGGTACGAGGGTGACGCCCAGCAAGCCTTCCGCGAGCGTGCTGGCGTCGTCCGCTTGCTCGGGATTGGCGTGTCGCGGGGAGACGGCGCTCGCCTTCGTCTCAAACGCGAGGTCGACGCCCGACGCGCCCCCCGTTGGGGCGCTAGGGACGTCGACTCGCTCGACAGCCGACGAGGCGCGGCCTCCTGCTTGGCCTTGGTTGCCCCGCCTCCTCCTCCGTTGGTGGGGGAGAGGACGGGGCGAGCTCGAATGTTGTTCTTCCACCACGTGGGGAAGACGTCGTCGATTCCGCCGCTGGCGGGCGGGCTGTCGGCCGCCATTGTCGTTGTCGCGCGGCGGTGGAAGGAGTATCATGTCGTAGCTGCCGTCGAAGGACATGAACCCAAGACTCCCGAAACGAAGCACCGTCCCGGGTCGGAGAGGTTGCTGGAGACTGCCCATCTGGAGCTTGACGGGAAGTTGTTCGTCAACACGCAGCAGGCCCCTACCTGGCGCGCCAACTGTCGGCGTTTCGAGACCGGGGGGTCCCTTGGGCCGACGAGTGAGTGTCGCTGCGTGCCCCAGCCCAGATGGGTCGAGCGTGTGGGCGAGCGCGAAGGGGGGAAAGGAGCGAGGCGGCCAGAGACCGGCGTGAGAGAGGTGGGAATCCCGCGGCCTTCGTGTTCGTCCCGCGCCCAGGTCGGGTGCGCTTGCAGTAGGGGGTTACAAGCGTCCACGCGGGAGAGGGAAGCGAGCGGCCCCAAGAGAGCGCCTGTCCCGTCCTCGTCCCCGCGCGGCCAACCCTCTCTAAGAGGGCCCTGGTCCTTCCTTTTATAGGTGTAAGGAGAGGATCCAGGTGTACAATGGGGGTGTAGTAGAGTGCTACGTGTCTAGCGGGGGAGAGCTAGCGCCCTAAGTACATGCCGATGTGGCAGTCGGAGAGATTTTGGCACCCAGCTGGTGTGATGTCGTGGCCGTCGGAGGAGCGACGGAGCCTGACGGAGGGACAGCTATCGGAGCGGTTGAGTCCTTGCTGACGTCCTCCTGCTTCCGTAAGAGAGCTGAGAGCCGCCGTCGTCACAGAGCATGCGGGGCGCCATCATTGTCTGTCTGGCGGAGCTAGCCAGATGGGACACCGGTCTTGTTCTCTGCGGCCCGAGTCAGCTCGGGGTAGGGTGATGATGGCGCTTCCTGTTGACGTGGCTGGCCTGCGCCCTAGGTTGGGCGACGTGGAGGCTCCTCTGAAGCCGAGGTCGAGTCTGTCTTCCGTGGCCGAGGCCGAGTCCGAGCCCCTGGGTCGGGCGAGGCGGAGGTCGTTCGGCAGAGGCCAGGGCGGAGTCCGAGCCCTGGGGTCGGGCGAAGCGGAGTTCGTCGTCTTCTGGGGCTGAGCCCGAGTCCGAGCCCTGGGGTCGGGCGAAGCGGAGTTCGTCGTCTTCCGGGACTTAGCCCGAGTCCGAGCCCTGGGTCGGGCGGAGCGGAGTTCGCCGTCTTCCGGGACTTAGCCCGAGTCCGAGCCCTGGGTCGGGCGGAGCGGAGTTCGCCGTCTTCCGGGACTTAGCCCGAGTCCGAGCCCTGGGTCGGGTGGAGCGGAGTTCGCCGTCTTCCGGGGCTTAGCCCGAGTCCGAGCCTTGGGGTCGGGCGAAGCGGAGTTCGTCGTCTTCTGGGACTTAGCCCGAGTCCGAGCCCTTGGTCGGGCGGAGCGGAGTTCGCCGTCTTCCGGGACTTAGCCCGAGTCCGAGCCCTAGGTCGGGCGGAGCTTCCTATGGTGCCTTTGGCAGGGCCTGACTGCCTGTCAGTCTCACTCTGTCAAGTGGCACTGCAGTCGGAGTGGCGCAGGCGGCGCTGTCCTTCTGTCAGGCCGGTCAGTGGAGCGGTGAAGTGACGGCGGTCACTTCGGCTCTGCCGGGGGGCGCGCGTCAGGATAAAGGTGTCAGGTCACCTTTGCGTTAAATGCCCCTGCGACTTGGTCGGTTGGTGCGGCGATTTGGTCAGGGTTGCTTCTTAGCGAAGGCAGGGCCTCGGGCGAGCCGGAGATGTGTCCGCCGTTGGAGGGGGGCCTCGGGCGAGATGGAAATCCTCCGGGGTCGGCTGCCCTTGTCCGAGGCTAGGCTCGGGCGAGGCACGATCGAGTCGCTCGAATGGACTGATCCCTGACTTAATCGCACCCATCAGGCCTTTGCAGCTTCATGCTGATGGGGGTTACCAGCTGAGAATTAGGAGTCTTGAGGGTACCCCTAATTATGGTCCCCGATAGGACTGCACCGTTATCTCAGGTACAAGGCTAACGCCCAGCAAGTCCTTCGCGAGTGTGCTGGCGTCGCCCGTCGTATGCTTGGGGTTGGCGTGTTGCGGGGAAACGACGCTCGTCTTTATCTCAAACGCGAGGTCAACGCCCGACGTGTCCCCCGCTGGGGCGTCGGCGTCGGCGCCGTCCACTCGCTAGACAGCCGACGAGGCGCCGCCTCCTGATTGGCCATGATTGCCCCGCCTCCTTCCCCATCGACAGGGAAGGTGACGGGACAGCCTCGGATGCTGTTCTTCCGCCATGCGGGGAAGACGTCGTCGATTCCGCCGCCGGCGGGCGGGCTGACGGCCGCCATTGTCGTTGTCGTGCGGCGGAGGAAGGAGTATCATGTCGTAGCTGCCGTCGAGGGACATGAACTCGAGGCTCCCGAAATGGAGCTTCGTCCCGGGTTGGAGAGGTTGCTGGAGACTCCCCATCTGGAGCTTGACGGGAAGCTGTTCATCAACACGCAGCAGGCCCCTACCTGGCGCGCCAACTGTCGGCGTTTCGACCCCTAGGGGTCCCTGGACCGACGAGTAAATTGTCGCTGCGTGTCCCAGCCCAGATGGGTCGGCGCGAGACGGAGACATAAGGGGGGAAAAACAGTAAGGGGAAACCTGCGGCCTCGTGTTGTCCTGCGCCCAGGGCGGATGCGCTTGCAGTAGGGGGTTACAAGCGTTCGCGAGGGAGAGAGAGAGACAGGGGGCGTTAGGCTGCCCGTTCTCCTGCGCGGCCACCTTTTTTGCATGAGAGCCCTGGACCTTCCTTTTATAGACGTAAGGAGAGGGTCCAGGTGTACAACGGGGGGTGTAGCAGTGTGCTAACGTGTCTAGCAGAGAGGAGCTAGAGCCCTATGTACGTGCCGACGTGGCTGTCGGAGAGGTGTTGGAGCCCTGTTCATGTGGCGTCGTGGCCGTCGGAGGAGCGCTTGAGCCCTATAGAAGCACAGATGTCGGGGCTGTCGGATCCTTGCTGACGTATCCTTGCTTCCGTAGGGGGCTGAGAACCACCGTTGTCATGGAGCACGCGGGGTGCCATCATTACTTGTTTTACCGGGGCGAGCCAGATGGGACGCCGGTCTTGTTCCCCGTAGCCTGGGCTAGCTAGGGGTAGGGTAATGATGGCCTCCCCTTGTGGCGTGGTCGGCCCAAGCGAGGTGGTGACTCCTCCGAGGTCGAGGCTGAGTCCGAGCCCTGGGGTCGGGCGAGGCGGAGACCGTCTTCCGGAGTAGGGGCTGAGTCCGAGCCCGGGGGTCGGGCGAGGCGAAGATCGTCATCCGAGATGAGGTCGAGTCCGAGCCCTAGGGTCGGGCAAGGCGGAGAGCGTCGTCCGAGGCGAGGTCGAGTCCGAGCCTTGGGGTTGGGCGAGGCGGAGATCGTCGTCCGAGGCGAGGTCGAGTCCGAGCCCTGGGGTCGGGCGAGGCGGAGATTCCTATGGCGCCCGAGGCTGGACTTGGTTGCTGTCAGCCTCACCCTGGCGGGTGGCACAGCAGTCGGAGCAGCGCAGGCGGCGCTGTTTTCCTGTCAGGTCAGTCAGTGGAGGGGCGAAGTGACTGCGGTCACTTCGACCTTGTCGACTGGAAAGCGCGCGTCAGGATAAGGTGTCAGGCGATCCTTGCATTGAATGCTCCTACGATCCGGTCGGCTGGCGAGGCGATCTGGCCAAGGTTGCTTCTCTGTGAAGCCTACCCGAGCTGGGCCTCGGGCGAGTCGAAGGTGCGCCCGTTGCTTGAGGAGACCCTCGGGCGAGGCGTGAATCTGCCTTGGTCTTCCGTTCCTGCCCGAGGCTGGGCTCGGGCGAGGCGAGATCGTGTCCCTTGAGTGGACGGAGCCTTAACCGGAATTGCGCCCATCAGGCCTTTGCAGCTTTGTGCTGATGGGGGTTACTAGCTGAGATTAGGAGCCTTGGGGGTACCCCTAATTACGGTCCCCGACAGCTGGGTTCGCCATTGCCCATGGGTACATGGAATGAGTAGTATCCACCTATATTTGTATCCATTTGCCCGATAGGAACATGTTCTTCTCTGTTAATATATCTGTGGATAAAGAATTCATTTTATATTCATCCTTATATCATATAAAACTCGCCACATATTTAGGTTTGAGGTACTCATTACGATTTCTGTCTGTGGCCGAGCCCAAGCCCTAATGGCCTACCATGCCCGTCTCAATGGCCACGTCTTCTATGCACCGCCCCTACACTCTCATCGATGGAATAAAATTCTCTGCAGCCATGACGCACGCCATCACCCGTGTGGCACCACTTCGATGAATGACACGTGTCTGTCTCCGCATCTCAAAGCTGCTCGTCCAGACGTCCTGGCCCTCTGCCTCAAGGAACGACTGGCTCGATTAGCCGTATCATCAATGACTCGATTAGCCAGCATCATTAGGTGTTGATTTTGGACACGTGTCATTCATCGAAGCGGTGTCGCATGGGTGTCAGCGCTGCAGAGAATTTTATTCCCGTGGCCATAAGAACCACGGTTGCGCTGCGCCACCCCTTGGTCGCTAGAGAAAGAAGGAGGAGAAAATAATATGAGGAAGGAGGAGGAAAAAGAGGATGAAGAGCTTACACCTGGGACCATGTGGAAGTGAGATAGAGATAAAGCTGAAGTATCCTGAACACCTTGACGAATCGTTGATTTATCGGTGAGCTGCTCCACGATGGATCTAGGTGAATTCTAGATCTATTTTTTAAGTTTGTGGAATTGTCCCAAATAGACTATTAGGCTTTACCTCGCCAGATCTGCACCCATAAATTGAAAATAATAAGGAAAGGTTTTTTTGAAACAAACTAGTAGTAGCAGGGTTATTAATTGTTAGGCTACCTCCTGAAGTATCCTCTATGTCCCTTCTTTATATTTTTCTTTATATACTCTTTTAAAAGATTATCTTCTCTATATCTCATGTCTCTTCAACAACATCTTATCTTATATATGTAGTTTTCGTACATACAAATTTTATATCATACCCTTAAATGTTAGATATTTTAGTTTTGCTTAATTTATTGTCTAAAGTATAAAAATAGATAGAGGATAGAAAAAATATATATATATAATGAAAAAGTGCGTTCTATATCTATAGAAGGCTTTAAAGTATTGTTGAATGCTATATTGGAGAAAATATTTTTTATATTTGAAGTAGAGGAGCCTACTGAGTCTGGCGTTACAGACCGACCTATAATCCTCGCGAGCAATAGCAGCCGAAAAGCCATTAAGAAAGAACAGAAAAAGGAAATAGAAAACTATTTTCTCGGGACCTCAAGAAGACAAGAACAGAACAAATGCGTTGCGACAATCCGGTGTTCTGCCCATGGTTTCATGGCATGTGGGAAATATTTCCGGTGAGCGGTTTCAGTTCTCCCTTGGACTAGATCTAACGTGTGCACATCAACAATTAACAAATTGCACAGAACATTTTGTTCTTATTCCCCAGAGCATTCGTCAGGAACAGTGTCAAGTAGTTGTCTTTCATAGAGTATTGACAGACTATGTTTAGTGATTGAGGCAACTTGTCAGCAATTTTCTTGGGAGCACTCCAATGGCTGTTGTGTGCCGTCTTTCTACTCTCTCTGAGAAACAACAGAAACAAGTACACGTTGTTGTAGTATTTTATGTGCAGAAAACCGAGATGTTCGGTCTCAAACTTATTTTTTCTGTCCATGTGCATGACACTTTCTTCAAAAAGTGCAGTTCATGTGCAGCCTGATGCAAAGCAGTAGTACAGTATACCCTAGGATACAAAAAAAAAACTTCCCTGAAAATCTGAAAAAAGTCACAAAAAGCTTTTTTTTTCTTATCTGCACTAGACAGACGAGGAAAGAAGAGATGACTGACAGCAAGATTCGATCATTCAGAGCAACTTTATGCATGCACCTATGGCTTTCCATTTTTACGCTGATTCCTACCGGACTCGACTTCGGCAAAGGCCGGTTTTCTTCCTCGATGTACCACATAACATGCCATCCCTGATATAAAAGATGGTAATTGTATCACATGAAAGTAGGAATTGTTTTGTGTTGGCCTCAGAATATAAGAATCACATCATATGACAGTCTAGGAGCCACTACCGGAATCAGCTTCTTTGCCGTGTGTCTGAGACACACGGCAAAGGCTATTTTACACTCGGCAAATGCTTTGCCGAGTGTAACACTCGGCAAAGAACGCTCGGCGAACTGTACATCGGCAACAGCATCTTTGCCGAGTACTTTTTGTCGGGCACTCGGCAAAGACTTTGCCGAGTGCCATTTGGCACTCGGCAAAGAAAAGTCACCGTCACGGCGCCAAGTGACGGTGACGGAACCTTCGCCGAGTGCCCACGGCGACACTCGGCAAAGGAGGTTTATTTGCCGAGTGTCTGGTGGACTGGCACTCGGCAAAGAACCCTCCAGTGGGCCCCTTTGCCAGTCCCTTTGCCGAGTGCCTTGGCAGTGGCACTCGGCAAAGACATCTTTGCCGGTTCCCAGGTTGCCTTCTTTGCCGAGTGCCATTTTCAGCACTCGGCAAAGACGGCTTTACCGGTTCTCAGGTTGCCTTCTTTGCCGAGTGCCATTTTCAGCACTCGGCAAAGACGGCTTTACCGGTTCCCAGGTTGCCTTCTTTGCCGAGTGCCATGGTCAGCACTCGGCAAAGATGGCTTTACCGGTTCCCAGGTTGCCTTCTTTGCCGAGTGCCATGGTCATAGCACTCGGCAAAGCGACCTTTGCCGAGTGTTACACTCGGCAAAGTGACCAGGATGTCCCTTTTTTATTTGTTTTTGCTGTTCCATCCAAACAAACAAAAGATATATATCATTCACATCACATTATATATCAATCGCATCACAGAATGAACACATTTATCATCAACACCATATATATCACAAAGTGTCACTAATATAAGTCTCACAAATACAAGTATGTGTATTTACCAAGTCTGGATCACTAGCCAAACATCACCAACCGTCACATATATATCACAAAGTGTCACTAGCCAAACATCACCAACACTCACAAGACCAAGTCTGGATCATCAACGAGGTGGGCATCTGGACTGGTTCGGCGAAGGGCTGGACGAAGCATGAGGGTTGTTCGACGCCGCCGATTGACCCTGCATAGAGAATAGATTGTATGTGTGAGAACATATGAATATATATCATGCAGTACTAAAATTTTGATACTCACAGGAGTAGTGAACTCAGCAGGGTCAGTTGCAGGGAACAACGGAGGTGGTGGAGCATGACCCTGTGCGGCGCCAAGGCTCTGCACGTACGCGAACAAATCTGCCATCCTCTTCTCCAGCTCCTCACGTTGCCTCCTCTCATCATCTAGCTGAGTCTGTAATATTTCGCCCTAATGTTACGATAATGCAAAGAGAAGATATATAAAAATTAATGAACGATGAATAGATAAGGAATAACCTGGAGTTACTGGATACGATGCTGTGAGGTGTCCTGCCGAGGTCGTATGGCTGGGCTCGCGCTCGTGCTCCTTGCTCGCACCTGAGAGAGAGTGGGAGTGGAGGACGAGTCGATTGCCCCGTCGGCAATCCAGTACCGCCCATGCCTCTTGCCTCCTCCGACCCTCATGAGGACATCTCCGTCGATGTCCTCGGTCCTCGGATCGTAATCTGGCCCATGGACCTCCTTGGCCATTGCGGTGTACTCACTGAGTCGGCTGTGGATGGCGGGGTTGGTGTACGCCTCGGGCCCGTCATCCGGGTTGTAGGTGACGTCGGACGTCGCCTTCCCCTTGTGGGCCATGGCATATGCCGAGAACGTGGAGCAAGGCGCGCCACCATGTGCCGCCGACTGCGAGAAAACCAACGATATGGTTAGAAATCATGTCTAATCGAAAGTTATATACCTAAATAAAAAAGAGCGCGTACCCATGCTTCCGCGTATTTGCCCAGGCTGCGGCTGCCTTGATGGTGGGAGGGACCTTGCATCAGCAAACGCCGTTCCCGGCTAGCGTTGTGCGCCTCGTCCCACTCAGCCGAGCACCACCTCTGCACCATCTTCTCCCAGCACTCAGGATGCGCGGCGCACCAATGAGGAATCATCTAAAAAAATATAAGTACACCGCATATCAGAAGATAAGAATAAGCATATTTAGTACCAATAATAAAGTTTTGTATTTACCTGCAAGTACTGGTCCGCAGTCAATGACATGGTTCGGGCGTCCTTCTTGTTCACCTTCTCCCCAAGGACGGAGCCGTGGTAAGTGACGATGGCCTGGATGCGCGCCTCGTAGTGCATGTCCACGACGAGCTTCTTACAGCACGTCGTAGACACCACATCCGCCCTGGCCTCGTATCCAGCATCGCACCTGAAGAAATCCTATATACAAAGACGATGTATCCATACATTATTTAAAGAATATGCAACAAATGCGACTTATTAAACAATATAGTGCGAGGAAGACTTACCCACAGCTCTTGCTTGACCCGCTCCGCCTTGTTGTTGAATTGTCTGCCGTCCCGATCTACTGCATCGGGGGCGACGGCGTAGTGGTCGAAGGTGTACGCTGGGCTCGTCACTCCGGCGTACTCGACAAGCCCAGGGAAGTGTTCCCGGCATAGAAGGCCGAGGATGCCATTGGGGTTGCGGCCGTGACCCCCTGCAGTCTCCAAAACCATCCA
Organism: Zea luxurians; assembly: GCA_029449295.1. Classification (NCBI taxonomy): domain Eukaryota; kingdom Viridiplantae; phylum Streptophyta; class Magnoliopsida; order Poales; family Poaceae; genus Zea; species Zea luxurians. Next base: position 121,830,455 of record JAOPSE010000007.1, on the reverse strand, counting down.
AGACCTGTCGAAGTGATTAAGATGAAGTATTAGTTTCTATTATTAATTTGAACATATAATATGAAAAAGCAGCAACAACATCTAAAGTTACCTACCTCTCTCCATCGGGTCGTATGAGCGGACGTCTGTCACGAAGTATGGGTCGCTTAGGTAGGCTCGCGGGACCTCGCAGGTAGATACTCCTTGAACCTGAGGAGCCAGAACCTGAGACGTCCTGCTGAGCGGCGGCGTCGTCGTCATCGTCCTGCTGCGCCGCATCGTCGTCGTCCTGCTGTGCCGCATCGACAGCGGCTTGCTGCTCCACCTGCTGCTGTACGGCGGCGTCCTACTGCGCCTCCTCCTCCGTCCTACGGGTGCTCCTCCTCCCCCTCCCCCTCCCCCTCCTCGTCCTCGTCCCACCGCCCACCATCTTTGTCCAACAACCTGCAATTAAGAGTAAACAATTAAGCACAGATAAAATATGTATTTAGAAACATATGCAAAATAAATGAAATATAGCATTACATCGATTAAAAATAATCTTCATATGTGTCCGGGTTAGCCGGATCATAAGTGTCATCATCACTATCAACCATTTCATAGTCAACATCATCTGAAGGCGCAACTTCGTCATTGGCATTGCCTTCAAGTATTTCTAAGTCATTCTCATTTTGCACCTCATCATCCTCGTCATCAACAACCATTTCAATATCTACTTCCATTCCGATCGCTTCGGTTAAGTCTATCTCAAATTGCCCTTCGAGCCCATCTTCTTGGAAGAACTCTCCGTCATATGTGTCCGGGTCTAAGTTATAATCTTCATCGTTTGGAACAGGTAATTTAGCGTGCGGTGATACCTTATACACAACATCCCAACCCTTAAGATGTTGTTTCGTTTGGCACGCATATGGAAGATAATACACTTGTGTGGCCTGTTGGGCCACAATGTAGACATCGTCTCCTGTTAAGGTGGAATCCTGTCGAATTTCGACTATCCCAAGATTAGAATGTGTCCGTCTCGTAACTTCAGGGTCAAACCAATGACATTTGAATATCACTGGAGTAAGAGGTTTGGAACCATAAAAATTGAGTTCATATATTTCTTCAATTCTTCCATAATACTCGACCTCGTCAAGCCCGGGCGTAAAGACTCCAGAACACGTGGTTTTTCGATTGGGCCGACTTTGGTCGTAGCTTGTTGTGCGAAAACGGTATCCATTGATGTCATACCCAGAAAATTTCCTGACCCTATAGGCAAAGCCATTGGCTACTTGTCTCAACTCGGCACTCATAGACGGCTCTCTTTGGCCCTGCAAGTTCAAACACGCTAGATTGTTATATTATTCGCACGTAAGAGCAACTTGGAATAACAAACTAAGCACGTACCTTATGTTTAAACCAGGAAATGAAATCGGGCAATCCATTTCCCGCACCCTTTCTAAGAAGGGTATCATATTCCTGTGGAGTTGGGTCCCTTGATCGACGCCAGAATTCATGAAGAAATTGCTCTATGTATGGCGTCACCTCTTCAAGGTTGGTCAATACATATAGCATGATATGGCGCCACTCTTCATGTCTCAGGGTCTTGGTGGTCGAACCACTCGCGCTTCCGAGTTGCCCTCGAAAAATGCTGAGGTTCGATTCATTGCCGCCATCATTGTAACGAGGGGGTGGATTATGCACGCTCGGCAGTTTGTCACCATAGTAAGTTGTTGTGAAGTTTGACACCTCCTCCAGTATGTATGCCTCTGCAATGGAAGCCTCGATTTTGCATTTATTTCTACATTTCTTTCGGATACTCTTTAGACATCTCTCGATTGGATAGCACCAACGTCCCTGCACGGGCCCCCCCCATTCGTGCCTCATATGGGAGATGAATAATCAAATGCTGCATCGGATTGAAGAAGCCGGGTGGAAAGATCTTCTCCAGCTTACACAGTAACACGGGTGCCATCCTTTCCAAGTCTGCAATCATAGTCCGAGCTAACTCTTTTGCACAAAGCTGGCGAAAGAAATAGCTCAACTCTGCAAGCGCTAGCCAGACATGCTCAGGGACATAGCCTCGAACCATCGCCGGAAGAATTCGTTCAATCCATATGTGGAAGTCATGACTCTTCATCCCTAAGACTCGCAGAGTAGATAAGTTCACCCCCCTACTAAGGTTAGCTGCATACCCATCAGGGAACATTAACATCTTGATCCACTGTAGTACTTCCTTCCTCTGGGCCCTGCTCAGGACGAAATCGGCCTTAGGCCTTCTCCATGTCTTACCACCACTAGGCGGCTTCATCTCTTGGTTTGGTCTATCACATAACTCTGCCAGATCCACTCTTGCCTTTACGTTATCCTTTGACTTATCAGGAATCTCCATAATTGTCGCCCAAAGTGCCTCGGCGACATTCTTTTCAGTGTGCATCACGTCAATGTTGTGTGGAAGGAGCAGGTCATCATAATAGGGGAGCCGAGTCAAGCCCGACTTATGTGTCCACATATGTTGCTCACCATATCCCACAAAACCACCTTCTGGGTTGGCCACGAGACCATCTATCTGTTCGCGAACTTCGGCACCAGTCATCATTGCAGGTGGGCGGTCTGTCACCATGACACCTTTCGTAAAGTTCTTGATGTCTTGTCGGAATGCATGGTCAGGAGGGAGAAATTGTCGATGTTTATCGAATGACGAATATTTGCCACCCTTCTTCAACCAAATGAACCTAAGAGCTTCCTTGCAAACTGGGCATGGGAACTTACCGTGAACACACCAGGCGCAAAATAGCCCATACGCCGGAAAGTCATGCATGGAGTACTGGTACCAAACATGCATTTTGAAGTTTGTCTTCGTAGCTCGGTCGTACGTCCATACCCCTTCCTCCCAAGCACGGACCAATTCATCAATCAAAGGCTCCATGTACACGCCCATTTTATTCCCCGGATGTCCAGGAATTATCAACGACACGAATATGTTCTGTCTTTGAAAGCATACGCCGGGGGGGAGATTGATGGGGATAACGAACACGGGCCAACATGTGTATGGGGCAGCGGTCATTCCATAGGGATTGAACCCATCTGTGGCCAGCGCAACACGAACATGTCGAGCCTCTTTGGCTTTCTCATGGTGAATGGCATCAAAGTGGGTCCATGCTTCACCATCGGATGCGTGAACCATCTTGTCAGGATTGTATCGTTTGCCTTTTTTGTGCCATGTCATCTGTTTCGCAGATTCCTCTGTCATGTATAGACGCTGGATCCTCGGTATGAACGGAAGGTGGCGTAGGATTGTCACGGGGATGTCGAGCCGCTTCTTCTGTCCATCACCAGAGTCTACCTCCATGAACCTAGACGATTTACACTTCGAACAGTACTTTGCCTCAGTGTGTTCTTTCCTAAATAGGACGCAGCCCTTCGGACAAGCATGTATCTGCTCATACGTCATCTTGAGTGCACGAAGGAGTTTCTGTGCCTCGTACATGCTCTTTGGCAGAACGTGATCCTCCGGAAGCAGGCTGCCAATAACTGTCAACAAACCATCGAAGGCGTCTCGACTCATGCTATACTGCGACTTCAACGCCATTATACGCCCAATGGCATCCAGTTGAGAAACCTTTGTCTTGCCGTGAAGGGGTTTCTGTGCCGCGTCAAACATGTCGTAGAATGCCTTTGCGGTCGCCTCTGGCTCATCCTCCGTACGTCCTTCGGCGAACTGTGCCTCGTGATAGTCGTTCAACATGTCTGCTACCCCGGCATCAGCATCGTAATCCTCGACGCGTTGTCTCACCACCTCCTCTCTCGTGCGATGCGCTTCACCATGGAAGATCCACCGAGTATAGTCTAGCGTAAATCCATTCTTCCAAATATGTTCTACCATGGCCTTCTTTGGTTTTCTTTTCCGGTTGTCACATTTGCTGCACGGACAAGGGACTAGGCTAGCTCCTTTAGCAGCTTCGCCATATGCCTGTTCCACGAAAGCATCGGTCTTCCTAATCCATTCTGGGGTGACATCATTACGTCGAACGCGGCCCGTGTACATCCACTCACGGTCCTCCATCCTCTAACATATATAACCGAGTATAGTTTAATATAGACATGTAATGCATGTACACTACGTTCCTACCTTCTAATAGGTGAGGATAGGTCCTAATCCCACCCGCGGTTGCGTAGATGGAGTTAGTTTCCATGCTCTACTCCGATCCGAGATAGAATTTCGGCAGCACCTCCCCGCTGTTCTCCGGATACACGTCCTGGCAGGGAGAGTGTATTGTCCGGAGAACAACAGGGAGGTGACGCCGAAACTCTTTCTCGGACCGGAGTAGAGCATGGAAACTAACACCATCTACGCAACCGCGGGCTGTCCAAAAAACGTGGACAATTCGAAACTGATACATTTGTAGATATGCAAAGATCTGCATATCTACACTGTATCACTTTCGAACGGGAGACACCTAACTGGGTTACGTGATCTACGACCATGATGCGGAAATAGAGGTTATACCTAGGGTGGCGGTGGAGTCAGGCTAGTGGGGCTGTGGCGGGTCGGTGCAGTGGCGACGCGACGCGGTGCAGGCAGACCCGCAGCGGCTAGGAAGACAAGTATCTTCTCTGTAAAAAAGAAACACAAGTCTATTAATACAAAAAAAATCGACAGCACCTCCCCTGTACGTTGAGGTTTTTAAAACCTGCAAATAACACTAACAGCACGATGGCTGACATGCACACAGTAACAAAAAAATCACCTAAAGTATACACTGCAAAGGTAATAGAGCAATCTAATTAGTGCTGAGAACAAGTGAGCACAAGAATTAAATCCTAATTTAAGGGTGTGTATTAGGATTATCTAATACACATGATTCTAACCTCGGTCTGCGCAGGGTTTTGAGAGCATTTAGGATTATCTAAAGCACATTCAGAGTCATCGTTGCCGAGCTCAACACAAGGTAAAAGCAGCTCCGACTTTGCCAGACGGGCCGCACACGGCCAAAAGAGCTATCGTTCCCGGGCCTCAACACACCCAGACTCGAGGCAGCTCCAATTTTTCGCCAGCGATCTTGATCCAACACCCACCTCTGGTTTTTACCCGACCTCCAAAACAAAGTAAAGTCTCAACGCGGAGGCGGTAGCGGCAGCAGCGTCGATCGATCGGCCGGCGTCTACGGCCTACGTTCGACTTGCTGCCTCGACGGACGGCCGGCTCGATCTCGACCGATCGCCGGTCGTCGATCGGAGATCGATGGATTTCACCACTCCCCCGCCCGCGACCCGGTCGGGCGGCGGAGAGGAGAGGGCGGCTGCTGAGCACAACCAGCACCACCAGCAGCAGCATGCGACGGTGGAGAAGGAGCACATGTTCGACAAGGTGGTGACGCCGAGCGACGTCGGGAAGCTGAACCGGCTGGTGATCCCGAAGCAGCACGCGGAGAAGTACTTCCCGCTGGACGCGGCGGCGAACGAGAAGGGCCTCCTGCTCAGCTTCGAGGACCGCACGGGGAAGCCCTGGCGCTTCCGCTACTCCTACTGGAACAGTAGCCAGAGCTACGTGATGACCAAGGGCTGGAGCCGCTTCGTCAAGGAGAAGCGCCTCGACGCCGGGGACACAGTCTCCTTCGGCCGCGGCATCAGCGAGGCGGCGCGCGGCAGGCTTTTCATCGACTGGTGGTGCCGACCCGACCCGCCCGTCGTGCACCACCAGTACCACCACCGCCTCCCTCTCCCCTCCGCCGTCGTCCCCTACGCGCCGTGGGCGGCGCACGCGCACCACCACCACTACCCAGCAGATGGGCACACGGAACCAGTAACACCTTGCCTGTGCGCCACACTCGTTGCCACTGAAATGAGAGCATCATCTTCGCAACTGTCACTCACACGCTCCAACCTCTCCAGGCCGCCACAACCTAGAATAGCCAGAGTCGATGGCGCCCAGCCACGGCCGTCGTCGTCACCACGCCAGCCACAGTCGTTGTGGTGCCGGTCGTGCCAACCGCAGCCACGGCGAACGGCCGGCGTTCCTTGAGAAAGATGTCGCACTGGACGCTGCCCGGGTCGTTGTGGCTGCAGAAGGGGCAGGATCGGACCTGGAGGTGGACGACGACCTGGACCGCCGTTGGGAAGGCCGGATCAGCGAGCTGGCTAGCCTAATCTAGGAGGTTGGTCGTTGTCTACTGCTCCTCCCTGCTAGCATGGGCGGGTGGCGTGGTGGCTCGCACGACTGACTCGTGGCGGCGATGCCCGCGCTCGCGTGGCTGTGGCTGGCCAGCGGGGCTGGCTCGCTACGGCGGCGGCGTGGTTTGCCTGGGTCAGGGGCGTTGGTCGTCGGCGGATCTACGACTGTCAACGGCGCCTTCTGCAGGTGGTGGGTCGTGGGGCTAGGGCCGAATTCTTGTTTTTGGATCATAGCGTGAAAGAAATATTTGCAACCTTGGCTAGCAGACTGGAAAGAAGCTTATGTGCATTGTTCAGTTATGCATATGTTGGATTGTATCTAGTGGCACAGGAACAAGACGAAGCTTAAGGAGGGGAGAATGTTAGGAACCGACCCATATAGTACACACCAGCCCAACTAGCTGAAATGAGCACTACAAGGAGCAGGAATAAAGGAAGGGCGAGGATCATCCAAGAATCATTTTTTAGAACCTGAACTCTCTATCTTCCAACTACTGCTCATCTTCTTCCTCCCTTCTCTCAAGTATCTAGATTCTCTTCCATTCTATTCCCTTGTCGCTACTCGTTTGACTTTAAGAGATTATTGTTGCTAACAGTGTGGTGATGGCAAATATCAGTCTCCCCATGCCATGGGAAATCCGTAACTCCTCACGCTGCCTCATGCCCCCAACACCACCGCTGCAGGCTCCTCTTCGGCGCTCCCGTTCGCCCGCGCGCTCAACCCTGGTATGCCACCACCACCACCGTCTCACAAGCTACTCCCCGCTGCCCCTGCCCCTGCCCCTTGCCCCGCTGCCGCTTGCAGGCTCCTCCACCTCGAGCTCCGACCGCACGAGGCCAAGGACCGGCCGGAGCCTCACGCCCCTGTCTACTATGGTTGTTGCTGTGAGCTCCAAGGCCAGAGGTCACCCATGCATCCGCATCCGGCTTGACCTAACCTTGCCATCGTGAGGGAGGGTGATGGCAGTGAAGGGTGCTGCGTCGTAGTATCCGCTGGACCATCGCTTGATCATCGTTTCTTAGTTTTCGCTGATCCCCCGCACGTTTAGTCGTCGTCTCCATGGTTGCCACATGTACGAATACCCTCTATCAATCATAGTTGTCTGTCTCTATGCTATACCCTTTCATCATTGAGGAGACTGAACTTTTGGAAGATGTTGAGAATACAAATCTACCAAGAACCAAATAAGCAAACTGACATCCATATCCCCTTGCCGTTGGGTGGTCTATCGACGTGCATGTAGTGGTTCCATCGAACCAGATTGCACTGCATCCTAAAACCCTGCTAATCTATGTTCCATCGAACCAGATTGCACACCGCCGCACTGCCGGACGGACGAATACCAAAGCAGCGAGCGCCGAAGACGAATTCGCTGTACATGACAGAGGGGGAAGAAGGGAGACGGGGAGGCTCACCGCGGGGAACGAGGGCGTCGTGGATGGACGGCGGGCGCGCGCGACGGAGCTCGGCGTGGACTGACGGCGGGCGCACGCGACGGACGGTGTGGACAGTCGAGCTCGGCGTGGACGGACGGGCGCGCGCGACGGACGGCGAGGGCAGGCGGGGCGCGATGGCGAGGGCAGGCGGGGCGCGATGGCGAGGGCAGGCGGGCGCACGCGACGGCGAGGGGAGGCGAGGGAAGGAGAGTGCGGCGGCGAGGGCAGGCGAGTGCAGGCGCGGACGGCGAGCGCGCGCGGGCGGCGAGCGGGCGCGGACGGCGAACGCGGGCGGCGAGCGCGCGAGGGCAGGAGACCTCGGGCAGTGCGGCGGCGAGGGCAGGCGACGGCGCGCGCGCGGGCGGCCGGGCGCGGCCGGCGGTGAGGCGGCCGGCGGTGAGGCGTGAGAAGGCGGCGGCGGTGAGGCGCGGGAAGAAAGAAGAAGCAAAGCAGAAGGAAGAATAAAGCGGCCGCGCGACCGGTTAAAGTTTGTTTCTTTGCCGAGTGCCCGTGATCCGGCACTCGGCAAAGATTTTTTTAAAATTTTAAAATATTCTTTGCCGAGTGCCAGATCAGCGGCACTCGGCAAAGAGTTCTTTGCCGAGTGTCCCCCGTTGCGGCACTCGGCAAAGGTTCTTTACTACCTCTTTGCCGAGTGTCACACATCTAGCACTCGGCAAAGAAGTCTTTGCCGAGTGTCATCCCTAGACACTCGGCAAAGTGCATTTGTATTTTTTTTATTTTGTCTCCCAAACTTTTTGTGGTATGTTCCTACACTATGTAGATCTACATGTATCATTTGTGGACAATTTTAACAGAGTTTGAAATAGCTAGTAGATTTAGTTTGTTTATTTGAATTTCTTCGGAAAATTCAAATTTGAACTGCAGGTCTGTAACACCCAGTTTGTAACATATAAGGAAAGAAGAGAAATTAACTCCTTTATCTATATGTGTGTTATTTCTACTTACCATCATATGTGAACACCCCACCTACACAATTAAATAAATACCCCAAAGACACCTAAATAAATCTTGCATCATGCTGAGTTTTATTTGATTGTGCATTTGTGTTTAATAAAATAAATGTATCATTAATAGCATATCAAAGGATCCATAGAATTCAAAGTCTACCTTGAAAATAAAATCATGAAAATAGAGGAGAGAAAGGAATATTATTCAATAAATAAAATTATAATTTAATAACATCATCACAGTAGGTATGATCAAAACTAAATAATTAGTCAGTGTACAAAGGTGCCACAAAGTTTGAATTCAAATTGAAGTTTGAATTTGGAAAGAAGGAAAAGATAAAAGAAAAGGAAAACAAAAAGGGAAAAGGATAAAACCTAACTGGGCCGGCTTAACCGTTTTTGGCCCAACTCCGAATTGTCTCCGGGCGGCCCAAGCTTCTGTTCGCGCGCGCTTTGGTGCGCCGACAACCCGGGCCCGCAAGCCAGCCCCTCCCCTTGCACGCGCCTCAGCTCTCCCTATCGCTGACCAGTGGGCCACCCATGTCGGATTTATCCCCTCCCACCGTCAACTGACCGCGCGGAGCTCCCCCGGGCATGCCGGATCCGCTCTTCTCGGACGGACTCAACTACTGGCGCGCTTCTCGGGATTAGTTGCATCCGCCTCCGCGCTGACCTCGGGCGGCCATAAATGGGGGAGCCGAGCTTTTCCCTTCCTTTCTCTTCCTCCATAGCCAAGTAGGCCAGCCACCGACACCACCGGGAGCCGCCCGCGTCGACCTGGTCGACGACTACCGCTCGGTGCCCACATAGTGGCCGTGGGTGATCTACGAAGCTCGTGGAGCGTATCTGTTGCCATTTCGGGCGGAATCGTGGGCGGGGCGAAGCTGAATTTCTCGCCAGAGATCACACGGCGCCGCCAACCACACTGGGTAGAGGACGGTGGTCACCGGGGCATGATTCTTCGGTAAGAAACCTCTGTTGCCTTCGCTTCCTTCCCCGATACGTTTAGGACCGTGTTAATCTGGAGTTCATGCGCTGGGTCACCACTGATTTCTCGCCGAAGATCATCTCCGCCGCGGATCCGCGTTCCGCCGTGGCCAACGATCTGTGCTACGTAACCACCAGTGAGTCCTGGACGTCCACGTTCGCCTATTCTTCCTCTTTCGATTGCGCCAGGTAATTGCCATCATACTTCGTTGTTTCGCGGGATTTGCGTTTTGCGTTTCTCCGGTGAGGTCCACCGCCGTGCCTCCCTGGGTTGCCGCGTTGTGAGGCCGGAGGGAGAACAGGTGAGGGAGACGACATTCTGACCGTTGGATCATCATTGGTCGGTTGCGATGAGAGCGCGTGGGTGTTAGCTTATTAGCCGTAGATCCTGGAGTATTCGGTGGGGATTGGATCCAGGGAACGATTCGGCCTGGGCGATTCTAGGCGTTGGATGGCGCATCAGCGGATGAGGGTTGATCGCGCCCTTTTAAATCCAGAGCGTGGATACGAAATCGTGCGGCTTACGTTAGTTAAAGGATGACGCTGGATCGTGGCCGCAAGATTTTGATCGAGCGGCCTGGCCTCATCTCGATTCATAACCCCACCGATCTAATCGTGGCCATTCACTCGAGATCCAACGGCCGAGATATCGAGATACCCCTTCGCCCGAGAACTTTTGCCAAAGAGACCCTGGGCATTTTAATAATTAACCCGCCGTCCTATGCGGCTGTACACTGGGTCTTGAAATATTTGCGACGTAGTCCCTGTGTTTTCTGTAAATGGTGCGCTCGGTCCAGAGAACAGAAAATCAAAGGAATTCATTTAGAAAATACATTTTTGTGTGAGAATAATTATAGGAACTTAATTAATTCCTAGAAAATGCATTTTAACTCCTTTTTAATCTATCCCAGTCCCTATAATTTTGTATTAATATTGTTTATTACTTAGTGTCTCTGTTTTAACATAAAAATGGTATTAAAATTTATTTCTTAATTAACCTCGTATCAAATACATAAAACCCTAGGAAAATCATAACTAATCCGTTTTAACTCCGATTTGATCCGTTCCAGTTGCGTTAGCTTCGTATAAATATTTACTACCCAGTAACAACATTTATTATACCATGTCTCATTCTTTTATAATTAGATCTTTGTTTAATTTATGTGGGTTAGTTTTGTTAATCTGCTTATTAATGTAGTAGAAGATGATATGTGATCAATTTATAACTTAGATTAAAGTGAGATAATTATTTATAGAATAACCTCCCATATGATTTACACTAACCCATTTATGATATAGTTTAGTATTTTTAATCACATAAATCCTCTATAAAATCATAACTCCTTAACCGTGACTCCGATCTTAGTAGTTCTCGAGCCCGCGATCTCGTAGCTTCACGTAGCGCATTATTATTCAATTTGTTCTCATGTTTGGTGTGATGTTGATTTTATCTATACCATGTTTGTTTGTATTGCTACGACTAGCGCGAGGTTTTGAGGATCTGAAGAACCACCCTGGTAACTGGAATCTCAAGTGCCAGGCAAGTTGTGCCCTTGATCACTTCTTTTACCTATTCATGTTCTTATTATTCATAATGATCTGCATAAGATAATTTTGCTGGGACCCAATAGGATACCCTAGATTTGACTATCTTTATACCTTGCTTCACCACTGGTTTTACTACTAAAGTTTTGGGTAGTACATGCTATTGCTTTATGTGGATTTGGGTATAGAGATATTCATCACTCATTGTTATACTATTTATTGTTATCTATTTTATTCTTCCTTGTTCATGTTAAGATCATTATGTTAATGGGAACATGGAGAACCACCCGGGAAAACAGTGCTACCACAAGGGTTTAATGGGACGCCCTTGGCTGATTAACTAGGAAAGCTAGGGGAGGGCTACCTTACCCGAAAGGGGCAAGGGCAGTAGGGGAGAGGTCAGTGTAGGGAGGTCCCTGGTTGATTTTGCTGCGATGGCGGTCGGCCAGGAACCCTGCACTGGATCTTCCTATAAACTGTAGCGGGTAGTCTGAAGCTAGTGGAACTTTGTAAAGGCCTCGTAGTGTTACCCTGCCTCGCCTCCTCGGTAGAGGTGTATGGGATTGGCCATCTCTTGGCAGATGGGTAACATGACTTGTGGGTAAAGATGCGCAACCTCTGCAGAGTGTAAAACTGGTATACTAGCCGTGCTCACGGTCAAGAGCGGCTCGGACACTCACATGATTAAATTATGGAACTTAAACTTAACCTGTCATTTCATTGCATTTGGGATTATTTTGTTATTACTTTTACTTATTATTACTATGGTTTGGTATTTACTTACACTTAGTAACTGCTAATAAAATTTTGACCAACTTATAAAAGCAATGCTCAGCTTCAGCCTTTATTTCATTGATCAGCCTTACACTACATGAACTCCCACCTTTGGTGAGTTCATGCCACATTATTCCCCACGACTTGTTGAGCTATGAACGTATGTGAGCTCACTCTTGCTGTCTCACACCCCCCCCCCCCCACAGGAGAAGAGCAGGTGGTTCAGGAGGAGCCGCCTAACACTGAGGAGTTCGATCTGATCTAGGTGGCGTTTCTCAGTCGACATTGGCGCCGACGATCCTTAGTTCGTTTTATGATTATACTTTTATTTTGTAATAAGTCTTCCGCTATGTAATAATTACTCTGATGTTTCATGACATTTATCTCTATACACTCTGTTATTATATATGTTGTCTTCTTGGCGCATGTATGAGATGCACCCGGCTTTGTCCTTTAAAACCGGGTGTTACAGAAGTGGTATCAGAGGAAATGTTGACTGTAGGACGAAACCTAGATAGAAATGGACAAAACCATTACCTACTTACCTCACTCTGATTCTTCCTATGCTTATCTTGATCCTGTCTCACCTTCTACTGTTCTACTCTGATCATTCTTACCTTTTCTAATCTAAGACAAGATGGATTTCACACCTTGGAATCCCTACCCCTATGACAATTTAAGAGATAGGAGGCCTAAGACCAAATCAAAACTATTTTCTCTATTAAAAATATTGGTTGATTGTTCTGATGATCAATGCCTGATTTGCTTCTTTGATTGATTGAAATAGTATAGATGGGCATTTTAGCATGTACCACTATAATGTATTGTATTAGCTTTAGTAGGTGACACACTAATCTACTTAGCTAATAAGTCCCCCAAAGTAACATGACTGTAATTACTGCCTTGTCTACTGCTCTTTCTTACCTTATGTATCTAACTCAGATGGTCAATACCAGGAAAGGAAAGATTATCACGCAACAGCAAACAGAAATGAATCCTCCAAACCCTCCACCTGTTGAAACCGATCAAGTGATTGCAACCCAAAGGCTGGTAATACAACAATTGACAGACATGATGACCGAAATGCAAAACCAGATAAGACAAGAACGCGAGGAAATACGTCAGGCCCGTCTGGAGATACAACAAGAAATGAGGCAATCACGGTTGGAGAGACAACGACAACAACCACCATCTTCACCACCACCAGCTCCACCAAGCTACATAAACATATATATAAATTACTACTATTTGTAGGATCTACATGTTCCTTTAGTTAGTATTCGGTATGATACTATTTTAGGAGGAATAAAAAGGTCTATTTGATCCCATGTGTTGCTAATAAAATTATGCGTCATGCTGAGATTTTGGTTTGGGCATATGTGTTGGACAATATGAGAAAGCCCATGGGAGTAATTACACCTAAAGGGCCTGTTGTGGCGAATCAAATGACACGTAGATTGACATTGACCATTATGAGTAGAGAATTTGGAGTTACTGCTATAATATTGGAGCCGAGCAGTATAGATCTGATCCTTGGTATGTCACGGTTAAGAAAGGTAAAGACAGTTTATACACTATGCTAAAGGAACCGTAGGACTCACCAGTTCTAAAGGACAAAGATTTGAAGTTGAAATTGCCGTAACTACCACCACCAGACTAGCGACATTCTTAGTAGATGAGAAGTTTGTTGGTGTCAATATCCGGGTGGTTAAGGATTTTTTCGGAATGTCTTTCTAGAAGAGTCACCAGGGGTGCCACCAGATACGGAAGTTGAGTTTATCATAGATCCCTTACGTGGAACTGCTCCCATTTCTAAACGGCCATATAAGATGTCTGTAGAAGAGTTAAAAGAACTCAAGAAGCACTTAACGGAGTTGCAAGAGGCTGAGTACATTCGTCCGAGTCTTTACCTTGGAGAGCACCAGTTTTGTTTGTAAAGAAGAAAGATGGATTGCAAGGGATGTGCGTGGATTAAAGGTCCCTTAATGATGTCACTGTGAAGAACAAGTTTCTGTTACCCCGCATTAAGGATTTATTTAATCGGATGAGAGGAGCCAGGGTATTCTCGAAGATTGACCTCCGATCGGGTTACCATCAGCTGAGGATTAGACCGTCGGATATTCCTAAGACAGCTTTTTCGACCCGATATGGATTATATGAGTTCACGGATATGTCGTTTGGATTAACTAATGCACCAGCCTATTTTATGGATCTAAAGAATAAGGTGTTCATGATCTGGATAGATTCGTCGTGGTTTTCATCGACGGTATTTTTAGTTATTCCAAGAAGTGATAGTGATCATGAGGAACATCTGAGATTGGTGCTACAGAAGTTACGAGATAATCAACTCTCCGCCAAGTACAGTAAATGCGAGTTTTGGATTGGCAAGGTGCCATTTCTTGGGCATATTATTTCTAATGGAGGAATAGCAGTGGATCCTGCTAAAGTAAAGGAGATAAAGGAGTGGAGAGTGCCCACTTCAGTTACTGAGATTCAGAGTTTCTTGGGACTCGCAGGATATTATCGAAGATTTATTGAAGGGTTCTCTAAAATTGCCAAGCCCATGACATCGCTTTTGGAGAAGAGAAGAGAGTTTAAGTGGGACGAGAAGTGTCAAGTATACATGGATCATAAGGATTTGAAGTATATATTCACTTAAAAGGATCTCAACCTTAGGCAACGTCGTTGGTTGGAGCTTATTAAGGATTATGATTTCGAGATTCACTATCACCCGGGCAAGGCAAATTTGGTTGCAGATGCCTTGAGTCGAAAGGAGCATGTTCATTCAGCTGTTGTTGCCCAGCTACCCGATGAGATTGTTGAGGATTTCAGGAGACTTAACCTGGGGATAGTTGCTCGCGCTGAAGGAGTTACTGTTGATGTGGAACCTACTTTGGAGCAAGAAATCCGCAAGGGACAAATTGGTGATGCTAAGATACAAGAGATTAAGGATCTAATTACTAAAGGTCGAGGTCCGGAATTCACGGGAGATGAGCAAGGCACCGTATGGTTCAAGGACAGGATATGTGTTCCTGATATTGAAAGCCTTCGTGTGACTATTTTAAAGGAAGCCCATGACTTGGATTATTCTATTCATCCTGGTAGTACGAAGATGTATCAGGATTTGAAGTATAAGTCCTGATGGTAGAGATTGAAGAGAGATATGGCTGCACATGTGGTTATGTGCGATGTGTGTCAAAGAGTTAAGACCAAACACCAAAGACCAGCTGGACTGTTATACCCATTAAAGATACCCGAGTGGAAGTGAGAAGAGATTGATATGGACTTCATTACTGGATTGCCTCGCACCTCAAAAGGATATGATTCTATATTGGTTATTGTGGATAGACTGACCAAAGTGGCTCATTTCATTCCGGTCAAGACTACTTATAAGGGATCTCAATTGGTAGAGTTATATGTGGCCCGGATTGTGTCCCTACATGGTGTACTGAAGAAGATCATTTTGGATTGAGGATCACAATTTACCTTCAGATTTTGGAAAAGTTTTCATGAGAATATGGATGTGAAGTTGAATTTTAGTTCGGCCATCCTCAGACCGAAAGGACTAACCAAGTATTGGAGGATATGTTGAGAGCTTGTGCCCTTCAGCATGGTAGTAGTTGGGACAAGAGTCTACCTTATGCTGAGTTCTCATATAATAATAGTTACCAGGCCAGTCTGAAGATGTCACTGTTCGAGACTCTATATGGCAGGAAATGCAGGATTCCTCTACATTGGATCAGACTAGAGGAAGACAGTTCTTTGGACCTGCACTTATTCAAGAGGCAGAATAACAAGTCCGTATAATTCGAGAGAATTTGAAGGTAGCTTAGACCAGGCAAATGAGCTACGCTGGTAATAGAATAAAGACCACTGGAATTTGAGGAAGGTGATCATGTGTACCACAAGGTATCACCACTTCGTGGAATGAGGAGATTTAAAGTTAAGATCAAATTGTTCCCTCGCTTTATTGGACCTTTCTTAATCTTAAAGCGAGTGGGAGAGGTTGCATACCAACTGGAGTTACCGGATCATCTTGCGGATGTTCATGATGTCTTTCATGTATCTCAGCTGAAGAAGTGTCTCAGGGTACCTGAGGAGCAGTTACCAATGGAGGACCTTAGTGTTCAAGAGGATTTGACTTATGCTGAGTACCCCATCAAGATTTTGGATACACTGACTCGTGTCACGAGGAATAAGGTTATAAAGATGTGCAAAGTGCAATGGAGTCATCATGGAGAAGATGAAGCAACTTGGGAAAGAGAAGAAGAGCTTCGCATAGTTTCTCCCCATCCTTTCTCTAGACCTTCCTAAATCTCGAGGACGAGATTATTTTTAAGGGGGGTAGGATTTGTAACACCCAGTTTGTAACATATAAGGAAAGAAGAGAAATTAACTCCTTTATCTATATGTGTGTTATTTCTACTTACCATCATATGTGAACACCCCACCTACACAATTAAATAAATACCCCAAAGACACCTAAATAAATCTTGCATCATGCTGAGTTTTATTTGATTGTGCATTTGTGTTTAATAAAATAAATGTATCATTAATAGCATATCAAAGGATCCATAGAATTCAAAGTCTACCTTGAAAATAAAATCATGAAAATAGAGGAGAGAAAGGAATATTATTCAATAAATAAAATTATAATTTAATAACATCATCACAGTAGGTATGATCAAAACTAAATAATTAGTCAGTGTACAAAGGTGCCACAAAGTTTGAATTCAAATTGAAGTTTGAATTTGGAAAGAAGGAAAAGATAAAAGAAAAGGAAAACAAAAAGGGAAAAGGATAAAACCTAACTGGGCCGGCTTAACCGTTTTTGGCCCAACTCCGAATTGTCTCCGGGCGGCCCAAGCTTCTGTTCGCGCGCGCTTTGGTGCGCCGACAACCCGGGCCCGCAAGCCAGCCCCTCCCCTTGCACGTGCCTCAGCTCTCCCTATCGCTGACCAGTGGGCCACCCATGTCGGATTTATCCCCTCCCACCGTCAACTGACCGCGCGGAGCTCCCCCGGGCATGCCGGATCCGCTCTTCTCGGACGGACTCAACTACTGGCGCGCTTCTCGGGATTAGTTGCATCCGCCTCCGCGCTGACCTCGGGCGGCCATAAATGGGGGAGCCGAGCTTTTCCCTTCCTTTCTCTTCCTCCATAGCCAAGTAGGCCAGCCACCGACACCACCGGGAGCCGCCCGCGTCGACCTGGTCGACGACTACCGCTCGGTGCCCACATAGTGGCCGTGGGTGATCTACGAAGCTCGTGGAGCGTATCTGTTGCCATTTCGGGCGGAATCGTGGGCGGGGCGAAGCTGAATTTCTCGCCAGAGATCACACGGCGCCGCCAACCACACTGGGTAGAGGACGGTGGTCACCGGGGCATGATTCTTCGGTAAGAAACCTCTGTTGCCTTCGCTTCCTTCCCCGATACGTTTAGGACCGTGTTAATCTGGAGTTCATGCGCTGGGTCACCACTGATTTCTCGCCGAAGATCATCTCCGCCGCGGATCCGCGTTCCGCCGTGGCCAACGATCTGTGCTACGTAACCACCAGTGAGTCCTGGACGTCCACGTTCGCCTATTCTTCCTCTTTCGATTGCGCCAGGTAATTGCCATCATACTTCGTTGTTTCGCGGGATTTGCGTTTTGCGTTTCTCCGGTGAGGTCCACCGCCGTGCCTCCCTGGGTTGCCGCGTTGTGAGGCCGGAGGGAGAACAGGTGAGGGAGACGACATTCTGACCGTTGGATCATCATTGGTCGGTTGCGATGAGAGCGCGTGGGTGTTAGCTTATTAGCCGTAGATCCTGGAGTATTCGGTGGGGATTGGATCCAGGGAACGATTCGGCCTGGGCGATTCTAGGCGTTGGATGGCGCATCAGCGGATGAGGGTTGATCGCGCCCTTTTAAATCCAGAGCGTGGATACGAAATCGTGCGGCTTACGTTAGTTAAAGGATGACGCTGGATCGTGGCCGCAAGATTTTGATCGAGCGGCCTGGCCTCATCTCGATTCATAACCCCACCGATCTAATCGTGGCCATTCACTCGAGATCCAACGGCCGAGATATCGAGATACCCCTTCGCCCGAGAACTTTTGCCAAAGAGACCCTGGGCATTTTAATAATTAACCCGCCGTCCTATGCGGCTGTACACTGGGTCTTGAAATATTTGCGACGTAGTCCCTGTGTTTTCTGTAAATGGTGCGCTCGGTCCAGAGAACAGAAAATCAAAGGAATTCATTTAGAAAATACATTTTTGTGTGAGAATAATTATAGGAACTTAATTAATTCCTAGAAAATGCATTTTAACTCCTTTTTAATCTATCCCAGTCCCTATAATTTTGTATTAATATTGTTTATTACTTAGTGTCTCTGTTTTAACATAAAAATGGTATTAAAATTTATTTCTTAATTAACCTCGTATCAAATACATAAAACCCTAGGAAAATCATAACTAATCCGTTTTAACTCCGATTTGATCCGTTCCAGTTGCGTTAGCTTCGTATAAATATTTACTACCCAGTAACAACATTTATTATACCATGTCTCATTCTTTTATAATTAGATCTTTGTTTAATTTATGTGGGTTAGTTTTGTTAATCTGCTTATTAATGTAGTAGAAGATGATATGTGATCAATTTATAACTTAGATTAAAGTGAGATAATTATTTATAGAATAACCTCCCATATGATTTACACTAACCCATTTATGATATAGTTTAGTATTTTTAATCACATAAATCCTCTATAAAATCATAACTCCTTAACCGTGACTCCGATCTTAGTAGTTCTCGAGCCCGCGATCTCGTAGCTTCACGTAGCGCATTATTATTCAATTTGTTCTCATGTTTGGTGTGATGTTGATTTTATCTATACCATGTTTGTTTGTATTGCTACGACTAGCGCGAGGTTTTGAGGATCTGAAGAACCACCCTGGTAACTGGAATCTCAAGTGCCAGGCAAGTTGTGCCCTTGATCACTTCTTTTACCTATTCATGTTCTTATTATTCATAATGATCTGCATAAGATAATTTTGCTGGGACCCAATAGGATACCCTAGATTTGACTATCTTTATACCTTGCTTCACCACTGGTTTTACTACTAAAGTTTTGGGTAGTACATGCTATTGCTTTATGTGGATTTGGGTATAGAGATATTCATCACTCATTGTTATACTATTTATTGTTATCTGTTTTATTCTTCCTTGTTCATGTTAAGATCATTATGTTAATGGGAACATGGAGAACCACCCGGGAAAACAGTGCTACCACAAGGGTTTAATGGGACGCCCTTGGCTGATTAACTAGGAAAGCTAGGGGAGGGCTACCTTACCCGAAAGGGGCAAGGGCAGTAGGGGAGAGGTCAGTGTAGGGAGGTCCCTGGTTGATTTTGCTGCGATGGCGGTCGGCCAGGAACCCTGCACTGGATCTTCCTATAAACTGTAGCGGGTAGTCTGAAGCTAGTGGAACTTTGTAAAGGCCTCGTAGTGTTACCCTGCCTCGCCTCCTCGGTAGAGGTGTATGGGATTGGCCATCTCTTGGCAGATGGGTAACATGACTTGTGGGTAAAGATGTGCAACCTCTGCAGAGTGTAAAACTGGTATACTAGCCGTGCTCACGGTCAAGAGCGGCTCGGACACTCACATGATTAAATTATGGAACTTAAACTTAACCTGTCATTTCATTGCATTTGGGATTATTTTGTTATTACTTTTACTTATTATTACTATGGTTTGGTATTTACTTACACTTAGTAACTGCTAATAAAATTTTGACCAACTTATAAAAGCAATGCTCAGCTTCAGCCTTTATTTCATTGATCAGCCTTACACTACATGAACTCCCACCTTTGGTGAGTTCATGCCACATTATTCCCCACGACTTGTTGAGCTATGAACGTATGTGAGCTCACTCTTGCTGTCTCACACCCCCCCCCCACAGGAGAAGAGCAGGTGGTTCAGGAGGAGCCGCCTAACACTGAGGAGTTCGATCTGATCTAGGTGGCGTTTCTCAGTCGACATTGGCGCCGACGATCCTTAGTTCGTTTTATGATTATACTTTTATTTTGTAATAAGTCTTCCGCTATGTAATAATTACTCTGATGTTTCATGACGTTTATCTCTATACACTCTGTTATTATATATGTTGTCTTCTTGGCGCATGTATGAGATGCACCCGGCTTTGTCCTTTAAAACCGCGTGTTACAAGGTCACTCGAAACTTGGAAAACCGTGCATGAAAAAAATGATATTCATGTTACTTAGCATAAGTTACGACCGATTCCATGAGCGGACCGAAAACTTCGAGCAACATGCTCACTAAACATGGCCGTGAACTTGCCATCCACATGTTTAAAAATTGTATAAAACACAAACAAAGTCAGAAAATCATGAAACTTGTCCACGTGTCATGATATCATATGTACAGGTTGTGATAAAAAATTGAGAATGTTTGGACAAAGTTGTGAGACACTATGTGTAGAAACCTAAGAGAACTACACATGAAATCATAGAGTTTCAATGTGGATCTCTTAGGTTTGTACACATAGCGCGTCATAGTTTTCTCGAAATTTTTTCAATTTTTTATCGCAGCCTGTACATATGATATCATGACACGTGGACAAGTTTCAAGATTTTCTGACTTTGTTTGTGTTTTATACAAGTTTTAAACATGTTGATGACAAGTTCACGACCATGTTTAGTGAGCATGTTGCTCGAAGTTTTTGGTCCGCTCCTGGAATCGGTCGTAACTTATGCTAAGTAACATGAATATCATTTTTTCATGCACGGTTTTCCAAGTTTCGAGTGACCTGCAGTTCAAATATAAATTTTCCGAAGAAATTCAAATAAACGAACTAAATCTACTAACGATTGAAACTCTGTTAAAATTGTCCACAAATGATACATGTAGGTCTACATAGTGTAGGAACATACCACAAAAAGTTTGGGAGACAAAATAAAAGAAATAAAAATATACTTTGCCGAGTGTCTAGGGATGGCACTCGGCAAAGAGTTCTTTGCCGAGCGTCAACTGGGCGACACTCGGCAAAGAAGACTCTTTGCCGAGTGCCAACCGTTGGCGCTCGGCAAAGACTGACGGCCGTCAGCTTTGGGACGGCCGCTGACGGCCCTTTGCCGAGAGCCCCATTTGCCGAGTGTTTGACACTCGGCAAACATGGATTTGCCGAGTGTGGACCTGTACCGAGTGTCCTACGCTCGGTAAAGACGCTCGTTACCGAGAGCCGAGCTTTGCCGAGTGCGGCTCTCGGCAAAGCCGTCTTTGCCGAGTGCCCGAGAAAAGGCACTCGGCAAAGCGGCCGACACTCGGCAAAGGCTCGGATTCCGGTAGTGAGCAGTAACTCAGCAAAAAAAAAGCAAAGAAGTAGCATCTGTTTCATCAGTTTAATGAATTAGCTCCCAAACTGTCACCAGTTTCATCTAATTTTCATCATCAGCCATACAAAACTCAGAGTCACAGATTCACAGCCACAGATTCAAAGTAACATATTACAAGTAACAGATGCTGACTAACATATTCAGAGTAACAGATTGCACAAAAAATTACAAATTCGAAGTTCTCTGTTTAAATGGTCAGATTCAAGACCTGGAATTACAGATTTAGTTTGTCAGCATTACAAATGGACAAGTCATCATCCAACCCAACATACTCATTGTTTGGTATGCACCAAAAATAGTTACATGACATAGGACCAAAGATCAATGCACAAATAATTGAATCAGAATGATTAGATTAGCATCTAGATTAGATGCCATTTAGGTCCCAAACCGGATGATCAATGTCGGTGTTTCGAACCTCAATCGGTAAAGTAAATTTATTGTGCGTGTTTCGGGCTCCGGACGGTGTGCGTGGTGGACACAAGATTTATACTAGTTCGGGCAGAACGTCCCTTCTTCTAGTCATCGGTGGCTTACGCTACCGGCACCATGAATGATCAAAGCTCGTAGTAGGGGTTACAAGCGGCCAAGAGAGGGATGAGAGGCTCCCAAGTCTCTTATCGTGGTAGAGGTGGAGCTAAGGGTTAAAGAGTGGAGTCCTAGCCAAGTTTTAGCTTGGCGGCGGGGGCTCCGGCCTCTGGGTCCTCGTCGATGCGTCCTCCTCTTGTTGGTTGGTCCTTCTGGGCGTCTTCTCGTCTGGGTCCATCCTTGCATCTATGTGTTTGTCCATGTGTCGGGGGATCCGGGTGTCTGGGGCCTTAGAGTCTGAGAGCCTAAGAGTCTGAGAGCCTAAGAGTCCCTTCTTCCATGGGTCTACCTTCTCCTTTTATAAGCCAAGGAGGGTTGTCGGCCAGCGGTGGCTTCCTTAAGAAGGAGCCACCGGGCGACGGTTAAATTGAGTGTTCTACCATGGGGTAAAGCCATGCGTGCTCGTGGGCCTAGTGGTCGCCTGGCTATCTCGTATTCTTTATGGCAGACGACGCGAATAGCGTGGGGCCCGACCGCCATCATTAGGGCTATGCCGACACATGGCCTTCGAAGCCTGGGGCTCGGCGTGGCTCGTCGTGTTGTGCCCTGCTAGTGGTCTACTCACTCAAGCCTAGTCCCAGTAGGTCATGAGTGCATCGCAAGTCCGGGGTACGTAGGCCATAAATGTGCCACGATCCAAGGGGTTTGTAGGTCATGAGTGATCTGTAGTCCGAGGGGCTCGTAGGCTATGAGTGGGAGGCGGACCGGCGCCTCCGCTGTGGCTCGGCGTCAGGCGTAGTTAATGCGACCGGTCACTTATGATGGGTTTGTCTTGGGCCAGGCGAGGGAACCACTCGAGTGGTTTCTCTTTGGTGCGCTCGGCCCCTTTATCAGACTCCACCACGCCCGACCCTAGGCTCGATGCCGCGGGGCTCATCCGAGGGTGTGAGAGCACCTAGAGGGGGGTGAATAGGTGATCCTGTAGAATTCAACACTAATAGCCACAAAAACTTGATTATGAAAGTTAGAACGGCTAAGTAGCTGGAAACCAGTTCTTGTGACCACAGATAACCAAAGAGAAAGCACACAAGAGACACGTGATTTTATCCCGTGGTTCGGCCAAGTAGCACTTGCCTACTTCCACGTTGTGGCGTCCCAATGGACGAGGGTTGCACTCAACCCCTTTCAAGTGATCCAATGATCAACTTGAATACCACGACTTTTCTTTCTTATATCTTTTTCCCGTTTGCGAGGAATCTCCACAAGTTGGACTCTCTCGCCCTTACAACAAAGATCACAATGAGAGCACAAGAGTAAGGTTGGGGAGCAACACACACAAATCCGCAGCACACACACGCACACAAGCTAAGACTTGAGCTCAAAATGAAGCACAAAGAGTTCACAACTAGAACGGAGCTCAAATCACTAACACAATCGATCAAGTGCGCGGAGACGGAGTGTGGGAGACTTAGAATGCTTAGGTGATTCCTCCATGCGCCTAGGGGTCCCTTTTATAGCCCCAAGGCAGCTAGGAGCCATTGGAGGCCAACAAGGAAGGCTATCCTTATCTTCTGTCGGGTGGCGCACCGGACAGTCCGGTGCGCCACCGGACAGTCACTGTAGACGGTCCGGTGCCGATCTCTTTCCTATTCTGGCACAGACGACTGTTGTAGATTCGTGGCAGTTGGCGCACCGGACACTGTCCGGTGCCCCTGTCGACCATTGGCGCGGTCCACGCGTCGCCCGCGGATTGCGCGGCTGACCGTTGCACTGGCGACCGTTGTCTCACAGGACAGTCCGGTGCACCACCGGACAGTCCGGTGAATTATAGCCGTACGCCGCCGATTTTTCCAGAGAGTGGCCTATTCACTGGAGGCTGGCCTGGCGCACCGGACACTGTCCGGTGCACCACCGGACAGTCCGGTGTGCCAAGCTGAGCTAGAATTTGGCTGTACCAAGCCAAGTCTTTTGCATCTCTTTTCTTCTCTTCTTTTCTCTGTTTCTAGCACTTAGACAATATATGTTAGTACTCAAAACAATGTACTAAGTCTAGAAACATACCTTGTTACTTGATTTGCATTTCTTGCTAGTTTGGCACATAATCAACTCACTTAATATGTGTTGGACACTTAATCACCAAAACATTATAGAAATGGCCCAAAGGCACATTTTCCTTTCAATCTCCCCCTTTTTGGTGATTTATGCCAACACATCAAAAAGCAACACAAATAAGTGCAACATCGATGCAAATAAGAACCAAATTGTTTTTTACTCTAATTTGGCATATTTGGATCATTCTTTGCCACCACTTGGTTTGTTTTTGTAAATCAAATTCATTTTTCTATCTCTAAGTCAAACTCACTTGTTTGGGCACAAAGAGAGATATTCCAAGGAAAAATTTATCAAGAGCCAAAAACTCCCCCTTTTTCCCATAATCATAAATTCTCCCCCACAAGAGACCAAATTTCGCAATAAAAGTATTTTGGACAAATCAAAAATTCTAACTCTACTATTTTCAAAATTCTCAAGTGGTAGCTGATCCATTTTCTTTGGCCTTAATTTCTCCCCCTTTGGCATTAAGCACCAAAACGGGATCATTTTTGGCCTTTTAACCCCATTGCCTCACCAAAAATTGTCAATTAAGAGCAAAAGGCAATAAGAGCATAAGAATGAACTTAGAGGTGAGTACACTAATACCGGAGTGCAGTGGAAGTCTTCGCATGGTCCAAGTTCACCTTTCCCTTTCAATGCACCTTTGAGACTACATCAAGTAACTCAAACACAAGGATTATTCTCAAAGGGTCAAGTTGTAGCACTTCTTCCCCTAAATATGTGCATCACTTGCAAATAGACTTGTGAGGTCTGGGGATCATGTGTACAACTTGAGCACCACAAATAAACAATAATGCATAAAGTAACATGATCAAAGGCATAAAACACATGTATGCTATAGATCAATCCAAGTTACGCGAATCTAAGACATTTAGCTCACTACGCGGCCTACAAAAGGTTTTCTCATCTAATGGCTTGGTAAAGATATCGACTAGCTGGTTCTCGGTGCTAATATGGAACACCTCGATATCTCCCTTTTGCTGGTGGTCTCTCATAAAGTGATGCCAGATGTCTATGTGCTTAGTGCGGCTGTGTTCAATAGGATTATCCACCATGCGGACTACACTCTCATTGTCACATAGGAGTGGGACTTTGCTCAGATTGTAGCCAAAGTCCTGGAGGGTTTGCCTCATCCAAAGTAGGTGCACGCAACACTGTCCTGCGGCAACATACTCGGCCTCAGCGGTGGATAGGGCAACGGAGGTTTGTTTCTTTGAACTCCAAGACACCAGAGACCTTCCTAGGAATTGGCACGTCCCTAATGTACTCTTCCTATCAACCTTGCATCCAGCATAATCACAGTCTGAATATCCAATTAAGTCAAAGGTAGACCCCTTTGGATACCAGATCCCGAAGCAAGGCGTAGCAACTTAATATCTAAGAATTCGCTTAATGGCCACAAGGTGACATTCCCTTGGGTCGGATTGAAATCTAGCACACATGCATACGCTAAGCATAATATCCGGTCTACTAGCACATAAATAAAGTAATGACCCTATCATAGACCGGTATGCCTTTTGATCAACGGACTTACCTCCTTTGTTGAGGTCGACATGTCCGTCGATTCCCATTGGTGTCTTCGCGGGCTTGGCGTCCTTCATCCCAAACCGCTTGAGAAGATCTTGAGTGTACTTCGTTTGGGAGATGAAGGTGCCGTCCTTGAGTTACTTCACTTGGAACCCAAGGAAGTAGTTCAACTCGCCCATCATCGACATCTCAAACTTTTGAGTCATCACCCTGCTAAACTCCTCACAAGACTTTTGGTTAGTAGAACCAAATATTATGTCATCGACATAAATTTGGCACACAAAAAGGTCACCATCACAAGTCTTAGTGAAAAGAGTGGGATCGGCTTTCCCAACCTTGAAGGAATTAGCAATTAAGAAATCTCTAAGGCATTCATACCATGCTCTTGGGGCTTGCTTAAGTCCATAGAGTGCCTTAGAAAGCTTAAAGACGTGGTCCGGATACCTGTCATCCTCAAAGCCAGGGGGTTGTTCCACGTATACCTCCTCCTTGATTGGCCCGTTGAGGAAAGCGCTCTTCACATCCATTTGAAATAACCTGAAAGAGTGGTGAGCGGCATAGGCTAACAATATTTGAATGGACTCTAGCCTAGCCACAGGAGCAAAAGTCTCCTCGAAATCCAAACCTACGACTTGGGCATAACCTTTTGCCACAAGTCGAGCCTTGTTCCTTGTCACCACCCCGTGCTCGTCTTGTTTATTGCGGAACACCCACTTGGTTCCCACAACATTTTGCTTTGGACGTGGCACCAGGCTCCAAACTTCATTCCTCTTGAAGTTGTTGAGCTCTTCCTGCATGGCCAACACCTAGTCCGGATCTAGCAAGGCCTCTTCTACCCGAAAGGCTCAATAGAAGAGACAAACGAGTAATGCTCACAAAAGTTAGCTAATCTTGAGCGAGTAGTTACTCCCTTGCTTATGTCACCCAGAATCTGGTCAACGGGGTGATTCCTTTGGATCGTCGCTCGGACTTGAGTTGGAGGGGCCAGTGGTGCTTCTTCCTCCATCACTTGTTCTTCTTGTGCTTCCCCTTGATCACACTCCTCTTCTTGAGGAACATGTTCATCATCTTGAGTTGGGGGATGCACCATTGTTGAGGAAGAAGGTTGATCTTGCTCTTGTTGTGGTCGCACATCTCCAATCGCCATGGTGCGTATTGCGGCCATTGGAACATCATCTTCATCTATGTCATCAAGATCAACTTGCTCTCTTGGAGAGCCATTAGTCTCATCAAATACAACGTCGCTAGAGACTTCAACCAAACCCGATGATTTGTTGAAGACTCTATACGCCCTTGTATTTGAGACATACCCTAGTAAAAACCCTTCTACTGCCTTGGGAGCAAATTTAGAATTTCTACTTTTCTTCACTAGAATGTAACATTTGCTCCCAAATACACGAAAGTATGAGACATTGGGTTTGTTACCGGTAAGAAGTTCGTACGAGGTCTTCTTGAGGAGGCGATACAGATATAGCCGGTTTATGGCGTGGCAAGTTGTATTCACAGCCTCCGACCAAAACCGCTCGGGCGTCTTGAACTCTCCAAGCATCGTCCTTGCCATGTCGATAAGCGTCCTGTTCTTCCTCTCTCCTACACCATTTTGTTGTGGTGTGTAGGGAGCAGAGAACTCGTGCTTGATGCCTTCCTCCTCAAGGTACTCCTCCACTTGCAGATTCTTGAACTCGGACCCGTTGTCACTTCTTATCTTTTTCACCTTGAGCTCAAATTCGTTTTAAGCCCGCCTTAGAAAGCGCTTAAGGGTCCCTTGGGTTTCTGATTTATCCTGCAAAAAGAACACCCAAGTGAAGCGTGAAAAATCATCAACAATAACAAGACCATACTTACTTCCCCGATGCTAAGGTAGGCAACGGGTCCGAAGAGGTCCATATGTAGTAGCTCCAGTGGTCTTGATGTTGTCATCACATTCTTGTTGTGATGAGTGTTCCCCACTTGTTTTCCTGCCTGGCAAGCTGCACAAGGTCTATCTTTCTCGAAACAAACATTTGTTAGTCCTAACACATGTTCTCCCTTTAGAAGTTTATGAAGGTTCATCATCCCAACATGTGCTAGACGGCGATGCCACAGCCAGCCCATGCTAGTCTTAGCTATTAAGAATGCATCTAGATCAGCCTCCTCTTTCAAAAAATCAACTAAGTAGAGTTTGCCGTCTAATACACCCTTAAACGCTAATGAACCATCACTCCTTCTAAAGACAGAAACATCAACATTTGTAAACAAACAATTGTAACCCATGTGGCACAATTGACTTACAGACAGAAGATTGTAACCAAGCGACTCTACTAGAAATACGTTTGAAATGGAGTGCTCGCTGGTGATGGCTATCTTGCCCAAGCCTTTGACCTTGCCCTGGTTCCCATCTCCAAAGATGATTGTATTCTGGGAAACCTTGTTCTTGACGTAGGAGGTGAACATCTTATTCTCCACCGTCATGTGGTTTGTGCATCGCTGTCGATAATCCAGCTTGTGCCCCCGGATGCATAAACCTGTAAGACAATTTACGCTTGGGTTTTAGGTACCCAACTCTTGTTGGGTCCTACAAGGTTAGCTACAATAGCCTTTGGAATCCAAATACAAGTCTTGTATCCCTTGCATTTGGATCCCAACTTTCTAGCCACTACTCTTTCATTTTACATAAGAGCGCAAATGAAGTATTGCAAGCATGGTAAATGGTAGAAGGCTCATTACATACTCTCCTAGGCACATGGTGCACAACATGATTTCTCCTAGGCTTACTTCTACCATGCACAAAAGTAGAGCTAGAAGCAAACATAGCATGTGAATTAAAGGCATCATAACTCCTATTATAATGAGCATTTCTAGAAAATTTTCTATCATTATAAATGAAAGCATGATTCCTTTGAGTACTATTAGCCATAGGGGCCTTTCCTTTCTCCTTGTTGGGAATGAGAGCCCTTTGGCTTGTTGAGTTCTTGGCTTCCTTTCGAAAGCCAAGTCCATCCTTAATTCAGGGGTGTCTACCAACGGTATAGGCATCCCTAGCAAATTTTAACTTATCAAAATCAACCTGACAAGTCTTAAGTTGAGAATTAAGACTTGCCACCTCACCATTTAATTTGGTGATAGACGCAAGATGCTTATCACAAGCATCAATATCAAAATCCTTGCATCTATTGTAAATTAAAACATGTTCTACACATGAACTAGATTTATTAGCTACCTCTAGCTTAGCATTTAAATCATCATTCAAAATCTTTAAACTAGAGATTGATTCATGGCACATAGACAATTCAGAGGATAACATTTCATTTCTTTTAGTTTCTAAAGCAAGAGACTTTTGTACACTAACAAATTTGTCATGTTCTTCATATAAAATGTCCTCTTGCTTCTCTAGTAATCTATCTTTTTCATTTAGAGCATCAATTAACTCATTAATTTTATCTACTTTTGCTCTATCTAAACCCTTAAATAAATCAGTGTAATTTACTTCATCATCGCTTGAGTAGTATACTTAGGGGTTTCTTGAACACTTACCTTCTTTTCCTTGGCCATGAGGCAAGTGTGGCATTCGTTGGGGAAGAGAGAAGACTTGTTGAAGGCCGAGGCAGCGAATCCTTCGTCGCCGGAGTCGGAAGAAGAGCAGTTCGAGTCCCATTCCTTTCCGAGGTGTGCCTCACCCTTTGCCTTCCTGTAGCTCTTTTTCTTCTCCTTCTTCCCGCTCTTTTCTTGTCCCTGATCACCATCATTATTGAGACAATTTGCTATAAAGTGACCAGTCTTACCGCATTTGAAGCAGGAGCACTTTCCCTTTGCTTTATTCTTGTTGGGGTACTCCTTACGTCCTTTCAGTGCGGTCTTGAAGCGCTTAATGATTAGGGCCATCTCATCTTCATTTAGCCTGGCAGCCTCAACTTGTGCCACCTTGCTAGGTAGCCCCTCCTTGCTGCTTGTTGCTTTGAGAGCAACGTGTTGAGGCTCAGAGATGGGTAGAGGACCATTAAGCGTGTCGTCTACGTACTGTGCTTCTTTCACCATCACGCGCCCGCTTACGAACTTTCTGAGTATCTCTTCGGGCGTCATTTTGGTGTACCTAGGATTTTCACGAATGAGATTTACAAGATGGGGGTCAATTACCGTGAATGACCTTAGCATAAGTCAGACGACGTCGTGGTCCGTCCATCTTATACTTCCATAGCTCCTAATCTTGTTGACCAGGGTCTTGAGCCTGTTGTATATTTATGTTGGCTCCTCTCCCCTGATCATCGTGAACCTTCTCAGCTCGCCTTCCACCAACTCCATTTTGGTGATCATGGTGGTGTCGTTTCCCTCATGCGATATCTTGAGGGTATCCCAAATTTGCTTGGCATTGTCCAAGCCGCTCACCTTGTTGTATTCGTCCCTGCACAAGGATGCTAGCAAAACAGTGGTAGCTTGTGCATTCTTATGAATTGATCATTAATAAACACAGGGTTATCCGTACTATCAAAGTGCATTCCATTTTCAACTATCTCCCAAATACTAGGATGGAGAGAAAATAAGTGACTACGCATTTTGTGACTCCAAAAAGAGTAGTCCTCTCCATCAAAGTGTGGAGGTTTACCAAGAGGAATTGAAAGCAAATGAGCATTAGAATTGAAAGGAATACGAGAGTAATCAAATGAAAAGTTTTGATTAACCGGTTTCTTCTTAGACGAGTCGTCGTCGTCTCTTGGTGAAGAAGAGGAGGTGTCGCTGTCATAGTAAATGATCTTCTTGATGCGCCTCTTCTTCTTCCCATCCTTCTTCTTGTGACTCGAGCCAGAGTCAGTGGGCTTGTCATCTCTTGGCTCGTTGAAGATGGACTCCTTCTCTTTGTCATTGACCACCATCCCCTTTCCCTTAGGATCCATCTTTTCGGGCGATTAGTCCCTTATGTGAATAGAACGGCTTCGATACCAATTGAGAGCACCTAGAGGGGGGATGAATAGGTGATCCTGTAGAATTCAACACTAATAGCCACAAAAACTTGATTATGAAAGTTAGAACGGCTAAGTAGCTAGAAACCAGTTCTTGTGACCACAGATAACCAAAGAGAAAGCACACAAGAGACACGTGATTTTATCCCATGGTTCGGCCAAGTAGCACTTGCCTACTTCCACGTTGTGGCGTCCCAATGGACGAGGGTTGCACTCAACCCCTTTCAAGTGATCCAATGATCAACTTGAATACCACGGCTTTTCTTTCTTATCTCTTTTTCCCGTTTGCGAGGAATCTCCACAAGTTAGAGTCTCTTGCCCTTACAACAAAGATCACAATGAGAGCACAAGAGTAAGGTTGGGGAGCAACACACACAAATCCGCAGCACACACACACGCGTACAAGCTAAGACTTGAGCTCAAAATGAAGCACAAAGAGTTCACAACTAGAACTGAGCTCAAATCACTAACTGAAAGGGAATTAGGCTTACACCTATTTCCTAAACTAATTTTGGTGGTTGAATTGCCCAACACAAATAATTGGACTAACTAGTTTGCCCAAGTCTATAAGATCTACAGGTACCAAAGGTTCACAATAAGCCAATAAAAGGATAAAGAGAAAGGGTTCAAACAAAGGAGCAAAGGGACAACCGAAGGCACCCTGGTCGGGCGCACCGGATAGTGTCCGGTGTACCAGGGGACTCCAAGCCGAACTTCGCACCTTCGGGAATTCTCAGAGTCGTCGCGCTATAATTCACCGGACTGTCCGGTGTACATCGGACAGTGTCCGGTGCTCCAAGAGGACGCGGCTCTGAACTTGGCAGCTTCGGGAATTCGCATCGGCTGCTCCGCTATAATTCACCGGACATATCCGGTGTACACCAGACTGTCCGGTGTAACTGCAGGGCAACGGCTACTTCAGGCGCCAACGGCTACCTGCAGCGCATTAAATGCGCGCCAGCGCGCGCAGAAGTCAGGCACGCCCATGCTGGCACACCGGACACTCCATAGTGCATGTCCAGTGCGCCATCGGACATCCAGGCGGGCCCAGCAGTCAGAGCTCCAACGGTCGGAACCCTAACGTTCGGGTGACGTGGCTGGCGCACCGGACTGTCCGGTGCACCATGCGACAGACAGCCTCCACCCAAACGGCTAGTTTGGTGGTTGGGGCTATAAATACCCCCAACCACCCCACATTCAAGTCATCCATGTTTTCCACTTCTCAACTACTTACAAGAGCTAGGCATTCAATTCTAGACACACTCAAGTGATCAAATCCTCTCCAATTCCACACAAAGATTTAGTGATTAGCGAGAGAGATTTGCCGTGTTCTTTTGAGCTCTTGCGCTTGGATTGCTTCTTTTCTTTCTCACTTGTTCTTGTGATCATAAACTCACTTGTAACCGAGGCAAGAGACACCAATTGTGTGGTGGTCCTTGCGGGGAAGTTTTGTTCCCGGGTTGATTTGAGAAGAGAAGCTCACTCGGTCCGTGGGATCGTTTGAGAGAGGGAAAGGGTTGAAAAAGACCCGGCCTTTGTGGCCTCCTCAACGGGGAGTAGGTTTGAGAGAACCGAACCTCGGTAAAACAAATCATCGTGTCACACTCTTATTCTCTTGCGATTTGTTTTGCGCCCTCTCTCTCGGACTCATTATTATTTCTAACGCTAACTCGGCTTGTAGTTGTGATTAACTTTGTAAATTTCAGTTTCGCCTTATTCACCCCCCCCCCTCTAGGTGACTTTCAATTGGTATCAAAGCCCGGTGCTTCATTAGAGCCTAACCGCTCGAAGTGATGTCGGGAGATCACACCAAGAGGGAGATGGAGACCGGCGACAAGCCCACTACGAGTCACGGGAGCACTTCATCGGAAGAGTCCCGCACCAAGAGGAAGGAGAAGAAGAAGGACTCCTCCAACAAAGGGAAGGGGAAGGAGAAGAAATCTTCTTCCCACAAGTCGCATCGGAGAGGCGACAAGCACAAGAGGATGAGGAAAGTGGTCTACTACGAGACCGACTCTTCATCACCATCGACCTCCGACTCCGATGCGCCGTCTGTAACTTCTAAGCACCAAGAGCGCAAGAAGTATAGTAAGATCCCCCTACGCTACCCCCACATTTCAAAGCGTACTCCTCTACTCTCCGTTCCTTTAGGCAAACCACCGGTTTTTGACGGTGAAGATTATAATATGTGGAGTGACAAAATGAGGCACCATCTAACCTCACTCCACACAAGCATATGGAATGTTGTTGAGTTTGGTGTACAGGTACCATCCGTAGGGGATGAAGACTACGACTCGGACGAGGTGGCCCAAATCCACCACTTTAACTCCCAAGCAACCACTATACTCCTCGCCTCTCTAAGTCGAGAGGAGTATAACAAGGTGCAAGGGTTAAAAAGTGCGAAGGAAATTTGGGACGTACTCAAGACCGCGCACGAAGGAGACGAGGTGACAAAAATCACCAAGCGGGAGACGATCGAGGGGGAGCTCGGTCGCTTCATGCTTCACCAAGGGGAGGATCCACAAGCTATGTACAACCGCTTGAAGACCTTGGTGAACCAAGTGCGCAACCTCGGGAGCGAAAAATGGGATGACCATGAGATGGTCAAGGTTATTCTTAGATCCCTCGCATTTCTTAACCCTACACAAGTTCAATTAATTCGAGGTGATCCTAGATATAAGCTAATGTCTCCCGAGGAAGTTATAGGAAAATTTGTGAGCTTTGAGCTAATGATTAAAGGCTCAAAAAAAATCATCGAGCAAGGCACTTCCTCCACACCCGAGGCACAACCGGTCGCATTCAAGGCGACGGAAGAAAAGAAGGAGGAAGTTACTCCAAGTCGAACACCCATCGATGCCTCCAAGCTCGACAACGAGGAGATGGCGCTCATCATCAAGAGCTTCCGTCAAATCCTCAAGCAAAGGAGAGGGAAAGACTACAAGCCCCGCTCCAAGAAAGTATGCTACAAATGTGGTAAGCCCGGTCATTTCATTGCTAAATGTCCATTATCTAGTGATAGTGACAGGGGCGACGACAAGAAGGGGGGAAGAAAGGAGAAGAAGAGACACTACAAAAAGAAGGGTGGCGATGCCCACGTGTGCCGCGAGTGGGACTCCGACGAGAGCTCCATCGACTCCTCCTCCGACGAGGACGCCGCCAACATCGCCGTCACCAAGGGACTTCTCTTCCCCAACATCGGCCACAAGTGCCTCATGCCCAAGGAGGGCAAAAAGAAGAAGGTAAAATCAAGATCCTCCACTAAATATGAAACCTCTAGTGATGAGGACGATGCTAGCAATGAGGAGGATAACTTGCGCATTCTTTTTGCCGACCTAAACATGCAACAAAAGGAAAAATTAAATGAATTGATTAGTGCTATTCATGAGAAGGATGATCTCTTGGACTCTCAAGAGGACTTCCTTATTAAGGAGAACAAAAAACATGTTAAGGTAAAAAATGCTTATGCTCTACAAGTTGAAAAATGTGAGAAATTGTCTAGTGAGCTAAGCACTTGCCATGAGACTATTGACAACCTTAGAAATGAAAATACTAGATTAATTGCTAAGGTTGATTCACATATTTGTGATGTTTCAATTCCCAATCTTAGAAATGATAATGTTGATTTGCATGCTAAGATTAAGGAATTGAATGATTCTCTTGCTAGCCTTAGAGATGAGAATGAGAAATTATTTGCTAAGGCTAAAGATTTTGATGTTTGCAATGTTACAATTTCCGATCTTAGAGATAAAAATGATATATTACGTGCTAAGATTGTTGAACTTAATTCTTGCAAACCCTCTACATCTACCGTTGAGCATGTGTCTATTTGTAATAGATGTAGAGATGTTGATATCAATGCTATTCATGATCACATGGTCTTAATTAAACAACAAAATGATCATATAGCAAAATTAGATGCTAAAATTGCCGAGCATAACTTAGAGAATGAAAAATTTAAATTTGCTAGAAGTATGCTCTATAGTGGGAGACGTCTTGGCATCAAGGATGGCATTGGCTACCAAAGGGGAGACAATGTCAAACTTAGTGCCCCTCCTAAAAGATTGTCTAATTTTGTTAAAGGCAAGGCTCCCATGCCTCAGGATAACGAGGGTTACATTTTGTACCCTGCCGGTTATCCCGAGAGCAAAATTAGGAGAATTCATTCTAGGAAGTCTCACTCTGGCCCTAATCATGCTTTTATGTTTAAGGGTGAGACATCTAGCTCTAGGCAACCAACCCGTGCTAAGTTGCCTAAGAAGAAAACTCCTAGTGCATCAAATGATCATAGTATTTCATTTAAAACTTTTGATGCATCTTATGTTTTGACTAACAAATCCGGCAAGGTAGTTGCCAAGTTTGTTGGGGGCAAACACAAGGGCTCTAAGACTTGTGTTTGGGTACCCAAAGTTCTTGTGTCTAATGCCAAAGGACCCAAAACCGTTTGGGTACCTAAAGTCAAGAACTAAACTTGTTTTGTAGGTTTATGCATCCGGGGGCTCAAGTTGGATCATCGATAGCGGGTGCACAAACCACATGACAGGGGAAAAGAAGATGTTCTCCTCCTACGAGAAAAACCAAGATCCCCAACGAGCTATCACATTCGGGGATGGAAACCAAGGTTTGGTCAAAGGGTTGGGTAAAATTGCTATATCTCCTGACCATTCCATTTCCAATGTTTTTCTTGTTGATTCGTTAGATTACAATTTGCTTTCCGTTTCGCAATTATGTCAAATGGGCTACAACTGTCTATTTACTGATGTAGGTGTCACTGTCTTTAGAAGAAGTGATGATTCAATAGCTTTTAAGGGAGTGTTAGAGGGTCAGCTATACTTGGTAGATTTTGATAGAGCTGAACTCGACACTTGCTTAATTGCTAAGACTAACATGGGTTGGCTCTGGCGCCGCCGACTAGCTCATGTTGGAATGAAGAATCTTCATAAGCTTCTAAAGGGAGAGCACATTTTAGGATTAACAAATGTTCATTTTGAGAAAGACAGGATTTGTAGCGCATGCCAAGCCGGGAAGCAAGTTGGCACTCATCATCCACACAAGAACATCATGACAAGTGACAGGCCACTGGAGCTCCTATACATGGATTTATTCGGCCCGATTGCTTACATAAGCATCGGCGGGAGTAAGTACTGTCTAGTTATTGTGGATGATTATTCTCGCTTCACTTGGGTGTTCTTTTTGCAGGAAAAATCCCATACCCAAGAGACCTTAAAGGGATTCTTGAGACGGGCTCAAAATGAGTTCGGCTTAAGGATCAAGAAGATTAGAAGCGACAACGGGACGGAGTTCAAGAACTCACAAATAGAAGGCTTCCTTGAGGAGGAGGGCATCAAGCATGAGTTCTCTTCTCCCTACACACCACAACAAAATGGTGTAGTGGAGAGGAAGAATCGAACTCTATTGGACATGGCAAGAACCATGCTTGATGAGTACAAGACACCGGATCAGTTTTGGGCCGAGGCGGTCAACACCGCTTGCAACGCCATCAACCGGTTATATCTACACCGAATCCTCAAGAAGACATCATATGAACTCCTAACCGGTAAAAAGCCCAACATTTCATATTTTAGAGTCTTTGGTAGCAAATGCTTTATTCTTGTTAAAAGAGGTAGAAAATCTAAATTTGCTCCTAAGACTGTAGAAGGCTTTTTACTAGGATATGATTCAAACACAAGGGCATATAGAGTCTTTAACAAGTCCTCAGGACTAGTTGAAGTTTCTTGTGACGTTGTGTTTGATGAGACTAACGGCTCTCAAGTAGAGCAAGTTGATCTTGATGAGATAGGTGAAGAACAGGCTCTGTGCATCGCGCTAAGGAACATGTCCATTGGGGATGTGTGCCCTAAGGAATCCGAAGAGCCTCCACATGCACAAGATCAACCATCCTCCTCCACACAAGCATCTCCACCAACCCAAAATGAGGACGAGGCTCAAGTTGATGAAGGAGAAGATCAAAGAGATGAGCCACCTCAAGATGACGGCAATGATCAAGGGGGAGATGCAAACGATCAAGACAAGGAGGATAAAGAACCAAGGCCGCCACACCCAAGAGTCCACCAAGCAATCCAACGAGATCACCCCGTTGACACCATCCTCGGCGACATTCATAAGGGGGTAACCACTCGATCTCATGTTGCACATTTTTGTGAGCATTACTCTTTTGTTTCCTCTATTGAGCTACACAGGGTAGAGGAAGCACTTCAAGATTCGTATTGGGTGATGGCGATGCAAGAGGAGCTCAACAACTTCACTAGGAATGAGGTATGGCATTTAGTTCCACGTCCTAATCAAAATGTTGTAGGAACCAAGTGGGTCTTCCGCAACAAGCAAGACGAGCATGGTGTGGTGACAAGGAACAAAGCTCGACTTGTAGCCAAGGGATATTCACAAGTCGAAGGTTTGGATTTTGGTGAAACCTATGCACCCGTAGCTAGGCTTGAGTCAATTCGCATATTATTAGCCTATGCTACTTACCATGGCTTCAAGCTTTACCAAATGGACGTGAAGAGTGCCTTCCTCAACGGACCAATCAAGGAAGAGGTCTATGTTGAGCAACCTCCCGGCTTTGAAGATAGTGAGTACCCTAACCATGTCTATAGGCTCTCTAAGGCGCTTTATGGGCTCAAGCAAGCCCCAAGAGCATGGTATGAATGCCTAAGAGATTTCCTTATTGCTAATGGCTTCAAAGTCGGAAAGGCCGATCCTACTTTATTCACTAAAACTCTTGACAATGATTTGTTTGTATGCCAGATTTATGTTGATGATATTATATTTGGGTCTACTAACGAATCTACATGTGAGGAATTTAGTAGGATCATGACACAAAAATTCGAGATGTCAATGATGGGGGAGTTGAAGTATTTCTTAGGATTTCAAGTAAAGCAACTCCAAGAGGGCACCTTCATTTGCCAAACGAAGTACACTCAAGACATTCTAAACAAGTTTGGAATGAAGGATGTCAAGCCCATCAAGACACCCATGGGAACAAATGGGCATCTCAACCTTGACACGGGAGGTAAGTCTGTGGATCAAAAGGTATACCGGTCGATGATAGGTTCATTACTCTATTTATGTGCATCTCGACCGGACATTATGCTTTCCGTATGCATGTGTGCAAGATTCCAAGCCGACCCTAAGGAATCACACCTTACGGCCGTAAAACGAATCTTGAGATATTTGGCTTATACTCCTAAGTTTGGGCTTTGGTACCCTCGGGGATCCACATTTGATTTGATTGGTTATTCGGATGCCGATTGGGCGGGGTGTAAGATTAATAGAAAGAGCACATCGGGGACTTGCCAGTTCTTGGGAAGATCCTTGGTGTCTTGGGCTTCAAAGAAGCAAAATTCGGTCGCTCTTTCTACCGCCGAAGCCGAGTACATTGCCGCAGGCCATTGTTGCGCGCAATTGCTTTGGATGAGGCAAACCCTGCGGGACTACGGTTACAAATTGACCAAAGTTCCTCTTCTATGTGATAATGAGAGTGCAATCCGCATGGCGGATAATCCCGTTGAGCATAGCCGCACTAAACACATAGCCATTCGGTATCATTTTCTTAGGGATCACCAACACAAGGGGGATATCGAGATTGCATACATTAATACTAAAGATCAATTAGCCGATATTTTTACCAAGCCACTAGATGAACAAACTTTTACCAAACTTAGGCATGAGCTCAATATTCTTGATTCTAGGAATTTCTTTTGCTAATTTGCACACATAGCTTATAAATATACCTTTGATCATGTCTTTTTTATATATGCTATGACTAATGTGTTTTCAAGTGTATTTCAAACCAAGTCATAGGTATATTGAAAGGGAATTGGAGTCTTCGGCGAAGACAAAGGCTTCCACTCCACTCTACTACTCATCCTTCGCCGCCGCTCCGCTTCACTCTCCGTCTTTGGCATAATCTTCACTCATATGTTTTATTTGCCAAAGGAGAGAAAGTAGTTTTTCATGGGCTTATATCTCACTCAAAGTGTCCGTTTTTGGCGATTCATGCCAAAGGGGGAGAAAGTATGAGCCCAAAGCAAAAGGACTGCACCACCACCCTAAATTTTTAAAATGATTTTCAAATTGGTAAATTTCAAATTGATATTTTTTTGTGTTCAAAAGGGGGAGCAAGTAATATTTTCAAAATTGATATCTTAAAACCCTCTTGAACACTAAGAGGAGAATTTATTTGAGGGGGAGTTTTGTTTAGTCAAAGGAAAAGCATTTGAAACAAGGGGAGAAAATTTCAAATCCTGAAAATGCTTCTCAAAATCCTATTTATTTACCTTTGACTATTTGCAAAAAGACTTTGAAAAGGATTTACAAAAAAAATTTGCAAAAACAAAACATGTGGTGCAAGCGTGGTCCAAAATGTTAAAAATAAAGAAACAATCCATGCACATCTAGTAAGTGATATTTATTGGCTCAAATTCTAGGTAACCTTTGTACTTGCATATGCAAACTAGTTTAAATTCTGTACTTCTATATTTGCTTTGGTTTGTGTTGGCATCAATCACCAAAAAAGGGGAGATTGAAAGGGAATTAGGCTTACACCTATTTCCTAAACTAATTTTGGTGGTTGAATTGCCCAACACAAATAATTGGACTAACTAGTTTGCCCAAGTCTATAAGATCTACAGGTACCAAAGGTTCACAATAAGCCAATAAAAGGATAAAGAGAAAGGGTTCAAACAAAGGAGCAAATGGACAACCGAAAGCACCCTGGTCGGGCGCACCGGACTGTCCGGTGTGCCACCGGACAGTGTCCGGTGTACTAGGGGACTCCAAGCTGAACTTCGCACCTTCGGGAATTCTCAGAGTCGTCGCGCTATAATTCATCGGACTGTCCGGTGTACACCGGACAGTGTCCGGTGCTCCAAGAAGACGCGGCTCTGAACTTGGCAGCTTCGGGAATTCGCATCGGCTGCTCCGCTATAATTCACCGGACATGTCCGGTGTACACCGGACTGTCCGGTGTAACTGTGGGGCAACGGCTACTTCAGGCGCCAATGGCTACCTGCAGCGCATTAAATGCGCGCTAGCGCGCGCAGAAGTCAGGCACGCCCATGCTGGCACACCGGACACTCCACAGTGCATGTCCGGTGCGCCACCGGACATCCAGGCGGGCCCAGCAGTCAGAGCTCCAACGGTCGTAACCCTAACGTTCGGGTGACGTGGCTGGCGCACCGGACTTGTCCGGTGTGCACCGGACTGTCCGGTGCACCATGCGACAGACAGCCTCCACCCAAACGGCTAGTTTGGTGGTTGGGGCTATAAATACCCCCAACCACCGCACATTCAAGTCATCCAAGTTTTCCACTTCTCAACTACTTACAAGAGCTAGGCATTCAATTCTAGACACACTCAAGTGATCAAATCCTCTCCAATTCCACACAAAGCTTTAGTGATTAGCGAGAGAGATTTGTCGTGTTCTTTTGAGCTCTTGCGCTTGGATTGCTTCTTTTCTTTCTCACTTGTTCTTGTGATCATAAACTCACTTGTAACCGAGGCAAGAGACACCAATTGTGTGGTGGTCCTTGCGGGGAAGTTTTGTTCCCGGGTTGATTTGAGAAGAGAAGCTCACTCGGTCCGCGGGATCGTTTGAGAGAGGAAAAGGGTTGAAAAAGACCCGGCCTTTGTGGCCTCCTCAACGGGGAGTAGGTTTGAGAGAACCGAACCTCGGTAAAACAAATCATCGTCTCACACTCTTATTCGCTTGCGATTTGTTTTGCGCCCTCTCTCTCGGACTCATTATTATTTCTAACGCTAACTCGGCTTGTAGTTGTGATTAACTTTGTAAATTTCAGTTTCGCCCTATTCACCTCCCCTCTAGGCGACTTTCACTAACACAATCGATCAAGTGTGCGGAGACGGAGTGTGGGAGACTTAGAATGCTTAGTGAATGCTTAGGTGACTCCTCCATGCGCCTAGGGGTCCCTTTTATAGCCCCAAGGTAGCTAGGAGCCGTTGGAGGCCAACAAAGAAGGTTATCCTTGCCTTCTGTCGAGTGGCGCACCGGACAGTTCGGTGCGCCACTGGATAGTCACTGTAGACGGTCCGGTGTCGATCTCTTTCCTATTCTAGCGCAGACGACCGTTGCAGATTCGTGGCAGTTGGCGCACCGGACACTGTCCAGTGCACACCGGACAGTCCGGTGCCCCCTACCGACCGTTGGTGCGGGCCATGCGTCGCCCACGGATTGCGCGGCCGACCGTTGCACTGGCGACCGTTGGCTCACCGGACAGTCC
Source organism: Zea luxurians (assembly GCA_029449295.1). NCBI lineage: Eukaryota > Viridiplantae > Streptophyta > Magnoliopsida > Poales > Poaceae > Zea > Zea luxurians. The sequence goes on along the minus strand of JAOPSE010000007.1, from coordinate 121,789,858 downwards.
GGTGCACCACCGGACAGTCCGGTGCACCACCGGACAGTCCGGTGAATTATACTCGTACGCCGCCGATTTTTCCCGAGACTGGCATGTTCACCGGAGGCTGGCCTAGCGCATCGGACACTGTCCGGTGCACCACCGGACAGTCCGGTGTGCCAAGCCGAGCTGGAATTTGGCTGTACCAAGCCAAGTCTTTTGCATCTCTTTTCTTCTTTTCTTTTCTCTGTTTCTAGCACTTAGACAATATATGTTAGTACTCAAAACAATGTACTAAGTCTAGAAACATACCTTGTTACTTGATTTGCACTTCTTGCTAGTTTGGCATATAATCAACTCACTTAATATGTGTTGGACACTTAATCACCAAAACATTATAGAAATGGCCCAAAGGCATATTTCCCTTTTAGGGTGGGTGTCTTCAAGGTAGACGTTAGCTTTCTCCTCTAGCTGACTGATGGGCCTCGGCTGCTAGATGCTTTTCCCTAGCGTACTTATTGATCGATGGGCCCTAGGGATCAGGGATTTTATCCTCGACAACTAGAGTCTACCATCAGAATGATCAGAGTCTAGCACTCATATAAGGTTGCCATGCATTAAGGGGTTCAGTAACAAAAGCTTAACAAGGTGTACTCAACCGTAGTATTCCTTTGTCAGGTAGGAGATTCTCAACCATAGGTCCTTGTCATCAGTAAGGTATGGCAATGGACAAGCGGAGAACCGAAAAGGAGAGGGAGGGTGCCACTGTCCAGCGGTGGTTGAGGTGTGCTTGATGCAATGACAAAGATGAGGTCTGAGAAGTCAAGAAGAGCGGTGCATCGGCTCAAGCCATGACTCCCTGAGGTCACTAAGGAGGTGCTCAAGTGGTGTGGCATCAGGTTGTTCTCGCGTGTTGAGCAGTGAAGCGAGGAGATGCGATTAGGAAGTGAGGTTTGAGAGGAAATCATGCTTGTAGAGCTGCATGAGCAACTAGAGTGCCACAGCGGTTGGCAGGGGCGATACCACAAATGGAGGTATGCGCTCTGCTACTCGACGCCGGAGAGGGGGAAGGGCAGAGGGCATGGGCAGCCAAGCTGACCACACAACACATGCGTAGCGGAGCACCGGAGCGAGTAGTGGCCACCGGCTGGGAAGAACGAAGAAGAGAGTAGTCTCGAGCGAATGAGCAAGGAGGCAATCTAGTTCTGGGCCACGACGAGGTATGGCCTACGCCATACAAGGCCATACTGGGTGCTTCGCCATTGCTTGTCATCATCAGTCATCTAAACAAACATAAGTTCAGATGCCTTGTTTGTTGTTAGGTAGTTTAGTGCAAACATCAATGCCTCTCTACTAAAACCAGTGCAGTTCATGACCGCAGGGTAGAGGCCAGGTGCAGCTTCATTGTGGTTGCCCTTAGAAACTGCCCCAACAAAGGCCCACGTTGCATCAGTTAAATTGGATCAAAGGGCAGCAACATTGTCCCTCTTTCTCTTCCCTAGATTAGAGGACTCATGCTTGAACTTATTGTCATTCCTTTCATCATGCTTAGACTTGTGGTCAAACCCATCAATAGGCTTGAACTTGTGGTCAGTCCCATCATCGGCCTCTACATCAACATCAATTGTCTCAACCTCAGGTGGGATTCCTAGAGTTTCATTAGTTGCAACTCCACTACCAAAAATGGTTTGCATTGTAAGGTAGTGTTGTATGGGGACATTGAGGAACTCGGAGTCCTTTGGGTGAGCCTACAGATGTCAGAATATATACAACATCATAGACTAGATCCATGTGAACAAAGTAAGGATAAACAACATCATGGTAGCATACCACATAATCGAAGGACACTAATTACTCAAGTCCGAATAGGCAGCTAGATCTTTGTGATTCAAAGTGAAATAAGAACTAAAATCATGCATTTCATAGTACCAACCAATAAAGGCAAATGGGATCCAACATAAATCATGCATTTCACAGTAATGGCCACGAACCACCAAGAGGAGATGGGAGGAGGGAAGGGGAACTATGGGACGACGCGTCTGTTACTCTAAATCTGGTATACTGACTTACCGTTGACCATCGGGGACAAAGTGGAGGGTAGAGGCGGCGAAGGAAGACGACCTAGAGAGTGGAAAAAGAGAGGGCGATGCGGTGGGAGGAAGAAAGGAGGTAACCCTAACACGATTCAAGTAGCACAACAGTAGCCACTCGCGCTGTGTCGAGCACATAGGATGGGCCAGGTCTCCAAAAAAACAAAAATGAATCTCGTTTCCACGGAGCTAGAGGCACGGGTCTCATTTGGCCTCTTAAGGCCAGACCCAGCAGCTACTCCAGGCTACCAAACAGACCATGCTACATATCTAAGGCCTGGATAAGAGCCTGAGTAGCCTACCAAACATGCCCTAAATCTCCTTACCATGCCTTGTTGAACTTGGGAGATGTCCTTAGGTACTCAAGTGCTAGTATAAAAAAATGACCTCGTCTGTCAAACCTCTAAATTGTGTAAAAAAAGTCAAACAAAATAGTAATGGAAGAAGATGTGGTCATCAAGGTTTACACAAAACTCGAGCTTTTATAACGTAGTATAAAAAAGATGCGAGGGGAACATAAATAAAGAATAAATTAACATGTGAATAGTTACGGATGCAACCGTTATCTGTGGCTCGCGAATGTTCATATGCTGTTGTATAGTTTGTCTTCTTTTTTCTCTATAGTTTTCTTTTGCAACTTCAAACTTACAAGATATATAGCTGATGCATTGATGCTTACATGCTCTATTTTCCTATCTAATTTTGAAGTGTAAAAATTAAATTTGTCTCACCATTTTTTTCTCCTTCACTTTATTTAGAACACGTTTGTCCCCCCGATCACTTATCGAGTATATAATTGTCTTGTCCGTTATGTTAAAAACAGTAACGAAATAGAGATTTTTATGTTTGTAGGAGTTATATTTAACAGCGAGCGTTCAGTAACGATATACGTACAATTTTGATTCTAAAATATGTCAGAGTAGATAACCTAGATTATATGTTCTGTTCGAACATGCATATGACAAAGTTGATGCAGCACCGGTCCTATGATTTTGAGGACCCCAGGCGAACTGATCATGGTGGACCCGCTAAACTATATCAAAAATTATATGATATGCAGCGGAGTAGATTTGTATTTCGTATGTAAATGATGATTTGCATTGAAATTGGTTTTTAAAATATCTAAGACGCTAGATAATATACAGCGATGCAGATTAGCACTTCGCAAGTTGATAAATAAGAACGACGACCACGGAATAACATGAATCCTGATTGATCGACCGTGCGTGCCTAGAGGCTGGAGCAGTGGCGCCCAGCGCCCTCGAATCCTGGAGGGCTGGATTAGCGAGATGGCGAACGATGATCACGCCAGCCCTACCAGCTTGTTAGCTATCTATACTATTTTACCACTAGTATATAGCCCGTGCTAACGCTACGTTCCTAAGAAAGGGGAAGAGTAGGGTGAACGACGACGGTGGTGGCACGAGGGGAGGGGTTGGCGGTGGTATGGACGTGAGGAGGGAAGGGATGAAGGATGATCCAAATAATATTGTTCATTATATTTGAGTGAGTAAGAGAGATGATGTTATTCAACGATCTGAACCATTGATTTCGATGTTGTGTTAAGTATGGGTGCAATTTGTTTCGTGGATTTAGTAAAGATTATGAGTGTGTGGATTATTTGATTGAATGCGTTTTGCAAAGTGTAAACTATTGTATTGTATATAGATACTAAGGGTGTGTTTGGTTTGGCTTTTGGCTTTGGCTTTTATCCCCTAAAAGCCAAAAGCCAAACCAAAGGGCTGGATCTAGGAAGCAGCTTTTTCTAAAAGCCGACTTTCTTGCAGTGCAAAACTGAAAGCACCTCTGGACCTCATTTTAGCGGCTTTTGGATGGAACTGTGAAAATACATATGGAAAAACTTTTAGCGACTTTTAGTGGTTTCCACCAAACACTTTTTAGCTTTTTAATAGCTCACAGCCCACAGCAGCTTTTCTCACAGCTCACAGCTCACAGCAGCTTTTTTCACAGCCACAGCCCAACCAAACAGACCCTAAATATTGGGCCCCTATTACTTTTGGGGCCCCGGCCGTCGCCTCTGTTGCATGGGCTCAGGGTCGGCCCTGAGTTGATGCATACCTAGCTAGATCTATCCGGTTTTTAACCAATCTTGGGCCCTGTTTGTTTTGGATTATAATCTCTCCAGATTATATAATCCAGCGCAAAAAATCTAGCAGGTAAACAAACATCTAGATTATAGGTTCAGATTATATAATCTAAAGTCTATATTGTGATAATCTCATAATCTCCTCAAGAGTAGCTTATATGAGATTATTTTTGGTAAAAGACCCATTATCTATGGTTATGTAAATAGAAATTACAATATATGTCATCCTTCTTTTCCCACCTCAAATAAACAAATAAGGGTACTGTTATCTTTGTGAATAATCTACATTTATATAATCTAGACTACTAAACACCTACATGTAGATTATAATCTATCTAGATAATCTGGATTATATAATTTATATTATAATCCAGATTATATAATCTATAAGCTGAAACAAACAGGCCCTTGGCACCATTGGCTCTAACATAAAACTGAAACCATCTTTGATCTCCGAGGAATGGAGTAGGAGAGCTCCATTCACACATAGTTAGGTCGTTAAATTATCGCCAGCAGCTTACTGATCAGTATCTCCTATTTCAAACTCTTTTGCATGACCCTATATACGGTATGGTGGTCATAGCTAATAAGTTACGTAAAACTCACGGCCCGAAATCACTCTCCCCTTTGGCGCTTCATCCTTGCGGTGGGGGATCATCACATGGCCTTCAGTATTCTGCTACCATGCATTCACGGTCCGCGCTCTGCAGCGCGCCAGCACCGCCGCCGCTCGGAGCAGTGTATGAGACGGACGAATAGTAAAGGTCCAGACAGACACAGAGACGGACAGAGGATCGCCTGCGCTGCGAGCCTGCCCTCTTCTCAAATCCCATGGACGTGTTTGGTGTTGCCACGCCGCTCCGGCCACCGTGTGCTCGCAGAATCTCTCGATCCGCGCACCCTCTTTGACCACTCCTCTCTCTCTCTCTCTTGTAACGCTGGTTTTAATAACCCGGATTATTTCAAAACAACTCCCTCCAAACAGCCGAATTTCCCGATCCCGCCCGCAGGCGCTGCCGTCCCACGGCCGGGGGGGCCCAGCTGTTCCGGCAACGAACAAAACCACCCGACCGCGAGCCAAATCGCCCGCCGGCTCCAACAGCGGGCCGCGGCACGCAACACGGCCCAACCCCAGCCCCCTCTTGCATAATACTAGTTGCATTCCATTGGTTACGGATGAATGAAAATCATTGCCCCGTCCATCCCCCCACGCAGAAAAGCTCGCCGGGCGCCGGGGCCCCGCGTACGTGTCCGCCTGGCCGACCTCACCCCGACCTCGACCCCGACCCCGACCCACCCGCCTTATAAAGCGAGCGCCCGGGCACACGCCTCCATCTACCACACACAGTCACACCACCACACGCCGGTGAGCCGGTCTCTCTCGCCCCCGTGCCCGTGCGCGCCACCACACGCACCACCACCAACCCGCGCGGCCGTGTCTATCTGGGTCTGGGATCGAGTAGCAAGCAATGGCGCTGGAGGCCGTGGTGTTCTCCCAGCCCCAGGCGGGCCACTTCGGCTGCGGCCGCGGGGACTCGCCGTACGCGGTGCCGTGGAGCGACCTGCTGCAGGGAGGGGGAGGAGGAGGAGGAGGGTTTGGCGATGTCTGCGCCGCGGGGGAGTGGGTCGACCAGCACGACCTCGACACCTGCTGGGCCGCGCCCACCGTGGGGGACGACTGGGACTGGGGGGAGGCGCTCTCGCGGGACCACTCCTCCTCGGACGCCTCCACGGACCACGGCAGCAGGAAGGCGGCGCCCGAGCCGGCGGCGGGGAGGAGGAAGCGGAGGCGCACCAAGGTCGTCAAGAACAAGGAGGAGATCGAGAGCCAGCGGATCACCCACATTGCCGTCGAGCGCAACCGCCGGCGCCAGATGAACGAGTACCTCGCCGTGCTCCGCTCCCTCATGCCGCCGTCCCACGCGCACAGGGTACGTCCGTACGTGTGTGATAACTAAACCTTTCGATAATCTCTCTCTGGAATACTAGCTAGCTAGCTCGGCAATGTGGTAATTAAATTAACAGCTGTGCTATGATTTATTACCATTACCAACCACAACAGGGTGACCAAGCATCGATCGTGGGTGGCGCGATCAACTACGTGAGGGAGCTGGAGCAGCTGCTCCAGTCGCTGGAGGTCCAAAAGAGCCTGAAGCAGAGCCGGGGGCGGCGGCCAGCAGCAGGCGGCGCCAGCTGCTCCCCCCCGTTCGCCGGCTTCTTCAGCTTCCCGCAGTACTCCACCGCCTCAAGCACCACGAGCAGCGGCGGAGAGAAATGCTGCGGCCACGACGTCGCGGCCGCGGACATCGAGGTGACGATGGTGGAAGGCCACGCCAGCCTCAAGGTGCTGGCGCGCCGCCGGCCCAAGCAGCTCCTGAAGCTCGTCGCCGGGCTGCACCAGCTGCGCGTCCCGCCGCTCCACCTCAACGTCACCGCCGCCGTCGACGCCATGGTCCTCTACACCTTCAGCCTCAAGGTAATAATAATATTAATAAAACTGAATTATACATATAAAAAATCAATACTTTACTGGCTAAATACAACGACGCATAAACACGAACTTTAGCGCTCCGGCCGGAACTACTCCACACTCCAAGGTTGTTTAATTAAAGCCAGTAGAGACAAAACCTGGAAAGTAGATTCTCCTCCGTTTCCAATCTATCTATCTATCTATATTAGCGAAGCCGGTGGAGGGCGATTATAATGGGTGCTTAGCTTTCCCGTTTGGACGGCAGGTGGAGGATGACTCCAAGATGGGCTCTGTCGAGGACATTGCCACCGCCGTGCACGAGATTCTCGGCAGCATACAGCGGCAGCAGCAGGAGGAGGAGGAGGAGGAGGAGGAGACCGCCGCCATGTGAAACTCTGCACCACCTGCATGTCCGGCAGGCACACTGCCAATGGAATCCATTGCCTGTACATGTGATGACTGTGATTGCGCCCCCTTGCTAGGCACAGGCACCTGAGCCTGCCATGATGCAGCAATACTGTCCCAAATCCGGCCGTGGTCGCAAAGAATATGCTATGAGAAATCTTAGGCTGTAATCTAAGCACCACCTCCCTTCTGGAGTGAGAGCACTTGTGTAGATTATTGACAGATACAGATCTGCCCTCTCGAGCTACATACCACTGCGCGCTTACATACGCCGTTGGTGTTGTTAACAGGTCTCGACTCTCGAGCCAGCCAGGACAGACAGAATGATGGCTCGGCCCGTGATCTATATATGATGTGCTTACTGTGTATCAGTAGCTGCTAGCCCGCTACCATATACTAGTATATACACACCACTACCTCATCCGGACATGCGTGCGTTAGCTACACCGCGGCAGTCGTCTCCTTGTTCTGTCTCTCACCATGCAGGATCAGGAAGAACGAATGTTTCAGTAGCCTGTAGCACACATGTACGTCAGTGAAAATTGCGTCGGCGTACACGGCGGACAGCATGAGGTGAGCCTGTGCTAGGGGCGAGGCCACTGGAGGAGATTCCATTGACGACCATGAAACAGCATGACCGAAGGGCCCAAGGACGACGGCAGTAGTCCCGTGTCCTCCTCCTCCAGCCTACACTGGTGGTGGGATTTCAGAAACGTAGGTGTTCATTTTCACGCGCAGCGCCTCTCGGGCCATGCAAGCAAAAAAAAAAAAAGTACTACCTGCCTTAGCTATATACGTATACTCTCTGTCTCTCCGGTGAAAAAACTGAAAATGCCTTGCTTGCAGATAAACGTAGGTGTTCATTTCAGGCACAGGCACTTGGAAAAAAATTGCTGAACCGTACACGTTTTGTCTGACTGGTGACACTCGGATCGTCGGAGGTCAACCGGTCAGAGAATGCACTCGATTGTATTGTATGTTGCCCGTTTCGGCCCAGGTGTGTCTGGAATCTAATGGTGACGGGAACGAATATGGGCCATGTTTTGGACGGTTAGTTTTTGCAGATAAGCCTGTCTTCAGTATTGTTCAGCACCAAATTGAAGGTGCGGACGGTCCGGCCCTGAGGCCAGGACGGCCCGCGGTTCGGACGGTCCGTGCCTGTGGGCCGGACGGTCCGTGCATGCGCAGAGCAGTTTAGGGTTTCGAGTTTTGTGCTACATTTGTTAGCTAGATTCGCGGGATTCGCTCGGAAATTAGTTCGCTAAAGGGTCCAGTCCCCCGCCTCTATAAATAGAGAGGTATACGGCCGATTTGAACAACGAATCGAACCTTCAATCAATACAATTTACATTTTATCCTAGGAGTAGTTCTAGTCTAGTTTAGGTTTAGTCTTCAATCCCCAAATCTTCCGCTTCTCTTCGACTCTGCGTCGATTAGAGGAGTCTACGTCGGTCTACCCGAGCCTAGACAACTCCTAGGATCTCTCCTCCCCTGACGGGGTCCCTCCCGGGAAGCGAGATCCAGGCGCCGCCGGTGATCTTCCGCCGCCCCTGCGCACGCGTGGACCGTCCGGCCCTAGGGCGCGGACCGTCCGGCCGTCAGGCAGGGAACCCGAGCTCCTGCACCAGGTCGCGGACCGTCCGGCCCTGTGCCGCGGACCGTCCGCGCCTGACCAGAGAGCACCGCCGCCTCGCGCCAGGTCGCGGACCGTCCGGCCCAGTGCCGCGTACCGTCCGTGCCTGACCAGAGAGCACCGCCGCTGGTTCTTTTGAGTGATTGACGCCTCCAAAAAGGTGTCAACATATTTTTTTTGGCGACTTCGCTGGGGACAACAAATATAGACGCATCAAATCGGCCCTCAATGGCCGGTTCAAGGGATAGATCTGATATTTCTTCAAGCAACATCATTGAGCCGACTTGGGAAACCTTGCCGGCTGATGAACAGCTCCAGTTTGAGGAGCACAAGGAGCGTATGATCCAGGAGGCAAAAGCAAAATTCTTGGCCAGCTTCAAAGTGGACAGGAACAACAAGGTCGTCCGATATCGGGCGACGGATCCGGCTTCGCTCCAACCCACACCAGATATCCCCAATGTAAGTAATACCAACGAGCTACAATCTCTTAGAAATTATGTAGAAGAGCAACGTGAGCAAATGCAGAACATCATAGGGGGTATGCAAAGCGATTTTAAGAGACTAGTACGTGCATTTGATAAATCTAATATCGCAAATTTTCCTTCACACGAGGTTGAGTTAGGGGGTAACACGTGTAATACATCGGCTACAAGTTGTCACGACCAGTCACAACCCCTTTATGGGATGCCGATGGACACATACCCTGAGCAACCGCAAATCGGCAGTAAATCAGCCGATCTGCACATGCCTGGACCGTCCGCACGTGAGCGCGGACCGTCCGGGCCAGCAACAGTTGGGCTTATTTTTAATGAGTTACCTAGATATGCGCCCGAGCCACCACACACGGCACAGAACCCAAACTACCCTAGTTGGACGGTCCGCATACAACGACGGACGGTCCGCATATAACCACGGACGGTCCGGGTACATATCCGGACAGTCCGCGCATGAGTCTTTTGAGGAGGATTATTACCTGAATCCTCACCCGTTCCAGCAACACTTCCCATCACACTATGCAATGCACCAGCCCATTAATTCAAGATCCAGAGCCCAGGAAAGCTTTCCGGCCCCACCCAGGAGGCCGGAAAGAAACGATCAAACCTATGACCCATATAGGGCAAATGAAAATGCACCATGTAACTCAAACCAATGGGGGAAAGACAACATGTTAATGTCCAGCCAACCCCACCTATGTTTGACCTAGAGAGCCGGTGGTCTCGCACCAGCTACCATTGATATAGTGAGGGAAGAAATAGCCAGGAGCGTTCCGAGATAAACTCGGAGTAAGCATGGTCCCTGGGGGGCAATCATATCAGAAACCTTATGACAGCCGATTTGATCACCACCCATACCCACAGGGAACCTAGGATACCCGAATTCGCAAAAATTCGGGTGATCAAGGAAAGAACACACGCGAACACATAGGACAATTTTTAGCACAATTAGGAGAGTTGGCCGACACAGAGGCATTTCGCGTACATTTATTTTCATTATCTCTAACAGGAACCGCGTTTGCATGGTACGCCACTTTACCTCCTAATTCCATTTCATCATGGGGGGATCTAGAACAAAAATTTCATGATCATTTTTTCTCCGGTGACTATGAGTTAGGATTTGGTAGATTTAGTGTCATTACGACAAGCAAAAGATGAATCGGTTAATGATTACATCCAGGAGATTCCGAGATACAAGAAACTGATGCTTCCAAATTCATTTAGCAGAAAAACAGCTAGCAGGATTAGCCTTTAATGGTCTACGATATTATTTAAAAGAAAGATTAGAAGACATCCAATTTTTTACACTAGCACAGTTACACCAGAGAGCTTTGGCTTGTGAAAGCCGAAGCAAAGAAACTGCTAAAATAGTTCGTCACAACGTACATATAGTAGAATGCGACCAAAGTAGCTCAGATGATGAATCAGCAGAAGTGTATGCTGCTGAAATGGTTTGGCCAAAGCAGGCCAAATCTTCAGCTTGTTCCTCCTTACAGCCGGTTCAAAAGAAACGACAAGAGGAGGTTAAGTTTACGTTTAATGTTGGTAAGTGTGATAAAATATTTGATGAATTACATTAAAAAATGGCAATATTAAAATAAATCACACTGTTCCATCCGCCGACGAGCTAAAGCGTCGGGCATACTGCAAGTGGCATAACTTCATTTTCTCATGCCACTAATGATTGTAATGTATTCCGTCGATAGATTCAATCGGCCATTAACGAGGAACGATTGAAATTTCAAGGAAATGCAGGTAGATATAGAGCCCTTTCCGATGAACATGATTGACTTCGAGGGCAAGAAAGTCCTGGTTCGGCCAAACACAGCCGATAAAGGCAAAGGCAAAGAGACAATCATTGGCAATGCTAAAGAGGCCCGATGGGGATCGTAAAGTTTCTTGCAGGAAAGTGGTAGCCAAGAAGACTCCCGATGGAGGGGAGACCCTGAAGGTGATCATCACAGCCTCTAGCACTGGGGGGCAAGCGCAGACAGGGAGACAGATGCAGGAACCCGTGCTGCGCATCCCAGGACGGTCCGGCACATAGGCGCGGACGGTCTGGGACCCCGCCGGACGATCCGGAGAACTCTAGCGGACTGGTCCGGTCGTGCTCAAGACTCACAACAACCACGTACTTTCAAACCACGACGGCCAGAGATAGGTACGTGGAAAACAAATACATTCAAGGCGGCTGGTCGGTTGGTCAAAGCCGGCCCAACTTTTGATCAATTATTGTCTAAATACGTAAAAAAGAAGGTCGGCCCCAGTGACCGGCCAGCAAAGCGACCTCGCTCACCCATTCATGAGCAGCGTCAGGTAAGGCCGATTGGACCACCCCCACCAATCGGAAGAAATGAAAGGTCACACTGTACAATTGAGACCTAACATACCGACATGGACACATCCACCTCCTTATCCGCCTATGCCATATCCATACGCATATTTACCTCCACATGTATGTCCCAAATCAAATGTGGGGCATGCCACCATATCCATTTGGGATGCCACAGTACCCCGCCTGGGGGGCACCCCAAACATCTGTTTTTGACAGGTTGACGCCACCAGTACAAGACCGATTGAGCACCGCTCAATCCGGTCACCAGGCACAAACCCAACAGGTTTGCCGGACTACTCGGCCTCCAAGGCCGACCAATCCGGCAGGGGGGCATGTACCTGCAGCAACCGAAAGGACAACAAAGAAGGACGTCATCAAAATAGGTACTGCAGACGTTGTCATACAGGAAGATAATAAAGGGCCGATGATTTTTGGTGAATCAGCCAACACAACCAAAAAAGAAGATACGGCTACCATCAAAACAGCCGATCCTAAAATACTCCATGCCTCGATGGTGTCCAGCGGGATTGACACGGTCCCAAAAGCGGAAATTACAATGCCTAAGAGCGAAGGAGAGCAAGGAAAAGGAGGAGGAAAAGATATTCAATGACACACATCCACAGTACCCGCCACCGCAAAAGAAATGGAGACCAAAGGCCGTTGAGGAAAAACAAACGGCCACAAAAATAGAAAATGAAACAACACTTGTATAGCACCCTGCAGGTATGGCAGGCAGCCTGGCCAGCAAGACTGGGCAATCTGCACCAGGCGCGGAACGTCCGCCCCCGGAGTCCGGACCGTCCGCACCACACCAGGAAGCCTCCAACGACATGCCAACATCAATGGAAGAAGACGACCTGCTGGGAGAAGACTTGGTCGACTACGAGGCTTCTCCAGAACGCCCAGGTATGGATGTAAATGTTATTACATTTTCTGCCGATTGTACTATTATCGACGACGATGAACCTATTGTTGCCCAGCTCGATTTTGGTCCTAAAGAAGCCGCCTTTACTAAACCAAAGGAATCGGTAAATCATTTAAAGCCGCTCTTCGTGCGCGGTCACATTGATGGAATATCGATTGCTAAGATGTTGGTAGATGGAGGGGCGGCTGTAAATCTAATGCCTTATTCATTATACAGAAAATTAGGTAAACAAGATGACGAACTTGTCAAGACCAACATGACCCTCAGCGGTGTTGGGGACAGTTCGATTAAAGCCAGGGGAGTCACGTCCGTTGAATTAACCATCAGGACTAAGACCCTTGCTGCTTGCATTCTTCGTCGCTGATGTAGAAGGAAATTACAGTTTAATCTTAGGCAGAGATTGGATTCATGCCAATCAATGTATACCTTCTACACTACATCAAATGCTAATACAATGGGTAGGCGATGATGTAGAACAAGTACATGCTGATGTATCGGCCTGCATCGCTGTGGCCGATGCCCCTGTACTCTGGACTTATGAGACTGCTACATGTCTCACAGCCTCACAGGAGTAGATTTTTCTGATTATCAGTTCATAAGTATAGATAAGAAAGGTTTCATTCCTGTAATGCTAGAGCCGATGGAGAATCGGCTAAATCCTAAATAAAGTTTAAATGATGAATACACACAAAGTTTATGAGTCTTTGGTCACGGACAGTTCAGCTCCCAAAGCCGGATGGTCTGGTCTTCCCCAAAACAGTTCGGACTTTAAGATCGAACATCTACCGCAGCGAAAAGACAGTATTACGGATGATCCGGTCCCTAATACCGGAAAGTCCGCCATCACACAAATGACCATCTGATTCCTCTGTGGGGGACATGATAGAAGAATTCAGAGATCTTGATAAACTAGGACAGGGATTTACATCGTCCGATCCTTTGGAGGAGATTGACATAGGAGATGGTAACACTCCAAGGCCGACTTTTGTAAACAAGACCCTGGAGACCGATCCTAGAAATGAGATGATCGGTCTATTGAAAGAATATTCAGATTGTTTTGCTTGGAATTACACTGAGATGCCTGGACTAAGCCGAGAGATCGTCGAACATCGGCTGCCCATTAAGTCCGGTTTCAGGCCTTTCAAGCAGAAAGCTAGAACCTTTCGTCCAGATCTTCTCCCACGAATCAAGGACGAAATCTACCGGCTGTTAGAAGCTAATTTTATTAGACCTTGTAGATACGCAGAGTGGGTCTCCAATATTGTGCCGGTAGAGAAGAAGGAGTCAGGTAAGCTTAGGGTATGCATTGATTTTCGCAATTTAAATAGAGCAACTCCTAAAGATGAATATCCCATGCCCATAGCTGACACATTAATCAATAATGCATCAGTGAATAAAATTATTAGCTTTCTTGATGGTAATGCCGGATATAACCAGATTTTCATGGTCGAAGAGGATGCGTCTAAAATGGCCTTTATATGTCCAGGCTTTATTGGTTTATTTGAATGGGTTGTCATGACATTCGGTCTTAAAAATGCTGGTGCTACTTATCAGAGGGCTATGAATCTGATCTTCCATGAGTTGTTAGGAAACACTGTGGAAGTCTACATTAGTCCTGCAAGTTGGGTCGGGCCATGCCGGCCCGGCACGGACCCATCGTGCTTCGGGCTTAAATACTTCGAGCCGTGCTAGCACGAGTTTCTTTCGGGCCGGGCTAAATCGTGCTCACCTCCTAAAACATAGGCCCAGCACGGCCCTAAAGCACGACGGGCTTTCATCGGGCCGTGCTGGCCTAGGCCCGGCCCGCAATTGGCTCGCTGTCGCTGTCGAGTTGCCTGCTCTACCTCGTCGGATTTGGCGTCGCTGTCGAGCCATAGCTGAGCGGTGCTCATCCATTTCCGCTTATCGCCGTCGTCGGCCTTGGCCTCCGCGTCTCCGCCTCTCTTGGCGGCCTCATCCTTCAACTCGTCGATCACTGCAGGCCACGGCGCACGCACCACCGCGTCAGCGAACCAGGGGCGGAGAAGAGAGACCACAACGCGCGCGTACGTAGGAAGGAAGGAGTACATGAAAGGACAACAGGAGACCACTTCTCACCATCGGCGAGGAGACGCACGCAGAGCTGGATCTCGCGCCTGAACACCTCGATCTTCCGGTGCTCCTCTTCGAGGCTCCTGATGCAGGACTCGATCTCCGCGCGGCGCACCCTTGGCCGCCGCCATCCCTCCAGCGCTCCGCGCAAGCGAACAAGCCCGAGGTTCAGACCCAGCCCATCCCGATGCCGCCGACGTCCAGCCCCACAGATCCATCGTCGGCGCTCGGCGGTGACCTAGAACCTAGAGGAGGGAAGGACCGGAGGGAGGAGGAGGACGGAGACCGGAGGAACCGAGGAGCCGTGGCTCTTGCAGTCGCGCCGTCGGGAGTCGGGAGTGGACGAATGAAATGAGCGAGGGTTACGGCGCGTGTGACCCCGTGAGAAACCCTAAGACGTGCAGGGCCGGCCCGAGCACGGCCCACTATGGCGTGCCGGGCTACTTGGGCCAGTCGGGCCGATAACCAGAGCACGGCCCAGCCCGCGTAACGTGTCCGTGCTGGCCCAATTAATTTTTGGTCGTGCTGGGCCGGGCTTCGTGCCACTAATTTCGTGCCGGGCTCGTGCTGGCCCAGCAGGCACGGCCCAAACCTGCAGGACTAGTCTACATTGATGATATTATAGTCAAATCGGCTGAGTTTAGTTCTCATATAGCTGATTTGCGCAAAGCCTTTGATAAAATGCGTCGGTATGGTTTGAAAATGAACCCACGTAAATGTGCTTTTGGAGTGTCGGCTGGTAAGTTTTTAGGATTTGTCATCCATGAGCATGGTATAGAAATAGACCCTGACCGAATCAAGTCTATTCGGAATGTGGGGCCTCCGACGTGTAAGGTCGAAGTGCAGAAGTTTCTCGGCAAGGTGAATTATTTACGAAGGTTTATTTCTAACCTAGCCGGGAAGATTGATGCCTTCACCCCTATCCTTCGGCTTAAGAATGATGTCGAATTCACTTGGGGGCAGAGCAACAGGAAGCATTCGAATCTCATTAAAAAATATTTGTCTTCGGCTCCCGTGTTAAAAGCACCACAAGTAGGAGCACCATTCAGATTATACATTGCAGCTGAAGATAAGGTTATTGGGGCTGTTCTGACACAAGAAACTAAAGGAAAGGAGCATGTGGTGACATATCTAAGTCGAAGGTTGGTGGATGCTGAAACAAGGTACACTTTTATTGAAAGGTTATGCTTATGCTTTTTTATGCATGCACAAAGTGTAGATGTTATTTACTGTCTAGTCATTGCACTGTTTCTGGTCAAGCCGATGTAATCAAATACATGTTGCATAACCCAATTATGAGTGGTAGAATTGGTAAGTGGGCTTATGCACTTATAGAATATGACTTGGCCTATGAACCATTGAAATCTATGAAAGGCCAGGTCGTAGCGGATTTTATTGTGGAACATCAGATTAATGATATTCATAAACTAGACATGACATACCTCACTATTACTCCTTGGACTTTATATTTTGATGGATCGGTTTGCAATGAAGGGCAAGGCATTGGCATCGTACTTGTTTCACCAAGTGATGTCTCCTTCGACTTCTCTAGCCGATGGAAAACTTATTGCACTAATAATCAAGCCGAATATGAGGCCCTCTTATTCGGTTTGGAACTCTTAAATTGTATGGGAGTAAAACATGTGAAGACATTTGGTGATTCTTCAGCTGGTCGTCCAACAGGTGTTAGAAGAATATCAATGTTTTGATGGTACTTTAAATAGTTACCTTGAAAAATGTTGGAGCATAATCCATTCTTTTGACGAATTCAGTATTCGGCATATCTCTAGAGTTGAGAATCATAGAGCTAACAATTTGACACAAGATGCATCAGGTTATCGGATAAAGCGAGGGGGATTTCACAATACTGAAAATCTGATAACCAGTGCAGGGCCAAGTCAACAGGCCGCGGACCGTCCGCGTGAAGGCGCCGGACCGTCCGGGGTTACCAAGAAGGTCCTCCTAATCGATTCGGCTGATAATGAAGCCGATGCCAGTGATTGGAGGACGCCCATAATAAATTATTTACGAAATCCCAATGTCAGGACAGATAAGAACATTTGGCGTACAGCTTTCAAGTATGTCTTAATGAGTGATGAACTCTACCGCCGAACAGTCAACGACGTTCCTGCTTAAGTGCTTGGGACCCAGATGATGCTATATTAGCCATGGCCGAAGTGCATGAAGGAATTTGTGGTACCCACCAATCGGCTCCTAAAGATAAAATGGCTGTTGCGAAGGTCTGGTTTTTATTGGCCTAACATGATAGCTGATTGTTTCAAGTACTACAAGGGTTGCCAAGTGTGTCAAAAATTCGGCGACCTACAGTTGGTCCCTGCAGCCGAATTACATCCTATCATCAAGCCTTGGCCGTTCAGAGGATGGGGATTAGACTTTATTGGAGAAATTCATCCTTCATCATCAAAGGGGCATCAGGTTCGTGTTAGTTGCCACTGTACTACTTTACCAAATGGACTGAAGTCGTTGCTCTGAAAAACATGACTGCACAAGGAGGTAATTGAGTTCATAACTGAGCATATTATTCATAGATTCGGCATTCCCCAGACCTTGACTACAGATCAAGGGACTTCTTTTATGTCAAAGGAGGTACGTGAATTTGCCTGAATTATACAAAATTAAGCTGCTTAATTCATCTCCATATTATGCTCAGGCCAATGGACAGGCCGAGTCTAGTAATAGGACATTGATTAATTTGATAAAAAAGAAGATATCTGATAATCCTAAACATTGGCATAAAATTTTGTCCGAAGCTTTATGGGCTCATAGAATATCTAAACATAGTGCTACTAAAGTATCTCCTTTTGAGCTTGTCTATGGGCAGGAAGCAGTATTGCCTGTGGAAATAAGTTTGAATGCTGTCAGGTTCGCCAGACAAAATGATCTAACTGTCACTGATTATTATAATTCAATGATGGATAATATTGATGAGGTGACCGACAAGAGGGTGATAGCTTTGGGAGCAATAGAAAAGGACAAGATTATGGTAGCTAGGGCCTACAACAAGAAGGTCAAAGCAAAATCATTTCAAGTAGGAGACCTGGTGTGGAAGACCATCCTGCCTCTAAGGAATAAAGACCGGAAGTTCGGGAAATGGTCGCCAAGCTGGGAGGGTCCTTATAAAGTAAAACAGGTGATGTCTGGTAACGCCTATTTACTACAAACATTACAAGGCAAGGATTTGCTCAAAGCTTTGAATGGGCGTTTCCTCAAACAGTATCATCCTAGTATGTGGCAAGATGCCTAGGGGAACCGATGTAATCACATCGAGTTAATTGATTTTGGCTTGCTCAGCTCCACCAAAAGGCAGGGGGCATATGTTCAGCACCAAATTGAAGGTGCGGACGGTCCGCGCATGCGCAGAGCAGTTTAGGGTTCCGAGTTTTGTGCTACATTTGTTAGCTAGATTCGCGGGATTCGCTCGGAAATTAGTTCGTAAAGGGTCCAGTCCCCCGCCTCTATAAATAGAGAGGTATACGGCCGATTTGAACAACGAATCGAACCTTCAATCAATACAATTTACATTTTATCCTAGGAGTAGTTCTAGTCTAGTTTAGGTTTAGTCTTCTAATCCCCAAATCTTCCGCTTCTCTTCGACTGTACGTCGATTAGAGGAGTCTAGGTCGGTCTATCCGAGCCTAGACAACTCCTAGGATCTCTCCTCCCCGACGGGGTCCCTCCCTGGGATCGAGATCCAGGCGCCGCCGGTGATCTTCCGCCGCCCCTGCGCACGCGCGGACCGTCCGGCCCTCAGGCAGGGAACCCGAGCTCCTGCACCAGGTCGCGGACCGTCCGGCCCTGTGCCGCGGACCGTCCGCGCCTGACCAGAGAGCACCGCCGCCTCGCGCCAGGTCGCGGACCGTCCGGCCCAGTGCCACGGACCGTCCGCGTCTGACCAGAGAGCACCGCCGCTGGTTCTTTTGAGTGATTAGCGCCTCCAAAAAGTTGTCAACAAGTATCATGCAGTATATATGCGCAGGAGCTAATGGATCGATCGATCGATTTGCCACGTCGACCGGCCAGTAGTAGTGAGTAGCTCACGCGGACTGATGATGGCCTTCGCCACGCACTGGAACTCCCAATACAATGAAGATTTCCCTTTTCTTGCAAGGCTCAGTCAGTGGTTCCATGAAGGAACGAAAGGGCCAAATGTCTCTACTTGCCTGGCGTGCTATAGCTGGATCACACGCACGCACGTGAAATGAGTACACCCAACCCAAGTTTTCTTCGTCCTCGACTCAAGTGCCGGTGCCTTGAAAGCTAAGCTTTTCTCACTTCCATCAACCTTGACGAGAAGAGGAGATTTTGCTTGCTCGAGCAGGTTATCATCACTTCAGACCAAAATGATATTTCCTTTCATTGTTTTTTATTTATTACATTTTAGTTTAAAAATAAATTAATGGACGATAAATATTTGAGAACGAAGTTACTAGAAATATGGACGATGGTCTCGAAGGGCATGGAAACTTTCCAAAGCTCGCACTCTGGTTCATGTCGTCATCGGGTGAAGACGTCCACTCTCGTTTTACTGTTTCGACCTTTGGAATATTCCTTTTTTTACTTTGTGACGTGGTAGCGGGGGAGGACGTGCTTCAAATCCAGTATGTTATTTTTTTAGTTTTTTAGCGGTGTTACTTTTTTTTTGGTTTCAGTCTTTCAGATGGGAAAACTGCAGGAGAGGCGAAGGGACGCAATTCTGAATGCTTATGGGCCTCTGCAGCAAAAACGAAGCCCAGTCAAATTGTGACACCAGTACGGCTCCTGTTTAAGGCCTTTCACTCTTCAAACTGTTAGGCCTAAATGAACCACTACTGAACTTTATTCGGCCCATATGTGCGCCACTTTGTTCCCTTTGAGTCTTTGAGATCCGTTGAGCTCGGCTTTCCGAAAGAAAGCAAAGGCGAAAAAGAAATGAAGGCTCTAGAGGAAAAATCTGAAAGCTAAAACATCCAGCAGGTGGCATGTCCCGGGGCCGCACTTGAAACCATCGTTCTATTTTTTTTTTCTAATCAGATTTTTGAAGTTTGATGAAGTTTATATAAAAAACATTGATAGTTTTTTAACGAATATAATGACCCTTATTTGTTAATCATAAATGCTGATTATTTTGTAAACTCGATTACTATCAAAATGATTTCAATCGGATTGTGTTCTTTTTCAGATGCAGGAAGTACTGCTCAAGAAAGGGAAAAACTGGAGAGAAGCACCGCTCAAGGAGTCAAGGTGCAGCAAGTTCAGCTCAAGACAGCTACAGCTGCAGCTATTTTTACAGAGCATACTAAACGCGTCACGTACTCACATGGCGGCTGCCAGCCCCAGCCGGATCCCGGAGAGCAACGGTAAAAGCAAAAGAAAAAAAAAACGATTACTGTATGTACAGAACACAAGATGCCAAAGACACCCCCAGCAGCATCTCGTGCCACCATGTGAGCTTTCTGCGCTGTCGAGAAGGGGAAGGCCAGTGGTGGCCACATGACTCAACATGCTCTCCAGCATGAACACAGCTGTCCAACAATCACATCAGCTGCCGAACGATTCCTCTAGATTGCAGATGCTGTTTTATAGATCATGTAGATTTCCCAAGAGCAAGCCGCAGCGTCAGTGAGAAAAATGGAAGATGTCGCGGTCTCAGCTCGTGGTTGCAGAGAGCAACTTCTACCGGAGCATACAGTACAGCGCACACTGAAGATACTACGGAGAAGAATGTGAATGTAGTATTCCAAAGCGAACACATCTGCTTCGTGCAATCGTGTAGTATACTAGTAATATGACAAGGGACAACGTGACGTACTAGAAACAAATGAAAGAATTCCATTAATAATCATCTGGATCATGAATCATGATATTCATATGTAACAGCCCATCGCTACACCCACTAGAATCTCTCACATAACCTCTGCTCTCTCAGTATCTAAGAAAGAATCACCCACGACCCACCCACCCACACACACAACACGATAGTATAAACAGCACCGCCCATCACGACGCCGCGGAGAGGCGTCTAGAACATGACGGCGGCTGCGACCGCGCCGGCGACGGCGACGAAGCCGAGGGCGGAGGCGCGCGAGGCTGCGGCGCTGCCGGAGGGCGCGACGGTAGGGGCGCCGGCCGGGGTGGTGGAGACGGACGAGGTCGGGGCCTTCGCGGACGGCGCAGAGGCGGCGGGGCCCTCGGTGGGCGGGGCCGGAGGAGAGGCCAGCGGGGACGGCGCCGCGGCGGTCGGCGGCTTGGCGGCCGGCGCGGGGGCGGTGGCCGGGGACCGCGCAGGGGGAGGCGGCAGCGGGGCCATCCTGGGCGCCGCCTTGGGAGCCGTGGTCGGGGTGGCGGCCGGGGCCTGCGCCGCCGCGACGACGGCGAGGAGGGCGACGATGGCGGCGACCACGGCGAAGCGAGCCATTACGAATAGTTAGCGGCGGCGGACGAGGAGATAGACTCGGGTAGAGATGCGGCTGGAGAAGCGGACGGTAGGTTACTGGAGAGTGTGATTTGGGATTCTCAGGTGAATGCTTGGACTCGATCTGCGAGTTGTGAATTGGAACCGATGGGCGGGGCGGGGTATTTATAGCGGGCAACGGGGTCATGGCCCATGGGCCATGGCCTCCCGGCGACCCTTCCGCCCCGGCTCTCTCTCAGGTCGGTTCACGAACAGCTGTGACGTTGGAGGCTCCCTGACGCGTGGGGTCACGTAACGTTGGACCGGGCTGACATCCAGCGAAGGCGGCGAACGAGTCGTTGAGCGGCGCCGTCCCGTTTGACGCTTGCAGCAGCGGCACCGCGTCGCGGGTGGTGACGTGGGGTGGGGGGACCGCTGGAGGACGGTGCCGGTGCCGGTGCCGGTGCCTGACTAACGAGTAACGACTAGTTTCCGCGTGCAGGTGGTGCCACCTGCTGCCGTCGGATGCGGAACGGACGCGGGGAATCGGGGTGGTCGGCGTCTTTCGTGGCTACATTACCGGGGTGGCTGGGTGGGTTTCCTTTGGCCACGCCCACGCGCCACAGCCGGACGACAGGTCGGTTTCGAATTGTTTATTCACGCTTTACGAGTAGGAAGTCCAGCCTCAGTACATCTGTATTTTAAAACCTCGTCGCCACTGGCCTAACGGTATAGAGATTTTTATCTTCATAAAACTATATCTAGTTCTATAAAATTTATATTAATATAGTACCATTATTAGCGTAAACTTTATAATACCTCGTCGCCACTGGCCTAACGGTAACGGGCAGGAAACAATAGAAGGCGTTGAGAAAGACAATAGGATCGGGACACCGGACATGTGCAGCTGGGATCGCAAGGGATTAAAATTTCTCTCCGTCTTTGGGCCTGTTTAGTTTTCCTAGTCTAAAACATAAAGGCTACAGTCTAACCAATTTTTTAACGTAATATTAGGAGCTCTGTATTTTAATTAATAAGAAGAATATAATTCACCTAATTTTAAAGAAAATTGGACCAAAAAACTACACAGAGTGAACAACAGAGAAAACCAACGAAAGACCCTACAAATGACCCAGACAACAACCACACAAGTACATAAAGTCCAACTAGAGTCATCGTTGTCAAGTTCAACACAGGAGACGAGCAGCTCCAACTCTCCAGGACGGTTGCGCATTGAAAGTCGCCTAGAGGGGGTGAATAGGCGAAACCTGAAAATTATAAACTTTCAACACACACTTCACCCGAGGTTAGGGTTACAAATAAATAATATTGAATTCGGAATGCGGAAGATAGTTCTTGTTGCTATGAGTTGCTCAATCAATGCGGATAACTTTGGGAGCCAACTCAAAACAATGTGAGCAAAAATACTTTAGAGAGAGAGAGAGAGAGGAGAGGAGAGGAGAGAAACAAATCGAGTGATGAAGATCAACACAAATGAACACGGTGATTTGTTTCCCGAGGTTCAATTTTCAAAGAACCTACTCCCCGTTGAGGAGGACACAAAGTCCGAGTCTATTCCAACCCTTCCCCACTCCCAATCGGTCACTTAGACCGGTTGAGTGCTTCTTCTTAATCACACTGGGTCACTAAGCCGCACAAGAATCACCACATAATTAGGTGTCTCTCGTTTGCTTTACAAAGCACTTGAAAAGTTTAGAATGAGAAGAAGGCAACCAAGCAACAAGAGCAACAATAGAAACACAAATCACCCTCTCTCAAGTCGCTAAACACTTTTGATCACTTGACTTGATTTTGGAGCTTGAAGAGGATTTGATGCTTTGATTGTGTCTTTGGATTGTATGCTTTTGCTCTAGTATTGAATGAGGAGGTTGGAAAGCTTGGATGGCTTGAATAGTGTTGGTTGGGAGGTATTTATAGCCCCAACCACTATTCCAGCCATTGTTGTCGATGGGCACACCGGACACTGCACTGTTCATTGTCCGGTGAGTGCCACGTCAGCCGACCGTTAGGGTTTGGAGCTGTTGACCGTTGAAATATTTTGTCTTCTTGCGGTACCAGGACAGTCCGGTGCGATCTGACATCGCAGACTATCTTCTAACTTCTGACGGTCAGACTGTTCCGCGGAGGTCTTCAGCCTGGGCACCGGATAGTGTCCGGTGCGCCACAGGCTGCACCAAATCTTGTGTGCTCCAAACTTTGTAGAATTCCCTCAAGTCTTTTTCTTTTATATGTTTATGTTGAACTTTATGCACATAAGAAGAAAACATTCATTAGGCAAACTAGTTAGTCCATATGGTTTGTGATGGACGTCAAACACCAAAA
Organism: Zea luxurians; assembly: GCA_029449295.1. NCBI lineage: Eukaryota > Viridiplantae > Streptophyta > Magnoliopsida > Poales > Poaceae > Zea > Zea luxurians. The sequence continues at coordinate 121,766,604 of JAOPSE010000007.1, read as the reverse complement.
TCGATTATAGGAAATGTTGAGACCATTTCCCTTTCACACATGGCCAAAGGAACTCGACGATGCCTACACCGAAATATCGGCACACAATGAGTAAGACTGTTGAGCGCCATCGTTGCCAAGCCTCGACATACCCCATGCGAGGTAGCTCCGATCCTTCACCATCCAATCTTGATCCTCCGTCTCGCCCCCGACTTTTGCCCAACCTTCGGAACAAACCATTCTATGAAGAAGGGGGGTTCGCCTCATGTTATTGTTACCGAGTCACATCATCTAACATAGCAGCTCCGACTTCACGATGCAAGACCCTACCTCCACCCGCATATCGGGCGTCGAGAAGCGAAAGCATCTACTGAAGGCAATGTCATGGCTGAGACGAACTTCGGGGACGCTACCATCGCTTGTACAAGATGGGCCGAGCTTTCATCCATGGAAGACAGTGCTGAGGAATGCGACGCTCACAACAGGGGAAGCGACGCCCACGGGCGTCATCGTCGTTGAGGCTTTCGCAAGTTGTCCCCCAACACAATGCCAGACTAAGACCCTAGAACATAGCACGATGTCTCCACCATCGTCGCAACCCTCACAACATGCACAAACCCTTTCAAAGGGGCATCGATGTGCCGGCTACCGCAGCAGCCGCAAAGCTACGTCGGTTGCACCCTCTCTAGTTGGGCACACAGAACCGAGCAACACCTTGTCGCGTGCATCACACTATCGCGTGTCGGAGCCTATGTTGGACCATGGCCACCACCACCTAGGGCCACCCCTGACCAGGGGCACTAAATCAAGCCAACAGGGAAGAACCAGGACACCGCACTGCCGTGGGGCACGAGCAATCGCACCCACAACCACAACCCTTGCTAGCGCGCACAAGAGCTTGCCTACGCACATATCCACCCCGTCCAGCCAGACGACAACACCAGCCATGACCACCAAGCGCCCGTCGCCCAGGCGGTCGTCCCCAACTCCTTCCGCCGACACGACAAATCGCACAGCCAGCTCACCGGCATCTCCCCATAGGGACCTAATCTGCTGCCTAAGCCACCGGCCACGGGAACAGCAACGCTCGCGCAGAGACCATGTCGAGGCGGCGAAGGATAGCGGGGGGACCACGATAGCCACCAGAGGAAGGAGAAGCCCAAGGAGGCGAGGGAGAACACTCCTCGCCACCATCGTCGTCATAGGGATGCGTGGGAAGTGCCACTGCCCTGCTCTGGCAGTGACGAGACCATGGTGTCACACCCGGATTTAAGGGACAAATCCGGATGCATCTCATATGTGCGCCAAGGAAGAACAACACACATAATAACAGAGTGCATAGAGATAAATGTCATAAATATCATAAATGTACTTATTACATAGCGGAAGACTTAAAAAAATAAATGATAAAGTGAAACGAACTAAATAATAATCCTTGGCGTCACAAAGCTGACTGGGAGACGCCACCTAGATCAAGTTGAATGCCTCAGTGATAGGCGGCTCCTCTTCGACCACCTGTTCTTCTCCTGTGGGGGGGGTGTGAGACAGCAAGAGTGAGCTCACATACGTTCATAGCTCAACAAGTTGTGGGGAATAATGTGGCATGAACTCACCAAAGGTGGGAGTTCATGAAGTGTAAGGCTGATCAATGAAGTAAAGGCTGAAGCTGAGCATTGCTTTTATAAGTTGGTCAAAATTTTATTAGCAATTACTAAGTGTAAGTAAATACCAACCCTTAATAATAATAAAGAAAATGAATAATAAAATAATCCCAAATGCGATGCAAATGTCAAATTAAATTTAAGTTCCATAAATTAATCATGTGAGGGTCCGAGCCGCTCATGACCGTGAGCACGGCTAGTATACTAGTTTTACACTCTGCAGAGGTTGCGCATCTTTACCCACAAGTCATGTTACCCATCTGCCAAGAGACGACCAATCCTATACACCTCTACCGAGGAGGCGAGGCAGGATAACACTATGAAGCCTTTACAAAGTTCCACTAGCTTCAGAAATCTCGCTACAGTTTATAGGAAGCTCCAGTGCAGGAATCCCTCGCCTGACTGCCATCGCAACAAAATCAATCCAAGGACCTCCCTACACTGACCACTCCCCTACTGCCCTTGCCCCTTTTGGGTAAGGAAGACCTCCACTAGCTTTCCTAGTTAATCATCCAAGGGCGTCCCATTAAACCCTTGTGGTAGCACTGTTTTCCCGGGTGATTGCTCCATGTTCCCATTAATTTAACGATCTTAACATGAACAGTAGTAATAAAAAGATAATAAAAGAGTAATCATGAATATTGTATCTCTATACCCAATCCACATAAAGCAATAGCAGGTACTACCCAAAAATATTTCAGTGGTGAACAAGGTATAAAGATAACCAAAACTGGTAACCTAAAGGATCCCATCAAAATTAACCTATGCAGATCATTATAATTAATAAGAACATGGCTGGGAAAAAGTAAGTGATCAAGGGCACAACTTGCCTTCAATGAGCTCCTGCTCAGCTACTTCTACTTGTTGTGCCTCAGAATCCACAATGCCTTGCTCGTCTACTCGCATCAACACAATACATACATAGTATAGCAAAAAATAACATTGCACCAAACATGTGAATAAAATACACAATAATAATCTAGACATTAAAATAGAATCATAGGAACTGGAATCATTAAATTTGGAGTTATAGATTTCAAGTTATGAATTTCCTAAGATTTAATGTGCTTGAAATAGGATTAAATGATAAATTAATTTTCTTACTGTTTTCATAACAAAGCAGAGACACTAAATGATAGAGAATATTATTACAAACTTTTAGCAATTGGAATGGTTCAATTTGGAGTTAAAATGAATTTTCTATGCATTTTACAAGTTTCTGGAATTGTTTTTGTATTAAAAACTAAATTCTATAACCATTTCTCGGTTTTTATTATCCTCTGGACTGGGCGTCAATTTTCAGAAAGTCTAGGGGCCCTGGCGCAACAATAACCCAGACTCATAACACTGCAGAGGTGGACGGCGGGTTGGTTTTAACTAAATCGAGGGGTCCTTATGTAAGTTTTGCACCGCCAAGGGGTATGGCTAGATCTGGACCGCCCGATCTAAACTCTACGCTCCATATTAGATCCAAATTATAATGGACCGGTACACAACGATAGCCGCTGGATCCTATCTCTACGGCTCGGATTCAAAATACCCAAGATCGAATTGTATTCATCGGATCACAAATCTACGACCCTAATTGATCGCACGAAAAGGTACGTGATCCTCTAATCTTGGCCGTCGCGCAACGCATCAACGGCCCACACGCGCCGCGCACGCGATTTCCCCCACTGACCGCACCCGACCACGGCAAGCCGGCCCCCAGCGGCGGCGCCATGGACGGCGCGGTGGATTCCGGCCCGACCAAGACCCCCCTGTTCGATTAACTGACACAACGCAACAAGTAAACCGAGGCGAACACGGTGAGGTGATTTACTGGGCGTGTAGACCACTGGCAGAAGCAGGCCACGACGGAGGGCTGAACAGAGACCAGGCGCAAGCTCCAGCGAGGAATTGAGAGCTGCGCGGGCGGAATTCGTGCCCCCCGAGGTGTCACACACGTGCGGAACGAGTGGAGCGACGCCCCGGCACCACCCGAGAGCCTGATTATGGAACGACGACCAACTACCGTGGTGGCGGTGACGAAGGTCTCTCTCCTCTCTCTCTCTTTCTCAACTCTCTGTGGATGCGTTAGTTGCCGCGGCGTAGAGTGGCTTGCGGGTGGAGGATTAGGCATGACGACCCCACCTTTATCCAGGAAGTCCAGGTCTCCCGAGGATCCCACAGTAGTGGTTGAGATCCGATGCCCACGGAGTCCGCGATGTCCGCCATGCACGCAAGGTGAAGGGAGGCGGCCACTGCTCGGTGGGCCACGCCCGTCAGGGCACGCGACGGAGTCATACGCAGCGCGAGAAATCCTACTGACCGGTGGGGTCCGCGCGTCGGCGCCAAAAACTATTGTTGTGCGCGCACGATGGGAGGTTGACTGGTGGGGCCCGGTTGTCAGCAGGTGGAAGTGTGGCTGCGGTGTTATTTGGGCCAGTGCGCTGGAAACGTCAGATGGGCCGAAAATCGCGTAGTGAGCCCAGCGGGGTCGGTTTTTGTTTTATTCTTTTACTTTCTATTTTTTCTTCTCTATTTCTAAGTTTAATTTGAGTCCGAATTTTAAATTCAAATTTGTTCCAAATTTATTCTCAATCATATTGTGAAATTAAGAATACCAACTTTGGAAATATAATTATATTATTTATATTTTATATCATTCCTCTACCCCTTATTCTCAAAACCCAAATTTTAATTCAGGGTTTACTCCATCCTTTAGAATTATTATTTTATTATCATCCTTATTATTTTATTTAATGCACAAACATATAAAACTCCAACATGATGCATTTTTGTTTATCATTTGTTTGAATTAATCTCTAAGTTTTGTATATGCTCTTTTTATGATGCAAATGAGGCACATAAAATAAGGAATTCACTATTTATTTCTTGTATAAGATTTTGATATTACAAATCCAACCCCCCTTAAAAATAATCTCGTCCTCGAGATTTAGGAAGATCTAGGGAAAAGGTGGGGAAAATCTATGCGAAGCTCTTCTTCTCTCTCCCAAGTAGCTTCATCTTCTCCGTGGTGGATCCATTGCACTTTGCACATCTTTATAACCTTATTTCTCGTAACTCGAGTCAAAGTATCCAAAATCTTGATGGGGTACTCAGCATAAGTCAGATCATCTTGAACACTAAGGTCCTCCATTGGTAGCTGCTCTTTAGGTACCCTGAGACATTTCTTTAGCTGAGATACATGAAAAACATCATGAACATCCGCAGGATGATCCGGTAACTCCAATTGGTATGCAACCTCTCCCACTCGTTTTAAGATTAAGAAGGGTCCAATAAAGCGAGGGAACAACTTTCCTTTGACTTTAAATCTTCTCATACCCCTGAGTGGTGACACCTTCAAATAGACATAATCACCCTCTTTAAACTCTAGCTGTCTTCTCGAGGTATCAGCATAGCTTTTCTGCCTTGACTGTGCAGTTCTCAAATTTTCCCTTATTTGCTGAACTTTCTCCTCAGACTCTTGTATAATTTCAGGTCCAAATAACTGTCTTTCACCAGTTTGATCCCAATACGGTGGAGTCCTTCACTTTCTGCCATACAAAGCCTCAAACGGCGACATCTTCAAGCTGGCCTGGTAGCTATTATTATAAGAGAACTCCGCATAAGGCAAACTCTTATCCCAACTACCACCATGCTTAAGAGCACAAGCTCTTAACATATCTTCTAGAACTTGGTTGGTCCTCTCAGTCTGCCCATCAGTCTGTGGATGGTAAGCCGAACTAAAATTCAATCTTGTATCCAAGGACTCGTGCAACTTCTTCCAATACCGAGAGGTAAACTGTGATCCCCGATCTGACACAATCTTCTTTGGCACACCATGTAAACAGACAATCTGTGCCATGTAAAACTCTGCCAACTTAGCTCCTGAATATGTGGTCTTCACTGGAATAAAGTGGGCTACTTTAGTTAGCCTGTCCACAATCACCCATATAGAATCATACCCAGCCGACGTGTGGGGTAATCCAACAATGAAGTCCATACCAATCTCTTCCCATTTCCACTCAGGTATCTTCAGTGGATGTAGTAGTCCGGCTGGCCTCTGGTGTTCAGCCTTAACTCTTTGGCACACATTGCACATAGCCACATGTGCAGCCACATCTCTCTTCAATCCATACCACCAATATTTTTGCTTCAAATCCTAATACATCTTAGTACTCCTAGGATGGATAGAATAAACTGAATCATGTGCCTCCTTCAATATGGTTTCCCGAAGACTATCGATATCAGGAACACAAATCCAATTCTTGAACCATATCGTGCCTTGCTCATCCTCCGTGAACTCTGAGCCTCTACCCTCTGTTATTAGATCCTTGATCTCCTGGATTTTGGCATCACCAATCTGATCTTTACGAATTTCTTGCTCCAAGGTAGGTTCCAATTCGATGGTAACTCCTTCCGTATGTGTAACAATTCCCAGGTTGAGCCTCTCAAAATCTTTTGCTAATTTATCAGGTAGCTGGACAACGAAAAGCGGAGTGAACATGCTCCTTCCGACTCAAGGCATCTGCGACCAAATTTGCCTTGCCTGGGTGGTAATGAATTTCTAAATCATAATCCTTAATAAGCTCCAACCAACGGTGTTGCCTAAGGTTAAGATCCTTCTGAGTGAATATTGTCGGCGTTTCGAGACCGGGGGGTCCCTAAGTCGCCGAGTGAAGTGTCGCCGCATGCCCCAGCCCAGATGGGTCGACGCGAGGCCGAGCGCAAAGGGGGGAAAGTGAGGTGGCCGGAGATGGGCGAGAGAGAGGTGGAAATCCCGCGGCCTTCGTGTTCGTCCCGCGCCCAGGTCAGGTGCGCTTGCAGTAGGGGGTTACAAGCGTCCACACGGGAGAGGGAGCGAGCGGCCTTACGCGAGCGCCTGACTCGTCCTCGTCCCCGTGCGGCCAACCCTCTCTAAGAGGGCCCTGGTCCTTCCTTTTATAGGCGTAAGGAGAGGGTCCAGGTGTACAATGGGGGGTGTAGCAGAGTGCTACATGTCTAGCGGAGGAGAGCTAGCGCCCTAAGTACACGCCATCGTGGCGGCCGGAGAGATTTTGGCGCCCGGTTTGTGTGATGTCGTGGCCGTCGGAGGAGCGCTGGAGCCTGGCGGAGGGATAGCTGTCGGGGCTGTCGAGTCCTTGCTGACGTCCTCTTGCTTCCGTAAGGGGGCCGAGAGCCGCCATCGTCAGGGAGCGTGCGGGGCGCCATCATCGCCTATCTGGTGGAGCGAGCCAGATGGGACGCCGGTCTTGTTCCCCGTAGCCTGAGTCAGCTTGGAGTAGGGTAATGATGGCGCCTCCTGTTGATGTGGCCGGTCCGCGCCCTAGGTTGGGCGATGTGGAGGCTCCTCCGAGGTCGAGGTCGAGTCTGTCTTCCGTGGCCGAGGCCGAGTCCGAGCCCCTAGGTCGGGCGAGGCGGAGGCCGTTGGCTGAGGCTAGGGCGGAATTTGAGTCCTGTGGTCGGGCGAAGCGGAGTTCGTTGTCTTCTGGGGCTGAGCCCAAGTCCGAGCCCTGGGTCGGGCGGAGCGGAGTTCGCCGTCTTCCGGGGCTGAGCCCAAGTCCGAGCCCTGGGTCGGGCGGAGCGGAGTTCGCCGTCTTCCGGGGCTTAGCCCGAGTCCGAGCCCTAGGTCGGGCGGAGCGGAGTTCGCCGTCTTCCGGGGCTGAGCCCAAGTCCGAGCCCTGGGTCGGGTGGAGCGGAGTTCGCCGTCTTCCGAGGCTTAGCCCGAGTCCGAGCCCTGGGTCGGGCGGAGCGGAGTTCGCTGTCTTCCGGGGCTTAGCTCGAGTCTGAGCCCTGGGTCGGGCGGAGCGGAGTTCGTCGTCTTCTGGGGCTTAGCCCGAGTCCGAGCCCTGGGTCGGGCGGAGCGGAGTTCGCCGTCTTCCGGGGCTTAGCCCGAGTTCGAGCCATGGGTCGGGCTGGAGCGGAGTTTCCTATGGTGCGTGCGACCGGGCCTGACTGCCTGTCCGCCTCACTCTGTCAAGTGGCACCGCAGTCGGCGCAGGCGGCACTGTCTTTCTGTCAGACCGGTCAGTGGAGCGGCGAAGTGACGGCAGTCACTTCGGCTCTGTCAGCTGAGGGGCGCGCGTCAGGATAAAGGTGTCAGGCCACCTTTGCATTAAATGCTCCTGTGATTTGGTCGGGGTTGCTTCTTGGCGAAGACAGGGCCTCGGGCGAGCCGGGAACGTGTTCGCCGCTGGAGGGGGGCCTCGGGCGAGGCGAAGATCCTCTGGGGTCGGCTGCCCTTGTCCGAGGCTAGGCTCAGGCGAGGCGTGATCGAGTCCCTCGAATGGACTGATCCCTGACTTGATCGCACCCATCAGGCCTTTGCAGCTTTATGCTGATGGGGGTTACCAGCTGAGAATTAGGAGCCTTGAGGGTACCCCTAATTATGGTCCCCGACAGTAGCCCCCGAGCCTCGAAGGGAGTGTTAGCACTCGCTTGGAGGCTTTCATCGCACTTTTTTGCAAGGGGACCAGCCTTTCTCGGTTACGTTTTGTTCCGGTGGGTGCGCGCGAGCGCACCCGCCGGGTGTAGCCCCCGAGGCCTCGGAGGAGTGGTTTGACTCCTCCGAGGTCTTAACGCCTCGCGTAATGCTTCAGCTGGTCTGGTTGTTCCCTCATGCGAGCTGGCCGTAGCCCGGGTGTACGGTCGGGTCCCAAGTTCTTGAGCTGGTATGTTGACGCTGTCAACGGTTTGGCCGGAGCCGGGTTTGCGAGAGCAGCCCCCGAGCCTCTGCACAGGGCGAGAGGGCGATTAGGGACAGACTCGACTTTTTTACATACGCCCCTGCGTCGCCTTTCCGCAAGGAGGAGGGGGGGAGAGCGCCATGTTGCCCTCGATGGGCGTCGAACATGGTGTCTCCGGTGAGCTGCAGGCGGGTGATCCGAGCGAACGTCCGTGCCCCATTCGTTAGGGGTCGGCTAGAGGCCCAGAGGCGCGCCTAAAAGTACCTGCGGGTGATCTGCCGGACCCGGTCCCCTAGCGACGGGGTCCGAGGGCTCGATGCCTCCCTCTGATGGGATTCCTTTACAAGATCGTTCCCGCTGGTCTCTGAAATGTCCTAGGGTACCTCGGGAGCGCAGCCCGAGCCTTGGTTATGTATCGAACGTACCCATGGTCATCCCTCGCTCTGTGTCTGAGGCAGCTATGAACCCTTCGGGGGCCAGCCTTCGAACCCCTGATCAGTAGTGGGCGCGGAGCCCGAGTAGCCTGAGGCGGCCGTTGAACCCTTCCGAGGGGCCGGCCTTCGAACCTCTGACCAGTAGTGGGTGTGGAGCCCACGTGCTCTGAGGCGGCTGTTGAACCCTTCCGAGGGGCCAGCCTTCGAACCTCTGATCAGTAGGGAGGCTCGGAGCCTGGTTCCTTCACGGGGAAGGGTCCTTTTCGGGGTATCCCCCTTTCCCGGTCCCTGTTGCAAGAGAGAGAAAGAGGAAAAAAGGAAAAGGATACGAAATCGAACGACGCGGCGTACCTTTTTTGACGCGGTCATTATGGCGAAGGCGAAGCGTCGCTCGCTTCTCCTGCCAGAGGCGTCGCCTGTCCCGCCGCGGAGTTAATGCGACGGGGCGAGTGTGTCGCAGGGCAGCCGTTGCGCGTGCGCGAGCCATTCGAGGAACGGAACACGGGTGCGTTGTCTTCACGCCGTGATAGAGGGTTCTCTCGCTGCCCCCGGATGGGACGTAAGCTTGGCTGACGACATGACCGCTGCTCCTGCCCGCCTGCCACCGCCATTACTGCCGGCCCGTTTTCGGCCGCATTGACCATCGCGCCAGGCTGGGGCCGCTGGGTCATGCGCTGGGTCGCCTCGAGTCACGGTATTGGTTCCGCAGTCGAGGAGGCGCGGTGGTGGCGCAGTTGCATGCACGAAGCATTCGGCGTGCCGGTTGCATGACGCGTGGGTCTAGGCCTCCATGCCGGGCGTGTTGGGAGTCGGAGAAGCGCGCCCACTTGGCGTGGTTGCATGCCGCCTGCATGGCTGCCCGCCCTTTCGCCCGCTGGTCTGGGCAAAAGTGGAGAGACGCTTGTAACCGCTGGGCGGTTGCACGCACCGCGCACGGCGGTTTGGCTTCTTCTGCTCTGGGCCGACTTGTATGACGTGTGGGACCTAGCCCCCACGCCGTAGGGGGAGGACCTTGGAGCGTGTTGGAGAAGACTCAGCCCACGATGGCTGGGGACGCAAGTAGGGAGAGTCGCCTTTAAAAGGAGGGTGACCCTCTTGGAAGGCGACCGTGTCTTCGCGCTCCCTTATGCATCGTGTCTTTCCATCTTCCAAGCCCCTGGATGGGGGATATCCGTCGTCTTTCCGCTTCGTCGTTGGAGGAACGCAACTCTGCGGGAGTTGGTACCTTTCAGCCGTCGTTCGGCTTCAAGGATTTTCATCATGCAGCCTGGCTGCACCCCTCCACCGGCGGTCACCCAAGACGGTGACCTCCAGCCCCTGGATGGGGAGAGGCAAGCCGGGCTACGATCTTGGTCCCACCCTCAACTTCAAGGATGTTCATCATCCCCGCTGGGGTGGAGGCCGGGTTGAGCCGGAGCTCTATCTCCCGCGCAGGTTCGTGGGTCGGCCTCTCCTTCGGCGTTCGAGGGAGAGGGCGCTCACTGGCCCTGCGGGCGGGTCGGACTTCGACAACACGGGGCTGGTCGACGGCGGGCGTCGTCAGCCTCAGCGCGTCGGGCTCGTCGGCCTAGCTCCTGGTGCCCCCTCCTGCCGGAAGGCGGCTGCCGCGCCGTGTGCACGGGAGGACCGCCCAAGATATCTTGCGCTGCCAGGGCGGCGTTCGTGTTCTGGGGCAGTTCTACCTTTGCACCAGTACAGCGCCTCCACGCGGAGGTCGGTGCCTCACTCGCCCGGGAGGATCTGAGTGGGGATTTGCCGGAGGGCCGACGGCCCCTGTCGTTGGCGCCGAGGTGGAGGCGGCTCGAGAAGTCCCCGTTGCCGACGGGATCATCACCACCATCCGCGCTTCGGGCCTCCGGCTCTTTGTACTTGTCCTCGCCCCTCGAGCGTCGGCGTGGGTGAGGGCAAGATTGCAGCAGCATCCGCCCTGAGGCCCTCGCTGCTGTAGTTCGGCCACCCGGAGCGGGGGTCGTTGTCGTTGCTGGCGGAGCGGACGACGGCGAGCCGCCCGTCGGTCTTCTGCTGCTCCGCAGGCCCCTCCCCCATTGGGTGGGGTCCTTCGTGCCTGCGGAGGTGGAACCGGAGTTCCGTTTGTAATGGCACTTCGAATGCCAGTGTTTTTGTTCATTGTGGCTGCCGAGGCCTGAACATGTATGTAAATTCGGTGCGGAGCCGTGTTTTTTTCCTCATTTTCGAGCACTAAGACTCGCCTGTTGGTTGTCTGAACCGCTTCACCAAGCGTGAGTCGCCCCGTGTAAAGGTGACGAGTGAGGTATCCGTATCTCGGAGGCGTAGGAGTCCCTCGGCTCGTTCAGCCTTGTTGTCCGAGGCTTCCCTTGCTTAGTTAGAGGAAACCCTCGGCCGCTCTTCGATGAGCCGAGGCCAGGGGTAGCGGTGCCAGCGCGAACAGAGGCAGAGTTGGCTCGAAAAGAAGACCTGGTCGGCTGGAGCCTGGCCGGGTCGTCCGTTAGCGGGACCGACACCGGAATTGATCTGCCGAGGCCTCGGGCCGGGCTGATGTCCTTGGGGGACAGCTAGCCGAGGCCCCGGGGTGACCGGACCGAGCCGCCTGCTCGGGCTGGATTCTTAGAGAAGACCCTGGCGGCGATGGCCCGGGCTTGGTGATGACGTTGTCCTTCAAAGCAGAGACCCTTGGACCGAGTCGCCGTCCGAGGCTAGGTCGGACCTCGCCGAAGGTGTTGTCGACGCCGAGGGTGCTGCTGCTCCCTTTAGTCGTCAAGATCCGAGCCTGCAGGATCGGATTATCTTGTAGCGTGTGTTTTCTGCGGCCGCCGAGGCCGAAACACACCCTTGCCGTATTGCAAAGCCGCGTCTCCTTTCCTCTTGTTTCGAGTATCTAGACTTATTTGTCGGTAACAGAACTGTTTGTGCGAGCGAGAGTTGCTTCTCACGGAAGGTGATGAGTGAGGTATCCGTATCCCGGAGGCGTAGGAGTCCCTCGGCTCGGTCGGCCTTGCCGCTTACGCGCACTCTTACCCGTCCATGGGGTTCTGTCACCGACGCAGTCGAGAAGGCTCGAAGAACCGCTCCGGCAGAAGAGCTTCCGAACGTGAAGACTTGTTCGGTCCGCAGAATCACTTATCCAAACGTGAGTTACTTATGGCAGAAGGTGATGAGTGAGGTATCCGTATCCCGGAGGCGTAGGAGTCCCTCGGCTCGGTCAGCCTTGGCTGCTTACGTGTACTCCGTCGTTTTCAGGATCCACTTTCGAAGTAGTCGAAAAGCACGAAAGACATTCTGGCAGAAAAGATCTTTTTTCGAGGAAAATTTCGACGCAGAGGGGGTTCCCCCCTTTTAGCTCCCGAGGGAGGGTCGGGCTTTGCCGAGGCAAGGCTGACCCTTCCTTGATGACTAAACTTTGCGTGAGAGCGAGGTATATGAACAACTTGAAAATATCTTAAGGGTAGAAGCGACGTAGCTGTTGGATGTTCCAAGCGTTGCTGTAGACCTCGCCTTGACTGTTGGCCAGCTTGTATGTTCCGGGTTTTAGAACTTTGGCGATGACGAACGGCCCCTCCTAGGGGGGCGTGAGCTTGTGTCGACCTCGGGCGTCTTGTCGCAGCCGAAGCACCAGGTCGCCCACCTGGAGGTCTCGGGACCAGACCCCTCGGGCGTGGTAGCGTCACATGGACTGCTGGTACCGCGCCGAGTGTAGTAAGGCCTTGTCCCGAGCCTCTTCCAGCTGGTCCAGCGAGTCTTCTTGACTAGCTTGGTTGCTTTGGTCGGCATAGGCCCTCGTCCTCGGGGAACCGTATTCCAGGTCTGTGGGCAAGACGGCCTCGGCCCCATAGACTAGAAAGAACAGCGTGAAGCCCGTGGCTTGGCTCGGTGTTGTCCTCAGGCTCCAGACCACCGAGGGGAGTTCCTTCATCCATCGCTTGCCGAACTTGTTGAGGTCGTTGTAAATCCGAGGCTTGAGTCCTTGTAGAATCATGCCGTTGGCACGCTCTACTTGCCCATTCGTCATGGGATGAGCCACGGCGGCCCAGTCCACCCGGATGTGGTGATCCTCGCAGAAGTCCAGGAACTTTCTGCCGGTGAACTGGGTGCCGTTGTCGGTGATGATGGAGTTCGGGACCCCGAAACGATGGATGATGTTGGTGAAGAACGCCACCGCCTGCTCGGACCTGATGCTGTTCAGGGGTCGGACCTCGATACACTTGGAAAATTTGTCGATGGCGACCAACAGGTGCGTGTAGCCCCTGGGTGCCTTCTGCAAGGGGCCGACGAGGTCCAGACCCCACACGGCAAAAGGCCATGTGATGGGTATCGTCTGCAGAGCCTGAGCGGGCAGGTGGGTCTGCCTTGCATAGAACTGACACCCTTCGCAGGCGCGGACAATTCTAGTGGCGTCGACCACCGCCGTTGGCCAGTAGAAACCTTGTCGGAAAGCATTTCCGACAAGGGCTCGAGGTGCTGCGTGGTGGCTGCACGCCCCCGAGTGTATTTCTCGGAGGAGTTCCTGACCTTCGGTGGTGGAGATGCATCGCTGGAGGATGCCTGAAGGGCTGTGGTGGTAGAGCTCCTTCCCTTCTCCCAGCAAGATGAACGACTTGGCGCGCCGCGCCAACCGCTGAGCTTCGGCTCGGTCAAGGGGTAGCTCTCCTCGGTGGAGATATTGCAGGTATGGGGTCTGCCAGTTTTGATCAGGCGTGACCCCGCTTTGCTCCCCTCGACGTGCAGCGTCTCGCCCTCGTTGGCCGAGGGTACCTCGGGCCGAACCGAGGGTGCCTCGGGCCGAGCCGAGGGTGCCTTGGACTGTACCGAGGGTACCTCGGGCTGGGCCGAGGGTGCCTCAGGCTCGGGCGTGTCGTCGATCTTGACGGAGGGTTGATGCAGATCTCGGGAGAAGACGTCCGGGGGGAACCGTTGTTCGCCCCGAGGCTATTTTAGCCAGCTCGTCCGCAGTCTCGTTGTAGCGCCGAGCGATGTGGTTGAGCTCGAGCCCGTAGAACTTGTCTTCCAGGCGCCGAACCTCATCGCAGTAGGCCTCCATCTTCGGGTCGCGGTAGTGGGAGTTCTTCATGACTTGGTCGATGACGAGCTGCGAGTCACCGCGAGAGTCGAGGCGTCGAACCCCTAGCTCGACGGCAATCCGCAACCCATTGACTAAAGCCTCGTACTCAACTACATTGTTGGACGCCGGGAAGTGGAGGCGTAGCACGTAGCGTAGGTGCTTCCCATGGGCGAGATGAAGAGTAAGCCTGCGCCGGCTCCTGTCTTCATCAGCGACCCGTCGAAGGACATGGTCCAGAGCTCCGGTTGGATCGGAGCTGTTGGTAGCTGGGTGTCGACCCATTCAGCCACGAAGTCCGCCAAGACCTGGGATTTGATGGCCTTCCGAGGGGCGAACGAGATTGTTTCGCCCATGATTTCCACTGCCCACTTTGCAATCCTACCCGAGGCCTCTCGGCAATGGATGATCTCCCCCAGGGGGAAGGATGACACCACAGTTACCGGATGAGACTCGAAGTAGTGTCGCAACTTCCGCCGTGTCAGGATCACCTCGTACAGCAGCTTCTGAACTTGTGGGTAGCGGATTTTGGTTTCGGACAGTACCTCGCTGACGAAGTAGACTGGCCTCTGAATGGGCAATGCATGCCCCTCTTCTTGCCTATCGACCACAATCGCGGCGCTAACCACCTGAGTGGTCGCGGCGACGTAGACCAAGAGGGCTTCTCCGGTAGCTGGGGGCACCAAGATTGGCGCCTTCGTGAGGAGCGCCTTTAGGTTCCCGAGGGCTTCCTCGGCCTCAGGGGTCCAAGTGAAGCGCTCGACCTTCCTTAAGAGGCGGTACAGGGGTAGACCTCTTTCGTCGAGGCGTGAGATGAAGCGGCTCAGAGCCGCGAGACATCCCATGACCCTCTGTACGCCTTTCAAGTCCTAGATGGGCCCCATGCTGGTGATGGCTGCGATCTTCTCCGGGTTGGCTTCGATGCCCCGCTCGGAGACGATGAACCCCAAGAGCATGCCTCGGGGCACCCCGAAGACACACCTTTCGGGATTGAGCTTGACGTCTTTCGCCTTGAGACATCGGAATGTCACTTCAAGGTCGGAAAGGAGGTCGGAGGCTTTCCTCGTCTTGACTACGATGTCATCGACGTAGGCCTCGACCGTGCGGCCAATGTGTTCGCCGAACACGTGGTTCATGCACCGCTGGTACGTCGTGCCCGCATTCCTCAAGCCGAACGGCATGGTGACATAGCAGTACATGTCGAAGGGTGTGATGAAAGAAGTCGCGAGCTGGTCGGACTCTTTCATCCTGATTTGGTGATACCCTGAGTAGGCATCGAGGAAAGACAAGGTTTCGCACCCAGCAGTGGAATCCACGATCTGATCGATGCGAGGCAGAGGGTAGGGAACCTTCGGACATGCTTTGTTCAGACCAGTGTAGTCTACACACATCCGCCATTTCCCCCCTTTCTTTCTCACAAGCACAGGGTTGGCAAGCCATTCGGGATGGAATACCTCTTTGATGAACCCCGCCGCCATTAGCTTGTGGATCTCCTCGCCTATGGCTCTGCGCTTCTCCTCGTCAAATCAACGTAGAGGTCGCTTGACGGGTCGGGCTCCGGCTCGGATGTCCAGCGAGTGCTCGGTGACATCCCTCGGTATGTCGGGCATGTCCGAGGGACTCCACGCGAAAACGTCGTCGTTCGCGCGGAGAAAGTCGATGAGCACTGCTTCCTATTTGGGATCGAGCCCGGAGCCGATCCGGACTTGCTTGGAGGCGTCGCTGCTGGGGTCGAGGGGGACGGACTTAACTGTCTCCGCTGGCTCGAAGTTGTCGGCATGATGCTTCACGTCTGACACCTCCTTAGAGAGCCTCTCCAGGTCGGCGATGAGGGCCTCGGACTCGGCGAGGGCCTCGGCGTACTCCACGCACTCCACGTCGCATTCGAACGCGTGTTTGTACGTGGGGCCGACGGTGATGACCCCGTTGGGGCCTGGCATCTTGAGCTTGAGGTAGGTGTAGTTGGGGACGGCCATGAACTTCGTGTAACAGGGCCTCCCCAATACCGCGTGGTAGGTTCCTCGGAACCCGACCACCTCGAACGTCAGGGTCTCCCTTCGGAAGTTGGAGGGTGTTCTGAAGCAGACGGGCAGATCGAGTTGTCCGAGGGGTTGGACGCGCTTCCTGGGGATGATCCCATGGAAAGGCGTAGCGCCCAGCCCGGACCGAGGACAGATCGATACGCAGAAGCCCGAGGGTCTCGGCGTAGATGATGTTGAGGCTGCTGCCTCCGTCCATGAGGACCTTGGTGAGCCTGACGTTGCCGATGACGGGGTCGACGACGAGCGGGTATTTCCCCGGGCTCGGCACATGGTCGGGGTGGTCGGCTTGGTCGAAGGTGATGGACTTGTCGGACCAGTCTAGGTAGACTGGCGCCGCCACCTTCACCGAACAGACCTCCCGGCGCTCTTGCTTGCGGTGCCGAGCCGAGGCGTTCGCCGCTTGCCCGCTGTAGATCATGAAGCAGTCGCGGACCTCGGGGAACTCTCCTGCCTGGTGATCTTCCTTCTTGTCGTCGTCGCGGGCCCTGCCACCCTCCGCGGGTGGCCCGGCCCTGTGGAAGTGGCGCCGAAGCATGACGCACTCCTCAAGGGTGTGCTTGACGGGCCCCTAGTGATAGGGGCACGGACTCCTTGAGCATCTTGTCGAAGAGGTTGGGACCTCCGGGGGGTTTCCGAGGGTTCTTGTACTCGGCGGCGGCGACAAGGTCCGCGTCGGCGGCGTCGCGTTTCGCTTGCGACTTCTTCTTGCCCTTCTTCTTGGCGCCGCGCTGAGTTGACACCTCGGGGGCATCTTACGATGGGCGGCCCTGGGGCTGCTTGTCCTTCCGGAAGATAGCCTTGACCGCCTCCTGGCTGGAGGCGAACTTGGTGGCGATGTCCATCAGCTCGCTCGCCCTGGTGGGGGTCTTGCGGCCTAGCTTGCTCACCAGGTCGCGGCAGGTGGTGCCGGCGAGGAACGTGCCGATGACATCCGAGTCGGTGATGTTGGGTAGCTCGGTGCACTGCTTCGAGAATCGCCGGATGTAGTCCCGGAGAGACTCTCCCGGCTGCTGTCGGCAGCTTCGGAGGTCCCAGGAATTCCCGGGGCGCACGTACGTGCCCTGGAAATTGCCGGCGAAAGCTTGGACTAGGTCGTCCCAGTTGGAGATCTGCCCCGGAGGCAGGTGCTCCAACCAGGCGCGGGCGGTGTCGGAGAGGAACAGGGGGAGGTTGCGGATGATGAGGTTGTCATCGTCCGTTCCACCCAGTTGGCAGGCCAGACGGTAGTCCGCGAGCCACAGTTTCGGTCTCGTCTCCCCCGAGTACTTTGTGATAGTAGTCAGGGGTCGGAACCAGGTCGGGAACGGCGCCCGTCGTATGGCCCGGCTGAAGGCCTGCGGACCGGGTGGTTCGGGCGAGGGACTCCGATCCTCCCCGCTGTCGTAGCGTCCCCCACGCCTGGGGTGGTAGCCTCGGCGCACCCTCTCGTCGAGGTGGGCCCGACGGTCGCGGTGATGGTGCTCGTTGCCGAGGCGACCCGGGGCCGCAGGCGCTGTGTTGCGCGTGCGCCCGGTGTAGACCGAGGCTTCCCGCATGAATCGGGAAGTCGCGACATGATGTTCCGAGGGGTACCCCTGCCTTCGGGAGGCGGAGCTCTCGGCCCGCCGGACCGTGGCGCCTTCCAGGAGATCCTTGAGCTCTCCCTGGATTCGCCGTCCCTCGATGGTTGATGGCTCCGGCATCGCGCGGAGGAGCATTGCTGCTGCAGCCAGGTTCTGGCCGACCCCACTGGATGCGGGTGGCGGCCTGACCCTGACATCGTCGGTGATGCGGTGCTGGAAGCCCTGGGGTAGATGACGCATTTCTCTGGCCAGAGGTTGGCCCGTCCATGCCTGCCCGACGTCCCAGCGGACTGGCTCAAGCGCTCCTGCTCCCTCGTCGAGCCTGGCCTGCGCCCCGCGGATTTGCTCGAGTTGTGGGTCGTGACCCCCCGCCGGAACGGGGACCACAGCTAGCTCCCGCGGGATGTCAACGCGAGGCACCGACCTAGGGAGATCACCGTCCTCCGGCATGCCAAGATGGTTGCCTTCGGAGGGACCCCCTAGATCGACGTGGAAACATTCGCGGCTCGGGCCGTAGTCCTCGTCGCCGAGGCTATGGCTACCGTCGGAACAGTCGGAAAGGTAGTGGTCGCATGCGGTCATGAAGTCCCGCATGGCACTGGGGTTGCCAAGTCTGGAGAAATCCCAACAGAAGCTGGGCTCGTCGTCTTCCTCGGACCCAGAGGGCCCGTAGGTCGAGACGTCTGTCAGCCGGTCCCAAGGTGACCGCATACGAAACCCCAGAGGGTTCGGATTCGCCTCTACGAGAGCGTCCGCCAAAGCGGAGCCGCTAGGCGGGTTGAGGCTAAATCCGAAAGGTGTGGGATGGGAATCGGTCGGTACCTCTCGGTCGACGGGCGGTGATGAAGCCACGTCAGGGACTGACTGCACCGTCGTCTCAGGTACGAGGGGCGACACCCAGCAAGCCTTTCGCGAGCGTGCTGGCGTCGTCCGTTTGCTCGGGACTGGCGTGTCTCGGGGAGACAGCGCTCGTCTTCGTCTCAAGCGCAAGGTCGATGCCCGGCGCACCCCCCGTTGGAGTGCTGGCGTTGTCGACTCGCTCGACGGCCGACGAGGCGCCACCTCCTGCTTGGCCTTGGTTGCCCCGCCTCCTCCGTCGACGGGGAAGAGGACGGGGCAAGCTCGAAGGTTGTTCTTCCACCACGCGGGGAAGACGTCGTCGATCCCGCTGCCGGCGGGCGGACTGTCGGCCGCCATTGTCGCTGTCGCCCGGCGGTGGAAAGAGTATCATGTCATAGCTGCCGTCGAGAGACATGAACTCAAGGCTCCCAAAACGGAGCACCGTCCCGGGCCGGAGAGATTGCTGGAGACTACCCATCTGGAGCTTGACGGGAAGCTATTCGTCAACACACAGCAGGCCCCTACCTGGCGCGCCAACTGTCGGCATTTCGAGACCAGGGGGTCCCTAAGCCGACGAGTGAAGTGTCGCCGCGTGCCCTAGCCCAGATGGGTCGGCGCGAGGCCGAGCGCGAAGGGGGGAAAGTGAGGTGGCCGGAGATGGGCGAGAGAGAGGTGGAAATCCCGCGGCCTTCGTGTTCGTCCCGCGCCCAGGTCGGGTGCGCTTGCAGTAGGGGGTTACAAGCGTCCACACGGGAGAGGGAGCGAGCGGCCTTATGCGAGCGCCTGACTCGTCCTCGTCCCCGTGCGGCCAACCCTCTCTAAGAGGGCCCTGGTCCTTCCTTTTATAGGCGTAAGGAGAGGGTCCAGGTGTACAATGGGGGGTGTAGCAGAGTGCTACGTGTCTAGCGGAGGAGAGCTAGCGCCCTAAGTAAATGCCATCGTGGCGGCCGGAGAGATTTTGGCGCCCGGTTTGTGTGATGTCGTGGCCGTCGGAGGAGCGCTGGAGCCTGGCGGAGGGACAGCTGTCGGGGCCGTCGAGTCCTTGCTGACGTCCTCTTGCTTCCGTAAGGGGGCCGAGAGCCGCCATCGTCAGGGAGCGTGCGGGGCGCCATCATCGCCTATCTGGCGGAGCGAGCCAGATGGGACGTCGGTCTTGTTCCCCGTAGCCTGAGTCAGCTTGGAGTAGGGTAATGATGGCGCCTCCTGTTGACGTGGCCGGTCCGCGCCCTAGGTTGGGCGATGTGGAGGCTCCTCCGAGGTCGAGGTCGAGTCCGTCTTCCATGGCCGAGGCCGAGTCCGAGCCCCTAGGTCGGGCGAGGCGGAGGCCGTTGGCTGAGGCCAGGGCAGAATTTGAGTCCTGGGGTCGGGCGAAGCGGAGTTTGTCGTCTTCTGGGGTGAGCCCAAGTCCGAGCCCTGGGTCGGGCGGAGCGGAGTTCGCCGTCTTCCGGGGCTGAGCCCGAGTCCGAGCCCTGGGTCGGGCGGAGCGGAGTTCGCCGTCTTCTGGGGCTGAGCCCAAGTCCGAGCCCTGGGTCGGGCGGAGCGGAGTTCGCCGTCTTCCGGGGCTTAGCCCGAGTTCGAGCCCTAGGTCGGGCGGAGCGGAGTTCGCCGTCTTCCGGGGCTTAGCCCGAGTCTGAGCCCTGGGTCGGGCGGAACGAAGTTCGCCGTCTTCCGGGGCTTAGCCCGAGTCCGAGCCCTGGGTCGGGCGGAGCGGAGTTCGCCGTCTTCTGGGGCTTAGCCCGAGTCCGAGCCCTGGGTCGGGCGGAGTGGAGTTTCCTATGGTGCGTGCGACCGGGCCTGACTGCCTGTCAGCCTCACTCTATCAAGTGGCACCGCAGTCAGCGCAGGCGGCGCTGTCTTTCTGTCAGACCGGTCAGTGGAGCGGCGAAGTGACGGCAGTCACTTCGGCTCTGTCAGCTGAGGGGCGCGCGTCAGGATAAAGGTGTCAGGCCACCTTTGCATTAAATGCTCCTGCGATTTGGTCGGGGTTGCTTCTTGGCGAAGACAGGGCCTCGGGCGAGCCGGGAACGTGTTCGCCGCTGGAGGGGGGCCTCGGGCGAGGCAGAGATCCTCCGGGGTCGGCTGCCCTTGTCCGAGGCTAGGCTTGGGCGAGGCGTGATCGAGTCCCTCGAATGGACTGATCCCTGACTTGATCGCACCCATCAGGCCTTTGCAGCTTTATGCTGATGGGGGTTACCAGCTGAGAATTAGGAGCCTTGAGGGTACCCCTAATTATGGTCCCCGACAAATATGTACTTCAAGCTCTTATGATTTGTGTATACTTGGCACTTAGTTCCCATAATGTAGTGTCTCCAAATCTTAAGTGCATGCACAACTGCTGCCAATTCCAAGTCATGAGTGGGGTAGTTCAATTCATGTTTCCGCAACTGACGAGATGCATAGGCGATCACATGTCCTTCTTGCATGAGCACACATCCTAATCCTTGGCCACATGCGTCACAATAAATGTCAAATCCCTTCTGCAGATCTGGCATAATCAATACTGGTGGTAACATCAATCTCTTCTTCAATTGATCAAAGCTTTCTTGGCACTTCTCATCCCACTTGAATTCTCTTCCTTTCTCCAGCAGCGAGGTCATAGGCTTAGCAATTTTAGAAAATCCTTCAATAAATCTCCGATAATAGCCTATAAGCCCTAAGAAACTCTGAATCTCTGTAACTGTAGTGGGCACTCTCCACTCCATTATCTCCTTCACTTTAGCAGGATCCACTGCTATTCCTCCATTAGAAATAATATGACCAAGGAATGGCACCTTGTCAATCCAAAACTCGCACTTGCTAAACTTGGCATAGAGTTGATTATCTCGTAGCTTCTGTAGCACCAACCTTAGAGGTTGTTCATGATCACTTTCACTCTTAGAATAGATAAGAATATCATCGATGAACACCACTACGAATCTGTCCAAATACTCCATAAATACCTTATTCATCAAATTCATGAAATAAGCTGGTGCATTGGTTAATCCAAATGACATACCATATCGGGTTGAGAAAGCCGTCTTAGGGATATCCGATGGTCTAATCTTCATCTGATGGTATCCCGATCGGAGATCAATCTTCGAGAATACCCTGGCTCCTCTCATCTGATCAAACAAATCCTCAATACGGGGTAGTGGATACTTGTTCTTCACAGTAACATCATTAAGTCATCTATAGTCCACACACATCCGTTGCGATCCATCCTTCTTCTGTACAAATAACACCGGTGCTCCCCAAGGTGAGGAACTTGGACGAATGTACCCTTCTTCCTGTAACTCAGTTAACTGCTTCTTAAGCTCCTTCAGTTCTTCTACAGCCATCCTGTATGGTCGTTTAGAAATAAGGGGCAGTTCTAGGTAATAGATCAATGACAAACTCAACTTCCCTATCTGGTGGCATCCCTGGTAACTCCTCTGTAAAGACATCCGGAAAATCTCTAACCACCCGGATGTTGTCACCAACAAACTCCTCCGCTATAAAGTATATTGCCCGTTTGGAAGCGGTGGTTACTGCAATTTGAACTTGAAATGTTTCTCCTTTAGGACTAGTGAGCTCTATAGTACCTCTATCGCATGCTATAATGGCCTTTGCCTTCCTTAACCATGACATACCAAGGATCAGATCTATACTGCTGGCCTCTAATATTATAGCAGTAGCTCCAAACTCTCTTCCCATAATTGGTAATATCAATCTACGTGTCATTTGATTTGCCTCAATAGGCCCTTTAGGTGTGATTACTATCATTGGTTTTCTCATATTTAGCAGGGGTATCTCATTGGTGTTGGCATATCGAGCAGACATGAATGAATGTGTAGCACCAGAATCAAATAATATTGTTGCAGGAATTGCATTAATGTAAAACATACTGAGTACGATGTCAGCAGCATCAGGAGTATCATCAATGCTGACTTGATTAACTCTAGCTATAGAATATCCCTTGCCAGGAGTCTGTTGCTTGTTCTTAGCTGGTGTACCCGAAGTCCCCATCGGACAAGCATTAGCATAGTGCCCAATCTGACTGCACTTGAAGCATGTAGGGCCAGTCTTCTGTCCTATGGACCTCGTCGGGGTGCCAGTGGGAGTAGCCTGACGAGTAGGAGGTGTCCGTGGAGACCCTTGTGGAGCATACTGAACTGGGCGTGGTCCTCCTGGTCGAGTCGGTGTACCCTGTGGTGAAACGTTGCGGGGACGAACATTGCTGCTACCTTGTCCCTGTGAGATAGCCTTCCTCTTCAAGTCTCCCAGTTGAACACGCTTGTGTTCAATAGCAAGAGCCTTATCCAGTAGCCTCTAAAATGATGGAAATGTGTGTGCAACCAGTGCATACTGTAGGGGTCCATTAAGTCCTTCAATAAAATGCTCCTGCTTTCTCTCATCCTCAGCAACTTCCTCCGGAGCATATCTCGACATCTGAATGAATTTATCTCTGTACTCGCTGACCGACATGTTGCCTTGTTTCGATGACAGAAACTCCTTCTTCTTGATCTTTATCAAACCAGCTGGAATATGGTAGTTCCTGAACTGTGTACTGAACTCTGCCCAAGTAATAGTGTCAGCAGCATCATGGGCAGCAGTATAAGAATCCCACCAGTTAGCAGCAGGACCTGTCAGACGACCTAAGGCATAAAGAACTTTCTCCCGGTCTGAGCATTGTGCGATGTTGAGCATCTTCTCAATTGACTTCAACCAATCATCTGCATCAAGTGGATCTGGCAAATGGCGAAGGTCGGTGGCTTATGGCTCATAAATTCTCGGTGCTTATCACGAGGTGGAACTAGTGGTGGTGGTGGAGGCAATGGTACTTGTTGTTGTTGCTGTTGTTGCTGAAATTGCTGCTGCAGCTGCTGTTGCGCCCTTCTCTCCTGGCGTATCTCTTCTCTCTCCTGGCGCAACTCTTGACGTATCTCTTCTCTTTCCTGGCGCATCTCCTGGCGTTCTTGCTGCATCTGGGCACGCATATCAGCCATAGTGTCCGCCATTTGCGGCATCATCCTCATCTGAGCTGCAATCAATGGGTCAACTCTGCCTGGTGGAGGATTAGGAGGATTCATCTCTGCTGGCTGTGGCTGGGGTTGTCTATATATCCACCGAGTGTGTCGATTAGGAGGCAAATCAATTCCATCACCCCTCCTGGTATTGACCATCTGAGTTAGATACATATGGTAAGAGAGAGTAGTAGACAAGGCAGTAATTACGAATCATGTTACTTTGGGGAATTTATTAGCTAAGCAGATTAATGTTCTACCTAACATAGCTAATTTATTACCTTATGGTGGTACATGCTAAGATGTCCATATATAATATCTCAATCAATCAAAGAAGCAAATCAGACATTTATCATCAGAATAATCAAACAACATTTTTAAATATAGAAAATAGTTTTGGTTTGGTCTTAGGCCTCCTATCTCTTAAAATGTCATAGGGGTAGATATTCCAAAGTGTGAAATCCGTCTTGTCTCAGAATAGAAAAGGTAAGAATGATCAGAGTAGAACAGTAGAAGGTGAGACAGGATCGAGATAAGTACTGAAAGAACCAGAGTAAGGTAAGTGTAGAATGAATCAGAAGAAGGTAAGTAGGTAAGGGTTTTGTCCATTTCTATCTAGGTTTCGTCCTACAGTCAACATTTCCTCTGATACCACTTCTGTCACACCTGGATTTAAGGGACAAATCCGGGTGCATCTCATATGTGCGCCAAGGAAGAACAACACACATAATAACAAAGTGCATAGAGATAAATGTCATAAATATCATAAATGTACTTATTACATAGCGGAAGACTTACAAAAAAAATAAATGATAAAGTGAAACGAACTAAATAATAATCCTTGGCGTCACAAAGCTGACTGGGAGACGCCACCTAGATCAAGTCGAATGCCTCAGTGATAGACGACTCCTCTTCGACCACCTGTTCTTCTCCTGTGGGGGGGGTGTGAGACAGCAAGAGTGAGCTCACATACATTCATAGCTCAACAAGTCATGGGGAATAATGTGACATGAACTCACCAAAGGTGGGAGTTCATGAAGTGTAAGGCTGATCAATGAAGTAAAGGCTGAAGCTGAGCATTGCTTTTATAAGTTGGTCAAAATTTTATTAGCAATTACTAAGTGTAAGTAAATACCAACTGAAAGTCGCCTAGAGGGGGGTGAATAGGGAGAAACTGAAATTTAATAATTTAAACACAACTACAAGCCGGGTTAGCGTTAGAAATAATAATGAGTCCAAGAGAGAGGGCGCAAAACAAATCGCGAGCGAATAAAGAGTGAGACACGTGGATTTGTTTTACCGAGGTTCGGTTCTCGCAAACCTACTCCCCGTTGAGGAGGCCACAAAGGCCGGGTCTTTTTCAACCCTTTCCCTCTCTCAAACGGTCTCTCGAACCGAGTGAGCTTCTCTTCTCAAATCAACCAGGAACAAAACTTCCCCGCAAGGACCACCACACAATTGGTGTCTTTTGCCTCGGTTACAAATGAGTTTTGATCACAAGAACAAATGAGAAAGGAAGAAGCAATCCAAGCGCAAGAGCTCAAAAGAACACGACAAATGTCTCTCACTAATCACTAAAGCCTTGTGTGGAATTGGAGAGGATTTGATCACTTGGGTGTGTCTAGAATTGAATGCTAGAGCTCTTGTAAGGTGTAGAAGTGTGAAAACTTGGATGACTTGAATGTGGGGTGGTTGGGGGTATTTATAGCCCCAACCACCAAACTAGCCGTTTGGTGGAGGCTGTCTGTCGCATGGTGCACCGGACAGTCCGGTGCGCCAGCCACGTGTAACACCCTAAAGTTCAATTTTGTGAAGACAAGGAAAATTCCTCAAAAATTTTAAATCAAAACACCTTTCCTTAAAGATAATCATAATTTAGAAGTTTCCCGAAATGAATATGTTAAAAATATATAATTAAAGATACTTAGATAATCTAAATTGCCTTTGGATTAGGTTATACAGAAGAATTATGATTAAACTATTTCTTAATATATATAGTCTACAATATAAATTTTATTTCCCTAGAATTAATAAGGTATGGATTATTCTCTACTATATGATTAAAAGCTTGTCTAAAAGAACTAAAATAAATAAAGAAATATATAAAATATGTTTTTGCACATTATGCTGAAGTTCTATATGTGTATCCAAATTAAGGGTTTGAACTTTAAACTTGTGTTGATTTGAAATTCAAATGGAAAGGGAAAATAGAAAAAGAAAATAGAAAAGAAAAAGAAAAAGAATAAAAACCCTACCTGGGCTGCGACCACTCAATCTGGCCCATTTAGTTTCCCATACCGCGCAGCCCATTACCATCTCCACTCTGCGCCGACAGGCCGGGGCCACCCGTCGGCCTCACACACGCGTCACAGGCGTGGAACACCTTCCGCTGGCAGGTCTGGCCCGCGTGTCGGTGACTCCGGCTCACGTTGGCTGCGCTTTCACTGACCACAGGACCCCATCGGTCAGCTCCTTTCCCCCTTCCTTCGTCAACGGCGAAACGAACTCCGCGCGCTCCGCGTCTTCCTCGCCGGTGATCTCGGCGTCCGTGCAACGACCGTGGGTGCACCCCGGGTATAAAGCTCACCGGGCTCGCCTCCCCTCCCGTATTCACCTACGACGGCGACCACTGCCGTAACACCGAGAAGGAGAAGAAGAAATCCGCCGCCGCGGGCCAATTTCGATTTGCCGCCGACGTTGCCTCGGTGGGTGCCCGTGTGTCGTCACCAAGGGACCTTGGAAGCTTACACGGGGATCGCCTGCGATCGGGGTCATCTCGGGCGACGTGAATTTCTCACCGGAGTCGCGCCTCCGCCGCACGTCGTGATTGCGTTCAACCGTCGTCCGTCTCCGGTGAGTAAACCCTATTCCGGGTTCGCCTGTTCCCTGCGATAGTGTAGGACCCGATAGAATCGTGAGTTGTGCGCTAAAATCATCGGGCCGGAATTCCGGCGATGGCGCCACCGTCTCCGTCGGTGTTGCGCCGCCGTCCCGAGCTGGGAATTGGGGGTGACACCTGGGCCGTTGATGCGGAGACGGATGGCTAGGATTAGAAGCCGGGTAACGGTTCGACGTTGGCTTGTTAGGACCGTCCGATGCGGGGCGAACGCGTAGGATTTAATGCGAGGTAAAGGAATCCGGATCCATCGGATCGCGATCCAACGGACTGGATCGCGTACCGATTGGGGATGGGGTCGATCTAATCTGTACCGCCAGTCTCTAATCCAACGGCTGAAAACCGTCCATACCCCTTCGCATGGCATATTGTTTAAAGAGACCCTGAGTTTTATTGAAATCAACCCGCCATCCCCGTTTAACTGTTCCCTGTGTCTAGGAATTCTTGCGCCGAGCCCCCTGTGCTTCTGTTTAATTGAGGCCCAGTCCAGAACTCGTTTAAATTGAGTAAATTAAATAGAAAATAGATTTTTAATATGAAAATAATTGCTAGAACTTAGTTAATTCATAGAAAATTTATTTTAGCTCCAAATTGAACCATTCCAGTTTCTAAAATTTTGTAATAATATTCTTCATCATTTAGTGCCTCTGTTTTGTCATGAAAACAATTAGAAATTTAATCTCTCACTTAATCCATTTTTAACACATAAAACCTTTGAAAATTTATAACTTAAAATCTACAACTCCAAAATTAATAATTCTTTTTCCTGTGATCTTATTTTAATATGTAGACTATTAATATGTATTTTGGCATACATGTTTGGTGTAATGTTAATTTTGCCTATACACTGTTTGTTTGTATTGCTACGACTAGCAGTGAGGTCACGAGAATCTGAAGATCATCCTGGTACCTGGAATCTCAAGTCTCAGGCAAGTTGTGCCCTTGATCACTTCTTTTTACCTACTCATGTTCTAATTAATCATAATGATCTGCATAGGTTAATTTTGATGGGACCCAATAGGTTACCCTAGTTTGTCTATCTCTATACCTTGTTTACCACTGAACTTTCTGGGTAGTACTTGCTAGTGCTATATGTGGTTTTGGGTATGAAGATACACTATTCATGATTATACTTTTGATATCAGTTGTTATTTATGGTTCATGTTAAGATCATTATGTTAATTGGAACATGGAGAACCACCCGGGAAAACAGTGCTACCACAAGGGTGGAATGGGACGCCCTTGGCTGATTAATTAGGAAAGCTAGTGGAAGACTACCTTACCCGAAAGGGGCAAGGGCAGTAGGGGAGTGGTCAGTGTAGGGAGGCCCTCGGGAGGATTTTGCTGCGATGGCGGTCCTGCAAGGGATTCCTGCACTGGAACTTCCTATAAACTGTAGCGGGTTTTCTGAAGCTAGTGGAACTTTGTAAAGGCCTCGTAGTGGTACCCTGCCTCGCTTCCTAGGTAGAGGTGTATGGAGTCTGATCAACTCTGTGGCAAATGGGTAACACGACTTGTGGGTAAAGATGCGCAACCTCTGCAGAGTGTAAAACTGGTATACTAGCCGTGCTCACGGTCATGAGCAGCTCGGACACTCACATGATTAAATTATGGAACTTAAACTCAATTTGTCATATGCATTGCATCGCAGGTGAAGTTGTTACTTTTGTTCTACTATTTAATTGGGTTGGTATTTACTTATACTTAGTAACTGCTAATAAAATTTTGACCAACTTTAAAAGCAATGCTCAGCTCTAACCATCTTCTTTGGTAAGCCTTACACTTCACGTGAGCTCCCACCTTTGGCGAGTTCATGCACATTATTCCCCACAACTTGTTGAGCGATGAACGTATGTGAGCTCACTCTTGCTGTCTCACACACACCACAGGTCAAGAACAGGTACCGCAGGATGAGGCGCTTGGAGGATGCTGCGATGAGTTCGTGAGAGGTCTAGGCCGTCGTCTCCCAGTCAACTTTGGGTTGCTGGACCGTTGTCTCCTTATAATGTAATTATTTATTTTGTATAGAACTCCTGTTATATATAAAGATGTGACATTCGATCCTGTGCCACTATACATCATATGTGTGAGACTTGGTCCCAGCATACCTGGTGTTTATGTTAGCGCCCGGGTTTTGGACCCCTAAAATCCGGGTGTTACAGAAGTGGTATCAGAGGAATGTTGACTGTAGGACGAAACCTAGATAGAACTGGACAACCCTTACCTACTTACCTTTGCTACTCTGATCCTTTTCTAAGCTTATCTTAATCTTTTCTCATCTAATTCCGCTATACTCTGATTATTCTTACCTTTTATTTCTAAAGACAAACTTGGATTTCACACTTTGAAATCCTGTGCCTAAAGTGACCTTTAGGAATAGGAGACCTAATCCTAGGAACAAAAACAAAACTATTTTTATAAGTGTCTATATATTTGAATGTTTGTTCTTATGATACTTGTCTGATTTGGATCTTTGATTGAGTGTGATGAGTTGTGGAGTAATGTCTACAATTGCATCTACATATACCTATAGGCATAAATAAATAAATTCATAAGATAACTAAACAACCTATATTATCCTTCATTAAAATATATTTACCTTAATAGATTCATCTTACCTTGCAAAGATTTATCTTATCCTAAAAGATCTCATTCTAACCAATTCATCTTATCTTAATAAGATTCTCTCTTATCTTAATAGATTCATCTTATCTTGAAAAGATTTTATCTCATCTTAATAGATCTAACTAATCTCAAAAGAATCTATTTCATCTTATCCTAATAAGCATACTTATCCACCCTAATTTAACAACCATGATCTAATGCAAATTAATTAGATCTTATCTAGTCAAACTAGTCACACCAATCTAACCTAGATCTGATCTAATCTAAAGTGACTTATCAAACATGTTAGATAATACTGGTAAGATAAGATTGGATCCTACTCTTATAAATATGTTTTAATCCAAGTTGGACTCAGATCCCAATTTAGACTAGACCACATATAGTAACCTAGCCATATGCAACTACCTTAACCATCCGATAGTTGCATAATCCCTCTGTGTTAACCTAATAGAGCTTCTGACCTACCTACACCGTATACCCCATCCTATCTCAAAAGATTCTAACATATCCTAACAAGATATATCTTACCCTGATAAATCTATCTAAACTAGTCTAATCTAGATCATACCTGATTTAATATGGTCTAATCTAGTGGGAGTTACTTAATGCTGGTAGAAAGGATAAGGCCATACTCCTAAATCACTTAAGCCTAATTTGGAGACTTATATCAACTTGGCCATACACAACAACCCGACCTATATAACAAGTTACATAACTTACCCAATCAATAGAGTCTTAATGGATTACATAAACCAACACCTGACATCAAACCAGATTTTGGCCTACATCATGTAGTCCATCTCACCCATAACTATTCTAACCATATTTCCCCCAACTCCGATAATATACACTAACTCCTAATCAAAGAGACAAGGCCGAAGAATATGATCAACTTCGTCAAGTAAGGATAAGCACCCACTCAAGTCTTCAAGGATCAAGCGGGACCACCAGATGAGTCAAAAGCCACAATCTTGGATGGAGTCTTTCTTTACCCCACTCTTTCTTGCCCAAACCTATATAGGCTTTAAAAGATATCCTTTATCCTACCTAATAAAGTGGACATACATATAATACCTATGCTCTCCTAATAACTAACTAAAAAAAAGACTCTTGATTTTTAAACTAACTAGAAACTGAAATCTAGACTACAAGCTGAAAATTGTTGTATCATGTTCCTTACAAATCTCGAGGACGAGATTTTTGTTAAGGGGGGTAGGATTTGTAACACCCTAAAGTTCAATTTTGTGAAGACAAGGAAAATTCCTCAAAAATTTTAAATCAAAACACCTTTCCTTAAAGATAATCATAATTTAGAAGTTTCCCGAAATGAATATGTTAAAAATATATAATTAAAGATACTTAGATAATCTAAATTGCCTTTGGATTAGGTTATACAGAAGAATTATGATTAAACTATTTCTTAATATATATAGTCTACAATATAAATTTTATTTCCCTAGAATTAATAAGGTATGGATTATTCTCTACTATATGATTAAAAGCTTGTCTAAAAGAACTAAAATAAATAAAGAAATATATAAAATATGTTTTTGCACATTATGCTGAAGTTCTATATGTGTATCCAAATTAAGGGTTTGAACTTTAAACTTGTGTTGATTTGAAATTCAAATGGAAAGGGAAAATAGAAAAAGAAAATAGAAAAGAAAAAGAAAAAGAATAAAAACCCTACCTGGGCTGCGACCACTCAATCTGGCCCATTTAGTTTCCCATACCGCGCAGCCCATTACCATCTCCACTCTGCGCCGACAGGCCGGGGCCACCCGTCGGCCTCACACACGCGTCACAGGCGTGGAACACCTTCCGCTGGCAGGTCTGGCCCGCGTGTCGGTGACTCCGGCTCACGTTGGCTGCGCTTTCACTGACCACGGGACCCCATCGGTCAGCTCCTTTCCCCCTTCCTTCGTCAACGGCGCAACGAACTCCGCGCGCTCCGCGTCTTCCTCGCCGGTGATCTCGGCGTCCGTGCAACGACCGTGGGTGCACCCCGAGTATAAAGCTCACCGGGCTCGCCTCCCCTCCCGTATTCACCTACGACGGCGACCACTGCCGTAACACCGAGAAGGAGAAGAAGAAATCCGCCGCCGCGGGCCAATTTCGATTTGCCGCCGACGTTGCCTCGGTGGGTGCCCGTGTGTCGTCACCAAGGGACCTTGGAAGCTTACACGGGGATCGCCTGCGATCGGGGTCATCTCGGGCGACGTGAATTTCTCACCGGAGTCGCGCCTCCGCCGCACGTCGTGATTGCGTTCAACCGTCGTCCGTCTCCGGTGAGTAAACCCTATTCCGGGTTCGCCTGTTCCCTGCGATAGTGTAGGACCCGATAGAATCGTGAGTTGTGCGCTAAAATCATCGGGCCGGAATTCCGGCGATGGCGCCACCGTCTCCGTCGGTGTTGCGCCGCCGTCCCGAGCTGGGAATTGGGGGTGACACCTGGGCCGTTGATGCGGAGACGGATGGCTAGGATTAGAAGCCGGGTAACGGTTCGACGTTGGCTTGTTAGGACCGTCCGATGCGGGGCGAACGCGTAGGATTTAATGCGAGGTAAAGGAATCCGGATCCATCGGATCGCGATCCAACGGACTGGATCGCGTACCGATTGGGGATGGGGTCGATCTAATCTGTACCGCCAGTCTCTAATCCAACGGCTGAAAACCGTCCATACCCCTTCGCATGGCATATTGTTTAAAGAGACCCTGAGTTTTATTGAAATCAATCCCGCCATCCCCGTTTAACTGTTCCCTGTGTCTGGGAATTCTTGCGCCGAGCCCCCTGTGCTTCTGTTTAATTGAGGCCCAGTCCAGAACTCGTTTAAATTGAGTAAATTAAATAGAAAATAGATTTTTAATATGAAAATAATTGCTAGAACTTAGTTAATTCATAGAAAATTTATTTTACCTCCAAATTGAACCATTCCAGTTTCTAAAATTTTGTAATAATATTCTTCATCATTTAGTGCCTCTGTTTTGTCATGAAAACAATTAGAAATTTAATCTCTCACTTAATCCATTTTTAACACATAAAACCTTTGAAAATTTATAACTTAAAATCTACAACTCCAAAATTAATAATTC
Source organism: Zea luxurians (assembly GCA_029449295.1). Taxonomy (NCBI): domain Eukaryota; kingdom Viridiplantae; phylum Streptophyta; class Magnoliopsida; order Poales; family Poaceae; genus Zea; species Zea luxurians. The sequence goes on along the minus strand of JAOPSE010000007.1, from coordinate 121,734,785 downwards.
TTTTTCCTGTGATCTTATTTTAATATGTAGACTATTAATATGTATTTTGGCATACATGTTTGGTGTAATGTTAATTTTGCCTATACACTGTTTGTTTGTATTGCTACGACTAGCAGTGAGGTCACGAGAATCTGAAGATCATCCTGGTACCTGGAATCTCAAGTCTCAGGCAAGTTGTGCCCTTGATCACTTCTTTTTACCTACTCATGTTCTAATTAATCATAATGATCTGCATAGGTTAATTTTGATGGGACCCAATAGGTTACCCTAGTTTGTCTATCTCTATACCTTGTTTACCACTGAACTTTCTGGGTAGTACTTGCTAGTGCTATATGTGGTTTTGGGTATGAAGATACACTATTCATGATTATACTTTTGATATCAGTTGTTATTTATGGTTCATGTTAAGATCATTATGTTAATTGGAACATGGAGAACCACCCGGGAAAACAGTGCTACCACAAGGGTGGAATGGGACGCCCTTGGCTGATTAATTAGGAAAGCTAGTGGAAGACTACCTTACCCGAAAGGGGCAAGGGCAGTAGGGGAGTGGTCAGTGTAGGGAGGCCCTCGGGAGGATTTTGCTGCGATGGCGGTCCTGCAAGGGATTCCTGCACTGGAACTTCCTATAAACTGTAGCGGGTTTTCTGAAGCTAGTGGAACTTTGTAAAGGCCTCGTAGTGGTACCCTGCCTCGCTTCCTAGGTAGAGGTGTATGGAGTCTGATCAACTCTGTGGCAAATGGGTAACACGACTTGTGGGTAAAGATGCGCAACCTCTGCAGAGTGTAAAACTGGTATACTAGCCGTGCTCACGGTCATGAGCAGCTCGGACACTCACATGATTAAATTATGGAACTTAAACTCAATTTGTCATATGCATTGCATCGCAGGTGAAGTTGTTACTTTTGTTCTACTATTTAATTGGGTTGGTATTTACTTATACTTAGTAACTGCTAATAAAATTTTGACCAACTTTAAAAGCAATGCTCAGCTCTAACCATCTTCTTTGGTAAGCCTTACACTTCACGTGAGCTCCCACCTTTGGCGAGTTCATGCACATTATTCCCCACAACTTGTTGAGCGATGAACGTATGTGAGCTCACTCTTGCTGTCTCACACACACCACAGGTCAAGAACAGGTACCGCAGGATGAGGCGCTTGGAGGATGCTGCGATGAGTTCGTGAGAGGTCTAGGCCGTCGTCTCCCAGTCAACTTTGGGTTGCTGGACCGTTGTCTCCTTATAATGTAATTATTTATTTTGTATAGAACTCCTGTTATATATAAAGATGTGACATTCGATCCTGTGCCACTATACATCATATGTGTGAGACTTGGTCCCAGCATACCTGGTGTTTATGTTAGCGCCCGGGTTTTGGACCCCTAAAATCCGGGTGTTACACCACGTCACGAGGCCGTTGGGTTCCGACCGTTGGAGCTCTGACTGCTGGGCCCGCCTGGATGTCCGGTGGCACACCGGACATGCACTGTAGAGTGTCCGGTGCGCCATCTCGCGCGTGCCTGACCTCTGCGCGTTCTGGCGTGCATTTAATGCGCCTGCAGGTGACCGTTGGCGCCGAAGTAGCCGTTGCTCCGCTGTTACACCGGACAGTCCGGTGTACACCGGACATGTCCGGTGAATTATAGCGGAGCGAATTCCCGAAGCTGGCGAGTTCAGAGTCGCTTCTCCTTGGAGCACCGGACACTGTCCGGTGTACACCGAACAGTCCGGTGAATTATAGCGCGGCGGCTCTGAGTTTTCCCGAAGGTGCGAAGTTTAGGTTGGAGTCCCCTGGTGCACCGGACATTGTCCGGTGGCACACCGGACAGTCCGGTGCGCTAGACCAGGGTGCCTTCGGTTGTCCCTTTGCTCTCTTTTATTGAACCCATTCTTGGTCTTTTTATTGGCTTGTTGTGAACCTTTGGCACCTGTAGAACTTATAAACTAGAGCAAACTAGTTAGTCCAATTATTTGTGTTGGGCAATTCAACCACCAAAATCAGTTTAGGAAATAGGTGTAAGTCTAATTCCCTTTCAATCTCCCCCTTTTTGGTGATTGATGCCAACACAAACCAAAGCAAGTATAGAAGTGCATAATTGAACTAGTTTGCAAAATGTAAGTGCAAAGGTTACTTAGAATTGAGCCAATAAATATTACTTACTAGATATGCATGGATTGTTTCTTTATTTTTAACATTTTGGACCACGCTTGCACCACATGTTTTGTTTTTGCAAATTCTTTTTGTAAAACCTTTTCAAAGTCTTTTTGCAAAATAGTCAAAGGTAAATGAATAAGATTTTGCGAAGCATTTTCAAGTTTTGAAATTTTCTTCCTTTGTTCCAAATGCTTTTCCTTTGACTAAACAAAACTCCCCCTCAAATAAATTCTCCTCTTAGTGTTCAAGAGGGTTTTAAGATATCAATTTTGAAAGGTGCTACTTTCTCCCCCTTTAGAACATAAAGAGATACCAATTGAGATACCAATTTGAAATTTTCCAATTGAAAATCATTTTAAAATTAGGGTGGTGGTGCGGTCCTTTTGCTTTGGGCTCATACTTTCTCCCCCTTTGGCATGAATCGCCAAAAACGGATACTTTGAGTGAGATATAAGCCCTTTTTAAACTACTTTCTCCCCCTTTGGCAAACAAATAATATTAGTGAAGATTATACCAAAGTTGGAGAGATGCTCGGAGCGACGGCGAAGGATGAGTAATAGAGTGGAGTGGAAGCCTTTGTCTTCGCCGAAGACTCCAATTCCCTTTCAATACACCTATGACTTGGTTTGAAATTCACTTGAAAACATATTAGTCATAGCATATATAAAAGAGACATGATCAAAGGTATACTTATGATCTATGTGTGCAAAACATCAAAAGAAATTCCGAGAATCAAGAATATTGAGCTCATGCCTAAGTTTGGAAAAAGTTTGTTCATCTAGTGGCTCGGTAAAGATATTGGCTAATTGATCTTTAGTATTAATGTATGCAATCTCGATATCCCCTTTTGTTGGTGATCCCTAAGAAAATGATACCGAATGGCTATGTGTTTAGTGCGGCTATGCTCAACGGGATTATCCGCCATGCGGATTGCACTCTCATTATCACATAGAAGAGGAACTTTAGTTAATTTGTAACCATAGTCCCGCAGGGTTTGCCTCATCCAAAGCAATTGCGCGCAACAATGTCCTGCGACAATGTACTCGGCTTCGGCGGTAGAAAGAGCGACCGAATTTTGCTTCTTTGAAGCCCAAGACACCAAGGATCTTCCCAAGAACTGGCAAGTCCCCGATGTGCTCTTTCTATTAATCTTACACCCCGCCCAATCGACATCCGAATAATCAATTAAATCAAATGTGGATCCCCGAGGGTACCAAAGCCCAAACTTAGGAGTATAAGCCAAATATCTCAAGATTCGTTTTACGGCCGTAAGGTGAGATTCCTTAGGGTCGGCTTGGAATCTTGCACACATGCATACGGAAAGCATAATATCCGGTCGAGATGCACATAAATAGAGTAATGAACCTATCATCGACCGGTATACCTTTTGATCGACGAATTTACCTCCCGTGTCGAGGTCGAGATGCCCATTGGTTCCCATGGGTGTCTTGATGGGCTTGGCATCCTTCATCCCAAACTTGTTTAGAATGTCTTGAGTATACTTTGTTTGGCAAATGAAGGTGCCCTCTTGGAGTTGCTTTACTTGAAACCCCAAGAAATACTTCAACTCCCCCATCATCGACATCTCGAATTTCTGTGTCATGATCCTACTAAATTCTTCACATGTAGATTCGTTAGTAGACCCAAATATAATATCATCAACATAAATTTGGCATACAAACAAATCATTGTCAAGAGTTTTAGTGAATAAAGTAGGATCGGCCTTGCCGACTTTGAAGCCATTAGCAATAAGGAAATCTCTTATGCATTCATACCATGCTCTTGGGGCTTGCTTGAGCCCATAAAGCGCCTTAGAGAGCCTATAGACATGGTTAGGATACTCACTATCTTCAAAGCCGGGAGGTTGCTCAACATAGACCTCTTCCTTGATTGGTCCATTGAGGAAGGCACTCTTCACGTCCATTTGATAAAGCTTGAAGCCATGGTAAGTAGCATAGGCTAATAATATACGAATTGACTCAAGCCTAGCTACGGGTGCATAGGTTTCACCAAAATCCAAACCTTCGACTTGTGAATACCCCTTGGCCACGAGTCGAGCTTTGTTCCTTGTCACCACACCATGCTCGTCTTGCTTGTTGCGGAAGACCCACTTGGTTCCTACAACATTTTGGTTAGGACGTGGAACTAAATGCCATACCTCGTTCCTAGTGAAGTTGTTGAGCTCCTCTTGCATCGCCATCACCCAATCCGAATCTTGTAGTGCTTCCTCTACCCTGTGTGGCTCAATAGAGGAAACAAAAGAGTAATGCTCACAAAAAATGTGCAACACGAGATCTAGTGGTTACCCCCTTATGAATGTCATCGAGGATGGTGTCGACGGGGTGATCTCATTGGATTGCTTGGTGGACTCTTGGGTGTGGCGGCCTTGGTTCTTCATCCTCCTTGTCTTGATCAATTGGATCTCCCCCTTGATCATTGCCGTCATCTTGAGGTGGCTCATCATTTTGATTTTCTCCTTCATCAACTTGAGCCTCGTCCTCATTTTGAGTTGGTGGTGATGCTTGCGTGGAGGAGGATGGTTGATCTTGTGCATTTGGAGGCTCTTCGGATTCCTTAGGACACACATCCCCAATGGACATGTTCCTTAGCGCGATGCACGGAGCCTCTTCATCACCTATCTCATCAAGATCAACTTGCTCTACTTGAGAGCCGTTAGTTTCATCAAACACAACATCACAAGAAACTTCAACTAGTCCCGAGGACTTGTTAAAGACTCTATATGCCCTTGTGTTTGAGTCATATCCTAGTAAAAAGCCTTCTACAGTCTTAGGAGCAAATTTAGATTTTCTACCTCTTTTGACAAGAATAAAGCATTTGCTACCAAAGACTCTAAAATATGAAATATTGGGCTTTTTACCGGTTAGGAGTTCGTATGATGTCTTCTTGAGGATTCGGTGTAGATATAACCGGTTGATGGCGTAGCAAGCGGTGTTAACCGCCTCGGCCCAAAACCGATCCAGCGTCTTGTACTCATCAAGCATGGTTCTTGCCATGTCCAATAGAGTTCGATTCTTCCTCTCCACTACACCATTTTGTTGTGGCGTGTAGGGAGAAGAGAACTCATGCTTGATGCCCTCCTCCTCAAGGAAGCCTTCAATTTGTGAGTTCTTGAACTCCGTCCCGTTGTCGCTTCTTATTTTCTTGATCCTTAAGGCGAACTCATTTTGAGCCCGTCTCAAGAATCCCTTTAAGGTTTCTTGGGTTTGTGATTTTTCCTGCAAAAAGAACACCCAAGTGAAGCGAGAATAATCATCCATAATAACTAGACAGTACTTACTCCCGCCGATGCTTATGTAAGCAATCGGGCCGAATAAATCCATGTGTAGAAGCTCCAATGGCCTGTCACTCGTCATGATGTTCTTGTGTGGATGATGAGTGCCAACTTGCTTCCCGGCTTGGCATGCGCTACAAATCCTATCTTTCTCAAAATAAACATTTGTTAATCCTAAAATGTGCTCTCCCTTTAGAAGCTTATGAAGATTCTTCATTCCAACATGTGCTAGTCGGCGGTGCCAGAGCCAACCCATGTTAGTCTTAGCAATTAAGCAAGTGTCGAGTTCAGCTCTATCAAAATCTACTAAGTATAGTTGACCCTCTAACACTCCCTTAAATGCTATTGAATCATCACTCCTTCTAAAGACAGTGACATCTACATCAGTGAATAGACAGTTGTAGCCCATTTGACATAATTGAGATACGGAAAGCAAATTGTAATCTAATGAATCAACAAGAAAAACATTGGAAATGGAATGGTCAGGAGATATAGCTATTTTACCCAAACCTTTGACCAAACCTTGATTTACATCCCCGAATGTGATAGCTTGTTGGGGATCTTGGTTTTTCTCGTAGGAGGAGAACATCTTCTTCTCCCGTGTCATGTGGTTTGTGCACCCGCTGTCGATGATCCAATTTGAGCCCCCGGATGCATAAACCTACAAAACAAGTTTAGTTCTTGACTTTAGGTACCCAAACGGTTTTGGGTCCTTTGGCATTAGAAACAAGAACTTTGGGTACCCAAACACAAGTCTTGGAGCCCTTGTGTTTGCCCCTAACAAACTTGGCAACTACCTTGCCGAATTTGTTAGTAAGCACATATGATGCATCAAAAGTTTTGAATGAAATGTCATGATCATTTGATGCACTAGGAGTTTTCTTCTTAGGCAACTTAGCACGGGTTGGTTGCCTAGAGCTAGATATCTCACCCTTATACATAAAAGCATGATTAGGGCCAGAGTGAGACTTCCTAGAGTGAATTCTCCTAATCTTGCTCTCGGGATAACTGGCAGGGTACAAAATGTAACCTTCGTTATCCTGAGGCATGGGAGCCTTGCCCTTAACAAAATTAGACAATCTTTTAGGAGGGGCACTAAGTTTGACATTGTCTCCCTTTTGGAAGCCAATGCCATCCTTGATGCCAGGGCGTCTCCCACTATAGAGCATACTTCTAGCAAATTTAAACTTTTCATTTTCTAAGTTATGCTCGGCAATTTTAGCATCTAGTTTAGCTATATGATCATTTTGTTGTTTAATTAAAGCCATATGATCATGAATAGCATTAACATCAACATCTCTACATCTAGTACAAATGGTAACATGCTCAACGGTAGATGTAGAGGGTTTGCAAGATTTTAATTCTACAACCTTATCATGTAATATATCATTCTCACTTCTAAGGTTAGAAATAGTAACATTGCAAACATCAAAATCTTTAGCCTTAGCAATCAATTTTTCATTTTCATTTCTAAGGCTAGCAAGAGTAACATTCAATTCTTCAACCTTAGCAAGCAAATCAACATTATCATCTCTAGGATTGGGAATTGAAATATTACAAACATGAGAATCAACCTTAGCAATTAATCTAGCATTTTCATTTCTAAGGTTGTCAAAAGTCTCATGGCAAGTGCTTAGCTCACTAGACAATTTTTCACATTTTTCAACTTGTAGAGCGTAAGCATTTTTAACCTTAACATGCTTTTTGTTTTCCTTGATTAGGAAGTCCTCTTGGGAGTCCAAGTCAAGAGTTCATCCTTCTAATGCATGGCACTAATTAGTTCATTTAATTTTTTCTTTTGTTGCATGTTTAGGTTGGCAAAAAGGGTACGTAAGTTATCCTCCTCATCACTAGCATTATCATCACTAGAGGATTCATATTTAGTGGAGGATTTGGATTTAACCTTCTTCTTTTTTCCGTCCTTTGCCATGAGGCACTTGTGGCCGACGTTGGGGAAGAGAAGTCCCTTGGTGACGGCGATGTTGGCGGCGTCCTCGTCGGAGGAGGAGTCGGTGGAGCTCTCGTCGGAGTCCCACTCCCGACAAACATGGGCATCGCCGCTCTTCTTCTTGTAGTATCTCTTCTCCTTTCTTCTCCCCTTCTTGTTGTCGCCCCTGTCACTATCACTAGATAATGGACATTTTGCAATAAAATGACCGAGCTTACCACATTTGTAGCATACTTTCTTGGAGCGGGGCTTGTAATCTTTCCCCCTCCTTTGCTTGAGGATTTGGTGGAAGCTTTTGATGATAAGCGCCATTTCCTCATTGTCGAGCTTGGAGGCGTCGATTGGTTGTCTACTTGATGTAGACTCCTCCTTCTTCTCCTCTGTCGCCTTGAATGTGACCGGTTGTGCCTCGGGCGTGGAGGAGGTGCCTTGCTCGATGATTTTCTTTGAGCATTTAATCATTAGCTCAAAGCTCACGAACTTTCCTATAACTTTCTCGGGAGACATTAGCTTGTATCTAGGATCACCTCGAATTAATTGAACTTGCGTAGGGTTAAGAAAAACGAGTGATCTAAGAATAACCTTGACCATTTCATGGTCATCCCATTTTTCGCTCCCGAGGTTGCGCACTTGGTTCACCAAGGTCTTCAAGCGGTTGTACATAGCTTGTGGATCTTCCCCTTGGTGAAGCATGAATCGACCGAGCTCCCCCTCGATCGTCTCCCGCTTGGTGATCTTTGTCACCTCATCTCCTTCGTGCGCGGTCTTGAGTACGTCCCAAATTTCCTTCGCACTCTTTAACCCTTGCACCTTGTTATACTCCTCTCGACTTAGAGAGGCGAGGAGTATAGTGGTGGCTTGGGAGTTAAAGTGGTGGATTTGGGCCACCTCGTCCGAGTCGTAGTCTTCATCCCCTACGGATGGCACCTGTACACCAAACTCAACAACATTCCAAATGCTTGTGTGGAGTGAGGATAGATGATGCCTCATTTTATCACTCCACATATTATAATCTCCACCATCAAAAACCGGTGGTTTGCCTAATGGAACGGAGAGTAAGGGAGTACACTTTGAAATGTGGGGGTAGCGTAGGGGGATCTTACTATACTTCTTGCGCTCTTGGCGCTTAGAAGTTACGGACGGCGCATCGGAGTCGGAGGTTGATGGTGATTGAAAGGGAAATGTGCCCTTGGGCCATTTCTAAGTATTTTGGTGATTTAGTGCCCAACATAGGTGCCTAATTGTAAAATGGTGGACAAAGTACAAATCAAGGATAAAGGTATGTTTCTCAGACTTAGTACATTGTTTTATGGACTAATGTATTGTGTCTAAGTGCTGGAAACAGAAAAAATCGAGTTGGAGAAGAGATGGCTCGAGCAGCCAAAGTCTGCCCAGTCTGGGTGCACCGGACTGTCCGGTAGGCCGCTCACAGGCGAACCCGTCGCTCTCGGGAAACCATCAACGGCGTACGACTAAAATTCACCGGACTGTCCAGTGTGCATCGGACTGTCCGGTGAGCCAACGGTCGGCCGGGCCAACGGTCGGCCGCGCAATCTGCGCGGGACACGTGGCCGAGCCAACGGCTAGAAGATGGCACCGGACTGTCCGGTGTGCACCGGACATGTCAAGTGCACCAACGGCTCCCAGGCTGCCAACGGTCGACTGCGCTGTTTATGGAAAGAAATCGGGCACCGGACATGTCCGGTGTGCACCGGACTGTCCGGTGCGCCAGACGACAGAAGGCAAGAATTGCCTTCCCAGATTGCTCTCAACGGCTCCTAGCTGCCTTGGGGCTATAAAAGAGACCCCTAGGCGCATGGAGGAGAACACCAAGCATCTACTAATCATTTCTAAGCACCAAGACATCGAATTCGCGCATTCGTTTCATTGTGATAGCATATAGAGCTCTAGTGGAGTTGTGAACTCATTGAGTTGTGTTGCGAGCTCTTGTTACGACTTGTGTGCGTGTTGACACTTTGATTCTTGTGTCTTGTGTGCGTTGCTAATCCCTCCCTTGCTCCGTGTTCTTTGTGAATTTCAAGTGTAAGGGCGAGAGGCTCCAAGTTGTGGAGATTCCTCGCATACGGGATTGAGATAAAGCAAGCAAAACACCGTGGTATTCAAGTGGGTCTTTGGACCGCTTGAGAGGGGTTGATTGCAACCCTCGTCCGTTGGGACGCCACAACGTGGAGTAGGCAAGCGTTGGTCTTGGCCGAACCACGGGATAACCACCGTGCCATCTCTGTGATTGATCTTTGTTGGTTATTGTGTTTTGTTGAGGATTCCTCTATAGCCACTTGGCAATTATTGTGCTAACAATTAACCAAGTTTTGTGGCTTAAGTTTTGAAGTGTTACAGGATCACCTATTCACCCCCCCTCTAGGTGCTCTCAATTGGTATCAGAGCCGTTCTCTTCACTAAGGGACTAACAGCCCGAAGAGATGGATTCTAAGGGGAAGGGTATCGTGATCAACGACAAAGAGAAGGAATCCTTCGTCAACGAGCCGAAGGACGACAAGCCTACCGACTCCGGATCGGGTCATAGACGAAAGGAAGGGAAGAAGAAGAAGACAAGGCGCATCAAGGAGATCGTCTACTACGACGACAACGATGAATCTACTTCTTCCCAAAAGGACGATGACCACAACGACTACGAGAGAAGGAAACCGGTTAATTCGAACTTTTCTTTTGACTACTCTCGTATTCCGCAAAGTTCAAATTCACATTTGCTCTCCATTCCACTCGGCAAGCCCCCACACTTTGATGGGGAGGACTACGGATTTTGGAGCCACAAAATGCATAGTCACCTATTCTTTCTCCATCCTAGTATATGGGAGATTGTAGAGAGTGGAATGCACTTTGATAGTTCGGATAGTCCCATGTTCATTAATGAGCAAATCCATAAGAATGCACAAGCTACTACTGTTCTTCTAGCTTCATTGTGCAGGGATGAATATCACAAAGTGAGCGGCTTGGATAACGCCAAGCAGATCTGGGACACCCTCAAGATTTCTCATGAGGGGAATGACGTTACCTTGCTCACCAAAATGGAGTTGGTGGAGGGCGAGCTTGGACGGTTCGCGATGATAAGGGGCGAGGAGCCAACTCAAACATACAACCGGCTCAAGACCCTTATCAACAAAATAAGGAGCTACGGAAGCACGCGATGGACGGACCACGACGTCGTCCGACTGATGCTAAGGTCCTTTACCGTTCTTGATCCTCATTTGGTGAATAATATTCGTGAGAATCCCAGGTACACCAAAATGTCGCCCGAGGAAGTCCTAGGAAAATTCGTCAGCGGGCGAATGATGATCAAGGAGGCAAGGTACGTGGACGACGCCTTGAATGGACCAATCAACGAGCCGCAACCTCTTGCTCTCAAAGCAACAAGAAGCAAGGAGGCGCTACCTAGCAAGGTGGCACAAATTGAGGTGGCCGGACTTAATGACGAAGAGATGGCCCTCATCATCAAAAGATTCAAGACGGCGCTCAAGGGTCGCAAGGGACAGCCAAGCAAGACCAAAGCCAAGGGGAAGCGCTCATGCTTCAAATGCGGCAAGCTTGGTCATTTTATTGCTAACTGTCCCGACAATGATAGTGATCAGGACCAAGGGAACAAGAGAGAGAAGAAGAAGCATTACAAGAAGGCCAAGGGCGAGGCACATATCGGAAAGGAGTGGGATTCGGATTGCTCCTCCTCCGACTCCGACAATGAAGGACTCACCGCCACCGCCTTCAACAAGTCATCTCTCTTCCCCAACGAGCGTCACACTTGCCTCATGGCAAGGGAGAAGTAAGCGCTCACGATACTTGTACTTATGCTTCTTCGAGTGAGGATGAATCTAGTGATGATGATGAGACAGATTACTCATGCTTATTCAAGGGATTAGATAGATCTAAAATTGATAAGATTAATGAGTTGATTGATGCTTTGAATGACAAGAATAGATTACTAGAAAAACAAGAGGATCTTTTATATGAGGAGCATGATAAATTTGTTAGTGCACAAAAATCTCTTGCTCTTGAAATTAAAAGGAATGAAATGCTCTCTAGTGAATTATCTTCTTGTCATGAAACCATTGCTACTTTAAGAAGTGTTAATGATGATTTAAGTGCTAAACTAGAAGTAGCTAGTAAATCTAATTCTTGTGTAGAAATTGTTGAAACTTGTAATAGGTGTAAAGATTTTGACATTGATGCTTGTAGTGATCACTTAGTTTCAATTTCAAAATTAAATGAGGAATTGGCTAGTCTTAATGCCCAACTTAAGACTAGCAAGAATGAATTTGACAAGTTAAAATTTGCAAGGGATGCCTACACGATTGGTAGACACCCCTCAATTAAGGATGGACTTGGCTACAAGAGGAAAGCCAAGGACTTGACAAGCCATAAGGCTCCCATCTCTGCCAAGGAGAAAGGGAAGGCCCCTATGGCAACTAGTGCTAAAAAGAACCATGCTTTTATGTACCATGGTAGGAGACAAACTAGAAATGCTTATAGGAGCTATAATGCTTATGATGTTTTTGATTCTCATGCCATGTTTGCTTCTAGTTCTTCCTATATGCATGGTAGAGATATGTCTAGGAGAAATGCTATCCATCATATGCCAAGAAAGAATATTATTCATGCTCCTAGGAAAGTAATGAATGAACCTTCTACAATTTATCATGCTTTAAATGCTTCCTTTGCTATTTGTAGAAAGGATAGGAAAATAGTTGCTAGGAAGTTAGGGGCAAAATGCAAGGGAGACAAAACTTGCATTTGGGTCCCTAAGGATATTTGCACTAACCTTGTAGGACCCAACATGAGTTGGGTACCTAAGACCCAAGCCTAAATTTGCCTTGCAGGTTTATGCATCCGGGGGTTCAAGCTGGATCATCGACAGCGGATGCACAAACCATATGACGGGGGAGAAGAAGATGTTCACCTCCTACGTCAAAAACAAAGATTCCCAAGATTCAATAATATTCGGTGATGGGAATCAAGGCAAGGTAAAAGGGCTAGGTAAAATTGCAATCTCCAATGAGCACTCTATCTCTAATGTGTTTTTAGTAGAGTCTCTTGGATATAATTTACTATCTGTTAGTAAATTATGTAATATGGGATATAATTGTTTATTTACAAATGTAGATGTGTCTGTCTTTAGAAGATGTGATGGTTCACTAGCTTTTAAGGGTGTACTAGACGGCAAACTTTACTTAGTTGATTTTGCAAAAGAAGAGGCCGGTCTAGATGCATGCTTAATGGCTAAGACTTGCATGGGCTGGTTGTGGCATCGCCTGCTTAGCACATGTGGGGATGAAGAACCTCCACAAGCTTCTAAAGGGAGAACACGTGATAGGTCTAACCAATGTTCATTTCGAAAAAGATAGACCTTGTGCAGCTTGTCAAGCAGGTAAACAAGTGGGAGGAGCACATCACAGCAAGAATGTGATGACCACGTCAAGACCTCTGGAGCTGCTGCATATGGACCTCTTCGGACCCGTCGCCTATCTGAGCATAGGAGGAAGTAAGTATGGTCTAGTTATTGTTGATGACTTTTCCCGCTTCACTTGGGTGTTCTTTTTGCAGGATAAGTCTGAAACCCAAGGGACCCTCAAGCGCTTCCTAAGGAGAGCTCAAAATGAGTTTGAGCTCAAGGTGAAAAAGATAAGGAGCGACAACGGGTCCGAATTCAAGAACCTTCAAGTGGAGGAGTTCCTTGAGGAGGAGGGGATCAAGCACGAGTTCTCCGCTCCCTACACACCTCAGCAAAATGGTGTGGTAGAGAGAAAGAACAGGACGCTCATAGATATGGCGAGGACTATGCTTGGAGAGTTCAAGACCCCCGAGTGCTTTTGGTCGGAAGCCGTGAACACGGCTTTCCACGCCATCAACAGGGTCTACCTTCACCGCCTCCTCAAGAAGACTTCATATGAGCTGCTGACTGGTAACAAACCCAATGTATCGTACTTTCGTGTATTTGGGAGTAAATGCTACATTCTAGTGAAGAAGGGTAGGAATTCTAAATTTGCTCCCAAAGCCGTAGAAGGGTTTTTATTAGGTTATGATTCAAATACAAAGGCGTATAAGGTCTTCAACAAATCATCGGGTTTGGTTGAAGTCTCTAGCGATGTTGTATTTGATGAGACTAATGGCTCTCCAAGAGAGTAAGTTGTTGATCTTGATGATGTAGATGAAGAAGATGTTCCAACGGCCGCGATACACACCATGGCGATTGGAGATGTACGGCCTCAGGAACAACTGGAGCAAGATCAACCGTCTTCCTCAACTATGGTGCATCCCCCAACCCAAGATGATGAACAGGTACCTCAAGTGGAGGCGCATGATAAAGGGGGAGCACAGGATGTTCAAATTGAAGAGGAAGAAGCACCTCAGGCACCTCCAACCCAAGTTCGAGCGACGATTCAAAGGGATCATCCCGTCGACCAGATATTGGGTGATATTAGCAAGGGAGTAACTACTCGTTCAAGATTGGTTAATTTTTGTGAGCATTACTCTTTTGTCTCTTCTATTGAGCCTTTCAGGGTAGAAGAGGCCTTGCTAGATCCGGACTGGGTGTTGGCCATGCAAGAGGAACTCAACAATTTCAAGTGCAATGAAGTTTTGACACTGGTGCCTCGTCCCAAGCAAAATGTTGTGGGAACCAAGTGGGTGTTCCGCAACAAACAGGATGAGCACGGGGTGGTGACAAGGAACAAGGCTCGGCTTGTGGCAAAAGGTTATGCCCAAGTCGCAGGTTTGGACTTTGAGGAGACATTCGCTCCTGTGGCTAGGCTAGAATCAATTCGTATCTTGCTAGCATATGCCGCTCACCATTCTTTCAGGTTGTACCAAATGGATGTGAAGAGCGCTTTCCTCAACGGGCCGATCAAAGAGGAGGTGTACGTGGAGCAACCCCCTGGCTTCGAGGATGAACGGTACCCCGACCACGTGTGTAAGCTCTCTAAGGCGCTCTATGGACTTAAGCAAGCCCCAAGAGCATGGTATGAATGCCTTAGAGACTTTTTAATTGCTAATGCTTTAAAGGTTGGGAAAGCCGATCCAACTCTTTTTACTAAGCTTGCGATGGTGATCTTTTTGTGTGCCAAATTTATGTCGATGACATAATATTTGGTTCTACTAATCAAAAGTCTTGCAAAGAGTTTAGCAGGGTGATGACGCAGAAATTCGAGATGTCGATGATGGGCGAGTTGAACTACTTCCTTGGGTTCCAAGTGAAGCAACTCAAGGACGGCACTTTCATCTCCCAAACGAAGTACATGCAAGACTTGCTAAAGCGGTTTGGGATGAAGGACGCCAAACCCGCAAAGACGCCGATGGGAACTGACGGACACACCGACCTCAACAAAGGTGGTAAGTCCGTTGATCAAAAAGCATACCGGTCCATGATAGGTTCTTTGCTTTATTTATGTGCTAGTAGACCGGATATTATGCTTAGCGTATGCATGTGTGCTAGATTTCAATCCGATCCTAAGGAGTGTCACTTAGTGGCGGTAGAAGCGAATTCTTCGATATTTAGTCGCTACGCCTTGCTTCGGGATCTGGTATCCAAAGGGGTCTAACTTTGACTTGATTGGGTACTCAGATTCCGACTATGCTGGATGTAAGGTCGATAGGAAGAGTATATCGGGGACGTGCCAATTCTTAGGAAGGTCCCTGGTGTCATGGAACTCTAAGAAACAAACCTCCGTTGCCCTATCCACCGCTGAGGCCGAGTACGTTGCTGCAGGACAGTGTTGTGCGCAACTGCTTTGGATGAGGCAAACCCTCAGGGACTTTGGCTACAATCTGAGCAAAGTCCCACTCCTATGTGATAATGAGAGTGCTATCCGAATAGCGGAAAATCCTGTTGAGCACAGCCGCACAAAGCACATTGACATCCGGCATCACTTTTTGAGAGACCACCAGCAAAAGGGAGATATCGAAGTGTTTCATGTTAGCACCGAGAACCAACTAGCCGATATCTTTACCAAGCCTCTAGATGAGAAGACCTTTTGCAGGCTGCGTAGTGAGCTCAATATCTTAGATTCGCGGAACTTGGATTGAAATGTAGAATACATGTGTTTATGCCTTTGATCATGTTCATTCTGCATTTTGTTGCTTATTGTGGTGCTCAAGTTGTACAAACACTCCCTGGACCTCACAAGTCCTGTTTGCAAGTGATGCACATATTTAGGGGGAGCTGTGCTACAACTTGACCCTTTGAGACTAACCGCGTACTTGAGTTTGGTTGTTTTAGTCTCCAAGGAGAATTGAAAGGGAAAAGGTGGACTTGGACCATGCAAGACTTCCACTGCACTCCGATGAAAAAGAGTAACTTTTCCAAGTTCATCTTTATACTCTCACTGCCTTTGTGTTCTTATTTGAAGATTTTGGTGAGGCAATGGGGTTAATGGGCCAAGATTGATCCCGTTTTGGTGCTTGATGCCAAAGGGGGAGAAAATAAAGGCCAAAGCAATTAATGGATCAGCTACCACTTGAGAAATTTTAAAAAAAAAGTAGATTAGAGCTTTTGGTTTGTCAAAACTCTTTTATTGTCTCTTATGTCAAAAGTTGGCCTCTTGTGGGGAGAAGTGTTGATTATGAAAAAAAGGGGAGTTTTTGAAATCCTTGATCAAATTTCTTTGGAAAACCTCTCTTTATGTCTCTACAAGTGGTTTTGACTTAGAGATAGGAATTTGAGTTTGATTTGCAAAAACAAACCAAGTGGTGGCATAGAGTGATCCATATATGTCAAAATTGAATCAAAATAATTTGAGTTCTTATTTGAAGTGATTTTGTACTTGTTCTACTTGCTTTATGTTGTGTTGGCATAAATCACCAAAAAGGGGGAGATTGAAAGGGAAATGTGCCCTTGGGCCATTTCTAAGTATTTTGGTGATTTAGTGCCCAACACAGGTGCCTAATTGTAAAATGGTGGACAAAGTACAAATCAAGGATAAAGGTATGTTTCTCAGACTTAGTACATTGTTTTATGGACTAATGTATTGTGTCTAAGTGCTGGAAACAGAAAAAATCGAGTTGGAGAAGAGATGGCTCGAGCAGCCAAAGTCTGCCCAGTCTGGGTGCACCGGACTGTCCGGTGTGCACCGGACTGTCCGGTGGGCCGCTCACAGGCGAACCCGTCGCTCTCGGGAAACCATCAACGGCGTACGGCTAAAATTCACCGGACTGTCCGGTGTGCACCGGACTGTCCGGTGAGCCAACGGTCGGCCGGGCCAACGGTCGGCCGCGCAATCTGCGTGGGACACGTGGCCGAGCCAACGGCTAGAAGATGGCACCGGACTGTCCGGTGTGCACCGGACATGTCAAGTGCACCAACGGCTCCCAGGCTGCCAACGGTCGACTGCGCTGTTTATGGAAAGAAATCGGGCACCGGACATGTCCGGTGTGCACCGGACTGTCCGGTGCGCCAGACGACAGAAGGCAAGAATTGCCTTCCCAGATTGCTCTCAACGGCTCCTAGCTGCCTTGGGGCTATAAAAGAGACCCCTAGGCGCATGGAGGAGAACACCAAGCATCTACTAATCATTTCTAAGCACCAAGACATCGATTTCGCGCATTCGTTTCATTGTGATAGCATATAGAGCTCTAGTGGAGTTGTGAACTCATTGAGTTGTGTTGCGAGCTCTTGTTGCGACTTGTGTGCGTGTTGACACTTTGATTCTTGTGTCTTGTGTGCGTTGCTAATCCCTCCCTTGCTCCGTGTTCTTTGTGAATTTCAAGTGTAAGGGCGAGAGGCTCCAAGTTGTGGAGATTCCTCGCATACGAGATTGAGATAAAGCAAGCAAAACACCGTGGTATTCAAGTGGGTCTTTGGACTGCTTGAGAGGGGTTGATTGCAACCCTCGTCCGTTGGGACGCCACAACGTGGAGTAGGCAAGCGTTGGTCTTGGCCGAACCACGGGATAACCACCGTGCCATCTCTGTGATTGATCTTTGTTGGTTATTGTGTTTTGTTGAGGATTCCTCTATAGCCACTTGGCAATTATTGTGCTAACAATTAACCAAGTTTTGTGGCTTAAGTTTTGAAGTGTTACAGGATCACCTATTCACCCCCCCTCTAGGTGCTCTCAGTGATGAAGAGTCGGTCTCGTAGTAGACCACTTTCCTCATCCTCTTGTGCTTGTCGCCTCTCCGATGCGACTTGTGGGAAGAGGATTTCTTCTCCTTCCTCTTCCCTTTGTTGGAGGAGTCCTTCTTCTCCTTCCTCTTGTTGCGGGACTCTTCCGACGAACTTTCCCTGTGGCTTGTAGTGGGCTTGTCACCGGTCTCCATCTCCTTCTTGGCGTGATCTCCCGACATCACTTCGAGCGGTTAGGCTCTAATGAAGCACCGGGCTCTGATACCAATTGAAAGTCACCTAGAGGGGGTGAATAGGGCGAAACTGAAATTTAATAATTTAAACACAACTACAAGCAGGGTTAGCGTTAGAAATAATAATGAGTCCGAGAGAGAGGGCGCAAAACAAATCGCGAGCGAATAAAGAGTGAGACACGTCGATTTGTTTTACCGAGGTTCGGTTCTCGCAAACCTACTCCCCGTTGAGGAGGCCACAAAGGCCGGGTCTTTTTCAACCCTTTCCCTCTCTCAAACGGTCCCTCGGACCGAGTGAGCTTCTCTTCTCAAATCAGCCGGGAACAAAACTTCCCCGCAAGGACCACCACACAATTGGTGTCTCTTGCCTCGGTTACAAATGAGTTTTGATCACAAGAACAAATGAGAAAGGAAGAAGCAATCCAAGCGCAAGAGCTCAAAAGAACACGGCAAATCTCTCTCACTAATCACTAAAGCCTTGTGTGGAATTGGAGAGGATTTGATCACTTGGGTGTGTCTAGAATTGAATGCTAGAGCTCTTGTAAGGTGTAGAAGTGTGAAAACTTGGATGACTTGAATGTGAGGTGGTTGGGGGTATTTATAGCCCCAACCACCAAACTAGCCGTTTGGTGGAGGCTGTCTGTCGCACGGTGCATCGGACAGTCCGGTGTGCCAGCCACGTCACGAGGCCGTTGGGTTCCGACCGTTGGAGCTCTGACTGCTGGTTCCGCCTGGATGTCCGGTGGCGCACCGGACATGCACTGTAGAGTGTCCGATGCGCCATCTCGCGCGTGCCTGACCTCTGCGCGTTCTGGCGCGCATTTAATGCGCCTGCAGGTGACCGTTGGCGCCGAAGTAGCCGTTGCTCCGCTGTTACACCGGACAGTCCGGTGTACACCGGACATGTCCGGTGAATTATAGCGGGGCGAATTCCCGAAGCTGGCGAGTTCAGAGTCGCTTCTCCTTGGAGCACCGGACACTGTCCGGTGTACACCGGACAGTCCGGTGAATTATAGCGCGGCGGCTCTGAGTTTTCCCGAAGGTGCGAAGTTTAGGTTGGAGTCCCCTGGTGCACCAGACATTGTCCGGTGGTGCACCGGACACTGTCCGGTGCGCTAGACCAGGGTGCCTTCGGTTGTCCCTTTGCTCTCTTTTATTGAACCCATTCTTGGTCTTTTTATTGGCTTGTTGTGAACCTTTGGCACCTATAGAACTTATAAACTAGAGCAAACTAGTTAGTCCAATTATTTGTGTTGGGCAATTGAACCACCAAAATCAGTTTAGGAAATAGGTGTAAGTCTAATTCCCTTTCACCAACCCTTAATAATAATAAAGAAAAGGAATAATAAAATAATCCCAAATGCGATGCAAATGTCAAATTAAATTTAAGTTCCATAAATTAATCATGTGAGGGTCCGAGCCGCTCATGACCGTGAGCACGGCTAGTATACTAGTTTTACACTCTGCAGAGGTTGCACATCTTTACCCACAAGTCATGTTACCCATCTGCCAAGAGACGACCAATCCCATACACCTCTACCGAGGAGGCGAGGCAGGGTAACACTACGAGGCCTTTACAAAGTTCCACTAGCTTCAGAAATCCCGCTACAGTTTATAGGAAGCTCCAGTGCAGGAATCCCTTGCCTGACCGTCATCGCAGCAAAATCAACCCAAGGACCTCCCTACACTGACCACTCCCCTACTGCCCTTGCCCCTTTCGGGTAAGGAAGACCTCCACTAGATTTCCTAGTTAATCAGCCAAGGGCGTCCCATTAAACCCGTGTGGTAGCACTGTTTTCCTGGGTGGTCGCTCCATGTTCCCATTAATTTAATGATCTTAACATGAACAGTAGTAATAAAAAGATAATAAAAGAGTAATCATGAATATTGTATCTCCATACCCAATCCACATAAAGCAATAGCAGGTACTACCCAAAAATATTTCAGTGGTGAACAAGGTATAAAGATAACCAAAACTAGGGTAACCTAAAGGATCCCATCAAAATTAACCTATGCAGATCATTATAATTAATAAGAACATGGCTGAGAAAAAGTAAGTGATCAAGGGCACAACTTGCCTTCAATGAGCTCCTGCTCAGCTACTTCTACTTGTTGTACCTCAGAATCCACAATGGCTTGCTCGTCTACTCGCATCAACACAATACATACATAGTATAGCAAAAATTAACATTGCACCAATCATGTGAATAAAAAACACAATAATAATCTAGACATTAAAATAGAATCATAGGAACTGGAATCATTAAATTTGGAGTTATAGATTTCAAGTTATGAATTTCCTAAGATTCAATGTGCTTGAAATAGGATTAAATGATAAATTAATTTTCTTACTGTTTTCATGACAAAGTAGAGACACTAAATGATAGATAATATTATTACAAACTTTTAGCAATTGGAATGGTTCAATTTGGAGTTAAAATGAATTTTCTATACATTTTACAAGTTTCTGGAATTGTTTTTGTATTAAAAACTAAATTCTATAATCATTTCTCGGTTTTTATTATCCTCTGGACTGGGCGTCAATTTTCAGAAAGTCCAGGGGCCCTGGCGCAACAATAACCCAGACTCATAACACTGCAGAGGTGGACGGCGGGTTGGTTTTAACTAAATCGAGGGGTCCTTATGTAAGTTTTGCACCGCCAAGGGGTATGGCTAGATCTGGACCGCCCGATCTAAACTCCGCTCCAGATTAGATCCAAATTATAATGAACCGGTACACAACGACAGCCACTGGATCCTATATCTATGGCTCGGATTCAAAATACCCAAGATCGAATTGTATTCATCGGATCACAAATCTATGACCCTAATTGATCGCGCGAAAAGGTACATGATCCTCTAATCTTGGCCATCGCGCAACGCATCAACGGCCCACACGCGCCGCGCACGCGATTTCCCCCACTGACCGCACCCGACCACGGCAAGCCGGCCCCCAGCGGCGGCGCCATGGACGGCGCGGTGGATTCCGGCCCGACCAAGAACCCCCCTGTTCGATTAACTGACACAGCGCAACAAGTAAACCGAGGCGAACACGGTGAGGTGATTTACCGGGTGTGCAGACCACTGGCAGAAGCAGGCCATGGCGGAGGGCGGAACAGAGACCAGGCACAAGCTCCGACGAGGAATTGAGAGCTGCGCGACTGGAATTCATGCCCCCCGAGGTGTCACACACGTGCGGAACGAGTGGAGCGACGCCCCGGCACCACCCGAGAGCCTGATTATGGAACGATGACTAACTACCATGGTGGCGGTGACGAAGGTCTCTCTCCTCTCTCTTTCTCAACTCTCTGTGGATGCGTTAGTCGCCGTGGCGTAGGGTGGCTTACGGGTGGAGGATTAGGCATGACGACCCCACCTTTATCCAGGAAGTCCAGGTCTCCCGAGGATCTCGCAGTAGTGGTTGAGATCCGATGCCCACAGAGTCCGCGACGTCCGCCATGCACACAAGATGAAGGGAGGCGGCCACTGCTCGGTGGGCCACGCCCGTCAGGGCACGCGACGAAGTCATACGCAGCGCGAGAAATCCGACTGACCGGTGGGGTCCGCGCGTCGGCGCCAAAAACTATTGTTGTGCGCGCACGATGGGTGGTTGACTGGTGGGGCCCGGTTGTCAGCAGGTGGAAGTATGGCTGCGGTGTTAATTGGGCCAGCGCGCTGGAAACGTCAGATGGGCCGAAAATCGCCTAGTGAGCCCAGCGGGGTCGGTTTTTTGTTTTATTCTTTTACTTTCTATTTCTTTTCTTCTCTATTTCTAAGTTTAATTTGAGTCCAAATTTTAAATTCAAATTTGTTCCAAATTTATTCTCAATCATATTGTGAAATTAAGAATACCAACTTTGGAAATATAATTATATTATTTATATTTTATATCATTCCTCTACCCCTTATTCTCAAAACCCAAATTTTAATTCAGGGTTTACTCCATCCTTTAGAATTATTATTTTATTATCATCCTTATTATTTTAATTAATGCATAAACATATAAAACTCCAACATGATGCATTTTTGTTTATCATTTGTTTGAATTAATCTCTAAGTTTTGTATATGCTCTTTTTATGATGCAAATGAGGCACATAAAATAAGGAATTCACTATTTATTTCTTGTATAAGATTTTGAGTATTACACATGGGCGGGGGGAAGGGTCAGCGGCGGCTAGGGTTTGTCGCCCAAGTTGGACAATGCGGGCCTCCCTTGGTGCTTGGAGTGCACAAGCCCAATCTAACCAATTTTAAGGGCTAAAGTACTAAACACAAATGCTAAAAATAGGCTAAAATAGTTTAGCCCCATTAGCCCATCTTGTGGACCTAAAGTGGGCTAAATCCTCCACCTACTCCCCTCCCCACTAGCGAGCATGCAGCAACTAGCTATTTTGGTGCAAGGTATTTTGGTCTTTGTAGACAACATTAATTGATTTAGTAATTGTTTTAGTCAGGTGATCAAAATAGGGTGGGCTAAATTTTAGCCTCTAAACTTTAGCCCTTTTACTTTAGAACAGGGAAACCAAGCATGCCCTTACTCATTCGAAGCACGAGTTTTATACATCATATGTCATGCATGAAACACTTATATATAATTTTATCCTCTATGTCTCGTCTAACAAGCAAGCTAAGTTTACCTCTTGTATACGCAACCGATCAACCTTGTATACGCCACCAATAATTCGTCAGTCCACGATGCTTTTCCCGCCTCTGACTCATCAACTAGTGGTAAATCACGAGTTTCGTGTGTCATGCATTACATGCCCATCTGTTTCCACGCCCCTGAGGCTCTGAATGGCCCTAGACCCATCAGCTATGAGTCGTGCGTCACGCGTGAAGCATGTAGATATGTTCTTCTCCATCACGTCTCACCTAACAACCAGATAAGATAAACCTTACCACTTGTAGACACAAACAAGTATGCAACCACCACGAGAGCTTCATCATCCTCGTTGTTGTCATCATATATTAACTCTCAACTATTCATCTGTTTCCCAGTCATCGCCTCGTCACTTAGATTCTTCCACACCACCATATAGAACATCGAGCAGACCATCATGCTAGCCTCAGACTCGCCAACCAATGCCGTCGCGCCCCATCCATGATGCCACCTTTACCTTCCACGTAGGCAATCGCCTCTAACCGTTGTCGCGTCTATCCGTCGCTATGCGTCTCTGCAGCTAGTGGGGCAAGAACAACCAAGGGAGAGATGGCAGGTGTGTCATTGTTGATGATGTGTGGCTGAACATCCGAGGGGAGGACGAGAAGGAGGCACTTCTGATCCTAGGTTTAGTTTTACATTAGTTGTTGACAAAGAATTTTTGGAATATTAAGATCAATCTATACTACTCCTTAAGAGCGCAACGAGGGCGTCCACCACCGAGGCATCACCATGCCACCGCCAACGACACCGTGCCCCCCACCCCGCTCCCGTCAATCACGCAAGCGTCGATGTCGGCCCCATCGTCCAATTCTCGGTGCCCCCACCCCCATGCGCCCTAGACCTGGATCTTGCCCTCGTCCTCGGCACCTCCTCCCCCGCCCGCCCGAAATCCAGATTCCCACCACTGCCCCAACCTCTTGTCTGTGCTCGATCTGCCCAGCGATGAAGGTTCGGCGCTATGAGTTCGACGTAGAGGTCCCCGTCCTCGAGGTCTCCACTGGGTACTCCGTCGGCGGGGACCACATCTTCGGCCCTGACCCGTCATCCCGGTGGTGCTCCACTCTCGGCTGCAACTGTCGCGCACGCCACTCCCTGTCTCTGCGCCGCTCCCCCGTCTCCATCGTTCCCTGTCTCCCCCTCCAAGCAAGCACCCGCTCCAGATCTCCAACTCGTGTGTCGATTCCCAGTGAGTGAGACCCCTCGCTTGTGCAACTGCAGGAGATGGACGATGAAGCATTGGATCAAGGAGATGGAGGAGTTGGCCACCACGGCCACCACTTCTAGGTCGATTATGCCCTCTAGGGCCATCCACAAGGGCAAGCCATTGTTGGTGTCCTTGGCATCGAGAAGAAGTCCACCCCTAAGCTCTAGAACTCTAGGTCAGCACCTGCACCTTCCCCTCCCTTCCTTCCACCAGATTCTAGATCTCTTGATCCCGACACCAGTTTTCTTGGATCTATTGGTGAGTTCATCGACTCATGATCATCAGAACATGGTTGCAAGAATATCTCTTCTATGATTATGCGCTGATGGCTCTACTCCTTGGCTCTAGGTACTCGCTGTGGCCATAAGCGTGTTATCCCCCGACGCAGAGAAGAGGAAGGGCATGTGGCGTAGTCAGAGGGATCTGAACCCTAGCGGTCGTCCGCCCGTCTAGATCTGTGACCCGCCCTTCTCAATGCTTCGGTGACATGAGTGCCTGGAAATCTAGGGGAGGCGAAACAGTGACATGAGTGCTTGCAAAATGATCGTACATGAATACTTGCTAAGTTGTCATTTCTTTTCTCTGGTACAATAAATCTAGTCATTGGATTTAATTTGTTTGCTTGGTTGTAGGTCAGAGTTCAGTCATGTCATGCTTGATTTGAGTTCTGTGCTAGATCAAAGCAAGTAGTAGTACGTGAGAAGTTAACCATCAACAGACACCCTTTTTCTCTTTGCGTATCACAGGTTGGTCTCAGACTAATCTTCTTCGATGAATACCTTGATGTGTATACATGTCATTTCTTTGATCAGTACGTGAATGAGGATGCTATGTTTCTGTCTCAGAATTCAAACTTGTGAGAACTTAAATAGCAAAGACAAGAAAATTCTAGGCATACTTTGCTTTAAGCCGTTTGAAAAGCTCTTCATAATTTTGGTTCCCATTTCATCTAAAAACAAACCTCGACAATGTCTTGTATTTTTTGTGACCTTTTTATTCCTTGCTAAACAAATACCTTGCTGATTGTTTTGTTATCGCATCTGTATCAATTCTCTCTTAGAAAGATATTATTTCTTGTAAGGCAAAATATATTTTGGTTCCTTATCGAGCGTTGATTTTACTGTTCCTTGATATTGCATAGATATTGTTATGTTGATGTTACAACGAACTATCTCATTCCAAATTCTGAAACTTGCTGAGAGGGAAACCAAATTTATGTGGCAAAAAATGTGACATTGAAAGCCATTTGCTTCCAGCAGCTTAAGGTCAGTTAACACTGTTTCAGTATTTTGTCCAGCTAATTTACTTGCTCCACACAATTGTTGAATCACATTGCTTACGCATTTGTGGACTGTGCTACATATATTTATGAGAGAATTTTCATGTGTCGTAGAAAATTCTTTATCACCTTGTAACTGTCTTGCCTTTTTTCTAGCAAAGGAAGAAATAACTCATGACCTTTCATATTTTGTATATTCATGTATTTTTACAGAATTGTTGTGGTAGATGCAACTGAAGAGGGTCTTCAGGTAAGTAAATCAACTACTACAACGGCTCACTAAAAATGGTCGACATGACTATTTCGGAACCTTATTGGTGTTCTTCAAGTAAATATGATCACATTATTTTTGGACAGGCAAAATTATTAAGTGTATTCTGGAATATCTTATTTTAGAAAGATGCATCTCTTGATTTGACTAAGAAATAAATAATTATTTTAGGGATAATCTAATTTATCATAACACATTTCTGTGACATTACTACAGGTATGCTGGTCTTAAAAATAATCGACTGAGAGTCGATGGTACAGATTTTTCTCGGTGATGTTGAATGTACTTTTCTTTTTTCAACTATTATTAAAACTATCGATTTTATCAGCAGCTCAGTCAGGAGTTCAGAGCATGGGGTATGATACAGTATATTTACTGAAACAGAATGAATTGTTGCATAATGATACCATAAAGTTTGTTGTGTTGTTTATGATACAAACTTTGAATTAGCTAGCTACAAACTTTACTTATTGAACAACATGCTTCTGTTTCTGCATAGCATGCATAGGATATAGTATGTCTGTTAGATATTTTTATTTCTAATGAAGAGTCAAAATGGTTCATGTTTGCATATTGTTACGCGAAAATATATTTTCTTTTTCTCTCCATTGTTGTCCTCATGTTCATGCTGTTGGAATGCAGAGGAGAGGAGGAGGTTAAGTTTTGTTGCGTTGATATTCAGAGGAAGGTGGACATCATGTGTTGATATTAAGAGGAAGATGTATGAAACATTTGCTCGTGGTCTTGGTCTCATGGACACAATAAGGTTGACAAACTATCCAATTTGTGTTGTTGTTTTGTTGTGGGGAATGAAATTTGTTAACTGTTAACTAAAATATATGAGTGAAGAAAATGATTCACACATGCACTGGATGCTTTGATATATCTACCAATCACAACAATTTAGCCACCTGTGAAATCTCTTAGGTTGGTGGTTGATACTCATGCTTACACTTTTTGCAAGGACCATTTTGATTCTATAAAGCTAAACTGTGATTTTCTATTTTTTCAAGCTCGCCGGAGTTGCACGGTTACCTTGACCTAGCTAATCTCTATGCCTTCCAACACGCTGGAGGTACCACACTGAAACTTCCATTACTTTTGGATAGTTATTATACATCCCTGATATTTGCACAAAATCCAGTTGCCTTTCATTTTTTGGTTCATAGCTTCATATGCATAGGTTGGTGCCTGAATGGATTATCCAATGTTGTGATTTGTAGCAGAAAATCATTGAACCGAATATATCACATTGTTGTGCGTTATGTTGTGTCTTATCTAATGCATGTGAATACTCATATGAAGCTTTTGCAATACCAGATGGGGAGGGCTGAAATGATTACATCTACATTTGGTGGAACTTTACCTCATGGAGTGACCGGTACGAGTAAACGGTGCACACTCATAGTCAGTAATTTGAATACTGATGTAAGTCTTGAGCTGTTTTGAATATTTTCAAGGATTGTTTCCTACTTGTTACTGATAAAATTCTTTGCTCTTTCGAATAATGTTTGTTGGTAAATGAACCCGCCCTCTCGCCATAGGATGGTGTCTCCGCGTCCCACACGCCGCCAGCTCCGCTCCATTGTCGCTCTGTGACGCCCTGAGGGCTCCGTCTTGTCGCCTCGCTATCGCGATGAGACGACCCCGCCCCTACAAATACATGAGATGCTCGACCAATGGGGGATCGAGAGGACAACGAGGGCTCCCCACCGGCGTAGCCCGAGCCCAAGCACTGGAGATCCGTCCACTCCTCTCCTAACTGCGGAATTGGAAGCGACGACGATGGCGATCGTGTCATCCTCTTCCTCATTCATCAACGAGTCGGTGGAGGAGGAGCAGACCAAGCAGACCTAGGGCTCTCCCTCACCGCGGCAATGGACAACTCCACATGTGAAGTGTGTCAGTGCCTGCCTTGCTAGGTTACGCTTCCCTATGTTGTGTTGTTGGTTTTGGGATCAATTCATTTTTTTTGTTTATGATGGTGCATTGTGGTTTGCAGAGAAGAAGTGCCTCAACTCGGAGCTATGGCATGCGTGCGCCGGCCCGCTCATCTGCCTCCCCACCGTCGGCAACTGCATTGTGTACTTCCCGTAGGGCCACAGCGAGCAGGTGAGTCAAAGTCCTCATGTCGTCTCCCTTAGCCTCGCTGCTACTGCTGGGCACATTCAGTTCTAAAAACACCTAAGCAGTTCGATTTGATGCACTCATTTCAACTCTCCTATTTGGATGTGCTAGAGTTGTTTAATATTTCTAGGTGGTTGTACAAATCAACACATGAGCATTATGTGATAGGCCCCATACATAGATGAGGGAAGAAAAAGAATCCACATCGATCTATTCTTAGGAGAGAAAAAATCAGTTCATAATCCTGTTCTGGAGCTGTCCGTTAATTTCTTCAATGGATCTACTCCCACGTCCATACATAGGTAATTTTACTAAACATACCTATCTTGACCTTTCCAGCAACCATCATGCTCCTTCTGGTGGCCTTTGCTTGTCTGCATATCTGCCCAAAAGCCATTGAAATTAGATAATTTATTTTTCCTTATATTATGTTGTTTCATAGTTCTTCTTTTATTTATGTACAAAAATGCATTTAAATTAGCTAATGACACCTGTCGTGTGTGTGGAGGGGCATAAATAAGTTCGACCTTTGAGAGATTGTATCCATTTGATTTGTTTGCCCACTTTCCTCTGTTTTGCAGATTGACTGTCATCGTGACCCCGAGGAGGCCATGGCGAACACGAGGAGGTTGGCCAGGGAAGAGGGCCTGCTTGTGGGCATCTCTTTCGGAGCAAAACTGGCAACTTGCTTGAACGTTCACACCTGCGCACACACATCCTAGCTAAATGACTCTTCTTGCGTTCCAGTTTCCCAGCCGAGACATTTTTTATCTTCTTTTTTCTTTTGGAAGATAGAACTGCGCTTTGGACTGTATTCCCGAGTGGCGGCCAGAGATACAACAACTCTGACCTCTTCGCAGATGTACGAGAGGAGTGCACTGCCATGACATTTTGATCTTCTTTTTTCTTTCTGGATGATAGCACTGCGCTTTGGACTGAAAACCTAGGAATAGGGTTGTTGAAAGGGAAATATGCCCTTGGGCCATTTCTATAATGTTTTGGTGATTAAGTGTCCAACACATATTAAGTGAGTTGATTATGTGCCAAATAAGAAAGATGTGCAAATCATGTAACAAGGTATGTTTCTAGACTTAGTACATTGTTTTGAGTACTAACATATATTGTCTAAGTGCTAGAAACAGAGAAAAGAAGAAAAGAAAAGAATTACAAAATACTTGGCTGGGTGCAGCCGAAGTCCAGCTCGGCTTGGCACACCAGACTGTCCGGTGGTGCACCGGACAGTGTCCGGTGCGCCAGGCCAGCCTCCGGTGAATAGGCCACTCTCGGGAAAAATCAGCGGTGTACGACTATAATTCACCGGATTGTCTGGTGGTGCACCGGACTGTCCGGTGAGGCAACGGTCGCCAGCGCAACGGTCGGCCGCACAATCCGCGGGCGACACGTGGCCCACGCCAACGGTCGGCAGGGGGCACCGGACAGTGTCTGGTGCGCCATCAGGCCCAGAGCTACAACGGTCATCTGCGCCAGAAAAGGAAGGAGATCGGCACCGAACCGTCTACAGTGACTGTCCGGTGGCGCACCGGACTGTCCGGTGCGCCACTCCATAGAAGGCAAGGATGGCTTTCCTTGTTGGCCTCCAACGGCTCCTAGCTGCCTTGGGGCTATAAAAGGGACCCCTAGGTGCATTGAGGAGAAACCCAAGCTTAGAAGAAACATCCTTAGACTCCAAGACTCCAACTTCACGCATTCGATTCTTTAAGATAGTGACTTGAGCTCCATTTGAGTTGTGAACTCCGTGCGTTGTGTTTTGAGCTCAAGTTGTGACTTGTGTGCGTGATTGTGTTGTGGATTTGAGTCTTGTGTGTGTTGCTCTCTCCTCCCTTACTTATGTGCTTCTTTTGTGATCATCATTGTAAGGGCAAGAGGCTCCAAGTTGTGGAGATTCCTCGCAAACGGGAGAAAGACTAAGAAAGGAAAAATCGTGGTATTCAAGTTGATCATCGGATCACTTGAAAGGGGTTGAGTGCAACCCTCGTCCATTAGGACGTCACAACGTGGAAGTAGGCAAGTATTACTTGGCCGAACCACGGGATAAAAATCACGTGTCTCTTGTGTGCTTTCTCTTTGATTGTCTGTGTTCACAAGAACTCGCTTCAAGCTACTTAGCCGTTCTAACTTTCATAACTGAGTTTTGTGGCTATTGATCACCTATTCACCCCCCTCTAGGTGCTCTCAATTGGTATCAGAACCATTCTCTTCACTTAAGGGACTAATCGCCCGAATAGATGGATCCTAAGGGAAAGGGGATGGTGGTCAACGATAAGGAGAAGGAGTCCCTCTTTAACGAGCCAAGAGACGACAAGCCCACTGATTCTGGCTCGAGTCACAAGAAGAAGGATGGGAAGAAGAAGAGGCACATCAAGAAGATCATCTACTACGACAGTGATGCCTCGTCTTCTTCACCACATGACGATGATGATGATTCCTCGTGAAAGAAAAAACCGGTGAATCAAAACTATTCATTTGATTATTCTCGTATTCCATTTAGTTCTAATGATTATTTGCTATCATTTCCACTTGGGAAACCTCCACACTTTGATGGAGAAGACTATTCTTTTTAGAGTCACAAAATGCGTAGTCACTTATTTTCTGAAAGTTCCCTTTGGCCCGGGAACAGGATCTAGATGTCGCCTAGAGGGGGGTGAATAGGCGAATAAAAATTATCACTTTAAAACTTAAATCTTACTCTACTCGAAGACAGGATCGCAGTGGAGTGAAGAACCCTTCGAGTAGGTTGTAGTGGAATTGAAGTTCCTGTCTTAAGAATATCCTGCACTTCAAGAAAAGCTAGTACCACAAGTAAGCAGTGAAGTGCGGATATAAAAGCGAGTAAGTCAGAGAGTCAGAATACAATACGGAACAGAGCACACAGACGCAAGGATTTATCCCGAGGTTCGGCCAAGCCTGAAATGCTTGCCTAGTCCTCGTTGGAGTTAGCCACACCTGGGCTTGGAGTCTGTTTCAACTCCTTCCTCCATTTGCTCAGATCTGTCAGTATGACAGATAGAGCCTTTCACTATGTTGAGATGGGTTACAACAAAACCGCTGCTGCTTACAAACTTTTTGACAGCACCCCGGCAGAGTAATGATACGCTCAAGACTATGCTCTAGCTCTAGCAGCACTTCTCCACTCTCTAAGGCTTATAGCTTTGCCTTCTACACAAACTAGAGAGATACACACAAGAGGGAGAGTGAGAATTGATCAGAGTGATGTCTACACTTGTTGGCTGCACTTGTATATTGCTTGAGGCGCCTAGGGGTCCCTTTTATAGGCACAAGGGGCCTAGGAGCCGTTGGAAGCAATCCAGGAAGGCAATTCTTGCCTTCTGTCGGGTGGTGCACCGGACAGTTCGGTGCACCACCGGACACTGTCCGGTGCCCGATTTCCTTCCATAACTAGCGCAGACGACCGTTGCAGTCTTGGAGTCGTTGGCGCACCGGACACTGTCTGGTGCACACCGGACAGTCCGATGCCCCCATCTGACCGTTGGCTCGGCCACGCGTCACGCGCGGATTGCGCGGCCGACCGTTGGCTCACCAGACACTGTCCGGTTCTCCACCGGACAGTCCAGTGATTTATAGCCGTACGCCGCCGACTTCTCCCGAGAGCGGCCTGTTCACCAGAGTTCAGCCTGGCGCACCGGACACTGTCCGGTGCACCACCGGACAGTCCGGTGTACCAAGCCAAGCTGAAGTTGGCTGCTCATAGCCAACACTTTTTCCTTTTCTTTTCTTCTTCTTTTCTTTCTGTTTCCAGCACTCAGACAGATATGTTAGTACACAAAAACCAATGTACTAAGTCTAGAAACATACCTTCTCTTGGATTTCCACCTCTCTAGCATTTGACATGCTTAAGACAGATGTTGGACTCATAAATCATCAAGTCAGCTTAACTTGATTTACATTGACATTTCTGAGCTCCAACATCCTGCAAAGGTTACATAGAATGTCTCCAAACATAGGAACAACCCAAACTAAAGGTCAGAGTGCACTTAGCTCTTTTGGGCTGCTTCCAGTTCTGTTTTTGACATTTGTTCTCGTTCTAGTGACCTTGATCTCCTTCTTAGAGCTTGGTCTTGAGCCTTATGACTTACACCACATAACTATAGACATTTCCTCATTGGTTGTAAGTCACGTCTTTATGTAGTGATCCTTGATGTGCCGTAGCTGTTCTCAACTCGATCACCCTTGACTCTGCAAGCCTTCTTCTTCACCCTTGGCTTTGGGTTCCTCAGCCTCTTTGACCTTCTCCCGTGCACTTGGTACCTCGAAGCTCTTCTTGCCTCCGTCCTTGGCTTGATCAGTTGTCTCCGAGCTTATGCAATGTCCATCTTAGTTGTGATGCCCATTATCTATCCATCATCTAGTCCTTGGACCATCACACTTATTCACTTGTGTTGAACCCTGTTAGCTTTACATTAAGCACCTGTTCAACACTTAGCACACTTGTTAGTCCTTTAATTGAGTTGTCATCCAAACACCAAAACCCACAGGGGATCCTAAGGGAAAGGGGATGGTGGTCAACGATAAGGAGGAGTCCCTCTTCAACGAGCCAAGAGACGACAAGCCCACTGACTCTGGCTCGAGTCACAAGAAGAAGGATGGGAAGAAGAAGAGGCGCATCAAGAAGATCATATACTACGACAGTGATGCCTCGTCTTCTTCACCACGCGACGATGACGATGATTCCTCGTGAAAGAAAAAACCGGTGAATCAAAACTATTCATTTGATTATTCTCGTATTCCATTTAATTCTAATGATTATTTGCTATCATTTCCACTTGGGAAACCTCCACACTTTGATGGAGAAGACTATTCTTTTTGGAGTCACAAAATGCGTAGTCACTTATTTTCTCTCCATCCTAGTATTTGGGAGATTGTTGAAAACGGAATGCATTTTGATAGTATCGACAATCTCGTTTTCATAAATGAGCAAATTCATAAGAATGCACAAGCTACTACTGTTTTGCTAGCATCCTTGTGCAGGGATGAATACAACAAGGTGAGCAGCTTGGACAACGCCAAGCAAATATGGGACACCCTCAAGATATCACATGAGGGAAACGACACCACCATGATCACCAAAATGGAGTTGGTGGAAGGCGAGCTAGGAAGGTTCGCAATAATCAGGGGAGAGGAGCCAACACAAACATACAACAGGCTCAAGACCCTAGTCAATAAGATTAGAAGCTAATGGAAGCACAAGATGGACGGACCACGACGTCGTCCGACTAATGCTAAGGTCATTTACGGTAATTAACCCCCATCTTGTCAACCTTATTCATGAGAATCCCAGGTACACCAAGATGACGCCTGAGGAGATCCTTGGGAATTTTGTGAGCGGGCGCATGATGGTGAAGGAGGCTCGATATGTGGATGATGCTCTAAACGGTCCACTATCCGTTCACGAGCCTCAAACCGTTGCCCTCAAAGCAACCAACAACAGGGAGACGCTACCAAGCAAGGTGGCACAAGTGGAGGCTGCGGGCCTCAACGAAGATGAGATGGCGCTTATCATCAAGCGCTTCAAGACCACACTAAAAGGACGCAAGGAGTACCCCAACTAGTTTGCTCTAGAATATATGTTCTACAGGTGCCAAAGGTTCAACTTAAAACCAATACAAAGGTTAAAAAGGGCTCAAGAAGAAAGGAGCAAAGGAAACCGAAGTGCTCCCTGGTCTGGCGCACCGGACAGTGTCCGGTGCACCACCGGATAGTGTTCGGTGCACCAGGGAGGATCGACCTCAAACTCTTCAGCTTTAGGTTTCCTAGGCGCAGTTCCGCTATAATTCACCGGACTGTCCGGTGCACCACCGGACTGTCCGGTGTGCCAGCGGAGCAACGGCTATCTGCGCGCAATGGTCGACTCTGACAGCGAACAGTGCAGCACAGTGAACGCGGCAGAAGTTAGAGCAGTTGGTCAGAGGGGCACCGGACTGTCCGGTCCCGCATGAGGACAAAGCCTCCAATGGTTGACCAGCTCCAAGCCCTAACGGGAGGATGACGTGGCGGCGCACCAGACACTGTCCGGTGGCGCACCAGACTGTCCGGTGCGCCCATCGCCAGCAGCCTTCTCCAACGGCTACAATTTGGTTGGTGGCTATAAATACCACCCCAACCAGCCACTTCAAGGGGTGGGAGCCCAAGCAACATTCCAAGTCATATAGTTGACATATTCAAGCCCTCCCAACCACCTCTATTCATTGATCCATCCTATACACAAGATTTAGACCACTACAACCCACACAAGTGCCACAAAAGCGAGAGCAAGCAAAAGAAAGCCTCTTGTGTGATTTTAGCTCTAGTGCCTTGTGAGATTCATTGAGAGAAAGTGTGTGCTACATCTTGTGTTCATTTGTGCGTGGAGTTTTGACTCCCATTGAACTTCCTCCAAAGTTTTGGAGGCTTGTAAAGCTAGCAAGAGACACCAAAGAGTGTGGTGATCCTTGCGGGGTCTTAAGTGATCCTTGAGAAGAAGAAGAGCTCGCCGGTCTTGTGTGATCGGTGGAGAGAGGGAAAGGGTTGAAAGAGACCCGTCCTTAGTGGACTCCTCAACGGGGACTAGGCCTTCGAGGGCCGAACCTCGGTAAAACAAATCACTCGTGTCTCGTGTGCTTATTGCTTGTGATTTGTTTGTTCTTTCCCTTTCTAAGTTTTTCTTGCTCTATTCTTTGCTAATACTATTTGGTGTTGCTTAGTTAAATTCTCATTTAGTGAAGCAACACCTTGCAAGAAAGAACTTGTGTTATTGCTCTTCTTATCTAAGCCCTCTTGCTTTATTCTCATAGACTTATTAATTGTATTGATTTATCAATTCTGCATTATTTGAAAGCAATACTCTTGGCAAGCAAAGGACTTAGTTTTTATACTCCAATAATTGTGTATCTTGTTCTAACCACTAATCAAGGGGTCTAGCTAGGGTGTAAAGTTATAATTTTCAGGTTTCGCCTATCCACCCCCCTCTAGGCGACTCTCAGTTATGCCCAAGTCGCAGGTTTGGATTTCGAGGAGACTTTTGCTCCTATGGCTAGGCTAGAGTCTATTAGAATATTATTAGCCTATGCCGCTCACCACTCTTTCAGGTTGTTTCAAATGGATGTGAAGAGCGCTTTCCTCAACGGGCCAATAAAGGAGGAGGTGTACGTGGAACAACCCCCTGGCTTTGAGGATGACAGGTACCCCGACCATGTGTTTAAGCTCTCTAAGGCGCTCTATGGACTTAAGCAAGCCCCAAGAGCATGGTATGAATGCCTTAGAGATTTCTTAATTGCTAATGCTTTCAAGGTTGGGAAAGCTGATCCCACTCTTTTCACTAAAACTTGTGATGGTGACCTTTTTGTGTGCCAAATTTATGTCGATGACATAATATTTGGTTCTACTAACCAAAAGTCTTGTGAGGAGTTTAGCAGGGTGATGACTCAAAAGTTTGAGATGTTGATGATGGGCGATTTGAACTACTTCCTTGGGTTCCAAGTGAAGCAACTCAAAGATGGCACCTTCATCTCCCAAACGAAGTACACTCAAGATCTTCTCAAGCGGTTTGGGATGAAGGATGCCAAGCCCGCGAAGACACCTATGGGAACCGACGGACATGTCGACCTCAACAAAGGAGGTAAGTCCGTTGATCAAAAGGATACCGGTCTATGATAGGGTCATTACTTTATTTATGTGCTAGTAGATAGGATATTATGCTTAGCGTATGCATGTGTGCTAGATATCAATCCAACCCAAGGGAATGTAACCTTGTGGCCGTTAAGCGGATTCTTAGATACTTAGTCTCTACGCCTTGCTTTGGGATCTGGTATCCAAAGGGGTCTACCTTTGACTTGATTGGATATTCAGATTCCAATTATGCTGGATGCAAGGTTGATAGGAAGAGTACATCAGGGACGTGCCAATTCCTAGGAAGGTCCCTGGTGTCTTGGAGCTCAAAGAAACAAACCTTCGTTGCCCTATCCACCTGCTGAGGCCGAGTATGTTGCCGCAGGACAGTGTTGCGCGCAACTACTTTGGATGAGGCAAACCCTCTAGGACTTTGGCTACAATCTGAGCAAAGTCCCACTCCTATGTGACAATGAGAGTGCAATCCGCATGGCGGATAATCCTATTGAACATAGCCGCACTAAACACATAGACATCCGGCATCACTTTCTGAGGGATCACCAGCAAAAGGGAGATATTGAGGTGTACCATATTAACATATCTTTACCAAGCCATTAGATGAGAAAACCTTTTGCAGGCTGCATAGTGAGCTAAATGTCTTAGATTCGCGTAACTTGGATTGATCTATAGCATACATGTGTTTTATGCCTTTGATCATGTTACTTTATGCACTTATGAAATTTGTTGTTTATTTATGGTGCTCAAGTTGTGCAAGGGATCCCCGGACCTCACAAGTCCATGTGTGAATGATGCACATATTTAGGGGGAGAAGTGCTACAACTTGACCCTTTGAGACTAACCCTTGTGTTTGAGTTACTTGATGTAGTCTCAAAGGTGCATTGAAAGGGAAAGGTGAACTTGGATCATGCAAAGACTTTCACTGCACTTCGGTATTAATGTACTCACCTCCAAGTTCATTCTTATGCTCTTATTGCTTTTTTGCTCTTAATTGACATTTTTTGTGAGGCAATGGGGTTAGGGGGCCAAAAATGATCCCGTTTTGGTGCTTAATGCCAAAGGGGGAGAAATTAAGGTCAAAGCAAATGGATCAGCTACCACTTGTGGGGGAGAATTTTTGATTATGGGAAAAAGGGGGAGTTTTTGGCACTTGATCAATTTCACTCTTGGATTATCTCTCTTTGTGCCCAAACAAGTGAGTTTGACTTAGAGATAGGAAAATGAATTTGATTTGCAAAAACAAACCAAGTGGTGGCAAAGAATGATCCAAATATGCCAAATTAGAGTCAAAAACAATTTGGTCCTTGTTTGCATCGATGTTGCACTTATTTTTGTTGCTTTTTGATGTGTTGGCATAAATCACCAAAAAGGGGAAGATTGAAAGGGAAATTTGCCCTTGGGCTATTTCTACAATGTTTTGGTGATTAAGTTTCCAACACATATTAAGTGAGTTGATTATGTGCCAAACAAGCAAGAAGTGCAAATCATGTAACAAGGTACTTTTCTAGACTTAGTACATTGTTTTGAGTACTAACATATATTGTCTAAGTGCTAGAAACAGAGAAAAGAATAAAAGAAAAGAATTACAAAAGACTTGGCTGGGTGCAGCCGAAGTCCAGCTCGGCTTGGCACACCGGACAGTGTCCGGTGCACCAGGCCAGCCTCCAGTGAACAGGCCACTCTCGGGAAAAATCGGCGACGTACAGCTATAATTCACCGGACTGTCCGGTGGTGCACCGGACTGTCCGGTGAGCCAACGGTCACCAGCGCAACGGTCGGCCGCGCAATCCGTGGGTGACACGTGGCCCGCGCCAATGGTCGGCAGGGGGCACCGGACTGTCCGGTGTGCACCGGACAGTGTCCGGTGCGCCATCAGACCCGGAGCTACAACGGTCATCTGTGCCAGAAAAGGAAGGAGATCAGCACCGGACCGTCTACAGTGACTATCCGGTGCGCCACTCGACAGAAGGCAAGGATGGCTTTCCTTGTTGGCCTCCAACGGCTCCTAGCTGCCTTGGGGCTATAAAAGGGACCCCTAGGCGCATGGAGGATAAACCCAAGCTTACAAGAAACATCCTAAGACTTTAAGACTCCAACTTCACGCATTCAATTCTTTAAGATAGTGACTTGAGCTCCATTTGAGTTGTGAACTCCGTGCGTTGTGTTTTGAGCTTAAGTTGTGACTTGTGTGCGTGATTGTACTGTGGATTTGAGTCTTGTGTGTGTTGCTCTCTCCTCCCTTACTTATGTGCTTCTTTTGTGATCATCATTGTAAGGGCGAGAGGCTCCAAGTTGTGGAGATTCCTCGCAAACGGGAGAAAGACTAAGAAAGTAAAAAACCATGGCATTCAAGTTGATCATTGGATCACTTGAAAGGGGTTGAGTGCAACCCTCGTCCACTGGGACGCCACAACGTGGAAGTAGGCAAGTATTGGCCGAACCACGGGATAAAAATCGCGTGTCTCTTGTGTGCTTTCTCTTTGATTGTCTGTGTTCACAAGAACTCGCTTCAAGCTACTTAGCCATTCTAACTTTCATAACTGAGTTTTGTGGCTATTAGTGTTGAATTTTACAGGATCACCTATTCACCCCCCTCTAGGTGCTCTCAGTTGTTGGGAGCCAAGAGCATGATACGGTCAACAGTCTTCACACAGACATATTTTTAGGACTTGGTACTCGTATCTTGGAACAAATGACTGTGGTATATGCTATGTTGGTCAAAGTCAGTGTTCACCATTTCCATGGAAGTAAGACCACCTTCACCCTTTTAGAATTATCCATTACAAGTTATGTTTGTTTCAATGTCTCTAGATTAACCCTTTTAGTGTGCACTATTTCCATGTAAGTAAGACACCTTCACTCTTTCTTTAGTCATTGTATTGGGATTGACAGAAGAATTATAAGACAAGGACCATATGAGAAGTTTCTAAACCAATTATATATGTTAGTAAGGCACATATGGGGTAGACACCATTTACAATTTATTAAAAAAAACTTCTCTGTTGACTCCATTAATATGTGTGTATTATGATATTGATTTCTTCATGTAGATTTCAAGGAAGAGGAAGACAGGCGGCTGCTACTGCTGCTGACATTTGACGCCAACGTCGAGGAATGAGGTAAGATGTTCCAACCCGATCTCACCTTTGCTTTGATTTACCCTTCGTCTTGCTTGTTAGGTTATTAGATCTCAACTTTCTTCTCTGTTTCAAGGAGGAGATCCATATGTTTATTTTGCTATATATGTTTGACTTATGTGGTCATCATTCCCAATGCCTTCTCTTGTTTCCATCTGCTGCACCCTTTGGTTGTTTCTGACGAGAGAAGAGGAGAACATCGGAGTGCGCTCTCCATCGGAGATGTTGCTACGTCCTAGCGAACAAGAGTTACGGCGAAGGAACTTCAAGGTGTCGGTAACTGCAGCCATTAGAAACCTAGGACTAAAGTGAAGAACAAAATGACACATCTAATATAAATTTGGCAACAAAAATGACAGGTCAAATCTCGGAGAGTCCAAACACGAAGAAACATTATCATTTGAATGCATCAGAAAAGAGAAAACGAGTTATGAGCAATAGGGCTAACATTGTGCCTTACGATGATAAGGCAACATGATCCCACTTGGATGGAACAATTTTTTTAGTTCTCATCTCGAAGAACTAATGGAGAAGCCTTTAGGGTCATGTTGTACAAAGAAATGAAATATCCGTCGAATGCTAGATGCTTGGTGTCTTTGGCATTGGTCAACCAAGCTCCACTTAATTCAAAGAGAGCGTTAAAATAGCCTGTAGGAATTTTCCCTTGGACTGAAGATTATTGATTAAGCAATTCTAACACCTGATGAAGAAAATTCTTACTGCATCTATATATCTCATACTTTCCTGTAAAGCAAATATGTTTAGCTTATTAAATTGTGTCGGGAAGAATGCCAAGTATGCTGGTCAGTACAGAATTACTGATGAAGATGCAAGAAAGGCTGAAATGGATGCAGCCGGAAGGATGTGATGGACCCTTCTGCATATATTTTCTTAATTTTAGTGTCTACATGAAAAATAGTAAAATAGACAAAGATGATTTTTGTTGATGTTTGGTCGATGATAATATATATGTTGTTAACTTTTTTATGATATTTATATTGTAGTATAATTTTATTTATATCAGTTTAATGCAATATTGGTTGTTGGTAAAGAATTTGAGATATTGAGGTCGATGATAATATATATGTTGATTGTTTTTAGTTAATCGTTGCACTTTAATATTTTACCAAATAATTTGTGTGCCGTCACAACGCACGGGCATCGTACTATAACACACATATGTACATAAGTTATCATGTTACTATACGTTTCCGTTGCAACGCACAGGCACTCACCTAGTAATAATATATACCGCTTGTTTTCATGTAGTCGTTGTATGTTAATATTTTACCAAAATATTTATGTGTCGTCGTAATGCACGAGCATTACAATAGTTCAACCTTAATTTCCTCTGATCCTACTAGTAATTTGGGTGCGCCCTGCGCGCATAGTAAACAGTTAGTAATAAGTAATAACGATGGTGGGTTCAGAATCTAATGAAGTCCCAGGACAGTTTTAACAAAATAAAAGTATAATATCAAGCATCAGTTTGTATAAAACCTTTAGAATCACAAAACTTTTGCAATGCATCTGCCAAGAGCTTTTGTCTGTTTACCAAATTTCAATAGGATTTTATATGTGTGTTATCAGCAGGATGAGGACGTAGGAAGCACAATGCAGTGTGTTATACGGAGGAGCTCTTGTTTTGTCTGAAGCGCCTTGAATGGAGATCCTGGAGAAGTGGCATGAAAATTGGCCGCTTTTGGCATACAAAATACTCAACTATCTAGCTGCAGCCTACAACCAAAGCAATGGCATCACCTTCCGCAAAAGGTGTCAGGAGCACTCGAAAATTCACATTTGTAGCCTCATCCAATTTGCGTTTTGGTTTAAATATCATATACATCAAGTTTAATATTATAGCCAACAAATCCTGCTCATGGAAAGTCTTCGCAAAGCAGTGTCAAACCTTACATTCGATGACCTCAAAGTTGATACCGGGCAATAGCAAAGTCAAAGCAAAGTCATTCTCTTCTCTGTATATTTATGGTTGACATCACCATTTTGATTTTTAATTCGCAGTGCCCAAGTGCAATTCAATGTAAACTAAGCATGTAACGAAAGAATGTTAAACAAATTGTGTGTACTATAGTTACTCAACTCTTGGAGTAAATCTGGGATGGTTCAATGAATTTGAGCATCATGTAAGATTAGAGTCAGAGACAATATCTTTATAATTAATCTATCAAGATATTTACCTAAAAATTAAAGAGCATATATGTACGGTAGACAAAATTATATAATGAACATATTTTTTGTTTTTTCATTGATGTTGCTCATCTTTGTTAAAATAAAAATAACTCACTGATTTTGTAGAAAAAATAGCACCATATGCACCAGGAAACGCTTCTTCTCAAAGTGAATCAGTTGCAGCTGCAGCTGTAGGGTCAAACCTAGCCGCTGCCTCTACTGGTAGCTCGCATCCGCCCAGCACCCCGCAGCCCCACACTCCAGTCAGCAGCAGGCCAGCCGCCATGTCATAGTAGTTCACCGCTGAGCTCCCACGAGGCTGCAAGCGGCGAGCATCGGGTGTCGAAGTTGGCGACGGAGAGCGCGCGGGGCCCGTCACGCGGGCGCAGGAGGAAGGAAGTATGGTGGGGGTTCTAGAAGTCGCTCGTCCTTCGATGGCAGCTGCAGTTCGTTGTCGTTGTCGTTGGATCGAACGGCTAGTGAAAAAGATGACGACGTGGACCTTCCAGGAGCGATCTTTGCTCCCATGGTTAATATATAGAATGTAACCGAGTAATGTGCTAAACTTTAGCTCTCCATTTGTAGAGATGAAAACGTATAGTTATCCGGATATTAATTTTTGGTCTTTTTTATTGCGAATAAACAAAATATAGAATCTATTATGCAAATTCATATTCTTGTTTTTAGCATTGAGCTTATAAAGATTTATAAAAGCAAACCTCAAATATATATATATATATATTGTATATTAGGAGCCCTGGGCTTCTGAAAGTTCCCTTTGACCCGGGAACAGGATCTGGATGTCGCCTAGAGGGGGGTGAATAGGCGAATAAAACTTATTACTTTAAAACTTAAATTCTTACTCTACTCGAAGACTTAATACGCAGTGGAGTGAGAAGACTCTTCGAGTAGGTTGCAGCGGAATCAGAGATCCTGTCTCAAAATGTCCTGCACTTCAAATAAAGCTTATACCACGGATAAGTGTTGAAGTGCAGATATAAAATCGAGTAAGACAGAGAGTCAGGATACAATACAGAACAGAGCACACAGACGCAAGGATTTATCCCGAGGTTCGGCCAAGCCTGAAATGCTTGCCTAGTCCTCGTTGGAGTTAGCCACACCTAGGCTTGGAGTCTATTTCAACTCCTTCCTCCGTTTGCTCAGATCTGTCAGTATGACAGATAGAGCCTTTCACTATGTTGAGTTGGGTTACACCAAAACCGCGGCTGCTTACAAACTTCTTGGCAGCACCCCGGCAGAGTAACGATACGCTCAAGACCTTGCTCTAGCTCTTAGCAGCACTTCTCCTCTCTCTAAAGGCTTATAGCTGTGCCTTCTACACAAACTAGAGAGATACACACAAGAGGGAGAGTGAGAATTGATCCGAGTGATGTCTACACTTGTTGGCTGCGCTTGTATTAGCTTGAGGCGCCTAGGGGTCCCTTTTATAGGCACAAGGGTCCTAGGAGCCGTTGGAATCCCATTTGGAAGGCAATACTTTCTTTCTGTCGGGTGGCGCACCGGACAGTCCGGTGCACCACCGGACACTGTCCGGTGCCTGATTTCCTTCCATATATGGAGTAGTCGACCGTTGCAGTCCTGGAGCCGTTGGCGCACCGGACACTGTTCGGTGCACACCGGACAGTCTGGTGCCCCCATCTGACCGTTGGCATGGCCACGCGTCACGCGCGGATTGCGCGGCCGACCGTTGGCCCAGCCGACCGTTGGCTCACTGGACAGTCCGGTGCACCACCGGACAGTCCGGTGAATTATAGCCGTACGACGCCGGCTTCTCCCGAGAGTGGCCTGTTCACCAGAGTTCAGCCTGGCGCACCGGACACTGTCCGGTGCACCACCGGACAGTCCGGTGTGCCAGACTGAGCTGAGTCTTGGCTGTACACAGCCACGCCATTTGCACCTCTTTCCTTTTCTTCTTCCTTCTGTTTCTAACACTTAGACAAGTATATTAGTACACAAAAACCAATGTACTAAGTCTAGAAACATACCTTCTCTTAATTATTACATCTATAGCATTTCACATGCTTGAGCTTTGATGTTGGACTCATAAATCATCAAGTCAGCTTGACTTGATCTAGATTGACATTTCTTAGCTCCAACATCCTGCAAAGGTCACATAGAACATCTCCAAACATAGGAACAACCCAAACTAAAGATCAAGGTAAACTAAGCTCTTTTGGGCTTCTTCTAGTTCTGATTTTCGACACTTGTTCTCCTTCTAGTGACTTTGTTCTCCTTCTTAGAGCTTGATCTTGAGCCTTATGACTTACACCACATAATTGTAGCTGTTATCTTATTGGTTGTAAGTCACGTCCTTATGTAGTGATCCTTGGTGTGTCATAACTCTTCTCAACTCGATCACCCTTGACTTTGCAAGCCTTCTTCTTCACCCTTGGCTTTGGGTTCCTCAGCCTCCTTGACCTTCTCCCGTGCACTTGGTACCTCGAAGCTTTTCTTGCCTCCGTCCTTGGCTTGATCAGTTGTCTCCGAGCTACGCACCCGAGTCTCACTTTATGCAATGTCCATCTTACTTGTGATGTCCATTATGTATCCATAATCCAGTTCTTGGACCATCACATTTGTTCTCTTGTGTTGAACCCTGTTAGCTTTACCTTAGGCACCTGTTCAACACTTAGTACACTTGTTAGTCCTTTAATTGAGTTGTCATCCAAACACCAAAA
Source organism: Zea luxurians (assembly GCA_029449295.1). Lineage (NCBI taxonomy): Eukaryota > Viridiplantae > Streptophyta > Magnoliopsida > Poales > Poaceae > Zea > Zea luxurians. Next base: position 121,691,855 of record JAOPSE010000007.1, on the reverse strand, counting down.
CTCACAAGAGAGCTTTCAATCTCCCCCTTTTTGGTGATTGATGGCAACACAATTAAAGCTTACATAAGAATAAGATTTGAAGCACAAATTTTGAATTCTAAGTTAATAGAATGCTCCCCCTAAATATGTGATTACTTTAAAAACTTAATTTTGGCCTCAGATGCCAATTTGCACATACTTAGGCAATTCGAATCAAATCATGATGCTATAACACACAAATGCATATAATCAGAGTTAAACACCATTCAATTTAGTGGATATATCACAGGAATATCAACCTACCACTACTGATTTGAAACAATCTTAAGGCACCTTTAATCTTAAAGCACCATTAACCGCACCATTAACCATATGACTATCTATTATACTATAGAAGCTAATTAATTCTCTTAAAGCACCATTAACCATATGACTATCTATTTCAGAATGAACACAATAGATGCCAATTAATTCATAGCAGTGGAAGCACTAATCCATATGATGCAACACATATAATACTGCAAGAAGCATATGAATAACACACTAGCAAAGCTTAAACTAACACATCACCCCTTAGGATAAGCTTTCCTCTCAAGTTGAGATAAGCTTTAATACACAAATTCTCCCCCTTTGACATCAAACACCAAAAACCATACTCAAGCAAGAACATAGGATGATGTCAAGGGACAACAGGGAGTTAAGGAGGAAAAACAACTATCAAAACTCCCCCTTACTTATTGAACATATGCACTACCAACATTTAAGTAAGATCCATATATGCAAAAAGATTAACACTTCCTTTTGTACCTTTACCATGTTGTAGTGCACTTCCCATCTTGAAAGTATTTAATCTCTTGAGAGCTTCTCCACACTTGTGCCTGATTCTTTATCCTAACCTTTTCTTGTTGAGAGGTACTCCAGTCCTGATTGCTCCATTTCTTGCTTATCTTCTCTTTTCCACCTTGAGACTGTACAAGATTGCTCAAGAAACAATTAGTCTCAAAGGACACAAGTTATGTGTGCTCCCCCTCAAGTTGTGCATCAAGTATTTGAATGACTTGCACTTTGCACATTCTAGCTTCCTTAGAACTAGAGGGGATCACAACATACCTTGGTCAAGGCATACTCTATCACTTTCATCACACAAAGAGATATCAATTAAATACCAAATTGAAAGCCACTTAATACCAATTGAAGGCTAAATAAAAGGTTGACTAAATACAACAATGCATGCCTCAGGAGCACCTAAGCCATTTGAATACTCACAGGAAGTCTGTCATTTACACACAACTTAGACATGCTTCATACTTAACTATCATTGCATCACATATACCAATTGAAAAACAACACGATCATGCATATAAAGCACAAAGTCTAAGCACATCATAATTAAGAAGGTTCCTTAGATACACCAAAAGAAACAACATTTTAAGGCATAAGTCTCCTAAGCCACGATACTGCCAATGAAATGCAAGAACACAGCTATGATCACAATCAATGGAACTTCAAGATATTCAATAAAATTGCACAGTTCCATTTTCCATGCCTTTGCCTTTTACCAGTATGGCCATGAGAGCACCAGTTATTACCACAAACCAACTGAAAGTTCCCTATTATTTATGCACTTCATAGCTCGAGAGAATGCAGTAGAGGCATAACACATAGTGCCAAAATAGGGTCATCATATAAACTAAGCAATATGTCATATTTGCACACAGGCTAATCATTAAAGCCATATAGCATAACTCACAACTGAATACAGGTTTATTCACGAACACAACAAGAGCTAATCATGATGGATATATCCAATGAAAGACTACCCATTAAATGATTCAAGAGATATAACATTTAAAGCACATAATCATGATTAAGCAAGCATAATTACGAACTTGGAAATCATTAATCATTAATCAAAAGATATCCAACACAGGTAATCAAAAAGCATAACTACTCCAAGGACAGATAGCACGACACTTGAGAAACACAGGTACCGTCCTTTGGAGAGACAGATGCACAATCAAGGTCCTTTGCTTGATTCACCAATGATGATTAAGGACCTCTACAACTTATTTCACTTGAGATGAACATGGGATTAGTATCTCACAATAATTCAACCTTGGGTCAATGAATAAACACCATAACAATTAATAGCTTAAGCATAGAGTTTGAGTTAACCGTATTAAGCTTTTCCATGGTCTCCAGTCCATCTCAAGGCACCTGCATGGTCTAGTTAGCACAGTTTGGTACCCATCTCGGGATGGGTCCATAATGATCATCTAAATGTGCCTTTGGTACCCAAATTGCCTTTGTGCTAGTTCTAAGTGATCTCGTTATAGATCTAGCACAAGTGTACGATTTGGGTCTCCTAAGCGAATGAGATTGAGACAAATTCACTTGCTTAGGAATGTTACCTTTATAACATACCTTGGATAGATGACCCTGCTCACCACACTTGTAGCAGAAGCGTCGCTCACCCTGACATGCCGCTTGCTGTTTGTCATTTTTCTTGGTGAGAGTCATCTTGGAGACTGCACATGCTTGATCCGTCAATAGAGGACAAGAAGTGATCGTGTGGTTCTTGTCATTGCATCCGAAGCATCTCCTTATCCCTTCACCCTTGTTGGTGTATGGACACGATGCAATGAGGTGTGCCTGACTTGTTGCACTTAAAGCATCTCCTTTTCCCTTTTCTCTTTTTGTTCTTGGATGACATAGAGAAAAGGTCAGTGCAAACAACATGATTAATTGAATCTTTACCTTTTTCCAACCTCATGTTGATTTCTTCATCTTTAGGAACATTCTTCTTATGGAGCTTAACACTTGCTGCAGTTTTCCTTTCTCAAGCTTCTTCACCACGCGCCCGTGGATATCTTGAGAACGTCGAGCAATTCGTCTTCTCCTTAGCTGTCTTTGCTTCTTGTTCCCACACAATTTCTTTTGTGTCCCTAAAACTTGTTGCTCAATCAATGATTGGCTTTCTTTTAAGTGACAGGGGTTAGCACATGGTGATATGTAATTCAAATGCGCACACGTGCGGGAATGAGGTTCACATGAATTTAAGTTCGCAATTATAACCTCATGAGCAACATTAAGCATGATATATCTATCCAAGAGATTATCATGAGAATAAGACAATGAATCATATTTTTTAGTGAGAGCTAGTTTATCATGACTTAGCAATTCTACTCGCTTCTCAAGCATGGCATTTCTCATTCTAAGTTGAGCAACACAAGATAAAGCATCATCATTTCTACTTTGCTCAATTAGAATTGAATCATATCGTTGGACCAAGACATCATGAGAGCACCTTAGCTCCTCATGTTCTTTGGTCATCTTCTCCAGGCTGTTGTTTGTTTTGATGAGAGTCTCCTCTATCCTGAGAAGCGTCTCGCCTTGTTCCTTGTTCCTTTTCAACAACTTAACTAAGAGAGCTTTGTCCGCTTTGTTGAGATGGTTGTAGAAACGGCGAATTTCCTCTTCTTCCACATCATCGGTCTCATTTTCCCTGTCATTAATGTCAGTGGAAGCAATATAGGAAAATGTACCTTGTGATGATGAAGATTCATCCTCGCTATCATCCTCATATTTCTCCTCATCATGGCTTTCGTCTCCACCGTCATTGTCAGCAATAAAACATTTATCACTAGTGGAGAACAAACCTGTCGACGAGGTGGATTCATCGTTTGGGTGCCATCGTTCTTGTTCTTCTCCCTTTGAATGGTTAGTATCACAAGTAATATAGGGAGTAGGAGCATCACAGTTTGCCACAAAATATTTTTCTTTAATCCTATTCCATAAATCATGAGCATCAACAAATAGATCACTATCACTACTCATGATGGCAAAATAGGCACCTCTAGATAGAGAATCAACTAAGATGTTGCATGCATGGTGATTTAGAGTTAGACATCTTAGTTCTTCATTGGAAGGATTTTTACTAATATTAGAGGGAAAAATACTACTACTAAAGACCTGTCTCAAATCAGGATCAACACTCATGAAAGCACTATAAATAGAGACAGACCAAGACTTGTAATTAGAGCCATCGCCTAAAAGAAGTTCTACAGTTACCTCTTGTGACGACATCGTCATCTCCGGACGGCTAAGCCCACACTGGAGAGGCCTAGCTCTGATACCAATTGAAAGTTCCCTTTGACCCGGGAATAGGATCTGGATGTCGCCTAGAGGGGGGTGAATAGGCGAATAAAACTTATTACTTTAAAACTTAAATTCTTACTCTACTCGAAGACTTAATACGCAGTGGAGTGAGAAGACTCTTCGAGTAGGTTGCAGCGGAATCGGAGATCCTGTCTCAAAATGTCCTGCACTTCAAATAAAGCTTATACCACGGATAAGTGTTGAAGTGCAGATATAAAATCGAGTAAGACAGAGAGTCAGGATACAATACAGAACAGAGCACACAGATGCAAGGATTTATCCCGAGGTTCGGCCAAGCCTGAAATGCTTGCCTAGTCCTCGTTGGAGTTAGCCACACCTGGGCTCGGAGTCTATTTCAACTCCTTCCTCCGTTTGCTAAGATCTGTCAGTATGACAGATAGAGCCTTTCACTATGTTGAGTTGGGTTACAACAAAACCGCGGCTGCTTACAAACTTCTTGGCAGCACCCCGGCAGAGTAACGATACGCTCAAGACCTTGCTCTAGCTCTTAGCAGCACTTCTCCTCTCTCTAAAGGCTTATAGTTGTGCCTTCTACACAAACTAGAGAGATACACACAAGAGGGAGAGTGAGAATTGATCCGAGTGATGTCTACACTTGTTGGCTGCGCTTGTATTAGCTTGAGGCGTCTAGGGGTCCCTTTTATAGGCACAAGGGTCCTAGGAGCCGTTGGAATCCCATTTGGAAGGCAATACTTTCTTTCTGTCGGGTGGCGCACCGGACAGTCCGGTGCACCACCGGACACTGTCCGGTGCCTGATTTCCTTCCATATATGGAGTAGTCGACCGTTCTAGTCCTGGAGCCGTTGGCGCACCGGACACTGTCCGGTGCACACCGGACAGTCCGGTGCCCCCATCTGAACGTTGGCATGGCCACGCGTCACGCGCGGATTGCGCGGCCGACCGTTGGCCCAGCCGACCGTTGGCTCACTGGACAGTCCGGTGCACCACCGGACAGTCCGGTGAATTATAGCCGTACGACGCCGGCTTCTCCCGAGAGTGGCCTGTTCACCAGAGTTCAGCCTGGCGCACCGGACACTGTCCGGTGCACCACCGGCACACGACAGTCCGGTGTGCCAGACTGAGCTGAGTCTTGGTTGTACACAGCCACGCCATTTGCACCTCTTTCCTTTTCTTCTTCCTTCTGTTTCTAACACTTAGACAAGTATATTAGTACACAAAAACCAATGTACTAAGTCTAGAAACATACCTTCTCTTAATTATTACATCTATAGCATTTCACATGCTTGAGCTTTGATGTTGGACTCATAAATCATCAAGTCAGCTTGACTTGATCTAGATTGACATTTCTTAGCTCCAACATCCTGCAAAGGTCACATAGAACATCTCCAAACATAGAAACAACCCAAACTAAAGATCAAGGTAAACTTAGCTCTTTTGGGCTGCTTCCAGTTCTGATTTTTGACACTTGTTCTCCTTCTAGTGACTTTGTTCTCCTTCTTAGAGCTTGATCTTGAGCCTTATGACTTACACCACATAACTGTAGCTGTTATCTTATTGGTTGTAAGTCACGTCCTTATGTAGTGATCCTTGGTGTGTCATAGCTCTTCTCAACTCGATCACCCTTGACTTTGCAAGCCTTCTTCTTCACCCTTAGCTTTGGGTTCCTCAGCCTCCTTGACCTTCTCCCGTGCACTTGGTACCTCGAAGCTTTTCTTGCCTCCGTCCTTGGCTTGATCAGTTGTCTCCGAGCTACGCACCCGAGTCTCACTTTATGTAATGTCCATCTTACTTGTGATGTCCGTTATGTATCCATAATCCAGTTCTTGGACCATCACATTTGTTCTCTTGTGTTGAACCCTGTTAGCTTTACCTTAGGCACCTGTTCAACACTTAGTACACTTGTTAGTCCTTTAATTGAGTTGTCATCCAAACACCAAAACTCACAAGAGAGCTTTCAGCTTCCTTTAGTTATTGGAAGCCCAGGCCAGACAGTGCAATCCGGTCGAGCCGGACCAAGTTCAGACGTCTATAAAAGAAAATCCGTAGTGCTAGGGATCAGTTTTTCACGCCCCATCTCGATTCATTAGCGACGGTGGTTGCCCGATAATGCGCGCGGCGGTGGTCGCGGCTCCCCGACCTCGACATGCGGTGGCGGCGGTTCCTAGGCCGGCGGTGGCGGCCCCCGATCCAGAAAGCGAGCGGCGGCAGCGCCCTTGTGCGGTGGCGGCGGTTCCCAGACCGGCGGTGACGGCCCCCGATCCAGAGGGCGAGCGGCGGCAGCGCCCTTGTGCGGTGGCGGCGGTTCTGTAACGCCCTGAATTTGAGGGTAGAATTTTTTCTTCTTTTCTCTCACCAAATTCAGGTGTTACCCTTTTCTTTTCCTTTTTCCCCTCGCTAAACCTTGATCTTTTCCAAAGTCATAGCGGGTTTTGGCTTTAGACCTCGTGTAAAGCAAAACCTTAAAGTACTTTATTTTGTGTGATGCACCATGCCGAACCATGCATACTTTTTGATTGATTAAAAATGTGAATGCTTTCATCTAGAGGAAATTAGATTTTAGAAAAAAAAGAAAACCTTTTTCTCCTCCCCTCCTTCCCCATTTCGGCCCAGCCGCCCGCCCCCCCCCCGGTTCAACCGCCCCGGCCCCCGGCTCGGCCGCCCGCGCCGCCCCTCCCCCGCGCTCGGCCCAACCGCCCTGCCCCGGCCTCGGCTCGGCCGCCCGCGCCCCGACCCCGGCCCAACCGCCCGCGCCCCCGCGCCCGGCCTCGGCCGTGCCCCCGTCCTGCCCGTGCTTCGCCCCGCCCGTGCGCCGTGTTTGCCCGCTCGCCCCGCCGTGCCTTGCTCGCGTCGTGTCGGCCCTCGGCGCGGCCTCGAGCTCGGCCAGCGCATGGCCCCAACGCGTGCGCGACTCGTTCGCGGCACGTTAAGTGTGGCTTTGCGCGTGCGCGTGTTCGCGCAGCGTTCTGGCGTAGCTCGTCGTGCTCGCGACGCGACGCATAGCGCCCTGTCGCGCTCGCGACACGATCGTCTACCCCCTAGCCCCGTCTACCCCCCCCCCCCCCTATCCTATATGCGCTAATCACGTTGTTTATATTAATAAGATAGGAGTCTCAATTTGGAAATTGGTTACGTTAGTTAAATTGTATAGCTAATCGTCTATCTTATTCAATGTTAATCTACTAAAATGGTCACGTTTACACTAGTGCATGTAGCTAATTCTTATCATTGAAGCTAAGTAGACCTAGAGCACGTGACGTCTAGTTATTCGTCAACCCGTAGTGCGTCTCGGGCTTAAGCTTTAACTCTTGCGAAACCTTTCCCCATTTCTTTCTAACCTTGGTAAGTTCATTATCGTATGTGATATTCTATGCATATTTACTTTATTTGTTCTTTCGTAATGGTGTACTGTTTGTTTCCTAATTTGAATGGATGGATGTATGTATGCTTGCAATCGCATAGAGAACGATCCGGTCGAAGAGCCCGAAGAACTCGCAGGAGAAGCCCCTGAGCAGCAGTCGGTTGGTGGAGGCAAGTGTCCTTTGACCTATCTCTGTCCTAATCATTCTTTAATTCACCTCCCGCATTACACATTTATACTTAAGGATTGACTAGCTTTTGTTATCCATGTCCTTGTTTACCTATTTGGGTTGGATTATTATTGTTTAGCTTCATGCTATTGCTCAACTCTAATCAATGAACATGATGAGATTATATATGATACGCTGTTTTCCCCTCTCTTATTATGATGTTATACTTGTGGTCTTTAAGGGGGCTCGAGCGGTTTCTCGAGTGCCTCTCCGTAAGGACCTGTTCTATGGATGACCGCCCGGGAAAACAGTGCAACCAAGAGGGTGGAGTGGGACGCCCTTAGCTGAATAATTAGAGGATCCGGGGTGTAGTTCGCTTCGCCGTCGTGCCGTCAATGGGGCTCGGTGTATGCGGCTCGCTCTGCCAAGGTTGATTTGTCCCTTGGGGAGGAGTGTGGTACATTTAGGAAACCTAACGGGCGGCTACAGCCCTGTAAGGAAAATGGACCCCGGGCCATTTGGCTAATTGAGTTTTGGTGTTTGATGAACAACACAATCCGTGAACTAATAAGTTTTCTAGTGTTTGTAGTTCACAGGATGCGAAGAGAATTGGACCAAGGCAATGAGGATGCAACACCTCAAAAGAAGACATAAAAAGATGCATAGGAGTCCAATACTCAAGAACAAAGAAGCCCGAAGAAATCAGCGAAGAAATCCAAGACGAGGGCTGTCAGCCAGCGCCTGGTGGCGCACCGGACTGTCCGGTGAGGCACCGGACAGTCTGCGCAGAGAGGCCACAGACAGGCGCTCTCTGGCTGTAGCACCGGACTGTCCGGTGTGCCAACGGGCAGAAGGCAACGGTCGGATCCAACGGTCGACTGCTACAGACGCCAACGGTCGGCTGACGTGGCGTGCACCGGACACTGCACAGTAGATGTCCGGTGGTGCACCGGACTGTCAGGTGCACCCGACGACAGAAAGCTGTTGCTTTCTGTCCAACGGCTAGTTTGGGGTGTGGAGGCTATAAATACCACCCCAACCGGCCATTCTCAAGTGTGAGAGCCCAAGCAACATACCAAGACACATAGTGCATATTTCCAAGAGCTCAAACACCCAAGTGCTTAATAGAATCACTCGGTGATTAGCGTAGGTGCTTTGCGAAGTGCTTAGGTTAGTTAGACCGCTTTAGCGGTTGCTCTAGGTGAACCCTAGTTAGTTGAGTGAGTTTTGTAAAACCACACAACCCCTCGGCTCTTGCGTGAGTCGTTGTAATTGTACCGAGTGGGGCGAGAGTCTTGCGAGACCGTGACAACCGCGTTTGTGTCACGGCCGCCACCGTGTACCGGAGGGAACGAGGCCCGTGGCGTTTCGGCCGGAAGCTCGATAGTGGAGACGGCGGGGAGCGTCCGAGAGGAGCCGGAAGCGGAGCACCACTTGCGCGTGGAGAAGGCCCGCGGCTCTCTACGGAGTTACTCGACCGTGGTGCTTGGCCCTCGCGTGGGCTTCCCTTTGCGTAGGGGCACCAACGAGGATTAGTCGGGACCTTGCGTGGTTCCGGATACCTCGGTAAAAATACCGGCGTCATCCACGAGAGTTTGCTTCTCTACTTAGCTCTTTACATTCCGCATTTATATTAAACATTTAAGTTTCAATCTTGTAGTCATACTTATTTAGTATAGATTGAAACTTAGCCTTTTGCGGTAGAGATAGCAACACTTATACAAAACCGAGTTTGCACATTCTAGTTTTGATTATTTGCATAGGTTTTGCTCTAGGGATTTAATCGTGGCCTAGTTTAGTAAAAGTTTTAGAAGTCCTAATTCACCCCCCCCCCTCTTAGGCGTCACCCGTTTCCTACAAGTGGTATCAAAGCCCGGTTTGGCTCATTTGAAACGCTTTAGCTTCACCGCTAAAAGAGCCGACGCTTTTTAGAGGAAGGGATGGATACCCATAGGCCACCACACTTCGACGGCACTAACTTCCCATATTATAGTGCTAGAATGGCTTGTTACCTAGAGGCCGTTGATCTAGGTGTTTGGAGAGTCACTCGTGACGGGATGAAACCTCTCAAGAATCCCGAGAAACCCACCACGAGTGAGGAAAAAGAAATCCATTTAAATGCTAGAGCCAAAAATTGCTTGTATGAATCTCTTAGCATGGATATTTTCAATCAAGTATTTACCTTGAAAACTGCTAATGAGATTTGGCTAAAATTGCATGAGCTCCATGACGGCACATCCAATGTCCGTGAGCAAAAACATTGCCTAGTCTTAAATGAGTATAATTCTTTTGCCATGAAAGATGATGAGCTTGTTAGAGACATGTATTCTCGTTTGAATCTAATAATTAATGAGCTCAACTCTATTGGCATTAATAAGCTAGGTGATGCGGACATTGTGAGGAAGATTATCTCCCTGCTACCACAACAAAGATATGGGAGCATCATCACCATCCTTCACAATATGGAGGATTTGAGCAACATGACCCCGACCATTGTGATTGGGAAAATCGCGGCCTTTGAGATGTCGCGAAAAATGAGTCGGGGAGAGGAGCCAACTTCCTCAAGACCATATGCTTTTGCATGTGATGAAAGGAAGGGCAAAAAGAAGGCTCCCACTCCAAGTTCCTCAAGCGAAGAAGAGGAAGAAGAAGAAGAAAGTGATGATGATGAAGATAATCAACCATGCACATCATCCTCCGAGGACGAAGAAACAATCCGACGCGTCGGAAAGGTAGTGAGGATGATCCGCAAGATTAATCTAATGGGTGTGCCCCTGCAGGTCGAGGATCTTCTCTTTAACATTGACAGGAAAAAGCAAAGGAAGAGAGGATGCTTCGCATGTGGGGAGAAGGGCCACTTCAGGGACAACTGTCCAAATATGGCCAAACCCAAAAAGGAGAGGAGCAAAGGCAAGGCGCTCACAAGTGTTAGAACTTGGGATGATTCTTCAAGTGAAGATGAACCTCCAAGGACGCGCAGCCACCGGTCCTCGTCACGATCATCACGGTCATCACACAAATGCCTTATGGCAAGAGGTAACAAAAGCATTCCAACCTCTAGTTATGAAAGTAGTAGTGATGATGAAGGTGAGGGAAAGCCCTCTCTAGATGAGCTTGCGGAAGCCGTAAAATTTTTCCAGGATGTTTGCACTAAGCAAAAAACTCAACTTAAAACTTTGAAAAATAAGTTGGTTAGCTCTCAAAATGATTACAAAGGTTTGCTAGAAAAAATTGAAACTTTTGCAAACTTGAATAGTGAACTATCAACTAAAATTGAGCTATTAGAATCTAGTGCTCCATCCACTGCTACCGATGATAGCCTTATTAAAAAGAATGAAAAACTTAAGGCTAAGTTAGCTAGCTCCCAAGAAGCTATTGAAAATTTGCTAGAGAAAATGGAAATTCTTAGCATACACAATAATGAGCTAACTACTAAGCTAGAAAACATTGGTAGCACCCCAGCAGCATCTTTAGTTGAAATACCTGAAATAATTAAGAAAGATGCTTCTACTTCCTGCTTTGATTTAATTGATGATTCTAACCCCTGCAACCAAGTCGTTGTTGAGAATATTGTTGTAGAGACATGTACGGATGAGGTTGCAAAGGAAAATGAACAATTAAAGCAAGAAGTGGCTCGCCTTGGCAAGGCTTTGTATGACAAGAAAGGCAAAGCCAAACAAATCCGACCTCCACAAGATAACACCACTGCGGGAGTGAACAAGCCTGTAGAGGGAGAAACTGTGATTTGTAGGCTATGCCACAAGGAAGGCCACAAGTCTTTCCAATGCAAGGCGATGACCGGGGATAAACAAAGACAAAAGCTCAAGCAAAAGCCATCAAGCAAAATCTCAAACACCTACATCAAAAAGGTGAACAAAAAGGACGCTACACCATATTTGATCAAGAAGAAAAAGAACGGAAAGATGATAGCAATCAAGGCCAACAAGCAAGCCAAAGGAAAGGGGGCCAAACGCATCTGGGTGCCAAAGGAGATAATTTCAACCATGAAAAGCACCAAGAAGGTTTGGATCCCGAAAGGGAAGTGAGTGGACCGAAGGTCCACGGGAAATTTGGAGACTTGGCAAAGTTGGGATGTATATCATGGGATACATCATATTGGATCAAGTTTATTGCCAAGTGGGTTAGTGAAAATTTTGGACCCAAATTTCCCACCCATGACTAAGGTAACTAGTTTTATTGTATTTCTCGTTTTTAGATATGTGTATCTATTTATCTTTTATCTAGTTTACCTTTCTTGCCTAGTATTACATTTGTTATGTACTTTTGTTTAAAATCATGCATACTAGGTAAATCACATGGTAGGATTGCTTGCTTTCAATTCATATACTTAAGCAAACCTACATGGTTTAAAATGTTTATTTAAGAACGGCACATAGCTTCTATATCACTCCATAGTAAATGATGCATAAATTGAAAATTTTGATTTCTACAAAGTGTATCATTTAACTTATATGTGCCAAAGTTTGGATTATGGATAATTTGCCCCTCTTGATATCAAATCATAGTGCATGTCTCCTACAAGTATTCAAGACTTGTATGCACACCTTTAGGGGGAGGTTACTCTATAATCTAATACTTTGAGACTAACACCTTTTCAAGTCTATTTCATGTGATAGTCTCATTGTAAGGAAAATAAAGTCCCCGGAGAAAGACAACAATCTTCCACTGCAAAATCTCCAAGAACTCTCATGTCTCTCAAGCTCACCATTGACTTTCAATTGGTATCTTTTGGGACTACATTCAGTATCAATTACATGTCTTCTCCAATATTTGATTAGACTATATTTCATATCATATGCTTCCATGTTGCAAAAATGCATAAGTAGTTAACTCATATTCTGTTACCTATGCATAAGGGAAGTTAGTCTTTTCAAATCATGTCTTGCACCTCTAATTTTCACATGCTTTTTCCTAAGTAGAGGATCTCTGTCAGGGGGAGTATTTCTTCATCTCTAAAGGGGGAGAAAAACTCTTTCTAAAGGAGAATACTCATTTAGGGGGAGTAATCTTTTGAGGACTCCTTCAAGTGGTATCATTCACATAATTTAATTTAATATCCTTCTAGTGATATCATTTGATACAATTCTTGATGAGGGCAAGCTTTTATTTACTTCCTACATGCTTTTAATGTCTTCCTTTTCGGTGGTTGATGCCAAAGGGGGAGAAGTTTAGGGACCAAAGCAATGAAAACTATATCAAACACCAAACACCACCAATTTAAAATTTTATATCTACAAATGGCTTTTCAAGTGGTTTTGGTTATTTGGTCCAAAAATAGGAAGTAAGTGAATTATGGAGTTAGGGGGAGGCTTAAGTCCATAATATCACATTGTGGGGACAATCATGCATCTTAGCAAGTAGATTGCATATTTTTCACTCAAATACTTGTATTATTTGCTTGCTTTGGTTGTGTTGTCATCAATCACCAAAAAGGGGGAGATTGTAAGGAAAATGGACCCCGGGCCATTTGGCTAATTGAGTTTTGGTGTTTGATGAACAACACAATCCGTGAACTAATAAGTTTTCTAGTGTTTGTGTTTGTAGTTCACAGGATGCGAAGAGAATTGGACCAAGGCAATGAGGATGCAACACCTCAAAAGAAGACATAAAAAGATGCATAGGAGTCCAATACTTAAGAACAAAGAAGCCCGAAGAAATCAGCGAAGAAATCCAAGACGAGGGCTGTCAGCCAGCGCCTGGTGGCGCACCGGACATCGGTGTCCGGTGTGCACCGGACTGTCCGGTGAGGCACCGGACAGTCTGCGCAGAGAGGCCACAGACAGGCGCTCTCTAGCTGTAGCACCGGACTGTCCGGTGTGCCAATGGGCAGAAGGCAACGGTCGGATCCAACGGTCGACTGCTACAGGCGCCAACGGTCGGCTGACGTGGCGTGCACCGGACACTGCACAGTAGATGTCCGGTGGTGCACCGGACTGTCCGGTGCACCCGACGACAGAAAGCTGCTGCTTTCTGTCCAACGGCTAGTTTGGGGTGTGGAGGCTATAAATACCACCCCAACCGGCCATTCTCAAGTGTGAGAGCCCAAGCAACATACCAAGACACATAGTGCATATTTCCAAGAGCTCAAACACCCAAGTGCTTAATAGAATCACTCGGTGATTAGCGTAGGTGCTTTGCGAAGTGCTTAGGTTAGTTAGACCGCTTTAGTGCTTGCTCTAGGTGAACCCTAGTTAGTTGAGTGAGTTTTGTAAAACCACACAACCCCTCGGCTCTTGCGTGAGTCGTTGTAATTGTACCGAGTGGGGCGAGAGTCTTGCGAGACCGTGACAACCGCGTTTGTGTCACGGCCGCCACCGTGTACCGGAGGGAACGAGGCCCGCGGCGTTTCGGCCGGAAGCTCGATAGTGGAGACGGCGGGGAGCGTCCGAGAGGAGCCGGAAGCGGAGCACCACTTGCGCGTGGAGAAGGCCCGCGGCTCTCTACGGAGTTACTCGACCGTGGTGCTTGGCCCTCGCGTGGGCTTCCCTTTGCGTAGGGGCACCAACGAGGATTAGTCGGGACCTTGCGTGGTTCCGGATACCTCGGTAAAAATACCGGCGTCATCCACGAGAGTTTGCTTCTCTACTTAGCTCTTTACATTCCGCATTTATATTAAACATTTAAGTTTCAATCTTGTAGTCATACTTATTTAGTATAGATTGAAACTTAGCCTTTTGCGGTAGAGATAGCAACACTTATACAAAACCGAGTTTGCACATTCTAGTTTTGATTATTTGCATAGTGTTGACGCCTTTTCGGAGCGCCAAACACTCTACAAGAACCGTGGCGGTGCCCTCTGCACAGGGGCGGACGGTCCGCGCGCAGGGGCCGGACGGTCCGCGGCCTGGTGCGAGGCGCGGTGGTGCTCTCTGCGCAGGGGCGGACTGTCCGCGGCCTGGGGCCGGACGGTCCGCGGCCTGGTGCGCGGCTAGGGCTCCTGCCTGACGACCGGACGGTCCGCGCCCTGGGGCCGGACGGTCCGCGCGTACGCAGGGACGGCGGAAGATCGCCGACGGCGCCTAGATCTCGCTCCCGGGAGGGACCCCGTCGAGGAGTAGAGATCCTAGGTAGTGTCTAGGCTCGGGCCGGCCGACCTAGACTCCTCTAATCGACGTAGAGCCGAAGAGAGACGAAGAATTTGGGGATTGGATATCTAAACCTAAACTAGACTAAAGCTACTCCTAGGATAAAATGCGAAATAGAAGTTGTATTGATTCGATTGTTGATGATTACAAATCGGCCGTAGACCTCTCTATTTATAGAGGAGGGGGGCTGGACCCTTTACACAACTGATTCCGAGCTAATTCCGCGAATCTAGCTAACAACCGTAGCACAAAACTCGGAACCCTAATCTGTTCTGCGCACGCGCGGACCGTCCGGCCCACAGGCGCGGACTGTCCGGACCGCGGACCGTCCGCCCGCTCTTTTTTGGTTCCAACATATGCCCCCCTGCCTTTTGGTGGAGCTGGGCGAACCAAAAGCAACTAACTCGATGTAATCACATCGGTTCTCTTAGGCATCTTGCCACATACTAGGATGGTACTGTTTGAGGAAACGCCCATTCAAAGCCTTTGGTAAATCCTTGCCTTGTAATGTTTGTAGCAAATAGGCGTTACCAGACATTACCTGTTTTACTTTATAAGGACCCTCCCAGCTTGGCGACCATTTTCCAAACTTACGGTCTTTATTCCTTAAAGGCAAGATGGTCTTCCACACCAGATCCCCTACTTGAAATGACTTTGCTTTGACCTTCTTGTTGTAGGCCCTGGCCACTTTGATCTTGTCTTTTTCTATTGCTCCCAAAGCTATCACCCTCTTGTCGGTCACCTCATCAATATTATCCATCATTGAATTATAATAATCCATGACGGTTAAATCATTTTGTCTGGCGAACCTGACAGCATTCAAATTTATCTCCACAGGCAACACTGCTTCCTGCCCATAGACCAGCTCAAAAGGAGACACTTTAGTAGCACTATGTTTAGATATTCTATGAGCCCATAAAGCTTCAGACAAAATCTTATGCCAATACTTAGGATTATCAGATATCTTCTTTTTTATCAAGTTGATCAATGTCCTATTACTAGACTCGGCCTGCCCATTGGCCTGAGCATAGTATGGAGATGAATTAAGCAACTTAATTCTATATAATTCAGCAAATTCACGTACCTCCTTAGACATAAAAGAAGTCCCTTGATCTGTAGTCAAGGTCTGGGGAATGCCGAATCTATGAATAATATGCTTAGTTATGAACTCAATTACCTCCTTGTGTGTCATGTTCTTCAGAGCAACGGCTTCAGTCCATTTGGTAAAGTAGTCAGTGGCAACTAACACGAACCGATGCCCTTTTGATGATGAAGGATGAATTTCTCCAATAAAGTCTAATCCCCATCCTCTGAAAGGCCAAGGTTTGATGATAGGATGCAATTCGGCTGCAGGGACCAACTGTAGGTCGCCGAATTTTTGACATACCTGGCAACCCTTGTAGTACTTGAAACAATCAGCTACCATGTTAGGCCAATAAAAACCAGACCTTCGCAACAGCCATTTCATCTTTGGAGCCGATTGGTGGGTACCACAAATTCCTTCATGTACTTCGGCCATGGCCAATATAGCATCATCTGGACCCAAGCACTTAAGCAAGACATCATTGACTATTCGGCGGTAGAGTTCATCACTCATCAAAACATACTTGAAAGCTGTTCGCCGAATGTTTTTATCTGTCCTGTTATTGGGATTTCGTAAATAATTAAGTATAGGTGTCCTCCAATCACTTGCATCGGCTTCATTGTCAGCCGAATCAATTAAGAGGACGTTTCTGGTAACCCCGGACGGTCCGGCGTCGTCACGCGGACGGTCCGCGACCTGGGAATTTGGCTCTGCACTGGTTATCAGATTTTCAGTTTTGTGAAATTTCCCTCTCTTTATCCGATAACCTGATGCATCTTGTGCCAAATCGTTAGCTCTATGATTCTCAACTCTAGAGACATGCCGAATACTGAATTCGTCAAAAGAATGGATTATGCTCCAACATTTCTCAAGATAACTATTTAGAGTACCATCAAAACATTGATATTCCTCTAACACTTGTTGGACAACCAGCTGAGAATCACCAAATACCTTCACATGTTTTACTCCCATACTATTTAAAAGTTCTAAACCGAATAAGAGGGCCTCATATTCAGCTTGATTATTAGTGCAATAAGTTTTCAATCGGCTAGAGAAGTCAAAGGAGACATTACTTGGTGAAACAAGTACAATGCCAATTCCTTGCCCTTCATTGCAAACCGATCCATCAAAATATAAAGTCCAAGGAGTAATAGTGAGGTATGACATGTCTAGTTCATGAATATCATTAACCCGATGTTCTACAATAAAATCCGCTACGACTTGGCCTTTCATAGATTTCAATGGTTCATAGGCCAAGTCATATTCTATAAGTGCATAAGCCCACTTACCAATTCTACCACTCATAATTGGGTTATGCAACATGTATTTGATTACATCGGCTTGACCAGAAACAGTGCAATGACTAGACAGTAAATAACGTCTACATTTGGTGCATGCATAAAACAAGCATAAGCATAACTTTTCAATAAAAGTGTACCTTGTTTCAGCATCCACCAACCTTCGGCTTAGATATGTCACCACATGCTCCTTCCCCTTGGTTTCTTGTGTTAGAACAGCCCCAATAACCTTGTCTTCAGCTGCAATGTATAATCTGAATGGTGCTCCTACTTGTGGTGCTTTTAACACGGGAGCCAAAGACAAGTATTTTTTAATGAGATCAAATGCTTCCTGCTGCTCTGCCCCCCAAGTGAATTCAGCATCATTCTTAAGCCGAAGGATAGGGGTGAAGGCATCAATCTTCCCGGCTAGGTTAGAAATAAACCTTCGTAAATAATTCACCTTGCCGAGAAACCTCTGCACTTCGACCTTACAAGTCGGAGGCCCCACATTCCGAATAGACTTGATTCGGTCAGGGTCTATTTCTATACCATGTTCATGGATGACAAATCCTAAAAACTTACCAGCCGACACTCCAAAAGCACATTTACGTGGGTTCATTTTTAAACCATACCGACGCATTTTATCAAAGGCTTTGCGCAAATCAGCTATATGAGAACTAAACTTAGCCGATTTGACTACAATATCATCAATGTAGACTTCCACAGTGTTTCCTAACAACTCATGGAAGATCAGATTCATAGCCCTCTGATAAGTGGCACCAGCATTTTTAAGACCGAATGTCATGACAACCCATTCAAATAAACCAATGAAGCCTGGACATATAAAGGTCGTTTTAGACGCATCTTCTTCGGCCATGAAAATCTGATTATATCCGGCATTACCATCAAGGAAGCTAATAATTCTATTTCCTGATGCATTATTGATTAATGTGTCGGCTATGGGCATGGGATATTCATCTTTAGGAGTTGCTTTATTTAAATTACGAAAATCAATGCATACTCTAAGTTTACCTGACTCCTTCTTCTCCACCGGCACAATATTGGAGACCCACTCTGCGTATCTGCAAGGTCTAATAAAATTAGCTTCTAATAGCCGGTGGATTTCGTCCTTGATTCGTGGGAGAAGATCTGGACGAAATGTTCTAGCTTTTTGCTTGAAAGGTCTGAAACCAGACTTAATAGGCAGCCGATGTTCGACAATCTCTCGGCTTAGTCCAGGCATTTCAGTGTAACTCCAAGCAAAACAATCTGAATATTCCTTCAATAGACCGATCATCTCATTTCTAGAATCGGTCTCCAGGGTCTTGTTTACAAAAGTCGGCCTTGGAGTTTTGCCATCTCCTATGTCAATCTCTTCCAAAGGATCGGCCGATGTAAACCCCTGTCCTAGTTTATCAAGATCTCTGAATTCTTCTATCATGTCCCCCACAGAGGAATCAGATGATCTTTGTGTGATGGCGGACTTTCCGGTCTCGGAGACCGGATCATCCGTAATACTGTCTTTTCGCTGTGATAGATGTTCGGTCTTAAAGTCCGAACTATTTTGTGAAAGACCGGACCATCCGGCTTTGAGAGCCGAATTGTCCGTGATCAACGACTCATGAACTTTGTGTGTATTCATCATTTAAACTTTATTTAGGATTTAGCCGATTCTCCATCGGCTCTAGCATTACAGGAATGAAACCTTTCTTATCTATACTTATGAACTGATAATCAGAAAAATCTACTCCTGTGAGACATGTAGCAGTCTCATAAGTCCAGAGTACAGGGGCATCGGCCACAGCGATGCAGGCCGATACATCAGCATGTACTTGTTCTACCTCATCGCCTACCCATTGTATTAGCATTTGATGTAATGTAGAAGGTATACATTGATTGGCATGAATCCAATCTCTGCCTAGAATTAAACTGTAATTCCCTTCTACATCAGCGACGAAGAATGCAGCAGCAAGGGTCTTAGTCCCGATGGTTAATTCAACGGACGTGACTCCCCTGGCTTTAATCGAACTATCCCCAACACCGCTGAGGGTCATGTTGGTTTTGACAAGTTCGTCATCTTGTTTACCTAATTTTCTGTATAATGAATAAGGCATTAGATTTACAGCCGCCCCTCCATCCACCAACATCTTAGCAATCGGTATTCCATCAATGTGACCGCGCACGAAGAGCGGCTTTAAATGATTTACCGATTCCTTTGGTTTAGTAAAGGCGGCTTCTTTAGGACCAAAATCAAACTGAGCAGCAACAGGTTCATCGTCGCCAATGATAGTGCAATCGGAAGAGAATGTAATAATATTTACATCCATACCTGGGCGTTCTGGAGAAGCCTCGTAGTCGACCAGGTCTTCTCCTAGCAGGTCGTCCTCTTCCATGGATGTTGTCGTGTTGTTGGAGGCTTCCTGATGAACGGCGGACGGTCCGCACGCGGGGGCCGGACGGTCCGCGCCTGGTGCAGGTTGTCCAGAGCCTTCCTGGTGAACGGCGGACGGTCCGCACGCGGGGGCCGGACGGTTCGCGCCTGGTGCAGGTTGACTTTCTATTTCTATGGCCGTTTGTTTTTTCTCAACGGCCTTCGGTCTCCATTTCTTTTGTGGTGGCGGGTATAGTGGATGTGTGTCATTAAATGTCTTTTCCGCCTCCTTTTCCTGGCTCTCCTTTGCTCTTAGGCGCTGTAATTTTCTCTTTTGGGATCGTGTCAATCCCGCTGGGCACCATCGAGGCATGGAGTATTTTGGATCGGCTGTTTTGATGGTAGCCGTATCCTTTTCGGTTGTGTTGGCCGATTCGCCGAAAATCATCGGCCCTTTATTGTCTCCCTGTATGACGACATCCGCAGTGCCTATTTTGATGATGTCCTTTTTTGTTCTTTGAGTTGCTACAGGCATATGCCCCCCTGCCGGATTGGTTGGCCTAGGAGGCCGAGTAGTCCGGCAACCTTGTTGGGCCTGTGCCTGGTGACCGGATTCAGCAGTGCTCAATCGGTCTTGCACTGGCGGTGCCAACCTATCAAAAACGGATGTTTGGGGTGCCCCCCTGGCGGGGTACTGTGGCATCCCAAATGGATATGGTGGCATGCCCCACATTTGATTTGGGACATATGGTGGAGGTAAGTATGTGTATGGATATGGCATAGATGGATAAGGAGGTGGAGGGGTCCATGTCGGTATGTTAGGTCTCAATTGTACAACAGGACCTTTCATTTCTTCCGATTGTTGATGTGGTCCAATCGGCCTGACCTGACGTTGCTCATGAATGGGTGAGCGGGGTCGCTTCGGTGGCCGGTCACTGGGGCCAGCCTTCTTTTTCACATATTTAGACAACAATTGATCGAAAGTCGGGCCAGGCTTGATCAGCCGACCAACTGCTTTAAATGTATTTGTTTTCCACGTACCTATCTCTGGTCGTCGTGGTTTGAAGGTACGTGGTCGCTGCGAGTTCTGAGCATGGCCGGACCGTCCGCCGGAGCTCTCCGGACTGTCCGGTGGGGTCCCGGACCGTCCGCTCCTACGTGTCGGACCGTCCGGGATACGCAGCACGGGTTCCTGCATCTGTCTCCCTGTCTGCGCTTGCCCCCCAGTACTGGAGGTTGTGATGGTCACCTTTAGGGTCTCCCCTCCATCGGGAGTCTTCTCGGCTACCACTTTCCTGCAAGAAACTTTATGATCCTCATCGGCCTTTTTAGAATTGCCAATGATTGCCTCTTTGCCTTTGCCTTTATCGGCCGTGTTTGGCCGAACCAGGACTTTCTTGCCCTCAAAGTCGATCACGTTCATTGGAAAGGGCTCTGTATCCACCTGCATTTCCTGAAATTTCAATCGTCCCTCATTAATGGCCGATTGAATCTGTCGTCGGAATACATTACAATCATTAGTGGCATGAGAAAATGAGTTATGCCGCTTGCAGTATGCACGACGTTTTAGCTCGTCGGCGGATGGAACAGTGTGATTTATTTTAATATTGCCATTTTTGAGTAGTTCGTCAAATATTTTATCACATTTACCAACATTAAATGTAAACTTAACCTCCTCTTGCCGTTTCTTTTGAACCGGCTGCAAGGAGGAACAAGCCGAAGATTTGGCCTGCTTTGGCCAAACCATTTCAGCAGCATACACCTCTGCTGATTCGTCTTCTGAGCTACTTTGGTCGCATTCCACTACACGTATGTTGTGACGAATTGTTTTAGTAATTTCTTTGCTTCGGCTTTCACAAACCGAAGCTCTCTGGTGTAATTGTGCTAGTGTAAAGAATTGGATGCCTTCTAATCTTTCTTTTAAATAATATCGCAGACCATTAAAAGCTAATCCTACTAGCTGTTTCTCTGCTAAATGAATTTGAAAGCATCGGTTTCTTGTATCTCGGAATCTCCGGATGTAATCATTAACCGATTCATCTTTTGTCTGTCGCAACGACGCTAAATCTACCAAATCCAATTCATAGTCACCGGAGAAAAAATGATCATGAAATTTTTGTTCTAAATCTCCCCATGATGAAATGGAATTAGGAGGTAAAGTGGCGTACCATGCAAACGCAGTTCCTGTTAAAGATAATGAAAACAAACGTATGCGAAATGCCTCTATGTCGGCCAACTCTCCTAATTGTGCTAAAAATTGGCCTATGTGTTCACGTGTGTTCTTTCCTTGATCACCCGAAAATTTTGTGAATTCGGGTATCCTGGTTCCCTGTGGGTATGGGTGATGATCAAATCGGCTGTCATAAGGTTTCCGATATGATTGCCCCCCAGGGACCATGCTTACTCCGAGCTTATCTCGGAACGCCCCGGCTATTTCTTCCCTTACTATATCAATGGCAGCCGGTGCGAGACCACCGGCTCTCTGGTCAAACATAGGTGGGGTTGGCTGGATATTAGCATGTTGTCTTTCCCCCCATTGGTTTGAGTTACGTGGTGCATTTCCATTTGCTCTATATGGCTCATACGTTTGATCGTTTCTTTCCGGCCTTCCAGGTGTGGCCGGAAAGCTTTCCTGGGCTTTGGATCCTGAATTAGTGGGCTGGTGCATTGCATAGTGTGATGGGAAGTGCTGCTGGGACGGGCGAGGATTCATGTAATAACCCTCCTCAAAAGACTTATGCGCGGACTGTCCGGATACGTACCCGGATCGTCCGTGATCATATGCGGACCGTCCGTCATTGTATGCGGACCGCCCGGCTGGGTAGTTTGGGTTCTGTGTCATATGTGGTGGCTCGGGCGCATATCTAGGTAACTCATTAAAAATAGGCCCGACTGCTGTTGGCCCGGACGGTCCGCGCTCACGTGCGGACGGTCCGGGCATGTGCAGATCGACTGGTTTGCTGCCGATTTGCGGTTGCTTAGGGTATGTGTCCATCGGCATCCCATAAAGGGGTTGTGACTGGTCGTGACAACCTGTAGCCGATGTGTTATGCGCGTTATCTCCTAACTCAACCTCGTGCGAAGGAAAATTTGCGGTACTAGATTTATCGAATGCACGTACTAGTCTCTTAAGATCGCTTTGCATACCCCCTATGATGTTCTACATTTGTTCACGCTGATCTTCTACATAATTTCTAAGAGATTGCAGATCGTTGGTATTACTTACATTGGGGATATCTGGCGTGGGTTGGAGCGAAGCCGGATCCGTTGCCCGATGTCGGACGACCTTGTTGTTCCTGTCCACTTTGAAGTTGGCCAAGAACTTTGCTTTCGCCTCCTGGATCATCCGCTCCTTGTGCTCCTCAAACTGGAGCTGCTCGTCAGCCGGCAAGGTTTCCCAAGTCGGCTCTATGATGTTGTTTAGAGAAATATCAGAGCTATCCTTTGAACCGGCCATCGAGGGCCGATCTGATGAGCTTAGATGTGTTTTCCCCAGCGGAGTCGCCAAAAAGTATGTTGACGCCTTTTCGGAGCGCCAAACACTCTACAAGAACCGTGGCGGTGCCCTCTGCACAGGGGCGGACGGTCCGCGCGCAGGGGCCGGACGGTCCGCGGCCTGGTGCGAGGCGCGGTGGTGCTCTCTGCGCAGGGGCGGACTGTCCGCGGCCTGGGGCCGGACGGTCCGCGGCCTGGTGCGCGGCTAGGGCTCCTGCCTGACGACCGGACGGTCCGCGCCCTGGGGCCGGACGGTCCGCGCGTACGCAGGGACGGCGGAAGATCGCCGACGGCGCCTGGATCTCGCTCCCGGGAGGGACCCCGTCGAGGAGTAGAGATCCTAGGTAGTGTCTAGGCTCGGGCCGGCCGACCTAGACTCCTCTAATCGACGTAGAGCCGAAGAGAGACGAAGAATTTGGGGATTGGATATCTAAACCTAAACTAGACTAAAGCTACTCCTAGGATAAAATGCGAAATAGAAGTTGTATTGATTCGATTGTTGATGATTACAAATCGGCCGTAGACCTCTCTATTTATAGAGGAGGGGGGCTGGACCCTTTACACAACTGATTCCGAGCTAATTCCGCGAATCTAGCTAACAACCGTAGCACAAAACTCGGAACCCTAATCTGTTCTGCGCACGCGCGGACCGTCCGGCCCACAGGCGCGGACTGTCCGGACCGCGGACCGTCCGGCCTCAGGGCCGGACCGTCCGCCCGCTCTTTTTTGGTTCCAACACATAGGTTTTGCTCTAGGGATTTAATCGTGGCCTAGTTTAGTAAAAGTTTTAGAAGTCCTAATTCACCCCCCCCCCCTCTTAGGCGTCACCCGTTTCCTACAAGTGGTATCAAAGCCCGGTTTGGCTCATTTGAAACGCTTTAGCTTCACCGCTAAAAGAGCCGACGCTTTTTAGAGGAAGGGATGGATACCCATAGGCCACCACACTTCGACGGCACTAACTTCCCATATTATAGTGCTAGAATGGCTTGTTACCTAGAGGCCGTTGATCTAGGTGTTTGGAGAGTCACTCGTGACGGGATGAAACCTCTCAAGAATCCCGAGAAACCCACCACGAGTGAGGAAAAAGAAATCCATTTAAATGCTAGAGCCAAAAATTGCTTGTATGAATCTCTTAGCATGGATATTTTCAATCAAGTATTTACCTTGAAAACTGCTAATGAGATTTGGCTAAAATTGCATGAGCTCCATGACGGCACATCCAATGTCCGTGAGCAAAAACATTGCCTAGTCTTAAATGAGTATAATTCTTTTGCCATGAAAGATGATGAGCTTGTTAGAGACATGTATTCTCGTTTGAATCTAATAATTAATGAGCTCAACTCTATTGGCATTAATAAGCTAGGTGATGCGGACATTGTGAGGAAGATTATCTCCCTGCTACCACAACAAAGATATGGGAGCATCATCACCATCCTTCACAATATGGAGGATTTGAGCAACATGACCCCGACCATTGTGATTGGGAAAATCACGGCCTTTGAGATGTCGCGAAAAATGAGTCGGGGAGAGGAGCCAACTTCCTCAAGACCATATGCTTTTGCATGTGATGAAAGGAAGGGCAAAAAGAAGGCTCCCACTCCAAGTTCCTCAAGCGAAGAAGAGGAAGAAGAAGAAGAAAGTGATGATGATGAAGATAATCAACCATGCACATCATCCTCCGAGGACGAAGAAACAATCCGACGCGTCGGAAAGGTAGTGAGGATGATCCGCAAGATTAATCTAATGGGTGTGCCCCTGCAGGTCGAGGATCTTCTCTTTAACATTGACAGGAAAAAGCAAAGGAAGAGAGGATGCTTCGCATGTGGGGAGAAGGGCCACTTCAGGGACAACTGTCCAAATATGGCCAAACCCAAAAAGGAGAGGAGCAAAGGCAAGGCGCTCACAAGTGTTAGAACTTGGGATGATTATTCAAGTGAAGATGAACCTCCAAGGACGCGCAGCCACCGGTCCTCGTCACGATCATCACGGTCATCACACAAATGCCTTATGGCAAGAGGTAACAAAAGCATTCCAACCTCTAGTGATGAAAGTAGTAGTGATGATGAAGGTGAGGGAAAGCCCTCTCTAGATGAGCTTGCGGAAGCCGTAAAATTTTTCCAGGATGTTTGCACTAAGCAAAAAACTCAACTTAAAACTTTGAAAAATAAGTTGGTTAGCTCTCAAAATGATTACAAAGGTTTGCTAGAAAAAATTGAAACTTTTGCAAACTTGAATAGTGAACTATCAACTAAAATTGAGCTATTAGAATCTAGTGCTCCATCCACTGCTACCGATGATAGCCTTATTAAAAAGAATGAAAAACTTAAGGCTAAGTTAGCTAGCTCCCAAGAAGCTATTGAAAATTTGCTAGAGAAAATGGAAATTCTTAGCATACACAATAATGAGCTAACTACTAAGCTAGAAAACATTGGTAGCACCCCAGCAGCATCTTTAGTTGAAATACCTGAAATAATTAAGAAAGATGCTTCTACTTCCTGCTTTGATTTAATTGATGATTCTAACCCCTGCAACCAAGTCGTTGTTGAGAATATTGTTGTAGAGACATGTACGGATGAGGTTGCAAAGGAAAATGAACAATTAAAGCAAGAAGTGGCTCGCCTTGGCAAGGCTTTGTATGACAAGAAAGGCAAAGCCAAACAAATCCGACCTCCACAAGGATAACACCACTGCGGGAGTGAACAAGCCTGTAGAGGGAGAAACTGTGATTTGTAGGCTATGCCACAAGGAAGGCCACAAGTCTTTCCAATGCAAGGCGATGACCGGGGATAAACAAAGACAAAAGCTCAAGCAAAAGCCATCAAGCAAAATCTCAAACACCTACATCAAAAAGGTGAACAAAAAGGACGCTACACCATATTTGATCAAGAAGAAAAAGAACGGAAAGATGATAGCAATCAAGGCCAACAAGCAAGCCAAAGGAAAGGGGGCCAAACGCATCTGGGTGCCAAAGGAGATAATTTCAACCATGAAAAGCACCAAGAAGGTTTGGATCCCGAAAGGGAAGTGAGTGGACCGAAGGTCCACGGGAAATTTGGAGACTTGGCAAAGTTGGGATGTATATCATGGGATACATCATAT
Source organism: Zea luxurians (assembly GCA_029449295.1). Taxonomy (NCBI): domain Eukaryota; kingdom Viridiplantae; phylum Streptophyta; class Magnoliopsida; order Poales; family Poaceae; genus Zea; species Zea luxurians. Next base: position 121,665,774 of record JAOPSE010000007.1, on the reverse strand, counting down.
TGGATCAAGTTTATTGCCAAGTGGGTTAGTGAAAATTTTGGACCCAAATTTCCCACCCATGACTAAGGTAACTAGTTTTATTGTATTTCTCGTTTTTAGATATGTGTATCTATTTATCTTTTATCTAGTTTACCTTTCTTGCCTAGTATTACATTTGTTATGTACTTTTGTTTAAAATCATGCATACTAGGTAAATCACATGGTAGGATTGCTTGCTTTCAATTCATATACTTAAGCAAACCTACATGGTTTAAAATGTTTATTTAAGAACGGCACATAGCTTCTATATCACTCCATAGTAAATGATGCATAAATTGAAAATTTTGATTTCTACAAAGTGTATCATTTAACTTATATGTGCCAAAGTTTGGATTATGGATAATTTGCCCCTCTTGATATCAAATCATAGTGCATGTCTCCTACAAGTATTCAAGACTTGTATGCACACCTTTAGGGGGAGGTTACTCTATAATCTAATACTTTGAGACTAACACCTTTTCAAGTCTATTTCATGTGATAGTCTCATTGTAAGGAAAATAAAGTCCCCGGAGAAAGACAACAATCTTCCACTGCAAAATCTCCAAGAACTCTCATGTCTCTCAAGCTCACCATTGACTTTCAATTGGTATCTTTTGGGACTACATTCAGTATCAATTACATGTCTTCTCCAATATTTGATTAGACTATATTTCATATCATATGCTTCCATGTTGCAAAAATGCATAAGTAGTTAACTCATATTCTGTTACCTATGCATAAGGGAAGTTAGTCTTTTCAAATCATGTCTTGCACCTCTAATTTTCACATGCTTTTTCCTAAGTAGAGGATCTCTGTCAGGGGGAGTATTTCTTCATCTCTAAAGGGGGAGAAAAACTCTTTCTAAAGGAGAATACTCATTTAGGGGGAGTAATCTTTTGAGGACTCCTTCAAGTGGTATCATTCACATAATTTAATTTAATATCCTTCTAGTGATATCATTTGATACAACTTCTTGATGAGGGCAAGCTTTTATTTACTTCCTACATGCTTTTAATGTCTTCCTTTTCGGTGGTTGATGCCAAAGGGGGAGAAGTTTAGGGACCAAAGCAATGAAAACTATATCAAACACCAAACACCACCAATTTAAAATTTTATATCTACAAATGGCTTTTCAAGTGGTTTTGGTTATTTGGTCCAAAAATAGGAAGTAAGTGAATTATGGAGTTAGGGGGAGGCTTAAGTCCATAATATCACATTGTGGGGACAATCATGCATCTTAGCAAGTAGATTGCATATTTTCACTCAAATACTTGTATTATTTGCTTGCTTTGGTTGTGTTGTCATCAATCACCAAAAAGGGGGAGATTGTAAGGAAAATGGACCCCGGGCCATTTGGCTAATTGAGTTTTGGTGTTTGATGAACAACACAATCCGTGAACTAATAAGTTTTCTAGTGTTTGTGTTTGTAGTTTACAGGATGCGAAGAGAATTGGACCAAGGCAATGAGGATGCAACACCTCAAAAGAAGACATAAAAAGATGCATAGGAGTCCAATACTCAAGAACAAAGAAGCCCGAAGAAATCAGCGAAGAAATCCAAGACGAGGGCTGTCAGCCAGCGCCTGGTGGCGCACCGGACATCGGTGTCCGGTGTGCACCGGACTGTCCGGTGAGGCACCGGACAGTCTGCGCAGAGAGGCCACAGACAGGCGCTCTCTGGCTGTAGCACCGGACTGTCCGGTGTGCACCGGACTGTCCGGTGTGCCAACGGGCAGAAGGCAACGGTCGGATCCAACGGTCGACTGCTACAGGCGCCAACGGTCGGCTGACGTGGCGTGCACCGGACACTGCACAGTAGATGTCCGGTGGTGCACCGGACTGTCCGGTGCACCCGACGACAGAAAGCTGCTGCTTTCTGTCCAACGGCTAGTTTGGGGTGTGGAGGCTATAAATACCACCCCAACCGGCCATTCTCAAGTGTGAGAGCCCAAGCAACATACCAAGACACATAGTGCATATTTCCAAGAGCTCAAACACCCAAGTGCTTAATAGAATCACTCGGTGATTAGCGTAGGTGCTTTGTGAAGTGCTTAGGTTAGTTAGACCGCTTTAGCGCTTGCTCTAGGTGAACCCTAGTTAGTTGAGTGAGTTTTGTAAAACCACACAACCCCTCGGCTCATTGCGTGAGTCGTTGTAATTGTACCAAGTGGGGCGAGAGTCTTGCGAGACCGTGACAACCGCGTTTGTGTCACGGCCGCCACCGTGTACCGGAGGGAACGAGGCCCGTGGCGTTTCGGCCGGAAGCTCGATAGTGGAGACGGCGGGGAGCGTCCGAGAGGAGCCGGAAGCGGAGCACCACTTGCGCGTGGAGAAGGCCCGCGGCTCTCTACGGAGTTACTCGACCGTGGTGCTTGGCCCTCGCGTGGGCTTCCCTTTGCGTAGGGGCACCAACGAGGATTAGTCGGGACCTTGTGTGGTTCCGGATACCTCGGTAAAAATACCGGCGTCATCCACGAGAGTTTGCTTCTCTACTTAGCTCTTTACATTCCGCATTTATATTAAGCATTTAAGTTTCAATCTTGTAGTCATACTTATTTAGTATAGATTGAAACTTAGCCTTTTGCGGTAGAGATAGCAACACTTATACAAAACCGAGTTTGCACATTCTAGTTTTGATTATTTGCATAGGTTTTGCTCTAGGGATTTAATTGTGGCCTAGTTTAGTAAAAGTTTTAGAAGTCCTAATTCACCCCCCCCCTCTTAGGCTTCACCCGTTTCCTACAAGCCCCGGGGAATCTTTGTAAAGGCTATGTAGTGAAACCCTGCCTATTCACCTTGGTAGTGTTTAAGGGTTTGATTGGCCCGAGGCTAGAGGGAATCACGGCTTGTGGGTAAAATGCACAACCTCTGCAAAGTGTTTGAAAACTGATATATCAGCCGTGCTCGCGGTTATGAGCGGCCAAGGGAGCTCCAATGATTAGTGGTACTTGATCAGAGACATTTTGGTTTACAGGTGGCAATGAGACTGATGGTTTTGGTTATGACTATGGTGCTGGTAAGTGGTATTCTTTCCGTTTGGAAAGGGTACATCGGGCTAATAACTTGGGTTAATGCTAAAACCTGGCTTTCTACTAGTAAATAATAACCTGACCAATTAAAAGCAACTGCTTGACTTACCCCCACATAAAGCTAGTCCACTACAGCCAAACAGGATACTTGCTGAGTATGTTGATGTGTACTCACTCTTGCTCTACACACCAACCCCCCCCCCAGGTTGTCAGCATTGCAACCACTGCTCAGGCGAAGATGAAGCTGTGGAAGGAGACTTCCAGGAGTTCCAAGACTACGACGAGTTCTAGGTGTGGGTTAGCGGCAACCCCCAGTCGGCTGCCTGTGAAGGCCGCGGTTATCTACGTTTCGTTTTCGCACTTCGATTTATTGTAAGGACTATATGGACATGTCACACCCGGGTTTTAGGGGCACCAAGACCCGAGCGCGAACATAAACACCAGGTATGCTGGGACCAAGTCTCACACATATGATGTATAGTGGCACAGGATCGAATGTCACATCTTTATATATAATAGGAGTTCTATACAAAATAAATAAATAATTACATTATAAGGAGACAACGGTCCAGCAACCCAAAGTTGACTGGGAGACGACGGCCTAGATCTCTCACGAACACTTCACAGCATCCTCCATGCGCATCATCCTGCGGTACCTGTTCTTGACCTGTGGGTGGGGTGTGAGACAGCAAGAGTGAGCTCACATACGTTCATAGCTCAACAAGTTGTGGGGAATAATGTGCATGAACTCGCCAAAGGTGGGAGCTCACGTGAAGTGTAAGGCTTACCAAAGAGGATGGTTGAAGCTGAGCATTGCTTTTAAAGTTGGTCAAAATTTTATTAGCAATTACTAAGTATAAGTAAATACCAACCCAATTAAATAGTAGAACAAAAGTAACATCATCACCTGCGATGCAATGCATATGACATATTGAATTTAGTTCCATAAATTAATCATGTGAGTGTCCGAGCTGCTCATGACCGTGAGCACGGCTAGTATACCAGTTTTACACTCTGCAGAGGTTGCGCATCTTTACCCACAAGTCGTGTTACCCATCTGCCAAGAGACGGCCAATCCCATACACCTCTACCGAGGAGGCGAGGCAAGGTAACACTACGAGGCCTTTACAAAGTTCCACTAGCTTCAGAAAACCCGCTACAGTTTATAGGAAGTTCCAATGCAGGAATCCCTTGCAGGACCGCCATCTCAGCAAAATCCTCCCGAGGGCCTCCCTAACAGGAATCCCTTGCAGGACTGCCATCGTAGCAAAATCCTCCCGAGGGCCTCCCTACACTGACCACTCCCCTACTGCCCTTGCCCCTTTCGGGTAAGGTAGTCTTCCACTAGCTTTCCTAATTAATCGGCCAAGGGCGTCCCATTAAACCCTTGTGGTAGCACTGTTTTCCCGGGTGGTTCTCCATGTTCCAATTAACATAATGATCTTATCATGAACAGTAAATAACAACTGACAATAAAAGTATAATCATGAATAGTAATGTGTATCTCTATACCCAAAACCACATAAAGCGATAGCAAGTACTACCCAAAGATTCAGTGGGGAGCAAGGTATAAAGATAGTCAAACTAGGGTAACCTATTGGGTCCCATCAAATTTAACCTATGCAGATAATTATGATTAATTAGAACATGAGTGGGTAAAAAGAAGTGATCAAGGGCACAACTTGCCTGGCACTTGAGATTCCAGGTACCAACTTGCTCTTTAGATGACACGTGTCCTCACTGCTAGTCGTAGCAATACAAACAAACATGGTATAGGCCAAATTAACATCACACCAAACATAAGAATGAATTGCGTAATAATGATCTACGCGTCACTACGAGATCATGGAATCGAGAACTACTATGATCGGAGTTATGATTAAGGAGTTATGATTTTATAGAGGATCTATGTGATTAAATGTTAAACTAAATTATAAATTGGTTAATATAAATCATATAAGAGGTTATTCTATAATTAATTATCTCAACTTTAATCTAAGTTATAAATTGACCATAGATCACATTCTAGTAGATTATATTGATAAGCAGTTTAACTAACATAAGTTAAATAAAGATCTAATTATAAAAGAATGAGCCATGATATATTAAATGTTGTTATTGTGTAGTAAATATTTTTATGAGACTAACGCAACTGGAACGAGTCAATTCGGATTTAAAACGAAAGGGTTATAAATTTATGAAGGTTTTATGTATTTGATACAAGATTAATTAGAATATAAATTTTAATGTGACTTAATGTCAAGAACAGAGGTAGTATGTGATAAACAATAATATTATATAATTATAGAAATTGGAATGAATTGATTTGGATATTATATGAATTTTCTATGAATTAAACAATTCTTTGGATTTATTTTTACACTCAAAATCCATTTTCTATATTAATTTCTGAAGTTACTAAGGATCTTGGACTGGGCGCAATATTACCGAGAAGTTCGGGGACTAAAACAGAAACATTCCTAAGACTCAGGCTTTACCACGCGGTGGACCGCGGGGTCATTTAAAACAAACACAGGGGCTTATGTGAAACATGGTTCGGGTGAAGGGGTACGGAAGATTTTCAGACGTCCGATCTAACTCTAACGCCCCTGATTAAATCGAAGGCCGCTCAACTCTCCCGCCGCCCGATTAGGATCCAAGAGCCCGAATCGTCCCGGTTGTACATCCGCCCTACGGTAGATCCGGGCCGTTCGCCAACAGATCAATGGTTCACGCAGCTTCTCCTACATCTCTTAGCTACCCATGGTGCCGCCGCCCAGACCTCGCCAGACCGATTCCGGCGAGTCGCAACCTCGGGATGGACACCCTATTTCACCTAATCGGGATTGGTAATCGAATTCAGCGTACGTATAGAACTTATTAAATGCCAACTCACCTGATGCTAATATGTCTAGGTACGCCACCCACGGAAGATGGCGATGCGGCGGCGGTGATGAACTCCATCGATGAATTCCCAGTGTTCTGATGGTTCGCTCACCCGTGATTCGCATGCCGAGAGTCCTCGTGTCTCCGATAATCCCAGTGGTGCCCTCCGTGTGCCCTGGATCACAGCGGACGCCCACAGCACCGACCATAGCGGATCACCACGACGGCGAGCAATTGGAAGGTCCCCGCACGATCCCCAGGCCACGAAGCCACACCGACCGAATCCCCAAGGCTTGGCGAACACCCGCGGCAACTTCTTGGACTTGGATCGGCAGTGTAGAAGAACTATGGCTGTGGCGGTACTCTCACAGATCTTCCTCACGGTGGCAGGAAAGAAAACTTGCCGCAGGAGCACCCGGTCATGGCTTGATGGGTCCAGGTGTGCGCGGGGATACGCAATTTTATAGCACAAGGTTGAATCGGTTGCAGCCGCCGCGGAATCCGCGCAAGGACTGGCGCCGATCCCGCCGGGCATGCGAGTTGTGCCGTTGAAGACGAGCGTGGCAAGGGGCTGACAGCTATGGCCCACAGCCAGAGTCACGTGCAGGATGGCGGCTGGCGCATGTGGAAAAAGAAGGTGGGCCGCAGGGGAGAAAGTGTGGTAGAGTGGGCCGACGGTGAGGTGTAGAGTGGGCCAAAGAGGAGAGAAACAGCCCAAGTTTATCTTCCCCCTTTTTTTAATCTTTTCTGCTTTCTATTTTGTTTGCAAATTTAATTCAAATACAGTTTGAACTCTCAATTTAATTACAATGCATAGTCAATAAATTCTAGCATGGCTTAAAGTTATTTATTCCATTTATATTAGTTATTCATTTGTTTGGGCAAATGCAACACTCATATATTCCCTTTGATGACATGACCCAAATCAAATAATAAATAGTAACTCATATTTTTTTCATATATTAATTTATCCTTTAAAATATATGTCCCCAGATATATTGGTAAAACAAATAAAACAATATTTAGTTTGGGAGAATATTTTTTTGTAAATGTATAACTATGCCAAGGTATGTTTTTAGCGTAAACCTTTTAGAGAGTACTTTTAACCTTATAGTGGGATGACTAATTTCATGTGGGTCCGTTTTAAGTAACTATTTATTAGGAAGGATATTTATTTTAAGGGATATGTCTTCAAAAGTTTCTTAAAAAAATATTCTAACTTAAAATCTTTGGACAATTTTACCAAATTCTCAAAATGAGATTTTGAGGTGTTACAAATCCTACCCCCCTTAATAAGAATCTCGTCCTCGAGATTTGTAGGAAAACGGATGTATACTCATATTGTTCTCGGAACATGTGCACAAACAAAGAAATCTCGGCATGAGGCATAATTTTTTTAACAAAACATAGGGTCAATAGACCGTATTATTCCTTCTAAAATAATATCATATCATCTACTAACTAAAGTAACATCTAGATCTTACAAATAATAGTAATTTATATATATGTTTATGTAGCTTGGTGGGGCTGGTGTTGGTGGTGGAGGTTGTTGTTGTCGTTGTCTCTCCAACCGTGCTTGGCTTATTTCTTGGCGGACCTGTCGTATTTCCTCGCGTCCTTGTCTTATCTGATTTTGCATCTCGGTCACCAGGTCTGTTAATTGTTGTATTACCAGTCTTTGGGCAGCAACCACTTGATCGATTTCAACGGGTGGAGGATTTGGAGAATTCATTTTTGTTTGCTGTTACGTGATATTCTTTCCTTTCCTAGTATTGACCATGAAAGTTAGAAGCGTATGCTAATATAGTTTTGCAATGAAAAGTATTTGGTAAGCAGAATGAATAGGCCAGTAGCTGGTTATGATCTGAAGATTCTTTAGCAGGGCTTAATCTTTGTTTTATGTATAGATCGGGGTAATTAGTCGTATAGGGTGAATATCCAAAGGTAGGATAGAATTTATCAAGGTAAGTTAGACTATATGGCCTAGGTCAAAAACATGTTTGACATTTGGTGGGGACAGATAGATTATGCCATCCATCATGACTCTTTTGGTTAGGTTAACTCATGGCTGAGTTGGTCTAATGTGTTAAGTTAGGTTAACACCTGGCTAGTGGGATTTGATCTCTTCTACCAGTATTATCTAACATGGCTGTCCATTAGATTAGTTCTGACCAGATTAGACGGGATCATAATTAAATAGGTGTAATCAGATTATACTAGATAAGATCTACTTAATTTATTTTGGAATAGATCATGTTTGTTACACTATTATGTGATAAGCAAAGTGGGGGGATAAGTATGCTTATTAGGACAAGATGATTCTCTAAGAATAAGATAGGATCTTTTGAGATTAGTTAGATCTATTTAGGAAAGGATAGAATCTTTTTGAGATAAGATGGGTCTATTAAGATAAGAAATAATCTTTTAAAATAAGATGAATCTATTAAGATAGGATAGAATCTTTTAAGGTAAGAAGGGTCTATTTAAAATAGATACACTTTAGTGGAGGATAATCTAAATTATTTAGTTATCTCATGAATTCTATTTATGTTTATATGTATATGCAGATGTAATTATAGACATTGCTCCACAACCCATCACACTCAATCAAAGATCCAAATCATACAAGTATCATAAGAACAAGTACTCAAGCGTATAGATACCTACAGAAATAGTTTTGTTTTTGTTCCTAAGATTAGGTCTCCTATTCCTAAAGGTCACTTTAGGCATAGGATTTCAAAGTGTGAAATCCACATTTGTCTTTAGAAAGAAAAGGTAAGAATAATCAGAGTAAAGCGGAAATAGATGAGAAAGATTAAGAAAAGTTTAGAAATAATCAGAGTAAGGTAAGTAAAGAATGGTTGTCCAGTTCTATCTAGGTTTCGTCCTACAGTCAACATTCCTCTGATACCACTTCTGTCACACCCGGGTTTTAGGGGCACCAAGACCCGGGCGCGAACATAAACACCAGGTATGCTGGGACCAAGTCTCACACATATGATGTATAGTGGCACAGGATCGAATGTCACATCTTTATATATAATAGGAGTTCTATACAAAATAAATAAATAAATACATTATAAGGAGACAACGGTCCAGCAACCCAAAGTTGACTGGGAGACGACGACCTAGATCTCTCACGAACACTTCGCAGCATCCTCCATGCGCATCATCCTGCGGTACCTGTTCTTGACCTGTGGGTGGGGTGTGAGACAGCAAGAGTGAGCTCACATACGTTCATAGCTCAACAAGTTGTGGGGAATAATGTGCATGAACTCGCCAAAGGTGGGAGCTCACGTGAAGTGTAAGGCTTACCAAAGAGGATGGTTGAAGCTGAGCATTGCTTTTAAAGTTGGTCAAAATTTTATTAGCAATTACTAAGTATAAGTAAATACCAACCCAATTAAATAGTAGAACAAAAGTAACATCATCACCTGCGATGCAATGCATATGACATATTGAATTTAGTTCCATAAATTAATCATGTGAGTGTCTGAGCTGCTCATGACCGTGAGCACGGCTAGTATACCAGTTTTACACTCTGCAGAGGTTGCGCATCTTTACCCACAAGTCGTGTTACCCATCTGCCAAGAGACGGCCAATCCCATACACCTCTACCGAGGAGGCTAGGCAAGGTAACACTACGAGGCCTTTACAAAGTTCCACTAGCTTCAGAAAACCCGCTACAGTTTATAGGAAGTTCCAATGCAGGAATCCCTTGCAGGACCGCCATCGTAGCAAAATCCTCCCGAGGGCCTCCCTAACAGGAATCCCTTGCAGGACTGCCATCGTAGCAAAATCCTCCCGAGGGCCTCCCTACACTGACCACTCCCCTACTGCCCTTGCCCCTTTCGGGTAAGGTAGTCTTCCACTAGCTTTCCTAATTAATCGGCCAAGGGCGTCCCATTAAACCCTTGTGGTAGCACTGTTTTCCCGGGTGGTTCTCCATGTTCCAATTAACATAATGATCTTATCATGAACAGTAAATAACAACTGACAATAAAAGTATAATCATGAATAGTAATGTGTATCTCTATACCCAAAACCACATAAAGCGATAGCAAGTACTACCCAAAGATTCAGTGGGGAGCAAGGTATAAAGATAGTCAAACTAGGGTAACCTATTGGGTCCCATCAAATTTAACCTATGCAGATCATTATGATTAATTAGAACATGAGTGGGTAAAAAGAAGTGATCAAGGGCACAACTTGCCTGGCACTTGAGATTCCAGGTACCAACTTGCTCTTTAGATGACACGTGTCCTCACTGCTAGTCGTAGCAATACAAACAAACATGGTATAGGCCAAATTAACATCACACCAAACATAAGAATGAATTGCGTAATAATGATCTACGCGTCACTACGAGATCATGGAATCGAGAACTACTATGATCGGAGTTATGATTAAGGAGTTATGATTTTATAGAGGATCTATGTGATTAAATGTTAAACTAAATTATAAATTGGTTAATATAAATCATATAAGAGGTTATTCTATAATTAATTATCTCAACTTTAATCTAAGTTATAAATTGACCATAGATCACATTCTAGTAGATTATATTGATAAGCAGTTTAACTAACATAAGTTAAATAAAGATCTAATTATAAAAGAATGAGCCATGATATATTAAATGTTGTTATTGTGTAGTAAATATTTTTATGAGACTAACGCAACTGGAACGAGTCAATTCGGATTTAAAACGAAAGGGTTATAAATTTATGAAGGTTTTATGTATTTGATACAAGATTAATTAGAATATAAATTTTAATGTGACTTAATGTCAAGAACAGAGGTAGTATGTGATAAACAATAATATTATATAATTATAGAAATTGGAATGAACTGATTTGGATATTATATGAATTTTCTATGAATTAAACAATTCTTTGGATTTATTTTTACACTCAAAATCCATTTTCTATATTAATTTCTGAAGTTACTAAGGATCTTGGACTGGGCGCAATATTACCGAGAAGTTCGGGGACTAAAACAGAAACATTCCTAAGACTCAGGCTTTACCACGCGGTGGACCGCGGGGTCATTTAAAACAAACACAGGGGCTTATGTGAAACATGGTTCGGGTGAAGGGGTACGGAAGATTTTCAGACGTCCGATCTAACTCTAACGCCCCTGATTAAATCGAAGGCCGCTCAACTCTCCCGCCGCCCGATTAGGATCCAAGAGCCCGAATCGTCCCGGTTGTACATCCGCCCTACGGTAGATCCGGGCCGTTCGCCAACAGATCAATGGTTCACGCAGCTTCTCCTACATCTCTTAGCTACCCATGGTGCCGCCGCCCAGACCTCGCCAGACCGATTCCGGCGAGTCGCAACCTCGGGATGGACACCCTATTTCACCTAATCGGGATTGGCAATCGAATTCAGCGTACGTATAGAACTTATTAAATGCCAACTCACCTGATGCTAATATGTCTAGGTACGCCACCCACGGAAGATGGCGATGCGGCGGCGGTGATGAACTCCGTCGATGAATTCCCAGTGTTCTGATGGTTCGCTCACCCGTGATTCGCATGCCGAGAGTCCTCGTGTCTCCGATAATCCCAGTGGTGCCCTCCGTGTGCCCTGGATCACAGCGGACGCCCACAGCACCGACCATGGCGGATCACCACGACGGCGAGCAATTGGAAGGTCCCCGCACGATCCCCAGGCCACGAAGCCACACCGACCGAATCCCCAAGGCTTGGCGAACACCCGCGGCAACTTCTTGGACTTGGATCGGCAGTGTAGAAGAACTATGGCTGTGGCGGTACTCTCACAGATCTTCCTCACGGTGGCAGGAAAGAAAACTTGCCGCAGGAGCACCCGGTCATGGCTTGATGGGTCCAGGTGTGCGCGGGGATACGCAATTTTATAGCACAAGGTTGAATCGGTTGCAGCCGCCGCGGAATCCGCGCAAGGACTGGCGCCGATCCCTGCCGGGCATGCGAGTTGTGCCGTTGAAGACGAGCGTGGCAAGGGGCTGACAGCTATGGCCCACAGCCAGAGTCACGTGCAGGATGGCGGCTGGCGCATGTGGAAAAAGAAGGTGGGCCGCAGGGGAGAAAGTGTGGTAGAGTGGGCCGACGGTGAGGTGTAGAGTGGGCCAAAGAGGAGAGAAACAGCCCAAGTTTATCTTCCCCCTTTTTTTAATCTTTTCTGCTTTCTATTTTGTTTGCAAATTTAATTCAAATACAGTTTGAACTCTCAATTTAATTACAATGCATAGTCAATAAATTCTAGCATGGCTTAAAGTTATTTATTCCATTTATATTAGTTATTCATTTGTTTGGGCAAATGCAACACTCATATATTCCCTTTGATGACATGACCCAAATCAAATAATAAATAGTAACTCATATTTTTTTATATATTAATTTATCCTTTAAAATATATGTCCCCAGATATATTGGTAAAACAAATAAAACAATATTTAGTTTGGGAGAATATTTTTTTGTAAATGTATAACTATGCCAAGGTATGTTTTTAGCGTAAACCTTTTAGAGAGTACTTTTAACCTTATAGTGGGATGACTAATTTCATGTGGGTCCGTTTTAAGTAACTATTTATTAGGAAGGATATTTATTTTAAGGGATATGTCTTCAAAAGTTTCTTAAAAAAATATTCTAACTTAAAATCTTTGGACAATTTTACCAAATTCTCAAAATGAGATTTTGAGGTGTTACAGGACATCTCAGACGTATGATGTAAGCGACTATTATTTCCCTTTTTAATACTATTTTGAGCACTGTGTGATGATGTCCATGTTATGTAACTGTTGTGTACGTGAATAACTGATCCTGGCACGTACATGGTTCGCATTCGGTTTGCCTTCTGAAACCGGGTGTGACATAAGCTGATATCAAAGCCGTGCTGACTGTAGGACCGCTAACCTAGAATAGAATGGTCGTTCTAAGGGCTATAGACCTCTGTCCCTGCCTTGACTTTGGTACCCCTTCAAAAGTTGGTCATATCGACCAAACCTATGTTCTACTATAAATTATTCCTTGCTGAAAATTTTGTTTTATTCTAATCCTTCATTTATTTATGATTCATTATTTGCTGGTCATATTAATTCTGTTCTCACTCTTTTGCTTGCGGTGTCTTTTGTAGATGGCTCGACTTAGACACACTGCACGAAAGTCCATCATCCCCTTCTTACCCTCCCGCCTTGCGGAGCGTCCGCTTCACCGTCCCGTGGCCGGCCAGTCCAGCCACTTGGAGAGACTGCACCACCGCCTTCATGAGGAGCAGGAACGTCGACGACAGGAGCAGCAGGGCTCTTCTTTCTCGCTCCAGCAGGAGATAGAGTCTGTGAGGAGCTGCTCCCCTGTGCTTCCTCTGGAGGCGCCCCCTGCACCACCACTGGGCGCCCCAGCTTCTGGAGTAGCTGCTGCAGGAGACCCAGACGACGGAGGTGGCGACGACAGCCCGAGCCACGACACCGATTTCCCTGCTGACCATGAGCCGGAAGGATGGGTTGCTCGACCCATCACTCGCGACGCTGCTCGCGGGTGTCACTTCCACGATGCGCTCGACACCCTGCTACGTCGGGCACTTAACCGGCGTACTTGGTCCATCGAGTATCGTTGTGTGGTCTACCAGCATAGTCGCGGAGTCTACCCGGACCGCTAGGAGGCGACCTGCTTGGTGCGCCGTCCGGAGAACAGTCTCCAGGGTGCAGAGGCCTGCTCAGAGCACTATTCTATCTCTGAGCGGGACTCAGCTGAGGCAGCCATGAAAGATGCTGCACGACGTGCGCTTTCGCACTACTGCTCAGTTCTCGGTGGGGTAGCTGACGGTCTCGACCTGAAGTATTACCCCCGCCGTCCATTTGGCAGCACAGGAGGCGTGATTGTTTCACCTGCTAGTGAGGACAATCCTAGGTTGAGCAGCACAGTCAACGTAGCCGCCGTGCTAAACACGGAGCTAGGACCATGCATTAGACGAGCTGAGTAGGGCTCGTGCTGAGATCGCCCTGCTGCGGGCTGAGCGCGCGGAACGTCGTCACCTGGATGATGATTCCCCCGCTCCCGTTGGGACTCAGCACCCGTACCGCTCACCTCGGCATGGACGCCAGTCTTATGGCAATCCCGACTGCAAGACCAAGATAAATCTAGAACCATAGATCGCTAGAGTTGGATCTTGTAATTAATACAAAATATATACGTAGAAGCTACAGTCTTAGCGTTGGTCTCGCTTCTAGTTAGTCTTAGTTAGACAGGATAGTTTGCGATATCCTGTGCATTTATGTTTGTCATGATGAACTATGTTTGGTTTGGATCTTTGTAATGACTGTCACCAGAGTGTGGGTATCCCCTGCATTTTGGTTTACCTGTTATATGTTAATGGAGTTAGCTATATAGTTGGGAAACCTTTTATTCCACTTTCCTCTTTATCTGAGAAGCTGTGTGGTCTGTGTTGGAGATCAGTGAAGATGCTCATCTGTTTAGTGTTGTTGAAGAATTCTATACTCTTTTCTTATGCTGCAAGATTTGCAAGATCAGTTCTGATGTGTGGTTGCATTCTGCAGATGTCAGAGAACAGGCGCAGAGGAGGAAGGCGTGCTCAGCAGGAGCGAGCCGCTCAGCAGGATGAGGTGCCCCAGTAGCAGCACCTGCCGCCCCCGCCCCCGATGTCAATCGAGCAAATGTTTCTGATGCAGACTCAAGCAGTTCAAGCCATCGGTCAGACCCTGGCCGCCATTCAGCAGCAGCAGCAACAGCAGCAAGCACCACCTCAGCCTCAGATGCCTCAGATGCCCAGAGACAAGCGTGCTGAATTCATGAGAGGTCATCCACCAACGTTTGCTCATTCTTCTGACCCCATGGATGCTGAAGATTGGCTGCGCACTGTGGAGCGGGAGTTGCATACCGCTCAGTGCGATGACAGAGAGAAAGTTCTGTATGGTCCCCGTCTGTTGAGAGGAGCAGCTCAGTCATGGTGGGAGTCTTATCTCGCCACCCATGCCAACCCTGACGCCATCACTTGGAAAGAGTTTAGAGGTAGCTTTCGTCAGTACCATGTGCCTGCAGGTCTGATGACAGTAAAGAAGGAGGAGTTTCTGGCCCTTAAGCAAGGGTCATCATCTGTCAGTGAGTACCGAGACAGGTTTCTGCAGTTGTCCCGCTATGCTCCTGAAGATGTCAACACCGACGCCAAGCGACAGTACCATTTCTTGAGAGGCTTGGTTGACCCTCTGCACTATCAGCTGATGAATCACACCTTCCCGACATTCCAGCACTTGATTGACAGAGCAATCATGACAGAAAGAAAGCGTAAGGAGATGGAGGATCGTAAGCGCAAGATCAGTGGACCCCAGCCTGGAAGCAGCAGCCGTCCTCGTTTCTCAGGCAATCAACCTCAGCAGTTCAGGCAGAACCAGTGTCCACCTCAGCAGCATCAACAGTTCCAAAGGCAGTACCCTCAGCACCAGTATCAGAACCGTCAGAGCAATCAGTCAGGAGGTCAGATTCAGAGGCAGAATCAGCAGACACCTCGTCTTCCTGCCCCAGCAAGCCAGCAGAACAATCAGGCAGCACCAGCTCAGGTTGGAAACAGAGCATGTTTCCACTGTGGAGAGCAAGGCCATTGGGTGATGCAATGCCCGAAGAAGGCAGCCCAGCAGCAGTCAGGCCCCAATGCCCCAACAAAGCAGAATGTGCCTCAGCCTGGAGCAGGCAACCGCTCTCAGTCGCGCTATAATCATGGGAGACTGAACCACTTGGAGGCTGAAGCAGTTCAGGAGACCCCCGGCATGATAGTAGGTATGTTCCCAGTCGAGTCCCATATTGCAGAAGTGTTATTTGATACTGGAGCAACGCATTCTTTCATTACTGCATCATGGGTAGAAGCACATAATCTTCCAATTACTACCATGTCAACCCCCATTCAAATTGACTCAGCCGGTGGTAGAATTCGAGCTGATAGCATATGTTTGAATGTAAGTGTGGAAATAAGGGGGATAGCATTTCCCGCTAACCTTATAGTAATGGGTACTCAGGGAATAGATGTCATCCTAGGGATGAATTGGCTAGATAAGTATCAGGCAGTTATCAGTTGTGATAAAAGGACAGTCAAGTTGGTGTCCCCACTAGGAGAGGAAGTGGTGACCGAGTTAGTCCCGCCTGAGCTGAAGAAAGGAAGTTGTTACCAGATAGCTGTCGATAGCTGTGAAGCAGACCCAATTGAGAGTATCAAGGTTGTGTCTGAGTTTCCAGATGTGTTTCCAAAGGACTTACCAGGTATGCCACCAGAGCGGAAAGTTGAGTTTGCCATAGAGCTTCTTCCTGGAACCGCCCCTATCTTCAAGAGAGCTTACAGAATATCTGGACCAGAGTTGGTTGAGCTTAAGGAGCAGATTGATGAGCTGTCAGAGAAAGGTTACATCCGGCCAAGCACCTCGCCTTGGGCCGCCCCTGTCTTATTCGTGGAAAAGAAAGATAGCACCAAAAGGATGTGTATCGATTATCGAGCTTTGAATGAAGTCACGATCAAGAATAAGTACCTTTGCCCAGAATAGAAGATCTGTTCGACCAGTTGAGAGGAGCTAGTGTGTTCTCCAAGATTGATCTGAGGTCGGGTTATCATCAGCTCAGGATCCGACCTTCGGACATTCCGAAGACGGCATTCATTACCAAGTATGGGTTGTATGAGTTCACAGTGATGTCTTTCGGTCTAACCAATGCACCAGCTTTCTTCATGAATCTGATGGACAGTGTATTCATGGATTATCTTGGTAAGTTTGTGGTGGTATTTATTGATGACATTCTGGTTTATTCTCAAAGTGAGGAAGAACATGCAGATCATTTGAGGATGGTATTGCAGAGATTGCGAGAGCACCAGTTGTATGCGAAGTTGAGCAAATGTGAATTCTGGATCAATGAAGTCCTGTTCTTGGGTCACATAATCAACAAAGAAGGATTGGTTGTGGATCCGAAGAAAGTGGCAGACATTCTGAACTGGAAAGCGCCAACGGATGCTCGAGGAATCAAAAGTTTCATTGGAATGGCCGGATATTATCGGCGATTCATTGAAAGGTTTTCAAAGATTGCGAAACCAATGACAGCGTTGCTAGGCAACAAGGTTGAGTTCAAGTGGACCCAGAAATGTCAAGAGGCCTTTGAAGCGCTGAAAGAGAAGTTGACAACAGCGCATGTCCTAGTCTTGCCTGATGTGCACAAGCCCTTCTCTGTGTACTGTGATGCTTGTTACACAGGTTTGGGATGCGTATTGATGCAAGAGGGAAGAGTTGTGGCTTACTCGTCCCGACAGTTAAAGGTTCATGAGAAGAATTACCCAATCCATGATCTAGAATTGGCAGCAGTGGTTCACGCACTGAAGACATGGAGGCACTATCTGTATGGACAGAAATGCGATGTTTACACAGACCACAAGAGTCTGAAGTACATATTCACTCAGTCAGAGTTGAATATGAGGCAACGAAGATGGTTAGAGTTGATCAAAGACTATGAGTTGGAGATTCATTACCATCCAGGCAAAGCAAACGTAGTGGCAGATGCTTTGAGCAGGAAGAGTCAAGTCAATCTGATGGTCGCTCGTCCGATGCCTTATGAGTTGGCCAAGGAGTTTGACAGGTTGAGTCTCGGGTTTCTGAACCATTCGCGAGGAGTCACAGTTGAGTTGGAACCTACCTTGGAGCGAGAAATCAAAGAAGCGCAGAAGAATGATGAAAAGGTCAGTGAGATTCGGCGACTGATTCTAGATGGCAGAGGCAAAGATTTTCGTAAAGATGCAGAAGATGTGATATGGTTCAAAGACCGCTTGTGCGTTCCCAATGTCCAATCCATTCGAGAGTTGATTCTCAAGGAGGCTCATGAGACTGCTTATTCGATTCACCCTGGTAGTGAGAAGATGTATCAGGATCTGAAGAAGAAATTCTGGTGGTACGGAATGAAGAGGGAAATCACAGAGCATGTGGCTATGTGCGATAGTTGTCGAAGAATTAAGGCAGAGCACCAGAGACCAGCTGGATTGTTGCAACCGTTGCAAATTCCTCAGTGGAAATGGGATGAAATCGGTATGGATTTCATAGTCGGATTGCCTCGTACTCGAGCCGGCTACGATTCCATTTGGGTAGTGGTGGACCGTTTGACCAAATCCGCCCACTTCATACCTGTCAAGACCAACTACAGCAGTGCAGTGTTGGCAGAATTGTATATGTCTCGGATCGTTTGTCTTCATGGTGTGCCAAAGAAGATAGTGTCAGACAGAGGAACGCAGTTCACCTCTCATTTCTGGCAGCAGTTGCATGAGGCTTTGGGCACACATCTGAACTTCAGTTCAGCTTATCATCCGCAGACAGATGGCCAGACCGAAAGGACCAATCAAATTCTCAAAGATATGTTGAGAGCCTGTGCGCTGCAAGATCAGTCCGGATGGGATAAGCGATTGCCTTATGCAGAGTTTTCTTATAACAACAGTTACCAGGCCAGTTTGAAGATGTCACCATTTCAGGCTCTTTATGGAAGGAGTTGTAGAACTCTGTTGCAGTGGGATCAGCCTGGGGAAAAGCAGGTGTTTGGGCCAGACATTCTGTTTGAAGCTGAAGAGAACATCAAGATGGTCCGAGAGAATCTGAGGATAGCGCAATCAAGACAGCAAAGCTATGCAGACACAAGAAGAAGAGAGCTGAGTTTCGAAGTCGGAGACTTTGTCTATTTGAAAGTGTCACCGATCAGAGGAGTCAGAAGATTCGGAGTCAAAGGCAAGCTAGCACCCCGCTACATTGGTCCGTACCAGATTCTCGCAAAGCGTGGAGAAGTGGCCTATCAGCTCAGTCTGCCAGAGAATTTGTCCGCAGTGCATGATGTCTTTCATGTGTCTCAGTTGAAGAAGTGCTTGCGTGTGCCAGAAGAGCAGTTGCCAGTGGAAGGTCTTGAAGTCCAGGAGGACTTGACCTACGTTGAGAAGCCGGTGCAAATCCTTGAGGTTGCAGACAGAGTCACCCGAAGGAAGACCATCAGAATGTGCAAAGTCAGGTGGAATCACCATTCAGAGGAAGAAGCAACTTAGGAGCGTGAAGATGATCTGTTGGCCAAATACCCTGAGCTCTTTGCTAGCCAACCCTGAATCTCGAGGGCGAGATTCTTTTAAGGGGGATAGGTTTGTAACGCCCTGAATTTGGGGGTAGAATTTTTTCTTCTTTTCTCTCACCAAATTCAGGCGTCACCCTTTTCTTTTCCTTTTTCCCCTCGCTAAACCTTGATCTTTTCCAAAGTCATAGCGGGTTTTGGCTTTAGACCTCGTGTAAAGCAAAACCTTAAAGTACTTTATTTTGTGTGATGCACCATGCCGAACCATGCATACTTTTTGATTGATTAAAAATGTGAATGCTTTCATCTAGAGGAAATTAGATTTTAGAAAAAAAGAAAACCTTTTTCTCCTCCCCTCCCCCCCCCCCTCCTTCCCCATTTCGGCCCAGCCCCCCCCCCCCCCCGGTTCAACCGCCCGCACCCCCGGTTCAACCGCCCCGGCCCCCGGCTCGGCCGCCCGCGCCGCCCCTCCCCCGCGCTCGGCCCAACCGCCCCGCCCCGGCCTCGGCTCGGCCGCCCGCGCCCCCGCGCCCAACCTCGGCCGTGCCCCCGTCCTGCCCATGCTTCGCCCCGCCCGTGCGCCGTGTTTGCCCGCTCGCCCCGCCGTGCCTTGCTCGCGTCGTGTCGGCCCTTGACGCGGCCTCGAGCTCGGCCAGCGCACGGCCCCGACGCGTGCGCGACTCATTCGCGGCACGTTAAGTGTGGCTTTGCGCGTGCGCGTGTTTGCGCAGCGTTCTGGCGTAGCTCGTCGTGCTCGCGACGCGACGCATAGTGCCCTGTCGCGCTCGCGACACGATCGTCTACCCCCTAGCCCCGTCTACCCCCCCCCCCCCCCCCCCCCCCGTATCCTATATGCGCTAATCACGTTGTTTATATTAATAAGATAGGAGTCTCAATTTGGAAATTGGTTACGTTAGTTAAATTGTATAGCTAATCGTCTATTTTATTCAATGTTAATCTACTAAAAATGGTCACGTTTACACTAGTGCATGTAGCTAATTCTTATCATTGAAGCTAAGTAGACCTAGAGCACGTGACGTCTAGTTATTCGTCAACCCGTAGTGCGTCTCGGCTTAGCTTTATAGCCCCTGAGCAGCAGTCGGTTTGGTGGAGGCAAGTGTCCTTTGACCTATCTCTGTCCTAATCATTCTTTAATTCACCTCCCGCATTACACATTTATACTTAAGGATTGACTAGCTTTTGTTATCCATGTCCTTGTTTACCTATTTGGGTTGGATTATTATTGTTTAGCTTCATGCTATTGCTCAACTCTAATCAATGAACATGATGAGATTATATATGATACGCTGTTTTCCCCTCTCTTATTATGATGTTATACTTGTGGTCTTTAAGGGAGCTCGAGCGGTTTCTCGAGTGCCTCTCCGTAAGGATCTGTTCTATGGATGACCGCCCGGGAAAACAGTGCAACCATGAGGGTGGAGTGGGACGCCCTTAGCTGAATAATTAGAGGATCAGGGGTGTAGTTCGCTTCATCGTCGTGCCGTTAATGGGGCTCGGTGTATGCGGCTCGCTCTGCCAAGGTTGATTTGTCCCTTGGGGAGGAGTGCGGTACATTTAGGAAACCTATAGTGCGTCTCGGGCTTAAGCTTTAACTCTCGCGAAACCTTTCCCCATTTCTTTCTAACCTTGGTAAGTTCATTATCGTATGTGATATTCTATGCATATTGTCGGGGACCATAATTAGGGTACCCTCAAGACGCCTAATTCTCAGCTGGTAACCCCCATCAGCATAAAGCTGCAAAGGCCTGATGGGTTTGATTAAGTCAGGGATCAGTCCACACGAGTGACTTGACCACGCCACGCCCGAGCCTAGCCTCGGGCGAGGGCAGCCGACCCTAAGATGACTCCGTCTCGCCTGAGGTCTCCTCTTTCACGGCAGGCGCATCCCCGGCTCGCCCTAGGCCCCGCCTCCGATAAGGAGAAACCCTGACTAAATCACCGCACTAACCGACCGAGTCACCAGGGCGTTTAACGCAAAAGGTAAGACCGACGGGCGGCCAGACTTCGCCAGTGGTGCCATAGGAGACTCCGCCCGACCCAGGGCTCGGACTCAGGCTAAGGCCTCGGAAGACGGCGAACTCCGCTCCGCCCGACCCAGGGCTCGGACTCAGGCTAAGGCCTCGGAAGACGGCGAACTCCGCTCCGCCCGACCCAGGGCTCGGACTCAGGCTAAGGCCTCGGAAGACGGCGAATTCCGCTCCGCCCGACCCAGGGCTCGGACTCAGGCTAAGGCCTCGGAAGACGGCGAACTCCGCTCCGCCCGACCCAGGGCTCGGACTCAGGCTAAGGCCTCGGAAGACGGCGACCTCCGCCTCGCCCGACCCAGGGCTCGGACTCCGCCTCGGCCTCTGCCGAATAATCTCCGCCTCGCCCGACCAGGGCTCGGACTCTGTCTCTGTCTTGCAGGACGGACTCGGCCACAGCCTCGGAGGAGCCTCCACGACGCCCGACCTAGGATACGAGACCGCCACGTCAACAGGAAGCGTCATCATCACCCTGCCCCGAGCCGACTTGGGTCGCAGAGAACAAGACCGGCGTCCCATCTGGCCAGCTATGCCAGATAGGCCATGATGGCGCCCCGCTAGATCATGACGACGGCGGCTCCCAGCTCCCTTACGAAAGCAGGAGAACGTCAGCAAGGACCCAGCCACCTCGACAGCTGTCCCCCCGTCCGGCTCCGTTATTCCTCCAACAGCCACGACGCCACTCCAACAGGGTGCCACGATCTCTCTGGCTGCCACCTGGGCATGTACATAGAGCGCTAGCTCTCCCTCGCTAGACACGTAGCACCTTGCTACACCCCCGTCTTGTACACCTGGACCCTCTCCTTACGACTATAAAAGGAAGGGCCAGGGCCTTCTTGAAAAAGGTTGGCCTCGCGGGGACGAAAGGCAGGGGCAGGCGCTCTCTCGGGGCCGCCCTCTCCCTTCACCTCGTGCGGACGCTTGTAACCCCCTACTGCAAGCGCACCCGACCTGGGCGCGGGACGAACACGAAGGCCGTGGGAATTTCTCCGACTCCCTCGCGATCCGGCTCCGGCCACCGACCTCTCTCTCACTCCGTTCCCCCCTTTGCGCTCGCTCCACGCGCTCGACCCATCTGGGCTGGGGCACGCGGCACTCTCACTCGTCGGCTCGAGGACCCCCCGGTCTCGGAACGCCGACAGTTGGCGCGCCAGGTGGCCCGGGGCCCCAGGCGTGGGGGACGTTATGACAGCGGGGAGGATCGAAGTCCCTCGCCCGAACCACCCGGTCCGCAGGTCTTTAGCCGAGCCATTCGGCGGGCGCCGTTTCCGCCCCGATTCCGACCCCCGACTACTATCACGAAGTACTCGGGGGAGACGAGACCGGAATTGTGGCTTGCAGACTACCGCCTGGCCTGTCAGCTGGGTGGGACGGACGATGACAACCTCATCATCCGAAACCTCCCCCTATTTCTCTCCGACACCGCTCGCGCCTGGTTGGAACACCTGCCCCCAGGGCAGATTTCCAACTGGGAGGACCTGGTCCAGGCCTTCGCCGGGAACTTCCAGGGCACGTACGTGCGCCCCGGGAATTCCTGGGACCTCCGAAGCTGTCGGCAATTGCCGGGAGAGTCCCTTCGGGACTACATCCGGCGGTTCTCGAAGCAGCGCACCGAGCTGCCCAACATCACCGACTCCGATGTCATCGGCGCGTTCCTCGCCGGCACCACCTGCCGCGACCTGGTGAGCAAGTTGGGTCGCAAGACCCCCACCAGGGCGAGCGAGCTGATGGACATCGCTACCAAGTTCGCCTCCGGCCAGGAGGCGGTAGAGGCCATCTTCCGAAAGGACAAGCAGCCCCAGGGCCGCCCGTCGGAAGATGCTCCCGAGGCGTCTGCTCCGCACGGCGCCAAGAAGAAAGGCAGGAGGAAGTCGCAAGCGAAACGCGACGTTCCCGATGCTGACCTTGTCGCCGCCGCCGAGCGCAAGAACCCTCGGAAACCCCCCGGAGGTGCAAACCTCTTCGACAAGGCACTCAAGGAGACGTGCCCCTACCATCAGGGGCCCGTCAAACACACCCTCGAAGAATGCGTCATGCTTCGGCGTCACTTCCATCGGGCCGGGCCACCCGCCGAGGGTGGCAAGGCTCACGACGACGACAAAAGGGAGGATCACCAAGCAGGAGAGTTCCCCGAGGTCCGCGACTGCTTCATGATCTACGGAGGGCATGTGGCGAATGTCTCGGCTCGGCATCGTAAGCAAGAGCGTCGGGAGGTCTGCTCGGTGAAGGTGGCGGCGCCAGTCTACCTAGACTGGTCCGACAAGCCCATCACCTTCGACCAGGACGACCACCCCGACCACGTGCCGAGCCCGGGGAAGTACCCGCTCGTCGTCGATCCTGTCATTGGCGACGTCAGGCTCACCAAGGTCCTGATGGATGGGGGCAGCTGCCTCAACATCATCTACGCCGAGACTCTCAAGCTCCTGCGCGTCGACTTGTCGTCCGTCCGAGCAGGCGCTGCGCCCTTCCACGGGATCATTCCCGGGAAGCGCGTCCAGCCCCTCGGACAGCTCGACCTCCCTGTCTGCTTCGGAACACCCTCCAACTTCCGAAGGGAGACTTTGACGTTCGAGGTGGTCGGGTTCCGAGGGACCTACCACGCGGTGTTGGGAAGGCCATGCTACGCGAAGTTCATGGCCATCCCCAACTACACCTACCTGAAGCTCAAGATGCCGGGCCCCAACGGGGTCATCACCGTCGGCCCCACGTACAAACACGCATTCGAGTGCGATGTGGAGTGCGTAGAGTACGCCGAGGCCCTCGCCGAGTCCGAGGCCCTCATTGCCGACCTAGAAAGCCTCTCCCGAGAGGTGCCGGATGTGAAGCGGCATGCCGGCAACTTCGAGCCAGCAGAGACGGTTAAGGCCGTCCCTCTCGACCCCAGTGGCGGCGCCTCCAAGCAGATCCGGATCGGTTCGGGGCTCGACCCCAAATAGGAGGCAGTGCTCGTCGACTTTCTCCGCGCAAACGCCGACGTTTTCGCGTGGAGTCCCTCGGACATGCCCGGCATACCGAGGGAAGTCGCCGAGCACTCGCTGGATATTCGGGCCGGGGCCCGACCGGTCAGACAGCCTCTGCGCCGATTCGACGAGGAAAGGCGCAGAGTGATAGGCGAGGAGGTCCACAAGCTGATGGCAGCAGGGTTCATTAAAGAGGTATTCCATCCCGAATGGCTTGCCAACCCTGTACTTGTGAGGAAAAAAGGGGGGAAGTGGCGGATGTGTGTAGACTACACTGGCCTCAACAAAGCATGTCCAAAGGTCCCCTACCCTCTACCTCGCATCGACCAAATTGTGGACTCCACAGCAGGGTGCGAAACCCTGTCTTTTCTCGATGCCTACTCAGGGTATCATCAAATCAAGATGAAAGAGTCCGACCAGCTCGCGACTTCTTTCATCACGCCCTTCGGCATGTACTGTTATGTCACAATGCCGTTCGGGTTGAGGAACGCGGGTGCAACGTACCAGCGGTGCATGAACCATGTGTTCGGCGAACACATTGGTCGCACGGTCGAGGCCTACGTCGACGACATCGTGGTCAAGACGAGGAAAGCCTCCGACCTTCTCTCCGACCTCGGACTGACATTCCGGTGTCTCAAGGCGAAGGGCGTCAAGCTCAATCCCGAGAAGTGCGTCTTCGGGGTGCCCCGGGGCATGCTCTTGGGGTTCATCGTCTCCGAGCGGGGCATCAAAGCCAATCCGGAGAAGATCGCAGCAATCACAAACATGGGACCTATCAAGGACTTAAAAGGCGTACAAAGGGTCACGGGATGCCTCGCGGCCTTGAGCCGCTTCATCTCGCGCCTCGGCGAAAGAGGCCTGCCCCTGTACCGCCTCTTAAGGAAGGCTGAATGCTTCACTTGGACTCCCGAGGCCGAAGAAGCCCTCGGGAGCCTGAAGGCACTCCTCACACGGGCGCCCGTCTTGGTACCCCCAACTGATGGAGAGACCCTCCTGGTCTACGTCGCCGCAACCACTCAGGTGGTCAGCGCCGCGATCGTGGTCGAAAGGCAGGAAGAGGGGCATGCTTTGCCCATTCAGAGGCCAGTTTACTTCGTCAGTGAAGTGCTGTCCGAGACCAAGACCCGCTACCCACAAGTCTAGAAGCTGCTATACGCTGTGGTCCTGACGAGGCGAAAGTTGCGACATTACTTCGAGTCCCATCCGGTGACTGTGGTGTCATCCTTCCCCCTGGGGGAGATCATCCAGTGCCGGGAAGCCTCGGGACGGATCGCAAAGTGGGCGGTGGAAATCATGGGCGAGGCGATCTCGTTCGCCCCTCGGAAGGCCATCAAGTCCCAGGCCCTGGCGGATTTCGTAGCCGAATGGGTCGATACCCAGTTACCAACGGCTCCGATCCAACCAGAACTCTGGACCATGTTTTTCGACGGGTCGCTGATGAAGACGGGAGCTGGCGCGGGCCTGCTTTTCGTCTCGCCCCTCGGAAAACACCTGCGCTACGTGCTTCGCCTCCATTTCCCGGCGTCTAACAATGTAGCTGAGTACGAGGCTCTGATCAACGGGTTGCGAATCGCCATCGAGCTAGGGGTTCGACGCCTCGATGCACGCGGCGACTCGCAGCTCGTCATCGACCAAGTTATGAAGAATTCCCTCTGCCGCGACCCGAAGATGGAGGCCTACTGCGAAGAGGTTCGACGCCTGGAGGACAAGTTCTACGGGCTCGAACTTAACCACATCGCCCGACGCTATAACGAGACTGCGGACGAGCTGGCGAAGATAGCCTCGGGGCGGACAACGGTTCCCTCGGACGTCTTCGCCCGCGATCTGCACCAACCCTCCGTCAAGATAGGCGACGCGCCCGAACCCGAGGCACCCTCGGCCTCGTCCGAGGTGACCTCGGCTCAGCCCGAGCCGTCCTCGGCTCAATCCGAGGAACCCTCGGGGCCCGAGCGCGAAACGCTACACGTCGAGGAGGGGCAGAACGGGGTCGTGCCAGATCAAGATTGGAGGACCCCGTACCTGCAATATCTCCGCCGAGGAGAGCTGCCCCTCGACCAAACCGAGGCTCGGCGGGTAACGCGACGAGCAAAATCGTTCGTCCTGCTGGGCGACGAGAAGGAGCTCTACCACCGCAGCCCCTCGGGCATCCTCCAGCGATGCATCACCATCGCCGAGGGTCAGGACCTCCTGCAGGAAATACACTCGGGGGCTTGCGGTCATCATGCAGCACCTCGAACCCTCGTCGGGAATGCTTTCCGCCAAGGCTTCTACTGGCCAACGGCGGTGGCTGACGCCACTAGAATTGTCCGCGCCTGCGAAGGGTGCCAATTCTATGCGAAGCAGACCCACCTGCCCGCTCAGGCTCTGCAGACGATACCCATCACCTGGCCCTTCGCTGTGTGGGGTCTGGACCTCGTCGGCCCACTGCAGAAGGCACCCGGGGGCTACACGCACCTGCTGGTCGCCATCGACAAATTCTCCACGTGGATCGAGGTCCGACCCCTAAGCAGCATCAGGTCCGAGCAGGCGGTGGCATTCTTCACCAACATCATCCATCGCTTCGGGGTCCCGAACTCCATCATCACCGACAATGGCACCCAGTTCACCGGCAAAAAATTCTTGGATTTTTGCGACGATCACAACATCCGGGTGGACTGGGCCGCCGTAGCTCACCCCATGTCGAATGGGCAAGTGGAACGTGCCAATGGCATGATTCTACGGGGGCTTAAGCCTCGGACTACGGGGCCGAGGCAATCCTGCCCACGGACCTGGAATACGGTTCCCCGAGGACGAGGGCTTACGACGAAGAAAGCAACCAAGCCAGCCGAGAAGACTCGCTGGACCAGCTGGACGAGGCTCGGGACAGGGCCCTACTACACTCAGCGCGGTATCAGCAGTCCCTGCGACGCTACCACGCCCGAGGGGTCCGACCCCGAGATCTCCAGGTGGACGATCTAGTGCTTCGGCTGCGGCAGGACGCCCGAGGGAGGCATAAGCTAACGCCCCCCTGGGAGGGGCCGTTCATCATCGCCAAAGTTCTGAAGCCCGGAACTTACAAGCTGGCCAACAGTCAAGGCGAGGTCTACGGCAACGCTTGGAACATCCAACAGCTACGTCGCTTCTATCCTTAAGAATGTTTCCAAGTTGTTCTTATACCCCGTACCCACGCGAAGTTTAGTCAACAAGGAAGGGTCGGCCTCGCCTCGGCGGAGCCCGACCCTCCCTCGGGGGCTAAAAGGGGGTTAACCCCCTCTGCGTCAAAATTTTCCTCGAACAAAAAACCTCTTTTACCAGAACATCTTTCGTGCTTTTTGACTACTTCGAAAAGTGGGTCCTAGAAACGACGGGGTGCACGTAAACAGCCAAGGCCGACCGAGCCGAGGGACTCCTACGCCTCCGGGATACGGATACCTCACTCGTCACCTTCTGTGATAAGTAACTCGCGTTCGGATAAGGTGACTCCGCGGATCGAATGAGTCTTTACGTACGGAGGCTCTTCTGTTGAAGCAGGTTCTTCGAGCCTTCTCGACCGAGTCGGTGACAGGGCCTCATGGATGGGTAAAAGTACGCGTAAGCGGCGAGGCCGACCGAGCCGAGGGACTCCCACGCCTCCGGGATACGGATACCTCACTCATCACCTCCCGCGAGAAGCAACTCTTGCTCGCACTAACATCCCTGCCACCGACAAAAAGTCCAGATACTCGAAGCAAGAGGAAAAGAGACACAGCTTTATAACGCGACAAGGGTGTGTGTTCTGGCCTCAACGGCCGCACAAGGCCCACGCTACAGAACGACTTGACCCTGCAGGCGCGGACCTCGGCGCTGGAAGAGGGTGACGACACCCTCGGCATCAGCAGCACCTTCGGCAAGACCCGACCTGGCCTCGGGTGGCCACGCGGTCCGAAGGCCTCCGCTCCAAAGGACGACGTCGACACCGCGCTCGAGCAACCTCCGCCAGAGGCTTCCCCGAGAATCCGGCCCAAGCGGACGGCTCGGCCGGCCACCTCCGAGGCCTCGGCCGACCCCTTCCGAGGGCGCCAGCTCGGTCCGAGGCCTCGGCCAATCAACTCCGGCGCCGAGCCTGCCAGCAGACGACCCAGCTGGGCTCCGGCCAACCAGGTTCCATTTCCGAGCCAACAACGCCTCTGCTTGTGCTGATATCGCTACCCCTGGCCTCGGCTCGTCGAAGAGCGACCGAGGGGTCTTTTTAACTAAGCTAGAAGAGCCTCGGACAACAGGTCCGACCGAGCCGAGGGATTCCTACGCCTCCGGGATACGGATACCTCACTCGTCACCTGGACACGGGGCGACTCATGCTTGGTGAAGCGATTCAGACAATCGATAGGCAAGTCTTATTGCTCAGAAATGAGGAAAAAACACGGCTCTGTGCCGGAGTTACATACATGTTCAGGCCCCGAAAGCCGAAAATGAACAAAAAACCCGGCACTCGAAGCGCCATCGTAAATGGAACTCTGGTTCCGTCCCCGCGGGTACGGACAACCTCCCCGCCTGGGAAGCCCGTGGAGCAACAAGCTCCGGGCGAATCACCAGCAAACGCGGGACACCCCTACTCACCCCGGCAGATCCTCGCAGCCGCCCTCGCCGCGAACGCGAGGAGGGAGGCGGAATGTTGCATCCTAGCTGGACAGCAACAGTTCTCCTTCCCCAGCATGGCTGGAGGATGTCTCCGCCATGGGGCTAAAAGGCGATTGCCGCCACCAGAAGCTGGAAGATGAGGTGGCCCGCCGACCCGCGTAGGAGGTGGGGCCCCGGCTCGCCTCGATCTCCGCCCCGGCGAGGATGACGAACACCCTCAACACTGGGGGCAGGGCCAAGACCACAGCCCGGTTTGCCCCTCCCCATTCGGGAGCTAGAGGCCACCACCTTGGGTGACCACCGGCGGAGGGAAGCCGCTGGGCTGTGTGATGAAAATCCTTGAAGCCGAACGATGGCTGAAAGGTACCAACCCCCGCGGGGTCGCGTTCCTCCAACGATGGAGCGAAAAGACGGCGGTTCCCCCCATCCGGGGGCCTGGAAGATGGAGAGACATGATGCATAAGGGAGAAAGGAGACATGGTCGCCTCACGAAGAGGGTCGCCCTCCTTTTAAAGGCAACTCCCCCTGCTAGCGCCCTCAACCGTCATGGGCTGAGTCTTCTCCATCACGCCTCCAAGGCCCTTCCCCGCGGCGCGGGGGCTGGGGCCCGCCTGTCATGCAGACCAGCTCCAAGCAGAGGGAGCCAAACCGCCGCGCACGACGCGCGTAACCGCCCAGCGGTTACAAGTGACCCTCCACTTTAGCCCAGACCGACGGGCAAAGGGGGCGAGCGGCCATGCAAGCGGCATGCAACCACGCCAAGTGGACGCGCCTCCCCGACTCCTGACAGGCCAGCGCGACGGCTCAAGACCACGCGTCGTTCAACTGGCGCGCCAGGCGCTGCATGCGAACCGCTGCGCCTCTCGCTCCACCACCGCACCTCCTCGATTGCGGAACCGATACCGCGACTCGAGGCCGCCCAGCCTGCGATCCAGCGGCGCCAGCCTGGCGCAGCGGTCAAACGCGGTCAAAAATGGGCCGGCAGTAATGACGGTGGCAGGCGTGTGAGGGCAGCGGTCACGCCATCGGCCAGGCTCACGTCCCATCCGGGGGCAGCAAGAGAACCCTTCTCACGGCGCGAAGACGACGCGTCCGTGACCCGTACCTCGAACGGCTCGCGCACGCAACGGCGACCTCGCCAACTACTCACCCCAGCGCGTTAACTCCACGGCGAAACAGGTGACGTTTCTGGCAGGGGCAGCTGGCGGCGCTTCGCCTCCGCCAAAAAACGGCCACGCCGAGAAAGGTACGCCACGAAGTTCAATTTCGAATCCCTTTTTCCCTTTTCCTTCTTTCTCTATCTCTTGCAACAGGGACCGAGAAGGGGGATAACCCCAAAGGGATCCTTCCCCGTGAAGGAACTAGGCCCCGAGCCTCCCTACTGATCAGGGGTTCGAAGGCTGGCCCCCCGAAGGGTTCAACAGCCGCCTCAGATCGCGTGGGCCCGACACCCACTACTGGTCAGGGGTTCGAAGGTCGGCCCCCGAAAGGTTCCATGACCGCCTCAGGCTACTAGGGCTCCGTGCCCCCTACTGATCAGGGGTTCGAAGGCTGGCCTGTCGAAGGGTTCACAGCCGCCTCAGACGCCGAGCGAGGGATGACCAGGGGTACGTTCGATACATAACCGAGGCTCGGGCTGCGCTCCCGAGGTACCCTAGGACATTTCCGAGACCGGCGGGAACGACTCTGTAACGGAATCCCATCGGAGGGAGGCAACGAGCCCTCGGACCCCGTCGCTAGGGGACCGGGTCCGGCAGATCACCCGCAGGTACTTTTGGGCGTGCCTCCGGGCCCCTAGCCGACCCCTAACGAACGGGGCACGGACGTCCACTCGGATTACCCGATCGCAGCTCACCGGAGACACCATGTTCGGTGCCCATCGAGGGTAACATGGCGCGCTCCCCCCCTCCTCCTTGCGGAAAGGCGACGTAGGGGCGTATATAGAAAGTCGAGTCTGTCCCTGATCGTCCTCTCGCTCCGTGCGAAGGCTCGGGGGCTGCTCTCGCAAACCCGGCTCCGGCCGAACCGTTGACAGCGTCAACATACCAGCCCGAGAACTTGGGCCCCGACAGTGCACCTGGGTTACGCCCTGCTCGCATGAGGGAACCGCTAGTCACGCCGAAGCATTACGCAAGGCATTAAGACCTCGAAGGAGTGAAACCACTCCTCCGAGGCCTCGGGGGCTACACCCGGCGGGTGCGCTCGCGCGCACCCACCGGAACAAGGTACCTCCGAGAAAGGCTGGTCCCCTTGCAAAAAAGTGCGATGCAAGCCTCCAAGCGAGTGTTAACACTCTCTTCGAGGCTCGGGGGCTACTGTCGGGGACCATAATTAGGGGTACCCTCAAGACGCCTAATTCTCAGCTGGTAACCCCCATCAGCATAAAGCTGCAAAGGCCTGATGGGTTTGATTAAGTCAGGGATCAGTCCACACGAGTGACTTGACCACGCCACGCCCGAGCCTAGCCTCGGGCGAGGGCAGCCGACCCTAAGATGACTCCGTCTCGCCTGAGGTCTCCTCTTTCACGGCAGGCGCATCCCCGGCTCGCCCTAGGCCCCGCCTCCGATAAGGAGAAACCCTGACTAAATCACCGCACTAACCGACCGAGTCACCAGGGCGTTTAACGCAAAAGGTAAGACCGACGGGCGGCCAGACTTCGCCAGTGGTGCCATAGGAGACTCCGCCCGACCCAGGGCTCGGACTCAGGCTAAGGCCTCGGAAGACGGCGAACTCCGCTCCGCCCGACCCAGGGCTCGGACTCAGGCTAAGGCCTCGGAAGACGGCGAACTCCGCTCCGCCCGACCCAGGGCTCGGACTCAGGCTAAGGCCTCGGAAGACGGCGAATTCCGCTCCGCCCGACCCAGGGCTCGGACTCAGGCTAAGGCCTCGGAAGACGGCGAACTCCGCTCCGCCCGACCCAGGGCTCGGACTCAGGCTAAGGCCTCGGAAGACGGCGACCTCCGCCTCGCCCGACCCAGGGCTCGGACTCCGCCTCGGCCTCTGCCGAATAATCTCCGCCTCGCCCGACCAGGGCTCGGACTCTGTCTCTGTCTTGCAGGACGGACTCGGCCACAGCCTCGGAGGAGCCTCCACGACGCCCGACCTAGGATACGAGACCGCCACGTCAACAGGAAGCGTCATCATCACCCTGCCCCGAGCCGACTTGGGTCGCAGAGAACAAGACCGGCGTCCCATCTGGCCAGCTATGCCAGATAGGCCATGATGGCGCCCCGCTAGATCATGACGACGGCGGCTCCCAGCTCCCTTACGAAAGCAGGAGAACGTCAGCAAGGACCCAGCCACCTCGACAGCTGTCCCCCCGTCCGGCTCCGTTATTCCTCCAACAGCCACGACGCCACTCCAACAGGGTGCCACGATCTCTCTGGCTGCCACCTGGGCATGTACATAGAGCGCTAGCTCTCCCTCGCTAGACACGTAGCACCTTGCTACACCCCCGTCTTGTACACCTGGACCCTCTCCTTACGACTATAAAAGGAAGGGCCAGGGCCTTCTTGAAAAAGGTTGGCCTCGCGGGGACGAAAGGCAGGGGCAGGCGCTCTCTCGGGGCCGCCCTCTCCCTTCACCTCGTGCGGACGCTTGTAACCCCCTACTGCAAGCGCACCCGACCTGGGCGCGGGACGAACACGAAGGCCGTGGGAATTTCTCCGACTCCCTCGCGATCCGGCTCCGGCCACCGACCTCTCTCTCACTCCGTTCCCCCCTTTGCGCTCGCTCCACGCGCTCGACCCATCTGGGCTGGGGCACGCGGCACTCTCACTCGTCGGCTCGAGGACCCCCCGGTCTCGGAACGCCGACACATATTTACTTTATTTATTCTTTCGTAATGGTGTATTGTTTGTTTCCTAATTTGAATGGATGGATGTATGTATGCTTGCAATCGCATAGAGAACGATCCGGTCGAAGAGCCCGAAGAACTCGCAGGAGAAGCCCCTGAGCAGCAGTCGGTTGGTGGAGGCAAGTGTCCTTTGACCTATCTCTGTCCTAATCATTCTTTAATTCACCTCCCGCATTACACATTTATACTTAAGGATTGACTAGCTTTTGTTATCCATGTCCTTGTTTACCTATTTGGGTTGGATTATTATTGTTTAGCTTCATGCTATTGCTCAACTCTAATCAATGAACATGATGAGATTATATATGATACGCTGTTTTCCCCTCTCTTATTATGATGTTATACTTGTGGTCTTTAAGGGAGCTCGAGCGGTTTCTCGAGTGCCTCTCCGTAAGGATCTGTTCTATGGATGACCGCCCGGGAAAACAGTGCAACCATGAGGGTGGAGTGGGACGCCCTTAGCTGAATAATTAGAGGATCAGGGGTGTAGTTCGCTTCATCGTCGTGCCGTTAATGGGGCTCGGTGTATGCGGCTCGCTCTGCCAAGGTTGATTTGTCCCTTGGGGAGGAGTGCGGTACATTTAGGAAACCTAACGGGCGGCTACAGCCCTGGGGAATCTTTGTAAAGGCTATATAGTGAAACCCTGCCTATTCACCTTGGTAGTGTTTAAGGGTTTGATCGGCCCGAGGCAAGAGGGAATCACGGCTTGTGGGTAAAGTGCACAACCTCTGCAGAGTGTTTGAAAACTGATATATCAGCCGTGCTCGCGGTTATGAGCGGCCAAGGGAGCTCCAATGATTAGTGGTACTTGATCAGAGACATTTTGGTTTACAGGTGGCAATGAGACTGATGGTTTTGGTTATGACTATGGTGCTGGTAAGTGGTATTCTTTCCGTTTGGAAAGGGTACATCGGGCTAATAACTTGGGTTAATGCTAAAACCTGGCTTTCTACTAGTAAATAATAACCTGACCAATTAAAAGCAACTGCTTGACTTACCCCCACATAAAGCTAGTCCACTACAACCAAACAGGATACTTGCTGAGTATATTGATGTGTACTCACTCTTGCTCTACACACCAACCCCCCCCCCCCCCCCCCCCCCCCAGGTTGTCAGCATTGCAACCACTGCTCAGGCGAAGATGAAGCTGTGGAAGGAGACTTCCAGGAGTTCCAAGACTACGACGAGTTCTAGGTGTGGGTTAGCGGCAACCCCCAGTTGGCTGCCTGTGAAGGACGCGGTTATCTACGTTTCATTTTTGCACTTTGATTTATTGTAAGGACTATATGGACGTCTCAGACGTATTATGTAATCGACTATTATTTCCCTTTTTAATACTATTTTGAGCACTGTGTGATGATGTTCATGTTATGTAACGGCTGTGTACGTGAATAACTGATCCTGGCACGTACATGGTTCGCATTCGGTTTGCCTTCTGAAACCGGGTGTGACAGGTTCCCAGGCCGGTGGCCGCAACTCCATTACCTCGACGCGCGGTGGCGGAGGTTCCTCGATCCGCAGCGGGGCCCTTGTGCGAGCAAGCGGCGGCGTCCCCGAAGCTCCGAGGAGGCGGCACTTTCAAGGCCGGCGAGCAAGCGACGCCCGTCGACGTGCGAGTAGCGACGGCGACGCATGAGGCGAGATGTTCGAGCGAGCGACGTCACGGAAGGAACGAGATGCGCGCAGCGATGATCACGCGTGACATCCTCCGATCCGGCGCAGTTTTGTTTTCGATTATTGTGTTTTATGCCTACCACATGTACTATTTACGCTAAAAACTGTACTATTTTATGCTTGAACATGGAGTTCGTATATCAGTTTACTGCATGCACATTGGATAGGCAATTCCTTAATTTATGATGTTCGTAATTTGCGCGCATGCAATGGAAACTCGTACGATTTTTGCCATAATTTTTGGATCTGTATAAAAATAGAAAACCGCATGCATGCGGCTGCCATGTTTTTAGGATCTGTCATAAAAATAGGATTATAATAACAACCTACTAGAGCTATCATCGGTATTTACGCTTATAATTGATGGGTTTTATGCTCAAAACTTAAGGTTTTTACGCTTCACCCGGATATGCGCCCACCACTGAACAACATGCCAGTTTTTTTACGCAGTATAAGGAATTGCATAAATACCTACATCGTGTCGTATAATTTGTTTCAATATACATCATAAACTAGTTCTAATGCGTTTAGCTGCATGACTGTTGGAGGGATCCTATATTTATGAAGGAAATAAAACATTAAATGTGATTTTTTGTTTTTATGCATGCAATTCATTTCCTTTTATTGCATATTCTTTCCATCATAAATTCGTGTGCATGTAGCTGGTAACAGATTTTTACGCAGTATACCCAATTGCATAATTATCTACACAGTGTAGCATATTTAGTATCACTATATATCATAAAATAATAATTACAAGTCTAGCTGCATTGCTGTTGTAGCGATCCTAAATTTATGGAGAAAATAAAGTATTTAAAATAGAAACCGTCACACAAATCTTTCCTAAATTTACGCGCATGCAAGGGAACGTGTTTGACTCATGCATGCATTTTGCCATAATTTTTGGATCTGTATAACCGCATGCATGCGACTGCCATGTTTTTCGGATCTGCCATAAAAATAGGATCGTAATAACAACCTACTAAAGCT
This sequence comes from Zea luxurians, assembly GCA_029449295.1. Taxonomy (NCBI): domain Eukaryota; kingdom Viridiplantae; phylum Streptophyta; class Magnoliopsida; order Poales; family Poaceae; genus Zea; species Zea luxurians. The sequence continues at coordinate 121,630,663 of JAOPSE010000007.1, read as the reverse complement.
ATCAACCTCTCACATTGGTTCGGTATATACGCTTATAATTGAGGGATTTTATGCTCAAAACTTAAGGTTATTACGCTCCAACCCGGAGGTGCGTCCACCAGTGAACAACATGCCAGATTTTTTACGTAGTGTACCGAATTGCATAAATACCTACACCATGTAGTATAATTTGTATCAGTATATATCATAAACTAGATTTAATGTGTTTAGCTGCATGGCTGTTGGAGGGATCTTATATTTATGAAGGAAATAAAACATTAAATACGATTTTATGTTTCTATGTGTGTAATTCATTTCCTTTCATTGCACATTATTTTCATCATAAATTCGTGTGCATGCAACTGGTAACAGATTTTTACGCAGTATATCGAATTGCATAATTATTTACACAGTATAGCATATTTAGTCTCAGTATATATCATAAAATGGTCCTTACACGTCTAGCTGCATGACTGTTGCAGCGATCCTAAATTTATGGAGGAAATAAATGATTTAAAAATAGAAATTGTCGCACATATCTTTCCTAAATTTATGCGCATGCATTAGATCATGTTTGACTCATGCATGCATTCTTTTTTTTTGCGCTAACAGACGTGGGGCAGGTGTCGCACCCGACAGCCTGGTTGGGCGCGCTGGTTGAACCAGTTTACAGGGGTGGTCGGTCTGGGCTTCCTTTAACTATTGAAAGCCCAGGGCTCCCGTTATACATACCCTATATATATATATATATATTCTAAAATGATAGATATAAAATTCGGATACTTTTTTACCTTTTTGTTTTCACCTTTTTGTTGTAGGGAGCAAATAATGCATCAACCAATTAATACAATTTTTTTATTTAATAATGAGTTTGATAACATAAGAAAATATCCAAACAATTCGGATATATAAATTTAACCTAACAATTCGAAGATATACTTTCGTTCCTATCTGTTTAGCACATAGGATCCATATATGTCCTAAACCCTAAATTTCTCGGGCAGTTCCAATTTTGACGGTCAATGTAATATTGTTTTGAGATAGTTTTGGTATGCCGCCATATAAGCAAATTTGCTAATCTTTACTCATTTAAAAACATGAGTTTTATGCGCCTTGTGTCACGAACGAAGTGGTTAGTGTAGATCTGTTTTCTTCCTCACGTCTCGCCTAACAAATAGGTTGAGAAAACACTTAAGCCCAACATGACACGAAACCACCTGTAGTGCAACGCTCTCAGATATTATCACCTCGCTAACTTAATGAGGACGAGCAATCGAGCCAACTATACAAAAGGTAGGTCTTTTTTAACTCGTACCTTTCTTAGCTTTTTGACTAAGATAGTGTAGTATCTGATATTTAGGTCATATGTTCACTTTAATTTTAAAAATATTTTTTTTATAAAAATGGTCTATTATTGAACCCTCGAATGTTACGTGACTATTGCACTGTATCATTAAATATTTTATGATTAATAATCGTTGCAATGCATGAGTATTGTAATAGTGTGAAACTTGTAAGGGTGGTAGAGACGAAAATCGTTTTTCACGTGAGAAACTGGGTGGGCTCATTCAGCCAGAGCTCAAAGCTCACGAAACAGCATGTTGCGCGTTGGACAAGCTGCAAGCCGAGTCATTTCTGTCTTGTGGGTCCTATCTCGGACATCGTCGTCGACCTCCAGTCTCGCCGTGTTTCCATTTGAGCAGCCCATCATATCCCCTCTCCCCGCACTCGAGTGATGTCGGTGGCCGGATCCTTACGGGAAGGTCAGGGAAGACGCAAACGGTGTGATGCTCTTTACCATGGACATCCTCGTGCTCGGCATAAACAAGTTGTTCGGCTGGCAGCCCAACAGTGTTTTGTGTCCAAAGATGATGCACAAACCAGACAAGCCGGATTCGGTGCAGACTGTTGAGAACTACGTCACCACGGATCACCAGATTCGCTCCCTTCCCTCCCGTCAGCAGTAGAGACGCGAGAAGCTGTAGAGAACCCGTCTCCCTACCCAGAAGCACGACAGAGTAACACACGAGACACATGATATAGGGTTGGGCCTTTGGCCTCTTTCTCTTCTCTATCTCATGAGAGGGTGTACAGTTTCCTTATATAGAGATGTAAGACCCCTCAGGGGCAAAGCAGGTATTTGCCCACATAACCCTAACTAGGGTTACTTAACACTCCCCATTGTGCGAATACCGCGACCAACACATGCCTCGTTAAAACTCCGAAAAACCCAGTGGGAAAATGTGGAGAAAGAGTGCATGGTGATACAAATTGCATTTGCACTTTGTTGCCTCGTTAAAAACCTCATGTGAGAAACTTCAAGAAAACTCACCGAGGGAAAAAGAGTACAACAGTTGTCATCGGGACAGATTTCGATCCTCTGGGATCTAGATTCTATCGAATCTTCTACAAGGGCTAACTTTAGAAATGTGCTCCCCCTGATCTTTGCAAAACCGTATCAATAAAGCAAACCATCTTCTTCTAGAAGAATTTGCACATAAAGATTTAGCAAACGGATTGCATATCCTTGCAAGGACTATTTCAGAACTTTACCTTTACTCACTTTTAGGATACACGAGGTAAGTGCACGTATCAATATAAATAAGCCACTTTGACTGATGGTGTTCGATCGACTGGATCTATATATTTGATAGAAAGTTCCATAAAGGTTCACATATTGATCATCAAGGTCACGCCTTCAGGGCATAGAATATGACATTTATTGTCTCACGATTGTGATCAATATAAGCATTCGCTCCCCCTGACGATGACATCTGTCAAAGTCGTTATCCCTCATAACTCGAGCATATTCTTCAAGATATATGTCTCATTGTTCATATGGAATAACGAGAATGGATGAGGTTGGGGTGCTATCATTTTCTATCTTACACCATAATTTATACATAGTTGTGCAAAGCAAATAACATGTCCTTCAATAGGACTTAGGGGATAATATAGTTGCAATAGTACATATTCTAAATATGACACATCGCTCCAGGCGTTCATCCATTGCAACATCTATGATGGTGTAACAAAAGTCCATCAAGGATCGTAATCCATCAGGGATTTTCATCGATTAGATGCATCGTTATAGTCTATCATTCTGGCACAATGGGAATATTTTGTCAGTAACACCTAAACCTTATAGGTTTCAGCCATCAGAGCTTTAGAGGATACCGTAATTCCACATCTAGTGGAAATTACCATGAGTAAAACTCATGGAATGCACATGTGCTTATTTGGTGAACTTCAGGTCCTTTGGTACCTCATCCTATTCCTTTTCGGGTATATATGGGTCTTTATCCCTTTATAGGGATTATCAAACTTTGGTGTTTAACACAGACTTTATTTCTTCTGGAAAAGTTCCATCAAGGAACTATAATCTCATCTATGAGATATTCTCTCTGCATAGGAGAGTGATCATTCATCAGGAATGTATTATCTAGTACGAGATTTATATGTTGCATATTTATAATTCAAAGATATGAGTCCTCGTAGGATCTCATGCGGATCTTCAGAATCCTATTAATTGCATATTTTAATTCATGTCATTTGCCAGATATATTACATAGTGGAACAGTGTTTATTCAACACACATGTGGGATGGGTCTCTTACAAGACCACTTGAACCATCGCATTCACCGCACATTATTTCAATAGTGCCCATAAATGTCCAAACTTCAAGCTCGTGATTTTCATTTTGCGATTATTGGTTCAGCCTCGATTGCATTTATCAGTGACCCCATAAGAGAGCTTCAAGCACTCATGCCTAGGACTTTGTTTTGGATCTCTTTGCAATCTATAGAGGCAAGATAAGTGTCGACATATTTGTCTCCCACATTTAATAATGATCTCCGTCATTTCCCAAAACAAAAAATTCATTGTTCCGAATTCCCAGCACAATGATATTGCGCGCATTGCTAGGAATTTCATCATCAAGATGAACCTCTTCATGAGGCAAATCACCATCAGGGTGAATTAATTGGAGGAGAGTTATCACAGACCACGTGAATCTGTAATCAAAATATATGCTTTGACTAAGGCCAATGGATCATATTCACAGGCGTCCCCGAGATTATATCAAATGCCAATAAGTCAAATGTGGATATGATATTAATCCCGGGTATATCCACATCTACATCAGGTAGAAGCATCCAAACCAATATGGTTACTCCTTAACGATTTCTGGCAAACTCCATATACACAGGAGTACACACTGAACAACAGGTTCAGTTTGGCTTTTGTGCGTTTTATAGAATATTGAGGCATTACACTATATGGACATTCCTCCCCCTAATGCCGAGATGTTCTAAAAGCATACAGATAAAATCCCCAACCACAATCATCCAGTTGTGGGCAATGTATGCTATTGTGGTGATTTATTTGGGAAATCTTACGCACATTACAGATAGGGGTTTTATGCAGTGAGCTTTGGACTTAGATTAATGTAGTGGCATGAAACTACATATTTGTCCTTCAACATGAAGGGTTAGTCTCAACATCCAGCGAGACACGCAACAACAAGTTGCTTCATGGTTACAATTCTGCAAACTCATTGTTATTACTACCAAATACAGAGTCAATCATTAAGATTTAGACTGATATGCGTATATCCATAAGGGTCCTTCAGGGGGCTCATGCATACCATTTGTCATTTGGAGCTATTAGTTGACTTCAGATCAACAAGTAAAATGACCATCAGGGTCTAGCGCTTACAAAGACATTCACTGGTTGCATTATGCTTTTAAGCACATAGGAAAAATGTGTGTGTTTATATTGGTAGTGAAGTGCACGGCATCAGGCCAATGCTGCCAAGCAAAGATTTTTTATATGCAGAGATGTATAGTCCAGCTCATTTTATTATTGCCCATGGTTTACCCAACTACTCATACCGTTCTGAAATTGGGTGTCGATTTATGCAACATTTTTAGGTATTATAATTTTGAGAGAGAATTTATAACAATAGTTAATAAATTGTGATGCTGCCAGCACGGCAAACATTTCTTCTCATATTATATACCAATTTGTTCTATAAAGCATTATTTCGATCTCTTCGTTGTTCGGCAAAAAGAGAAGCTTTGGAATAGAACAGACAAGGCCAAGAATTCATTTTTATCTAGAAAAAATCACCATATAACTACCTTTTCATGAAACAAATGGTGATAACTGCTTGGCAAGAACAAAAACAAGGCTAGTATCAGGCTAGGATCCGTCTTCAACAACAGATAGTACTACTCTCATACGAAGGAGTCATCAGGACTAGGGAGAATACAACAGGTCTCCATAAGATCTTTATATTTCTATCACAAATTACCATCACTGACAGTATTGCGGTCGAGAATTGTGGCTCTTCCAACACCAAGAACCAAGGACAGATTAATGCCTAATGTAGCTTCAAGCTCTGTGGTGATGTGGGATTCCATGGCTATTTTTGTACTCTTCTTACTTCTGGTAGATCAAATATAGATTATGGTAAGCATGCCAAGGGGTGGAATACAATGTAGTTCTGCTACATAAACCCCAGATATATGTCTATTCAGAGTCGACCTTTACCATTTGGTTTATAGTATATACCATACCAGTCAAAAGACTATCCCAAGTCAATTCAGCGGCTATAAGTATTTAAATTCTGAGAGATGTATGCAACACAAGCATAGAGGTCCTAGATAGGCCGAGTAAAGTGGTTCGACGAGAACACATAATGTTTTTTCACACCAACGTTGTGAAAAAATTCTCAGAATTATCTTTCGATGTACTCGCAACTTCGTGTTGCTAAGGTACTAGCAATTTATCTCAAAGTTCGCTTCATGCCGTTCAGCGACAAAGAGCAATGTGCCAACATCTGGTTGAGCAATGTATGACTGAGATTCTAGCATTTATTCATCTGACAAGGTCTTATTGCTTACTAATAAAATCCCAATTTGTGATGTTTTCTGTGCCAAAAAGGCTTTCATGCATTAATATTGAATTTCTTTAGGTTACTTCGGGTAAAACTTTATGCACGAGGAGAGAGCAGAGATTTAACTTATCTGTGTTTCATTGTATTTCGATTTAATTTTCCAGATTTAATATAGTTGTTATGGCCACTTGGCGATATATATAAATATACGATGCCACACAACACAATCAAACAAAATATAAAGTGAAAACAAAATTGTTTACGAATAAGGTTGCACATAATGTGACTTCAGGACCTTGAACAACCCACCACAATCCACGCGAGTACAAGCTCTAGCGTCTGGTGTCAACGCGTGTGTGGCCATCAGGGCTACGACAACACAGCAAGCCTTTGTAATAAGCGTAACAGACACAATTATGGCTTGATAATCGGGGTACACGATAAGTCCACGCAACATCTGCAACAGGCACAATTGTGGCTCGATGATTACGGCAGACAGACAGTGCTTACAGGTCATGCGAAAAAAACACGCGACTCGGCGATGGCGGTCCGACTCAACGGGAGCGATCTGATTAAACGAGAGTGTAACATAGCAATACATGACGCAGCCAAGTTCGTACGACACAAATACTGCATCGTATTGCCAGGGCGCAGCCAATGCCAAAACTCATCCGATTAATAATTTAGTCTGATCGACATATCCGGATACCAACTATACAATTTAATCGATCGGCGTGAGAATGAAGGCTCCACGTATTAGAAATATTTAGAGCGATATAAAAAAACGTAGCATAGCCTTCACATGCATTTTAATAATTTACTGCTAATTATTTACTACGATAAATAAAAGCAGAAAAAATAAACTCCAAAACTAATGCATGAACATAGCACATCACATGTAAGAAGCATTTTACCACATTCAAACATGTATTTGTCTACTAATTATTTACGACAGAAAATTGAATTAGAAGCTGCAAAATAAAACATGCTGCCTTGTTATCATATATAGGTTATCCTCTAGTCACCTAAATCCTTGTGCTAAAATATTTTAATATGTAACTAACACATATAACCGAGTGTTATGCACGCATATCCCTTGCATGCGGCCATGCAGGAGGTGGGTGACCGTGCAGGAGATAAAGCATGTGATCCGTGCTTTTCGTCCAAAGCCTACGACTGCCATACAACTTGCGGCTGTAGGGACACTGCGAGTGCCGCCCGTGCATATGTAACTAGGCCACGATATCGTTCGGCCGGAAGAATAGGAGGGCTATGCGGGCCGTCCAACGACTGCGGCTCCTGCGTCCTAATCAATGCGCAGCCGGGCACCTCAGGGTCTCCAGCGACGGCAGTAGGTCACGTGCAACGAGCGAGGCGACGGACGTTTTTTTTTTAGTTTCGACGAGATGCGACGATCAAGCAAGCGTCGATGAGAAACAGACGCGTTCACGTTCGACGCGATCATGCAGGAGGTGGTCACGGGACAGCTAGCGCTGCGCACCGGCAACATCGGGTGCCGGCTGCTATCAGACTAGGCGTGGCAGATGCACGACCACTACGTGCTGCTGGGCGCCGTGGACCAAGGCCTCAGCGCCGCCGAGTTCAGCGAGAAGACAGTGTGTTTTTTTTCACTCTGAATAGTAGTAGATCGCGGATTCCATACCGTGTTTCTTAATCCAAAACGGAAGTGAAGTCTGTCGCGTAGGACAGTTCGGCTAGGCCGGAGGACCTGCCGGCTTAACAAAGAGTTGATGCAGATCCGATCCCACAGCAACGTTGAGGTAGAGCGTGCTGATAACGTGTTGAGAACTACGTCACCACGGATCACCAGATCCGCTCCCTTCCCTCCCGTCAGCAGTAGAGGCGCGAGAAGCTGTAGAGAACTCGTCTCCATTCCCAGAAGCACGACAGAATAACACACGAGATACATGGTTGGGCCTTTGGCCTCTTTCTCTTCTCTATCTCATGAAGGGGTGTACAGTTTCCTTATATAGAGATGTAAGACCCCTCAGGGGCAAAGCAGGTATTTGCCCACATAACTCTAACTAGGGTTATTTAACACAGACCTCCATGGATCTGAAGAAGAATGTCATGGCACAGGGCAGTGGCGAAGACACCAGGGGGTCGGGGTGGGCCTGGCACCCCCAACGGCCCAACCAAGTTATACCAATAATGTATTCTAGAGCCCATTATCTTGCCGCTAGTTTATTGTTTAGTAGTCTAAAACCCTTAATTTTTTTCATCAGCTCACGCCCAGATGCCGCATTTTCTCGTTCTCTCATTCTCTGGCAGCGAGCACCTGGGCGGCTGGGCACCTGGCTGTGAGGCTGTCGCACCTGGGCGGCTGGGCTGAGCGGCTGGGCAGTACCAGCGGGGACAGGACAGCGTCCACCATGTAGCAGCGCCTGCCGCCCAGTTTCTTTCACCCGGTCTTTGATGTTTGATCTAGCTAGGTTCCTAGGTAAAATAATGAATTAGATAATTACCATTTACCGGCTGTCAATGATGTGTATTTGGGGTATTGTAATTATGTAATTTTGCATCTACTTAATTTCAGCCAAGATAAAGAGAAAACTCAAAGACAATTGATTGTTTTTTCCAACGTGATAATCCTAGAGATAATCCTAAAGGGTTTACCATCTTTGGTTGATTTAACAAGTGGATTAGTTAAGCTGGGTAAAGATTCTTCTTATCCGATGGTAGATAAATTATTGATATTACTCTTGACTCTCCCTGTGTCAACTGCGACCACAAAGAGAGCCTTTTCAGCTATGAAATTTGTGAAAGACACGTCTTCGAAGCAAAATGGGAGATGCCTATTTACGGGATTATCTGGTCGTTTACATTGAAAGGGAATTAGCGAGAATGATTAGTTCTGATGATATTATCAAGGCCTATGATCTAGCTAATACACGTAGAGCTAAATTCAAAATAACTGTGATGTAATTTTATTTTGTTTGACAAAATAGATGTTGTTTTATTATACTGTTTTTGTAATAAAGATTATATATCAATATATGCATTGTGGTTGGTTCCCTTGCTATTTTTATATTGTGTTCTTGCTGGTTTGGTCGCTTGGAGGCTAAGCCTGCCCCTCTGTCTTCGAATCCTGGCTTCGCCCACAGGGTTGGAGGTCGGCCATGCCCTGCACCTGTCGCTCGGAAGCCATCATAGAGCACTGTGTCTGTCCCATGGACAGGGGTGCCACCCTCAGGTCTAGTTTAGGTGTTCTAGAAATGAGTTGGATTAAAGTGGATTAAGATGTATTGAGGGAGGATTTGATCTATTGGAGATTTAAACACTCTCCAATCATTTCAAAACACTTTAATTCAAAAGTATACAAACTAGGAGATCTCACCTCTGATGGACAGAAGAACATCTGCCACAGTGATGCATGTCGGATTATAAATTTAGATTAAATTAGCTACCGAGGCAAGATATGAAATGGATCAATAAAAAATACTAAATAATTATTTAATAAGATGTCTAGCTTTATACAAAGATATTCATATCTTGGGATAAGAATCATTTATTTGGGATAAGAACCATTTCATATCTTGGTGGGGATTTGTTAGAATATTTGGGATAAGAACTATTTATTTAATATTCTATAAATCCTAACTCCTAAGGCTCATGTTTAAGTTATGAGTTATGTATGAGTAAGTGGGTGAATTATGATTGCTAACTTATGGCTTGGTAAGTTACCGGTAACAACCATTTTGATGGTGTGAGTTATTAGTAACGGTCATTTGTTTACCATGATGGTTATTGGTGGCTGCCATTAAGCTATTTGTTAGCACCTCTTCACATTTTCTCTTGCGCCTATATAAGAGCACACAACTCTTCAATCGACTATGTGGAAAATATACTCGTTTTGTTTTCGCTCTATCTTTCACAGTTGAGTTGCCTCCGAAGTATTCTCCATCCCAAATCTCTGCGTGCACGAAGAGTTGGGGGAGCTGCCCTCCGAAACCACCCTTCATCGAGACATTAGTCGGGTGCGCCAACGACTAGGTTTTTGCGGAGCGTCGTCATGACAGTTCGCTGGTGGTGTTCATCTTCTTCCAAGAGAACATCATGCCACTCATGTTGTACGTCTTGTTCCCAGAATCCTGCTGCTGGAATTTTTTCCAGAGGACGTTCGAGGGACTGCACTGCAAACATCAGCCTGCATTGAGCCCCAATCGAGGACATCGAACAACGCACTACGTAGACTAGTGTAATGGAGCGAACGGTGCCTTGAGCATGGGTCCTCCGCTGGATACACCCTAAACGTTATATGGGTTGTTTATCTATTGATCATTATGTTTGTTGCTTTAGCGAGTAGTATACACATGCACGTATATATCATCACAAATTTTGCAAGATATTTCTAGATTAAGTCTAATATGAAAATGGCTAAATCCCTAATAAGATTTATGTTCGTTAAGGTGGTAAGTGGTGTGGAGTACTAGGGATAGTTTAGAGCAGAAATCAAATAATCAACATGGTATACATGACCAAAATTGTATTGATGTTCTCTTTGGTTTCACCAGATTGCACAATCCAGCTTTCGCAATCTCGATTGGGATCCAAATGGTCCATTTCACAATCCAGCCACCTCAACTTCTGCAATCTCATGAGACGAGAGAGCCAAGCGTTGTCTCTATCTTTGGTGGGGTCGGGCAGGCCGTAATCCATCTCAGTTGCAGTCCTGTGGAAAATCAATCCTACTCCACTGTGGGCATTGTGACTTTGTGCGCTCCCACTCTCTGCTCCACGGTCTCATAGCCTCTTCTTGGTGATGCCATTGGAATGTAAAATTTTCAAGTGAGCAACCAAACAAAAGTCGTTTTACATATCACATTAATGTTACCTTTGCCAGCACAGAACCAAACAACACCTAAATGTTAATGGAGATGGAATACAGACGTCGAATCACAGAATCATTTTTTCCTCCACCCAACCAGAGCCTAACGTTGTGTCATATTTAATACTCCCTCCATATTTTTTATTTAACGTTTTGTAGTTCATTTTTGTACTATTTGACGTTAAATCTCTACTACTACTTAAGTGCCTAATGTAGGCGTCCACACCCGGATGGTGCAAGTTCTGCCACTGGCGCACCCCGCCCCGCATCCCGCCCGCAATCCGCGCCTCCGCCCGCAGCCCTTCCTTCACGCAGTGCCCTTCCAGAAATCCCCATCTCCGGCGTAGCGTCGCATTCCAGAATCCACCATCCCGAAACCTCTGCGCAACCCACGTCGTCCCTGCTCTCCGGCCGAGGGGACACGCAGGATGGGGAAGGCGCGGCACACCGCTAAGCTCCCTCTCGCCCTCATCCCCAAAACAAAGCCCAGATCCCATGCGGCTTCTCCCTCCATGCAGCCATCGTCTGCTCATCCGCCCGCCAATCCTACCAAGCCCTGCAAGAACCCCCACGGGAGCTCCCGTGGCGGCCGTGCACGAGGAGTGGAAGCCCATCCGAATGCCGGTCGACCTCACGGCCGCCATCCGCGCGGCAGCGGACGCCGACATCGACGTGGCGGCCGCCCTGGCCCTGTCCGCGCCCTTAGACGTGCCGCTATAGACGCACTCCTCGCACTCCTGCTCCGCCGCCGGTTCACCACCCGCTCCATCGCCGCCGCGTGGGGCCTCCTCGACAAGCTCCACCCCTCCGGCGAGGACGGCTGCCCGCGCCCCAATCCGGCCCCGCGTGGGGCGCGGCTGGCGCTCGCGGACGCCGTGTGCCACCGCGGTGAGCCGCATGATATCTCTCGCGCATGCGGCCGTGTTGTCCCTGTGCTCTGCTCTCCATGGAAGGCCGCGCTCTCCATGATTTCTTCTCGTGCTTAATCGTAGATATAAAAATATTTGACCAATTAGAGAAATTGAACTAGAAAAATCTTAAACGCACATGAAACCGAGCAGGAAAGTGTTGTTTTTCTCTTTCTCCCTTGGTGACGATGGTTTAACTTTGTTTCAAGAGAAAATATGGTAGGGTTATTCGCTTCTGATTTCATTGTGTCTTTCCTTCAAGAGTTTGGGGATCAAGGAGAGGACTCCATTATCTTATCACCACGGCTGAAGGAGATTAGTACTCCTGACCGCCCCGCTGCCCTCTGTTTCCTAGGTACACGCATCTGTCATACACGTGCTTTGCTTAAGCATTTGAAGCATTTTGATTCCTATTATTATCTGTTGTGTTTTGTCATTTGTTCGTGTGTATGGGAGAAGTATAATAACCTCATGGAGAGGTACAAGAAGCAGGTAGTCAAGTGTTCCAAGGAGTGTGAACCAAGATATAATGGCCTGAATAAGAAGTACACAGACGAGCGTGTAGAGAGGCGGCATCTGTACAATGAGCTTATTGAGCTAAGAGGAAACATTAGGGTGTTCTGCAGATGCAGACCTCTGAGCTCCGATGAGGTCAACTGTGGGTGTTTATCTGTTGTTGAGATTGACCCATCACACGAGACTGAGCCGCAGTTTGCCCCCAGTGAAAAAGAAAGGAAGCCCTTCAAGTTCGGTCACGTTTTTGGGCTAGAGGATAACCAAGGTATATTTGACTGAAACTGAATGGTTCTTAAAAATGTCATTCCGGTTAATATAATTTGCCTTCTTATGTCAATTTTCTGTTTTTTTGTCATGGGTTCTGTTTTTGTAATTTTGAGTATGGGAAGGTGTTCAATTTGCTATTGGAACACTCGCAACTTCTGTGAACTGCAAAACAGTATCTCAAAGGTTCTCAATTTAGTTGTTATAATTCTTGTTGTGTATTAGAAGGGAGCTTAGACTGGAAGGTCCTTTTACATGTATATGTTTTCTTTGTTCTAATGTTATATTTCACCACTTTGGTAGGTTCTGCTACTACTGATTGGGTCTAGAATTTGAATCCCCACTCTGGTTTGATCAAGCTTAAAACTTTTCCAACGCCCCAAGGATTTTCCTTAAGTTTGCTTCCCTTAAAGAAGGTTTGTTTCATATTCAGTTAGTTTCGTGTTCTTTTGGTTGTGCGAATCTTGTAAGCTGGTAATCCCAATCGTAGCTTATGTGCGAGTTTAAACTATGTTTGTACACTTCTAGATATAGGACTTGATGCATCTCTGCCTGTCGATGGTCCTAGCACAGACCTGTTACATGGGCTACTTGACCCTAAACCCTAAACTTTTCTTGACCGCCAACTCCAAGTGATCTGACATATTATTATATAATTGCGCCGTTGGAATTGTGTCTATGGTCTGTAGCTTGTTCGGCGTGACTCAAAATATAAACCTCTAGATATACATGCAACAATCTTCAAGCTGTTATGTAGTAGTTCAATTGTTTTGTTCATTATGGCTCACCAAAACAAGATATAAATTTTATCTGTTATTAAACTTCAGAACATGCGTATACATGGTTGTTTTGGCCAAACATTATCACCAGGATTTTATTATACTTCTTTATAATGCTGAGGTTGTGCATGTTGCCCGAATTTCAGATAAAACTTCTTGTAGATAACTGTTCTAATCTTCTGAAGCTGCTAATATTTATATTTAACATTGTCATTGTTATTTTTAATTTGATGAAAGTGTGTTCTATTTTTATGTTTGCAAGGTATGTAAACATCTGCTTTTAGTGATATTAACAAAAATAGAGTAACAATTCGTGTTTTTGCATATCAATGCATTTTTATCATATTGATTCCGTAGCAACGTACGGCCATATACCTAGTATAAAAAGATGGAGATAGTATTCTGTTTTGCCTGCACTCATCCACCCAACCAATAGACGTGTTAGGTCGAACTATTTTCATTTTTTTGTGAAGAGCTAGATTTTGGATCAAAATGCGTCTTACAGCCAGCCTCATATTGTTAAAGGTTAAAAAAATCATGGTTGGAACCTATCTGATGCAACAAGTCAAGTCGGGTCAGATCCATTAGGCATGTTGGTCCACAAAGCCAAGCACCAAAGAGTGCAAACGAATGAAAATGACACTGACTATGGGGTTTCCTAAATGCAAACGAGTTTTTTGTTGATAAATGTAGAAATTTCATAGGCCACCTATTACAAGGAGTCTCAAATCTATGCGGGTTATGCCTAACAATCACATTACAAGTCCTTGCGTTATGGTAAATATTAATACACCAGCTAATCATCAATTATGCATTTTAACGTATTAACACATATGACTTGCAAAAAAATATCAAACCGATCTTCATGTGTATATTATTGTGTGCCTTTATATATGCATAATTGAGAATATTAGATCATCTCCCATTTCCATATGTCCACATATCCTGATTCTATTTCTAGTTTAGGCTTTTTCAAATCTGATTCCATTTCTTAAAACATTGTTAGTTCTGACTTTTTTTCTCACATCCGATCACATTTCTAAAACATATATATAGAAACAGGAATGAAAGAATGATTTTCGCACCCATTCCCGTCACCCTAAGGGCTTGTTTGGGTAATCTTGGATTGGAGTGGATTGAGGTGGTATAAGGTGTATTGAAGTGTAATATGAACTAATTTTCCTTTCAATCCCTAAAATACGCTTCAATCCACTCCAATCCCTCTTTATCCAAACAAGGCCTAAAGATGGGATGAGTTACAGACTTACAGCTGAATCAGCCATAAATACAAATGTCCCTATCTATTAGCTATATATAAATTGTTTGTTCCAAACTTATAACATTTATATTTTAAAAGTTGTACACCAATAGTTTGTGCTTTCTATGCAACTTATATAATACTGTCTTCATTTATCTTAGAAAGAAATAGTTACTTTTCTTTGCTTAGATGCCGTCTGCAGTATTTAATTTCGATACTTTATATGATATTTCTCCTAGATTGGTACATGCCTATCTATGTTAATATGCAGCAATTGATATTCATGGTGTAATTTGAATGGTTGTTAGATCATTTTAAACAAAAAAAAAGCTATATATTGTTCATAAAAGTAACTTTTGTTTGACTCGCCATCGATTATCTCACACGCTTTGTTTGTTTTCTGTTTATAAAGGGAAAACTAAAAGCTCACTAACAGTCTGTTTGGATTCTATAAATATTTAGATAGTGTTTTTATTTTTTTATTAAATCACTTTTCAATTTCTCTCAACTTCTAGCAACTAAACTGGGCCTCAAAGAGAACACGTTGTGCGTGAAAAAAAAAACGGGCCAAAGGTACCCTCTCCTCTCTCCCTTCATTTTGACTAGCAGTTGCTTGAGCTGCGTAGTGATGGCGCATTTTTTTCTCATGTTCAATCAAAAAAGCTGTTGTGTGTTTGTATATTTGTTGTCTTTCTATAGAAAGTACTGTTTGAACCTAAACACGTTGTCGAGAGAATTTGGTAACGCGTCGCCCAACGTTTTCTTTCCAACAAAAAAACGTCTTCCGGATTCTTCAATTGTCTCCCAAAGTGCCTGACAGGCGACAGCCCAAGATATCGGCCCATAACTGCAAGAAGGCCTCGGAAAGCCAGAACCGTCTAAGTTAACGGCTTCAAGGCCCATGAAAACTTACCTTTTCTTATAGCAAAGATCAAGCCCAACATGGCTGTTCTAACAATCTACTCTTGACATTCTGAGAACCAATCTTTTTCAAGATAATAGAAAAATTCTAGCTTCAAACTTTTTTCAAGAAAGAATAAGCATAAGTCCAAACTTATTACAGCAACACACCGGAATTAAAATCCTTATTACATTCTGTATGGTTCAAGACGTTGCTAGCACTGCACTCCAGTCTCCAACACTCCAATTGTTGTGTCAGGTAGTCACGCCATATGATAGATGATGCTAGGCACGAGTTCAACCGATATCCTCCCAGTTTCAAATTACAAGATATTTATTTTTTTAGAGAGACAAAGCTTTTAAGTCTAACAAAAAAAATAAAACTATGGCATAAAACAGATATGGTATAACTCGATGAAAATTTTAATAATATTTATTTAAAATTATAAAAACTATTATTTTATTATATAGATTTAGTTAAATTTAAGATTGCTCTGAGTGTTTACAAAAGTTTGGATTGTTTTATAATTATGGACGGAGGGAGAAATACTGAATCCATGATGCATATTTTCTTTCTACCCTGCTATTGGCTACTAGCCTACTACCCTGTCTTAGGTTGTGGGCAGTAGATCATGGCATCCTGCATATGGTTATTGCAAAACATTATTTTATATTATAGAGTGTTGTGTACATAGTGGAGTATGTAATATGAGGTGATATGAGTAATCTTGCAAAATATTGTTTTAAAAATCTCATTATTAGCCAAATAACTTCTGGATTTTGTACCATAATCTTCAATTGCTATATGGCATAAAAAATAAAGCAACCGAAGTTAAAACATTTGGACCTTCGTCCTTAAGTTATCACTTCTCTAAAGGGTTAGATTGAGAAAGGTCTTTTAAAAGCAAATGTAAATACAGCAATATTAAACAAGATAATAATGAACAATAAAGTATGTAACTTATCTCGTGAGCCTTAGCATTATTTATTCCCTCTTCCTTCATATTACATAAGTTCATAAATATATCTTCGGCTTCTTTGCACAAGATAGCTCGAAGGTACTCTGAAAGTTAAGCGAAGTGAAGCTTAATGCCCTCCAAAAAGTGAATTTATGCAGGGCACTGTTCAACTATTTATAGTCGTGGAGTACAACTTTGATGAAATTACAACCGTGACCTTAGGCCTATACATTCAGTCTACTTTGCATGCTAAGGATGAAGTTGTCCTTTCCTTTTTTAACTTGTAGATCAAGTTCAGCAGACGCTATATGGTGCTTCCTTGTTTTGTCATTTATGATGATGAGGTATATGTTTGAAACAGTCTCCTTCGGAAATGTGTACATTAATAGCTCCGCCTCAGGGCCACCTTCAGCATTAGTTCTGCAATATATGAAACAAAGATAAAAAAATTGTCACTGGGTAAATGTTTTGAGTACCTTCGAAGGAAGAAGGCCTCGATCAATCGGTAATAGAATTTGTATCGGATTTTGTGCAGCATCTAACTGCTCAAAATATGTGGAAAAGCAAACACCGCCTAGGATCGCTGGAGATAGCCTGTGCGGAGATCCAAGAGGCAGTAGTACTCGTGTATGTGTCTACTCGATTTTACTGCGTTGTATCATCTTATGCGGTGCGACCTTTTGTTCCCTTTCGGGGTTTGTATAATAAGATGATGTAGGCGGACTGTAAAGGAAGCCTCATCAGATTTGTGGTGATGAGGAAGAAAGAAAAACGAAGAGAGAGAAGGTTGGCTGCTCAGTGGTAGCCAGGTGAGGGTAGACTGCACACAAATTATAAGACTTCTTGTGAGAGGAGGAGATGTAATAAGTATTAAATGTGTAGCTTGTATTATTATAGAGTTAATATATGTATATGTTTATAATTGGTTATATGTGACGTGACAATATTATAAAGTTTATCAAAAATGAGTATATTATTAAACTTGCTCGATCAAATCCATTTTGCTGGTACGTCGGCGGGCCCTCACTCACACACTCTTTGAAAAACGACAGCGGAAACGTAGGAGTAGGAGCACGCAGGCACAGCAGTAGAACTATAGCTCGCACGGAAAGCAAGGCTACAGAGCACAGTAGGGTCACGGCATCTCCTTCGTGCTCAAAAAGCTCGGACAGTTGCCGGTACCACTTTTATCAGTAACGGCTACAGGACGTGGGCACGTGGCGAGTCTTGCACGGTCTCCAGCGCCTAGCGCAAAAATCCAACCATGCACTCAAATGACACGCACGTTTCTGAAGCGCGGAGCGCAGCAAATGTCAGGAAAGCAACCACGCGTGGGCAGTGGCCGGCGAGGAGGAGGATAAGACTCGAAAGCTGCACACTGCGATGGTCGTTTTCGCTAATCTGGCCTTTGTCGTCGCCTCGTCGGCGTCTGAGATCACTCCAGATCAGTGAGATGAATGGCGCGCGGCTCCAGAGAATGGTGCCATGACTGACTTTTCCACGCATGTGAAAAATACGTCCAAAGGCTTTCACTGTGCGTTATTTACACACGGACTGTTGCGCGCACGGCGCATCCGTCGTATGTGTGAGTGTGACCGCATGGGTTGTTGGCCGGGTGGGCCGCCGACACGAACAGCTCGGCTCGGCACGGCACGCCGTGCCCGTACCCGTAGTACGCCGCCTGCGGCCGGAGATCGACAAAGCAAGGCACGCGCACGACGAGGCAAGCAAGCGGGGTGAGAATCGCGTGTGTCGTCCTCTCACAGCCTCTGCCTGTTTCCCCCGGACGACGCCAAAACCGAGTCCGATTCGATCGTCTACTCCGCGGCTGAGGCCCGCCCAGCCAAGAAACCACTAGCTTTGCGCGGGGGCATGCTCGAGACGACGCGGATTCGGCACTCGACGATCGGCGCATCCTCCTGCGTCGCGTACACCACCGACGACCGTGCGCCGCCTCTCTCTACGAAGTGCGTCTGCTCTGGCATCTGAACCGGTGACACCTTGGCGGGCGCCGGCCGGGCGAGGAGAGGACGACCGCGCCGCGCGCTGTGCCTCTACGCGTCCGCCGGTGCGCAAATGCTGACGTGTTCCCGGGCGCGCGAACTCCGGCGCTCGTACACCACCTCACGTCCTCACCCCGGCGTCGCGGCTGTCACGGTCCGAGACCGACGCGACGCACCACGGGGCCGGTCAGTAGCAAGGACCCCGCAGCGGCACGCCGTGTCACTTCTAAAACTGTGGGCTCAGCAGCGGCGAAGGGGAGGCTGCGCGTGGCGGGTAAACCAGTAAAGCCCGCCGCGCCGATGTAGCAGGAGAGTTTTTTTTTTTTTAGTGCGCGTGGCCAGAAGACTGCTGGTGAGCGAGACTAGCGGGGCAGTGGCAGAGCACTAGCGAACACCAAATGTCCGGTAGCGATCGAAAGCTGCGTCCTGCATGGCATGCCAGCCACGCCGTCGCGTCGTCCGTGGATCCAGAGCAGCACAGGTCGAGTCAACACAACAGCCGCTCCTTTGCCTTTATTACCACGTGGCATGTCCGTTCCTGTAGCCTGATAAGGCTGGCGTCGGGCCCGGGGCGGGACCAGATTTGACGCCGCCCTACAGTTTGTAGCGGTACTAGCTACTGGACGTTGCAAACCGGTACTGTGTCTGTGTGCGTGCTCTGACCGGAAGCCTGCCCCACCCAGCTATGGTCTCGGGTCACCGAACGTGGGGCATCGCCAACCGAACTTTTTGTATTTTGTCTTTTGTTGAAAAAAAATTCACGTTAAGACCTTAAAAAATTTTAATGTCATTTTTGGATCCTTTGCTCGGCGCCATAGCCTATGGCGCCGAGGTAACACATCTCGGCGCCATAGGCTATGGCGCCGAGGTACGTGCTGCGCTGCCCCAACCCCGACGACGTGGCACCGAGCTCGGCGCCAAGATCTATGGCGCCGAGCTCAGATATATAATCACAAAGCTCGTCTAGCTCAGTTGGTAGGGTGCAATGCTCTTAACCTTAAGGTTGTGGGTTCAAACCCCACCGGCTTTAATACTTTTTTGTCTTTGTCGCTGATTTTTTTTTTGTTGTCGAGATTTTTTCGTTTATGCCGCTGATTTATCCGTCAAAATTTATTTATCATCTAAATTTCTTTTGCTTCTGAAAGGGAATTAGGCTTACACCTAGTCCCTAATTATTTTGGTGGTTGAATTGCCCAACACAAATAATTGGACTAACTAGTTTGCTCTAGTGTATAAGTTATACAGGTGCCAAAGGTTCACACTTAGCCAATAAAAAGACCAAATATTGGGTTCGACAGAAGAGCACAGGGCCAACCGAAGGCACCTCTGGTCTGGCGCACCGGACTGTCCGGTGTGCCACCGGACATGTCCGGTGCACCAGAGGACTTCAACTCAAACTCGCTACCTTCGGGAATTTCCAGAGGCGACTCCGCTATAATTCACCGGACTGTCCGGTGTACACCGGACAGTGTCCGGTGCTCCAAGGAAAAGCGGCCTCCGGAACTCGCCAGCGTCGGGAAACAGCAACGGCTGCTCCGCTATAATTCACCGGACATGTCCGGTGTACACCGGACTGTCCGGTGTAACTGCGGGGCAACGGCTACTTCGCGCCAACGGTCACCTGCAACAGCAATTAATGCGCGTCAGAGCACGCAGAAGTCAGGCACGCGCGTAGTGGCGCACCGAACACTCTACAGTACATGTCCGGTGCGCCACCGGACATCCCGGCGGGCCCAGAAGACAGAGCTCCAACGGTCGAATTCCCTACGGCCTGGTGACGTGGCTGTCGCACCGAACATGCCCGGTGTGCACCGGACTGTCCGGTGCACCATACGACAGACAGCCTTCACCAACGGCTAGATTTTGGTTGGTGGCTATAAATACCACCCCAACCGGCCACTTCAAGGTGTGGGAGCCCAAGCAACATTCCAAGTCATTTAGTTGACATACTCAAGCCCTCCCAACCACATATATTCATTGATCCATCCTATACACAAGATTTAGACCACTACAACCAACACAAGTGCCACAAAAGAGAGAGCAAGCAAAAGAGAGCTACTCATTTGAGTTTAGCACTAGTGCCTTGTGAGATTCATTGAGAGATAGTGTGTGCTTCATCTTTGTGTTTATTTGCGCGTGGAGTTTTGACTCCCATTCGAACTTCCTCCAAAGTTTTGGAGGCTTGTAAAAGCTAGCAAGAGACACCAAATATTGTGGTGGTCCTTGTGGGATCGAGAGTGATCCTTGAGAAGAAGAAGAGCTCACCGATCCTTGTGTGATCGGGGGAGAGAGGGAGAGGGCTGAAAAAGACCCGTCCTTAAGTGGACTCCTCAACGGGGACTAGGCCTTCGAGGGCCGAACCTCGGTAAAACAAATCACCCGTGTCCATTGTGTTTATTGCTTGTGATTTGTTTGTTTTCCCTTGCTATAAGTTTTCTTGCACCTTTATTTGCTAATATCATTTGGTGTTGCTTCAAGTTAAATTTCCTTTTAGTAAAGCAACACGTTGCAAGAAAGAACTTGTCCTAGTGCTCTTCTCATCTAAGGGTTCTTGCTTTGTTATTCTATAACTTATTAAGTTGTATTGATTTATCTCTCCCGCATTATTTAGCAATACTCCTTTCAAGCAAGAACTTAGTTTCTATTCTCCGATATTTGTATATCTTATTCTAACCACTAATCAAGGGATCTAGTTGGGGGATAAAGTTTTAATTTTCAGGTTCCGCCTATTCACCCCCCCTCTAGGCGAATTTCAATTGGTATCAGAGCTAGGCACTTCATCTTGAGTCTAACAACTCGAAGTGATGGCTCGTAGAAGATCCCAAAAGAACAAGAAGACTCCTCCATCAAACGTAACTCGAAAGGAGGTAACTCTTGAAATATTATTTGATGATTGTTCTAATTATGACTCATGGTCTACTAGTGTGATAAATGCTTTTAGAACCATAGATCCACGATTAGAACAAATTATAGACAAGAGTATTTTTTCCTCTAATTTCAATAGAAAAATTAATTCCGAGGAGGATCAAAGATGTTATCGCTTAAACTATCTAGCTTTTGACATCTTAACTAATTCTCTTAGTAGAGAAGATTATCATGCCTTCATATCAAACTATGACAAATCTATCCATGATGCGCATGATATTTGGACTAGAATTAAAAATAAATTTGATGAGTCCAAACATGATAGTTCATTTGATGCTTCTACTTCCTTTAGTCTTTGTGATACTAACCCTTGCAAGGAAGAAGAAGAAAATGAACGGTGGAGACCAAACGATGAATCCACCTCTCCAAAAGGTTTGTCTTCCCATTTCGATTCCCACATATGTTGTGTGGCTAATGAAAATGATAGCGGAAGGACAAATGAGGATGAGGAGGAAGAAAGAAGCTTCTTGCATCTCTACGCTCGCCAAAGCCAAGAAGATAAGGCGGTCATGCTCAAACTTCTAGAAAGAGCAAGAGAGCAAAGCGAAGCTCGTCAAAGGCTAGAAGATATCCTCTCCATGAAAATGCTACACTTTGACGAGTTGACTAAAGAACATGAGGAGCTAAAGTGCTCTCATGTTGATTTGGTCCAAAGGTATGAAACTAGTTCAATTGAGCAAGATAACGCTTTACATTGTATCGCTCAATTAGTAAATAGGAATACCTTGCTTAAGGACCAAGTAGAAAAGCTAAAAGTTGAAAATCTAGCTTTTCAAGAGAAATATGATATGCTTCTATGTTCTCATGAAAATCTTATGGATGATCATATCATATCAAACATTGCTCATGAGGTTGTGATAGAAAACTTAAAATCCCAACAACCTCACTCATGCACATGGATTCAAATTGATACTATATTACCATGTGCTAATGCTTGTTGTTTGTCGACAAGCAAATCTTCCTTTGAGCTAGAATTTGCAGGAACAAGTGATGATTCATATCAAAAGCTCAAAAAGGAAAATGAGAGGCTAAAGAAGAGCTTGACACAACAAAAAGGGAAATGCATTGCCCAACCTTCTCAAGATAACCGTGATCACATGGTGAAGAAGCTTGAGACAGGAACAACCGTGGCATGCACTACATCCCTTGAAGAAAATGTCAAGGATTTGAGGATTGCCAAGAGGAAGAAACAAAAGATGAAATTCAACACCTCCTCCAAAAGCCTCAACCATGCCTCCACAAAAGGTAACATCCAAGGTAATGATCAAGCCACACTTCACATTAAAAGGTGTAGTGAATGTTTTGAAGAGGGGCACTTGATAGTCGCCTAGAGGGGGGGTGAATAGGGCGAAACTGAAATTCTCAAAAATAAACACAACTACAAGCCGGGTTAGCGTTAGTAATAAAGAAACGAGTCCGCGAGAGAGAGGGCGCAAAACAAATCGCAAGAAAATAAGAGTGTGACACGAGGATTTGTTTTACCGAGGTTCGGTTCTCGCAAACCTACTCCCCGTTGAGGAGGCCACAAAGGCCGGGTCTCTTTCAACCCTTCCCTCTCTCAAACGATCCCACGGATCGAGTGAGCTTTCTCTTCTTCTCAATCAACCGGGAACAAAACTTCCCCGCAAGGGCCACCACACAATTGGTGCCTCTTGCCTTGGTTACAATTGAGTGATGATCTCAAGAACAAATGAGAAAGAAAAGAATGCGATCCAAGCGCAAGAGCTCGAAAGAACACAAGCAAATCACTCTCTCTAGTCACTATGGTGTTGTGTGGAATTTGGAGAGGACTTGATCTATTTGGTGTGTCTAGAATTGAATGCTAGAGCTCTTGTAGTAGTTGAGAAGTGGAAAACTTGGATGGCAATGAATGTGGGGTGGTTGGGGTATTTATAGCCCCAACCACCAAAAGTGACCGTTGCTGGAACCTGTCTGTTCGATGGCGCACCGGACAGTCCGGTGCACACCGGACAGTCCGGTGCACACCGGACAGTCCGGTGCCCCTGCCACGTCACCATTGCCGTTGGATTCTGACCGTTGGAGCTTCTGACTTCTGGGCCCGCCTGGGTGTCCGGTGCACACCGGACATGTACTGTTTGATGTCCGGTGCACCGGTATGGGCGATCCTGACGTCTGCGCGCGCTGCGCGCGCATTAAATGCACCGCAGGGAGCCGTTGGCGCCGCAGGGAGCCGTTGCTCCGCTGGCACACCGGACAGTCCGGTGCACACCGGACAGTCCGGTGAATTTTAGCGGAGCGGCTGCCGCGCGAACCCGAGGCTGGCGAGTTCCGGAGACCGCGCTTCCTTGGAGCACCGGACATGTCCGGTGCACACCGGACAGTCCGGTGAATTATAGCGCGCCGGCTTCCGAGAAATCCCGAGGACGAAGAGTTTGAGTTGGACTCCTCTGGGCGCACCGGACACTGTCCGGTGCACACCGGACAGTCCGGTGCCTCCAGCCAGAGGTGCCCTCGGTTGCCTCGTTGCTCCTTTGTTGAATCCAACACTTGGTCTTTTTATTGGCTAAATGTGAACCTTTTGCACCTGTATAACTTATGCACTAGAGTAAACTAGTTAGTCCAATATTTGTGTTGGGCAATTCAACCACCAAAATTATTTTAGGAACTAGGTGTAAGCCTAATTCCCTTTCAATCTCCCCCTTTTTGGTGATTGATGCCAACACAAACCAAAGCAAATATAGAAGTGCATAATTGAACTAGTTTACATAATGTAAGTGCAAAGGTTGCTTGGAATTGAGCCAATATAAATACTTATGTGATGCGCATGGATGGTTTCTTTGTTTTTGACATATTGGACCACATTTGCACCATAAGTTTTGTTTTTGCAAATTCTTTTGTAAATTCTTTTTCAAAGTCATTTTGCAAGATAGTCAAAGGTAAATGAATACGATTTTGCAAAGCATTTTCAAGATTTGAAATTTTCTTCCTTTGTTCAAATGCTTTTCTTTTGACTAAACAAAACTCCCCCTAAATGAGATCCTCCTCTTAGTGTTCAAGAGGGTTTTGATTTATCATTTTGAAATACTATTTCCTCCCCCTTTAGAACACAAAGAGATACCAATTTTGAAATTTACCAATATAAAATCATCAAATTTAAAAAAATAGGGTGGTGGTGCGGTCCTTTTGCTTTGGGCTTATATTTTTCTCCCCCTTTGGCATGAATCGCCAAAAACGGAATCATTAGAGCCCAATGAAGTACTTTCTCCCCCTTTGGTCATGAAATGAATGAGTGAAGGTTATACCAAAGTTGGAGAGATGATGCGGAGCGGCGGCGAAGGATGAGTAGTAGAACGGAGTGAAAGCCTTTGTCTTCGCCGAAGACTCCTATTCCCTTTCAATATACCTATGACTTGGTTTGAAATTCACTTGAAAACACATTAGTCATAGCATATATAAAAGAGACATGATCAAAGGTATATTGATGAGCTATGTGTGCAAGACTAGCAAAAGAAATTCCTAGAATCAAGTATATTGAGCTCATGCCTAAGTCTGGTAAAAGATTGTTCATCAAGTGGCTTGGTAAAGATATCGGCTAATTGATCTTTAGTGTTAATGTAAGAAATCTCGATATCCCCCTTTTGTTGGTGATCCCGAAGAAAATGATACCGAATGGCTATGTGTTTAGTGCGGCTATGCTCGACGGGATTGTCGGCCATTTTGATTGCACTCTCATTGTCACATAGCAAAGGGACTTTGGTTAATTTGTAACCGTAGTCCCGCAGGGTTTGCCTCATCCAAAGCAATTGCGCGCAACAATGGCCTGCGGCAATATACTCGGCTTCGGCGGTGGAAAGAGCGACCGAATTTTGCTTCTTTGAAGCCCATGACACCAAGGATCTTCCCAAGAACTGGCAAGTCCCCGATGTGCTCTTCCTATTAATCCTACACCCTGCCCAATCGGCATCCGAATACCCAATCAAATCAAAAGTGGATCCACGAGGGTACCAAAGCCCAAACTTAGGAGTGAAAGCCAAATATCTCAAGATTCGTTTTACGGCCGTAAGGTGTGATTCCTTAGGGTCGGCTTGGAATCTTGCACACATGCAAACGGAAAGCATAATGTCCGGTCGAGATGCACATAAGTAAAGCAATGAACCAATCATCGACCGGTATACCTTTTGATCCACGGACTTACCTCCCGTGTCGAGGTCGAGATGCCCATTGGTTCCCATGGGTGTCTTGATGGGCTTGGCATCCTTCATTCCAAACTTGCTTAAGATATCTTGAGTATACTTCGTTTGGCTAATGAAGGTGCCCTCTTGGAGTTGCTTCACTTGGAATCCTAGGAAATACTTCAACTCCCCCATCATTGACATCTCGAATTTTTGTGTCATGATCCTACTAAATTCTTCACATGTAGATTTGTTAGTAGACCCAAATATGATATCATCAACATAAATTTGGCATACAAACAAATCATTATCAAGAGTCTTAGTGAATAGAGTAGGATCGGCTTTGCCGACTTTGAAGTCATTTGCAATAAGGAAATCTCTAAGGCATTCATACCATGCTCTTGGGGCTTGCTTAAGCCCATAAAGCGCCTTAGAGAGCCTATAAACATGGTTAGGATACTCACTGTCTTCAAAGCCGGGAGGTTGCTCAACATAGACCTCCTCCTTGATTGGTCCATTGAGGAAGGCACTCTTCACGTCCATTTGATAAAGCTTGAAGCCATGGTAAGTAGCATAGGCTAATAATATGCGAATTGACTCAAGCCTAGCTACGGGTGCATAGGTTTCACCAAAATCCAAACCTTCGACTTGTGAATACCCCTTGGCCACGAGTCGAGCTTTGTTCCTAGTCACCACACCATGCTCGTCTTGCTTGTTGCGGAAGACCCACTTGGTTCCTACAACATTTTGATTAGGACGTGGAACTAAGTGCCATACCTCATTCCTTGTGAAATTGTTGAGCTCCTCTTGCATCGCCATCACCCAATCTGAATCTTGAAGAGCTTCCTCTACCCTGTGTGGCTCAATAGAGGAAACAAAGGAGTAATGTTCACAAAAATGAGCAACACGAGATCGAGTAGTTACCCCCTTGTGAATATCGCCGAGGATGGTGTCGACGGGGTGATCTCGTTGTATTGCTTGGTGGACTCTTGGGTGTGGCGGCCTTGGTTGTTCATCCTCCTTGTCTTCATCATTTGAATCTCCCCCTTGATCGTTGCCGTCATTTTGAGGTGGCTCATCTTCTTGATCTTCTTGTTCAACATCTTGAGCCTCATCCTCAACTTGAGTTGGTGGAGATACTTGCGTGGAGGAGGATGGTTGATCTTGTGCATTTGGAGGCTCTTCGGATTCCTTAGGACACACATCCCCGATGGACATGTTCCTTAGCGCTATGCATGGAGCCTGTTCTTCACCTATATCATCAAGATCAACTTGCTCTACTTGAGAGCCGTTAGTCTCATCAAACACAACGTCACAAGAAACTTCAACAAGTCCTGAGGACTTGTTAAAGACTCTATATGCCCTTGTGTTTGAGTCATATCCTAGTAAAAAGCCTTCTACAGTTTTAGGAGCAAATTTAGATTTTCTACCTCTTTTGACAAGAATAAAACATTTGCTACCAAAAACTCTAAAATATGAAATATTGGGCTTTTTACCGGTTAGGAGTTCATAAGATGTCTTCTTGAGGATTCGGTGAAGATATAACCGGTTGATGGCGTAGCAGGCGGTGTTGACCGCCTCGGCCCAAAACCGATCCGGTGTCTTGTACTCATCAAGCATGGTTCTTGCCATGTCCAATAGAGTTCGATTCTTCCTCTCCACTACACCATTTTGTTGTGGGGTGTAGGGAGAAGAGAACTCATGCTTGATGCCCTCCTCCTCAAGAAAGCCTTCAATTTGAGAGTTCTTGAACTCCGTCCCGTTGTCGCTTCTAATTTTCTTGATCCTTAAGCCGAACTCATTTTGAGCCCGTCTCAAGAATCCCTTTAAAGTTTCTTGGGTATGAGATTTGTCCTGCAAAAAGAACACCCAAGTGAAGCGAGAATAATCATCCACAATTACAAGACAATACTTACTACCGCCGATGCTTATGTAAGCGATCGGGCCGAACAAATCCATGTGAAGGAGCTCCAGTGGCCTGTCGGTAGTCATGATGTTTTTGTGTGGATGATGGATGCCAACTTGCTTCCCGGCTTGGCATGCGCTACAAATCCTGTCTTTCTCAAAATGAACATTGGTTAGTCCCAAAATTTGTTCTCCCTTTAGAAGCTTGTGAAGATTCTTCATTCCAACATGGGCTAGTCGGCGGTGCCAGAGCCATCCCAAGTTAGTCTTAGCAATCAAGCAAGTGTCGAGTTCAGCTCTATTAAAATCTACTAAGTATAGCTGACCCTCTAACACTCCCTTAAAAGCTATTGAATCGTCACTTCTTCTAAAGACAGTAACACCAGTATTAGTAAAAAGACAGTTGTAGCCCATTTGACATAATTGGGATACGGAAAGCAAATTGTAATCTAAAGAGTCTACAAGAAAAACATTGGAAATAGTATGGTCAGAAGAAATAGCAATTTTTCCCAAACCTTTGACCAAACCTTGATTTCCATCCCCGAATGTGATAGCTCGTTGGGGATCTTGGTTTTTCTCATATGAGGAGAACATCCTTTTCTCCCCTGTCATGTGGTTCGTGCACCCGCTGTCGAGTATCCAACTTGAGCCCCCGGATGCATAAACCTACAAAACAAGTTTAGTTCTTTGTTTTAGGTACCCAAACGGTTTTGGGTCCTTTGGCATTAGATACAAGAACTTTGGGTACCCAAACACAAGTCTTGGAGCCCTTGTGTTTGCCCCCAACAATTTTGGCAACTACCTTGCCTGATTTGTTAGTTAAAACATAAGATGCATCAAAAGTTTTAAATGAAATGGCACGATCATTTGATGCACTAGTAGTTTTCTTTCTAGGCAACTTGGCATGGGTTGGTTGCCTAGATCTAGATGTCTCACCCTTATACATAAAAGCATGATTGGGGCCAGAGTGAGACTTCCTAGAATGAATTTTCCTAATCTTGCTCTCAGGATAGCCGGCAGGGTACAAAATGTAACCCTCGTTATCCTGAGGCATGGGAGCCTTGCCCTTAACAAAGTTAGATAAGTTCTTTGGAGGGGCATTAATTTTGACATTGTCTCCCCTTTGGAAGCCAATGCCATCCTTAATGCCAGGGCGTCTCCCATTATAGAGCATGCTTCTAGCCAATTTAAATTTTTCATTTTCTAAGTCATGCTCTCTAATTTTAGCATTAAGTTGTGCTATGTGATCATTTTGTTTTTTAATTAAGGCTAGGTGATCATGGATAGCATCAACATTAATATCTCTACATCTAGTACAAATGGAAACATGCTCAACATTAGATGTAGAGGGTTTGCAAGATTTAAGTTCAACAACCTTAGCATGCAATATATCATTTTTAGTTCTAAGGTCGGAAATGGTAGTATTGCAAACATCAAAATCCTTAGCCTTAGCAATTAATTTCTTATTTTCATTTCTAAGGCTAGCAATGGAAACATTCAACTCATCAATCCTAGCAAGCAAATCAACATTATCATTTCTAGGATCAATGCAAACATGAGAATCAACCTTAGCAATTAATTTAACATTTTCACTTCTAAGGTTGGCAATAGTGTCATGGCATGTGCTTAGCTCACTAGATAATTTGTTACATTTTTCAACTTCTAGAGCATAAGCATTTTTAACCTTAACATGTTTCTTGTTTTCCTTGATTAGGAAGTCCTCTTGGGAGTCCAAGAGATCATCCTTTTCATGGATGGCACTAATTAGCTCATTTAATTTTTCTTTTTGTTCCATGTTAAGGTTGGCAAAAAGAATACGCAAATTATCCTCCTCATTTTTATCATCATCCTCATCACTAGATGTTTCATATTTAGTGGAGGACTTTGATTTTACCTTCTTTTTGCCGTCCTTGGCCATGAGGCACTTGTGGCCGACGTTGGGGAAGAGGAGGCCCTTGGTGACGGCGATGTTGGCGGCGTCCTCGTCGTCGGAGGAGTCGCTAGAGCTTTCGTCGGAGTCCCACTCCCGACAAACATGGGCATCGCCGCCCTTCTTCTTGTAGTACTTCTTCTTCTCCTTCCTCTTGCCCTTCTTGTCGTCGCCCCTGTCACTATCACTTGATAATGGACATTTAGCAATAAAGTGACCGGGCTTACCACACTTGTAGCAAACCTTCTTGGAACGGGATTTGTAGTCCTTCCCCTTCCGTTGCTTGAGGATTTGCCGAAAGCTTTTGATGATTAGGGCCATCTCCTCATTGTCGAGCTTGGAGGCGTCAATCGGTTGTCTACTTGGTGTAGACTCCTCCTTCTTCTCCTCCGTTGCCTTGAAGGCCACCGGTTGCGCCTCGGATGTGGAAGGCTCGTCAAGCTCATTGATCTTCTTGGAACCCTTAATCATGCATTCAAAACTCACAAAATTCCCGATAACTTCCTCGGGAGTCATTAGCGGATATCTAGGATTACCACGAATTAATTGAACTTGTGTGGGGTTAAGGAAAATAAGAGCTCTTAGAATAACCTTAACCACTTCGTGGTCATCCCATTTTGCGCTCCCGAGGTTGCGCACTTGGTTCACCAAGGTCTTGAGCCGGTTGTACATGTCTTGTGGCTCCTCCCCTTGGCGAAGACGGAAGCGACCGAGCTCCCCCTCGATCGTTTCCCGCTTGGTGATCTTGGTGAGTTCATCACCCTCGTGCGCCGTCTTGAGTAGGTCCCAAATCTCCTTGGCGTTCTTCAACCCTTGTACTTTGTTGTATTCCTCCTTGCTTAGAGAGGCAAGGAGGATGGTTGTGGCTTGGGAGTTGAAGTGCTCGATTTGGGCCACTTCATCCGTGTCATAGTCCTCATCCCCTACGGATGGTACCTGTACACCATACTCAACAACATCCCATAATCTTTTGTGGAGAGAGGTTAGATGAAATCGCATCAAATTACTCCACATAGCATAATCTTCACCATTAAAAGTTGGTGGTTTGCCTAATGGGACGGATAGTAAAGGTGTATGTTTAGGAATGCGAGGGTAGCGTAGGGGAATCTTACTATACTTCTTACGCTCTTGGCGTTTAGAAGTGACGGATGCCGCGTCGGAGCCGGAGGTAGATGTCGATGAAGTGTCGGTCTCGTAGTAGACCACTTTCCTCATCCTCTTGTGCTTGTCCCCACTCCGATGCGGCTTGTGAGAAGAAGATTTTTCCTTCTTCTCCTTGTGGTGAGAAGAGGAAGACCTTTTCTCCTTCCGCTTGGAGGAGTTCTTCTTCTTCTCCCTTCTTTTGGTGCGGGACTCTTCCGATGAAGTACTCCCTTGGCTTGTAGTGGGCTTGTCGCCGGTCTCCATCTCCTTCTTGGCGTGATCTCCCGACATCACTTCGAGCGGTTAGGCTCTAATGAAGCACCGGGCTCTGATACCAATTGATAGTCGCCTAGAGGGGGGGTGAATAGGGCGAAACTGAAATTCTCAAAAATAAACACAACTACAAGCCGGGTTAGCGTTAGTAATAAAGAAACGAGTCCGCGAGAGAGAGGGCGCAAAACAAATCGCAAGAAAATAAGAGTGTGACACGAGGATTTGTTTTACCGAGGTTCGGTTCTCGCAAACCTACTCCCCGTTGAGGAGGCCACAAAGGCCGGGTCTCTTTCAACCCTTCCCTCTCTCAAACGATCCCACGGATCGAGTGAGCTTTCTCTTCTTCTCAATCAACCGGGAACAAAACTTCCCCGCAAGGGCCACCACACAATTGGTGCCTCTTGCCTTGGTTACAATTGAGTGATGATCTCAAGAACAAATGAGAAAGAAAAGAATGCGATCCAAGCGCAAGAGCTCGAAAGAACACAAGCAAATCACTCTCTCTAGTCACTATGGTGTTGTGTGGAATTTGGAGAGGACTTGATCTATTTGGTGTGTCTAGAATTGAATGCTAGAGCTCTTGTAGTAGTTGAGAAGTGGAAAACTTGGATGGCAATGAATGTGGGGTGGTTGGGGTATTTATAGCCCCAACCACCAAAAGTGACCGTTGCTGGAACCTGTCTGTTCGATGGCGCACCGGACAGTCCGGTGCACACCGGACAGTCCGGTGCACACCGGACAGTCCGGTGCCCCTGCCACGTCACCATTGCCGTTGGATTCTGACCGTTGGAGCTTCTGACTTCTGGGCCCGCCTGGGTGTCCGGTGCACACCGGACATGTACTGTTTGATGTCCGGTGCACCGGTATGGGCGATCCTGACGTCTGCGCGCGCTGCGCGCGCATTAAATGCACCGCAGGGAGCCGTTGGCGCCGCAGGGAGCCGTTGCTCCGCTGGCACACCGGACAGTCCGGTGCACACCGGACAGTCCGGTGAATTTTAGCGGAGCGGCTGCCGCGCGAACCCGAGGCTGGCGAGTTCCGGAGACCGCGCTTCCTTGGAGCACCGGACATGTCCGGTGCACACCGGACAGTCCGGTGAATTATAGCGCGCCGGCTTCCGAGAAATCCCGAGGACGAAGAGTTTGAGTTGGACTCCTCTGGGCGCACCGGACACTGTCCGGTGCACACCGGACAGTCCGGTGCCTCCAGCCAGAGGTGCCCTCGGTTGCCTCGTTGCTCCTTTGTTGAATCCAACACTTGGTCTTTTTATTGGCTAAATGTGAACCTTTTGCACCTGTATAACTTATGCACTAGAGTAAACTAGTTAGTCCAATATTTGTGTTGGGCAATTCAACCACCAAAATTATTTTAGGAACTAGGTGTAAGCCTAATTCCCTTTCAGCACTTGATTAGGTCATGTCCCTACATTAAAAATGGCTTGATTATCAACAAGGATGATAGACTTTGTTTTAAATGCTCCAAGAAGGGACACTTGCTTAGATCTTGTCCCCATTTAAAACAAAAAGGCATAGGGTTAGAAAAGAAAGTTTTTACTAACCATGTAGCAGGCAACAAACAAGGAAAGAAGAAAACTTCAAATCTTGAAAAACGCCTATGCTACACATGCCGAAAAAAGGGACATCAATGCAAGGATTGTCCCATTGGTAACAATTCCACTCCTAGCTTGTCAATTAATTCTCATGTAACTAGGCAACCCAAAATTGCAACTTGTGCTAGAAAGGTAATGAGTTTACCTAGTGCTAACACAAAGGACTTTTGGGTTCCTAGATCTTTGTTGACTAACCGTAATGGACCCATCAAGCGATGGGTACCAAAATATGCTTGACAAGCTTTGTAGGAAAAGGAGATGGTATGAAGCTTTGGGGTGCTTGAGAAAGTTAATTCGATTCTTATCAACTCAGGCTATCAATCTCCAGTGATCTATATACATGATTGACCCAAGGTTATTTTTCAAATTGCTATGTCTTTAACTCATATCATCTCGAGGAAGATATTATGTGTTGTAGGAAGTGAAGAGATATCATATGCGAAAAATCAAGGCCTACAACATGAAGGAAAGCCAAAGGATGGTAACACTTATCTTTTTAAGTGCAAGTACCTTAGAATATCATTTCTTATGTATCTTGTGTAGTCACATAGAAGAATTGAAGCACTTCAAATGTCTTTAAATTGATATTACCATTCTTTGAAGAATTTCCTCTCATATGGTAGATTGCACATTCATCATTTCCATACTATGGCAATCTACATACTTTAATTTGTTGCAAGTATGTCATGGCATATTCTTCCTCTAATTATCTTGTTATTGCCATGATTCTAGATATAGAGAGATATTTCATGTTCTTAAAAGAATAAGGTGTCATGTAAGGAATTCAAATCCTTAGGACACTTGTAAAAGGAAAACTCTCTCTATAACTAGATTAGTGAGACTAATGATTTTTATCTAAGTAACCCAAGTAGTCTCACTTATAGAAAATAGGTTTATCTTTGGAAAAGCATGTAATCTAACATAAAAAGAAAAATCAATCCAATGACTTATGATGTGCTTCTACTTACTTAAATTGGATTTGATTCTTTCACATTTATCGCTTTCCATATCATGAATTAGATTTATTCCCATAATCTTAAAGGATTATTTATGCTTGTTTTATGAGTTAAAATTGAGCATAACATCATCTATAGATAATCTAGTTCATGCTATGAAGTTTCCATGTTTTAGTAATCTAGCTTCCCATTCCTTATCAAAATGATTACAAAAATGGAAACTAGTGCTTGTGTTGCTACTAACATTTCTCTTGAGTTCAATTATGAAAATCTACAAGAAAGAAAGTGCACAAGCCTCATGGGTTGATCTTCACCCAAAGGAAGAAAGGTAAAAGCAAAGGTATGGGAACTCATCTTCTTAAATAAATTTGGTTCCCATCTCAATTGGTATTTAATCTCAATTGGTAAAAGCAAAGGTATGGGAACTCATCTTCACCCAAAGAAAGTGCTTGTGCCAGCTTCTGCTACTGTTTTTGACTCTCAGGCCGAGGATGCTGCTCTTCGACAGTTTGACACTCAGGGTACAGCAGCTGATGATGATGATGATGATGATGATTTTGGGGTTCCTCCTCCGCCTCCTATGCCTCCACGCTCACATGATCATGAGGCTGGGAGTTCTAGTGCTGCCCCTGCTCCTCCTCCGGCTATGGACCCTGCTCTTGCTTCGATTCTCCAGACTCTCACTCAGCAGCAGGCTCACATGGCAGCGCAGCAGGCTCACATTGTAGCCGAGCAGGCTCACCTGGTAGCCGAGCAGGCCCGGTTATCCGAGAGGATGCTCTCGATGTTTCAGAACATGCAGGACAGGCAGGATTCGTTTCAGCAGCAGCTTCTTCAGGATCGGGCTGAGAGTAGGGCATTCATGGCTCTCATGCTACAGCAGTCTGGTGTCTCAGTTCCTCCGGTTCTGTCTGCTCCACCTCCTCCGCTTCACGCTCCTGTGGTGCCATCGATTTTATCCGGACCCCCTGTTGGTACCTCTCCGCTCCGGCCGGTCACTTTGGCGTTCACTTCTCCGGTTCTCAGCTCTGTCTGCCCGCAGCCGCCAGTGCCTCCAGCATCTGCTGTTATCACTACCGCTGTGGCAGTATCTGTCTCCGCTTCTGTTCCGGTAGCTCCTGCAGCGTGGCCTCCGTCCGAGTCAGTACCAGCTCCAGCTTCTACCGCAGATCCTGGATCCGAGACTGACTCTGACCCTCCGCCAGCGTTCGCTCTGCTGCCTCGACCGCGATCGGATGCGTCCCCGCCGCCTCCTCCTGCTTCAGATGTTTAGGTTCAGGACCCTTTTGGTGTTTGACGCCAAAGGGGGAGAGATATGAGTTGTGAGAGTTAGGGGGAGTTAGAGAGTTAGTAGAGAGTCATGTTGATGTAATATATGTGCTTGCTACTCTCTGTACTAGCTTGATGTTTTTGGCTCACAAACTCGTCATATACTCGTGTTGCTTGATTGACTGTGTGTATTATGTTTTCACCCTATATTTTATCACCAGTCTTCTAGTTCTTGTTTCATTGTTTTAACTTCACTTTTATATGAACAAGAATCTTATGATATGTATGCGCTTACTCTTATTATTATGGTACACGTTTTTTCTGTCAAAGATTACTGAGTATAACTAACCATTCTTTCTATTGACAGAAACTTCAAAACAAACTACTCTCACAAAACTTGTAGGGTTGTCATCAATCACCAAAAAGGGGGAGATTGAAAGCATCTAGGCCCCTGGTTGGTTTTAGTGATTAATGACAACGTAATATTACATGTGACTAACGTGTGTTTTGCAGAGACAAATGGTAAGTTAGGTCGCATGACAGGTAGAAGTACTACAACGGTGAAAACAATCCCGGACATAAGAACTCGAAGCGACGGCTAAAACGACGAAACAAAAGGTGAAGGTCTACGGAGTCCGAGTGTCAAGGAGATGTGGACACTCGCATTTTAGTTAGGTCTTTTATTCTCTTTTAGCCGTACTATAAAGAGGGGTTGTCGATGAGTAGTTTGACCAAGAGAGTTCTAGTGTAGTGTTGGTGCACAATCACACTCATACACAGTGCTAGGTGTCACTCTAGAACTCACACTCAAGTTAGAACGAAAACCGATTTGAAAAACAGCTGAAAAACAAGAGTTAGTGTTTCTGGCGTTGGGGCACCGGACTGTCCGGTGTGCACCGGACTGTCCGGTGCACCCTCTGCCAGATGGGGCCAGGCTGGTCCGCGGCAGAGACTTTGGCTCCGCAGAAACCCGAGAGCGCAGCGTTCAGAGTTGAATTTTAGTGGCACACCGGACACCGCACCGGACTGTCCGGTGTGCACCGGACAGTGAACTGTTCATTGTCCGGTGCGCCATGAGTCCAACGGCTATCTGTCAGATCTAGCCGTTGGAAACGACCGTTGGCGCACCGTTGGCGCACCGTTGGCGCACCGTTGGCGCACCGGTGGCGCACCGGACTGTCCGGTGCGCCATCGCGCAGTGAATTGCCTGTAACGGCTAGTTGGTGGGTGAGGGCTATTTATACCCCCTCCACCCACCATATTCAATGTCTTGCACTCCACATTTATTCCAGCACATTGGTAGAGCCTTGCAAGCACCAAAAGCCTAGTGAGGAGATTAGAGAATCATAATCCGCGTTTGTTCCTCATTAGCGCTAGTGAGAGCCACCTAGAGCACACACCACTTGCATTAGGCTTCTCTTGGTCAAGCGAAAGTCTACGGCTTGTTACTCTTGGTGATCGGCATCACCTAGACGGCTTGGTGGTGTTGGGAGCTCGGTGATCACCGTGAAGATCTTGTTGGTGACCCGACTCAAGTTTGTAAGCGGTCTCGAGGGATCCACCGCGCCGGAGTGGCAAAGGATCATCTCGTAGTGAGCACTTGGTTCTTGCGAGGACCAAGGGGGAGCGATACCCTTGCGCGGGTGCTCCAACAAGGACTAGTGGAGAGTGCCGACTCTTCGATACCTCGGGAAAAATTGGAGGAGTCTTCTAAACTTTGCTTTACATTCCACACTTAATTCAAGCACTTTACATTGTGTATTTGTTTAGCAAGTATTTGAAGTATTATCTTAGCTTTGTTGCATTTCTAGTATTATTTTCTTAGTGCTAGTTGTTGGGGTGAAGTTGGGCTCTTGCTTATCTCTTGCTTAGGTTTTAATTAGTGTTGATTTTTAGAAAAGCCCAATTCACCCCCCCCTCTTGGGCATCGTGATCCTTTCAAAAGTGACCATTTAACTACTCTCTAGAAAGCAGTTTCTGCGCACAGTTGTACATAAACGGAGTGCTCCAATAGATTATGTGCATGGTCCTTGCGTCACGGAGTTTGAATAAACAAAAATAAAAACAAAAAAATATCTAGATGAATAAACAAATCAGTCACAAAAAAAATCTAGATGAGAAATAAATTTGACGGACAAATCAGCAACATAAACGAAAATATGGATAACAAAAAAAATTAGTGACAAAGACAAAAAAAAACTATTAAACGCCCACCATGGGCTCGAACCCACAACCTCAAGGTTAAAAGCCTTGCACTCTACTAACTGAACTAGATGAGCTTTGTCATTATACATCCGAGCTCGGCGCCATAGATCTTGGCGCCGAGCTCGGTGCCACGTCGGCGCCACGTCGTCTGGGTTGGGGCAGCGCAACACGTACCTCGGCGTCATAGCCTATGGCGCCGAGATGTGTTACCTCGGCGCCATAGCCTATGGCGCCGAGCAAAGGGTCCAAAAATGACATTAAAATTTTTTAAGGTCTAAACGTGAATTTTTTTCCAACAAAAGGACAAAATACAAAAAGTTCGGCATCGCCAACCGGTGTGTATACAGGATTGGTATCCACACCTCCGAACCGATAGACGCCATGGGCTATATGTATGCGTCGACTGTCCTCTGCTTTTCCCGTTGGTGACTGCTGGTGGCGGTGGTTCGCCGCGCTGCCGTTGGTCCTCCCTCCCCTTCCGTGAACCCTCCCAACCTGATGCTGTTCTCCTCTTCTTCGGGGTGGCGAGGCCGTCGTTTCCCCCCGTGTCCGTGATTCCGTGAAGGCCGCCTGCAGTGGCAGACAGGCGCAGCTAGCGCGCCGCTTTCTTTCGATCGCACCCGTCGTCTCAGCAGCAGCAGCAGCTTTTCCCCTGGCCTGACAGGATCACTCACACTCCTGCCCATGCCCATGCCATGCACTGATGACCGATGCACGCACACCTCGTTTCGTTTTCCAAAGTTTTCTACTCCGGGCACGGGCGGTCTGCTAGGCTGGGCCTGGGCATGCGCAGAACTGGTGGATGGCATCGCAGCACGGCCGAACGCGAACCGGAACAGAGCTCCGTCCCCGGCGGCCAGGCCAATGGAGCATCGTCGTCGGGTCGGAGCCGAGGGACGTGGGAAGAAGACGACACACCCCACCCACACGTCGCTGCCCGTCTCAGGTCCTGGCACTAGGGAGTGGGAGTGTGTGTTGGCACTTTAGCCATCCATCCATCAATCAATCAGTCCGTCAGTCGGTCGGCAGTGCCCACGACTTTTTTTCTGCGTGTGGTGGGCCCAAAAGAGGTTGCTTCTCCCTCCCTCCGCCCTGCTTTTTCAGTTTCAGAGGTCTAGGAATAGATTCCCCGGCTACCCCGTTCTGAGCCTGAGGGCGCGGGAAATCGGACGCAGTGTCTAGCGTCTCGTACAGGAGAGATAGGAACTCGGATAACCCGAATTTGTTTGCATTTTAGCCCTTTATCAGAATTAAAATCACATTTAGACCTAAAAAAATTTTAATCTCAATTTTCGACCCTTAGCTCGGCGCCATACCCTATGGCGCCGAACTATGACGTGGCCATGGCGGGCAGGGGTGACATGGATGTCCGCGTGGCACCTAGCTCGGCGCCACAGATCTTGGCGCCGAGCTAGGACTTAACCGCAAGCTCCTTTTCTCTGCATTTCTTCTCTGTTTGTTTTCAGCTTCTACGCGCCCGAGCCGTCGCCGCTAGACGCCCCGCCGCTATTGTTAGTGTTTAGTAATTAGTTACTTAACCGCCAGGTAATTTTTTTAGTTACTTAGTTAGTAAATTGTTAGCTATTGTTAGTGTTTAGTAATTAGTTAGCTATCCACTTATTTATTGTTTAGTAAATAGTTAGATATTTTCTTGTTAGTGTTTATTAAAATAGTTAGCTAGTTTCTTGCTTAGCATATTGTTAGTGTTTAGTAAATTCTTAGTGATTATATAGTTAGCATTTTGTTTAGCGCATTGATATTACATGTTTTCTGTGTTGGCAACCATCGTGTTGTCGTTTATTTGCAGGTTTTATAAACATCACTTTACAGGGGAGGTGCTGCCAAATTTTTTATTGATAATGGTTTTTTTGTACGTAGGTGTTCGTCTGACTTGACCTTCTCCACCGTTAGCTGGACTCGTACGCGATCTCAGGTATACATTGTTTTCGTACATTATTCATAGATTATGTAATTTCGTTTGATGTGTTCATTTAATATTTACTATATAGTTATTAGTTAATATATATTTATTACTTAGTAAGTTTTTATGCTTAAGTATATAGCCATTATTGAGTTAGTAATCCATTTTTGCAATAGATGGACAGCCTAGTAACACTATACCATGGAGGAAGGGTGGAGATAGATGTTTATGGGAATGTTACTTTTGATGGTATGAAGATCGTGACCATGTTGTTCGATGAAAGACCATCTTTTGACAAGATTTTCGCTTGAGCTTGTGAGAAGATTAGTTGCGACATAAACGACCCTAGAATATCAATTCATGGTTTGTTGTCCCATATTACATATGGAACAGTTGTCCGACGGTTGATCTCCATTACCTCAGAAGATGATTGGGTGATATATTTAAGAATTGTGAAGACGATGGTTCCACCATGTTTGGATGTGGTTGTTCAAAAGTTACCTGTTAGTCATTGCGATGGTCCAGTCGGGTTGTCTCCACAAATGCCAAATGCATCTCGTATTGAAGCTCCTTTGGTAGAGCTTCCGGAAGAAGTGGTTGTTGTGCCCGATGCTCAATCGGTGCCGCACGAGTATGGGATTTCTCGTCCTCTTCCTGGCGTTTGTGGGGCTTCTAATCCGGTGGTACCCCCCCACGAGATCCCATTGACCCAGGATCCAGTTCACGATCATCCTAGTAAGTGTCTTTGACACGTTGTTCGTATCCATCGTTATTTCGTTTGATTAGACTTTTTAATGTGGTATTTCTTGCTTCGACCCGATGCAGGATCTCCACAAATCGATAATGGTGCTTATCTTGATGTGCCTGTGTCATATAATATGGACAACATATGCAGGGCATCCAATAGTGTTGATGTTCAGATTGAGGATGAGGAGGAGCCATATGAGGCTGCACGGGCCTTAGATTCTGATGATGACCGTCCGGTTCAAGAAATGACCGAGCAAGAAATTGAACTCATAAGACGCTTGTGTCCGGAGCGTGACCCTGCAGTACATGAATTTAGCAGTCTAAGTCATTCCACCCGTGCATATGCTGAAGGACGTGATGATGAACTGCTAGAGGCTCCGGATAACGCCGACAGCATTGAGATTAAGGTAGGCTTACTTTTCAAGGACCTGCCTACACTGAGACGATGGCTACAGGAATATTCTGTGAACCGCAAGAGGCCGTTCAAGGTGAGACATTCGTATGCACAGCGTCGTTACACTGTTGTGTGCGAGGTGTCAGAATGTAATTGGAGGGTATGTGCCCGAAGGCAGAAGGACACCGGAAAGTTTAAGATCACCAAAATTGTAGGTCCACACACTTGTGCGCAGACAGAGCTGAGCTCTAAGCATCGTCAGTTGACATCTACCCTGATTGCGAAAAGGATATTGGGGATATTGAAGGGTCAACCAAACTTGAAGGTGAAGTCAATTATGACCATGACTTCGGAGCTGTTTGGTTACAGGATCAAATATGGGAAAGCATGGAGGGCAAAGCAGTGAGCATGGAAGATGATATACGGGGATTGGGAGGAGGGTTATGAGAAGTTACCAGCATTGTTCAATGCAACCAAAGCAAAAAAACCCAGGCATGCATTACGAGTACATCCCCAAACCTAATGAATGGAGGAACGACAGAGAGATATTTTTTTCGTGCTTTCTGGTGTTTCTCGCAGTGCGTAGAGGCCTTCAGGCATTGTCATCCCGTGCTCTCTATTGATGGTACTTTTCTGCTTGGGAAGTATAAGGGCACATTGTTGGTTGCCATATCATGCGACGCAGACAACGCACTGGTTTCTTTGGCATTTGCTTTGGTGGAGAGGGAGAACAGAGATAGTTGGTCTTGGTTCTTGCGGCTTGTACGCATCCATGTCATAGGCCTTGGACGCGAGGTTGGTGTCATATCTGACAGACACCAAGGTATTCTTAATGCAGTGCAAGAGCAGATTCCTGGCTACGCACCCATGCACCACAGATGGTGCACTCGACATCTAGCAGAAAATCTTCTTCGAAAGGATCATAGCAAGGCTAACTTCCCCCTTTTTGAGGAGGTATGTCGACAGTTGGAGGTTTCATTTTTCGAGGATAAGTTGAAGGAACTAAAAGATGCAACAAATGTTGAAGGTAAGAACTGGATTGCTGGATTGCTGAGGGAACCGCAGAAATGGACAAGGGCCTACGACGAAGGTGGCTGGCGGTTCGAGTTTCAGACTAGCAACATGCCCGAGTCATTTAACAGTGTGCTCAAGGGTATACGAGGCATGCCAGTCAATGCTATAGTAACATTCACTTTTTATAGGCTTGTGGCTTGGTTTAATGATAGACACGCGCAGGCCAAGGCAATGCAGACGCGAGGACAGAGATGGGCACCTAAACCAACATCACACCTTAATAATGCAAAGGAACGTGCCCATAGACATGAGGTACAATGCTTTGATGAGGAGTTGGGTAAATACGAGGTAACAACACTAGGCGGCATAACTTCCGACGGTGAGGTGCGACCTTCGAGGACACATGTCGTGTTACTTGATGCATTCTCGTGCGGTTGTGGTAAACCTAGACAACACCATTTTCCATGTTCTCATTATGTTGCGGCTGCACGTCATCGTAACTTTGCATTTGAGAGCAGAATACCTTCTGAGTTCAGTGTAGAGAGCTTAGTACGTACCTGGAGCCCTCGTTTTGAGCCATTTCTTGATGAGTCACAATGGCCAACGTACACCGGTCCGGTATACGTTGCTGATCCAGTGCATCGATGGGACAAACGTGGTAGTAGGAAAAGGAGCTGGTGCAACATGGTTATGGATCAGGTTTCCGGTCGCAGTAGGAGAGGTCGAGCGTCCCCCTTTCTCGTGGACCCAGAGCAGAATGAATGCAGAAAATGCGGTAGACTTGGCCACAACTCACGTACATGCATTTGGTCACTTAGTCAGGTGTGATACATTTTAATATTTTATTGTACACAACTTTTATTCTAATATGTCGGTATTTTTGTTACACTTTGTACACAACTTATATTCTAATATGTTGATATCTTAATTTGCAGGATGGCGCAGTTCCACTTGCTGGACCCTCACTACGACGAGCACCACAGGGGCCGTCTCACCGCAGAGGGAGAGGTAAAATTTTGCACATATATTAAATTTTCGAATTAATATATGTGACGTATATTTGACTAATGAAATTCTTTTGATTGCTAGGTGTTGCCCGTTCTGCGGGTCCGGACCCACGACCGGTTTCTGGAGGAGATGAGGTACGATGAGAGGTACACTCCTCTCCTACAGAGGGCTGGCTTAGACGTCGTATCGTACCAGGTTCGCCGTGGGCTGTCCACTTTCAACCCAGCGGTGTTGACGGCTCTGGTCGACAGGTAAAGACTTATCTAGTTGTTTAATATTTACAATTATCAAATCTACTTTGCATACTAATGATTTTGTATTCGTTTTCTTCCAATAGGTGGCGGCCAGAGACTCACACTTTCCACCTTCCCTGCGGTGAGATGACTGTGACGCTTGAAGATTGCCAGAAGATTCTTGGTCTCAGCATTACTGGTCGTCCAGTGACCGGTCAGGCATCACCAGGAGGATGGAGGCAGAGGGTGGAGGCCTTTCTTGGGAGACTGCTTCCGGATGACCTACGAGGTAGCCACAACACCGGAGTCCCACTGACCTGGCTTAGGCAGGCCTTTGGGCAGTGTCCACCTGGTGCAGACGAGCAGACGGTTGGATACCATTGTCGAGCTTGGATTCTCCACCTCTTTGGTTCAGTTCTTTTTCCAGACACGACAGGCGACAGCGCGTCATGGATGTTTCTGCCCTGCCTAACTGACTGGGACACGACAGGAGGTTACAGCTGGGCTTCTGCAGTGTTGGCCTTCCTGTACAGGCAACTTTGCGAGGCTTGTCGTCGTTCGTCGAGGACCGCTAGCTTAGGTGGATGTGTCTACCTACTACAGTTGTGGATGTGGGCACACATACCCGTCGGGCGACCCAAAGAGTTTCCTCCTCGTGAGTGGTTCGTGGTAGCCGGACTTCGGCTTAAACCCACGGCTGCTTACCGCTGGGACCAGGTCGAGGAGCCATTCGCACGACACCAGCGTGCTTACGTGGAGTACTCAAACGAGCTCAACGCATTTACTCCTTCGATGGTGAGTTGTCTACTTTTATCTTTTTCCTTAAACAGTTGGTAAAATGACTATAAACTTACATGTGCTTTCTAAAACTTTTGCAGGTGACCTGGCAACCGTATCTTGATCCATATTTCGTCAGCATACAGTTGAGCAGCATGTGCTCAATAGACGAGGACCTCTACCTAATGAGGTGTCCCCTCATCTGTTTTTATGCTGTTGAGTACCACTTGCCCCACAGAGTTGCTCGACAGTTCGGATTACGACAAGAGTTTCCGGTGGAGCCATTCTCGACTTCAATAGAATTTCATAAGTGAGTGACTACATGCACTTGTTATTCTAACTAATAATTCAAATTTTGAATGAGTTACTAATATATGTTTCTAACTTTTGCAGGTTCGACAGACAGAGACAGAAGAAGGTCTTGGACTTCGAAACCCACCACCGTGATTACATTGATGAATGGGAACAGCAGGGGGATCTTAACTATGAAAACGAATAGGCGCACACAAACTACAACTTCCGGAGGTATTTGATTTGGTATGCTGGTGTGACTAGGTGCAAGCTGAAGGGACAATGGACAGT
Source organism: Zea luxurians (assembly GCA_029449295.1). Classification (NCBI taxonomy): domain Eukaryota; kingdom Viridiplantae; phylum Streptophyta; class Magnoliopsida; order Poales; family Poaceae; genus Zea; species Zea luxurians. Next base: position 121,587,325 of record JAOPSE010000007.1, on the reverse strand, counting down.
TGCAGACTACGCCGAGCAAGAATCGTCAGATGACAAAGACACAGCTTTCGACATAGCTGCTCGGCACGGGTCCCAAATTGAGGCTGCTCCAATCCTTGACAGAGTGGTAACTATTTCTTTACTAAAATTAGAGATTTCAATTCAATGCTTTATGTCTAGTTTTGAGCATCCTAATGTTTTAACTTGTGAATAGGGAAACTCTATGCTCGTATCTGTTGTTGAACTTGAGCGTATCTCACAGAGAACTTCAGATAGTACTACGCTTTCGTTACTATCAGTGAGTACCAATGTTTAAAAGAAAACTTGTTTATTTGTGTGTTGTAACATATGTCTGTAACTAATATTTCAATGACAGAGGGTATCACGTCGTCTTCGTCGTGCAGCGGCTCGGTGTGGATGCCGGTCTCTAGCGGGCGTTGACGTGCAGCTGCCTGTGCCTCGTATGCAGCAGGACGTTCAGCCTCCCATTTGTGCAGTTGGACCATCTACAGCAGGACTGAGCTCCTCGCGATCGACGCGGGACACGTTTGAGGACGTGGCCCACGACGACGAGGACGACGACGACGACACTGGCGCTGGCGCCGCAGGTCAGGAGGAGATTGGACCATCTCAGTTGCAGGATGCTCCTACAACTCAGCCATCACAGCTGACACCACGTAGAAGGCGTCCCCGAGACCCTTACACTCCAGGCACCGACGCTCTTGGGGCCAAGGGCAAGGATAAGACTAGGAGGAAATGAATACTTTTGTGATGTTGGTCTTATGCTGAAAACTTTGTGATTTGGACTCATGCTAGAGACGTTGTAATGTGAACTATGTTATGTGTTTTGGACTATGTTTTGTGGACATTGTATTTTGGACTTTGTTTGTGGACATTGTATGAAGAACTATGTTCTGTGGATGTTTTTATATTAGATGTTATTTTGTGATGTATTATATGTTGAAATGTGGTCATGTCTTATAATATGTGATTATTTGAACTGTGGTTGTTAATAAAACAAGGGGAACTCTTGCAAATTTTTTTTGTGAATTGTAAAAAACATAACAAGCAATAAGTAACGCATCTTTAGAGTTCTAAAATAGTTTAGATATTCAAGTAGAGTTCTAAATTATTTTGGATACGAAAATACTACATAACAGGCTACAAGTTTCTTCAGTCTGAATCACAATCTATAAGTAACTCATCTCCGGAGTCATCCGTCGCGCAATCCTCAACGACAACCTCATTCCACTTGCTGCATTGTCCTGCATCACACTTGTCACCAGTTCTCTTGTAATAATTGGCTTCTGCTTCATCTGCAGCTTGGGAGAATAGCTCATCCTCAGCCTCAGCCTCATCAGACTTCTTGTAATAAGCCGCCTCTACCTCTTCGGCGGCCTGAGACATAAACTCATCCTCTTTCTCTTGAGCACGTAATCCTGCCTCAGCTAGTGCGATGAGCTCACTCAACCTTGATGTGTCGTCCTCCTCTTCTTCATGTAATCCTGCCTCCGCGAGAGCGATAAGCTCACTCAATCTAGATGTGTCGTCCTCCTCCTCCTCCATCAGCTCAACCGTCGCCATTTTATCCTGAACATATCTTGCATGCACCTCATCGGCCAAATAGTTTACGCCACATCCAATCTCTGCAAATATAATGAGCAAAATAAGTTAGTAAAGTCAAGATAAATAAATTGTACTAACATAATTATAGTATCATTTTTCTCACTCACTTCCCTTGAGGCGATCAGCAAGATTATCCAACATCTGTTTCTCGACTTGAGCCGCTTCCCATTCCCTTGCATCCTGTGCTCTCTTCTCATCTGCCGCCTTCAACCTCCTATACTCTGCACGCTTCGGGCTATCATAAAAGGCAGATTTTGCTTCCCTACGCATGTCGCGTATGCGATCGTTAATGTACGAATCGACGAGTTGAGATCCACAGCGCATCTTCTGTCCCATTAGTCTCTTGGACTCTATTGTGCGCATCACCTCTCCTTTGTCGTCGTAACTCTCCCAACTGCATTTCCTCGTCTCCTATAAAAAAAATAGTAAGTACCGCTATAACATTACAACTGGTGCAAAAAAATAAATAAATACCAACCTCATCGTAATCGACCATATGTCCACAAAAATATCCAACACCAAGCTCGGAAGGAACTAATCCATACTTAGCTTCAATACCACATTTGCAGAGTACTGGATCAAATTTCACCTCTTCTTCCGCCCACTGATTGTATCTCTTTTCCTTTACCGCTGGCTCTGGCCAATGGGACAAAGGACCATACAACCACTCTCTGAAACGACACTTACGCCACCCGTATGGTTGCAGGAGAAAAAATTAATAATTTATTGTAAATAATAAATAGTTCATACATTTAGCGTATCGATGGGCTCACATAATCAATGTTCAGAAAACAGAACTGCTTCTCATAGTCTTCATCAATGACAGCACGGTCTCCACAATCGCATCGAGGCGGTGAGTCCATCCGTCTTTCTGTTGCTACCTCCTTCTCCGCATCCGTCATTGGTGGAGGATTCGGGGGAGGAGGTACCCAACGCTTAAAACGCTCATGACTAGTCCTTCCACTCAACCAATTAACGAAAAGAAGATATTGAAGGTCAAATTTATCAGGACCGTCGATCCACTGGAAAAAGAAACACCTCTGATGCCCCTAAAATTATGGAAAGGAAGCACTATTACACATCTACAAAATAATGAATGCGAACAAAATTAAGTGACAAGTCATAAGCTACGTACGTCCAAACCGCCACAAAGGTAGTAGCAGCGAGCAGCCGTGTCTGGAAGTTGTGATTGATGTACCCAAGCCAGTCTGCAACAGTCACAGTTAGGCACGGGGAGTTCAGGAGGAACAGGAGCATCCTTACTAGATACGTTCAGATATAACTCCCGAGGACGACCTCTCTTCTGCCACAACGCCTCTCGGTACATGTCTTTCATCTAATAAACGATTATAATTATCACTTGTACCTAATATGCTTTGTAATAAGTTTACACAAACTAATAATCGAAATCTATACTACCTATTAAGGCTCTAAGGGGTAGGCTACCTCCCCTGGTTCTGCCTTCAGCCAATCTGCACCGTCCATCTATATGCGTCAAATCATCACCGTTCGTCCCGTCGCCTCTGCTTCAAGCCTCCTCCATCCATCGATCGCAACTGCTCCTCTCTCTCGGCTCCCCGCAGCCCCACGGCACATCCTTCGTTCCCCCTGCTCCGCAAGCGAGCGCGGTTCCCCCCTGCTCCGCAAGCGAGCGCGGGCCGTGCGCGTCGCGACCACTTCCACCACCTCCTCCACTCCCCTTTTGCTCCAGCTCTAGCTCCAGCTCTAGCTCGTCTCTCTCCTCGCCTCGCGTAGGGTTTCGCTTCCCGTCTCGCTGTCGTCAGCATGGGGGACAAGTAAGTATCTCTCCGCTCCGTGCCCCCTATCTCTCTCTGCATCTCCTAGGGTTTCGACGCATCACTTTGATTCCCCTCCTCGATCTACTCTCCCAGCTACGATGACAAAGGCGAGCCGATCGTGAACCTCGACGAACGGGAACCCTCCCCTGAGCATCAGCCGTATGAAGACCTCGATGATGACCTCGACGACGGCGACGATTGGACCCGCGACCGCTCTCCGACCCCCATCCACGGCGACGACGGCGGGGCAGGGTCCTCCTCCAAGCCCCGAAAGCACCTTCTCAAGAAGAGCGGCGGTGTTCTGCCTCCCCCACCCTCTCCCCCGCGCTCCGTCAATCACGCAAACCATCGCCCGACCGCCCATCCGCAGCACCTCCACCCCGTCCGCCAGATCCGAATCCCGCCCCCATCGGCGCCTCCTCCCCCGCCCGCTCGAGACCTGGATCCCGTCGCTAATCTCGCCGCCACCACGCTGCTCACGCTCCCGTCCTCGCTAATCTCGACGGTTCTGCCCTCGCCCTCCCCCCGTATCTCTTCGTAGTCATCGTCCCTCCCCACCGCGCCTGCGCCCCCACCCTCGCCGCACCCGCCCCCAGTCCTGGATCCGCCGTCCCATACTGCAGTTTATTGCGCTCGTGCTCCCACCTCCTCTCCCTCTGCCACAATGCTGACTGCCACCACCTTCGTCAAGCCTCCACCACTGCGGCATCGGACTCCGGCAGCTGGGGCAACTTATTCGTGGTTGTGGCGGGCTCCAATTTCGCGGTCGACATCGGTGCTGCGCTCCTCATCCACGCCGATTTCACGGTCGACATCGAGGAGAGCCAGGTCGTGTGTATCCAGGGCATGGATAGATGCCCAGAGATTTGGCTCTACTGCTGGCCGGGTCGACGAGGAGAGGAGGACCGCGAGCGCGTGGGGTAGGTGGTCGCGACGGCAAGAAGTAGATCCGCATCGGACTCTATTTCTTCACGCGGACACGATGCAGCTCAGCTTCAACGACATATCCATGAAGGCCATCTGCGGGCACCCACCGCGGAGCCGTCCGCCAGCACAACTGGCACCACCTACACGCTGTCTCCTCGCCGTCGGCTTGGGCAGCCCCACGCACGCTCAGCAGGAGATGGTGACGGAGGGGAAACAACACCTAGAGGAGACATCGGCGCCACCTGCACAACAGTGGAATGTGAGGGGAGAAACATGAGATCCTGGTGCCCTGCTGGCTCATGCTCATCAAGATCTTCAACCACAAGTCCCAAACTCTTACCATGATTTTTTAGTGTGGCCAATAATTGTTATTCTGACGTGTCTTTGTTTCGTTCTAATCTCTGTTGAGATATTCTGTGCTATGCTCACGGTGGATTGTTTGGTGATTGCGTAGGGTAGGGAGAGATACGGTGTCGCAAGGCTGGAACCATCTCTGCATCTGATTGATGAGCCAACCCCGTGTTGGGTCTGTTCAAGCCTTTCAATGTGCTGTTGTTGCGGGTTGGGTGGTGACGGATGCCTTCAATATTATCCTGAAGGGCTTGACTACATTGAGGTAAGCATAGCATGTTGTTTTATCCCACATTATGTATGATATGATACATAGCAGATTCCATGATCCCATCAATATCCATCGATTCTGATCTATGTTGTGGCTTGTAACTAATGCGAGCTGAGTTGTATGCAATGCACCTGCACAACGACTGTAGTCTTCATAATTGTAGCATCCCTTGCATTGACAAACAAGGAAAATTTCTACTCTATCCAACCTAGCCTAAGAGATGGATTGGTATTAAGAGGGTTCAATTCGAATCACACAGATATTCGATGAACACATCACAACAAAAACATATTAGAGAATTTTAGCTACAGCACCAGAAGTAGTGGTTACCAAGGGCTCTATAGAAGTAGAGGCTTTTTCTGAAATTGCAACTCTGGTTCATCAGTCCTCCAGTGTTCTCCTGAGACACCACATCTATAGATGCCCGCTCCTCTCCTCATCCTCCTCTCTCTCCGGACACCACATCTATAGATGCCCGTGCGTTGTTTCTCCTGAGATGTTTTTTAGTTCATGTCCTAGGACCGTATGAAACCTGTGTCAGTTTGTTCAGAATGTTCACCACAATTGTGCAAGGGGGTATACAAGAGAAAATTGGGTTGGGGCAAAAACACAGCTATAGACCAGTGATTTTGACCTGATGTAGCACAGTTCACAATTGCCAGCCCAGTCATCCAACACAACTAATCAGACAATTGATCATGATTAGCCAACGACTAATCAGACAACCAGATTTCTGGTCACCCTAATTGAGTCCAGAGTGTACCAACAAATGTGGGTCTAAAAATGCTAATGCATGCTTCAAAGAATTGGCTGAACATTGCACCCTGCATAAATACTTATCAGATCCAACCGGTATTACGTGATGAAATTCAATACAAAAACAATTACTGAAGTAAACATATGACCACTTATTAAGAAGCAGTTATTCGTACTTTGCTCATCTACCTGCAAGTTCCTTGTCATTTTAATTCAAGAACTAAATTAATGAAGTTGTCAATGAGAATAAAATTTCACATCATTTTGGTTATTCACAAGGCAAATGAAAATAAGATAATCATAAAGCTATATATCTAAAAATGTACAGCACACTACAGTTCAGTGTTTGCTCGAATTGCAACGTCGAACCTGTAACGGTGGCGGCCGTTATGGTGAACCTCTATCTTCTGACTACTTGCATTGAGCCTAGAATGTAAAAACCCTAAACCCTAAACCTGCATTGAGCCCAGAATGTAACTGCTAGCAATAGCAGAACTTCTATCTTCTGACCACCTGAAAAAACAATTTACCAAGCACACCCACCTCTGTGCCAACTTTGAAGAGGAACGACGGTCAGTGAGCATCCGGTTTTGCAGCATCAAGAAGGCGTAAATCATCATGGCTAGCGGACACGGCGCGGCCTACGTAGATCAACATCAAAGCAATGTGGAAAATGGTCATGTTCGAATCTTCGAGTCAAATTCCCGGAGATTGAAGGACCATTACTAATAATCCTCTCCTAGCTCCCCTCCTAGATCCAGTTAGGCACCATTACTAATAATGGAGCTCTTGATAGCCTCCTGGCTCCCCTCCTAGATCTGTGAATCATATCATTCGCCCAAAAACAGGCTATCAGGAGGCTTAGGGACATAGCAGCTACGCTAATGCAGTTAGCTGGCAGTGTTTGTCGACCTCGCTGTTTTAGATTTTATTTTTTTGACCATGTTTCAGCTGAATTTTCCTAATAAAACTACGGTGTTAATGTCATGGATGCATTTCCCTGTTAAAGAAACTTTGTGAGTGTCTTGTTGTTATTCTTAGCATGTCTCTGTAAAAGGTTCTTTCGGTGTATTGATCTTGAACAATTAGTATCACTAACGTACTGTGACAAGCTTGTTGTTATTCTTAGCATAGCTACTATGTCCCTTTTTATTTTCATTTCATCTACGCGCTCTTATTTTCATTAGCGTAGGTTCCTTTTACTTCCAATGACCCCCAACCCGCAATTCAGACTAAGCCAACTGCTTGAACTTTATATATTGGGAAAAATAACGATAGCGCCATAGGTAAATTAAACATGCAGTTAGCTGGCAGTGTTTGTCGACCTCGCTGTTTTATATTTCATTTTTTAGACAATGATTCAGCTAAATTTTCCTAATAAAAATATGGTGTTAATGTCATGGATGCATTTCCCTGTTAAATAAACATTGTGAGTGTCTTGTTGTTATTCTTAGCATGTCTCTGTAAAAGGTTCTTTCGGTGGATGCTTTCTTTGTACAATAAGCCGAACGACATTTTGGCTAACGAGATGGGTCTTGGCAAAACTGTACAGCTCATTCCTTGCTTATTCTTGTTTGATTGTTACTCCAAGTTTGTTAAACTCCTAACACTGCTTTAAATTCCGGCAATTGTGATGTTGAGTTTCTAGGTTGAGTCATCATCACTTCATCTCATTCCATATTAAGATCTCAAATAACTGACCTTTTTCATATTTCTGTTTCTAAACCATGAACCATTATTGTTTTAGAATCTGATGAAAATACGGACCAAGTTAGTATTTTTGTTCCATACATATTTAATATTTTTTTGGAGCTGACCCTGTCATATCTCTATCTCTACTACCTATTAAGGCTGTAAGAGTAGTGTGTCGTTCTGCCGTTATGCAATCTCAGCCATTTACACTCGATCCAACGTCGACGCACCGCGCCCTCCGCTTGCGACCAACCCGACCCACCCGCGCTACCCCGCATCGCAACTCAACATTCTGCCTCGTGAAACCCTATCAACGCCGCCGTCACCCGAAACCCCATCCACGAGGAAGTCGCGCCAGCGCCGCAGTGTCCTCACCGCCGACGTCGCGACGCCCGTAGCCTCAACGCCGCTGCTGAAGCCTACGGTGATGCAGAAGACGGTGACACTCGCTACCAACCATGACCCTGTCGTGGTCTTGCAAGCGACAGAACCAAGCCCTCCACTCCCTTTCTCCATCCTCCGGTGGAAGATGAAGACGCAACCGATGCACGCCCGATGACAGCACTCGCGTCGTTCCCTCTTCCTCTTCCTCCCGCGCAAGGTCAACCATGTCGTCACCGGAACGGGAACCCGCCACCCCTCGTCTCCGTCTGGAATCAGGTGAGCCCCGCCTCGCCCCTTATCCTCATCAGTTTTAGTCTGATTTCTCGTGAAAGCAAGCACATATGCGAAGGCTTGCTGGTGGTTCACGGGTTGGGCCAGTTTGTGTAACCAAATCATGCACAGAGCTATAAAATTAGGCATGAATAACCTCACAAATTTGAAACGATGATGTTGCAGATACCTCAGAGCGCCCCCGATTTATTTTGAACCGATGAATTCACGCTGGTTTAGTCAGTTGAGATGTTCATACATAGGTAGGTGTTGGAGTGTACACGAACATTATACAGATAGGTTTTATACTTATGCGTGTCAATACCATTTTCTGGAACAAAAGGAATTAGTTGTTTCTTGTCATCACTATATTTTGTCAATAGATACTAAGGTGTTGTTTTAGATGGTATGGCTTCACATTGCACCCGATCCATCCTCTACCCTATCTCTAAGTAATTAAGCGATTACTTATATTTTTTTGTTATAATAACATTATTTTTTAGCAAAAGTAGACAACAACTATGATGAATTATTTTTGTTTCTTTTTCCTCCGCAGAGCACATACTCTCTTTTAGCAAAAGTAGACGGCAGCTACGATTAAATAATTGATGAGCATAATTTATTGTCTTGGTATTCATACCATAAGAATACGTCTGTTGAATCTTTTTCCTGTTTATGTATCACAGGTGATTCTTGCAGCCTCTGTAGTATCAAAGTCTGTAAAAGGTAAGCTGGTTTACTATTGCCCATTTATGAAATCTAAATACATATTAAAATTTCTTGTACCGCTTTATGCATTCTTGTATCATTTCTTCTATTTAGCATATCCCTTATTCCAATTACAAAGGCATCCACACCGTTTGTTTTTATATGATACGATTTATACTGAGATCAATTTGTGCTTTCTGCCAATAATGAATGGTATTCATTCCTGCACCCGTAGAAACTAGAATAATAAATATCTTTTACTAACTACTTTATCCCTTTCTCCCATCATAGCATAAACTAATTCGTTGGAGTGCTTTTTTTGGATAAATGTTCTCCTACATGTAACATATTCATGTGTTTATTTTGATTTTCCCATCATAGCATAAACTAAAAGTTGATATGTGTTGTTCGTTGAAACCATTCCCATTTGTTACGTTTTGACTTTGGGGTATAACGTTCTCTCCCTTTTATGAAAAAGTTGCCATTATCTGGTGTACCTGATTTAATTCTCATTAGTGCTTGGATTTTGAATAGTCAATTATGGTGCCAGCAGTCCTGTTATATTCTGCCCACCAGGTGATTCATGCAAGTGCTCACCTCCCGAAGATATGAAGAAAGTAAGAAAACAAATTGTCGATCACATTTACCCGTGGATATCAGAATGCCAAGAGAAAGGTCAGTTTGGTCTTTTCAACTGTTCTGCCGATGAATTATAGTGCTTTTGAATTATCCACAATATTTTTTCATCTAATGCCTCTTACCACTACTCAGACCTTTTGTGCTATTAAAGGGATGTGATGATCGCCAATCGATCCAGTTTTGAACTAACATTGTTGCTCTATCTGCATTTCAGGACATGCCAAAGTGCCATCATTAGGAAGCAAATGGATGTTTAGGTACCTTAAAATATATACTAATTGGTATTCTATACTTTTGTTACCATCACTAAAAGTAGTCATTGCTTGTGTCGCGGTCGCAAAGAAATCAAAATTATAGTAACGCATGAGCACCTTATTATATCTTTCAAGATATGTAAACAAGATATATAAACATCCAATTTTAGTGATGCTAATAAAATTATAGAATAATAATTAGTGTTTTACATATCAATGTATTTTATCATATTAATTCTATAGCAGGACAGACACTGGGGCTTTGAAGTAGTTGGTGGCTGCGACTGCGAGGCCGAGACGGGATAGATTTTGAGAGGTGGGTAGATGGCGACACCGTTGTCGTCGCTTTGCTCCAGCTTCGCCTCCCTGCGGACCGCCTCCATCGGCCACCCTCGCGTCATCACGTCATCTATGCCCAGGTTAGTTTCTCCTTCCCTGCTTCCTATTTGGCTGTGTCTGAGTAGCGACGCCCTCGCGTGAGGTACGAAGGTAGTAGCACCGAGCGGGCGGGTGGCCACCTCTTCCATTCAGTCGCACACTCGCATCTCGCTCCTCGTCAGTCTTAGTTCCTAGCGATCTCTTATCTCGTTGTCGGCCCCCGACGGCTCCGTGCGGCTGCTGCTGCGAATTCCATTCTTAAATTTTTGTCCACCTGATGGCGGCCTCAAAGTGGCCCAGTCTCTCAAACTATGCAGTTGTAGACAACTTATATAGTTGCAGCAGTTTCAGTCTTTTGCTGCTGCAAACATGAAATCCAATTCTCTATTGAACCTGTATTGCGAGTTTGTGCGCTATGGCCCGACAACGAATTCGTATTGATTTGTTCTATGAAGAGGTAGATTAGGGATCTCAATCATTCTGAATGTGTTATTTTCCATTATTTTTGTCTCTATTGAATCTGTGTTGCTGCTTGCCATTTCTCTATTAAGATAAAAGAGGGAAAAACATTTATATCGATCAACAAGTCTAAAGCTTGCAGTAGAGTGGGCTTATTTGAAATGATTTTGATTATCAATTTTGTGGCACCTCATAAAAGGAACTCAAGTGACATTCAGAGATGAGAGATTGCCTGGATTTCTAGCAAGGTTCATGCAACGTTGGGAGGTGGAAAAATATTTTTTTTGTCAACCTAAAAGTATGCTTCTTATTACCAACTAGGACTACATCCCAGTTAGGTTCAGACTCTGTAAACAAAGGCCAATACCCTGTCAGCACAGCTCACACTGCTCCAGGTATATGCACAATGTTACCAGTGAAGTATAATTTCAGAAAGGTATATGCACAATGTGGCACCTGATAGTTCAAAGACCATCAAGGAAAAAATCAGTGAGTATGACGAGACCCTGTTTTTCTTCTACGAAACAATAGGTTCTGATGCATGTGTGATATTGACTATGCTTTAGATATTAGTTCTTTAGTTCAAAGATCACACATTCTTTTCTGAGAGTTTTGACATTTCATCGAAGATAACTTTTTTACTTTGTTTCAGTCTTGCGGGAAATCAGTTCATTTGCAATTCATCAATTATACATGGTTGTTCGGATCTGATAACTTCCCTAGCCGACCACTATGCCAGGGCTGAGAAACAACCTGTTGTGTCCAAACCAACTTGGATTCCAAGTTAGTTTTAGATATATTTTGATGTCAGAAACTTGGAGAACAGGTTGTTTGATTTTATTATTTAGAGTTTCAGCGTTCAAAATGAGGCGCGTTATTGTCTTTATGATGTTTCTTTTTCAGAACATTTATTCAGGTTTGGAATATACAGAATTCAGCTTTAAGCCTCCTATACAGATGTGTTGGTCAATTTGGTATTCATTAATCGGTGAATGCTTTCCAAGATATCAGTCCAAATGTACAACTGTGCATAATTGTGTCAGCAACATCTTTGTTGCCCTTATTTTCTACCCGGCCGCCACCATGGCTGCGCTCGTTCAGTTCATATTCTATCATTTAATACACTCATTGTCTTCTCAGGATATGGAGAAAGAAATCAGGAAACAAGTAGATGACGCCATTGCTAAAGCAAAGGTCCCATTGCATTTAGATATGCTTTTATAGTTCTTTTGCTTCAAATTTGTGATGCTTACCACTGCATATACTTCTATTGATTTACAGGAAAGTTCTATGCCTGATACTTCTGAACTCTTCACAAATGTTTTGAACTAGAATTGCCCGAAGAAGTGGAGCTAAGGCAAATTTCGTCTGATGTGCAGACGCTCACGAGGCTTCACAAGGGTGCAGAAGCTGAAAATATAAGGATTTTTTTTCATGGCTTCACTATTGTATCTTGTAAAAAGTCAAAGATATATTTTGTTTTTAGTCTAAAGCTTTTTTTTGTGGTAGATAAATATATTTGCCAATGTAATGGGACCAATCGCTTTGTTCTGTTCTTTTGTGCAGTTACATGAGGCGTCCAGGGCTCTCCTGATGAAGGTACTAGAAGATGCCACCCAGGACGTTGTGCAGAGGCAGGCAAAGGTAACCTGTTTTCTTTGCCATTAATTGTAGATGATCACACCTTCACAGTCATGTTTTGTGGTCAAATACTCAAATGCCAATGCTAACCAAATTTAAAATTTGTTTTTGTGGAGATGTTATTTTTTGAGATATCCACCACAGGTGTCTCTACCAGGATCATCATTTCTGATTCTGTAATGTATCTGCCTTGCTCCGTTTGCATTCTCATGTCGTATAGGCAAAAAAACTGTTAGTAGTCTCTGATCGCATAGTGGGTGGGGGGCTTCATTGGCCTGAAATGATATAGCTTGCACTAGGTTGTTATGTTCATTTCTGTCGGCGTTCCGAGACCGGGGGGTCCCTGAGCCGACGAGTGAATGTCGCCGTGTGCCCCAACCCAGATGGGTCGAGCGCGAGGGCGAGCGCGAAGGGGGGAGAGTGAGGCGGCCGGAGAACGGCGTGAGAGAGGTGGGAATCCCGTGGCCTTCGTGTTCGTCCCGCGCCCAGGTCGGGTGCGCTTGCAGTAGGGGGTTACAAGCGTCCACGCGGGAGAGGGAGCGAGAGGCCTCCAGCGAGCGCCTGTCTCGTCCTCGTCCCCGCGCGGCCAACCCTCTCTAAGAGGGCCCTGGTCCTTCCTTTTATAGGCGTAAGGAGAGGATCCAGGTGTACAATGGGGGGTATAGCAGAGTGCTACGTGTCTAGCGGAGGAGAGCTAGCGCCCTAAGTACATGTCGTTGTGGCAGCCGGAGAGATCTTGGCACCCATCTGGTGTGATGTCGTGGCCGTCGGAGGAGCGATGGAGCCAGGCGGAGGGACAGCTGTCGAAGCAGTTGAGTCCTTGCTGACGTCCTCTTGCTTCCGTAAGGGGGCTGAGAGCCGCCATCGTCACAGAGCATGTGGGGCGCCATCATTGCCTATCTGGCGGAGCGAGCCAGATGGGACGCTGGTCTTGTTCCCTGCGGCCCGAGTCAGCTCGGAGTAGGGTGATGATGGCGCCTCCTGTTGACGTGGCTGGTCTGCGCCCTAGGTTGGGCGATGTGGAAGCTCCTCCGAAGCCGAGGTCGAGTCTGTCTTCCGTGGCCGAGGTCGAGTCCGAGCCCCCGGGTCGGGCGAGGCGGAGACCGTCGGCTGAGGCTAGGGCGTAGTTTGAGCCCTGGGGTCGGGCGAAGCGGGGTTCGTCGTCTTCCGGGATTTAGCCCGTGTCCGAGCCCTAGGTCGGGCGGAGCGGTGTTCGCCGTCTTCCGGGACTTAGCCCGTGTCCGAGCCCTTGGTCGAGCGGAGCGGAGTTCGCCGTCTTCTGGGACTTAGCCCGTGTCCGAGCCCTGGGTCGGGCGGAGCGGAGTTCGCCGTCTTCCAGGACTTAGCCCGTGTCCGAGCCCTGGGTCGGGCGGAGCGGAGTTCACCGTCTACCGGGTCTTAGCCCGTGTCCGAGCCCTGGGTTGGGCGGAGCGGAGTTCGCCGTCTTCCGGGTCTTAGCCCGTGTCCGAGCCCTGGGTCAGGCGGAGCGGAGTTCGCCGTCTTCCAGGTCTTAGCCCATGTTTGAGCCCTGGGTCGGGCGGAGCAGAGTTCGCCGTCTTCCGGGACTTAGCCTGTGTCCGAGCCCGGGGTCGGGCGGAGCGGAGTTTCCTATGGAGCCTTCGGCTGGGCCTGACTGCCTGTCAGTCTCACTCTGTCAAGTGGCACCGCAGCCGGAGTGGCGCAGGCGGCACTGTCCTTCTGTCAGGCCGGTCAGTGGAGCGGCGAAGTGACGGCGGTCACTTCGGCTCTGCCGGCTGGGGGGCGCGCGTCAGGATAAAGGTGTCAGGCCACCTTTGCATTAAATGCTCCTGCGGTTTGGTCGGTCGGTGCGGCGATTTGGTCAGGGTTGCTTCTTGGCGAAGATAGGGCCTCGGGCAAGCCGGAAATATGTTCGCCACTGGAGGGGGGCCTCGGGCGAGACGAAAATCCTCCGGGGTCGGCTGCCCTTGTCCGAGGCTAGGCTCGGGCGAGGCGTGATCGAGTCCCTCGAATGGACTGATCCCTGACTTAATCGCACCCATCAGGCCTTTGCAGCTTTATGCTGATGGGGGTTACCAGCTGAGAATTAGGAGCCTTGAGGGTACCCCTAATTATGGTCCCCGACAGTAGCCCCCGAGCCTCGAAGGGAGTGTTAGCACTCGCTTGGAGGCTTTCGTCGCACTTTTTTGCAAGGGGACCAGCCTTTCTCGGTTGCGTTTTGTTCCGGTGGGTGCGCGCGAGCGCACCCACCGGGTGTAGCCCCCGAGGCCTCGGAGGAGTGGTTTCACTCCTTCGAGGTCTTAATGCCTCGCGTAATGCTTCGGCTGGTCTGGTCGTTCCCTCATGCGAGTTGGCCGTAGCCCAGGTGTACGGTCGGGTCCCAAGTTCTCGGGCTGGTATGTTGACGCTGTTAACGGTTCGGCCGGAGCCGGGTTTGCGAGGGCAGCCCCCGAGCCTCTGTACAGAGCGAGAGGGCGGTCAGGGGTAGACTCGGCTTTTTTACATACGCCCCTGCGTCACCTTTCCACAAGGAGGAGGGGGAAGCGCCATGTTGCCCTCGACGGGCGCCGAACATGGTGTCTCCGATGAGCTGCAAGCGGGTAATCCGAGTGGACGTCCGTGCCCCGTTCGTTAGGGGTCGGCTAGGGGCCCAGAGGCACGCCCAAAAGTACCTGCGGGTGATCTGCCGGACCCAGTCCCCTGGCGACGGGATCCGAGGGCTCGATGCCTCCCTCTGATGGGATTCCGTTACAAGATCGTTCCAGCTGGTCTCAGAAATGTCCTAGGGTACCTCGGGAACGCAGCCCGAGCCTTGGTTATGTATCGAACGTACCCATGGTCATCCCTCGCTCGGCGTCTGAGGCGGCTGTGAACCCTTCGGGGGCCAGCCTTCGAACCCCTGATCAGTAATGGGCGCGGAGCCCGAGTAGCCTGAGGCGGTCGTTGAACCCTTCCGAGGGGCCGGCCTTCGAACCTCTGACCAGTAGTGGGTGTAGGGCCCACGTGATCTGAGGCGGCTGTCGAACCCTTCCGAGGGGCCAGCCTTCGAACCTCTGATCAGTAGGGAGGCTTAGGGCCTGGTTCCTTCACGGGGAAGGATCCTTTTCGGGGTATCCCCCTTTCCCGGTCCCTGTTGCAAGAGAGAGAAAGAGGAAAAAAAGGAAAAGGATACGAAATCGAACGGCGCGGCGTACCTTTTTTGACGCGGTCATTATGGCGAAGGCGAAGCGTCGCCCGCTTCTCCTGCCAGAGGCGCCGCGTGTCCCACCGCGGAGTTAACACGACGGGGCGAGTGGTTGGTGGGGCGGCCGTTGTGCGTGCGCGAGCCGTTCGAGGGACGGATCACGGGCGCGTTGTCTTCACGCCGTGAGAGAGGGTTCTCTCGCTGCCCCCGGACGGGACGTGAGCTTGGCTGACGACGTGGCCACTGCTCTTGCCCACCTGCCACCGCCATTACTGCCGGCCCATTTTTGGCCGCATTGACCGTCGCGCCAGGCTGGCGCTGCTGGGTCGCGCGCTGGGTCGCCTCGAGTCGCGGTATTGGTTCCGCAGTCGAGGAGGCGCGGTAGTGGCGCAAGTGGCGGTGCAGTTGCATGCACGAAGCATTCGGCGCGCCGGTTGCATGACGCGTGGGCCTGGGCCTCCATGCTGGGCATGTCGGGAGTCGGAGAAGTGCGCCCACTTGGCGCGGTTGCATGCCGCCTGCACGGTTGCCCGCCCTTTCGCCCGTTGGTCTGGGCAAAAGTGGAGAGTTGCTTGTAACCGCTGGGCGGTTGTACGCACCGCGCACGGCGGTTTGGCTCCTTCTGCTCTGAGCCGGCTTGCATGACGTGTGGGACCCAGCCCCCGCGCCGCAGGGGAGGACCTTGGAGTGTGTTGGAGAAGACTCAGCCCGTGACGGCTGGGGACGCAAGTAGGGAGAGCTGCCTTTAAAAGGAGGGTGACCCCCTTGGGAGGCGACCATGTCTTCGCGCTCCTTTATGCATCGTGTCTTTCCACCTTCCAAGCCCCCGGATGGGGGATATCCGCCGTCTTTCCGCCTCGTCGTTGGAGGAACGCAACTCTGCGGGAGTTGGTACCTTTCAGCCATCGTTCGGCTTCAAGGATTTTCATCATGCAGCCCGGCTGCACCCCTCCGCCAGCGGTCACCCAAGATGGTGACCTCCAGTTTGATGGTGGGGGAAAGCAAGCCGGGCTGCGGCCTCTGCCCCTCCCTCAGCCTCAAGGATTTTCATCACCAGTGCTGGGGAGGGGAGTGAGCCGAGTTGGGGTCGGCCCCTGCGGGGCGGTGGCCCGCTCCTTCCCTCAGTGATCGGAGGGAAAGGGCAGTCGTCGTCCGTGGCGCCGGCAGCTGCAGCGTGCCTGGCTCTCGGACGCGAGTGGCTTCGGAGCCGCTCCCGGCGCCGGCGTCTGCCACGGCAGCTGGAAGAGGTTCTTCCGTCGACGAGATAGCCAGGGCCGCCCATGGACCGACCTCCAACTCTACGACCTTCTGTCCGTCCTTGCCTCACGAGTTTGGGCATGGGCGGGGGCCTCTTGGCAGCAGCATCCGCCCTGAGGTCAGCACTGCCGCTGTTCGGCCCCCCGGAGCAGAAGTCGTCGTCGACGCCGTTGCTGGAGCGGGCGACGACGCGCCGTTCGTCGGTCTTCTGTTGCTCCGCAGGCCCCCCCCCCCCATTGAGTGGGGTTGTTCGTACCTGCAGAGGTGGAACCGGAGTTCCGTTTGTAATGGCACTTTGAATGCTAGTGTTTTTGTTCATTGTGGCTGTCGGGGCCTGAACATGTATGTAATTTTGGCACGGAGCCGTGTTTTTTCCTCCTTTTCGAGCACTAAGACTCGCCTGTTGGTTGTCTGAACCGCTTCACCAAGCGTGAGTCGCCCCATGTACAGGTGACGAGTGAGGTGTCCGTATCCCGGAGGCGTAGGAGTCCCTCGGCTCGGTCAGCCTTGTTGTCCGAGGCTTCCCTTACTTAGTTAGAGGAACCCCTCGGCCGCTCTTCGATGAGCCGAGGCCAGGGGTAGCGGTGTCAACGCGAACAAAGGCAGAGTTGGCTCGAAAAGAAGACCAGGTCGGCCGGAGCCTGGCCGGGTCGTCGGTCAGCGGGGCCGACGCCGGAATTGACCAGCCGAGGCCTCGGGTCGGGCTAACGTCCTTGGAGGGCAACTGGCCGAGGCCCCGGGGTGACCGGCCGAGCCGCCTGCTCGGCCGGATTCCCGGAGAAGACCCTGGCAGCGATGGCCCGGGCGTAGCGATGACGTTGTCCTTCAGAGTGGAGATCCTCGGACCGCGTCGCCGTCCGAGGCTAGGTCGGACCTCGCCGAAGGTGTTGTCGATGCCGAGGGTGCTGCTGCTCCCTTCAGCCGTCAAGATCCAAGCCTGCAGGATCGGATTGTCTTGTAGCGTGTGTTTTCTGCGGCCGCCGAGGCCTAAACACACCCTCGCCGTGTTGTAAAGCTGTGTCTCTTTTCCTCTTGTTTCGAGTATCTGGACTTTTTTGTCGGTAACAGAAATTTTCGTGCGAGCGAGAGTTGCTTCTCGCGGAAGGTGATGAGTGAGGTATCCGTATCCCGGAGGCGTAGGAGTCCCTCGGCTCGGTCGGCCTTGCCGCTTACGCGCACTCTTACCCGTCCATGGGGCTCTGTCACCGACGCAGTCGAGAAGGCTCGACGGATCGCTTCGGCAGAAGAGCTTTCGAACGTGAAGACTTGTTCGGTCCACAGAATCACTTATCCGAACGTGAGTTACTTATCGCAGAAGGTGATGAGTGAGGTATCCGTATCCCGGAGGCGTAGGAGTCCCTCGGCTCGGTCAGCCTTGGCTGCTTACGTGTACTCCGTCGTTTTCAGGATCCACTTTCGAAGTAGCCAAAAAGCGCGAAAGACAATCTGGCAGAAAAGATCTTTTTTCGAGGAAAATTTTGACGCAGAGGGGGTTCCCCCCTTTTATCCCCCGAGGAAGGGTCGGGCTTTGCCGAGGCGAGGCCGACCCTTCCTTGATGACTAAACTTTGCGTGGGTGCGAGGTATATGATCAACTTAAAAACATCTTAAGGGTAGAAGCGACGTAGCTGTTGGATGTTCCAGGCGTTGTCGTAGACCTCGCCTTGACTGTTGGCCAGCTTGTACGTTCCGGGCTTCAGAACCTTGGCGACGACGAATGGCCCCTCCCAGGGGGGCGTGAGCTTGTGCCGCCCGCGGGCGTCTTGTCACAGCCGAAGCACCAGGTCGCCCACCTGGAGGTCTCAGGACTGGACCCCTCGGGCGTGGTAGAGTCGCAGGGACTGCTGGTACCGCGCCGAGCGTAGTAAGGCCTTGTCCCGAGCCTCCTCCAGCTGGTCCAGCGAGTCTTCTCGGCTAACTTGGTTGCTTTGGTCGGTGTAGGCCCTCGTCCTCGGGGAACCGTATTCTAAGTCTGTGGGCAAGATGGCTTCGGCCCCATAGACTAGAAAGAACAGCGTGAAGCCCGTGGCTCGGCTCGGTGTTGTCCTCAGACTCCAGACCACCGAGGGGAGTTCCTTCATCCACCGCTTGCCGAACTTGTTGAGGTCGTTGTAGATCCGAGGCTTGAGCCCTTGTAGAATCATGCCGTTGGCACGCTCCACCTGCCCATTCGTCATGGGATGAGCCACGGCGGCCCAGTCCACCCGGATGTGGTGATCCTCGCAGAAGTCCAGGAACTTTCTGCCGGTGAACTGGGTGCCGTTGTCGGTGATGATGGAGTTCGGGACCCCAAAGCGATGGATGATGTTGGTGAAGAACGCCACCGCCTGCTCGGACCTGATGCTGTTCAGGGGTCGGACCTCGATCCACTTGGAGAATTTGTCGATGGCGACCAGCAGGTGCGTGTTGCCCCCGAGTGCCTTCTGCAAGGGGCCGACGAGATCCAGATCCCACACAGCAAAAGGCCAGGTGATGGGTATCGTCTGTAGAGCCTGAGCGGGCAGGTGGGTCTGCCTCACGTAGAATTGACACCCTTCGCAGGTGCGGACAATTCTGGTGGCGTCGGCCACCGCCGTCGGCCAGTAGAAACCTTGTCGGAAGGCGTTTCCAACGAGGGCTCGAGGTGCTGCTGAGAGCACCTAGAGGGGGGGGTGAATAGGTGATCCTGTGAAACTTAAACTTATAGCCACAAAAACTTGTTAAGTGTTAGCACAATAATCACCAAGTGGCTAGAGAGGAGTCTCAACAAAACACAATACCACAAGAGATCAAACACATAGATGACACAGTGGTTTATCCCGTGGTTCGGCCAAGACCAAACGCTTGCCTACTCCACGTTGTGGCGTCCCAACGGACGAGGGTTGCAATCAACCCCTCTCAAGCGGTCCAAAGACCAACTTGAATACCACGGTGTTTTGTTTTGCCTTTCAATATCCCGTTTGCGAGGAATCTCCACAACTTGGAGCCTCTCGCCCTTACACTTGAGATTCACAAGAAATTCAGAGTAAGGGAGGAAAGCAACACACACAAATCCACAGCAAAATGCGCACACACACGGCCAAGAATCGAGCTCAAAAGACTATCTCAAAGTTCTCACTAGAACGGGGCTCAAATCACTGAGAATGACAAACGAATGCGCAAAGACTGAGTGTGGATGATCAAGAATGCTCTAAGGTTGCTTGGTGTTCTCCTCCATGCGCCTAGGGGTCCCTTTTATAGCCCCAAGGCAGCTAGGAGCCGTTGAGCACAAATCTGGAAAGCCATTCTTGCCTTCTGTCGTCGGGGTCACCGGATAGTCCGATGCACACCGGACACTGTCCGGTGCCCGATTTCCTTCCTAAAATGGCGCTGCCGACCGTTGCCGACCGTTGCAGATCTGGGAGCCTTTGGCGCACCGGACAAGTCTGGTGCACACCGGACAGTCCGGTGCACACCGGACAGTCCGGTGCCCCCTTCCGACCGTTGGCCCGGCCACGTGTCGCGCGCAGATTCCGCGGCCGACCGTTGGCTCGGCCACGTGTCGCGCGCAGATTCCGCGGCCGACCGTTGGCCCGACCGACCGTTGGCTCACCGGACAGTCCGGTGCACACCGGACAGTCCGGTGAATTTTAGCCGTACGCCGTCGGCGAATTCCCGAGAGCGGCCACTTCACGCCGAGTCAGTCTGGCGCACCGGACACTATCCGGTGCACCACCGGACAGTCCGGTGCTCCAGACTGGACAGACTTTGGCTGCTCGAGCCATCTCTTCTCCAACTCGATTTTTTCTGTTTCCAGCACTTAGACACAATACATTAGTCCATAAAACAATGTACTAAGTCTGAGAAACATACCTTTATCCTTGATTTGTACTTTGTCCACCATTTCACAATTAGGCACCTGTGTTGGGCACTAAATCACCAAAATACTTAGAAATGGCCCAAGGGCACATTTCCCTTTCAATCTCCCCCTTTTTGGTGATTTATGCCAACACAACATAAAGCAAGTAGAACAAGTACAAAAACACTTCAAATAAGAACTCAAATTATTTTGATTCAATTTTGACATATATGGATCACTCTATGCCACCACTTGGTTTGTTTTTGCAAATCAAACTCAAATCTCTATCTCTAAGTCAAACACACATGTTGAAACATAAAGATAGTCATTCCAAAAGAGATTGATCAAAGATTTCAAAAACTCCCCCTTTTCCCATAATCAATGTTTGTCAAAAACTCCCCCTTTTTCCCATAATCAATACTTCTCCCCACAAGAAGCCAACTTTTGATAAGAGGGACAACAAAAGAGTTTTGACAAACCAAAAGCTCTATTCTACTATTTTTAAAATCTCTCAAGTGGTAGCTGATCCATTTATCGCTTTGGCCTTTATTTTCTCCCCCTTTGGCATCAAGCACCAAAACGGGATCAATCTTGGCCTTTTAACCCCATTGCCTCACCAAAATCTTCAAATAAGAACACAAAGGCAAAGAGTATGAAGATGAACTTGGAAAAGTTACTCTTTCTCATCGGAGTGCAGTGGAAGTCTTGCATGGTCCAAGTCCACCTTTTCCCTTTCAATTTTCCTTAGAGACTAAAACAACCAAACTCAAGTACATGGTTAGCCACAAAGGGTCAAGTTGTAGCACAACTCCCCCTAAATATGTGCATCATTTGCAAACAGGACTTGTGAGGACCAGGGAGTGTTTGTACAACTTGAGCACCACAATAAGCAACAATAGCAGAATGAACATAATCAAAAGCATAAACACATGTATGCTACATTTCAATCCAAGTTCCGCGAATCTAAGATATTGAGCTCACTACGCAGCCTGCAAAAGGTCTTCTCATCTAAAGGCTTGGTAAAGATATCGGCTAGCTGGTTCTCGGTGCTAACATGAAACACTTCGATATCTCCCTTTTGCTGGTGGTCGCTCAAAAAGTGATGTCGGATGTCAATGTGCTTTGTGCGGCTGTGCTCAACAGGATTTTCCGCTATTCGGATAGCACTCTCATTGTCACATAGGAGTGGGACTTTGCTCAGATTGTAGCCAAAGTCCCTGAGGGTTTGCCTCATCCAAAGTAGTTGCGCACAACACTGTCCTGCGGCAACGTACTCGGCCTCAGCGGTGGATAGGGCAACGGAGGTTTGTTTCTTAGAGTTCCATGACACCAGGGACCTTCCTAAGAATTGGCACGTCCCCGATGTACTCTTCCTATCGACCTTACATCCAGCATAGTCGGAATCTGAGTACCCAATCAAGTCAAAGTTAGACCCCTTTGGATACCAGATCCCGAAGCAAGGCGTAGCGACTAAATATCGAAGAATTCGCTTCACAGCCACTAAGTGACACTCCTTCGGATCGGATTGAAATCTAGCACACATGCATACGCTAAGCATAATATCCGGTCTACTTGCACATAAATAAAGCAAAGAACCTATCATGGACCGGTATGCTTTTTGATCAACGGACTTACCTCCTTTGTTGAGGTCGGTGTGTCCGTCGGTTCCCATTGGCGTCTTTGCGGGCTTGGCGTCCTTCATCCCAAACCTCTTTAGCAAATCTTGTGTGTACTTTGTTTGGGAGATGAAGGTGCCGTCCTTGAGTTGCTTCACTTGGAACCCAAGGAAGTAGGTCAACTCGCCCATCATCGACATCTCGAATTTCTGCGTCATCACCCTGCTAAACTCTTCACAAGACTTATGGTTAGTAGAACCAAATATTATGTCGTCGACATAAATTTGGCACACAAAAAGATCACCATCGCAAGTCTTAGTAAAAAGAGTTGGATCGGCTTTCCCAACCTTGAAAGCATTAGCAATTAAAAAGTCTCTAAGGCATTCATACCATGCTCTTGGGGCTTGCTTAAGTCCATAGAGCGCCTTAGAGAGCTTACACACGTGGTCGGGGTACCGTTCATCCTCGAAGCCAGGGGGTTGCTCCACGTACACCTCCTCCTTGATTGGCCCGTTGAGGAAAGCGCTCTTCACATCCATTTGGTACAACCTGAAAGAATGGTGAGCGGCATATGCTAGCAAGATACGAATTGATTCTAGCCTAGCCACAGGAGCGAAAGTCTCCTCAAAGTCCAAACCTGCGACTTGGGCATAACCTTTTGCCACAAGTCGGGCCTTGTTCCTCGTCACCACCCCGTGCTCGTCTTGTTTGTTGCGGAACACCCACTTGGTTCCCACAACATTTTGCTTGGGACGAGGCACCAGTGTCCAAACTTCATTGCGCTTGAAGTTGTTGAGTTCCTCCTGCATGGCCAATACCCAATCCGGATCTAGCAAGGCCTCCTCTACCCTGAAAGGCTCAATAGAAGAGACAAAGGAGTAATGCTCCTCCCACTTGTTTACCTGCTTGACAAGCTGCACAAGGTCTATCTTTTCGAAATAAACATTGGTTAGACCTATCACGTGTTCTCCCTTTAGAAGCTTGTGGAGGTTCTTCATCCCCACATGTGCTAAGCGGCGATGCCACAACCAGCCCATGCAAGTCTTAGCCATTAAGCATGCATCTAGACCGGCCTCTTCTTTTGCAAAATCAACTAAGTAAAGTTTGCCGTCTAGTACACCCTTAAAAGCTAGTGAACCGTCACATCTTCTAAAGACAGACACATCTACATTTGTAAAAAGACAATTATATCCCATATTGCATAGTTGACTAACAGATAGCAAATTGTAACCAAGAGACTCAACTAAAAACACATTGGAGATTGAGTGCTCATTAGAAATTGCAATTTTACCTAACCCTTTTACCTTGCCTTGATTCCCATCACCGAATATAATTGAATCTTGGGAATCCTTATTTTTGACGTAGGAGGTGAACATCTTCTTCTCCCCCGTCATATGGTTTGTGCATCCGCTGTCGATAATCCAGCTTGAACCCCCGGATGCATAAACCTGCAAGGCAAATTTAGGCTTGGGTTTTAGGTACCCAACTCATGTTGGGTCCTACAAGGTTAGTGCAAATATCCTTAGGGACCCAAATGCAAGTTTTATCTCCCTTGCATTTTGCCCCTAACTTCCTAGCAACTATTTTCCTATCCTTTCTATAAATAGCAAAGGAAGCATTTAAAGGACAATAAATTGTAGAAGGTTCATTCACTACTTTCCTAGGAGCATGAATAATATTCTTTCTAGGCACATGATGAATAGCATTTCTCCTAGACATATTTCTACCATGCATATAGGAAGAACTAGAAGCAAACATGGCATGAGAGTCAAAATCATTATAAGCATTATAACTCCTATAAGCATTTCTAGTTTGTCTCCTATCATGATACATAAAAGCATGGTTCTTTTTAGTACTACTAACCATAGAAGCCTTCCCTTTCTCCTTGGCGGAGATAGGAGCCTTATGGCTTGTCAAGTCCTTGGCTTCCCTCTTGTAGCCAAGTCCATCCTTAATTGAGGGATGTCTACCAATCGTGTAGGCATCCCTTGCAAATTTCAGCTTATCAAATTCATTCTTGCTAGTCTTAAGTTGGGCACTAAGACTAGCCACTTCATCATTTAGTTTTGAAATTGAAACTAAGTGTTCACAACAAGCATCAACATCCTTACACTTAGTGCAAATTTCAACATGTTCAACACAGGAGTTAGATTTACTTGCTACTTCTAGCTTAGCATTTAAATCATTAATTTCACCTTTTAAAGAAGAAATGGTTTCATTACAAATAGAAAGTTCACAAGAAAGCATTCCATTTCTTTTAACTTCTAGAGCAAGTGAATTTTGTGCACTAACAAATTTATCATGCTCTTCATATAAAAGATCTTCTTGTTTCTCTAAGATTCTATCCTTTTCATTCAAGGCATCAATCAATTCATTAATCTTAGCTATCTTAGTTCTATCCAATCCCTTGAATAAACTAGAGTAATCTATTTCATCCTCACTAGACTCATCATCACTAGAAGAATCATAAGTATTAGTATTACGATTGATTACCTTCTTCTCCCTTGCCATGAGGCAAGTGTGATGCTCGTTTGGGAAGAGGGCCGATTTGTTGAAGGCAGTGGCGGCGAGTCCTTCGTCGTCGGAGTCGGACGAAGAGCAATCCGAATCCCACTCCTTTCCAAGGTGTGCTTCGCCTTTGGCCTTCTTGTAAACCTTCTTGTTCTCTCTCTTCCCATTCTTCCCTTGCTCCTGGTCACTATCATTTTCAGGACAGTTAGCAATAAAATGACCAACCTTACCACATTTGAAGCATGAGCGCTTCCCCTTTGTCTTGGTCTTCCTTGGTTGCCCCTTGCGACCATTTAGCGCCGTCTTGAATCTCTTGATGATGAGAGCCATCTCTTCATCATTGAGCACGGCCGCCTCAACTTGCGCCACCTTGCTGGGTAGCGGCTCCTTGCTCCTTGTTGCCTTGAGAGCGATGGGTTGAGACTCGTGGATTGGACCGTTCAACGCGTCGTCGACGTATCTCGCCTCCTTGATCATCATCCGCCCGCTTTCAAATTTTCCGAGTACCTCCTCGGGCGTCATCATCGTGTACCTGGGATTCTCACGAATATTGTTCACGAGATGAGGATCAAGAACGGTAAAGGACCTTAGCATTAGGCGGACGACGTCGTGGTCCGTCCATCGCGTGCTTCCGTAGTTCCTTATTTTGTTGATGAGGGTCTTGAGCCGGTTGTACGTTTGGGTTGGCTCCTCTCCCCTTATCATGGCGAATCGTCCAAGCTCGCCCTCCACCAACTCCATTTTGGTGAGCATGGTGATGTCATTCCCCTCGTGAGAGATCTTGAGGGTGTCCCATATTTGCTTGGCATTGTCCAAGCCGCTCACCTTGTTGTACTCTTCCCTGCACAAGGACGCTAAGAGAACAGTAGTAGCTTGTGCATTTCTATGGATTTGTTCATTTATGAGCATAGAGTTATCCGAGCTATCAAACTTCATTCCATTCTCTACAATCTCCCAAATGCTTGGATGGAGAGAGAATAGGTGACTACGCATTTTGTGACTCCAAAATCCGTAGTCCTCCCCATCGAAGTGTGGAGGTTTGCCAAGAGGAATGGAAAGCAAATGCGAATTCGAACTATGTTGAATACGAGAATAATCAAATGAAAAGTTCAAATTGACCGTCTTTTTGTAGTCGTTGTCGTCGTCCTTTTGGGAAGAAGTAGACTCATCACTATCGTCGTAGTATATGATCTCCTTGATGCGCTTTGTCTTCTTCTTCTTCCCTTCCTTCCGCTTGTAGCCCGAGCCGGAGTCAGTGGGCTTGTCATCTTTTGGCTCGTTGACGAAAGACTCCTTTTCGTTGTTGACCACCATCCCCTTTCCCTTAGGATCCATCTCTTCGGGCGATTAGTCCCCTCTTGAAGAGAACGGCTCCGATACCAATTGAGAGCACCTAGAGGGGGGGGTGAATAGGTGATCCTGTGAAACTTAAACTTATAGCCACAAAAACTTGTTAAGTGTTAGCACAATAATCACCAAGTGGCTAGAGAGGAGTCTCAACAAAACACAATACCACAAGAGATCAAACACAGAGATGACACAGTGGTTTATCCCGTGGTTCGGCCAAGACCAAACGCTTGCCTACTCCACGTTGTGGCGTCCCAACGGACGAGGGTTGCAATCAACCCCTCTCAAGCGGTCCAAAGACCAACTTGAATACCACGGTGTTTTGTTTTGCCTTTCAATATCCCGTTTGCGAGGAATCTCCACAACTTGGAGCCTCTCGCCCTTACACTTGAGATTCACAAGAAATTCAGAGTAAGGGAGGAAAGCAACACACACAAATCCACATCAAAATGCGCACACACACGGCCAAGAATCGAGCTCAAAAGACTATCTCAAAGTTCTCACTAGAACGGGGCTCGAATCACTGAGAATGACAAACGAATGCGCAAAGACTGAGTGTGGATGATCAAGAATGCTCTAAGGTTGCTTGGTGTTCTCCTCCATGCGCCTAGGGGTCCCTTTTATAGCCCCAAGGCAGCTAGGAGCCGTTGAGCACAAATCTGGAAAGCCATTCTTGCCTTCTGTCGTCGGGGTCACCGGACAGTCCGGTGCACACCGGACACTGTCCGCTGCCCGATTTCCTTCCTAAAATGGCGCTGCCGACCGTTGCCGACCGTTGCAGATCTGGGAGCCTTTGGCGCACCGGACAAGTCCAGTGCACACCGGACAGTCCGGTGCACCCTTCCGACCGTTGGCCCGGCCACGTGTCGCGCGCAGATTCCGCGGCCGACCGTTGGCCCGGCCACGTGTCGCGCGCAGATTCCGCGGCCGACCGTTGGCCCGACCGACCGTTGGCTCACCGGACAGTCCGGTGCACACCGGACAGTCCGGTGCATTTTAGCCGTACGCCGTCGGCGAATTCCCGAGAGCGGCCACTTCACGCCGAGTCAGTCTGGCGCACCGGACACTGTCCGGTGCACCACCGGACAGTCCGGTGCTCCAGACTGGACAGACTTTGGCTGCTCGAGCCATCTCTTCTCCAACTCGATTTTTTCTGTTTCCAGCACTTAGACACAATACATTAGTCCATAAAACAATGTACTAAGTCTGAGAAACATACCTTTATCCTTGATTTGTACTTTGTCCACCATTTCACAATTAGGCACCTGTGTTGGGCACTAAATCACCAAAATACTTAGAAATGGCCCAAGGGCACATTTCCCTTTCAATCTCCCCCTTTTTGGTGATTTATGCCAACACAACATAAAGCAAGTAGAACAAGTACAAAAACACTTCAAATAAGAACTCAAATTATTTTGATTCAATTTTGACATATATGGATCACTCTATGCCACCACTTGGTTTGTTTTTGCAAATCAAACTCAAATCTCTATCTCTAAGTCAAACACACATGTTGAAACATAAAGATAGTCATTCCAAAAGAGATTGATCAAAGATTTCAAAAACTCCCCCTTTTTCTCATAATCAATGTTTGTCAAAAACTCCCCCTTTTTCCCATAATCAATACTTCTCCCCACAAGAAGCCAACTTTTGATAAGAGGGACAACAAAAGAGTTTTGACAAACCAAAAGCTCTATTCTACTATTTTTAAAATCTCTCAAGTGGTAGCTGATCCATTTATCGCTTTGGCCTTTATTTTCTCCCCCTTTGGCATCAAGCACCAAAACAGGATCAATCTTGGCCTTTTAACCCCATTGCCTCACCAAAATCTTCAAATAAGAACACAAAGGCAAAGAGTATGAAGATGAACTTGGAAAAGTTACTCTTTCTCATCGGAGTGCAGTGGAAGTCTTGCATGGTCCAAGTCCACCTTTTCCCTTTCAATTTTCCTTAGAGACTAAAACAACCAAACTCAAGTACATGGTTAGCCACAAAGGGTCAAGTTGTAGCACAGCTCCCCCTAAATATGTGCATCATTTGCAAACAGGACTTGTGAGGACCAGGGAGTGTTTGTACAACTTGAGCACCACAATAAGCAACAATAGCAGAATGAACATAATCAAAAGCATAAACACATGTATGCTACATTTCAATCCAAGTTCCGCGAATCTAAGATATTGAGCTCACTACGCAGCCTGCAAAAGGTCTTCTCATCTAAAGGCTTGGTAAAGATATCGGCTAGCTGGTTCTCGGTGCTAACATGAAACACTTCGATATCTCCCTTTTGCTGGTGGTCGCTCAAAAAGTGATGCCGGATGTCAATGTGCTTTGTGCGGCTGTGCTCAACAGGATTTTCCGCTATTCGGATAGCACTCTCATTGTCACATAGGAGTGGGACTTTGCTCAGATTGTAGCCAAAGTCCCTGAGGGTTTGCCTCATCCAAAGTAGTTGCGCACAACACTGTCCTGCGGCAACGTACTCGGCCTCAGCGGTGGATAGGGCAATGGAGGTTTGTTTCTTAGAGTTCCATGACACCAGGGACCTTCCTAAGAATTGGCACGTCCCCGATGTACTCTTCCTATCGACCTTACATCCAGCATAGTCGGAATCTGAGTACCCAATCAAGTCAAAGTTAGACCCCTTTGGATACCAGATCCCGAAGCAAGGCGTAGCGACTAAATATCGAAGAATTCGCTTCACAGCCACTAAGTGACACTCCTTCGGATCGGATTGAAATCTAGCACACATGCATACGCTAAGCATAATATCCGGTCTACTTGCACATAAATAAAGCAAAGAACCTATCATGGACCGGTATGCTTTTTGATCAACGGACTTACCTCCTTTGTTGAGGTCGGTGTGTCCGTCGGTTCCCATTGGCGTCTTTGCGGGCTTGGCGTCCTTCATCCCAAACCTCTTTAGCAAATCTTGTGTGTACTTTGTTTGGGAGATGAAGGTGCCGTCCTTGAGTTGCTTCACTTGGAACCCAAGGAAGTAGGTCAACTCGCCCATCATCGACATCTCGAATTTCTGCGTCATCACCCTGCTAAACTCTTCACAAGACTTATGGTTAGTAGAACCAAATATTATGTCGTCGACATAAATTTGGCACACAAAAAGATCACCATCGCAAGTCTTAGTAAAAAGAGTTGGATCGGCTTTCCCAACCTTGAAAGCATTAGCAATTAAAAAGTCTCTAAGGCATTCATACCATGCTCTTGGGGCTTGCTTAAGTCCATAGAGCGCCTTAGAGAGCTTACACACGTGGTCGGGGTACCGTTCATCCTCGAAGCCAGGGGGTTGCTCCACGTACACCTCCTCCTTGATTGGCCCGTTGAGGAAAGCGCTCTTCACATCCATTTGGTACAACCTGAAAGAATGGTGAGCGGCATATGCTAGCAAGATACGAATTGATTCTAGCCTAGCCACAGGAGCGAAAGTCTCCTCAAAGTCCAAACCTGCGACTTGGGCATAACCTTTTGCCACAAGTCGGGCCTTGTTCCTCGTCACCACCCCGTGCTCGTCTTGTTTGTTGCGGAACACCCACTTGGTTCCCACAACATTTTGCTTGGGACGAGGCACCAGTGTCCAAACTTCATTGCGCTTGAAGTTGTTGAGTTCCTCCTGCATGGCCAATACCCAATCCGGATCTAGCAAGGCCTCCTCTACCCTGAAAGGCTCAATAGAAGAGACAAAGGAGTAATGCTCCTCCCACTTGTTTACCTGCTTGACAAGCTGCACAAGGTCTATCTTTTTCGAAATAAACATTGGTTAGACCTATCACGTGTTCTCCCTTTAGAAGCTTGTGGAGGTTCTTCATCCCCACATGTGCTAAGCGGCGATGCCACAACCAGCCCATGCAAGTCTTAGCCATTAAGCATGCATCTAGACCGGCCTCTTCTTTTGCAAAATCAACTAAGTAAAGTTTGCCGTCTAGTACACCCTTAAAAGCTAGTGAACCGTCACATCTTCTAAAGACAGACACATCTACATTTGTAAAAAGACAATTATATCCCATATTGCATAGTTGACTAACAGATAGCAAATTGTAACCAAGAGACTCAACTAAAAACACATTGGAGATTGAGTGCTCATTAGAAATTGCAATTTTACCTAACCCTTTTACCTTGCCTTGATTCCCATCACCGAATATAATTGAATCTTGGGAATCCTTATTTTTGACGTAGGAGGTGAACATCTTCTTCTCCCCCGTCATATGGTTTGTGCATCCGCTGTCGATAATCCAGCTTGAACCCCCGGATGCATAAACCTGCAAGGCAAATTTAGGCTTGGGTTTTAGGTACCCAACTCATGTTGGGTCCTACAAGGTTAGTGCAAATATCCTTAGGGACCCAAATGCAAGTTTTATCTCCCTTGCATTTTGCCCCTAACTTCCTAGCAACTATTTTCCTATCCTTTCTATAAATAGCAAAGGAAGCATTTAAAGCACAATAAATTGTAGAAGGTTCATTCACTACTTTCCTAGGAGCATGAATAATATTCTTTCTAGGCACATGATGAATAGCATTTCTCCTAGACATATTTCTACCATGCATATAGGAAGAACTAGAAGCAAACATGGCATGAGAGTCAAAATCATTATAAGCATTATAACTCCTATAAGCATTTCTAGTTTGTCTCCTATCATGATACATAAAAGCATGGTTCTTTTTAGTACTACTAACCATAGAAGCCTTCCCTTTCTCCTTGGCGGAGATAGGAGCCTTATGGCTTGTCAAGTCCTTGGCTTCCCTCTTGTAGCCAAGTCCATCCTTAATTGAGGGATGTCTACCAATCGTGTAGGCATCCCTTGCAAATTTCAGCTTATCAAATTCATTCTTGCTAGTCTTAAGTTGGGCACTAAGACTAGCCACTTCATCATTTAGTTTTGAAATTGAAACTAAGTGTTCACAACAAGCATCAACATCCTTACACTTAGTGCAAATTTCAACATGTTCAACACAGGAGTTAGATTTACTTGCTACTTCTAGCTTAGCATTTAAATCATTAATTTCACCTTTTAAAGAAGAAATGGTTTCATTACAAATAGAAAGTTCACAAGAAAGCATTCCATTTCTTTTAACTTCTAGAGCAAGTGAATTTTGTGCACTAACAAATTTATCATGCTCTTCATATAAAAGATCTTCTTGTTTCTCTAAGATTCTATCCTTTTCATTCAAGGCATCAATCAATTCATTAATCTTAGCTATCTTAGTTCTATCCAATCCCTTGAATAAACTAGAGTAATCTATTTCATCCTCACTAGACTCATCATCACTAGAAGAATCATAAGTATTAGTATTACGATTGATTACCTTCTTCTCCCTTGCCATGAGGCAAGTGTGATGCTCGTTTGGGAAGAGGGCCGATTTGTTGAAGGCAGTGGCGGCGAGTCCTTCGTCGTCGGAGTCGGACGAAGAGCAATCCGAATCCCACTCCTTTCCAAGGTGTGCTTCGCCTTTGGCCTTCTTGTAAACCTTCTTGTTCTCTCTCTTCCCATTCTTCCCTTGCTCCTGGTCACTATCATTTTCAGGACAGTTAGCAATAAAATGACCAACCTTACCACATTTGAAGCATGAGCGCTTCCCCTTTGTCTTGGTCTTCCTTGGTTGCCCCTTGCGACCATTTAGCGCCGTCTTGAATCTCTTGATGATGAGAGCCATCTCTTCATCATTGAGCCCGGCCGCCTCAACTTGCGCCACCTTGCTGGGTAGCGGCTCCTTGCTCCTTGTTGCCTTGAGAGCGATGGGTTGAGACTCGTGGATTGGACCGTTCAACGCGTCGTCGACGTATCTCGCCTCCTTGATCATCATCCGCCTGCTTTCAAATTTTCCGAGTACCTCCTCGGGCGTCATCATCGTGTACCTGGGATTCTCACGAATATTGTTCACGAGATGAGGATCAAGAACGGTAAAGGACCTTAGCATTAGGCGGACGACGTCGTGGTCCGTCCATCGCGTGCTTCCGTAGTTCCTTATTTTGTTGATGAGGGTCTTGAGCCGGTTGTACGTTTGGGTTGGCTCCTCTCCCCTTATCATGGCGAATCGTCCAAGCTCGCCCTCCACCAACTCCATTTTGGTGAGCATGGTGATGTCATTCCCCTCGTGAGAGATCTTGAGGGTGTCCCATATTTGCTTGGCATTGTCCAAGCCGCTCACCTTGTTGTACTCTTCCCTGCACAAGGACGCTAAGAGAACAGTAGTAGCTTGTGCATTTCTATGGATTTGTTCATTTATGAGCATAGAGTTATCCGAGCTATCAAACTTCATTCCATTCTCTACAATCTCCCAAATGCTTGGATGGAGAGAGAATAGGTGACTACGCATTTTGTGACTCCAAAATCCGTAGTCCTCCCCATCGAAGTGTGGAGGTTTGCCAAGAGGAATGGAAAGCAAATGCGAATTCGAACTATGTTGAATACGAGAATAATCAAATGAAAAGTTCAAATTGACCGTCTTTTTGTAGTCGTTGTCGTCGTCCTTTTGGGAAGAAGTAGACTCATCACTATCGTCGTAGTATATGATCTCCTTGATGCGCTTTGTCTTCTTCTTCTTCCCTTCCTTCCGCTTGTAGCCCGAGCCGGAGTCAGTGGGCTTGTCATCTTTTGGCTCGTTGACGAAAGACTCCTTTTCGTTGTTGACCACCATCCCCTTTCCCTTAGGATCCATCTCTTCGGGTGATTAGTCCCCTCTTGAAGAGAACGGCTCCGATACCAATTGAGAGCACCTAGAGGGGGGGTGAATAGGTGATCCTGTGAAACTTAAACTTATAGCCACAAAAACTTGTTAAGTGTTAGCACAATAATCACCAAGTGGCTAGAGAGGAGTCTCAACAAAACACAATACCACAAGAGATCAAACACAGAGATGACACAGTGGTTTATCCCGTGGTTCGGCCAAGACCAAACGCTTGCCTACTCCACGTTGTGGCGTCCCAACGGACGAGGGTTGCAATCAACCCCTCTCAAGCGGTCCAAAGACCAACTTGAATACCACGGTGTTTTGTTTTGCCTTTCAATATCCCGTTTGCGAGGAATCTCCACAACTTGGAGCCTCTCGCCCTTACACTTGAGATTCACAAGAAATTCAGAGTAAGGGAGGAAAGCAACACACACAAATCCACAGCAAAATGCGCACACACACGGCCAAGAATCGAGCTCAAAAGACTATCTCAAAGTTCTCACTAGAATGGGGCTCGAATCACTGAGAATGACAAACGAATGCGCAAAGACTGAGTGTGGATGATCAAGAATGCTCTAAGGTTGCTTGGTGTTCTCCTCCATGCGCCTAGGGGTCCCTTTTATAGCCCCAAGGCAGCTAGGAGCCGTTGAGCACAAATCTGGAAAGTCATTCTTGCCTTCTGTCGTCGGGGTCACCGGACAGTCCGGTGCACACCGGACACTGTCCGGTGCCCGATTTCCTTCCTAAAATGGCGCTGCCGACCGTTGCCGACCGTTGCAGATCTGGGAGCCTTTGGCGCACCGGACAAGTCCGGTGCACACCGGACAGTCCGGTGCCCCCTTCCGACCGTTGGCCCGGCCACATGTCGCGCGCAGATTCCGCGGCCGACCGTTGGCCCGGCCACGTGTCGCGCGCAGATTCCGCGGCCGACCGTTGGCCCGGCCGACCGTTGGCTCACCGGACAGTCCGGTGCACACCGGACAGTCCGGTGAATTTTAGCCATACGTCGTCGGCGAATTCCCGAGAGCGGCCACTTCACGCCGAGTCAGTCTGGCGCACCAGACACTGTCCGGTGCACCAGACTGGACAGACTTTGGCTGCTCGAGCCATCTCTTCTCCAACTCGATTTTTTCTGTTTCCAGCACTTAGACACAATACATTAGTCCATAAAACAATGTACTAAGTCTGAGAAACATACCTTTATCCTTGATTTGTACTTTGTCCACCATTTCACAATTAGGCACCTGTGTTGGGCACTAAATCACCAAAATACTTAGAAATGGCCCAAGGGCACATTTCCCTTTCAGCTGCGTGATGGCCGCAAGCCCCCGAGTGTATCTCTCGTAGGTGCTCCTGACCTTCGGTGATGGAAATGCATCGTTGGAGGATGCCTGAGGGGCTGCGGTGGTAGAGCTCCTTTCCATCTCCCAGCAAGACGAACGACTTGGCGCGCCGTGCCAACCGCCGAGCCTCGGCTCGGTCGAGGGGTAGCTCTCCTCGGTGGAGATATTGCAGGTACGGGGTCTGCTAGTTTCGATTAGGCGTGACCCTGCTTCGCTCCTCCTCGACGCGCAGTGCCTCACCCTCGGGGGCCGAGGGTACCTCGGACTGAACCGAGGGCGCCTCGGGCCGAGCCGAGGGCGCCTCGGGTTGAGCCGAGGGTACCTCGGACTGAGCCGAGGGTACCTCGGGCTCGGACGTGTCGTCGATCTTGACGGAGGGTTGATGCAGGTCTCGGGAGAAGACGTCCGGGGGAACCGTTGTTCGCCCCGAGGCTATTTTAGCCAGCTCGTCCGCAGTCTCGTTGTAGCGCCGGGCGATGTGGTTGAGCTCGAGCCCGTAGAACTTGTCTTCCAGGCACCGAACCTCATCGCAGTAGGCCTCCATCTTCGGGTCGCGGCAATGGGAGTTCTTCATGACTTGGTCGATGACGAGCTGCGAGTCACTGCGAGCGTCGAGGCGTCGGACCCCTAGCTCGATGGCGATCCGCAGCCCGTTGACCAGAGCTTCGTACTCAGCCACATTGTTGGATGCCGGGAAATGGAGGCGTAGCACGTAGCGTAGGTGCTTCCCGAGGGGCGAGATGAAGAGTAGGCCTGCGCCGGCTCCTGTCTTCATCAGCGACCCGTCGAAGAACATGGTCCAGAGCTCCGGTTGGATCGGAGCCGTCGGTAGCTGGGTGTCGACCCATTCAGCTACGAAGTCCGCTAAGACCTGGGACTTCATGGCCTTCCGAGGAGCGAACGAGATTGTCTCGCCCATGATTTCCACCGCCCACTTTGCAATCCTACTCGAGGCCTCTCGGCACTAGATGATCTTCCCCAGGGGGAAGGATGACACCACAGTTACCGGATGAGACTCGAAGTAGTGTCGCAGCTTCCGCCGCGTTAGGATCACCGCGTACAGCAGCTTCTGAACTTGTGGGTAGCGGATCTTGGTTTTGGACAGTACCTCGCTGACGAAGTAGACTGACCTCTGAACGGGAAATGCATGCCCCTCTTCTTGCCTCTCGACCACAATCGTGGCGCTAACCACCTGAGTGGTCGCGGCGACATAGACCAGGAGGGCTTCTCCAGCAGCTGGGGGCACCAAGATAGGCGCCTTCGTGAGGAGCGCCTTCAGGTTCCCGAGGGCTTCCTCGGCCTCAGGGGTCCAAGTGAAGCACTCGGCCTTCCTCAAGAGGCGGTACAGAGGTACACCTCTTTCGCCGAGGCGTAAGATGAAATGGCTCAGAGCCGCGAGGCATCCCATGACCCTCTGTACGCCTTTCAAGTCCTTGATGGGCCCCATGCTGGTGATGGGTGCGATCTTCTCCGGGTTGGCTTCGATGCCCCGCTCGGAGACGATGAATCCCAAGAGCATGCCTCGGGGCACCCTGAAGACACACTTCTCGGGATTTAGCTTGACGCCTTTCGCCTTGAGACATCGGAATGTCACTTCAAGGTCGGAAAGGAGGTCGGAGGCTTTCCTCGTCTTGACTACGATGTCATCGACGTAGGCCTCGACCGTGCGGCCAATGTGTTCGCCGAACACATGGTTCATGCACCGCTGGTACGTCGCGCCCGCATTCCTCAAGCCGAACGGCATGGTGACATAGCAGTACATGCCGAAGGGTGTGATGAAAGAAGTCGCGAGCTGGTCGGACTCTTTCATCCTGATTTGATGATACCCTGAGTAGGCATCGAGGAAAGACAGGGTTTCGCACCCAGCAGTGGAATCCACGATTTGGTCGATGCGTGGCAGAGGGTAGGGAACCTTCGGACATGCTTTGTCGAGACCAGTGTAGTCTACACACATCCGCCATTTCCCCCCTTTCTTTCTCATAAGCACAGGGTTGGCAAGTCATTCGAGATGGAATACCTCTTTGATGAACCCTGCCGGCATCTTGAGCTTCAGGTAGGTGTAGTTGGGGACGGCCATGAACTTCGCGTAGCATGGCCTCCCCAGTACCGCGTGGTAGGTTCCTCGGAACCCAACCACCTCGAACGTCAGGGTCTCCCTTCGGAAGTTGGAGGGTGTTCCGAAGCAGACGGGAAGGTCGAGTTGTCCGAGGGGCTGGACGCGCTTCCCGGGAATGATCCCATGGAAGGGCGCAGCGCCTGCTCGGACGGAGGACAGATCGACACGCAGGAGTCCGAGGGTCTCGGCGTAGATGATGTTGAGGCTGCTGCCTCCGTCCATGAGGACCTTGGTGAGCCTGACGTCGCCGATGACGGGGTCGACGACGAGCGGGTATTTCCCCGGGCTCGGCACATGGTCGGGGTGATCCGCTCGGTCGAATGTGATGGGCTTGTCGGACCAGTCTAGATAGACTGGCGCCGCCACCTTCACCGAGCAGACCTCCCGGCGCTCTTGCTTGCGGTACGAGCCGAGGCATTCACCGCTTGCCCACCGTAGATCATGAAGCAGTCGCGGACCTCGGGGAACTCTCCTGCTTGGTGATCTTCCTTCTTATCGTCGTCGCGGGCCCTGCCACCCTCCGTGGGTGGCCCGGCCCTGTGGAAGTGGCGCCGAAGCATGACGCACTCCTCAAGGGTGTGCTTGACGGGCCCCTGGTGATAGGGGCACGGCTCTTTGAGCATCTTGTCGAAGAGGTTGGCACCTCCGGGGGGCTTCCGAGGGTTCTTGTACTCGGCGGCGGCGACAAGGTCCGCGTCGGCAGCGTCGCGTTTCGCTTGCGACTTCTTCTTGCCCTTCTTCTTGGCGCCGCGCTGAGTTGACGCCTCGGGAGCATCTTCCGATGGGTGGCCCTGGGGCTGCTTGTCCTTTCGGAAGATAGCCTCGACCGCCTCCTGGCCGGAGGCGAACTTGGCGGCGATGTCCATCAGCTCGCTCGCCCTGGTGGGGGTCTTGCGTCCCAGCTTGCTCACCAGGTTGCGGCAGGTGGTGCCGGCGAGGAACGCGCTGATGACATCCGAGTCGGTGATGTTGGGCAGCTCGGTGCGCTGCTTCGAGAATCGCCGGATGTAGTCCCGGAGAGACTCTCCCGGCTGCTGCCGGCAGCTTCGGAGGTCCCAGGAATTCCCGGGGCGCACGTAAGTGCCCTGGAAATTGCCGGCGAAAGCTTGGACTAGGTCGTCCCAGTTGGAGATCTGCCCCGGAGGCAGGTGCTCCAACCAGGCGCGAGCAGTGTCGGAGAGGAACAGGGGGAGGTTGCGGATGATGAGGTTGTCATCGTCCGTTCCACCCAGTTGGTAGGCCAGACGGTAGTCCGCGAGCCACAGTTCCGGTCTCGTCTCCCCCGAGTACTTTGTGATAGTAGTCGGGGGTCAGAACCGGGTCAGGAACGGCGCCCGTCGGATGGCTCGGCTGAAGGCTTGCGGACCGGGTGGTTCGGGCGAGGGACTCCGATCCTCCCCGCTGTCGTAGCGTCCCCCACGCCTGGGGTGGTAGCCTCGGCGCACCCTCTCATCGAGGTGGGCCCGACGGTCGCGGTGATGGTGCTCGTTGCCGAGGCGACCCGGGGCCGTAGGCGCGGTGTTGCGCGTGCGCCCGGTGTAGACCGAGGCTTCCCGTATGAATCGGGAAGTCGCGGCATGAGGTTCTGAGGAGTACCCCTGCCTTCGGGAGGCGGAGCTCTCGGCCCGTCGGACCGTGGCGCCCTCTAGGAGATTCTTGAGCTCTCCCTGGATTCGCCGCCCCTCGGTGGTTGATGGCTCCGGCATCGCGCGAAGAAGCATTGCTGCTGCCGCCAGGTTCTGGCCGACCCCACTGGATGCGGGTGGTGGCCTGACCCTGACGTCGTCGGTGATGCAGTGCTGTAAGCCCTGGAGTAGATGACGTATTTCCCTGGCCGGAGGTTGGCCCGCCCATGCCTGCCCGACGTCCCGGCAGATCGGCTCAAGCGCTCCTGCTCCCCCGTCGAGCCTGGCCTGCACCCCGCGGATTTGCTCGAGCTGTGGGTCATGGTCCCTCGCCTGAACGGGGACCACAGCTAGCTCCCGTGGGATGTCAATGTGAGGCATCGGCCTAGGGAGGTCACCGTCTTCTGGCATGCCGAGATGGTTGCCTTCGGAGGGACCCCCTAGATCGACGTGGAAACATTCGCGGCTTGGGCCGTAGTCCTCGTCGCCGAGGCTAGGGCTACCGTCGGAACAGTCGGAAAGGCAGCAGTCGCATGCGGTCATGAAGTCCCACACGGTGCTGGGGTTGCCAAGTCCAGAGAAATCCCAACAGATGCTGGGCTCGTCGTCTTCCTCGGACCCAGAGGGCCCGTAGGTTGAGACATCCGTCAGCCGGTCCCAAGGTGACCGCGTACAAAACCCCAGAGGGTTTGGACTTGCCTCTACGAGAGCACCCGCCAAAGCGAGGCCGCTAGGCGGGTCGAGGCTGAATCCGAAAGACGTGGGATGGGAATCGGTCGGTACCTTTTGGTCGACGAGCGGCGATAATGTCATGTCGGGGACTGACTGCGCCATCGTCTCAGGTACGAGGGTGACGTCCAGCAAGCTTTTCGCGAGCGTGCTGGCGTCATCCGCTTGCTCGGGATTGGCCTGTCGCGGGGAGACGGCGCTCGCCTTCGTCTCAAACGCGAGGTCGATGCCTGGTGCGCCCCCCGTTGGGGCGCTGGGGCCGTTGACTCGCTCGACAGCCGACGAGGCGCTGTCTCCTGCTTGGCCTTGGTTGCCCCGTCTTCCCCTCCGTCGGCGGGGAAGAGGGCAGGATGAGCTCGAAGGTTGTTCTTCCACCACGCGGGGAAGACGTCGTCGATTCCGCCGCCGGCGGGCGGGCTGTCGGCCGCCACTGTCGTTGTCGCGCGGCGGTGGAAGGAGTATCATGTTGTAGCTGCCGTCGAGGGACATGAACTCAAGACTCCCGAAACGGAGCACCGTCCCGGGTTGGAGAGGTTGCTGGAGACTGCCCATCTGGAGCTTGACGGGAAGCTGTTCGTCAACACGCAGCAGGCCCCTACCTGCCGCGCCAACTGTCGGCGTTCCGAGACCGGGGGGTCCCTGAGCCGACGAGTGAATGTCGCCGCGTGCCCTAGCCCAGATGGGTCGAGCGCGAGGGCGAGCGTGAAGGGGGGAGAGCGAGGCGGCCGGAGACCGGCGTGAGAGATGTGGGAATCCCGCGGCCTTCGTGTTCGTCCCGCGCCCAGGTCGGGTGCGCTTGCAGTAGGGGGTTACAAGCGTCCACGTGGGAGAGGGAGCGAGCGGCCTCCAGCGAGCGCCTGTCTCGTCCTCGTCCCCGCGCGGCCAACCCTCTCTAAGAGGGCCCTAGTCCTTCCTTTTATAGGCGTAAGGAGAGGATCCAGGTGTACAATAGGGGGTATAGCAGAGTGCTACGTGTCTAGCGGAGGAGAGCTAGCGCCCTAAGTACATGCCGTTGTGGCAGCCGGAGAGATCTTGGCACCCAGCTGGTGTGATGTCGTGGCCGTCGGAGGAGCGATGGAGCCTGGCGGAGGGACAGCTGTCGGAGCGGTTGAGTCCTTGCTGACGTCCTCTTGCTTCCGTAAGGGGGCTGAGAGCCGCCGTCGTCACAGAGCATGCGGGGCGCCATCATTGCCTATCTGGCGGAGCGAGCCAGATGGGACGTCGGTCTTGTTCCCTGCGGCCCGAGTCAGCTCGGGGTAGGGTGATGATGGCGCCTCCTGTTGACGTGGCTGGTCTGCGCCCTAGGTTGGGCGATGTGGAAGCTCCTCCAAAGCCGAGGTCGAGTCTGTCTTCCGTGGCCGAGGTCGAGTCCGAGCCCCCGGGTCGGGCGAGGCGGAGACCGTCGGCTGAGGCCAGGGCGTAGTCTGAGCCCTGGGGTCGGGCGAAGCGGGGTCCGTCGTCTTCTGGGATTTAGCCCATGTCCGAGCCCTAGGTCGGGCGGAGCGGTGTTCGTCGTCTTCCGGGACTTAGCCCGTGTCCGAGCCCTGGGTCGGGCGGAGCGGAGTTCGCCGTCTTCCGGGACTTAGCCCGTGTCCGAGCCCTGGGTTGGGCGGAGCGGAGTTCGTCGTCTTCCGGGACTTAGCCCGTGTCCGAGCCCTAGGTCGGGCGGAGCGGAGTTCGCCGTCTTCCGGGTCTTAGCCCGTGTCCGAGCCCTGGGTCGGGCGGAGCGGAGTTCGCCGTCTTCTGGGTCTTAGCCCGTGTCCGAGCCCTGGGTCGGGCGGAGCGGAGTTCGCCGTCTTCCGGGTCTTAGCCCATGTCCGAGCCCTGGGTCGGGCAGAGCGGAGTTCGCCGTCTTCCGGGACTTAGCCCGTGTCCGAGCCCGGGGTCGGGCGGAGCGGAGTTTCCTATGGAGCCTTCGGCCGGGCCTGACTGCCTGTCAGTCTCACTCTGTCAAGTGGCACCGCAGCCAGAGTGGCGCAGGCGGCGCTGTCCTTCTGTCAGGCCGGTCAGTGGAGCGGCGAAGTGACGGCGGTCACTTCGGCTCTGCCGGCTGGGGGGCGCGCGTCAGGATAAAGGTGTCAGGCCACCTTTGCATTAAATGCTCCTGCGGTTTGGTCGGTCGGTGCGGCGATTTGGTCAGGGTTGCTTCTTGGCGAAGACAGGGCCTCGGGCAAGCCGGAAATATGTTCGCCGCTGGAGGGGGGCCTCGGGCGAGACGAAAATCCTCCGGGGTCGGCTGCCCTTGTCCGAGGCTAGGCTCGGGCGAGGCGTGATCGAGTCCCTCGAATGGACTGATCCCTGACTTAATCGCACCCATCAGGCCTTTGCAGCTTTATGCTGATGGGGGTTACCAGCTGAGAATTAGGAGCCTTGAGGGTACCCCTAATTATGGTCCCCGACAATTACGTTTTCCCTGAACAGAAGCCCATTTAATTTGCTTTGCCCTGCTATCATTCGGTAATCGATTATTAATTGTTCATATACATGCTTGTAACAGGCAATCAAAAGATGTCGTCAAGGCACTAAAGAAACGGATTGGCCACAAGAATCCAAAAGTTCAACTTCTTGCACTAACTGTAAGTTTGTCTGTGACTTGTCATTTACTTTTATGTCTTAAGTGTGGTAGGTTATTGGTAACTGTCAAAGACTTTTTTGTCGTTTTGTATTGTGCAGACCAGGATATGTATATGGTATAGAACGTGTATAATTTTGTTACGATGATTTTTAATAATATTTAGCTATTGCTAAAATATTAGCGTTTTCTTGCTGATGATATCTCTATATTTTAGCTGTTGGAAACTGTTATAAAAAATGTGGGCATCTTAAATGTGCAAAGGTGTCTCGCGTGCCGTAACTGTGAACCAGCCACACCCTCTTCCTTCCCCACGTCGTCGCCGCTATAGCGTCGGCCCCACCATGCCCTCTTCCTCCTTGCGCCACCACCGGTAGCGCCGCTCCCCACCCTGCCCCGATAACAATGAGTGGGGCTAGGCACGCTAAAAGAATCCGAGGGTTTTACTAAGCCCATGGCTACGCCGACCCTCAACTTAGTTGCATTTTCTTAACTATGCAAAGTGATATTAGTTTCGTTTCTGATATCTTGGTACTATTAGATAAGGTTATTTATAAGTAGTTGAACTTCTGTAGCATGTGTCGTGTGGTACATATGTTGTACATATGTTCAGCTATTCAGATGTGAGTTTTCATGATTTACAGTACCTCCTTTTTTCTTAGTATATCTATTTTGGAAGTACTACATCTAGTTTTTTTTCTGTTTTTGCCATGTTCAAAATGGAGTGAACACAACCACCTTCGTTTTATCTGTCACCTCACAATCTTTATGGAATTCTGATTTCTAATCCAGTGAGGTAGAATGTTTTTCTGTTCAATTCAATTGGTACGTTAGCTGTGAGTTCTAGATAGATGGGGCATGCGCATGTTTTTTGCCTAATCTGGGATTACAGTTCATGTTTCTTGCTTAATCTGGGAGTCACATTACATTGTCCTTTTTAGGTTCTGTTGTATTCTGTTTTCTTCTTATTTTCTACCTAATCTTGTATGTGCATGTTAGCTTCAATGCACAGGAAAATACATTGTTAAACCAGATGATTTTGAGCGGCCAGCCATCTAGCTGGACCCTTGGAACTTCTTTTCGTCTATAATTGTTGTTGTAGAACCTATGAATTGAATATAGGATGTTGGGGGCAAAGGTATGTACATTCTCACCCCAGTTACCATGGAGCATGGTTGTCTTATTTCCTTCATACGAAATTCATGCACAAAATTTTTTAAGTCATGCATTTTACCCTTTTTTTAAAATGTCGTTTTAACTGGTGTACCAATGAACTAGGAGGCCAGGGCGGTTACCAGTTCATGGACAATTCTAGCTCTAAAAAGTAATAACTACCATTTTTAGGGGGTGGCTTATTGAGGAAAGTGGAAGTGCAAGAAGATGGTGGCGAGACTGTGTTCCCTTCGTCGACAACAAACAGCAGCTCGTCACCATTTTATAATGAGCTGTCTGAATGTGCAAAGGGTGGTCTATCTGTTAAACCAAAGATGGGAGATGCGCTTCTGTTCTGGAGCATGAAGCCTGATGGGTCCCTAGATCCCACAAGCCTGCATGGTGACATTACTTGATCTTTGATGCCATGCCATTTTTTTTTGAACAGGCAGGTGTTATGCCATAGTACACTGATACTTCTATTAAACTGCAAATTTTCTTTAGGTGGATGCCCAGTTATAAAAGGCAACAAATGGTCATCGACGAAGTGGATGCGTGTTCATGAGTACAAAGTTTAGATACAAAAAGACACAGACCTGAGGTACGACATTTTGCTTAGAAACCAAAATACTACTTTTTTAGTTTGCCTACTGCAAAAGTAATGCTGGGCCTCTACCTTGCACCAACAATATCCCCGGCATTCATTGAAATGCTCGCCGTCAGATTTGAAGATACATTTCAAATTCATTGGAATTTTATTGACTCTTTGCAGGTCATGCACCGGTTCAAATGAGTGGACATTTTGGCACATGTCGAGAGTTTTGATTTTCCATAGAGGATTAATTTACAGTTCATCTTTTCTAGCTGTTACTGAGGCAATGTCTTAGGCTCCGTGTTGTACATTAACATGTTAGGCTGATGAACATAAACGATAAACCTGATGATTCAGAGATGGACGTGTTGGGTGTCTTATCTATACTACTTATTAAGAATGTAAGCTGCCATTCAACCATGCCCACGCGCAATATAAAAAAGTTAATAGATCCAGGGATCAAACTCCTGACCACTCACTTAATCACCCCTTCAAACCACTAGACCACTTTTGTTTCTTTGCTAGAAGTAACACTCGGTCTCCCTTTACCATTTCCGTGGTTCTACTACTCATCTCTACTACACCGCTCGCCTAGACACGGCGCGTTCCCTGCCTCCAGACTCCCACGATCTCCACTACATGCGAGGACGAACTTTGCTCGCCTAGAAACCATTGTTTGCTCCGAACCCCACCACAATCTCCACTACACCGCTCAGCCTTGCTCTGTGCCTTTTCGCTTGCCGCCTAGCGTATGGTGGTACGTGTCTAATGACTAACGATGTGAGGGCATTTCTTCCGGTATGTGTGGAACGTGCTCTCCAATGATGAGACCATGCAAATCGTGACATATATCGAAGTCTCCATGATACTGATGGTTGCGATGTAGTGGTGAAACATATAGATTATAAATAACAAAATTTA
Source organism: Zea luxurians (assembly GCA_029449295.1). Taxonomy (NCBI): domain Eukaryota; kingdom Viridiplantae; phylum Streptophyta; class Magnoliopsida; order Poales; family Poaceae; genus Zea; species Zea luxurians. Next base: position 121,543,750 of record JAOPSE010000007.1, on the reverse strand, counting down.
TGTATGGCCACAATCACAAATTGATTATGAAACATTTTCTCATAACGGTATAACACACATTTTGTATATAAGTTATCGTAGTATATTGATATTATATATTCCCGTTGCAACGCACGGGCATTCAGCTAGTGATAATATAATAGGTTTATACAAACTATTAAACTATGAAACTAACAACCCAATATACAAAATGAATCAGTTGGGCACCATACCTTGGTCTACGAAGTGAACCAACTCAAATCTTTGAATCCAGCAAATTTTGACGAAGTTTGGAAATGAGAGGAAATGTGCTGCTCTCGGCCAGCCGCGCGACCGTTTTTATAGGCATCCGTAGCTCGGCGCCAAGATCTGTGGCGCCGAGCTACGAGGCCGCGTCGCCACCACGTCGGTGCCAGATCAGCCCTAGGCGAAGGTAGCCGTTGCTGCTATGTCAGACCTCGGCGTCATAGGCTGTGACGCCGAGCTGTGTTACCTCGGCGCCACAGCCTATGGCACCGAGCATCGGGTCCAAACTTGCAAATAAAATTTCTGGAGGTCCAAACGTAAATTTTTGTCACAAAAAGGGGCTAAAAAACAAAAAAAAAAATCGGTCGGATAACAGCGTCCATACATTGAAATGTTCGGGCTTCCCACGTCGTTCGGGTGTTGGGCAGTGCTCATCTGTTCAGGTTGTGCTCGAATAAAGCGCAGCAGCCAGCGGGACAGTCTTCACTTACTATTATCTTTTTGCGTCGGTGGCATGTTCCTTTTATGAGGAGACCGATGGTTTGGCAGGGCCCCGACCTCGATCGAACCGCCAGCACGGCATCCCACACCCATGGCCGAGATGCATGCAGAAACCATCTCCTCCGTGCACTCTGTCGAAGACGAAGAGTTCCGTTGACAAAGCGCGGTTGTGCTGTGCGTCACCCTCACCCTGAGCCTGACGTTGATGAAAACAGCCGAGCCGGGTAGATCACGGTGTTGACAAAGCGGGCCGGATAAGGTAGCCTTTGGTTGGATCATCGCGTGCGTGCATGCATGCATGCATGGCCATGCACGAGCACGACACGAGGAGAAAAATCTTGGCCGAGGCCGCCGAACCGAACCATTCAATTTTTAATATCGCTACGCCTACGCTAGCTAGCCTTCCCTGCCTTGCTGCGGCGTGCCGTGGGAAAAAGATGAACACGAGAGAGCATCGCATCTAGAAGAACGTCGATCGAGAGTGCAGCAGCAGGAGGAGCTGAGCGCCCTGCCTGCCTAGGCCCTAGGGTTTCGAGCCGTAGCCTTTTAGGCTAGCTCCAACTGCAGCAGCATCAATCGCTAGGTGTGTAGCTAGGTAGAGCCGCCGGCCGCACTTTAGGACCTCGCGCTCGCGGTCCTCCTTTACTTTAATCTGTCCGTGGGGCCCGGGACGGTTCCTAAAGCGCTGCTCTGAGCTGGCCTGCCGGCTCGGTGGTGCCGTCTCCGCCGGCACAGTGCCTGCCACGTTTCGCCACCACACAAGCTCTGCTCAGCTTCGGCATACGGCGGCTTACCGTACCGTCTCTTCGATCCTGTGCCGTGTCTGATGATGAGCTCCAGCCTCCAGCCGAACCAAAGAACGTGGCTCTGCCCCCGGTAGCGGTAGCTCCTTCATCAGTTCCTGCAGAACATGGACATATGCACCAGCACCATTATTCGCGGCACAGTACAGCTGCAACTGGAGGAGTATCCTATTTAATTTACGGGGGGAGGAGCATGCATAGAGATTGTGTTTTAGATGTCGTGCACATGCATCCTTACATACGCCACCGAAATACTACAACTAATAGTTAATTGACTACAAAAAATATTAGTAAAATTAGCTAGCTAATTTACTAAAAGTAGCTAATAGCTAAACTATTAGCTACACTGTTTTAATGTACCCAACTGATTTTAGCAGCTAACTATTAGCTCTAATACCTTCAAACACCCTATAAAACTCGGATATTAAAAATAGGTTAGCAAGTCGATCATCGCAAATATCTATTTTAGTTTTTTTTTAAAAAAAAACTTCAAATATCTAATTATGGGGGAAAAATGGCAACTTGATATATATGGTTACAGAGTTTTCTTAGTATTTTTGGAATTTTGCATTAGACGATTTATATTTAATTAGGAGCAAATGAATATAGGTGTAAACTTCATCTTTCACATATTTGTGTAGAATGCATGTGTGTTATGTAAATAAGTTTATAAGTGCCAGTTGATCGCCAGAACCGTACCGTAGGGCGTACGTGTACCGATTAACGTGTGTGAAGAACGGTTCGTCAATTCCGTGGAAATGAAATTGCCGTGACGCCGACGTACAGCTATTGGTAGTCGACTATGGTGACCCGGGTTCACATTAGAGGTCTGCATTTTCATATACTGTATTATGTCTGTATCATACTACGTGCCAGTTGGCGTTGTTTAACAGCAGGCTTTAACTTGTTTGAAAGGGCAACATGTCATCTGGATGAAACGTAAGTCTTTCTTTTTCTTTTCTTTTTTCTTTTTGCAAAAGGAAAGGAAAAGGTTGCATAGCCGGGAGAATCTTTAAAAATAATTGGTTTTTGGACGGTTCACTTGCATTGCTAACTAAACTGTGGCAAGTAACCCTGGTACGGTTATACTATCGTGGACACTCTGTGGCTACATGTTCTAGATATGATGGGTGTGAGGTTAAATACTGTGATATCATTTTCTCTGCAGGGTGGTATTACTATAAACAAACACTACAAGTGTGTTTGGGAGGAAAGAAATCGTAGGAGATTTAGAGCTTGATTGGAAGCAACAGGATTGAAATCTCCTTACTATTTTAATAGCAAGAAAATTTTAACTCGTTCAATCATCTCTAATTCTCTGGCTCTCAAACAAGCCCTCAAAAGGCTAAAATTCTTTTATTATAAAAGAGATTTTAGCCCATTCAATCTTCCCAAATTCATTGTTTCTAAGCAAGTCCTACGATATTAATTTTTCAATACAATGCTAACGTTGACACGCTGTTTGTTTTTATCTTGTGCATCATGCTTGCTTAGTTGCGCCCATGTACTTGTTGATGCCTCATGGAATTCTACCGTCACACGAGAAGTCCACATGTTACATTTTTTTAAAAAAAATACAAACATTTTGTTCACTCTAGCTTCTGCATGCGATGGTTGTACACACCTGTTGTATTTCGTATTGGATGTCGCGCATAATATTTGTACTGTCTGAGCCATTTTTTCACTTGTATGTAGGGTTACAATGGGTTCTAAATTTTACACTATAAGATTTAAGAATCGGATCGGATTAGAATCGGACCCTATTTATATTTATTTTTGAACTAAAAAATATTTAGTGCTCTACTATTTTGTGAAGAAGCATTTGGATCGTGATCCATTGCCATCATTACTTGTAGGTTGTATTTCGTGTTTGGATCTCCCACTTCTTCTGATCTTCTCGTAGCAAAACTCTATGCAACGCATAAACATATGGCGATATGCTTCCATGACTTGTTTTCCCCTATATTGCTAAAGAGAAAGTGAACTAAAACCAAAAACACCACACGGTTACAAACGTGCATACAAAAAAATCATATTTATAAGCACGGTTTGAAAAAAAAACACCTAGAATTCTAGATAGACTTCTATTCGGTCACCAATATAAACCATCTTCACTGAGGTTGGCCAACCAACTTTTCTAGATTAATCCAGCCGCAGCGAACAAGAAATTGGATTAAAGCTGGAAGGGAAAATATAGTTTTTCGTTAGTTCTTGTTCTACGTTGAAAGCTAGTTTGAAAGACACAAAACGGAGGGGATTGAAAAGCCTAAAATCAATAAGAAAACAATTTTAGTCTCTTAAATCCTCTCCGGATTTGTAGCTCCTGAGGCAATCAATGGTTTAATGATTTTTCTTCTACCCCTAATCTTGTCTTATGGTGTTCGCTGTGACTTATACAATATTTTGTCTCCGTGGATACGCCGAATGAGCTGAAGATAGGCTTCTTAACAGCTTTGATTCTTTGGCAGAAAACTCGTCTTGTTCAAAAGAAAACGGGGAGACCAGGTTCACTTCTAAAAACGGAGGCACCGGCGTTGGCCCCAACCGGCAATGCCAGCACAACACATGGATCCTACAAAAATCTCGGGCACATGGCATCGCGGCGCTGTCCAACCGGGGGGTGTGCCCGGCCCGGCGAGCCGCTTGCTTTTATTGTATTTATATTTATACGAGCCCCATGGGCGCTTGCCTCAGTCGTTTGCCCCTTTGGTCCCTCTCCCAGTCTCCCTCCTCCGCCCTGCACTCTCCAGCTCAACAAGGAAGAAGAGGGGGCCTTCACCACACCACTCGATTCCTCTTTAGAGCACGACTTACGAAGTGTGCCCAGGCCGTCGCCGCCGACCAGCAAAAGGGCTGGAAAGCCCCCCTCTTTTGTGCTGTGCGTGCAACTCGGCTCCTGCCCTGCCATCTTGCTTTCCAAGACCCCCTGCGCCCCCAGTCCCATAATTAGTTAGGATTAGGATCACCACCATTTCCGAATCCTTGCAGAGCTGCGGATCACAGATGAAGAGGCAATCCAAGAGGCCCACCGCCAGCCGCGAATCCCCAGAAACAGGTATTGCCGCCGCCTTGCCTGTGAGATGAGATCTCCTTTGTCTCGTGTACTTGTTGCGTCCGTGATGTCCGTGACAGAATACCAGTGGAGTATAGTAGTTAGTGAATAGAAAAGTACGTATGGCGTGCTTTTGACATCTGATCAGTGTTGCTTCTGCCTACATTCCATTTTTGCATTTGGTTAGCTTGCTGCCACAAAGCTGCAGAAAGAACGGGTTTCCCCCCCATCCTTCGTTTTGGGGAATCCAGTAGCTAACCGCACGCGCGAATTGCAGGGGAGAAGCAGAAGCTGGCGTTCGCGGAGGAAGAGGCCCCGCCGGCGCGGAAGGTGGAGCCCGACGACGAGGCCGAGATGGACGAGGACGAGGACGAGCTGGGCCCGGGCCTGGGCGGCGGGCGCGCGGCGCGGTCGCCGTGCGGGCTCGGGGAGAAGAAGCGGCGCCTGGCGCTGGAGCAGGTGCGCGCGCTGGAGCGCTGCTTCGAGACGGACAACAAGCTGGACCCGGACCGCAAGGCCCGCATCGCGCGCGACCTCGCGCTGCAGCCGCGCCAGGTCGCCGTCTGGTTCCAGAACCGCCGCGCCCGCTGGAAGACCAAGACGCTCGAGCGCGACTTCGCGGCGCTGCGCGCGCGCCACGACGCCCTCCGCGCCGACTGCGACGCGCTCCGCCGCGACAAGGACGCCCTCGCCGCCGAGGTAATTAAGCGACTGCTCTTGCTCTGTCATGTCACCGCCGGTCACGGTCAGCAGCCGTCTACGTCACTCACTGATGACGTTTTGGCGCGCGCGCTCGGCGCTTCTTATCAGATAAGGGAGCTGAGGCAGAAGCTGCTGCCCAAGCCGGAAGCCACGGTGAAGCTGGAGGCGACGACGGTCAATGACACGGCGGAGGAGCGCCGCCAGGCGACGGCCGGCGCGCCGCCCGCGGGGGCCTGCAAGGACGGGTCCTCGGACAGCGACTCCAGCGTGGTCTTCAGCGACGTCGAGGCGTCTCCGTACTCCGGCGGCGCGGGGTTCGAGCCGCCGGCCTTCGCCGGGCTCGGCGCGCCGTTCCTGGACACGTCGGTGGCGCCGACGGGCTGCTCGTCTCCCCCCGTTTTCGTCGAGACCAAGTGGCAGCACGGGCCGACACAGTACCCGTTCCCATTCGACTCGTACAAGGCCTGCGCCGGCTATGGCTTCACGGAGGAATGGCTCGCGAGCTCGGACCTCATCGGCAGCGACGGCGGCGCGGCGGGGTTCTTCTCCGAGGATCACGCCTCCAGCCTCAACTTCAACTGGTGCCCGAGTGGCATCCAGGGCTGGGAGTGAGAGGGGTTTTTGATCTGCACGGGGCACGGCTAGTGTAAAAAAACCGATGTTACGGTGGCATTTGTACATGCATGGAACTGGAGAGTCTAGTGGCCTGGCGAGTGTGGTGTGGCCAAAGCTAGAGGACATCCAGCGCAAAAGGCGGGAACAGGAGCAGTAGTAGCCTGTAACAATAACGGAATAACTTGAGCCAGGCTAGTAAAAAAAAAGAGAGGATGTAAATGTAGTACAAGGTAAAAAGAGGCTGTCGTACCACTACGGCACTATCACTTGGATGCAATGCAGCAGATCGGCGACGAGAGCGTCTCAAGGGGAAATTGGTAAGCAGGCTGCAATTTACGGTGCCGGATGAGATACGACAAACCTCTAATCAAAATAAATGTGACTCGTTTACATTTGAAATTAACGTCTTCAGAAGCAAAATTTTAGTGTTAGATAAAACCGAAGCCGAGCGACGAAGGCTACCTACAAGAGCCCTGCGGAGCGGTTTGCCTTTTCCAATAAGCGGTTTGCCTTTTCTTTTTTTCTTCCTTTCCTTTTCCTATCACTTATTCATTCTCCTTCTAAAAAATAAAAAAAAACGGAGGAAGGGCATAAAAGGGGACTCCATTGCGCGGAAGAAGGTAGAGGGGCTCAAGCTCCACCTGTTCTACCACTACATCCGTCCTTGTACTTGCAAAAGCTCGACGAAAGCTCGATGAATAGGCTTAGGGTGTGTTGTTACAATAGCTATGTTCTATATGGAATCAATCTAAACAATAACGAATTGAGAGCGAAGTGACTCCGTTGCACCATACTCTGGAACCAAAACACTACCTAAGTAGAATATGATGGCTTTGATATTGGTTCCTCCTGCTCGACATACAACAAGATGTTGTCCATGTCCATCTTTGGAGCATATAATAGCTATGTTGTTGGTTTCTGTAATCCGACATATAACAGGATATTGTCATTGTCACTAAGGACATATAGTACACGAGACATATATAGACTAGTTGGTTAATTCTTAACTGTGCAACGAGTAAAAGTTGCCACTAAGGCATATAACAACATTGCCCTATTATTTCCCACCCGTCCAGGATACACACAATAGACTACGAGTACTTTCTATCTCTGTGACGACTACAAGTCATGACTAACATAACATAACATTGCCACTTCCAATCTTCATGGCAAGTTCAAGTTGCAACTACATCGACACATAACTATAGCATTACTTCTCGTCGAACATAGTTGGTATGTCTGGAATAGCACCAAATACGTGAGATTACAATACGAGTGGCTTCTGTAAAAATCTAGCTCATCTACAAATGTGATGACTACAAGCTTCGTATGCTACTTTGCGCGATCAAGTTGCTCTGGCTAAATGTTTGAATATTTCAGCGCTAAGTCCTACACATGAGACTACAAAACATTCACTTTTACTCGGACAGTGGCCAACAAATGAGAAGATTATGAAAATATGATATAGTCAGCCAAGTCAAAACTTCACATCAGAATTGAAGACAAGTACATGGCTTAGTCGGTGTGACAAGATAATTACATACCATACGTTTTGTGTTTATGTGGAGCCCCAAAAAATCATCTTTTTGTAGCTACAAATGATGGAGTTTTAAGAACTACGAAAAAATTGAGGGCTTTTAAGGGGACGGTTAGGGACAAGTTTTTGTGTTGTTATATAAAAAAGCTTGAGTTAGGGAAGATTTTTGTGAGCTTATAAGTAGGCGATCGTAAGAAATCAACATTAGATCATCTAAGTTTAGATAGCAGAATGGTGGCCATGCTTCTCGCTAGTGCATTGTACTGTGGTATTCTCCTAAAACAACGGAGATATTTAATTAATACAATCTTCGTCGAAAACTATAAAAACGTTTTGTTTTTTTGAGCCCCGTAGATTTCACTACTTGTTTATGGAAGGGCATATCACAACTTGGGTGATTTGGAAATGAAGATTAGTTAGGAAAACAATCATGGTTGGCAATCCAGCCAGGCCTAGCGCTAGCGGTGTGAGTGGAGAGGATCCATGGCATGTGAGGCAGCTTGGATTCCGAGGCTACCCCGGCTGGCCAGGATGGCGGCATGTTCCCCTTCCACCGCGCACAAAGCATGAACCGCATCCTCTTTAAAAAAAACTCGAGAAAGATATGAACCGAACCGTCGCTAAAACATCGAAAATATTATACAACCTGCTTTAGAAAAAGAGGTCCAATTAAAGGCAGGCTGCAAAGGCGAGCTTTCAATTCAGGAACCGTGACGCTCTGTTTCCGTTTATAGAAGCCCCGAGTGCATTTCCAAATTGCAAGTGGCAGTCGCCAAACCTAAAAGTCCAGCTTTAGTTTAGAAAAAGGTGTCCGGCGATCGTGTCCACGCACCTCCCTCACCCTCAAAGCTAGTTTAGGGACCCGAAAATCGGAAGAAATTGGAGAAGCTAAAATCCGCTAGTTTGAGAGTCTAAAAATCATAGATGATTAGAAGAGCTAAAATCTACTCTGTTTTTTGACACTCCAAAACTAACTAGTCCTCGGAGTCGCCGCCGGCGCCGATCAGAGAAAGTTTTGGCAAGGTTTGGTACGCGTCGTTGTCGGCTGTAGGGCCGGGCACGTACAACAGTACAGGCACACAAGCATCGCAGACGAGAAGGCGTCGTCAACGTCGGTCGAGCGAGTCACGGTAACGCTATTTCTTTCACACGGTGAAGACGTCACGGGAAGTAAAGAGGAAAGGGACAGCAGGTGGCTCGCGGTCGCGGCACACCACCACCTCTTGGCCATGTGGGCACAGTTTTATATTGGCTCCTGTTGGCGACCGCAACCTGGCAGGGTATGTACGCTGGGGCCTGGGGCCGTAGAACCGGAGCTATCTCTGTCTGGAACTGCCTTCTTGCCACAGATCATGGACGGACGGTACTAGGCCTGTAGCGGTGGCATTTGAGGGCAGAGCGCTACTGTAGCTGCAGTTGCGGAAACTACTGTGGGCGGCCACGGCAAGGGGGAGAAGTACCATGCAAGAGGAGAGCGACCAAGATGCTCAGCAGATTTGCCGGGACGTGAACGAACGAACGAACGACGAACACATGGAGCTATTAGCTGTCGCGTACCCCCGACGCAAGCAACGGCCGGTTGATGTGCCGTCAAGGTCGCGGGGGCCGTGTTTTCCTCCGCGAGTCCGTGCTGTGCTGGCGTTTGGCGGGGACGAACGGAGGAGGAGTCTTTGAGAAAGAAACGGGACGACGGCGAGCGCCGACTTTGGCCCACGGGACCTTCTTCTTCCTGGAGCGTTCGAAGCAAGGGTATCGGAAACTGAGCTAGCGCGCTCAGGAACGGCCGAACATGTCGGGGTGTCCAGATGGATTGCTGCGCTGTCTCTTGCGCGGCGCAGTTGTCATGATGCGCTGCACGCTGCTCTTCCAGCGGGAAGACCGGGCTGGTGACGCGTAGAGAGGGGGGGCTGGGCTGTCCGTCGCGCATCTGTGGCACTCTGCTGTGCCTGTGACCGCAATGCAACCAGAGCCAGCCAAGACCACCACCATGTCGGCTGCTCTGGTGCCGACCTGGCTCCAGCAGCCAACAACGGCTGGCAAGTTCCGAACTGGTAGTAACAAAGTTGGTCGCAACGCGCAAGATGGTGTTCTGAATGTACTTCGGGCGTGACATCTTGTCGTCCATGGACTCTACTTTTCGGGACGCTCCCTGCAATTCCATCTCCAACCAATTCTTGGGAAGTTTAAGCCTCATCTAGTTTTATCTAATCATCATCATCATTATAAGACGTACCGTGCCAAAGTACCTTTAAGGTTCAAGTTTGGATTAAGTCAAACCCATTAAATTTCGTTCATCATTGCAATAACGAACACGGACATTTATAGCACCAAATAAGCACAATACTAAGTCTAAGGTTCTATTTGATCTAGCTCCAGACAATTTGGTAGAGCAAGTCATTAGGTGCTCTAGAAAATCGTGGAACTGGAGATGTAAGACTTTAGAAAACATTTAGATAAATCATTTTTTAATTATTCTGATAAAAATATTTTTAAAACTATTTAAATTGATATTGGAATCTTGACCCATTTCAAACACCCCTAAGGGTTATTTCTAACTCTTGTCTAAATGCACATATATCCACCTCAATTCACATGTGTTCGAATGAGTTCGAGTGGAACCTATTCACTTCAAATACATATAGATTGAGCTAAATACAGACACATCCCAAGAAGTACGTATTAAATAAACCTAAAACAATTTAACTTAGAACATATTCAGAACATTGCTAATTTAGGACAGATCACAAAAAAAAGAACTACATAGATTTGGCTACATGGAACGGTGCTTATTAACCTATGGAACAAACGTGACATGGCATTCAATACAATTTTAGAATAAATACATCCTTAGCAATTAGCTATATCTCATCGCAACAACTAATAATTACATTATCTTGAAACAAAGCTTTCTGCATCTATAAAAAGCACATTCTAATTTTTGTTGAAGTTTTTGAAGATGGAATGAACTTTCTTAAACATGGGTTCTTGCATAAAGATGGCATTCTCAAACTTGATTCAAACCGCCTAATATTGCAACTGATAATAACCTAACCGCCTGAACGGTGATCTACCGTGGACCTTTTCTTGTGTTAGTCGACGAGAAAAAGCCCATTTGATACTGTTTCATTGGCACCTGGCCCAGAATGTGGTGGAGTAGTGGAGTCACGTAAACATGGGCTAGAGGATTTAGTTTGTCACTAACTGGATCCATGGACCATATTCTAGCCCGAAGATCGTACTTTGCAGAATGCTTTTGGACGGAAACCCTCTCATCTGCTATTTTAGGCCTTTTGGGTTGTGTGATCTATGTACTAGCTTTATATCGGTCCGTCTAGAGCCCTACATACAAATGTACAGTTAGTGTTTTATACAAGCAAGGAAAGACGCACCAAAACTGTTCGTGGCGACTGGCGAGAAGCCGAGAAATACAGCATATATTACTTTTTTTTCTTCCTTTTTTTCTGAGAAGAACGGCAGGAGATTTTACGATCTATGTATTGACAGAGAAGAAGTGCACCACAGATGACAAATGAAAAATGTACTGATGAAATAATAATAATAATAATAATAATAATAATAATAATAATAATAATAATAATAATATCTATTACTAATAAATATTTAATGTACATAAAATTGATTTTAGAAGTACATATTATAGTATAAACTAAAAATGTTGCTTCTAACGTATCATTACATAACGGTGCCTTACATAACTCCTCTGTATGATGTTATAACCTTATCAGCTTGTTTCTTCTTCTTTTTCCTTACATCTGTATGGATATCTTCTACAGAACATGATTGCACGATGAAATTAAAATAGAACAATAATTAACTGAAAGCTATTGCTACTTGCTAAGTTAAAAAAATATTAAATTCATTTATAAATTATTATGAACTCTGTAGAACTTATAATTTCTCAAGATTCATCGGTAGGTGATGAGATAATAGATGAGATAGGAAATCTGATAGCCCGTCGTCCATCGGCTGTCTCCTGTCATCGTCTCATCGACTATCTAGTCCATAGACCTCAGTGCACGTGCCCTGATCCCAACCGCCGCCGCCTTGGGCCTCTGCGGCTCTACCCCTCCGGTCCGCTCCGCTCTGCCTGCAAGGCCGCTGGCGAGCTGCAAAGCCTGAAGATGAATTGAATCCTCCTGAAACTTGAGTAGTGAGTAATGAGCACTTTGTGATTTTATGAACGTTTCTTGTTTTCCATCTGCCCCACACCCAATGTTTCAATTGCAGATACAGAGGGAAATTAACTAAGGGTGAAACTGAAGCCGAGCATCAAAGCCTCAATCCTCGCCGAAGCGGCCAAGCCTACTCTAATGGAGAAAAGGTGATGACGGTCACAATATTTAGCCATTTATTCTCGTTTTAGACACGGTTTTACTTCTGTGTATATGTCGTGTATTTTTATTATACGTTTTAATTGGTTGTGTGATAAATATTATACGACATAAAACCATACCTAAATCTTTCTATGCTCTCCGCCGCTGGAGTGACCAGGCACGACTTAGCGCCGGGGGCAGCACATATATTCTCTCCAATCAATTTGCAACGGCACGCCCAAAATCCCAGGACACTGATCCCGTCGTTTGTTCTTCAAACGAACATGAATGCACGTCACTGGGGAGGAGTTGGGAGGCAGGCAACTGGTAGCTCACCGACCAAAAGGCCAACTGTGCGGGACGGCAGGGCGAAAGCAGCCCAGGTACCGCTAGCACGGCGACAAGCGAGCGAGAGAGCACGAAAGCGGCTTCGCCCTTGCACACGTGCTACCGCATCTGCATGCCCCGCCCCGACCGACCGCACGCGTCCTTGTCTCGTCCCGGCCGGCGGCCTACCAAATATCCAGCGGCCCAGCCGACGCAAACGCCACCACGTACTACTAGTGATCGGTGGCCCCACGTACTACTAGTGATCGGTGGCCCCGGTCCCGGATGTCTGAACCCACGCCGAGCACGCGGCACCGGCGACCAAATTCTTGCCCCGCCAGCCCGACCCGTAGGGCGCACGCGCACCGGCCGTGCGCGAGGCACACGCGCGCATCGGAGAGCTGCGTGCGTGGCGTGGCTGCCTGCCCGCGGTCAAGTCCACCGTGCGAGTGACGCGACGCCGACGGCACGCGGTCGGCGGTTGCGCTCGCGGGCCATGGCCGCTGACTGTCTCGCAGGCAGCACCAGCCCTCGGTGGCCATATCTTTCGAGCACAGAAGAAAAAGGAGAAAAAAAAGTTGGAGGAGGTCGCGAATACCAAATCCCACTGCGGGACGGGAGACGTGCAACGGAAGGAAGAGTACGCTAGGAGACCAGCTTGCTTTGACCGTCCGCCGGGCGGGCGTGCGTGCGTGCGTGGAAAAAAATGAGCTGTCTGCGTTTCCTTTGAGCGGGACGTGTGTGGCGAAACAAGGGACGGGAGTGGCCGGAGACTGCAAACATACGCTGGAAACTTCGCCACAAAAATAAAATAAAATAAAATAAAGCATGCTAGTCGTCGCCCACCTTTTCTCCCCCCCCCTGTAAAAATCATGCCTGCTGATTAGTGGAATCATAGATTTGTTTCCTCAAGGGTCAATCAGGAATTCACCTAAGCTGGTGGTAACTTGGCAGAAAAGGACAAACTAATGCTCCTTTTTATCGGCGACAAATGGGAACATATGTGGAATTATTAGCCGTGCAGTGCAGGTATCTATCTCACTGCGCTGCGCTACAACTGCGCCCTCGTTTAACAGCACCAACATCACCATGCTCCGCTCTTTGGTTTGGTAACCGCTGAGTGTGAGTCCATTTCGTGTCTTCTATTTTTAATAATTCAAAAACGGAAGCAAAATGATGCTCCGATATATTGGCTCGCGTAACGCGGCCCCCGCCCCCTTTTTTATCTCAACGACCCTTCCCTTACCTTCCTTCCCATCCCCCATTTCCTCAACGGACCCCGCGATTTCACTCCTTCTCTCCCCCGCGCGCGCGGCCTCCCCCTCCCCGTGCCCGTGCGTGCGCCAACACCGCGCAGCCACGCCCGTCGAAAGCCCCAAGCACCCGGCCAGCACGCGCAGTAGGCCGCCGAGGCACAGAGCCATGCGGCGGTCAGAGTGGGAGGACCGGTGCAAGCGGCACCCGGAGCACCGGACGTCCAAGGGCGTCTGCCCCTACTGCCTCCGCGACCGCCTCGCGCACCTCTCCGCGTCCTCCTCGGCGACCACCACCACGCGCGCGTCCTCCTCCTCGGCGGCGACCACGTCCCCGTGCTCCTCCGGCGGCTCGTCCCCGCCGCCCCAGTACCGCGCCGCGCTCTCCGCGGACGTCAGCTCCGTCCACGTCGTCGTTGCCGGGTCCTCCTTCGCCGACGTCGCCGCCTTCTCCCAGCCGCTCATGCTGACCTCCGCCAACAAGAAGCCGCCGCCCGCGAGCCAGGACGAGCCGGCCAGGGGGAAGGGCGAGGCGAAGAGGAGGAAGAGCGGCAAGAAGAAGAAGATCGGGAGGTTCCTGTCCAGGCTCGTCGGCGCGGAGAGGCGGCGGCACACCGGGGACGGGGACGGCGACGGCGACGGCGCCGAGCTCTTCCACTCCAAAACCATGAAGGAGAAGACGGCGTCCAAGTGGGTGTTCTTCTGAATCCCCTCGTCAGATCAGATGCCAGCACCATGCTGCACACACACGCGCGCTTGAGGGCCGGTTTCCTCGATCGCTCGGTATGGAGTTTTTCCCCCCCACTTCAAGTACTCCTGTGCTTCAATCCGCTGCAGTTAGTTAGCATGGTTTCTCTTTCCGACCGTGTACACGAGACAAGCCAAAATTATGGATCATTTTTGTACTATTTGGGATTTTTTTTAAAAGGTTATTTGAGAAATATTGTATGCTTATTTTGTAAAATTAGAAGAAAAAAAAAACAGCTACGAAGTGTATATTGTGTGGATGGTAGTTCTATTTCCAGTATCCAACAGTGTTTAGTTTGTATATATGGCTTGTGTGCCATGATAATTTCTTTGGATTGGCGACGAATCCAACCGGTTTTCTTCTGCTGAAACAGTGAGTTAGTATGAGGTTATCTAATAACCTATGCTTACTCTACGTATAAAATCATTTTCATCTATTTGAATTGTCTACTGTAATTGACCGGCGATATGTAATAAGATACAGGCGTACACGTATATGGACATCATCCGTGAAGTAGGCAAAATCGATGAAGCAAATGGTACGGGCATGCTTTACCAACCATCAGTTGGTCTTGGTCATGGACTCATACCAGAGCCAATACCTTTTCTACTTACTAATCGCTAGCACTTACCATCAATTGGTCTTGTCATAGCTACACGTGTTTTGTTTGTATTGCAGTACTAGTTTCTTTTTTCTTCTTCTTCAAAATATTCAAAAAAGGGTCTCTTATTTTCATTTCTTCATTTGTTGCTTGGCTGCTTCTAGCGTGCCGAATCATCTGCGCGCCTGTTTTGCTTTTTGAGCTTCTTTTGCTGGTGTTACATCATTTTGATGTGAAGGTGGCTTGTCCTGATCTGGATTTGTTTGCTCTTGGCTGGACTCCATCTACCTTCCCCCATCGTGCTTGGTTGGGCACGGTAGCTCAACAACAAAAAAAAAGCAGCTCCATCTGCTGTTGCCGCTGAGGAAACGGGGCTTCCTAGGTTGTTCTACAGGAATATTGGATCGAGAGCATTATTTCGTGTGGAATGCATCGTTGTACGTGGGGTGGTGTACTTTGAGAAGAGAGCCTATACATGGAACGAGATAATTCGCCACATGGGCGGGCAAATCTCAAAGTTCACTGCACCTCTGCGCTGCGAATCACATCAACTAGTTTATACGCCTTCCATCAGTTTAGAGTCTTAAGAGCTAAAATTTGGTGGCCACATTTTTTAGATCATATGATCCAAATAGAGCGGAAATATATCAGGTGCAAAGCAATACTAAAAATATGGATGTAAGAGAACCTTTTGAAAAATACCATGTTCCAAATCAACCCTTGCACCTCTCCTAGATTTTTTTTAAAAAGGTGGCTAAATTACTTGTGTGTAGTTTGTTATATCAGCAAAATGCCTCGCTATATTATCGTGTGACCATTTTTTATAAAAAAAAACTCCATATCGTATCAGTTCTTGCTAACATTTGTTTCCCAGACTTTAGCCTTGTTTTATAGGGCAGTTTCGCTATGGCTCTTTCAAAATAGACCTGCCTCCTCTTTTTCCACTAAGAAAACTGTTTAAAACGGCTTCTCTTATTAATGGATGTTTGATTTCTTTATTTCAGTCATCCTCCTAAGCTTTAGGGATTACATTTTGGTCTCTAAAATTTCTATTTGGAGGCTAGTTATAATGTTTGGCAGTTTAGAGACTAAAAGTGACTAAACTATAGCCACTAAAGTTTAAGAGGTGGGAACCAAACATCTTCCATGTGGATTAAATAAGATTGAAAAAAATCATGAAAGATTTTGACTTATTTGAGATTTAAGATTGAAAAAAAATTATGAAAGATTTTGACTTATTTGAGATTTAAACTCACTCGATCTCACCCAATCTATATAGACCGAGAGCAAAACAAACAAGTCCTAACACGACTTGGGTCGAAGCCCAAACAGGAGGGGGACATTACAAATAGAAAACAAATAATTAGAGATATTAAATAATTATTACAGTTGCTAGCAATGTTTTTTCTTAAAAAAATACATTCATCCTTGTTGCCCTATGTAAGCAGGTAGCAAGACTCGCTGATTTTGTAGTCAAGTTTGTTTGTTTGATCTTTCTGTTGTCCGTTTTTTTTAATATGACATGAACTGTTACTTGGGGATGTATTCTAGATTTAAAATTAGCTGATTTGTCCAAACAGCTTGCATCTAACCGACTAAGCCATATAGGTTTAATGTAGTGGAGCTCAAATAGTTTTATGGACATGGTTTGGTACAGTACGTTTCTAGCCTTCTAGGTAACCAAGTCAGAGTTTGATGAACAATTGTTCGTATACGCAACTCCGCATTCACGACGAAACCGGAAGGAATGTTCACACAAACGTATACGAGCATGCGCTCGGTCAAGGAACAACAAGCCAAGCTACAATTATTATGTCTGTGGCGAGGGAATGCTTGCCCTTCGTGCAAGCCTCTAAAATACACGGACTATGCGATAATAATTTACGTACTAATGATTACTAGTATTTGGCAACTGTCACAACCAGCTCGATGGTAGAGTACATGCAAGGACGCACACCGGCCGCTGGAACTGGAAAGTAATAGGAGTGCAACTGTGCAAGGGCAAGCTATAGCAAGGCTGGAGCGCTGTTGTTCTTGTGCCCGGGCCCTGGGCCCTGCGCCCCGGGCCGGGCTCAGACTGTCGGCTACGGAAGCTGCACACCTGAAACTGAAACTGGGACGTGTCACCACCGGTCTAAACGGATGTGGACCAGTGAGCGACCTGCCGACCTGACAACGAAAAGCGATTCCCTCCCCGGATTAGAAAAGATTAAATATCTTGCTAATTAAAATTAAATAAAAAATTTACTCTGTATAATTTTTTTTGATCTTCATGCAGGGTTTACTAAACCTTTTCCCTCCTAAAAACCGCTAGTCACCGGAAACAGAAAACCGCTCATTTCGAACGGTTTGTGATTTCAAATTTAAAAAATGGTTTTCCACTGTGGCTTGAGCGGTTTTCGATGTTTCTTGGCGGTTTTCCATTTTCTCAGCAAATTTCAGTACACATGTTTTTAAATTTGAAAACAAAAACAATGAAAAACAACCGAGAAACTGTTTTCCGACGAATTTTGTTATTTTCTTTACCGACAAATGATATTTGGTTTTTAAAAAACTAAGAAAATAAATGTAACAATACATAATAACACTCAAAAAGTATTTAGTATTTTACTAGGTCTATGCCCGTGCGTTGCTACGGGAAACACATGTAATCGTTATATGTGTGGTACCGCAAATCAAATAAAGTGAAAAACATGAAATATTTATACACACAATATTGTAAATCAAACAACATATCATAGCAACAGTGAGAGATCCATCCATGCCACAAACGAGCATAGGAGAGAGCCGGAGTGTGCCTTCTCATCACCTTCTTGACACTGGCAGCAGCTACTAATAAACGACTACTAATTAACTACTACTACTACTATTTATGCCTACTACTCACTTACTATCATATACTTATCATAGGCCTAAGAGCTAAAAAAACAACCTGGACTTGTTTCTTCTCTGTTGCTGTCTTCACTGTCCCCTCCTTCTCCCACTCTGAAGAAGATTACACCTCTCCAAAGGTATTTCTTTTTTCTTTGTCAAAGCTTCTCTACGCACGGTTGATGGGGCCGACCATCATGTAGCCATATTAGTATTTCCCTGCGCACAACAGCCCGTCAACACACAGATTATGACTATCATGATTCAGGTTCTATGCTGGCATATACATGCATCATGGTCATGGGAGCAGCAGCTAGCTTATTATTAATGGTTACAACACTATCAGAAAGACAGGCACAAGGAGGGCTGTTGTTGACACTTACTCCCAGATTAGAGGAATGGAGGGCCCCCCTCCCCCTTTTTTTGCTATGTGCACCTCACACATCATAGCCCAATGGCTTCATGCCCAGGAGAAAACCTGGAGAAATTCCAAACAGATGTAACAACAAAAAAAACAATAATCTTTGATTTCTTTTGCTCACCCCACATGAATTGCTTACAATAAGAGAAACAACACGCAGGAAAGATTTAAGCTAGCTACTGAGAACGTTTACCTGGGCACCTAAAAGAAGCAGGATGGCGTAGGGGTCCCTGGAATCCAGCAATCCAGTGGGCGACGCACAACCGGCGAACTCGGCTCCGCCATGGTGCGCGTGCTGCAGCTTCCTACAACCAGACAAAACGATAAAATCGAAAAAAAAAGCTTTTTTAGGTGGCAACTGAAGCTATCGAAACAAACAAGCAACGCAACCCAACGTGCAGTGCAGTGCAGTGCAATTGCAATGTGACTGAAGAGAAGCGCAGATGTGGATGAGAATGCAATGCATGCAGGCAGGCAATGGGCAATGCAACAGAGAAGAAGGGAGAACGAACCTGAACCTGCCGGGGACCTTGCCCTTCTCCTTGTAGGGCTTGACGAGCACGCGCGCGTCGCACACGAAGTGCGGGTTGCCCTTGCTCAGGATGGCCTTCACCGTCTCGGCGTACACGAAGGTGACGAAGCCGAACATGCGCTTCTGCTGGTACGGGATGCACACGTCCTGCATCGGCTCGAACATGCTGCTCGGTCCATCGATGGCGGGGCAACATTATTGGACGGCTAGTGGAAACGAAAAAGAACGAGCGGAGCAGGGGTGCCAATAATGGCGGTGCGTGCTCTGGGTACCTGAAGTAGTTGGACACGATCTGTCGCGCGGCGGGACTACGGATGAGGTCGCCGCGGTCCATCCGCGGGGAGCGCACCGAGAACCTGTGCATGTCCTCGCCGCCGAGCAGCATGCGCACCGTCGCCCTGGAGCAGGCAGCAACACGCAGAGAATAAAATGGGAATGGTGAGACCGGAGACAAAATGAAGACAGCGCCAACGAACAACACGTGTATTAGGAGCACCATGAATCTAAGTCCCAGCGCCGACCTCCTCGCTGCGCAAAAGTCTCCAGAGGCCCAGCTCAAAACCCCCCATGGACACAACGAAGCACCGAATCGAGCAGAGCCTAATAATCGCTGAATTTTCAACCCACAAACAATATCAAGCGTAGGTAGCGTACCTCGATCAGAGAAGCGGGAGCTGGGCTCAGAAGGGCTACTACCGCTGCTCGCACCGCTACTCGCATGGGTGCCAGACCGACGGAGCACAACCCAGACGCGCACGGCCACCTGCATATTATAACAACTGCGCTCGAATTTGGGATTTTCGGGAGCATACTTTAATTTCCACACAAAGGATATTATAACAGAAATGGTACTGCCAACTATGATTCTAAAAAGGGTAATCTAGAATGCTCACATCGAGATATGCCGACAAGTGAGGTTTAAATTTAGATTAATTAGGATACATATTTGTCGGCTTTTAAATTTTCTGGTTAATAAATAGAAAGGAAGATATAGCAAGAAAATAAATTATAGCAAAAAAATAAATTACAGCCACCACCTGACTACCCTATTACAGACACCAATCAATTTTTGACATATGACAATGCAGAGAACACTGAAATCATTAAACAGTTTGGCGATAATAACATATTAACAAAACAAACAGATTATCCACAAATTCATAACTACCTATCAGCTAGTGTAGTTGTTAGTATTTCAGTCCATTATTAGTCCACACACGAGCAAACAAGCATATCTAAACCACACAACCTTCAACGAACCCATCAGCCAAGCTTCGGTGCATAGGGAAAGACAAGTCATTGCATAACACTTATAATTGGGACACAAAGCTATCAAAATAAGCAGGGAGAACCCTGATATGGAGGACATGCCACAATAGACACCAGATCAAATGTAAGTGTTTGAGAAGAACATCTCACAGTGGCGCATAGCATCAATTGATAAGTTCATCAGAAACAAGCACTTACTGCTTCTATGTTGAGAGTGGGAGTAAGTAACATATACGTACGAAGACCAGGGTGTGTCTCCTCTGCCACATCGTCGTTCTAGAACTTGACCATCCAGAAAAACTACGTGTTGCTCTTGGGCACCCCGCCGCGGTCTGCCTATAAATGACCGCCACAAATTTTCCTGACCAAATCAGCTCAAAAGTAGTCAGATCAGGCGGTGGAGGACAAGATCTAGTGTGAGTAATAAGACTCAATTAATTATAGTTTCTGTTGCTATCAGACTACTTCACAAATTTTTGATGCTATCGGACTACTTCACAAATTTAATAATGACATTTATATTCAGGTTTATACGATACAAATGCAATTCCAAAATCATGCAGGACATCATCTATCATTTGATCTAAACCTCATAAGTAAATACAAATGGCCCTGAAATATTTACCTCAAAGTAGCCATCCGTTTCTTTTCTTCTTGTTTTCTTGATAATACCTGACTATATTAAAGCCTTTGTAGAACAATACAAGGAAGCTTACAGAGCAGGTAAGCCTCCTACGCTACACAGGATTACAGGAAGGAAACGCTCAGATTACGTACAGATCCGGGAAGCTCATCTCATATGTGTTCACCATTCCGATTTCCGAACTGGGACAAACTGGATCCATTCTGCACCCTGCATGGACGCCGAAACGAACCATCTCTTATCTAACCAAAAACAAAAACAAAAACGTCTCGTAAAAATAGCAGAATAAAGCCGCATATAGTAGCAATAGTACGATGCCCTTGCGTTGCAATGGTACACCACTCATACTTGATGGCATAGATACACACAATTCAGAAAGCTATATGATGTTATGCGTACGATTATGATCGTCTTTCCAGGAGCAAGCCATTGACGGGCTTAGATTTCTAGCAAGCATATACCTGCCTAGATATGTCATTGAAACCCAACTACAAACCATCAGCATCATATCGAACCAACGCCAAATTTAAACATGATGCATTTGATGAATAGACAAACATCCCTATCAATAAAAAGGCATCCATTGTTTAGGCCCACAAAACATCACCTAATACAAGGGTTAAGGTCAACCGTGCGGGCATAATAGTACTTGATATAAGTTATGCTTGTTTCCAAGTTGTATCAAACCAGAGCACCCCAGGTGTCACAAAAAAGAAATTGAGAACAAAAAGTGTCGTGAAGTTTGTTACTCCAGGAGTATTACTCCATAATACCCCATGAGTGTTATGGAAGAAACAAGTAAATGTTTCAGTACCCATAACCTAGCCAGAGTTCCTTCTGTTTAGCACAAACAAAACAAACGTTTTATCCAAGCATTACATTCGTTGGACAGAATCTAAATGGTGACCATGCCAACCAGCAAAGAGACAAGGCTACAAGGGTAAGACATCACAACATGTTGCAGCTTACCACCGATTATTGGCAAACATAACCACTTTATTACCGTTCTTCAAACTCCAAACCTCAAGTGTGATGGCCTACTTGTGACACCCAAAAACCAATTTGAGGCACACATCCCCAAGTTCCCAAGTTCGACTTGGGCAACAGGCTTGTGCGCAGCACCTATAGGCCACACACCTAGAACCAACAACATGGTTTAAATGTCTTGTGTGAAACAGCTAACGACATACCCTAAGAAAAATAAGAGAAATACAAACTAAAAGCAGAGCATGGTCTAGGAATAAGCACCTAGCAATATACACTACTTTGTGCCTAATGTGGCAGTACATTTCCCTCATTTGTGCCTAATAGTGTCAGCATGACAAGGTGACCAGAAAAGTCGGTTGCCTCATCTCAAGTAGAATTGTCTCTGATGCACTAAACGAGATCAACACCACAAAACCTGCACATATGGTCGAGGGTCAACTCTTTTCACATACTAGCTCTTCCCATGTGCTTATACACACTAAATAAACACGATCAACTGAAATCTTGCAGGTTAAAAGCCAAACCAGTGCTAAGGTTTCTAGTTACCTCCGAGCTTCAACAATCGAACATTACTGTGAAATGATGTTAAGAATTTGAAGTTTGGATTTAGACTTTAACCATTGAAGTTCATGAATAAATAATCTATATTAACAATCAACGCTCAACTTTGCCACTATGCAAATGACAAGGTAGTAAATCTGTAAAGCAGATAAAGGAAGTTGATGGCTCCTTGGAGATTTGGATAAAATGGTAAGAACACAATTGTCAAGTATTACGTCTGATGGACAAAAGGTAGATAAACTAATAACATTTTATATTCAAACAAAAAAAGAGGCCAGTGCTTGAGAAGAATGAACAGAGTGCATTATGAAGCGTCTAGAGCTTGAGTGTGCTTCTATATAGGAAAACGCTATCAGAGAACAAAAAACATGGATACATCTATCTGAGTACTGCTACCTATCTTTGCTCTGTACTAACCAGAAATTGAAACCGTCGGAGGTATAGTGGATGGCCCTGGGGCGTGTGGCCAGATCGGCCGAGTCAATCTAGTTGTGACCGATGAGGAAGTTTCAGGCGAAGGACAACTCCCTGATCTCGTCATCGTCGAGCCAGGCGAGGAGGTGGAGGAACGTGCTGGTCTGGGTGCTGACGACCTCCGAGGTGAGCGAGACCACATTATTGGGGTGGCTGCAGTCGTAGAGCACCATGGAGGACCAGTTCTTGCGCGTATACACTCTCTGGATGGCACCATCCATCTTGGTGACCTCGGCGGGCTGATACTCGTGCTTGACACAGGTCACAACAATGCTGCCAGCACCAGCGCCGACGACGCGGTTGGCCAGGTCTGCAAGTTAGAGGAAGTCGCAGTTGACGAAGAACGCCCAGCTGCGGTTGCCAGATCTGCACAACACACATTGTGGTAGCTTTGAATGTGGCGGCGCTGGCATGGCTAGACGTGTGGGGCTGTGGTGGATCTGGTCAGTGGGATGGAACGGAGGAGCGCTGGCGTGCACGTCTGTTGGGGAGGGGGCGCGCGCTGCCTCAGCGGCGGGCGCGACGGGAGTTGCGGTGCGGGGGTGGGCGCGGTGGGCGGGGGCTGGCAATGCGAGGGTGGCGGCGGCGGGGCTTGTCCTCCTCCTTCCAGGCGGCGGCGGGGCTTGTCCTCCTTATTCTAGGCGGCGGCGGGGGGGGGGGGGGGGGGGGGCTTGCGCTTGGCGGGGTGGTTGTTCGGCACGTGGTTGGCCTGCACGGATGGGGCGAAATCGACGGGCGGGATGGTTGGGGATGAAAGTTAGGTGAGGGGAACGCCGGTGGGCGCGTGCTCCGGCGTGGAGGGGGAGGTGCGACCGCCATGCGCGACATGTGGATGGCCTGCGCGGATGGAGCAGTTGGGACGGCGAGGGGCGCGTGCGAGGATTTGGCTGGAGGAGTGGCGGGCGATTCACGGGAGATTGAGGAGCGGCTCCGCAGGCGGGGTGCGGGTTCCGCGGCGGGGGAGGCGGAGCAGCGGGTGGGATTCGCAGGCGGGGGCAGTCTACACTGCCCCCTTAATAGTTAGTACAGATTTATAATTTTTCTATTTTTTAAAGATTCAAAATTTTGAAATTTTACACAGAAACAGTTGGGAAACTTATCCCGGACCCGACCGGGAACGGGGAAAACCACCCGTTTTCGTTGAATCCTGACTTGGATTTTGAATTGTGTCTCCATATAACCAAATAAGACATGACATTGAAAGTCCTCAGACAAACCCGACGTGTGCAGCTTAGGCTTGGGATTATGGCGGGTCACGTTCATGGCATGTTTGGTAGTTAAGGGAACTGAGAGGATTGAGGGGTTAAAATTTCTTTTCTATTTAAAATTAAATAGAAAGATGATTTTAATATCCCCAATCTTTTCTGATCCCCTTGCCCAAACAAGCCGGTACCGGGTGGGCTCACCGCTCCCATGGGTACTAGACTGGGCAACATCCATCGTGGCGCGGTGAGATCTTAGAGTCTCTTCTCATGCCTGTGAGTGTGTGACCATATATTACATTACCGTTTTGTTTTTTTTCGAGAACCGCTATGTTGACCAAAAGTTGAGTTTCATATTTTTACATATGAAACTGAAATAAATACAAAACTATGGTGGTTTTCGTTTTTCGTTCATTATCAGTAATGGTAAATTTTATCGGTTACCGGTAAATGCTTGGCGAGAAACACAACACTGCCTGTGACATCGTGTGCGTCTGTGCCGAAAGCTAGGACGCGGGACTGAGGACGCGGGCTTGCTACCTGCTAGTCCAATTGAGGTCGAGGAGCCGCACAGCAGGGCAGAGCGAGAGCCCATTCAGGTCGAGGAGTAGGACTGGACAATCGATATTTTTTAAACATCGGTTCAGTTTTTAGGTTTTATAGAAACTTAAAACTGATCAATTTACTAGAAAATAAAAACCTATGAGTCGATTTTGGTTTTTTTACTTTGATTTTTTGACAAAAGCCAAACACCAAACTTATAATCAAGAAGGTTACAAGACAGCACATACACAAATTTACATGATAGATTTTACACAATTTTAAAAAGTAAAAAATATATATGTATAAGGATTTAGAGATTCATCATACATCACATACAAATAACTGAATAACACTTTTTATTGTAGCATACATTTAGTTTACATAATCAAAGAGTCAAATTTCAGAATTGGTAAAGTTTGGTATTTTAGTTTTTTTAACATTTCAGTTCGGTGTATAGCAAAAACTGATTACAATTCCGAACATCAAACTTCGTAAACACAAAAACCGAAACTAAACCGAGTTATAAAAAACTGAAATTTCGGTTCAGTTCGGTTGTTTTTTGTTTGTGCTAAAAAAATACCCACCCCCTATGACGAGTTTTTTTGGTTTGTGCTAAAAAAATTACCCACCCGGCCACCCCTATGGAGGAGTTCTGCTCTCCAGCGGTAACCAGGGACGTTTTGGGTAGACTGAACTGATCTGGCACGGGCCGATTAAGGTCCAGTTCTGCATCTTTTTTTTTCGGCCTATAAAATGTAAAATCCTTGTTCACTTTGCTGGATTGTCACGTTTCTCACGTGATGGTTAAACCTGAACCATGTAAACTTTCAGGAATTCTAAGTTTCCTTATGGTGCATTTGCATCCCTTTATTTTAGAGGAATTGGAATTCACTCAATAAAATAGTTTATTTAATTTGGAATTTGACATTCTATCACTTTCCAAAATTCAGGTATAAGACTATCTCAAATTCATGAAATGGAAGATGAAAATGGTTTTATGTATTAGTAGAATTTATTTGTACTCGGTAACTTACATGATACTCTTTATCTTACCCCTCTAAACCCCTATATAGTAAAAATATAACACATAAATATCTCCGACATCTTTCTAATAATAATATATAAATATATTTTACATAAAACTGAATTAACTTAATTGATAAATATCTAATTATTATTATTAGAATAGAATTCATTTCCAATGATCCAAACAGGCCATTAGTGTTTTTTGGAGCGTTAGTGTTTTTTGGAGCTTGCAATCAGTTGATTCTTTGTGCATTTAAGTTGCTGTCGCCTCACTCTTTTTTTCCGCGACTAGCACGTATTTCATTAAGGGCTAGTTTGGGAACCATATTTTCCCAAGAGATTTCTATTTCCCAAAGGAAAATTAGTTCATTTTCCCTTACGCCCCGTTTGAATCATTGGAATTGAATTCCATTCTAATAATAGTAATTTAGTCATATACCAATTAAGCTAATTCGATTTTATGTAAAATATATTTGTATACTATTATTAACAAGATGTCAGAGATATTTATGTGCTACATTTTTACTATAGAAGAGTGAAACGAAGAGTGTCATGTAAGTTACAGAGTAAAAACAAATTCTACTAATGCATAAAATCATTTCCCACCACCCTATAAATTTGAGATAGACTTATATCTAAACTTTGGAAAGTGCTGGAATGTCAAATTCCAAACTAAATAAGTTACTTTATTAAGTGAATTCCAATTCCTCTAAAATGAAGGGATCCAAACGCCCCGTTAGGAAAATAGAAATCCTATGGAAAAATATAGTTCTCAAACTAACCCTAAGAGGGACAGGAAAAGAGCAATACAAAGTCAAACACGTGAGATCTGTCTTCTCCACCTCCGGTGAGGGCTCTAGTGAGACTAGAGGTTAGGTTCGCAAGTTTCTGATTGAATTATCATCGGTGATTTCCGAGCTAAAAGGGAGCGTAGTAGAGGCGGCGACTGCGAATGTGCATTAATCCCCAGCAACGGTTGACAGTTTCAAAACTTCGCCGTTTTTCGACACGGTATGTTGCAGTATACACTGGTCAATTTTAAGATGTCGCAGGAGCTATACACTAGTAACATAGTACAGTAATGTTGAGCACCAAACTGAGCTGCGGACGGTCCACGCCGTGGGTCCGGACGGTCCACGCGCGCAGAACAGATTAGGGTTTCGAGTTTCATGCTGTGTTTGTTGGCTAGATTCTCGGAATTAGCTCGGTGAGTTTGTTTGTAACGGGTCCAGCCCCTCCTCTATAAATACAGAGGAATACGGTCGATTTGAAATAATCAACCGAATCAATAACACTTCTATCTCGCATTTATTTCCTGTACAATTAGGAGTAGTTCTAGTCTAGTTCTAGTTTAGCCTCTCAATCCCCCAAATTCTCCGCTTCTCTTCGACTCTACGTCGATTAGAGGAGTCTAGGTTGGTCTGCCCGAGCCTAGACATCACCTAGGATCTCTCCTCCCCGACGGGGTCCCTCCCGGGAGCGAGATCCAGGCGTCGCCGGCGACCTTTGCCGCCCCCTGCGCACGCGCGGACCGTCCGGCCGTTAGGCAGGAAACCTTAGCCCTGCGCCAGGTCGCAGACCGTCCGGCCCCTGACCGTGGACCGTCCGCCCCTGACCAGAGAGCACCGCCGCCGGTTCTTGTTGAGCGATTGACGCCCCAAAAAGGTGCCAACACACTTTTTGCGCGGACCGTCTGGACCGCAGACGGTCCAGCCTCAGGGCCAGACCGTCCGCCGCTCAGTTTGGTGCTCAACATATGCCCCCTACCTTTTGGTGGAGCTGAGCGAACCAAAATCAACTAACTCGATGTGATCACATCGGTTTTCTTAGGTATCTTGCTACTTACTAGGATGGTACGCAGTGGCCTTGGTCTTGATGGTTGACTCAGCAGACGTGACCCCTTTAGCTTTGATCGAACTGTCAGTCCCAACACCGTCGAGCGTCATACTGGTCCTGACCAATTCGTCACCTTGCTTTCCTAATTTTCTAAGTGTTCTCGCATAGCTCCGTAGTCGACCAAGTCTTCTCCTTGCATGTCGTCTTCCTCCGTGGGTGTCGGTACGTCGTTGGAGGTGTCTTGGTGTAGTGTGGATGGTTCGGCCTCAGGGGTCGGACGGTCTGCGTCCTGTGCGGATGATCCAGCCTTTATAGCCGGACTGTCTACCATACCTGCAGAGAGCTGCACAGTTGTTGTTTTATTTTCTGTCTTTGTGGCCGTTTGATTTTTCTCAACGACCGTTGGTCTTCATCTCTTTTGTGGTGGCGGATACTGCGGATGCGTGTCATTGAATATTTTTTCCACCTCCTTTTCCTGATTTTCTTTTGCTCTGAGGCACTGTAATTTTCGCTTTTGCGATCGTGTCAATCCCGATGGGCACCATCGGGGCATAGAGTATTTTGGATCGGCTGTTTTGTTGACAGTCGTACCTTCTTTTTTTTGTGTTGGCCGATTCACCAGAAATCATCGGCCCTTCGTTATTTTGTTGTATGACGACATCTGTCGTTCCTATTTTAATGACGTCTCCTTTTATCGTACTGTTGGAGGCTGTAGCTATATGCCCCTTACCGGATTAGTCAGCCTTTGGGTCTGAGTTGTTCGGTAATCTTGTTGGTCCTATGCTCGTGGACCAGATTGAGGGGCTCTCAATCGGTCTTGTACCGGAGGCGTCAACCTGTCAAAAATAGGTGATTGAGGTGCCCCCAGGCGGGGTATTGTGGTATCCTGAATGGATACGGTGACGCGCCCCACATCTGATTCGGGATATATGGTAGCGATGATATGTATGTACAATGACATGTCATGGGTGTATGTGGAGGTGTCCACGCAGGTACGTAAGGTCTTAATTGAACATTATGACGTCCTGTCCTTTCCGATTGGTGTTGTGGTCCAATCGGCCTAACTTGCTGTCGCACTTGGGGTGGGTAAGCGAGGTCGCTTTGGTGGCCGGTCGCTGGGGCCAGCCTTCTTTTTCACATATTTACACAATAATTGATCAAAGGTCGGGCTGGATTTTACCAACCGACCAGTTGCCTTGAACGTGTTAGTTTTCTACGTACCTATTTCTGGTCGTCGTGGTTTGAAGATACATGGTCGTCGTGGCTCTTAGGCGTTGCCGGACCATCCGCTGGAACGCTCCGGACCGTCTGGTGATGTTACGGACCGTCCGTGCCTGGGCACTGGACCGTTCACGATGCGTAGTATGGGTTCTCGCGCATGTCTCCTTATCTATGCTTGCCCTCCAGTGCCGTAGGTTGTGATGGTCACCTTCAGTGTCTCCCCTCCATCAGGAGTCTTCTCAGCCACCACTTTCCTGCAAGAGATTTTGTTGTTTCCATCGGCCTCCCGTGCGTTGCCGATGATGACTTCTTTGTCTTTGCCCTTATCAGCTGTGCTGGGCCGAATTAGCACCTTTTTGCCATTGAAGTCGATCATATTCATTGGAAAGGGCTCCGTGTCCTCCTAAAATTTCAATCGTCCCTCGTTAATGGCCGATTGGATTTGTCGTCGAAATACATTACAATCATTAGTGCCATGGGAAAATGAGTTGTGGCACTTGCAATATGCGCAACGCTTTAGTTCGTCGGCGGGTGGAACGATATAATCAATCTTAGTGTTACCATTTTTAGTAATTCATCGAATATCTTATCACATTTGGCAACATTAAATGTAAACTTAATCTCCTCCTGCCGCTTCTTTTGAACTGACTGCAAGGAGGAGCAAGCCAAAGATTTGGCCTGTTCGGGCCAAACTATTTCGGCAGTGTAAACTTCCTTTGGTTCATCGTCCGAACTACTTTGATTATGTTCTACTATATGGACATTATGATGAACCGTTTTGACTAGTTATTTGCTTCGGCTTTCACAAGCCAAAGCTCTCTGATGTAATTATGCCAGCGTAAAGAACTGGATGCTTTCTAATTTCTCTTTTAAATAATAGCGCAATCCATCAAAGGCTATTCCTGCCAGCCGTTTATCTGTTAAATGAATTTGAAAACATTGGTTTCTCATATCCCGGAATCTCTGGACGTAATCACTAACCGATTCATCCTTTTCTTGTCGTAGGGACACTAATTCTACTAAATCTAGCTCGTAGTCGCTAGAGAAGAAATGTTCATGAAATTTTTGTTCTAAGTCTCCCCATGATAAAATGGAATTAGGAGGGAGCATGGCATACCATGTGAATGTAGTCCCTGTCAAAGATAATGAAAATAAACGTACACGGAATGATGGAATGCTTCGGTGTCGGCCAATTCTCCTAACTGTGCTAAGAATTGGTCTATGTGCTCACGCGTGCTCTTTCCTTGGTCACCCAAAAACTTTGCAAATTCGAGTATTTTGGTCCCCTGTGGGTATGGGAGACGGTCGAACTAACTATTATAAGGTCTCCGATATGACTGCCCCTGGGGACTATACTAACTCCGAGCTTATCTCGGAACGCCCTAGCTAGTTCCTCTCTTACTATATCGATGGCAGCCGGTGGGAGACCACCGGCTTTTTTGGTCCAATATGGGTGAGTTTGTTTGGATGTTGGTATGTTGTTTTCCTCCCCATTGGTTTGGGTTTTGCGGCGCGTTAATACGTGCCCTATGAGGCTCATAGGACTGGCCACTCCTTTCTGGCCTTCTAGGGGCCGGGAAGTACTCACTCTCACGGGTTTGGTAGATTATATTATGGTGTTGGTGTGTCTTATGGTGAGATGGGGAGTCTAGCTGGGAAGGATAAGGAGTTGGATATCCATCCTCCTAAAAAAACTCTATGCCGGACCGTCCGGTTAAATACGCGGACCGCCTGGCTCTGTGCGCGGACTGTCCGGCCATGTGGTCAGACCGTCCGACATTATATTTGGACTGTCTGGCGTCATACGCGGATGGTCCAAATGGGTTATCTAGGGTTTGAACGGTATGTGGCGGCTTGGGTGCAGGCCTCGGTAATTCGCTTCTAAAAATGGGATCGGCCGCCGCTGACCTGGACGGTCCGTGCTCACGTGCGGACGATCCGGACATACGCAGATCGGCAAATTTATTGCCGATGTGCGTGGGAGGCTGTTGTTACCCAAGGTACATGTCTGTCGGCATCCCATAAAGGGGTTGTGACTGGTCGTGACAACCTGTAGCCGATGAATTATGTGTGTATTCCCTCAGTTCAACCTCGTGCGAAGGAAGATTTGCAATAGTAGACTTATCAAGCGCACGCACTAGCCTTTTATGATCATTTTGTATATCCCCTACGATACGTCGCATCTGCTTTCGCTGTTTGTCTATGTAAGCTTTAAGAGATTAGAGTTCATTGGTGCTACTTACATTGGGGGTAATCGTAGTAGGTCGGAGCGAAGCCAGATCTGTCGCCCGTTGCCGAACGACTTTGTTGTTCCTGTCTACCTTGAAGTCGGCCAGGAATTTCGCTTTTGCTTCTTAGATTAGCTGCTCCCGGCGCTCCTCGAACAGGAGCTGTTCTTCAGCCAGCAAGGTTTCCCATGTCGGCGTGATGATATTGCTGGTGGAAACTTCAGAGCTATCTTTTGAACAGGCCATTGAGGGCCGATCTCGATAGGTCTATATGAAATCGTCCCCAGCAGAGTCGCCAAAAAGTGTGTTGGCACCTTTTTCGGGCGCCAATCGCTCAACAAGAACCGGCGTCGGTGCTCTCTGGTCAGGGGCGGATGGTCCGCGGCCAGGGACCGGACGGTCCGCGACCTGGCGTAGGGCTAAGGTTTTCTTCCTGACGGCCGGACGGTCCGCGCCCTGGGGCCGGACGGTCCGCGCGTGCGCAGGGAGCGGCGAAGGTCGCCGGCGGCGCCTAGATCTCGCTCCCGGGAGGGACCCCGTCGGGGAGGAGAGATCATAGATGATGTCTAGGCTCGGGCAGACCGACCTAGACTCCTCTAATCGACGTAGAGTCGAAGAGAAGCGGAGAATTTAAGGGATTGAGAGGCTAAACTAGAAATACTCCTAATTGTACAGAAAATAAATACGATATAGAAGTGTTATTGATTCGATTGATGATACCAAATCGGTCGTATTCCTCTGTATTTATAGAGTTTGATGATACCAAATCGGTCGTATTCCTCT
Source organism: Zea luxurians (assembly GCA_029449295.1). NCBI lineage: Eukaryota > Viridiplantae > Streptophyta > Magnoliopsida > Poales > Poaceae > Zea > Zea luxurians. The sequence continues at coordinate 121,512,455 of JAOPSE010000007.1, read as the reverse complement.
GTATTTATAGAGGAGGGGGGCTGGACCCGTTACAAACAAACTTCTCTAGCTAATTCCGAGAATCTAGCCAATAAACACAGCAAAAAACTCGGAACCCTAATCTGTTCTGTGCGCGCGAGCCCGTTCGCCGCTCAGTTTGGTACTCAACAAGTAATACACACCACACAGGAACCCAGGAGCACGAGCACCTCAAGATTAGTAGGAAAAAAAAGGAACCAGTTGCCAGTTTGCCACTGCACTGCACTGTTGTTTCCCAGCGGCTATTTGTTAGTGAAACTCTTCCACCGGAACAAGCTGCCAACCTTGCGCAGGACCACCCGCCGCCGGGCGGGCAACCTCGGCATCGACGAGAACACGCCCAAATCACCACTCCTCTGGTCGTCCATCGTGCCAAATATGTCGTACGCCGAGCCTTCGAAGGTCTCCGACAGCTGCCGCGGCCGCGTGATTCCGGCCGGCGGCCTTATCTTCGAGTCCGACGGGTACTTCTCGAGCCCCGGCGGTCCGACCCTCATACGCGGCGTCGGGATCTCCTCCGCGTCCAGCTTCGCGGCCGTGGGGCTCGACGACGTCGCCACGAGCATGCCCTGAAGCTCCTTGACGCTGTCGCGCGCCGCGGCCTCGCTGACCCGGAGGCACTCCAGCTCCTGCTTCGTGCACTTCACGGCGGTGTCCTTGTCGCCGAGCACGCCCTTGAGCAGCGCGTTCTCGCTCCTCGCCTCCTCCAGCGCCTCCTTCGCCACCTTGGTGTCCTTCACGGCCTGCTTCAGGATGTCCCGCAGCTTGGCCACCTCGGCCCGCCAGGAGCGCTGCGACTCCAGCAGCCGCGCGTTCTCGCGCCGCGCCTCGGCGAGATCGGCCTCCGTCGACTTCATGCACGCCGTGAACCCGGCCTCCTTGCCCCGCCACGCGGCGAACGACTCCTCGGCCTCGGCCCGGAGCCGCGCCGCCTCGTCCGACAGGGCCCGGAGCTTGTCGTCCTTGCGCTTCGCCGACATGTGCAGACGGTCGGCGTCCAGCCTGGCCGACTCCGCCTCGTGCTGCGCGCGCGCCAGCTGCTGCTTCGTCGTGTGCAGCTCCGCGTTCACCTCCTTGAGCGCCAGCACGAACTCCTCCATCGCCTTCTTGCTCTTCTCCTCCGCCGCCAGCGCCACCCGCAGCTCGCCGTGGGCCCTCTGCATGTCGCGGTCGCGCCGGTTCCTCGGCGTCGTGGCGACGGGGGTTCTGGCGGCCTCGAGCCTCTGGACGGTCTCATGCAGCGACGCGATCTCGAGCTTGGCTTCCTCGAGCGATATCTTGGTGACCTCCAGCTGCTTCGTCTGCACTGCCAGCGAGTCCAGCATCCGTTTCTCGGATTCCCGCGACACGTAGAGCTCGGCCTCGAGCGTCTCTATCGCGGTGCGGTCATTGGCCGAAGCCAGCGCCTTCCAGTCGGTCACCTCCAGGACGCAGTGCGCGCGGTCTCGCTCGTCGCGCACCTTGCGCAGCTCGCCCCGAAGCTGGGCGACCTGATGATCCATGTCCCGCCGGCTTTCCTGCATCTCTTCCTCCACGGATTGGAGCGGTTCTTGAAATGCTGCACGGCGATCGGAGCAAGGGGTCTTGGAACCTGGAGGGTCGGCGATTGGAAATGCGCTAAAATTTGAGGCATTCCTAGGAAGCGGATAATAAAAGGGGGGACGTCCTCGCAGGCATGCATGGATTTGCTAAACCTGTGATGTGGAATGCCAGTCTAATCTTGGAGCGAATCCTGAACTGGCGGCTCCAGCTATATAGGAGTATTTTGTGCATAACCACCACTGCTATATTTGGATTTTGGAGCAAATGAGCTTCACGTGCGATATCACCCATGAGTGCAAACAAAAGACTGACCATTATGGCACCACGATTATATGGCTATTTATTCCTCATTTGCATAAAACTCTAACTCATTAGCCCAACCTTCGTCTTATCTATTATACATTCTAGCTAACATAGCTTTGCTACTTGCTAGCATCATCATTGATTTAATTTATATAAAACGAACAATCAGATTCGTTAAGCTTCAAGTTTCATATACTGTATAACCAAATATTTTTGTCATATAATGAATCTCACATAATTAATTATATCATCGGAATCACCCACCGACGATTTTCTCTATCCCCACATTGTTTAAACTTGAGGTTCATAGGAAAACAAACATTTTTGTCACATAAATAAATATGAAACACGGTAAGAAAAATAGGTGTTTGTGGACTATTTACTTACCACATCATCATGCTATGATCAATAAGCTTTGTGTCCATTTTGTCATTCTCCATTGAAACGTTACACTAGACCTGCTCAATTTGGTTGCCGATGTTGTCAAGTGATTTTTCCAGCAAGTTAGAAAACATTCGACTATAGTGCACAACGATTTCAGCACGAATAACAAGAACCCTCGATGAAGAATCCAAGAAAAAAACAAAACGAACTACCTTCTTGCCAATATTTTGTCAACTGGCCCAATTTACTTCATAGCACTAGGAATGTCAACTTTAAATTGTTCCAACTCTGACTTAACTATAATTCTGCATCTAAAGGGGATTCCTACATATCATCATAAGCTTGTTGTATTTCTTTATCCTGATTGCAAAACCTTGTTCCTATGGGTTGCTGCAAGAGCACAATAAATAACAATATGCAGTTTAGAATTCGACTTGGAATAATTAAGAAGAACCAAGGGAGATGATTGTTAAAACCTGAGGCAATTTGTTGGAACCTGGAAGTGGAAAATGCATTATACTGGAAGAATATCATTTTAAGGGTCTTGTCCCATACCACCTTAGGGAACCTAAATGAAATCTTGTTAGGCGCGCACGCACATAAGCGCACACACATATTTTGTTTTTGAAGGCTTGACCTCTCCAGGCATCCTTCTCCCTTTATTATTGGTTTGATATCTACACTATAACGAACTGAACGGAAGGAAATAAAGTTTGTATGTTGCTGTTGACACCTTTTTAGGGCGCCAATCACTCAACACGAACCAGCGGCGGTGCTTTCTGCACAGGGGTGGACGGTCCGCGGCCAGGGGCCGAACGGTCCGCGGCCTGGCGCGAGGCTAGGGTTCCTGCCTGACGGCCGGACGGTCCGCGCGTGCGTAGGGGCGGCGGAAGATCGCCGGCGGTGCCTGGATCTCGCTCCCGGGAGGGACCCCGTCAGGGAGGAGAGATCCTAGGAGTTGTCTAGGCTCGGGCAGGCCGACCTAGACTCCTCTAATGGACGTAGAGTCGAAGAGAAGCGAAGAATTTGGGGATCGGAAGGCTAAACTAGAACTAGACTAGGAAATAAATGCGAAATAGAAGTGTTATTGATTCGATCGATGATTACAAATCGGCCGTATTCGTCTATATTTATAGAGGAGGGGGTTGGACCCATTACAAACAAACTCCCCGAGCTAATTCCGAGAATCTAGCTAACAAATACAACAAGAAACTCGGAACCTTAATCTGTTCTACGCGCGCGCGGACCGTCCGGCCCCAGGGCCGGACCGTCCGCCAGCTCTATTTAGTGCTGAACATATGCCCCCTTGCCTTTTGGTAGAGCTGAGCAAACCAAAAGCAACTAACTCGATGTGATTACATCGGTTCTCTTAGGCATCTTGCCACATACTAGGATGGTACTGTTCGAGGAAACGCCCGTTCAAAGCCTTGGGTAAATCATTGCCTTGTAATGTTTGTAGTAAATAGGCGTTACCAGACATTACCTGTTTTACTTTATAAGGACCCTCCCAGCTTGGCGACCATTTCCCGAACTTTTGGTCTTTATTCCTTAGAGGCAGGATGGTCTTCCACACCAGGTCCCCTACTTGAAATGACTTTGCTTTGACCTTCTTGTTGTAGGCCCTGGCTACCATGATCTTGTCCTTTTCTATTGCTCCCAAAGCTATCACCCTCTTTTCGGTCACCTCATCAATATTATCCATCATTGAATTATAATAATCAATGACGGTTAGATCATTTTGTCTGGCGAACCTGACAGCATTCAAACTTATTTCCATAGGCAACACTGCTTCCTGCCCATAGACAAGCTTAAAAGGAGATACTTTAGTAGCACTATGTTTAGATATTCTGTGAGCCCATAAAGCTTCGGACAAAATCTTATGCCAATGCTTAGGATTATCGGATATCTTCTTTTTTATCAAGTTAATCAATGTCCTATTACTAGACTCGGCCCGCCCATTGGCCTGAGCATAATATGGAGATGAATTAAGCAACTTAATTCTATATAATTCAGCAAATTCACGTACCTCCTTTGACACAAAAGAAGTTCCTTGATCCGTAGTCAAGATCTGGGGAATGCCGAATCTATGAATAATATGCTCAGTTATAAACTCAATTACCTCCTTGTGCGTCATGTTCTTCAGAGCATCGACTTCAGTCCATTTGGTAAAGTAGTCAGTGGCAACTAACACGAACCGATGCCCCTTTGATGATGAAGGATGAATTTCTCCTATAAAGTCTAATCCCCATCCTCTGAAAGGCCAAGGCTTGATGATAGGATGTAATTCGGCTGCAGGGACCAACTGTAGGTCGCCGAATTTTTGACACACTTGGCATCCTTTGTAGTACTTGAAACAATTAGCTATCATGTTAGGCCAATAAAAACCAGACCTTCGCAACAACCACTTCATCTTTAGAGCCGATTGATGGGTACCACAAATTCCTTCATGTACTTCGGCCATGGCTAATATAGCATCATCTAGGCCCAAGCACTTAAGCAGGACATCGTTGACTGTTCGGCGGTAGAGTTCATCACTCATCAAAATATACTTGAAAGCTGTACGCCGAATGTTCTTATCTGTCCTAATATTGAGATTTCGTAAATAATTAGTTATGGGCGTCCTCCAATCACTTGCATCGGCTTCATTATCATCCGAATGAGAACTTTCCTGGTAACCCCGGACAGTCCGGAGTCCCTACTCGGATGGTCCACGACCTGGGGAATTGGCCCTACACCGGTTATCAGATTTTCAGTGTTGTGAAATCTCCCTCGCTTTATCTGATAACCTGATGCATCTTGTGCCAAATTGTTAGCTCTATGATTCTCAACTCTAGAGATATGCTGAATACTGAATTCGTCAAAAGAATGAATTATGCCCCAACATTTTCAAGGTAACTATTTAGAGTACCATCAAAACATTGATATTCTTCTAACACTTGTTGGACGACCAGCTGAGAATCACCAAATGCATTCACATGTTTTACTCCTATACAATTTAAAAGTTCCAAGCCGAACAAAAGGGCCTCATATTCGGCTTGATTGTTAGTGTAATAAGTTTTCAATCGGCTAGAGAAGTCGAAGGAGACATCACTTGGTGAAACAAGTACGATGCCAATTCCTTGCCCTTCATTGCAAACCGATCCATCAAAGTATAAAGTCCAAGGAGTAATAATGAGGTATGACATGTCTAGTTTATGAGTATCATTAATCCGATGTTCTACAATAAAATTCACTACGACCTGACCTCTCATAGATTTCAATGGTTCATAGGCCAAGTCATATTCTATGAGTGCATAAGCCTACTTACCAATTCTACCACTCATAATTGGGTTATGCAACATGTATTTGATCACATCGGCTTGACCAGAAATAGTGCAATGACTTGACAGTAAATAACATCTACACTTGGTGCATGCATAAAACAAGCATAAGCATAACTTCTCAATAAAAGTGTACCTCGTTTCAGCATCCACCAACCTCCTACTTAGATATGTCACCACATGCTCCTTTCCTTCAGTTTCTTGTGTCAGAATAGCCCCAATGACCTTATCTTCAGCTGCAATGTATAATCTAAATGGTACTCCTGCTTGTGGTGCTTTCAACACGGGAGCCGAAGACAAGTATTTTTTAATGAGATCAAATGCTTCCTGCTGCTCTGCCCCCAAGCGAATTCGGCATCATTCTTAAGCCGAAGGATAGGGGTGAAGGCATCAATCTTCCCGGCTAGGTTAGAGATAAACCTTCTGTCGGCGTTTCGGACCCGCGAGGACCGTCAACCGACCAGTAAATTTGTCGCTGCGTGTCCCTGCCTAGATGGGTTGATGCAAGATGGAACACAAGAGGGAAATGCGGCTTATGTTATCTCGCACCGGGGTGCTCGTAGTAGGGGTTACAAGTGTTGTGGGAGAGCGGGAGCGAGAGAGAGAGAGAGAGGGTTCGGCCTTGAGGCGAGTTGTCTGAGTCTGCCTCTACCGCGTCTCTCCTACTCTGCCTGCCTCCGCTTGTCTGCGTCGTACGTCCGTGTGTTTGTACGTGCCTTTTTCCCTGCCCCCCTGGAAGGCCCTGAACATCCCCTTTTATAGATACAAGGAGATGCCCAGCTGTACAACGGGGGTGTAGGTATGAGCTAACGTGGCTAGCGGAGAAGTGCCTTGAGCCCTGTACATGTACCAACGTGGCTGTCGGAGAAGTGCCTTGAGCCCTATAGAAGCACAGCTGGCGGTGCGGCATGGATCCTGCTGACGTTTCCTTGCTTCCGTAGGGGGTTGAGAGCAAACGATGTCATGGGCGCACGCGGGGAACCATCATTACCTGTTACCAGAGTAACTTAGATGGGACACCGGTCTTGTTCCCTCGTAGCCTAAGGTGGCTAGCTAGGGATAGGGTCATGATGTATCCCCTGTAGCGTAGTTAATCCGAGGATGAGGTCGGGCGAGGCGGTGACTCCTCCGAGGCTGAGGCTGAGGTCGGACGAGGCAGAGTCCTTCTCTCGAGGCTGAGGCTGAGGCCGAGGTCGGGGTCGGTCGAGGCGGAGACCTTCTCCCGAGACCGAAGCTGAGGCCTAGGGTCGGGCGAGGCGGAGCTCCTTGCTACGCCCGAGGCCGAACTCGGGAAAGGCCGTGACTGTTGTTAGCCTTTCCCTGGTGGCTGGCACAGTTGCCGGAGCGGGGTGAACAGTGCTGCTTTCCTGTCAGAACGGTCAGTAAAGGGGCGAGGTGACTGCGGTCACTTCGACCTTGCCGACTGAGGCACGCGTGTCAGGACAAGGTGTCAGGCGATCCCCGCATTAAATGCGCATGCGATACGGTTGGTTGGTAAGGCGATTCGGTCGAGGTCGCTGCGCGACAAAGTTCGCCCGAGCTTAGCCTTGGGTGAGACGGGGGTGCGCCTATTGACAGAGGGAACCCTCGGGCGAGGCGTGAATTTGCCTGGGACTATTGTCTGCGCCCGAGGTTGGGCTCGGACAAGGCAAGGTCGTGCCCTATGAGGCCCTGACTTGAACTGTGCTTATCAATTGTTGATGGTTTGTTCCGAAGATGTTTTTCAGCCAGGTTAAGGAGCATTGGGGGTACCCCTAATTACGGTCCCCGACAGTAGCCCCCGAGCCTCGAAGGGAGTATAGGTACTCGCTTGGAGGTTCTGCCGGATTTTTTGCAAGGGGACCGACCCTTCTCGGTTATGCTTTGTTCCGGTGGGTGCGCGCGAGCGCACCCGCTGGGTGTAGCCCCTGAGGCCTCGGAGGAGTGGTTTGACTCCTCTGAGGTCTTAAACCTTTTTGTGATGCCTCGGTCAGCCTTGTTGTTCTCTCATGCGGCCTAGCTACAGCCTGGGTGCATGGTCGGGCTCCGAGTTTTCAAGCTGGTTTGTTGACGTGGTCAACAGTTTGGCCGTAGCCTGGCGCAAGAGCAGCCCCCGAGCCTCTGCACAAAGCGAGAGGACGATCAAGGACCGTCTTGACTTTTATTGTACGCCCCTTCGTCGCCTCTCCGCGAGGAGAAAGGGGGGAAAGCGCCATGTTACCCTCGGAGGGCACCGAACATGGTGTTTCCAGTGAGTTCCTAGCGGGTGATCCGATTGGACGCCTGAGCCCCATTCGATAAGGGACGGCTAGTGGCCCAGAGGCGCGCTCCAAAAGTACCTGCAAGTGATTTGCCGGACCCGGACCCATTCGATAGGGTCCGAGGGCTCGATGCCTCCCTCCGATGGGATTTCGTTTCAAATCGTTCCCGCTGGTCTCAGAAATGTCCTAGGGTACCTCGGGAGCGTAGCCCGAGCCTCGGCCATGTAACGGACGTACCCAGGGTCATCCCTGACTCTGCGTGCTCTGGGACGGCCGTTGAACCCTTCCGGAGGGCCAGCCTTCGAACCCCTGATCAGTAAAGGGCTCGGAGCCCGAGTGCTCTGGGGCGGTTGCCGAACCCCGGAGGGCGCAACTTTCGAACCCCTGATTAGTAGGAGGGCTCGGGGCCTGTTTCCTTTGCCGAGAAGGATCCTTTTCGCAATGTCCCCTTTCCCGGTCCCTGTGGCAAGAGAGTGGGAGAGGAAAAAGGAAAAGGATATGAATTTAAATAATGTGGCGCACCTTTTTTGACGCAGTCATCATGACGGAGGTGAAACAGCGCCCGCTTCGCCTGCCGGAGGTGTCGCTTGCCCTGCCAAGGAGTTAATGCGACGGGACGGGCGATTCGTGGGGCGTCTGTTGTGCGTGCGCGAGTCGTTCGAGGAACGGAACATGGGTGCGTTGTTTTTTATGCTACGGGAGGGGGCTCCCCTGCCGTTTCGGGAGAGGATGCAAACCTGTAGGTGATTGGACCGCTACTTCCGCACGACTGTTGCTGCAATTACTGTCGGCCCGCCTCTGATCATATCAACCGTCGTGCCTATCTCCGCGGCTGAGTGACCCGTGATCGTCGCACTTAATGGGCACTGTTGGGTCACGCGCAGGGCTGCCTTGAGTCGCTGCGCTGGATCTGCAGTCGAGAAGACGCAGCATTGGCGCAGGTGGCGGTGCGGTTTCCTCGCACGTAGTGACCGGCGCGCCGGTTACATGACATGTGGGACCGGGCCTCCATGCTGGGCCACCGGATGCGACGAAGATGAAAGGGTGCACAACCATAGTGCGGTTGCATGCTTCTTGCGCGGCGGTCCGCCTTTTCGATCGCTGGTTTTGGCGAGGATGAGGGAATGCTTATAACCGCGGGGCGGTTACGTGCTTCGCGTGCAGCGGTTTGCCTTCTTCGCATTTCGGGTCAGCTCGCATGACGTGTGGGACCCAGCCCCCGTGTCGTGGGGTGGGAACCCTAGAGCATGTCGGTGGAGACTTTGCCCGTGACGCTTGGGGGTGCGAGTGAGGAGATCTGCCTTTAAAAAGGGATCGACCCCCTGGGCGGTAGCCATGCATTCGCACTCCTCGCATTCATCGCGTCTTTCCGCCTTCTGAGCCCCTAGATGGGGTGCACCTGTGTTGCCTTCTTTTTGCTGCTGTTTGAGGAGCGCGACCCCGTGGGGGTTGGTGCTCTCCAGTCATTGCTCGACTTCAAGGATTTTCATCACACAGCCCGGCTGCATTCCCCCACCAATGGTCATCCGTAGGGATGATCACCAGCCTTGTGGTGGGGAGAAGCAAGCCAGGCTGCGGCCTCTGCCCCGCCCTCGGCTTCAAGGATGTTCATCATCCGGATTGGGGAGGAGGGCGCGCCGAGTTGGGTCCTGCCTCCCGCGTGGGCCGGTGACCCGCTTCTTCCTCCAGCATTTGGGGGAGAAGGGCATCCTCCAGCCCTGCGGAGGAGACATCCTTCAGCTATGCGGGGGAAGGCGAACTGCTTCTGCCTGGTCAGGGTGTAGCTGTCCGTCCTCCACCTGGGCGACGGTCGTGCTGTGCGCAGGTGGCCGCTGTCGCCGGTGCTGAAGTGGTGGCCGTCGCTGGTGAGGCTTCCCACCGCAGCGGTTGCCTCCGCCGACGAGACCGTCAGTGCCACCTGCGCTCCGGACCTCTGGCTCTTTGGCTTTAATGGCTGGTTCTCGTCCCCCGTGAGGGGACGTGAACGAGGACCTTTTCACAGTAGCGTTTGCCCTGAGGCCATCGCTGCTGCTGTCTTGCCACCCGAGGCGGAGGTCGTTGTCGCGCTGCTGGTGCAGTGATCGCTGGCGAGCCGCTTGGAGCTCGTTATCTTGCAGCCCCTCCGGTGTGGAGGTAGTTCATTCCTGCGGGAATGGAGCTGGGTCCTATTTGCAAGGGAATGTAAGAGCAAAAATGTAATTGCCCTAAGTACAGAGATATCTGCTGTAGGTCGGGAAAGCCACCGAGGGTGCTGCCGACATCTACATAGCATAGTAATCCCAAGTACGTGTGTTTGTTCTTTGTGGCTGCTGAGGCCTGAACATTTTGGGTATAAAGCCGTGCTTCTTTCCTCTTGTTTCGAGCATTAAGACCTGTTCGTCGGTAGCAGAATCACTTATCCGAGCGTGAGTTACCTTTCGCGGAAGGTGACGAGTAAGATATCCGTATCCCGGAGGCGTAGGAGTCCCTCGGCTCGGTCGGCCTTGCCACTCAAGGTCTCTCTTGCTCGTCTTTAGGACTCCGCCATCGATATAGTCGAAAGGCACGAAAGTCGTTTTGGTGGAAAAACTTTTCCGAGGAAAGTTTTCGGTGCAGAGGGGGTTTCTCCTTTCTAGACTCCGAGGCGACCGCCTGGGCCGAGACCCTTGCGGAGGGTCTGGCCGTGGCCGTCGGGTCTGCTTGGTCCGCCCAAGCTAGGGCCTTGCAGCAGCATGTCCGGGCCAAAGGTTGTTTCGCCCGCTTTGTGACTTTGTTTCTGTCTCCATTCTTCTCCTTGCGTCCGAAGAATGTTGTCCGGCTGTCTGCAGGGTTCAAGATGGCTCTTAACGAGTCCGTCAAGAAGTGCAAGGCGCTTGCCGAGGCGGCTGAGCAAAAGGAGGCCAACCGTGTGGCCATGTCCGAGGCTACCTCGGCTTTCTGCCGGGCCTTTGGCCTCGACGACGTCCCTTCGGGTAGCTCCCCCCAGAGTCTCCTGCGGGCCTTGGGCGGCCATGTGCGCAGCAGACTCTGCGGGGCGCTGCACCACGGCGTTAGGCGGGCCTTCGTCGTGCTCGCTTCCCACTACGACATGGATCTGGAGCAGGTTAGCGAGGGTACTGCTTACCCGACGAAGAAGAGGCTGCCTTAGCTGAGGTCCAGAGGCTTGACGCGGCTGTCGAGGGCCCAAGCGTGGTGCTGGCTTCCTCCTTCGAGGTGGAGGTCCTTCCGCCCGTGTCGCCGTCCGAGGCCGGGCTAGATTTTGCCGAGGGTGGAAATGACGCCGAGCGTGCTGCTCCTCCCCCTGCCGATGTCTGAGCCTGCAGGAACAGTTTGTTCTAAGTATGCGTATGTCTTTTGCGGCCGCTGAGGCCTAGACATTTTCGTTGTTGAAGTTTAAAGCTGCGTTTCCTTTCCTCTTGTTTCGAGCCTTAGGACTTGTTCGATAGCGGAATCGCTTATCCGAGCGTGAGTTACTTTTTGCAGAAGGTGATGAGTGGGGTATCCGTATCTCGGAGGCGTAGGAGTCCCTCGGCTCGGTCGGCCTTGCCGCTTACGTGTCCTCTCGTTGTTTTCAGGATTTCGTTATCGATGTAGTCGAAAAGTACGAAAGTCGTTTTCTTTCCTCTCGTTTCGTGCGTTAGGACTTGTTCATCGGTAGCAGAATCGCTTATCCAAGCGCGAGTTACTTTTCGCGGAAGGTGATGAGTGAGGTATCCGTATCCTGGAGGCGTAGGAGTCCCTCGGCTCGGTCGACCTTGCCGCTCAAAGTCTCTCTTGCTCGTCTTTAGGATTCTGTTATCGATGCAGTCGAAAAGCGCGAAAGTCGTTCTGGTAGAAAACTTTTCCGAGGAAAATTTTGATGCAGAGGGGGTTCCCCCCTTCTAGCCCCGGAGGGAGGGTCGGGCTTTGCCGAGGCAAGGCTGATCCTTCCTTGATAGCTAGACTTTATTTATGCATGTAAAGAAAGCGAGATACATGAACGACTTGAAACATTTTAAGGGTAAAAGCGACGTAGCTGTTCGATGTTCCAAGCGTTGCTGTAGACCTCGCCTTGATCGTTGGCCAGCTTGTATGTCCCGGGCTTCAAAACTTTGGCGATGATGAACAGCCCTTCCTAGAGAGGGGTAAGCTTGTGGCGCCCTCGAGCGTCTTGTCGCAGCCGAAGTACCAAGTCTCCCACTTGGAAGTCTCGGGGCCAAATCCTTCAGGCGTGGTAGCGTCACAGGGACTGCTGATACCGCGCTGAGTGTAGTAAGGCCACGTCCCGAGCCTCTTCCAGATGGTCCAATGAATCCTCTCGACTTGTCTGGTTGCTTTGGTCGTCGTAAGCCTTTGTCCTCGGGGAACTGTATTCCAAGTCCGTGGGTAAGATGGCCTCCCATAGACTAGGAAAAACGGCGAGAAACCCGTGGCCCGGCTCAGCGTCGTCCTCAGACTCCAAACCACCGAGGGTAGTTCTTTTATCCACCGCTTGCCAAACTTGTTAAGGTCGTTGTAGATCCTCGGTTTTAATCCCTGCAAAATCATACCGTTGGCGCGCTCCACCTGCCCATTTGTCATTGGGTGAGCTACAGCGGCCCAGTCCACACGGATGTGGTGGTCCTTGCAGAAGTCCAGGAACTTTTTCCTAGTGAACTACGTGCCATTGTCGGTGATGATTGAGTTTGGGACCCCAAAGCGATGGATGATATTTGTGAAGAACACCACCGCCTGCTCGAACCCGACGCTGGTTAAGGGTCGGACCTCGATCCACTTGGAGAATTTGTCAATAGAGACCAGCAGGTGCGTGAAGCACCCGGGTGCCTTCTGGAAGGGACCGACGAGGTCCAGACCCCACACGACAAATGGCCAAGTGATAGGTATCGTTTGGAGGGCCTGAGCGGGCAGGTGCGTCTGTCTCGCGTAGAATTGACACCCTCGGCAGGAGCGTACAATCCTAGTGGCGTCGGCCACCGCGGTTGGCCAGTAGAACCCTTGTCGGAAGGCGTTTCCTACGAGGGTCCGAGGCGCCGCATGGTGACCGCAAGCCCCCGAGTGTATTTCTTGTAACAGCTCTTGTCCTTGGGCAATGGATATGCATCGTTGGAGAATGCCTGAGGGGCTGCAGTGGTACAACTTCTTTTAATTACCAAGTAAAACGAATGACTTGGCGTGCCGAGCCAATCGCCGAGCTTCGGCCTTATTGAGGGCAGCTCTCCTCGGAGGAGATATTCCAGGTACGGGGTCTGCCAGTTTTGGTTTGGCGCAACCCTGTTCTATTCTCCCTCAACGCGCAGGGCCTCACCCTCGGTGGCCGAGGGTACCTCGGGCTGGGCTGAGGTCTCCTCGGGTTCAGGCGCGTCGTCGAGTTTGACGGATGGTTGATATATGTCCCTGGAGAAGACGTCTGGGAAAACCGTCGTTCGCCTCGAGGCTATTTTCGCCAGCTCATCTGCGGTCTCGTTGTACCGTCGAGCAACATGGTTGAGCTCCAGCCCATAGAACTTGTCTTCCAAGCGCCGAACTTCGTCGCAGTAGGCCTCCATTTTCCGATCGCAGCAGTGGGAGTTCTTCATGACTTGGTCAATAACAAGCTGCGAGTCACCACGAGCGTCGAGGAGCCGAATCCCTACCTCGACGGTGATGCGCAGTCCATTAACCAAGGCTTCGTACTCGGCCACATTGTTTGACGCCGGAAAATGGAGGCGCAGTACGTAGCGCACATGTTTCGCGAGGGGTGAGACGAAGAGCAGGCCAGCACCTGCTCCTGTCTTCATAAGCGACCCATCAAAGTACATGGTCCAAAGTTCGGGCTGTATTGGAGCTGTCAGCAATTGGGTGTCGACCCATTCAGCCAAGAAGTCTGCCAAGACTTGAGATTTTATGGCCTTCCGAGGAGCGAATGAAAGTGTTTCGCCCATGAGTTCCACTGCCCGTTTTGCTATCCTACCCGAGGCCTCTCGGCACTGGATGATCTCTCCTAGGGGGAAGGATGACACCACAGTCACCGGATGAGACTCGAAGTAGTGTCACAACTTTCGCCGTGTCAGAATTACTGCATACAGTAGCTTCTGAATTTGTGGGTAGCGAATCTTGGTCTCAGATAGCACCTCGCTGATGAAGTAGACCGGCCTCTGGATGAGCAGTGCATGCCCCTCTTCTCGTCTCTCAACTATGATCGCGGCGCTGACCACCTGAGTGGTTGCGGCTACGTAAATCAAGAGGGCTTCTCCCGCAGCAGGGGGCACCAAGATGGGTGCATTAGTAAGGAGCGCCTTTAAGTTTTCGAGGGCTTCTTCGGCCTCGGGGGTCCAAGTGAAGTGCTCGGCCTTCCTTAAGAGGCGGTATAAGGGCAATCCTTTCTCGCCGAGGCACGAGATGAAGCGGCTTAGAGCCGCAAGGCATCCCATGACCTTTTGTACTCTTTTCAAGTCTTTGATGGGCCCCATGTTGGTGATGGCCGCAATCTTCTCCGGGTTGGCCTCGATGCCTCGTTCAGAGACGATGAACCCTAGGAGTATGCCTCGGGGGACTCCGAAGACCCACTTCTCGGGATTGAGTTTTACGCCCTTCGCACGCAGGCACCCAAAAGTTACTTCGAGGTCGGAGAGGAGGTCGGAGGCTTTCCTTGTCTTGACAACGATGTCATCGACATAAGCCTCGACCGTTCTGCCGATGTGTTCTCCGAACACATGGTTCATGCACCTTTGGTAGGTGGCACCTGCATTCCTCAAACCAAATGGTATTGTAGTATAACAATACATGCTAAAGGGTGTGATGAAAGAAGTCGCGAGCTGGTCAGATTCTTTCATCTTGATTTGGTGATAGCCTGAATAGGCGTCGAGGAAAGACAGGGGTTCACACCCAGCAGTGGAGTCCACAATTTGATCGATGCGAGGCAGAGGGTAGGGAAGCTTTGGACATGCTTTGTTTAAACCAGTGTGGTCTACGCACATCCTCCATTTCCCACCCTTTTTCTTTACAAGCATAGGGTTAGCTAACCATTCGGGATGGAATACCTCTTTGTTGAACCCTGCAGCCATCAGCTTGTGGACCTCCTCGCCTATGGCCCTGCGCTTTTCTTCATCAAAGCGGCATATGGACTGCTTCATGGGTCGGGCACCGGCTCGAATGTCCAGTGAGTGCTCGGCGACATCCCTCTGTATGCCGGGCATGTCCGAGGGACTCCACGCAAAAACTTCGGCGTTTGCGCGGAGAAAGTCGACGAGCACTGCTTCCTATTTGGGGTCGAGCTCGGAGCCGATCCTGACTTTCTTACCAGCGTCGTTGCTGGGGTCAATGGAGACGGACTTAACTGCCTCGGCTGGCTCGAAGTTGCCGGCGCGCCGCTTCGCGTCAGGCGCTTCTTTGGAGAGGCAATCCAGGTCGGCGATGAGGGCTTCGGCCTCAGCGTACTCCATGCATTCTACGTCGCACTCGTAAGCGTGGCTGTACGTGGGTCTGACGGTGATGACTCCCTTGGGGCCAGGCATCTTGAGCTTGAGGTAAGTGTAGTTGGGGATGGCCATGAACTTGGCGTAGCACGGTCTTCCTAGCACCACGTGATAGATCCCTTGAAACCCAACTACCTTGAAGGTGAGGGTTTCCTTTTAGAAGTTGGAGGGGGTTTCGAAGCAGACGGGTAAGTCAATCTGTCCGAGGGGCAGGATACGCTTTCCGGGCGCGATCCCGTGGAAGGGTGCCGCACCAGCTCGGATTTCGGACCGATCAACCCCCAAGAGCTCTAGGGTCTCGGCGTAGATGATGTTGAGGCTACTGCCTCCGTCCATGAGGACCTTGGAGAGCCTAACGTTGCCGATGATCGGATCGACGACGAGCGGGTACCTTCCTGGGCTCGGCACGTAGTCGGGGTGGTTGCCTTGGTCGAAGGTGATGGGCTTGTCGGACCAGTCTAGGTAGACCGGCGCTGCTACCTTCACCGAGCAAACCTCCCGGCGCTCCTGCTTGCGGTGCCGAGCCGAGGCGTTCGCCACCTGTCCGCCGTAGATCATGAAGCAGTTGTGGACCTCCAGGAACTCCTCTTCCTTGTCGCCCCCTTCTTGTTGTTGCCTTGGTCTTTGCCACCTTCTGCCGAGGGTCCAGCCTTGTTGAAGTAGCGCCGGAGCATGTCGTACTCTTCAAGGGTGTGCCTGACGGGACCCCTGTGATAGGGGCACGACTCCTTGAGCATCTTGTCGAATGCGTTGGCTCCTCCGGGAGGCTTCTGAGGGTTCCTGTGCTCGGCAACAGCGACGACATCCACGTCAACAACGTTGCGCTTTGCCTGTGCCTTCTTGTTGGCCTTCTTCTTCGTGCCACACTGGGCGGACGCCTTGGAGGCGTCTTCCTTCTGCCCTCCCTGAGGCTGCTTGTCCTTCCAGAAGATGGCTTCGACCGCCTCCTGACCAGAGGCGAACTTGGTGGCGATGTCCATCAAGTCGCTCGCCTTGGTGGGAGTCTTACGTCCTAGTTTACTCACCAGGTCCCTACAAGTGGTGCCGACGAGGAAAGCTCTGATGACATCCGAGTCGGTGATGTTGGGTAGCTCGGTGCACTGCTTGGAAAACCGCCGGATGTAATCTCGCAGGGATTCCCCTGGCTGCTAGCGACAGCTTTGGAGATCCCATGAATTCCTAGGGCGCACGTACGTACCCTGGAAATTTCTAGCGAAAGCCTTGACCAGGTCATCCCAGTCGGAGATCTGCGCAGGAGGCAGATGCTCCAGCCAGGCCCAGGTAGCGTCAGAGAGGAAAAGGGGGAGGTTGCAGATGATGAGGTTGTCGTCATCTGTTCCTCCCAACTGGCATGCCAGCCGGTCATCCGCAAGCCACAACTTCGGCCTTGTCTCCCCTGAGTACTTGGTGATGGTAGTCGGGGCTCGGAACCGGGCCGGGAACGGCGCTCGTCGTATGGCCTGACTGAAGACTCGCAGACCTGGTGGCTCGGGCGAGGGACTCCGATCCTCCTCACTGTCGTAGCGTCCCCCGTGCCTGGGGTGGTAGCCTCGGCGCACCCTTTTCCTCGAGTCGGGCTCGACGGTCGCGGTGGTGTTGCTCGTTGCCGAGGCGATCCAGGGCTACAGGCGTCCCGTCCTGTGTGCGCTCGGTGTGGACCGAGGCCTCCCTCACGCGTCGGGAGGGCATTGCGCGATGCTCCGAGGGGTCTCCTCGCCTCCGGGAGGCAGAGCTCTCGGCTTGTCGGACAGCGGCGTCTTCCAGGAGGCCCTTGAGCTCGCCCTGGATACGTCGCCCCTCGGTGGTGGATGGCTCCGGCATTGTTCGAAGTAGCATCGCCGCTGCAGCTAGGTTCTGGTCGGCCCCGTCGAAGGCCGGAGGCGGCATCACCCTGGCATCATCAACAATGCGGCGCTGGACGTCCCGGACCCGATGACGTGCTCCTCCGGCGAGTGCCCGGCCTGCCCACTCCTGCTCGATGTTTTGTCGGAGCTGCACAAGCCGCCCTGCTTCTTCGTCGAGCTTGGCCTGCATCTCGTGGAGTTGCTCAAGCTGTGTGTCCTGACCCCCCGTAGGGACTTGGACCACAGCTAGCTCCCGCGGGATCTCAGCGCGAGACGCAGGTGCAAGGGCGCCGTCACTTCCTGGCATACCAATGTGGTTTTCTCCGCCGTGATCCTCCTGATCGATGTGGTAACACTCGCGAGTTGGGTCGGAACTCTCGTCGTCAAGGCTATGGCCATCATCAGAGCAGCCGGAGAGGCAGTGGTCACATGTGGACATGAAGTCATGCATGGCACCGGGATCATGGAGTCCGAAGAAATCCCAACTGACGTCGGGGTCGTCCTCTTCCTCGGAACCCGCGGGTCCGGAGGTTGAGACGACCGTCAGTCGGTCCTAAGTTGACCACATATGGCACCTCGGAAGGTCAGGATATGCCCTAGCGAAAGCGCTCACCGAAGCGGGGTCGCTTGGTGGATTGAAGCTGAATCTAAAGGGAACAGGATGAAAAACGGATGGTACCTCTTGGTCGATGGACGGTGGTGAAGTCGCATCGGGGATGGACTGCACCGTTATCTTAGGTACGAGGCTAACGTCCAGCAAGTCCTTCGCGAGGGTGCTGGTGTCATCAGTCCGCTTGGGGTTGGCACGTTGCGGGGAAGCGACACCCGCCATTGTCTCAGGTGTGAGGACAACACCCGACATGTCCCCCGCAGGGATGCCGGCGTCATGGACTTGCTCTGGTTCGACAGCCGACGAGGTGCTGCCTCCTACCTGGCCACGGTTGCCCCGTCTCCTCCTCCTCCGGCGAGGAGGGTGGTGGGGCAAACCCGGGTGTTCCTCTTCTGCCGCGAGGAGATGCTGCCGTCGAGTTCGCCTCCGCCGGGCGGGCCGACGACCGTCGTCGTGCTGCGAGGGGAGCAGTACCATGTCGTAGCCGCCGTCGAGGGACATGAACTCGAGACTTCCGAAGCGGAGCACCGTCCTGGGTTGAAGAGGCTGCTGAAAGAAACCCATCTAGAACTCAACGGGAAAGCATTTGTTAACACGCAGCATTCCCCTACCTGGCGCGCCAACTGTCGGCGTTTCGGACCCGCGAGGACCGTCAACCGACCAGTAAATTTGTTGCTGCGTATCCCTGCCCAGATGGGTTGATGCAAGATGGAACACAAGAGGGAAATGAGGCTTATGTTATCTCGCACCAGGGTGCTCGTAGTAGGGGTTACAAGCGTTGCGGGAGAGCAGGAGCGAGAGAGAGAGAGGGTTCGGCCTTGAGGCGAGTTATCTGAGTCTGCCTCTACCGCGTCTCTCCTACTCTGCCTGCCTCCGCTCATCTGTGTCGTACATCCCTGTGTTCGTACGTGCCTTTTTTCTCGTCCCCCCTAGAAGGGCCTGGACATCCCCTTTTATAGATACAAGGAGATGCCCAGCTGTACAACGGGGGTGTAGCTATGAGATAACATGGCTGGTAGAGAAGTGCCTTGAGCCCTGTACATGTACCAACATGGCTGTCGGAGAAGTGCCTTAAGCCCTGTAGAAGCACAGCTGGCGGTGCGGCATGGATCCTGCTGACGTTTCCTTGCTTCCGTAGGGGGTTGAGAGCAAACGACGTCATGGGCACACGCGGGGAACCATCATTACCTGTTACCAGAGTAACTTAGATGGGACACCGGTCTTGTTCCCTCGTAGCCTGAGGCGGCTAGCTAGGGATAGGGTCATGATGTATCCCCTGTAGCGTAGTTAATCTGAGGCCAAGGTCGGGCGAGGCGGCGACTCCTCCGAGGCCGAGGCTGAGGTCGGGCGAGGCGGAGTCCTTCTCCTGAGGTCGAGGCTGAGGCCGAGGTCAGGGTCGGTCGAGGCGGAGACCTTCTCCCGACACCGAAGCTGAGGCCGAGGCCTGGGGTCGAGCGAGGCGGAGCTCCTTGCTGCGCCCGAGGTCGAACTCGGGAAAGGCCGTGACTGTTGTTAGCCTTTCCTTGGTGGCTGGCACAGTTGCTGGAGCGGGGTGAACAATGCTGCTTTCCTGTCAGAACGGTCAGTAAAGGGGCGAGGCGACTGCGGTCACTTCGACCTTGCTGACTGAGGCACGCGTGTCAGGACAAGGTGTCAGGTGATCCCCGCATTAAATGCGCATGCGATACGGTCGGTTGGTAAGGCGATTCGGTCGAGGTCGCTGCGCGACAAAGTTCGCCCGAGCTTAGCCTTGGGTGAGACGGGGGTGCGCCTGTTGACAGAGGGGACCCTCGGGCGAGGCGTGAATTTTCCTGGGACTATTGTCTGCGCCCGAGGCTCGGCTCGGACGAGGCGAGGTCGTGCCCTACGAGGCCCTGACTTGAACTGTGCTTATCAGTTGTTGATGGTTTGTTCCGAAGATGTTTTTTGGCCAAGTTAAGGAGCATTGGGGATACCCCTAATTACAGTCCCCGACACCTTCGTAAGTAATTCACCTTACCGAGAAAGTTCTGCACTTCGACCTTACAGGTCGGAGGTCCCACATTTCGAATAGACTTGATTCGGTCAGGGTCTATCTCTATACCATGTTCATGGATGACAAATCCTAAAAACTTACCAGCCGACACTCCAAAAGCACATTTACGTGGGTTCTTTTTCAAACCATACCGACACATTTTATCAAAGGCTTTGTGCAAATTAGCTACATGAGAACTAAACTCATCCGATTTGACTACAATATCATCAATGTAGACTTCCACAGTGTTTCCCAACAGCTCATGGAAGATCAAATTCATAGCCCTCTGATAAGTAGCCCCAGCATTTTTCAGACCAAATGTCATGACAACCCATTCAAATAAACCAATGAAGCCTGGACATATGAAGGCCGTTTTAGACGCATCTTCTTCAGCCATGAAAATCTGATTATATCCGACATTACCATCAAGAAAGCTAATAATTCTATTCCCTGATGCATTATTGATTAATGTGTCGGTTATGGGCATGGGATACTCATCTTTAGGAGTTGCCCTATTTAAATTGCGAAAATCAATGCATACTCTAAGCTTACCTGACTCCTTCTCCACAGGCACAATATTGGAGACCCACTCTGCGTATCTGGAAAGTCTAATAAAATTGGCTTCCAGCAGCTGGTGGATTTTGTCCTTGATTCGTGAGAGAAGATCTGGACGAAATGTTCTAGCTCTTTGCTTGAAAGGTCTGAAACCGGACTTAATAGGCAGCCGATGCTCTATGATCTCTCAGCTTAATTCCGGCATCTCAGTGTAATTCCAAGCAAAGCAATCCGAATATTCCTTCAATAGACCGATCATCTCATTTCTAGGATCGGTCTCTAGGGTCTTGTTTACAAAAGTTGGCCTTAGAGTTTTACCATTTCCTAAGTCGATCTCCTCCAAAGGATCGGCCGATGTAAACCCCTATCCTAGTTTATCGAGATATCTGAATTCCTCTATCATGTCCCCCACAGAGGAATCAGATGATCTTTGTGTGATGGCGGACTCTCCGGTCTCGGGTCCGGATCATCCGTAATACTGTCTTTACGCTGTGGTGAATGTTCGGTTTTAAAATCCAAACTATTTTGTGAAAGACCAGACCATCCGGCCTTAGAAGCCAAACTATCCGTGACCAAGGACTCATGAATTTTGTGTGTACTCATCATTTAAACTTTATTTAGGATTTAGCCGATTCTCCATCGGCTCTAGCATTACAGGAATGAAACCCTTCTTATCTATACTTATGAACTGGTAATCATAAAAATCTACTCCTGTGAGACATGTAGCAGTCTCATAAGTCTATAGTATAGGGGCATCGGCCACAGCAATACAGGCCGATACATCAGCATGTACTTGTTTTATATCATCGCCTACCCATTGTATTAACATTTGATGTAATGTAGAAGGTATACATTGGTTGGCATGAATCCAATCTCTGCCTAGGATTAGACTGTAATTTCCTTCTACATTAGCGACGAAGAATGCATCATCAAGGGTCTTAGTCCCGATGGTTAACTCAACGGACGTGACTCCCTTGGCTTTGATCGAACTATCAGTTCCAGCACCCCTGAGGGTCATGTTGGTCTTGACAAGTTCGTCATCTTGTTTACCTAATTTTCTGTACAATGAATAAGGCATTAGATTTATAGCCGCCCCTCCATCTACCAACATTTTAGCAATTGGTATCCCATCAATGTGACCGCGCACGAAGAGCGGCTTTAAAAGATTTACCGATTCCTTTGGTTTAGTAAAGGCGGCTTCTTTAGGACCAAAATCAAACTGGGCAACAACAGGTTCATCGTCGCCGACAATAGTACAATCGACGGAAAATGTAATAACATTTACATCCATACCTGGGCGTTCTGGAGAAGCCTCGTAGTCGACCAGGTCTTCTCCCAGTAGGTCCTCCTCCTCCATTGATGTTGGTACGTCATCGGAGGCGTCCTGGTGTGGTGCGGACGGTCCAGACTCAGGGGTTGGATGGTCCGCGCCTTCTGTAGCTAGTCCAGCCTTTTTAGCTGGGCTATCTCCCATACTTGCAGGGTGCTGCACAAGTGCTATTTTATTTTCTATTTTTGTGGCCATTTGTTTTTCCTCAACGGCCTTTGGTCTCCATTTCTTTTGCGGTGGCGGGTACTGTGGATGTGTGTCATTGAATATCTTTTCCGCCTCCTTTTCCTTGTTCTCTTTTGCTCTTAGGCGTTGTAATTTTCACTTTTGAGACCGTGTCAATCTGGCTGGGCACCATCGAGGCATGGAGTATTTTGGATCAACTGTTTTGATGGTAGTCATATCTTCTTTTTTGTTGTGTTGGCTGATTCACCAAAAATCATCGGCCCTTCACTATCTTCCTGTATGATGACATCTGCAGTACCTATTTTGATGATATCCTTTTTTGTTGTTCTTTCGGTCGCTGCAGGTATATGCCCCCCTGCCAGATTGGTAGGCCTTTGAGGCCGAGCACTCTGGCAATCTTGTTGGACCTGTGTCTAGTGACCGGATTGAGCAACGCTCAATCGGTCTTGTACTGTAGGTGCCAACCTATTGAATACAGATGTTTGGGGTGCCCCCTAAGCGAGGTACTGTGGCATCCCAAATGGATATGGTGGCATGCCCCACATTTGATTTAGGACATATGGTAGAGGTAAATATGTGTATGGATATGGCATAGGTGGATATGGGGGTGTAGGTGTCCATGTAGGTATGTTAGGTCTCAATTGTACGGTATGACCTTTCATTTCTTCCGATTGGTGGGGTGGTCCAATCGGCCTTACCTGACGTTGCTCATGAATGGGTGAGCGGGGTCGCTTTGCTGGCCGGTCACTGGGGCCGGCCTTCTTTTTCACATATTTGGACAACAATTGATCGAAAGTCGGCCGGATTTGACCAGCCGACCAGCTGCTTTAAATGTATTTGTTTTCCACGTACCTATCTCTGGTCGTCGTGGTTTGAATGTATGTGGTTGTTGTGGGTCCTGAGTGTAGCTGGACCGTCTGCTAGAAGTCTTCGGACCGTCCGCATTTGGATGGCAGACCGTCCGTGATGCGCAGCACGGGTTCCCGCGTCTGTCTCCCTGTCTGTGCTTGCCCCCAGTGCCAGAGGCTGTGATGGTCACTGTCGGCGTTTTGGACCCGCGAGGACCCTCAACCGACTAGTGAATTTGACGCTGCGTGTCCCTGCCCAGATGGATTGATGCAAGATGAAACACAAGAGGGGGGATGATGCTTATATTATCTTGCACCGGGGTGCTCGTAGTAGGGGTTACAAGCTTCGCGAGAGAGGGTTTGGCCTTGAGGTGAGCCGTCTGAGTTAGCTCCCTTTTCCCCCTCTCCCTCCTTTGGGAAGGCCCTAAGCATCCCCTTTTATAGATACAAGGGGATGGTCCAGCTGTACATATGGGGGTGTAGCTATGTGCTAACGTGGTCGGCGGAGAAGTGCTTGAGCCCTGTAGAAGCGTAGTTGGCGGTGCGGCCCTGGGTCCTGCTGACGTTTCTTTGCCTTCGTAGAGAGCTGAGAACAATCGATGTCATGGATGCATGCAGGGAACCATCATTACCTGTTGCCGGAGTAATATAGATGTGACACCGGTCTTGTTCCTTTGTAGCCTGAGGCGGCTAGCTAGAGGTAGGGTAATGATGTATCCCCTATAGCGTAGTCGGTCCGAGGCTGAGGTCGGGCGAGGTTGTGACTCCTCCCGAGGTCGAGGCTGAGGTCGGGCGAGGCAGGGACCTTCTCCCGAGGCCGAGGCTGAGGCCGAGGCCTGGGGTCGGGCGAGGCGGAGACCTTCTCCCGAGGCCGAGGCTGAGGCCAAGGCCTGGGGTCGGGCGAGGCGGAGCTCCCTGTTGCGCCCGAGGCTGAACTCGGGAGAGGCCGTGACTCACTGTTGTTAGTCTTACCCTGGTGGTTGGCACAGTAGTCGGAACGGGGTGAATAGTGTTCTTTTCCTGTCAGAACGATCAATAAAGGGGCGAAGTGACTGCGATCATTTCAACCTTGCCAACCGAGGCGCGCGTGTCAGGATAAGATGTCTGGTGATCCCCACATTAAATGCGCATGCGATACAGTCGGTGGTAAGGCGATTTGGTCGAGGTTGCTATACGACAAAGTTTGCCCGAGCTTAGCCTCGGGCGATCCGGGGGTGCGCCTACTGCATGAGGAGGCCCTCGGACGAGGCGTGAATCCGTCCGGGACTACTGTTCTTGCCTGAGGCCGGGCTCGGGCGAGACGAGATCACGCCCCTTGGTGGATGAGGCTTTAACTTTGAGCTATGCTTACCGGTCTTTACAGTTTGTTTTAAAAATGTTTTCCAGCCATGCTTAGGAGTATTGGGGGTACCTACCCCTAATTATGGTACCCGACAGTAGCCCCCGAGCCTCAAAGAGAGTGTAGGCACTCGCTTGGAGGTTCTGCCGGATTTTTTGCTAAGGGACTAGCCTCTCTCGGTTATATTTTGTTCCAATGGGTGCGTGCGAGCGCACCCGTTGGGTGTAGCTCCCGAGGCCTCGGAGGAGTGGTTTGACTCCTCTGAGGTCTTAATTCTTCTTGTGATTCCTCGGTCGGCCTTGTTGTTCCCTCATGCGGCCTGGCCGCAGCCCGGGTGCATGGTCAGGCTCCGAGTTTTTAAGCTGGTTTGTCGACATGGTCAAAAATTTGGCCGTAGCCTGGTGCGAGAGCAGCCTCCGAGCCTCTGCATGGAGCGAGAGGATGATCGAGGACCGTCTCGGCTTTTTATTGTACGCCCCTTCGTCGCCTTTCCGCAAGGAGGAGGGGGGAACGCGCCATGCTACCCTCGATGGGCGCTGAACATGGTGTTTCCGGTGAGCCGGACCCGGTGCCTCCCTTCGGTGGGATTCCATTACAAACCGTTCCCGCTGGCCTTGGAAACGTCTTAGGGTACCTCGAGAGCGTAGCCTGAGCCTTGGCCATGTAACGGACGTACCTAGGGTCATCCCTGACTCTGCATGTTCTAGGGCGGCTGTCGAATCCCTTTGAGGGGCCAGCCTTTGAACCCCTGATCAGTAAAGGGCTCGGAGCCCAAGTGCTCTGGGGCGGTCGCCGAACCCCACGGGGCGCAACCTTCGAACCCCTAATCAGTAGGAGGGCTCGGGGCCCATTTCTTTTGCTGTGAAGGGCTCCTTCGAAATGTCCCTTTTCCCAATCCCTGCGGAGAGAAGAAAGAGAGAGGAAAGGAAGAAAGGAGATATTTCGAAATAGTGTGGTGCACCTTTTTTTGAGGCAGTCATCATGACAGAGGCGAAACCGCGCCCGCCCGCCTGCTAGAGGAGACGTGTGTGCTGCCAAGGAGTTAATGCGACGGGACGGGCGACTCACGGGGTATTTGTTGCGCGTGCGTGAGTCGTTCGAGGAATGGAACATGGGTGCGTCATCTTTATGCTGTAGGAGAGGGCTCCCCTGCCGCTTCAGGGGAGGATGCGAGCCTGTAGGTGGGACTAGGGCCTGGTTGGTGGTTGGACCGCTGCTTCCGTACGTCTGTTGCTGCAATTACTGCCGGTCCGCCTATGGTCATACCAACTGTCGTATCTATCCCCACGGCTGACTAACCCGTGACCGTCGCACTTAATTGGCACTGTTGGGTCATGCGCGAGGCTGCCTCGAGTCATTGCACTGGTTCTGTAGTCCCGAGAAGACGCGGCATTGGCGCAAGTGGCAGTGTGGTTTCTTTGCACGTGGTAACCGGTGCGCCGGTTACATGACATGTGGGCCCGGGCCTCCATGCTGGACCACCGGTTGCAACGAAGCTGAAAGGGTGCACAACCGTGATGCGGTTGCACGCTTCTTGCATGGCGGCCCGCCTTTTCGCGTTTCAGGTCAATTTGTATGACATGTGGGACCTAGCCCCCGTGTCGTAGGGCGGGAACCCTGGAGCGCGTCGGGGGAGACTTTGCCCGTGATGCTTAGGGGTGCGAGTGGGGAGATCTGCCTTTAAAAAGGGATCGATCTCCCGAGCAGTAGCCATGCCTTTGCTCTTCTCGCATTCATCGCGTCTTTCCATCTTCTGGGACTCCAGATGGGGTGCACCGGTGTTGCCTTCTTCTTGCTGCTGTTGGAGGAGCACGACCTCGTGGGGGTTGGCGCTCTTTAGTCATCGCTCGACTTCAAGGATTTTCATCATGCAGCCCGGCTGCAGTTCCCCGCCAGTGGTCACCCAGAATGATGACCGTCAGCCTTGTGGTGGGGAAGAGCGAGTCAGGCTGTGGCCTCCCCCTGCCCTCAGCTTCAAGGTGTTCATCATCCGTGCTGGGGGGGAGGGCAAGTCGAGTTGGGGTCCTGCCTTCCGCATGGGCTGGCGACCCGCTTCTTCCTCCAGCATTCGGGGGAGAAGGGCGTTCACCAGCCTTGCGGAGGAGGCAAACTGCCACCTGCTACCTGGTCGGGGTGTGGCTGTCCGTCCACCGCACGAGCGACGGTCGCGCCATGCGCAGGTCGGCCACGTCCACGGCCCGTCCCACGCCGCCGGCCACACCGGGGGGTCGTACAAGACGTCGTACGCCGCAGGGGTGGTGTCCGCGTTCTTGGATGGTCTTGTCCTCACTCCCATAGCGAGGACGGGAGCGAGGACCTCCTTGTGCGCGCTGGGGCGGCTGCCATTCGCCGGTGCGGCGTTGGTGCGCAGGTGGCCGCTGTCGTCGGTGCTGAGATGGTGGCCGCCATAGGTGAGGCTTCCCACTGCAGAGGTGGTTCCCTCTACCGACGAGACCGTTAGTGCCACCTGTGGCCGGACCTCCGACTCTTTGGCTTTAATGGCTTGTTCTCGCCCCTCGTGTGGGGACAGGGGCGAGGGCCTTTTCTTAGTAGCGTTTGCCCTGGGGCAATCGCTGCTGCTGTCTAGCCGCCCGAGGCAGAGGTCGTTGTCGCTGCTGGTGCAGTGGTCGCCGGTGAGCCGCTTGGAGTTTGTTATCTTGCAGCCCTCCTGGTGTGGAGGTAGTTCATTCCTGCGGGAATGGAGCTGGGGTCCTGTTTGTAAGGGAATGTAATGGTATTTGCCTGAGAGCAAAATGTAATTGCTTTAAGTACTAAGACATCTGCCGCAGGTCGAGAAAACCGCTGATGGTGCTGCCGACGTCTAAGTCTATGTAGCATAGTTATCTTAAGTATGTGTGTTTGTTTTCTGTGGCTGCTGAGGCCTAAACATTTGGGTATTTGAGTATAAAGCCGTGTTTCTTTCCTCTTATTTCGAGCATTAGGACTTGTTCGTCGGTAGCAGAATCACTTATCCGAGCGTGAGCTACCTTTCACGGAAGGTGATGAGTAAGGTATCCGTATCCCGGAGGCGTAGGAGTCCCTTGGCTCGGTCGGCCTTGCCGTTCGAGGTCTCTCTTGTCGTTTTTAGGATTCCGCTATCGATATAGTCGAAAGGCACGAAAGTCGTTTTGGTAGAAAACTTTTCCGAGGAAAATTTTGACGCAAAGGGGGTTCCCCCCTTCTAGACCCGAGGCGACCGCTCGGGTCGAGACCCTTGCGGAGGGCCTGGACGTGGCCATCGGGTCTGCCCGGTTCGCCCAAGGCTTGGCCTCACAGCAGCGTGCCCGGGCCGAAGGTATGTTTTGCCTGCTTTGTGACTTTGTTTTAGCTTCATTCTTTTCCTCGTGTCTGAAGAATATTGTCCGGCTGTCTTTAGGGTTCGAGACGGCTCTTAACGAGTCCGTCAAGAACTGCAAGGCGCTTGCCTAGGCGGCTGAGCAGAAAGAGGCCGACCGCATGGCCATGTCCGAGGCCATCTCGGCCTTCTGCTGGACCTTTGGCCTCGACGACGTCCCCTCGGGCAGCTCCCCCTAGAGTCGCCTGCGGGCCTTGGGTGGCCACATGCGCAGCAGACTCCACGGGGCACTGCACCACGACGTTAGGCGGGCCTTCGCTGTCCTCGCTTCCCACTACAACGTGGATTTGGAGCGGGTCTGCGAGGGCTACTGCTTACCCGACGATGAGGAGGCCGCCCTAGCAGAGGTCCAAAGGCTTGATGCGGCTACCGAGGGCCCAGGCGCGGCGTTGGCTTCCTTTTTTGAGGTGGAGATCCTTCCGCCTGTGTCACCGTCCGAGGTCGGGCCAGATTCCGCCACAGGTAGGAACAACGTCGAGGGTGCTGCTCCTCCCCCTGCTGACACCTGGGCCTGTGGGGAACAATTTATTCTAAGTATGTGTATGTTTCTTGCGGCCGCTGAGGCCTAAACATTTTTAGTGTCAGAGTATAAAGCTGCGTTTTCTTTCCTCTTGTTTCGAGCGTTAGGACTTGTTCGGTAGCAGAATCACTTATCCGGGCGCGAGTTACTTTTCGCGGAAGGTGATGAGTGAGGCATCCGTATCCCGAAGGCATAGGAGTCCCTCGGCTCGGTCGGCCTTGCCGTTCAAGGTCTCTCTCGCTCGTTTTTAGGATTCCGTTATCGATATAGTCGAAAGGCACGAAAGTCATTTTGGTAGAGAACTTTTCCGAGGAAAATTTTGACGCAAAGGGGGTTCCCCCCTTTTAGCCCCCGAGGGAGGGTCGGTTTTTGATGAGGCAAGGCCGATCCTCCCTTGATAGTTAGACTTTTTATTTGTACATGTAAAGGGACCGAGGTACATCAATGACTTGAAACACTTTAAGGGTAAAAGCAACTTAGCTGTTCGATGTTCCAAGCGTTGCTGTAGACCTCGCCTTGATTGTTGGCCAGCTTGTATGTCCGGGGCTTCAAAATTTTGGCGATGATGAATGGCCCTTCCCAGGGAGGAGTAAGCTTGTGGTGCCCTCGGGTGTCTTGTTGTAGCCGAAGCACCAAATCTCCCACCTGGAAGCCTCGGGGCTGAATCCTTCGGGTGTGGTAGCGTCGCAGAGACTGCTGATACCACGCTGAGTGTAGTAAGGCTATGTCCCGAGCCTCTTCTAGCTGGTCCAATGAATCCTCTCGGCTGGTCTGGTTGTTTTGGTCGTCTTATGCCTTTGTCCTCGGGGAGCCATATTCTAAGTCCGTGGGTAGGATGGCCTCGGCCCCATAGACTAGGAAAAACGACGAGAAACCTGTGGCCCGGCTCGGCGTCGTCCTCAGACTCCAAACCACCGAGGGTAGCTCTTTTATCCACCGCTTGCCAAACTTGTTGAGGTTGTTGTAGATCCTTGGTTTTAGCCCCTGCAAAATCATGCCATTGGCGCGCTCCACCTGCCCATTTCTCATTAGGTGAGCTACGGCGGCCTAGTCCACACGGATGTGGTGGCCTTCGCAGAAGTCTAGGAACTTTTTCCCAGTGAATTGCGTGTCATTGTCAGTGATGATGGAGTTTGGGATCCTAAAGTGGTGGATGATATTTGTAAAGAACGCCACCGCCTGTTCGGACCCGATGCTGGTTAAGGGTCAGGCTTCGATCCACTTGGTGAATTTGTCGATGGCGACCAGCAGGTGCGTGAAGCCCTTGGTGCCTTCTGCAAGGGACCGACGAGGTCTAGACCCCACACGACAAATGGCCAAGTGATAGGTATTGTCTGTAGGGCCTGAGCGGGCAGGCGCGTCTGTCTCGCGTAGAATTGACACCCTCGGCAGGAGCATACAATCCTAGTGGCATCGGCCACTGCGGTCGGCAAGTAGAAACCTTGTTGGAAAGTGTTTCCTACGAGGGCTCGAGGTGCTGCATGGTGACCGCAAGCCCCCGAGTGTATTTATTGTAATAGCTCTTGTCCTTGGGAGACAGATATGCATCGTTGGAGAATGTCTGAGGGGCTGTGGTGGTACAACTCTTTTTCATCACCTAGCAAAACGAACGACTTGGCGCGCCGAGCCAGTCGCCGAGCTTCGGCCTTGTCGAGGGGCAGCTCTCCTCGGAGGAGATATTCTAGGTACGGGGTCTGCCAGTTTAGGTTTGGTGTGACCCCATTTTGCTCTATCTCGACGCGCAGGGCCTCACCCTCGGCGGCCGAGGGTACCTCGGGCTGGGCCGAGGTCTCCTCGGGTTCGGGTGTGTCGTTGAGTTTAACGGATGGTTGATATATGTCCCTAGAGAAGACATTCGGGGGAACCGTCGTCCGTCCCGAGGCTATTTTAGCCAGCTCATCCACAGTCTCGTTGTACCATCGAGCAACATGATTGAGTTCCAGCCCATAGAACTTATCTTCGAAGCGCCAAACTTCGTCGTAGTAGGCCTCCATTTTTCGATCGCGGCAGTGAGAGTTCTTCATGACTTGGTCAATAACGAGCTGCGAGTCGCCACGAGCGTCCAGGCGCCGAACCCCTAGCTCGACGGTGATGCGCAACCCATTAACCAAGGCCTCGTATTCGGCCACGTTGTTTGACGCCGGAAAATGGAGGCGTATCACGTAGCACACATGTTTCCCGAGGGGTGAGATGAAGAGCAAGCCGGCACCTGCTCCGGTTTTCATAAGCGACTCATCGAAGTACATGGTCCAAAGTTCGGCCTAGATTGGGGATGTCGGCAATTGGGTGTCGACCCATTCAGCTAGGAAGTCTGCCAAGACTTGGGATTTTATGGCCTTACGAGGAGCGAATGAAAGTGTTTCCCCCATGAGTTCCACTGCCCATTTTGCTATCCTACCTGAGGCCTCTCGGCACTGGATGATCTCTCCCAGGGGGAAGGATGACACCATAGTCACCGGATGAGACTCGAAGTAGTGTCGCAGCTTTCGTCGTGTTAGAATCACTGCGTACAGTAGCTTCTGGATTTGCGGGTAGCGATTTTGGTCTCGGATAGCACCTCGCTGATGAAGTATACTGGCCTTTGGATGAGCAGTGCATGCCCCTCTTCTCGTCTCTTGACTACGACCGCAACGCTGACCACCTGAGCGGTTGTGGCTACGTAAATCAAGAGGGCTTCTCCCGCAGCGGGGGCACCAAGATGGGCGCATTAGTAAGGAGTGCCTTTAAGTTTCCGAGGGCTTCTTCGGCCTCGGGAGTCCAAGTGAAGCGCTCGGCCTTCCTTAAGAGGCGGTACAAGGGCAATCCTTTCTCGCCAAGGCGTGAGATGAAGCGGCTCAGAGCCGCAAGGCATCCCATGACCCTTTGTACTCCTTTTAAATCTTTGATGGGTCCCATGCTGGTGATGGCCACGATTTTCTCCAAGTTGGCCTCGATGCCTCGTTCGGAGACGATGAACCCTAGGAGCATGCCTCGGGGGACTCCGAAGACACTTCTCGGGATTGAGTTTTACACTCTTCGCTTTTAGGCACCTGAATGTCACCTCAAGGCCAGAGAGGAGGTCGGAGGCTTTCCTTGTTTTGACAACGATGTCATCGACGTAAGCCTCGACCGTTCTGCCGATGTGCTCTCCGAACACATGGTTCATGCACCTCTGGTATGTTGCACCTGCATTCCTCAAACCAAATGGCATAGTAGTATAACAATACATGCCAAAAGATGTGATAAAAGAAGTCGCGAGCTGGTCGGATTCTTTCATCTTGATTTGGTGATAGCTTGAATAGGCATCGAGGAAAGACAGGGTTTCGCACCCAGCGGTGGAGTCCACAATTTGATCGATGTGAGGTAGAGGGTAGGGAACCTTTGGACATGCTTTATTTAACCCAGTGTAGTCTACACACATCCTCCATTTCACACCTTTTTTCTTTACAAGTACAGGGTTGGCTAACCATTCTGGATGGAACACTTCTTTGATGAACCCTGTAGCCATTAGCTTATGGACCTCCTTGCCTATGGCTCTGCGCTTTTCTTCATCAAAACGGTGTAGGTGCTGTTTCACGGGTCGGGCACCGACTCGGATGTCCAGTGAGTGCTCGGAGACATCCCTCGGTATGCCTGGCATGTCCGAGGGACTCCACGCAAAAATTTCGGCACTTGCGCGGAGAAAGTCGACGAGCACTGCTTCCTATTTGGGGTCGAGCTCGAAGCCGATCCTGACTTTCTTGCCGGCGTCGTTGCTGGGGTCGAGAGAGACGGACTTAACCGCCTCGGCTGGTTCGAAGTTGTCGGCGTGCCGCTTCGCGTCAGGCGCCTCTTTGGAGAGACAATCCAGGTCGGCGATCAGGGCTTCGGATTCAGCGATGGCTTCGGCGTACTCCACGCATTCCACGTCGCACTCGTAAGCGTGGCGGTATGTGGATCCGACGGTGATGGTTCCCTTGGGGCCTGTCATCTTGAGCTTGAGGTACGTGTAGTTGGGGACGGCCATGAACTTGGCGTAGCACGGTCTTCCCAACACCGTGTGATAGGTCCCTTGGAACCCGACTACCTCGAAAGTGAGGGTTTCCTTTCGGAAGTTGGAGGGAGTTTCGAAGCAGACGGGCAAATCAAGTTGCCCAAGGGGCAGGACACGCTTGCTGGGGACAATCCCGTGAAAGGGTGCTGCACCGGCCCGGATCGTGGACAGATCGACCCCCAAGAGCCCTAGGGTCTCGGCGTAGATGATGTTGAGGCTGCTGCCTCCGTCCATGAGGACCTTGGAGAGCCTAGCGTTACCGATGACAGGGTCAACGACAAGCGAGTACCTTCCTGGGCTCGGTACGTAGTCGGGGTGGTCGCCTTGGTCGAAG
The DNA here is from genome assembly GCA_029449295.1 of Zea luxurians. Lineage (NCBI taxonomy): Eukaryota > Viridiplantae > Streptophyta > Magnoliopsida > Poales > Poaceae > Zea > Zea luxurians. The sequence goes on along the minus strand of JAOPSE010000007.1, from coordinate 121,480,289 downwards.
GTAATGGGTTTGTCGGACCAGTCTAAGTAGACTGGAGTTGCTACCTTCACCGAGCAGACCTCCCGGCGTTCTTGCTTGCGGTGTCGAGCCGAGGCATTCGCCACTTGCCCACCGTAGATCATGAAGCAGTTGTGGACCTTTGGGAACTCTTCTTCCTTGTCGCCCCTTCTTGTTGTTGCCTTGGTCCTTGCCACCTTCTGCCGAGGGTCCTGCCTTATTGAAGTAACACCGGAGCATGTCGCACTCTTCAAGGGTGTGCTTGACGAGACCCCTGTGATAGGGGCACGACTCCTTGAGCATCTTGTCGAACACGTTGGCCCCTCCGGGAGGCTTCCGAGGATTCCTGTGCTCGGTAGCAGCGACGAGATCCGCGTCAACAGCGTTGCGTTTTGCTTGCCCCTTCTTTCTGGTCTTCTTCTTCGTGCCACGCTGGACGGACGCCTCAGGGACGTCTTCCTTCTGCCTTCCCTGAGTCTGCTTGTCCTTCCGGAAGATGGCTTCGATCGCCTCCTGACCAAAGGCGAACTTGGTGGCTATGTCCATCAATTCGCTCGTCTTGGTGGGTGTCTTGTGTCCTAGTTTGCTTACCAGGTCCTGGCAAGTGTGCCGGCGAGGAATGCTCCGATGACGTCCGAGTCGGTGATGTTAGGAAACTTGGTGCAGTGCTTTGAAAACCGCCGAATGTACTCTCGCAGGGATTCCCCTGGCTGCTGGCAGCAGCTCCGGAGATCCCACGAGTTCCCAGGGTGCACGTACGTACCTTGGAAATTTCCAGTGAAGGCCTTGACTAGGCCATCCCAGTCGAAGATCTGCACAGGAGGCAGATGCTCCAACCAGGCCCGGCAGCGTCGGAGAGGAAAAGGGGGAGATTGCGAATGATGAGGTTGTCGTCGTCCGTCCCTCCCAACTGGCATGCCATCCGGTAATCCATGAGCCACAACTCTGGCCTCGTCTCCCCTGAGTACTTGGTAATGGTAGTCAGGGCTTGAAACCGGGCCGGGAACGGCGCCCGTCGTATGGCCCGGCTGAGACCCATGGACCTAGTGGTTCGGGCGAGGGGCTCCGATCCTCCTCACTGTCGTAGCGTCCCCCGCGTCTGGGGTGGTAGCCTCGGCGCACCTTTTCCTCGAGGCGGGCTCGACGGTCGCGGCGGTGTTGCTCGTCGCCGAGGTGGTCCCGGGCTATAGGTGTCTCGTCTCCTGTGTGCTCGGTGTAGACCGAGGCCTCGCGCATGTGTCAGGAGGGCGCTACGTGATGCTCCAAGGGGCATCCTCGCCTTCAGGAGGCAGAGCTCTCGGCTCGTCGAGCTGCGGCATTTTCCAGGAGGTCCTTGAGTTCGCCCTGGATACGTCGCCCCTCGGTGGTGGATGGCTCTGGCATTGTTCGATGTAACATCACCGCTGCAGCTAGGTCCTGGCCGACCCCGTTGAAGGCGGGGGTAGCCTTGCCCTGACATCGTCAATGATGCGGCGCTGGACGTTCTGGGCCTGATGACGCGCTCCTCCGGTGTCGGGGACCATAATTAGGGGTACCCTCAAGACTCCTAATTCTCAGCTGGTAACCCCCATCAGCATAAAGCTGCAAAGGCCTGATGGGTGCGATTAAGTCAGGGATCAGTCCATTCGAACGACTCGATTATACCTCGCCCGAGCCTAGCCTCGGACAAGGGCAGCCGACCCCGGAGGATTTCTGTCTCGCCCGAGGCCCCCCTCCAACGGCGGACACATCTCCGGCTCGCCCGAGGCCCTGCCTTCGCTAAGAAGCAACCCTGACTAAATCGCCGCACCGACCGACCAAATCGTAGGAGCATTTAACGCAAAGGTGGCCTGACACCTTTATCCTGACGCATGCCCCCCGGTTGAGCCGAAGTGACCGCCGTCACTTCGCCGCTCCACTGACCGGCTTGACAGAAGGACAGCGCCGCCTGCGCCACTCCGACTGCAGTGCCACTTGACAAAGTGAGACTGACAGGCAGTCAGACCCTGCCAAAGGCACCATAGGAAGCTCCGCTCCGCCTGACCCAGGGCTCGGACTCGGGCTAGGTCCCGGAAGACGGCGAACTCCGCTCCGCCCGACCCAGGGCTCGGACTCGGGCTAAGTCCCGGAAGACGGCGAACTCCGCTCCGCCCGACCCAGGGCTTGGACTCGGGCTAAGACCCGGAAGACAGCGAACTCTGCTCCGCCCGACCTAGGGCTCGAACTCGGGCTAGGTCCCGGAAGACGGCGAACTCCGCTCCGCCCGACCCAGGGCTCGGACTCGGGCTAGGTCCCGGAAGACGGCGAACTCCGCTCCGCCCGACCCAGGGCTCAGACTTGGGCTCAGCCCCAGAATACGACGAACTCCGCTCCGCCCGACCCAGGGCTCGGACTCGGGCTCAGCCCCGGAAGACGACGAACTCCGCTTCGCCCGACCCCAGGGCTCGGACTCCGCCCTGGCCTCTGCCGAACGACCTCCGCCTCGCTCGACCCAGGGGCTCGGGCTCGGCCTCGGCCATGGAAGACAGACTCGACCTCGGCTTCGGAGGAGCCTCCACGTCGCCCAACCTAGGGCGCAGGCCAGCCACGTCAACAGGAAGCGCCATCATCACCCTACCCCGAGCTGACTTGGGCCGCAGAGAACAAGACCGGTGTCCCATCTGGCTAGCTCCGCCAGATAGGCAATGATGGCGCCCCGCATGCTCTGTGACGACGGCGGCTCTCAGCTCTCTTACGGAAGCAGGAGGACGTCAGCAAGGACTCAACCGCTCCGACAGCTGTCCCTCCGCCAGGCTCCGTCGCTCCTCCGACGGCCACGACATCACACCAGCTGGGTGCCAAAATCTCTCCGGCTGCCACATTGGCATGTACTTAGGGAGCTAGCTCTCCCCCGCTAGACATGTAGCACTCTGCTACACCCCCATTGTACACTTGGATCCTCTCCTTACGCCTATAAAAGGAAGGACCAGGGCCCTCTTAGAGAGGGTTGGCCGCGCGGGGACGAGGACGGGACAGGCGCTCTCTTGGGGCCGCTCGCTCCCCTCTCCCGCGTGGACGCTTGTAACCCCCTACTGCAAGCGCACCCGACTTGGGCGCGGGATGAACACGAAGGCCGCGGGATTCCCACCTCTCTCACGCCGGTCGCCGGCCGCCTCGCTCCTTCCCCCCTTCGCGCTCGCCCACGCGCTCGACCCATCTGGGCTGGGGCACGCAGCGACACTCACTCGTCGGCCCATGGGACCCCCGGTCTCGAAACGCCGACAGTTGGCGCGCCAGGTAGGGGCCTGCTGCGTGTTGACGAATAGCTTCCCGTCAAGCTCCAGATGGGCAGTCTCCAGCAACCTCTCCGACCCAGGACGGTGCTCCGTTTCGGGAGTCTTGAGTTCATGTCCTTCGACGGCAGCTACGACATGATACTCCTTCCACCGCCGCGCGACAACGACAATGTTGGCCGACAGCCCGCCCGCCGGCGGTGGAATCGACGACGTCTTCCCCGCGTGGTGGAAGAACAACATTCGAGCTCGCCCTGTCCTCTCTCCCGCCAACAGAGGAGGAGGCGGGGCAACCAAGGCCAAGCGGGAGGCCGCGCCTCGTCGGCTGTCGAGCGAGTCGACGTCCCCAGCGCCCCAACGGGGGGCGCGTCGGGCGTCGACCTCGCGTTTGAGACGAAGGCGAGCGCCATCTCCCCGCGACACGCCAATCCCGAGCAAGCAGACGACGCCAGTGCGCTCGCGGAGAGCTTGCAGGATGTCGCCCTCGTACCTGAGACGACGGTGCAATCAGTCCCCGACGTGACTATGTCGCTGCTCGTCGACCGAAAGGTACCGACCGATTTCCCTCCTACGTCATTTGGACTCAACCACAACCCGCCTAGCGACCTTGCTTTGGTGGGCGCTCTCGTAAAGGCGAGACCAGACCCTCTGGGGTTTCGCATGCGGTCGCCTTGGGACCGGCTGACGGACGTCTCGACTTACGGGCCCTCTGGGTCCGAGGAAGATGACGACCCCAACATCTGTTGGGATTTCTCTGGATTTGGCAACCCTAGTGCCATGCGGGACTTCATGACCGCATTTGACTACTGCCTCTCCGACTGTTCCGACGGTAGCCGCAGCCTCGACGACGAGGACTGCGGCCCAAGTCGCGAATGTTTCCACGTCGATCTAGGGGATCCCTCCGAAGGCAATCATCTCGGCATGCCGGAGGGCGGTGATCTCCCTAGGCCGGTGCCTCGCGCTGACATCCCACGGGAGCTAGCTGTGGTCCCCGTTCCGGCGGGGGGTCACGACCCACAGCTCGAGCAAGTCCGAGGGGCGCAGGCCAGGCTCGACGAGGAAGCAGGAGCGCTTGAGCCGATCCGCCGGGACGTCGGGCAGGCATGGGCGGGCCAACCCCCGGCCGGAGAAATACGTCACCTGCCCCAGGGTCTCCAGCACCGCGTCGCCGACGGCGTCAGGGTCAGGCCGCCACCCGCATCCAGTGGGGTCGGTCAGAACCTGGCTACAGCAGCGATGCTTCTCCGCGCGATGCCGGAGCCATCAACCATCGAGGGTCAGCGAATCCAGGGAGAGCTCAAGAATCTCCTGGAAGGCGCTGTGGTCTGACGGGCCGAGAGCTCTGCCTCCCGAAGGCAGGGATACCCCTCGGAACCTCATGCCGCGACTTCCCGATTCATGCGGGAAGCCTCGGTCTACACCGGGCGCACGCGCAACACCGCGCCTGCGGCCCCGGGCCACCTCGGCAACGAGCACCATCATCGCAACCGTCGGGCTCACCTCGACGAGAGGGTGCGCCGAGGTTACCACCCCAGGCGTGGGGGACGCTACGACAGCGGGGAGGATCGGAGTCCCTCGCCCGAACCACCCGGTCCGCAGGCCTTCAGCCGGGCCATCCGACGGGCACCGTTCCCGACCCGGTTCCGACCCCCGACTACTATCACAAAGTACTCGGGGGAAACGAGACCGGAACTGTGGCTCACGGACTACCGCCTGGCCTGCCAACTGGGTGGAACGGACGACGACAACCTCATCATCCGCAACCTCCCCCTGTTCCTCTCCGACACCGCTCGCGCCTGGTTGGAGCACCTGCCTCCGGGGCAGATCTCCAACTGGGATGACCTGGTCCAAGCTTTCGCCGGCAATTTCCAGGGCACGTACGTGCGCCCCGGGAATTCCTGGGACCTCCAAAGCTGCCGGCAGCAGCCGGGAGAGTCTCTCCGGGACTACATCCGGTGATTCTCGAAGCAGCGCACCGAGCTGCCCAACATCACCGACTCGGATGTCATCGGCGCGTTCCTTGCCGGCACCACCTGCCGCGACCTGATGAGTAAGTTGGGTCGCAAGACCCCCACCAGGGTGAGCGAGCTGATGGACATCGCCACCAAGTTCGCCTCTGGCCAGGAGGCGGTCGAGGCTATCTTCCGAAAGGACAAGCAGCCCCAGGGCCGCCCATCGGAAGATGCTCCCGAGGCGTCTACTCCGCGCGGCGCCAAGAAGAAAGGCAAGAAGAAGTCGCAAGCGAAACGCGACGCCGCCGACGCAGACCTTGTCGCCGCCGCCGAGTACAAGAACCCTCGGAAGCCCCCCGGGGGTGCTAACCTCTTCGACAAGATGCTCAAGGAGCCGTGCCCCTATCATCAGGGGCCCGTCAAGCACACCCTTGAGGAGTGCGTCATGCTTCGGCGCCACTTCCATAGGGCCGGGCCACCCGCGGAGGGTGGCAGGGCCCGCGACGACGACAAGAAGGAAGATCACCAAGCACGAGAGTTCCCCGAGGTCCGCGACTGCTTCATGATCTATGGTGGGCATGCGGCGAACGCCTCGGCTCGGCATCGCAAGCAAGAGCGCCAGGAGGTCTGCTCGGTGAAGGTGGCGGCGCCAGTCTACCTAGACTGGTCTGACAAGCCCATCACCTTCGACCAAGCTGACCACCCCGACCACGTGCCGAGCCCGGGGAAATACCCGCTCATCGTCGACCCTGTCGTCGGCGACGTCAGGCTCACCAAGGTCCTTATGGACGAGGGCAGCTGCCTCAACATCATCTACGCCGAGACCCTCAGGCTCCTGCGCGTTGATCTGTCCTCCGTCCGAGCAGGCGCTGCGCCCTTCCACGGGATCATTCTCGGGAAGCGTGTTCAGCCCCTTGGACGACTCGACCTTCCCGTCTGCTTCGGAACACCCTCCAACTTCTGAAGGGAGACTCTGACGTTCGAGGTGGTCGGGTTCCGAGGAACCTACCACGTGGTGCTGGGGAGGCCATGCTACGCGAAGTTTATGGCCGTCCCTAACTACACCTACCTGAAGCTCAAGATGCCGGGCCCCAACGGGGTCATCACCGTCGGCCCCACGTACAAACACGCGTTCGAATGCGACGTGGAGTGCGTGGAGTACGCCGAGGCCCTCGCCGAGTCCGAGGCCCTCATCACCGACCTGGAAAGCCTCTCCAAAGAGGTGCCAGACGTGAAGCGCCATGCCGGCAACTTCGAGCCAGTGGAGACGGTCAAGGCCGTCCCCCTCGACCCCAGTGGCGACGCCTCCAAGCAGATCCGGATCGGTTCCGGGCTCGACCCCAAATAGGAAGCAGTGCTCGTTGACTTTCTCCGCGCGAACGCCGACGTCTTCGCGTGGAGTCCCTCGGACATGCCCGGCATACCAAGGGAGGTCGCCGAGCACTTGTTGGATATCCGGGCCGGAGCCCGACCCGTCAAGCAGCCTCTGCGCCGATTCGACGAGGAGAAGCGCAGAGTGATAGGCGAGGAGATCCACAAGCTAACGGCAGCCGGGTTCATCAAAGAGGTATTCCATCCCGAATGGCTTGCCAACCCTGTGCTTGTGAGAAAGAAAGGGGGGAAATGGCGGATGTGTGTAGACTACACTGGTCTCAACAAAGCATGTCCGAAGGTTCCCTACCCTCTGCCTCGCATCGATCAAATCGTGGATTCCACTGCTGGGTGCGAAACCCTGTCTTTCCTCGACGCCTACTCAGGGTATCACCAAATCAGGATGAAAGAGTCCGACCAGTTCACGACTTCTTTCATCACGCCCTTCGGCATGTACTGCTATGTCACCATGCTGTTCGGTTTGAGGAATGCGGGCGCGACGTATCAGCGGTGCATGAACCATGTGTTCGGCGAACACATCGGTCGCACGGTCGAGGCCTACGTCGATGACATCGTAGTCAAGACAAGGAAACCTTCCGACCTCCTCTCCGACCTTGAAGTGACAGTCCGATGTCTCAAAGCGAAAGGCGTCAAGCTCAATCCCGAGAAGTGTGTCTTCGGGGTGCCCCGGGGCATGCTCTTGGGGTTCATCGTCTCCGAGCGGGGCATCGAAGCCAACCCGGAGAAGATCACAGCCATCACCAGCATGGGGCCCATCAAGGACTTAAAAGGCGTACAGAGGGTCATGGGATGTCTCGCGGCCCTGAGCCGCTTCATCTCACGCCTCGGCGAAAGAGGCCTGCCTCTGTACCGCCTCTTAAGGAAGGCCGAGTGCTTCGCTTGGACCCCTAAGGCCGAGGAAGCTCTCGGGAACCTGAAGGCGCTCCTCACAAAGGCGTCTATCTTGGTGCCTCCAGCTGACGGAGAAGCCCTCTTGGTCTACGTCGCCGCGACCACTCAGGTGGTTAGCGCCGCGATTGTGGTCGAGAGGCAAGAAGAGGGGCATGCATTGCCCGTTCAGAGGCCGGTTTACTTCATCAGCGAGGTACTGTCAGAGACCAAGATCCGCTACCCACAAGTCCAGAAGCTGCTGTATGCGGTGATCCTGACGAGGCGGAAGTTGCGACACTACTTCGAGTCTCATCCGGTAACTGTGGTGTCATCCTTCCCCCTGGGGGAGATCATCCAGTGCCGAGAGGCCTCGGGCAGGATTGCAAAGTGGGCGGTGGAAATCATGGGCGAGACAATCTCGTTCGCCCCTCGGAAGGCCATCAAGTCCCAGGTATTGGCGGACTTTGTAGCCGAATGGGTCGACACCCAGCTACCGATGGCTCCGATCCAACCGGAGCTCTGGACCATGTTTTTCGACGGGCCGCTGATGAAGACGGGAGCCGGCGCGGGCCTACTCTTCATCTCGCCCCTCGGGAAACACCTACGCTATGTGCTACGCCTCCATTTCCCGGCGTCCAACAATGTGGCTGAGTACGAGGCTCTGGTCAACGGGTTGCGGATCGCCATCGAGCTAGGGGTCAGGCGCCTCGACGCCCGCGGTGACTCGCAGCTCGTCATCGACCAAGTCATGAAGAACTCCCACTGCTGCGACCCGAAGATGGAGGCCTACTGCGATGAGGTTCGGCGCCTGGAAGACAAGTTCTACGGGCTCGTGCTTAACCACATCGCTCGGCGCTACAACGAGACTGCGGACGAGTTGGCAAAAATAGCCTCGGGGCGAACAACGGTTCCCCCGGACGTCTTCTCCCGGGATCTGCATCAACCTCCTTCAAGATCGACGACGCACCCGAGCCTGAGGCGACCTCGGTCCAGCCCAAGGTACCCTCGGCACAGCCCGAGGCACCCTCAGCTCGGCCCGAGGCGCCCTCGGTTCAGCCCGAGGTACCCTCGGCCTCCGAGGGCGAGGCACTGCGCATCGAGGAGGAGCGGAGCGGGGCCACGCCTGATCGGAATTGGCAGACCCCGTACCTACAATATCTCCGCCAAGGAGAGCTACCCCTCGACCGAGCCAAGGCTCGGCGGGTAGCGCGATGCGCCAAGTCGTTCGTCTTGCTGGGCGATGAGAAGGAGCTCTACCACCGCAGCCCCTCGGGCATCCTCCAGCGATGCATCTCCATCGCCGAAGGTCAGGAACTCCTGCAAGAGATGCACTCAGGGGCTTGCGGCCATCACGCAGCGCCTCGAGCCCTTGTTGGGAATGCTTTCCGGCAAGGCTCCTACTGGCCAACGGCAGTGGCTGACGCCACTAGAATTGTCCGCACCTGCGAAGGGTGTCAATTCTATGCGAAGCAGACCCACCTGCCCGCTCAGGCTCTGTAGACGATACCCATCACCTGGCCCTTTGCTGTGTGGGGTCTGGACCTCGTCGGCCCCTTGCAGAAGGCGCCCGGGGGCTACACGCACCTGCTGGTCGCCATCGACAAATTCTCCAAGTGGGTCGAGGTCCACCCTCTGAACAGCATCAGGTCCGAGCAGGCGGTGACGTTCTTCACCAACATCATCCATCGCTTCGGGGTCCCGAACTCCATCATCACCGACAACGGTACCCAGTTCACCGGCAGAAAATTCTTGGACTTCTGCGAGGATCACCACATCCGGGTGGACTGGGCCGCCGTGGCTCATCCCATGTCGAATGGGCAAGTGGAGCGTGCCAACGGCATGATTCTACACGGGCTCAAGCCTCGGATTTACAACGACCTCAACAAGTTCGGCAAGCGATGGATGAAGGAACTCCCCTCGGTGGTCTGGAGCCTGAGGACAACGCCGAGCCGAGCCACGGGTTTCACGCCGTTCTTCCTGGTCTACGGGGCCGAGGCCGTCTTGCCCACTGACCTGGAATATGGCTCCCCGAGGATGAGGGCCTACAGCGATCAAAGCAACCAAGCTAGCCGAGAAGACTCGCTGGACCAGCTGGAAGAGGCTCGAGACAAGGCCTTACTACACTCGGCGCGGTACCAGCAGTCCCTGCGACGCTACCACGCCCGAGGGGTCCGGCCCCGAGACCTCCAGGTGGGCGACCTGGTGCTTCGGCTGCGGCAAGACGCCCGAGGGAGGCACAAGCTCACGCCCCCCTGGGAGGGGCCATTCGTCATTGCCAAAGTTCTGAAGCCCGGAACGTATAAGCTGGCCAACAGTCAAGGCGAGGTCTACGGCAACGCTTGGAACATCCAACAGCTACGTCGCTTCTACCCTTAAGATGTTTTCAAAGTTGTTCATATACCTCGCACCCACGCAAAGTTTAGTCATCAAGGAAGGGTCGGCCTCGCCTCGGCAAAGCCCGACCCTCCCTCGGGGGCTAAAAGGGGGGGAACCCCCTCTGCGTTGGAATTTTCCTCGAAAAAAGATCTCTTCTGCCAGAATATCTTTCGTGCTTTTTGACTGCTTCGAAAAACGGATGCTGAAAACGGCGGAGTACACGTAAGCAGCCAAGGCTGACCGAGCCGAGGGACTCTTACGCCTCCGGGATACGGATACCTCACTCATCACCTTCTGCGATAAGTAACTCGCGTTCGGATAAAGTGATTCCGTGGACCGAACAAGTCTTCACGTTCGGAAGTTCTTCTGCCGAAGTGATCCTTCGAGCCTTCTCGACCGAGTCGGTGACAGAGCCTCATGGACGGGTAAAAGTGCGCGTAAGCGGCAAGGCCGACCGAGCTGAGGGACTCCCACGCCTCCGGGATACGGATACCTCACTCATCACCTTCCGCGAGAAGCAACTCTCGCTCGCACAAACAACCCTGTTACCGACAAAAAAGTCCAGATACTCGAAACAAGAGGAAAAGAGACACAGCTTTACAACACAGCGAGGGTGTGTGTTCTGGCCTCGGCGGCCGCGGAAGGCACACGCTACAAGACAATCTGATCCTGCAGGCTCGGGTCTTGACGCTGGAAGGGGGCAGCAGCACCCTCGGCATCGACGACAACTTCGGCGAGGTTCGACCTAGCCTCGGACGGCGACGCGGTCCGAAGACTTCCACTCCGAAGGACGACGTCATCACCACGCCCGGGCCATCGCCGCCAGGGTCTTCTCCGGGAATCCGGCCCGAGCAGGCGGCTCGGCCGGTCACCTCTGGGGCCTCGGCCGACCATCTTCCAAGGGCGCCAGCCCGACCCGAGGCCTCGGCTGGTCAACTCCGGCGTCGGTCCTGCTAACGGACGACCCAGCTAGGCTCCGGCCAACCAGGTTTTCATTTTCGAGCCAACCCCGCCTCTATTCATGCTGATATCGCTACCCCTGGCCTCGGCTCGTCGAAGAGCGGCCAAGGGGTCCCTTTAACTAAGCTAGAGGAGCCTCAGACAACAAGGCCGACCGAGCCGAGGGACTCCTACGCCTCCGGGATACGGATACCTCACTCGTCACCTTGACACGAGGCGACTCATGCTTGGTGAAGCGGTTCAGATAATCAACAGGCGAGTCTTAGTGCTCGAAAATGAGGAAAAAACATGGCTCCATGCCAAAATTACATACATGTTCAGGCCTCGACAGCCATAATGAACAAAAACACTGGCATTCGAAGTGCCATTACAAACGGAACTCCGGTTCCCCCTCCGCAGGTACAAACAACCCCACTCCATGGGGGAGGGCCTGCGGAGCAACAGAAGACTGACGAGCGGCTCGCCGCCGCCCGCTCTGACTACGACGACAACGACCCCCGCTCCGGGTGGCCGAACTGCAGCAGCGCAGGCCTCAGGGTGGGCGCTGCTGCAATCTTGCCCTCGCCCACGCCGATGCTCGAGGGGCGAGGACAAGTACAAAGAGCCGGAGGCCCGAAGCGCGGGTGGTGGCGATGATCCCATCGGCGACGGGGACTTCTCGAACCGCCTCCGCCTCGGCACCGACGGCAGGCATCATCAGCCCTCCGGCAGATCCCCACTCAAATCCTCCCGGACGAGTGGGGCACCGGCCTCCGCGTGAAGATGCCACGCCGGTGCAAAGGCAGGACCACCCCAGAACACGAATGCCGCCCTAGCAGTGCGCGACATCTGGGGTGGTCCTCCCGTGCACAGGGCGCGGCAGCCGCCCTCCGGCAGGAGGGGCCGTCGGGAGCCAAGCCGACGAGCCCGACACGCTGGAGGTGACGACGCCCGCCGTCGACCAGCCCCGCGTTGTCGAAGTCCGGGCCACCCGCAGGGCCAGTGAGCGCCCTCTCCCTCGAACGCCGCGGGAGAGGGTGACCCACGAACCCGCGCGGGAGGTAGAGCGCCGGCTCAGCCCAGCCCCCACCCCAGCGAGGATGATGAACATCCTTGAAGCTGAGGGTGGGACCAAGATCGCAGCCCGGCTTGCTTCTCCCCACCCAGGAACTGGTGGTCACCGTCTTGGGTGACCGCCGGTGGGCGGTACAGCCGGGCTGGCAGATGAAAATCCTTGAAGCCGAACGATGGCTGAAAGGTACCAACTCCCACGGAGTTGCGTTCCTCCAACGATGAGGCAGAAAGACGGCGGGTATCCCCCATCCGGGGGCTTGGAAGGTGGAAAGACACGATGCGTAAGGGAGCGCGAAGACATGGTCGCCTTCCGAAGGGGGTCACCCTCCTTTTAAAGGCAACTCTCCCTACTCGCGCCCCCAGCCGTCACGGGCTGAGTCTTCTCCAACACGCTCCAAGGCCCTCCCCAGCGGCGCGGGGGCTGGGTCCCGCATGTCATGCAAGCCGGCTCAGAGCAGAAGAAGCCAAACCGCCGCGCGCGGCACACACGACCGCCCAGCGGTTACAAGTGACCCTCCACTTTTGCCCAGACCAACGGGCGAAAGAGGCGGGTAGCCATGCAGGCGGCATGCAACCGCGCCAAGTGGACGCGCTACCCCAACTCCCAACGCGCCCAGCCTGGAGGCCCAGGCCCGCGCGTCATGCAGCCGGCACGCCGGATGCTCCATGCAAGCAACTGCACCGCCACTTGCGCCACCACCTCGCCTCCTCGATTGCGGAACCAATACCGCGACTCGAGGTGACCCAGCGCACGACCCAGCAGCGCCAGCCTAGCGCGGCGGTCAATGCGGTCAAAAATGGGCCGACAGTAATGACGGCGGCAGGCGGGCGGGAGCAGCGGTCACATCGTCATCCTAGCTCACGTCCCATCCGGGGGCAACAAGAGAACCCCCTCTCACGGTGTGAAGACAACGCGCCCGTGATCCATTTCTCGAATGGCTCGCGCACGCGCGACGGCCGCCCCGCCAACCACTCGCCTCGTCGCATTAACTCCGTGGCGGGACAGGCGGCACCTATGGCAGGAGAAGCGGGCGACGCTTCGCCTTCGCCGTAGAAACCGCGCCAAAAAAGGTACGCCGCGTCGTTCGATTTCGTATCCTTTTCCGTTTTTCCTCTTTCTCTATCTCTTGCAACAGGGACCGGGAAAGGGGGATACCCCGAAAAAGATCCTTCCCCATGAAGGAACCAGGCTCCGAGCCTCCTTACTGATAAAAGGTTCGAAGGCTGGTCCCCCGAAGGGTTTCAACAGCCGCCTCAGATCGCGTGGGCCCTACACCCACTACTGGTCAGAGGTTCGAAGGCCGGCCCCCCGAAGGGTTCCACGGCCGCCTCAGGCTACTCGGGCTCCGCACCCATTACTGATCAGGGGTTCAAAGGCTGGCCCCCGAAGGGTTCACAACCGCCTCAGACGCCGAGCGAGGGATGACCAGGGGTACGTTCGATACATAACCAAGGCTCGGGCTGCGCTCCCGAGGTACCCTAGGACATTTCCGAGACCAGCGGGAGCGATCTTGTAACGGAATCCCATCAGAGGGAGGCATCGAGCCCTCGGACCCCGTTGCCAGGGGACCGGGTCCGGCAGATCACCCGCAGGTACTTTTGGGCGTGCCTCTGGGCCCCTAGCCGACCCCTAACGAACGGGGCACGGACGTCCACTCGGATTACCCGCTTGCAGCTCACTGGAGACACCATGTTCGGCGCCCATCGAGGGCAACATGGCGCTTCCCCCCCTCCTCCTTGCGGAAAGGCGACGCAGGGGCGTATGTAAAAAAGCCGAGTCTGTCCCTGATCGCCCTCTCGCCCTGTGCAGAGGCTCGGGGGCTGCTCTTGCAAACCCGGCTCCGGCCGAACCGTTGACAGCGTTAACATACCAGCCCGAGAACTTGGGCCCCGACCGTACTCCCGGGCTACGGCCAGTTCGCATGAGGGAACAACCAGACCGGCCGAAGCGTTACGCAAGGCATTAAGACCTCGAATGAGTGAAACCACTCCTCCGAGGCCTCGGGGGCTACACCCGGCGGGTGCGCTCGCGCGCACCCACCGGAACAAAATGCAACCGAGAAAGGCTGGTCCCCTTGCAAAAAAGTGCGACGAAAGCCTCCAAGCGAGTGCTAACACTCCCTTTGAGGCTCGGGGGCTACTGTCGGGGACCATAATTAGGGGTACCCTCAAGACTCCTAATTCTCAGCTGGTAACCCCATCAGCATAAAGCTGCAAAGGCCTGATGGGTGCGATTAAGTCAGGGATCAGTCCATTCGAACGACTCGATCATACCTCGCCCGAGCCTAGCCTCGGACAAGGGCAGCCGACCCCGGAGGATTTCCGTCTCGCCCGAGGCCCCCCTCCAACGGCGGACACTTCTCCGGCTCGCCCGAGGCCCTGCCTTCGCTAAGAAGCAACCCTGACTAAATCGCCGCACTGACCGACCGAATCGCAGGAGCATTTAACGCAAAGGTGGCCTGACACCTTTATCCTGACGCACGCCCCCCGGCAGAGCCGAAGTGACCGCCGTCACTTCGCCGCTCCACTGACCGGCCTGACAGAAGAACAGCGCCGCCTGCGCCACTCCGACTGCAGTGCCACTTGACAGAGTGAGACTGACAGGTAGTCAGGCCCTGCCAAAGGCACCATAGGAAGCTCCGCTCCGCCCGACCCAGGGCTCGGACTCGGGCTAGGTCCCGGAAGACGGCGAACTCCGCTCCGCCCGACCCAGGGCTCGGACTCGGGCTAAGTCCCGGAAGACGGCGAACTCCGCTCCACCCGACCCAAGGCTCGGACTCAGGCTAGGTCCCGGAAGACGGCGAACTCCGCTTCGCCCGACCCAAGGCTCGGACTCAGGCTCAGCCCCAGAAGACGATGAACTCCGCTCCGCCCGACCCAGGGCTCGGACTCGAGCTCAGCCCTGGAAGACGATGAACTCCGCTTCGCCCGACCCCAGGGCTCGGACTCCGCCCTGGCCTCTACCAAACGACCTCCGCCTCACCCGACCCAGGGGCTCGGGCTCGGCCTCGACCATGGAAGACAGACTCGACCTCGGCTTCGGAGGAGCCTCCACATCGCCCAACCTAAGGCGCAGGCCAGCCACGTCAACAGGAAGCGCCATCATCACCCTACCCCGAGCTGACTCGGGCCGCAGAGAACAAGACCGGTGTCCCATCTAGCTAGCTCCGCCAGATAGGCAATGATGGCGCCCCGCATGCTCTGTGACGACGGCGGCTCTCAGCTCTCTTACGGAAGCAAGAGGACGTCAGCAAGGACTCAACCGCTCCGACAGCTGTCCCTCTGCCAGGCTCCGTCGCTCCTCCGACGGCCACGACATCACACCAGCTGGGTGCCAAAATCTCTCCGGCTGCCACATCGGCATGCACTTAGGGCGCTAGCTCTCCCCCGCTAGACACGTAGCACTCTGCTACACCCCCATTGTACACCTGGATCCTCTCCTTACGCCTATAAAAGGAAGGACCAGGGCCCTCTTAGAGAGGGTTGGCCGCGCGGGGACGAGGACGGGACAGGCGCTCTCTTGGGGCCGCTCGCTCCCCTCTCCCGCGTGGACGCTTGTAACCCCCTACTGCAAGCGCACCCGACCTGGGCGCGGGACGAACACGAAGGCCGCGGGATTCCCACCTCTCTCACGCTCGCCCACGCGCTCGACCCATCTGGGCTGGGGCACGCAGCGACACTCACTCGTCGGCCCGAGGGACCCCCCGGTCTCGAAACGCCGACATCCGGCGAGTGCTCGGCCTACCCACTCTTGCTCGAGGTTTTGTCAGAGCTGCACAACTCGCCCCGTTTCTTCGTCGAGCTTGGCCTGCATCTTGCGGAGTTGCTCGAGCTGTGTGCCCTGACCCCCGCAGGGACCCGGGCCACAGCTAGCTCTTGCGGGATGTCAACGCGAGACGCAGGCACAGGGGTGTCGTTGTTTCCTGGCATGCCGAGGTGGTTGTCTTCGTCGTGATCCCCCTGATCGATATGGAAACACTCGTGAGTTGGGTCGTAACCCTCGTCGTCAAGGCTGTGGCCATCGTCAGAGCAGCCGGAGAGGCAGTGGTCACATGCGGATATGAAGTCTCGCATGGCACTGGGATCACGGAGTCCGGAGAAATCCCAACTGAAGTCAGGGTCGTCCCCTTCCTCGGAACCTGTGGGTCCGGAGGTTGAGACGGTCGTCAGTAGGTCCCAAGTTGACCACATATGGTACCCCGGAAGGTCAGGATATGCCCTTGCGAAAGCGCTTGCCGAAGTGGGGTCGCTTGGTGGGTGGAAGCTGAATCTAAAGGGAACAGGATGGAAAACTGATGGTACCTCCTAGTTGGTGGACGGCGGTGAAGTTGCATCGGAGATGGAATGTGTCGTTATCTCAGGTGCGAGACTAATGCCCGACAAGTCCCTCGCAAGGGTGCTGGCGTCATCAGTCCGCCTGGGGTTGGCACGTTGGTGGGAAGCGACACCTGTCATTGTCCCAGGTGCGAGGATAACACCCGACATGTCCCCCGCAGGGGTGTCGGCGTCGTCGACTCGCTCTGGTCCGACAGCCGATGAGGTGCTACCTCCTGCCTAGCCATGGTCGATCCATCTCCTCCTCCTCCTCTGGCGAGGAGGGTGGCGAGCAAACCCGGGTGTTCCTCTTCCACCACGGGGAGATGTCGTCGTCGAGTTCGCCTCCGCCGGGCGAGCCAACGACCGTCGTTGTTGTCGTGCTGCGGGGGGAGGAGTACCATGTCGTAGCTGCCGTCGGGGGACATGAACTCGAGACTCCCAAAGCGGAGCACCGTCCCATGCTGAAGAGGCTGCTGAAGACTGTCCATCTGGATCTCAACGGGAAAGTATTGCCAACACGCAGCTGGAGCCCTTACCTGGCGTGCCAACTATCAGTGTTTTTGACCCGCGAGGACCCTCAACCGACAAGTGAATTTGACGCTGCGTGTCCCTGCCCAGATGGATTGATGCAAGATGACACACAAGAGGGGGGATGAGGCTTATATTATCTTGCACCGGGGTGCTTGTAGTAGGGGTTACAAGCTTCGCGAGAGAGGGTTTGGCCTTGAGGTTAGCCGTCTGAGTTAGCCCCCTTTTTTCCCCCTCTCCCTCGTTTGGGAAGGCCCTGGGCATCCCCTTTTATAGATACAAGGGGATGGTCCAGCTGTACATATGGGGGTGTAGCTATGTGCTAACGTGGCCGGCGGAGAAGTGCTTGAGCCCTGTAGAAGCGTAGCTGGCGGTGCGGCCCTAGGTCCTGCTGACGTTTCTTTGCCTTCGTAGAGAGCTGAGAACAATCGACGTCATGGACGCATGCAGGGAACCATCATTACCTATTGCCGGAGTAATCTAGATGTGACACCGGTCTTGTTCCTTCGTAGCCTGAGGCGGCTAGCTAGAGGTAGGGTAATGATGTATCCTCTGTAGCGTAGTCGGTCTGAGGCCGAGGTCGGGCGAGGCGGTGACTTCTCCTGAGGCTGAGGCCAAGGTCGGGCGAGGTTGTGACTCCTCCCGAGGCCGAGGCTGAGGTTGGGCGAGGCGGGGACCTTCTCCCAAGGCCATGGCCTGGGGTCGGGCGAGGTGGAGACCTTCTCCTGAGGCCGAGGCTGAGGCCAAGGCCTGGGGTCGGGCGAGGCGGAGCTCCCTGTTGCACCCGAGGTTGAACTCGGGAGAGGCCATGACTCACTATTGTTAGTCTTACCCTGGTGGTTGGCACAGTAGTCGGAACGAGGTGAATAGTGTTCTTTTCCTGTCAGAACGATCAGTAAAGGGGCGAAGTGACTGCAGTCATTTCGACCTTGCCAACTGAGGTGCACGTGTCAAGATAAGATGTCAGGTGATCCCCGCATTAAATGCGCATGCGATACAGTCGATGGTAAGGCGATTTGGTCGAGGTTGCTATACGACAAAGTTTGCCCGAGCTTAGCCTCGGGCGAGCCGGGGGTGCACCTACTACCTGAGGAGGCCCTCGGACGAGGCGTGAATCCGTCCGGGACTACTGTTCTTGCCCGAGGCCGGGCTCGGGCGAGACGAGATCGCGCCCCTTGGTGGATGAGGCTTTAGAGCTGTGCTTACTAGTCTTTACAGTTTGTTTTAAAGATGTTTTTCAGCCATGCTTAGGAGTATTGGGGGTACCCCTAATTATGGTACCCGACAGTCCTTCAGGGTCTCCCCTCCATCAGGAGTCTTTTCTGCCACTACTTTCCTGCAATAAATTTTATTATTTTCATCAGCCTCCCGTGCGTTGCCAATGATGATTTCTTTGCCTTTTCCCTTATCGGCTGTGCTAGGCCGAACTAGGACCCTTTTGCCCTTGAAGTCGATCATGTTCATCGGAAAGGGCTCTGTATCCACCTGCATTTCCTGAAATTTCAATCATCCCTCATTAATGGCCGATTGAATCTGTCATCGAAACACATTACAATCATTAGTGGCATGAGAAAATGAGTTATGCAACTTGCAGTATGCACGACTTTTAGCTCATCGGCGGATGGAACAGTGTGATTTATTTTAATGTTGCCATTTTTGAGTAATTCATTAAATATTTTATCACACTTACCAACATTAAACGTAAACTTAACCTCCTCTTGCCGTTTCTTTTGAACCGGCTGCAAGGAGGAACAAGCCGAAGATTTGGCCTGCTTTGGCCAAACCATTTCAGCAGCATATATTTCTGTTGATTTGTCGTCCGAGCTACTTTGGTCACACTCTACTATATGGACATTGTGACGAATGGTTTTGTCAGTCTCTTTGCTCCGGCTTTCACAGGCCAAAGCTCTCTAGTGTAATTGTGCTAGCGTGAAAAATTGGATGCCTTCCTATCTTTCTTTTAAATAATATCACAGTCCATTAAAGGCTAACCCTGCTAGCTATTTTTCTGCTAAGTGTATTTGGAAGCATCGGTTTCTTGTGTCCCGGAACCTCTGGATGAATTCATTAACCGATTCGTCTTTCCCCTGTCGCAGGGCCACTAGGTCTACCAAGTCTAACTCATAGTCACCAGAGAAAAAGTGGTCATGGAATTTTTGTTCTAAATCCCCCCATGACGAAATAGAATTAGGAGGTAAAGTGGCGTACCATGCGAACGCGGTTCCTGTTAAAGACAATGAAAATAAACGCACGCGAAATGCTTCTGTGTCGGCCAATTCTCCTAATTATGCTAAGAACTGGCCTATGTGTTCGCGTGTGTTTTTTCCTTGGTCACCCAAAAATTTTGTGAATTCGGGTATCCTGGTTCCCTGGGGGTATGGGTGGTGATCAAATCAGCTGTCATAAGGTTTCCGATATGATTGCCCCCCAGGTACCATGCTTACTCCGAGCTTATCTCGGAACGCCCCGGCTATTTCCTCCCTCACTATATCGATGGCAGCCGGTGCGAGACCACCGGCTCTCTGGTCAAACATAGGTGGGGTTGGCTGGATATTAGCGTGTTGTCTTCCCCCCACTGGTTTGAGCTATGTGGTGCATTGCCATTTGCCCTATATGGCTCATAGGATTGATCATTCCTTTCCGGCCTTCTAAGCAGGGCCGGAAAGCTTTCTTGGGCTCTAGATTTTGTATTAATGGTCTGTTGTATTACATAGTGTGATGGGAAGTGTTGCTGGGACGTGTGAGGATTCAGGTAACAATCCTCCTCAAAAGACTCATGCGCGGACTGTCCGGACATGTACCCGGACCGTCCGTGATTATATGCGGACCGTCCGTCGTTGTATGTGGATAGTCCGACTAGGTAGTTTAGATTCTGTGCCATATGTGGTGGCTCGGGGGCATGTATGGGTAACTCATTAAAAATGGGCCCGGCTGTGGCTAGCCCAGACGATCCACGCTCACGGGCGGACGGTCCGGACATGTGCAGATCGGCTGATTTACTGTCGATTTGCGGTTGCTCAGGGTATGTGTCCATCGGCATCCCATAAAGGGGTTGTGACTGGTCGTGACAACCTATAGCCGATGTATTACACGTGATACCCCCTAATTCAACCTCGTGCGAAGGAAAATTTGCTATACTAGATTTATCAAATGCACGAACTAGTCTCCTATAATCGTTTTGCATACCCCCAATGATATTTTGCATCTGTTCTCGCTGTTCATCTACATAATTCTTAAGAGATTGTAGCTCATTTGTATTACTTACATTGGGGATATCTGGTGTGGGTCAGAGCGAAGCCGGATCCATCGCCCGTTGTCGGACGACCTTATTGTTCCTATCCACTTTGAAGTTGGCAGAAACTTTGCTCTCGCCTCTTGAATCAGTTGCTCCTTATGCTCCTCGAACTGGAGCTGTTCGTCAGCCGGCAAGGTTTCCCAAGTCGGCTCTATAATGTTGCTAGGGGAGACTTCAGAACTATCCCTTGAACCGGCCATTGAGGGTCCATTTGATGGGTCTAGACGTGTTTTCCCCAGCGGAGTCGCCAAAAAGTATGTTGACATCTTTTTAGGACGCCAATCACTCAACATGAACCAGCGGCGGTGCTCTCTGCATAGGGGCGGACGGTCTGTGGCTAGGGGCCAGACGGTCCATGGCCTGGCGCGAGGCTAGGGTTCCTACCTGACGGTCGAACGGTCTGCGCCCTAGGACCAGACGGTCCGCGCGTGTGCAGGGGCGGCGGAAGATCGCCGACAGCGCCTGGATCTCGCTCCTAGGAGGGACCCCATCAGGGAGGAGAGATCCTAGGAGTTGTCTAGGCTCGGGCAGGCCGACCAAGACTCCTCTAATCGACGTAGAGTCAAAGAGAAGCGAAGAATTTGGGGATCGGAAGGCTAAACTAGAACTAGACTAGAACTACTCCTAGGAAATAAATGCAAAATAGAAGTGTTATTGATTCGATTGATGATTACAAATCGGCCATATTCCTCTATATTTATAGAGGATGGGGGCTGGACCCGTTACAAACAAACTCCCCGAGCTAATTCCGAGAATCTAGCTAACAAACACAACAAGAAACTCGGAACCCTAATCTATTCTGCGCGCGCGCGGACCGTCCGGCCCCAGGGCCGGACCGTTCGCCAGCTCTATTTAGTGCTGAACAATTGCAAAACAAAACAAATAGTAAAATCAATTGAGATTTGTCAGCTAATCGAGGTGTCGTTGTCTCTTGATCTAGCGCTGAGGTAGATTTCCACCTCGTTGCCAATGATGTGCCTGAAACAATTTGTGCTCCACGAGTTCTACAGTTTGCCTTCTTGATGCACTGTTGTCTACTACGACAATATCAACACCGTGTACCTCTCCACTAACCTAGTTCAGTATCATCTCACCAAATATGAGGAGATAGAACATTTTGTGTGAGAGAAGGTTGTCATCTGTTAGGTCCGCGACATCCCAGTTTGCAGATATCTTCACGAAAGGTCTTCCCTCCTCGATGTTTAATGAATTTAGGTCTAGTTTCAACATTGCAGTGCATAGAGTTTGGACTGCGGGGATGCGAGGTCTTAGAGTACATTTGGTAGTCTAGATATTGCGTCTCGTAGATTTTCATATGCACACATGGGTTTCTTATGTCATGTACTCTATGTAAACCGTATGAGGATTCAATGCAAGACATTGATGCCCCATTGGAATGTGGAATTTTTTCATGTTACCTATGTCTTTTTCATGAAAATGAACTGATTTCTCTAAAATTGCTATATGATTTATCTAAAATTCCTGTATTCCAAAGGGGACATGATCCTTGGTGGCAATCTAACTGACACTACTAATGTTCATCGAGAATCAATGGCGCACCCAACAGGGGGCAGCCGGGGCGAGTGCACCCCCTACACACACCTAGTCTTGGGTACTACATATAACAATTCATCCTTTTTAGCTGAATGGCTAGAAAAAGTAAACTAAATATCTCTGCTAATAATAAGCGTATGGCCATGAAACAAATCGAACGTCCTCAAGCCATGAGTAAACACATAATGATATTGTTTACTACTCACATTATTGTCCATGGCTAACAAGTAGCACCTCCATGGTATATTACATAATGTTTTCTTGCTACTCATGTGCTACATATATGGACAAAAGACCATATCATACGCTTTCTCAAAATCAATCCTGGCTTCTCCTTGGAATGGTGCAACTGGATTACATCTATAATGACAGGGGGTCATGTAGGCATAAAGGTAAATGATTAGGTTGGAGCGAATTTCCTAAGTCACAAAGGCTTGCGGCAGGGAGATCCCTTATCACCAGTTCTATTTAATATAGTTGCTGACATGCAAGCTATATTAATCAATAAAGCAAAAGAGGATGGTCAATTTGATGGGCTTATTCCTCATTTAGTAGATGGGGGCTTATCTATTCTGCAGTATGTGGATGATACTCTTCTTTTTCTGGACCATGATTTTGCCAAAGCATCCAACTTGAGGCTCTTATTAGCGGCGTTCGAACAAGTTTCGGGTCTTAAGATAAATTACCACAAGAGTGAGCTTTTCTGCTTTGGCCATGCAAAGAATCAAGAGGATAGTTACCTTCAACTGTTTGGGTGTAGAAGTGGGATTTATCCTTTAAGATACTTAGGTATCCCTATGCATTTCAAGAAACTGGGTAATAAGGATTGGATGATCATTGAGAATAAAATTGAGAAGAAGCTTTGTAGCTGGAAAGGAAAGTTGATGTCTGGGGGAGGTCGTCTAGTATTAATCAATTCGGTTCTGACAAGTCTAGTCATGTTTATGTTGTCTTTTTTTGAGGTCCCCAAGGGAGTCCTTGAAAAAATAGACTACTATCGATCTAGATTTTTTTGGCAAGGGGAAGGACATAGGAAAATACAGGTTAGCTAAATGGGATATCATTTGCCAACCTAAAGAACAAGGTGGGTTAGGTATTCAAAACATTGAGATCCAAAATAAGTGCCTACTTAGCAAATGGATTTTTAAGTTGTTTAATGAAGACGGACCCTGGCAAAGTCTTTTGACGAAGAAATATCTAAGAAATAAGACCATATCTCAAGTGTCCAGGAAGCCAGGTGACTCTCATTTCTGGTCAGGACTTATGAAGGTAAAGGATACCTTTCTAGGTCTTGGGTCTTTTATTCTCAAAGAGGGAAAACAAATTAGATTCTGGGAAGATGTTTGGATAGGAAATGTTGGCCCTGAGGATTCAAACAAAAAATTTGCGGAGATTATCGATATTCCAGGAATGCTCTAGGTCCTCGCCGGATGGTGTTGTTAGCCTGTACGCGCTGGGGGACGCCTTTGTCTTGACGATGAAAGGACCCTCCCACTTTGGCTCGAGCTTGCCTCGTGACTCTTTCCAAGCTGTCCGGATGAGTACGAGGTCCCCTTCATTGAATTCTCTTGGGACGACTGCGTGGTCGCGCCAGGCCTTTGTTTGAGCTTGGTATTTGTTGAGAGCCTGCAGGGCGAAGACACGGTCTCCGTCGATGAGGTCCTTGGAGGTTGGTTCGTCTACGTCGGGGACGGCTAAAGCGCTTGTCCGTGGTGACCCATGTTTGATTTCCTGCGGGGTCATGGCCTCCGATCCGTATAGCAGGTGAAAGGGAGTGAATCCAGTCGCCCGACATTCGGTCGTGTTCAGCGCCTAGACTGCTTCAGGTAGCAGGTCGACCCATTTTTCTTGATGGCTGTGAAAATCTTGCCGTTGGCGCGCTCCACGACGTTGTTAGATTGTGGGTGATATACTGAGGCGAAGGCAAGCTTGGTGCCAATGGAGAAACAAAAATCCCTGAAGTCCTGGCTGTCAAACTGTTTGCCATTGTCGACTGTGAGCTCAGACGGGACTCCAAATCGGCAGATAATGTTTTGCCAGAAAAATTTCTGGGCAGTCTTCGACGTTATTGTGGATACTGCCCTTGCCTCGATCCACTTGGTAAAATACTCGACAGCGACAAAGGTGAACTTGAGGTTCCCTTGGGCCGTGGGTAGTGGCCCGACAATGTCTAGCCCCCAGTGTTGAAGTGGCCATATGTGGGCGATCAGCTTTGTGAATTGCGAGGGGTTGCCCGAACGGGGAGAGAACTTCTGGCAGGCTTCGCACGACCTCATGACTCGATTTGCGGCGCAGATTATAGCGGGCCAGTAGAAACCTTGACGGATCACCTTGGCAGCGAGGGCCCTGGGCCCCGAGTGAGAGCCGCAAGTGCCGCTGTGGACTTCGCGCAGGAT
Source organism: Zea luxurians (assembly GCA_029449295.1). Classification (NCBI taxonomy): domain Eukaryota; kingdom Viridiplantae; phylum Streptophyta; class Magnoliopsida; order Poales; family Poaceae; genus Zea; species Zea luxurians. The sequence continues at coordinate 121,456,348 of JAOPSE010000007.1, read as the reverse complement.
CTGGAGGCCTTCGGTCTCTGTGACACATTTGAGCATGGGTTCACTGATCCCTTTCTTGTATAGCTAGCCCTCAATGAGTGTGAAGTCCCGGCTTCGGTGTTTGAGGCACTTGGTCTCGTTGACATTGCCTAGATGGTAATATCCTTGCAAGAACAGGGTTATTGGGGCCCGCCAGTCTTCGGCCATGATGAGGTTGACAATGCGATGGCCCTCGGCGTTGGTGGTTATTTGCAGACCCTCTGGGTTGCGGACGGCTGGTGTGCCAATGACGTGGTAGAACACGTCGGAGGGTAGGGCTTCGCCTCTGGCTGCTGCTTTGGCTAACGCGTCGGCTTCTTCGTTCCTAGTGCGGTCCACGTGTTGCAAGGTGAAACCCTTGAATTGTTTCTCAAGACTGCGAACGGCCGTAAGATACTGCAGAAGTGCAGGGTCTTTTGCTGAATAGTCTTTTTCGATCTGGCCAGCAACGACTTTGGAGTCTGTTTTGATTATGCAGGTGGCCACGCCGAGTGCCTTCAGCTTGCGAAGACCCAGGATAACGGCTTCGTATTCTGCTATGTTATTTGTGCACCTGTCGGATTCCAGAGCGAAGCTGAGGCGTGCTGCGTATCTGTGCTTGACGCCAGTGGGTGATGTGATAATTGCAGCCGCGCCTGCCCCCACATGGCACCATTGTAGGATCTAGGACACCGGCTAGAGGGGGGTGAATAGGCGGTTTTGACTAAAATCAAAAACACTAGGTAAATTTAATCAATATAACAAGAGGAATAAATTCTCTAGTGACAATAAGTAAACAATGTATGAGAAACAACTATGGTGATTGAATACTTGAGGAACAATATGCAAAACACTAATCACTTGCAAGGCAATAAGTAATGCAAGAAGGTAGAGACACCGAAATTTATCCCGTGGTATCGGTGATTTGCCGATCACCCTTAATCCACGTTGAGGTGGACTTCAAGCTCTCACTTGCTCCTCTATCAAGACACGGCTTGATCTTTGAGCCAAGTGGACAAGAAATCACTCAATACCTCGATTCCACTAATGTCACCTTTGCCGCTCCGGCGAGGTAGGCGCGAACCCCTCACAATCAACACCGCGGCTTCTCCACAATCTTCTTGGAGAGCTCGACGGAGACAATCACCCGAGCCGTCTAGGAGGCGGCAACCTCCAAGAGTAACAAGCCAATGACGCTTGCTCGGTGTACCACCTAGTGCCTCAAGAATCACCAAATGATGCAAATGCACTAGGAACCCTCAATCTCTCACTAGAATGCAATCTCAAGCAAAGAGTGTGAGAGAGTGAGTTGGAGGATCACAAATGAGCTCAATGTGTGCAAGGAAATAGCCAAGAGAGCTCTCTCACACGAGCTACCCTTCTATTTATAGCCCCCATCAAAATCCAACCGTTATGTGCAAAAAGCACATGTTCTGCGCACACGCGGACGGTCCGCGCCCTAGGGCCGGACGGTCCGCCGTACATATAACGGCTATAATTCCCGTTTGAAAACTGTCAGAGCTGTCAGAAAAGGTGGATCCGGACAGTCCGCCCTCCAAGGCCGGACCGTCCGCGACCTGGCAGCATGAGGCACCCGAGGCTCGGACCAAGAATAGTTAACACGCGCGGACCGTCCGCCTATAAAGCCGGACGGTTCGAGACCTGAGACAGTACTGTCCGGACTAGTCCCCCGGACAGTCCGTAGTACAAATCTACAAAATCACACAGTCCCTGTCCAAAACATGTTTGACACTTGCGGACTGTCCGCCCTTCACAGCCGGACGGTCCGCGCTATAATTCAGGGACTGGCCCGAAGCTAGCCTTCTCTGGTCATGACTGCGGACGGTCCGGCCCTAAGGCCCAGACGGTCCGCAGTGCAATGGAACAAAGTGGCTTCCGAAGTGGTCAGACTTCGGACCTCTCTGGTGGATCGCGGACGGTCCGCCCTCAAGGCCCGGACGGTCCGCGCATCCAAGACTTTGCAATTTTCAAACTTGCTTTTGAAAGAACTTTTAACTCACGAAATTTGAAGCGCTGTTAGTCCTCATGCAAATGCAACTACTTAATGCTCTATGAGGCACTAAGTTTTACACAGATCAAAGTCATTGACCCCTCTTAATAGTACGACTATCTAGCCTACTAATCCGGTCAGGTATCTTCTCTAAACTCCTCAAGACCGGCAAAAACGAAACCTATATTATACCTTTGCCTTCATCTGATCCACAACCAATGTTTATGATTCTCCAACATTTCCTGTTCTATGTGGTCCAACCCTGCATTCTTATTTCTCAAAGAATCGTTAGTCCACAAGCAGTTGTCATTAATTACCAAAACATCACCAAAGGGGCCTAGATGATTCACAACCATGCACCGTCACAGTGGATGGTCCACACCTTCTCTGAGGGCTCTTCTTGCTGCCGTGCTGGCCCTGTCCAGTCGACGATGAAATCTGCAAGGACTTGTGACTTGATTGCTGTCCGGGGCTCGAAGGTGATGTGGTATTCAGAGAGTTCGGCTGCCCATTTGGCGATACAGACGAACGCCTCTAGATTTCTGAATAATTCATCGAGTCCCCTGTCCGTGGTGACCCGCACCTTGAACGCTTCGAAGTAGTGGCACAACTTGCGCGATGCCATGACGACTACGTAGGCAATTTTTTCCAACTCCGTCATGTTGCATTTGGAAGTCGTGAGGACTTCGGAGACGTAATAAACTGGACACTGCCGAGTTGTGCCCTCTCTGTCCTGCTCTTGGACCAACGCTGCGCTGACTGCATGTGGCGAAGCTGCGACGTAGAGCACCAGAGGTAGCGAGGGGTCGGAGCTTGTAAGGGTTGCCAATTCTGACAGGTGCTTTTTCGGTGATGCGAAGGCTGCCGCTTGCTCTGGTCCCCATGTAAAGTCTTTTGCGCCGTGTAGCGTCTTATGGAAGGGTAGGCTTTGCTCTGCGGACTTGGAAATGAATCTGTTGAGGGCGGCCAATCTGCCTGTCAGGCATTGGATGTCTCTGGTTGACTGCGGAGGCATCATGTTGATGATAGCCTGGATCTTGGTTGGGTTGGCCTCGATCCAGCGGTGCGACACTAGGTAGCCCAGTATCTTCCCCTGGCGAACTCCGAAGACACACTTTTCGGGGTTTAGGCGAAGTCGTGCTTCTCGCATGTTCGCGAATGTTTCTGCGAGGTCGGCTAGATGATCCTCTTTGTTTTTGCTGGCGACAACGATGTCGTCCACATACGTGAAAATGTTCCGACCTACTTGGCTCTCGAGCACCGTCTTGGTGAGGCGAGAGAAGGTGGACCCAGCGTTCTTTAGTCCCTCCAGCATTCTGACGAAGCAATATGTGCCGAAGGGCGTGATGAAACTGGTACTGGCCTTGTCTTCCTCCTTCATATATATTTGGTGATAGCCAGAGAAGTAGTCGAGGAGTGACATGACTTCGCATCCGGCCGCACTATCGACGATCTTGTCGATCCGAGGCAGCAGGAAATTATCCTTGGGGTAGGCCTTGTTGAGGCTGGTAAAATCAATGCACATCCGCCATTTGCCACTCTTCTTTTGCACCATGACTACGTTAGCGAGCCACGTAGGGTAGGCGACTAGTTCAATGAAATTAGCCTCAAGCAGGCGGTGTACCTCGGCTTTGGCGGCTTCTGTTTTTTCATTAGACATTTTGCGTAGCCTCTGCTTCTTCGGCCGCACTGAAGGGTCGATGCCTAGGCTGTGTTCGATGATAGTGTGACTGACTCCGACCAGGTCGAGGGCAGACCAGGCGAAGACGTCCTTATTTCTAGAAAGACAGGAGACGAGTCTCTCCTCGTCTTGCGAAGTCAGGTCTTCGCTTATGATGACCGTTTGCTTGGGCGTTGCCTGGTCAAGGGGAACTGTCTTCGTTCCATCGTTGCTCTGCAGCTGTGCCTTTTCATGCTCGTTGGCGGTAAGACAGTGTACGTTCCGTTGGCCTGGAACGAAGTCTCTTTCGATGTTGCGCGCGGTCTGCTGGTTGCCATAGACTGTGATCACGCCTTGCGGACCCGGGATTTTCATGCACAGGTAAAGTCCGTGAATGGCCGCTTCAAACTTGTTGATGGAGCCCCGACCCATTATGGCATTGTACGGGTATACCATGTCGACGATGTCGAAGGTGACCTACTCACTTCGTGCATTGGGTGCTACACCGAAGGACAAGGGTAGCTCTATCTTGCCCACGGGAATGGTGCCCTTGCCGCCGAAGCCATATAGGGGGTTGTCCAAAGGCTTAAGTAAACTATGGCTGATGCCCATGCGGTCGAAGACGTGGAGGAAAATGATGTCCGCCTGGCTGCCGTTGTCAACTAAGACTGTGTAGGTCCCAGCCTGCCACGCTGCAGTTGATTACCATGGCGTCAATGTGGGGTGCGCTGCGCAGGTCGACATCTCTGGCGTCGAAGGTCAACGGCACATGGGACCACTTCATTTGCATGACTGGGCCGGTGATGGCGACTTGGTTGATGCTTCGGTAGTGGTCCCTCTTCTGTCGCTTCGTGTCGAAGTTGACGCTGGACCCCCCCCCCAGTGATCATGTGAATGACTCCACGATACAGCTGATCAGCGAAGTCTTCTTGTTTTGGTGGTTGGGGGTGATTTAGGTGGTGGATGTTTGGCTGATGCGGGTGCGGAGGCGGTAGTGGAGGTGGTACGACTTGTACCTCCTGGTGGTGTTGGTATGCGTGGTTAGGTGGATGCTGAGCGAGGCCGTGGTTGTATGGTTGTGGGGGGTGGTGTTGATATGTGTGTGCGACAACTCTTGGGTTGTTGGCTGGTTGCGCCCGGGACATCCTGTCCCTGGTGGCCTTCGTTTCCGAGCAGTCCCTCGTTGGGTGCGCGCAGTCTTCACCGTGAAACAGGCAGTAAAATATGTGCGGCTGCTGCGCCTGTCCTCAGCCCCGACCACGGGTGCCATTGCCGCGTCCCTGGGGGGGGGTAATCTTGACGGCGAGGGGCCTCACCGGCGGGGTGCTGGTTGGCAATGTTGTGCACCTGCTGTCCTCAGCCCCGACCACGGGTGCCATTGCCGCGTCCCTGGGTGGGTAATCTTGACGGCGAGGGGCCTCACCGGCGGGGTGCTGGTTGGCAATGTTGTGCACCTGCTGGTGACTGCGGCTGTCCCGACCGGAGTCTGACTACGAAGGTCTTGTCCAAGTTCGGCTGGACTGCGGAGGGTCCTTGGGTTTCCTCTAGGACTCGACCTTGCGCTGGTGGAGCTCTTCGGATCTGGCATATTTTTCAAACAGCTGATAGAGCTCTTGGAGGTTCTTGGGTGGGTCCCTGATGTAGTGACTATAAAGGACGCCAGCCCGAAGGCCACTGATGGCATAGTGAATGGCAATTTGGTCGTCGACCGAAGGCAGTTGTGACTTAAGAGTCAGGAACTTGCGGTAGTACTCCTGCAGGGTTTCTTTCTCCAGCTGCTTGCAGAGTGATAGTTCGGCCAAGGCATCGGTGTCTGGGCGGTACCCTTGGAAGTTGAGCAGAAATTTGTCCCGGAGACTTCTCCAGGAGTCGATGGACAACGGGGGCAACCTGGTGTACCAGGTTAGGGCCGGACCCTCAAGGGTGATGATGAAGGACTTGGCCATCGTGGCGTCGTCCCCTCCGGATGATGCAACAGTGACTTGATAGCTCATGATGTACTGTGCTGGGTCGGTGCTGCCGTTGTACTTGGGGTAGGTCCCTGCCCTGAAGTTAGCGGGCCATGGTGACACTTGCAGTTGCGGCGCCAGGGGACTCCGCTCATCAAGGTAGTTGACGCCTTGGAATGTTGCGGCGTGCGGGATGAAGGGTCCGCGCTGAGGAAGGAATAGGTCTCCGACTGGCGCGCGTTGTTGGAGAGGCGGGCCGTGCTGCAGATCATGTTGGCCTTCGCGCTGCATGAGCGCAATCTCTTGCTCAAGTTCCTGTGCCCTCTGCTCCTCGTCTCGTATCATCTGGCGCACCTTGGCCTACGCGGAAACACGTTGGCGCTTGGCCTCGAGGATTTCTTTCTGCTTCTGGAGGTTGCGGTTCTTGATGCGGAGAGCCCGCAGCTGTAGCTGTTCTTCTGTGGAAACGCCGATGATTTCGCCGTCCTCTGTGGCGTCCTCGCCCTCTAGCGGAGCGAAGCCTGGGGGTGGTTCCTGTGGCTGTCCTCCGGAGCTACAGGTGCGGAGGCTGCCCTCGGGAGTTGGTTGGTCGTTGCGCTGTCTCTTGCTGACAGCGTCGTCTTCGCAGGCTTCTTGATGGGTAGTGTCTGCAAGGGCCTTGCCCTTTTTCTCGGCTAGCAGCGCCGCATTCGCTGCTTCGTCAATGGATGGGGCTGCCTTCGAGCTACCTCTCTTGGGTGCCATCGCGGGTGGTTTGTTCGTAGCACGAACGGTGGGCGCCAAATGTTGGAACTTGCTTCCCTGGGCAAGATGATCCAACGGGGGAGTGAAAGGAATACAAACAAGGTTTTAACTCGAGATGGCTTTTTCTCTATTAATCCAGCCTCTCAAGGGCACTGTACGGGGGTATTTATAGGTGGTTGAGCGTCCAACGTCTTGTTATAAAGACGCATGTGCCCTCAGGCACCTGGACTATCCCCGAAATATTCCCATAAGGGAGGGTTACAGTCTGTCATTACAGAAAAGCCATTACAAATCGGGCCCGTAACACACTTCTCCGTGCGGGGCCTGTTAAAATGGGCCGAATCCCACGTGGGCCTCCAGGTTGGGTGAGGGCGAGGGAAGGGGTGACTCCGTCGTAGGCCTTCGTCTTGCAATGTAGAGGGCGAAGGGTGGACCTCGCCGATCATTTTGCTTCCGTTGGTGCAGCGAGGTTGACGAAGGCTTGGAACGAAGGGTAGCGTCTTCGCCTTCGCCCCAACAGGAAATCAACCCTTTAAAGTCCAATACCCTTCCCTTTATAATTTAGTATGCAAAAAGAGTGATACGGTAGCTAATATTTTTGAAACTATACCATTAAACATTTCTTTCCGAAGAGCATTAGTAGGACAGAATCTTGTTTCATGGCATTCTTTGGTTTCCTGCTTAGTTAACATCCAGCTAACTAATGAGAAAGATGTACTAAAATGGAACTTGACTAGTTTGGGCTTGTTCTCTGTAAAATCCATGTATGGTGCCCTTCTAAACAATCCACAAGTTTTTTACAATAAAGCTTTGTAGAAGTTAAAGGTTCCTTTGAAAATTAAGATCTTCATGTGGTATCTTATAAAAGGGGTGATACTAACTAATGACAACTTAGCAAAGCGAAACTGACATAGTAATAAGAAATGTGTTTTCTGTACAGCCAATGAGAGTATACAACACTTATTTATTCGATTGTCATTTCACAAAGTTTGTTTGGAGGTTGGTACAGTGGTGCTTTGGGTTATCTAAACCAAGATCTGTGAGAAATATTTTTGGTGCCTGGTTAACTGGGGTCCTATTAAAAACTAAGAAATTAATTATTACAGGTGCTTCAACAGCATGCTGGGCTATCTGGATAAGTAGAAATGATTTAGTCTTTAATAAAACCACTATGTTAACTTATTTACAGGTACTATTCCGGATGACACACTGGCTTAGGCGTTGGGCGTTTTTATACAATGAGGAAGCTAAGAACAAGATAAATCAGGCGTGTCGCTGCCTTGAGACGGTGGCTATGCAGTTTTATTCCAAATATGAATGGAGTTTTTCTAATAGAATTCAGTTCTAATAAGTTTTTGCTTCAGTCGTTTGTTATTGGTATGATGACTTTGTATCAGATGTGAGTCCTGTAAACACGAGTGTGGTGCTTTGTTTGGCCCTAACCTCGTCACGAGGGGAAAGCCGGAACTCTCTTCCATTATCTAAAAATATGTGCTACATATATACTATATTTTTGTTACACTAGCAGGATAGCACCGGCTTAATTTAAATCCTACTTCCGCCAGATAAATTCCGAAAATATCACTAATAAGATAAGGATAGTCACAACTTTTGAAAGCAGTAAAAATCAAAACATGGGCACATTTTAACATGTTTGAGTGATGCCGTGAAGAAAAGGAATGGAAAACTCGAATTTAAGGTACATATAACATTTCTTTTGGCAGCTGATAAACCAATTATTTTCACTGAAACGATGTGGAAGCATCATAGCATCTTCAGGTTCCGATGCGTAACTCTTGTTATTGCATCACTTGTCCATCCATATGGTGCACCTGAGACTCTTCCCTTGCAGCAGGAGGTCAAAAGCTTGGTTGATGTCCTTGAGGCCAACTTCATGGGTTATGAACTTGTCAAGCTCCAGCTCCTAGACAGAGGTAAATCCACAGGGTTATTGCTGCAACAAAATGCTAGGAGTCGATGCATGCATGTGGGCCTGTTTTGGATCGACGCCCCCCTTGCAGGGGCATCGCCAGGCATCGATCTCGTCTACAGGCTCCTGAGAACGCTGCCTGGTCCTTGGCGGTTCCGGAGAGGAGCGAAACCAAAGAAGCCAACAGAGACAAGAACTCGAACTATGCTCGGCATGTCTGAAGCTGTACCTTGTTCATGTACTTGTCGGCGAGAATGGGGATGTCCTGCTTAGGCTTCACCCCGCCGAACATGGACCCGATGACAGACTTCCCGTGGAGGATCTCGTGAGGAGAGATGCAGAGGGGGGCACCGTGCATTTCCACCCCAAGAATGATCGTCTTGCCCCACCCCTGCACGAAAGAAACAGAAACGGGCGGGTAAGCCATTCAGAACACAGGATCGGCAGTCGAGCAGCAAGCAGCTTGGCGCCATGGATGCGCGCGTACGTCTCGGGAGCTCCGGAACGCGTCGTTCATCAGCGCCGCCAGTCCAATGCACTCGAAGCAGTAGTCCGCGCCACCGTCGGTCATCTCGGCGATCGCCTGTTGAACAAATGGCAATCGAAACAGGGACACTTGTCAGTGTGCCCGCGGCGTTAATCCGAGTGAATATTGTGTCACTGAGATTCCAAACTGCAAGAGCCCAAGAACACGGGCGATCACCTGGTGGACAGGTTTCTCCTCACCGAGCTCTTTGGGATTGATGAAATGTGTCACGCCGAACTTCTTTCCTGCAGGAAGAGGCAGCGGGCGAAACGCGTCAGGGCTTCTCACTTCGGAATGGCTTCAAGTTCAGGACAGTTTCAGTCAAGGCATGGGCAGAAGTGCTTGCCAAGCTCGCATTTCTCAGGGTTTATATCCACGCCGATTATCTTCGACGCCCCACAAATCCTGGCTCCTTCAGCCACCTGCATGTCAGAATCTCAAATATTAGTGTTCAGCATATCGTAGTGCCCTGGAATTTCAGTAGAGTGTTGGTGTCACTCTGAATTCCTGACAAAGTGTGGTAATAAAAATGGAAGAAAAGCGTGGTGCTCTGAATGTGTCACTTAACCGCCAATCCTACAGCGCCGAGGCCGAAGATAGCGACCGAAGATCCAGGCTCAACTTTCGCCTGCTTCCATGCGGCTCCGACCCCTGCGGTTTTCTTGGGCCAGAGTTAAAAATCACCATACGAAACCGGAGCTGAACCTGAACAGTAGCATATAAACAAACAAACCCGTGGAGGCGCCGCAGCTGAGCAGGCAGGCGAGTGCCGGCGGCACGGCGGGGTTGAGCTTGACGACCTGGTTCACGTCCACCACGGTGTACTCGGCGAAGCTGGACACGCCGAAGAAGTGGTGCAGCGGGCGCCCCTGGCCGTCGGTGAACCGGGTGGTGCCGTCGCGCGGCATCCCCGGGCGCAACGCGAACCGGTACTTGGAGCACATGTTGCTCCGCGCCGACCTGCAGTCCACGCACTCGCTGCACTGCCCCAGGAACGTCGGCACCACCGCGTCGCCCGCCGCGAACTCGTCCACCTGTTCACCCACGCTCTCCACCACCCTGCACAGCGTTTCTATGATCTACCATTTTCCCTCAAAAAATGTCAACTGATTCTTATGCATCAGCTAATCGTAAAATTACAGCTCGCTACTCTTTTCTCTCCTTATCTCTCCTAAATGTCTTAAACAAAAAAAAACACGAACGTATGAGGAAGAATACAAGAACATATTCCTAGTGAGCTCTGCACCCATTGCCTACTAACCGATCAGTATATTTGCTTATACTATTCTATGTCCATCGACACGTGTTTCAGCACAGGGCCACAGGGGATTCTAAGTTTCTAACATTGCATAGATATTAAGGGCCTGTTTGGTTTGTGGCTAACTATGCCACACTTTGTCTAAAGTTAGTCGTTCAAATTGAAGAACTAACCTTAGACAGAAAAGTTAGACAAAATGTGGCAAGTTAGGCAGGGAACCAAACATACCCTAAAAGCTTCATGGACGTACACTTATAACACAACACCCATTTAGATAATATATAATGTTTATTCAGATTCGATAAATTTACTAATTACTCTTGTTTTCATCCTCTGCATTGTCGAATCTCTGAAGACTTCAACTAGAATCAGTGCCTTGATCGCCAAATGTTCACTTAAAATTGAGATTTTTTCTTTTTTGGCAAGGGAAGAATTCTGCCGGAAGTACACAAAGTGACACTCCATCCAAAGACTAGAACACTACCTATATACCTGAGAAAATATTACTTTGATCACCCGCAGAGATGTCGGCATGAATCAGAGGCAAAGAAGACATGGGCTTCAATAGCATTAGACCATTAGTATTTACATTTGTTGGAATATTCTTTTTCTGAGATGCTAACCAAACAACATTCGCTACCTATTCCTTTTTTTTTCAAATAAACGTAAAATACCCATACCCTAATGATTAAAATCGACAAAGAAATATCAACTTGTATATAATACAACGTGGCTTATTTCTCTGCTCCCTCTGTCCCATGTTAAAATTCGTTTTAACTTTTTACTAGATTCATATAAGAATTAGTTTATGTGTTCTCTGTATATGTCTAGATTCATAATCATTCATATAAATATGGACATAAAAATATTGAGCTAAAATGACTACCATTTTAAAACAGATAGGGTATTATATAAAGTATGGTTCCACCGTCATGTGTTACCTCTTTCTGCTCACTCATATTTAAATAGTAAAAAAACTAAAATTATATATAAATAGAATTTGAACCATGTTTTTTCACTCTAAACTTATATTTACATCTATGTAGCCACATAACACATATATTTTTATATTCATAAATATAAGTCGTAGTAATCTACATGTAGTTTACCAGTAAATTTTAGTTGTGCCCGATTCTGAGTCAACTTCAATGATATCTCACTAGTCAGTCCAGTACCCAACGTTACCGTGCAGATTGTCATTATTCGTCAAAATTCGGCGAAGCGTACACGCCTGTCGTTTTCTGATTGTACTACTTATCGGAACCTCTTGACAATCGCATCATGATCTACAGGTCAGTACACATCAAAGTTCAACTTTCTTTTTTTTTCTTTTATGAAGCGTCAGCTACAAAGACAACCACAAAAGAAGACACACACATGTACACATTTCAGCCTCAAACATCACTTACGGCCTTCAAGTTTCGCTAAAATCGACAGCCTCTACGTCGATGGGCACGCGAAGGCACAACATATTTGGTAAACTGTTTACGTAACCATCGTAATCAACCTAACAAAAGTCTATTAACATAGAATAAATTAGAACTCAAAATATAATTGTAATCAAACTAACAAAAGTCTATTAACATAGAACAAATTAGAACTCGAAATATAATTGTCGGTGTTTTTTTTAACCAAACACTAATAATCACTAGATCCCGAGCGAACGAGACCATGTGAACCACTCTGCAAGGCGGTGGACCATCCACGGTAGATCACCAGACTGTCCACGTTTGGTCACTACCTGCAATACAGTTTTGAACTCCACCTCTATGTCGGCACCTTCTTAAGGCCAAATACCAACGAACCCTAAGGCTTTCACGTGATGTGCTGGACCAGGGTTCAGCTCTGCGAGGTGCTGGACGGTCTGCGGTAGGTCACCAGACCATACATGGTAGGCCATCGAACCGTGCACGTGTAGGCAGCACACCGTCCAGGATGGCGCAGAGAGCCTCCTGCAAAACCTGAATCTCGCCCTCGGAGAGGAGCCTCGTCAGGGAAAGATCCTAGTGTGTCTTGGGTTGGTAGACCATCCAAGACGCCTCTAGACGACATAGAGTCGAATAGAGCTGAAGATTGACATATGGAAACTACAACTAAAGCTACACTACACCTAATCCTAAGACATTAATGATAAATAAGGTAAGTAGATTGGTTCGACTGGATTATGATCGGGGCTCTCAATCGACCGTACCCCTTTTTATTTATAGGGAAGAGGTCTAGACCCATTCCTAGGCGAGACCCAACAGATTCCCGTGGATAGGTTACGATAACAATGCACGGGATAAGTACTCTCGCCTGAATTAATCTGATCATGGACCGTCCGAGCTATCCCGCGGACCGACTGGGCCATATTGTCAGACCGTCTGGTCGTGCCCAGGTGCCAAATATGGTGCGCAACACATGCTCCTACCTTTTGGTGGAGCTTGGCGAACCAAAAGCATCTTTCAGAAAACAATAAATTCCGTAACTTGCCTGGTTCTAGAAATACAAACTCTAGCCTGATGCAAGTCACCGACTCTTGTGACCAGACAATATAACTGTTTGATAGAACTCTAATGCATAGATGCCATTTAGGATTGCATCCTCTTCGACCATAGCTACCTTATCACCATTTCAATAGGTAAAAACTTATGGTGCCCCTAGCTCGAATAAGCAAACAGATTGGACAAGAAATATGGATTCATCGTCGTATCACTCCACACTTGAGTAGGACAATACATCGGTGATGAGTAAACTAGAAAGTACCACGACATCCCTCGAGGCGGATGAGCAGGCGACATTGGTTGCGCCACCTTTCGGATCAATTTAATTGGCATTTGCATCTGCACATATCACTTCCTTCTTGTGGATGAACCCGATTGTTCTGCTGACTTTTTGTGCGAAACAACCTTCTTATTCATATATTTGGAGAACAACTGATCAAAAGTAGGGTCAACACTAACGAGACGATCAAATGCTTTAGATGTATTTTGCTTGTACGTTCCTACTTCTGGATGTTGTGACCTAAAGGTCTAAGGTCGCTGCTGCTTCTAGTTCTCTGCAGACCATAGCCATACTGTCTAGATCTGTTCCTGATTGTCTGGCCTTAGAGCCTGGACCGCTCGACGTACACAGGACATGTGACCGTGATTGGGTACTCTATCATGCTTGCCCCCTGGTGCCTCTGGTCTTATTAGCCTTTCTCTTGTCCAGAGCATTTCGAGTATCTACTCCTCGTGATACATTTTGCGTGTAAGGATCACCAATGATAATATTTTTGCCTTTGCCTTTATTGGCCACATCTAGCCAAACTAAGACTTTCGTGTTCATCAGCTCTAGTGTATTGAAAAGGAGAGGTTGTTTGTCAATCTTCATGTTATAAAATCTCAATCGACCTTCATTTATAGCCGATTGTATTTGCCGATGGAAGACTTACAATCATTGGTGTCATGAAAAAGGAGCCATTTCCTTTGCAATACACACACCTTTTAATTCCTCTTTCGGAGGAAACTGTGTGAGATAATTTAATGTTATCATTATTAAGTAGCTCATCAAATATTTTATCACATTTGGCAACGTTGAATGTGAACTTAACTTCTCATTGCCGATTCTTCTGAGTCGGCGAGGAAGCAGAAAGTTTGGCCTTAGCGGACTAAATAAGCTTAGCGATATAAACCTCTTTTGGCTCGTCATCTGAGCTTGTCATGACGCTCATCGTGATGAGATGACTCTTTGCTTTGGCTTTCACAAGCCAAAGCCCGCTGATACACTTGAGTTAGCAAAAAGAACTATGTGCCATCTAGTTTTTCTTTCAAGTGTGAGCGTACTCATTGAGAGCTAACCCTGCTAGCTGCCTATCAGTGAATGGATTTGAAAGCATCGGCTTTTAGTACCCTAGAACCTGCGGAGATAATTAATAACCGATTTCTTGTCACCCTACCAGAGTAATGCCAGATCAGCTAAATCTGACTCATAATTCCTAGAGAATAAGTGCCCATGAAACTTATGCTCTAAGTCATTCTAGGAATTAATCGAATAAGGGGCAAAGCAGTATACCACAAATGCGGTGCCAACAAGAGATAATGAAAACAAGCGAACATGAAAGGCTCCGTTTTCGGCCAATGCTTCCAATTGTGCTAAGAATTAGCCCACATGTTTGTGAGTGCTTCTACCACTTTCGCTTGACAATTTGGAGAAATTCGGCACACTAGTCTCCGGAGTGTATGGAACAACGTCCCATTGAGGGTCGTATGGGTTTTGATAGGACTGTCCTAGGCTGGACATACTAATACCTAACTTATCTTGAAATAGTTTAGCTATTTCTTCCCGAACTTCTTTCATAGTGGCCGATGGTAACCCACCAGTCCTCAAAACAATGGGCTCAGGTGACCGGTTATCCTCATACCAGCCTTCTGCACTAGGACGACTACAGGTGACATCCGATATAGGCCTCTAAGGCATACATGTTCCACACCCCATTGTCGTGTGGTATGAGGTGAACCTTTCTGGCTCCCTTGATGCAGAAAAATATTCAGTCTCATGTATGGGTGATGGCATGCTATGACTAAAGTGTGCTGCAGGTGGGGTGGAGTAGGAAAGTTGTGCTTGACGTGTAACACTCTGTTCTACGTATTCATATTCGGACGGTCCGGCATGAGGTGCCGGATGGTATGACTCTATGTGGTATACATAATGTCTGGACACGTATGCATAGTCGTACGGTCTGACGGGAGTGGTCGGACGACACTGTGGCACTACGGATGGTCTGACATAGGGTGCCAGACGGTTCGCGACTTGCCTGGGCTGTCTGGGGTTAGATCTGGACTATCTGGCTGTGTGGGGTATTATCTAGGTGTCGTTTGTTAGGCTCGGTGTACCTCCGGACAGTCCGACGAAAGGTGTTGGATGGTCCACGAGATGCCCGGACTGTTTGAGGTCGTGCTCGGATTGTCCGGCCATACCCAAAACCGATTGCGCGTGGCACACTGATGGTGGCGGTACTATACTGCGACTTTGATGACCCATCAGTGAGAGATAGTAGTGCTGTTGAGGTGAGTAGAAAAGCTATGTATTTTGCACAGCACACTGTTTATTGTAAACGTACCTGGACGGTCCACTAAGGGATCGGACGGTCCGGCGCTATAACTGGACTGTCCTGTTATGCTAGGCTTCTCCCGCGAGCTATGTGGTGGGCTCTGTGTGGCTTCGAACTGCCCTGCGTAAGGTGCTAGATGGTCTGTTATAAAACCAGACAATCCAAAGTTATATCCGGATTGCCCGACAATATTTGGCACCACCTGTGTGTCACATGGCGGGCTCAGTGCTGCAACGTACATTCCGGCATATGGAGCCAGACGGTCCATGCGATGGCCCGACGGTCCGAGATAATATGCGAACTGTCCGGCCGTACTCAATGTTGACCTATTGTACAACACATGCGGTGACAGCGGTTGCACCAGATATGTGTTTATCACTTTATTGGCATACCATAATATGGTTGGGACTGAGAAAACCATTTGTTGCCGATGTGTTTGGCATGACTGTTTCAGTGCCCAATTTATGCGACGAAAAATTAGGTATATGATTTTTTTTCTCTGGATGCTCTATCTTATCCAGAGACTCCACCATAAGTTCAATCCGATCATCTAAAGTATCCCTAATAGATTGAATATCATGGGATAGCACAGTGTTACTTATAATGGGGGCTGCTGCAGCAGGGCAGTTAGGGAAGCGAGCTTAACTTCCCTCTCTTGGACGACCTTCTGGTGGTGATCTATCCTGAAGTGCGAGAGGTACCAACTCTCCATCTTCTCGCACTCCTTAGCTTGTTGTTGCTGGAACTCCTTGTCCCACTTTTTTATGTAGTCTTCAAATTCCATACGCTCAGTGGTCAACAAATTAGTCAACTTGTGTCACTGTCTATAGAAACGTCTTTGCGATCTTTGGGATCGATAATCATGGCTAATCTAATAGAACTAATCTAATATATCTGATATGATAGATTTGATCTTTCGTCGCCAGCGGAGCCGCCAAAAATTGTGTTGCCTCCTTTTTAAAGCAAGCACTAATGATCCCTAGATCCCGCTCAGGGGGAATGAGACCTTAGGACCTCTCTGCGAGGCAACATATCATCAAGATAGATCACCAGACAGTCCATGGTTGGTCACAAGACAAATAACAGTAGTCTTGGACCCCACCTTTATGTTGGCACCTTCTTAGGACTAATAGCAATGAACTTTAGGACCTTCACGTGATGTGCCAGACTGTAGGCTCGGCTATGCGAGGTGTCGGACGGTTCGCTGTAGGTCACTGGACCTTTCACGAGTAGGCAACAAACCGTCCGCGATGACGAAGAGAGCTTCCTGCTGAACCTAGATCTCGCCCAGGAGGGGCATCGTCTGGGAAAGATTCCAATGCATCTTGGGATTGACAGGTCATTCAAGACATCTCTAGACGACATAGAGTCGAATCGAGGTGAAAATTGATATGTAGAAAGTACAACTAAAGTTACGTTATACCTACTCCTAAGACATGAATGATAAATAATGTAAATGGATTGATTTGATTGGATTGTGTTCAGTGCACTCGGACATACTACTTTATATTTATAGGGTATGTATGGACTCGTAGGATGACCATGTCGTCTAAGTTAATTTAATCGTGGATCATCTAGACTATACCACGGATCATTCGGACCATAGGATCGGACCGTCTTGGTCTAGTTGTGTCCAGTGCTTAATAATAATATATTAATAGAGTACATCAGGAAGTACATCTATATTTTTTTGAGTATTTTTATTATATATATAAATACAGTCTCTTTCCAACGAATGCTATTAAAATTGAGTGAACAATAGTCAATAGAACAAAAATGTGCTGAAGGAACTGTGTAGCGACTAGCGAGCACTCACCCGAAGGCTTCGTGGCCAAATATTCTGGGGATATTGTCAGGGAGATCCTGCAAAACCACACAAACAAAGGAAGTATAGCACGCTTGCGAGGCGGTGTACGCTCCGGCGACGAGGACCAGAAGGTGGAAGGCCGGCAATTGCAGGAACGGACGACAAAGAAGAAGAAGCCAAACCTTCATGCGCCAGAACGTGACGTCGCTGTGGCAGAGCGACGTGCAGATGATCCGTATCCTGACCTCGTGCGCCTTGGGCGTGTCAACGACGACCTCCTCGATGGCCAGCGGCTCGCCGGCGGCCCTGCACACGGCCGCTGCGCGTCGCCGGAAAGGGAAGCCGATTAGCTGGGACTAAGTGCGACGAGACGGGTATGGATACAATAAATTAGAGCCTTTTATCAATTTTAGTTTAAAATTGAATAGAAATAAAACTTAATTCTAATCCGATTCGATTTATTAAATTTTATAGTGTCCATGAAGAAAGACTAGGCAGCGAAATCGAAACTGGTGCGGCAGAGCAGAGCTCCATAGTTGATCCAGCTGCGCACCTTTGCATCGGATGGGTTTGGGTCCCTGGTTCTCCATCGAAGATGCAGAAGACTCGCCGGTTGTGCCGAGTTGATGCGCGCACGGTGGTTGCGAGAGCCCAGAGCAGGCGTGGATATGTATATATAATGCCCAGAGCTAAGAGCTTCGTCCTCTACAGTTACAAGTCTCGTCTCCCGTTCCCTTTCTTTCATCTTTTTCTTCTTCCTTGACAGCGGTGTTTTCCGTAGGAGGAGCCATTTGGGTTGATCCGCCGCTCCGGATTAGGCGTCCTTCAAGGGAAGATGCTTTCAGCTTGCCGTCGTTGACTCCCTGCAGCTCCTTCTAGAATTTTATTTATAGCCCGTCCTTGTCTATCTCAGTTACTGCAAAGTACAACGGATTTAAAAAGCGTACAACTCTAAGGGCATTGGAGAGACTAGTTAAATGACTCATCAAACTAAATTTTAGTTACTTCCACAAAATAACTCTCAATATATTAGTAATCCAACTTATTAAACTACCCGAATCTCTAAATTGATTATCTCTTTAGGCTATCTCTAGCAGCTTATACAACAGCTTATACAGGGCCGACTCTAGCCGTAGACAAGAGGAGCGGCCGTGTACAGGGCCTCTCAAATCAAAGGTCCTAAAAAATTTATATATAATATATATTAATATATAGAGATGAAAGCTTTTCTCATAGCATTGATATTGCAAGAGAAATTGCAAGTAACTTTATCAAATGATTTGACAGCATCGGAGATTCTTCGATTCATTGTAATTGCATCACTAGACCAAAATAGTGAACTTCCTAGAGCCTAAATCATAGGAAGTTAGTCCTAAACTTTAGAAAGTTAGCTAAACCCTCGGAAGTAAAGCCATTCCATCAGAAGTTTGGCTCTCGAAAATTTTTTGTCGGAAGTTAGCTTAACTTCCTAGAGCCCTCTAGGAAGTTAGCTAACTTTCTACAGCCAAAAAAGCCTCTCGGAAGTTAGTAGGTTCTCAGAAATTAGTAGCTTCACATTGTCAGCGTCGTCAGCTGACTAACTTCCTACGACTAACTTCCTACGATTGACTGTAGCCCCTAAGAAGTTTGTTGACTAACTTCCTACTGTCCAGTTGGCCTTTAGGAAGTTAATTTGACCAGCATTATAAATGTTGTTTATTTATATTTTACACCACATTCCACAACATAACAAATATATCAACAACTATATAGCACAACATATTTTCATATAAAACATCTCACACACAATCACATGACAATATTGAAATCCATAGTCTCATCAATGAGGCCGTAGGAAGTTAGCAGGAAAAGCTTACTTCCTAGAGCAGGCCGTAGGAAGTTAGCGGCTCGTTGACCACACGCGCGGGTCAGCATGTGAAAGCTAACTTCCTACAACATTTATAAAACACCGTAGGAAGTTATGTTTATTTCCTAGAGCTAACAGTTGTCTCTCGAAAGTTATTTATTTCATACGTTTTGTTATAAAAGCTATAAGAAGTTAAAAAACCATAGGAAGTGTATGTTTTTGATGTAGTGCATAATGTTACCTAAATGTTTGTATTGCATATCGGATTTTATTGACCATATAGCCTCAATTAGTTGTTTTAGAGACATTATGTAGTATTAAATGAGGTGTAAACTTTTTACTGGTTTGAGGTATTCACAATGATTATATTATTATTTTATTACTTTTAGGGCTAGTTTAGCAACTCTAACTCCTATTTTTCTAAGGAAAAATAAATTAATTTTCCTTGGAAAAATAGAAATCCTTTGAAAAATGAGATTGCCAAACTATCTCTTATATTTTTAGCGATATGAAGATTGGCCTAGGGTCTTTCAAAACCATGAGCCGGCCCCGAGCTTACCCATTCTCATCTCTATATTCAAACTCCATTATTTGAACAATGCAGTCTACAACACAAAAACAGTCTAAAATAGTGTTTTGTGTGACCATATGAGTGAACTGCTGGAGACGATCTTAGCCAAACATGGCTAATCACACGGGCTAGCCAAACTAACTTGTATATCAGAGAGTCTGTTGGAGTGATATAAACTTTAATCTTTATGGAGAAATAAATAGAGAGTCAAAAATAGAGAGTCCCGTGGAGATACTCTAGCCTCTAAGAGTGTTGTTCCTTTAGTCATTTTCTTAAACTTTAGGAATTAAACTTTAGTCCCTAAAAATCCTATTTGCAAGACATATTTTAATCATCCCATTTGGTGTTTTAGGAACTAAAATAAAGTTTAGGAGATGGGTAATAAAACCCCCACCTAAATCTCTAACTCTGCATTTAGTCATACACTCGTAGTATCCACAGTTTGACATAATTTAATAAAAATGGCGACAATTGTAACACCGTATATGTATATTGTAAAGATTTAATGTCACTTATTTGACACCATAAATATTGGTATATATATATATATATATGAGAGAGAGATAGTTAAGTTTAAAAGAAATACTCTCTCCGTTTTTTATTTGTCACGTCTTAATTTAAAAATAAATTAGCGAACGATAAATATTTAAGAACATATAGAGTACTTTTTTCATTAGGGACAAGAGGTATCTATCTATTTAATCAATTAGATTCTTTTTGGAATAAGAGATATCTATCTATTTATCTTATACAGCAGTCAGTAGTGTCACAACAAACTGTAATATTGCATGAGTGAATCTACGGATATTGAGAACTCACAGAGATTGATACTTAACGTTCATAAAATGCACCACAGAGAACGCCATTTTACCTTGTGGACCATACAAAGAGGAGCGTGGCCTAAATTTAAGCGTGTGTTTGGTTTAGGATGACGTGGGATGGGACGACTTTGTTCTTATTTTTTGGATGAGACTTCGGTTCTAATGTTTGGTTGTGGGGATAGGTTCGTCCCCATCTGTTGTTTGGTAGCAGTGATTGAAATGGGTAATGACGGCGTTTTTAACACCGTGAACCACCGCCGTTACAACTTACAAACATATGAAACTTGTCTAATCCCCATCTTTCTCCAAACTAAGCACATGCTAAATCGCTCCATGCAGTTATATGAAGCCAACCACTTGCCACCTACAGGTATATGTAGTAATTAATCCGACATGGCTCTTGGAAATGACAACTAAAGCTAATAAAAAGGAGCACTCAAAGTCATTTCATCTCGAGTAATAAGAGCAAGTATAATAAGGCTATAAGAAAGCAAAATGTTAAATTGGAGGAGAGAAAAAAAATATAGGAAAGAAGCGGGTTGTTATCTTACAACTGGCTTGGCTTAGACACGAGAACGAAAAGGATTTTACATTAATAATGAAGAGTTAAATATTACATAAGTGGGATAAGAGATTGGCTATAACGATCCTTGCAGCCAGTATTTGGCTATATTATTAGCTTGCTCTAAGAGGTTGTAAGTAGTTTTCATGTTGATAGGAGGGGAGAGAAGAAAGAAGTCTCTACTAGTATAAAAAGCACTAGGTTCTTCTTTGTGCATCACACTTTCTTTTCATCTCTCCCTGCCCCCATCTACTCTCCCATGTTTAAATGGTAAAAAAGCAAAATTAAGTACGTATGGGAATTTGAACCATGGTTATTGACTTCAAACACATATTCACACTCATTTAGCCAACGAAAGACATATGTCTTTGTATATACTCTATTCTCAAACATAATATAGATACACTAACCATAATTGTTGGATCCAAATACATTTACGCTCACATAACCAACAAAACATGCATGTTTTTATGTTTTATATACTCAAGCATATAATATATATATATATATGTATATATATATGAAAAATAGAGAGAGAAAACAAAACCAGGTCGTACCAGGCCTAGCCCATCGTGGCACACTTAAGGCCTAGGCACGACACAGTGATCGGGTCGGGCCATGCTTGGGTCAGGCTAAACCGTATTGGGCCACACGAGGAGGACCCCGCTGCCACTATCCTTGCAAGCCACTGGAAACTTTTGGGTGCTTACTCTAGTGGCTGCAAGGTAGAGAGGGGAGGGGGAAGGTGCGACAGTAGCTAGGGTTTGTGTCGTCTGAGCCATCTCATGGGAGATGGCACTGGATTAGAATTGTGGCTTCTCACTCGCCATATGGAATGCATTTATGCTGGTTACATGGTAGACACATTGAGATCGGCACAACAATCAGTTCAAATATAACATAAATCATTCTATAGGTTTGAAACGTGTTTGAACAACTATCTCATTTAAATAAGGTCTACCTATGTGATATATGAAAACTGCAGCATTGTATGGACACCAAACTACTAGACTATAAGTGTAATATTAGCTGTTGTAAAAGCTCCAAAAATTATGAAAAAAGAAGACAAGTCATATATTAATGATGAAGTATGTTTTAGTAGCTAAGTACTATACTGATCAGCTCATGGTGGGATGTGTAAATGTAATAGAACTAATAATTAGATATTTTATTAGCCATGCTCTTAGCTAATTTATTTGTTTATCCGTGAACTTCACTTTTTGGGAACAAAGGTAGTACCATATTATTAAAAAAATATAATGTATGAGACTAGACTAAGTACAATCAATATATAGATACACCCATAATTTAAACTAAATAAAAAAACTTATAGTAAAGACTCCATGTTGAACAAAATTAATGAATAGCTAAATTCATGTATGAGTAATGGATCAAACAATAAGTGAAAAACAATGTTCCTATATCAATAGGCACCCAGAGAACCAGTGCAAAGGACGAAGATGGCTCGAGTAGATCTTTATTTGAAAGATCATATATATATATATATATATATATATATATATATATATATATATATATATATATATATATATATATATATATATATATATATATATATAGTATTGACGCTCGATGGAAGGGTGTTTAATGTGATTGATGAGAAACGTGATAGGCAACAAAATCTCACAGATGGCTCCCATAATGGACATATTGTAGGGCTACATTTAGAGAACATAATGTTGATATTAGCATTTCTTATGGACTTGTCAAAGATCTTATAAGAAACTAGAACATGACAACATAATTAAAACAATGTTTTCCCTCCTTCCACATGAAGGGATCGAAGGTGACGAGGAGGGAGAAATAAATAAGAAAATTAATGCTAAAGCTACTAGGCATGGAATGAAGATACATAAGTGAATCAAGTTTTCAGCTTACAAAAGGTCATGCATCATCATCTTTATGTTATTACGCATGAAGAAGATCGAGAATATAATGACATAGGAAACCTTCAAAATGAGGTACATTCTAAGGTCGCTTAAGTTGACTCAAGGGCTTAAAGATGTTAAAGATTAGGATATTCTTTAGTATAAAGATTGTGCAGACATAGGTTTGCATGGGTCATCAACACCTGTAGTAATGTCACTGTACACCTATTTATAGGGTCGAGGTTACATATATCAGAGCTCAGAATTACAAGAATGCCACCCCTCCTTCGTGCATGTATTTTCCTCCTCCTTCGTAGACTTTGTTACATGTATCATGGCTTAGGATTACAAGAATGTCCACACCTATTTATACGAGCAATTGCATCTTTTCGTAGGGACAGAGTGTCGTGCATGTATTTTCCTCCTCCTTCGTAGCCTTTGTTGTCATGTCAGAAGGAGGTTACAAACCCTTTCATTCTTCATCTCTTCCCCCTTTTCAGTCTATCGTTCACTATTGTGGAGCCAAACCAAGTCATCGATTCATATGATCTACTCGAAGAAGCCTTCATGAAAATGGACTGAGATAGAAATTATCATCAAGTGTGGACCTTCTGCCAAAGACCTTCTCTCCAACAGTAGTCCCTCACAGGATCAATTCATTTTCTATAACAAGTTCAAACCACGGAACTCAATTGAGGGCTTTGATACAAAGGTCCAAAAACACCTTCCTTTTGAAATACGACATTTAGAGAGGTCTATGACGTGTTTGAGGAAATCCACAAGGTATTAGACATGTCCGTTGTGCCGCTTGATATCCCATCGAATAGGATACTTAGAGAGGTTGCACAACAATCTAGGAGGAACTATAACGTACTAGATGCGTATCATGTAACTATGGTTAAAACATCAATTACCCTTACTCAAATTGTTGAAAATGGCTAGCTACAACGGCTAGCTAACATGGACAGACACTGGTCTGTCTTGTGCTAGCAATGGAGTGTCAGGTGAGTGTGCAAAAATTTTGCACCACTTTCAACGACTAGTTTTGGACTTCGGGCTATATATACCACCCCACAGAGCCATTTTATTAGTGTGGGTGTTGAGAAACATCGCAAGTGAATTAACACTAATTTCTAGTAGCTCTAGACACCAATATGCTCAAATATCACTTGGTGATTAGCATAGGTACTTTGCAAAATGCTTAGATTAGTTAGACTGCATCCATTAGCGTTTACTCTAGGTTTAGTATGAGTGATTAGAAATGAGATATTAGACACCTCTTATCCCTTGGGCTTGTGTGTGCTATTGTATTGGTTGTACTAAGGCTGAAAATGGCTTGGCTCGGTGTGGCTCGCTCAGTGGCCAAGCTTGGCTTGGCTCGCCTACTCAATGAGCTATAAAAGGAGGCTCGACTCGGCTCGATACCGGCTTGCGAGTTGCACCTTGAAAACTAATATTGCATTATATAATGAATTAATAGTCTATAAATGTGAAATAAAAAATCATAACACGACATTACAAGTAATCTAAATTATAATTGTCATATAGCCATCATTAAAGACTAAGAAACGAGTTAGATATCTAGAAGATTATCCAATATCCATCATTATTGTGTAGGTTGATTAATTTTGTGCAGCTCGCGAGCCAGAGTGGCTCGGCTCGGCTCGTTGCCTCAATGAGCTCGAAAACCTAGCTCGGCTCGGCTCGCTCGAGGCTCGCAAGCTGCTCCGAGCTCGAGCCAGCTCGCGAGCTTCGAGCTTTTTTCCAGCCCTAGCTTGTACCAAGAGGGGATGTAAGTCTTGCAAGGTTGCACCATTGTGTTTGTGGTGTGACCGCCACCATATATTGGAGGGAACATGACCCATGATGTTTTAGTTGGAAATTCGATAGCGCAGATGATGGAGAGCATCTAGAAGATGCTACACTAGAGATCCACTTGTGTGTGGGGACGACTAAGGCTACCCACAGAGTTACATGACCGGAAGCTTGGCTCTTGAGTGGGTTTCTCTTGCAAGGGCACTAACAAGGATTAGGGGAGGCTTGTGTGTTTCTCAATACCTCAGTTAAAATATCGAAGTCATCGACGAGAGTTCATATCTCTACTAGACCCGATCTTTCACTTTTACATTGTGTATTTTGGTCATGTGTTTTTACCTTTCTATCATAGTATTTAAGCTTATGGGTAGGTTTGGAACATACGTTGCATAACTATTTGTGGTAAATATTAAAACACTTAGTTAAAAACCATAGTTGCATAATTGATTTTTATTTATTGCATAAGTTTTGATTAGGCAAAAAAGACCTTGGTTTAGAAAGAAAATAGTTTGCCTAATTCACCCCTCTCTTAAGCATCATCATTCCATTCATGGTGTATGTTGGGGACTTGTTCTTAAATGCTTCGAATTAAGAACAAGGCAACATAAAAAGTGTTAAAATGTTAAACTCCTTCGTCCTTAAAAACATTATATCCCTTCGGATATAATAAATCTTGGATGAAGGTTACAAAAAAAAAGATCTTCAAAAGATTAATTAACGGTAAAAAAGAACACATATATAAAATATAAATGATGGCATGAGTGTTATTATCCACTTATCTTTATTGCCAAATTCATGAAAACAAATTACAAGTGTACCTTCGAATTGATAGAAAGTAAAGGAGCAGACGATGATGTGAAAAAGCGTATGCCAAGTCAGCGTGAACAGTACGGGAGTACTGTTCATCTATTTATAGGCACGGGACGCAGCCCGTGTAAAATTACATTGATGCCCTTTACATTTGACAATAACTCTATAGCAATCCTTCGAGGTTTAACTTGACTTTTCATCTTTAAGTCGGTTCCTCCTTTCTGCCATCATGTCGAAGCTTTTCTGCACGTAGCTTCGTGATCGTCTTATCCTTCGTTGTGGTCGCTTTCCGCCCCAGTCAAGCTTCGTCTTGACCATGCTCTTGTACACCCGCAACCTGACTCCGAAGATGCCTGTTCACATGTTTCACTCGGAAAATATTGTCAAATCATGTTTTTGAGGACCTTCGGAAGCCGAAGGCCCCCAACAGTGTACATCTAGATATAGCTCTGAATAGGATACTCAAAGAGATCTACAACTATGCTTTCGAGCACTTTACTCACCAGACGTTATCTTGTATGACACTGTTGTGAGCACCAGATACTACTGCACTAGAGACTAGTGTGCAAAACTATCTATTGAGAAGGTGAATATCACCTAGACGGGGAGGGGTGAATATGTGAAACCTAAAATTTTACTCAAACAATCCAATACTCGATATGATATTATGATCTTAATTAGTTATAATAAGATGGATAGTCTAGGGTTAGTATAAGCACAATACTTGCACAATGTGGCTGATGAATATATGTGCCTGAACATAGCAACACTAAGAAATATAATTTAAGTGCAAAGCAAGTTTAAACATAGGGAGGAAAGGTGGAGAACATATCACACTCCTTGTTGGTGGAGCTCTCATCATTAGAGTTCTAATCCTTGCTGATGTTCTCATACTTCTTTTCTTCCCTATCATCTTCTTTAGAGTATGGACAATTTGCAATGGAATGGCCACTCTTATCAAAGTTTTAGCAACTTCTCTTTGATTGTGGCTTATAGGCTTTTTCTCCCTTGCCCTTCTGATCCTTCATGATCTTCTTGAACCTCCTTATGAAGAGGGTCATGTCCTTCTCATCAAGGCTTGATTCCTCTTCCTCTTCATCCTCGCTTGATGGATCTTCTTCCACAACCTTTGACTTTTACTTCTTTGTTGCTTTTAGAGCAATCTCTTGTGACTTGTTGGTGGGGACCCCATGAAGAGGTTCATGATGTACTTGGCTTCCTCTACCATAATATCATTGTTGATGATCTTCCCAAGCATTTCTTCTAGGGTGACCTTCCTATAATTTGGACTTTCACGGATTATTATACATAATATAGTATTTCTTACCACATAAGCTCATAGCATCCTCTTGACAATCTCATGGCCATTCCACTTCTTACTCCTAAGGCTCCTTAGCAAGTTGTTGGTGTTCTTAAGGTGATTGTACAATTCTTGTGGCTATTTATCGGGGCATATGGCAAATCTTCCGAGCTCTCCCTCAAGAAGCTCGATTCTTGCTTTGCGAATGGCTTTCGTCCCCTCGTGTGTCACCTTGAGAGTGTCCCAAATTTCTTTGGCACTCCCTAACCCATGCACCTTATTGTACTACACTTGGTTGATGCAAGAGATGAGCATGGTGCAAGCTTGAGCATTATAATAAATCTTTTGTTTGACTTCCATTTGACAGAAGTCCTCATCATCACAATTTGGTAAATCCATTCCTTCTCCAACAACAGATGGAGTGCGTATAAATGACCTCACATACTATAGCTCTACTTGGCATAGTTAGTCTCATCAAATTAAGGGGGCTTCCAAGTGAAACCGATAGAAGATGGTAGTAGTATTTGAAGGAATACAACCATAATAAAATGGCATGCGAGAATAAATAGATTTAACCATATTTTATATTATCACCGCTTGGTGTGGATGGCCTTCTCCTTGCTACTTGAGCTTGATGAAGAGGTACCATAAGGGCTAGGCATTCGGTTTAAACTAAAAATTCGGTTCAATTTTTTTGGTTTTATAAACTTTGGTTTTTAAAAACTCCAAAATGATCGATGTGTTGCAGAAACAAAAACCGAGTAGTTCGGTGTTCGGTTTTCGGTTTAAACCGCAAAACCAAACATGAATGTGCACATCCAAACCTAGCTTAATTGTGATAAGTGATCAATTTTATTTAAGTTGGATTAGCAATAGACATTCCAATATATGTTTAGTATGTCTTGAGATATGTTTAGTATGTCTTGAGCAGCCTTCTTGGTAGTCATAGTTGTTTGGTACAGTAGTAGCTCACGTGTTTGCCTTAAGAGGATATTAGTAGTAGCTACAATATTCGGTGCAGCTGTATCAGTCGTAGTTGTTCGGTAGTTCACCTCCTACAGCTACAACCGAACATCATATACCAAACATCATATTCAGAGCTGAACAGGTGCATCGAGTGACTGCCCATTTTTGATAGTTTGGTTTAGTTCTTTGGTAAAACCAAAACGAACACCGTATACCGAAGTTCACAAAAATCGAAACCAAACACCAAAACACCGAAAGTTCGGTTCAGTTTTTTCAAAATTCGGTTTGGTTTTTCGATTTCGGTGAAAAATGCCCAGCCCTAGGTGTCATCATCGTTGGAGACCACGATCTTCTTTTTCTTGGATTTGTTCTTGTCCTTGTTCTTTTTTGATGGAACATTCTTGTTCTTCTCGGTTTTGGTTGTGTCCCCTTACATCACTTTGATTTGTTAGACTCTAAACAAAGTATCTGTTGGGGGCCTTCGGCTTCCAAAGGTCCTCAAAAATATGATTTGACAATGTTTTCCAAGTGAAATATGTGAACAGGTATTTTCCGAATTGGGCCACGAGTATACAGGAATATGGTCAAGACAAAGCTTGAATAGGACGGAAGGCGATCATAACGAAGGATAAGATGATCACGAAGCTATGCGCAGAAAAAGCTTCGGCATGACAGCAGAAAAGGGGAACCGACTTATATGGTGAAAAGACAAATTGGACCTCGAAGAATCACTATAGAATTATTGATAAATGTAAAGGGCATTAATGTAATTCTCCACGGGCTGCGCCCTGTGCCTATAAATAGATGAACAGTATTCCTGTACTGTTCACGCTGATCTGGCAACTGCTTTTCGCATCACGCCTGTATCTTTACTTTTCGACAATCCAAAGGTACATTTATAATTTGTTATTATGACTCTGATAATACAAAATAGAAATAAATCGACGATAATATTTGTGTTATTGTTCGTATTCCATGTATGTATTCTCCTTCGTCATATGTTGGACTTACGAAGGTCTTTTCCCTCATAACCTTCGTCTGAAACTCATTATATTCGAAGGGATATAATGTCTTGAAGGATGAAGGACTTTAACATTTAACACTTTTTATGTTGCCTTGTTCTTGACTCTTAGCATTTGAGAACAAGTTACCAACATTGGCGCCCACCGGGATACAAGCGTGATGCGAAAAGCAGATGCCAGATCAGCGTGAACAGTACGGGAATACTGTTCATCTATTTATAGGCACAGGGCGCAGCCCGTGGAGAATTACATTAATGTCCTTTACATTTATCAATAATTCTATAGTGATTCTTCGAGGTCCAATTTGTCTTTTCACCATATAAGTCGGTTCCCCTTTTCTGCTGTCATGCCGAAGCTTTTTCTGCGCATAGCTTCGTGATCATCTTATCCTTCGTTATGATCGCCTTCCGTCCTATTCAAGCTTCGTCTTGACCATATTCCTGTATACTCGTGGCCCAATTCCGAAGATACCTGTTCACATATTTCACTTGGAAAACATTGTCAAATCATATTTTTGAGGACCTTTGGAAGCCGAAGGCCCCCAACAGTAGCCCCTCGCAATATTAATTTACTGGAATGATAAATTCATATTGCGATATGGACGAAGGCTTTAAGCCGAAGGTCCAAAAAAACACCTTCCCTTTGCTAGAATAGCAACAGTCTTTGACAAGTGGGACCCTCCAATTTTCAACGCACTAGGTGTATAAATAAGAGCTCACGGCCAGGTTATTTGGCACGGGTGTTTTTTCGGACCTTCGGCTTAAAGCCTTCGTCCATATCGCAATATGAATTTATCATTCCAGTAAATTAATATTGCGAGGGGCTACTGTTGGGGGCCTTCGGCTTCCGAAGGTCCTCAAAAATATGATTTGACAATGTTTTCCAAGTGAAATATGTGAACAGGTATCTTCGGAATTGGGCCACGAGTATACAGGAATATGGTCAAGACGAAGCTTGAATAGGACAGAAGGCGATCATAACGAAGGATAAGATGATCACGAAGCTATGCACAGAAAAAGCTTCGGCATGACAGCAGAAAAGGGGAACCGACTTATATGGTGAAAAGACAAATTGGACCTCGAAGAATCACTATAGAATTATTGATAAATGTAAAGGGCATTAATGTAATTCTCCATGGGCTGCGCCCTGTGCCTATAAATAGATGAACAGTATTCCCGTACTGTTCACGCTGATCTGGCATCTGCTTTTCGCATCACGCCTGTATCTTTACTTTTCGACAATCCAAAGGTACATTTATAATTTGTTATTATGACTCTGATAATACAAAATAGAAATAAATCGATGATAATATTTGTGTTATTGTTTGTATTCCATGTATGTATTCTCCTTCGTCATATGTTGGACTTACGAAGGTCTTATCCCTCATAACCTTCGTCTGAAACTCATTATATCCGAAGGGATATAATGTCTTGAAGGACGAAGGACTTTAACATTTATCACTTTTTATGTTGCCTTGTTCTTGACTCTTAGCATTTGA
Source organism: Zea luxurians (assembly GCA_029449295.1). NCBI lineage: Eukaryota > Viridiplantae > Streptophyta > Magnoliopsida > Poales > Poaceae > Zea > Zea luxurians. The sequence goes on along the minus strand of JAOPSE010000007.1, from coordinate 121,426,292 downwards.
GAACAAGTTACCAACATTGGCGCCCACCTCCGGTGAACTCACGTCCATTTTTTGAGTTTTGAACATCTTCGGCAAGCATCACCTTCGTCATGCCGCCGAGGAAAGCTTCAGCCGCAGGGGCTGCTACTCTACAGCCGCTGGATCCCAATCAGGATGTCCTTTCTCTCAGGGAGGCCCAAAGCCAGAAGAGGAAGGCCACCAGTCCAACGCCTCCGGAGGACGACTTGGATCAAGAAATCCAAAATTTGGAGATGCTCCATCAACAGGTCCAACAGAAGAAGGAAAAGATGGCTCGTCTAGCTGATCTACAAAGGCAGATAGACGAAGCCTCTGAAGAGCTTCGATATCTTGCTCAAGATGACCAGAATCAAAGGCCCCCGCGCAGAGAGCTTCATCAAGAGGGCTTCTACAACGAGGGCGACTGGTATGAAGATTTCCATCATGGAAATTTTGCTTTTGATGATACTTCTCCCCTATCAACAGAACTGCAGGCTACACCTTGGCCATAGTCTTACTAGCCACCTCAGCTCCCCATGTACGATGGTCATTCAGACCCGAAGCAATTCTTGATGAGCTATGAAGCAACCATATCTTCGTATGGTGGCAACACGACGGTCATGGCAAAGTCTTTCGTCATGGCTGTCAGGAGTGTTGCACAAACCTGGTACTCCTCTCTTCGGCCAGGGACAATCACTTCATGGCAAAAGCTAAAGAACATGTTGATAACCAGCTTCCAAAGGTTTCAAACGAAGCCAGTTACTGCCCAAGCTTTATTCCAGTGCACCCAGGACCACGAAGAATATCTTCAGGCGTATGTCCGAAGGTTCCTGCGTCTGAGGGCACAGGCACCAACAGTGCCCAATGAAATTGTCATTGAGGCCATGATCAAGGGGCTTCGGCCGGGACCTTCAGCTCAGTACTTTGCCAGAAAGCCTCCTCAAACTTTGGAGAAGCTGCTCCAGAAGATGGACGAGTATATTCGAGCTGACAATGATTTTCGCCAAAGAAGGGAGGAAGCATTCAGGTTCTCTGAAATGACCAGGGGCTTCGGAGGAAGATTCCATCCGAGGCACGTCAGGTCAATTCACAATTCTACTCAAAGTGATGACAAAGGGAGTCAACAGCAAAGGCCACAGTGCTCCTCGCAAGCTTCGGGGCAACAACAAAGCTCTTTCCGACCGCCAGCGCCAAGGGGCAGAGGCGCCAGGGGCTTCGGGGGAAGATTTGGAGATCAACCAAGGAAAATTTACTGCCTATTCTGTGGTGAAGACAAGGTCCATACCACCAGGATATGCCATGTTACCATCCAGAAGCAAAAGGAGCTAGCAGAAGCTGCAGCGCAACAGAACCAGCCGAAGCAGGTCATGCATACTGCTTCGTACCATTCGCCTTACATTCCAGAATATGTAGGCAATCACCCTGCAGCTTCTGTTGCTTCGGCAAGTCAATCCCAAGCATCTTGGCAACAGCCTCCACCGCCACCACCAATGCAACGAGGTCAGCAGCCAGAAGGGAGTCAGCACACTCACCTTCAGCGGGACTTCAGAGAGGAGTCCGAAGCTCGCACAGTCAATAGCACTGTGCCGGAGTCGAAGCATATTTACTGACAAATATCCTACCTCGTCAGCAGATTTTCGCATTTTCGCATTTCAGTCTTACTTTCTTTTTAATAAGGAACAATTATGGGAAGTTTAAGTGCTTTTTATCGTATTTTAATCTCTTGTAACAGTTTCGTTCTTTGCCATATTAAAAAATGTCTCCTCCATAGGCTTAAGTTGCCGAAACATAAGAATTTATGGGGGCAAGAAGGACCTTCAAATTATCAAAAATTTGTTCTAAAGAATACAGTGCAATTTCTTCGAAGCAGCAAAAGTCATTCCTAAGGGAGCGCAGTGTAAGTTTTCCGCTCAAAAGTCGTTCCTAAGGGAGCGCAGTGTAAGTTTTCTGCTCAAAAGTCGTTCCGAAGGGAATGCAGAGCTTACAGCGAAAAATAAACGCTGATTCCGCTGAAAGTAAAAGGCGAAGAAGCTCCTAAGGGAGGCTTACAGCGAAAAATAAACGCTGATTCCGCTGAAGTAAAAGGCGAAGAAGCTCCTAAGGGAGGCTTACAGCGAAAAATAAACGCTGATTCCGCTGAAGTAAAAGGCGAAGAAGCTCCTAAGGGAGACTTACAGTGAAAAATAAATGTCGACCTTCGGCAAATATCATTTTGCATAACATCACATCATTACATCATTTGCATAGCATAACATCATACATCATAATGCATCAACAACGCAAGAAGGGGTGCTTCAATATTGATATTCGAAGATCGTTTTGAAGAAATAGTGGCACGACACAAACAATGGCCATGGAAGGGTTATATCTTCATCAAACCCTGAGATGGAAAGATCTATTGATCATTGATTTTACCAGGATTGGTTACTGATTTTATGAGAGCACAGATATTATTTACGAAGCATAAAAAGAAGGGAAGGTGTTTTTTCGCCGAAGGCTCAAAAACGGTATGTGTATAATGTTTCATGCATCGCAAAGAATAGAACTATAAACAGCTAATAAATTACACCCTAAGTTACACAATATTACACATGATTCTCAACAAACATTACATTCTGAATGTTTTTGCAACAGCATCTAATCTTCCCTTAAGACTACTTGTGCAGCTTCGTTTAAAAGCTGATCAACAACTCTATCCATGATGGCTTCGGCCATTTGTCTAATTTCGTCATCCCCCTTCGTGTGGGGGCCCGCAGATGACTCAACAGGTTCTAAGGGAAGAATAGATATGGATTTATTACTATTACAAACCCTGAACAAGTTCGAAGTCAAAAAATTACAACAAAGAGACAAAAACCACTAGTTAATACCTATTCGCCCTTCGGGCTCTGCGCTTTTCTCAGCAGCCTCTGCTACTTTTTCTAGCATCATGGATGCCTTTTTTGCTTTTTTGAATAATCTCTTGGGCCATTTCCCGGCCACCATTATCCCAGATGTCGGTGAAAAATTTTCCACCAGCCAGGCTAGCTTCGGCCGAGGGGTCTTTTATGTCTTCGGAGGATAAGGCAGCTTTAGATTGTGCTAAAGTTTTCACATGCTCGCAGCCTTTCCTCTCCAAAATAGTAGCAATCCCCCTGGCACCCGAAAAAGCACATATGTCTCCGCGGCTATTCAAAATTTCCTCAAAAGCCTCGGCTTCGTGATTGATCCATTCAATCGGGCCCTCGGGGTTCCCCCTTGTGAAGTTTTCCTCGCTCGAGAATGCGCCAACGCTGGCGAAACTAGTTTTTATTTTCTTAACACATTCTATAGATTTGTCATAGCACCTTTTCTTGGATGCACGAAGCTCTTCAACGTTTCCTTCTAAATGATTTGCCCACTGGTCGCTAAGTTCTCATTTCGTTTCTTCAAGTATGTGTTCTTCTTTAGCTCGGGCCAACTGTCTCCGAAGACCCTCGATTTCCTGCTTTTGAGCTTCAGCTTGAGCTTTAGAAGTAGCTTCGTCTTCCTTTATCTTATCCACCAATGTAAGCAGAATTTTGTCTTTTTCCAAGGCTTCGTTTCTTAGCTTGATAACCTCTGTTCGAAGGTTATTGAGAGCAATAGTGCAGCTTTCGTCTTCAGCATTCTTTTGTGCCCTTAAGGCATTGCTGAGTATTAAGCCCTATACAAAGGAATGAATGGATTAAAAAAAATTTACCTTCAGACTATTGTATGCAAGGCTATCTGTAAGATCGTCCTTCGTCATGGCGCAGAGGCCAACTTCGAGTTTCGGGAACCCCATACTTCTAGCCATCTCTCGGCAGACTGATAATTCCTTGTTATCTGGGAGGCAGTATAAGAAGTCGTCTTCGTCTGTGCCATTGAATACTAAGGCCCCTTTTGGATACCTCAGTTCTTGGGCATAGTGATTAGCTTCAAAAATCTCTTCTTCAGATAATCTTTTTCCTGAAGCATGTCGAACAATATAATCGAGGGCTTTCGAGGATGCTTCGGGGGCAGCAGTGCCAGTTTCTTCAACTAAAATCGGCTCTGTCATTTTTGTTTCTTCGGCTTCCAAGGATTTTACCTTGGTGGGCTCTGAAGGCCCAGCTTCAGTCTCAGATTGTTGCTTTGGAGCTTCGGCAACAAAGACTTCAGTACGCACTTCGGAAGTTTCAACAATTTTCTTTGGGGTTGTGCTTGAAGACTTAATTGTCTCCAAAACATCTAGCACATTAACCATCCTTTTTCTTTTCGGGGTCACCGCTGGACCCTTTTGGTTTTTTGCTGCCTCAATTTTTGCTGAAGGACTTAAAATTTCTAATGTTTTTGTTTCTTCAGTCCTCGGTTTTTCTGTTTTTTCTGTTGATGGTGCTTCGGCCATTTCTTCGATTTTTGGCAGTGGAGGTGGTTCTTTAGCTTCGGAGGCCGAAGAGGTCTCACCAATAAATTCAGGCACTGTGGCCGGTTCAATATAACGTGGTCCGTGTGTGAGAACCTTTACCTTTTTTCTCTTCGGCGCTGGCTCGCTAGGAGCAGCTGAGGCAATTTCCTTTGCAGAAGAAGTATTCTTTCTTTTTTGACCCCGCGCTGGGTAATGGTAGTCGGGGTAGACAAACCCAATTCCATCAAATACTCGGTTAAGTCTCTTCTTCTTTCGGCCTCCGAAGGCCACTGATAATGCAGTATCTTCGGCCTTCGAGTATACCCCAAGCAATTCGTCACTTATGGCCTCAATACTTTTTAACCAGTCATCATCTGGCTCAACAAACTTATCTCCGTATTTGAATGTGTATTTTAGCCTAACTAGTCCACCTTCGTCAGTCTCTTTAATGGCTTCCTCCGGCATTTCCCACTTTTCCACAAGTGGCCATACTCTGAAAGCAATGTGTTCTTGGACCAAATCTCTTGTTCCAATAAAAGAGCAAACAACACCGAAGGCTCTCTGGCATTCTTCGGCTGCTTCATTCATTTCCACCTTCGGCTTCCGGAGGCCGAAGCGTTGCCAGATAGGGCGCATAATGATACCCTTGATATCTTCACGTGATTTCAAGTCATTTTTCATATAAAACCATTCCGTCATCCAGTCGTCGGGCCACCTCTTTTGAAAGGTTGGCACAGGGCAGCTTGACCCAGACCGAGCGCCGAAGCTGTAGCAGCCAAAGTTGTTGTGATACTGCTCTTTGCCCTAGGGTTTTGTCTCATACAATAGCTCATGTACGTTATAGAAGCTTTTTGCGTTAGGTTCCAAACCTTGGCTCCTCACGGCCCACACAAAGATGTTCATCCTTATGATTGCTTCGGGGGTAAGTTGGTGAAGGTAGATTTCAAATATCTTCAGTACTTCCACGATAAAACTGCTCAAGGGAAATCGTAATCCAGCTTTTAAGAAGCTTCGGAATATCACGACCTCATTTTCCTCGGGAGTCGGACAAGTCCTCTCTCCTTCGTCAGCCCTCACAACAGACAAGTCCCGAAAATATCTGCCTCTCATATTGACAAGATGATTTTCCTTAATACTAGATTTACCAAAAACTGCATGGCTTGGTCGCCAGGGTCGATCTTCGGAATCTTCACCACCACTATCCACATCGTAACTTTCACTGTCGCTAGTATCTTCAGATAAACCCTCCAAAATCTCCTTGTTAATCTACTCTGTATTAGTCTTTGACATTGATTCAAGAAAACCCAGATGCATCTCCTCAGAAAGGCTTAGCTTTGAAGCACCAACAGCTTTCTTATCTTCAGACATCTTCGCAAATGCTGATAAAGCGCACTCGAAACCGAAGCTTAAAAATTTAAAACCAAGCAAGTGCTGTTGCGCGCAGGCTAAAAGTTGAGTGAGTAAAAGCAGCTGGCAAGGGAGCGTGCCAAATAACCTGGCAGTGAGCTCTTATTTATACACCTAGTGCGTTGAAAACTGGAGGGTCCCACTTGTCAAAGACTGTTGCTATTCTAGCAAAGGGAAGGTGTTTTTTCGGACCTTCGGCTTAAAGCCTTCGTCCATATCGCAATATGAATTTATCATTCCAGTAAATTAATATTGCGAGGGGCTACTGTTGGGGGCCTTCGGCTTCCGAAGGTCCTCAAAAATATGATTTGACAATGTTTTCCAAGTGAAATATGTGAACAGGTATCTTCGGAATTGGGCCACGAGTATACAGGAATATGGTCAAGACGAAGCTTGAATAGGACGGAAGGCGATCATAACGAAGGATAAGATGATCACGAAGCTATGCACAGAAAAAGCTTCGGCATGACAGCAGAAAAGGGGAACCGACTTATATGGTGAAAAGACAATTTGGACCTCGAAGAATCACTATAGAATTATTGATAAATGTAAAGGGCATTAATGTAATTCTCCACGGGCTGCGCCCTGTGCCTATAAATAGATGAACAGTATTCCCGTACTATTCACGCTGATCTGGCATCTGCTTTTCGCATCACGCCTGTATCTTTACTTTTCGACAATCCAAAGGTACATTTATAATTTGTTATTATGACTCTGATAATACAAAATAGAAATAAATCGATGATAATATTTGTGTTATTGTTCGTATTCCATGTATGTATTCTCCTTCGTCATATGTTGGACTTACGAAGGTCTTTTCCCTCATAACCTTCGTCTGAAACTCATTATATCCGAAGGGATATAATGTCTTGAAGGACGAAGGACTTTAACATTTAACACTTTTATGTTACCTTGTTCTTGACTCTTAGCATTTGAGAACAAGTTACCAACAGTATCCTTCTCTGATAATGAATTGAAAGTCACATAAAGGGGGTTAATATACGAAACCTAAAATTTTATTCAAATAATTCAAAACTCAATCTGAGATTTTGATCTTGTGTAGTTAGAACAAGATGGGTTAGTCTGGGTTTACTATAAGCACAATACTTGCACAATATTGCTGATGAATACAAGTGCATAATTGGACTTAACAATAATATAGAATATAATTTAACTAGAAAGCAAGTATGAACTTAGGGAGAAAAGGTGGAGATTAAATTGCAAAGGCAAAGCAAGAAAGACACAAGAATTTGTTACCGGAGTTTAGTTTCCAAACCAAACCTATGTCTCTGTTTTCACTAAGGATTGGGTCTCTCTCAACCATTTTCCCACTCATGTAATCACCAAGATCAAACTTGAGCCTCCTTTCCTTTTTCTAATGTGGAGATCAAGTCTCCACAAGGTGCTCCACAATTTTGGAGGCTCTTGCCCGCTTTACAAATCCCAATGGGAGCGTAGCTCCAAATCTTACAGTCACAACACACTCTTCTTGCAACTCAAACACAAGGGCTCTATCACTTATCATGCCAAATGGATGATCTCTCAAAGCAAACTACACAATTTAAGGCACTTGTATCACTTGGAGATGTTGGAGATGTTGCTATAACTTGTGTGAGTTGTTGCTCTACTCTTGGATGTCTAACACACAAATTGGGGTCATATATAGGCCCCAAGTCCACACATAGCCGTTGGAACTCCACTCCCAATTCTGCATAGAAAACATACTAATCGAACCTCTTAATGTAGCAAGTCCAGTGCAAACCGGACCTCTAATTGTGTCTGCCACATCAATGACCATTGGGTAAAGTTGTCAGCTGTTAGAACTCACAGGACCATCTGGTGACCCACTGACCTTGCTACATCAATGCCACATCATCAGACTGTTGTGGTGTCCAATCTAACTGTTGAGCGGTTACTTTTGGTCTGGTGCATTAACTGCCTGAGCCACACTTTCACCCTTTTTGCATACTTGGTATGGTGCCTGGTCCGGTGACACTCTAGGCTGGCCTGGTCTGATGCACATGAGACTAGTCTGGTGCACCTAGAGTAGCCATACTTAGTCCTTTTGGGTCATTCTTCTCTTGACTTTTTTGGGGTGTTCTTCAGTTAGCTTCATTTGGCTGGTGTCTTGGGTATTCTATGACTTAGAAAAACATATCCACAGTCCAATTAAACACTCTAAGTCATAGGTCTTAACCATTTTGGTCTTCTAAGCCTATTTCCCAATCTTTCTTGGAATTGACCATTGGAACCTCATTTTCAAAATCTAAGTTCTTTAGTTGTTCCAACTAGCTATAAAATATTTATGGGGTCATTTCTATCTTAATATGCTCTTTTCCTCTTATTATGAACTATATTTCTATATTTGATCTTCTCTAGTCTTGCTCTTAATCCTGTGATCAAACACTTAACAAATAGTTAATCTAATAGGTCGTGATGGTCATCAAACACAAAAACAAATATAAAATGGCTTTTAGGGCCATTTCCTTTTTAGAAGGCACCAGACGTGTCCGGCGCAGCGAGTGGGTGTGCACCAAATACGTTCGATGCACTCAAGTGTGCTAAAGGAAAGGTAACGACTAGTTCCTTTGCTTTAGACTATTTATACATGTCGGGGATATGATCCCCAATCCCTTGGGCCCGCCGGTCAGTGAGAACACTAGGGAACTAGGGAAAGGGCCCTTGGCAACTAGGACCCACTGGTCAGTCGGAGGAGACATGTAACATCTACCCTGGAAGAGCCTACCCCAGACGAACCTTATGGCACCGAGCTTGGGGTGAGGCGTTGTTGGGAATAGCCCCACATTGTGTGTTGTGGGTGGGCAAGCATGGTTTATAAGGTTGAGAGTGCAACCCCCTAAAAGGCTAGCTTTTGGGGGGTTTGCCTAATAGGCCTAAGCCCGCTGCTATGCGTGCGGGCGCATGTGTCGTGGTCCGACAGCCTAGGTAGGGTGCACCGTGTGTACGGGCAACCCAATAGACATGCCATGTGTCGACAGTCCGGTTCCAACAATTGGTATTGGAGCCAGGTTGGCTTAGTGCATTCTCAGACAAATCTCGACTCACAATGTGTGAGGGGGAGATTGTTGGGAATAGTTTCACATTATGTGTTGTGGGTGAGCAAGCATGGTTTATAATGTTGGGGATGCAACCCCCTAAATGGCTAGCTTTTTTGGGGGAGTGTTGGCCTGCTATGCATGCGGACGCGTGTGTCGCGACCCGATGGCCTAGGTAGGGTATGTCGTGTGCGTAACCGACCCAACAGGCATGCCATGTGTCAGCGGTCCGGTTCCAACAAGCATGGTAGAAACCAGACAAGGGCCAGGCGTGCCAAAGGGAAACCACTCGAGTGGATCCTGCGCCTGGCCCGAGACCCACCCATCATAGACGAATGACCGCATTGACTGTGCCTAGGACCGAGCCAGAGTGGAGACGCCGGTCTACCTCCCACTCATGACCTACGAACCCCTCAGGCCGCATAGCACTCATGACCTACAAACCCCTTGTTTCACATAGCACTCATGACCTACGACCCCTCGAACTATGGCACATTTATGGCTCGCACGTGCCCCAACCACCGATGCACTCATGACCTATCAGGACTAGGCCTGAGTACGGATGCCACTAGCAGGGCACAACATGATGAGCCATGCCGAGCCCCAGGCTACGAAGACCGAGGATCCTAGAATGTCCGGACTAGTATAAATCTTGCACGCACCACACACAATGTCCGGATCCTAGAATGTGCACAATAAAGTTACTTATCGAAGCGAGGTTCGAAACACCGACAATACCAATCAAATCATCCAAATGAGGTCTCTTTCTCATTTCAACCGTGGAAGAAATCTATTGAAGAGTTAAAAAACATTTGCTAAGTGAGAAATTGGTGATTCGATAACTACTTGATTAGCAGCCTGATTAGTGCATTAAGAGTAGCTTGTGTGTCTCATTTGACTTGGCCAAGTCATGGTCTACGTCGACGACTTTGTTATAAAGATGAAGAAATTCGATGACTTCATCACCGACCTAGAGGAAACATTCGCCAACCTCCAAAAATTCTAGATCAAGTTGAACCTCGAAAAATGCGTCTTTGGGGTTCCTAAGGTTAAACTCCTAGGTTTCATGGTCTCATACCATGGGATTGAAGCTAAAAAGAGAAGATAGAGGCCATCTAATGCATGGGTCCCATATAGAACTTGAAGGGAGTGCAACAGTTGGTCGGGAGTGTAGCCGCGCTCAACCGATTCGTTTCTAGACTCAGAGAAAAGTGGATGCCTCTCTACAAGCTCTAGTGAAGGATCGACCACTTCACCTAGACGATAGAAGCCCAGGCAGCCCTTGGTCGGATCAAGGTGTTCTTGACCTCACCACCGGTCTTGGTTGCGCCTGACCCAGGCGAGACCCTCCTCCTCTATGTCGTAATGGCTCGTCTACTTCATCAGTGAAGTGCTGACTGAGTCCAAGACGTGATACTCGCAGATCCAGATGTTTTTGTATGCGGTACTCATCGCCAAGCGGAAGCTGATCCACTACTTCGACCAACACTCCGTGTGAGTAGTATCCACAACACCGCTCGGAGAAATTGTCTAAAATCATTTTGTGTCTGGGCGCATCGTGAAATGGTCCCTCGAAGTCAATGGGCTGACATCATTTACGTCCCCAGGACCATGATCAAGTCTCAGGCACTCGCTGACTTCATCATGGAGTGGACGGAGGCCTAGGAGCCACCCCTAGTTGACGACCTAGAGTACTGGACTATCTACTTTGATGGGTCCTACCTCAAGACCAGAAGCAGCACAGGCGTTGTCCTCACATCGCCTCAAGGGCACAAACTCCGCTACGCGATCCACCTCCACTTCGACGCCACCAATAACTTCGCCGAATACGAGGCACCCGTCAATAGGTTTCTATAGCCGCTAAAGTGGGGCTCAATGACTCTTGGTCAGGGGACACTCCAAGTTAGTCGTCGACCAGGTCATGAGGGCGATGGAGCCACGCAACCCACAGATGTGCGCATACTACGGTGAGGTACGTAGGTTGGAAGAGAAGTTTAAAGGCTTCAAGCTACATCATAGCTACAGACTTTTCAACACCGAAGCTGACGAGGTTGGAAGGGAAATGTGCCCTTGGGCCATTCCTATAATGTTTTGGCAATTAAATGTCCAACACATATTGATTAAGTTCTTATGTGCTAAATGAGTGAGAAGTGCAAATCAAAGAACAAGGTATGTTTCCAGACTTAGTGAATTGTTTTACATACTAACATGGTTATCTAAGTGCTAGAAATAGTACCAAGAAAAGAAGATTTGAATTGGAGAAAAGTTGGCAAAGTTCATCCAACACCAGCTCGGGCCTAGCACACCGGACTGTCCGGTGGCGCACCGGACAGTGTCCGGTGCCCCAGGCTGGCTCGGCGTCAACTGGGCGCTCTCAGGAAAAGAGAAGGCGACATGGCTATAAATCACCGGACTGTCCGGTGGTACACCGGACTATCCGGTGAGCCAAAGGCACTCGCAGCCAACGGTCGGCTGCGCAATCCGCGGGCGACACGTGGCCCACACCAACGGTCGGTTGGGCACACCAGACTGTCCAATGTGCACCGAATAGTGTCCGGTGCGCCAACCGGTCCCAAGGACCAACAGTCGATTGCGCCCGGTATGGAAGGAAATCGAGCACCAGACTGCTATAGTGGTTGTTCGATGGTGCACCGGACTGTCCGGTGCACCACTCGACAGAAGGCAAGAATTGCCTACCAAATTGATGTCCAACGGCTCCTAGCTACCTTGGGGCTATAAAAGGGACCCCTAGGTGCATGGAGCAGTACACCAAGCATTCACTAAGCATCCTAAGACTCCTGGACTTCGCCTCCACGCATTTGATCGATTGTGTTAGTGATTTGAGCTCCGTTTGAGTTGTGAACTCTCTAGGCTGTGTTTCGAGCTCAAGTCTTGATGTGTGTGCGTGTGTGAGCTGCGGATTGAATCTTGTGTGCGTTGCTTTCTCTCCCTTACTCTTGTGCTTCTTGTGGTCAACACTTTGTAAGGGCGAGAGGCTCCAACTTGTGGAGATTCCTCGCAAACAAGAAAAGATCTAAAAAGGAAAAGACAGTGGTATTCAAGTAGATCATTGGATCACTTGAAAGGGGTTGAGTGCAACCCTCGTCCATTGGGACGCCACAACGTGAAAGTAGGCAAGTGTTACTTGGCCGAACCATGGGATAAAAATCGCATGTCTTGTGTGTTGCTTTCCTATGATTGTTTTGTTCGCACGAGCTTGCTCCATAGTCACTTGGTTGCACTAACACTTTAATAATCAAGGTTGTGGCTATTTAGTGTTTGATTTTACAGGATCACCTATTCACCCTCCTTTGGGTGCTCTCAATTGGTATCGGAGTCATACTCTTCATTTAAGGGACTAACAGCCCGAAGAGATGGATCCTAAGGGTAAGGGGATGGTGGTCAATGACAAGGAGAAGGAGTCCCTCTTCAACGAGCCAAGAGATGACAAGCCCATTGACTCAGACTTGAGTTACAAGAAGAGGGACGGGAAGAAGAAGAGGCGCATCAAGAAGATCATCTACTACGACAGCGATGCATCTTCTTCTTCACCTAGGGACGACGATGACTCCTCGTCCAAGAAAAAGACGATTGATCAAAACTATTCCTTTGATTATTCCCGTATTTCGTATAATTCGAATGCCCATTTACTTTCTATTCCTCTTAGAAAACCCCCACACTTTGATGGAGAGGATTACTCCTTTTGGAGCCATAAAATGCGTAGTCATCTATTTTCTCTCCATCCTAGCATTTGGGAAATTGTGGAAAATGGGATGCATTTTGATAGTACGGATAATCCTGTGCATATAAATGAGCAAATTCATAAAAATGTCTAAGCTACTACTGTCTTGCTAGCGTCACTTTGCAGGGATGAGTACAATAAAGTGAGTGGCTTGGACAACGCTAAGCAAATCTTGGACACCCTCAAGATATCTCATGAGGGAAACAACGCCACTATGATCACCAAGATTGAACTAGTGGAAGGCGAGCTGGGGAGGTTCGTGATGATCAGGGGAGAGGAGCCAACACAGACCTACAATAGGCTCAAGACCCTAGTCAACAAAATCCAAAGCTACAGGAGCAAAAGATGGACGGATCATGACGTCGTCCGACTCATGCTCAGGTCATTTACTGTTATTGACCCCCATCTTGTCAACCTTATTCGTGAAAACCCCAGGTACACCAAGATGACGCCTGAGGAGATCCTTGGAAAATTCGTGAGCGGGCGCATGATGGTGAAGAAGGCGCGATACGTGGACGATGCGCTAAATGGTCCACTACCTGTTTACGAGCTGCAGCCCATTGCTCTCAAAGCAACGAGCAGCAGGGAGGCACTACCAAGCAAGGTAGCACAAGTGGAGGCTGTCGGGCTCAACGAGGACGAAATGGCACTCATCATCAAGCGTTTCAAGACCGCGCTAAAAGGACGCAAGGAGTACCCCAACAAGAACAAAACAAGGGGAAAGCGCTCCTGCTTCAAATGCGGTAAGACTGGTCATTTCATAGCTCAATGCTCCGATAATGATAATGACCAGGAACAAGAAAGGCATGGGAAGAAAGAAAAGAAGAAGAATTACAGGATGGCGAAGGGCGAGGCGCATCTTGGAAAGGAATGGGATTCTGACTGCTCTTCATCCGGCTCTGACGATGAAGGATTGGTGCCTCGGCTTTTGACAAATCTTCGCTCTTCCCCAACGAGCGCCATACTTGCCTTATGGCTAAGGAGAAAAAGGTACGTACTTGGGACTCTCCCAAGTATACTTCTTCTAGTGATGAAGAGCCATCTGATGATGAAGTAGATTATACTGACTTGTTTAAATGATTAGATAGAAATAAAGTAGACAAAATAAATGAATTAATTGATGCCCTTAATGAAAAGGATAGATTGCTAGAGAAGCAAGAAGATATCTTGTATGAGGAACATGATAAATTTGTTAGTGTTCAAAAATCTCTTGCTCTAGAAATTAAAAGAAATGAAATGCTATCCTCTGAGGTGTCTACTTATCATAAATCTGTCTCTAGTCTAAAGGAGTTAAATGATGAATTAAATGCTAAACTAGAAAAAGCTAATGCAACTAGTTCATGTGTAGAACATGTAGTTATTTGCAATAGGTGTAAAGATGTTAACTTTGATGAACATGTTGTCACTATTGCTAAATTAAACAATGAGGTGGCAATTCTTAATGCTCAACTTAAGACTTGCAAAATGGATTATGATAAACTAAAATTTGCTAGGGATGCCTATAGTGTTGGTAGACACCCCTCAATTAAGGATGGGCTTGGTTTTCGAAAGGAAACCAAGAACTTAACAAGCCAAAGGACTCCCGTTCTCAACAAGGAGAAAGGGAAGGCCTCTATGGCTAGTAGTTCCCAAAAGAATCATGCTTTTATTTATGATAGGAAATTTACTAAGCATGCTCATAATAATAGATGCTATGATCATGCTATGATTGTTTCTAGCTCCACTTATGATTATGGTAGAAATAGGCCTAGGTGTAATCTTGTTGTGTCTCATGCGCCTAGGAGAACTTACAATGGTCCTACTACTGTTTCCCATACTTGCAATACTTCCTTTGTACTTTTATGTAAGAATGCAAAAGTAGTTGCTAGGAAGTTGGGATCCAAATGCAAGGGAGACAAAATGTGCATTTGGGTTCCAAAAGATATTGTGACTAACCTTGTAGGACCCAACAAGAGTTGGGGTACCTAAAACCCAAGCTTAAATTGCTTTACAGGTTTATGCATCCGGGGGCTCAAGCTGGATTGTCGACAGCAGATGCACGAACCACATGACGGGGGAGAAGAAAATGTTCACCTCCTACGTCAAAAACAAGGATTCCCAGGATTCGATCATCTTTGGAGATGGGAACCAAGGCAAGGTCAAAGGATTGGGAAAGATAGCCATCACTATCTCCAATGTGTTTTTGGTTGAATCGCTTGGGTGTAATTTGTTATCCGTGAGCCAATTATGTAACATCTTTTAAGGGTGTACTAGATGGCAAGCTCTATTTAGTTGATTTTTCGAAAGAGAATGCCGATCTAGATGCATGCTTAATAGCTAAGACTAATATGGGCTGGCTTTGGCATCGCCATCTAGCACATGTTGGGATGAAGAACCTTCATAAGCTTCTAAAGGGAGATCATGTGTTAGGTCTAACCGATGTCTGTTTTGTGAAAGACAGACCTTGTGCAGCATGTCAGGCAGGGAAACAGGTGGGAAGCACTCATCACAACAAGAATGTGATGACAACATCAAGACCACTAGAGCTTCTTCACATGGATCTCTTCGGACCCGTTGCCTACCTCAGCATTAGGGGAAGTAAGTATGGTCTTGTAATTGTTGATGATTTTTCCCGCTTCACTTGGGTATTCTTTTTACAGGATAAGTCAGAAACCCAAGGGACCCTAAAGCGTTTCTGAAAGGGAAATGTGCCCTTGGGCCATTTCTATAAGATTTTGGTGATTAAGTGCTCCACACAAATGCTTTGAGTTATATTTGTGCCAAAGACTCAAGAAGTGCAAATCAAGATTAAAGGTATGTTTCTAGACTTAGTACATTGTTTTTAAGACTAATGTATTGTGTCTAAGTGTTAGAAACATGAGAAATCGCTTTGGAGATAAGTTGGCTGTGTTCAGCCAAAAGGCTGCTCGGTCTGGGTGCACCGGACTGTCCGGTGGTGCACCATACAATGTCCGGTGGTGCACCGGACAGTGTCTGGTGTGCCAGGACCAGTCTAGATGAATAGCCTGCTCTCGAGTCTCGACGACGGCGTACGGCCATAAATCACCGGACTGTCCGGTGGTGCACCGGACTGTCCAGTGGTGCACCGGACTGTCCAGTGGTGCACCGGACTGTCCGGTGAGTCGTCTGCGGCAAAGTCGCCGCTCTCGGGAAACCAGTCAACAGCGTGCGGCTAAAATTCACCAGACTGTCCGGTGGTGCACCGGACTGTCCGGTGAGCCAACGGTCGGGCGCGCCAACGGTCGGCCGCGTAATCCACACGTGACGCGTGGCCGAGCCAACGGTCGGATGGGGGCACCGGACTGTCCGGTGCGCCAACGGCTCCAAATCTTCAACGGTCAGCTTTGCCAATTTAGGAAAGCAATCTGCACCGGACTGTGAACAGGGGATGTCCGGTGGTGCACCGGACTGTCCGGTGTGCCACCCGACAGAAGGCAAGATTTGCCTTCCTGGATTGCTTCCAACGGCTCCTAGCTGCCTTGGGGCTATAAAAGGGACCCCTAGGCGCATGGAGGAGTAACACCAAGTATTCTTTGATCAACTCTAAGCACGAAGACTCCATTTCCGCGCATTTGATTCTTTGTGATAGCAACTAGAGCTCCATTTGAGTAGAGAACTCTTCGAGTTGTGTTGTGAGCTCAAGTTGTGACTTGTGTGCGTGTTTGTGCTCTGATTTTGTGTCTTGTGTGCGTTGCTCTCCCTCCCTTACTTCCATGTTTCTTTGTGATCATCATTTGTAAGGGCGAGAGACTCCAAGTTGTGGAGACTCCTCGCAAACGGGAGATAGTAAACAAAAGCAAAACACCGTGGTATTCAAGTGGGTCTTTGGACCGCTTGAAAGGGGTTGAGTGCAACCCTCGTCCGTTGGGATGCACAACGTGGAGTAGGCAAGTATTGGACTTGGCCAAAGCACGGGATAAACCACTGTGCCTCTCTATGTTGATTTCTTTGTGGTTATCGTGTTTAGCAATAACTCCTCTCTAGCCACTTGGCTTTATTGCTCTAACACTTAATCAAGTTTGTGGCTTTAAGTTTCAAGTTTTTACAGGATCACCTATTCACCCCCCTCTAGGTGCTCTCAGTTTCTTAAGGAGAGCTCAAAATGAGTTTGAGCTTAAGGTGAAGAAGATAATAAGCGACAATGGGTCCGAATTCAAGAATCTACAAGTTGAAGAGTTTCTTGAGGAGGAAGGCATCAAGCATGAGTTCTTCACTCCCTACACACCACAGCAAAACGGTGTGGTAGAGAGGAAGAACATGACGCTAATCGACATGGCGAGAACAATGCTTGGAGAGTTCAAGACGCCTGAGCGGTTTTGGTCGGAAGCTGTGAACACAACCTGCCACGCCATAAATCAGCTCTATCTGCATCGCCTCCTCAAGAAGACCTCCTACGAACTTCTTACCGGTAACAAACCTAATGTCTCTTACTTTCGTGTATTTGGGAGCAAATGCTACATTCTGGTGAAGAAAGGTAGACATTCTAAAATTTGCTCCCAAGGCTATAGAAGGGTTTTTACTAGGATATGACTCAAATACAAAGGTGTATAGGGTCTTCAACAAATCATCGGGATTAGTTGAAGTCTCTAGCAACGTTGTATTTGATGAGACTAATGGCTCTCCAAGAGAGCAAGTTGATCTTGATGACATAGATGAAGATGAAGTTCCGACGGCCGTAATGCAAATGATGGCGATAGGAGATGTGCGGCTACAGGAACTGCAGGAACAAGATCAACCTTCTTCCTCGACACGGGTGCATCCTCCAACTCAAGACGATGTACAGGTACCTCAAGAAGAGGGGTAGGATCAAGGGGGAGCACTGGAAGAACAAGTTATGGAGGAAGAAGCACCACAAGCCCCTCCAACTCAAGTCCGGGCGTCAATCCAAAGATATCACCCCATCGACCAGATTTTGGGTGACATCAACAAGTGAGTAACCACTCGCTCACGATTAGCTACTTTTTGTGAGCATTACTCGTTTGTCTCTTCTATTGAGCCTTTCAGGGTAGAAGAGGCCTTGCAGGATCCAGACTGGGTGTTGGCCATGCAGGAAGAACTCAACAACTTCAAAAGGAATGAAGTCTGGAGCCTGGTGCCGCGTCCAAAGCAAAACGTTGTGGGAACCAAGTGGGTGTTCCACAATAATCAAGAGGAGTATGGAGTGGTGACAAGAAACAAGGCTCGACTTGTGGCAAAAGGTTATGCCCAAGTTGCAGGTTTGGATTTTGAGGAGACTTTTGCTCCTGTAGCTAGGCTAGAGTCAATTCAGATATTATTAGCCTATGCTGCTCACCATTCCTTTAAGTTGTTCCAAATGGACGTGAAGAGCGCTAATCAAGGAGGAGGTATACGTGGAACAACCCCCTGGCTTTGAGGATGACAGGTATCCCGATCATGTATATAAGCTCTCTAAGGCGCTCTATAGACTTAATCAAGCCCCAAGAGCATGGTATGAATGCCTTAGAGATTTCCTTGTTTCTAATGCTTTCAAGGTTGGGAAAGCCGATCCCACTCTCTTCACAAAGACATGCAACGGTGATATTTTTGTTTGCCAAATTTATGTCGATGAAATAATATTTGGTTCTACTAATCAAAAGTATTGTGAGGAGTTTAGCAGGGTGATGATGCAAAAGTTCGAGATGTCAATGATGGGCGAGTTGACCTACTTCCTTAGATTCCAAGTGAAGCAACTCAAAGACGACACTTTCATCTCCCAAACGAAATACACTCAAGATCTTCTCAAGAGGTTTGGGATGAAGGACGCCAAGCCCACGAAGATACCGATGGGAACTGACGGGCATCTTGACCTCAACAAAGGAGGTAAGTCTGTCGATCAAAAGGCATACCAGTCAATGATAGGTTCCTTACTTTATCTTTGTGCTAGTAGACCGGACATTATGCTTAGTGTATGCATGTGTGCTAGATTTCAATCTGACCACAAGGAATGTCACCTTATGGCTGTTAAGCGAATTCTTAGGTATTTAGTTTCTACGCCTTGCTTCGGGATCTGGTATCCAAAGGGGTCTACCTTTGACTTGATTGGATACTCAGACTCCGATTATGCTGGGTGCAATGTTGATAGGAAGAGCACATTAGGGACGTGCCAATTTATAGGAAGGTCCCTGGTGTCCTGGAGTTCCAAGAAACAAACATCCGTTGCCCTATCCACCGTTGAGACCGAGTACGTTGCCGCAAGACAGTGTTGCTCGCAACTACTTTGGATGAGGCAAACCCTCTGGGACTTTGGCTACAATTTGAGCAAAGTCCCACTCCTATGTGACAATGAGAGTGCAATCCGCTTGGCAGATAATCCTGTTGAACACAGCCGCACTAAGCACATAGACATCCGGCATCACTTCCTGAGAGACCACCAGCAAAAGGGAGATATCGACATTTATCATATTAGCATCGAGAACCAGCTAGCCGATATCTTCACCAAGCCTTTGGATGAGAAAACATTTTGCAGGTTGCGTAGTGAGCTAAATGTCTTAGATTCGCGTAACTTGGATTGATCTATAACATAAATGTGTTTCATGCCTTTGATCATGTTACTTTGAGCATTTACAATCATTTATTGTTTATTTATGATGCTCAAGTTGTACAAGTCATCCCCGGACCTCACAAGTCCGTATGCAAATGGTGCACATATTTATGGGGAGATGAGCTACAACTTGACTCTTTTGAGACTAACGTGTTTGTTTGAGTACACTTGAGGTAGTCCTGAAGGACCATTGAAAGGGAAAATGAACTTGGACGATGAGACTTCCACTGCACTCCGGTATTAGTGTATTTAATTCCAAGTTCATACTTGTGCTCTCATTGCCTTTTTGCTCTTTTTGACATTTTGGTGAGGCAATGGGGTTAAAAGGGTCAAGAATGATCCTGTTTTGGTGCTTAATGCCAAAGAGGGAGAAATTAAGGCCAAAGCAAAATGGATCAGCCAACCACTTGTGAATTTTGAAAATAGAGGTGTTAGAATTTGGTTTTTGTCAAAATACTCTTATTGCAAAATTTGGTCTCTTATGGGGGAGAATTTTGATTATGGGAAAGGGGTAGTTTTTGGCACTTGATCAATTTTACTCTTGGAATATCTCTCGATTTTCCCAAACAAGTGTGTTTGACTTAGAGATAGGAAAAAGAATTTGATTTGCAAAAACAAACCAAGTGGTGGCAAAGAATGATCCAAATATGCCAAATCCTAAGTAAAGAGAATTTGGTCTTCATTTGCATTGATGTTGCACTCCTCTTGTTGCTTTGTGATGTGTTGGCATAAATCACCAAAAAGGGGGAGATTGAAAGGGAAATGTGCCCTTGGGCCATTCCTATAATGTTTTGGTGATTAAATGTCCAACACATATTGATTAAGTTCTTATGTGCTAAATGAGTGAGAAGTGCAAATCAAAGAACAAGGTATGTTTCCAAACTTAGTGAATTGTTTTACATACTAACATGGTTATCTAAGTGCTAGAAACAGTAGCAAGAAAAGAAGATTTGAATTGGAGAAAAGTTGGCAAAGTTCAGCCAACACCAGCTCGGGCCTGGCACATCGGACAGTCCGATGGTGCACCGGACAGTATCCGGTGCCCCAGGCTGGCTAGGCGTCAACTGGGCGCTCTCGGGAAAAGAGAAGGCGACATGGCTATAAATCACCAGACTGTCCGGTGAGCCAAAGGCGCTCGCGGCCAACAGTCGGCTGCGCATTCCGCGGGCGACGCGTGGCCCGCACCAACGGTCGGTTGGGCACATCGGACTGTCCGGTGTGCACCGGACAGTGTCCGGTGCGCCAACCGGTCCCAAGGACCAACGGTCGGCTGCGCCCGGTATGGAAGGAAATCAAGCACCGGACTGCTACAGTGGCTGTCCGATGGTGCACCGGACTGTCCGGTGCACCACTCGACAGAAAGCAAAAATTGCCTACCAAATTGATGTCCTACGGCTCCAAGCTACCTTGGGGCTATAAAAGGGACCCTAGGCACATGGAGCAGTACACCAAGCATTCACTAAGCATCCTAAGACTCCCGGACTCCACCTCCACGCATTTGATCTATTGTGTTAGTGATTTGAGCTCTGTTTGAGTTGTGAACTCTCTGGGTTGTGTTTCGAGCTCAAGTCTTGACGTGTGTGCATGTGTGAGCTACAGATTGAATCTCGTGTGTGTTGCTTTCTCTCCCTTACTCTTGTGCTTCTTGTGTTCAACACTTTGTAAGGGCGAGAGGCTCCAACTTGTGGAGATTCCTCGCAAACGAGAAAAGATCTAAAAAGGAAAAGATCGTGGTATTCAAGTCGATCATTGGATCACTTGAAAGGGGTTGAGTGCAACCTTCGTCCATTGGGATGCCACAACGTGGAAGTAGGCAAGTGTTACTTGGCCGAACCACGGGATAAAAATCGTGTGTCTCGTGTGTTGCTTTCTTGTGATTGTTTTGTTCGCACAAGCTTGCTCCATAGTCACTTGGTTGCACTAACACTTCAATAATCAAGGTTGTGGCTATTTAGTGTTTGATTTTACAGGATCACTTATTCACCCCCCTCTAGGTGCTCTCAGATGTTTCAACAATCGTCAGGGCGGAAGTCCGTCCCTGATGGGATCTTTGCATCCGACCTCTATGAGCCCTCTGTGAAGATCAAGCAGACGAAAGAAGAGCAGGATGACCAAGTTTATGGCCGAGCAGCTTCGATGCCTCACACTGATGAGATGGTGGCGACGACCAATCAGTTAGATTGGCGTTAGCCCCTCATCGACAAGCCAACTGATGGGACCCTACCCGAAGACACGACCGCGGCCATGCGACTCTCCCAGAAAGTGAAATCTGTCGTGATTATTGATGGGGCGCTCTATAAGAAAATCACCTCCGAGATCAAGATGAAGTATATCGCGCTCAAAGAAGGACGAAAGCTGCTCGTCGAGGTACACATAGGAACGTGTGGGCACCACGTGGCCTCACGATCCCTCATCGGTAAGGCATTCAGGCAAGGGTTTTGTTGGCCCATGGCCATGGTTGACGCCGAGCAGGTTGTTCGCACTTGTGAAGGCTGCAAGTACTACGCACGACAAACCCACATGTCAGCTTAGGCCCTCCAAACCATACCCATCACATGCTCATTTGCGGTCTGGGGGCTAGATTTGGTCGAGCCTTTCAAAAAGGCGCCTGGGGGTTGCACCCATCTACTCGTGGCGGTGGATAAGTTCATGAAGTGGATCGAGGCCAAGCTGATCACTAAGCTTTGGTCTTTGGAAGTTGCTGCCTCCTTACGAGACATTGTTTACCGATTTGGGGTACCCATTTCCAACATCACCGATAATGAGACCTAGATCACTGGAGAACCGTTCCTATAGTTCTGCAATGACTTCAACATCCTTATCGAGTGGGCCATGGTGGCTCACCTGAGGTCTAACGACCAGGTTGAGCGCACTAATAGTCTGATACTGCAGGGAATCAGCCGTGGATATTTAACAAGATGAAGAAGTTTGCCAAACAGTGGTGGCCGAGTTGCATGTGGTGCTCTGGGGCCTACGAACCTTGCTGTCCAGAGCAACAAGTGCACACCATTCTTCCAAGCATTCGGATCAGAAGTAGTGCTATCCACAGAGCTAGAGTATGGCTCCCCGCGAACTGAGGCCTACGAAGGCGAGTGGGCAACGACAGATGCGCAACTCTCTATCGATCTCCTTGACGAGATATGGGATGAGGTCATGATACGCTCTGCGAAATACCAGCAAGATCTACTCTGCTACCATGACAGACAAGTGCGAGGTAGGTCATTCAACGTCGACGACCTAGTTTTGAGGAGAACGATGGCCACCAAGGACAAGCATAAGCTCTCATCACCTTGGGAGGATCCTTTCATTATTGCCTAGGCTTTACGCTCGAGGGCTTACTAACTCAAGGATGGCGATGAGAATCTCCTGAACAACGCATGGAACATCGAAAACCTGAGGAAATTCTATCCCTAAGCGATTTTCCCTCCTTTCGTCACATGCAAGCAGCACCTGCTAACCAATTCGACATGTCCTACTCATGGGCTAGGGAACGAACACCTTCCAACACCCTAGACGAAAATAATGTCACATATGGAAGCATCTTGCAAGTCACTCAAAAGTTCATTACATCTAAAAGGGAAAGCACAATCTAGGCGGGGGTAGGCGGATCACCGCCGGAAGCTTCCAGACTCAAGGAACTGGTCAGGAGGAGCTTCACATCGACCTAACTTGCAAGCGACTGGGCATGAGGACAGACATGTTCCTCGATGGCGTCTAGTTCCTCCTCACTCCGTTCGATGGCATATCCCTCCACGATCACGACGTCGTTGATCTCATGGAAGTATGCACCTTCGGAGACAACACGCTCCACGTGCCTAGGCAACACCCACAACTGATCAACCAAAAGCGCCTTGGATGGCATTGGAGGGGAGAGATGGTCGCACACATCACCCGTGACCCACAACTTCTAGTGGGGCTCCATGCCGAGGTAGACCTTGCACAACGTGATGAAGCACGCTATGTGGAGGATCGTGTTCAGATGAAGGTTTTCAGCACCCACATGTAGTAGAAGAGCAAACCCCACATGAAGGGGTGTAGGGGAAGCCCGAAGATGCGCTCATAGAAGGAGGCCAGCACCACGACCTCACCATCACGTGGCGCTAAAGCACCGCCCTCCTCTAGATGCCAACCAAAGATCGACTCAGGAGGGAGGAACCCATTCCTCTCCAGGTCCTTGAGGCGTTCCCTGGTAGCGGAGCATAAGGGAAAGGCGTCCATGAGGGCAGGGAAGAAGAACACGAAAGGGAGGTTAGAACAAGGGCGCGATAAGATCTCTAAGGGAAAGGGGCATCAGATGCTCGGGCGAGAAAGCACGGTAAGCGGAACCGACCTCGAATGCCTCTGTGTCCTATCTATACGTAGGAACAGGGAAGCAAAGCGGTGCTTGAAAGGTGGACCCTCGCGGACAACACAGGAGAACCTGTTGCATCGGTACCCCCCGCCTCGTGCGCCGCGAGGAAGACTATACATTTTGCAAGGTTCACACCACCTTAGATGAAGCACCAAGGAGCGCACGGGGGAAAGGCGTTAGTAACAGATAGGGCGGTTTACCACACCATCACATCACCTGCGCATGACACGGTGAGTGGGTCGTTTCGTGTCCTGTCAAGCCACCCACGCCGAGTGAAGCCATGATAACTCTTGTTTTTACCGCTATGCCACCATAACTGCCTCACTCCAGGTAAAAACCAAAATTCACTCCAACTCCTTGCATAGAGCGAGGGGTGGGCGGAGCAAGCTCCTAGAGAGTCGCAAGTCATGTGACTGGCCCATAGGTCGTTTGCTTGATTCCACGTCCAAGGTCATACCTCACATTCTCCTATGGTAACGCGGCTGACGGGGTGGCCATGGCCCCCTCTGGATGGCCAGATTGATAGGAGGGCCAATACGAGATAGAATAAGGAAGGACTTAATAAGATACCCCCCAGCGGGTTGAGCCCCCTAGTGGGACTGCTCGTCGAGTCCAAGCGTCGTTAAGGGATAGTCGTATCTTACTTGGATAACCCGTTTGTAGCTCAATGACCTCCTTCCCTGCGCCGACCCGGTCGGTCGGGGAGATCCTCCCTTCAAAGGAGGAGCTCTTAATAGAGCCTTCCAAAGGGAGATGTGTGCATCAAATGGCGAATAGACACGCCCGACATGGGCGGATGACGAAGCGACGGCCTACTCAAAGGGGTCGCTCCCCCGGGATAAATACAAGGGAACCGTGGTCTCACACTCAGCGCGTGACGACCATCGCAGGAAGGGTCCGTCCCTAAACTGCATTATCACCAAGTAAACCCCCAAGCAATCCACATGGCTTACTCGGGGACTTGGGCGCTACATCTAACAGATGTGCTTGCGTGCACCCGAGCATTCCACCCTCACCAAAGGGAAATGGACCTATGCCCAACACGTGGCATCAATCGTATGAAGGGCCCATCCCTAAATTGTATTATCACCACGTAAACCCCAAGCAACCCACATGGATTACTCAGGGGCTCAAGGGCTACATCTATTAGATGCGTTTACACGCACCCGAGCATTCTGCCCTCACTAAAGGGAAATGGACCCACGCCCAGCATGTAGCGTCAATCGCATGTATTATCACCAAGTAAGCCCCCTAAGAAATCCACATGGACACACGAGGGCTCGGGGGCTACATGTAGCATATGCGCTTGCACACACCTAAGCGTATAGGGCACCGAGCATAAGCCTCCGTGCGACTCCAACGAGTGCCCTGAAAGCTCGGGGGCTGCTATCGGGTACGTAGGAACAGGGTACCCAAGGTAAGGCTCATAACCTCTTTCGGTCCGTTTGCCAAGCAAGTCTGCGAAGCGAGACAGATGACCAAGTCCCACCGAGCAAGTTTGCGAGGCGAGACTGACGACTCAGTCCCCACCGAGCAAGTCTGCGAGGCGAGGCGGACGACCAAGTCCTCGTCGAGTGAGTCTGCGAGGCGGAGTGGACGACCAAGTCGCTAATGAGCAAGACTATGAGGTGGAGCGGATGTCCAAACAATTGACGAGCAAGTCTGCGAGGCGCAGACCCGACCCCCCCCCTCGCGTCGCTGGCCCACGTCAGCGGCGATAAGGCGCGCCATCCCTAGGCCACGTTGAGAGTGTGTACGACACATCGAGGGCGTGTCGAGAAGTCTCCATCAGGCACGACCATACGTCTTAATGTACGGTCGCAGGGATACTCACACTGCCCTGTGGGGCCAGTCGAGCCTGATCAAGGTAGCACTGTGGCACCGGAAGTCCAAACAGTGACCCATTTATTGAAAGGGACTGGATAACAGCCATACCGGAAAATGGCCAGCAGCATGATGGGGAGTGACGCAAGGACCGTGATGATAGGAAGGTCCATGCCACGTGTGAAGATGCTTCGAGACTGACCCAGAGAACCTGCCATGTACTACCGTACGAGGCGTCAGCTACAGACTCGCTATAGGGACAGAAATGGCGAATGGTGCCACGCTAGGAGTACGACCGCAAATAGAGCCCATGAATGGCCGATCATGACAACCAAGTTTCTCTCTTGGATATAAGGTTAATCCCTTAAAATATAAAAGGGAGACCCTTTCTTTTTCCACACACGAGCATATAATTTATAACACAATCTACTGTAATTCTATAATCAGTACTACATTGTACTAGAATCCTGGTATGAATCAGTATAACTCGTGTGTTAGATTTCCGAAACAACGACACTAGGGGACAGACGGTAACCTTCGTTGTCTCTTAGGGACCTAGATGTAAAAAAGAGATGATGAATCACTTTATTCAGGGGACAGCAAGTCTAATCTTTCGATATTAGGATTTAATCAGTTCAGACAACGAAACGATACTGATACACCGGCTTTCAGGAACAGATAGTCTTGGTCGCCGCTAACACCAGCTTTCAGCGACGCCTCGCTGAAAAAACAGGGCAAATTTATTCAGAGACAGGAAGGATTGGTCCGGCCGCCCCTCTCCTTCCGTTACTTGTCCTTGTCCATCCAGAGGATGCAGCGCAGACTTTTCCCCTGCAGGAGCAGGTCGAAGGCCTTGTTGATGTCCTGCAGTCCAAGCTCATGCGTGACCAGCGCGTCCAGCTGCAGCTCCTTGTCCATGCATTTCTTGGCGAGGACGGGGATGTGGGTCTTGGGCTTCAGCCCGCCGAAGAGCGACCCCATGACGCACCTCCCGAACAGCAGCTCCAGCGACGGCAGGCACACCTCGTCGCTGTCCCTCCCCAGCCCCAGCACGATCGTCTTGCCCTTCCCCTGCGGACACGAATTCTTTGCACGTGTTAGTTCTTCCTCCTTCCCTGCACGAAGTTGGACTCGACTCGGCTCCCAGAGTGATCTTAGCATATGGAACTAGTCACACACTACAATGGACGAATTGACAGCGAAAACGAACCATCTTGGTGCATCTGAAGGCGTCGGTCATCACCGATGGCACGCCGATGCACTCGAAGCTGTAGTCCACGCCGCCGCCGGTCATCTCAACGATCGCCTGCAGCGCACACATACTGTATTAATCACACCACGCATGGCAAGTTGACTTGTTGATACTGCCTTTCGAGATATATAAGACCGTGACGACGTTGGCTTTAGAGTCCTTACTTACCTCTACGACGGAACGCTTGTCCAGCTGCGATGGATTGACGAAGTCTGTGACGCCGAACGATCTCCCTGCGATCAAAAGAGTAAAGAGTGGTGAGTTGAGTGGACGATTCTACTTCTCTTGGTTCCCGTTTTGAGAAGAAGACAGGCAGCTAGTAGCTGGCACTGGCACTGGCACTCGATATAATGCATGGTGCGGTGCTCTGCTCTGCTCTGCTCTGTCACTGAATGGAAAACGATATCCTTTTTTCGATCGACTTGCCTACTTCCTCCTTGTCAGGGTTGAGATCAACGCCGATGATCTTGGATGCGCCACACATTTTCGCGCCTTGGACCACCTGCCAACCACCGCCGCAAAGTTACATTGCATGTCATGTACAGCGCGTGCTGCCGATAGATCTACTACTACCAGCTACTAGTGAACAAGTACGCATAACAAGAATAAATAAGATACGGGCAGGACACAGGCTTACCGCCAAACCGACAGATCCAAGGCCAAAGATTGCAACAGTGGATCCTGGCTCCACCTTGGCAGACCTCCACGCTGCTCCTACCCCTGAACCATTATTGAACGTGCTTTCTTTCACTCGGTAGTACGTACGTAACTACGTACAGTAGATCGGACGGACCCCAGCTAAAGCTAGCTACTGGTACGGTACTAAAAGCGCTAGCTAGCTAGCTGCTCTGCTCACCGGTGCCGGCGCCGCAGCTGAGGAGGCAGGCGAGCTTGGGCGGCACGGCGGGGTCGACCTTGACCACCTGGGTCACGTCCACGACGGTGTACTCGCTGAAGCTGGAGACGGCGAGGAGGTCGTGCAGCGGGCTCCCCCGCGCGTCCCGGAACCGGGTGGTGCCGTCGCGCCGCATCCCGGGCCCGATGACGAACGGCACCGCGTCGCACACGTTGCTGTGCTCCGACGCGCAGCTGGCGCAGCGCTCGCACTGCCCCAGGAACGTCGGCACCACGGTGTCCCCCGCCGCGAAGCCCTCCACGTGCTCCCCCACGCTCTCCACTACCCTGCACGTTGCGCCCGACCCCGTGCCGACCCGGCCCCGGTGCAGTGGATGGTTAGTTCATAAAATAAACATGAAGCAACAAGCGAGGGTCGCATGATTCAGGACAGGAAAACATGGGCGTACCCGTACGCCTCGTGCCCTAGTATTCTTGGAAATACCGGTGCCACCTAAAGCGAAAAGAACAGAAAAGAAAAAAAAACTTGAACTGATTAGCGTTTGCAGCAGCACCTAAGCAGCAGGTAGAGGGAGCAGACAGCCGCGTAAACATCGGCTATAGAGCGCAGGCGCCGCTGGAAGCTGGGCACCGCATGATGTATGTACCTTAGCTTTCCAGAAGGTGATATCGGTGTGGCAGAGTGAGGTGCAGATGACCCGGATGCGGATCTCGTACGCTTTCGGCGGGTCGACGACGATCTCCTCGATGGTGAGTGGCTCGCCGGCGGCTCTGCACACCGCCGCTGCGTGTTCGGTGCACGCCCCGAGCGAGGTAACATCGTCAGGGGTTATAGGTTAACAGGAACAGCAGCGTGTCGTGTTCATACTTCATAATCATATATCCATGGCGAGCAGAAAAGGGCAAGGCTGCAGTAGTCGTTGTAGCATGGTACCTTTGCAGTGGATGGGCTTGGGGCTCCGGTCCTCCGCCATGGCGAACTGGGACGGTGCCAGCTGAGATCGATCTCGAACGCAGAGGGCACAGATGAAAGTGCCTACGACTACGAGTGGCCAGTGCTGAGAGCGCTCCATGTGTCATATATTGGGTCTGCTATCCTAGAGCAGGTCTATTCTAAAACTTTAGGTGGAGTAGCTCTGCTCCAGAATTTAGATTGCTTCTCATAATCGATGGCAGTGGCGAGTAAATAACTCAAAAACTTCATGACTAGGTTGTTTATTTTTTTGAGTTTTCGGAGCAGCAAAAAAAGTACTCTAAAAAATTATACTTGTTGAGCACCAATTTGAGCGCGCGGACGGTCCGCGCCTGTGGGCCGAATGGTCCGCGCGTGCGCAGAGCAGATTAGGGTTCCGAGTTTTGTGCTACGGTTGTTAGCTAAAATCGCGGGATAAGCTCGGAAATTAGTTTGTAAAGGGTCCAGCCCCCCTCCTCTATAAATAGAGAGGTATACGGCCGATTTGTATCATCAATCGAATCAATAAAACATATATCTCGCATTTATTTCCTGTACAATTAGGAGTAGTTCTAGTTTAGCCTCTCAATCCCCAAATTCTCCGCCTCTCCTCGACTCTACGTCGATTAGAGGAGTCTAGGTCGGCCTGCCCGAGCCTAGACAACTCCTATGATCTCTCCTCCCCGACGGGTCCCTCCCGTGAGCGAGATCCAGGCGCCGCCGGCGATCTTCCGCCGCCCCTGCGCACGCGCGGACCGTCCGGCCCTAGAGCGCGGACCGTCCGGCCGTCAGGCAGGGAATCCGAGCTCCTGCACCAGGTCGCGGACCGTCCGGCCCTGTGCCGCGGACCGTCCGCGCCTGACCAGAGAGCACCGTCGCCTCACGCCAGGTCGCGGACCGTCCGGCCCTGTGCCGCGGACCGTCCGCGCCTGACCAGAGAGCACCGCCACTGGTTCTTTTGAAGTGATTGGCGCCTCCAAAAAGGTGTCAACATACTTTTTGGCGACTCCGCTGGGGACAACACATCTAGACCTATCAAATCGGCCCTCAATGGCCGGTTCAAAGGATAGCTCTGAAGTTTCCACCAGCAATATCATCACACTGACATGGGAAAACTTGCCGGCTGAAGAACAGCTCCTGTTCGAGGAGCGCCAGGAGCAGCTGATCCAAGAAGCAAAGGCGAGGTTCCTGGCCGACTTCAAAGTGGACAGGAACAACAAAGTCGTTTGGCAACGGGTGACAGATGTGGCTTCGCTCCGACCTACTACGATTACCCCCAATGTAAGTAGCACCAACGAGCTCCAATCTCTTAAAGCTTACATAGACGAACAATGAGAACAGTTACAACGTATCGTAGGGGATATACAAAATGATCATAAAAGGCTAGTGCGTGTGCTTGATAAGTCTACTATGGCAAATCTTCCTTTGCACGAGGTTGAATTGAGAGAATACACACATAATTCATCGGCTACAGGTTGTCACGACCAGTCACAACCCCTTTTTGGGATGCCGATGGACATATACCCTGGGCAATGACAGCCTCCCACGCACATCGGCGATAAATTTGCCGATCTGCGTATGTCCGGACCGTCCGCACGTAAGCGCGGACCGTCCGGGCCAGCGGTGGCCGATCCCATTTTTAGAAGCGAATTACCTAGACATGCACCCGAGCCACCACATACGTCACAAAACCCAAACTACCTAGTCGGACGGTCCGCATACAACGACGGACAGTCCGCGTATAACCATGGACGGTCCGGGTACATATCCGGACAGTCCGCGCATGAGTCTTTTGAGGAGGATTATTACCTGAATCCTCACCCGTCCCAGCAACACTTTCCATCATACTATGCAATACACCAGCCCATTAATTCAAGATTCAGAGCCCAGAAAAGCTTTCCGGCCCCACCTAGAAGGCCGGAAAGAAACGATCAAACCTATGAGCCATATAGGGCAAATGGAAATGCACCACATAGCTCAAACCAATGGGGGGAAAGACAACATACTAACATCCAATAAACCCCACCTATGTTTGACTAGAGAGCTGGTAGTCTTGCATCGGCTGCCATTGATATAGTAAGGGAAGAAATAGCCGGGGCGTTCCGAGATAAGCTCGGAGTAAGCATGGTCCCTGGGGGGCAATCATATCGGAGACCTTATGATAGCCAGTTTGACCGGCTCCCATACCCACAGGGGACCAGAATACCCGATTTCGTAAAGTTTTCGGGTGACCAAGAAAAGAGCACGCGTGAGCACATAGACCAGTTCTTAGCACAGTTAGGAGAATTGGGCGACACCGAAGCATTCCGTGTACGTTTATTTTCATTATCTTTAACAGGGACTGCATTCACATGGTATGCCACGCTCCCTCCTAATTTCATTTTGTCGTGGGGAGATTTAGAACAAAAATTTCATGAACATTTCTTCTCTGGCGATTATGAGCTAGATTTAGTAGACTTAGTGGCCCTATGACAAGAAAAAGATGAATCGGTTAGTGATTACATCTAGAGATTCCGGGATACGAGAAACCGATGCTTTCAAATTCATTTAACAGATAAACAACTGGCGGGAATAGCCTTTGATGGATTGCGCTATTATTTAAAAGAGAAATTAGAAGGCATCCAGTTCTTTACGCTAGCACAACTACATCAGAAAGCTTCGGCTTGTGAAAGCCGAAGCAAAGAACTAGTCAAAACGGTTCATCATAATGTCCATATAGTAGAACACAATCAAAGTAGTTCGGACGGTGAACCAAAGGAAATCTACACTGCCGAAATAGTTTGGCCTGAGCAGGCCAAATCTTCGGCTTGCTCCTCCTTGTAGCCAGTTCAAAAGAAACAGCAGGAGGAGATTAAGTTTATATTTAATATTGGCAAATGTGATAAGATATTCGATGAATTACTAAAAATGGTAACATTAAAATTGATTATATCGTTCCACCTGTCGACGAACTAAAGCGTCGCGCATACTGCAAGTGGCACAACTCATTTTCCCATGCCACTAATGATTGTAATGTGTTCCGACGACAAATCCAATCGACCATTAACGAAGGACGATTGAAATTTCAGGAGGACACGGAGCCCTTTCCAATGAATATGATCGACTTCAAGGGCAAAAGGGTCCTAATTCGGCCCAGCACAACCGATAAGGGCAAAGACAAAGAAGTCATCATCGGCAACTCACGGGAGGCCGATGGAAACAACAAAATTTCTTGCAGGAAAGTGATGGCCGAGAAGACTCCTGATGGAGGAGAGACACTGAAAGTAACCATCACAAACTCCGGCACTGGGGGCAAGCGCAGACAAGGGGATATGCGCGAGAACCCATACTACGCATCGTGGATGGTCCGGTGTCCAGGCGCGGACGGTCCGTAACATCACCGGACGGTCCGGAGCGTTCCAGCGGACGGTCCGGCAACGCCAAAGAGCCGCGGCGACCACGTACCTTCAAACCACGACGACCAAAAATAGGTGCGTGGAAAACTAACACGTTCAAGGCAACTGGTCGGTTGGTAAAATCTAGCCCGACCTTTGATCAATTATTGTCTAAATATGTGAAAAAGAAGGCTGGCCCCAGCGATTGGCCACCAAAGGGACCTCGCTTACCCACCCAGGTGCGACAGCAGGTTAGGCCAATTGGACCACCACACCAATCGGAAAGGACGGGGTCATAATGTTCAATTAAGACCTAACGTACCTGCATGGACACCTCCACCACCATATCCACCTATGCCATATCCATACACATACATACCTCCACCATATGTCCCAAATCAAATGTGGGGCATGCCACCATACCCATTTGGGATGCCACAGTACCCCGCTTGGGGGCACCCCAAACATCTGTATTCAATAGGTTGACACCTCCAGTACAAGACCGATTGAGAGCCCCTCAATCTGGTCCACGAGCACAGGCCCAGCAAGATTGCCAAATAACTCGGCCCCAAAGGCTGACTAATCCAGCAAGGGGGCATACAACTACAACCTCCAACAGTACAGAAAAAGGAGAGGTCATTAAAATAGGAACGATAGATGTCGTCATACAACAAAATAACGAAGGACCAATGATTTTTGGTGAATCGGCCAACACAAACAAAGAAGGAGGTACAGCTGTCAACAAAACAGCTGATCCAAAATACTCTATGCCCCGATGGTGCCCATCGGGATTAACACGATCGCAAAAACGAAAATTACAGCGCCTTAGAGCAAAGGAGAATCAGGAGAAGGAGGCGGAAAAAATATTCAATGACACACATCCGCAGTATCCACCACCACAAAAGAGATGGAGACCAAAGGCCGTTGAGGAAAATCAAACGGCCACAGAGACAGAAAATAAAACAACAACTGTGCAGCTCTTTGCAGGTATGGCGGACAGTCCGGCTATAAAGACCGTACCAACCGTACAGGACGCGGACCGTCCGACCCCTGAGGCCGAATCATCCGCCATACACCATGACACCTGCAACGACATACCAACACCCATGGAGGAAGACAACCTGCAAGGAGAAGACCTGGTCGACTACGAGGCTACGCCAGAACATTTAGAAAATTAGGAAAGCAAGGTGACAAATTGGTTAGGACCAGTATGACGTTTGGCGGTGTTGGGACTGACAATTCGATCAAAGCTAAAGGGGTCACGTCCGAGACCAAGACGACTGCGTACCATCCTAGTAAGTGGCAAGATGCCTAAGAAAACCGATGTGATAACATCGAGTTAGTTGCTTTTGGTTCGCTCAGCTCCACCAAAAGACAGGGGGGCATATGTTGAGCACCAATTTGAGCGCGCAGACGGTCCGCGCCTGTGGGCCGGACGGTCCGCGCGTACGCAGAGCAGATTAGGGTTTCGAGTTTTGTGCTACGGTTGTTAGCTAAAATCGCGGGATAAGCTCGAAAATTAGTTTGTAAAGGATCCAGCCCCCCTCCTCTATAAATAGAGAGGTATACGGCCGATTTGTATCATCAATCGAATCAATAAAACATATATCTCGCATTTATTTCCTGTACAATTAGGAGTAGTTCTAGTTTAGCCTCTCAATCCCCAAATTCTCCGCCTCTCCTCGACTCTACGTCGATTAGAGGAGTCTAGGTCGGCCTGCCCGAGCCTAGACAACTCCTAGGATCTCTCCTTCCCGACGGGGTCCCTCCCGTGAGCGAGATCCAGGCGCCGCCGGCGATCTTCCGCCGCCCCTGCGCACGTGCGGACCTTCCAGCCCTAGGGCGCGGACCGTCCGGGCGTCAGGCAGGGAATCCGAGCTCCTGCACCAGGTCGCGGACCGTCCGGCCCTGTGCCGCGGACCGTCCGCGCTTGACCAGAGAGCACCGCCGCCTCACGCCAGGTCGCGGACCGTCCGGCCCTGTGCCGCGGACCGTTCGCGCCTGACCAGAGAGCACCGCCGCTGGTTCTTTTGAAGTGATTGGCGCCTCCAAAAAGGTGTCAACAATACTACAGCTCCAAAAACTCTATAGAGTTTACAACTCTAGAGTTAGAGTGAGTTAGAGTGTTTGACATGTTCTGACTAGCTCCTTCTTAAAGTTTTGCTCGGGAGCCATCCCAAACACGCCCACACTGACGGGTTGAGACGGGGCTATTTTTTTCCTTTTTTCAAAACACCCCACCCAAAAAAATGTATTCTATGCGTATAATTAAACACCTTCATACATATATGCGTAAACTTAATCGGATTCGACTGCCGTTTTTAAGAAAAAAAACCTTTGTTTCTATGTGCACGAAACGAAAGAGAAAAACAGCCGCTAAACTATTTACAACAGCTTATCTATACATATATTCGAACTACACTATATACAGGGCCGGCCCTGAGCCCATGCAGCAGAGGCGACGGCCGGGGGCCCAAAAGTAATAGGGGCCCAATATTTAGTATCTGTGTCACAATATAATACACTAGTTTATACTTTACAAAACTCATCCAACCAAATAATCCACACACTCATAATTTTTACAAAATCCACCAAACAAATTGCACTCATACTTAACACAACATCAAAATCAACGGTTCAGATCGTTGAATAACATCATCTCCCTTGCGCACTCAAATCTAATAGACAATATTATTTGGATCATCCTTCAGCCCTCCCGTCCTCACGTCCACATCGCCGTCAACTCCTCCCCTCGCGCCACCACCGTCGTCGTTCACCCCACTCTACCCCTTCTTAGGAGCATAGTGTTAGCACGAGCTATATACTAGTAGTAAAACAGTATAGGTAGCTAACAAGCTGGTAGGGCTAGGCACACGGACGCCTGATGCACACGGACCATGCGACACGTGTTGCCCACTGCCTAGTCATGACGCTCACGTCGTCGCGTGTATGTGCGACCATACCCTTCGCGTGTTCGTCGTTCACCATCTCACCAATCTAGCCCTCTAGGATTCTAGGGCGCTGGACATCACTGCTCCAGCCTGTTGGATTAATGTGGGCTTGGCCCAAATTAATATTCAATAATAGTCAATGCTAATGGCCCACTTTAATGCTATGGTGTACTAATTATTTAGTACCATATTGGAAGTTCAAAGGACAAATCAATCAACTTAAATAGGTGGACCATTGGTGCATCTATTGAGAAGTTGAGAAAAGGATGAAGGACTGCCACATGCGCGCGCGCCGCCGCCGGCCGGGCCGGGCCGTGGCCGTGGCCGTGGCCGTGGCCGTGGCCGTGGCTCGTGGCTCGTGGCTCGTGGTAGATCGGACCTTGGTCCGAATATTCCTTTCAAACGGTTGCGCATTTTGCCTGGAGCGATGACCGTCATGATAACCGTCCGTTTCCTGTCTTATGGCTAGTAACGGACGTCAGTTACTGTCGTCAGTTTCCAGTTCTAATGCGCGACAGGCCTCCGAAATCACCGACCGCAGAGATACACTTGCACGGGTGTGCGGGCGATCAGATTTTTGGGGAGCGTCTTCGCGACTGCTCGCGTGATCTGTTTGTCCAGCTGCTTCGTCCACAGCTTGCTGCTCGTCGCCTTCCCGAGTTGACGCGTGCTGCTGTTCTTCTTCCCGGCGACCGTTCGAGGGACTGCACAGCGTACATCTTCCTGCACCGACTTCGTACGGCTACATCGAACAAACACACGAGATGTCTCGTGTGAATGGAGCCACTGATGCCTTGAGCATCGGTCCCTCCGCTGGGTACACTCTGTTCTTCGTATTTGTGCATGTTTTATTGCTGTTTACTGCTTATGCGAGTAGTTATACACACATGCACATACATGTCATCACATATATCGCACTGTTTTTCTGGATTAAATTAAAACTAAAAATGCCTAACTTTCTAACACAGCCTCCAGGCACGCACGGTCGAGCAATCAAGATTCATGTTATTCTGTGACCATCGTTCTTATTTCTCAACTTGCGAAGTGATAATCTGTACCAATGTATATTATCTAGCGTCTTAGATATTTTAAAAACCAATTTCGATGTACATCATCATTTACATACGAAATACTAATTTGCTCCACTGCATATCATAAAATTTTTTATATAGTCTAGAGGGCCCACTATGATCAGTTCGCCTGGGGCCCTCAAAATCATAGGACCGGGGCTGACTATATAAACAGTGTAATATATAGTACTCCTTTCGTTTCTTTTTAGTTACGCTAGATAGTTCAATTTTACACTATCCAACAACTAAAATGAAACGGAAGGATTACAGACTATATTCAAACTATCTGTTGGATAGCCAAGATGCCTTGAAGGTTGTTGGCGTCTTGGCGCTGCCTATTAGCAGCCAGGCAGGAATAGGAATCTTCGTCGTCCCTGCCGGCTCTATCCATACTAGTATTGGTGAAGGGTTGACGTCTACATTACTTATTTAGTTCTATATGATCGAGAAGCTTCGCGTGTACGCGATGGCTTTGTACATCAACGCAGCGTCAATTATAGATCTATATATGCCGTCACGTTATATTATATCAGTTATCGACGTATTATCGATTTTATTATTGATCCTTATCAGCCTTTACATGCCGTACTCGGCTTTTAGTTTCAGTCTATATCTATATTAGCACTGCATTAGCTTTTTCAGACTTTTAGCTGTGATAAAACACATCGTTTTATTCAAATATATATATAATTACATAATTAAACAAATAAAAATTATATAATTCGTAGAACTTAATAAAAATACACAATTCATGAAACTAAAAAACATGACTTATAAATAAAATATAATTCTCATGGTGCAGATCTCATATATGCTTCGTTAAATTATTTTGAAGATGATCATGAACCAAACTAGCATAGATTGTAGCCTCACGTTGAAGGACAACTGCAAAGCTCATGGATGCTTTGAAAGTGATGGTTGGTGCTGCAACAAAGGACTCGACTATCTCATATATAGTCATTCAAATTGTACACTCCTCTATGGTCGTCCTCAATGATCGTATTATGTAGAATGATACATATACGCATGATCGGATTGAGTATATGATAGAAAAAGAACGACTTTGGCTAGCGAGAATATGAAAGCGAAACTTGAGAACCCTAAATGCTCTCTCTACGCCCTTTTGTGCATCCTCTGACATAAAACAGATATTTGCTACCTTGTAGTTTGTGGGAGGAGAATGGTCTTCATAAACAATAACCAACGAGGATAGTTGTCATCAGCATGGGAGTACCTTGGTATTACTCATGTCCATTCATCGTGAAGTTCACATTTGGTGCTTCTCCCTTGAGTATGTCAGTGAGCAACGACGATTGATTGAACATGTTGACGTCATTGTTCGACCTAGCTACCAAAAAGCATGGCATATCCATAAGTTATACAAGGCACCCGTCTCAAGCATATTGGTCAGGGATCCGATATCCTCCCAGTAAACTGCTCTTTTCATCCAATGGGGTTGTTCCTTCACTTCTAATGCCTGCGATTTGAACTACCTATCATACCCAAAAATCATCTCCCCTTCCTCTTAGCTAAAAGATGCCTAAGATCGTTAACAGTGGAACTATGAATATACTCCTCACCAAACCACGTAATGACACCCTAGAGAAATGTTCAAGAGTTGATCTTTTTCTCAATTTGGTATACTCATCAACAGAGTCAACAACACTACCGTAAGCAAACATGCAAAGGATAGCGATGCATTTTGGTGGGGAAAGAAACCACTTCATTTGAGCACAACGAGACTAAGGTGCCATTTCGTTCACATATTTGTAATGTGATGGGTAATCGATTACGTTAAATTATATTTGTTTAAGTCCAACCGTACTCATATACCACACTAGAAACTAATACCGACCTATTCAAACTTGTTACCTCTAGTACTCAGGTGTGAATCATTACCATTTACTTTACATTTGGTGAACCAAACATCACCTAAGAGTGAAATAGGGGGACTGCTCACCTAAGCTCTCTAAATTTTGAAGAAAGAGACTTCTATGCATGCGGTACCTTCGATGAAAGAAGAGCAGATGGTAGACACAAATGTCATTAAAGTAGTCTTGCCGGTTGTGGGCGATGATATCACGATCCCGGTCGATGTAGCACCACTGTTGCGTCCTTCGCCTTGCTCTCCTTGAAGATTTGGATGCAGGTTCCAATGTCGCATCCATAATAGTTTGACACAATATATCGAGTATCTTGTCTTTGGTCATCTCAGCATCGGAGCCTGAGGAAGACATGACAAGAGTTGTTCTATTTAGCGAAACGAGGGTGAGAAGAGTAAAATCCGAAGTGGTAGGAGTGAATAGAGAGTGAGAGATGTGAATGAAGCCAAACGTCCCTTATATTTATAGGTTGGACTCTGGGTTTTTTTGCAATATTTTTTTGGACTTCAAAAGATTCAAAACGACTGAATTGATATAGTGTACATGTGGACGAACTAGAACACATCATCATTGCTAAAGTTGATCGATACGGACCAGTTCAGTTCATATCAACTGAACCAAGTAATCAGAAAGTGTCACATATAAGAGACTTGTTGGTGTTGTCTATCAGTATGGTTCGAACCATAGTTCAACACAAATTAATATTAACCTGACCAACTGGTCCATAACCATACCAGCCGACTTGATTAGGAACTGTCACTACTGATCGCTCGCCGAGCTACGTCAGTCAATATTAGGGATGGCAATCGGGTGGATAGTACGCGGATATATAGTTCATGAATCCATACTCTCGAGACAAAAACTCAACCTATACCCGTACCATTAAAAGTTCGTGTTTATGGATCTCTACCCATACTTGTAACCGTCGGGTATCCGCTATCCGGCGGATACCCGTCACCCGCCCGCCCACTACAATTTTAGCATTCAACATCAAAAAACAATTTTATCATATTTCAAAAACAATTACCATTCCATCATCATCAAATGATAATTTCAACACCAATTAACATGTCATAGATAAAAATTGAAAAATTAGAATTTAGGATAATATATTAAATCCGGATGGCCCACATGTCAGATATCCATTGGGCAACGGGTATGGATACTGGATATCCATACCCGCAAAAAAATTATCCACGGATACTTATTATATCTATAACCGTACCCACGGATACCAAATTCCACCATACCTATATATAATAGATAATTATCTGTGATTATTTATTCATATCCGTACCCATTGTCATCCCTAATCAGCAAGGAGCGTTGAAATCAATTTTGTACCATCGTATCGTACTTGCTGGAGTTCATGCATGTGCGCATCACTAATCAGAGTGGCTCATTTAATTGTCCCACCTCATCCTGCTCACGAAATAACTGCTAACTAGGCTGCTATGGCAGAGCTTTAATTAGACTTTTGGGCCAACAAACGGGACGATGCAAACTGCTCAACAGCGACATAACATCGTGGTCTTCCTTTTCCTTTTCTTCCACTAAATTCACGGAAAAAAATCGTATCTTAACACTAGTTTGACAACCCTGTTTTCTCAAGGAAAAAAACTAATTTCACTTAAAAATGAAAATCCCTTAAAAATAGAATTTTTAAACTAGCCTTAATATTGTTATATCATACTTGTAATCTCAACGCTTCAGTATTTATACGAGAGTTTAACTTTTTATATACAATTAAAACTTTTAAATGATATATATTATTATAAAGTTAACCTATGACTTAACTGAGTAGAAAAATTGTCATACGAGTATTAGGAATTAAAATCTACATTAAAAAAGATTAGGCACCTTTTGGAAAATACAGAAACTTCAGAGAAATCATGTATAAATTTTCACATAAATCAATTCATTGCAGAGAACGGAAGCTCTTAATATAGGGAAATATTGATCGAGTGGAGTTATAAGTCACAGCGTTTTATTGACCAAAATTTTAACTTTTATATTTTTAAATTCTAAATCGAAATACATTAAAAAAATCGGAGTAATTTCCGTATGTCGTATAGGACCGAAAACAACAAATACATCGAAAAACTGGACTTGTCGGGCAAGAAGTTTAACTCTCGTGCAATACAACCAAAAGATGTTCAAAACTGTAGTCTCTACTCCTGCAACACTTGTCGGTTGCTTGCCTCTTGTCAGTGATCCCTGATAGGGTGAGGTGAGGTGGACTGGTGGACGGCCATGTGCAAAATGCATGTGCTGAGGTGCCGGCAGTGTGTGGGCTCGACTCGGCTCTGCCAAAAGCTGTTATTGGCGGTTACCCTTTCACCTTTGGAAAAAGTTTATTTCACCTTTGAATTATTGGGAGAGCCTGATCTTTTGCCCTCCAACCGTGGTACCATTTATTGATTCTACTTGAACTCTTAAAATCGCCGCTTTAGATGCTTTCAACAGCTATTTTATTTTAATACACCACGTAGTTGATAATGAACGGCTATAAGAGTATCTCCACTAGTATCGTAAAGAAGTCTCTAAAATTAATTTACGGTGCTATTAACCAAAATCACCCTCCAACAGTTACTAAATAAGGTCTCCAAATACACCAACTTTATAAGAAAACTATATTTAGTTTCTAAACTTAGGAAATTGTTTCATACTCCTAGTAGCCTATTTCGTGTTTTAATCACACCATAAAATGACTTGGCTGTTATTGAGTTCGTGCATGTATACAAGTGATGCACTTTTAATGATTTAAGCTGTGTAAATAATGAATTTATCATCTCGTTTGACAAGTCTGAAGACGACCCATCCAAATATTTAGAGAAAACTGATCAACTGTGATTCATACAGAATGAAAATAGTAATCAAAAGAAGGACGATGGTTATTGAACTTTATTGTACAAATGAAATCAAATTTAAAGGTGTAAGTAATAAGTATAAAAACTAGGTTAGCATTTTTTGAAATATTTAATAACCTAAAAAATTAGGAACTGCTGGAGGCTAAGATTGTTTTTGTTTCCAATATTTATTTAGCAACTTGCTAAATATGAGTTTAGGGATTTATTTTTTCCTAGTGGAGATGCTCTAAGGAGACTAAATGCTGAGCTAGAGGAAAGAGAAGATAGATGGGCTAAAGGGGCTAAGAGGTTGGCGGTAATGATCCTTGCAGCTAGCTGCCGACAGTATTATTAGACTTGGTCTAAGAGATTAGTATTGTAGAGGTGGTAGGAGAGGCTTGATCCCCATCGTTGGAGGAAGTATAATAAAGCTGACTAGACGAGTTGTATATCTATCCACGTCATAAAAATCCTAAGTCGAGGGAAGAGAAAAGGAGAAAGAATAGAGAGGGTGTCAATTCTATCGCCCGGTGAAACACAAAGTATGAGAGAAAATCGCCCGCTTACGACCCACAGCAAGCGATGAACTGTCGCTTCTTTCCTCTTGCCATTACTCTCATCACGTGCATGGCGTTGTTTGCAGTCGATATAAGGCTATTTCTAGCAACATCCTCAAAATTTCATCCCTTAAAAGGAACATTCTTTGTCCTTTACAGTTCTCTCTAAAAAATTTCGTCCTCTATATCTTCACCATCTTCAACAGCGTACTCTAAATTTTATCCTCTATAATATACCAACTACATTAACAAACTATATTCTCTTAATAAACAATAGCTAAACAGGAATCATACCATTGCATACATGTGTTCAAGCACAGTCGTACTGCTTCTGCCGGCTTTTGCAGTGTGCAGCACCTGCGAAGCCGTGTCTTCACACCGGTTAGGGGAGCAATAGCAAGTCTCCACGGATAGCAGAAGCACTGCTCGCCTTCTACTTTAGCTTGCATTTTGCCGAATCCTGCTGGACATAAAAAGGAGGTTGTGAACCGCTATATTTGAGGTTTAGAACCATATAGGGGTTCTTGCTGGAGTCTTAATAGTCAGACCAATATACAAGTGGGCTATACAAGCTCTATTTGTAGCTAGCAATAGGCTACATCGTTATCCTTGCTCTTAGAACTATCTCCGATGTAGTCATCATTAACCAGTGATTTGAAAACTGAATTGAAATTAATGATAGAGATAAAAATAGCAAAGTGACCAAAACTGAAAACTTCGTTCTGTTAAGTCGGTATGTGCATTTGGAAAACAGAAGAAACAAAAAATGGTCAACCTTTAGGGGCCCTTTGGTAGGACTCTTTCAAGGGCTCTCTCAATAGCTCCTTCATACAATCTATCAAACGGTGGGTTCCTCTACTGACTTTTTCATAAAAATAGAAAGGAATCGTCCCTAGAAATCGAGCAAAGCCAGGAGCCCAAAAAAAGGGCTTCTTTGACTCTCTCTCTATCATTTCCTCTTCCATAAAAATAGGAGGAGACGTGTTTCCAACCAAATGGGGTGCTCCTTCAGGGGCTCCTCCGAAACATAAGTAAGGAACTATTTTTCCAGATGAGTCAAATCCAGTGCTAGAGCTGGTGATACAAGAGCCCTACCAAAGGAGGCATATACTCAAAGCTCTGTGTAAGGCTATCTCTAGAAGCTTACCCATCCCCATACCTGTATTCAAACTCCACTCCGTGAATAGTGCAAAACAGTGCAAAACGTGTTCATGGAAAGGGAACATAGAAAGATACAAGGCTATACTTGCGGCCAAATGGTTCACACAGAGAGAAGACATTGACTACAATGAAACCTTTTCACCTGTCTCAACGAAAGATCCATTTAGGGCCATTATGACATTAGTGGCCCATTTTGATATAGAACTCCATCAGATGGATGTAACGACAACATTCCTAAATGGAGACTTAATAGAAAACGTTTTTGTAGCACAACCAAAGGGTTTTATCATGCAAGGGAAAGAACATATGTGAAAGGGAATTAGGCTTACACCTAGTTCCTAAATAATTTTGGTGGTTGAATTGCCCAACACAAATATTGGACTAACTAGTTTGCTCTAGTGTATAAGTTATACAGGTGCAAAAGGTTCACACTCAGCCAATAAAAAGATCAAGTTTTGGATTCAACAAAGGGGCAAAGAGGCAACCGAAGGCAACTCTGGTCTGGAGGCACCGGACTGTCCGGTGTACACCGGACAGTGTCCGGTGCGCCACCAGAGGACTCCAACTCGAACTCGCCACCTTCGGGAATTTCTCAGGCCGCTTCGCTATAATTCACCGGACTGTCCGGTGTACACCGGACAGTGTCCGGTGCTCCATGGAAGCGCGGCCTCCTCAACTTGCCAGCCTCGGGTTCGCGCGGCAGCCGCTCCGCTATAATTCACCGGACATGTCCGGTGTGCACCGGACTGTCCGATGCAACCTCGGGGCAACGGCTATTTCGGCGCCAACGGCTCCCTGCAGCGCATTTAATGCGCGCTCTGCGCGCGCAGACGTCAGGCGCGCCCATACCGGCGCACCGGACAATGAACAGGTG
The DNA here is from genome assembly GCA_029449295.1 of Zea luxurians. Classification (NCBI taxonomy): domain Eukaryota; kingdom Viridiplantae; phylum Streptophyta; class Magnoliopsida; order Poales; family Poaceae; genus Zea; species Zea luxurians. The sequence goes on along the minus strand of JAOPSE010000007.1, from coordinate 121,383,230 downwards.
ATGTCCGGTGTGCACCAGACATCCAGGCGGGCCCAGCAGTCAGAAGCTCCAACGGTCAGAATCCAACGGCATTGGTGACGTGGCAGGGCACCGGACATGTCCGGTGTGCACCGGACTGTCCGGTGCGCCATCGTCAGACAGCCTCCACCAACGGTCAAGTTTGGTGGTTGAGGCTATAAATACCCCAACCACCCCACCATTCATGGTATCCAAGTTTTCTCACTTCTCAACCACTTACAAGAGCTAGGCATTCAATTCTAGACACATACAAAGAGATCAAATCCTCTCCAATTCCACTCAAGGCTTTAGTGATTAGAGAGAGAGATTTGCCGTGTTCTTTTGAGCTCTTGCGCTTGGATTGCTTCTTTTCTTTCTCACTTATTCTTGTGATCAAAACTTCATTGTAATCAAGGCAAGAGGCACCAATTGTGTGGTGGCCCTTGCGGGGAAGTTTTGTTCCCGGCTTTGATTTGAGAAGAGAAGCTCACTCGGTCCGAGGGACCGTTTGAGAGAGGGAAGGGTTGAAAGAGACCCGGCCTTTGTGGCCTCCTCAACGGGGAGTAGGTTTGAGAGAACCGAACCTCGGTAAAACAAATCCGCGTGTCTCACTTCATTATTCGCTTGCGATTTGTTTTGCGCCCTCTCTCGCGGACTCAACTATATTTCTAACGCTAACCCGGCTTGTAGTTGTGATTATTTTTGTGATTTTCAGTTTCGCCCTATTCACCCCCCCCTCTAGGCGACTTTCAATTGGTATCAAAGCCCGGTGCTTCATTAGAGCCTAACCGCTCGAAGTGATGTCGGGAGATCACACCAAGAGGGAGATGGAGACCGGCGACAAGCCCACTACAAGCCAAGGGAGCACTTCATCGGAAGAGTCCCGCACCAAGAGAAGGGAGAAGAAGAAGAACTCCTCCAAGCGGAAGGAGAAAAGATCTTCCTCTTCTCACCACAAGGAGAAGAAAGAAAAATCTTCTTCTCACAAGCCGCATCAGAGTGGGGACAAGCACAAGAGGATGAGGAAAGTGGTCTACTACGAGACCGACACTTCATCAACATCCACCTCCGACTCCGATGCACCGTCCGTAACTTCTAAGCGCCAAGAGCACAAGAAGTTTAGTAAGATCCCCTTACACTATCCCCGTACACCTAGACATACTCCGTTACTTTCCGTTCCATTAGGCAAACCGCCAACTTTTGATGGCGAAGATTATGCTAGGTGGAGTGATTTAATGAAATTTCATCTAACCTCACTCCACAAAAGTATATGGAATGTTGTTGAGTTTGGAGTACAGGTACCATCAATAGGGGATGAGGATTATGACACGGACGAAGTGGCCCAAATCGAGCACTTCAACTCCCAAGCCGCAACCATTCTCCTCGCCTCTCTAAGCAAGGAGGAATATAACAAAGTGCAAGGGTTGAAGAACGCAAAGGAGATTTGGGACCTACTCAAGACGGCGCACGAGGGTGATGAACTCACCAAGATCACCAAGCGGGAAACGATCGAGGGGGAGCTCGGTCGCTTCCGTCTTCGCCAAGGGGAGGAGCCACAAGATATGTACAATCGGCTCAAGACCTTGGTGAACCAAGTGCGCAACCTCGGGAGCAAAAAGTGGGATGACCACGAGGTGGTTAAGGTTATTTTAAGAGCTCTTATTTTCCTTAACCCCACTCAAGTTCAATTAATTCGTGGTAATCCTAGATATCCACTAATGACCCCCGAGGAAGTTATCGGGAATTTTGTGAGTTTTGAATGCATGATTAAGGGCTCAAAGAAGATCAACGAGCTTGATGAACCTTCCACATCCGAGGCGCAACCGGTGGCCTTCAAGGCAACGGAGGAGAAGAAGGAAGAGTCTACACCAAGTAGACAACCAATTGACGCCTCCAAGCTCGACAATGAGGAGATGGCCTTAATCATCAAAAGCTTTCGGCAAATCCTCAAGCAACGGAAGGGGAAGGACTACAAATCCCGTTCCAAGAAGGTTTGCTACAAGTGTGGTAAGCCCAGTCACTTTATTGCAAAATGTCCTATGTCTAGTGACAGTGACAGGGGCGACGACAAGAAGGGAAAGAGAAGAGAAAAGAAGAAGTACTACAAGAAGAAAGGTGGCGATGCCCATGTTTGCCGGGAGTGGAACTCCGATGAGAGCTCCACCGACTCCTCCTCCGACGACGAGGACGCCGCCAACATCGCCGTCACCAAGGGGCTTCTCTTCCCCAACGTCGGCCACAAGTGCCTCATGGCAAAGGACGGCAAAAGGAAGAAGGTTAAATCTAACTCCTCCACCAAATATGAATCTTCTAGTGATGATAATGCTAGTGGTGAGGAAGATAACTTGCTTACTCTTTTTGCCAATCTTAACATGGAACAAAAGAAAAAATTAAATGAATTGATTAGTGCTATTCATGAAAAGGATGACCTTTTGGATTCCCAAGAGGATTTTCTAATTAAAGAAAACAAGAAACATGTTAAGATTAAAAATGCTTATGCTCTAGAGATAGAAAAATGTAACAAATTATCTAGTGAGCTAAGCACTTGCCATGACACTATTGCCAACCTTAGAAATGAAAATGCTAATTTAATTGCTAAGGTTGATTCTCATGTTTGTATTGATTCAATTCCCAATCTTAGAAATAATGATGATGATTTGCTTGCTAAGATTAAGGAATTGAATGAGTCTCTTGCTAGCCTTAAGATTGAGAATGAAAAATTGCTTGCTAAGGCTAAGAATTTTGATGTTTGCAATGCCACTATTTCCGACCTTAGAACTAAAAATGACTTATTACATGCTAAGGTTATTGAATTAAAATCTTGCAAACCCTCTACATCTAATATTGAGCATGTTTCTATTTGCACTAGATGTAGAGATGTTGATATCAATGCTATTCATGATCACATGACCTTAATTAAACAACAAAATGATCATATAGCATTATTAAACGCTAAAATTGCCGAGCATAACTTGGAAAATGAAAAGTTTAAATTTGCTAGAAGTATGCTCTATAATGGGAGACGCCCTGTCATCAAGGATGGCATTGGCTTCCAAAGGGGAGACAATGTCAAACTTAATGCCCCTCCTAAGAACTTGTCTAACTTTGTTAAGGGCAAGGCTCCCATGCCTCAGGATAATGAGGGTTACATTTTGTACCCTGCCGGTTATCCCGAGAGCAAAATCAAGAAAATTCATTCTAGGAAGTCTCACTCTGGCCCTAACCATGCTTTCATGTATAAGGGTGAGACATCTAGTTCTAGGCAACCAACCCGTGCTAAGTTGCCTAGAAAGAAAACTCCTAGTGCATCAAATGATCATAGCATTTCATTTAAAACTTTTGATGCATCATATGTTTTAACTAACAAATCCGGCAAGGTAGTTGCCAAGATTGTTGGGGGCAAACACAAGGGCTCCAAGACCTGTGTTTGGGTACCCAAAGTTCTTGTTTCTAATGCCAAAGGACCCAAAACCGTTTGGGTACCTAAAGTCAAGAACTAAAATTGTTTTGTAGGTTTATGCATCCGAGGGCTCAAGTTGGATACTCGACAGCGGGTGCACAAACCACATGACAGGGGAGAAAAAGATGTTCTCCTCATATGAGAAAAACCAAGATCCCCAACGAGCTATCACATTCGGGGATGGAAATCAAGGTTTGGTCAAAGGATTGGGTAAAATTGCTATATCACCTGACCATACTATTTCCAATGTTTTTCTTGTAGATTCTCTAGATTACAATTAGCTTTCCGTATCCCAATTATGTCAAATGGGCTACAACTGTCTATTTACTGATATAGGTGTCACTGTCTTTAGAAGAAGTGATGATTCAATAGCATTCAAGGGAGTGTTAGAGGGTCAGCTGTACTTGGTAGATTTTGATAGAGCTGAACTCGACACTTGCTTGGTTGCTAAGACTAACTTGGGTTGGCTCTGGCACCGCCGACTAGCCCATGTTGGAATGAAGAATCTTCACAAGCTTCTAAAGGGAGAACACATTTTAGGACTAACCAATGTTCATTTTGAGAAAGACAGGATTTGTAGCGCATGCCAAGCCGGGAAGCAAGTTGGCACTCATCATCCACACAAGAACATCATGACTAGTGACAGGCCACTGGAGCTCCTACACATGGATTTATTCGGCCCGATCGCTTACATAAGCATCGGCGGGAGTAAGTACTGTCTAGTTATTGTGGATGATTATTCTCGCTTCACTTGGGTGTTCTTTTTGCAGGAAAAATCTCATACCCAAGAGACCTTAAAGGGATTCTTGAGACGGGCTCAAAATGAGTTTGGCTTAAGGATCAAGAAAATTAGAAGCGACAATGGGACGGAGTTCAAGAACTCTCAAATTGAAGGCTTCCTTGAGGAGGAGGGCATCAAGCATGAGTTCTCTTCTCCCTACACTCCACAACAAAATGGTGTAGTGGAAAGGAAGAATCGAACTCTATTGGACACGGCAAGAACCATGCTTGATGAGTACAAGACACCGGATCGGTTTTGGGCCGAAGCAGTCAACACCGCTTGCTACGCCATCAACCGATTATATCTTCACCGAATCCTCAAGAAGACATCCTATGAACTCCTAACCGGTAAAAAGCCCAATATTTCATATTTTAGAGTTTTTGGTAGCAAATGTTTTATTCTTGTCAAAAGAGGTAGAAAATCTAAATTTGCTCCTAAAACTGTAGAAGGCTTTTTACTAGGATATGACTCAAACACAAGGGCATATAGAGTCTTTAACAAGTCCTCAGGACTTGTTGAAGTTTCTTGTGACGTTGTGTTTGATGAGACTAACGGCTCTCAAGTAGAGCAAGTTGATCTTGATGATATAGGTGAAGAACAGGCTCCATGCATAGCGCTAAGGAACATGTCCATTGGGGATGTGTGTCCTAAGGAATCCAAAGAGCCTCCACATGCACAAGATCAACCATCCTCCTCCATGCAAGCATCTCCACCAACTCAAGTTGAGGATAAGGCTCAAGATATTGAACAAGAAGATCAAGAAGATGAGCCACCTCAAAATGACGGCAACGATCAAGGGGGAGATGCAAATGATGAAGACCAGGAGGATGAACAACCAAGGCCGCCACACCCAAGAGTCCACCAAGCAATACAACGAGATCACCCCGTCGACACCATCCTCGGCGACATTCATAAGGGGGTAACTACTCGATCTCGTGTTGCACATTTTTGTGAACATTACTCTTTTGTTTCCTCTATTGAGCCACACAGGGTAGAGGAAGCACTTCAAGATGCGGATTGGGTGATGGCGATGCAAGAGGAGCTCAACAATTTCACAAGGAACGAGGTATGGCACTTAGTTCCACGTCCAAATCAAAATGTTGTAGGAACCAAGTGGGTCTTCCGCAACAAGCAAGACGAGCATGGTGTGGTGACAAGGAACAAAGCTCGACTCGTGGCCAAGGGGTATTCACAAGTCGAAGGTTTGGATTTTGGTGAAACCTATGCACCCGTAGCTAGGCTTGAATCAATTCGCATATTATTAGCCTATGCTACTTACCATGGCTTCAAGCTTTATCAAATGGACGTGAAGAGTGCCTTCCTCAATGGACCAATCAAGGAGGAGGTCTAGGTTGAGCAACCTCCCGGCTTTGAAGACAGTGAGTACCCTAACCATGTTTATAGGCTCTCTAAGGCGCTTTATGGGCTCAAGCAAGCACCAAGAGCATGGTATGAATGCCTTAGAGATTTCCTTATTGCAAATGGCTTTAAAGTCGGCAAAGCCGATCCTACTTTATTCACTAAAACTCTTAACAATGATTTGTTCGTATGCCAAATTTATGTTGATGATATTATATTTGGGTCTACTAACAAATCTACATGTGAAGAATTTAGTAGGATCATGACAAAGAAATTCGAGATGCCTATGATGGGGGAGTTGAAGTATTTTCTAGGATTTCAAGTCAAACAACTCCAAGAGGGCACATTCATTTGCCAAACGAAGTATACTCAAGACATTCTAAGCAAGTTTGGAATGAAGGATGCCAAGCCCATCAAGACTCCCATGGGAACAAATGGGCATCTCGACCTCGACACGGGAGGTAAGTCCGTGGATCAAAAGGTATACCGGTCGATGATTGGTTCATTGCTTTATTTATGTGCATCTCGACCGGATATTATGCTTTCCGTATGCATGTGTGCAAGATTCCAAACCGACCCTAAGGAATCACACCTTACGGCCGTAAAACGAATCTTGAGATATTTGGCTTATACTCCTAAGTTTGGGCTTTGGTACCCTCGGGGATCCACTTTTGATTTGATTGGTTATTCGGATGCCGATTGGGCAGGGTGTAAGATTAATAGGAAGAGCACATCGGGGACTTGCCAGTTCTTGGGAAGATCCTTGGTGTCATGGGCTTCAAAGAAGCAAAATTCGGTCGCTCTTTCTACCGCTGAAGCCGAGTATATTGCCGCAGGCCATTGTTGCGCGCAATTGCTTTGGATGAGGCAAACCCTGCGGGACTACGGTTACAAATTAACCAAAGTTCCTCTTCTATGTGATAATGAGAGTGCAATCCGCATGGCGGATAATCCCGTTGAGCATAGCCGCACTAAACACATAGCCATTCGGTATCATTTTCTTCGGGATCACCAACAAAAGGGGGATATCGAGATCTCATATATTAACACTAAAGATCAATTAACCGATATCTTTACCAAGCCACTTGATGAACAATCTTTTACCAGACTTAGGCATGAGCTTAATATTCTTGATTCTAGGAATTTCTTTTGCTAATCTTGCACACATAGCTCATAATAATACCTTTGACCATGTCTCTTTTATATGCTATGACTAATGTGTTTTCAAGTGTATTCCAAACCAAGTCATAGGTATATTGAAAGGGAATTGGAGTCTTCGGCGAAGACAAGGCTTCCACTCCACTCTACTACTCATCCTTCGCCGTCGCTCCGCATCACTCTCCATCTTTGGTATAATCTTCACTCATTTATTTTATGACCAAAGGAGGAGAAAGTACTTCAAAAGGGCCTATATTTCATTCTAAATATCCGTTTTTGGCGATTCATGCCAAAGGGGGAGAAAGTATTGGCCCAAAGCAAAAGGACCGCACCACCACCCTATTTTTAAAATTAATGATTTTCAATTGGTAAATTTCAAAATTGGTATCTCTTTATGTTCTAAAGGGGGAGCAAGTAGTATTTTCAAAATTGATATCTTAAAACTCTCTTGAACACTAAGAGGAGACTTTATTTGAGGGGGAGTTTTGTTTAGTCAAAGGAAAAACATTTTGAACAAAGGAAGAAAATTTCAAACCTTGAAAATGCCTTGCAAAATCTTATTCATTTACCTTTGACTATCTTGCAAAAGGACTTCGAAAAGAATTTACAAAAGAGTTTGCAAAAACAATACTTTTGGTGCAAATGTGGTCCAATATGTCAAAAACAATGAAAACAATCCATGCGCATCATGTAAGTATTTATATTGGCTCAATTCCAAGCAACCTTTGCACTTACATTATGCAAACTAGTTCAATTATGCACTTCTATATTTGCTTTGGTTTGTGTTGGCATCAATCACCAAAAAGGGGGAGATTGAAAGGGAATTAGGCTTACACCTAGTTCCTAAATAATTTTGGTGGTTGAATTGCCCAACACAAATATTGGACTAACTAGTTTGCTCTAGTGTATAAGTTATACAGGTGCAAAAGGTTCACACTCAGCCAATAAAAAGATCAAGTTTTGGATTCAACAAAGGGGCAAAGAGGCAACCGAAGGCAACTCTGGTCTGGAGGCACCGGACTGTCCGGTGTACACCGGACAGTGTCCGGTGCGCCACCAGAGGACTCCAACTCGAACTCGCCACCTTCGGGAATTTCTCAGGCCGCTTCGCTATAATTCACCGGACTGTCCGGTGTACACCGGACAGTGTCCGGTGCTCCATGGAAGCGCGGCCTCCTCAACTTGCCAGCCTCGGGTTCGCGCGGCAGCCGCTCCGCTATAATTCACCGGACATGTCCGGTGTGCACCGGACTGTCCGGTGCAACCTCGGGGCAACGGCTATTTCGGCGCCAACGGCTCCCTGCAGCGCATTTAATGCGCGCTCTGCGCGCGCAGACGTCAGGCGCGCCCATACCGGCGCACCGGACAATGAACAGGTGATGTCCGGTGTGCACCAGACATCCAGGCGGGCCCAGCAGTCAGAAGCTCCAACGGTCAGAATCCAACGGCATTGGTGACGTGGCAGGGCACCGGACATGTCTGGTGTGCACCGGACTGTCCGGTGCGCCATCGTCAGACAGCCTCCACCAACGGTCAAGTTTGGTGGTTGAGGCTATAAATACCCCAACCACCCCACCATTCATGGTATCCAAGTTTTCTCACTTCTCAACCACTTACAAGAGCTAGGCATTCAATTCTAGACACATACAAAGAGATCAAATCCTCTCCAATTCCACTCAAGGCTTTAGTGATTAGAGAGAGAGATTTGCCGTGTTCTTTTGAGCTCTTGCGCTTGGATTGCTTCTTTTCTTTCTCACTTATTCTTGTGATCAAAACTTCATTGTAATCAAGGCAAGAGGCACCAATTGTGTGGTGGCCCTTGCGGGGAAGTTTTGTTCCCGGCTTTGATTTGAGAAGAGAAGCTCACTCGGTCCGAGGGACCGTTTGAGAGAGGGAAGGGTTGAAAGAGACCCGGCCTTTGTGGCATCCTCAACGGGGAGTAGGTTTGAGAGAACCGAACCTCGGTAAAACAAATCCGTGTGTCTCACTTCATTATTCGCTTGCGATTTGTTTTGCGCCCTCTCTCGCGGACTCAACTATATTTCTAACGCTAACCCGGCTTGTAGTTGTGATTATTTTTGTGATTTTCAGTTTCGCCCTATTCACCCCCCCTCTAGGCGACTTTCAATATGGTATGTCACTTAACAAGGTCTATTTATGGATTTAAGCAAGCCCACAGATAGTGATATCTCAAGTTTGATCAGACTATCAGAAAGTTTGGTTTCATGGAAAACAAGGAATGCAATTGCATTTATGCAAAGTTTAAGAATGGAAAATATATCTTCCTTGTTCTATATGTCGATGACATACTTTTGGCTAGTAGTGATACAGATCTACTAGCAGAAACAAAGAGGTTTCTTTCCTCGAACTTTGATATGAAAGACATGGGAGAAGCCTCCTATGTTATTGGAATAGAAATTCACAGAGATAGACATAAGAGGGTATTAGGACTCTCACATATTACATACATAGAAAACATACTAAAGAGGTGCGGTATGCATCAATCTAAGACCTCTCATGCGCCAATATTCAAGGGTGATAAGTTTGGGGATTATTAGTGCCCCTAGAATTAGTATGAGAAGAATAAGATGAAGTCAGTATCACATGCTTCTACTATCGGAAGCATTATGTATGCTCAAATGTGCACCCGCCCTGACTTAGCATTTACTAACGAGATGCTTGAAAGATATGAAAAAATACAGGCATCGAACACTGGAAAGCAGTAAAGAAGGCTCTGAGGTACCAGCAAGGTATTAAAGGTCTCATGGTCACATACAAAATATCTAATTCCTTACAAATAGTTGGATATGTAGATGTTGACTGGGGAGGTTGTAGAGATACATTGAAATCTACTTCAGAATATGTAGTTACACTCTCTAGGGGAGCTATTTCTTAGAAAAGTTGAAACCAACGAGAGAATCATTGACAATGCACGGTGAGTTTGTAGTTACGTATGAGGCAACTGGACATGCAATATGGATGAATAAATTCGTAAACGGATTAAGAGTGGTTGATAGTATAGAAAGACCACTAAGAATTTACTGCGATAATGAGCCAGCGGTATTTTTCTCCTATAACAATAAGTCAAGTGGCGATGCCAAGTATATTTACATTAAGTGTTATATGGTTAAGAAGAAGATTCATGATCAAACCATTGAAGTTGAGCATATTAGAACCCAACAGATGCTAGCGGATCCGCTCACAAAAGGCCTTCCACTCAGCGTGTTTAGACAACACGTAACTGACATGGGTTTAAGGGAGAACATATGATCTTGAATCACAGGGGCTACAAAATGCAACCTAGTAAAGTACTTTTTCATTCTGAAGTAGGGGAACATGATGTAGTCAATGATTGTGGTAATACTTAATCGATCATCGCCATGTATTGGTATAGATGTGTAAACTTGTCAAGGGATAGAATCCAGAAAGTTAAGTATAATAAATGTAGAGAACAAATGGGAGATTGTTAGGGGTGTTCTCAATAGCCGGTTAACAGAACCATGACGAGTTTATCCTTAACTACTGTTTTATCTCTACGCCCCATGATCGGGAGGCCACCATAACCATGGTTGTGGCCTCTGGTCACACAAGTGCTATATAAAATAGGTTAAGGGGTCGGTGGCTCATGCTAATGCAATAGTATCGCCCCAAACCCTAACCCACAGGTTCACATTGCCTTGTGTTTGCGAGTGACTAAAAGAGCTACGATCTAATGGCAATGGACTCCACTAGCGCCCTGAAGAGCATGGGGTTCGAGCCTCCTCCACTGCAGGACAATGAAGGCAACACTAGCGGCGGGGATCTTCGGCCACCATCGCAATAGAACACAACAGGAGGAGAAGATGTCCACGAAGGAGCGCGGGATAGCGATGCAAGACGTCACTGTTGCGGCCATGAACAACAACAACGAAGGTATGTGTCGACGTTTCGACCCCGGGGGGGTCCCTGGACCGACGAGTAAATTGTCGCCGTGTGTCCCAGCCCAGATGGGTCGGCGCGAGACGGAGCACGAAGGGGGGAGAAGAGAGGAAAAGGGGTAACCCGCGGCCTCCGTGTTGTCCTGCGCCCAGGTCGGGTGCACTTGCAGTAGGGGGTTACAAGCGTCCACGTGGGGGGAGAGCGAGGGACTCTACGCGTCGTCCTGTCCTCCCGCGCGGCCAACCTTCTCGTAAGAGAGCCTTGGACCTTCCTTTTATAGGCGTAAGGAGAGGGTCCAGGTGTACAATGGGGGGTGTAGCAGTGTGCTATCGTGTCTAGCAGAGAGGAGCTAATGCCCTAAGTACATGCCGTCGTGGCAGCCAGAGAGGTTTCGGCGCCCTGTTCATGTGATGTCGTGGCCGTCGGAGGAGCGTTGAAGCCCTGCAGAACGACAGCTGTCGGGGCTGTCGAGTCCTTGCTGACGTCTCCTTGCTTCCGTAAGGGGCTGAGAGTCGCCGTCGTCATGGAGCACGCGGGGCGCCATCATTATTTGTTTACCGGGGCGAGCCAGATGGGACGCCGGTCTTGTTCCCCGTAGCCTGAGCTAGCTAGGGGTAGGGTAATGATGGCCCCCCCTGTGACGTGGTCGGTCCGAGCCCTGGGTCGGACGAGGCAGAGGCTCCTCCGAGGTTGGGGTCGAGTCTGTCTTCCGAGGTCGAGGTCGAGTCCGAGCCCCGGGTCGGGCGAGGCGGAGACCGTCGTCTGGGGCCGAGGCCGAGTCCGAGCCCTGGAGTCGGGCGAGGCGGAGTTCGTCGTCTTCTGGGGCCGAGCCCGAGTTCGAGCCCTGGGGTCGGGCGAGGCGGAGTTCGTCGTCTTCTGGGGCCGAGCTCGAGTCCGAGCCTTGGGGTCGGGCGAGGCGGAGTTCGTCGTCTTCTGGGGCCGAGCCCGAGTCCGAACCCTGGGGTCGGGGGAGGCGGAGTTCGTCGTCTTCCGGGGCTGAGCCCGAGTCCGAGCCCTGGGGTCGGGCGAGGCGGAGTTCGTCGTCTTCTGGGGCCAAGCCCGAGTCCGAGCCCTGGGGTCGGGCGAGGCGGAGTTCGTCGTCTTCCAGGGCCGAGCCCGAGTCCGAGCCCTGGGGTCGGGCGAGGCGGAGCTTCCTATGGCGCCCGAGGCTAGACTTGGCTGCTGTCAGCCTCACTCTGTCGAGCGGCACAGCAGTCGGAGCGATGCAGGTGGCGCTGTCTTCCTGTCAGGTCGGTCAGTGGAGCGGCGAAGTGACTGCGGTCACTTTGGCTCTGTCGACTGATGAGCGCATGTCAGGATAAGGTGTCAGGCCATCCTTGCATTAAATGCTCCTGCGATACGGTCGGTCGGCGTGGAGATCTGGCCAAGGTTGCTTCTTGGCGAAGACTAGGCCTCGGGCGAGCCGAAGGTGTGTTCGTTGCCTGAGGGGGCCCTCGGGCGAGACGTGAATCCTCCAGGGTCGGCTGCCTTTGCCCGAGGCTGGGCTCGGGCGAGGCGAGATCGTGTCCCTTGAGTGGACCGAGCCTTGACTTAATCGCACCCATCAGGCCTTTGCAGCTTTGTGCTGATGGGGGTTACCAGCTGAGATTAGGAGTCTTGGGGGTACCCCTAATTATGGTCCCCGACAGTAGCCCCCGAGCCTCGAAGGGAGTGTTAATACTCACTTGGAGGCTTTTGTCGCACTTTTTTGCAAGGGGACCGGCCTTCCTCGGTTGCGTTTTGTTCCAGGGGGTGCGCGCGAGCGCACCCACCGGTTGTAGCCCCCGAGGCCTCGGAGGAGTAGTTTGACTCCTTCGAGGTCTTAGTACATTCCGTAATGCTTCGGCCGGTCTGGTTGTTCCCTCATGCGAACTGGCCGTAGCCCGGGTGCACAGTCGAGTCCCAAGTTCTCAGGCTGGTATGTTGACGCTGTCAGCGGTTTGGCCGGAGCCGGGTTTGCGAGAGCAGCCCCCGAGCCTCCGCACAGAGCGAGAGGTCGGTCAGGGACAGACTCGGCTTTTTACATACGCCCCTGCGTCGCCTTTCCGCAAGGAGGAGGGGGGAAAGCGCCATGTTGCCCTCGGAGGGCGCCGAACATGGTGTCTCCAGTGAGTTGCTAACGGGTAATCCGAGTGGACGCCCGTGCCCCATTCGTTAGGGGTCGGCTAGTGGCCCGAAGGCGCGCTCCAAAAGTACCTGCGGGTGATTTGCCGGACCCGGTCCCCTTTTGACGGGGTCCGAGGGCTCGATGCCTCCCTCTGGTGGGATTCCTTTACAAGATCATTCCCGTTGGTCTCGGAAATGTCCTAGGGTACCTCGGGAGCATAGCCCGAGCCTTGGTTATGTATCGAACATACCCAGGGTCATCCCTCGCTCTGCGTCTGAGGCGGCTGTCGAACCCTTCGGGGGCCAGCCTACAAACCCCTGATCAGTAGTGGGCGCGGAGCCCGAGTGGCCTGAGGCGGCCGTTGAACACTTTCGAGGGGCCAGCCTTCGAACCTCTGACCAGTAGTGGGCGCGGAGCCCGGGTGCTCTGAGGCGGCTATCGAACCCTTCCGAGGGGCCAGCTTTTGAACCTCTGATCAGTAGGGGGCTTGGGGCCCGCTTCCTTCGCGGAGAAGGATCCCTTTCGGGGTATCCCCTTTCCCGGTCCCTGTGGCAAGAGAGAGAAAGAGGAAGTGGAAAGGGATACAAAATCGAATGATGTGGCGTACCATTTTTGACGTGGTCATTATGGCGGAGGTGAAGCGTTGCCTGCTTCGCCCGCCAAAGGTGCGCCTGTCCTGCCGCAGAGTTAATGCGACGGGACGAGTGGTTCACGGGGCGGCCGTTGCGCGTGCGCGAGCCGTTCGAGGGACGGGCGTCTCGCTTTGAGTTTTGAATCTTGCGGCGGGTTCGGGCGAAGTGTTGAATGGGTCTCGCCTGGGCCTTTATATATTCGGGAGAGGGGCTGGTGACGGTTCTTTACTCAGCTGCTTGCCTCCCACTTAGGTTTTCGCAACCCGAGGGAATAGCCAGAGAAAGGAAACCGCGCACCCAGTTCCTTCCGCCGCCACCTCTTCTGCTTGGTGATGGCCGACCGGGTGACCATTGTTCCGCCGCGCGATCCGTGGCCTTTCTCCACCGTCACGGCGGATGACCTGGAGGCCCTTGTTGCTGATGGTTTGCTTCGCCCTCTCTCCGGTGACTCGCAGCCGGAGTGGATGGCCCCTTCGAGCGGAGCCGCCCCGTCCCCGCCGCCGGGGTATGTCGTGAGCTTCGTCTCCTTTCACGAGCAGGGGTTCAGAGTGCCAGCAAGCCGTTTTATGCGGGCGATTCTGCATGTCTACGGGGTGGAGCTGCACAACCTCAGTCCCAACTCCATCTCGCAAGCTGCCATCTTTGCGGCGGTTTGTGAAGGATACTTGGGGATTGACCCTCACTGGGACCTGTGGACCCATCTCTTCTCCGCGGAGCTTTTTGCCTCGCCGACGGGGGAAAGAAGGGTCCGCATGGCGGTGCAGGCCGGTGGCTGCATCCTCCAGTTGAGGCAGGCGCGGGCGCTGTAGTACATCCCCGCCGTCCTCGCGTCTTCGAACAAAGGGTGGCAGCGCTAGTGGTTCTATCTCCGAAATGACGACGGGAGGCTCCCGTCGTTTTCTCAGCGAGTGGTGACCGCCGCCGCCGATAACTGGCGCTACGGGACCCCGCGCGACAGACAGAAGAATTTCCAGCCCCTTTTGAAGGCCCTGGAGGAGCTGCGGAAAGGAGGGCTCACCGCCGCGGGGGTGGTTGCCACCATTCATCGCCGGAGGGTGCTCCCTTTGACGGAGCGACGGCTGCCGCTTTGGGAGATGATGCCAGGGGTCGACTTGGAGGGTTCGCGGATGTCCTCGGATCCCCTTCCCGTCGACGACCTCCACAAGCGGGTAGTCGGCACGTTGGGGAAGCCGGACGCCGGCGCCCTCTCCCAACTCTTGATGCGTCCCGATCACGGGTGTGTGTCCCTTGTGAGTGTCCGCTCCTTCTTTCTTCTTGGGTCGGATTGCCCTTGGTCCTCACAGTCGAGACTCTTCGTCCGTCTCTAGGAGGTAGGGGCTCACAAGCCTTTCCCGCCACCGGTCCCGGAGGACGTGGTGGACTGAGCTGCGCGGAGGGTCGCCGCGGAGAAGAGGAAGGAGAAGAAGGACACGAAGAAGGCTCGAGCCCGCGAGCGGACGCGGGCACGAGACGCCTTGGAAAGGCTCCATCGTCGGCAGGAGAGGGATGGACTCCCGAGGGAGCCATCGCCGGAGACGCCTGACGATGACGACGACGATGAAGACGATGATGAAGACGACGACATGCCTGCCCATCTCGGCCTCAGCCCGGATCTCAGGCTGGGCTAGGGATCGTCAAGCCAGCCCCCGAGCGGGCTGGTGCCGTCGGTATCCGGGGCCGGGACGTCGGGGTCCCGGTCCAAAGAGCGGGGGCAGACCGAGGGGGTACTTTACCCCTCGGCCGAGGTGGTTGAGGTGACCCCAGGGAGTCAGGCCGAGCTGCCTATTCCCCGAGAACTGTTGCCCGTGCCGACTGCGCAGGAGGGCGATCCTCAGGTCATCGTGGCTGCGTCTGGGCAGTCCGTCCCTCGGGTGCCTAGGGCACCCAAGGCGAGGACGGCACCGAAGCCGGCAGCGGGGCAGACCTCGGTGGTACCTTCAGGGATCGAGGTTCGAGAGACCTCCCCACAGGCACGATTGATCATGGCCCGGAGTGGGTAAGTGTCTTAGGATATCTTCGTCCTGGCTCCTCCTTCGTATGTCCTGACCCTGATTTTCCTTTTCTCCTTAGCAAGCGGAGGCACGGTTCGACCGGTCTGGCTCCCCGGAAGGTCCTCAAGACGGCGTCGGCTTCCGCAGCTAGTGCCGCGCCGGGCCGCGCCGGTCCAGAGTTCCGGTTGGATCGGAGCTGCCGGGAGCTGGGTGTCGACCCATTCAGCCACAAAGTCCGCCAAGACATGGGACTTGATGGCCTTCCGAGGGGCGAACGAGATTGTCTCGCCCATGATTTCCACCGCCCACTTTGCGATCCTACCCGAGGCCTCTCGGCACTGGATGATCTCCCCCAGGGGGAAGGATGACACCACAGTCACCGGATGAGACTCGAAGTAGTGTCGCAACTTCCGCCGCGTCAGGATCACCGCGTACAACAGCTTCTGAATTTGCGGGTAACGGATCTTGGTCTCGGACAGTACCTCACTGATGAAGTAAACCGGCCTCTGGACGGGCAATGCATGCCCTTCTTCTTGTCTCTCAACCACGATCGCGGCGCTGACCACCTGAGTGGTAGCGGTGACGTAGATCAAGAGGGCTTCTCTGGCGGCGGGAGGCACCAAGATGGGCGCATTTGTAAGGAGCGCCTTCAGGTTCCCGAGGGCTTCCTCGACCTCAAGGGTCCAAGTGAAGCACTCGGCCTTTCTTAAGAGGCGGTACAGGGGTAGACCTCTTTCGCTGAGGCACGAGATGAAGCGGCTCAGAGCCGCAAGGCATCCCATGACCCTCTGTACGCCTTTCAAGTCCTTGATGGGCCCCATGTTGGTGATGGCCACGATTTTCTTCGGGTTGGCCTCGATGCGTCGCTCAGAGACGATGAACCCCAAGAGCATGCCTCGGGGTACTCCGAAGACGCACTTCTCGGGATTGAGTTTTACGCCTTTTGCCTTGAGACACCGGAATGTCGCTTCAAGGTCGGAAAGGAGGTCAGAGGCTTTCCTCGTCTTGACTACAATGTCGTCGATGTAAGCCTCGACCGTTCGACCAATGTGTTCGCCGAACACGTGGTTCATGCACCTTTGGTATGTCGCACCCGCATTCCTCAAACCAAATGGCATAGTAACGTAGCAGTACATGCCAAAAGGTGTGATGAAAGAAGTTGCGAGCTGGTCGGACTCTTTCATCCTGATTTGGTGATACCCTGAGTAGGCATCGAGGAAAGACAGGGTTTCGCACCCAGCAGTGGAATCCACGATTTGATCGATGCGAGGCAGAGGGTAGGGAACCTTCGGACATGCTTTGTTTAGACCAGTGTAGTCTACACACATCCGCCATTTCCCTCCTTTCTTTCTCACAAGCACAGGGTTAGCAAGCCATTCGGGATGGAATACCTCTTTGATGAACCCTGCTGCCATCAGCTTGTGGATCTCCTCGCCTATGGCTCTGCGCTTTTCTTCGTCGAATCGGCGCAGAGGCTGCTTCACGGGTCGGGCTCCAGCTCGGATATCCAGCGAGTGCTCCACGACATCCCTTGGTATGCCAGGCATGTCCGAGGGACTCCACATGAAAACTTCGGCGTTTGCGCGGAGAAAGTCGATGAGCACTGCTTCCAATTTGGGGTCGAGCTCGGAGCCGATCTGGATCTGCTTGGAGGCGTCGTTGCTGGGGTCGAGAGGGACGGACTTAACCGTCTCCGCTGGCTCGAAGTTGCCGGCATGGCGCTTCACGTCTGGCGCCTCCTTAGAGAGGCTCTCCAGGTCGGCGATGAGGGCCTCGGATTCGGCGAGGGCCTCGGCGTACTCCACGCACTCCACGTCGCATTCGTACGCGTGTCGGTACGTGGGGACGACGGTGATGACCCCGTTGGGGCCCGGCATCTTGAGCTTGAGGTAGGTGTAGTTGGGGACGACCCTGAACTTGGCGTAGCATGGCCTCCCCAGCACTGCGTGGTAGGTTCCTCGGAACCCGACCACCTCGAACGTGAGGGTTTCCCTTCTAAAGTTGGAGGGAGTCCCGAAGCAGACGGGCAGATGGAGTTGTCCGAGGGGTTGGACACGTTTCCCGGGGATGATCCCGTGAAAAGGCGCCGCACCGGCCTGGACCGAGGATAGATCGATCTGCAGGAGCTCGAGGGTCTCGGCGTAGATGATGTTGAGGCTGCTGCCTCCGTCCATGAGGACCTTGGTGAGCCTGACGTTGCCGATGACGGGGTCGACAACGAGCGGATATCTCCCCGGGCTCGGCACGCGGTCGGGGTGATCGCCCTGGTCGAAGGTGATGGGCTTGTCGGACCAGTCTAGGTAGACTGGCGCCGCCACCTTTACCGAGCAGACCTCCCGACGCTCTTGCTTGCGGTGCCGAGCCGAGGCGTTCGCCACTTGCCCACCGTAGATCATGAAGCAGTCGCGAACCTCGGGGAACTCCTCTGCCTCGTGATCCTTCTTCTTGTCGTTGTGGTGGGCCCTGCCACCCTCCGCAGGTGGCCCGGCCCTATGAAAGTGGCGCCGAAGCACGACACACTCCTCAAGGGTGTGCTTAATGGGTCCCTGATGATAGGGGCACGGCTCCTTGAGCATCTTGTCGAAGAGATTGGTGCCTCCGGAAGGTTTCCGAGGGTTCTTGTACTCAGCGGCGGCGACAAGGTCCGCGTCGACGGCGTCGCGTTTCGCTTGCGACTTCTTCTTGCCTTTCTTCTTGGTGCCGCGCTGAGCAGACGCCTCGGGAACATCTTCCGGCTGGCGGCCCTGGGGCTGCTTGTCCTTCCGGAAGATGGCCTCAACCGCCTCCTGGCCAGAGGCGAACTTGGTGGCGATGTCCATCAGCTCGCTCGCCCTGGTGGGGGTCTTGCGACCCAGCTTGCTCACCAGGTCGCGGCAGGTGGTGCCGGCGAGGAACGCGCCAATGACATCCGAATCGGTGACGTTGGGCAGCTCGGTGCGCTGCTTAGAGAATCACCGGATGTAGTCCCGGAGAGACTCTCCCGGCTGCTGGCGGCAGCTTCGGAGATCCCAGGAGTTCCCAGGGCACACGTACGTGCCCTGGAAGTTACCGGTGAAAGCTTGGACCAGGTCGTCCCAGTTGGAGATCTGCCCCGAAGGCAGATGCTCCAGCCAGGCTCGAGCGGTGTCGGAGAGGAACAGGGGGAGGTTGCGGATGATGAGGTTGTCATCGTCCGTCCCACCCAGTTGGTAGGCCAGCCGGTAGTCCACGAGCCACAGTTCCGGCCTTGTCTCCCCCGAGTACTTTGTGATGGTAGTCGGGGTTCAGAACCGGGTCGGGAACGGCGCCCGTCGTATGGCTCGGCTGAAAGCCTGCGGACCGGGTGGTTCGGGCAAGGGACTCCAATCCTCCCCGCTGTCGTAGCGTCCCCCACGCCTGGGGTGGTAGCCTCGGCGCACCCTCTCGTCGAGGTGGGCTCGATGGTTGCGATGGTGGTGCTCGTTGCCGAGGCGACCCGGGACCACAGGCGCTGTGTTGCGCGTGCGCCCGGTGTGGACCGAGGCTTCCCACATGAATCGGAAAGTCGCGGCGCAATGCTCCGAGGGGTATCCCTGCCTTCGGGAGGCAGAGCTTTCGGCCCGTCGGACCGCGGCATCCTCTAGGAGATTCTTGAGCTCTCCCCGGATACGCCGCCCTTCGGTGGTTGATGGTTCCGGCATCGCGCGGAGAAGTATCGCTGCTGCGGCCAGGTTCTGGCCGACCCCACTGGAAGCCGGTGGTGGCCTTGCCCTGACGTCGTCGGCGATGCGGAGCTGGATGCCCTGGGTAAATGACGCGTTTCTCCGGCCGGAGCTTGGTCTGCCCATTCCTGCCCGATGTTCCGGCGGAGCGGCTCAAGTGTTCCTGCTCCCTCGTCGAGCCTGGCCTGTATCTCGCGGATTTGCTCGAGCTGTGCGTCCTGACCCCCCATAGGGACTGGGACCACAGGTAGCTCCCGAAGGATGTCAACACGAGGCGCAGGCCTAAGGGGATCACCGTTTTCCGGTATACCAAGATGGTTGCCTTCGTCGGGACCCCCTAGATCGACATGGAAACATTCACGACTTGGGCCGCAGTCTTCGTCGCCAAAGCTGCGGCTACCGTCGGAACAATCGGAAAGGCAGTAATCGCATGCGGTCATGAAGTCCCGCATGGCACTGGGGTTACCGAGCCCAGAGAAATCCCAACCAAAGTCGGGCTCGTCATCTTCCTCAGAACCCGAGGGTCCATAGGTCGAGACGGCCGTCAGCCGGTCCCAGGGTGACCGCATATGATACCCCAGAGGGTTGGCGCATGCCTCTATGAAGGCTTCCACCAAAGCGGGGTCGCTTGGTGGGTCGAGGCTGAATCCAAAAGGCACGAGATGTGAATCGGTCAGTACCTCTTGGTCGACAGGCAGTGACGAAGTCACGTCAGGGGCGGACTGCACCGTCGTCGCAGGTACGAGGGTGACGCCCAGCAAGTCCTTCGCGAGCGTGCTGGCGTCGTCCGTCCGCTTGGAGTTGGCGTGTTGCGGGGAAACGACGCTCGTCTTCGTCTTAGACGCGAGGTCGACGCCCGACGTGTCCCCCGTCGGAGCGCCGGCGCCGTCGACTCGCTCGACAGCCGACGAGGTGCTGCCTCCTGCTTGGCCACGGTTGCCCCGCCTCCTCCTCCGTCGGTGGGGGAGGTGACGGGACAAACTCGGATGTTGTTCTTCCGCCGCGTGGGGAAGACGTCGTTGATTCCGCCACCGGCGGGCGGGTTGTCGGCCGCCATTGTCGCTGTCGCGCGGCGGAGGAAGGAGTATCATGTCGTAGCTGCCGTCGAGGGACATGAACTCAAGACTCCCGAAACAGAGCACCGTCCTGGGTTGGAAAGGTTGCTGGAGACTACCCATCTGGAGCTTGACGGGAAGCTGTTTGTCAACACGCAGCAGGCCCCTACCTGGCGTGCCAACTGTCGACGTTTCGACCCCGGGGGGTCCCTGGACCGACGAGTAAATTGTCGCCACGTGTCCCAGCCCAGATGGGTCGGCGCGAGACGGAGCACGAAGGGGGAGAAGAGAGGAAAAGGGGTAACCCGCGGCCTCCGTGTTGTCCTGCGCCCAGGTCGGGTGCGCTTGCAGTAGGGGGTTACAAGCGTCCGCGTGAGGGGAGAGCGAGGGACTCTACACGTCGTCCCGTCCTCCCACGCGGCCAACCTTCTCGTAAGAGAGCCCTGGACCTTCCTTTTATAGGCGTAAGGAGAGGGTCCAGGTGTACAATGGGGGGTGTAGCAGTGTGCTATCGTGTTTAGCAGAGAGGAGCTAGTGCCCTAAGTACATGCCGTCGTGGCAGCCAGAGAGGTTTCGGCGCCCTGTTCATGTGATGTCGTGGCCGTCGGAGGAGCGTTGAGCCTGCAGAAGGACAGCTGTCGGGGCTGTCGAGTCCTTGCTGACGTCTCCTTGCTTTCGTAAGGGGCTGAGAGCCGCCGTCGTCATGGAGCACGTGGGGCGCCATCATTATTTGTTTACCGGGGCGAGCCAGATGGGACGCCGGTCTTGTTCCCCGTAGCCTGAGCTAGCTAGGGGTAGGGTAATGATGCCCCCCCTGTGACGTGGTCGGTCCGAACCCTGGGTCGGACGAGGCGGAGGCTCCTCCGAGGTCGGGGTCGAGTCTGTCTTCCGAGGTCGAGGTCGAGTCCGAGCCCCGGTTCGGGCGAGGCGGAGACCGTCGTCTGGGGCCGAGGCCGAGTCCGAGCCCTGGGGTCGGGCGAGGCGGAGTTCGTCGTCTTCTGGGGCCGAGCCCGAGTCTGAGCCCTGGGGTCGGGCGAGACGGAGTTCGTCGTCTTCCGGGGCCGAGCCCGAGTCCGAGCCCTGGGGTCGGGCGAGGCGGAGTTCGTCGTCTTGTTGGGCCGAGCCCGAGTCCGAGCCCTGGGGTCGGGTGAGGCGGAGTTCGTCGTCTTCCGGGGCCGAGCCCGAGTCCGAGCCCTGGGTTCGGGCGAGGCGGAGTTCGTCGTCTTCCGGGGCCGAGCCCGTGTCCGAGCCCTGGGGTCGGGCGAGGCGGAGCTTCCTATGGCGCCCGAGGCTGGACTTGGCTGCTGTCAGCCTCACTCTGTCGAGCGGCACAGCAGTCGGAGCGATGCAGGCGGCGCTGTCTTCCTGTCAGGTCGGTCAGTGGAGCGGTGAAGTGACTGCGGTCACTTTGGCTCTATCGACTGATGAGCGTGCGTCAGGATAAGGTGTTAGGCCATCCTTGCATTAAATGCTCCTGCGATACGGTCGGTCGGCGTGGCGATCTGGCCAAGGTTGCTTTTTGGCGAAGACTGGCCCCGGGCGAGCCGAAGGTGTGTTCGTTGCCTGAGGGGGCCCTCGGGCGAGACGTGAATCCTCCGGGGTCGGCTGACTTTGCCCGAGGCTGGGCTCGGGCGAGGCGAGATCGTGTCCCTTGAGTGGATCGAGCCTTGACTTAATCGCACCCATCAGGCCTTTGCAGCTTTGTGCTGATGGGGGTTACCAGCTGAGATTAGGAGTCTTGGGGTACCCCTAATTATGGTCCCCGACAGTATGTTCACCAAAACCTCTCAGTAGATTAGATGTACTCGTCATCAAGGTATTTCCAACACAAATTGGTATTCTAGGTGCTTAAGATCGATCCTAGGCACCACAAAATCTAATATCTCCGTCATTACCTCTCCCGTAAAAATAGGACGAGTCATGTTTCAAACTAAATGGGGTGCTCCTTCAAGGGCTCCTCCTGAACATACGGAACTATTTTTCCAGATTAGCCAGAGTTGGAGCTGGTGATACAAGAGCCCTACCAAAGGGGCCTATACTCAAGAATCTGTGTAAGGCTATCTCCGACAGCCTACTCATCCAGATATCTATATTGAAATTCCACTCAACCAACAATGCAGCCCACGGTGCAAAACTGTGTTTTGGGTGACCGTAGTATGGATGAACTGCCGTAGGCGGTCTAAGCCAAGGACCACCAGCTCTAGGGGTGAGGCAGTGGTCTAGGGTTGAAAATGGATAGATAAAATTCCATACTAACCCACCCTATTATTCATATTTAATCCGTCCGGTTTTGATTTTTCAAAAAAATCCAGGTTTAAGACGGATTAGGGATTGAGGTTTTGCAGGAGCCAGGAGCGGACGGAAACAGAAGACTTCATCCCACGTCATTCGGCTGCCCTTTTTTTTGGCTGTCGCTGCAGGCTTGGTGCTTCTTTGATGAGTTGGTTTACTGTTCCATAGCTGCTGCAGCCGCTGGATGTAAGGCAGCCGAAACCGAAATCCTGTATTTGGTCAGGATTTTACGTGGATTTGACCCGGAATCCTGTATTACGTGGATTTACCCGGAATCCTGTATTTGGTCAGAATAATTTCAGATTTTACCTGGATTTGACCCGGTTACATGTCCATGAAAAATTCAGAGTTTATGTACGTGCATTGCTGCTCACGACAAAAGACGTTAATTCACACTGAACAAAATATATCAGATAATAGTTCCATTACGTGCGCCTGATTCATCCATGGGCCATGGCTCGCCTGTTTCTCGATGGCAAGGAAAGCAAAGTAGTAGTGATAGATTCATGGACACAGTACAACCATCAACCATATAGCACAACTCCTTTGCTACCAAGAAAAACTTGTGATTAAAAATGGTGAAGCTGACATAGCTCTGTCTTTGCTGGCGCTAGTCCAACGAAATAAATACAATCTAACAGATGTCAGCTTGTCATATGAAAAGTCTTGGTCCTGGTACAATCTGACAAAACGTGTAAATGACTCAGTGTATTCCTGACAGAATCTAGATGGATTCTCGCTTCTCCCGTTGAGAATCAGATTTTAAGCGGAACTAATAAACATGCCCATAGATCAATGGCTCGTTGTTATGAATATTCTTTGAATTCATAACATACTGTTGAGACAATTCCTAATGGTATAATTATTTGATCTTCCCAAGGTTAGTATGTTATTGTTGAGACAATTTCCATTCGTTCCCCGTGATTTTTCTGACGTATTTGTTGAAGTATATAAGTAAATTGACTATCTTCTCTTATCATATTAATTTTTTTTTAACTGGTTATTACGTCCACTCTAACATGCATGGTATCATAGTCAGAAGTCTCGAGTTCGAATTCTGACAGAGGCTTCATTTGTGTCTCCACCCATTTATTTTCGCGTTTGTGCCTTTCTCTCTCTGCGTTTGTGCCTTTCTCTCTCCTTTCTCTCACGTAAGTGGGGGTGTTCAAGTGTATAAATGGATTGACTATATTCTCTCATCAGCTTAAACCTTTGGGTTAAACTGATTAGTACGTCCACTCTACTTATATGTGTCCATATTAGTGATATATGTCCATATGTTAGAGATATATGTCCATATTTATACTTCTTCTATATTTGTAATTTCCTGTACTTCTATATATTTGGGTCTAGAGCCCTCATAATATACAAGTTGTATTCATATCATGGTATCCGGAGCCAAGTTTTAGGGTTAGTTTTCCTAGTCACCGCTCAGCCACCGTTGTTGCACTTTGCCTGGGAGTCTCTACGCTGTCGTGGTCTTCTCTCTGGCTCGGCCACTGTTGTTGCACTTTATCTCGGAGTTGAAAGGGAAATAGGGTCAAACCTTTTCTTAAATGATTTTGGTGGTTGAATTGCCCAACATAAATAATTGGACTAACTAGTTTGCTCTAGATTATACTAGGTGAGTGCCCGTGCGTTACAACGGGAACATATAGTACCATAATAACTTATATACAAAATATGTGTTATACTGTTACGAGAAAAGATTTCATAATCTATTTGTGATCCTGACCATACATAAATTTTGGTATTTTAATCTAGCTGTTTCACCACTACATTGCAACCATCAGTATTATTCAGTCTTCGATATATGCCACGATTTGCATGGTCTCATCATTGGAGAGCACGTCCCACACCTTACGGAAGAAGTTCCCTCGTACATCGTCAGGCATGCACCACCAAACGCGCTTGCTTAAACAGAAAGGCAAGTGTGTGTGTGAAGAGAATTAAAAGCATGCCAGCATAAAAGCTACCCCGACGATGGTGAGGACGATGAACTGGTCATTGTTGTCGGTCCTCCTCTGCGTCATCTCCGGCACCGAGATGACGCTACATTCCATGATATAGTAGTCGTCGAACGCGTGCGACATGGCGAGTACCGATGACTCCTGGGCTGCCAGACGAAGTGCATTCCGGGCTCATCAGCGAGGTAGTACACCTGGCCGTTGCACCACCGGATACGCTACTCCTCTACATACATTATGTTCGAGGACACTCACACAACGTCAGCAACGACCGTCGTCCCAACGCATAAGAATTCATGGCCGATCAGTAGCGACTTACGTGTTAGGTTGGGCTTCAGGTGGATGATGACCTGGACGGCGTGATGGCGTCGTCGTCGGATGTGGTGCATAGAACAACTCGAGAGGCGCCGACGTTGGCGACGACAACGAGGTCCTCCTGCTTAACGATGGACGGCGCGGTGCAGCCACTCCGGACTACGTCCAAGCGGCGGCTGCGCCGGAGCTTGTCGTACACAGCGGTGCATGCAACCACGTAGGACTGCTTCCAGAGGTTGCACTGGCAGTCGCCAAGCTTCTTCTCGTCGTCGATGACCGACGTCAACACGAGCGCCTCCTCCCAGTAGTGTTTGTTCGAGGTTTCTAAGTAAGAAACATGGATTCATCCTTGACATTGGTTTATGAAAATGTCTCACAAGTCAGATCCATGGAAAAATATTACGGAGAATAAATGTCACGCATGCAAAAAAGGAATTTAAGTTGAAAATATTATTCAAACAAAAGAAATTGCATGCAAGGCTCTTCTTTAAATACTACTCACTCCAACAAAAATATAATTAAAATTTTTTGGTGATACTTATCTACTACTACGCATTGTGCAAGGGTAGCAGATGGACTTATGGAGAGATGTAGTAGATATTTTTCTATCATAAATATAGACATAAACACACATGTGAGTAGAATGTGATGAATATAATGCCGCACTTATCTAACTTTTTTCTTTTAAATTATGCTAACAAACACTAAGATAGCATAGCAACTTAATTTTTTGTGCTCTTTCTTAAAAAAAGTACATTGCTTTAATGAGACATGCCATGTAGATCAACCGGATATTTTTCACGTAACATAGGCAATTTTGATAGAAAAAAGTGAAAACATCAAAAACAAATCTCAAGAAAAGGAAATTTCATGTAAAGCAAAACAAAATAAAAATGAAAAGGTTTTGTACTCTTAGAAGGCGGTGGAGCATGCCGCGCCCGCCCGAGACGACTCCCAGTGGTTCAAAAAAGTAAGTCGGTTAAATTTCACTAATTTGTTTGTTTCA
The DNA here is from genome assembly GCA_029449295.1 of Zea luxurians. Lineage (NCBI taxonomy): Eukaryota > Viridiplantae > Streptophyta > Magnoliopsida > Poales > Poaceae > Zea > Zea luxurians. The sequence continues at coordinate 121,357,512 of JAOPSE010000007.1, read as the reverse complement.
AAACACGTACACCATAAACATTGAGTAGGATGTGATGAATGCCACACTTATCTAGTTTCATTTAAAATAAAAATTGTGCCAGAGACACGTACACAACATAGCAAGTTTGTGTCCTACCATTGACGTAATGAGACATATCCAAACAAAGAAAAATCTAAAATATAACGGAACTCATGACATCTCATTCTGACGTGCCATGCAGATCACACCAAATTAAAAACTTCTCGTAACGTAGGCGATTCAGATAGAAAAGTTAAGAAATCGTAAAAGAAACCTCACGAAAAGGCAATCGCATCGCATGCACGTAAAGCGAAATAAAAATTTACAAAAGAGATTTGTATTTCTGGAGGAAAACCGAGCAGCGAAGCACGCCATGCGACGCCGACCATCATGATTCACGACCTCTAGATGAAAAGCAGCCAAAGAAAAAAAATAAGCCAGGCTGCGAGCACGGAACAAACAGCAGAAGAAAAAGAAAAGAAAAAAAATAGGGCGCCCTCACAGTTTCATCTCCATGACCTTGTCCCTAACCTTCCTCGCTGTCTCACCGTCGCACATCAGAGCTTTAACCGCTCGCTCCAGCTCGGTTGCCTCCACGAAATTCTTCCTCTTCCTTTCCACGTTCAGCGCCACGGCGACGCCCATGTCGGCCACCAGCGTGAACGCGATGTAGTGCTGCTCGACGGCAAGCGGCCATGGCACCATCGGCACGCAATGCCAGAGGCTCTCGAGGACCGAGTTCCAGCCACATTGCGTGACGAAGCCTCCCATGGCGGTGTGGGCGAGTATCTCCTTCTGCGGCGCCTTGGTAGGCCACACGAGCCCTCTGTCCTTCGTCCTCGCCAAGAAATCCGTCGAAAGCAGCTCCGCGAGGTTCCCGTCCGAGGGCATCTTCATGCCGGGCTCCGGCATCCCGCGCAGCACCCACAGGAATCGATGCCCGCTGCGGTCCAGGTCGTGCGCTTGGGGCGCCGTGAAACAGCCTTGGCCACCGAAGCAGAAGAACACCACGGAGCCTAGAGGCTGAGTCGAGCCAGCGCACGCACTCCTGCGCCTGCTGCTCAACGGGCGGGGTGGAGGGGATCACCGGCCCGATCGAATACACCAGAGGTGCCGGGACACCACGCGTGCACCGCCCGTCGGCGATGGCCGCGAGGACGCGTGGCTCGGCCTCGACAATGGTGTTGACAATGATGCCTGCTGCTTCCATGTAGCGCCTGCCGTTGTACAGGAACCAGCGGTAGGTCAGGATCTTCCTGTTATCTAGCCCTATCGGCAGGCAGGACGCTGGCACCGGCGATAGCCCTGGTACGTCCACTCCACCTTCCATTTGCTCGAACTCGACCTCGATGACTACCTCCTCGTCGAGCGCCGGGGAGCGCAGCAAGAGCGCGCACATCGCGGCGCTGGTGATCTGGTACACGTAGGCCGGCACGTTGAGCTGGTACGCCGCGTCAAACAGCATCGTGCAGAAGATGTCGACAACGACGCCGGCCACCGGGCACGTCAAGCTGGCGACGACCGCCTTGACATGGGGCGAGTACAGCTGCACGTAGCAGGATATGTACTCCTCGATGCCCGAGTGGTCGGTTGGGGGTTCCACCGCTGGCAGATGGTGGAAGCGGATGGCGAGGCCGGAAGCTTCCTGCTAGCGTATGTGCTCAGTGATCTCGAACGCCCACTCCGCTTGCCGACCTCGAGCATTGGTACGAAGTGGCCAATGCCCCAGACGTGCACCAGAACGATGGTCGGGTAGCAGCCATTGCTGGAACAAACAGTGCTGATTTGATGGATATAGATGGACGGTCCAGATTGACTCGAGGCAAAACTAGGTGGAGGCAGGCTATCCCTTACAACCTTAATATAGTAGTATAGATATTACAATACCCGTGTATTGCGATGGCACACAAATTATTCGACTTCATACAAACTATTCATGAGATATTGAGTTAATGAGTACATTCTCATGTCAAAACCAAGGCAGACCACTTGATCACCCTTCCTGCAAAAACATAAATGGGAAGTATTTTAGTGCCAAACACGATATGTTTAGTTCCATGTGTTGGACTTTAAAACGTGTTCTCAATCTATGTGAAGAAAGTGTACCTCTACATGCCAAACACGTCGTGGTTTAGTTCCATGTGTTTGCACTTGAGTTCCTAAGCACAGTTTCAGGAAAAAACCAAGACAATCCACTCTGATCGTTGTTGCCTACTATGAAAAAGTAAATGGCCAATGTTTTAGTGCCAAAAACAATGCGCTTCAGTTCCATCAGCATCGAATTTAAAAAGGTGCTTGCTGGAATATATTAACAGCTATGAAGACATACTCTGCACATGTATGCTAAGTATCCATAAGGCAAATACAGGGAAAATGGGTGATGCCATCTGCAAGCAAGACGAATCTGTTGGTGGGGTGAACGGTATTTATTTATTTACTTATTAGGTAGGGTTGTTTTGGACAAGTATATATAGTACCTTTGTATTATGGCCCAGTCTTACTGCTACTAATGATTATACCTACTGAATGAATGATTAGGCTCTACTCAAGGATAAGAAGCCAGTCAAGATCAAAGCAAGAAGAACTCGGCTGCAGTTACAATATCCTGAAAGTAGCAGCACAATAAAATCAACCATGATCAGGAATGGAGCATCCGGGTGAGCGAACATAGCATAGTTGCATACATACAAAAACATCAAACAGATACACAATGTTGGAAAACCTTTTGTAAATAAAATGTGCTGAAGATAAACATTAAAATAATTCACAAAAGATACTACTTGAATCACACGCATAAGACAAACATGGCTAAAATTATAGCATCAGGCCATCCATAGTCAGCTACATATTTTACATGGATTTTCATGAGTTGCATGATTATCTTATGAAACACCAGTATCCTCTCGCAGTATTTATTATACAGCGAATCGAGTGGGATACTATTGTAGTTCTATTATTATATTGACATTTTCTTGGTAGTTTAACGACTCATTATCTGATATAAACTCTGATCAGATCCCAGGAAGCAAGAGCTAGCTTTGGACTGTATTATAGTATGATGTATCAGCTTGAATTTACTGAAGAAAAACAATATGCAAAATAAAAAAGAGAAGGTTGAGCAATGGTACCCAAATTACCAAACATTCAACTCTGCTGCTGGTACTGACTTGAGAGTTGAGACCTGCAACAACCATTCATTCAAAGCCAAAATATAAAAAGGAAAACACATAGCTGACAGAACATATTGTTGCAAAATAGGAATATCCATATATAGATTACAGACCAACAATCCTCTCTGCCGACTTTCTAATATGCATTAGTTCACTGTGAGCTGCTACACTCTAGCGCAACATACCATCTGGAGATGCATCTGGCACAGTAGCCTCTCCTATCACAGCTAGTACACCAGATGACACCCCCAGCCTTCTGGCACTGGTGGCAACTCCTTATCCCTTCAGCGCCGCCACCAGGAAACCATAGTGGGCCTCTACCGACCAGCCCCTGCAATCATCAGCGCGCAATCACCACGAGTTCAGTAGCACAGGAACCCAATTGAGCACGTGGCCATAGAACGAAGGCAGCGCGCCGCAGCTACGAGGGCAGGTGAACTCACCGTCGCGGTCCTGCCACCAGCCGCATTGCACTGAGGCATCCCTTCGTAGGCGACCCCCTCCGCGCGGGCGCCAGCACCGGTTCAGCCACGTACACCGCCTCCCCGGCGACCCTGCCGTATAGGGGCCTCGCGACCTCCATGGGTGGGTCCTCATCGGCGGCACGGAGGCGAGCGGCGGAGGAGGAAGAGGAGGAGAATGGGAAGGCGGGCGCGAGGGAGGAGGCTGAGGAGCGGCGGAGCGAGACGCGGAGCGCGGAGGAGGCAATACATGCATATCTAATAAAAGTATAGATTGGTTTAACTCCAAGCAACCTTTGCACTTACCTTATGCAAACTAGTTCAATTATGCACTTATATATTTGCTTTGGTTTGTGTTGGCATCAATCACCAAAAAGGGGGAGATTGAAAGGGAAATAGGGTCAAACCTTTTCCTAAATGATTTTGGTGGTTGAATTGCCCAACACAAATAATTGGACTAACTAGTTTGCTCTAGATTATATGTTCTACAGGTGCCAAAGGTTCAGCACAAACCGATAAAAAGATTAAAGTTAGGGTTCAAAATAAAGGAGCAAAAGAAACCGAAGAGAACCCTGGTCTGGCGCACTGGACTGTCAGGTGTGCCACCGGACTGTGTCCGGTGCACAAGGGTGAATCGACTTCAAACTCTTCACCTTCGGGTTTCTAAGTCCGCGCTCCGCTATAATTCACCGGACTGTCCCGTGGGTCACCGGACTGTCTGGTGTGCCAGCGGAGCAACGGCTCCCAAGCGCAACGGTCGACTCCAACGGTCGTCTGAAAAGTGAACAGTGCGTGGACAGTTCGCGTAGATTCAGAGCAACGACAGAAGGCGCACCGGACAGTGAACAGTACCTGTCCGGTGTGGCACCGGACTATCTGGTGGCCTAGGCTGTGAGAGCTCCAACGGTCGAAAACGTTAGAACCCTAACGGTTGGGTGACGTGGCTAGCGCACCGGACTGTCCAGTGCACCTATCGACAGCAGCCCTCCCCAACGGCTGTTTTGGTGGTTGGGGCTATAAATACCCCCCAACCACCACCATTCAAGGCATCCAAGTTTTCCAGCTATTGCATTCAATACAAGAGCTCTAGACTTCACTCCAAGACACAAACAAGAGATCAAATCCTCTCCCAAGTCCAAAATCACTCCAAACACTTAGTGACTAGTGAAAGAGAGATTTTCGTGTTCATTTGAGTTCTTGTCGCTTGGATCGCTTTTCTTCTTCCTCCATTATTGTTCTCAAGCAACTTGTAATCAAAGCAGGAGACACCAATTGTGTGGTGGTCCTTCGGGGTCTAAGTAACCCATTTGATTGAGGAGAAAAGCTCACTCGGTCTAAGTGACCATTTGAGAGAGGGAAAGGGTTGAAAGAGACCCGGTCTTTGTGACCACCTCAACGGGGAGTAGGTTTGCAAGAACCGAACCTCGGTAAAACAAATCACTGTGTCATCCGCTCTATTTCCTTGGTTGATTTGTTGTTGCCCTCTCTTTCGGAATCGGTTTTATTTCTAACGCTAACCCCGCCTTGTAGTTGTGCTTAAAGTTTATAAATTTCAGATTTGCCTATTCATCCCCCTCTAGGCGATTTTCAGGAGTCCCTACACACGCTCGCTCGGGAACCATCAGGACGTCGTCCTCATTGTGCGGCTCCTCCCGCCCGGTCACAACGCCTCTTCCCGGTCATCGTCCAGGCTTTCATCGCAGCCACAACCTAGGACCACTATCGAAGCATCGTCCACATTGCACGTCTCCTCCCGACCGCCGTCCAGACTGTAGTCGCAGCCGCCATCCAGTCGCGGTCTCTCACCCGGCCGCCGTTTCATCACGACCTATTTTCGTTTAGGCCTTCTATTTTTGTCGTGACCTTCTTGACCGTGAGGCCCCCTACACGTGACCAGGCTGACCCTATCATGGTGTGAATGATAAAATAAAAAAGAAAAAAGAAAAAAAGGAAAAAAGGAAAAAAGACAGATTTTGCTACTCTTGCGCCTCTACCCTTGTTGCGCTCTCGTCGTCTGCCGCAACGGCTATTAGGATGTCGCCTTCCTTGGCTTTCTTCGTCTAGTGGTTTTCCCGTCTTGCGATGTCCGATGCTTTTTAATGGCACCAACTATCAAGACTGGGTTCCCCACATGCGTGGTCTGCGACTTTGGGAGTTTCTCACGGGTGATCTAAAGTGTCTGTCATGTCCTGCTGCACCACTTCTGCCTAAGATTCTAGAGAAGGTGTCTGATGATCAGAAGCAGGAGTTGATTGCTAAGTATGATGATCTTCTATCGTCCTATGAGTCTGCTTTTAGTATCTACAGGACGTGGCTAGATGAGGATGCTCGTGCTGGTGCTATTCTTGCTGCGAGTATGGACGATCACCTTCATGCTGATATTGTTGATTTTGAGATTGCACATTAGATGTGGGCTTTTCTTCGTGATCGTTATGCACCTACTGGACAGTCTACCTATCTTGTTGTTATTCGTCAGAAGTAGCTTTTGTGCTAGGGAGATGCTACGGTTGAGGAGTTCTTCGCTCAAATGTCTGTTATTTGGTGTCAGCTCGACGCTCTTGGTCCTCAGTTATCACCACATATGTGACAGTCTTTCCAGGGTCAGAAGGCTACTCTTGAGCTTCGGTGCACCTATGTCTTCTTGACCCAGCTTCGTGATGAGTTTGAGCCTCTTCGTGCTCAGTTTCTTGCTCGTCACCTTTGTGTCTCTCTTATGGATGCTCTTGCTAGTGTTCGTAATGAGGAGACTCGTCTTTGAACAACAAGCTTACTGCAGTCCTCTTTAGTTTTGGTTGCTCGTTCTTTGGCATCTAGACAGACTGCTGTTCCACCGACGATGACTTCTTCAGTTCCATCTTCCTCATAGGGACAACTTTGTGGTCTTCATTGTAATTATTGTAATAAGGATACACATGTTTCTTTTGTTTCAAGAAGAAGAAGGCTTAGGCTCGCTGCTCTTCACAGGGTACTGGTAGTGCTGGTACTGGAGGTCATCAGGGGATTTCTGCTACTATAGAGGATTAGCTGCTCATACTTCTTCATTGTCTTGCGGCCTCTACACCAACAGGAGTTGTTGGTTCTGTGACTCAGTCTTCTCCTCCGATAGGTTTTGCTGCTGCTTCTCAGTCTTCCACTGAGGGACCACATTCTACTCCTACTCTGTGTACTTGTCCATGGATTCTAGACTCTGGTGCTTCATTTCATATGACTCCTTATTGTACCTATCTTTCGTCTATGAGTCCATCTCGTTCTATCACTGTTCATACCACCGATGGATCACATATTTTTGTAGTTAGGTGTGGCACTATTTCATCTAACTCTTTACATGCCCTTGATGTTTCTTTTGTGCCTGATCTAACCATGTAGCTCATGTTCGCTGACTAGCTTACTAGTCATGATTGTCATGTTATTCTTGATCCTGATTTTGTTATGTCATGACCGACGCACAGGTCACCTAGTTAGTACATAATTCTCAGCATCTTTGGGAGCTTGACTAGCTTTGTTTTCCTTCAGCTACGCCTACCGGTCTTGCTGGATCCTCTTCTACTGCTTCTACGTCGTCGTTTGCTCAGTGGCATCATCGTCTCGGTCATCCTTGTGGCACCCGTTTGTCTACATTAATTTTGAAAGGTGAAAGTCGCCTAGAGGGGAGGTGAATAGGCAAATCTGAAATTTATAAACTTTAAGCACAACTACAAGTCGGGGTTAGTGTTAGAAATGTAATTGTGTCCGAAAGAGAGGGCAAAAACAAATCAACCAAAGAAATAGAGCGGATGACACGGTGATTTGTTTTACCGAGGTTTGGTTCTTGCAAACCTACTCCCCGTTGAGGTGGTCACAAAGAGCTGGTTTCTTTCAACCCTTTCCCTCTCTCAAACGGTCACTTAGATCGAGTGAGCTTTTATCCTTAATCAACGGGTCACTTAGACCCCTCACAAGGACCACCACAACTTGGTGTCTCTTGCTTTGATTACAAGTTGTTTGAGAACAAGAATGGAGGAAGAAGAAAAGCGATCCAAGCGACAAGAACTCAAATGAACACGAAAATCTCTCTCTCACTAGTCACTAAGTGTTTGGAGTGATTTTGGACTTGGGAGAGGATTTGATCTCTTGTTTGTGTCTTGGAGTGAAGTCTAGAGCTCTTGTATTGAATGCAATGGCTGAAAACTTCGATGCCTTGAATGTTGGTGGTTGGGGGTATTTATAGCCCCAACCACCAAAACAGCCGTTGGGGAGGGCTGCTGTCGATGGGTGCACCGAACAGTCCGGTGCGCCACCGGACACTGTCCGGTGCGCCAGCCACGTCACCCAACCATTAGGGTTCTGAAGGTTTCGACCGTTGGAGCTCTGTCACCCTGGGCCACCGGACAGTCCGGTGTCGCACCGGACAGTCACTGTTCACTGTCCGGTGCGCCTTCTGGCGCTGCTCTGACTCTACGTGAACTGTCCGCTCACTGTTCACTTGTCAGCCGACCGTTGAAGTCGGCCGTTGCGCTTGGGAGCCGTTGCTCCGCTGGCACACCGGACAGTCCGGTGAATTATAGCAGAGCACGGCCTCAGAAACCTGAAGGTGAAGAGTTTGAAGTCGATCCACCCTGGTGCACCGGACACTGTCCGGTGGCACACCGGACAGTCCGGTGCGCCAGACCAGGGTTCTCTTTGGTTTCTTTTGCTCCTTTCTTTTGAACCCTAACTTTAGTCTTTTTATTGGTTTGTGATGAACCTTTGGCACCTGTAGAACATGTAACCTAGAGCAAACTAGTTATTTCAATTATTTGTGTTGGACAATTCAACCACCAAAATCATTTAGGAAAAGGTTTGACCCTATTTCCCTTTCAATCTCCCCCTTTTTGGTGATTGATGCCAACACAAACCAAAGCAAATATATAAGTGCAGAATTGAATTAGTTTGCATAAGATAAGTGCAAAGGTTGCTTGGAATTAAACCAATTTATACTTTCATTAGATATGCATGGATTGCTTTCTTTCTTTTAACATTTTGGACCACATTTGCACCACTTGTTTTGTTTTTGCAAATCTTTTTGGAAATTCATTTTCAAAGTCTTTTGCAAATAGTCAAAGGTATATGAATAAGATTGCAAGAAGCATTTTCAAGAATTGAAATTTTCTCCCCCTATTTCAAATGCTTTTCCTTTGACTTAAACAAAACTCCCCCTGAATGAAATTCACCTCTTAGTGTTCAAGAGGGTTTTACCAATTTGAAAGAAGATTAACTATTTAATACTAATTTGAAAAAAGCTAACCAATTGAAAAATCCTATTTTAAATATTTCATCATAAGATACCAATTGAAAACTTCTTTTTTTAAAACTTTGAAATTGGTGGTGGTGCGGTCCTTTTGCTTTTGGCTAATACTCTCTCCTCCTTTGGCATTAATCGCCAAAAACGGAGTCTTTAGAGCCCTTTTTACTTTCTCCCCAATGGTACAAGTAAATATGAGTGAAGGTTATACCGAAGTGGAGAGTGGTGCGGAGTGACGGCGAAGGATAAATAATACCGATAGAGTGGAGTGGAAGCCTTGTCTTCGCCGAGGACTCCATTTCCCTTTCAATCTACGACTTAGCATAGGAATATACTTGAAAACACATTAGTCGTAGACATAAAAGAGATATGATCAAAGGTACATAAATGAGCTATGTGTGCAAAGTATCAATCAAAGTTTCGAGAATCAAGAATGTTTAGCTCATTCCTAAGTTTGGTAAAGGTTTTCTCATCTAGTGGTCTGGTAAAGATATCGGCTAATTGTTCTTTGGTGCTAACATAAGCAATCTCGATATCCCCCTTTGTTGGTGATCCCTCAAAAAGTGATACCGAATGGCTATGTGCTTAGTGCGGCTGTGTTCAACGGGATTATCCGCCATGCGGATTGCACTCTCATTATCACATAGGAGATGGACTTTGCTCAATTTGTAGCCATAGTCTCTAAGGGTTTGCATCATCCAAAGCAATTGCGCGCAACAATGGCCTGCGGCAATATACTTGGCTTCGGCGGTAGAAAGGGTTACTGAATTTTGTTTCTTTGAAGCCCAATACACCAGGGATCTCACCAGAAACTGACAAGTCCCTGATGTGCTCTTTCTATCAATTTTACACCCTGCCCAATCAGCATCTGAATAACCTATTAAATCAAAGGTGGATTCTTTGGGGTACCAAAGACCAAACTTAGGTGTATGAACTAAATATCTCAAGATTCTTTTCACGGCCCTAAGGTGAACTTCTTTAGGATCGGCTTGGAATCTTGCACACATGCATACGAAAAGCATAATATCCGGTCGAGATGCACATCAATAGAGTAAAGATCCTATCATCGACCGGTATACCTTTTGATCTACGAATTTACCTCCCTTGTCGAGGTCGAGATGCCCATTTGTTCCCATGGGTGTCTTGATGGGCTTGGCATCCTTCATTCCAAACTTGGTAAGTATATCTTGAATGTACTTGGTTTGGCTGATGAAGGTGCCCTCTTGGAGTTGCTTGACTTGAAATCCTAGAAAATACTTCAACTCCCCCATCATAGACATCTCGAATTTTTGAATCATTATCCTACTAAACTCTTCACAATTAGATTTGTTAGTAGACCCAAATATGATATCATCAACATAAATTTGGCATACAAACAAATCATTTGCAATGGTTTTAGTAAAGAGTGTAGGATTGGCTTTGCCGACTTTGAAGCCATTAGTGAGAAGGAAACCTCTTAGGCATTCATACCATGATCTTGGGGCTTGCTTGAGCCCATAAAGCGCCTTAGAGAGTTTATACACATGGTTAGGGTACTCACTATCTTCAAAGCCGGGAGGTTGCTCAACATAGACCTCTTCCTTGATTGGTCCATTGAGGAAGGCACGAAATCCAAACCTTCGACTTGTGAATATCCATTGGCTACAAGTTGGGCTTTGTTCCTTGTCACCACACCATGCTCATCTTGCTTGTTGCGGAATACCCACTTGGTTCCTACAACATTTTGATTGGGACGTGGAACTAAATGCCATACTTCATTCCTTGTGAAGTTGTTGAGTTCCTCTTGCATTGCCAACACCCAATCCGAATCTCTTAATGCATCCTCCACCCTGTATGGCTCAATAGAAGACACAAAAGAATAATGTTCACAAAAATGAGTGACACGAGATCGAGTGGTTACCCCCTTATGAATGTCAGCAAGAATGGAGTTCACGGGGTGATCTTGTTGTATCGCTTGGTGAACTCTTGGGTCTGGCGGTCTTTGACCCTGTATCTCTTGATCGTCTTCCTTGTCTTGATCATTGTCATCTCCCCCTTGATCATTGTCCTCCTCTTGAAGTGGCTCATCTTCTTGATCTTCATTATCATCATCTTGAGCTTGATCCTCATCTTGGGTTGGTGGAGATGCTTGCATGGAAGATGACGGTTGATCTTGTGCTTGTGGAGGCTCTTCGGATTCCTTAGGACACACATCCCCAATGGACATGTTCCTTAGCACGACGCATGAAGCCTCTTCATCATCTAGCTCATCAAGATCAACTTGCTCTACTTGAGAGCCATTAGTCTCATCAAACACAATGTCACAAGAAACCTCAACTAATCCAGTGGATTTATTGAAGACTCTATATGCCCTTGTGTTTGAGTCATAACCAAGTAAAAAGTCTTCTACAGCCTTAGGAGCAAATTTAGATTTTCTACCTCTTTTAACAAGAATAAAACATTTGCTACCAAAGACTCTAAAATATGAAACATTGGGCTTTTTACCGGTTAGGATTTCATATGATGTCTTCTTGAGGATTCGGTGAAGGTAGAGCCGGTTGATGGAGTAGCAAGCAGTGTTGATTGCTTCCGCCCAAAACCGGTCCGGAGTCTTGTACTCATCAAGCATGGTCCTCGCCATGTCCAGTAGAGTTCTATTCTTCCTCTCCACTACACCATTTTGTTGAGGTGTGTAGGGAGAAGAGAACTCATGCTTGATGCCCTCCTCCTTAAGAAAGCCTTCAATTTGAGAGTTCTTGAACTCCGTCCCGTTGTCGCTTCTTATTTTCTTGATCCTTAATCCGAACTCATTTTGAACCCGTCTCAAGAATCCCTTTAAGGTCTCTTGGGTCTGAGATTTTTCCTATAAAAAGAATACCCAAGTGAAGCGAGAATAGTCATCCACAATTACAAGACAATACTTACTCCCACCGATGCTTATGTAAGCGATCGGGCCGAATAAATCCATGTGGAGTAGCTCAAGCGGCCTGTCGATCGTCATGATGTTCTTGTGTGGATGATGGGTATCAACTTGCTTCCCTGCTTGACATGCGCTACAAACCCTATCTTTCTCAAAATGAACATTGGTTAGTCCCAAATTGTGTTCTCCCTTTAGAAGCTTGTGAAGATTCTTCATCCCAACATGGGCTAGTCGGCGATGCCAGAGCCAACCCATATTAGTCTTAGCAATTAAGCAAGTATCGAGTTCAGCTCTATTAAAATCAACTAAGTATAGCTGACCCTCCAATATTCCCTTAAATGCTACTGAATCATCACTTCTTCTAAAGACAGTAACACCTATATCCGTAAAAAGGCAGTTGTAACCCATTTTGCATAATTGGGAAACTGAAAGCAAGTTATAATCTAAAGAATCTACAAGAAAAATATTGGAAATAGAATGGTCAGGTGATATAGCAATTTTACCAAGTCCTTTGACCAAACCTTGATTTCCATCCCCGAATGTGATAGCTCTTTGGGGATCATCATTTTTCTCGTAGGAGGAGAACTTCCTTTTCTCTCCAGTCATGTGGTTTGTGCACCCGCTATCAATTATCCAACTTGAGCCCTCAGATGCATAAACCTACAAAACAAGTTTAGGCCTTGTTCTTAGGTACCCAAACGGTCTTGGGTCCTTTCACATTAGAAACAAGCACCTTGGGTACCCAAACACAAGTCTTGGAGCCCTTGTGTTTGCCCCCAACATATTTGGCAACTACTTTGCCTGATTTGTTAGTCAAAACATAAGAAGCATCAAAAGTTTTAAATGAAACATTAGGTTCATTTGATGCAATAGGAGTTTTCTTCTTAGGCAATTTAACATGGGTTGATTGCCTAGAGCTAGATGTCTCATTCTTATACATAAAAGCATGATAAAAACTAGAACGAGACTTCCTAGAATGAATTCTCCTTATTTTATGCTCAGGATAACTAGCAGGATATAAAATATAACCCTCGTTATCCTGAGCCATGGGAGCCTTGCCCTTAACAAAATTGGACAATCTCTTAGGGGCATTAAGCTTGACATTGTCTCCCTGTTGGAAGCCAATGCCATCCTTAATACCAGGGCATCTCCCATTATAGAGCATGCTCCTAGCAAATTTAAAATTTTCATTTTCTATCTCATGCTTGTTGATTTTACTAGTTAGTTGTGCTATGTGATCATTTTGTTCTTTAATTAAAGCTAGGTGATCATGAATAACATCAACATTAATATCTCTACATCTCATGCAAATAGAAACATGATCAATAGTGGATGTAGAGGGTTTGCAAGATTTTAAATCATCAATCTTAGCATGTAAAATAGCATTCTCATCTCTAAGATTGGAAATAGAAACATTGCAAACATTTAAATCTTTAGCCTTTGAAATTAAACTAGCATTTTCAATTTTAAGGCTAGAAATTGATTCATTCAATTTATCAATCTTGGTAATCAAACTAGCATTATAATTTTTAAGATTGACAATTGAATCATGACAAACATTTGATTTTTCAACCTTAGCAAGTAAATTAGCATTTTTATTTCTAAGGTTGGAAATAGTGTCATGGCAAGTGCTAAGATCACTAGTTAATTTTTCACATTTCTCTATTTCCTTAGCATAGGCATTTTTCACTTTAACATGCTTTTTGTTTTCCTTAATAAGGAATTCCTCTTGGCTATCCAAGAGTTCATCCTTCTCATGAATGGCACCTATCAATTCATTCAATTTTTCTTTTTTTTGCATGTTTAAGTTGGCAAAAAGAGCAAGCAAACCATCTTCATCGTCACTAGAGCTACACTCATCACTAGATATTGTATATTTAGTGGAGGCTCTAGATTTTACCTTCTTCTTTTTGTTGTCTTTTGCCATGAGGCACTTATGGCCGACGTTGGGGAAGAGGAGACCCTTGTTGACGGCGATGTTGGCGACGTCCTCATCGGAGGAGTCGATGGTGCTCTCGTCGGAGTCCCATTCCAGACACACGTGGGCATCGCCACCCTTCTTGTAGTATCTTTTCTTTTCCTTCCTCTTTCCCTTCTTGTCGTCGCCCCTGTCACTATCACTAGATAATGAACATTTAGCAATAAAATGACCGGGCTTACCACCCGTGTAGCACACTTTCTTGGAGCAGGGTTTGTAATCCTTCCCCCTCCTTTGCTTGAGGATTTGGCGAAAGCTCTTTATGATGAGCGCCATCTCCTCGTTGTCGAGCTTGGAGGCGTCGATGGGAACTCTACTTGGCGTAGGTTCCTTCTTTTCTTCCTCCGTCGCCTTGAATGCGACGGGTTGCACCTCGGGTGTGGAGGTGACGCCTTGCTCGACGATTTGTTTGGAGCCTTTGATCATTAATTCAAAGCTCACAAACTTCCCTATAACTTCCTCGGGAGACATTAGCTTGTATCTAGGATCACCATGTATTAATTGAACTTGAGTAGGATTATGAAATACAAGTGATCTAAGAATAACCTTGACCATTTCATGTTCATCCCATTTTATGCTCCTGAGGTTGCGCACTTGGTTGACCAAGGTCTTGAGCCGGTTGTACATGGCTTGTGGTCCTCTCCTTGGTTGAGGATGAATCGACCGAGCTCCTCCTCGATCGTCTCACGCTTGGTGATCTTGGTCACCTCATCCCCTTCGTGCGCGGTCTTTAGTACGTCCCAAATCTCTTTGGCACTTTTTAGCCCTTGCACCTTATTATACTCCTCTCGACATAGAGAGGCGAGGAGTATAGTAGTGGCTTAGGAATCAAAGTGTTGGATTTGGGCGACATCGTCCGAGTCGTAGCCTTGATCCCCCATGGATGGTACCTACGCTCCAAACTCTAAAAGGGAAATGTGCCCTTAGGCCATTTCTAAGTATTTTGGTGATTTAGTGTCCAACACAAGTGCTTAAGTGATAAACTATGTCAAATGATGGATAAGGTGCAAATCAATACAAAGGTATGATTCTAGACTTAGTACATTGGTTTTTGTGTACTAACATGTTTGTCTAAGTGTTAGAATCAGAGAAAATGCAATTGAAAAAGAGTGGCTCGAAGCAGCCAAGAGTCTGCTCAGTCTGGGTGCACCGGACTGTCCGGTGGTGCACCGGATAGTGTCCGGTGCGCCAGGCTGGCATCCGTCAACTAGCTGCTCTCGGGACTTCGTCGGTGGCGTACGGCTAAAATTCACCAGACTGTCCGGTGGTGCATCGGACTGTCCGGTGAGCCAACAGTCAGCCGGGCCAACGGTCGGCCGCAGAATCCGCGCGCGACGCGTGGCAAGTGCCAACGGTCGGATGGGGCACCGGACTGTCCGGTGTGCACCGGACAGTGTCCGGTGCGCCAACGGCTCCAAGACTGCAACGGTCGGCTTCGCCAAATAAGGAAAGAGATCCGCACCAGACTGTCCGGTGCGCCAGGCGACAGAAGGCAAGAATTGCCTCCTTGAAATGCTCTCAACGCCTCCTAGCTGCCTTGGGGCTATAAAAGGGACCCCTAGGCGCATGGAGGAGCACACCAAGCATTCTCTAAGCATTCCTAAGCACCAAGACTTCGATTCCGTGCATTTGATTCTTTGTGATAGCAACTAGATCTCCATTTGAGTTGTGAACTCGCCGGGTTGTGTTGTGAGCTCTTGTTGTGACTTGTGTGCGTGTTGGTACTCTGATTTCGTGTCTTGTGTGCGTTGCTCATCCCTCCCTTACTCTGTGCTTCTTGGTGAACTTCAAAGTGTAAGGGCGAGAGGCTCCAAGTTGTGGAGATTCCTCGCAAGCGGGATATAGTAAAGTGAAAGCAAAACACTGTGGTATTCAAGTGGGTCTTTGGACCGCTTGAAAGGGGTTGATTGCAACCCTCGTCCGTTGGGATGCCACAACGTGGAGTAGGCAAGTGTTGGACTTGGCCGAACCACGGGATAAACCACTGTGCCATCTCTGTGTTGATTTTTTTGTGGTCATCGTGTTGTGCAAGTTCTCCTCTCTAGCCACTTGGCTTAATTGTGCTAACTCCTAATCAAGTTTTGTGGATTAAGTTTCAAGTTTTTTACAGGATCACCTATTCACCCCCCCCTCTAGGTGCTCTCAATTGGTATCAGAGGAGTTCTCTTCAAGAAAGGGACTAATCGCCCGAAGAGATGGATCCTAAGGGCAAGGGGATGGTGGTCAACGATAAGGAGGAGTCCTTCGTTAATGATCCAAAGGAGGACAAGCCTACTGACTCGGGCTCGAGCCACAAAAGAAAAGATGGGAGGAAGAAGAAAACAAGGCGCATCAAAGAGATAGTCTACTACGACAGCGACGAATCCTCTTCTTCCCAAAAGGACGACGACAACGTCTATGAGAATAAGAAGACGGTTAATTCAAACTTCTCTTTTGATTATTCTCGTATTCCTCAAAGTACCAATGCTCATTTACTATCCATTCCACTTGGTAAACCTCCTCATTTCGATGGAGAGGACTACGGATTTTGGAGTCACAAAATGCGTAGTCACTTGTTCTCTCTCCATCCTAGTATATGGGAAATAGTAGAGAGTGGAATGAAATTTGATAGCTCGGATAGTCCTTTGTTTATCAATGAACAGATTCATAAAAATGCACAAGCTACTACTGTGTTGTTAGCCTCATTGTGCAGGGACGAGTACCATAAGGTGAGCGGCTTGGACAATGCTAAGCAGATCTAGGACAACCTCAAGATCTCACATGAGGGAAACGACGTCACCATGCTCACAAAGATGGAGTTGGTGGAGGGCGAACTCGGGAGATTCGCGATGATAAGAGGGGAGGAGCCAACCCAGACGTACAACAGGCTCAAGACCCTCGTCAACAAGATAAGGAGCTATGGAAGCACGCGATGGATGGACCACGACGTCGTCCGCCTAATGCTAAGGTCCTTTACTGTACTTGATCCACATCTGGTAAACAATATTCGTGAAAATCCTAGGTACACCAAGATGTCGCACGAAGAAATTCTTGGGAAATTTGTAAGCGGGCGGATGATGATCAAGGAGGCGAGATACGTGGATGATGCATTGAATGGCCCAATCCACGAGCCTCAAACCGTTGCTCTCAAAGCGACAAGGAGCAAGGAGGCACTACCTAGCAAGGTGGCACAAGTTGCGGCGGCCGGGCTTAATGAGGAAGAAATGGCCCTTATCATCAAGCGGTTCAAGACGGCGCTAAAGGGTCGCAAGGAGCACCCCAACAAGAACAAGACGAAGGGGAAGCGCTCCTGCTTCAAATGTGGTAAGATTGGTCATTTTATCGCTAATTGTCCCGATAATGATAGTGACCAGGAAAAGAAGAGTGGAAAGTGGGAAAAGAAGAAGAACTACAAGAAGGCGAAGGGCGAGGCACATCTTGGAAAGGAGTGGGATTCGGATTGCTCCTCGTCCGACTCCGACAACGAAGGACTCGCCGCCACCGCCTTCAACAAGTCATCCCTCTTCCCCAACGAGCATCACACATGCCTCATGGCAAAGGAGAAGAAGGTATGTACTCGAAACATTACTACTTATGCTTCTTCAAGCGAGGACGAGTCTAGTGATGATGATGAAATAGACTATTCATGCTTATTCAAGGGCTTAGATAGAACTAAGATTGATAAGATTAATGAATTGATTGATGCTTTGAATGATAAGAATAGATTACTAGAAAAACAAGAGGACCTTTTATATGAAGAGCATGATAAATTTGTTAGTGCACAAAATTCTCTTGCTCTAGAAGTTAAAAGGAATAAAATGCTTTCTTGTGAACTATCTTCTTGTCATGAAACCATTTCTACTTTAAAAGGTGTTAATGATGATTTAAATGCTAAACTAGAAGTAGCAAATAAATCTAACTCTTGTGTAGAACATGTTATGATTTGCAATAGGTGCAAAGAGTTTAATGTTGATGCTTGTAGTGAACACCTAGTTTGCATTTCTAAATTAAATGATGAAGTGGCTAGTCTTAATGCCCAACTTAAGACTAGCAAGAGTGAATTTGACAAGCTAAAATTTGCAAGGGATGCCTACACGATTGGTAGACACCCCTCAATTAAGGATGGTCTTGGCTTCAAGAGGGAAGTCAAGAACTTAACAAGCCATAAGGCTTCCATCTCCGCCAAGGAGAAAGGGAAGGCCCCTATGGCTAGTAGTGCTCAAAAGAACCATGCCTTCATGTATCATGATAGGAGACATTCTAGAAATGGTTATAGAAGTTATGATGCTTTTGATTCTCATGCCATGGTTGCTTCTAGTTCCTCTATTATGCATGATAGAAATTTAGCTAGGAGAAATGTTATTAATCACATGCCTAGAAGAAATGTTGTTCATGTTTCTAGGAAAATAAAAAATGAACCTTCTACAATCTATCATGCTTGCAATGCTTCATTTGCGATTTGTAGAAAGGATAGGAAAGTAATTGCTAGGAAACTAGGGGCAAAATGCAAGGGAGATAAAACTTGCATTTGGGTCCCTAAGGATATTGTCACTAACCTTGTAGGACCCAACAAGAGTTGGGTACCTAAAACCCAAGCCTAAATTTGCCTTGCAGGTTTATGCATCCGGGGGATCAAGCTGGATTATCGACAGCGGATGCACAAACCACATGACGGGGGAGAAGAAGATGTTCACCTCCTACGTCAAGAATAATGATTCCCAAGATTCAATCATATTCGGTGACGGGAATCAAGGCAAGGTTAAAGGCTTAGGCAAGATTGCAATCTCAAATGAGCACTCTATTTCTAAGGTATTCTTAGTAGAGTCGCTTGGATATAATTTGTTATCCGTAAGTCAATTATGTAATATGGGATATAATTGTCTATTAAAAAATGTAGATGTGTCTGTCTTTAGATGAAGTGATGGTTCATTAGCTTTTAAGGGTGTATTAGACGGTAAACTCTATTTAGTTGATTTTGCAAAAGAGGAGGCCTATCTAGATGCATGCTTAATTGCAAAGACTAGCATGGGCTGGCTGTGGCATCGCCGCTTAGCACATGTGGGGATGAAGAACCTTCACAAGCTTCTAAAGGGAGAACACGTGATAGGTCTAACTAATGTTACTTTCGAAAAAGATAGACCTTGTGCAGCTTGTCAAGCAGGGAAACAGGTGGGAAGCTCTCATCATGCCAAAAATGTGATGACAACATCAAGACCCCTGGAGTTACTTCATATTGACCTCTTCGGACCCGTCGCCTATCTAAGCATAGGAGGAAGTAAGTATGGTCTTGTTATAGTTGATGATTTTTCCCGCTTCACTTGGGTATTCTTTTTGCAGGACAAATCTGAAACCCAAGGGACCCTCAAGCGCTTCCTAAGGAGAGATCAAAACAAGTTTGAGCTTAAGGTGAAGAAGATAAGGAGCGACAATGGGTCCGAGTTTAAGAACCTTCAAGTGGAGGAGTATCTTGAGGAGGAAGGAATCAAGCACGAGTTCTCCGCTCCCTACACACCACAGCAAAATGGTGTGGTAGAGAGGAAGAACAGGACGCTTATAGACATGGCAAGGACGATGCTTGGAGAGTTCAAGACCTCCGAGCGCTTTTGGTCGGAAGCCGTGAACACGGCTTGCCACGCCATCAACCGGGTCTACCTTCATCACCTCCTCAAGAAGACTTCATATGAGCTACTAACCGGTAACAAACCCAATGTTTCGTATTTCTGAGTTTTTGGGAGTAAATGATGCATTCTAGTGAAGAAGGGTAGGAATTCCAAATTTGCTCCCAAAGTGGTAGAAGGGTTTTTGTTAGGTTATGACTCAAATACAAAGGTGTATAGGGTCTTCAACAAATCATCAGGTTTGGTTGAAGTCTCTAGCGACGTTGTATTTGATGAGACTAATGGCTCTCCAAGAGAGCAAGTTGTTGATCTTGATGATGTAGATGAAGAAGACATTCCAACGGCCGAAATGCGCACCATGGCGATTGGAGATGTGAGGCCACTGGAACAAAAGGAGCAAGATCAACCTTCTTCCTCAACAATGGTGCATCCACCAACTCAAGACGATGAACAGGTTCATCAAGAAGAGGCGTGTGATCAAGGGGGAGCACAAGATGTTCATGTGATAGAGGAAGAAGCACAACCGGCACCTCCAACCCAAGTTCGAGCGACGATTCAAAGGAATCATCCCGTCGACCAAATTTTGGGTGATATTAGCAAGGGAGTAACTACTCGCTCTAGATTAGTTAATTTTTGTGAGCATTACTCTTTTGTCTCTTCTATTGAGCCTTTCAGGGTAGAAGAGGCCTTGCTAGATCCGGACTGGGTGTTGGCCATGCAAGAGGAGCTCAACAACTTCAAGAGAAATGAAGTTTGGACACTGGTGCCTCGTCCCAAGCAAAATGTTGTGGGAACCAAGTGGGTATTCCGCAACAAACAAGACGAGCATGGGGTGGTGACAAGGAACAAGGCTAGACTTGTGGCAAAAGGTTATGCCCAAATCGCAGGTTGTTCCAAATGGATGTGAAGAGCGCTTTTCTCAACGGGCCAATCAAGGAGGAGGTGTACGTGGAGCAACCCCCTGGCTTCGAGGATGAACGGTACCCCGACCACGTGTGTAAGCTCTCTAAGGCGCTCTATGGACTTAAGCAAGCCCCAAGAGCATGGTATGAATGCCTTAGTGACTTTTTAATTGCTAATGCTTTCAAGGTTGGGAAAGCCGATCCAACTCTTTTTACTAAGACTTGTGATGGTGATCTTTTTGTGTGCCAAATTTATGTCGATAACATAATATTTGGTTCTACTAACCAAAAGTCTTGTGAAGAGTTTAGCAGGGTGATGACTCAAAAGTTTGAGATGTCGATGATGGGCGAGCTAAGCTATTTCCTTGGGTTCCAAGTGAAGCAACTCAAGGATGGGACCTTCATCTCCCAAACAGACTTGATCAAGCGGTTTGGGATGAAGGACGCCAAGCCCGCAAAGACTCCAATGGGAACCGACGGACACACCGACCTCAACAAAGGAGGTAAGTCTGTTGATCAAAAGGCATACCGGTCTATGATAGGGTCTTTACTTTATTTATGTGCTAGTAGACCGGATATTATGCTTAGTGTATGCATGTGTGCTAGATTTCAATCCAATCCAAGGGAGTGTCACTTAGTGGCCGTGAAGCGAATTCTTAGATATTTAGTCGCTACACCTTGCTTCGGGATCTGGTATCCAAAGGGGTCTACCTTTGACTTGATTGGATACTCAGACTCTGATTATGCTGGATGTAAGGTCGATAGGAAGAGTACATCAGGGACGTGCCAATTCTTAGGAAGGTCCCTGGTGTCATGGAGTTCTAAGAAACAAACCTCCGTTGCCCTATCCACCGCTGAGGCCGAGTATGTTGCCGCAGGACAGTGTTGCGCGCAACTACTTTGTATGAGGCAAACCCTCAGGGACTTTGGCTACAATCTGAGCAAAGTCCCACTCCTATGTGATAATGAGAGTGCTATCCGCATAGCAGATAATCCTGTTGAACACAACTGCACAAAGCACATAGACATCTGGCATCACTTTTTGAGAGACCACCAGCAAAAGGGGGATATCGAAGTGTTTCATGTTAGCACCGAGAACCAGCTAGTCGATATCTTTACCAAGCCTCTAGATGAGAAGACCTTTTGCAGGCTGCATAGTGAGCTAAATGTCTTAGATTCGTGGAACTTGGATTGATGTGTAGCATACATGTGTCTTATGCTTTGATCATGTTCCCTTATGCATTTTGTTGTTTATGGTGCTCAAGTTGTATTCATGATCCCCGGACCTCACAAGTCCATTTGCAAGTGATGCACTTATTTAGGGGGAGGCATGCTACAACTTGACCCTTCGAAACTAACTGTGTCCTTGAGTTTACTTGATTTAGTCTCAAAAGTGGATTGAAAGGGAAAGGTGAACTTGGACCATGCAAGACTTCCACTGCACTCCGATGAGAGGGTAACTCACTCCAAGTTCGTCTCCATATTCTTATTGCCTTTGTACTCTTATTTGAAGATTTTGGTGAGGCAATGAGGTTTAAGGGCCAAGATTGATCCTGTTTTGGTGCTTGATGCCAAAGGGGGAGAAAATAAGGCCAAAGCAAGATATGGATCAGCTACCACTTGAGAATTTTGAAAAAGTAGAGTTAGAGTTTTTGTTTGTCAAAATACTCTTGTTTGTCTCTTATTGTCAAAAGTTGGTCTCTTGTGGGGAGAAGGCGTAATTATGGGAAAAAGGGGGAGTTTTTGAAATCTTTGATCAATTTATCTTGGAACAACTCTTGTTATGTCTCAACAAGTGTGTTTGACTTAGAGATAGGAAATTGAGGTTGATTTGCAAAAACAAACCAAGTGGTGGCAAAGAATGATCCATATATGCCAAATTTGATTCAAAACAAATTTGTGTTCTCATTTGAATTGATGTTGCACTTCTTTTAGTTGCTTTATGTTGTGTTGACATAAATCACCAAAAAGGGGGAGATTGAAAGGGAAATGTGCCCTTAGGCCATTTCTAAGTATTTTGGTGATTTAGTGTCCAACACAAGTGCTTAAGTGATAAACTATGTCAAATGATGGATAAGGTGCAAATCAATACAAAGGTATGATTCTAGACTTAGTACATTGGTTTTTGTGTACTAACATGTTTGTCTAAGTGTTAGAATCAGAGAAAATGCAATTGAAAAAGAGTGGCTCGAAGCAGCCAAGAGTCTGCTCAGTCTGGGTGCATCGGACTGTACGGTGGTGCACCGGACAGTGTCCGGTGCACCAGGCTGGCATCCGTCAACTAGCTGCTCTCGGGACTTCGTCGGCGGCGTACGGCTAAAATTCACCGGACTGTCCGGTGGTGCACCGGACTGTCCGGTGAGCCAACAGTCAGCCGGGCCAACGGTCGGCCGCATAATCCACGCGCGACGCGTGGCAAGTGCCAACGGTCGGATGGGGCACCGGACTGTCCGGTGCACCAACGGCTCCAAGACTGCAACGGTCGGCTTCGCCAAATAAGGAAAGAGATCCGCACCGGACTGTCCGGTGCGCCAGGCGACAGAAGGCAAGAATTGCCTTCTTGAAATGCTCTCAACGGCTCCTAGCTGCCTTGGGGCTATAAAAGGGACCCCTAGGCGCATGGAGGAGCACACCAAGCATTCTCTAAGCATTCCTAAGCACCAAGACTTCGATTCCGCGCATTTGATTCTTTGTGATAGCAACTAGAGCTCCATTTGAGTTGTGAACTCGCCGGGTTGTGTTGTGAGCTCTTGTTGTGACTTCTGTGCGTGTTGGTACTCTGATTTCGTGTCTTTTGTGCGTTGCTCATCCCTCCCTTACTCCGTGCTTCTTGGTGAACTTCAAAGTGTAAGGGCGAGAGGCTCCAAGTTGTGGAGATTCCTCACAAGCGGGATATAGTAAACTGAAAGCAAAACACCGTGGTATTCAAGTGGGTCTTTGGACCACTTGAAAGGGGTTGATTGCAACTCTCGTCCGTTGGGACGCCACAATGTGGAGTAGGCAAGTGTTGGACTTGGCCGAACCACGGGATAAACCACTGTGCCATCTCTGTGTTGATTTTTTTGTGGTCATCGTGTTGTGCAAGTTCTTTACTCTAGCCACTTGGCTTAATTGTGCTAACTCCTAACCAAGTTTTGTGGATTAAGTTTCAAGTTTTTTACAGGATCACCTATTCACCCCCCTCTAGGTGCTCTCAAACTCAACAATGTCCCAAATGCTAGCGTGGAGTGAGGTTAGATGATGCCTCATTTTATCACTTCACATACAATAATCTTCACCGTAAAAAACCGGTGGTTTGCCTAATGGGATGGAAAGTAAAGGAGTGCGTTTGGAAATGCGAGGATAGCGTAAGGGGATCTTATTAAACATCTTGCGCTTATGGCGCTTAGAAGTGATGGACGGAGTGCTGGAGCCGGAGGTGGATGGCGACAAGGAATCGGTCTCGTAGTAGACCACCTTCTTCATCTTCTTTTTATTGTCGCCACTCCGATGCGACTTGGCATGTGAAGGGGATCCCTTCATCTTGTTGCCGGACTCCCCCGATGGAGCCTTCTCGTGGCTTGTAGACTTGTCACCGTCGGTCACGATCTCCTTCTTGGTGTGTTCTCCCAACATCACTTCGAGTGGTTAAACTCTAATGAAGTACCAGGCTCTGATACCAATTGAAAGTCGCCTAGAGGGGGGTGAATAGGCAAATATTAAATTTATAAACTTTAAGCACAACTACAAGCTGGGGTTAGCGTTAGAAATGTAACCGAGTCCAGAAGAGAGGGCGAAAACAAATCAACCAAAGAAATAGAGCGGATGACACGGTGATTTGTTTTACCGAGGTTCGGTTCTTGCAAACCTACTCCCCGTTGAGGTGGTTACAAAGACCGGGTCTCTTTCAACCATTTCCCTCTCTCAAACGATCACTTAGACCGAGTGAGCTTTTCTCCTTAATCAACGGGTCACTTAGACCCCTCACAAGGACCACCAGAACTTGGTGTCTCTTACTTTGATTACAAGTTGCTTGAGAACAAGAATGGAGGAAGAAGAAAAGCGATCCAAGTGACAAGAACTCAAATGAACACGAAAATCTCTCTCACACTAGTCACTAAGTGTTTGGAGTGATTTTGGACTTGGGATAGGATTTGATCTCTTGTTTGTGCCTTGGAGTGAAGTCTAGAGCTCTTGTATTGAATGCAATGGCTGAAAACTGGATGCCTTGAATGTTGGTGGTTGGGGGTATTTATAGCCCCAACCACCAAAACAGCCGTTGGGGAGGGCTGCTGTCGATGGGCGCACCGGACAGTCTGGTGCCCCACTGGACACTGTCCGGTGTGCCAGCCACGTCACCCAACCGTTAGGGTTATGACGGTTTTGACCGTTGGAGCTCTGTCACCCTGGGCCACTGAACAGTCCGGTGTCGCACCGAACAGTCACTGTTCACTATCCGATGCGTCTTCTGGCGCTGCTCTGACTCTGCGTGAACTGTCCACGCATTGTTCACTTGTCAGCCGACCGTTGAAGTCGACCGTTGCGCTTGGGAGCCGTTACTCCGCTAGCACACCGGACAGTCCGGTGAATTATAGCGGAGCGTGGCCTCAGAAACCCGAAGGTGAAGAGTTTTAAGTCGATCCACCCTGGTGCACCGGACACTGTCCGGTGGCACACCGGACAGTCCGGTGCGCCAGACCTGGGTTCTCTTCGGTTTCTTTTGCTCCTTTCTTTTGAACCCTAACTTTAGTCTTTTTATTGGTTTGTGCTGAACCTTTGGCACATGTAGAACATGTAATCTAGAGCAAACTAGTTAGTCCAATTATTTGTGTTGGGCAATGCAACCACCAAAATCATTTAGGAAAAGGTTTGACCCTATTTCCCTTTCAAAAGGGAAATGTGCCCTTGGGAAATTTCTATAAATGTTTTGGTGATTAGATGCCCAAAACATATTGTTTTAAGGTGATGGGTACTAAGTGTTAAAGAGATGCAAATCAAGAATCAAGGTATGACTCTAGCCTTAGTGAATTGTTTTTGGTACTAACATATTCCTCTAAGTGCTAGGAACCCTGTCAAATCAAATGAGATTGGATTGGAGAAGTTTGGCCAAGTACAGCCAGACTTGCCCCAGCCTTCGGTGCACTGGATTGTCCGGTGTGCACCGGACCCAGGCTGGCTCAACGATGAACTCGCTGCTCTTGCGAATTGCAGAGGGTGATGCGACTAAAATTCATCGGACTGTCTGGTGTGCACCGGACTGTCTGGTGAGCCAACAGCGCCCGCGCTAATGGTCGACAGCGTGATCAGCGGGTGACGCGTGGCCAGAGCCAACGGTCACTAGGCCGCACCGGACTGTCCGATGTGCACCGGACAGTGTCCGGGTGCCAAGGGGACCGAGGGATCAACGGTCGGCTTCGCCAAAGAAGGAAAGAAATCAGGCACTGTTCATGTCCGGTGGTGCACCGGACTGTCCGGTGCGCCAACCGACAGAAGGCAAGAATTGCCTACCAAATGGAGATCCAACGGCTCCTAGCTGCCTTGGGGCTATAAAAGGGACTCCTAGGCGCATGGAGCAATATACCAAGCCTCCATGAACATCCTAAGACGCCTAGACACCGCAAGCACGCATCCGGATCACTGTGATTAAGTTTCAAGCACTTGTTGAGTTGTAGACTTGTTGCGTTGTGTTTTGTGTGCTCATTTCTTGACTTGTGTGTGTGTCATTGCTGCGACTCTAGCTCTTGCGTGTGTTTCTTTCCCTCCCTTACTCTTGTGGTTTTAACTGTGATCAATATTGTAAGGGTGAGAGGCTCCAACTTGTGGAGATTCCTCACAAGGGAAACATCAACTATAAGGAAGAAAACTGTGGTATTCAAGTGGATCATTGGATCGCTTGAAAGGGGTTGAGTGCAACCCTCGTCCATTGGGACGCCACAACGTGGAAGTAGGCAAGTGTTCTACTTGGCCGAACCACGAGATAAAAATCGATGTGTCACCTGTTGTTATTCTTGTGCGATCTTCTACTCACTTGATAATTGCTCTAAGTTTAATACTCACTTTGTAAAGAGCAATTAAGTGAAGAAGTCATCTCTTTCTCTCTAGACATAGCACCTTGGTTTTGATTTCATTAACATTTCATAATCCAAGTTTGTGCTATTTAGAGTTGATTTTTACATGATCACCTATTCACCCCCCTCTAAGTGCTCTCAAATTTGTCGAGGTCTTTTAGGTTCAATTTCAAGTCATTAGTCCTTACATCAGTGTCAGGGTTGTCATCTAGGCAAGCAGGTTCAACTTCCTTAACATTCTTGTAAGTCGGTGTCCCATCATCCTTTTGATCTTGTTCATTTGGATGTATGGCGTCTTGCCCCTTTTGTTTCCAAAGGAGGTCATAAATATTTCATCATTTTTATATATGATTTTACTAGCCACACATGGATATACTTTATGAAACATCGTAGTGAGGTTTTAGCTATCTATCAGACGTTCTCTGCTATGGTTCTCACTCAGTTTGACAGTTCTATTCATGTTTTTCGTGCTGATTCTATAGGAGAGTACCTTTTTATGCTCTTCGCCGGTTTCTTTCTGTGCTAGGTACTCTTTCTTGGTTTTCTTGTCCTAGCACTCATGCTCAGAATGGTGTTGCTGAGCGCAAGCATCGTCATCTTCTTGAGACTGCCCGTGCTCTTATGCTCGCTTCCCCTGTTCCCCCTAATTTTTTGGCTGAGGTTGTTTCTACAGTGATTTATTTGATTAACATTCAGCTGACTTCTGTTATTCTGGGTGGGATTCCTTTTGAGCGTCTTTGTGGTAAGACGTCTAGCTATTCTAGTCTTTGTCTTTTTTGTTGTATGTGCTACATGTTGTTTTCACAACGTGAGCGAACCAAGCTGACGACATAGTTTGCTGAGTGTGTTTTCCTTGGGTACAATGCTGAGCATAAGGGGTATCGTTGTTGGCGTCCGGTCACTCGTCGGACCAGGAATTCTCAGGATGTGGTTTTTGATGAGGCTCGTCCTTTCTATCCTCGACCCTCATTGATGCTTCTTCTGTGTCTTTAGTTGACCCCATCCCCTTTTTGTTCTTCCCAATACTCCTACTTCTACTATATCGGCTTCACACCTACCACATTTTGGCGTTGTGTCGTCTTTGGAGTCTTCTTCTTTGCCACCTAATTATTCTATGAAGCCTCTAGAGACACAGTTTTACACCCACCACACCACGATCCCTTCTGATGTGCCATCTTCGTTAATGAGCCATCTCCTGTTGCTTCATCTTCTCTTGATGTGTCGATATCTCCTTGTGAGTCATTTGTTCCTGATGACTTGTCCTCTTCTGTTGAGCCATTTTCCGTTGGTGTTTCTACACTAGAGTCGTCCCATGGACGTAGTCAATGCCTTCGTCAGCCTACTGATTGGTATTCTCCTTCAGCTTTTTTGACTACTGCTCTTTCTGAGCTGGCCTCTTATCGTGATGCCATTCCTCATCAAGAGTGGCAGCATCCGATGGCTGGGGACATCGCGCTCTAGAGCGCACTGGCACATGGGAACTCATCCCTTGTCCACCACATGTTCGTTCTATCACGTGTAAGTGGGTTTATAAGGTTAAGACCCGCTCGGATGGTTCTCTTGAGCACTATAAAGCTCTGTTGGATGCTTGTAGTTTTCAGTAGGAATATGGCCACGATTATGATGAGACTTTTGCTCGGGCTTCTCACATGAGGACTATACACAGTCTTCTTGTTGTGGCCTCTATTCGTGAGTGGTCCATCTCTCAGCTTGATGTCAAGAATGTCTTTCTTAATGGTAAGGTGAGTGAAGTGGTCTACATGCAGCCACCGTCTGGGTATTCTATTTATGAGGGTATGGTTTATCATCTTTGTCGCTCTCTTTATGGTCTCAAGCAAGATCCACGAGCTTGATTTTAGCGCTTTGCGTCCATGGTCACTGTGGTTGGGTTTTCTGCCAGCGCTAATGATCGCTTTTTGTGCATACTTCTTCTCGTGGTCGGACTCTTCTTCTTTATATTGATGATATGATCATCACAGGAGATGATCCTGAGTATATTGCCTTCATTAAGGCACATCTTAGTGAGCAATTTATCATGTTTGATCTTGGTCCTTTTTGTTATTTTCTTAGGATAGAGTTTTTCTCTTCATCTGAAGGTTTTTATCTGTCTCAAGCGAAGTACATTCTAGATCTTCTTGATCGGGCCTCTCTTATTGATTAGCGGATAGTCGACACTCCTATGGAACTCAATGTTCATCTATGTGCCACGAATGGTGAACCTCTTGAGGATCCTACTCGTTATCGTCACATTGTTGGGAGCCTTGTTTACCTCAGCGTTACTCTTCCTGATATCTCATATTATGTACATATTCTCAGTCAGTTTGTTTCCGTCCCCATTCAACTTCACTATAGTCACTTGCTCCGGGTCCTATGTTACCTTCGTGGCACTATCTCTCATTGCTTGTTCTTTCCGTGATCTAACTCTTTACAGCTCTAGGCATATTGTGATGCTACATGGGCTAGTGATTCTTCTGGTCGTCGTTCTCTTTCTACCTATTGTGTTTTTTCTTGGTGGTTCCCTCATTGCTTGGAAGACTAAGAAACATGTAGCGTTTTCTCGTTCAACTGCAGAGGCTGAGTTTTGTGCAATGGCTCTTATGATTGTGGAGGTTACTTGGTTGCAGTGGTTGCTTGAGGATTTTGGTGTCTCTGTTTGTATGTCGACTCCTCTTTTATTTGACAATACAAGTGCTATTAGTATTGCTCGTTATCCGGTAAAGCATGAGCTTACCAAGCATATTGGTGTTGACGCTCATTATACACGAGCACAGATATAGGATGTTGTTGTTTCTCTTCGGTATGTGCCGTAAGAGCTTCATCTGGCAGATTTCTCACCTCCCTCTTTGAGTTTGGGGGTTAGCATCAGTTTTATATCTCCAAACTTGGTGTTCTTGATACACCTTGAGTTTCGGGGTGGTGTTAGTGATATGTGTCCATATTACTGATATGTGTCACTATTAGTGATATATGTCCATATGTTAGAGATATATTTCCATATTTGTATTTCTCCTTTTATATTTGTAATCTCCTATACTTCTATATATTTGGGTCTAAAGCCCTCATAATATACAAGTTGTATTCATATCAATATTAAGGGTATGTTTGAATTCCAAGAGCTAAAATAAAAGTGACTAAAGTTTAGTCACTTATGAGTTAAATATCCAAACAGGAAAAGCTCAAATGACTAAATTGATTTTTTACCATTTTAGTCATTTTAGCCCTTTCTATTTGATTCTTTAGCTCCTAAGTGACTAAACTTTAGTCACTTTTTTAGCTCTAGTGATCCAAACAGATCTTAGTTTCTTTTCGCACACCTATATAACCTGCTTAAGTTTCCACTTTTAGTTATCTCGCTCCCGCTCCTGATGACAAAGTGCAAGAGTGAAAAGGTTTTTTCGCAAGTTTCTCTTAGTTTTATCGTTAAGGCCATGTTTTGTTTCATCTCCATCCATGTAGACTAGAGGGGATTTGGTGGGTTTAAATCTATAGCAAGTCAAAATCTCTACTAATCTTTTGCAATCTCATCCAATCCATGTGACATAGGAACAATCGAACAAGGTCTACATGGGTCGTTGCTCCAACCCACCAAAAAAGAAGGTGACCTCGCCCAATTTCCCTCACCACCCAAGATCAAGAAGTCAACTTTCTAGCGCCTAGACGCACCACCGCTTGGTGTTGCTTGAGCCATGTCATGTGAAGGAAGGAAAATGCCCCATTGAGGGCTGATTTAGTGACCAGGGAGTTGGAGGGGATCCATGGGGAGGGAACGGTTTCCTCCCCATCTGTTTCCTCCACATGGATCCCCTCACCAAACCAGCCCTGAGAGTTGAGACAAAACTCAAGCTGCACTATTACCAAGTGCCCATAGCTTGTCCACCACAAACGACAAAACTTATATATATATATAGAAACCAGAATGTCCAAAGAGATTGAAGCAAAAACACATATACATTTTTTATGTAAAATAGTTTTGAGTATTTAAACATAGCTTGACCAACATTTTTCCTAAAAAATATTTTTGATATTTCCTCAAAATATTTTGAATAAGATTACACTTTGCCCATAAAGTACTATATCCCTTCTAAGTCATAAATCATTTTCTTTTCTAAGTACAAAGCTTTTATATACCTAGCTACACACTATATCTAAAGTCATAGAAAAACTTTGTACCTAAAAAATAAAATAACTTGTAATTGAGAATAGAAGAAGTACCTCACTTGTCGTTTTCCAAACCATCCACAGTTTACATAGCATGTATAGGACGTATGGCAATTGCACCAAATAGGCTAAAGTCATCGTTTTAAATCATAGAACATATATAATATTTACTAATATAAAGTATCAGTTTAGGGGTGTTTGATTTTTAGGAACTAATTTTTAGTCACTTCATTTTAGTTCTTTTTAGTACCTAAAATGCTAAACATAGGGAATGAATACATTGGGGGCATTGTATTTGTATTGTTTGAGAGAGACGTTGTAATCCCATGGCTAGGAGTAGTTGTACTTGGTTCCCTGCAGTTGGTGAGATTTTGTTGTTGCTGCTGTTAATAAGCGTCCATTTTAAATTTCAATTCTTTATATGTGTGATTTATGCTTTTGATTCCTTAATTAAACTTTGCAGACGGGGAATACTGGTCATATGGAAACAGAGCCCTGCACAGCGGTCTGAGTCTGCATGTGCCAATATGAGCTATATATATGTTGCATTTCTTTATGTTTGGACTTAACATGTAATAGAACCTGAAGGAATGTTGTTGCAAGACTTGTATGACATGCTTAAATTTCTGGACAAAATATATCTCATATTCAGTCTATTATATGCTTAAATTTTTGAACAAAAATATATGTATGGAGAATTGTATGTCATGCTTAAATTTCTGGAGAAATGACATCTATGCTTAAATTTCTGGAGAGATGACATGTTGTATACTTCAATTTTATTGATTTTATTGGCTTTTGTTGGTATTTAAATTTGGGATTTAATCCACATGGAATAAACGAATAGACATAGTTGTTTGGGTTTTGGGTATAATTCATATGAAATAAACGAACAAACATCGGTTGGTTAGCTTTTGGGATTTAGTTTCACAAAGAATTGGGTGAAAGGCTTGGATTCATCCAATCTATGTAGAAAGAAAAACTAACATATGGAAAAATGCCAAAGTTCCGAGCAAGGTCTAAGCGGTTGCAAGTAAACAACCCCTTGGTGCGTAACCACCAGTCCAGCTCCAGGTCGTCGTTCGTCTCGTCGTGCATTTCTCCGCGAGGATCGGCATGTCGGTATTAGACTGCCCAGGGCCGACCGCATGAAGCCCTCGCCGAACAGGAGCTCCAACAACACCGGCAGGCACAAGGATGGTGTTAGCAGCAGGTGAAGGGAGTGGAGAAGTAGATAGGGGAATCACTGGAAGAAGAAGATAGGAACGGCGACGGCTACCGCGACTGTAGTGTACTATTCTCTTAATTCTTTGATATCCAGTTATGTTGTCACGATTACCTTTTAAGGCTTACAAACAGGCTTGGCCCAGCACGAATTACATGACCCAATCGGGCCCAATGACACGGGTGTTTTCTCGCCTTTCACGACGGGGTCGCGCCTGGCCGTCATCTTCTCCATGTTCCTGCGTGGTTGACATCGATGCTTGCTTGGCTTGCTTCTCTTCCCGACCTGCTGCCTCCTCTTGAAGTGCTGGTTTGACATTCCCCCTCCCTTGAGGCGCTGCTTGTCCCCAAGCCGGCGTGCACGGGAAACGCTCCTTCAATGCGGTTGTGTCCTCCCAGGTGGCCAGAGCCGGATCCAGGTGACTTTCACTTGCGCCACCGTCAGTCCTCCACGTTGAATCATCCGGCGCTGCAGGATCTGCATGGGCACCGTCAGTCCTGGGTAGTGAGATCTATCCGGTTTGGCCTGTTGACAGGTGCTGCAAGATTGGACGTACTGGTGAATGTCATGTTTCATGCCCTTCCAGTTGTTTAATGCAACGATATGTTACCGGAAAACCCGAATGCCCACCAAGCGCTGAATCGTGCATTGCTGAAATAACCTTGGATTGCACAACACTATTGTTTCCCAGCCACACTTGGCCCCTTATAACGGATGATTCCTTGTGGGAGAGAGAACGACGAAGTGGGATAGGTTGGTGTTACAGCCAGCTGAGTTAGCAGTTGCTGTGCTTGCTCATCATTCTGATATCCCTAGAGTACCTCCTGCAGCCAAGTAGGTAATCACTAGATACCCTTTCTCATATGTAGATAATCCCTGGTTTTTAGCGCCAGTGCTTTGCTCAAAAATGCAAGTGGATGTCCATTCTGCATAAGGACTGCTCCAATGCCTGTTTTGCAAGCATCGGTGTAAATGCAAAATGGGAGAGAAAAATCAGGTAATGCCAGTACTGGAGCCGAGATTAAAGCTTGCTTTAATGTGTCAAAAGCATGTTGGTGTGTCGGTTTCCAAACAAATAATGTGTGCTTCTTGAGGAGATCAGTTAAGTTCTTCATGAACTTTCGGTAAAATCCCGCTAAGCCCAGGAACCCACGCATTGTTTGTGAAAGTCGCCTAGAGGAAGTGAATAGGGCGAATCTGAAATTTATAAACTTAAGCACAACTACAAGTCGGGTTAGCGTTAAAAATATGAACGAGTCCGAGAGAGAGGGCGAAAAACAAATCGCAAGCAAATAAAGAGTGAGACACAAGGATTTGTTTTACCGAGGTTCGGTTCTTGTAAACCTACTCCCCGTTGAGGTGGTCACAAAGACCGGGTCTCTTTCAACCATTTCTCTCTCTCAAACGATCACTTAGACCGAGTGAGCTTCTCTTCTCAATCAAACGGGACACTAAGTCCCCACAAGGACCACCACATAATTGGTGTCTCTTGCCTCGGTTATAATTGAGTTGATCACAAGAAAGAATGAAGAAAAGAAGCAATCCAAGCGCAAGAGCTCAAATGAACACAAGTCACTCTCTCACTAGTCACTAATTGATTGGGAATGATCTTTGGACTTGGGAGAGGATTTAATCTCTTTGGTGTGTCTTGTATTGAATGCTATAGCTCTTGTGAGGTGTAGGAAGTCTAAAAACTTGGATGCAATGAATGGTAGGTGGTTGGGGTATTTATAGCCCCAACCACTAAACTAGCTGTTTGGTGAAGGCTGCTGTCGCATGGCGCGCCGGACAGTCCGGTGCGCCTGCCACGTCACCAGCCGTTGGATTCTGACCGTTGGAGCTTCTGTCTTCTGGGCCACCGGACAGTCCGGTGGTGCACCGGACAGGTCCTGTAAACTGTCTGGTGCGCCTTCTGGCACGTGCCTGACTTCTGCGTGTACTGTAGCGTATTTAATGCGGTTGCAGCCGACCGTTGGCGTGGAAGTAGCCGTTGCTCCGCTGGCACACCGGACAGTCCGGTGAATTATAGCGGACTGGCTCCTAGAATTCCCGAAGGTGAGCAGTTGGGAGTTGGAGTCCCTGGTGCACCGGACAGTCCGGTGCGCTAGACCAGGGGACACTTCGGCTGACTTTTGCTCTCTATATTTGAATCCTTTTTCGGTCTTTTTATTGGTTTGATGTGAACCTTTGGCACCTGTAGAACTCATAATCAAGAGCAAACTAGTTAGTCCAATTATTTGTGTTGGGCAATTCAACCACCAAAATTAATTAGGAAAAAGGTGTAAGCCTATTTCCCTTTCAATCTCCCCCTTTTTGGTGATTGATGCCAACACAAACCAAAGCAAATATAGAAGTGCATAATTGAACTAGTTTGCATAATGTAAGTGCAAAGGTTACTTAGAATTGAACCAATAAATTCTCAAAAGATATGCATGGATTGATTTCTTCATTTTTAACATTTTGGACCACGCTTGCACCACATGTTTTGTTTTTGCAAGTTCTTTTGTAAATTCTTTTCAAAATCCTTTTGCAAATAGTCAAAGGTAAATGAATAGGATTTTTGAGAAGCGTTTTCGAGATTTGAAATTTTCTCTCCCCGTTTCAAATGCTTTTCCTTTGACTAAACAAAACTCCCCCTCAATAAGATCCTCCTCTTAGTGTTCAAGAGGGTTTTAGATATTAGTTTTGAAAGGGTTGTACCAATTTGAAATTCTTATCAAAAATAAGATACCAAATTAAAAAATCTTTTCTTAACTCAAAATTTTGAAATTGGTGGTGGTGCGGTCCTTTTGCTTTGGGCTAATACTTTCTCCCCCTTTAGCATGAATCGCCAAAAACGGATACTTGAGTGAAATATAAGCCCTTATACTTTCTCTCTCTATGGTAAATAACATATGAGTGAAGATTATACCAAAGTAGGAGAGCGTTGCGGAGCGACGGTGAAGGATGAGTAATTTGATGGAGTGGAGTAGAAGCCTTTGTCTTCGCCGAAGACTCCTTTTCCCTTTCAATATATGACTTGGTGTGAAATGCTCTTGAAAACATATTAGTCATAGCACATGAAAGAGATATGATCAAAGGTATATCTATGAGCTATGTGTGCAAAACATCAATAGAAATTCCTATTCAAGAATATTTAGCTCATGCCTAAGTTTGGTAAATGTTTGTTCATCTAGTGGCTTGGTAAAGATATCGGCTAATTGTTCTTTGGTGTTAATATATGCAATCTCGATATCCCCTTTTGTTGGTGATCCCTTAAGAAATGATACTGAATGGCTATGTGTTTATTGCGGCTATGCTCAATGGGATTATCCGCTATGCGGGTTGCACTCTCATTATCACATAGAAGAGAGACTTTGGTTAATTTGTAACCATAGTCCCTAAGGGTTTGCCTCATCTAAAGCAATTGCGCGCAACAATGACCTGCGGCAATATACTCGGCTTCGGCAGTAGAAAGAGCTACGGAATTTTGCTTCTTTGAAGCCCAAGACACCAGAGATCTTCCCAAGAACTGGCAGGTCCCTGATGTGCTCTTTCTATTAATTTTACACCCTGCCCAATCGGCATCCGAATAACCAATTAAATCAAATGTGGATCCCCTGGGGTACCAAAGGCCAAACTTAGGAGCATAAACTAAATATCTCAAGATTCGTTTTATGGCCCTAAGGTGAGCTTCGTTAGGATCGGCTTGGAATCTTGCACACATGCATACGGAAAGCATAATGTCCGGTCGAGATGCACATAAGTAGAGTAAAGAACCTATCATCGACTGCTATACCTTTTGATCTACGGATTTACCTCCCGTGTCGAGGTCGAGATGCCCATTGGTTCCCATGGGTGTCTTGATGGGCTTGGCATCCTTCATTCCAAACTTGTTTAGAATGTCTTGAATATACTTCGTTTGGCTAATGAAGGTGCCCTCGTGGAGTTGCTTCACTTGAAATCCCAAGAAGTACTTCAACTCCCCCATCATGGACATCTCGAATTTTTGTGTCATGATCCTACTAAACTCTTCACATGTAGATTCGTTAGTAGACCCAAATATGATATCATCAACATAAATTTGGCATACAAACAAATCATTTTCAAGTGTTTTAGTAAAGAGTGTAGGATCGGCCTTTCCGACTTTGAAGCCATTAGTGATAAGGAAATCTCTTAGGCATTCATACCATGCTCTTGGGGCTTGCTTGAGCCCATAAAGCACCTTAGAGAGTTTATATACGTGATTAGGATACTCACTATATTCAAAGCCTGGAGGTTGCTCAACATAGACCTCCTCCTTGATTGGTCCATTGAGGAAGGCACTCTTCACGTCCATTTGGTAAAGCTTGAAGCCATGGTAAGTAGCATAGGCAAGTAAAATGCGAATTGACTCAAGCCTAGCTACGGGTGCATAGGTTTCACCGAAATCCAAACCTTCGACTTGTGAATATCCCTTAGCCACAAGTCGGGCTTTGTTCCTTGTCACCACACCATGCTCATCTTGCTTATTGCGGAAGACCCACTTGGTTCCTACAACATTTTGATTAGGACGTGGAACTAAATGCCATACCTCATTCCTTGTGAAATTGTTGAGCTCCTCTTGCATTGCCACCACCCAATCCGAATCTTGAAGTGCTTCCTCTACCCTGTGTGGCTCAATAGAGGAAACAAAAGAGTAATATTCACAAAAATGGGCAACACAAGATCGAGTAGTTACCCCCTTTTGAATATCGCCGAGGACGGTGTTCACGGGGTGATCTCGTTGAATTGCTTGGTGGACTCTTGGGTGTGGCGGTCTTGGAACTTGTTCATCTTCCTCATCTTGATCATGGGCATCTCCCCCTTGATCATTGCTCTCTTCTTGAGGTG
Source organism: Zea luxurians (assembly GCA_029449295.1). NCBI lineage: Eukaryota > Viridiplantae > Streptophyta > Magnoliopsida > Poales > Poaceae > Zea > Zea luxurians. Next base: position 121,320,964 of record JAOPSE010000007.1, on the reverse strand, counting down.
GCTCATCTTCTTGATTTTCTCCTTCATCATCTTGAGCCTCATCCTCATCTTGAGTGGGTGGAGATGCTTGTATGGAGGAAGATGGTTGATCTTGTGCTTGTGGAGGCTCTTCGGATTCCTTAGAACACACATCCCCAATGGACATGTTTCTTAGCGCGACGCACGGAGCCTCTTTATCATCTAGCTCATCAAGATCAACTTGCTCTACTTGAGAGCCGTTAGTCTCATCAAACACAATGTCACAAGAAACTTCAACTAGTCCAGAGGACTTATTAAAGACTCTATATGCCCTTGTGTTTGAATCATATCCTAGTAAAAAGCCTTCTACAGCCTTAGGAGCAAATTTAGATTTTCTACCTCTTTTAACAAGAATAAAGCATTTGCTACCAAAGACTCTAAAATATGAAACACTGGGCATTTTATCGGTTAGGAGTTCATACGATATCTTCTTGAGGATTCGGTGTAGATACAACCGGTTGATGGCGTAGCATGCGGTGTTGACCGCCTCCGCCCAAAACCGATCCGAAGTCTTGTACTCATCAAGCATGGTCCTTGCCATGTCCAATAGAGTTCTATTCTTCCTCTCCACTACACCATTTTGTTGTGGGGTGTAGGGAGAAGACAACCCAGGCTTGATGCCCTCCTCCTCAAGAAAGCTTTCAATTTGAGAGTTCTTGAACTCTATCCCGTTGTCGCTTCTTATTTTCTTGATCCTCAAGCCGAACTCATTTTGAGCCCGTCTCAAGAATCCTTTCATTGTTTCTTGGGTGTGAGATTTTTCCTGCAAAAAGAATACCCAAGTGAAGCGAGAATAATCATCCACAATTACAAGACAATACTTACTCTCGCCGATGCTTATGTAAGCGATCGGGCCGAATAGGTCCATGTGGAGTAGCTCAAGTGGCCTGTCGGTCGTCATGATGTTCTTGTGTGGATGATGAACACCAACTTGCTTCCCTGCCTGACATGCGCTACAAACCCTGTCTTTCTCAAAATGAACATTGGTTAGTCCCAAAATGTGCTCTCCCTTTAGAAGCTTGTGAAGATTCTTCATTCCAACATGTGCTAGTCAGCGATGCCAGAGCCAGCCCATGTTAGTCTTAGCAATTAAGCAAGTGTCGAGTTCAGCTCTATCAAAATCTACTAAGTATAGCTGACCCTCTAACACTCCCTTAAATGCTACTGAATCATCACTTCTTCTAAAGACAGTAACACCTATATCCGTAAAAAGACAGTTGTAGCCCATTTTGCATAATTGAGAAACAGAAAGCAAATTGTAATCTAAGGAATCTACAAGAAAAATATTGGAAATGGAATGGTCAGGTGATATAGCAATTTTACCCAATCCTTTGACCAAACCTTGATTTCCATCCCCAAATGTGATCGCTCTTTGGGGATCTTGGTTTTTCTCATAGGAGGAGAACATCTTCTTCTCCCCTATCATATGGTTTGTGCACCCGCTATCGATGATCCAACTTGAGCCTCCGGATGCATAAACCTACAAAACAAATTTAGTTCTTGATTTTAGGTACTCAAACGGTTTTGGGTCCTTTGACATTAGATACAAGAACTTTGGGTACCTAAACACAAGTCTTTGACCCCTTGTGTTTGCCCCCAACATACTTGGCAACTACTTTGCCAGATTGGTTAGTCAAAACATAAGATGCATCAAAAGTTTTAAATGAAATGTTATGATCATTTGCTACGATAGGAGTTTTCTTCTTAGGCAATTTAGCACGGGTTGATTGCCTAGAACTAGATGCCTCACTCTTATACATAAAAGCATGGTTAGATCCAGAGTGAGACTTACTAGAGTGAATTCTCCTAATCTTGTGCTCGGGATAACCGGCAGGGTATAAAATGTAACCCTCGTTATCCTGAGCCATGAGAGCCTTACCCTTAACAAAGTTAGACAATCTTTTAGGAGGGGCATTAAGTTTGACATTGTCTCCCTTTTGGAAGCCAATGTCATCCTTGATGCCAGGGCATCTCCCACTATAAAGCATACTACGAGCAAATTTAAATTTTTCATTATCTAGCTCATGCTCGGCAATTTTAGCATCTAATTTTGCTATATGATCATTTTGTTGTTTAATCAAGGCCATGTGATCATGAATAGCATCAATGTTAACATCTCTACATCTAGTGCAAATTGTAACATGCTCAACGGTAGATGTAGAGGGTTTGCAAGATTTTAGTTCAACCATCTTAGCATGTAAAATGTCATTTTCACTTCTAAGATTGGAAATGGAAGTATTGCAAACATCTAAGTCTTTAGCCTTAGCAATCAATTTTTCATTTTCAATCTTAAGGCTAGCAAGAGAAGCATTCAAATTTTCAATCTTAGCAAGTAAACTAGCATTATCATCTCTAAGATTGGAAATTGAATCATCACATACATTTGAATCAACCTTAGCAATTAATCTAGCATTCTCATTTCTAAGGTTGGCAATAACATCATGGCAAGTGCTTAGCTCACTAGATAATTTTTCACTTTTTTCTACTTCTAGAGCATAAGCATTTTTAACCTTAACATGCTTCTTGTTTTCCTTAATTAGGAAGTCCTCTTGGGTGTCCAAGAGTTCATCCTTCTCATGAATAGCACTAATTAATTCATTCAACTTTTCTTTTTGTTGCATGTTTAGGTTGGCAAAAAGGGTGAGCAAATTATCCTCCTCATCACTAGAATTATCCTCATCACTAGAGGTTGCATATTTAGTGGAGGATTTTGATTTTACCTTCTTCCTTTTGTCGTCCTTTGCCATGAGGCACTTATGGCCGACGTTGGGGAAAAGGAGTCCTTTGGTGACGGTGATGTTGGCGACGTCCTCGTCGGAGGATGAGTCGGTGGAGCTCTCGTCAGAGTTCCACTCTGTAAGGAAAATGGACCCCGGGCCATTTGGCTAATTGAGTTTTGGTGTTTGATGAATAACACAATCCGTGAACTAATAAGTTTTTGAGTGTTTGTGATTGTAGTTCACAGGATGCAAGATTTACTTGGACTAAGGAATTGAGGAAAGCAACACCTCAAAAGAAGACATTAAGAAGATCCAAGAAAAGTCCAAGTGTGCTGCTGCGGACTGTCTGTGCGATGGTGCACCGGACTGTCCGGTGGCACACCGGACTGTCCGGAGCCCACACGCCGGACTGTCCGGTGCACCGAGGAACAGTAGCCCAACGGCTAGTTCCAGGTGGCACCCGGAGAGAAGACCACCGAACTGTCCGGTGGCACACCGGACATGTCCTGTGTGAAAAGCCTGCGAGCCCAACGGTCGACTGCTCTGTCAGAGCAACGGATAGGCGCACCGGACATGCTATAGTGCAGTGTCCGGTGGTGCACCGGACTGTCCGGTGCACCCGACGACAGAAAGTTCCAGCTTTCTGTCCAACGGCTAGTTTGGGGTGTGGAGGCTATAAATACCACCCCAACCGGCCATTCTCAAGTGTGAGAGCCCAAGCAACATACCAAGGCACATAGTGCACATTTCCAAGAGCTCAAACACCCAAGTGCTTAATAGAATCACTCGGTGATTAACGTAGGTGCTTTGTGAAGTGCTTAGGTTAGTTAGACCGCTTTAGCACTTGCTCTAGGTGAACCCTAGTTAGTTGAGTGAGTTTTGTAAAACCACACAACCCCTCGGCTCTTGCGCGAGCCGTTGTAATTGTACCGAGTGGGGCGAGAGTCTTGCGAGACCGTGACAACCGCGTTTGTGTCACGGCCGCCACCGTGTACCAGAGGGAATGAGGCCCGCGGCGTTTTGGCCGGAAGCTCGATAGTGGAGACGGCGGGGAGCGTCCGAGAGGAGCCGGAAGCGGAGCACCACTTGCGTGTGGAGAAGGCCCGCGGCTCTCTACGGAGTTACTCGACCGTGGTGCTTGGCCCTCGCGTGGGCTTCCCTTTGCGTAGGGGCACCAACGAGGATTAGTCGGGACCTTGCGCGGTTCCGGATACCTCGGTAAAAATACCAGCGTCAACCACGAGAGTTTGCATCTCTACTTTGCTCTTTAAGATTCTGCATTTACATTAAGCATTTAAGTTTCAATCTTGTATTCATACTTATCTAGTGTAGATTGAAACTTAGTCTTTGCGGTAGAGATTGCAATACTTAGACAAAACCTAGATTACACTCTCTAGTTTGATTATTTGCATAGGTTTTGCTAGGGATTTTATTGTGGCCTAGTTTAGAAATAGTTTTTAGATGTCCTAATTCACCCCCCCCCCTCTTAGGCGTCACCCATTTCCTACAAGTGGTATCAGAGCCGGTTTGGCTCATTTGAAACGCTTTAGCTTCACCGCTAAAAGAGCCGACACTTTTTAGAGGAAGGGATGGATACCCATAGGCCACCACACTTCGACGGCACTAACTTTCCCTATTATAGTGCTAGAATGGCTTGTTACCTAGAGGCCGTTGATCTAGGTGTTTGGAGAGTCACTCGTGACGAGATGAAACCCCTCAAGAATCCCGAGAAACCCACCACGAGTGAGGAAAAAGAAATTCATTTAAATGCTAGAGCCAAAAATTGCTTGTATGAATCTCTCAGCATGGATATTTTTAATCAAGTATTTACCTTGAGAACTGCTAATGAGATTTGGCTAAAATTGCATGACCTCCATGACGGCACATCCAATGTCCGTGAGCAAAAACATTGCCTAGTCTTAAATGAGTATAATTCTTTTGCCATGAAAGATGATGAGCTTGTGAGAGACATGTATTCTCGTTTAAATCTAATTATCAATGAGCTCAATTCTATTGGCATTAATAAGCTAGGTGATGCAGACATTATGAGAAAGATTATCCCCCTGCTACCACAACAAAGATATGGGAGCATCATCACCATCCTTCACAACATGGAGGACTTGAGCAACATGACCCCGACCATTGTGATTGGGAAAATCGCGGCTTTTGAGATGTCGCAAAAAATGAGTCGGGGAGAGGAGCCAACTTCCTCAAGGCCATATGCTTTTGCATTTGATGAAAGGAAGGGCAAAAAGAAGGCTCTCGCTCCAAGTTCCTCAAGTGAAGAAGAGGAAGAAGAAGAAAGTGATGATGATGAAGATAATCAACCATGCACATCATCCTCCGAGGACGAAGAGACAATCCGACGCGTCAAAAAGGTAATGAGGATGATTCGCAAGATTAATCTAATGGGTGTGCCCCTGCAGGTCGAGGATCTTCTCTTTAACATTGACAGGAAAAAGCAAAGGAAGAGAGGATGCTTCGCATGTGGGGAGAAGGGCCACTTCAGGGACAACTGTCCAAATATGGCCAAACCCAAAAAGGAGAGGAGCAAAGGCAAGGCGCTAACAAGTGTCAAAACTTGGGATGATTCTTCAAGTGAAGATGAACCTCCAAGGACGCGCAACCACCGATCCTCATCACGCTCATCACGGTCATCACACAAATGTCTTATGGCAAGAGGTAACAAAAGCATTCCATCCTCTAGTGATGAAAGTAGTAGTGATGATGAAGGTGAGGGAAAGGCCTCTCTAGATGAGCTTGCGGAAGCCGTTAATTTTTTCCAGGATGTTTGCACTAAGCAAAAAGCTCAACTTAAAACTTTGAAAAATAAGTTGATTAGCTCTCAAAATGATTACAAAGGTTTGCTAGAAAAATTTGAAACTTTTGCAAACTTAAATTGTGAGCTATCAACTAAAATTGAGCTTTTAGAATCTAGTGCTCCATCCACTGCTACCGATGATAGCCTTATTAAAAAGAATGAAAAACTTAAGGCTAAGTTAGCTAGCTCCCAAGAAGCTATTGAAAATTTGCTAGAGAAAATGGAAATTCTTAGCATTCACAATAATGAGCTAACTACTAAGCTAGAGAACATTGATAGCACCCCAGCAGCATCTTTAGTTGAGACACCTGAAATAATTAAGAAAGATGCTTCTACTTCCTGCTTTGATTTAATTGATGATTCTAACCCCTACAACCAAGTCTTTGTTGAGAATATTGTTGTAGAAACATGTTTGGATGAGGTTGCAAAGGAAAATGAACAATTAAAGCAAGAAGTGGCTCGCCTTGGCAAGGCTTTGTATGACAAGAAAGGCAAAGTCAAACAAATCCAACCTCCACAGGATAACACCACTGCGGGAGTGAACAAGCCTATGGAGGGAGAAACTGTGATTTGTAGGCTATGCCACAAGGAAGGACACAAGTCTTTCCAATGCAAGGCGATGGCCGGGGATAAGCAAAGGCAAAAGCTCAAGCAAAAGCCAACAAGCAAAATCTCCAACACCTACATCAAAAAGGTGAACAAAAAGGATGCTACACCATATTTAATCAAGAAGAAAAAGAATGGAAAGGTGATAGCAATCAAGGCCAACAAGCAAGCCAACAAAGGAAAGGGGGCCAAACGCATCTGGGTGCCAAAGGAAATAATTTCAACCATGAAGAGCACCAAGAAAGTTTGGATCCCGAAAGGGAAGTGAGTGGACCGAAGGTCGTCGGGAAATTTGGAGACTTGGCAAAGTTGGGATGCATATCATGGGATACATCATATTGGATCAAGTTTATTGCCAAGTGGGTTAGTGAAAACTTTGGACCCAAATTTCCCACCCATGACTAAGGTAACTAGATTTATTGTATTTCTTGCTTTTAGATATGCGTATCTATTTACTTTGTATCTAGTTTACCTTTCTTGCCTAGTATTACATTTGTTATTCACTATTGTTTAAAATCATGCATACTAGGTAAATCATATGGTAGGATTGCTCGTTGTAAATTCATATACTTAAGCAAACCTACATGGTTTAAAATGTTTAAGCACGGCACATAGCTTACTTAACGTTCCCAAAGTAAATGACACTAATGCATCAAAAGCTTATATCTTACATTTGGTATCATTTATCTTATATGTGCCAAAGTTTAGATTATGGATAATTTGCCCCTCTTGATATCAAATCAAAGTGCATGTCTCCTACAAGTATTCAAAACTTGTATGCACACCTTTAGGGGGAGGTTACTCTATAATCTAACACTTTGAGACTAACACCTTTTCAAGTCTATTTCATGTGATAGTCTCATTGTAAGGAAAATAAGGTCCCCGGAGAAAGACAACAATCTTCCACTGCAAAATCTCCAAAAAACTCTCATGTCTCTCAAGCTCGCCATTGACTTTCAATTGGTATCTTTTGAGACTACTTTGTATATCATTTACATGTCTTCTCCAAACATTTGATTAGACTATATTTCATATCATATGCTTCCATGTTGCTAAAAATGCATAAGTACTTAACTCATATTCTGTTACCTATGCATAAGGGAAGTCAGTCTTTTCAAATCATGTCTTGCATCTCTAATTTTCACATGCTTTTTCCTAAGTAGAGGATCTCTGTCAGGGGGAGTATTTCTTCATCTCTAAAAGGGGGAGAAACTTCTTTCTAAAGAGAACACTCGTTTAGGGGGAGTAATCCTTTCAACTGATATCATTCATGTGGTTTAATTTAATATCCTTCTAGTGGTATCTTTTGATGAGGGCAAGCTTTTATTTACTTCCTACATGCTTTTAATGTCTTCCTTTTCGGTGGTTGATGCCAAAGGGGGAGAAGTTTTAGGGACCAAAGCAATGAAAGCTATATCAAACACCAAACACCACAAATTTAAAATTTTATATCTTTAAATAGGTTCTACAAGTGGTTTTGGTTATTTGGTCCAAAAATAGGAAGTAAGTGAATTATGGAGTTAGGGGGAGGCTTAAGTCCATAATATCACATTGTGGGGACAATCATGCATCCTAGCAAGTAGATTGCATATTTTCATTCAAATACTTGTATTATTTGCTTGCTTTGGTTGTGTTGTCATCAATCACCAAAAAGGGGGAGATTGTAAGGAAAATGGACCCCGGGCCATTTGGCTAATTGAGTTTTGGTGTTTGATGAACAACACAATCCGTGAACTAATAAGTTTTCGAGTGTTTGTGATTGTAGTTCACAGGATGCAAGATTTACTTGGACTAAGGAATTGAGGAAAGCAACACCTCAAAAGAAGACATTAAGAAGATCCAAGAAAAGTCCAAGTGTGCTGTTGCGGACTGTCTGTGCGATGGCGCACCGGACTGTCCGGTGGCACACCGGACTGTCCGGTGCCCACACGCCGGACTGTCCGGTGCACCGAGAAACAGTAGCCCAACGGCTAGTTCCAGGTGGCACCCGGAGAGAAGACCACCGAACTGTCCGGTAGCACACCGGACATGTCCAGTGTGAAAAGCCTGCGCGCCCAACGGTGGACTGCTCTGTCAGAGCAACGGATAGGCGCACCGGACATGCTACAGTGCAGTGTCCGGTGGTGCACCGGACTGTCCGGTGCACCCGACGACAGAAAGTTCCAGCTTTCTGTCCAACGGCTAGTTTGGGGTGTGGAGGCTATAAATACCACCCCAACCGGCCATTCTCAAGTGTGAGAGCCCAAGCAACATACCAAGGCACATAGTGCACATTTCCAAGAGCTCAAACACCCAAGTGCTTAATAGAATCACTCGGTGATTAACGTAGGTGCTTTGCGAAGTGCTTAGGTTAGTTAGACCGCTTTAGCACTTGCTCTAGGTGAACCCTAGTTAGTTGAGTGGGTTTTGTAAAACCACACAACCCCTCGGCTCTTGCGCGAGCCGTTGTAATTGTAACGAGTGGGGCGAGAGTCTTGCGAGACCGTGACAACCGCGTTTGTGTCACGGCCGCCACCGTGTATCGGAGGGAACGAGGCCCGCAGCGTTTCAGCCGGAAGCTCGATAGTGGAGACGGCGGGGAGCGTCCGAGAGGAGCCGGAAGCGGAGCACCACTTGCGCGTGGAGAAGGCCCGCGGCTCTCTATGGAGTTACTCGACCGTGGTGCTTGGCCCTCGCGTGGGCTTCCCTTTGCGTAGGGGCACCAACGAGGATTAGTCGGGACCTTGCGCGGTTCCGGATACCTCGGTAAAAATACTGGCGTCATCCACGAGAGTTTGCATCTCTACTTTGCTCTTTAAGATTCCGCATTTACATTAAGCATTTAAGTTTCAATCTTGTATTCATACTTATCTAGTGTAGATTGAAACTTAGTCTTTGCGGTAGAGATAGCAACACTTAGACAAAACCTAGATTGCACTCTCTAGTTTGATTATTTGCATAGGTTTTGCTCTAGGGATTTTATTGTGGCCTAGTTTAGAAATAGTTTTTAGAAGTCCTAATTCACCCCCTTCTTAGGCGTCACCCGTTTCCTACACACTCGTGGCATACATGGGCATCGCCGCCCTTCTTCTTGTAGTATCTCTTCTTTTCTCTCCTCTTGCCCTTCTTGTCGTTGCCCCTGTCATTGTCACTTGATAATGGACATTTTGCAATAAAGTGACCGGGCTTACCACACTTGTAGCAAACTTTCTTAGAGCAGGACTTGTAGTCCTTCCCCCTCCTTTGCTTGAGGATTTGACAGAAGCTCTTGATGATGAGCGCCATCTCCTCATTGTCGAGCTTGGAGGCGTCGATGGGGACCCTACTCGTTGTAGAGTCATCTTTCTTCTCCTCTGTTGCTTTGAATGCAACGGGTTGCACATCGGGTGTGGAGGAGGCGCCTTGCTCGATGATTTTCTTGGAGCCTTTGATCATTAACTCAAAGCTCACAAATTTTCCTATTATTTCCTCGGGAGACATTAGTGTGTATCTAGGATCACCACGAATTAATTGAACTTACGTAGGGTTAAGGAAAACGAGTGATCTAAGAATAACCTTGACCATTTCATGGTCATCCCATTTGGTGCTCCCGAGGTTGCGCACTTGGTTCACCAAGGTTTTGAGCCGGTTGTACATTGCTTGTGGCTCCTCCCCTTGGTGAAGCATGAAGCGACCGAGCTCCCCCTCGATCATCACCCGCTTGGTGATCTTGGTCACCTCATCTCCTTCGTGCGCGGTCTTGAGCACGTCCCAAATTTCCTTTACGCTTTTCAACCCTTGCACCTTATTATACTCCTCTCGACTTAGAGAGGCAAGGAGTATAGTTGTGGCTTGGGAGTTGAAGTGTTGGATTTGTTCGACCTCCTCCGAGTCGTAATCCTTGTCTCCCTTTTTTGGTACCTGCGCTCCATACTCAACAATATCCCATATGCTTTTGTGGAGTGAGGTTAGGTGATGCCTCATTTTATCACTCCACATAGAATAATCTTCACATTCTAGCATAGGTGGTTTGCCTAATGGAACGGAAAGTAATGGAGTGCGTTTTGAAATATGAGGGTAGCGAAGGGGCATCTTACTATACTTCTTGCGCTCATGGCGCTTAGAAGTGACGGATGCCGATTCCGAGCTGGAGGTGGAGGGTGACGAAGAGTCAGTCTCGTAGTAGACCACTTTCTTCATCATCTTCTTCTTGTCACCCTTCCGTTGGGACTTGATGGAGGAAGAGGATTCCTCCTTGTGCTTGTGGGCGGACTCCCTTGAGTGCGTTCTCCCCGAGCTTGCGGAGTTGTCGCCGGTCCCGAGCTCCCTCTTGCTAGATGCTCCCGACATCACTTCGAGCGGTTAGGCTCTAATGAAGCACCGGGCTTTGATACCAATTGAAAGTCTCCTAGAGGGGGGTGAATAGGGCGAATCTGAAATTTATAAACTTAAGCACAACTACAAGCCGGGTTAGCGTTAGAAATATGAACGAGTCCGAGAGAGAGGGCGAAAAACAAATCGCAAGCAAATAAAGAGTGAGACACAAGGATTTGTTTTACCGAGGTTCGGTTCTTGCAAACCTACTCCCCGTTGAGGTGGTCACAAAGACCGGGTCTCTTTCAACCCTTTCCCTCTCTCAAACGGTCACTTAGACCGAGTGAGCTTCTCTTCTCAATCAAACGGGACACTAAGTCCCCGCAAGGACCACCACACAATTGGTGTCTCTTGCCTCGGTTATAATTGAGTTGATCACAAGAAAGAATGAAGAAAAGAAGCAATCCAAGCGCAAGAGCTCAAATGAACACAAGTCACTCTCTCACTAGTCACTAATTGATTGGGAATGATCTTTGGACTTGGGAGAGGATTTGATCTCTTTGGTATGTCTTGTATTGAATGCTATAGCTCTTGTGAGGTGTAGGAAGTCTGAAAACTTGGATGCAATGAATGGTAGGTGGTTGGGGTATTTATAGCCCCAACCACCAAACTAGCCGTTTGGTGAAGGCTGCTGTCGTATGGCGCACCGGATAGTCCGGTGCGACTGCCACGTCACCCAGCCGTTGGATTCTGACCATTAGAGCTTCTGTCTTCTGGGCCACCGGACAGTCCGGTGGTGCACCGGACAGGTCCTGTAGACTGTCCGGTGCGCCTTCTGGCGCATGCCTGACTTCTGCGCGCACTGTAGCGTATTTAATGCGGTTGTAGCCGACCGTTGGCGCGGATGTAGTCGTTGCTCCGCTGGCACATCGGACATTGTCCGGTGCTACATCGGACAGTCCGGTGAATTATAGCGGACTGGCTCCTAGAATTCCCGAAGGTGAGCAGTTGGGAGTTGAAGTCCCTGGTGCACCAGACACTGTCCGGTGGCACACCGGACAGTCCGGTGCGCAAGACCAGGGGACACTTCGGCTGACTTTTGCTCTCTATATTTGAATCCTTTTTCGGTCTTTTTATTGGTTTGATGTGAACCTTTGGCACCTGTAGAACTCATAATCTAGAGCAAACTAGTTAGTCCAATTATTTGTGTTGGGCAATTCAACCACCAAAATTAATTAGGAAAAAGGTGTAAGCCAATTTCCCTTTCAGTTTGCACTGGTTCGGTGACGTCCTCCTCATTGAGCATGTCCCAGACCTCCTCTGTTGCTTGTAACTAAACAGTGCTCGGACACTTGTGTCCCGAAAACATTTCTCCGCGTAGCGATCACAAAGACCGTGTGCACAATGATAGCTTTTCAGAGACGCTACCCGATCTGCTGATGATCCCAGCCTTCTGTTGTCTCGAGTATTCTTGTCGGACTCGGTGTACACCCCATCAGCATGACCATGATCAGGAGCTGCAGTCGCGTGTGGCCAAGCCATCCGGTTGGAAATAGGCTCCACACGACGGCGTCTTGTCGATTCCAACGCCTCTTCCTGCACAAGAGCGAGAGCGCGGGCAGAATCGAGATTCGAAGGACGTTGCACCATAATGACAGCCTTAATATCAGGTCTAAGTCCATCAATGAAACACGTGGTATAATATAAAGGATCGGTGTGAGATTCATAAGCAGCTAATTCATCAACTAGGGAGGCAAACTTGTCGGGGACCATAATTAGGGGTACCCTCAAGACGCCTAATTCTCAGCTGGTAACCCCCATCAGCATAAAGCTGCAAAGGCCTGATGGGTTTGATTAAGTCAGGGATCAGTCCATACGAGTGACTTGACCTCGCCACGCCCGAGCCTAGCCTCGGGCGAGGGCAGCCGACCCTAAGATGACTCCGTCTCGCCTGAGGTCTCCTCTTTCACGGCAGACGCATCTCCGGCTCGCCCTAGGCCCCGCCTCCGATAAGGAGAAACCCTGACTAAATCACCGCACCAACCGACCGAGTCACCGGGGCGTTTAACGCAAAAGGTAAGGCCGACGGGCGACCAGACTCCGCCAGTGGTGCCATAGGAGACTCCGCCCGACCCAGGGCTCGGACTCGGGCCAAGGCCCCGGAAGACGGCGAACTCCGCTCCGCCCGACCCAGGGCTCGGACTCGGGCTAAGGCCCCGGAAGACGGCGAACTCCGCTCCGCCCGACCCAGGGCTCGGACTCAGGCTAAGGCCTCGGAAGACGGCGAACTCCGCTCCGCCCGACCCAGGGCTCGGACTCGGGCTAAGGCCCCGGAAGACGGCGACCTCCGCCTCGCCCGACCCAGGGCTCGGACTCCGCTTCGGCCTCTGCCGAATAACCTCCGCCTCGCCCGACCCCGGGCTCGGACTCTGTCTCTGTCTTGCAGGACGGACTCAGCCTCAGCCTCGGAGGAGCCTCCACGACGCCCGACCTAGGACACGAGACCGCCACGTCAACAGAAAGCGTCATCATCACCCTGCCCTGAGCCGACTTGGGTCGCAGAGAACAAGACCGGCGTCCCATCTGGCCAGCTATGTCAGATAGGCCATGATGGCGCCCCGCTAGATCATGACGACGGCGGCTCCCAGCTCCCTTACGAAAGCAGGAGAACGTCAGCAAGGACCCAGCCACCTCGACAGCTGTCCCCCCGTCCGGCTCCGTTACTCCTCCAACAGCCACGACGCCACACCAACAGGGTGCCACGATCTCTCCGGCTGCCACCTGGGCATGTACATAGGGCGATAGCTCTCCCTCGCTAGACACGTAGCACCTTGCTACACCCCCATCTTGTACACCTGGACCCTCTCCTTACGACTATAAAAGGAAGGGCCAGGGCCTTCTTAGAGGAGGTTGGCCTCACGGGGACGAAAGGCAGAGGCAGGCGCTCTCTCGGGGCCGCTCTCTCCCTTCACCTCGTGCGGACGCTTGTAACCCCCTACTGCAAGCGCACCCGACCTGGGCGCGGGACGAACACGAAGGCCGCGGGAATTTCTCCGACTCCCTCACGACCCGGCTCCGGCCACCGACTCTCTCTCTCTCTCTGTTCCCCCCTTCGCGCTCGCTCCACGCGCTCGACCGATCTGGGCTGGGGCACGCGGCACTCTCACTCGTCGGCTCGGGGACCCCCCGGTCTCGGAACGCCGACAGTTGGCGCGCCAGGTAGGGGCACGCTGCGTGTTGACGTTCGATTTCCCGTCAAGCTCCAGATGGGCAGTTTCCAACAACCTCTTCAACCCGGGACGGTGCTCCGTTTCGGGAACCTCGAGTTCATGTCCCTCGATGGCGACTACGACATGATACTCCTTCCACCGCCGCGCGACGGCGACCTCGCTGGCGGACAGCCCGCCCGCCGGCGGCGGAATCGACGACGTCTTTCCCACGATGGGGAAGGACAACGTACGAGCTCGCCCCGTCCTCTCCCTCGCCATCGGAGGAGGAGGAGGCGGGGCAACCGGGGCCGAGCGGGAGGCCGCGCTCCGACGGCTGTCGAGCAAATCGACATCCCCGGCGCCCCAGCGGGGGACAAGCCAAGCGTCGCCCTCGCGTTCGAGGCAAACGCGAGCGCCATCCCCCCGCAACACGTCGACCCCGAGCAAGTGGACGACGCCAGCACGCTCACGGAGGGCCTGCAGGACGTCGCCCTCGTACCCAAGACGACGGCGCGGTCAGCCCCCGACACGACTTCATCGCTCCTCGTCGGCAAAAAGGTACCGACTGCTCCCCATCTTTCGTTATTTCGACTCGGCCTCAGCCCGCCTGGCGACCTCGCTTTGGCGGGCGCTCACATTGAGGCGAGTGCAACCTCTCTGGGGTTTCCTGTGCGGTCGCCTTGGGACCGATTGACGGGTGTCTCGACCTACGGACCCTCTGGGTCCGAGGAAGACGACGACCCCAGCATCTGCTGGGATTTCTCCGGATCTGGCAACCCTAGTGCCATGCGGGACTTCATGACCGCATGTGACTACTGCCTCTCCGACTGTTCCGACGGCAGCCGCAGCCTTGGCGACAAGGACTGCGGCCCGAGTCGCGAATGTTTCCACATCGAGCTAGGGGATCCCTCCGGAGGCGGCTGTCTCGGCATGCCGGAGGATGGTGATCCCCCTAGGCCAGCGCCTCGCGCCGACATCCCGCGGGAGCTAGCTGTGGTCCCCGTTCCGGCGGGGGGTCACGACCCACAGCTCGAGCAAGTCCACGGGGCGCAGGCCGGGTTCGATGAAGGAGCAGGAGCGCTCGAGGCAATCCGCCAGAACATCGGGCAGGTATGGGCGAGCCAACCCCCGGCAGGAGTACGTCACCTGCCCCAAGGTCTCCAGCACCGCATCGCCAACGATGCCAGGGACAAACCGCCACCCGCATCCGGCGGGACTGGCCAGGACCTGGTCGCTGCAGCAATGCTCCTCCGCGCGATGCCGGAGTCATCAACCACCGAGGGTCGGCGAATCCAGGGAGAACTCAGGCATCTCCTGGAAGGCGCTGCGGCCCGGCGGGCCGAGAGCTCTGCCTCCCGCAGGCAGGGATACCCCTCGGAACCTCGTGCCGCGACTTCCCGACTCACGCGGGAAGCCTCGGCCTTCACCGGGCGCACGCGCAACACCGCGCCTGCGGCCCCGGGCCACCTCGGCGTCGAGCACCCTCATCGCGACCGTCGGGCACGCCTCGACGAAAGGGTGCGCCGAGGCTACCACCCCAGGCGGGGGGGACGTTACGACAGCGGGGAGGATCGAAGTCCCTCGCCCGAACCACCCGGTCCGCAGGTCTTTAGCCGAGCCATTCGGCGGGCGCCGTTTCCGCCCCGATTCTGACCCCCGACTACTATCACGAAGTACTCGGGGGAAACGAGACCGGAATTGTGGCTTGCGGACTACCGCCTGGCCTGTCAGCTGGGTGGGACGGACGACAACAACCTCATCATCCGAAACCTCCCCCTGTTCCTCTCCGACACTGCTCGTGCCTGGTTGGAGCACCTGCCCCCGGGGCAGATTTCCAACTGGGAGGATCTGGTCCAGGCTTTCGCCGGGAACTTCCAGGGCACGTACGTGCGCCCCGGGAATTCCTGGGACCTCCGAAGCTGTCGGCAACTGCCGGGAGAGTCCCTTCGGGACTACATCCGGCGGTTCTCGAAGCAGCGCACCGAGCTGCCCAACATCACCGACTCCGATGTCATCGGCGCGTTCCTCGCCGGCACCACCTGCCGCGACCTGGTGAGCAAGCTGGGTCGCAAGACCCCCACCAGGGCAAGCGAGCTGATGGACATCGCCACCAAGTTCGCCTCCGGCCAGGAGGCGGTGGAGGCCATCTTCCGAAAGGACAAGCAGCCCCAGGGCCGCCCGTCGGAAGATGCTCCCGAGGCGTCTACTCCGCGCGGCGCCAAGAAGAGAGGCAGGAGGAAGTCGCAAGCGAAACGCGACGTTCCCGATGCAGACCTTGTCGCCGCCGCCGAGCGCAAGAACCCTCGGAAGCCCCCCGGAGGTGCAAACCTCTTTGACAAGGCACTCAAGGAGACGTGCCCCTACCATCAGGGGCCCGTCAAGCATACTCTCGAAGAGTGCGTCATGCTTCGGCGTCACTTCCATCGGGCCGGGCCACCCGTAGAGGGTGGCAAGGCTCACGACGACGACAAAAGGGAGGATCGCCAAGCAGGAGAGTTTCCAGAGGTCCGCGATTGCTTCATGATCTACGGAGGGCATGCGGCAAACGCCTCGGCTCGGCATCGTAAGCAAGAGCGTCGGGAGGTCTGCTCGGTGAAGGTGGCGGCGCCAGTCTACCTAGACTGGTCCGACAAGCCCATCACCTTCGACCGAGACGACCACCCCGACCACGTGCCGAGCCCGGGGAAGTACCCGCTCGTCGTCGATCCTGTCATCGGCGACGTCAGGCTCACCAAGGTCCTGATGGATGGAGGCAGCTGCCTCAACATCATCTACACCGAGACCCTCAGGCTCCTGCGCGTCGACCTGTCGTCTGTCCGAGCAGGCGCTGCGCCATTCCACGGGATCATTCCCGGGAAGCGCGTCCAGCCCCTCGGACAGCTCGACCTCCCTGTCTGCTTCGGAACACCCTCCAACTTCCGAAGGGAGACTTTGACGTTCGAGGTGGTCGGGTTCCGAGGAACCTACCACGCAGTGTTGGGAAGGCCATGCTACGCGAAGTTCATGGCCATCCCCAACTACACCTACCTGAAGCTCAAGATGCCGGGCCCCAACGGGGTCATCACCGTCGGCCCCACGTACAAACACGCCTTCGAATGCGATGTGGAGTGCGTGGAGTACGCTGAGGCCCTCGCCGAGTCCGAGGCCCTCATTGCCGGCCTGGAAAGCCTCTCCCGGGAGGTGCCGGACGTGAAGCGGCATGCCGGCAACTTCGAGCCAGCAGAGACGGTTAAGGCCGTCCCTCTCGACCCCAGTGGCGACACCTCCAAGCAGATCCGGATCGGATCCGGGCTCGACCCCAAATAGGAAACAGTGCTCGTCGACTTTCTCCGCGCAAACGCCGATGTTTTCGCGTGGAGTCCCTCGGACATGCCCGGCATACCGAGGGAAGTCGCCGAGCACTCGCTGGATGTCCGGGCCGGAGCCCGACCGGTCAGACAACCTCTGCGCCGATTCGACGAGGAAAGGCGCAGAGTGATAGGCGAGGAGGTCCACAAGCTGATGGCCGCAGGGTTTATCAAAGAGGTATTCCATCCCGAATGGCTTGCCAACCCTGTGCTTGTGAGGAAAAAAGGGGGGAAGTGGCGGATGTGTGTAGACTACACTGGTCTCAACAAAGCATGTCCGAAGGTCCCCTACCCTCTACCTCGCATCGATCAAATCGTGGACTCCACTGCAGGGTGCGAAACCCTGTCTTTCCTTGATGCTTACTCAGGGTATCATCAAATCAAGATGAAAGAGTCCGACCAGCTCGCGACTTCTTTCATCACGCCCTTCGGCATGTATTGTTACATCACAATGCCGTTCGGTTTGAGGAACGCGGGTGCAACTTACCAGCGGTGCATGAACCATGTGTTCGGTGAACACATTGGTCGCACGGTCGAGGCCTACGTCGATGACATCGTAGTCAAGACGAGGAAAGCCTCCGACCTTCTCTCCGACCTCGAACTGACATTCCGGTGTCTCAAGGCGAAGGGCGTCAAGCTCAATCCCGAGAAGTGCGTCTTCGGGGTGCCCCGAGGCATGCTCTTGGGGTTCATCGTCTCCGAGCGGGGCATCGAAGCCAACCCGGAGAAGATCGCAGCGATCACAAACATGGGGCCCATCAAAGACTTAAAAGGCGTACAGAGGGTCATGGGATGCCTCGCGGCCTTGAGCCGTTTCATCTCGCGCCTCGGCGAAAGAGGCCTGCCCCTGTACCGCCTCTTAAGGAAGGCCGAGTGCTTCACTTGGACTCCCGAGGCCGAGGAAGCCCTCGGGAGCCTGAAGGCACTCCCCACACAGGCGCCCATCTTGGTACCCCCAACTGATGGAGAAACCCTCCTGGTCTACGTCGCCGCAACCACTCAGGTGGTCAGCGCCGCGATCGTGGTCGAAAGGCAGGAAGAGGGGCATGCTTTGCCCGTTCAGAGGCCAGTTTACTTCGTCAGCGAAGTGCTGTCCGAGACCAAGATCCGCTACCCACAAGTCCAGAAGCTGCTATACGCTGTGATCCTGACGAGGCGAAAGCTGCGACATTACTTCGAGTCCCATCCGGTGACTGTGGTGTCATCCTTCCCCCTGGGGGAGATCATCCAGTGCCGAGAAGCCTCGGGACGGATCGTGAAGTGGGCGGTGGAAATCATGGGCGAGGCGACCTCGTTCGCCCCTCGGAAGGCCATCAAGTCCCAGGTACTGGCGGATTTCGTAGCCGAATGGGTCGATACCCAGTTGCCAACGGCTCCGATCCAGCCAGAGCTCTGGACCATGTTTTTCGACGGGTCGCTGATGAAGACGGGAGCTGGCGCGGGCCTGCTTTTCGTCTCGCCCCTCGGAAAACACCTGCGCTATGTGCTCCGCCTCCATTTCCCGGCGTCCAACAATGTGGCTGAGTACGAGGCTCTGATCAACGGGTTGCGAATCGCCATCGAACTAGGGGTCCGACGCCTCGACGCGCGCGGCGACTCGCAGCTCGTCATCGACCAAGTCATGAAGAACTCCCACTGCCGCGACCCGAAGATGGAGGCTTACTGCGAAGAGGTTCGACGCCTGGAAGACAAGTTCTACGGGCTCGAACTTAACCACATCGCCCGGCGCTACAACGAGACTGCGGACGAGCTGGCGAAGATAGCCTCGGGGCGGACAACGGTTCCCCCGGACGTCTTCGCCCGGGATCTGCACCAACCCTCCATCAAGATAGGCGACGCGCCCGAGCCCGAGGCACCCTCGGCCTCGTCCGAGGTAACCTCGGCCCAGCCCGAGCCGTCCTCGGCTCAATCCGAGGAACCTTCGGAGCCCGAGGGCGAAGCGCTGCACGTCGAGGAGAAGCAGAACGGGGTCGTGCCAAATCAAGATTGGAAGACCCCGTACCTGCAATATCTTCGCCGAGGAGAACTGCCCCTCGACCGAGCCGAGGCTCGGCGGGTAGCGCGACGAGCAAAATCGTTCATCCTGCTGGGCGATGAGAAGGAGCTCTACCACCGCAGCCCCTCGGGCATCCTCCAGCGATGCATCACCATCGCCGAGGGTCAGGACCTCCTGCAGGAAATACACTCGGGGGCTTGCGGTCATCATGCAGCACCTCGAACCCTCATTGGGAATGCTTTCCGCCAAGGCTTTTACTGGCCAACGGCGGTGGCTGACGCCACTAAAATTGTCCGCGCCTGCGAAGGGTGCCAATTCTATGCGAAACAGACCCACCTGCCCGCTCAGGCTCTGCAGACGATACCCATCACTTGGCCCTTCGCTGTGTGGGGTCTGGACCTCGTCGGCCCACTGCAGAAGGCGCCCGGGGGCTACACGCACCTGCTGGTCGCCATCGACAAATTCTCCAAGTGGATCGAAGTCCAACCCCTAAACAGCATCAGGTCCGAGCAGGCGGTGGCGTTCTTCACCAACATCATCCATCGCTTCGGGGTCCCGAACTCCGTCATCACCGACAATGGCACCCAGTTCACCGGCAAAAAATTCTTGGATTTTTGCGAGGATCACAACATCCGGGTGGACTGGGCCGCCGTAGCTCACCCCATGTCGAACGGGCAAGTAGAACGTGCCAATGGCATGATTCTACAAGGGCTCAAGCCTCGGATCTACAACGACCTCAACAAATTCGGCAAGCGATGGATGAGGGAACTCCCCTCGGTGGTTTGGAGCCTGAGGACGACTCCAAGCCGAGCCACGGGTTTCACGCCGTTCTTCCTGGTCTACGGGGCCGAGGCAATCCTGCCCACGGACCTGGAATACGGTTCCCCGAGGACGAGGGCCTACAACGAAGAAAGCAACCAAGCCAGCCGAGAAGACTCGCTGGACCAGCTGGACGAGGCTCGGAACAGGGCCTTGCTACACTCGGCACGGTATCAGCAGTCCCTGCGACGCTACCACGCCCGAGGGGTCCGACCCCGAGAACTCCAGGTGGGCGATCTGGTGCTTCGGCTGCGGCAAGACGCCCGAGGGAGGCACAAGCTCACGCCCCCCTGGGAGGGGCCGTTCATTATCGCCAAAGTTCTGAAGCCCGGAACGTACAAGCTGGCCAACAGTCAAGGCGAGGTCTACGGCAACGCCTGGAACATCCAACAGCTACGTCGCTTCTACCCTTAAGATGTTTCCAAGTTGTTCATATACCTCGCACCCACGCAAAGTTTAGTCAACAAGGAAGGATCGGCCTCGCCTCGGCAAAGCCCGACCCTCCCTCGGGGGCTAAAAGGGGGTTAACCCCCTCTGCGTCAAAATTTTCCTCGAACAAAAAACCTCTTTCACCAGAACATCTTTCGTGCTTTTTGACTACTTCGGAAAGTGGGTCCTGGAAACGACGGGGTACACGTAAGCAGTCAAGGCTGACCGAGCCGAGGGACTCCTACGCCTCCGGGATACGGATACCTCACTCATCACCTTCTGCGATAAGTAACTCGCGCTCGGATAAAGTGACTCCGCGGATCGAATGAGTCTTTACGTACGGAAGCTCTTCTGTTGAAGCAGGTTCTTCGAGCCTTCTCGACCGAGTCGGTGACAGGGCCTCATGGATGGGTAAAAGTACGCGTAAGCGGCGAGGCCGACCGAGCCGAGGGACTCCCACGCCTCCGGGATACGGATACCTCACTCATCACCTCCCGCGAGAAGCAACTCTTGCTCGCACTAACATCCCTGCTACCGACAAAAAGTCCAGATACTCGAAACAAGAGGAAAAGAGACACAGCTTTATAACGCGACAAGGGTGTGTGTTCTGGCCTCAACGGCCGCACAAGGCCCACGCTACAAGACGATCTGACCCTGCAGGCGCGGATCTTGACACTGGAAGAGGGCGACGACACCCTCGGCATCAGCAGCACCTTCGGCAAGGCCCGACCTAGCCTCGGGCGGCGACGCGGCCCGAGGGCCTCCGCTCCGAAGGACGATGTCGTCACCGCGCTCGAGCATTCTCTGCCAGAGACTTCCCCGAGAACCCGGCCCGAGCAGACGGCTCGGCCGGCCACCTCCGGGGCCTCGGCCGACCACCTTCCAAGGGCGCCAGCTCGGTCCGAGGCCTCGGCTAATCAGCTCCGACGTCGATCCTGCCGACAGACAACTCGGCTAGGCTCCGGCCGACCAGGTTCCATTTCCGAGCCAACAACGCCTCTGCTTGTGCTGATATCGCTACCCCTGGCCTCGGCTCGTCGAAGAGCGGCCGAGGGGTCTCTTTAACTAAGCTAGAGGAGCCTCGGACAACAGGTCCGACCGAGCCGAGGGATTCCTACGCCTCCGGGATACGGATACCTCACTCGTCACCTGGACACGGGGCGACTCATGCTTGGTGAAGCGATTCAGACAACCGACAGGCAAGTCTTATTGCTCAGAAATGAGGAAAAAACACGGCCCTGCGCCGGAGCTACATACATGTTCAGGCCCCGAAAGCCGAAAATGAACAAAAAACCCGGCACCCGAAGTGCCACTACGAACGGAACTCCGGTTCCCCCCCCGCAGGTACGAACAACCCCACTCGATAGGGGCGGGCCTGCGGGGCAGCGGAAAGACTCTCACCCCCCGAGGACGAGAGCCAGCCATTCAGGCCGGGAGACGGAGACCCAGGGCTACTGACGGAGTTGGCAATCTCATCAGTAGAGAAGCCAGTTCCGTCCGCCGACGCCTCGGGACCCCCCACTTCCGGCATGGCTAGAGGAAGTCTCCGTGATGCTGGAGGATGCCGTTCTCACCCCAGGAACACGGGGAAGAAGAGGGCAACCGACCCACACGGAGACAGCTCCCTGGCTCGCCTCGTCCTCCCTCTTGGCCTGGAGATGAAAATCCTTGAGGCCGAAGGAGGGGCAGAGATCGCAGTCCGGCTCGCTTTCCCCCACCATCAAGCCAGAGGTCGCCCTCTCGGGTGATCGCCGGTGGAGGGAAGCCGCTGGGCTGCATGATGAAAATCCTTGAAGCCGAACGATGGCTGAAAGGTACCAACTCCCACAGAGTTGCGTCCCTCCGGCGATGGAGCAGAAAGACGGCGGTCTCCCCCATCCGGGGGCTCGGAAGATGGAAAGACACAATGCATAAGGGAGATAGGAGACATGGTCACCTCACGAAGAGGGTCGCCCTCCTTTTAAAGGCAACTCCCCCTGCTTGCGCCCTCAACCGTCACGGGCGGAGTCCTCTCCAACACGCCTCCAAAGTCTTCCCCCACGACACGGGGGCTGGGGCCCGCCTGTCATGCAGACCGGCTCCAAGCAGAGAAAGCCGAACCGCCGCGCACGACGCACGCAACCGCCCAACGGTTACAAGTAACCCTCCACTTTTGCCCAGACCAACGGGCAAAAGGGGCGAGCGGCCAGGCAGGCGGCATGCAACCGCGCCAAGTGGACGCGCCTCTCCGACTCCTGACAGGCCAGCGCGACAGCTCAAGCCCACGCGTCGTTCAACTGGCGTGTCGGGCGCTGCATGCGAACCGCTGCGCCTCTCGCTCCACCACCGCACCTCCTCGATTGCGGAACCGATACCGCGACTCGAGGCCGCCCAGCCTGCGATCCAGCGGCGCCAGCCTGGCGCAGTGGTCAAACGCGGTCAAAAATGGGCCGGCAGTAATGACGGTGGCAGGCGCGCGAGGGCAGCAGTCACGCCATCGGCCAGGCTCACGTCCCATCCGGAGGCAGCAAGAGAACCCCCTCTCACGGCGTGAAGACGACGCGTCCGTGACCCGTACCTCGAACGGCTCGCGCACGCGCAACGGTAACCTCGCTAACTACTCACCCCGGCGCATTAACTCCGCGGCTCGACGGACAGCGCTACGAGCGGGAGCGGCTGGTGACGTTTCGCCTTCGCCAAAACGACCACGCCGAAAAAGGTACGCCATGACGTTCAATTTCGAACCCATTTCCCTTTTCCTTCTTTCTCTATCTCTTGCAACAGGGACCGAGAAGGGGGATAACCCCAAAGGGACCCTTCCCCGTGAAGGAACTAGGCTCCGAGCCTCCCTACTGATCAGGGGTTCGAAGGCTGGCCCCCCGAAGGGTTCAACAGCCGCCTCAGATCGCGTGGGCCCGACACCCACTACTGGTCAGGGGTTCGAAGGTCGGCCCCCGAAAGGTTCCACGACCGCCTCAGGCTACTCGGGCTCCGTGCCCCCTACTGATCAGGGGTTCGAAGGCTGGCCTGTCGAAGGGTTCACAGCCGCCTCAGACACCGAGCGAGGGATGACCAGGGGTACGTTCGATACATAACCAAGGCTCGGGCTGCGCTCCCGAGGTACCCTAGGACATTTCCGAGACCAGCGGGAACGACTCTGTAACGGAATCCCATCGGAGGGAGGCAACGAGCCCTCGGACCCCGTCGCTAGGGGACCGGGTCCGGCAGATCACCCGCAGGTACTTTTGGGCGTGCCTCCGGGCCCCTAGCCGACCCCTAACGAACGGGGCACGGACGTCCACTCGGATTACCCGATCGCAGCTCACCGGAGACACCATGTTCGGTGCCCATCGAGGGTAACATGGCGCACTCCCCCCCTCCTCCTTGCGCAAAGGCGACGTAGGGGCGTATATAAAAAGTCGAGTCTGTCCCTGATCGTCCTCTCGCTCCGTGCGAGGGCTCGGGGGCTGCTCTCGCAAACCCGGCTCCGGCCGAACCGTTGACAGCGTCAACATACCAGCCCGAGAACTTGGGCCCCGACAGTACACCTGGGTTACGCCCTGCTCGCATGAGGGAACCGCCAGACCAGCCGAAGCATTGCGCAAGGCATTAAGACCTCGAAGGAGTGAAACCACTCCTCCGAGGCCTCGGGGGCTACACCCGGCGGGTGCGCTCGCGCGCACCCACCGGGACAAAGTACCTCCGAGAAAGGCTGGTCCCCTTGCAAAAAAGTGCGATGCAAGCCTCCAAGCGAGTGTTAACACTCTCTTCGAGGCTCGGGGGCTACTGTCGGGCACCATAATTAGGGGTACCCTCAAGACGCCTAATTCTCAGCTGGTAACCCCCATCAGCATAAAGCTGCAAAGGCCTGATGGGTTTGATTAAGTCAGGGATCAATCCATACGAGTGACTTGACCTCGCCACGCCCGAGCCTAGCCTCGGGCGAGGGCAGCCGACCCTAAGATGACTCCGTCTCGCCTGAGGTCTCCTCTTTCACGGCAGACGCATCTCCGGCTCGCCCTAGGCCCCGCCTCCGATAAGGAGAAACCCTGACTAAATCACCGCACCAACCGACCGAGTCACCGGGGCGTTTAACGCAAAAGGTAAGGCCGACGGGCGACCAGACTCCGCCAGTGGTGCCATAGGAGACTCCGCCCGACCCAGGGCTCGGACTCGGGCCAAGGCCCCGGAAGACGGCGAACTCCGCTCCGCCCGACCCAGGGCTCGGACTCGGGCTAAGGCCCCGGAAGACGGCGAACTCCGCTCCGCCCGACCCAGGGCTCGGACTCAGGCTAAGGCCTCGGAAGACGGCGAACTCCGCTCCGCCCGACCCAGGGCTCGGACTCGGGCTAAGGCCCCGGAAGACGGCGACCTCCGCCTCGCCCGACCCAGGGCTCGGACTCCGCTTCGGCCTCTGCCGAATAACCTCCGCCTCGCCCGACCCCGGGCTCGGACTCTGTCTCTGTCTTGCAGGACGGACTCAGCCTCAGCCTCGGAGGAGCCTCCACGACGCCCGACCTAGGACACGAGACCGCCACGTCAACAGAAAGCGTCATCATCACCCTGCCCTGAGCCGACTTGGGTCGCAGAGAACAAGACCGGCGTCCCATCTGGCCAGCTATGTCAGATAGGCCATGATGGCGCCCCGCTAGATCATGACGACGGCGGCTCCCAGCTCCCTTACGAAAGCAGGAGAACGTCAGCAAGGACCCTGCCACCTCGACAGCTGTCCCCCCATCCGGCTCCGTTACTCCTCCAACAGCCACGACGCCACACCAACAGGGTGCCACGATCTCTCCGGCTGCCACCTGGGCATGTACATAGGGCGATAGCTCTCCCTCGCTAGACACGTAGCACCTTGCTACACCCCCATCTTGTACACCTGGACCCTCTCCTTACGACTATAAAAGGAAGGGCCAGGGCCTTCTTAGAGGAGGTTGGCCTCACGGGGACGAAAGGCAGAGGCAGGCGCTCTCTCGGGGCCGCTCTCTCCCTTCACCTCGTGCGGACGCTTGTAACCCCCTACTGCAAGCGCACCCGACCTGGGCGCGGGACGAACACGAAGGCCGCGGGAATTTCTCCGACTCCCTCACGACCCGGCTCCGGCCACCGACTCTCTCTCTCTCTCTCTCTGTTCCCCCCTTCGCGCTCGCTCCACGCGCTCGACCCATCTAGGCTGGGGCACGCGGCACTCTCACTCGTCGGCTCGGGGACCCCCCGGTCTCGGAACGCCGACAAAACTGTTCCACATACTCGGGTACCGACCCATTCTGTCTAATGTGAAATAGCTACCTAATCAACGACTCATGCTGCTCCCACCCAAAACGATCATTATTAAGCCCACAAAATTCGTCCCAAGACATGTGACGCAGCCTGCGCTCAACCGACTGCAACCATCAGTTAGCCTTGCCCTCAAAGTGCATGGACGCCACTTTGACCCACATGTGGTAATCTGTATCATACATCTCAAAATAATTATCTGACTGCACACGCCATAGTTGGGGGTGCGATCCGTCGAAACGGGAAAAACTGATCTGCGGCAAACGCCCACCCCCCGATCTCCGAGTATCGCGCATGGGTTCATATGGATAATAGTGCTCCGGGAGAAAACCAGAGAGACGGGTAGGGTGAGGTGGGTGTGTACCCTTGACCGGGCCATGAATCGGGGTAAATTCATACCAGGACTCACGCTCCCGGTGGTATGAATTGACGTGGTGGTCGTACGGCCCGACGGCAGGAGGTGGACCTGCATATGGGCACAGGGGCACCGTCGTGAAGTTGCCGAGGATGCCGGGTTTGTTGACAGAGTCGCCTCAGCAATACCGCTCGAGAAATTTGTTGACGCGCGCCACCTCCAGCGCAATGTCCTCGACCCGCTTGATGAGATCTGGTCGCCAGTGCTCGATGTCAGTTCACATCTCCTCCAGTGCGTTGATGCGCTCCTCGCCGTGAAGTGTGGCAACATCAACCTGCTCCTGGAGCGAATTGCACCGCCCCGTGAAGTGTGATTACAGATCGTTGCACCGCTCCTCGACGTGCTTCTCGACGGTGTCGCAGCGGCCGGCGAATTTCTCGGCGAGACGCGCTTCTATCAGCCGCATTTCCTCGAGCATCTGGCGATTGCTCAAGTCCGCGTGCTCCATAGCAGCCGTGGTCGAACGAGTCCGTCGTGGACAAATGCCAGTCGGATCCAGCTTGCCTCCTCTGATACCAAATTGTTAGCAGCAGGTGAAGAGAGTGGAGAAGTAGATAGGGGAATCACTGGAAGAAGAAGATAGGAACGGCGGCGGCTACCGCGGCCGTAGTGTTTTGTTCTCTTAATTCTTTGATATCCGGTTCTGTTGTCACGATTACCTTTTAAGGCTTACAAACGGACCTGGCCCACCATGAATTACAGGATCCAATCGGGCCCAGTGACACGGTGGTCGCGCCTGGCCGTCGTCTTCTCCATGTTATCGACGCTTGCTTGGCTTGCTTCTCTTCCCGGCCTGCTGCCTCCTCTTGAAGTGCTGGTCTGACAGATGGTCTCCGAGCGTCCCGATCGATCGCGTTGCCATTTGCTTGCGACTCCAATGGGACTGGGAGCTAGCTCCGGATGCGTCTCGAGCGATTTGTCGTGAATGAGAGATGGCAATGAACCGGGCCTGTTGCTTCTGAAGCCTGAAGGCATCGATCATCACCACGGACACGCCGATGCACTCGGAGCTGCAGTCGACGCAGCCACTGGTCATCTCCGACAGGCGACAACCACCTGTAATTCAACACAAAACACATGCGGAGACGAGTTCTTCTTACTCCAGATAGCAACTCTGTAGACCACCATTATTCGGATCATCGATCGCTGGTGTGCATACGCCCATGTGCATCTACAGCGGCAGTGCATTGTGCATGCGGCATCCCACTGTGGGGCTGTTGCTGAATTATTGGCCTCTTCTGCTCTTGTCTTGTAACCGTGAGCCGGGCTGGGGGTATGTTTCAGCCAGACAAATCTTGGTGGGCTGGATTCCCATCCCACCAATGTCCCAATTGATTGTTTGGTTAGAGGAAGAAAAAAAGAGTCCACTTTGCCTTCCTACGATTTTTGAAAGATTCAATCGAAACTAGGTGAGTATCCGTGCGTTACAACAGAAACATATAATACCATGATAACTTATATACAAAATGTGTCTTATATTGTTATAAAAAAATGTTTCATAATCCATTTGTGATCCTAGCCATACATAAATTTTGTTATTTTAATTTAGGTGTTTTACTACTACATTGCAACCATCAATATCATGCAGACTTCGATATAGATCATGATTTGCATTGTCTAATCATTGGAGAGCACGTGCCACACCTAGTGCTGGGAATTGGGCCGGGCAGAGCCAGCCCGGCCCAAGCCCATCGTGCTTCAGGCCAAACGGGTTCGGGCCAGGAAAGCCCAAACAATTTTTGGGCCGTGCTGTGCCTGCCCGAAGTGTAAAAACAGTGGCCCAGCCCGGCCCTAAACCACGTCGTGCCTTCGTTGGGCCGTGCCGGACCAAGCCCGACCCGTATATTTGACCACATAAAATCAAAATATTATAATCATATAAAGTTTATAGCTTACTAAATTAAAGATATTAAACAATTATAACATCATTTAACCATATAAACTCCAAATATAACAACAATATAAAGTCGATATCTTACTAAATTAAAGAAATTAAACAGATTGGGTTCAATTGGGCCGTGCCGGCCCAAACCCGGCCCATCTATGCGGGTCGTGCTGGGGGCCCGACGGGTCGGAATTTGAGGCCCGACCCAGGCCTGCCTTCGGGCCGTGCTAGCCCGGCCCATATTATTTCGTGCCGGGCCATGCTTTGGGCTCTTATTTTCGGGCCGTGCTCGTGCTGGCCCGAAAAGCCCGGCCCAGATTCCCAGCACTAGCCACACCTGCCGGTAGAAGTTGCGTCATGCATCGTTAGTCATCAGGCACGCACCACCATACATGCTTGCTTAAACAAAAAGGCAAGTGTGTGTTTGCGAAAGGCAGACCGGCACAAAAGCTACCCCGACGATGGCGAGTGGTCATTGTTGTCAGTCCTCCTCTGTGTCACCTCCGGCGCCAAGATGATGCCACAATCCTTGATATAGTACTCGTCGAACACGCGCGACATTGTGAGTACCGATGACTCTTGGCTGGGCTGCCAAATGAAGTGCACCTCGGGCTCATCAGCGAGGTAGTACATCTGGTCGTTGCACCATCGGATGTGCTACTCCTCTACATACATCTTGTTCGAGGACACTCACACAACAACAACAATGGTCATCATCCCAGCGCATAAGAATTCATGGCCGGTCAGTAGCGACTTACGTGGCAGGTTGGGCTTTAGGTGGATGATGAGCTGGACGACGTGATGGCGCCGTCGTCGGTTGCGATGCCCAGAACAACCCGAGAGTCGTCGGCATTGGCAACGATTATGAGGTCCCTTGTTTGACGATGGACAGTGCGGTGCAGCCGCTCTGGACTGCGTCCAAGCGGCGGCTACGCCGGAGCTTGCCTTACACAGCGACGCATGGACCACGTAGGATTGCTTTCGTGGTCAAACTGGTAGTCGTCAAGCTTCTTCTCGTCGTCGATGAGCGACGCCAACGCGAGCGCCTCATGCTAGTGGTGTTTGTTCGGGGTTTCTAAGTAAGAAACATGGATTCATCTTTGACATTGGTTTATAAAAATGACTCATAAGTCAGATCCATGGAAAAAATAATACGGAGAATAAATGTCACACATGCAAAAAAAGAATTTAAGTTGAAAACATTATTCAAACAAAAGAAATTGCATGGAAGGCTCTTCTTTAAATACTACTCCCTCAATTTAAAAATATAATTTAATAATCTTGGTGATACTTATCTACTACTACACATTGTGTAAGGGTAGTAGGTGGGCTTCGGGAGAGATGTAGTATATGTTTTTACTATAATAGATGTAGACATGAACACACATATGGTCTAGTGGTAGCTACGAGCACATTTGCTTGAGAGGTCGTGGGTTCAAATCCCCTTGGGGCCTGTTTTTTAATTTAATTTTAGTTAGGCGTGAGATGTACGTGGGACTATGCGGAGAGGGGGGAATCGAAAAGGCAGAACAGGGAATGGGAATGGCAGAACAAAGAATGGCAGCCTACCCCTTACTACCTTAATAAGTAGTATAGAATTGAATCATAACTATGTGATGCTAGCATAAGGTAGGGGATGCACGTCGGAGGGGTTTGGCTAGGGGAACCGGTGAGTCAGCGGAGAGGGGGGAATCGAAAAGGCAGAATAGGGAATGGGAATGGTAGAACACGGAATGGCAGCCTACCCCTTACTACCTTAATAAGTAGTATAGAATTGAATCATAACTATGTGATGCTAGCATAAGGTAGGGGATGCACGTCGGAGGGGTTTGGCTAGGGGAACCGGTGAGTCAGCCGGCAGTGGTGGGGATAGAGGTAGCGTGATAAGGGGTTATATTTTTTGGATCAATAAGAAACCACTACTCAAGATGGTCCTAGAATACTGACGACAGTGCGTACGATACATATTTGAATGATACAAATTGAAGTGCATTTGATCAGTATTAAACTGCTCATCTTTAAACTAACTCTCGTAGAGAAAAAACTACTGGCTTATATGATGAGGATGGTTGGCTGGGTTAAATTGGGTGACTCCAATGTCTCGAGATGAACCACTAAACTTGACCACGATAGATAGCTTCATAATTATCATCGATGCAGAGTACTTGTGCTGCAAACATCTTCTATGCAAATGCATGTGTTATATATTACCTTGGTACTCTGCAATTTCAATCCAACATGTAGTAACTGTGACAATCATCATGCTACTGCTATGAGATGCTAGTCAGCACTGCCATGCATCTCATCCCAGCAGCATGACTGGTTACACAATACTTGTCTTTATCCTTCATACTATCATGTAGACATCTCTGGTTTTCATCAGGTATCTTTCCCAAAGACTAAGAAGGCCATAGAGGGCTAAATAGCCATCTAAACTCACTAGGTGAGTACCCGTGCGTTACAACGGGAACATATAATACCATGATAACTTATATACAAAATGTGTCTTATATTGTTATAAGAAAATGTTTCATAATCCATTTGTGATCCTAGCCATACATAAATTTTGTTATTTTAATTTAGTTGTTTCACTACTACATTGCAACCATCAATATCATGCAGACTTCGATATATATCATGATTTGCATGGTCTCATTATTGGAGAGCACGTGCCACACCTGCCGGTAGAAGTTGCGTCGTACATCGTTAGTCATCAGGCACGCACCACCATACATGCTTGCTTAAACAAAAAGGCAAGTGTGTGTTTGCGAAAGGAGACCAGCACAAAAGCTACCCCGACGATGGCGAGTGGTCATTGTTGTCAGTCCTCCTCTGCGTCACCTCCGGCGCCGAGATGATGCCACAATCCTTGATATAGTAGTGGTCGAACACGCGCGACATGGTGAGTACCGATGACTCTTGGTTGGGCTGCTAATTGAAGTGCACCCCGGGCTCATCAGCGAGGTAGTACATCTGGTCATTGCACCACCGGATGTGCTACTCCTCTACATACATCTTGTTCGAGGACACTCACACAACAACAACAATGGTCGTCATCCCAGCGCACAAGAATTCATGGTCGGTCAGTAGCGACTTACGTGGCAGGTTGGGCTTCAGGTGGATGATGAGCTGGACGACATGATGGCGCCGTCGTCGGTTGCGATGCCCAGAACAACCCGAGAGTCGTCGGCATTAGCGACGATTATGAGGTCCCTTATTTGACGATGGACAGCGCGGTGCAGCCGCTCTGGACTGCGTCCAAGCGGCGGCTGCGCCGGAGCTTGCCTTACACAGCATCGCATGGGCCACGTAGGATTGCTTTCAGAGGTCGAACTGGCAGTCGTCAAGCTTCTTCTCGTCGTCGATGAGCGACACCAACGCGAGTGCCTCGTGCTAGTGGTGTTTGTTCGGGGTTTCCAAGTAAGAAACATGGATTCATCTTTGGCATTGGTTTATAAAAATGACTCATAAGTCAGATCCATGGAAAAATAATACGGAGAATAAATGTCACACATGCAAAAAAAAGAATTTAAGTTGAAAACTGTCGGGGACCATAATTAGGGGTACCCCCAAGACTCCTAATCTCAATTGGTAACCCCCATCAGCACAAAGCTGCAAAGGCCTGATGGGTGCGATTAAGTCAAAGCTCGGTCCCCTCAAGGGACACGATCTCGCCTCGCCCGAGCCCAGCCTCGGGCAAGGGCAGCCGACCCCGAAGGATTCACGTCTCGCCCGAGGGCCCCCTCAAGCAACGGACACACCTTCAGCTCGCCCGAGGCCCAGTCTTCGCCAAGAAGCAACCTTGGCCAGATCACCACACCAACCGATCGTATCGCAGAAGCATTTAATGCAAGGATGGCCTGACACCTTATCCTAACGCGTGCCCTTCAGTCGACAGAGCCGAAGTGACCGCAGTCACTTCGCCGCTCCACTAACCGGCCTGACAAAAGGACAGCGCCGCCTGCACCGCTCCGACTATTGTGCCACTCGACAGAGTGAGGCTGATAGCAGCCAAGTCCGGCTTCGGGCGCCATAGGAAGCTCCGCCTTGCCCGACCCCAGGGCTCGGCCCCCGTCTCGGCCTCGGACGATGAACTCCGCCTCGCCGGACCCCAGGGCTTGGACTCGACCTCGGCTCCAGAAGACGACGAACTCCGCCTCGCCTGACCCAGGGCTTGGACTCAGCCTCGGCTCCGGAAGACGATGAACTCCGCCTCGCCCGACCCCAGGGCTCGGACTCAGCCTCGGCTCCGGAAGACAACGAACTCCGCCTCGTTCGACCCCAGGGCTCGGACTCAGCCTCGGCTCCGAAAGACGACGAACTCCGCCTCGCCCGACCCCAGGGCTCGGACTCAGCCTCGGCTCCGGAAGAAGACGAACTCTGCCTCGCCCGACCCCCGGGGCTCAGACTCAGCCTTGTCCTCAGACGATGGTCTCCGCCTCGCCCGACCCGGGACTCGGACTCGACCTCGACCTCAGAAGACAGACTCGACCTCGACCTCGGAGGAGCCATCGCCTCGCCCGACCCAGGGCTCGGACCGACTACGTCACAGGGGGGCCATCATTAACCTACCCCTAGCTAGCTCAGGCTACGGGGAACAAGACCGGCGTCCCATCTGGCTCGCCCCGGTAAACAAATAATGATGGCGCCCCGCGTGCTCCGGGACGACGGCGGCTCTCAGCCCCTTACGGAAGCAAGGAGACGTCAGCAAGGACTCGACAGCCCCGACAGCTGTCCTTCCGCAAGGCTCCAGCGCTCCTCCGACGGCCACGACATCACATGAACAGGGTGCCAAAACCTCTCCGGCTGCCACGACGGCATGTACTTAGGGCACTAGCTCCTCTCTGCTAGACACGTTAGCACACTGCTACATCTCCCATTGTACACCTGGGCCCTCTCCTTACGCCTATAAAAGGAAGGCCCAGGGCTCTCGTACGAGAGGGTTGGCCGCGCGGGAGGACGGGACGGTGCGTGCAGGCCTCTCGCCCCCTCCCACGCGGACGCTTGTAACCCCCTACTGCAAGCGCACCCGACCTGGGCGTAGGACAAACACGAAGGCCGCGGGTTTCCCCTTTACGCCTGTCTCCCTCTCTTTTGCCCCCCTTCGTGCTCCGTCTCGTGCCGACCCATCTAGGCTGGGACACGCGGCGACAATTTACTCGTCGGTTCAGGGACCCCCTGGGGTCGAAACGCCGACAGTTGGCACGCCAGGTAGGGGCCTGTTGCGTGTTGACGAACAGCTTCCCGTCAAGCTCCAGATGGGTAGTCTCCAGCAACCTTTCCAGCCCGGGACGGTGCTCCGTTTTGGGAGTCTTGAGTTCATGTCCCTCGACGGCAGCTACGACATGATACTCCTTCCTCCGCCACGCGACAGCGACAATGGCGGCCGACAACCCGCCCGCCGGCGGTGGAATCAACGACGTCTTCCCCATATGGCGGAAGAACAACATCCGGGTTTGTCCTGTCGCCTCCCCCGCCGACGGAGGAGGAGGCGAGGCAACCAAGGCCAAGCAGGAGGCGGCACCTCGTCGGCTGTCGAGCGAGTCGACGGCGCCGGCGCCCCAACGGGGGACACGTCGGGCATCGACCTCGCGTCTGAGACGAAGACGAGCGTCGTTTCCCCGCAACACGCCAACTCCAAGCGAACGGACGACACCAGCACGCTCGCAAAGGACTTGCTGGGCGTCACCCACGTACCTGAGACGACGGTGCAGTCTGCCCCTGACACGACTTCGTCACTGCCCGTCGACCAAGAGGTACCGACCGATTTCCATCTCGTGCCTTTCGGATTCAGCCTCGACCCACCGAGCGACTTCGCTTTGGTGGAAGCCTTCACAGAGGCATGTCCAAACCCTCCGGGGTACGGTATGCGGTCACCCTGGGACCGACTGACGGCCGTCTCAACCTACGGACCCTCGGGTTCCGAGGAAGATGACGAGCCCGACTTTTGTTGGGATTTCTCCGGACTCGGTAACCCCAGTGCCATGCGGGACTTCATGACCACATGCGACTACTGCCTTTCCGATTGTTCCGATGGTAGCCGCAGCTTCGGTGACGAGGACTTGCGGCCCAAGTCGTGAATGTTTCCACGTCGATCTAGGGGGTCCCGACGAAGGCAACCATCTTGGTATACCGGAAAACGGTGATCCCCCTAGGCCTGCGCCTCGCGTTGACATCCTTCGGGAGCTAGCTGTGGTCCTAGTCCCTGCGGGGGGTCAGGACGCACAGCTCGAGCAAATCCGCGAGGTGCAGGCCAGGCTCGACGAGGAAGCAGGAACACTTGAGCCGTTCCGGTGGAACATCGGGCAGGAATGGGTGAACCAAGCTCCGGCCGGAGAAGCGCGTCATCTACCCCAGGGCATCCAGCACCGCATTGCCGACGACGTCAGGGCAAGGCCGCCACTGGCTTCTAGTGGGGTCGGCCAGAACCTGGCTGCGGCAGCAATACTACTCCGCGCGATGCCGGAACCATCGACCACCGAAGGGCGGCGAATCCAGGGAGAGCTCAAGAATCTCCTGGAGGATGCTGCGGTCCGAAGGCCGAAAGCTCTGCCTCCCAAAGGCAGGGATACCCCTCGGAGCATCGCGCCCCGACTTCCTGATTCATGCGGGAAGCCTCGGTCCACACCGGGTGCACGCGCAACACAGCGCCTGCGGCCCCGGGTTGCCTCGGCAACAAGCACCACCACCG
The DNA here is from genome assembly GCA_029449295.1 of Zea luxurians. Taxonomy (NCBI): domain Eukaryota; kingdom Viridiplantae; phylum Streptophyta; class Magnoliopsida; order Poales; family Poaceae; genus Zea; species Zea luxurians. Next base: position 121,286,477 of record JAOPSE010000007.1, on the reverse strand, counting down.
CAACCGTCGAACCCACCTCGACGAGAGGGTGCGCCGAGGCTACCACCCTAGGCATAGGGGACGCTACGACAGCGGGGAGGATCGGAGTCCATCGCCCGAACCACCCGGTCCGCAGGCTTTTAGCCGGGCCATACGACGGGCGCCGTTCCCGACCCGGTTCCGAACCCTGACTACTATCACAAAGTACTCGGGGGAGATGAGGCCGGAACTGTGGCTCGCGGACTACCGGCTGGCCTGCCACCTGGGTGGAATGGACGATGACAACCTCATCATCCGCAACCTCCCCCTGTTCCTCTCCGACACCGCTCGTGCCTGGTTGGAGCACCTGCCTCCGGGGCAGATCTCCAACTGGGACGACCTGGTTCAAGCCTTCGCCGGCAACTTCCAGGGCACGTACGTGCGCCCTGGGAACTCCTGGGATCTCCGAAGCTGCCGCCAGCAGCCGGGAGAGTCTCTCCGGGACTACATCCGGCGATTCTCGAAGCAGCGCACTGAGCTACCCAACGTCACCGACTCGGATGTCATCAACGTGTTCCTCGCCGGCACCACCTGCCGCGACCTGGCGAGCAAGCTGGGTCGCAAGACCCCCACCAGGGCGAGCGAGCTGATGGACATCGCCACCAAGTTCGCCTCTGGCCAGGAGGCGGTTGAGGCCATCTTCCGGAAGGACAAGCAGCCCCAGGGCCGCCAGCCGGAAGATGTCCCCGAGGCGTCCACTCAGCGCGGCACCAAGAAGAAAGGCAAGAAGAAGTCGCAAGCGAAATGCGACGCCGCCGACGCGGACCTTGTCGCCGCCGCTGAATACAAGAACCCTCAGAAACCTCTCGGGTGTGCCAATCTCTTCGACAAGATGCTCAAGGAGTCGTGCCCCTATCATTAGGGGCCTGTCAAGCACACCCTCGAGGAGTGCGTCATGCTTCGGCGCCACTTTCACAAGGCCGGGCCACCTGCGGAAGGTGGTAGGGCCCACAACAACGACAAGAAGGAGGATCACAAGGCAGAGGAATTCCCCGAGGTCCACGACTACTTCATGATCTACGGTGGGCCAGTGGTGAACGCCTCGGCTTGGCACCGCAAGCAAGAGCGTCGGGAGGTCTGCTCGGTAAAGGTGGCGGCGCCAGTCTACCTAGACTAGTCCGACATGCCCATCACCTTCGACCAGGGCGACCACCCCGACCGTGTGCCGAGCCTGGGGAAATATCCGCTCGTTGTCGACCCCGTCATCAGCAACGTTAGGCTCACCAAGGTCCTCATGGACGGGGGCAGCAGCCTCAACATCATCTACGTCGAAACCCTCAGGCTCCTACGGATCGATATGTCCTCGGTCCAGGCAGGCGCGGCACCTTTTCACGGGATCATCCCCGGGAAACGCGTCCAGCCCCTTGGACAACTCGATCTGCTCGTCTGCTTTGGGACTCCCTCCAACTTCCGAAGGGAAACCCTCACGTTCAAGGTGGTCGGGTTCCGAGGAACCTACCACACAGTGCTAGGGAGGCCATGCTATGCCAAGTTCATGGTCGTCCCCAACTACACCTACCTCAAGCTCAAGATGTCGGGCCCCAACGGGGTCATCACCGTTGGCCCCACGTACCGACACGCGTACAAATGCGACGTGGAGTGCGTGGAGTACGCCGAGGCCCTCGCCGAATCCGAGGCCCTCATCGCCGACCTGGAAAGCCTCTCCAAGGAGGCGCCAGACGTGAAGCGCCAGGCCAGCAATTTCGAGCCAGCAGAGACGGTTAAGTCCGTCTCTCTCGACCCCAGCAACGACGTCTCCAAGCAGATACGGATCGGCTCCGAGCTCGACCCCAAATAGGAAGCAGTGCTCGTCGACTTTCTCCACGCAAACACCAAAGTCTTCGCGTGGAGTCCCTCGGACATGCCTGGCATACCGAGGGAAGTCGCCGAGCACTCGCTGGATATCCGAGCTGGAGCCCGACCCATGAAGCAGCCTCTGCGCCGATTCAACGAAGAAAAGCACAGAGCCATAGGCGAGGAGATCCACAAGCTGATGGCTGCAGGGTTCATCAAAGAGGCATTCCATCCTGAATGGCTTGCCAACCCTGTGCTTGTGAGAAAGAAAGGAGGGAAATGGCGGATGTGTGTAGACTACACTGGTCTAAACAAAGCATGTCCGAAGGTTCCCTACCCTCTGCCTCGCATCGATCAAATCGTGGATTCCACTGCTGGGTGCGAAACCCTGTCTTTCCTCGATGCCTACTCAGGGTATCACCAAATTAGGATGAAAGAGTCTGACCAGCTCGCGACTTCTTTCATCACACCTTTTGGCATGTACTGCTACGTTACTATGCTGTTTGGTTTGAGGAATGCGGGTGCAACATACCAAAGGTGCATGAACCACGTGTTCGGCGAACACATTGGTCGAACGGTCGAGGCTTACGTCGATGACATCGTAGTCAAGACGAGGAAAGCCTTCGACCTCCTTTCCGACCTTGAAACGACATTCCGGTGTCTCAAGGCGAAAGGCTTAAAACTCAACCCCGAGAAGTGTGTCTTCGGAGTCCCCCGAGGCATGCTCTTGGGGTTCATCGTCTCCGAACGGGGCATCGAAGCCAACCCGGAGAAAATCGCGGCCATCACCAACATGGGGCCCATCAAGGACTTGAAAGGCGTATAGAGGGTCATGGGATGCCTTGCGGCTCTGAGCCGCTTCATCCCGTGCCTCGGCAAAAGAGGCCTACCTCTGTACCGCCTCTTAAGGAAGACCGAGTGCTTCACTTGGACCCCCGAGGCCGAGGAAGCCCTCGGGAACCTGAAGGCGCTCCTCACGAACGCGCCCATCTTGGTGCCCCCCGCTGCCAGAGAAGCCCTCTTGATCTACGTCGCCGCTACCACTCAGGTGGTCAGCGCTGCGATCGTGGTTGAGAGACGAGAAGAGGGGCATGCATTGCCCGTCCAGAGGCCGGTCTACTTCGTCAGTGAGGTACTGTCCGAGACCAAGATCCGCTACCCACAAATTCAGAAGCTGCTGTACGCGGTGATCCTGACGCGGCAAAAGTTGCGACACTACTTCGAGTCTCATCTAGTGACTGTGGTGTCATCCTTCCCCCTGGGGGAGATCATCCAGTGCCGAGAGGCCTCGGGTAGGATTGCAAAGTGGGCGGTGGAAATCATGGGCGAAACAATCTCGTTCGCCCCTCGGAAGGCCATCAAGTCCCAAGTCTTGGCGGACTTTGTGGCTGAATGGGTCGACACCCAGCTTCCAGCGGCTCCGATCCAACCGGAACTCTGGACCATGTTTTTCGACGGGTCGCTGATGAAGACAGGAGCGGGCGCGGGCCTGCTCTTCATCTCACCACTCGGGAAACACCTCCGCTACGTGTTGCGCCTCCATTTCCCGGCATCCAACAACGTGGCCGAGTACGAGGCTCTGGTTAACGGGTTGCGCATCGCCATCGAGCTAGGGGTCCGATGCCTCGACGCTCGCGGCGACTCGCGGTGACTCGCAGCTTGTCATTGACCAAGTCATGAAGAACTCCCACTGTCGCGACTCGAAGATGGAAGCCTACTGCGACGAGGTTCAGCGCCTGGAAGACAAGTTCTACGGGCTCGAGCTCAACCATGTCGCCGGACGATACAACGAAACTGCGGACGAGCTGGCTAAGATAGCCTCGGGGCGAACAATGGTTCCCCCAGACGTCTTCTCCTGAGACCTACATCAACCCTCAGTCAAGATCGACGACACGCCCGAGCCCGAGGCACCCTCGGCTCAGCCCGAGGCACCCTCGGCCCCCGAGGGTGAGGCACTGCGCGTCGAGGAAGAGCGGAGCGAGGTCACGCCTAATCGAAACTGGCAGACCCCGTACCTGCAATATGGAGACCAAGGAGAGCTGCCCCTCGACCGAGCCGAAGCTCGGCGACTGGCGCGGCGTGCCAAGTCGTTCGTCTTGCTAGGGGACGGGAAGGAGCTCTACCACCGCAGCCCCTCAGGCATCCTCCAGCGATGCATATCCATCACTGAAGGCCAGGAGCTCTTACAAGAAATACACTCGGGGGCTTGCGGTCATCACGCAGCGCCTCGAGCCCTTGTTGGAAATGCCTTCCGATATGGTTTCTAATGGCCGACCGCGGTGGCCGACGCCACTAGAATTGTCCGCACCTGCCAAGGGTGTCAATTCTACGCGAGGCAGACCCACCTGCCCGCTCAGGCTCTGCAGACAATACCCATCACCTAGTCGTTTGCTGTGTGGGGTCTCGACCTCGTCGGTCCCTTGCAGAAGGCACACGGGGGCTACACGCACCTGCTGGTCGCCATCGACAAATTCTCCAAGTAGATCGAGGTCCGACCCCTAAACAACATCAGGTCCGAACAGGCGGTGGTGTTCTTCACCAACATCATCCATCGCTTCGGGGTCCCGAACTCTATCATCACCGACAACGGCACCCAGTTCACCGGCAGAAAGTTCCTAGACTTCTGCGAGGATCACCACATCCAGGTGGACTGGGCTGCCGTGGCTCACCCCATGACGAATGGGCAAGTAGAGCGTGCCAACGACATGATTCTGCAAGGACTCAAGCCACGGATCTACAACGACCTCAACAAGTTCGACAAGCGATGGATGAAGGAGCTCCCCTCGGTGGTCTGGAGTTTAAGGATGACGCCGAGCCGAGCCACGGGCTTCACACCATTCTTTCTAGTCTATGGGGCTGAGGCCATCTTGCCCACAGACTTAGAATACGGTTCCCCGAGGGCGAGGGCCTACGACGACCAAAGCAATCGGACAAACCGAGAAGACTCACTGGACCAGCTGGAAGAGGCTCGGGACATGGCCTTACTACACTCGGCACGGTATCAGTAGTCCCTGTGACGCTACCACGCCCGAGGGGTTCGGTCCCGAGACCTCCAGGTGGGCGACTTGGTGCTTCGGCTGCGACAAGACGCCCGAGGGCGACACAAGCTCACGCCTCCTTGGGAAGGGCCGTTCGTCATCGCCAAAGTTCTGAAGCCCGGGACATATAAGCTGGCCAACAGTCAAGGCGAGGTCTACAGCAACGCTTGGAACATCCGACAGCTACGTCGCTTCTACCCTTAAGATGCTTTCAAGTCGTTCGTACACCTCGTTCACACACAAAAGTCTAACCATCAAGGAAGGGTCAGCCTTGCCTCGGCAAAGCCCGACCCTCCCTCGGGGGCTAGAAGGGGGAACCTGTGACGGAACCTCCCAAGTAATTAGGCCCACCTACAGTTGTCCTTATCCAACGGACTTCAGACAACTCTGTAGGTGCCCCTGAATTACTTGACAAGTTCGGTATCTTTCCTTACCTTACCAGGAACGATTCACCCGTCTTGCAGACATTACAGAACATCGGAGGTAAAGAATTGTGGAAGCGATTACATAATTCACCTTTATTTAAAAGCAAGCTCAAGTTGTTTTATTACAGACCAGAACTAAGAGCGAGTGCTGAGTAGTAATATTATACAAACCAAGGGAGGCAAAAACTCCTCCCGAGAAGATTTAAGTAAAAGATCTATATGGAGGACCAAGTCCTCCCGCACTTCAGTCTTGTGTTTCTTCTTTGGGAGCCACCTTGGCACAGAAGCAGCAGAAATCTGCTACTTCCTCACCTAAAAACAACGAAGGGATAAACCCTGAGTATGGAATTACTCAGCAAGACTTACCCGACTAAAGAAAAGACTCTCAAGGGTATGTTGGCTTTTAGGGAGTCAAGGTAAGGCTTCTCAATACTCAAAGAATCAGTTTTGCAGAAATGCTTACTAAAGTGGATCCTTAAAAATCCAATTTTATTTGTCCAGTTAAGTTCAATTACCTGCAACTAGAGTTCTTTCTACCCTAGTTCAATCGCTGGTCCTGCACTAGCCAATTTCTTAACAAATACCCATCATCTTTAGTGGAATGCTACGTGTAGGGTAGTGACCAAGTCTTCATAACCGCGAAGGTACGGCGATCCGAATCGATTATACTCAGCTGAGGATCTCCAATCACACGACATATGTAGCACTTAACCCTTGCATATGTCAACCCGCCACCGAGGTTCTTAAGACCGGATCAGGTTCACGCAAACCGAGAGTACAGATACACCACCGTCCGGCCTCTTGCCATGGAGGGTACACGCTACTCTCGCCACCGCTCCACGCCCATTTCGTGTTATCTTATTCCGGCCTTAGTCTGCCCGAGGCAAGGCTTACCCATGACGAGGCATGTGACCAGTTAAAGGGTCCTCGATCAACAAGCCTACATCGACAAGGTCCTTAATCGACTCAGACAGAGACACTACACCGAGACTCCTTTCTCGTGCAAGTCACCCGCCCGGTCTCATCTTAATTATTTCAAACCCAAAGTTTGGTACCTGGTAGAGGTACATCTTTTCCAGATGTTGAATCCATCAAGGCCCTGATGGATCCACCATCAAATTTTATTTTCAAAAACACCCCACCCACTTTTGCCACATCATCTTTTGTGAAAACAAAACATTTTGTTTTTCTAAAGCAAGGCTAAGCATCAAAATCTTTTGTAAAACGGGTGATCAAGGAAGGTAATCAAATTCAAGGAAGGTAATGCAGGAATTGTTTTATCAATCAACTCCTATCACCTAATGCATCAAGCAAGTGAGAAAGATTTAAAAACATCAAGGAAGGTGGCAAATGCACCGGGGCTTGCCTTTGTTAATAGGTGAGTCCTGCTCGGATCCACAAATATCGAAATAAAAGCAGTTGCCTGCTTGGGGATCTGAGGTTGGTGGAGTCCCCTCTTCAGTGACTTCTTCTTCTTCTTCGTGTTCTAACATAACCATATATATGCATAAGAATGGATGCCATGGGATGCTCATGAGGATGCGAAGATAATATAAACTTATTATCTAAGTCTTGAGTACAACTTTCCTTCACGGTACTCCGAGAACCTAGGGTTTCCGGAGTCGGTAAAGGAGTTCACAGGGCAGGGGGTGGTTTTGGGTTCTAGTTATCAAACATGGTCCAAATCAACTCATATTCTACCCAAGGCTTCTAAATATTGTTTTAAGTTCCCATAAAAAGTTTGGGCATTTTTGGACTTACCAATTATTTTCTAAAAATCCATAACTAATACTTTTAACCCCTTTAAATGCCCTAAAATTTCTTATTTCCACTAAAAATCACAAAACTGTTTTTATTAAATTCTAGGGAAAATAATAAGCCTAGGAAAATTGGTTTCACAATTTTATTATTTTTCTACTGTTTTCTATAATTGTTTTGGCTCTAGAGATAAAAGAAAAAGAAAAACAGATGAATAGTACTGGGCTGGTTTCGGCCCAAGCGGCCCAGTCAAAAGGGGAAAAGCGCGGGCGTGCGCCCGCGCGCTGACAGCTTTGCAGAAAGGCCCTCGTGTTCTAGGCTAACTGGGAATAGGTTCTTTCACTATTTTAGTGTGTCGCTGACGGTTTGCAGAAACGTCCCCGAACTTCTATTTCTTCGCAGATGGAGGTCCACGACGGCGTCGCGCCCGGCCGAGCTCCGGCGAGCATCAATACCGGCTGATTGAGGCGATGACCGGCGTCGGGACTAAGACTAACCCAAATTCATGACTAGGGGAGCATTTTCCCCAAACTAATTGCATCTAAAACTAACTATGGAGCACTAGCCACGGTGACCGAGAACGTCGCGGATGGATGAAGGTGTTCCCGGTGAACTATGGCGACTTAGCTCAATCAAAGGGGTCAGGGAGTTTGAGAGGAGCTGAGGGATGCTAGAACAAGCAGCAGAGGGACTTGAGCTCACCTGAATCGAGCTGGCCACGGTGGCGTCTTCTTCGCGGTGGCGGAAACCGAATTGGGGGAACTGTGAAATTCAAGCTCGCTGGCGATCCACTGGGGACAATACTGGGTGTCGGGGTTCTTGACTACCCTACGGAGCTTGCGGTGGCTTCAATTTATAGAGAAGTTAGGCGGCGGTGACGAATTCGGCCGAGCAGTGCTGGCGGCCGGAGGTGAAGACGAACACGGGTGCGGTGAATACGTGTGCAATGTCGTGGCAGTAAGTCCGATGGTCGACAGGAAGATAGAGGGAGTCACGGCGATGCGATGGCAAGGTTGGGACACGCGGCGCAAGGCCGGAGAACGGCGGTTCACCGGCGAGTTTATCGACTCAAGCCGGAGAGTAGAGGGAAAGCAAGGGGGGTCGCCGGAGTGGAGTCCAGCTCACCGGCGATGAACATTCCCCCATCCCGCGACGTTATCCGTTAATCTCCAGCGCGAATCCGGGTGGCGGCAGCACGAATCCCAGCGCAGGGAGGTCACCGGCGACGAGCGAGCAGCGCTGGCAGTCTGATCCTTATCAGATCACTGTACCATGGCGAGTTCCTTTCAGATGAACTGACAGAGCATTTTGAAGCATCAGTTTCTCCAAATTTTATGTGAAACCACTGCCAACCTTCTGCAGCAAAGTTGTAGAGCTATAATTCTCCTATAACTTTGATACAATATGCTCTCACAAGAAGTCACTGGATCTCATTCAAAATCGAGCTCAAAGTTGGTCCTATCTCATTGTTACTGAAGATTCAGTCTAGGAATTGTCTGACAGCCAAACTTTGAGCTGGATTATCTCTAATATTTGCTTAACAACTCTGCTTCCACTCTTAAGCAAAGTTGTTCTCCTATAATTGGGCTACAATTTTGATGTGGTGACCTAGGGCAAAAACCCTCTGATTTAAAAGTTACAAGGGCTTCAAGTTGGATGAACCACACTGAAATCCAGACTTAACCCAAAAGGGTTAAGTGTGGCACTTTTGCACTTAAGTCCAAATCTTAAGTTTTGGATTGCAAATTCACATATGAGTGACCCAAATAACTTAAGATACTTATTTGACTTGATTTTTGCACTTTAGTCCAAAAGTGGACTAATTTTGCACTTAGGTCCCTAGGGTTTGGTTTTAGGGTTTTCCAGGGTTCTATTTGAGATTGTTGGTATCCAGGGGTATAAATGTGACTCAACTTTGTTTTTGGGGACATTTATAACTCTTTCCCCTAAAGCCTTTAGGTTTTCTCATCTTGGGTTAAGTTTTACCCCATTAATCTCTATTCAGGGTCAAGTTCCTTAACCAGGGGTCTATTTACAAAATATCAAAAACAATACACTTGTTTGAAATTTTTACCTAGTAAATGCACTCTAGGTATGTCAAACATATGCAATGCCAATGTTTATGATGTCATGCTCAAGTTTTAGTTACAGTAACACCAGGGGTGTTACAGAACCCCCCTCCGCGTCAAAATTTTCCTCGGAAAAGATCTTTTCTACCAGAACATCTTTCATGCTTTTCGACTACTTTGAAAGTGGGATCCTGAAAACGATGGAGTACGCGTAAGCAGCCAAGGATGACCGAGCCGAGGGACTCCTACGCCTCCGGGATACGGATACCTCACTCATCACCTTCTGCGATAAGTAACTCACGCTCGGATAAGCGATTCCGCGGACCGAACAAGTCTTAACGCTCGAAAACTCTTCTGCCGAAACGATTTTTCGTGCCTTCTCGACTATATCGATAGCAGAATCCTACGGACGAGTAAGAGTACACATAAGCGGCAAGGCCGACCGAGCCGAGGGACTCCTACGCCTCCGGGATACGGATACCTCACTCATCACCTTCTGTGAAAAGTAACTCTTGCTCGGACAAACAATTCTGTTACTGACAAATAAGTCCAGATATTCGAAACAAGAGGAAAAGAAACACAGCTTTACAACGCGACGACAGTATGTTTGGGCCTCGGCGGCCGAAGAAAACATACGCACACTACAAGATGGACCGATCCTGCAGGCTCAGACGTCGACGGAGGGGGAGCAGCACCACCCTCAGCGTCAACTCCACCTTCGGTGAAGTCCGATCGAGCCTCGGACGGCAACACGGTCGGAAGATCTCCGCTCCAAAGGACGACATCGGCACCACGCCTGGGCCATCACCGCTAGGATCTTCTTCAGGAATCCGGCCCGAGCAGACGCCTCGGCCGGCCGCCCCGATGCCTCAGCCAGCTGTCCCCCGAGGACACCAGCCCGGCTCGTGGCTTCGGCAACTCGACTCTGGCGTCGATCCCGCCAGTGGACGGCCCGACCAGGCTCCGGCCGACGAAGTCTTCTTTTCGAGCCAACTCTACCTCTGTCCATGCTGACACCGCTGCCTCCGGCTTCGGATCATCGAAGAGCGGCCGAGGGTTCCCTTAACTAAGCAAGAGAAGCCTCGGGCGGGAAGGCCGACCGAGCCGAGGGACTCCTACGCCTCCGGGATACGGATACCTCACTCGTCACCTTCGCACGAGGCAACTCACGCTTGGCAAAGCAGTCTAGCTAGCCGACAGGCGAGTCCTAGTGCTCGAAATGAGGAAAAAACATGGCTCCGTGCCAAAAATACATACATGTTCAGGCCCCGACAGCCACAATGAACAGACACCGGCACTCAAGGTGCCATTACAAACGGAACTCCGGTTCCACCTCCGCAGGTACGAACAACCCCCCACGATTGGAGGGCCTGCGAAGCAACAGAAGGCCGACGGATGGCTCGCCGCCGCCCGAAGAGCAGCAGCGACAACGACTTCTGCTCCGAGCGGCCGAACAGCAGCAGCGATGACCTCAGGGCGGATGCTACTGCCACAAGGCCCTCACCCACGTCCCCACTCGAGGGGCGAGGACAAGCAGAAGGCCGTAGAGTTGGAGGTCAGTCTGCGGGTGGCACCGACTATCTCGTCGGCGGAGAAACCTCTTCCGGCTGCCTCGGCGGGAGGTGGCACCGGAAGCGGCGCCGAAGCCGCTCGGGCCGGAGAGCCAGACACGCGGCAGCTGCCAGCGCCACGAACGGCGATCGCCCTTCCCCCCAATCACTGAGGGAAGGAGCGGGCCACTGCCCGCGCGGAGACAGGTCCCAACTCGGCGCACTCCCCTGCCCAGCACTGATGATGAACATCCTTGAAGCTGAGGGAGGGGGGAAGGCCACAGCCCGGCTCGCTTCTCCCCACCATCGAACTGGTGGTCACCGTCTTGGGTGACCACCGGCGAGGGGATGCAGCCGGGCTGCTTGATGAAAATCCTTGAAGCCGAACGATGGCTGAAAGGTACCAACTTCCGTGAAGTTGCGTTCCTCCAACGACGATGAGGCGGAAGAACCGCGGGTGCCCCCCATCCGGGGGCTCGGAAGGTGGAAGGACGCGATGCATGAGGGGAGCGCGAAGATATGGTTGCCTTTCAAGGGGGTCACCCTCCTTTTAAAGGCAACTCTCCCCACTTGCGCTCTCAGCCGTCGCGGGCTGAGTCTTCTCCAACACGCTCCAAGGTCCTCCCCCTACGACACGGGGGCTGGGTCCCACGCATCGTGCAAGCTGGCCCAGGACAGAAGGAGCCAAAACCGCCGTGCGTGGTGCGCGCGACTGCCTAGCGGTTACGAGCACTTCTCCACTTTCGCCCAGACCAGCGGGTGAGAGGGCGGACCGCCATGCAGGCGGCATGCAACCGCACCAAGGGGGCACACCCCTTCGACTTCGACGCGTCCAGCGTGGAGGCCTAGGCCCACACGTCATGTAACCGGCGCGCCGGTTACTACGTGCGAGAAACTGCACCGCCACTTGCGCCAGTACCGCGCCTCCTCGACTGCGGAACCAATGCCGCGACTCGAGGCGACCCTGTGCACGACCCAACAGTACCAACCAAGCACATCGGTCACGGGTCAGTCAGCCATAGAAGAAGGCGCGACGGTCGATACGGCCAGAAATGAGCTGGCAGTAATGGCGGTGGCAGGCAGGCGGCAGCAGCGGTCAAGTCGTCAGCAAGCTCACGTCCCCTCCTGGGACAGCGAGAGAACCCTCTCCCACGGCGTGAAGACGACGCGCCCGTGTTCCGTTCCTCGAACGGCTCGCGCACGCACAACGGCCGCCCCGCGAGCCACTCGTCCCGTCGCATTAACTCCGCGGCAGGACAGGCGGCACCTTTGGCAGGCGAAGCAGGCGACGCTTCACCTCCGCCATAATGTCCGCGTCAAAAAAAGGTGCGCCACGTCGTTCGATTTCGTATCCTTTTCCTTTTTCCTCTTTCTCTCTCTTACAACAGGGACCGGGAAAGGGGATATTCCGAAAGGGATCCTTCTCCGTGAAGGAAGCGGGCCCCGAGCCCCCCTACTGATCAGAGGTTCAAAGGCTGGCCCCTCGGAAGGGTTCAACAGCCGCCTCAGAGCGCTCGGGCTCTGCGCCCATTACTGGTCATAGGTTCGAAGGCCGGCCCCTCGGAAGGGTTCAACGGCCGCCTCAGGCCACTCGGGCTCCGCGCCCACTACTGATCAGGGGTTCGTAGGCTGGCCCCCGAAGGGTTCGACAGCCGCCTCAGATGCAGAGTGAGGGATGACCCAGGGTACGTTCGATACATAACCAAGGCTCGGGCTACGCTCCCGAGGTACCCTAGGACATTTCCAAGACCGACGGGAGCGATTTTGTAACAGAATCCCACCAGAGGGAGGCATCGAGCCCTCGGACCTCGTCAAAAGGGGACCGGGTCTGGCAAATCACCCGCAGGTACTTTTGGAGCACGCCTCCGGGCCACTAGCCGACTCCTAACAAATGGGGCACGGGCGTCCACTCGGATTACCCGTTAGCAACTCACTGGAGACACCATGTTCGGCGCCCTCCGAGGGCAACATGGCGCTTTCCCCCCTCCTCCTTGCGGAAAGGCGACGCAGGGGCGTATGTAAAAAAAGTCGAGTCTGTCCTTGACCGTCCTCTCGCTCTGTGCGGAGGCTCGGGGGCTGCTCTCGCAAACCCGGCTTCGGCCAAACCGTTGACAGCGTCAACATACCAGCCCGAGAACTTGGGACTCGATTGTGCACCCGGGCTACGGCCAGTTCGCATGAGGGAACAACCAGACCGGCCGAAGCATCACGAAACACACTAAGACCTCGGAGGAGTCAAACCACTCCTCCGAGGCCTCGGGTGCTACACCCGGCGGGTGCGCTCGCGCGCACCCACCGGAACGAAACGCAACCGAGAAAGGCTGGTCCCCTTGCAAAAAAGTGCGACAAAAGCCTCCAAGCGAGTATTAACACTCCCTTTGAGGCTCGGGGGCTACTGTCGGGGACCATAATTAAGGGTACCCCCAAGACTCCTAATCTCAGCTGGTAACCCCCATCAGCACAAAGCTGCAAAGGCCTGATGGGTGCGATTAAGTCAAGGCTCGGTCCCCTCAAGGGACACGATCTCGCCTCGCCCGAGCCCAGCCTCGAGCAAGGGCAGCCGACCCCGAAGGATTCACGTCTCGCCCGAGAGCCCCCTCAAGCAACGGACACACCTTCGGCTCGCCCGAGGCCCAGTCTTCGCCAAGAAGCAACCTTGGCCAGATCGCCACACCAACCGACCGTATCGCAGAAGCATTTAATGCAAGGATGGCCTGACACCTTATCCTGACGCGCGCCCTTCAGTCGACAGAGCCGAAGTGACCGCAGTCACTTCGTCGCTCCACTGACCGGCCTGACAAGAGGACAGCGCCGCCTGTACCGCTCCGACTGCTGTGCCACTTGACAGAGTGAGGCTGACAGCAGCCAAGTCTAGCTTCGGGCGCCATAGGAAGCTCCGCCTTGCCTGACCCCAGGGCTCAGCCTGTTGGGGCGAAGGCAAAGACGCCACCCTTCGCTGCAGTCGCTGGTCCGACGGAGACAAAGCAGGCCTTCACTGCAGTCGCCGGTTCGACGGAGACAAAGCAGGCCTTCGCTCGATACGGCGCCAGACAAAGACCTGCGACGTCGTCATCCCACCAAGCGGCCTCGTCCAGCTCAGAAGCCCACGTGTGATCCGGCCCATTGTAACGGGCCCCGCGTGGCCGCTGCGTGTTATGGGCCTAATTTGTAAAGGCATTCCTGTAATTACAGTCTGTAACCCTGCTTTATGGGAATATTCTGGGGATAATCTAGGTATCCGAGGGCACATGTGTCCTTAGCACAGGGCGCTGGGCGCTCAGACACCTATAAATACCCCCGCACAGTGCCCGTGATCGGGCAGATTAACAGAGCTATTGCCATCTAGCGCGAGAACCCTGTTGACGTCACTGTTCACCCTTGTTGGATCCCCTTGCAACTGAGAGCAAGTTCCAACATTTGGCGCCTGCCGTTCGTGCTACGAGAAAACCACCCGCGATGGCACCCAAGAGAGCTAACCCGAAGGCTGACGAGGCTGCGAAGGCAGCACTGCTCGCCGCAAGAAAGGGCAAGGCCCTCGCCCTCACCCAATCCACCCACCAAGAGGCCACTGAAGACGATGTTCCCCGCACCTGCGAAGACGACACTCTCCACACCTGCGGCCCTGAAGGACAACCGCAGCCACCCTCAGGCTTCGCACCACTGGAGGGTGCGGACCTCACCGAGGACTGTGAAGTCCTCGGTGTCTCAGCAGAAGAACAGCTACAGCTGCGCGCCCTGTGCCTCAAGAACCGCAATCTCCAGAGGCAGAAGGAGATACTGGAGGCCAAGCGCCAGCGCGTGTCCGCACTAGCCAAAGTGCGGCAAATGATACGCGACGAAGAGCAGAAGGCCCAGGAACTCGAGCGGGAGATTGCGCTGATGCAGCGCGAAGGCCACCTTGGCCTGCAGCACGAGCCGCCCCTCCAGCAGCGCGCACAACTCGAAGACATGCGCGAAGGCCACCTCGGCCTGCAGCATGGGCCACCCCTGCAATACCGCGCGCAACCGGAAGACCCGCGTTTCCCCCAGCGCGACCACACCTTCCCGCACGCCGCGCCATTCCAAGGGGTCAACTATCTCGACGAGCGAAGTCCCCTGGCGCCACACCTGCAAGTGACGCCTTGGCCAGCTAACTTCCGGGCAGGGACCTATCCCAAGTACAACGGCAGCACCGACCCGGCACAATACATAATGAGTTATCAGGTCGCCGTTGCATCTTCCGGAGGGGACGACGCCACAATGGCGAAGTCTTTCATCATCGCCCTCGAGGGCCCAGCACTCACCTGGTTCACCAGGTTGCCTCCGCTGTCCATTGATTCCTGGAGAAGTCTCCGGGACAAGTTCCTGCTCAACTTCCAAGGGTACCGCCCAGACACCGACGCCCTGGCCGAACTCTCGCTCTGCAAGCAGCTGGAAAAGGAGACTCTGAGGGAGTATTACCGCAAATTTTTAACACTCAAGTCATAGCTGCCCTCAGTCGATGACCAGATCGCCATCCACTACGCTATCAGTGGCCTTCGTGCTGGCGTCCTTTACAGCCACTGCATCAGAGATCCGCCAAAGAACCTCCAGGAGTTATATCAGCTGTTTGAAAAGTACGCCAAATCCGAAGAGCTCCACTAGCGCAAGATTGAGTCCCAAAGGAAGCCAAAAGACGCTCCACAGTCCAGCCGCACGTGGACAAGGACTCCGCAGCCGGATTCCGGTCGCGACGGTCGCAGTCAACAGCAAGTGCACAACATCACGAACCAGGTCCCCGCTGCTGACGCCCCTCGTCGCCAGGAGTATCCCCCCCAGGGCCGCGGAAATGGAACTCGCGGTAGGGGTCGGGGGCGTGCGCAGCCGCCGCGCCGATTCTACTGCCTCTTCCATGGCGAAGACTGCGCCCACCAAACCGAAGACTACCCAGAAACGAAGGCCACCAGAGACAGGATGGCACGGGCGCAACCAGCCGACAACCCCCGAGTTGTCGCACACACTTACCAGCAACCCCTCCACCATATATCCACGCCCCCGCCCCGCATCCACCACACCACGCTTACCAACACCATCAGGAAGTACAAATCGTACCTCCCCCACCCCCACCACCACACCAGCAACATCAAAACATCCCCCACGCTCCAAAGCAGGAAGACTACGCCGATCAACCATATCGCGGAGTCATTCACATGATAACTGGGGGGTCCAGCACCGACTTTGACACAAAGCGGCAGAAGCGGGACCACTACCGCAGCATCAACCACGTCGCCATCACCGGACCTGTCGTGCAGACAAAGTGGTCCCACATACCGCTAACCTTCGACGCACGAGACGTCGACCTGCGCAGCGCCCCCCACTGCGACGCCATGGTTATCAATTGCAGCGTGGCAGGCTGGGACCTGCACAAAGTCCTAGTTGACAACGGCAGTCAGGCGGACATCATCTTCCTCCACGCCTTCGATCGCATGGGCATAAGCCACAGTCTGCTTAAGCCTTCGGACAACCCGTTGTATGGCTTCGGCGGCAAGGGCACCTTCCCCGTCGGCAAAATAGAGTTGCCTCTCTCCTTCGGTGTAGCACCCAATGCCCGAAGTGAGCAAATAACCTTTGATATCGTGGACATGGTATATCCTTACAATGCCATCATGGGCCGGGGCTCCATCAATAAGTTCGAAGCAGCCATTCACGGACTGTACCTATGTATGAAGATACCCGGTCCGTTAGGCGTCATCACAGTCTTCGGCAATCAACAGACTGCGCGCAACATAGAGCGGGACTTCGTGCCCGGTCAAAGAAACGTGCACTGCCTCACGACCCAGCGCGAGGTCCCCACGCCCGCCAGCCCAACCAATAAGCAGCACGACAAGGCACAGCTGCAGAGCAACGACGGGACCAAGACTGTCCCCCTCGACCAGGCCACGCCCAGGCAGACAGTCATTATCAGCGAAGACCTTACTTCGCATGAAGAAGAGAAGCTCCTCTGCTGCCTGTCCAAGAACAAAGATGTCTTCGCCTGGTTGGCCCTCGATCTGGTCGGGGTTAGCCGTTCAATAATTGAGCACAGTCTGGGAATCGACCCTTCGGTAAGGCCGAAAAAGCAGCGGCTTCGCAAGATGTCCGACGAGAAGACGGAGGCCGCCAAGGCAGAAGTACACCGCCTCCTGGAAGCCAAATTCATCGAGCTGGTGGCTTACCCCACATGGCTCTCCAATGTCGTGATGGTGCAGAAAAAGAGCGGGAAGTGGCGAATGTGCATCGACTTCACCAGTCTCAATAAAGCCTGCCCAAAGGACAATTTCCCGTTGCCGCGGATCGACAAAATAGTCGATAGCGCGGCCGGATGCGAAGTCATGTCCCTCCTCGACTGCTTCTCCGGTTACCACCAGATATACATGAAGGAAGAAGACAAGGCTAGCACCAGCTTTATAACACCCTTCGGCACATATTGCTTCATCAGAATGCCGGAGGGACTCAAGAACGCCGGGTCCACCTTCTCCAGGCTTACCAAAACAGTGCTCGAAGGGCAAGTTGGCAGAAACATATTCACATATGTGGACGACATTGTCGTCGCCAGCAAGAGCAAGGAGGACCACCTCGCCGACCTCGCCGAAACATTCGCGAACATACGAGACGCACAACTCCGCCTAAACCCGGAAAAGTGCGTCTTCGGCGTTCGCCAAGGCAAAATATTGGGCTACCTGGTATCACACCGTGGCATCGAGGCCAACCCAACCAAGATTCAGGCCATCATAGACATGACGCCTCCACAGTCCGTCAGGGACGTCCAGCGCCTGACAGGCAGATTGGCCGCTCTCAACAGATTCATCTCCAGGTCCGCCGAGCGAAGTCTCCCCTTCCTCAAGACACTCTGTGGTGCAAAAGACTTCGCCTGGGGACCAGAGCAGGCGGTGGCCTTCGCCTCATTAAAACAGTACCTGACAGAGTTGGCCGTCCTTACCAGCCCCGACCCCTCGCTCCCCCTGCTGCTCTACGTCGCGGCTTCGCCACATGCGGTCAGCGCGGCACTAGTGCAGGAGCAGACTGTCGAGGGCGTGGTCCGGCAGTGCCCCGTGTACTATGTCTCCGAAGTGCTGACACCGTCCAAGTGCAACATGACAGAGCTGGAGAAGATTGCCTACGCAGTCGTCATGTCCTCGCGCAAACTGCGCCATTACTTCAAAGCATTCAAGGTCCGAGTCACCTCAAACAGGGGACTCGGCGAATTATTCAGAAACCCGGAGGCATCGGTGAGGATTGCCAAGTGGGCGGCCGAACTCTCCGGCTACCACATCTGCTTCGAGCCCAGGACAGCCATCAAGTCTCAAGTCCTGGCAGACTTCGTCGTCGACTGGATTGGGCCAACAACACAGCCAGACCCGTCCGCAGAGAAGATTTGGACGATCCATTGCAACGGCGCATGGTGCCATGCGGGGGCAGGCGTCGCTGCAGTCATCACCTCACCAGTCGGGGTCAAGCACAGATATGCAGCATGCCTCAGCTTCAATCTGGAATCCGACAGATGCACAAATAATATAGCAGAATACAAAGCAGTCATCCTCGGCCTCCGCAAGCTAAGGGCCCTCGGAATCACCACCTGCATCATCAAAACAGACTCCAAGGTAGTTGCCGGCCAAGTCGAGAAGGACTATGCAGCAAAGGACCCCGCGCTCATGCAGTACCTCGCGGCCATCCGAAGTCTCGAGAGGCAATTCAAGGGGTTCACCTTGCAGCATGTGGATCGGGCCTAGAATGAAGAGGCCGACGCATTGGCCAAGGCTGCCGCCAGGGGCGAATCTCTGCCCTCCGACGTGTTCTTTCATGTCATCGGCACGCCAGCCGTTCGGAGCCCCGAAGGGCTCCAAATAACCAATGACAGCGAGGGCCACCGCATAGTCAACCTTATCATGACCGAAGACTGGTGGGCACCAATAACCCTGTTCCTGCAGGGGTACTATCATCCAGCCGACATCAGTGAGGCCAAGCGCCTCAGACATCGAAGCCGAGACTTCGCACTGATTGAAGGCCAACTCTACAAAAAAGGGGTCAGTCACCCAATGCTTAAGTGCGTCACCGAAGCCGAAGGCATCCAGATCCTACGCGAAGTCCACAGTGGCACGTGCGGCTCACACGCAGGGCCAAGGGCCCTGGCTGCTAAGGTGATCCGCCAAGGTTTTTACTGGCCCGCAATAATCTGCGCCGCAAATCGGGTCACAAGGTCCTGCGAAGCCTGCCAGAAGTTTTCTCCTCGGTCAGGCAGCCCCTCGCAGTATACAAAGCTGATCGCCCACACGTGGCCTCTCCAACGCTGGGGCCTGGACATCGTCGGGCCCCTGCCCACCGCTCAGGGGAACCTTAAGTTCGCCTTCGTCGCTGTCGAGTACTTCACCAAATGGATCGAGGCAAGGGCTGTTTCCACAATAACATCAAAAACTGCCCAAAAGTTCTTTTGGCAAAACATTGTTTGCTGCTTCGGAGTACCGTCCGAACTAACAGTTGACAACGGCAAGCAGTTTGACAACCAAGACTTCAAGGATTTTTGCTTCTCCATTGGCACCAAGCTTGCCTTCGCCTCAGTCTATCATCCGCAGTCCAACGGAGTTGTGGAACGCGCCAATGGAAAAATCTTCACAGCTGTCAAAAAGATGCTCCTCGATGAAAAAAAGGGCAGATGGACCGATTTGTTACCTAAGGCAGTATGGGCACTAAACACGACTGAGTGAAGGGCGACTGGGTTTACCCCTTTCCGCCTTCTATACGGATCGGAGGCCATGACCCCACAAGAAATAAAACATGGGTCCCCGCGGACAGTTCCGTCAGCTGTCCCCGACGTGGACGAGCCAACTTCAAAGGATCTCATTGACGGAGACCGAGTCTTCGCTCTACAAGCCCTAAACAAATACCAAGCCCAGACAAAAGTATGGCGCGACCACGCAGTCATCCCGAGGGAATTTAGTGAAGGGGACCTCGTACTCGTCCGAACAACTCGGATTGAGTCCAGGGGCAAGCTGGAGCCCAAGTGGGAGGGCCCCTTTATAGTCAAGACGAAGGCTTCCCCCAGCGCTTACAGGCTCACAACGCCAAACGGCGAAGACCTGGAGCACTCCTGGAACATCGACAACCTCCGCAAATTTTTTGTTTGACTCTTCAGGGCTGATTCGCCCTTGTAATTCGCAAAAACAATCTTATTATGGTCCGCACTCTTTTCCTCCCGGGGGGTGAGGTTTTTAACGAGGCGGAGCCATGTAATATATGACTGAAAAATCCCCCGCAAAAACATGCGTCGAAAAAAGACCGCGACGACGGCCTTCGACATTCGACCAATACGAGGTCACCGCGAGGCTCAGCGCTAGCCACCCTCGCGTGCGACAAATCCGTGCAGAAGTCGCCTAAGGGTGCAGCCGGACTAGCACAACAAGTGCGAAAAAACCGAAGTCTACCGCAAAGACTATCCGTGCAGAAGTCGCCCAAGGGTGCAGCCGGACTAGCACAACAAGTGCGAAAAAACCGAAGTCTACCGCGAAGACTATCCGTGCAGAAGTCGCCCAAGGGTGCAGCCGGACTAGCACAACAAGTGCGAAAAAACCGAAGTCTACCGCGAAGACTATCCGTGCAGAAGTCGCCCAAGGGTGCAGCCGGACTAGCACAACAAGTGCGAAAAAACTTAAGTCTACCGCGAAGACTATCCGTGCAGAAGTCGCCTAAGGGTGCAGCCGGACTAGCACAACAAGTGCGAAAAAACCGAAGTCTACCGCGAAGACTATCCGTGCAGAAGTCGCCCAAGGGTGCAGCCGGACTAGCACAACAAGTGCGAAAAAACCGAAGTCTACCGCGAAGACTATCCGTGCAGAAGTCGCCCAAGGGTGCAGCCGGACTAGCACAACAAGTGCAAAAAAACTTAAGTCTACCGCAAAGACTATCCGTGCAGAAGTCGCCTAAGGGTGCAGCCGGACTAGCACAACAAGTGCGAAAAACCGAAGTCTACCGCGAAGACTATCCGTGCAGAAGTCGCCCAAGGGTGCAACCGGATCAGCACAACATAACAAAACACACCAGACCAAGTACATAACGCCTTCGCAAGCATAGCCAAGTGTGCGGGGGCACACAACCTCATCACACAAGCCTTTACACATGTACAAGCGAGGGCACTACACTCTACATCGGCTCAACCTTAGGAATAATTCCCATCTCCCTATAATTAAATAACATTATCCTAAGCTCCTCACCCGCAAAGAGACTTCGCAATTCCCCCTCACCCATACTCACGGTGGCCGGCAAAGACAACAGTTCTTGCCGGCCAGCCCTACTCACATGAAGCCGATCTCCCTCCGCCCCACTCACTCTACGTTTCGCAACCGCCCTTCGCCGCCGGCGCCCGGTGCTCGGACCAGGCACATCACCTGTGTCGGCAGCGCGCGGTGAAGCCTCCGCCGCTGCCACATCCAAGGCCGCATAATAGTCCAAGTCCTCCTCTGTCGACTCCTCAGTCCACTCAACCGAGCTCCCAGAGTCAGCAAAATCAGAAAACTCAGTTGCAGACCCATCACATTTATTACCACCATCCACGGTCGAAGCCGCCCAAAAATTAGTAGTGGCGGTTGCGTGCGCAGGCCCAAAATCTTGAACCTGCGCACCAACCAAAATTCAGCAACATATACAAAATTCCCTAACTATCTACACCCACTACGCCACCTGCCAGGACCCAGCCGTCGTGGGAGCCTCCGCCGTTGCCTCCGCTGCCGCCTCCGCCGCCACCGTCGCAGGATCTTCAGCCCTCGGCGCAGCGGCTGCGGGGGCATCAGGCGCGCCTTCGGCGGTCTCTGGGGGCAGGTCCCCGCCGGCCGCAGCAGATGCGGGGGCATCCGGAGCGCCTTCCGCAGGCTCTGGGGGTGCCTCCAGGGCGGCCCCGGACACGGCTTCCGCCGGGATCGGCTCCGGGTCAGGCAGCGCGCTGTTCAACGCCCCGAAGTCATCCACTCTCTCGCCACGCGCCGCCTAAGACACAGCACACAAATTCAGCAAACCCACACATAGCCCACATCCAGCAAACGCCAAACAAACGCCAAACGTTACCTGAGCCCTCGCCGTCTCGGCCCGCTCCCTGACCACCTCGCAACCGTGCGGACCCCACATCCGGTCATAGATGGCACCGGCGGATTCCTTCACCACGGGGTCTTCGACCTTGTAGATATCTCGCTCAAAGTCTTCATCGGCCTGGTCGAAGACCTCGAAGTGCCGGCACCCTTCGCGGGAGAGCGCGTTCATCGCCCCCTCGCAGGTGACCAGAGAGGCATACGACATGAACCCCTCCACGATAGTGGGGAGCGCCTGCAACTCCTCCTGTACCCACTCCAGGCAGCAAAGTCCGGACTCTCGGTCCGGCACTTCGAAGTCACCAGTCCGCGTGCCCAGCTTATGGTACGAGTCCATAAGCTGCTTGCGCGTCCGTTCGGCCTCCGCGCGCGTCGCGGCCTCGGCCCTCTCCACGCGGCTCTCCAGGGCGATGAGCCGCTCCTGCAGCTACTCGACGCGCTCCCTGGCAAGATTGCCCTCCGCCCGCGCCAGATTGGCCTCCACCTGCGCAGCCTGCGCCTTGGCGAGGGTCTCATTGGTCTCCCTCCTCTCTCCCGCCAATTGGCGCCGGAGGTCAGCCTTCTCCCCCTCCAGCACGGCCACCTTGTCCGCCAGCTTGCGACACTTGCTGTCGGCGGCCGATTTTTCACGGATAGCGTCCGCATGTTGCGTCCGAAGTCTCTCGACTTCGGCAGACACAACTGCCGTGAGGGCCCCCGACGCCGTGCGGTTGGCGAAGTCAGCCACCTGCAGAACACACGTAAGACCGCGAAAAAAACGGAGTCTAACTCAGCGGACCTAACTTAGCGCCTCCGTCACCTCCTTCAGCCGGCGGGACGCAGCGCCCGCCTCATCCCAGACGGCCGCCAGTGCCGACATCTCGCCTTCGGCACTAAGAGCACCGCCCTTCGCCTTCGGCACTACGGCAGCCGCCACGGTCGCCGCGGCAGGCGCAACAATAGCAAGCTGGCCCTCGTCCGACCCTGCAACGTTTCAACGATTTTTTTAAAAAAAAAACGAGCCAAGGGCTTACCACCAAGATAGTCCACACTGATATCGGTGGCGAAGTCGGCGATGCGCTTGCCCGACGACGGCAACTCTCGGGCCGCCTTCGCGACCTCCGACACCCTGCTGGACGGCGGCACAGCCTTCGTCGCTTTGGAACCATCGGCGCCTGCCGCCGCCTCCGGCGCCTTGCTAGATACAGGGCCACCCGGCTTCCCCGTCAGCGGCGGCTTGCCTCCGCCAGGGGCAGCAGCCTTCGCAGCCCCCCGCTGCCTCTTCGGCCGGGCTTCATGAAGCCTGACAACCGCCTGGCGCTTTTGTGCAGCTCCCTAGCGATCCTTGTCCATCACTGCCGACACAATAGCAGCAATATTCCGCCCGTAAGGAAACACTTTCCATTCACGAACCATGCGAGATGTAAAAAAGTCTTCGCCGGCCGCGCGGGGGATAGGAACATTCCTAGGCCACCAACCCCCGGTAACCCTCAGCATCCGCGCCGAAGACTCCCGGAGCTCGGGCGAAGACATCCTTCCCCCCGGGGCCGCGCAAGTCCTCATCAGCTCTCTAGCAAAACCATCGGAAACCCCAAGTCCTCCCATAGCAGTACCTAATTTCCTCTTTTTAGAGAGGATGGGGCGGCCGCCGGCGCAGGGTTGTCTCCGGCCTCCACCACCGGCTTCTTTCCACGGCGGTCCACATCGTCTTGGCCGGGGTAGCCGCCATACGGCAGATGATTCAATTCAAACACCCTGTTCAAACGGTCGTTCGACCCGCGGATATCCTAGCTACGCTGGCCCTCTGTCCTCGGCACGTACCGACCAACGAGCCGCACCGCCCCATCCTCCGCCTCACGCACAAAGGCGGCCGGATCGCGGTTTTGTAGATTCAGTGCGAAGGCAGGACTTCGCACCATCTTCCCACCATGGGAAGGCATCTGGCGAGGGCACACTTCGCCCAACGCCAAGCCATGCGCCAAGGGCCATACCCCGTACGCCACAAATTCTTCAACCAAATCACGCCCACTGCTCAGGCCGGCGGCACACCGAAGGGCCCCTTCGTCCGCATCCCCCTCCGCCACCTCAAAGGACGGGTACGCTGAGTAAAAATGTGAACACATCTCGGACACGGGGAGCCCCTCATGGTCTTCGACGGTACCCTCAGCGATGTAAAACCAGAACTCATTCCAGTTGCCCCATTTGTTGCGGGCGCAAGGAACCAACTCGACTACCTGCATCGTGGTCTTGCCGGTCTTCGGCGTAAACGTGCAGGACCCAAACTGGGCAACTTCATCCCCAATCATCCTCTTCTGCCAGTGCAGGCAATAATACTTCGCAAAGACTTCGACTGATGGCTGTCCACCGTACGAAGTCGTCGCCCAGACATACTTCGATAGAGCCACTACGACATTCGGAGTCAACTGATGTATCTGAACGTTGAACCTCCGCAGGACTTCGCCAACAAATCGGTGTGCAGGCAAACGGAGACCGGCGGCGAAGAACGCCTCGAACACAACCAACTCGCCCTCCGGCTCGGGGACTTCCTCCGTCCCCGGGACACGAGCGACTCCGCCGCCAAAGTAACCCAGCCGCTGCATATCTTGCACGCGGACCGACGACATCTGCGACACGCCAAAATTCACAGAATCGCCGGCGCGCAACTCCTCCGCCACCAAACTACTCTGCGTCTCCTCAGACGAGGCGTAGACCGGCGGCGAAGCGACGGTCGACGGCGAGGCGTCGGCCGATGGTGTAGCGGCAGCAGAGGAAGAGGAGGTCGGCATCGCTACATACCGTCGGCGGCGGGCGGTCTGCTTCACTCGAGCCAGATCTCCGGCGAACAAAAGCAAGGCGGGCAGACGAGCAGTAAGACGGTGGAAAAAGGCGGCTAGGGTTTGCACCGAGCGCGGAAAGTGAAGTTCAAAAGGCGCCGACCCCGCCCCTTTTATAGACAGGGCGCGGCTCTTCGGGAAACCCGCAATCCGACAGGGCGCGGCGCTTCGGGAAACCCGCAATCCAACAGTACGCTGTCAATCAACGGTCATGTCAAAAACCCCCGCGAAACCACTTCGAGCGAGGGCAGCGTCTCCGCCATCTAGCGACGTCTTCGGCACCAGGTGACTTTGTCGAACTGGTCCCTCGGAGGGCAAATGTTGGGGCGAAGGCAAAGACGCCACCCTTCGCTGCAGTCGCTGGTCCGACGGAGACAAAGCAGGCCTTCGCTGCAGTCGCCGGTCCGACGGAGACAAAGCAGGCCTTCGCTCGATACGGCGCCAGACGAAGACCTGCGACGTCGTCATCCCACCAAGCGGCCTCGTCCAGCTCAGAAGCCCACGTGTGATCTGGCCCATTGTAACGGGCCCCGCGTGGCCGCTGCGTGTTACGGGCCTAATTTGTAAAGGCATTCCTGTAATTACAGTCTGTAACCCTGCTTTATAGGAATATTTTGGGGATAATCTAGGTATCCGAGGGCACATGCGTCCTTAGCACAGGGCGCTGGGCGCTCAGACACCTATAAATACCCCCGCACAGTGCCCGTGAGCGGGCAGATTAACAGAGCTATTGCCATCTAGCGCGAGAACCCTGTTGACGTCACTGTTCACCCTTGTTGGATCCCCTTGCAACTGAGAGCAAGTTCCAACACAGCCCCCGTCTCGGCCTCGTACGACGAACTCCGCCTCGCCCGACCCCAGGGCTCGGACTCGGCCTCGGCTCCAGAAGACGACGAACTCCGCCTCGCCCGACCCAGGGCTCGGACTCAGCCTCGGCTCCGGAAGACGACGAACTCCGCCTCGCCCGACCCTAGGGCTCGGACTCAGCCTCGGCTCCGGAAGATGACGAACTCCGCCTCGCCCGACCCTAGGG
Organism: Zea luxurians; assembly: GCA_029449295.1. Lineage (NCBI taxonomy): Eukaryota > Viridiplantae > Streptophyta > Magnoliopsida > Poales > Poaceae > Zea > Zea luxurians. The sequence continues at coordinate 121,260,910 of JAOPSE010000007.1, read as the reverse complement.
CTCGGACTCAGCCTCGGCTCCGGAAGACGACGAACTCCGCCTCGCCCGACCCCAGGGCTCGGACTCAGCCTCGGCTCCGGAAGACGACGAACTCCGCCTCGCCCGACCCTAGGGCTCGGACTCAGCCTCGGCTCCGGAAGACGACGAACTCCGCCTCGCCCGACCCCAGGGCTCGGACTCAGCCTCGGCTCCGGAAGACGACGAACTCCGCCTCGCCCGACCCCCGGGGCTCGGACTCAGCCTTGTCCTCAGACGATGGTCTCCGCCTCGCCCGACCCGGGGCTCGGACTCGACCTCGACCTCGGAAGACAGACTCGACCTCGACCTCGGAGGAGCCACCGCCTCGCCCGACCCAGGGCTCGGACCGACCACGTCACAGGGGGGGCCATCATTACCCTACCCCTAGCTAACTCAGGCTACGGGGAACAAGACCGACGTCCCATCTAGCTCGCCCCGGTAAACAAATAATGATGGCGCCCCGCGTGCTCCGTGACGACGGTGGCTCTCAGCCCCTTACGGAAGCAAGGAGACGTCAGCAAGGACTCGACAGCCCCGACATCTGTCCTTCCGCAAGGCTCCAGCGCTCCTCCGACGGCCACGACATCACATGAACAGGGTGCCAAAACCTCTCCGGCTGCCACGACGGCATGTACTTAGGGCACTAGCTCCTCTCTGCTAGACACGTTAGCACACTGCTACATCTCCCATTGTACACCTGGGCCCTCTCCTTACGCCTATAAAAGGAAGGCCCAGGGCTCTCGTACGAGAGGGTTGGTCGTGCGGGAGGACGGGACGGCGCGTGCAGGCCTCTCGCCCCCTCCCACGCGGACGCTTGTAACCCCCTACTACAAGCGCACCCGACCTGGGCGCAGGACAAACACGAAGGCCGCGGGTTTCCCCTTTACGCCTGTCTCCCTCTCTTTTGCCCCCCTTCGTGCTCCGTCTCGCGCCGACCCATTTGGGCTGGGACACGCGGCGACAATTTACTCGTCGGTCCAGGGACCCCTCGGGGTCGAAACGCCGACAAAAACATTATTCAAACAAAAGAAATTGCATGCAAGGCTCTTCTTTAAATACTACTCCCTCAATTCAAAAATATAATTTAATAATCTTGGTGATACTTATCTACTACTATACATTGTGTAAGGGTAGTAGGTGGGCTTCGGGAGAGATGTAGTATATGTTTTTACTATAATAGATGTAGACATGAACACACTTATGGTCTAGTGGTAGCTACGAGCACATTTGCTTGAGAGGTCGCGGGTTCAAATCCCCGTGAGATGTACGTGGGAATGGGAATAGGAATGAGCTTTGTGGGGGAGGAGAGAATGAGAAAGGAAACGAGGAGGGGGAATCGGAAAGGCAGAACAGGGAATGGTGAGAATGGACTGTGCGGAGAGGGGGGAATCGAAAAGGCAGAACAGGGAATGGGAATGACAGAACACGGAATGGTAGCCTACCCCTTACTGCCTTAATAAGTAGTATAGATAAGCGTACAAACACCGACGAAGATAGTCGTCAAACGTTTGATTTTAAGACATGAGGAAAGAGTTACTTTTGGTTTTAGAGATGAGGGATAAAAAGGTCACTTTTACAATGGTCGAGGGATGCTTTTTTTTACTCTCTAGTTACATGTTCATAAAGATTAAATTCTATAAGTAGCATCTTATTTTAACAGAATCTCCAACACACAAGTTAGTTTAGATAGCCGGAGTGGCTAGCTAAATTTGGCTAGAGAGCGTGCCAATTTAAAGAGACGGATGGTTTAGCGAGTTAGATTGCTAATCTATTATAGAGTTATTTTACTGTTAATTAACTAAAATTTAGCTTGACGAGTTATTTGACTAGTTCTTGGAGATGCTCTAAAATAACCCTTTTCCTCTAAAAATGATAGAGAAATAATGAACGGCCTGTTATCAGCCTCAGCCGGGGAAGAAAATCCAAACATAAAAAATAGAAGAAATGGTGTTGGGCCTGGGCCACAAGCCAGCACAACTGCACAAGGCACAACACAACCACAGGCCCAGGTCCAGATTTTCTAAACAACTTTGATACAAAGCCCGCGCAACTGAACTCGACGGGAGTGGGCTACGACTACGTAGGATGTCTAAAATGCTGCTACCAGGTGGTACTAAACACAGGAACAAGCGGCTGATAACCTGGCTTCCTTTGAAGCTTTCTATGGTATAAGACTGTCTTCAGCTGATATCATAACACATCTCCTATCTTATCATTTGTTTTAAACATTACTTTATGAACAATATAATCTACAGTGTAAATCTATTTACACGATCATATGTGGACACCCTAAGCCAGCCTTTGGTCATGTAAAATTTGTAACTCACAAAAGGGGAAAAACAGCGGACCCTTCCGTTGCTGAGCGATGCAGCTGTACGCAGATATTCTGGTTTTCAGCACAGGACGAAGTATAACGCTGAAGGAAATCTATACTACACAAGAGCAAAAGAACTGAAAAGTATCTATTATCTAAAGACCATATAGAAGAATTTGTCAAAATGGCTCACTCTTAATTGCCGCTATCCAAAATAGGTCGCTTTTTGTGGTACTTGTTAAAATTGTCCGATCCTATTGTCAAACTACCTCACCTGATAGCTTGGCCCTATATGTTTCTCTCGACTTCCCACCTGGCACATCTATATGTATTTCAACATACTCTCGAACACACAAGTTAGTTTGGCTAGCCGGAGTGGCTAGCCAAATTTGGCTAGAGAGTGTGCCAATTTGAAAAGTCGGATGGTTTATCGAGTTACCTTGCTAATCTATTATAGAGTTATTTTGCTGTTAATTAACTAAAATTTAGTTTGACGAGTTATTTGACTAGTCTCTTGGAGATGCTCTAAAATAGACCCTTTTTTCCTCTAAAAATGATAGAGAAATAATGAACGGCCTATTATCAGCCTCAGCCGGGAAGAAAATCCAAACATAAAAAATACTTCATGTGCCAGCAGGACAGCCTCTGGTTTTGTCGTGATGTGTATGCATGGTTTCAAGTCCGTTTGGATCCAGAGACTAAATATTAGTCTCGTCGTTCATGTTCACTCGTAGTATTGTTGAATGTCTTTGTCAATTCTATTATGTCTCTAGCACTGTTATATGAGTTTTGATACTTCTGTATTTCTGCAAGAACCATCATTGAGTTTCTATGATAGAAAGAAAACGTATGCTCTGTTATTTAGAAGATGCATGTTTAACACGATGTAGCTTCTCTGAAACGCATCTTCATTCTGCCCATTTATAGGTATGCAAACCATTGTGCATGCTACTCATTACTCAACATATTGTGTTCCTCTTCACATGCACTATACTCCGGATCAAAACCATTATGGACGGTGGAATAAACCATTATTGCGTTCCTTTGGTATCCTGGGATCCCGGAAGGATCCCGGCCCATTCACTGGCCTTGAAATCCACGGGTCCAATTTTTCTAGGGCAAACAAAAAGTGTATTTAAACTCTATACAACAACTTAACTCTATTTAAACTCTATATTCTCACTCAAATATTTCATACCAGTAAATTCATTATTTCAGTACACTAAAATATTAAATTTATTAGTATGGATTATTGGAGTGACTATATGGAGTTATACATGCATCTCAAATATATACCCCTAAATAAAGCACCTGTTCAAATTAATCTAGATCCACGTTGAGATGTGTTTGCTTCGTGTACCCCGTTTTGTACACACAAAAATTCTCTTCCTTCACATTGAACCGTTTAGATCTCTTCTCCCTCATTCTTTTTCTCACTCACTCCTAGGACATCCAGATCATCCCACAAGTTTTTAAGTCTCAAATCGATATGCCCGTGTTTTGCACGGTAATTGCTTCAATTATTTTCTTGCTTATTATTTATACCAATATATAATCTACCAGTTTTAACTTTACAAAGCCCACCCAACCAAATCATCTCCACATCAATAATCTTTATTAAATCCATTAGATAAAATGGTTGATATAGTTGGATAACCCCCATTCCTTACTCAAATACAATGAACAATCTCTCACCCTCATCCTTCCCCTCTCCCTCCCCCGCGACCCTGCTGTCCCCATCCTCCCCCTCCCCTGCGTCCCTGTCGCCCTCCCCCTCACTCGTGCCATCGCCATCGTCGTCAACCCCTCCTCTCGCATCGCCACCGTCGTCGATCCCTCCACTCCTGAGGATGTCAACCCCTCCTCTCGCATCGCCACCGACGTTGATCCCTCCACTCCTGAGGATCGTAACGTTAGCACGGGGTTATATGCTAGTATAGTTAAATTGTTGTCCATATTTGATTTTTATTTCTAATAAGTAAAGCATTGTAGTTTTTTCAAAAAAAAAATTATCAATATAGTTGAATTATTGTCGCAAACCAAAACCATGTGAAAGAATGTCTAAGAATACTCTCACAAACTATTCAGATTTTGATTTTCATAATATAACAAAATTTTATAAAAAAATAAATCATGTTCAAAAAAAATGTTTGAACAGTACGTCTAGTACTAACAGTATTTAGTTTAAAATTAGAGGAACATGTGCGATTGTTATTTAAAAAGTAGGGGAGATGGTGTATAATACATTTGTCTTTTTTTTACTAGGACTTAGCAATGTTAAATGGTGTTAACGGAATAGAGACAAATTGTAGCTCCATTTTTAAAAACAGAGACAACGACAAACTCTAAAGATAAGAGGTAAACCTATGGTTGATGAAAAAGTAGGATACTAGGACTCCCTGTGTTTTAACAATCCTGCAATCCAAAGAAAAAACTTATAAAATAGAGTGTTTAGATACAACACACGAAGAACACGGGAATTAGAACAGAGAGATAGACACAAAGTAAAAGTTTCCAAGAGGTTAGAACTCTTGTTAGAAATTCTCTAAAATATCAATACACTGGGCAATTTCATAAGGATTTTATAAAATTTATAGTAACTCAATCCTGTGGTACAAAGGGTTATATATAGTAAAATTTCCTATATAATTCTAATCCTCTAAATCTCTCTACTTTTTCTTCTTTGTTACAAAGGGACCTCATGCTCTGGATCCCAAGTCCTTTTCGTTTTTGTTTTTTCTGCCCTGCACTGAGGGGAATAAGAAAACGGCGAGATGGCCTCTCTCTGTCTCCCGCCTTTGCGTGTTAGTGTTACTGCGGCAGTACGAACACTCCAGCTAGCTGGCCCCCATCTGCCGCCCCCACGCCCGGTCAAAGACACCCTTTCGGTCAAAGCAGCTTCCCGTGCGTGCTGTCGTATCGTAATCTTCGGAGTATGAACAAAACAGCGCGATTACGGCTGCACACATGGCTCCCGCACGCTAATGGCCCTCGTAATCTCTCTTTACGGCGCCTCGCGTCCCCTTCCGGACGGAGCAGCACATCTTTCCATCGCCGTGCCATTGCAGCTGGTAGGCTCAGCAGATTGGGTTTTGTCTAACCCGAGGAGTAGACTAGAGTAGGAGTACTAGATTACTACTTGGCTCGCTGCTGCTCCTTCTCTTTGGAGGCTTCGACTGCTTTCTAGCGGAAGTGTGTGTGTTTTAGTGGTCCATCATCATCCCCTAGATGCTAGAGGCCTGTGGATTTTTTTTTCTGTTGGTGTGGTGCCGACGTGCCGTACGGTTTCTTGTTGCGGCAGTGATTGCATCCAGCCATGCAGTGCAGGGGCCGCCGGGGTCAGGGCCACGGCCAATCTGGCTGCTTCCGCTTCCGCCGAAAAGAAATTTGCCCCGAGCCATCCCCACGAATTTTGGTGCTACTCACATAATCATCCTCCTCTGGCCGATTGTGATGGTACGAAATCCGGGCAAAAAGGGTGTTATGTCACGAAAATCTCCGTTTTTTAAGTTGTTCGGTAAATCTAAATAAAAAAGACACGTAGAAAGCTCGCGAAACTGCAGTCCACAGGCGAAATTCTCCGCCGGAATGTGCAAGCGGCCGAGCGGGAAGGAGAGCGGCTGAAGCGCCGAGCATCCAGAGGCAGGCTGCACAGGCCACAGGACACAGGGAGGTGGAGGCACACGGCAAGGCCACCAGTCGGCTAGCCTAGCCCGCCGCCGGACACTGGTACCACCGCACTGCCCACTGCGCCTGTTTCGCTTCGGTTTGCCCCAGAAGACCAGAAGAGAAGAAGAGCCTGCCAACCCGCCTATCCAAGTCTACTCCCCCTCACTCCCCACATCCTAATCTCCCACCACTTCCCCCACACACTCCCCTCTTCCGTCATGGTCATGGACAAGTCCAACCTCCCACAGCCGCCGCCGCCTCCTCCCTCCTCCGCCTCCTCGCTCAAGTCCCTCAACAAGGCCTCCTACAAGATCTCCAAGCAGTCGTCCTCCGCCTCTTCCGCTCCCTCTCCCGCTCCCCCTTCCACCATGAGAGCGCCTTCCCCGCCGCCGCCGCCGGCGGCTCCCCGCCCACCCGCACCACTTCCGCCGCCGCAGACCTCCTCCGTGTCTGCCGACCACCCGCCTCCCCAGCCCCCGGTGTACAACATCGACAAGTCGGACTTCCGCGACGTCGTCCAGAAGCTCACCGGCTCGCCGTCCCACCTCCTGCCGCCCCAGCCCGCGGCCGCCCCCGCCCCCGTCATGGCGCCACCCCCGCCTCCCCTCATGGCGCCTCCTCCTCCGCTTCCTCACACCATGGCGCCCCTGCCTCCGCCGCCGACGGCGATACCCTCCCGCCTCCACCGCATCCGCCCGCCGCCACTGGCCCCGCCGCGCCCGCCGCCCATCCTCCAGCCGGCCCCGCCGGCGCTCTCCCCGCTCCCGCCGCTCCCGGCCGTCTGCATGACCGCGGAGTCGCCCATCTCCGCCTACATGCGCCGCCTCCGCGGGATGCCGTCGCCGATCCACGTGCCCACGTCGCCGCTCGGCTTCGGCTGCCTGCCCTCGCCGCGGACGCCGCCGTCGCCCGGCGTGCCCATGCCGGCCACTAGTCCACGCGTCCGCGACCCGTGACGCGGGAACCCACCACTGCTGCGCCGCCGCCGCCCGGCGTGCCCATGCCGGCCACCAGTCCACGCGTCCGCGACCCGTGACGCGGGAACCCACCACTGCTGCGCCGCCGCCGCCAGCGCCGACGTGTAGATACGGCTGGTGTAGGAGAGAGATCCGGCGAGGCGGCGACCAGAGGCGGAAGCAGCGAGACCTTCACATTCTGTTAGCTCCATGCCTCCATCTCTCTCTCTCTCTCTCTCTTCAAAATTCTTTCTTTTTTTTTCCTCCTAGCGTGCTCCACCTGCCTTGATATTTTGTTGGTGTATATGGGACATGCGGCGCTTGGTTGGCAACCAATATGGATTGCTCATGTTTGCCTATTTTTTTTTTTGTAACAACGCTTAGTATGCAAGATCATATCCGAGATTTCTTTAGGATAGTAGTATAACAGTAGCAGTTTATCTTCGATGGGACCCATCTAGTCTTGCTTGTTGTGTCTACACTTGCAGTAAACTCATCTGGACTACATTGTTCTTTGCTTTTGGCTTTGTGAGGTTCTGAGGTCAAAAGGACTGGGGTGGGACTAGTCCGATCTGGTATCCTGGTATTTGTTCCGTGCTTGCTATTTGGATCCTTGTTCATGAATCATGATAGGTTCTGCTCGGTAGACATTTGCAGTTCAGCTTTGGTTTCTGGTATGACATGGACCTCGTTTGTTTTGTGGTGCATGGTGGCTCATCTAATTATGGTCACATGAACCACAAAGCATGTTTGGTGACACATCGCCGTTGCGCTCCCCCCTTCTCTTGTTAATCATCAGGAGCTGTACTGCAGTAGCATGAGGATTGTAGTAGCAGTTTTTGTGCTGTGGACATTGAACGCTCCACAGCTTCTTTGGGGGGCCAAAAGGTCTAGGCCACCAAAATGCATGGTTGAGCTAAATGCATGGTTGGTTCCTGAAACTACTGGTCGTTCGCTCAGTAAGCAGATGTTTAACTCATTTGTATTGTATCTACTGGTTACTGGATGGCTGGAAAGAGCAAGAAATTCTCCGTCTCCTACTGTTTTTATTTTTATTTATCCTCCCTGATTCCTTTAGCTGCCGACGTTGGAACAAAGGCACTTCTTTGCCCGATCGTTGAATGTGGGATTAGCATATTTAGTTACAGGCTTAAAATCACTCTCCTGGGTGTCGGTCTGGGATATGTCTTTCCACACCTGCAGAATTTCACTGCGAACCAAGTTGATTGAATGAAAAGCGGGAGCAGAGGATTTCCATTTATGTCAAAGATCGATGACATTGATATATATGTGCTAGGGTTAATAGTTACTGCGAGGTCGAATTTGGAAAGCGATGTGCTGAGAAGATGCGCCAGTGGCCGTTTCTCTTCCAATCTTTCCCGTATGCTGCGCTTGTCCGGTCAAAATATTTTGGTTTGCTGGTGTCGTCTGAATGGGTTGCCAACGCCATCCAGGTTGGGTTTCTGCGCATCGCGTTGGGTGAGAGCATGGCCTTGACTATATGTGTCAGTGCAAGGATTGACCAGCATGGGCAGCCGCGGTTTCAACCTGCAAGTGGCTGCAACATTGTCAGTACTATCTGTTTAATACTCTAGCTTGCCTGGACAGACATGTCGAAACAGGACGCTGCAATGACAAGCAATTAACGGTCGCTGGCTAAACCAAATGCAAAAAAAAAAAAAACGGCGTGAGTGAGATCTCATAAAAACTGTATGGTCGTCTGTGCACAGAAGTATGCATGACTCGTCCTTGCTTGGGATTCAATTCATATGCATACATACACTGGCATCCCCCGGACCCCGGCGCAACGGCAGTCTGACCGTGCACGAGCAAGCAAGCCCCCGAGAGCGGACCAAAGCGTACAAGGACGCTGTGAACCAAATGAACTCGAGCACCGAACTTGCCGTCCGATACGGGCCGGTGTGCATCTGAGTTCTGACGCTGTAGTAGTTCTACTTCTCCTAGGGCCCATTCCCTCCACCGTTTCTTGGCAAAACTGCTGCTGCTCAGTACTGCGCCCCCAAGTATTTCAGATTCAGAACGTAAATTGAACAGGGTGCTCGCTGATTCTGAAACTCCAGGGTGCTCTGGACCCTCTCCTGGATTTCAGCGCCGCCTATGAGCCTGTCTGTCAGGCTAATATACCATTTCGGGCCAAGACCAAACCAGAGGCCAGTGCCATCCCAAACAGCGCGTGCAGCCGCACGCAGTAGTACTTCGCCATGAATATCTTCGCGTTGTCCTGAAAGGCATGGGGTCTCAAACCGTGTCAGTGCAAAAAAAAAAAAAATCGCATCGCCATTTTCCAGAGAAACGCAAGGGAGAAGAGAAGAGCATTTTTTTTTACCTCGTGATGTTTCAGCACGTAGTTCACGACCGTTTTGCCCATGGGCAGAGTAAGGGCACAGAGGACCTGAAAATTTACCGTAGCAATGGTTCAGCCAAGAACTGCAGTTCAAGATCACTTTTTTTTTCTTTTGTTTGACATGGAGCAGTATGGTCGGTCGACAGTGGCTCACAATGCAAGATGGCGGGAGAGATCCGCACGTCCCAAACGCAGCCAAGAGAATGTAAAGCATGACAATCCCAATCGACACTATCCGCGATCCTGCTTTAGTGCCGATTCTTACCTGTTGGCAGGTTCAGGTACGCGAAACCCGCGTTATTTATTATTATAATAAAACAGCTATGGGTGCCAAGTCAAAACTGGTAAAGGTAGAAGAGAATACCAGAGGAGACATCTTTCCAACGGCGAGATCTCCATCGATCTACAGAATAAAAGGATGCATCTGCTTATAAGATTTTTTTTTCCTCAAAAGAAAACGAAGTCATGCTACACTGACTGGACTACTTGGGTCTTGGTGGGAAAAAAATATAAATTGGATGCTGTGTTGTCAGCCAGAGTTAAACCTGATGGAAATGGCTGCAGAAGAGTATCAGAGTAGTTGTCAGCCCGACGAGAACAGATGAAGCTATAACTGTTTTAGTGAGAGGGAGAAGAGCCGCTCCTCCGCTGGCATATCACAAAATTTCAAAAAAAACACACACACACACAACATTTTGGTTGAGTTGCAGCTTGCAAGTGAACAATGGTCTTCAATTAAGTTGTACAGCAATACTTTCATGATCAGGGAGCCTCATTGTTCCAGAAGATACCTCGAAGTATTTAAGCTGCTGTTTGAGAAGTAAAAGGCTGTGGTTGCCAACGGACCAAATGCAGCGAAACACAACGGCTCGCCTAGTCCTTGGTAGCTTAATCGGAATGGAGGACACTGAGGAAATGCACAAAGTCAAAAGAATGAAAGTAAAGAACGAGAAATGCTACTCTAGCTACTTGAATAATGGCTTAAATACTGTTATGTGTGTACAAGAATTCAAAGTCAATACAAACAGCCAAGTACATATGGTCTAAGTCTAACCAGTGATACAGACTGTAAGATATACTACACTAGTTCATTGAAAAAGGGATTCAAGATAATATTACCTGGTAAACATAACCACAGAAGATTGCAGAGATCACCAATAAAATGAATCTGATATCCTTGGCTTCTGCAAAGGCCCAAAGTAGCCCTGCAAAGCCGAGGAAAAGGGAAAAGTTCGCCGCATTTTGTGTCATTGCTCGGCTGCATAACCAGATCACAACATAGCATCATGTTTCACTTCTAAAACCAACCATGCCAGTTGCCAGCCATTTACAATGCTACTAGCTCTATGAAACAAGAGTACGGCACCTGCCAGTAATGCTGACAACAGATTCTTTCTTGTCCCTATCAGCCCCTGTATCCGAGTCATAAACATCATTGCTGCAGTCAAGTCAAACAAAGGATTTGACTTCTACAATCTCTGTTCTAGGTTTTCAACTAATAATCCACACCATAAGCCTCTGTTCAATGAACTGACATTGCGTTAAAAATGACTTCCCATTTTTTTTTAAAAAAAAATCATTTTTACCTGAGATTGAGCCAAGTGATCACGAGGACTGCTGCTGTCAGGAGAACAAAATAGCGCTTGGTAAAGAATAAGCCTGCATGATAATAAGCAGAAGCGCTCCCTACCTGCAACCATACACAAACGCGAAATGTGTATAGTCATAGCAATCCCAATTCCGAAACAACTTCTAGGTATCCAGTTCTGAATCGCAAAGGGAAAAAGGGTTAAAATTTTGATCTGGTCGCCAGTACGTGTCCTGGCTTGAAACAACTCACTGTGAGTGGTATTAGCGCTACGGAGTAGATGGGTAGCTTCGCCGCCCTCCATAGCAGAGTCGCGCGCGACAGCTCACCGGCTTCACCGGAAGCGGCTGTAGCCGAGCACCGAGCTCGCTGGAGAGCCCTTGGCCTTCTCGCGGCGGAAGTGGCTACACGGCTACGGCGCGGGGAAGGCGCGAGAGGTGAGACGAGGAGGGGCGTGAGGGCAATGCCGGCGAGCGGCATCTGCCGCGGCGGGCGCAAGGAGTGTGAGGCCGGGAGAGTTCGCGGCAGTTTGTCGAGCGCGCGGCGGGCGCCGGCTGCTGGGATAAGAGGATAAGGGCACGTCCAGTCCAACGGTGAGGATCATGCCACCTCTATACCTTATCTCCACTCTGACACATAAGTCCGACGCTCACCTTTTCTTGATGATGTCAACCGTGCTGGTGCAGGTGTTGAGGATTTGGATGGTGCTGCACTGCTGCTGGTGCCTGATATGAGGTGGTGCTGGGGTTGTTAGATAGCAGCAGACGCCGCTCATACACTCGGGTCAGATGCATTGCCCGTTGAAGTGTCTCTGGCATTTCCATCTCCACATCAGTGCGTAGGGGCTCCCTCAATCCTGTTGTGTACATGTTGGTCTGCTGCCGATGAGTCTTATCGTCACAGCGGCACAGGATTGTCAAGAACTGCCGAGTGTAGTCTTTGACGTTGACGGTGCGTTGCAATGCTTTCAAGTCAGCCATGCCGTTGAAATGGAGTGGTGGTCCAAAACGCATCTGGAGGAATTCTATAAACCTTGACCAAGTGAGTACACCACCAATGTCACTGTTGGGGACTTGTTCTCAAATGCTATGAATTAAGAACAAGGCAACATAAAATGTTAAATATCAATATCCTTCATCCGCTGAAGCATTATTTCCCCAAGGATTTAATAAACTTCGGACGAAGGTTATAATTTCGTAATTGAACTCACAAAGATAATATGAAATAACGCAAGACATAAAGCATTAAAGACAAGTAAATTGGAAATAAATAACATCATTTATATACTATATAAATTTAAGACGTTTAAACATAATGTTTAGACACATTTATACCTCTGCCTTGACAAATGATAATTTCCGAGTGATGCGATTGCAATTACAGGAATGCGTGAACAGTAAAGGAATACTGTTCACTATTTATAGGCACAGGACACAGGCTGTGAGGAATTACAATCATACCCCTCATAAAAGTTTACAACAATGACTCGGACTTTTATGGACTAAAAGGTCATTCTATCTTTAAGTCGGTTTGTAATTCCGAAGCTTCATGAATGGCACCTTCGGCATTACGTACGAGCAGCTTCAGCCGAAGCTGTTTCTTCCTGCAGGACCTTCGGCGACGAAGCATGGTCCCAACAGTAGCCCCTTCGCGGTGCTAGATCGTTTTTCGTAACGAGCTTGATCCGTGAAAAAAGTCTCTTAGGCTTCAGGAAGCCGAAGGTCCGAAAAACACCTTCCCTGAGCTCGTTGTCGAGAAACGATACAGTTTCCAAGCGCGTAGCGGTCCCATCATGCAGATTCACTATTTCGGTCTTTGCGGCCCACCGCGCAGCGGGTGCGAGCGACTGTTTGCCTGGTGTAAAAATCCTGACGATTCACCTTCTTACCTGCAGCACTATATAAACAGACAGGTAGGTGTGAAGTTACCACAGCATTGATTGCTATTGCACTGTTTTGCTGCCAAAAATTTTAACCATAGCCGAAGCTTGACTTTCGCATTCAAACGAAGCTCCTGTTTGTCGTTTGCTTCGTCAGAAGAAGAGCTTCGGAAGAAAAGGTTATTAATTTCCAAGAAATTTTTCAAGAATTTCAAAATTAAATGGCTAGAGTGCGTTCTACTGCTAGAGTTGAGCGTGAGGGAGACGAAGCCGAAGGTGTGGAAACTGTTCCTATCTCGGAAGCAATGAAGCGATCTGGACTGTTGACATCGGAAGAAATCCCCACTGCCGAAGCAGAACAAGCCACTGCCGAAACAGAACAAGCCGCTGCTGAAACAGAACAAGCAGATATTGAGGAGGCTGATTCTGACGGTGATTACAATATCGCAGTACCGAGCAAGCCTAGCCATCTGGACTTCGGAAAGTCGACTATCTCCAAGGCTGATTTTCCCAAGATGGTGAAGTCGGGCTACTTCAACGAAGATGAGAAAAAGCTGATTCGCTTCGGTGGAGAGGAAACTACCCTGAAGCCAGAGAAGGATGAAATAGTGATTTTCAAGAGTTTTCTTAAAGCTGGTTTGAGATTTCCTTTGAATAGGATGATTGCTGATGTGCTACAAAAGTTTGGGATCTATTTTCATCAACTAACTCCTAACGCTATTGTTAGGCTTAGTGTTTATATTTGGGCTCTCCGAAGCCAGGCGGTGGAGGCTTTTGCCGAAGGTTTCTGCCGGGTACACGAGCTACATTACCAAACCAAGGCCAGAAAGGATGGATTGCATGAAAATTTTGGTTGTTACAATTTTGCCTATCGGAAAACCACATGTGCTACAAAAGTTTGGGATCTATTTTCATCAACTAACTCCTAACGCTATTGTTAGGCTTAGTGTTTATATTTGGGCTCTCCGAAGCCAGGCGGTGGAGGCTTTTGCCGAAGGTTTCTGCCGGGTACACGAGCTACATTACCAAACCAAGGCCAGAAAGGATGGATTGCATGAAAATTTTGGTTGTTACAATTTTGCCTATCGGAAAACCACAAAATTTCCTGTAATCAGCTACCGAAGCAAGTGGCCGGCAGGCTGGAAATCGGAATGGTTCTACGTCAAAGTTGACGATGACAAGGAGAAGCTGGTACAGAGTCCACTTGAACTGATCTTCGGAGAGACCAGACCCCAATGCCGTATGACACCCGAAGGTCCAACCCAGACCGCGCTAGCTGAATTCAGAACTATTGCAGAGCACATTGGCACTAGAGATTTAGTGCAGGAATTTCTGACCTTCAGAATATTTCCAACTATGAAGGAGTGGACTATGCCGAAGCTTAAAGGAGAGAAGAAAGAGGGGGAGCTTGTCCGACTACCCTACCATTATAAGTTCAAGAAATATTTTAAGGCACCCTGCCAAGAATGGCTCGATACAATCGAAATAATGAGTAATGAAATTCTTGGAAATTACTCTAAAAAAGAGGACCAATTGATGACAGCAGCCTTCGGCACTCGGCCGAAACGAAGGCTAAACAGAGTACTTAATGCTATAGGCTTCGAATATCCTGACTATGGGCGATTGGGCGGAGATGCTGGCGGCCCGAAGAGAAAAAGAATTGCCAGCGCTGTTGACGAAGAGAGCACCAAAGTGACCAAAAAGAAAAAGGAGATTTCTAAAAAGCTGAGTCCTGAAAAGTTGAGCCCTGAGCCGAAGGTGGCCGCTGCAAGAAAGAGAAAAACTGCATCTCTAGAACCAACAACGTTGGTTCGAGAAGAAGATACTCCTGCAACGCCTTCTGCTGCCGATGTAGAAGAGATTATGAAGGTAATGACTGAACCCTTGCCTGTCAAGCTAAGTCCGCTGGCGCCGGAACTGACGAAGTTTTTTCAGAAGGACAAAGCAGCTTTGGCAGAAGAAGGTCCTGCACTGCCGAAAAAACGAAGAATTATTCAAATAGCAGATGTGATTCATCAGACGCCGCCACCGGCGACAGTGTCAAAAATTGCTTTTGTCGAGACCGCCAAAGCCAAAGGCGCCACAGCCGAAGCCACCAGAGTGGAAACCCCCGAAGCTGAAACCGGTGCAGCCGAAGCTACCGGGGCCAAAACCGGGGCCACAAAAGATCCGAACCTGGAAGACACACTTGAAGTTATTGATAATATACTCCTGAAAATGGCTGAGGAAGAAGCTGCTGTGGCTGCAGCGAGCACAACTACTGAAAAGGGGAAAAAGCAAGTTGAAGACATTTTGGAAGAAAGAGATTTTAACTTTCAAGATTTACTTGGGCAAGAATTGACAGATGCTGAAAAAGAAGAGCTTAAAAAATATGCCATATCCTACGGATATAAGCCAGGGGCTACACTGTTTGGTGGGGTTAACGAAGGAAAGCTGAGATGCCTTCGAAACCGCAGCGAGGCTAAAGTTGTCAGAACCCTCTCCAAAAGCATTGGCGTGCCGAAGCTAGAGGCGGACCTCTGCCGCTACCAACGACACCATATCGCCAGAAGCTTGCTTTATGCTAATTTTAAGGTAACAAATATTATTGCTATTTTATTATTATTATTATTATTATTATTATTATTATTATTATTATTATTATTATTATTATTTTTAGGTCGTTTTCTAACGAAGATTGTTTTGACAGAGCATATTATTAAGTAAGGTTCTAAAAATGCAACAAGATCTCGAAGAAGAGAAGAACAAAGCCATCATCAAAGATTTGGAAGAAAAAGCTGAAAATTACGAAGCTGATCTGAAAAAGAAGGACTTCACCATCCAAGACCTTGAAATCATGGTTAAAGAATACGAAGGTGTATTAGAAAAGAAAGACTTTGTTATTCAGTCTATGGAAGGTTCTTTGGCTGAAGTCTAAACTGAGAATGACAGCTTAAAGAATGAATTGCTCAAACAATCAGAAAAATTTGAGCAGGAAAAGAAACACCTTGAAGCAAGTCTGAAAACTGAGATGGATAAAAATTCAAATTTGCAAAAATCCTTTAAAGAACTTCAAGAGAAATGCCTAAGCTTCGGCAGCCGATGCGTGCAGCGGCTGAAGGATGTGTTTCATTCTATCGGAGCCAGCTCTGAAAAATTTACACCTTCAGCTGAAAACCTGCCCAGCACATTAGAATATATTGAAGGCGAGGTTGATGCTCTTGACGAAGTTATTGGTGGGCATGCCGACTTCTGCGCACTGGTAGCTTCTCGGGGCACAACTGCCGCTTTTCTGAAGGCTGGCTGTACGCATGAAAATATCGTGAATAGACCAAACTTCAGCTTATCAGCATCAGATCTGATAGATATCCCAAGCCTGGCCCGAAGCATTGGAAATAGATTCATGACCCAGATCTGGGTAAATGGCGGGCGAAAAATGGCGGGTGACGAAGCTCAAAGTCATCTTAAGCCGGTAAGAAACTTATATTTGTCACTTTTACCTTCTCCTTGAAATTTGCACCTTTCTTATTCTGCTCTTTGATATACGCAGGATGACGAAGCTGAAGAATGACGAAGCTGAAGTTTGACGAAGCCTAGCCTGAAGCTTGATAGTTGCTACAATATACTTTCCTGCAAAAATTCTGGAGAAACTTTTGTAATATAGTTATGGAACAACTCATGTAAATTTGTACATACCTTATAATATATTTTGTTTCTGTTATCTGTGTACAATTTGCTTTGCTGTGGACGAAACTTCTCTTTTGAGCCGAAAGCGAAAAACACCTTCCCTTATTTTCGTACACAACGAAGCATAAAAAATTTTTCCTTCGAAGTTTTTCCTCATTGCCGAAGCACCTGTCTTTTTTGTGTTGTATGATGATGATTCTATATATGTCTAAATGAATGTTTATGAATGCAAATGACATGATGAAATGTATTGTGCAAATGAATATTGGGACACATGTTCAAAAACCATAATCACAACCCTTCATCCCCTTAGGAATGATTCAAATCTTTTTGCCGTTTACTTTTCGGCTTCACCGTTTACTTTTCGGTGTATCAGCGTTGACTTTTCGCTGTAAGCCTCCCTTGGGAGCTTCTTCGCCTTTTACTTTCAGCGGAATCAGCGTTTATTTTTCGCTGTAAGCCTCCCTTAGGAGCTTCTTCGCCTTTTACTTTCGGCAGAATCAGCGTTTATTTTTCGCTGTAAGCTCTGCATTCCCTTAGGAACGACTTTTGAGCTTCTCCCTGTTTCCTTTTCTTTTTTCCTTTGCATTTACATTTACATTTTTGGGGGATATCACTCTCATAAAATTGAAATAAAGAAAATTACATGTTGTGGCCCCATTAAAAACCTTTCTCCCCCTTTGGAAAGGAAAAGGGTGCCACAAAAAAGAATAGAAAAAATTACATCAAGCTAAACATAATATCGCCGAAGCTCATCCGCATTCTATGATCTAGGAATGTCGTTGCCGTCCATATCCTTCAATCTGTAGGAACCGGGTCTTGACGAAGATACTACCAAAAAAGGGTCCTTCCCACTTCAGCTGTAATTTGCCTACTGTCTCAGGGTTGGCTACTCTTCGAAGCACCAAGTGTCCTGGTTCAATGTTCTTCAGCTTAACTTTTCTGTCACGCCATTTTATTGTTTCGGCTTGATATTTGTTGATGTTTTCCACAGCTTGAAGTCTGATCCCTTCTATAGCATCTTTTTCCACAGAATAATCAGCTTCGTCTTCGCCTTCTGCCGAAGCTACTGTTCTTATTGATCCTGCTTTGGCCTCTTCCGGGGTTATTGCTTCGTCACCAAACAATAGTTTGAATGGCGTAAAGCCTGTTGTTCTTGACATGGTTGTGTTATGGCTCCACACCACTTTGATTAACTCGTCTGGCCACTTTCCCCTGGGCTGATTGAAGATTGACTTCATTATTCCTGTCATTATGATCCCGTTAGCTCTTTCGACAAGTCCGTTTGACTCTGGATGTCGGACTGATGCAAAATGGATCTTCGTGCCAATTTGATCACAAAATTCTCTGAAGGCTTCAGAATCAAACTGTGTCCCATTGTCCACAGTAATGGCCTTCGGCACTCCGAAGCGACAAACAATATTTTGCCAGAAAAACTTTTGAATAGTAACTGAAGTTATTGTGGCTAAGGGCTTTGCCTCGATCCACTTGGAAAAATATTCCACTGCCACTACAACATATCTTAAGTTCCCCTGTGCTGGTGGTAATGGGCCTAGCAAATCAAGGCCCCACCTTTGCAACGGCCAAGTGGGTTGTATTAATTGAGTTAAAGACGAAGGTTGTTTTTGATCTCTTGCACATTTCTGACAACCTTCGCACTTTTGGACTAAATCCGCTGCATCCGAAGCTGCCTTTGGCCAATAAAATCCTTGACGAAAAACTTTCCCAAGCAAAGGCCTAGATCCAATGTGAGATCCACACAGGCCTGCATGTATTTCCTTCATTAATTCTATACCTTCGGATCTGGATAAACACTTGAGCAACGGGGAACAGACCCCACGCTTGTATAGGTCCCCTTCTATTATGACATATGGTCGAGCTCTTGCTTCTATCCTCCTGTTATAAGCTTCGTCGTCTGAAAGAAAATTACCCTGAAGGAAAGAGATGATTTCAGTTCTCCAATCTTCACTATAGACAGGGGATATATTGAGGATTGCTCTTTCAAGAAGCTCGACCGAAGGTGCTTTTATTGTTTCGAAAAATACTTCCGAAGGTAAAGGCAGCCCCTGAGCTGCTGACTTGGCCAATAGATCAGCATATTCATTTTCTCTACGAGGAATATTTTTAACAGAGAATCCTTCAAAGGAAGCCTCAATCCTTCGGACTGTATCTAGATATTTTTCAAGCTTCGGATCTCTTGCTTTATAGCTCTTGTCAACATGACCAGAAATAACTTGGGAATCAATTTTAAGAATGGCCCTTCTGATGCCCATTGCCTTTAACTTCCGAAGACCCAAGAGCAGAGCTTCGTATTCAGCAATATTGTTTGTACAACTGAAATCAAGTCTTGCCGCATAACAAGTTTTAACTTTGGAAGGTGAAACCAACACAGCAGCTGCTCCTGCTCCGAAGGTTCCCCAAGACCCATCGCAAAACACTGTCCATGCTTCGGCATCTTTATTCGTTTCTTCCTCCTGAGCCCCTGGCGTCCAGTCAGCAATGAAGTCTGCCAACGCTTGGGACTGAATCGAAGATCTATGGACATAATCAATACAAAATTCATTGAGCTTTGCAGCCCATTTTCCAATTCTTCTAGTAGCTTCTCGGTTTCTCATGGACAAGTGCTGCACTTACCGCTTCTTGACTTGGCCTTCAAGCTTCTCCTGGACAAGTGCTGCACTTACCGCTGAGTGCGAAGCTGCCACATATAATAACAAAGGAGCCTCTGGCGTTGGTGGAGTTAATGTTGTTAGATCTATCAAATATTGTTTCAGTTCTTCGAAGGCTCTCTGCTGGACTGGTCCCCATTGAAAAACTTCGGCTGACTTCAGCACTTCGAAAAATGGTAAATTTCTCTCTGCAGATCTAGATATGAATCTGTTAAGAGATGCCAGCCTTCCTGTCAATCTTTGAGCCCCCTTCTTTGTACTTGGTGGTTCCATTCGAAGTATAGCTTCAATTTTGCTTGGATTAGCCTCAATTCCCTTTGTTGAAACTAGGCAACCAAGAAATTTCCCCTTCTTTACTCCAAAGACACATTTTTCTGGATTCAGCTTTAAACCAGCCTGTCTAAAATTAGCGAAGGTCTCCTGCAGATCAGCAATGTGGTTATCTTGCTTCGTGCTTTTTACAATGATGTCATCAACATAAGTTAGCACGTTCCTGCCTATCTGAGAATGGAGGACCTTCGCTGTCATTCTGCTGAAACTTCCTCCGGCATTCTTAAGCCCCTCAGGCATCCGAAGGTAACAATATGTTCCACTGGGGGTTATGAAGCTGGTTTTCGGTTCATCCTCCTTCTTCATCCAGATTTGGTGATAACCTGAATAGCAATCCAGCAAACTCATAAGCTCTGATGAAGCTTCTGCATCGACTAAGGAATCTATCCTTGGCAATGGAAACTCGTCCTTCGGACAGGCCTTATTGAGATCAGTAAAATCGATACACATTCTCCATTTACCATTGGCCTTATTTACCATAACAGTGTTAGCCAACCATTCTGGATATTTTACCTCTCTGATAACTCCAGCACTGAGGAGTCTTTTCACTTCGTTGCGAGCACCTTCGGCCTTGTCATCAGACATCTTCCGAAGCCTTTGCTTTCTTGGTCTGAAGGATGGATCAACATTGAGCGAGTGCTCAATAACATCCCTGTTTACTCTGCAAAGATCATTAGCCGACCAAGTAAAAATATCTTTGTTGTTGAACAAAAACCTTATCAAGGTTTTCTCCTGCTCTTCGGACAGTTGAGATCCCAATAGCACCTTCTGCTCTGCTATGTCCTCACATAAGAGCATGGGCTTCGGCTGATCAGCCAAAGCAGCTTTTTCCCTTCTGAACTTGTATTGCTCACAAGCTTCAGCTCCATCTATGTTATGGATTGCTTTTGAGTCTGTCCAATTTCCTTCGGCCCTTCTGGCAGCTTCCTGACTTCCATGAATAGCAATGGGCCCTTGGTCCGAAGGTATCTTCATGCAAAGATAGGCTGGATGAAGGATTGCTTCGAAGGCATTGAGAGTACCACGACCAATGATTGCATTGTAAGGGTATTCCATATCAACAATATCAAATACAACTTGTTCAGTCCTTGTGTTGTTAATGAATCCGAAGGTTATTGGCATTGTGATTTTTCCAAGTGCTACGATCTGCCTTCCTCCGAAGCCACAAAGGGGATGTGTGGCATCATGAATTTTGTCCTCGGGCTCTTGCATCTGCCTGAAGGCCTTAGCAAATATGATATCAGCTGCGCTGCCTGTATCAACCAAAACATTATGGACCAGAAATCCTTTTATCACACAAGAGATAACCATAGCATCATTGTGTGGGTAATCCTTGAGTTGGAGATCCTCTTGAGAGAAGGTAATTGGAATGTGAGACCATCTTGACTTGATGAAGGGTCCTTGCACCCCAACGTGCTGTACCCTTCTCTGTGCTTCCTTCTTCTGCTTCTTGTTGGCTGGCTCTGAGCATGAACCGCATGTTATCGAGAGTACCAGCTTCGGAGCCAAAGCAGCTCCAGCTTGATCGTTGAACGAAGCCATCAGCTCAAAAAAGTGGAAGTAAGTTCACCGGAGGTGGGCGCCAATGTTGGGGACTTGTTCTCAAATGCTATGAATTAAGAACAAGGCAACATAAAATGTTAAATATCAATGTCCTTCGTCCGCTGAAGCATTATTTCCCCAAGGATTTAATGAACTTCGGACGAAGGTTATAATGGTAAAATTACGAAGGTCTTACCTTCGTAATTGAACTCACAAAGATAATATGAAATAACGCAAGACATAAAGCATTAAAGACAAGTAAATTGGAAATAAATAACATCATTTATATACTATATAAATTTAAGACGTTTAAACATAATGTTTAGACACATTTATACCTCTGCCTTGACAAATGATAATTTCCAAGTGATGCGATTGCAATTACAGGAATGCGTGAACAGTAAAGGAATACTGTTCACTATTTATAGGCACAGGACACAGGCTGTGAGGAATTACAATCATACCCCTCATAAAAGTTTACAACAATGACTCGGACTTTTATGGACTAAAAGGTCATTCTATCTTTAAGTCGATTTGTAATTCCGAAGCTTCATGAATGGCACCTTCGGCATTACGTACGAGCAGCTTCAGCCGAAGCTGTTTCTTCCTGCAGGACCTTCGGCGACGAAGCATGGTCCCAACAATCACGCTCTAGGGCATAAAACCACTATGCTGCGACGCCTTCCAAGTGCAAGGATGCCTGCCAAACCCGCTCATCTTGATGAACGCCCATGCCACGAAAATATGTGTCACATTTGTTGATCCAAGGCAAGGGGTCAGCTTCACCGTCAAAGTGGGGGAAGGTAAAATTTGGTCGTCGTGGTCTGTTGTCTTCATAGAGATCGTGGTGACCGCTGTGGAGTGGGGCTCGACGACCACCGGCGAATCCGCCATTGTAAGCACCAGAACTGGTGTGCTCTGCACTGCGTGACTCTCTAGGGCAGGACCTGTGGACAGGGTCGTCACGACCAGAGGTGGCGCCAGCGGCGATCCTGTCGGTTGAACAGGTTCTTGTTCCAGGAGGGCGAGCCGTTGAGCGTGGGCGTCCAGGCGGTTGTTCATTGTGGCCAACTGTCCCAGAATATGATCCAGCTTCTCTGAGTCAGTCATCTTCCCAAGATCTTCGTCGCTGCCGGACATGGATGTCGCTGCAGCTTTGGAATCTGATACCAAATTGTTGTGAACCCGGTTGCGATACGCAGGACGGGGAGGAGTGCACCACGAAGGGTGGGATATCAAGGTGGATTGGGTGGAAAAGCGCAGGGAATAGGTTATCCTGTGTGGCGGCTGGGGACTTAGGTCACCTGATGGCGAAAGGTCAGCCAGGGTGATCAAGCAGCCGCACCCACAGGTACAACTTCTTTTGATGATCTCCTAGTACAATCTAAGGCCACCTTTATAGCTTAGGTGCCTAACCATATTACAGATTTTCTAGGGGATAACTCTCCCGGGAGGATAAGCCTCCTTAATTATTGCCTAACTTTTAGTACTTCTTAACAAACTAAATCTGGCGCCTAGCATAATGCCTTCCCACAAAAGAATCTACAACAGCTTTCCATTTCTTGTCCATATGATGGCAGTGTGGAAGTGGAGGAAACAAATGGAGCAAACAGTGTGTCCTGCACTGGAGAGCTCAGAGCCATTCAGCCATCATAGAGAAGTCCCTTCATCAAGTTAATAAATCTCTATGAAAATTATGTAATTATGTTACACCCTTCGCTTTCTGAGAATCATCACAATCACCCCTATCATTGCCAATGTCCAAAATGCAACACAACTTTCCATCTAGAACAATGCCTGCATGACGCATACTCTCGTACATCATACAAGCTTCCTTCTCATCCCCCATTTTAAGGTATCCAAAAATGTTAATAAGGAAGAAAGTGGAAATAGGTGACTTACACTATGAAGGCTTACGTATCGAGGTTTCCAATAGCGATAGTGTTCCAAAATCATCTCTTCTATCATTCTTCTTTAGTCGTCGTGTTCTGCTCCGCGAATCGCTGTCCGTGTTGCTGCGCTTTTATTTTCGCTTCGTTACGTTGTCCGTCCATGAGCTAAACCGCATTGGAGACGCAAATGAAATGCTGTCGTGCATGTTGTATCTTCTTCGTGCTGACTTAGCACTGCTTTGTCAGCTTTCATAATAAGAAAATTTCCTTTTTGTCATATTTCTGACCGCTTCAAATTTTGTATTATATTTTTTAAAAAAAACTGTGAATCACTAATATACCTGCCTTTTTATTTAGCCTACAACGACGGAAAGGAAGTTGGCACCTTCAAGGGTCCTCAAACATTGCTGCACCGGACGTTGTGTCGTGTATCATTGGTAAGAGTACTTTTGAAATTCTAGATTCAATTAGTTTTCTGTAAGCCGTTTTATGCTTACAAAAGTATGATCTAAATCTAGCTGCTTGATTCCTCTTTGGGATCCTTTTTTTCCTTCAGCAACGTGCTTTCATGTTCCTTAAAAATGATTTTCTGGTTTTGAAGACTATGTATAGTTTCATACAAATAAATACCTATTATGCTTGAGATAGCTTCAGCTAAGAGTTCCTCCGTAAGTGTGCATTCAAACATTAAGAGAACATTTTGCATGAAGCATACTTATCATCAGTTCTAAATGAAAACATTTTATCTGCTAACTATAAGTTTTCTATATGCTAACTATAAGTTTTACAACGCTAAATTTTGATTCTTATATCAGTCATGTAATTATCTCTTCTAGTCACCATCCATTATGATATGGAATCTACAACACAAGGATGCATAAATATGACATCTTCTGGTTTTAGGACCTTAGATCCTTAAACAAAAAAAATCAAGAAAATGACTATGTATAATTTAAAGTAATTTTTTCATAGGTCATGTTCATCACCAAAACTGCATGTGCCTGTCATATCTGACAAAACAAATACATATCTAAGAATACAAGAGTTAATCTACATAGCTGTACAAGAAGAATGAATGACTTTGCGACTCCATTTTTTCGTTTAAATTATGAAACATTGCATGTGTTCATGTACAATTGTGATTCCATTTTTTCGTTAGAATTATTAAACACTGCATGTATTCCTTGTTTTGCTGGTACAGCAGTGTATATTTATATACTGAAAGATCACTATATACTTGATCTAGGTATATATACTTACGTATTATTAGGGAAAAAACGTAGGTTCAAAACGTGAAACGTTCCAAGTTGCTACATTATTATCACTGATCCAAAATGGAACATGTTATTCCAAACATCATAAAGAAGAGGAGTAAGCGCCTTCGTACCCTGTCTACATACATCTGAGTCTAAACGGAAAAAGTATCATCCATGGGTTGTTATGCTCATACAAAAATTTATCATGCCAGAACAAATCAGTACATGTTGCGCCCCATCGTTTGTACCTCCTGTGGAAGCTCGTCGCATACGTAGATAATTGTTGAATGAGCGAAGGTTAACATCCTTAGGTAGCGTGATCATCGACCTTTTTTTTAAAAAAGGATACTGCATAGGTACCTAGTGCTAAGAAGATAGATATACTATGTTAGGTGCATTCGCATCCTCTCAACAGGCCTCAACATTACAATGTGGTCACTTCGACCCAGATTTTGTTGAAGCACTCAAAGGTACGTTTAATTCTGGATGTAACCCATTTTTTAAAAATAAACTGCACTTACTAGCTATACCTAATAAAAATTTACAGATTTGAATAAAAACAAGGTGAACACTGCACCTAAAAAAGTTTATAAATTTGCACATAAAGGTGGACGAGAACAAAGGGAGAAAATATTTTAAAGTAATTCTTTAAAAAAAACTTGCTAATACTACTTTGTCTAAACGAAATGCAGCTTCTTACCATGCTCGATCTTACTATGGACCACCATGCTACCAATGTACCCACTGTTCTGCTCTTTTCTGGTATAATGAAAGAATAGGATCGTCAAGTGGAAATCAATCAATTGTTTACAATAATTGTTGCAAAGGTGGCAAAGTCCGTCTTCCTCCTTATAGCCCTAGACCTGAACCACTATTATCACTAGCCCGGTTTGATGGCGATTCGATATCTAAATCCTTCATGCAAAATATCATGCAATATAATTGCTTGTTTGCATTCACATCTATGGGAGCCCATATTGATAGGTCAGTGAATGATGGTCATGGTCCTTGTTGGGGGCTTGTTCTCAAGTGCTAAGAGTTAAGAACAAGGCAACACAGAAAATGTTAAATATTAAGGTCCTTCGTCCTCCACTTCATTATATCCCTTCGGGACATAAGGAATTTCGGACGAAGGTTACGAAGGACGCACCTTCGTAAGCATAATAACGTAGGAAGAAGCATTCATATAAATTATGAGGTATCGAATGGAAATTCAAATGTTAACACAGAATCATTTCCATTTCTATTAATACGAATGAATATAAGTGACATATGTACCTTCGGTCTTGAGGAAGACAAGAGTACAAATATGATGCGAAGGCAAATGACAGGTTCGCGTGAACAGTACAGAGGTACTGTTCATCTATTTATAGGCACAGGTCGCAGCCTGTGACAAATTACAATTATGCCCCTTACAAAAGTTTACAACATTGACTCAGACCACTTATGGATAAGAAGGTCATTCTATTTCTATGTCGGTTTGAAACGCCGAAGCTCTATGAAAAGGAGCCTTCGGCCATCTCTTGGAGACGACTTCAGCCGAAGCTGCTTCTTCGTGTGAGACCTTCGGCGCACCGAAGCACGACCCCAACAGTAGCCCCTTTCGCGGTGCTAGATCGTTTTTCGTAACGAGCTTGACCCGTGAAAAAAGAGCCTCTTCAGCTTCGGGAAGCCGAAGGTCCAAAAAACACCTTCCCTGAGCTCGTTGCGGAGAAACGATCCGACTTCCGAGCACGTGCCAGGCCCACCTTGCAGAGTTACTGTTTGATCTTTGCGGTCCACTGCTCAGCGAGTACAAGTGACCGCCCGTCTGGTATAAAAATCTTGCCGCTTCGCCTTCTTACCTGCAGTACTATATAAACAAGCGGGTAGGTGTGAAGTTACCACAGCATTCATTGCTATTTGCACTGTTTTGCTGCCAAAATTTTTCACCATAACCGAAGCTTGACTCCCAAAATCGAACGAAGGTCTGCTTCGTCAGAAAGGAGAGCTTCGGAGAAAAGGAAAAAAGAAAAAAGTTTCTGACTTCCCCAAACTCAGAATTAAATGGCGAGAGTGCGGTCTACTGCCAAAGTTGTACGTGAGGGAGACGAAGCCGAAGGTTCGGACACTATGCCCATCTCCGAAGCGATGCAGCGCTCCGGTCTAGTGACTGCGGAAGAAAGGCCTGCTGCCGAAGCAAACCCAACAACAGCCGAAGGAGAAGAAGAAAACATTGAAGGGACTGACCCCGAGGATGACTACCACATTGCCATGCCCAGCAAGCCCAGTCACTTGGATTTTGGGAAATCAACTGTCTCAAAGGCTGACCTTTCGAAGATGGTAAAAGCAGGTTATTTCAATGAAGATCAGAAGAAGCTACTTCGCTTCGGGGGAGAAGAAACCACCCCGAAGCCAGAGGAGGATGAGATTGTTATCTTCAAGAGTTTTTTAAAAGCTGGGCTAAGATTCCCTCTTCACAATATTGTTGCGGAGATACTGAGGAGGTTTGGCATCTACTTCCATCAATTGACTCCTAACGCCATCGTTAGGCTCAATGTTTATATCTGGGCCCTCCGAAGCCAAGCTGTGGAGCCGTTTGCTGATAGCTTCTGCCGAGTTCACGAATTACATTACCAAACCAAGGCCAGGAAAGATGGGCTTCATGATAATTTCGGTTGCTACAACTTTGCCTACCGGAAGACAACAAAGTGTCCTGTAATCAGCTACCGAAGCAAATGGCCAGCAGGCTGGAAATCTGAATGGTTTTATGTAAAAGTTGACGGAGACAAAGAAAAACTGGTACAAAGCCCTCTGGATTTGATCTTCGGAGAGACGAGGCCACGATGCCGCATCGGCGATCTAAAAGGTCCCACCTGGGCTGCTCTGGGTGAATTTGAAATTATTTCGGAAAATATTGGCACCAGGGATCTAGTTCAGGAGTTCTTGGCATTCAGAATTTTCCCTACTCTAAAAGAGTGGGAAATGCCGAAGCTGAAGGGAGAGAAGAAGAAGGGGGAGTTGGTTCGTCTCCCCTATCACTTTAAATTCAAGAAGTACTTTAAAAAGCCCTGCAAAGAGTGGTTAGACACAGTTGAGACAATGTGTAATGAAATCTTGGGGAATTACTCCAAAAAAGAGGATCAATTAATGACAGCGGCCTTCGGCACCCGACCGAAGCGAAGACTAAACCGAGTATTCGATGCCCTGGGCTTCGAGTACCCAGACTATGAGCAGTTGAACAAGGGTGCCGAGGGCCACAAAAGAAAAAGAGTAGTCGAAACTCTGACAAAGGATGAAGAGCAACCGGCAGCAGAGAAGAAAATTCCGAAGAAAAGGAAAATTTCAACTCCGAAACGGAAAATATCCGAAGAAGAGATGACCACCACACCGCCTTCTACCAGCGACGTGGAAGAAATTTTAAAGGTAATGACTGAACCCATGCCCACGAAGCTAAGTCCATTAGGGCTCCAACTGACGAAGCTTTTTCAGAAGGTGGACGAGCCGGATCAGACGAAGATAAGCAAACCCAAACGGCAAAGAATCATTGCGGTAACTGAAGTTATCGATAAGACACCGCCAAGAGCGTCAGTTCAAAAAACAGCAGCTGCCGAAAGCACCAAAAATGTCGAAGTCGCACCTTCGGAGGTCGCGGCTACCGAAGCCGCTACAACCGAAGATGTTAATTTGGAATCAACCATTGAGGATATTAACAAAATTTTGGAAGACATAGATGCAGAAGAAGCTGGTGTTGCTACTGAAAAATCCATGGCCACAGTGCCCGAAAAAGGAAAAGAAATAGCCGAAGATACTTCGGATGACGAAGCCTACACCTTTCAGAATTTAATTGGGCAAAAACTGACGAAGGACGAAATAGAAGAACTTAAAGATTATGCCAAATCTTGCGGCTACAAGTCAGGTGCCCTCCTATTTGGAGGTGTAGACGATGAAAAACTAGGCTGCATTCGAGACCAGACTGGAGCTAAGGTAATCGGTACTCTATCAAAGAGTATCGGTTTTCCGAAGCTAGAGTCAGACATCAGCCGCTACCGACGACAACATATCGTCGGCAGCTTATTTTATTCTAACTTCAGGGTAAACAACCTTTTCTCTGGTTTTTATTGCTGTTAACAATGAAAATATTACTAACATAAGTTGTTTCTGTACAGAGCATGCTACTGAGCAAAGCTCTGAAGATGCAACAAGACTTGGAGGACAAAGAGCACGAAGCTATAATTGAAAACTTAGAAAATAAAATAAAAGAGCAATCTGCCATCATTGAAAAGAAGGACTTCGAGCTCCAATCGGCCGAAGGCTTACTGGCTGAGACTGAGGCTAAATTATTAGAGTTGAATTCGAAGCTCACCAATCAATCAATACAATTCAATCAGGAGAAGCTAGAACTGAATTCGAAGCTTCAAGCCGAAGTCCAGACCAGCTCAGAATTGAAGAAAACATTAACAATCCTTCAAGACAAGTGCTTGAACTTTGGCAATAATTGCATTGGACGATTAAAGAAGATATTTTACTCTGTTGGAGCCAGCAGCGGGAAATTTAACCCTTCAGCAGAAAATTTACCCCAGACCTTCGATCATATTGAAGCTGAAATCGAAGAGCTTGACGAAGTTATAGCCGGGCACGGCGACTTCTGTGCCTGGGTAGCTTCTCGGGGTACCGCTGCTGCATTTCTGAAGGCCGGCTGCGAACATGGAAAAATTGTCAATAGGCCCAACTTCACCTTATCTCCATCAATCCTGGATGATATGCCTGACCTCGCCCGAAGTATCTCCAACAGATTTATAAAAATGATATGGACAAAAGGCGGGCGGGAGAAGGCTGGAGATGAAGCCCGAAGTCATCTTGAACCGGTAAGAAATGATATTTCGTACTTACCTTTTCCTTTGGACTTGATTTTTACTCACGATTCCTTGATTCATGTAGGATGAGGAAGGTGAAGATGATGCCTAAGATATGTCGCCGAAGCTGTCGCCGAAGCTGAAGCTTAACGAAGATTAGTGTGCTATAGAGAAACTCAGGATAATTTTGTAACAATTCTTGTAAATAGAATTAAACTGTTCTTCAAAGAACTTTGTACATACCTTGTAATATATTCTTACCCTTCGATTGAGGCGCTTTGATGTGGACGAAATCAGTATTTTGAGCCGAAGGCGAAAAAACACCTTCCCTTCTTTTCGTACACAACGAAGCATAAAAACAATTCTTCTTTTGCCGAGCAACGAAACTTTTCTCTTTTGTACACCACATAGCGTAACAAATAAAAAAAAAACCACTTCACCGAAGCTTTTCTTTTTGCCGAAGCAACCACTTGGGAACACAAATGCTATGAATGAATGCTTATGCATGCAAATGCTATGATGTAATGTAATGTGCGAATGAATGTCCGAAGCGTATGTCCGAAGTCACATTGTCAGCCGTTACTTTCTTAGAAACAACCACACATTAGCTCTGCATTCCCTTAGGAACGTCTTCGGAGCCTCTTCGCCTTTTACTTAGGCAATATCAGCGTTGACTTTTCGCTGTAAGCTCTGCATCCCCTTAGGGACGTCTTTGGAGCTTCTTCGCCCTTTACTTAGACGGTATAAGCTCTGCATTCCCTTGGGAACGACTTTGGAGCTTCTTCGCCTTTTACTTTCGGCGGAATCAGTGTTGACTTTTCGCTGTAAGCTCTGCATCCCCTTGGGGACGTCTTCGGAGCTTTTTTTTTCTTTTTCAGTTTCGGCACTCGATGGTGCGCTCTCAGCTTTTACATTTACATTCTTTGGGGGATTTTGCTCTTATAAAACTAAAAAGGAAAATTACATATGATGGCCCCATTAAAAACCTTTCTCCCCCTTTAGAAAGGAAAAGGGTGCCATGAAAAAGAAAAGAAAAGAGAAAATTACATCGAATTATACATAAAACCGCCGAAGCTCATCCGCATTCCAAGATCTTGGAATTTCATAGCCCTCCATGTCCTTTAGTCTGTACGAACCAGGCCTTGACGAAGATGCTACTAAGAAAGGCCCTTCCCATTTCAGTTGCAACTTGCCCACTGTATCCGGGTTGGCCACTCTCCGAAGCACCAAGTGTCCTGGCTCAATATTTTTTAGCCGGACCTTTCTATCTCGCCATTTTACTGTTTCGGCCTGGTATTTATTGATATTCTCCACGGCTTGGAGCCTGATCCCTTCTAAGGCATCTTTTTCCACGAGACAAGTATCTTCGGCACCTGGTTCTGCCGAAGCTACCACTCTTATTGATCCAGCTTTAGCTTCTTCTGGAGTTATTGCTTCGTCACCAAATAACAACTTGAATGGGGTAAAGCCTGTAGACCTTGATGTTGTTGTGTTATGGCTCCACACCACTTTGGTCAACTGATCTGGCCATTTTCCCCTTGGTTGATTAAAGATTAGCTTCATTATTCCTGTCATTATGATGCCGTTGGCCCT
Organism: Zea luxurians; assembly: GCA_029449295.1. NCBI lineage: Eukaryota > Viridiplantae > Streptophyta > Magnoliopsida > Poales > Poaceae > Zea > Zea luxurians. The sequence continues at coordinate 121,230,338 of JAOPSE010000007.1, read as the reverse complement.
TTCAACAAGCCCATTCGATTCCGGATGCCTTACTGATGCAAAATGGATTTTCGTGCCAATCTGATCACAGAAATTTCTGAAATCTTCGGAGTCGAACTGTGTTCCATTATCTACAGTGATGGCCTTCGGCACTCCGAAGCGACAGACAATGTTCTGCCAGAAAAATTTTTGGACAGTGGCCGATGTTATTGTGGCTAATGGCTTCGCCTCAATCCACTTGGAAAAATACTCCACAGCCACTATAACATATTTCAGATTGCCTTGAGCCGGTGGTAATGGACCCAGCAGGTCGAGGCCCCACCTTTGTAATGGCCAGATGGGTTGTATTAGCTGTGTTAAAGACGAAGGTTGCTTTTGATCTCTTGCACATTTTTGACAACCTTCGCACTTTTGAACTAACTCCGCTGCATCCGAAGCTGCCTTCGGCCAATAAAATCCTTGGCGGAACACTTTTCCAAGCAACGGCCTAGATCCGATGTGGGATCCGCACAGGCCTGCATGTATCTCCTTCATCAACTCTATACCTTCGGCCCTAGACAAGCACTTGAGCAGCGGGGCACAAACTCCATGCTTGTATAACTCCCCTTCTATCATGACATAAGGACGAGCTCTTGCCTCTATCCTTTTATTATAAGCTTCGTCATCTGATAAGAAGTTACCCTGAAGGTAAGAGATTATTTCAGTTCTCCAATCTTCACTGTACACAGGAGAAATGTTAAGGACTGCTCTTTCAAGTAGCTCCACTGAAGGTGCCTTTATTGTTTCGAAGAACACATCCGAAGGTAGCGGTAGCCCCTGTGCTGCAGACTTGGCCAACAAATCAGCATGCTCATTTTGTCCTCGAGGGATATTCTTAACAGAAAATCCTTCGAAGGAAGCTTCGATCCTTCGGACCGTGTCTAGGTATTTTTCAAGCTTCGGGTCTTTAGCCTTGCAACTTTTGTCAATATGACCCGAAACAACCTGAGAATCAGTTTTAAGGATCGCCCTTCTGACCCCCATTGCCTTTAGTTTCCGAAGACCCAGGAGCAAGGCTTCGTACTCAGCGATATTATTTGTGCAGCTGAAGTCAAGTCTTGCTGCATAGCAAGTTTTAACCTTGGACGGAGAGACCAACACAGCAGCTGCACCTGCTCCGAAGGTTCCCCAAGAGCCATCACAAAACACTGTCCATGCTTCGGCATCTTTATTCGCTTCTTCGTCCTGAGCCCCTGGCGTCCAGTCGGCAATAAAATCTGCCAATGCTTGAGACTGAATTGAGGATCTATGCACATAATCAATGTAAAATTCATTGAGTTCCGCAACCCATTTTCCAATACGCCCAGTAGCTTCCCTATTCCTCATGATGTCCTTCAACGGCTGCGAAGAGGGAACAATAATGTTGAATGCCTGAAAGTAATGCCGAAGCTTCCTGGATGCCATTAAAACGGCATACAACACCTTCTCCAGCTCTGTATAATTTTTCTTTGAGACACTGAGGACCTCAGACACAAAATATACTGGGACCTGCTTCTTGACTTGTCCATCAAACTTCTCTTGAACAAGTGCCGCACTTACCGCTGAGTGCGAAGCTGCCACATACAACAACAGAGGAGCCCCTGGCGTTGGTGGAGTTAATGTTGTGAGATCTATTAAATATTGCTTCAGCTCTTCGAAGGCTTTTTGTTGACTTGGGCCCCATTGAAAGACTTCAGCTGACTTCAGCACCTCGAAGAATGGTAAGTTTCTTTCTGCTGATCTGGATATAAATCTGTTGAGGGATGCCAGCCTTCCTGTCAATCTTTGGGCCCCCTTTCTTGTGGTTGGTGGCTCCATTCGAAGTATAGCTTCGATTTTATTTGGGTTAGCCTCGATTCCCTTCGTTGAGACCAAACATCCAAGAAATTTACCCTTCTTCACTCCGAAGACACATTTTTCTGGATTCAGCTTCAGCCCAGCTTGTCTGAAGCTGGCAAAGGTCTCCTGCAGATCAGCAATATGATTTCCTTGCTTCGTGCTCTTTACCATGATGTCATCAACATAAGTCAACACATTTCTGCCTATCTGAGATTGGAGAACCTTCACAGTCATTCTGCTGAAACTCCCTCCAGCATTCTTGAGCCCCTCAGGCATCCGAAGATAGCAATATGTACCACTTGGGGTTATGAAGCTAGTCTTCGGCTCATCTTCCTTCTTCATCCAGATTTGATGATAGCCTGAGTAGCAGTCCAGGAGACTCATGAGCTCCGAAGAAGCTGCTGCATCAACTAAAGAATCTATCCTTGGCAGCGGGAATTCATCCTTCGGACAAGCCTTGTTGAGATCTGTGAAATCAATACACATTCTCCACTTGCCATTGGCCTTCTTTACCATAACAGTGTTAGCTAGCCACTCTGGGTATTTCACTTCTCTGATAACTCCTGCACTGAGGAGTCTTTTCACTTCATTGCGAGCCCCTTCGGCCTTATCATCAGACATTTTCCGAAGCCTCTGCTTTCGGGGTCTGAAGGATGGATCAACATTAAGCGAATGTTCAATAACATCCCGATTTACTCCGCAGAGATCATTAGCTGACCATGCAAAGACATCTTTGTTATTGAATAAAAACCTTATCAAGGTTTTCTCCTGGTCTTCAGATAATTGCGAGCCCAACAACACCTTCTGCTCTGCTACATCTTCACACAATAACATAGGCTTCGGCTGATCCGCTGAAGCTGCCTTCTCCCTCCTGAATTTGTACTGTTCACAAGCTTCAGCTCCATCTATATTATGGATTGCCTTGGAATCAGTCCAGCTTCCTTCGGCCCTTCTAGCAGCTTCCTGGCTTCCATGAATAGCAATAGGTCCTTGGTCCGAAGGTATCTTCATGCAGAGATAAGCTGGGTGAAGAATTGCTTCGAAAGCATTAAGAGTTCCACGACCAATGATAGCATTGTAAGGATACTCCATGTCAACAATGTCAAACACAATTTGCTCAGTCCTTGTGTTGTTGACAAATCCGAAAGTTACCGGCATGGTAATCTTCCCAAGGGCCACAATCTGCCGCCCTCCGAAGCCACAAAGAGGGTGCGTAGCATCATGAATCTTGTCTTCGGGCTCTTGCATTTGTCTGAAGGCCTTAGCAAATATAATGTCAGCTGCACTGCCTGTGTCAACTAGGACATTGTGGACCAGAAATCCTTTGATCACGCAAGAGATAACCATGGCATCATTGTGGGGATAATCCTTAAGCTGAAGGTCTTCCTGAGAGAAGGTAATTGGAATATGGGACCATTTTGACTTGATGAAGGGTCCCTGCACTCCAACATGCTGTACCCTTCTCTGAGCCTCCTTCTTCTGCTTCTTGTTAGCCGGCTCTGAGCAAGAACCGCCTGTTATCGGGAGCACCAGCTTCGAAGCCGAAGCAGCTCCAGCTTGGTTGTTGAACGAAGCCATCAGCTCAGAAAAGTGGAAGTGAGTTCACCGGAGGTGGGCGCCAATGTTGGGGGCTTGTTCTCAAGTGCTAAGAGTTAAGAACAAGGCAACACAGAAAATGTTAAATATTAAGGTCCTTCGTCCTCCACTTCATTATATCCCTTCGGGACATAAGGAATTTCGGACGAAGGTTACGAAGGACGCACCTTCGTAAGCATAATAACGTAGGAAGAAGCATTCATATAAATTATGAGGTATCGAATGGAAATTCAAATGTTAACACAGAATCATTTCCATTTGTATTAATACGAATGAATATAAGTGACATATGTACCTTCGGTCTTGAGGAAGACAAGAGTACAAATATGATGCGAAGGCAAATGACAGGTTCGCGTGAACAGTACAGAGGTACTGTTCATCTATTTATAGGCACAGGTCGCAGCCTGTGACAAATTACAATTATGCCCCTTACAAAAGTTTACAACATTGACTCAGACCACTTATGGATAAGAAGGTCATTCTATTTCTATGTCGGTTTGAAACGCCGAAGCTCTATGAAAAGGAGCCTTCGGCCATCTCTTGGAGACGACTTCAGCCGAAGCTGCTTCTTCGTGTGAGACCTTCGGCGCACCGAAGCACGACCCCAACAGTCCTCCAATCTATAAGATATGCGGTCAAGTCCACCATCGAATAGGATCATTACTGCCAGTAAACGACCAGCCTCCCAAGTTTCTTCAACTTTATGTGTACGATACAACACATGAGGTCAACAATCGGATAAACTCTCTATCCACTGCTGATGGTCCTACCTCTTCTATACGACAAGATGATAAGTTGGTGTTGGGGACTTGTTCTCAAATGCTATGAATTAAGAACAAGGCAACACAAAAATAGTTTAATGGTTAATGTCCTTCGTCCTCCGAAGCATTATTTCCCTAAGGATATAACGATCTTCGGACGAAGGTCATGAAAGACATACCTTCATCATCACAGTATACATTAATGGAAGAAGAAGCGCATAAAGCATGAGAAATGACATGAACAATTATATATTATCATTAACTCATTTCTATTTTATTATCATAGAATTATAAAAATGATATCAAATTACAAATGTACCTTCGGCTTGAAAGAAGGTAAAAGTACAAGCGTGACGCAAAGCCAAAATGACAAGTCAACGTCAACAGTACGGGAGCACTGTTCATCTATTTATAGGCACGGGACACAGCCCTTGTAAAATTACACCCATGCCCTTTACATTTACTAATAACTCTACAGTGATCCATCGAGGTCTAAATAGCCTTTTCCCTTTTAAGTCGGTTCCCCTTTTCTGCTATCCTGCCGAAGCTTCCTTGCGCATAGCTTCGGCTCTGCGTCAGCCTTCGTATTCTTTGTGTTTCTTGCGTTGTTGTTCTGATCCGAGTCTGAAGGTACCTGTTCATGTGTTATACTCCAAAAACACTGTTAAATCATGTTTTTGAGGACCTTCGGAAGACGAAGGCCCCCAACAGTAGCCTCTCGCAATATTAATTTGTTAGAATGACGAATTCAGATTGCGATATGCACGAAGGCCTTAAGCCGAAAGTCCAAAAAACACCTTCCCTTTGCTAAAATAGCAACAATCAATGACAAGCGGGGCCCTCCAGTTTGCAACGCACTAGGCGTATAAATAAGAGCACACCCCGAGCTTATTTGGCACGCTTTTTGCTGTCTGCTCTACTTGCTCAATTTTTTAGCTCTTGCCTACCAACGCTTGCTTGGCTCTTTAGATTTTCTAAGCTTCGGCTTTAAGAGCATATTTTCACCATTTCGGAAGAGAAGATGTCTCAAGATAAAATAGTTGTTGCTGAGGTGAAGCTGAGCGAGGAAGAGAAGCTCTCTAAGGAGAAGACTGCTGGTTTTATTGAATCAATAGCAAAGACAAATACTGAAAAGATTACGAAGGAGATTCTAGAAGGCTTATCTGAAGATACCGGTGACAGCGACAGTTATGATGCGGAAAGTGGGGGCGAAGACTCCGAAGATCGACCCTGGCGACCAAGTCATACAGTTTTTGGAAAATCAACTATTAAACAGAGTCATCTTGATAATATGAGAGGAAGATATTTTCGAGATATGTCTGTTGTTAGGGCTGATAACGGAGACAGGATTGTTCCTGTTCCCAAAGAGAATGAAGTCATGATCTACCGAAGCTTTTTCAAAGCTGGGCTTTGGTTCCCCTTAAACAGATTTGTGGTTGAAGTTTTAAAGATATATCAGATTTACCTTCACCAAATTACTCCCGAAGCAATTATCAGAATGGGGATCTTCGTCTGGGCCGTGAGGAGTCAAGGTTTGGAGCCAAATGCAAAATGTTTCTGCAACATGCACGAACTTTCGGATGAGATGAAGCCCTAGGGTAAAGAACAGTATCATAACAATTTTGGCTGCTATAGCTTCGTTGCTCGCTCTGGCTCAAGCTGCCCCGTGCCAACCTTTCGGAAGAGATGGCCCGGAGACTGGATGAAAGAATGGTTCTATGTGAAAAATGATTTAAAGGCACGAGAAGACACTAAAGAGATCATCATGCACCCTATCTGACAGCGTTTCGGCCTCCCGAAACCGAAGGTAGAGATTGATGAGGCAGTCGAAGGATGCCGAAGGGCCTTCGGCACAGTTTGCTCTTTCATCAGGACAAGGGATTTAATCCAGGAGCATATAGCCTTCAGAGTATGGCCACTTGTAGAGAAGTGGGAAATGCCAAAGGAGACTGTCACCAAGTCTGGCGAAGGTGAGCTGGTTCGGCTGAGATACACCTTCAGATATGAAGGTAAATTTGATGAGCTGAATGATGACTGGTTGAAATGTATCGAAGCTACAAGTGATGAACTGCTTGGGCCGTACTCCAAAGCAGAAGATAACACATTATCTGCGGCCTTCGGGAGCCGAAAAAGAAGAGGCTAAATAGAGTTTTTGATGCTATTGGATTTATGTACCCTGACTACCGCTACCCACCACGGGGGCAGAAGAGAAAAAGTGCAACTTCCGGGAAGGATGTTGCCTCAACTGCCTCAAGCGAGCCCGCGCCAAAGAGGAAAATGATGAAGGTCCTTACTCATCGACCACGCTACATTGAACTGGCCACAGTGCCTGAATTTGGCGGTGAAACCTCTTCGGCTATTGAAGCCAAAGAACCTGCCCTTACGTAGAGGATTGAAGAACCGACTGCAATGCCGAAGGTTGACAAAATTGAAGAACCGAGAACCGAAGAGACAAAAATATCAGAAGTTCTAAGCCCTTCGGCAGGAGTGGAGGTGTCGAAAACTCAAAAAGGTCTAACAGTGACCCCCAAGAGAAAAAGGATGATTAATGTTCTAGATGTGCTGGAGACGATAAAAACTTCAAGCTCTACTCCAGGAAAAATTGTCATGGCTTCGAAAATACAGATCAAAACCGAGATAAAGATAACCGAAGCCGAAGCTATACTGAGTCAGGCTGACACCGAAGTTGGGCCCTCAGTGCCCGCCAAGGAAAAATCCTCGGAATTTGAAGAAAAAGTAGCTGAGAAGAAGCTATAGAACAAATTTTGCCTGAAAAATCAGCCGCTCCTACTCCCGAAGCTTTGAAAGAGAATACTGAATATATTATCCGTCATGCTTCGGGAAAAATCTCTCTAAAGAAGAAAAACGAGAAGTTGAACACTATGCCCAAAAACTGAAATATCCAAAGGGGGCATTGATATTCAACGGCAGCGGAGAAGAAGATTTTTTGTACTGTCTCCCAGACAGCAAGGAGATTTCTGTCTGCCGGGAGATGAGCAGAAGCTTCGGATTCCCGACACTAGAAGACGGGCTTTCGGTGCTATCGAAAGATGAATTGGCCGACAGTTTAGCATATAATAGTTTAAAGGTGTGAGAATGAACTTTTTGTACTTTAAAAACGATTTTTTTATTTGCTTATACTTAATGCCGCACTTCTTTTTGCAGGGCCTGATTCTTAGCAATGCCCTCAGGGTGCAGAAAAATGCCAAAGACGAAGGATGCACTATAGCTCTGAACAACCTTTGTTCTGAAGTAATTGAACTAAGAAACGAAGGTCTTGAAAAAGATAAAATATTAAATTCATTGGTGAGCAAAATAAAAGAAAACGAAGCTGCTTCAAAAGCCAAAGCTGAAGCTCAGAAATGTAAAATTGAAGACCTTCGGAAACAGCTGGCCGAAGCAAAATTAAAATGCGCTGTTGCCGAAGCTGAACGAGATGCCAGTGATTATTGGAAAAATTACTGGGAAAAAACAGTTGCAGAACTTCGCGCATCAAAAGAAAAATGTTTTGAAAAATCTATAGAATGTGTGAAAAGATAAAAACTAGCTTCGCCAAAGTTGGCACATATTCAAGTGAAGATAACTTCGTACGAGGCGACCCCGAAGGCCCAATTGAGTGGATCAGCAACGAAGCCGAAGCTTTTGAAGAAGTTTTGAGCGACCGCGGGGGCGTCTGTGCCTTCTCTGGTGCAAGAGGAGTTGCAGCTATTTTGGAGAAAGCAGGATGCGATCATGTGAAAGTTTTGGCTTAAGCCGAAACTGCTTTCTCTGTTGACGATACGAAAGACCCCTCAGCCGAAGCAAGCTTAACTGATGAAAAATTCTTCACTGATATCTGGGAAAACGGCGGTCGAGGGATGGCCCACGAATTAATAAAGAAGAGCGAAAAAGATACTCATGATGCTAGGGAAGCAACGAAAGCAGCTGAGAAAGCTGCAGAACTCGAAAGGCGGATATGTAATTGCTTAATAGCTTTTAACTCTATTGTTTACTTTTGTGACTTCAGACTGATTTATGTTTTCTACCGCAGCTGAACTATCTCCTCCCCCAGAGCCCTTCGAGCCACTGGCCGACCTAGAGGCAAAGGAATAAACAGAAATTATTAGCATGGCCGAAACTATTTTGGACGAAGTTGTTACTCAACTGCTGACCGAGGCTGCAGATTGTGGGGGACAGATATCCCCCGGGTCCACTAGAAGGAGGAAAGACCTCACGAAAGGCCCAAGGGTCCAATGGATCGTAAGGTCACTCCTTCATGGGCCTGGGGAGGAACAGTCAGTAAAGCAGATCGACATAAGGCTGGGTTGGTGCAAGCCCGGACGGCCCTACAGCGTTGAGCAAGCGACCACAACAAAGATCCGGCTTTCCCGCGCTGGAGCCCCATGCAACGGAACCAGGCGAGGATAAGTCGACAGAACCATAGGAAGATAGACTCAAACAGTTCACTATCTTTTAGGTGCACATTGTTACCATATCCACATGTATTGCCCCACGGTCGAATATATAAGGCCTAGGGGGCACCCCTTCAAAAGGATCGATCCCATTACTCAGCCACCCACCTTAACTCTCCATGTTCTCACTTTAGAGAGCTATCTTGTAACCCATTACACAAAGCATACTCACCAGGACGTAGGGTGTTACGCATCTCTGAGCGGCTCGAACCTGTAAACACTGTCTACTGTCCCTCGTGCATCTGGCACGAACCATTTTGCTACAGTCGGCGACACCGTCCTACTCCTAAAAACACCTAGAGGGGCAACCCCGGGTGTGCGGTCGGACCCAAAACACCGACAGCTGGCGCGCCAGGTAGGGGGTGTGCCGACGATCCAAGCTAGCTCAATGGCCGTCACCTTCCACAGCAAGATCACCCTCCGTCCCAGATCTGTATTCTGCTTCGGAACAATCTCATCCATAGCAGATGAAGAGGGAAGTCTACATCGCATCGCCGATCCGCCAAAGAAGAAGTCCACTCCAACACGCTCCGAGAATATCAGGGTGAAGGAGGAAAAAGCGCGACCTCCAGCGCTCCGAAAAAAGATCGCCCTCAGCAAGCCAGGGGTCGAGAGCCCGCTGGCCCGGAGAACTCCACTGTCTACTTCCTCAACGAAAGAATGGACACAGATCGCAAGGAAGAAAGAAGCCGGGAGAAAGCAAGCTGTTCTTTCCGTTCCTCCACCCTCAAAGGAGAACGGAAAAAAGATCGTCACGACCGCCGTACCATTCTACCCCGACGTCCTCTTCATCGGGAGAGTGGAGTCGCCCCCCCGTCTCCGACGACGAGCCGACCACGCCCGGGGAAGAACCACCTCAGCGGGAATCCCGCCGATGGAGAAACCGGCGCCGAAACGTTCGGCGACACCACGAGGCCGGAGAACGGGATCTGGAGCAACCTATCTCGCGGGACGAGGTCTCGGAGATAGGAGAAACTCCGGAGGAACGCGTCTTCAGAGAACGAAGGAACTCCCGACGACGTGACCGCCGCCGGGCTCAGGAACAAGCCGAGCAAGATGCAAGGCAACACCGGGAGAATCCATTCTTCGGGCGCAACCTGAATCCCGACTTCGCCCGAGCCATGAACACGCCGAGTGAAGTTGGGGGAGTACTAGCTCGGATAGCTGATGGACTCCCTCGGACTCCCAACGCCGAGGGCTATCGACGACTGTTCACTCAGACAGCCAACCATCTTCTACCGCTCGCTCACCCGCCGAACGATCTACAACACGCTATCAACAGCCGTCGGGACGCACAAAGCTCCATCAATGCTTCGCGTGAACGACGGCATGAGAATGAGATCCGCCGCCGGGAGGAGTACGACAGGGATCATGGCATCCCAGCTCGGAGCCAGGCCACCAGAACTGAGTCGGCAACGGCCTCAACTGGCGGTACTACCCGGGGACGGTCAAGGAACCACAACAACTACTCCCCTCCCTGGGACAGACATCATCCTCGACGACAGGAGGACACGTGTGGAGTGTCTGCTCTTACTCCACACCTTAGGGCTATCCAATAGCCCCCTAACTTCAAGGTATCCAATGTCGATAAATATGAACCTAAGCAGGATCCAGGGGGCTGGCTAGCCGTCTACACCACCGCTGCTCGGGCCGCCGGGGCGTCCGAGGACATGATGACCGTGTACTTACCCATTGTCCTCGGGCAAGACGCGCTGCAATGGCTGCGACATCTACCCCGACAATGCATCGACGACTAGGGCGATTTCAGTCGACGCTTCACCGCCAATTTTCAGTCCCTCTCCGACAAACCGGCGCAACCATGAGACCTCAAATCCATCAAGCGTCAGGGGGACGAAACTCTCCGGTTATACCTCAAAAGGTTCCAGACCATGAGAAATCGTATCCCTGAGGTCACGGAAGCGGCCGTGATCGAGGACTTCTACAGAGGATCCAATGACTCGGCTTTCGTCCGAGCCATATTACAAAAGGCGCCGACTACCTCCGAGGAGCTGTTCCGGGAAGCCAACCTCTACATCACCGCCGACGAGCGAGCCCAGGACCTCATCGGAGGAGCAAAGCCCGCACCGGCAGCACCACGACGCGACGCGAACCAGCAACCCGACAAACGCTGGGAGAAGAGACCTCGCGAAGAAGTACACGCCACCGGACCACCAGCCTCTCGCGCCCGGGGAGGACCCTGCGGAGGCGAGCGCACGCTGGATGACATCCTCGACGCCCAGTGTCCATACCACAAGGACATGCGCCACACTCTTCGGAACTGCCGGGACTTCAAACACTCCATCGGGCACGGCCGACCCTTCCAACCTCTACCTCCTCCTCCGCCAAGGGGAGGGCAGAAGAACCACGACAACCCCAGTAGCAGGAGGAGGGAGGAGGAGGAGCGTTCCCGCGCGTTGACAAGGAGGTCAACGTCATCTTCGGCGGACACGGATCACAGGAGAATAGAAGACAACAAAAGCTCAACGATCGCCAGATATTGGTGGCGACCACCGGTCCTCCCGCCCCATACCGGTGATCGGAGCACCCGATCACTTTCACTCGGGTGGATCAATGGCTCAACCTCGACCACCCAGGCAAATACCCGCTCCTCGTCGATCCGGTGATCCGAGAGAGCAGGGTGAAGAAGGTGTTGGTGGACGGGGGGAGCAGCATCAACGTCACCTTCCCCCGGACACTCCAAGGCTTGGGAGTTCACCTCAAAGAGCTCCACGAGTCCGACACTCCTTTCTTCGGCATCGTGCCGACCGAAGGGGAATACCCGCTGGGCCACATCTACATGCCCGTCACCTTCGGAACTCCGGATAACTACAGAACCGAGTTCCTGAGGTTAGAAGTGGCGAACTTCGACTGCGAGTACAACGCCATCATCGGGAGGCCAGGATTGGCAAAATTCATGGCCATTCCGCATTACACGTACATGATATTGAAGATGCCAGGACCACAAGGAATCATAACTGTGCGCGCTGACTTCCAAGGCGCCGCAGAGTGTTTCCGAGTGGCCATCCAAGCGGCCCTCACCACCAAGCCATCGACGACTTCTCCAACACAGGCGAACTCTAAGCCTGAGGAGGACCTCGCAGTACCGGCAAACGAAGCTCAGGCCGCGACCTCTATGCGGCCGACTGAAGAGACTAAAAGGATCAACCTGGGGTTCGCTGATGAATGCAAGACTGCCATCATCAACTCCAGCCTAGGCGACAAATAGGAAAACGCGCTCGTCCAGTTTCTGCAAGATAACCGAGACGTATTCGCATGGCAACCTACGGATATGCCGGGAGTCCCAAGAGAACTGCTCGAGCACAAACTGAAGGTCTATCCCCAGGCAAGGCCGATCCGGCAAAAACTACGTCGTTTCACGCCCGACAAGAGAGAGGCCATTCGCGCCGAGCTAGCTCGCTTGGTCGCGGCTGGATTCATTAGAGAGGTGTTACACCCGAGTGGTTAGCCAACCCTGTTCTTGTACTCAAAAAGAATAAAGTGGATTGGCGCATGTGCGTCGACTATACTGATCTCAACAAACATTGTCCAAAGGATCCCTTCGGGCTCCCGAGGATAGACCAGGTGGTGGACTCCACCGCTGGGTGTTCTGTGCTATCTTTCCTGGATTGCTATTCCGGATACCATCAGATTAGCTTGGCGAAGGAAGACAAGGAAAAAACAGCGTTCATCACTCCGTTTGGTGTTTTCTGTTACACCTCCATGCCGTTTGGCCTCAAAAACGCTGGAGCGACTTATCAAAGAGCCATTCAAACATGCTTAGCTGATCACTGGGGCAAGCGTGTGGAAGCCTACGTAGATGATGTGGTAATCAAAACGGAGAACTCGGAAAACTTCATTGAAGACTTACAGCTGGTTTTCAACAGTCTACGACGGTACCGATGGAAGCTTAATCCCGAAAAATGTGTTTTTGGGGTACCAGCAGGAAAGTTACTCGGATTTATTGTCAGCCACCGGGGAATTGAGGCTAATCCGGATAAAATTGAAGCTATCATGAAAATGGAAGCACCACGGTCACAGAAGAAGGTTCAGCGACTTACTGGATGTATGGCAGCCCTGAGCAGATTTATATCCAGGTTGGGAGAAAAGGGTTTACCATTTTACAAGCTACTCAAGAAGGTGGATAAGTTTTAGTGGACCTCAGAAGCACAGGAAGCTCTAGATGCATTGAAAAAATTCTTGACAACACCACTAGTACTGAAGCCGCCTCGACGAGCCACGTCAACTCAACCAGCTGAAGATCTGCTGCTGTATATCTCTTGCACGACTCACGTGGTAAGCACCACGTTGGTAGTCGAGCGAGCAGAAGAAGGACATGCCTACCCAGTGCAACATCCCGTTTACTTCATCAGTGAAGTTCTGGGTCCCTCTAAGAAAAAGTATCCTCAAGTTCAGAAGCTATTATATGCAGTACTTCTAACTGCCCACAAGCTACGTCACTACTTTGACGACCACAAAGTCATAGTAGTTACTGGTTTTCCAATAGGGGATATTCTTCACAACAAGTTAGCCATTGGCCGAATAGCCAAGTGGGCCTATGAGCTGGGATCTCACGACATCGAATTTCGACCTCGCACTGCGATCAAAACTCAAGCATTGGTTGACTTCGTATCAGAGTGGACTGAACAGCAAGTACCAGATAACCCAGAAACTGCAGAAGTATGGCGAATGTATTTTGATGGCTCACTGAAGTTGCAGGGAGCAGGAGCAGGAATTCTCTTCACCGCACCTAGAGGCGAGCACCTCAAATATGCCCTCCAGTTGCTGTTTCCAGCCTCCAACAATGCAGCCGAGTATGAAGCTCTGATTCATGGATTGAACATCGCCATATCATTGGGCATCAAGAGACTAATGGTGTACGGAGACTCTCTGGTAGTCATTAGCCAGATAAACAAAGAATGGGATTATTCAAGCGATTCAATGGGAAAGTACTGCACTGCCGTCCGAAGACTGGAAGATAAATTTGAGGGTCTGGAATTTCATCATGTAGAAAGAGATCGGAACACGGCAGCCGATGTATTGTCCAAGCTAGGATCCAGTCGAACTCAGGTCCCTCCTGGAGTCTTTGTGCAAGAAATACTACAGTCGAGCATCTTAATAGATCAAGCAGAAGAGTGTAATATCGTGAATCAACCAGAGCCAGACTCTGATGACTGGAGAATGCCAATCATCAGGTATATAAAGAATGAAGAGGAACCAGATGACAAAAATACAGCCGAGCGTATCGCCAGACAGTCGGCTCACTATACACTCATTGGGGAGACATTATACAGAAGGGGTGCATCAGGCGTCCTCATGAAATGCATTCCCTCATCTACTGGGAAGCGACTTCTAGATGAGGTCCATGCCGGGCAATGTGGAATACACGTAGCATCCAAGACACTAGTCGGGAAGGTCTTCAGGTCAGGATTCTATTGGCCAACAGCGAAGAACGACGCAGCCGAGTTAGTTCAGAGGTGCGAAGCTTGCCAGTACTTGTCGAAGCAACAACATCTACCAGCACAGCAACTGCGGACCATACCAGTGACTTGGCCCTTCACATGCTGGGGACTCGATATGATTGGACCTTTCAAGAAGGCTCAAGGAGGATACACTCACGTACTGGTAGCAATCGACAAATTCACCAAATGGATAGAATTCAAACCCATTGCTTCCTTAACCTCAGCTAAAGCCGTGGAATTCATACAAGACATAATATTTAGATTCGGGATACCAAACAGCATCATAACTGACCTAGGATCTAACTTCACAAGTTCAGAATTCTTCGATTTCTGCGAGCAAAAAAGCATTCAGATCAAGTATGCTTCTGTAGCACACCCAAGAGCCAACGGGCAGGTTGAGCGAGCCAACGGGATGATACTGGAGGCACTCAGGAAAAAGGTCTTCGATAAGAATGAAAAGTTCGCAGGAAAGTGGATAAGGGAATTGCCCTACGTCGTTTGGAGCCTAAGAACCCAACCTAGCCGAGCTCTACATGGAAACACTCCTTTCTTCATGGTCTATGGGTCGGAGGCAGTGTTACCCGCTGATCTCAAGTTCGGGGCGCCATGGCTGATCTTCGAAAGCATAGCAGAAGCCGAAGCCACTAGGATGGAGGACATTGATGTACTCGAGGAAGAACGGCTGAATGCAGTAATCCAATCAGCTCGGTACCAGCAGACTCTAAGGCGCTATCACGACAAGGTCGTGCGACAGCGATCCTTCTCTGTAGGAGATCTCGTCCTCCGCCGAATTCTAACGGGGGAGGGACGACACAAGTTATCGCCCTTATGGGAAGGACCCTTCATAGTAGCAGAAGTCACTCGGCCAGGATCATATCGCCTCACTCAGATGGACGGCACAGAAATTGGGAACTCCTGGAATATAGAACACCTCAGGAAGTTTTATCCCTAGCTGTATTTCAAAAGCTATCGGGACGACGATGTACTCTGTAAAATGGGAAATATGTCATAAATAAAAAAGGCTTCAAAGATACTCAGTTTGTTCATGATTGACTCGCATTCTTACTTAACTCGGGGTGACCACTATGCCCTGCCAACGGAGCAATCGGCTTAAGTCGGCAACGACTTAAGCCGGTGCAACATGCTCGCGCTTACTTAACTCGGGGTGACCACTATGCCCTGCCAACGGAGCAATCGGCTTAAGTCGGCAACGACTTAAGCCGGTGCAACATGCTCGCGCTTACTTAACTCGGGGTGACCACTATGCCCTGCCAACGGAGCAATCGGCTTAAGTCGGCAACGACTTAAGCCGGTGCAACATGCTCGCGCTTACTTAACTCGGGGTGACCACTATGCCCTGTTAACAGTAGCAACCGACTTAAGTCAGCAGCAACTTAAGGCGATTTGGCGCGCTTACGATTACTCATATAGGGATGACTTCTATATCCCGTAAACAAGTTTCAAAACTATCACACAGCATTTTACTACTGCAAATTTACGTACTGTTAAATTCTGAAACAATAAGGAGAATAACAGTGTCACTCAAGTGCTAAACTGGTGTCCTCTAACAAATGTCTGACCATGCTAACCGCGCGCTCAAAGCACGCAAAATATGTCTCTATTTTGTGATATCTTTCTCAGGAGCAACCAACGAGGAAGGGCGACTTGAGGAATCAGGGGCAGCATTCACGTCAGCCCTTATATCTTCAGGAACAACCACGCCAGGTCTCCTCATCAAGATTCGCCCCGCCCGAATGGCCTTATCCATGGCTCTGTCGCGCTGGGCTCTCAGAGTAATGGAAGTTTCTTCAGCAACCTTGGCAGCCAACTGAGCGGTTTCTAGCTCCTGGGCGATGGATTTCTTCGAAGCACGGAGTTCTTTGATAGTAGCATCCTTTGCCGATATCAATTGCTTGAGCCGGATCACCTCATCCGAGGACTCCTGCAGCTTACAGCGATGGTTGTCTAACTCCTCCATGGTGAAGCGATGACTCCTCTCCAGGATGGTTAATGAGTTGCTAGAGTCACGATACAGTCTGTCAAGATTGTCGCGAGAAGCAGCAAGGATACATTTTTCTTCCTGCAAACAAAAATCAACTCCTTTAAACATCAAGCAAGCAATAGGAACACAGTAATGCAAAGCACAGTTCCATAGGTCACCTTTTCAGAGTCAAGCTGAGTGCGAAGGGAAGAGCTCAGTGCATTGGCGTCATCTAGGGCAGCAGAGACTTGAGCTAGTTCAGTCTGGCTTTGAGAATACTTTTCTTCAAAATAAGAGCACCGCTGGACCAGTTCGGCTTGATCCCAAGAATGTCTTTCTTCAAGAGTGGAAATCTGCCGAGTCATATCTAGCAGGAGACAATCAAACAAAAGTGGTCAGAATGTAAGGCAGTTCAATAATGAAGACAAAGAGAAGCAAAAAAGCACTAACCAGCATTGGTCGCCTCCAAGTCAGAGACACGATGTTGAAGTAACACTGGATTCCAACGTGCAAGAGACAAAGCTCCTTCTGGAACAGAAGCACCCTGCAACCTCAGCTGGCTAGCCATCCCGTCCACCAAAGCCTGACAAGGAGAACAGATGAGTGTAATGATAGCAGTTCATGCGGTGTAAAAATCAAGCTAAATTATATCACAGTACCTGGAGGTTGGAAAAGAACGAAGGGACCCCCAAATCATGAGAGATCAATTGGTGACTGGGCGTAAGGTTGCCACCCGAAGCAGCTCGCAACGAACCAGCAGGAACCAACTCAGTGCCATCAACAGAACCCAAAACTTGGTCAGCAGGGACGCTGCCCTCTAAAGCGACTCCCTGGTCTACAGCTTGGACTACCACCATGCAACCGGAGTGCGGAGGCGATCCCGCATGAACGTCCATAGAAGTACAAGAGGGAGACCCCGCTCGGACACCCTTAGGGGCTGGGTCACGGTTCGCGCTGCCCACTTGAGCCAGATCATCTCCGGCAGTACCCTCGGGGGCTGGGCAGTGGCTTGCGCTTCCCACCCGAGCCGAGTCATCCCCGGCAACATCCTCGGGGGCTGGGCAAGTGTCAACACCGTCCTTGAGAACCAAGTTCTCCGCAATAGCCGCCTCTAAGGCTGATGGACCCTCAGTTACTTCCATGGGACCAGGACGATCCAAGTCAGTCTCCTGACCCTCGAGACCGCGCTCTAAGGTCGATGAGGCACGAGATGTCCTCAATCCAGCGTCGAGCACATCAGCACAAACCTCCATCACACCATCATCTGCCGGCTCGGATAACAGATCCTCTGGAACCATATCCTCAAGAGTCTGATCAAAATTCGCTAGGGTCAATTCTTGCAGACCAATGAGAGCAGACAAAGCAGGAGAAGTGACTCCACTACTTTCACCACTGACGACATACTGCCGACTGTTCTTTCGAGTCAGAGGGACCTCATCTTCTTCCTCCCCATCGTCTTCACCAGCAGCACAGGCAACACCCCCATTGGGATCAACAACAGATGAAGCACCCCCATTGGGATCAGCAACAGATGGAGCACACCCATTGGGATCAGCAGCAGATGGAGCACACCTAGTGGGGTCGGCATCAGTAAATTCAGGCACAGGCACTTCTTCAGCAGTAGGAACCGAAGTACCAACGTCCCGATCCAAACTAGATACTCGCCGGAGGCGTCTCTTTTTCTTTTTCTGCTCATCAGCAGGAGGATCAAGTTGATTGACTCGGCAAGGATGTCTCGGGCGAACACTGACAGGTTTCTGAACATCTGAGATTGTACTAGCCTCTGGGAGAGGTGCCACCACCAGTATCCCAGCAGGAGCAGCATCAGAAGAGTCCTCAGCTAGCAAATCAAGCATAGCACTTATCTCTGCATCACTAGGATCCAAGGGCACCTCAAAGTGGACCTGCCGTTCACTATCAGGAACTTCCCCGAGCGAGGCAACCAAGATGCTAACTTCTTCAGCAGAGGGTCGCACTCTAAGGCCTAAACTGCCGTCAGTGACAGGTGGATTCGACACAAAAAGAGTGAAGGCCTTGGGAGGAGGCAAGTTCCAGGCTGAGTATGCCACTGGGGCACCAACATTTGATACCTTGCCGCTAAGAATCATCTCAAGTCGGTTCACCAAGTCTACAGAGGGAATTCTTCTGTTGGTAACCCGAGTCGAGTCAGCTAGGCCTTGGTACAGATAAGCCGGATATGCCCTGTCTTTCAACGGCTGAATATTCTTGAAGACAAAATCAGCAACCACAACCTCAACAGTCAGACCTCTCTCCTTCAGCAGTCCAACTTCAGCTAGCAAAGCCCCTGCCTTAGCCACCTCCTGATCAGTGGGGGATTCAGTCCAACTCGGAGTATGAACATCCGGTTGTCTTCCCGACCGAGAAGGGAGAGAATTGCCATGGTTCTCAACAATAAACCATTCCAAGTGCCATCCCTTGATACTGTCTTTGAGAGGGATTTCAAGATACTCAGTTTTCCTCCCACGGCGCATCTCCAAACTAGCACCCCCAACCAACTGATGCTGCTCCCCGGCCATCCCAGGGCGACAGTGATACAAGTACTTCCACAACCCAAAATGTGGCAGCACGCCAAGAAAAGCTTCGCATAAATGAATGAAAATGGAAATTTGTAGAATAGAATTGGGATTCAAATGGGTCAGGTTAAGATGATAGAAATCAAGGAGGCCGCGGAAAAAAGGAGAAATGGGAAGACCGAGACCGCGGAGAAGAAAAGGAACGTAAATTATGGATTCATGGGTATCCTCTGTCGGGACAGTAACCCCATGACAAATCCGCCAAGAACATAGCTCCCTCGGGGGAAGGACCCCGATGGACACGAGGTGGAGAAGGTCGGGCTCGGAGACAACAGACATGTGATTACCTGCGAAAGGCAACTGACTGTTGGGGTCGATTGGGGGAATCACCGCGGCAGATGAACTCGAGGCTTTCCGCTTGGGCGCCATCTCAATTCTACTGGCGAACGAAGCGAGAGCCGAATTGCAGAAAGGATTTGGAGGCAGGAAAGCAAGAACTAGGGCACGGAAAGCAGAGGCGGCTGAAAGCGCAGTACTTATGGGATATTCCCGAGCCAGATACCGTTTCAAAAAGCGCCCAGTCAGCACCCGACAGTTACCTCCAAAACACCAGCGTGCCACGTTGTCACTCGGCAGCTACTTCCAAAACACCAGCGTGCCACATTGTCACCCGACGGTTACTCCCACATCATCACTCGGCTATTACCCTCAACATGGCCGGCGCAGCCCGTTCTAATTCGGCCGTTATCTCTAAAACGCCGACGTCGTCTTCAGTCGCTCGGCAGTTATCTCTAAAACTCCGACACCGTCTTCAAGTCGCTCGGCAATTATCTCTAAAACTCCGACGTCATCTTCAAGTCACTCGGCGTTACCTCTAAAGCTCCGACGTCATGTTCAATCGCTCGGCAGTTGTCCCTAAAACTCCGACGCCGTCTTCAAGTCGCTCGGCAGTTATCTCTAAAACTCCGACGTCATCTGCAAGTCACTCGGTGTTACCTCTAAAACTCCGACGTCGTCCTCAGTCGCTCGACAGTTACCTCTAAAGCTCCGACGTCATGTTCAATCGCTCGGCAGTTGTATCTAAAACTCCGACGTCATCCTCAAGTCACTCGGCGTTACCTCTAAAACTCCGACGTCGTGTTCAGTCGCTCGGCAGTTATCTCTAAAACTCCGACGTCGTCTTCAAGTCACTCGGCAGCTACCTCTAAAAGCGTCGATATGATGCCCGAGTTATTTACTTACTATTCCAAGGAAATCAACTTCACAAATAAGGTGGGCGGAGGAATGATTCAAGAACTCTAAGTTATGCTACAACCAGAGAGCATCATGAGCAATGAATATCACAGCAGAAGTTAACTGATTACGAAGCAGAACAATTGGCATAGAGAAGGCAATATCATTCTTCATTAAGGGGAAGTAACAATACTTACAAATCAACTCATTATGAGTTGATACTTCCCTACTACTACTACTACTACTACTACTACTACTACTACTACTACTACTACTACTACTACTACGCTACACTATACTACTCTACACTACTAATACTACTACATTATTTCACTATACTACTTCTAATCTATACTAATATCTAAAAACCAGTGGCATTTAGCCACTGGCCTTGTTGCTGCCCTTGCTGCTGCCGCCGCTGCCGCTGCCGCCCCTGCTGCTACCGCCGTCGCCATCCTTACTGCCGCTGCTGCCGCCCCTGCCGCCGCCGTCACCGCCTTCGTCGTCGTCGTCCTCGCCATCGCCGCCACCGTCCTCCTCGGACGAGTCCTCCTCGTCCGAGGAGTACTCCGACTCATCCGAGCCCTCGAGCCCGGAGCGCTCGACGGCCCGGATGTAAGTCCAGACCTCCGCCGCAAGCCCCTGGGAGTCGTCTGAATCATCAGACAACTCACGCAGAGGAATGGGAGCCAGGGACCCCTCGGACTCAGAGGTGAACTCCTCCTCTGAGTACTCCGAGTCACCGAAGTCCTCGGATGGAGGAGTCGGCTCACGCTTACGCTTGTTGTTCTTGCCCATGGTGGAAGCGCGAGAAGGAGAAGAAAGCAAGCAGTGGAGAACAACAAGAGATATGAAAAAACCGGAGAGGCAAAGGCACTATTTATAGAAGAAGAAGGCAACCGCTCACCTCCAACCACGGTCACTGAACAGTCGTGAGGCATTCAATACACACTTCAACTCGTCTGAAGACACGTCAGGCGGCTGACGCAGTTTCACGCAACGCAACACCCATTGGGACACCAGGCAACAACATGGACAATATGATTACGCCTGCCGTCGCATCACATTACTACTCAGAAGCAACCGGCTAAAACACTCAGCGTACCAAGCCGTCCCTTGTCCACACCCATTGGGGGGGGACGCCCAGGAATTATCAGTATATTTTTCAAAACTGTCACATCTGTGCAGGGCATGCAATGAATACCTCAAGACAAAAATGACATATCAGTAAGGATCAGAGGAAAGCCAAATATAGCCGGGGAAGTACAAAATCTGACCAACAGAAGCGACGTGAAGACTAGCCAGGGAACGTCCATCGAATGTCCAATCAGTCGCAGAGCAAATAAATTGCACCACCTAGCAAGATATGGGTGGATTGCGAACTCGGCTGCAAAAGACAAAATACATGCTGACCTCTGAAGCATAATATTGATGACATAATGCTGACCTCTAAAGCATAATGTGGATGGCATCATGCCGACTTCTAAGGCAGAAAGGGTAACCTTCAACAAAAAGACACGAAAGGAAGACCTTCGAGTGGATTATCCTCAAAAATCCACTCGAAGCTCAGGGGCTACACCCACCCCATGGATTACCATTTCAAGCCAAGATAGTGCCGACTTCTAAGGCATGAGACAAGATTAAAGACAAGGCTGGCCCTCAACCAAAGAACAAGAGTAAAATAAAGACAATTTCTGATGAAGACCTTTGAGCAGATTATTTTCCAAAATCTACTCGAAGCTCGGGGGCTACACCCATTGGGTGCACCTCCGGTGCACCCAACGAAGTCCAGGGTCCCACAAAAAGAAATGCCGACCTCTAAGGCACAAACATGAAGCAAGGCTCCAGTCTACGAGTGATCTAAGCAGAAGGAGACAGTAAAAATCATTTTTACTGGACTGCTTGGAAAGCATCTCTTATCATAAATAAAGACTGCAAGTTGGACCTAGGATCTTTGGGCTGATTACCTCAAAATCAACCCAAAGATCGGGGGCTTGTGGGGGACAGATATCCCCCGGGTCCACTAGAAGGAGGAAAGACCTCACGAAAGGCCTAAGGGTCCAATGGATCGTAAGGTCACTCCTTCATGGGCCTGGGGAGGAACAGTCAGTAAAGCAGACCGACATAAGGCTGGGTTGGTGCAAGCCCGGACGGCCCTACAGCGTTGAGCAAGCGACCACAACAAAGATCCGGCTTTCCCGCGCTGGAGCCCCATGCAACGGAACCAGGCGAGGATAAGTCGGCAAAACCATAGGAAGATAGACTCAAACAGTTCACTATCTTTTAGGTGCACATTGTTACCATATCCACATGTATTGCCCCACGGTCGAATATATAAGGCCTAGGGGGCACCCCTTCAAAAGGATCGATCCCGTTACTCAGCCACCCACCTTAACTCTCCACGTTCTCACTTTAGAGAGCTATCTTGTAACCCATTACACAAAGCATACTCACCAGGACATAGGGTGTTACGCATCTCTGAGCGGCCCGAACCTGTAAACACTGTCTACTGTCCCTCGTGCATCTGGCACGAACCATTTTGCTACAGTCGGCGACACCGTCCTACTCCTAAAAACACCTAGAGGGGCAACCCCGGGTGTGCGGTCGGACCCAAAACACCGACACAGATAAAGTCTTAAAAGAAGAATCACTATTTGTAAAAACATTACCAAGATATAAATGTAACATTTGCT
This sequence comes from Zea luxurians, assembly GCA_029449295.1. Classification (NCBI taxonomy): domain Eukaryota; kingdom Viridiplantae; phylum Streptophyta; class Magnoliopsida; order Poales; family Poaceae; genus Zea; species Zea luxurians. Next base: position 121,207,794 of record JAOPSE010000007.1, on the reverse strand, counting down.
AGACTATGCTTGTAATATTTGGCGCTCATAGGTTTTGAATGTAATATATAAATGGCTTTGTAATTCATTTCTTTGCGATGCATGAAATTTTTATGTACATACCGTTTTTGAGCCTTCGGCGAAAAAACACCTTCCCTTCTTTTCATGCTTCGTAAAGAAGAGCCTTTATCTCTACTACTCTATAAGGACGCAACGAGGGCGTCCACCACGGCTTCACCACGGCTCCACCCGACATCGCAGTAATCTCCCCGCCCCGGATCTCCTCTCCCTGCGTCGAGGCCGCAATCCCCGCCTCCCTGGCTCTTCTCGCCCCTAGATCGCCGCCTCCACTATCGCTGATATACCAGACCAAGCAGCTGGAGCAGACCAAGATGTCGCTCGAGGAGGCCAAGCTGGAGATGGCCACGCTGCAGCAGCAGGCGAGCAAGAGCCTCGCGTCCGCCCGGTGTGGCGGCATGCTGGAGCAGAGGAGCGTCAGGGACATCATGTTCGGCGGCGTGGACAAGGAGATCATGGTCTTGGCGCGGAGCTCCGGGCGAGGAGAGGAGCCGCAAGGCGCTGGACAACCTCTCTGCCGCGCTCTCGGACGTGACTGCGGAGGCCAGGCAGGTCAAGGCTTGGCTATCCGAGGCGCAGGCCAAGCTGGAGGCCGCCAACACCGAGGCCGTCCGGCTGTGAGCGGCGCTGCGTGCCGCGTCCGACGAGCGTGACCGCGACCGCTATAGGCTCGAGGCCGACGAGTGCGCGGTGGCCTGGGGCGACAAGGAGCGCGTGCTCCTCGACTGCGTGCGCGCGTCCGAGGGCGAGGCGAGCCGAGCGTGGCAGGAGAACACCAGGCTGGTCGAGTCGCAGCGCGTCGTCCGCGACGAGAACCCTCGCCTGCGGGACATCCTCAAGCAGTCCGTGGTCGAGGCCAACGCCGCCAGGGACTCGCTCGAGCTCGCCAGGGCCGAGAACGCGTGCCTCAGTGCTGTCGTCGCCGACAAGGACGGCACGCAGCAGAGCCTCCTGGATCTAGATAGGAGCGCGATCGAGCAGCAACACCAAGCCTACAACTACAACAGGGGAATTTGACTAAATTTGGAAGCGCACCCATGCTGGAGGATCTGTGGCGCGTGGTGGCCGGGCTGCGAATCTCGAATACCCCACGATCGTGCCGCAGATCGCCGCCCCGTCTCTCCATGTATGGCGCGTCCGTGACATCCCAATCTCTGCGGCTCCGTCGTCCATGGCAGGTGTGTCCTCCCATATTTCTATTTATTTGTCTTCAAGTTCTAGATATCTCTCTTATTCAGATTTCTGTAGACACAGTTTGCTGCAGATTGTAGGGTTTTAGCAATGCACAGCACACGTGCAGGGTGTGAGAGCAAGTAGCGGATGGGGCGCTGCCCATGGATATTCTCATGAAGGATCTTAAGGTGTTCGCCTCCTTCAGCAGGGAGCTGTTCAAGGAGATAACACAGTTGCTGCCTGCTGACCTTAGAGAATTTCAGGTACAATACAATAATGCTTCAAAGATATGTTGGTCAGTTTGTTGTTCTGTAGATGCTCATGGGAGGAGGGTCCTCTGCTGGTGGACCTAGAAAGGGAATGCATTCTCGATTGTATCCTAACATGACCTTTGATCCTATATCTACAGATTTCTGTGTCTTGACCAACTTCCAATATATTGAATCATTCTATGCTTTCAACAGTGTCTATAATAATTCAGGCCTTTTGGAATTTATGCAGTCAATTTAAGCTTCTCTCCCAGAGCATAATATAATTTATGTACGCTCGTGTGTTCAAACAATTAATGCAGCTGACTGATTTAAAAAACATTATCATTCAACAGAGCCTAGACTTTTCAACTTTTCATTGAAGGTTGTGGATTTGGCAGCAGGGGAACTCCTGGAGATTGCGACTCTAGTAAAAGGTTTCTTCTTGCCAATTGTACTGTTACACCAGTAAAAAAAGGTTTCTTTTTGGATAAGTAACAGTCAAGCTGAGTAGAACTATAGTAACTTGATGGCATACTGGCTGCAGAAACATCTGTTTGATTGGAAGATTTTCTGACTAAAACAGTTGTAGCTAGATTTAAAAATGTGTTTTATTGGATTGACATGTCTTCCATTGAGACTGCTTTGTCAGGCCATTGTTTGCCTGTTAGGGGGGAATGATCAATATTTGGGCCTTTTCTTGCTATGCATACTTCTTTCTAGAATCATTTTTTATCCAAGCTCATGTATCTCTTTATCTGTGCATTTCTAGGCCATGACAAAATCTAAACCTTCAGAAAAGACAATAAACAATGATGCACAACTAATAAAATCTAAATCTTCTGATATATTTGATGGGAAATAGGATGTAGAGTGATTTCAGTATTGGAGGTGGTCCTAGCAAAGGAAGATGAGGTATTTTCAGCATTGGAAAAGCTACAATAGCTACAGTGACGAAGATGGACAAGAACTCCAAAAATAATGTATGTTATTTCTTCTTTTACAACACTTGTTTGTAAGAAGTTTGACTTAGGACAAATCTCATTTGTGATCAATGTAGTATGAATTTGCTTTGTGCTTTGTTGGTCTGTATTCATATTCGTAGGTAGCCGTCTGTGTTAGACCATCAATGAGTATCCGTTTGAGTTGTAAGACTTTGTGATATTTTCTGAAGATTTGTATAAGTTTGTAATTTATTGTGATAGTCTTAGCATTTAAATGATGCAATTGACATGCCATTATTAAAATCAAGTATAGAAGTCTGCATGGTATAATGGTTATAATGTAGTGGTGAAACGACTAGATTAAAAGAACAAAATTTATGTTTGGTTAGAATCACAAATGGATTACGAAACATTTTCTCATAACAGTATAACACACATTCGCACATAAGTTATCTTAGTATTATATATGTTTCTGTTGCAACGCACGGGCACTCACCTAGTACTTCATGAAAAATCCTCCAATCATCGCAAAAACATTAATGCTTCGTCACCAATAATTTTTTTTCCTCCACATCAGAGCTGATGAAGCTGTATTTCTTCAAAACTTATTTTGTGCCTTAGCACAATTTCACGTTTTCTTCTATTTTTTCAAAAGAAGTGAGGTTGTATATATATATATATATATATATATATATATATATATATATATATATATATTGGAAAGATATGAGGTGGATCATTCACCACTTTAGCTTGAGTGTAGAGAGTAAACTGTATCATTAGGTTGTTGTGAACAGGTTTGAAATAGCTTCGGGAAGGCATAACACGAAAGTGCCTAATTTCATATACTTTCTCAATCTGGATTAGTGAGCCCTTTTCAGTGGATAAGGCTGCTGCAATCTTAGCGTGGATGACTGTTCCCTGCCATTATAGCATGATGATAAAATTATATAGCATTGAAGTAGAAAAAAATGGAGTTTGAAGACTATGAAGAACATGTTTGGTAGATTGAATTGAAGAAGTGCATCAACTATGAAATAAGAAAAGGTGAGGAAAAACTATATATGGACATTTTTGTAAATAGATTTGTGCTATAAGGTGGTCACATTTTTTTAGAAAATTGCATTATGAAATGTAAGTTACATGCAAAGATGCATCAAATGGCACGTAAAGAACCTCTGCATGTGGATTTCAGATGGTTGGGACCGATTTCGTTAAAAGTTTGATAACTATAATATACATTTTGGGGAGAGGCATCACCTAAAAATATAATCGCCTAAAAAGGCAGTAGCAAACAGTAGCTGCCAATCTATGTAACAGATTGGCAGCCTAGCTGTTCTTAATTACATAATCTTAATAAGAGTGTAAACGTCTGTAAAAGCACGTGGAAAATAGGATTGGTACCATGTGTAATATAATATGTATTTGCAAAGTGGGTATAGTATGTTGTATGCTGTAAAGTGTATACATCTGAAACACATAATAAAGTCAACTGTATGGAATGAAAAGAATAAAAAAAGAGAGAAGGTATATGTACGTTTTAATGTTTTTGCAAATAATTTGAGTACTGATAATCTTGAAGAAAATATTTAAAGAAGTTTTTTTTGTACTTATTGACGATGTACAACACACAATAATTAGAGAGTACCTGCTCATCAGCTAAAATCAAATTGATATGGCGTAGAGGACCGTCATTTGTTGCACCTCAAAACTCCCATTTTCTGATGACACGGACTCTTATAACAACATTTATCTTCTGAGGATTTAGCTCTGTGATAGGTGTGAACAACATAGCTAATTGTTATACCTGCAAATAATGAGACGGGATTGTTTAGTAACTTGTTACTAATATGGAACGATGGTTACAAATCTTTAATATGCAGGATTAATGAAGAAATTGCCTATATGTATCATGGAAAACATACCTATTCAAGATATAATAGTTTATCTATACATGTTTAGATATACACAATTTTTTCTATATGGATATATATATGCACGTACATATATGAGGTTAAAAAACACAACTTGCTATCCATCAATGCCTTGTATAGTAATACGTGTGAAGACATCTTTGTACACTATGTTTTGAGTCTTAGTACTGCAATTGCCCGAGTCATCTTCGATAAGGATAAAAAGACCATTTTGTGATGTAACTCTTGATATTGCAACATACAGTTGCCCATGTGTGAAAACCGGTTTCTTCAGGTATACACCAACTTTTGAAAGTGTTTGTCCTTGGCTCTTATTAATTGTCATTGCATAGCATACCTTTATAGGGTATTGGCGTCTTTGTAGAACAAATGGCCATTTTGTATTTTTTAGTGCCAATGATATACGAGGTATTAACACAATTTTTGATTTATGAGTACCCATCATTATCTGACCTTCAATAACTTTGTCACCCAAAGATGTTATAATTAATCTTGTACCGTTGCATAGACCTTCTGATTGGTTCAGATTTCTGAGAAGCATAATTGGTGTACCCTTTTTGAGTACTATTCGATGTTGTGGAAAGCTATTTCCATTCAATGTATTCAAAAATTCAACAGGATATAAAAGGTCATAAGATTCATGAGTATTGGGAGCTTTGATGACTTTGTCACAGCTTAAATACTCTTTTGTCTCTTCAGGGATAAGAGACACAATGTATTCATTTATGGAATCAACTATATCATTAGTAGGAATCAATATGGCACGATCTTTCAAATACTCAAGCTGCATATAATTTTTATTTAGATCATCATAAATTTTATCAACTATGCAAGTGATTTTGTCACCTTGTGGCAGCAAGAGTAGTTCATCGGGTATTTGTATCCATGTTGGTTCATCTTCGCCTTCTTGTGCTGTAGCATTTATTTTGCCTTCTCCGACATCAAGCATCCATTTACTGAATCAGGATAGTTTTTCTTGTTCTTCTTGTGTCAAGGTTGTTCCTGAAAGCCTCATATTCTGAGTAAGATGTAGGATGTGTACACGAGACCAAAGGGGAGAGTTGATTATTGCTGCATTAATGATTTCTGAACGGCTCCCGCCTTCAATTACATGTAATGTTTGTCTGAGGTCTCCTCCCAGAACAATAACTTTTTTGCCAAAAGGTAAATCTCTTGCTGTTGGTGATGAAGTAGCCAAGATGTCACGAAAGGATCTGTCTAATGCTTCAAAGGCAAATCTATGTGTCATCAATGCTTCATCCCATATTACTAAAGATGCAGCTTGCACCAATTGGCAGAGCATCGTGCCACATTTGATGTCACAAACTGTTGTTTCATCTAGTTCACATGGAATTTTGAAGCGAGAGTGTGCTGTTCGACCTCCTGGTAGAAGTAATAAAGCCACACCAGAGGAAGCCACAGATAAAACAATTTGTTTGCGACTACGTAAAAATGTTATGACAGAGTTCCATAAATATGTTTTACCTGTGCCACCGTATCCTGAGACGAAAAAATCCTGGTTTGTTTGATAAAACAGTTTCTGTAATAGTTGTGAAAGCATGTAATTGTTCACTGTTTAATCTTGAAACTAAGATTTCAGATTCAGTCTGCATAGTGTCAATGTCATATGATAGTTCATCATCGATAAAACGATTTGAATTCATCTGATTATATGAATCAGATCTATTTGGTAAATTGAAATCTTGTATACGACTTCCTCTTCGACTGAATAAAGTTGTGAGCTCTTCTATCAATTGATTTTTAAGCGCCTCATCACTCATCTGGTAGGATGGATGGTTAAGTAGTTGTCTTGCGTTATATTGGATATCATCAGCAAGTAATTTCCAGACTTTTTCAAAGAACGAGAATTCATCGCCTACCTCACAGAAAAGGAGCATTGTGACAAAAAGATGGCGAAGCTGACTGGATGTTGCCCAGGATGCGGCCTCATCAAAGGCATTGTACCACTCCTGATCATCCTCAAGTAGTCCATGAGTTTTACATGCCTCTTTGAAAGTCGGGTGTAAAACATTATTGTATGTTTGTAAAGATTCATAGCTTTGAGCTCCTTTGACAATCATTAGAAGCATTCTAAGATAATATCTTTCACCCGCCGATGGATGTACAAAATGAATGCAGCCTATGCTGTAGTGTCTATGTCTTTGTTCCCATGATCTCTTTTTTCATCCCATCTCCATTCAGACGGAAAATCGGTGTAAGTTAGGGATCGTGCACTCTCATGTACTTGGTTAGCGACAAACCACTCAGTTAGCATTGTTCGGCGTAGGTATTCCTGTGATAAGATATGTGACATGTTGCTGTTGGCATGATATGTGATGTAATTCTCATTAGGCAAATGCACCGACAGTCTGGTAACAGGAGGGAAGTGTCTATGAATTTCAAAGCCGAAAATCCTCCAACATGAATCGTATGGACAAAATAAATCTAGCATCTAGATATTCCTTGACCTCATTCCTTGTGTTTGTTTCTTCGTCGACAGGTGTGTCTTGGCCATCTAAAACTCGTTGTAGGTATAATTTGCTGCAATCAGGACCTTTGGTAACATACTTGAAAAGATATTTTATGAATATACTTTTGTTACACCACTCTACATTGATGTGTGCCTGATATTTCTTGAGTAATGTCATGTTATAAGGAACGATCCACCTGTTGTCTAATTTGGTGTTTGATTTGATGACAAATCTAGCATTGCTCGCTCTTCTATAAACTGCAAATCCATTTGTATCAACAACAGTTTCAGTTTGAAATAGTTTAGGATAGTGTTTGGAACAGTGGTTTCTTTTCATACAGGGTGAGTTATGATTATAGAATCCACATGGTCCATGAACCATATGCTCAGCAAGCAATGCGTATCCTAATGGATCATTAGCAGGATCTGGTATTTCAGCAGTGATAAAAGAGTTTATAAATTCAGCTATTGGTTGCGTAGTGTCGGTTGAAACCCAAAAAATAATGTGTGCATGAGGCAAGCCACGTTTCTGAAATTCTACCGTGTGCAGAACTGCATGTTTTGACAATAAAGTTATTAAGAAGTGTAGAAAGATTTGGTCAAGAAGAATGTAATACTACAAATATTGTCCGCTACGAAGTTATTTTTATTTTAGCAATATTATATATATATATATATATATATATATATATATATATATATATGAAATTCCAATTCCACAATCATATGCCCAGCAAGCAAAATGTATTACAAGGGACTAATTGTTGGATGTAGTTTTTCAGCAGTGATGAAAGAGTATATAAATTCAGTCGTTGGTCTTTTAGTGTTAGTTGATACCTAGAAGATTACGTGTGCATGAGGCAAGACACGTTTCTAAAAATACACATTGTGCAGAAACATGTGTACTGATAATAAAACTAATAAGAAGAGTAAAAATAAAACTAATAGTAAGAGTAAAAATGTTTGGTAAAGGATAATTTATCACTGTAAATGTGTGTGTTATAAAGCCATCATTTTGTTATTATTAAAGATATTATGTATATGGAAACCATGAATGCTTTTTATAGCTTACATGCATTTTTTTCTCTTTTTATGGTCTTGTTTTGTCTGGACAAATCTATTTTTTAAAGTTAAGTTAGAAGTTTTATGCTTTATTACAAGCTGTGGATTGTAGTATTAAGGAAAACAAAGTATGAACAATACAGTACCAATAAGCATTCAAATTATTATTGACTTTTATCTTTTTTTTAAGAATAAACAATATTTGTTGCAAGGCTATTTTAAAAAGGGATACATAGTTGTAATCAATATTTGTGCTGGACACATTTCCTTACTATTAAAGCAGTAAGGAAAACTGCTCCCACAATTAGAGTTCCATGTAGCAGACCACCCCCCCACCAAAAAGTGTCTCAACAAGGCAATCAACAGTAAATAAGTTGTTGTGTTTGTGTTTTCATAAACAAAAGTAATGCACATCATTCATAGTTTCGATAAGCAAAAGTAATATATCTTAAATATTATCAAAGTTGGTACCATAATTTACACGTATGCATTATTTGTACGTAATACAATAAACATCTAAAATCTGTGGAGGTATACTACAAATACGGTAGAACCATAAATAAAGACAGATTCCTTAGAATTTTATAGTATGCAGCAATTGTAGGTAGGGAATGGGGAAGAGGGAAGAAAAAAAGAAAAAATGAATAAGAAATCGAACTAGGTTTGCAATGATAAATAGTTTCGTCAATAGTAAAATGTATTTGCACCTGCTTTGCAAGGGCCAAATATGCTACCACCTTTTATATCCTGTAACAACTCTTCCAATTTCAGATGAAATACTCTTACAGGAATATCAGGTGCATCTGAAGATTTCTGGCCAGAGTGTTGAAGACCATCTACAATTTCAGGCCACTTTGCATTGCATGTAAATGTTACAAAAAAGTCGGGTGGACCATGGACTCTGCAGATGGCTATGCTATCATGGTAATTTTGTATCATATATCGTCGTCAACCAATGTGTGATGCCAAAAGTACGATTGTTTTCCCATTTCGTCACCGTTTATGTAGCCTCTACTAACAGCATCTGATATGCCTTGAAGATTTTCTATTCGTAATTTATCTTGATTATTTAGAATATACATAAGTCTATTTTCATCAATACAGGCACGAGCATCAACCTTAGCCTGGTTTGATAGTGTCCAATAAGATAGAAATGGATTTGGCTGGCCAACCTTGTAATGAAATTGATAGCAATAGTATTCTTGCACGGTTATATGAGCCCTTGAATTTGTTCCTCTAACCCTTGTATCACTATATACAACACCAACTTGGAATCCATGCTCTCCATATGGAAACAAAAGTGGATATTGGAGAGCCATATATGCTGGATGCAATGATGAAATATGCCTCAATTCTGAATTTCTTGTCTCTATAATAATGTCTCGTTTGAAGGTATCAAGTGAGAAATCACCAATAACAAGCATGGCTAAATCATCGGTTGTTGGCATATTGTACTTCACAGGATCTCCTTCTCTAGCTCCAATAATTCTGATGATAAATTCTTCATTTGTGTGTTCATTAAGCCTTTCCCTAGTAAGCCTAAATTTCTTAGCAAAGGGATTGTGCTCGTCCAACATCTTTAATAATTCTTGTACAATATCTTGTCGTATAGAAGAGGTAGGACCATCAGCAGTGGATAGAGAGTTCATCCGATTGTTGACCTCATGTGCTGTATCGTACACATAAAGTTGAAGAAACTTGGGAGGCTGGTCGTTTACTGGCAGTAATGATCCTATTCGATGGTGGACTTGACCGCATATCTTAAAGATTGGAGGACCATGACCATCATTCACTGACCTATCAATATGGGCTCCCATAGATGTGAATGCAAACAAACAATTATATTGCCTGATATTTTGCATGAAGGATTTAGATATCGAATGGCCATCAAATCGGGCTAGTGATAATAGTGGTTCAGGTCTAGGGCTGTAAGGAGGAAGACGGACTTTGCCACCTTTGCAACAATTATTGTAAACAATTGATCGATTTCCACTTGACGATCCTATTCTTTCATTATACCAGAAAAGAGCAGAATAGTGGGTACATTGGTAGCATGGCGGTCCATAGTAAGATCGAGCATGGTAAGAAGCTACATTTCGTTTACACAAAGTAGTATTAGCAAGTATTTTTTTAAAAGAATTACTTTAAAATATTTTTCCCTTTGTTCTCGTCCACCTTTATGTTCAGATTTATAAACGCTTTTAGGTGCAGTGTTCACCTTGTTTTTTATTCAAATTCATAAATTTTTATTAGGTGTAGCTAGTAAGTGCAGTTTATTTTAAAAAATGGGTTACATCCAGAATTAGACGTACCTTTGAGTGCTTCAACAAAATTTGGGTCAAAGTGACCATATTGTAATGTTGAGGCCTGTTGAGAGGATGCAAATGCACCTAACATAGTATATCTATCTTCTTAGCACTAGGTACCTATGCAGTCTCCCTTTTCTTTAAAAAAATAAAGGGTAGATGATCACGCTACCTGAGGATATTAACCTTCTCTCATTCAACAATTGTCTACGTATGCGACGAGCTTCCACAGGAGGTACAGACGATGGGGCGCAACATGTACTGATTTGTTCTGGCATGATAAATTCTTGTATGAGCATAACAATCCCTGGATGATACTTTTTTCCGTTTAGATTCAGGTGATGTATGTAGACAGGGTACGAAGGCGCTTACTCCTCTTCCTTGTGATGTTTGAAATAGCATGTTCCATTTTGGATCGGCGATATTAATTTTTATACATTAATAATGTAGCAACTTGGAACGTTTCACGTTTTCAACCTGCATTTTTTTCTTCTAATAATACGTAAGTATATATACCTAGATCAAGTATATAGTGATCTTTCGATATATAAATATACACTGTTGTACCAGCAAAACAAGGAATACATGCAGTGTTTAATAATTCTATCAAAAAAATGGAATCACAATTGTACAGGAACACATGCAATGTTTCATAATTTAAACGAAAAAATTGAGTCGCAATTGTACATATGTGCATGAACTGGTAGATTAAATAACATTGATGGTGAAGTATCAAAGTGTGTACAAAGTACCTGGTTGATGAGTCACTGGACTTGAGATGGCCTGATAAGATTGATGAGATTGAACTGGTTGACACGAACTACGATTTGGAACTCCAGTTTCTCTGGGTCTGCTATGAAGAAAAAAATCCAAATCAGTAGATGCCGCAGTTAAGGTACATACGTATATTATAAAGCGAAATTAGTATGTTATTCGTAGGAGCAGGAAGCCAATAAAGAGCATCCCTTTTTTTATGTATATGTCATCTGGAAAATAGGAGTGATAAAGAAGCAGGGGAGAGAATTGAATAAAATTTGGTAGTTAAGATACATACATATATTATTATATAGCGAAATTAATATGCTGCTCTTCTTTACTGTTCAGGGTGACTCGATGAAGCTACAGGCTATATGTACTCTTGGGATGTTGGTGTTCTATAAGTTGCTTTCCTCTAAAAGAGGCCGCTTCTAGCCATCTTTGTTAGAAGGGACGCAAGACAGTGAACAGCTTTGTAGATGGTCCCACGGATTGTGATTTTTTTCACAACCTGACCTGGAGTCTGTATCAACCCTGAAGATCAATACACACTTTTGTTCATTACAACTTCAAACCTGGTGTATCAAAGTCATTAATTCTTCTTGTAAGCAGGACTTAAACAGGAACAGATTAGCTGAAGCAGGCCATCACGACATCAACCGAATCACCTCGTACGCATACGCCTGTGTGGGTCGAAGCGAAGGGTCGGGAAACAGAGGCATGGTAGTCTCTGAAACCGAAATGGAACCGGGTGTAAGAATCTTCGCGCTCGCGGTTGCATAAATCCATCGAGATCTAGAACGAGCGGATAGGGGGGGGGCAGAGGTGTTATGTGGGCGCTGGTGGACGGTAGATAGAGCGGTGGAGGCGGTCGGAAAGAGACCATCCGAGGTGAGCCAAAGCCATCAGCGAGGCGTCTGGTGTGTCCTCGGCGACAGCGCGGGAGATGGGAGCCGGCGGCTCGACGGCGAGGACCTTTCTTTTAGGTGTAAAACAGCGGGCAAGAGCGAAGGGCGGCGCCAGATTCGACCGGGGATTCATATGGTCCAACGACGATGATGGGAGTGAAGACTCACCGCTTTTGCCCCATGGAGGTTGTCGCCCTGTGGAAGCCATCGCCCAACAGAGTTCTGGAGACACGGAGCTCCAATGTGGAAGACACCAAATATTGCGGAAGCAAAGAACTTTGGGGGAAAAATGGGAAGCATATGAATCGAACGATGAACCCTAAACCCTAAATAAATGGCAGCATGAGGAATCCTAGTCAAACCCTAGCAAGAAAAAACGTATGAGGGGGGAGGGGGAAGAGCCGCTGCCGCTGCCGTGTCTACTCCAACCCAACACGATGAACCCTAGCAATGGGAATTGGAGTGTGGTGGAGGGGGTGGGTGGAGGGGGCGGGGGAGGAAGCGTGGTTACCTTTGGAGCGCCGGTGGAGGAAAACTGAAGTCCGAAAGCGGCTATTGCCGAAGCACGCAGGTGAGCGGGAGCGAGCGGGGAAAGGTGGAGGAGAGGAGGAGAGAGCACGAGAGCGAGATGTGAAGGAAGAAGAAGACACAGAGAGAGGATATGAGGAGAGAAGAACCACCTGCTGATAGAAGAATCTACACACAACACACAAGAGTGAATGCCACCAATGATCAACGATCCAACAGCCAAAATAATTTCGCTGACGTGGACGATTCTGGGAGCAGTTTTCCTTCCTGCTTTAAAAATAAGGAAATATCACTAACCTTTTCTTTACTTGAAGACATACCATTGAACTTTATGAAACCGTGTCTCTGCCATTGCACTTTTTTCAAAAATTGGACTCGTGCAATCATGTAAGGGCATGTTCGGTTAGCTCTCAATCCATATGGATTGAGTAGAATTGGATGTGTTTAAATCCCAAACAAATCAAACTTTTTCTTAATTTTTTCTAATCACATCTAATCTATGGTTAACGGGATTAACCGAACAAGGCCTAAACGTTTTAGAGCCTTATATCCGCAACAGCACAACTTACTTCCATAATTAGGGATGCCCATGGTACCCACGGGTGCGGGTGCCCACGGATTTCGTATCCATTAAGGTTCAAAGTTTTTAAAAACCACGGATTTTAAAATATTACACTATACTTTATTCATGACAATATCATACTTTTAAATACTAAAGTTTTAGAAACCGAGGTCCAGATTTAAGGTTAGAATACCATAAAACAACTACAATATTTAAGAATACTATAGTATCATTTAAAATTGTAAAAAACTTCACTCTCAAATACCTCCTAAGTGTGGGTCTAGGTATCAAACTTCACTCGTGGGTCTACACCCGATCTGACCGTAAAATGATGGGTTCGGTTTGAGTGTTATTTTTCATTCATAGGTGTATAATAGGCCTTAGAATACTACTTTTGAGTTCATGTTCACACATAATTTTGATCCATGTCAATGAAACTCTAGGTCATCTGCCATCTTCACTTCTTTAAAATATAAATTAATATTGTAATATATATTGTGTGCTTCTAAACAATTATACTATTGTGCTTTTAAATAACTACTAGGTTAGTGCCCGTGCGTTGCAACGGGAACATATAATATCATGATAACTTGTATATAAATGCATTATATTGTTATGAGAAAAGATTTTGTAATCCATTGGTGATCCTGGCTATACATATAAATTTTGTTATTTTAATCTACCTGTTTCATCACTATAATGCAACCATCAATATCATGCAGACCTATATATATGATAGTTAGGTGTCTATGCGTTGTGACGACTTTGTGATTCATCATAAAACACGAGTGCACAACAATTACATGAAAACAAACAATATATCGACAATCGTACACTAATATATTCCTTTGTAGAGATATTGATAAGTCTTTGTTGTATGTTTGCAGGGATGGCATAGCGGCATGAATTGTCCTCGTAACTTAATAGATCAATCACAAAGTTTCTTCGAAGAATCCTTGCATCCTACACAAAGACATAAGAGAATAGAACATCAAATCAAATTTGTATTATGTAACTGGAATGCATGTTTGAACATGAAACAAACGTACTCCACTCACCCTAACAAATTCCATTCGCCTACCATTTCCCCACATGACCATAGCTTGTAGAACGAGGTAGCTGGTATTAACCCTATAGAATAATGTTTGGCCAACTATGTTATAGACAATGGTTATCATACAAAAATTCTATATTGCTGAGAAGGTACGTGGTACGGAGAAAATACCCTTTTAAGTCAATTAGAAGATCAGTCTGAACTGTATGTTCCCACTTAAAAATATCCTCTACCCATTCAGAATGTTTCTTGTTGTAGGCAATCTTATATTTCTTTGAGGTCATGATAATCGCTTCCACGAACCTCTTGTATGACATATGCTTACACCAATATTGAGTGGGTGTGAAGTCAATAAAAGTCACGTGTTTTTTACCATGGTCAATTACGAAGAGGGCGTAGCACTTGTTGAATTTCCATGGCATAAGAACCTGCAAAACATCAATCATTAGGATTGCAAAGAAGTGTCTTTTTATAAATACATTCTAAATGAACACATACTTACATATCTACAACCAGTGATATAGTAGTTCATTGATGGCCAACAATCGAGTGTTTTGGCTAGCTCTTCTGTTGTAGGGTCCTCATGGTACTTTGGAAGTTTGCCAAAACCAACCATTCTCTGGATAAATATATATATATATATATACATGACCACATGAGGATTAGAGGTAGATACTATATATTGCTACATTATTGATTGGAAACAAACTTACCCAAAAGCGCATATCCATATAATGCTTTATATCCTTTATCTTTTCACCTTTTGACGTACGTGAATCTTTATTGGCAAGCAGTCGAACAGCCATGTCAAAACATTTTAAAGTCATATCTAGATTTATCCTTAATATATTTTGCAAGTCTTTGACAGATATGGCACCGAGGAAACACCTCATACGCGTCCGCGACTCTTGGTCTGGATCGCATAATCAAACACCTCATACACGTCCGCGATGCTGCCCGATCGGCACAGCGCCCTGACGAAGGAGGCGTACGCTGGCGACTTGAGCTTTGTCCCAGCCGCCGCCATGGACTTGTACACCTCGACGGCCTTGTCCAGCTTCTTGTTCTTGCAGAGGCCCATGAGCAGCGTGCTGTAGGTGCGCTCGTTGGGCTGGCACCCCTTGCCATGCATCTCCTCGAGCAGCTTCAGCACCCCGAGAACACTAAGGCTCGCGTCCACGTTAGTACGTAACGAAGGCCCACAGTGTCGGCCAGTTTGGCACACGCTACAGTTCCCTGCATCATCTTGAACCACCAAGGAAGAAATGGAAACAACAAACTTTTTGGCCTTGTGATTTTTGCCTCCAACGTGAGCCCTGAAATTGAACTCGGTGACACAGTCGACCTTGCAGATTTTGCACCAGAAGGATGGCACCACGTTTGGTCTGGGACACTACAGAATCTGCGATGAAAGATGTGGAACTTTCACCTTTTTCTTTGTCGGGTACCAGTTTTGGGGCTGCTTCTGTCCAGTTACACAGCTGAAACTTGATTGTTGTGGAGGCACACTGGTCTCGGCAGCTAGTTTTCTCTTCATCGCATCAGGTACTGATCCTGCACTGAAATCCTGAAAATTGAAATTATTTATGAATCACAATAAACGAGAAATTGGTATAGAACATCTAATTTACAGGGAAGCACGAAAACACTCACCAGAGTCTAGAGGTGAGTAGTATCCGCCACCAAGTGAATAGAAAAATCATTAGGCACTTGTCGGGGACCATAATTAGGGGTACCCTCAAGGCTCCTAATTCTCAGCTAGTAACCCCCATCAGCATAAAGCTGCAAAGGCCTGATGGGTGCGATTAAGTCAGGGATCAGTCCATTCGAGCGACTTGATCACGCCTCGCCCGAGCCTAGCCTCGGACAAGGGCAGCCGACCCCGGAGGATTTCCGTCTCGCCCGAGGCCCCCCTCCAACGGCGAACATATTTCCGGCTCGCCCGAGGCCCTGCGTTCGCTAAGAAGCAACCCTGACCAAATCGCCGCACCAACCGACCAAATCGCAGGAGCATTTAATGCAAAGGTGGCCTGACACCTTTATCCTGACGCGCGCCCCCCAGCCGGCAGAGCCGAGGTGACCGCCATCACTTCGGCGCTCCACTAACCGACCTGACAGAAGGACAGTGCCGCCTGCGCCACTCCGACTGCGGTGCCACTTGACAGAGTGAAACTGACAGGCAGTCAGGTCCTGCCGAAGGCATCATAGGAAGCTCCGCTTCGCCCGACCCAGGGCTCGGGCTCGGGCTAAGTCCCGGAAGACGGCGAACTCCGCTCCGCCCGACCCAGGGCTCGGACTCGGGCTAAGTCCCGGAAGACGGCGAAATCCGCTCCGCCCGACCCAGGGCTCAGACTCGGGCTAAGTCCCGGAAGACGGCGAACTCCGCTCCGCCCGACCCAGGGCTCGGACTCGGGCTAAGTCCCGGAAGACGGCGAACTCCGCTCTGCCCGACCCAGGGCTTGGACTCGGGCTAAGTCTCGGAAGACGGCGAACTCCGCTCCGCCCGACCCAGGGCTCGGACTCGGGCTCAGCCCCGGAAGACGACGAACTCCGCTCCGCCCGGCCCAGGGCTCGGACTTGGGCTCGGCCCTAGAAGACGACGAACTCCGCCTCGCCCGACCCAGGGGCTCGGACTCGACCTCGACCACGGAAGACAGACTCGACCTCGGCTTCGGAGGAGCTTCCACATCGCCCAACCTAGGGCGCAGACCAGCCACGTCAACAGGAGGCGCCATCATCACCCTACCCCGAGCTGACTCGGGCCGCAGGGAACAAGACCGACGTCCCATATGGCTAGCTCCGCCGGATAGGCAATGATGGCGCCCCGTGTACCCTGTGACGACGGCGGCTCTCAGCCCCCTTACGGAAGCAAGAGGACGTCAGCAAGGACTCAACCGCTCCGACAGCTGTCCCTCCGCCGGGCTCCATCGCTCCTCCGACGGCCACGACATCACACCAGCTAGGTGCCAAAATCTCTCTGGCTGCCACAACGGCATGTACTTAGGGCGCTAGCTCTCCTCTGCTAGACACGTAGCACTCTGCTACACCCCCCATTGTACACCTGGATCCTCTCCTTACACCTATAAAAGGAAGGACCAGGGCCCTCTTAGAGAAGGTTGGCCGCGCGGGGACGAGGACGAGACAGGCGCTCGCTTGGAGCCGCTCGCTCCCTCTCCCGCGTGGACGCTTGTAACCCCCTACTGCAAGCGCACCCGACCTGGGCGCGGGACGAACACGAAGGCCGCGGGATTCCCACCTCTCTCACGCCGGTCTCCGGCCGCCTCGCTCTCCCCCCTTCGTGCTCGCCCTCGCGCTCGACCCATCTAGGCTAGGGCACACGGCGACATTCACTCGTCGGCCCAGGGACCCCCCGGTCTCAAAACGCCGACAGTTGGCGCGCCAGGTAGGGGCCTGCTGCGTGTTGACGAACAGCTTCCCGTCAAGCTCCAGATGGGCAGTCTCCAGCAACCTCTCCAACCCGGGACGGTGCTCCGTTTCGGGAGTCTTGAGTTCATGTCCCTCGACGGCAGCTACGACATGATACTCATTCCACCGCCAGGCGACAGCGGCAATGGCGGCCGACAGTCCGCCCGCCAGCGGCGGAATCGACGATGTCTTCCCCGCGTGGTGGAAGAACAACCTTCGAGCTCATCCTGCCCTTTCCCCCGCCGACGGAGGGGAAGGCGGGGCAACCAAGGCCAAGCAGGAGGCAGCGCCTCGTCGGCTGTCGAGCGAGTCGACAGCGCCGGCACCCCAATGGGGGGCGCACCGGGTATCGACTTCACGCTTAAGACGAAGACGAGCGCCGTCTCCCCGCGACACGCCAATCCCGAGCAAGCGGACGACGCCAGCACGCTCGCGGAAAGCTTGCTGGACGTCACCCTCTTACCTGAGACGACGGTGCAGTCAGTCCCCGACGTGACTTTATCGCCGCTCGTCGACCAAGAGGTACCGACCGATTCTCATCCCACGTCATTTGGATTCAGCCTCAACCCGCCTAGCGACCTCGCTTTGGCGGGCGCTCTCGTAGAGGCGAATCCAAACCCTCTGGGGTTTCGCATGCGGTCGCCTTGGGACCGGCTGACGGACGTCTCGACCTACGGGCCCTCTGGGTCCGAGGAAGACGACGAGCCCAGCATCTGTTGGGATTTCTCTGGACTTGGCAACCCCAGTGCCATGCGGAACTTCATGACCGCATGTGACTACTGCCTCTCCGACTGTTCCGACGGTAGCCGCAGCCTCGGCGACGAGGACTGCGGCCCAAGCCGCGAATGTTTCCACGTCGATCTAAGGGGTCCCTCCGAAGGCAATCATCTCGGCATGCCGGAGGACGGTGATCTCCCTAGGCCGGTGCCCCGCGTTGACATCCTGCGGGAGCTAGCTGTGGTCCTCGTTCAGGCGGGGGCCCATGACCCACAGCTCGAGCAAATCCGCGGGGTGCAGGCCAGGATCGACGAGGGAGCAGAAGCGCTTGAGCCGATCCGCCGGGACGTTGGGCAGGCATGGGCGGGCCAACCCCCGGCCAGAGAAATACGTCATCTGCCCTAGGGTTTCCAGCACCGCGTCACCGACGACGTCAGGATCAGGCCACCACTCGCATCTAGTGGGGTCGGCCAGAACCTGGCTACAGCAGCGATGCTTCTCCGTGCGATGCCGGAGCCATCAACCACCGAAGGCCGGCGAATCCAGAGGGAGCTCAAGAATCTCCTGGAAGGCGCCGCGGTCCGACGGGCCGAGAGCTCTGCCTCCCGAAGGCAGGGGTACCCCTCGGAACCTCATGCCGCGACTTCCCGATTCATGCGGGAAGCCTCGGTCTACACCGGGCGCACGCGCAACACCGCGCCTGCGGCCCCGGGCCGCCTCGGCAACGAACACCATCGCCGTGACCGCCGGGCCCACCTCGACGAGAGGGTGCGCCGAGGCTACCACCCCAGGCATGGGGGACGCTACGACAGCGGGGAGGATCGGAGTCCCTCGCCCGAACCACCCGGTCCGCAGGCCTTCAGCCGGGCCATCCGACGGGCACCGTTCCCGACCCGGTTCCGACCCCCGACTACTATCACAAAGTACTCGGGGGAGACGAGACCGGAACTGTGGCTCGCGGACTACCGTCTGGCCTGCCAACTGGGTGGGACGGACGATGACAACCTCATCATCCGCAACCTCCCCCTGTTCCTCTCCGACACCGCTCGTGCCTGGTTGGAGCACCTGCCTCCGGGGTAGATCTCCAACTGGGACGACCTAGTCCAAGCTTTCGCCGGCAATTTCCAGGGCACGTACATGCGCCCCGGGAATTCCTGGGACCTCCGAAGCTGCCGGCAGCAGCCGGGAGAGTCTCTCCGAGACTACATCCGGCGATTCTCGAAGCAACGCACCGAGCTGCCCAACATCACCGACTCGGATGTCATCGGCGCGTGCCTTGCCGGCACCACCTGCCGTGACCTGGTGAGCAAGCTGGGTCGCAAGACCCCCACCAGGGCGAGCGAGCTGATGGACATCGCCACCAAGTTCGCCTCCGGCCAGGAGGCGGTCGAGGCTATCTTCCGAAAGGACAAGCAGCCCCAGGGCCGCCCATCGGAAGATGCTCCCGAGGCGTCGACTCAGCGCGGCGCCAAGAAGAAAGGCAAGAAGAAGTCGCAAGCGAAGCGCGACGCCGCCGACGCGGACCTTGTCGCCGCCGCCAAGTACAAGAACCCTCGGAAACCCCCCGGAGGTGCCAACCTCTTCGACAAGATGCTCAAGGAGCCGTGCCCCTATCACCAGGGGCCCGTCAAGCACACCCTTGAGGAGTGCGTCATGCTTCGGCGCCACTTCCACAGGGCCGGGCCACCCGCGGAGGGTGGCAGGGCCCGCGACAACGACAAGAAGGAAGATCACCAAGCAGGAGAGTTCCCCGAGGTCCGCGACTGCTTCATGATCTACGGTGGGCAAGCGGCGAATGCCTCGGCTCGGCACCGCAAGCAAGAGCGCCGGGAGGTCTGCTCGGTGAAGGTGGCGGCGCCAGTCTACCTAGACTGGTCCGACAAGACAATCACCTTCGACCAAGCCGACCATCCCGACCACGTGCCAAGCCCGGGGAAATGCCTGCTCGTCGTCGACCCCGTCATCGGCGACGTCAGGCTCACCAAGGTCCTTATGGACGGAGGCAGCAGCCTCAACATCATCTACGCCGAGACCCTCAGGCTCCTGCATGTCGATCTGTCCTCCGTCCGAGCAGGCGTTGCGCCCTTCCATGGGATCATTCCCGGGAAGCGCGTCCAGCCCCTCGGACAACTCGACCTTCCCGTCTGCTTCGAAACACCCTCCAACTTCCGAAGGGAGACCCTGACGTTCGAGGTGGTCGGGTTCCGAGGAACCTACCACGCGGTACTGGGAAGACCATGCTACGCGAAGTTCATGGCCGTCCCCAACTACACCTACCTGAAGCTCAAGATGCCGGGCCCCAACGAGGTCATCACCGTCGGCCCCACGTACAAACACGCGTTGGAATGCGACGTGGAGTGCGTGGAGTACGCCGAGGCCCTCGCCGAGTCCGAGGCCCTCATCGCCGACTTGGAAAGCCTCTCTAAGGAGGTGCCAGACGTGAAACGTCATGCCGGCAACTTTGAGCCAGTGGAGACGGTTAAGGTCGTCCCCCTCGACCCCAGCGGCGACGCCTCCAAGCAGATCCGGATCGGCTCCGGGCTCGATCCCAAATAGGAAGCAGTGCTCGTCGACTTTCTCCGCGCGAACGCCGACGTCTTCGCGTGGAGTCCCTCGGACATGCCCGGCATACCGAGGGATGTCGCCGAGCACTCGCTGGATATTTGAGCCGGAGCCCGACCCGTCAAGCAGCCTCTGCACCGGTTCGACGAGGAGAAGCGCAGAGCCATAGGCGAGGAGATCCACAAGCTAATGGCGGCAGGGTTCATCAAAGAGGTATTCCATCCCGAATGGCTTGCCAACCCTATGCTTGTGAGAAAGAAAGGGGGGAAATGGCGGATGTGTGTAGACTACACTGGTCTCAACAAAGCATGTCCGAAGGTTCCCTACCCTCTGCCTCGCATCGATCAAATCGTGGATTCCACTGCTGGGTGCGAAACCCTGTCTTTCCTTGATGCCTACTCAGGGTATCATCAAATCAGGATGAAAGAATCCGACCAGCTCGCGACTTCTTTCATCACACCCTTTGGCATGTACTGCTATGTCACCATGCCGTTCAGCTTGAGGAATGTGGGCGCGACGTACCAGCGGTGCATGAACCATGTGTTCGGCGAACACATTGGCCGCACGGTCGAGGCCTACGTTGATGACATCGTAGTCAAGACGAGGAAGGCTTCCGACCTCCTTTCCGACCTTGAAGTGACGTTCCGATGTCTCAAGGCGAAAGGCGTCAAGCTCAATCTCAAGAAGTGTGTCTTCGGGGTGCCCCGAGGCATGCTCTTGGGGTTCATCGTCTCCGAGCGGGGCATCGAAGCCGACCCGGAGAAGATCGCAGCCATCACCAGCATGGGGCCCATCAAGGACTTGAAAGGCGTACAGAGGGTCATGGGATGTCTCGCGACTCTGAGCCGCTTCATCTCACGCCTCAGCGAAAGAGGTCTACCTCTGTACCGCCTCTTAAGGAAGGCCGAGTGCTTCACCTGGACCCCTAAGGCCGAGGAAGCTCTCGGGAACCTGAAGGCGCTCCTCACAAAGGCGTCTATCTTGGTGCCTCCAGCTGCCGGAGAAGCCCTCTTGGTCTACGTCGCTGCGACCACTCAGGTGGTTAGCGTCGCGATTGTGGTCGAGAGGCAAGAAGAGGGGCATGCATTGCCCGTTCAGAGGCCAGTTTACTTCGTCAGCGAGGTACTGTCCGAAACCAAGATCCGCTACCCACAAGTTCAGAAGCTGCTGTATGCAGTGATCCTGACACGGCGGAAGTTGCGACACTACTTCGAGTCTCATCCGGTAACTGTGGTGTCATCCTTCCCCCTGGGGGAGATCATCCAGTGCCGGGAGGCCTCTGGTAGGATTGCAAAGTGGGCGGTGGAAATCATGGGCGAAACAATCTCGTTCGCCCCTCGGAAGGCCATCAAGTCCCAGGTCTTGGCAGACTTCGTGGCCGAATGGGTCGACACCCAGCTACCGACGGCTCCGATCCAACCGGAGCTCTGGACCATGTTTTCCGACGGGTCGTTGATGAAGACGGGAGCCGGCGCAGGCCTACTCTTCATCTCGCCCCTCAGGAAACACATACGCTATGTGCTACGCCTCCATTTCCCGGCGTCCAACAATGTGGCTGAGTATGAGGCTCTGGTCAACGGGTTGCGGATCGCCATCGAGCTAGGGATCCGGCGCCTCGACGCCCGCGGTGACTCGCAGCTCGTCGTCGACCAAGTCATGAAGAACTCCCACTGCCGCGACCCAAAGATGGAGGCCTACTGCGATGAGGTTCGGCGCTTGGAAGACAAGTTCTACGGGCTCGAGCTCAACCACATCGCTCGGCGCTACAATGAGACTGCGGACGAGCTGGCTAAAATAGCCTCAGGGCGAACAACGGTTCCCCCGGACGTCTTCTCCCGGGATCTGCATCAACCCTCCGTCAGGATCGACGACTCGCCCGAGTCCGAGGTACCCTTGGCCCAGCCCGAGGTATCCTCGGCACAACCCGAGGCACCCTCAGCTCGGCCCGAGGCACCCTCGGTTCAGCCCGAGGTACCCTCGGCCCCCGAGGGTGAGGCACTGCGCGTCGAGGAGGAGCGAAGCGGGGTCACGCCTGATCGAAACTAGCAGACCCCGTACCTGCAATATCTCCACCAAGGAGAGCTACCCCTCGACCGAGCCGAGGCTCGGCGGTTGGCGTGGCGCGCCAAGTCGTTCGTCTTGCTGGGCGACGAGAAGGAGCTCTACCACCGCAGCCCCTCAGGCATCCTCCAGCGATGCATCTCCGTCGCCGAAGGTCAGGAACTCCTGCGAGAGATACACTCGGGGGCTTGCGGCCATCACGCAGCGCCTCGAGCCCTTGTCGGGAATGCTTTCCGACAAGGCTTCTACTGGCCGACGGTGGTGGCCGACGCCACTAGAATTTTCCGCACCTGCGAAGGGTGTCAATTCTACGCGAGGCAGACCCACCTGCCCGCTCAGGCCCTACAGACGATACCCATCACCTGGCCTTTCGCTGTGTGGGGTCTGGATCTCGTTGGCCCCTTGCAGAAGGCACCCGGGGGCTACACGCACCTGCTGGTCGCCATCGACAAATTCTCCAAGTGGATCGAGGTCCGACCCCTAAACAGCATCAGGTCCGAGCAGGCGGTGGCGTTCTTCACCAACATCATCCATCGCTTCGGGGTCCCGAACTCCATCATCACCGACAACGGCACCCAGTTCACCGGTAGAAAGTTCTTGGACTTCTGCGAGGATCACCACATCCGGGTGGACTGGGCCGCCGTGGCTCATCCCATGTCAAATGGGCAAGTAGAGCGTGCCAACGGCATGATTCTACAAGGGCTCAAGCCTCGGATCTACAACGACCTCAACAAGTTCAGCAAGCGATGGATGAAGGAACTCCCCTCGGTGGTCTGGAGCCTGAGGACAACGCCGAGCCGAGCCACGGGCTTCACGCCGTTCTTCCTAGTCTACGGGGCCGAGGCCGTCTTGCCCACAGACCTGGAATATGGCTCCCCGAGGACGAGGGCCTACAGCGATCAAAGCAACCAAGCTAGCCGAGAAGACTCGCTGGACCAGCTGGAGGAGGCTTGGGACAAGGCCTTACTACACTCGGCGCGGTACCAGCAGTCCCTGCGACGCTACCACGCTCGAGGGGTCCGGTCCCGAGACCTCCAGGTGGGCGACCTGGTGCTTCGGCTGCGACAAGACGCCCGAGGGAGGCACAAGCTCACGCCCCCCTGGGAGGGACCGTTCGTCATCGCCAAGGTTCTGAAGCCCGGAACGTACAAGCTGGCCAACAGTCAAGGCGAGGTCTACGGCAACGCTTGGAACATCCAACAGCTACGTCGCTTCTACCCTTAAGATGTTTTCAAGTTGTTCATATACCTCGCAACCACGCAAAGTTTAGTCATCAAGGAAGGGTCGGCCTCGCCTCGGCAAAGCCCGACCCTCCCTCGGGGGCTAAAAGGGGGGGAACCCCCTCTGCGTCGAAATTTTCCTCGAAGAAAGATCTTTTCTGCCAGAATGTCTTTCGTGCTTTTTGACTACTTCGAAAAGTGGATCCTGAAAACAACGGAGTACACGTAAGCAGCCAAGGCTGACCGAGCCGAGGGACTCCTACGCCTCCGGGATACGGATACCTCACTCATCACCTTCTGCGATAAGTAACTCACGTTCGGATAAGTGATTCCGCGGACCGAACAAGTCTTCACGTTCGGAAGCTCTTCTGCCGAAGCGATCCTTCGAGCCTTCTCGACTGAGTTGGTGACAGAGCCCCATGGACGGGTAAGAGTGCGCGTAAGCGGCAAGGCCGACCGAGCCGAGGGACTCCTACGCCTCCGGGATACGGATACCTCACTCATCACCTTCTGCGAGAAGCAACTCTCGCTCGCACAAACATCCCTGTTACTGACAAAAAAAGTCCAGATACTCGAAACAAGAGGAAAAGAGACGCAGCTTTACAACACAGCGAGGGTGTGTTCTGGCCTCGGCGGCCGCAGGAGACACACGCTACAAGACAATCCGATCCTGCAGGCTCGGGTCTTGACGCTGGAAGGGGGCAGCAGCGCCCTCGGCATCGACGACACCTTCGACGAGGTCCGACCTAGCCTCGGACGGCGATGCGGTCCGAAGATCTCCACTCTGAAGGACGATGTCATCGCCATGCCCGGGCAATCGCTGCCAGGGTCTTCTCCAGGAATCCGGCCCGAGCAGGCGGCTCAGCCGGTCACCCCGGGGCCTCGGCCGACCGTCCTCCAAGGACGTCAGCCCGACCCGAGACCTCGGCTGGTCAACTCCGGAGTCGGTCCCGCTAACGGACGACCCGGCCAGGCTCCGGCCAACCAGGTTTCATTTTCGAGCCGACTCTGCCCCTGTTCATGCTGATATCGCTACCCCTGGCCTCGGCTCATCCAAGAGCGGCCAAGGGGTCCCTTTAACTAAGCTAGAGGAGCCTCGGACAACAAGGCCGACCGAGCCGAGGGACTCCTACGCCTCCGGGATACGGATACCTCACTCGTCACCTTTACACGGGGCGACTCACGCTTGGTGAAGCGGTTCAGACAACCAACAGGCGAGTCTTAGTGCTCGAAAATGAGGAAAAACACGGCTCCGTGCCAAAATTACATACATGTTCAGGCCTCGACAGCCACAATGAACAAAAACACTGGCATTCAAAGTGCCATTACAAACGGAACTCCGGTTCCACCTCCGCAGGTACGAACAACCCCACTCGATGCGGGGGGGGCCTGCGGAGCAA
This sequence comes from Zea luxurians, assembly GCA_029449295.1. Taxonomy (NCBI): domain Eukaryota; kingdom Viridiplantae; phylum Streptophyta; class Magnoliopsida; order Poales; family Poaceae; genus Zea; species Zea luxurians. The sequence goes on along the minus strand of JAOPSE010000007.1, from coordinate 121,182,406 downwards.
CAGAAGACCGACGAACGGCGCGCCGTCGCCCGCTCCAGCAGCGGCGACGACGACGACTTCTGCTCCGAAGAGCCGAACAGCGGCAACACTGACCTCAGGGCGGATGCTGCTGCCAAGAGGCCCCCGCCCATGCCCAAACTCGTGAGGCAAGGACGAGCAGAAGGCCGTAGAGTTGGAGGTCGGTCCGTGGGCGGCCCTGGCTATCCCGTCGGCAGAAGAACCTCTTCCAGCTGCCGTGGCAGACGCCGGCGCCGGGAGCGGCCCCGAAGCCACTCGCGTCCGAGAGCCAGGCACGCTGCAGCTGCCGGCGCCACGGACGACGACCGCCTTTCCCTCCGATCACTGAGGGAAGGAGCGGGCCACCGCCCACACAGGGGCCGACCCCAACTCGGCACACTCCCCTCCCCAGCCTTGGTGATGAAAATCCTTGAGGCTGAGGGAGGGGCAGAGGCCGCAGCCCGGCTCGCTTTCCCCCACCATCAAACTGGAGGTCACCATCTTGGGTGACCGCCGGCGGAGGGGTGCAGCCGGGCTGCATGATGAAAATCCTTGAAGCCGAACGATGGCTGAAAGGTACCAACTCCCACGGAGTTGCGTTCCTCCAACGATGAGGCGGAAAGACGGCGGGTATCCCCCATCCGGGGGCTTGGAAGGTGGAAAGACACGATGCATAAGGGAGCGCGAAGACATGGTCACCTTCCAAAGGGGGTCACCCTCCTTTTAAAGGTGACTCTCCCTACTTGCGCCCCCAACCGTCGCGGGCTGAGTCTTCTCCAACACACTCCAAGGTCCTCCCCTGCGGCGCGGGGGCTGGGTCCCACACGTCATGCAAACCGACTCAGAGCAGAAGAAGCCAAACCACCGTGCGCGATGCGCACAACCGCCCAGCGGTTACAAGTGACCCTCCACTTTTGCCCAGACCAACGGGCGAAAGGGGCGGGCAGCCATGCAGGCGGCATGCAACCTCGCCAAGTGGGCGCGCTTCTCCGACTCCCAACACGCCCGGCATGGAGGCCCAGGCCCACGCGTTATGCAACCGGCGCGCCGAATGCTTCGTGCATGCAACTGCACCGCCACTAGCGCCACCACCGTGCCTCCTCGACTGCGGAACCAATACCGCGACTTGAGGCGACCCAGCGCACGACCCAGCAGCGCCAGCCTGGCGCGGCGGTCAGTGCGGCCAAAAATGGGCCGGTAGTAATGACGGTGGCAGGCGGGCAGGAGCAGCAGTCACGTCGCCAGCCAAGCTCACGTCCCATCCGGGGGCAGCGAGTGAACCCTCTCTCATGGCGTGAAGACAACACGCCCGTGTTCCGTTCCTCGAACGGCTCGCGCACGCGCAACGGCCGCCCCGCGAACCACTCGCCCTGTTGCATTAACTCCACGGCGGGACAGGCGGCGCCTCTGGTAGGAGAAGCAGGCGACGCTTCGCCTTCGCCATAATAACCGCGTTAAAAAAGGTACGCCGCGTCGTTCGATTTCGTATCCTTTTCCTTTTTCCTCTTTCTCTCTCTTGCAACAGGGACCGGGAAAGGGGGATACCCCGAAAAGGATCCTTCCCCGTGAAGGAACCAGGCTCCGAGCCTCCCTACTGATCAGAGGATCGAAGGCTGGCCCCCCGGAAGGGTTCGACAGCCGCCTCAGATCGCGTGGGCCCTACACCCACTACTGGTCAGAGGTTCGAAGGTCGGCCCCTCGGAAGGGTTCCACGGCCGCCTCAGGCTACTCGGGCTCCGCGCCCATTACTGATCAGGGGTTCGAAGGCTGGCCCCTGAAGGGTTCACAGCCGCCTCAGACGCCGAGCGAGGGATGACCATGGGTATGTTCGATACATAACCAAGGCTTGGGCTGCGCTCCCGAGGTACCCTAGGACATTTCCGAGACCAGCGGGAACGATCTTGTAACGGAATCCCATCAGAGGGAGGCATCGAGCCCTCGAACCCCGTCGCTAGGGGACCGGGTCCGGCAGATCACCCGCAGGTACTTTTGGGCGTGCCTCTGGGCCCCTAGCCGACCCCTAACGAACGGGGCACGGACGTCCACTCGGATTACCCGCTTGCAGCTCACCGGAGACACCATGTTCGACGCCCATCGAGGGCAACATGGCGCTTTCCCCCCTCCTCCTTGCGGAAAGGCGACGCAGGGGCGTATGTAAAAAAGCCGAGTCTGTCCCTGATCGCCCTCTCTCCCTGTGTAGAGGCTCGGGGGCTGCTCTCGCAAACCCGGCTCCGGCCAAACCGTTGACAGCGTCAACATACCAGCCCGAGAACTTGGGACCCGACCGTACGCCCGGGCTACGGCCAGCTCGCATGAGGGAACAACCAGACCAGCCGAAGCATTACGCGAGGCATTAAGACCTCGAAGGAGTGAAACCACTCCTCCGAGGCCTCGGGGGCTACACCCGGCGGGTGCGCTCGCGCGCACCCACTGGAACAAAACGCAACCGAGAAAGGTTGGTCCCCTTGCAAAAAAAGTGCGACGAGAGCCTCCAAGCGAGTGCTAACACTCCCTTCGAGGCTCGGGGGCTACTGTCGGGGACCATAATTAGGGGTACCCTCAAGGCTCCTAATTCTCAGCTGGTAACCCCCATCAGCATAAAGCTGCAAAGGCCTGATGGGTGCGATTAAGTCAGGGATCAGTCCATTCGAGCGACTTGATCATGCCTCGCCCGAGCCTAGCCTCGGACAAGGGAAGCCGACCCCGGAGGATTTCCGTCTCGCCCGAGGCCCCCCTCCAACGGCGAACATATTTCCGGCTCGCCCGAGGCCCTGCCTTCGCTAAGAAGCAACCCTGACCAAATTGCCGCACCAACCGACCAAATCGCAGGAGCATTTAATGCAAAGGTGGCCTGACACCTTTATCCTGACGCGCGCCCCCCAGCCGGTAGAGCCGAGGTGACCGGCGTCACTTCGGCGCTCCACTGACCGACCTGACAGAAGGACAGCGTCGCCTGCGCCACTCCGACTGCGGTGCCACTTGACAGAGTGAAACTGACAGGCAGTCAGGTCCAGCCGAAGGCATCATAGGAAGCTCCGCTTCACCCAACCCAGGGCTCGGACTCGGGCTATCCTGGAAGATGGCGAACCCCGCTCCGCCCGACCCAGGGCTCGGACTCGGGCTAAGTCCCGGAAGACGGTGAACTCCGCTCCGCCCGACCCAGGGCTCGGACTCGGGCTAAGTCCCGGAAGACGGCGAACTCCGCTCCGCCCGACCTAGGGCTCGGACTCGGGCTCAGCCCCAGAAGACGACGAACTCCGCTCCGCCCTGCCCAGGGCTCGGACTTGGGCTCAGCCCTAGAAGACGACGAACTCTGCCTCGCCCGACCCAGGGGCTCGGACTCGACCTCGACCACGGAAGATAGACTCGACCTCGGCTTCGGAGGAGCTTCCACATCGCCCAACCTAGGGCGCAGACCAGCCACGTCAACAGGAGGCGCCATCATCACCCTACCCCGAGCTGACTCGGGCCGCAGGGAACAAGACCGGCGTCCCATCTGGCTAGTGAAAGGGAAATGTGCCCTTGGGCCATTTCTAAGTTTTTTGGTGATTTAGTGTCCAACACAAGTGCCTAAGTGTAAAAAGGTGGACAAGGTACAAATCAAGAATTAAGGTATGTTTCTCAGACTTAGTACATTGTTTTATGGACTAATGTATTGTGTCTAAGTGCTGGAAACAGGAAAAATCCAATTGGAAATGTCTTGGCTCGAGCAGCCAAGAATCTGCTGAGTCTGCAAGCACCGGACTGTCCGGTGGTGCACCGGACAGTGTCCGGTGCGCCAGGCTGGCTCGAGCAAAGTGGCCGCTCTCGGGAATTCACCGGCGACGTACGGCTAAAATTCACCGGACTGTCCGGTGTGCACCGGACTGTCCGGTGAGCCAACGGTCGACCGGGCCAACGGTTGGCCGCGCAATCTGCGCGGGACACGTGGCCAAGCCAACGGCTAGAAGACGGCACCGGACTGTCCGGTGTGCACCGGACATGTCCGGTGCGCCAACGGCTCTCAGGCTGCCAACGGTCGGCTTCGCTATTTAAGGAAGGAAATCGGGCACCGGACAGTGTCCGGTGTGCACCGGACTGTCCGGTGCCCCCGATGACAGAAGGCAAGAATGGCTTTCCAAACTTGTGCTCAACGGCTCCTAGCTGCCTTGGGGCTATAAAAGGGACCCCTAGGCGCATGGAGGAGTACACCAAGCAACCTTAGAGCATTCTTGATCATCCACACTCAGTCTTTGCGCATTCGTTTGTCATTCTCAGTGATTCGAGCTCCGTTCTAGTGAGAACTTAGAGATAGTCTTTTGAGCTCGATTCTTGGCCGTGTGTGTGCGCATTTTGCTGTGGATTTGTGTGTGTTGCTTTCCTCCCTTACTCCGTATTTCTTGTGAATCTCAAGTGTAAGGGCGAGAGGCTCCAAGTTGTGGAGATTCCTCGCAAACGAGATATTGAAAGGCAAAACAAAACACCGTGGTATTCAAGTTGGTCTTTGGACCGCTTGAGAGGGGTTGATTGCAACCCTCGTCCGTTGGGACGCCACAACGTGGAGTAGGCAAGCGTTGGTCTTGGCCGAACCACGGGATAAACCACTGTGTCATCTCTGTGTTTGATCTCTTGTGGTATTGTGTTTTGTTGAGACTCCTCTCTAGCCACTTGGCGATCATTGTGCTAACACTTAACAAGTTTTTGTGGCTATAAGTTTAAGTTTCACAGGATCACCTATTCACCCCCCCCCCCTCTAGGTGTTCTCAATTGGTATCAGAGCCGTTCTCTTCACAAAGGGACTAACCGCCCGAAGAGATGGATCCTAAAGGGAAGGGAATCGTGATCAACGATAAGGAGAAGGAGTCCTTCGTTAACGAGCCAAAGGACGACAAGACTACCGACTCGGGCTTGGGGCACAGACGCAAAGAAGGGAAGAAGAAGAAGACAAGACGCATCAAGGAGATCGTCTACTACGACAGCGACGAATCTTCCTCTTCCCAAAAGGACGACGACAACGACTACAAAAAGACGGTCAATTCGAACTTTTCATTTGATTATTCTCGTATTCAACATAGTTCGAATTCGCATTTGCTTTCCATTCCTCTTGGCAAACCTCCACATTTCGATGGGGAGGACTACGGATTTTGGAGTCACAAAATGCGTAGTCACTTATTCTCTCTTCATCCAAGCATATGGGAGATTGTAGAGAATGGAATGAAGTTTGATAGCTCGGATAATTCCATACATATAAATGAACAAATTCATAGAAATGCACAAGCTACTACTATTCTCTTAGCGTCTTTGTGCAGGGAAGAGTATAACAAGGTGAGCGGCTTGGACAATGCCAAGCAAATATGGGACACCCTCAAGATCTCACACGAGGGGAATGACATCACCATGCTCACCAAAATGGAGTTGGTGGAGGGCGAGCTTGGACGATTCGCCATGATAAGGGGAGAGGAGCCAACTCAAACGTACAACCGGCTCAAGACCCTTATCAACAAAATAAGGAGCTACGGAAGCACGCGATGGACGGACCACGACGTCGTCCGCCTAATGCTAAGGTCCTTTACCGTTCTTGATCCTCATCTCGTGAACAATATTCGTGAGAATCCCAGGTACACGATGATGACGCCCGAGGAAGTACTTGGAAAATTCGTAAGCGGGCGGATGATGATCAAGGAGGCAAGATACGTCGACGACGCGTTGAACGGTCCAATCCACGAGCCTCAACCCATTGCTCTCAAAGCAACAAGGAGCAAGGAGTCGCTACCTAGCAAGGTGGCACAAGTTGAGGCGGCCGGGCTCAATGATGAAGAGATGGCTCTCATCATCAAGAGATTCAAGACGGCGCTAAATGGTCGCAAGGGGCAGCCAAGCAAGACCAAGACAAAGGGGAAGCGCTCGTGCTTCAAATGTGGTAAGGTTGGTCATTTTATTGCTAACTGTCCCGAAAATGATAATGACCAGGAGCAAGGGAAAAATGGGAAGAGAGAGAACAAGAAGGTTTACAAGAAGGCCAAAGGCGAAGCACACCTTGGAAAGGAGTGGGACTCGGATTGCTCTTCGTCCGACTCCGACGACGAAGGACTCGCCGCCACTGCCTTCAACAAATCGGCTCTCTTCCCCAACGAGCATCACACTTGCCTCATGGCAAGGGAGAAGAAGGTAATCACTCATAATGCCAATACTTATGATTCTTCTAGTGATGATGAGTCTAGTGAGGACGAAATAGATTATTCTAGTTTATTCAAGGGACTGGATAGAACTAAGATAGCTAAGATTAATGAATTGATTGATGCTTTGAATGACAAGAATAGATTACTAGAAAAACAAGAGGATCTTTTATATGAGGAGCATGATAAATTTGTTAGTGCACAAAAATCTCTTGCTCTTGAAATTAAAAGGAATGAAATGCTCTCTAGTGAATTATCTTCTTGTCATGAAACCATTGCTACTTTAAGAAGTGTTAATGATGATTTAAGTGCTAAACTAGAAGTAGCTAGTAAATCTAATTCTTGTGTAGAAATTGTTGAAACTTGTAATAGGTGTAAAGATTTTGACATTGATGCTTGTAGTGATCACTTAGTTTCAATTTCAAAATTAAATGAGGAATTGGCTAGTCTTAATGCCCAACTTAAGACTAGCAAGAATGAATTTGACAAGTTAAAATTTGCAAGGGATGCCTACACGATTGGTAGACACCCCTCAATTAAGGATGGACTTGGCTACAAGAGGGAAGCCAAGAACTTAACAAGCCATAAGGCTCCCATTCCCGCCAAGGAGAAAGGGGAGGCCCCTATGGCTAGTAGTGCTAAAAAGAACCATGCTTTTATGTATCATAATAGGAGACATGTCAGAAATGCTTATAATGCTTTTGATTCACATGTTTATGATTCTCATGCCATGTTTGCTTCGAGTTCTTCCTATAAGCATGGTAGAGATATGCCTAGGAAAAATATTCATCATGTGCCTAGGAAGAATACTATTCATGCTCCTAGGAAAGTAATGAATGAACCTTCCACAATTTATCATGCTTTAAATGCTTCCTTTGCTATTTGTAGAAAGGATAGGAAAATAGTTGCTAGGAAGTTAGGGGCAAAATGCAAGGGAGACAAGACTTGCATTTGGGTCCCTAAGGATATTTGCACTAACCTTGCAGGACCCAACATGAGTTGGGTACCTAAGACCCAAGCCTAAATTTGCCTTGCAGGTTTATGCATCCGGGGGTTCAAGCTGGATTATTGACAGCGGATGCACAAACCATATGACGGGAGAGAAGAAGATGTTCACCTCCTACGTCAAGAATAAAGATTCCCAAGATTCAATAATATTCGGTGATGGGAATCAAGGCAAGGTAAAAGGGTTAGGTAAAATTGCAATCTCAAATTAGCACTCTATCTCTAATGTGTTTTTAGTAGAGTCTCTTGGATATAATTTGCTATCTGTTAGTCAATTATGCAATATGGGATATAACTGCTTATTTACAAATGTAGATGTGTCTGTCTTTAGAAGATGTGATGGTTCACTAGCTTTTAAGGGTGTACTAGACGGCAAACTTTACTTAGTTGATTTTGCAAAAGAAGAGGCCGGTCTAGATGCATGCTTAATGGCTAAGACTTGCATGGGCTGGTTGTGGCATCGCCGCTTAGCACATGTGGGGATGAAGAACCTCCACAAGCTTCTAAAGGGAGAACACGTGATAGGTCTAACCAATGTTCATTTTGAAAAAGATAGACCTTGTGCAGCTTGTCAAGCAGGTAAACAAGTGGGAGGAGCACATCACAGCAAGAATGTGATGACCACGTCAAGACCTCTGGAGCTGCTGCATATGGACCTCTTCGGACCCGTCGCCTATCTGAGCATAGGAGGAAGTAAGTATGGTCTAGTTATCGTTGATGACTTTTCCCGCTTCACTTGGGTGTTCTTTTTGCAGGATAAGTCTGAAACCCAAGGGACCCTCAAGCGCTTCCTAAGGAGAGCTCAAAATGAGTTTGAGCTCAAGGTGAAGAAGATAAGGAGCGACAACGGGTCCGAATTCAAGAACCTTCAAGTGGAGGAGTTTCTTGAGGAGGAGGGGATCAAGCACGAGTTCTCCGCTCCCTACACACCTCAGCAAAATGGTGTGGTAGAGAGGAAGAACAGGACGCTCATTGATATGGCGAGGACTATGCTTGGAGAGTTCAAGACCCCCGAGTGTTTTTGGTCGGAAGCCGTGAACACGGCTTGCCACGCCATCAACAGGGTCTACCTTCACAGCCTCCTCAAGAAGACGTCGTATGAGCTGCTAACCGGTAACAAACCCAATGTATCGTACTTTCGTGTTTTTGGGAGTAAATGCTACATTCTAGTGAAGAAGGGTAGGAATTCCAAATTTGCTCCCAAAGCTGTAGAAGGGTTTTTATTAGGTTATGATTCAAATACAAAGGCGTATAGGGTCTTCAACAAATCATCGGGTTTGGTTGAAGTCTCTAGCGATGTTGTATTTGATGAGACTAATGGCTCTCCAAGAGAGCAAGTTGTTGATCTTGATGATGTAGATGAAGAAGACGTTCCAACGACCGCGATACGCACCATGGCGATTGGAGATGTACGGCCTCAGGAACATTTGGAGCAAGATCAACCGTCTTCCTCAACTATGGTGCATCCCCCAACCCAAGATGACGAACAGGTACCTCAAGTGGAGGCACATGATCAAGGGGGAGCACAAGATGATCACGTGATGGAGGAAGAAGCGCAACCGGCACCTCCAACCCAAGTTCGAGCGGTGATTCAAAGGGATCATCCCGTCGACCAAATTTTGGGTGACATTAGCAAGGGAGTAACTACTCGATCTCGATTAGTTAATTTTTGTGAGCATTACTCCTTTGTCTCTTCTATTGAGCCTTTCAGGGTAGAGGAGGCCTTGCTAGATCCGGATTGGGTATTGGCCATGCAGGAGGAACTCAACAACTTCAAGCGCAATGAAGTTTGGACACTGGTGCCTCGCCCCAAGCAAAATGTTGTGGGAACCAAGTGGGTGTTCCGCAACAAACAGGACGAGCACAGGGTGGTGACAAGGAACAAGGCTCGACTTGTGGCAAAAGGTTATGCCCAAGTCGCAGGTTTGTACTTTGAGGAGACTTTTGCTCCTGTGGCTAGGCTAGAATCAATTCGTATCTTGCTAGCATATGCCGCTCACCATTCTTTCAGGTTGTACCAAATGGATGTGAAGAGCGCCTTCCTCAATGGGCCAATCAAGGAGGAGGTGTACGTGGAGCAACCCCCTGGCTTCGAGGATGAACGGTACCCCGACCACGTGTGTAAGCTCTCTAAGGCGCTCTATGGACTTAAGCAAGCCCCAAGAGCATGGTATGAATGCCTTAGAGACTTCTTAATTGCTAATGCTTTCAAGGTTGGGAAAGCCGATCCAACTCTTTTTACTAAGACTTGCGATGGTGATCTTTTTGTGTGCCAAATTTATGTCGATGACATAATATTTGGTTCTACTAACCAAAAGTCTTGTGAAGAGTTCAGCAGGGTAATGACGCAGAAATTCGAGATGTCGATGATGGGCGAGTTGACCTACTTCCTTGGGTTTCAAGTGAAGCAACTCAAGGACGGCACCTTCATCTCCCAAACGAAGTACACGCAAGATTTGCTAAAGAGGTTTGGGATGAAGGACGCAAAGCCCGCAAAGACGCCGATGGGAACCGACGGACACACCGACCTCAACAAAGGAGGTAAGTCCGTTGATCAAAAAGCATACCGGTCCATGATAGGTTCTTTGCTTTATTTATGTGCTAGTAGACCGGATATTATGCTTAGCGTATGCATGTGTGCTAGATTTCAATCCGATCCGAAGGAGTGTCACTTAGTGGCTGTGAAGCGAATTCTTCGATATTTAGTCGCTACGCCTTGCTTCGGGATCTGGTATCCAAAGGGGTCTAACTTTGACTTGATTGGGTACTCAGATTTCGACTATGCTGGATGTAAGGTCGATAGGAAGAGTACATCGGGGACATGCCAATTCTTAGGAAGGTCCCTGGTGTCATGGAACTCTAAGAAACAAACCTCCGTTGCCCTATCCACCGCTGAGGCCGAGTACGTTGCCGCAGGACAGTGTTGTGCGCAACTACTTTGGATGAGGCAAACCCTCAGGGACTTTGGCTACAATCTGAGCAAAGTCCCACTCCTATGTGACAATGAGAGTGCTATCCGAATAGCGGAAAATCCTGTTGAACACAGCCGCACAAAGCACATTGACATCCGGCATCACTTTTTGAGAGACCACCAGCAAAAGGGAGATATCGAAGTATTTCATGTTAGCACCGAGAACCAGCTAGCTGATATCTTTACCAAGCCTTTAGATGAGAAGACCTTTTGCAGGCTGCGTAGTGAGCTAAATGTCTTAGATTCGCGGAACTTGGATTGAATTGTAGCATACATGTATTTATGCTTTTGATCATGTTCATTTTTGCATTTTGTTGTTAAGTATAGTGCTCAAGTTGTACAAACACTCCCTGGACCTCACAAGTCCGTTGCAAAGTGATGCACAGTTTTAGGGGGAGATGTGTTACAACTTGACCCTTTGAGACTAACCATATGCTTGAGTTTGCTTGTTTTAGTCTCAAAGGAGAATTGAAAGGAAAAAGGTGGACTTGGACCATGAAAGACTTCCACTGCACTCCGATGAGAGGGTAACCTATTCCAAGTTCATCTAATGAACTCTTATTGCCATTTGCTCTTAATTGAAGATCTTGGTGAGGCAATGGGGTTATGGGGCCAAGATTGATCCCGTTTTGGTGTTTGATGCCAAGGGGGGAGAAAATAAAGGCCAAAGCGATAAATGGATCAGCTACCACTTGAGAGATTTTGAAAATAGTAGAATAGAGCTTTTGGTTTGTCAAAACTCTTTTGTTGTCTCTCTTGTCAAAAGTTGGCTTCTTGTGGGGAGAAGTATTGATTATGGGAAAAAGGGGGAGGTATTGATTATGGGAAAAAGGGGGAGTTTTTGAAATCTTAAATCAATTTCTCTTAGAATGACTCTCTTTATGTCTTAACATGTGTGTTTGACTTAGAGATAGAAATTTGAGTTTGATTTGCAAAAACAAACCAAGTGGTGGCATAGAGTGATCCATATATGTCAAATTTGAATCAAAACAATTTTGAGTTCTTATTTGATTTGATTTTGTACTTGTTCTACTTGCTTTATGTTGTGTTGGCATAAATCACCAAAAAGGGGGAGATTGAAAGGGAAATGTGCCCTTGGGCCATTTCTAAGTTTTTTGGTAATTTAGTGTCCAACACAAGTGCCTAAGTGTAAAAAGGTGGACAAGGTACAAATCAAGAATTAAGGTATGTTTCTCAGACTTAGTACATTGTTTTATGGACTAATGTATTGTGTCTAAGTGCTGGAAACAGGAAAAATCCAATTGGAAATGTCTTGGCTCGAGCAGCCAAGAATCTGCTGAGTCTGCAAGCACCGGACTGTCCGGTGGTGCACCGGACAGTGTCTGGTGCGCCAGGCTGGCTCGAGCGAAGTGGCCGCTCTCGGGAATTCACCGGCGACGTATGGCTAAAATTCACCGGACTGTCCGGTGTGCACCGGACTGTCCGGTGAGCCAACGGTCGACCGGGCCAACGGTTGGCCGCGCAATCTGCGCGGGACACGTGGCGAAGCCAACGGCTAGAAGACGGCACCGGACTGTCCGGTGTGCACCGGACATGTCCGGTGCGCCAACGGCTCTCAGGCTGCCAACGGTCGGCTTCGCTATTTAAGGAAGGAAATCGGGCACCGGACAGTGTCCGGTGTGCACCGGACTGTCCGGTGCCCCCGATGACAGAAGGCAAGAATGGCTTTCCAAACTTGTGCTCAACGGCTCCTAGCTGCCTTGGGGCTATAAAAGGGACCCCTAGGCGCATGGAGGAGTACACCAAGCAACCTTAGAGCATTCTTGATCATCCACACTCAGTCTTTGCGCATTCGTTTGTCATTCTCAGTGATTCGAGCTCCGTTCTAGTGAGAACTTAGAGATAGTCTTTTGAGATCGATTCTTGGCCGTGTGTGTGCGCATTTTGCTGTGGATTTGTGTGTGTTGCTTTCCTCCCTTACTCCGTATTTCTTGTGAATCTCAAGTGTAAGGGCGAGAGGCTCCAAGTTGTGGAGATTCCTCGCAAACGGGATATTGAAAGGCAAAACAAAACACCGTGGTATTCAAGTTGGTCTTTGGACCGCTTGAGAGGGGTTGATTGCAACCCTCGTCCGTTGGGACGCCACAACGTGGAGTAGGCAAGCGTTGGTCTTGGCCGAACCACGGGATAAACCACTGTGTCATCTCTGTGTTTGATCTCTTGTGGTATTGTGTTTTGTTGAGACTCCTCTCTAGCCACTTGGCGATCATTGTGCTAACACTTAACAAGTTTTTGTGGCTATAAGTTTAAGTTTCACAGGATCACCTATTCACCCCCCCCCCTCTAGGTGTTCTCAGCTAGCTCCGCCGGATAGGCAATGATGGCACCCCGCGTACCCTGTGACGACGGCGGCTCTCAGCCCCCTTACAGAAGCAAGAGGACGTCAGCAAGGACTCAACCGCTCCGACAGCTGTCCCTCCGCCAGGCTCCATCGCTCCTCCGACGGCCACGACATTACACCAGCTGGGTGCCAAAATCTCTCCGGCTGCCACAACGGCATGTACTTAGGGCGCTAGCTCTCCTCTGCTAGACATGTAGCACTCTGCTACACCCCCCATTGTACACCTGGATCCTCTCCTTACACCTATAAAAGGAAGGACCAGGGCCCTCTTAGAGAAGGTTGGTCGCGCGGGGACGAGGACGAGACAGGCGCTCGCTTGGAGCCGCTCGCTCCCTCTCCCGCGTGGACGCTTGTAACCCCCTACTGCAAGCGCACCCGACCTGGGCGCGGGACGAACACGAAGGCCGCGGGATTCCCAGCTCTCTCACGCTGGTCTCCGGCCGCCTCGCTCTCCCCCCTTCGCGCTCGCCCTCGCGCTCGACCCATCTGGGCTGGGGCACGCGGCGACATTCACTCGTCGGCCCAGGGACCCCCTGGTCTCGAAACGCCGACAGCACTGCAACTCTATATCAACCATATTTTAGATCACTCTACATTGTCGTCAGGCAAATGAGGCTATTGACTGTTGACAGTAGTTGAAAGCAAACATGTCACCAAATGTTGTTATCATATAACTTCATTCGTTCATGGAAGGGCGAACATTGGGAATCCTATATTGATTGAAAAGAATTGCAGCAAAAGTCAGTCAATAGGATGTAGATTGAGGGACATTACAAGGAACCATGATCAAAAGAGAAATTTGAAGCATCCAAGTACAAAAATTATTAGGCGCCAGCTTTTGATCAATCGATTTCCTTTATTTTCACTATGTATACTTATATTATGAACATGATACAAAGAATTAGCTAGAACTCAACATAGCCTGGACGCCAATAAGAAAAAAGGGGTTAATGGCATTGTTGGGGGTATGCTTCGTAGCCGAAGATCCTGAAGAAAGAAGCACCTTTGGCAGATCCTCTCAAAAGCAGTGTCGAAGCTATCGCCTATAAAGCTTCGGCACAGTGACATGTCTCAAGACGAAGGGATGAACCGACTTAAAGATGAAATGACCTAAAGACCCATGATATTTTGTGTCATTATTGTAGTCGATTGTAAAGGGCATAAATGTAATTTTACACAGGATGTGCCCTATGCCTATAAATAGGTGAACAGTACCCTTGTACTGTTCACGCAATCTTGTAATCGCTGGCACATTACACTTGGATTACTGCCTTCTGTCAGGACAAAGGTATAAATGTGATTAAGTGTTATGTTTTAATATTCAAGTTTGTATAATAAAATATATGAATAAGCTTATGTGTTTTGATATATCATTCCCTCATGTTTTATATTTTTTATATTTCATCTTACATTATTTCACAACTCTAGTCACGAAGGTACGACCTTCGTGATATTTTGCTCATGGCCTTCGTCCGAAGTTCATTAAATCATTGGGGAAATAATGCTTCAATGGACGAAGGGCATTAACATTTAACATTTTATGTTGCCTTGTTCTTAATTCATAGCATTTGAGAACAAGTCCCCAACATTGGTGCCCACCTCCGGTGAACTCACTTCCACTTTTTGAGCTGATGGCTTCGTTCAACAACCAAGCTAAAGCTGCTTTGGCTACGAAGCTGGTACTCCCGATAACAGGCGGTTCATGCTCAGAGCCGGCCAATAAGAAGCAGAAGAAGGAGGCTCAGAGAAGGGTACAACATGTCGGGGTGCAGGGACCCTTCATCAAGCCGAAATGGTCCCACATCCCAATTACCTTCTCCCAGGAGGACCTTCAGCTCAAGGATTACCCTCACAATGATGTTATGGTCATTTCTTGCATCATCAAAGGATTTCTGGTTCACAATGTTCTGGTTGATACAGGCAGTGTAGCGGATATTATATTTGCTAAGGCCTTCAGACAGATGCAAGAGCCAGAGGATAAGATTCATGATGCTACACACCCTCTTTGTGGCTTCGGAGGAAGGCAGATTGTAGCACTTGGCAAGATCACGATGCCAGTGACCTTTGGATTTGTCAACAATACAAGGACTGAGCAAGTTGTGTTTGATATTGTCGACATGGAGTACCCCTACAATGCAATCATTGGTCGTGGGACACTAAATGCTTTTGAAGCAATTCTTCATCCAACATATCTATGCATGAAAATACCTTCGGATCAAGGGCCTATTGCTATTCATGGAAGTCAGGAAGATGCCAGAAAGGCTGAAGGAAATTGGACAGATTCAAAGGCAATCCATAATATAGATGGAGCCGAAGCTTGTGAGCAGTACAAGTACAGAAGGGAGAAGGCTGCTTCGGCCGATCAGCCGAAGCCCATGCTTTTATGTGAAGATATAGCAGAGCAGAAGGTATTACTGGGATTTCAATTATCTGAGGAACAGGAGAAAACTCTAACAAGGTTTTTGTTCAACAACAAAGATGTCTTCGCATGGTCAGCCAACGATCTCTGTGGTGTCAACAGGGACGTCATTGAACATTCGCTCAATGTCGATCCATCCTTCAGACCCAGAAAGCAGAGGCATCGGAAAATGACTGATGACAAATCCGAAGGTGCTCGGAATGAAGTGAAAAGACTTCTTAGTGCTGGAGTCATCAGAGAAGTAAAATACCCAGAATGGCTAGCCAACACTGTTATGGTGAAGAAGGCCAATGATAAATGGAGAATGTGCATCGATTTTACTAATCTCAACAAGGCTTGTCCAAAGGATGAGTTCCCATTACCAAGAATAGATTCTCTAGTAGATGCAGCAGCTTCGTTAGAGCTCATGAGTCTACTAGATTGTTATTCAGGCTACCATCAAATCTGGATGAAGAAGGAAGATGAGCCAAAAACCAGCTTCATAACCCCTAGTGGTACATATTGTTATCTTCGGATGCCTGAGGGGCTCAAGAATGCTGGAGGAAGCTTCAGTACAATGACAGCCAAAGTCCTTCATTCTCAGATAGGCAGAAATGTGCTAACATATGTTGATGATATCATAGTAAAAAGCACGAAGCAGGAAAATCACATTGCTGATCTGCAGGAAACATTTGCTAATTTTAGGCAAGCTGGCCTGAAATGAAATCCAAAAAATGTGTCTTCGGAGTAAAGAAGGAGAAATTTCTTGGTTGTCTAGTTTCAATGAAAGGGGTCGAAGCTAATGCGTACAAAATCGAAGCTATTCTTCGGATGGAACCGCCAAGCACAAAGAAGGGGGCTCAATGGCTGACAGGAAGACTGGCATCTTTGAATCGATTCATATCTAGATCAGCAGAGAAAAATTTACCATTCTTTGAAGCGCTGAAGTCGGCCGAAGTCTTTCAATGGGGATCAGCTCAACAGAAAGCCTTCGAAGAGCTGAAGCAATACCTGATAGATCTAACAACGCTAACTCCACCCACGCCAAGGGCTCCTCTGCTATTGTATGTGGCAGCTTCGCACTCTACAGTAAGTGCGGCACTTGTACAAGAGAAGCTTGAAGGACAAAATAAAAAGCAAGTCCCAGTATATTTTGTCTCCGAAGTGTTAAGCTTATCAAAGAAAAATTACACAGAATTGGAGAAAGTGTTGTATGCTGTATTAATGGCTTCCAGGAAGCTTCAGCATTATTTCCAAGCTTACCATATAATTGTTCCCTCGTCACAGTCTCTGAAGGATATTATGAGGAACAGAGAAGCTACTGGAAGGGTTGGAAAGTGGGTCGCGGAGCTCAATGAATTCACCATTGATTACGTGCACAGATCTTCAATTCAATCCCAGGCGCTAGCAGACTTCATCACTGACTGGACGCCAGGGGCTCACGAAGAAGGGACAAACAAGGATACCGAAGCTTGGACGGTGTTCTGCGATGGTTCTTGGGGAACCTTCGGTGCAGGAGCAGCTGCGGTCCTAGTAGCACCTTCAAAAGTCAAAACATGTTTTGCAGTCAAACTGGATTTCAGTTGCACAAATAATATTGCTGAGTACGAAGCACTTCTATTGGGGCTTCAAAAACTAAGGGCAATGGGAATAAGAAGGGCCATCCTAAAGACTGATTCTCAAGTTATTTCTGGCCATGTGGATAAGAGCAGCAAGGCACGAGATCCGAAGCTTGAAAAATATCTGGATGCAGTCCGAAGGTTGGAAGCTTCCTTCGAAGGGTTTTCCGTCAAGAATATTCCAAGAGGTGAAAATGAGCATGCGGATTTGCTAGCCAAATCAGCGGCTCAGGGGCTCCCCCTGCCCTCCGAAGTATTTTTTGAAACAATAAAAGCACCTTCGGTTGAGCTCATGGAGAGAGCAGTGCTTACTATTTCTCCAGTGCACAGTGAAGACTGGAGAACTGAAATAATATCTTTCCTTCAAGGCAATTGTCTTTCAAGTGACGAAGCTTATAACAAAAGAATGGAGGCAAGAACAAGACCGTATGTCATAATAGAAGGGGAATTGTATAAACATGGAGTTTGTTCACCACTCCTCAAATGTTTATCAAGAACCGAAGGTATGGAATTAATGAAGGAGATACACGCAGGTCTGTGTGGATCTCACATCGGATCTAGGCCCTTGCTGGGAAAAGTTTTTCGTCAAGGATTTTATTGGCCGACGGCAGCTTCGGATGCAGCTGAATTAGTCCAAAAATGTGAAGTCTGTCAAAAATGTGCAAGATACCAGAAACAACCTTCATCTCTAACTCGATTAATACAGCCCACTTGGTCGTTGCAAAGGTGGGGCCTCGATTTGCTAGGCCCACTTCCACCAGCACAAGGAAATCTAAAATATGTTGTGGTGGTGGTAGAATATTTTTCCAAGTGGATTGAGGCGAAGCCTTTAGCCACAATAACTTCGGTCACTGTCCAGAAATTTTTCTGGCAAAATATTGTTTGTCGCTTCGGAGTGCCGAAGGCTATTACTGTGGACAATGGAACACAGTTCGATGCTGAAGCTTTCAAAGAGTTCTGTGAACAAATTGGCACGAAGATTCATTTTGCATCGGTCAGACATCCGGAGTCAAATGGACTTGTTGAAAGAGCTAATGGCATTATAATGATGGGAATAATGAAGTTAATCTTCAATCAGCCAAGAGGAAAGTGGCCATATGAATTGATCAAAGTGGTGTGGAGCCACAACACAACAATATCAAGGTCAACAGGCTTTACACCATTCAAATTACTGTTTGGTGACAAAGCAATAACCCCAGAAGAAGCTAAAGCAGGATCAATAAGAACAATGGCTTCAGCAGAGAACGAAGCTGATTATTCTGTGGCAAAAGATGCTATAGAAGGGATCAGGCTCCAGGCCATGGAGAACATCAATAAATATCAAGCCGAAACAATAAAATGGCGTGACAGAAAAGTTCGGTAAAAAAACATTAAGCCAGGGCACTTGGTACTTCGGAGAGTTGCCAACCCAGATACAGTAGGCAAGCTACAGTTGAAGTGGGAAGGACCTTTTCTGGTAGTATCTTTGTCAAGACCCGATTCTTACAGATTGAAGGATATGGACGGCAACGACATTCCTAGATCTTGGAATGCGGATGAGCTTCGGCGATATTATGTATAGCTTGATGTAATCTTTTTATTTTTTTATTTTTTCCTATGGCACCCTTTTCCTTTCTAAAGGGGGAGAAAGGTTTTTAATGGGGCCATAGCATGTAATTTCTCTTTTTCTTATTTCAGCTCTACAAGAGCAATATCCCCCAAAAATGTAAATGTAAAAGCTGAGCATGCACCATCGAGTGCAAAGAAAAAAAACAGGGAGAAGCTCGAAAGTCGTCCCTAAGGGGATGCAGAGCACGACGAAGCTACAAAAAGCCGTTCCTAAGGGAGCGCGGTGTAAGTTTTCTGTTCAAAAGTCGTTACTAAGGGAATGCAGAGCTTACAACGAAAAGTCAACGCTGATTCCGCCGAAATATAAGGCAAAGCGCGAAAAGTCAACGCGATGCCGCCGAAATAGAAGGCGAAGAAGTTCAAAAGACGTTCCTAAGGGGATGCAGAACTTACAGCGAAAAGTCAGCGGTGATACACCGAAAAATAAGCGGTGAAGCCGAAAAATAAACGGCAAAGAGACTTTAGTTATTCCCAAGGGAATGAAGGCTATGGTTGTGGCTTCGTATGCGTGTGTTTGGACATTCATTTGCACGACACATTACATCATACATTTGCATTCATAAACATTCATTTAGACATACATAGGATCATCATCATCATAACACAGGCGGTTGCTTCGGCTCTAAAGACAAGGCTTCGGCAAAAAGAAAAAAAAGCAGTTTTATGCTTCACTGTGTACGAAAAGAAGGGAAGGTGTTTTTCGCCTTCGGCTCAAAAAATGCTAGTTTCATTCACATCGAAGCACTTTATACATTGATGGAAAGGTAAGAATATATTACAAGGTATGGACAAAGTTCACAGAGTAAAATTCAATTACATTATTCTTTACAAAGGTTATTACAAGAGTTCTTAGAGTTTTTTCCACATCTACCTATTCAAGCTTCATTAGTATCCATTGAGCTTCGGCTTCGTCGTCTGTTAAGCTTCGGCTTCATCATCTTACTCTTCAGCTTCGTCATCTTGCTCTTTGGCTTCGTCATCCTGTACATATTAAAGTATTGTAAGGAAAATTCAAGTTTAAAGGAAGAGGTAATCACAAGGTATGATTTTGTTACCGGCTTAAGATGACTCCGAGCTTCGTCACCAGCTGTGCTTCGTCCACCCTTCGTCCATACTAGTTTAATAAATCTGTTTCCTATGCTTCAGGCAAGACTGGGAATATCAACCAGATCTGCTGGTGATAAACTAAAATTGGGTCTATTGACAATCTTTCCATGTTCGCAACCAGATTTCCGGAAGGCGACAGCTGTGCCCCAAGAAGCTACCAGGGCACAGAAGTCACCATGTCCAGCTATAATTTCATCATGGTCATCAATTTCACCCTTGATATGTTCGAAGGCCCCCGGCAGGTCTTCAGTCGAAGGATTAAATTTTTCGCAGCTGGCTCCAACCGAATTGAAGACTTGCTTCAGCCGTTGTATACATCGGCTACTGAACTCCAGACATTTGTTTTGAAGCTCTGTTAATGATTTTTGCAAATTTGAACTTTTCTCGACCTCAGCCTCAAATTTTGCATTAAACTTCTGCTTTTCTTGTTCGAAGCTTTCTGACTTGGAGAGAAGCTCCGTATTTAATTCTGCAATTTTAGCTTCAACTTCTGCCAATAAAACTTCTGTTGTCTGAAGTTTGAAGTCCTTTTCAAGAGCAGCTGCTTGATCTTTTATTTTGCTTTCTAAACTCTAAATTATAACTTCATGTTTTTTATCTTCAAAATCTTGCTGCATTCTCAAAGCTTTACTCAACATCATACTCTGTGCACAAACAACCTTCGTTAGAAAACATCTTTGTTGTTAAAGACAATAAAAGTTGAAGAAAAGTTTTTTACCTTGAAATTGGAATAGAATAAACTACCGACGATGTGCTGTCGTCGGTAGCGGCTAATGTCTGTCTCGAGCTTCGGGAAACCAATACTCTTTGATAGAGTACCAATAACCTTCGCTCCGGTTTGATCTCGGACACAGCCTAACTTTTCATCGTCAACGCCACCGAAGAGTAGTGCCCCTGGTTGATATCCGCAAGATATGGCATATTCTTTTAACTCTTCTTTCTCAGCCTTCGTCAACTCTTGTCCAACTAAGTTTTGAAAGTTGAAAATTTCCTCTCCCGAAGCGTCTTCGGCTATTTCCTTCTCCTTCTCAGGCTCTGGGGCCATAGTTTCTTCGGTGGCTGCAGCAGCTTCTTCTGCGGCCATGTCTAGAAGTATCTTATCAATATTAGAAATTGTGCTTTCTAAATGTACATCTTCGGTCGTGGCAGCTTCGGCAGCTGTAGCTTCCGAAGGTGCAGCTTCGTTAGCTGTCGTGCTCTCAATAGCTGGTGCCTTCGGAGCTGAAGCTTGTGGTGGTGTCCCTTCAATGACTTCTGTCACTGTAACAATTCTTCGTTTTTCGGCTTAGCTGCCTTCTTCGTTTTCGAGGGCTCCTTTTCCTTCTGAAAAAAGCTTCGTCAGATGTGGCCCCAGTGGACTTAGCTTGATAGGCAAAGATTCAGTCATTACCTTTAAGATTTCCTCCACGTCGGTGGCAGAAGGTGTTGCAGCAGTTTCTTCTTCTACATCAATTGCCTTCTGCTTCGGAGTTGTAGCTTTTCTCTTCTTCGAAGCATCTGTCTTCGGCTCAGGCTTCAGTTTTTTCTTTTTCAATTTTTCTTCATCGTCTTTCATCGATTTAGTAGCTTATTTATTCAGAACGCTAGCCACTCTCTTTCTCTTCTGCCCTTCGGCATCCCTGTCTAGTCCCTCGTAGTCAGGATACTCAAAAATCAGAGCATCCATCACCCGGTTTAACCTTCGCTTTGGACGGGTGCCAAAGGCTGCAATCATTAGTTGATCTTCTTTTTTAGAGTAATTGCCAAGAACTTCGTTGCACATAACTTCAATTGTGTCTAACCACTCTTGGCAAGGCACTTTGAAATGTTTCTTGAACTTATAATAATAGGGCAACCGAATAAGTTCCCCCTTTTTCTTTTCTCCCTTAAGCTTCAGCATGTCCCACTCTTTAAAGTTGGGAACACTCTGAAAGCTAAGAATTCTTGCACTAAGTCCCTAGTGCCAATATGCTCCGCAATAACTTGAAATTCGGCCATAGCAATTTGGCTTGGACTCCCTGGTGTCATGTTGCACTGGGGTCTGGTTTCTCCGAAGATTAATTCTAGTGGACTTTGGACCAGCTTCTCCTTTTCTTCATCAACTTTGACGTAAAACCATTCAGACTTCTAGCCAGCTGGCCACTTGGTACGATAGCTGATAACTGGAAATTTCATATTTTTGCGATAGGCAAAATTGTAGCAACCAAAGTTTTCATGCAGCCCATCTCCTCTAGCTTTTGTTTGATAATGAAGCTCGTGCACTCGGCAGAAGCCTTCGGCAAATGGTTCTACCCCCTGGCTTCGGAGGGCCCAGATATAAATGCTAAGCCTAACGATGGCGTTAGGAGTTAGCTGATGAAGATAGATCCCAAATTTCTTCAAAACACCAGCAATCATCCCATTTAAAGGAAATCTTAATCGTGCTTTAAATAAGCTTTTCAAGACCACTACTTCATCATTTCCCGGCTTTGGAGTAATTTCCTCTCCGTCGAAACGAACCAGCTCCTTCTTCACTTCACTGAAATAGCCCAAATTCATTAGCTTAGGCATATCACCTTCGGAAATGGTGGATTTCCCAAACTCTAGGTGGCTGGGTTTAGTTGGCACGGCGCTGTAATCATCTTCAGATTCAATTTCCTCAGCATCAGCCTGCTCAGCTTCAGCGGCAGGTGCATCCTCCGATACTACCAGCCCTGATCGCTTCATCACTTCAGAGATTGGAGCGGTTTCGGCACCTTCGGCTTCCTCTCCGTCACGAGTAACCCTAGCTGTTGAGCGTACCCTAGCCATCTGATGACTGAATTTCTTGTTTTTCGAATGAAGTTGAATTTTTTTAACTTTGCCGAAGCTCTTTCTTGTTATGAAGCTTGAGCAAAATAAATAGCTTCGGTTGAGGATGCAGTAAGCAAGCTTCGACTTTGGTCAATATTTTGGCAGCAAAACAGCGCAATAGCAATGAATGCAGTGGTAACTTCACACCTACCCTTCTGTTTATATAGTGCCACAGGTGGGAAGGTGAATCGTCAAGGTCTTTCGCACCGGACAGCCACCCGCACCCACTGAACGGTGGGCCACAGAGTCCGAGAAGGTGAATCGCCAGGGCACTCGTAACTGCTGCAAGATGGGGCCACCTTGCGCTCGGATTATTTTAATCGTTTCTCGGCAACGAGCTCAGTGAAGGTGTTTTTTGG
Source organism: Zea luxurians (assembly GCA_029449295.1). NCBI lineage: Eukaryota > Viridiplantae > Streptophyta > Magnoliopsida > Poales > Poaceae > Zea > Zea luxurians. The sequence continues at coordinate 121,160,014 of JAOPSE010000007.1, read as the reverse complement.
ATCTTCGGCATCCCTGTAACACCCGGATTTTAGGGGTCCAAAACCCGGGCGCTAACATAATCACCAGGTGTGCTGGGACCAAGTCTCACACATATGATGATTCATGGCACAGGATCGAATGTCAAATCTTTATTTATAACAGGAGTTCTATACAAAATAAATAATTACATTATAAGGAGACAACGGTCCAGCAACCCAAAGTTGACTGGGAGACGACGACCTAGACCTCTCACGAACTCATCACAGCATCCTCCATGAGCATCATCCTGCGGTACCTGTTCTTTAACCTGTGGGGTATGTGAGACAGCAAGAGTGAGCTCACATACGTTCATCGCTCAACAAGTTGTGGGGAATAATGTGCATGAACTCGCCAAAGGTGGGAGCTCACGTGAAGTGTAAGGCTTACCAAAGGAGATGGTTAGAGCTGAGCATTGCTTTTAAAGTTGGTCAAAATTTTATTAGCAGTTACTAAGTATAAGTAAATACCAACCCAGTTAAGTAATAGAACAAAAGTAACAACTTCACCTGCGATGCAATGCATATGACAAATTGAGTTTAAGTTCCATAGTTAATCATGTGAGTGTCCGAGCTGCTCATGACCGTGAGCACGGCTAGTATACCAGTTTTACACTCTGCAGAGGTTGCGCATCTTTACCCACAAGTCATGTTACCCATCTGCCAAGAGACGGCCAATCCCATACACCTCTACCGAGGAGGCGAGGCAGGGTAACACTACGAGGCCTTTACAAAGTTCCACTAGCTTCAGAAAACCCGCTACAGTTTATAGGAAGTTCCAGTGCAGGAATCCCTTGCAGGACCGCCATCGCAGCAAAATCCTCCCGAGGGCCTCCCTACACTGACCACTCCCCTACTGCCCTTGCCCCTTTCGGGTAAGGTAGTCTTCCACTAGCTTTCCTAATTAATCAGCCAAGGGCGTCCCATTCCACCCTTGTGGTAGCACTGTTTTCCCGGGTGGTTCTCCATGTTCCAATTAACATAATGATCTTAACATGAACAGTAAATAACAACTGACAATAAAAGTATAATCATGAATAGTAATGTGTATCTCTATACCCAAAACCACATATAGCACTAGCAAGTACTACCCAAAGATCCAGTGGTGAACAAGGTATAAAGATAGTCAAACTAGGGTAACCTATTGGGTCCCATCAAAATTAACCTATGCAGATCATTATGATTAATTAGAACATGAGTGGGTAAAAAGAAGTGATCAAGGGCACAACTTGCCTGGGCTTTGAGATTCCAGGTACCAGGATGATCTTCAGGTGACTCGTGTTCTCACTGCTAGACGTAGCAATACATACATAGTATAGCAAGAATTAACATTACACCAAACATGTAACTAAAATACACAGTAATAATCTAGACATTAAACTAAGGTCACAGGAACTGGATTCATTAAATTTGGAGTTGTAGACTTTAAGTTATGGATTTTCCAAAGTTTTATGCATTTAATATAGGATTAAGTGGGAAATAAATTTGAATGTGTATTTCATGTAAAAACAGTGGTACTATTTAATAGAGAATACTATTACAAAATTATAGGAACTGAAATGGTCCAATTTGGATCAAGTATGAATTTTCTACAATTAAAACAAGTTTCTGTAATTAAATTTGTACTAAAAATCTATTTTTAAATTAGTTTCTCTGATTTTCCAAATTCTCTGGACTGGGCCTCAAATACCGAGAAGTGCAGGGGCTAATCCGCAAAAGTTCCTAAGACTCAGGCGAATCCCATTGTGGACGGCGGGTTGGTTTATTAAAAATCCAGGGGCTTATTTGCAAACCGCAGACCCGAAGGGGTATCCTCAAATCTGGGCCGCCAGATCGCAAATGGACGGTGCGGATTAGATCCCGATTCACTACGAACTAGTACACAACGTGGGGCTTCCGATTAAAATCCTGCGGCTAGGATTTTATGAGGGTAGGATCTAATCTTGGTCATCAAAATGCCATCCTACGGCTCAGATTTCATTTGACGAAGGGATACGCAAGATCAAATCTCCACCGCTTATCTCCGATCCCACGGCTCCCACCATCACAACCCTTCATCTAATCATGGCTGTTTATCACAAAATCAACGGCTCGGAACTCTTCTTCCCCAATCAGCGGGGCGAAGACACCAGCCACCATCCACGGTGGCGGTCTCCGGCGCACACCGCGCATGCGGAATCTAGGCCCCATGGCCAAATTCCCCGATGCTATGCCTAGAGGAGCGTAAAGCGAACACGATGGAGGTATACTTACCGGCTGCGGCTCGACACAGGGCTCTGCCCACACGCTCCATAGTTCTGCGGCACGGGGTTGATGTTCGGCGAGCCACTCCGGGTTGAGCGGAGTGCAATCGATCCAGGCGAGGTCGTGGCCAGGTTCCATGCGACTGGGTGAAGTCCCTAGACCCAATAACGGGGTATTAACGACGGTGAACCGCGGATCCCACCGGCAGCAGCCTCACTGGATTCAGGCGCAGAGCTCCTAGTGCCCATCGCGGTTGCAGAGGGGAAAGAGGAAGCAGTGGATGTTGGGAGAGGGAAGGGATTTGTGTTTTATTTTCTCAGGTGACCGAGGCTTCCTCCGAAACAACCGGATCGATCGAACGGGTCAGCGCGATTCATGGCTCTCGGCAATGGCGGACTCTGGTGTTCCGACCACAAAGAGCGGTGGTCAGTCGTGGGGTGGGCAAGGCGGCAATGGGCACAGGTTTCAGACCATGGCGAATCACAACAACCTAGCAACAGACCCAGGCCGGTAGCGCGCCCAGCGCTTGGTTTGTTGAGATTTTCCAGTCCGTCGCGGTCGCCGCATCAGTTGGGGAAGAAGAATATACGGCTGCCAGGTGGGGTCGATGTGTCTGTGAGCCCACGAGTTTGCGCACGACGGGGAGAATGGTCCATGGGTCCCACGTCGCGGTGACCCGCCGTGCGCCTGACCACACGGGCCCGCCGATCAGCCAACGGACGAGCGCGCGAGAGAGGCTGACAACAGGGGAGTGGGCCGCGCGTGAGTAATTCGGAGGTGGGCCGAAAGCTGGTCCGCGGCCCAGGTAAGATCTCTTTCTCTTTTTCTTTTATTTCTACATTTCTTTTCTTTCTTTTCAAATTCCATTTGATTTCAAATTTAATTCAAACCTTTGAGGCTCATCATTACAAACTATATTTATGAGATCAAATATACCCATCTTTAAGAATTTAACTTATTATCTATATTTTTATATCACTTCTCTTCTCCTCTTTTTCAAAACCCAATTTTCGATCTAGGGTTTAAATTCTAATTTGGGTATTATCATATTTATTTTTACCTTAGTTTTATATTATCACAAAATGCACACAAAATAAAAACCCAGCATGATGCATATTTTAGTAGTATAACTTTTTATTAATTATTTGTTTTTGAATATGGTGCTCACATGTGATGATGCCTAAAGGTCAAAAACTCACATAAGGAGAAATTGTTTCTCTATTTATACTATGTCTAACAAATTACAAATTGGGTATTACAAATCCTACCCCCCTTAAAAATAATCTCGTCCTCGAGATTTAGGAAGAACTAGGATATAGGAAGAGTGATTTTTAGCTTTTAGTTTCTAATTAGTTCAAAATCAAGAGTCTCTCTTTTTATTATTAGTAAGTGCTAGGAGAGCATGGGTAATATAGGTATGTCCACTTTATTATGTAGGATAGAAGATATCTTTAAAGTATTTATAGGTTTGGGTAAGAAAGAGTAGGGTAAGAAAATGCTCCATCCAAGATTGTGGATCTTGATTCTGCTGGCGATTCCACTTGATCTTTGAAGTCTTGAGTTGATGCTTATCCTCCTTTGACATGGTGGGTCTTCTTTGGCCTTTATTCTTGGGGTTGTCATCCGAGTTAAGGACATATGGCTAAGGATATATGGTTAGGATAGCCGGGGTACACGAGGTAGGTAGGTTTTAACAGAGTTTTGCTTTTGGAGTAGATGAACCAGGCAACCTGTGATGTAGGTTAGGTCATTGTTCACGGATGAGTTGGTGGAAGACATTAATTTAGGTTAAGATATGTTTTGTAGAGACAGTGTCTAACCTATATCACCAAATTATCTGACCTGTTAATAACACACTTTAGATTGGGTCATATTTAGATTAGATAGAATCTGGATTAGGTTGGATATAACTAGATTAGACTAGATAATATCTAATTACTTTGGATTAGATCATGGTTGTTACTAGGGTGGGGTAAATATGCTTATTAGGACAAGATGAATCCATAAGGATAAGGTAGAATCTTTTGAGGTCAGTTAGATCTATTAGGATAAGATAGAATCTTTTCAAGACAAGATGAATCTATTAACGTAATAGAGTATTTTTTTTAAGATAAGATGGATCTATTAAGTTAAATATATTTTAATTAGGATAAGTTGGGGTCTTTTGAGATGAGATGGATCTATGAGTGTAGGATAGAATCTTTTTAGATGAGATGGATCTATTAAGATAAGGGAGAATCTTTAAGATAAGACGGGTATTGTTAGGCTAGATACTTCATTGAAGGATAATTTAGTTTGTCTAGTTATTTTATAAATATATTTTTATACCTATGTGTATATGCAGATGCAATTGTGGATATTACTCCACAACTTATCACACTCAAACAAAGATCCAAATCAGACAAGTATCATAAGAACAAACATTCAAATACATAGACACTTATAAAAATAGTTTTGTTTTTGTTCCTAGGATTAGGTTTTCTATTCCTAAAGTCACTTTAGGCACTGGATTTCAAAGTATGAAATCCACATTTGTCTTTAGAAGGATAAGGTAAGAATGATCAGAGTGAAGCGGAAATAGATGAGAATAGATTAAGAAAAGTATAGAAAAGAATCAGAGTAGCAAAGGTAAGTAAGGAATGGTTGTCCAGTTCTATCTAGGTTTCGTCCTACAGTCAACATTCCTCTGATACCACTTCTGTAACACCCGGATTTTAGGGGTCCAAAACCCGGGCGCTAACATAATCACCAGGTGTGCTGGGACCAAGTCTCACACATATGATGATTCATGGCACAGGATCGAATGTCAAATCTTTATTTATAACAGGAGTTCTATACAAAATAAATAATTACATTATAAGGAGACAACGGTCCAGCAACCCAAAGTTGACTGGGAGACGACGACCTAGACCTCTCACGAACTCATCACAGCATCCTCCATGAGCATCATCCTGCGGTACCTGTTCTTTAACCTGTGGGGTATGTGAGACAGCAAGAGTGAGCTCACATACGTTCATCGCTCAACAAGTTGTGGGGAATAATGTGCATGAACTCGCCAAAGGTGGGAGCTCACGTGAAGTGTAAGGCTTACCAAAGGAGATGGTTAGAGCTGAGCATTGCTTTTAAAGTTGGTCAAAATTTTATTAGCAGTTACTAAGTATAAGTAAATACCAACCCAGTTAAGTAATAGAACAAAAGTAACAACTTCACCTGCGATGCAATGCATATGACAAATTGAGTTTAAGTTCCATAGTTAATCATGTGAGTGTCCGAGCTGCTCATGACCGTGAGCACGGCTAGTATACCAGTTTTACACTCTGCAGAGGTTGCGCATCTTTACCCACAAGTCATGTTACCCATCTGCCAAGAGACGGCCAATCCCATACACCTCTACCGAGGAGGCGAGGCAGGGTAACACTACGAGGCCTTTACAAAGTTCCACTAGCTTCAGAAAACCCGCTACAGTTTATAGGAAGTTCCAGTGCAGGAATCCCTTGCAGGACCGCCATCGCAGCAAAATCCTCCCGAGGGCCTCCCTACACTGACCACTCCCCTACTGCCCTTGCCCCTTTCGGGTAAGGTAGTCTTCCACTAGCTTTCCTAATTAATCAGCCAAGGGCGTCCCATTCCACCCTTGTGGTAGCACTGTTTTCCCGGGTGGTTCTCCATGTTCCAATTAACATAATGATCTTAACATGAACAGTAAATAACAACTGACAATAAAAGTATAATCATGAATAGTAATGTGTATCTCTATACCCAAAACCACATATAGCACTAGCAAGTACTACCCAAAGATCCAGTGGTGAACAAGGTATAAAGATAGTCAAACTAGGGTAACCTATTGGGTCCCATCAAAATTAACCTATGCAGATCATTATGATTAATTAGAACATGAGTGGGTAAAAAGAAGTGATCAAGGGCACAACTTGCCTGGGCTTTGAGATTCCAGGTACCAGGATGATCTTCAGGTGACTCGTGTTCTCACTGCTAGACGTAGCAATACATACATAGTATAGCAAGAATTAACATTACACCAAACATGTAACTAAAATACACAGTAATAATCTAGACATTAAACTAAGGTCACAGGAACTGGATTCATTAAATTTGGAGTTGTAGACTTTAAGTTATGGATTTTCCAAAGTTTTATGCATTTAATATAGGATTAAGTGGGAAATAAATTTGAATGTGTATTTCATGTAAAAACAGTGGTACTATTTAATAGAGAATACTATTACAAAATTATAGGAACTGAAATGGTCCAATTTGGATCAAGTATGAATTTTCTACAATTAAAACAAGTTTCTGTAATTAAATTTGTACTAAAAATCTATTTTTAAATTAGTTTCTCTGATTTTCCAAATTCTCTGGACTGGGCCTCAAATACCGAGAAGTGCAGGGGCTAATCCGCAAAAGTTCCTAAGACTCAGGCGAATCCCATTATGGACGGCGGGTTGGTTTATTAAAAATCCAGGGGCTTATTTGCAAACCGCAGACCCGAAGGGGTATCCTCAAATCTGGGCCGCCAGATCGCAAATGGACGGTGCGGATTAGATCCCGATTCACTACGAACTAGTACACAACGTGGGGCTTCCGATTAAAATCCTGCGGCTAGGATTTTATGAGGGTAGGATCTAATCTTGGTCATCAAAATACCATCCTACGGCTCAGATTTCATTTGACGAAGGGATACGCAAGATCAAATCTCCACCGCTTATCTCCGATCCCATGGCTCCCACCATCACAACCCTTCATCTAATCATGGCTGTTTATCACAAAATCAACGGCTCGGAACTCTTCTTCCCCAATCAGCGGGGCGAAGACACCAGCCACCATCCACGGTGGCGGTCTCCGGCGCACACCGCGCATGCGGAATCTAGGCCCCATGGCCAAATTCCCCGATGCTATGCCTAGAGGAGCGTAAAGCGAACACGATGGAGGTATACTTACCGGCTGCGGCTCGACACAGGGCTCTGCCCACACGCTCCATAGTTCTGCGGCACGGGGTTGATGTTCGGCGAGCCACTCCGGGTTGAGCGGAGTGCAATCGATCCAGGCGAGGTCGTGGCCAGGTTCCATGCGACTGGGTGAAGTCCCTAGACCCAATACCGGGGTATTAACGACGGTGAACCGCGGATCCCACCGGCAGCAGCCTCACTGGATTCAGGCGCAGAGCTCCCAGTGCCCATCGCGGTTGCAGAGGGGAAAGAGGAAGCAGTGGATGTAGGGAGAGGGAAGGGATTTGTGTTTTATTTTCTCAGGTGACCGAGGCTTCCTCCGAAACAACCGGATCGATCGAACGGGTCAGCGCGATTCATGGCTCTCGGCAATGGCGGACTCTGGTGTTCCGACCACAAAGAGCGGTGGTCAGTCGTGGGGTGGGCAAGGCGGCAATGGGCACAGGTTTCAGACCATGGCGAATCACAACAACCTAGCAACAGACCCGGGCCGGTAGCGCGCCCAGCGCTTGGTTTGTTGAGATTTTCCAGTCCGTCGCGGTCGCCGCATCAGTTGGGGAAGAAGAATATACGGCTGCCAGGTGGGGTCGATGTGTCTGTGAGCCCACGAGTTTGCGCACGACGGGGAGAATGGTCCATGGGTCCCACGTCGCGGTGACCCGCCGTGCGCCTGACCACACGGGCCCGCCGATCAGCCAACGGACGAGCGCGCGAGAGAGGCTGACAACAGGGGAGTGGGCCGCGCGTGAGTAATTCGGAGGTGGGCCGAAAGCTGGTCCGCGGCCCAGGTAAGATCTCTTTCTCTTTTTCTTTTATTTCTACATTTCTTTTCTTTCTTTTCAAATTCCATTTGATTTCAAATTTAATTCAAACCTTTGAGGCTCATCATTACAAACTATATTTATGAGATCAAATATACCCATCTTTAAGAATTTAACTTATTATCTATATTTTTATATCACTTCTCTTCTCCTCTTTTTCAAAACCCAATTTTCGATCTAGGGTTTAAATTCTAATTTGGGTATTATCATATTTATTTTTACCTTAGTTTTATATTATCACAAAATGCACACAAAATAAAAACCCAGCATGATGCATATTTTAGTAGTATAACTTTTTATTAATTATTTGTTTTTGAATATGGTGCTCACATGTGATGATGCCTAAAGGTCAAAAACTCACATAAGGAGAAATTGTTTCTCTATTTATACTATGTCTAACAAATTACAAATTGGGTATTACAATCCCGAAGCCTAGAAGATTTTTTCACGGATCAAGCTCGTTACGAAAAACGATCTAGCACTGCGAAGGGGCTACTGTTGGGGGTATGCTTCGTAGTCGAAGATCCTGAAGAAAGAAACACCTTCGGCAGATCCTCTCAAAAGCAGTGCCGAAGCTATCGCCTATAAAGCTTTGGCACAGTGACATGTCTCAAGACGAAGGGATGAACCGACTTAAAGATGAAATCACCTAAAGACCTATGATATTTTGTGTCATTATTGTAGTCGATTGTAAAGGGCATAAATGTAATTTTACACAGGCTGCGCACTGTGCCTATAAATAGGTGAACAGTACCCCTGTACTGTTCATGCAATCTTGTAATCGCTAGCACATTACACTTGGATTACTGCCTTCTGTCAAGACGAAGGTATAAATGTGATTAAGTGTTATGTTTTCATATTCAAGTTTGTATAATAAAATATATGAATAAGCTTATGTGTTTTGATATATCATTCCCTCATGTTTTATATTTTTTATATTTCATCTTACATTATTTCACAACTCTAGTCACGAAGGTACGACCTTCGTGATATTTTGCTCATGGCCTTCGTCCGAAGTTCATTAAATCCTTGGGGAAATAATGCTTCAATGGACGAAGGGCATTAACATTTAACATTTTATGTTGCCTTGTTCTTAATTCATAGCATTTGAGAACAAGTCCCCAACAGGCATCACACACCAGTTGTTGAGATCACAACTCACCACACTGACAGCCTTCAATTGGGTTTGTTGTCACTCATTTCTTAGCCGAGAACATCCTCGCAATCTCTCATGACAAACACTGAGAAAAAGGTAAAAACTGAACAAGACCCTTGTAAGTCCCTACTTTGCACCAGCTTGTCTACCATTTGATGAAAGCCTTTCGCTATCGCTTCTGCTTAAAGGCTGCCTAACAGATCTATTCGATCCATTTGCGACTTTTCTCAAACTATCAAAGCTCTAGCTAGAGTCATGTTGATTTTTATCAAAATGTTATCTCTGTTAGTCCAATATCTAAACATATGCAGGTTCATGCATATTATCTGTCCTTTTTTACCTTTTTTAATGAACACACAAGAGTTGTGCAGCATTATAGTCCAATATCTAAACAACTGCTGGCACTCTATTCTTGGTCCTATGATCCTGAAAAGGATGCAGTAAAGGAAATATATATTAGTCTACATAGTTATAATTAGTAGAATGTCTTTTGTAATAGAACATCTTCTGCTGAATCACCACAGCTCCATGTTGCAGTCATGTGGTGCAGGCAGGTTGTTCGAGGAGGGATGGATACCTATGCTTGCGCAGTCTGTGTCGAAGGAACCTGCAGTGATGCCATGAGTTAGGAGATGAGATATTGCAGCCGCTGTTTCGGAAAGCAAATCATTTGTGGCGTTTGATCATATAAATATAAAAGCAAGATAAACTTTATTATTATTCATCGACTTGACAATCACGATCTTATGTAGCAAGCTAGATCATTAAAGCAATTATGTGGCTAGAGTCTTACTCCCACGGATGATGGCTCCCTTGATTTAAGTGCCAGCTAAATTAGTTATTGACATGCAAGGACATAAAATGAGAGACATGAACACGTAAGATGTTCATGGATTTTCACAGATACCTATAACAATTGGACAAATTTGGTCGAAATGGTTAAATACAAGAACTTAATGTCGTCATGATAACCTGGCTACACTACCGGAATCGCGTTCTTTGCCGAGTGTCTAAGACACTCGGCAAAGGCTATTTTACACTCGGCAAAGGCTTTGTCGAGTGTAACACTCGGTAAAGAACACTCGGCAAAGATTTCATCGGCAAAGGGTTCTTTGCCGAGTGCTTTTTTTCGGACACTCGGCAAAGACTTTGCCGAGTGTTAAAAAGCACTCGGCAAAGAAAAACACTCGGCAAATTAAGAATCGAAAAAATTAAAAAAAACAGCAAAACATTTTTTAAGTTCTAGGAACAACTCTCCAACCCTACCATATTACCTTACCCGTTGCCCTATCATTTTTCACTATTATTTTAAATCAAACTTATATGTTTTGTAAATGGTGAGATTCGAACTCGCAACCTCTCTCTCGCGCATACCCTCCTATACCACTACACTACTACACCAATTATGTTTATATTACGTTTCCATTCCCCATGTACTATAACAAATCGAGAGTAATTTGATTATTTAAGGCACTAAATGAGTTCATTTGAAAATGTGACCAACTATAAAGTTGCATAACTTTTTGAGATCTAAAAGTTTTATTTTAATAGTTTCTACATCCGAGACCGTTTATAAAATTTGAATTTTAAATTTAAAAACTTCACACGAAATTTTCAATGATAAGATGATTTTAAATCAAAAAATTGTCAACTACAAAGTTTTATTACATTTCAAGACCTACAACTTTTATTTTGGTGGTTTTTCCATCCGAGACAGTTTGAAAAATTCAAAATTCAAACATAGTTTTGCATAACAAGATGATTTCAAACTAAAACATTGTCAACTACAAAGTTTCATAACTCTTCAATACCTACAACTTTCATGTTGGTGGTTTTTCCTTTCGAAGTCGTTTTCAAAATTCAAATTTTAAATTTTTTAAATTCAGACGTAGTTTTCGTTGACAATATGACTTCAAATGAAAAAGTTGTCAACTATAAACTTCTATAACTTCTCAAGATCTACAAAGTTTATTTTGGTTGTTTGGTAATTTGTTTATTTCAGATGATGGTTCTAACAATATGCACAAATTCTATACGTCTCTCTCGTAGTTTCATAAACTACGAGAGAGATATAGGTTTTATGAACAAATTTATTTTTATTTTGTCATATGAAGAAATGTTCAATATATAAATTGTACATCATGATGAGTTATACAAATTTGTAGTTGAAAACTTTTTCATTTGAATTAATTTACTACTTTAAAATGTGATTTTTAAATTGTCTTTGCCTAGTGTTGGAGAAAAAACACTCGGCAAAGAGCTCTTTGCCGAGTGTTGTATTTGTGACACTCGGCAAAGAGCCCTTTGCCGAGTGTCAAAAAAATACACTCGGCAAAGAAACTCTTTGCCGAGTGTCAAAAATAAAACACTCGGCAAAGAGCTTCTTCGCCGAGTGTTTTCTTTTACCGAGGGTTTTTTGCGTGGCACTCGGCAAAGAGCTCTTTGCCGAGTGCCCGAAATAAAACACTCGGCAAAGAGCCAAATTCCGGTAGTGCTACTTTGAATGCATAGAGCTAAATTTCTATGTTAAGTTATATAAATTTTAATTGTTTTTATAAATTATTTAATTTTATTTGCTTAATTTTGTAATCAGATGTTTTTATTTCAATAAAATGATGTGTTTCGTGTCAACTAAAAAACTGTAAAAATAAACAAAATCATGCTACTGACATAGAAACTATGAACAATCAGCCACATGATTTTTCAATGTGAGAGCATGTTCACCTTCTAATGATTGCCAACATAGTCAGATATCTCTCTCACTTTGCGATACAGCTGAGTCTTTGAAACATTTGGAAAGATAGCTATTCGATCTTTGTCGTCCCCTTGAGGCCTTCGGCAGTCAGTAATTCAGCATTTTCATGATTTAAGTTGGATATAATAAGAGGTTGGCTCCTCCGGAGAGCTTGCTCGGTCAAAATGTTCAGGACTCTTTGTTGGCGCAGTAGAGACCTGAACTCTTTGTTGTTCGCATCAGGGATGATGTGTTGAGAGACTCCTCTATCTATCAGAACTTACCGTACCAAAAAAATTATGCAGATTATAAAACACATTTACCGCTTTGTCTTCCAGCTTTTAACAACGGCTCCTCAGCCATCGGTCTCCAATGTTGGGCGCACGAGAATGTAAGGCCCATGCCTACAGTCAACCCTCGCAAAAGCTGGATTGTTCGAAGCACTGAAAATAGCTCCTCCGGGAAGCTCTTCAAATAGAAAACGACAAGTCATTTTTAAGGAAGCAGATTAGGAGGTCAAACTACACATTTGTCGGGGACCATAATTAGGGGTACCCTCAAGACTCCTAAATCTCAGTTGGTAACCCCCATCAGCACAAAGCTGCAAAGGCCTGATGGGTGCGATTAAATCCAGGATCGGTCCATTCGAGGGACGCGATCATGCCTCGCCCGAGCCCAACCTTGGGCAAGGGCAGCCGACCCTGGAGGATTTACGTCTCGCCCGAGGACCCCCTCCAGCAACGGACACACCTTCGGCTCGCCCGAGGCCCAGTCTTCACCAAGAAGCAACCTTGGCCAAGTCGCCACGCCAACCGACCGAATCGCAGGGGCATTTAATGCAAAGGTGGCCTGACACCTTTATCCTGACGCACGCCCTCCAGTCGACAAAGCTGAAGTGACCGTAGTCACTTCGCCGCTCCACTGACCGGCCTGACAAGAGGACAGCGCCGCCTGCGCCGCTCCGACTGTTGTGCCACTCGACAGAGTGAGGCTGACAGCAACCAAGTCCGGCCTCAGGCGCCATAGGAAACTCCGCTTCGCCCGACCCCAGGGCTCGGACTCGGGCTCAGCCCCGGAAGACGACGAACTCCGCTTCGCCCGACCCCAGGGCTCGGACTCGGGCTCAGCCCCAGAAGACGACGAACTCCGCTTCGCCCGACCCCAGGGCTCGGACTCGGGCTCAGCCCCGGAAGACGACGAACTCCGCATCGCCCGACCCCAGGGCTCGGACTCGGGCTCAGCCCCAGAAGACGACGAACTCCGCTTCGCCCGACCCCAGGGCTCGGACTCGGGCTCAGCCCCGGAAGACGATGAACTCCACTTCGCCCGACCCTAGGGCTCGGACTCGGGCTCAGCCCCAGAAGACGACGAACTCCGCTTCGCCCGACCCCAGGGCTCGGACTCGGGCTCAGCCCCGGAAGACGACGAACTCCGCATCGCCCGACCCAGGGCTCGGACTCGGGCTTAGCCCCGGAAGACGACTAACTCCGCTTCGCCCGACCCCAGGGCTCGGACTCAGCCCTGGCCTCAGCCGACGGTCTCCGCCTCGCCCGACCCAGGGGCTCGGACTCGACCTCGGCCTTGGAAGACAGACTCGACCTCGACCTCGGAGGAGCCTCCACCTCGCCCAACCTAGGGCTCGGACCGACCACATCACAGGAGGCGCCATCAATACCCTACCCCAAGCTGACTCAGGCTACGGGGAACAAGACCGGCGTCCCATCTGGCTCGCTCCGCTAAACAAGTAATGATGGCGTCCCGCATGCTCTATGACGACGGCGGCTCTCAGCCCCCTTACGGAAGCAAGAGGACGTCAGCAAGGACTCAACAGCCCCGACAGTTGTCCTTCCGCCAGGCTCCAGCACTCCTCCGACGGCCACGACACCACACGAACCGGGTGCCAAAACCTCTCCGGCTGCCACGATGGCATGTACTTAGGGCACTAGCTCTCCTCCGCTAGACACGTTAGCACACTGCTACACCCCCCATTGTACACTTGGATCCTTTCCTTACGTCTATAAAAGGAAGGTCAAGGGCCCTCTTACAGAGGGTTGGCCGCGTGAGGAAGGACGGGACGGCGCTCGCGCAAGGCCGCTCGCTCCCTCCCGCGTGGACGCTTGTAACCCCCTACTGCAAGCGCACCCGACCTAGGCGCGGGACAAACACGAAGGCCGCGGGTTTCCCCTTTTACGCCTGTCTCCCTCCGGCTTCTTCCCCCCTTCGCGCTCCGTCTCGCGCCGACCCATCTGGGCTGGGGCACGCGGCGACAATTTACTCGTCGGTCCAGGGACCCCCCGGGTTCAAAACGCCGACAGTTGGCGCGCCAGGTAGGGGCCTGCTGCGTGTTGACGAACAGCTTCCCGTCAAGCTCCAGATGGGCAGTCTCCAGCAACCTTTCCAGCCCAGGACGGTGCTCCATTTCGGGAGTCTTGAGTTCATGTCCCTCGACGGCAGCTACGACATGATACTCCTTCCCCCGTCGCGCGACAGCGACAATGGCGGCCGACAATCCGCCCGCCAGCGGCGGAATCGACGACGTCTTCCCCACGTGGTGGAAGAACGACATTCGGGCTTGTCCTGTCCCCTCCCCCACCGACGGAGGAGGAGGCGGGGCAACCGAGGCCAAGCAGGAGGCGGCACCTCGTCGGCTGTCGAGCAAGTCGACGTCGCCGGCGCCCCAACGGGGGGCACGTCGGGCATCGACCTCGCGTCTGAGACGAAGACGAGCGTCGTCTCCCCGCAACACGCCATCCCCAAGCAAACGGACGACGCCAGCACGCTCGCGAAGGACTTGCTGGGCGTCACCTTCGTACCTGAGACGATGGTGCAGTCTGCCCCAGACGTGACTTCGTCACCGCCCGTCGACCAAGAGGTACCGACCGATTCCCATCTTGTGCCTTTTGGATTCGGCCTCGACCCATCGAGCGACTTCACTTCGGTGGACATTCTCATAGAGGTGAGTCCAAACCCTCTGCGGTATCGTATGCGGTCACCCTGGGACCGGCTGACGGTCGTCTCGACCTACGGGCCCTCGGGGTCCGAGGAAGATGACTAGCCCGACTTCTGTTGGGATTTCTCCGGACTTGATAACCCCAGTGCCATGCGGGACTTCATGACCGCATGTGACTACTGCCTTTCCGACTGTTCCGACGGTAGCCGCAGCCTCGGCGACAAGGACTGCGGCCCAAGTCGTGAATGTTTCCATGTCGATCTAGGGGGTCCCGGCGAAGGCAACCACCTTGGTATGCCAGAGAACGACGATCCCCCTAGGCCTGTGCCTCGCGTTGACATCCTTCGGGAGCTAGCTGTGGTCCCCGTCTCGGCGGGGGGTCATGACCCACAGCTCGAGCAAATCCACGAGATGCAGGCCAGGCTCGACGAGGGAGCAGGAACACTTGAGCCGATCCGCCGGGACATCGGGCAGGAATGGGCGGGCCAACCTCCGGCCGGAGAAGTGCGTCATCTCCCCCAGGGCTTCCAGCACCGCATCGCCGACGATGTCAGGGTAAGGCCGCCACCGGTTTCCAGTGGGGTCGGCCAAAACCTGGCTGCAGCGGCAATACTCCTCCGCGCGATGCCGGAGCCATCTACCACCGAGGGGCGGCGTATCCAGGGAGAGCTCAAGAATCTCCTGGAGGATGCCGCGGTCCGACGGGCCGAAAGCTCTGTCTCCTGAAGGCAGGGGTACCCCTCGGAATATCGCGCCGCGACTTCCCGATTTATACGGGAAGCCTCGGTCCGCACCGGGCGCACGCGCAACACAGCGCCTGCGGCCCCAGGTCGCCTCGGCAACGAGCACCGTCACCACAACCGTCGAGCCCACCTCGACGAGAATGTGCGCCGAGGCTACCACCCGAGGCGTGGGGGACGCTATGACAGTGGGGAGGATCGGAGTCCCTCGCCTGAACCACCCGGTCCGCAAGCTTTCAGCCGAGCCATACGACGGGCGCCGTTCCTGACCCGGTTCCGAACCCCGACTACTATCACAAAGTACTCGGGGGAGACGAGACCAGAACTGTGGCTCGCGGACTATTGGTTGGCCTGCCACCTGGGTGGAATGGACAATGACAACCTCATCATCCGCAACCTCCCCCTGTTCCTCTCCGACAACGCTCGAGCCTGGCTGGAGCACCTGCCTCCGGGGCAGATCTCCAACTGGGACGACCTGGTCCAAGCCTTCGCCGGCAATTTCCAGGGCACGTACGTGCGCCCTGGAAACTCCTGGGATCTCCGAAGCTGCCGCCAGCAGCCGGGAGAGTCTCTCCGGGACTACATCCGGCGATTCTCGAAGCAGCGCACCGAGCTGCCCAACGTCACCGATTCGGATGTCATCGGCGCGTTCCTCGCCGGCACCACCTGCCGCGACCTGGTGAGCAAGCTAGGTCGCAAGACCCCCACCAGGGCGAGCGAGCTGATGGACATCGCCACCAAGTTCGCCTCTGGCCAGGAGGCGGTTGAGGCCATCTTCCGAAAGGACAGGCAGCCCCAGGGCCGCCCACCGGAAGATGTCCCCGAGGCGTCAACTCAGCGCGGCGCCAAGAAGAAAGGCAAGAAGAAGTCGCAAGCGAAACGCGACACCACCGACGCGGACCTTATCGCCGCCGCCGAGTACAAGAACCCTCGGAAACCTCCTAGAGGTGCCATCCTCTTCGACAAGATGCTCAAGGAGTCGTGCCCCTATCATCAGGGGCCCGTCAAGCACACCCTTGAGGAGTGTGCCATGCTTCGGTGCCACTTTCACAAGGCCGGGCCACTTGCGGAAGGTGGCAGGGCCCGCGACGACGATAAGAAGGACGATCACAGGGCGGGAGAGTTCCCTGAGGTCCACGACTGCTACATGATCTACGGTGGGCGAGTGGCGAACGCCTTGGCTCGGCACCGCAAGCAAGAGCGTCGGGAGGTCTGCTCGGTAAAGGTGGTGGCGCTAGTCTACCTAGACTGGTCCGACAAGCCCATCACCTTCGACCAGGGCGACCATCCCGACCGCGTGCCGAGCCCGGGGAAATACCCACTCGTTGTCGACCCCGTCATCGGCAACGTCAGGCTCACCAAGGTCCTCATGGACGGAGGCAGCAGCCTCAACATCATCTACGCCGAGACCCTCGGGCTCCTGCGGATCGATCTGTCCTCGGTCCGGGCAGGCGCTGCGCCTTTCCACGGGATCATCCCCGGGAAGCGTGTCCAACCCCTCGGACAACTCGATCTACCCGTCTGCTTTGGGACACCCTCCAACTTTCGAAGGGAGACCCTTACGTTCGAAGTGGTCGGGTTTCGAGGAACCTACCACGCCGTGCTGGAGAGGCCATGCTACACCAAGTTCATGGTCGTCCCCAACTACACCTACCTCAAGCTCAAGATGTCGGGCCCCAACGGGGTCATCACCGTCGGCCCCACGTAACAACACGCGTACGAATGCGACGTGGAGTGCGTGGAGTACGCCGAGGCCCTCGCCGAATCCGAGGCCCTCATCGCCGACCTGGAGAGCCTCTCTAAGGCGGTGCCAGACGTGAAGCGCCACGCCGGCAACTTCGAGCCAGCGGAGACGGTTAAGTCCGTCCCTCTCGACCCCAGCAACGACGCCTCCAAGCAGATCCGGATCGGCTCTGAGCTCGATCCCAAATAGGAAGCAGTGCTCGTCGACTTCCTCCGCGCGAACGCCGACATCTTCGCGTGGAGTCCCTCGGACATGCCCGGCATACCGAGGGATGCCGCCGAGCACTCGCTGGATATCCGAGTTGGAGCCCGACCCGTGAAGCAACCTCTGTGCCAATTCGACGAAGAAAAGCGCAGAGCCATAGGCAAGGAGATCCACAAGCTAATGGCGGCAGGGTTCATCAAAGAGGTATTCCATCCTGAATGGCTTGCCAACCCTGTGCTTGTGAGAAAGAAAGGAGGGAAATGGCGGATGTGTGTAGACTACACTGGTCTAAACAAAGCATGTCCGAAAGTTCCCTACCCTCTGCCTCGCATCTATCAAATCGTGGATTCCACTGCTGGGTGCGAAACCCTGTCTTTCCTCGATGCCTACTCATGGTATCACCATATCAGGATGAAAGAGTCCGACCAGCTCGCGACTTCTTTCATCACACCTTTCGGCATGTACTGCTATGTTACCATGCCGTTCGGTTTGAGGAATGCGGGTGCCACATACCAAAGGTGCATGAACCACGTGTTCAGCGAACACATTGGCCGAACGGTCGAGGCCTACGTCGATGACATCGTAGTCAAGACGAGGAAAGCCTCCGACCTCCTTTCCGACCTTGGAGCGACATTCTGATGTCTCAAGGCGAAAGGCGTGAAGCTCAATCCCGAGAAGTGTGTCTTCGGGGTTCCCGAGGCATGCTCTTGGGATTCATCGTCTCCGAGCAGCGCATCGAGGCCAACCCAGAGAAGATCGCGGCCATCACCAGCATGGGGCCCATCAAGGACTTGAAAGGCGTACAAAGGGTCACGGGATGCCTTGCGGCTCTGAGCCGTTTCATCTCGCACCTCGGCGAAAGAGGCCTGCCTCTGTACCGCCTCTTAAGGAAGGCCGAGTGCTTCGCTTGGACCTCTAAGGCCGAGGAAGCCCTCAGGAACCTGAAGGCGCTCCTCACAAACGCGCCCATCTTGGTGCCCCCCGCTGCCGGAGAAGCCCTCTTGATCTACGTTACTGCTACCACTCAGGTGGTTAGCGCCGCGATTGTGGTTGAGAGACGAGAAGAGGTGCATGCATTGCCCATCCAGAGGCCAGTCTACTTCATCAGTGAGGTACCGTCCGAGACCAAGATCCGCTACCCACAAATTCAGAAGCTGTTGTACGCGGTGATCCTGACACGGCGGAAGTTGCGACACTACTTCGAGTCTCATCCGGTAACTGTGGTGTCATCCTTCCCCCTGGGGGAGATCATCCAGTACAATATTATACAAACCAAGGGAGGAAAAAACTCCTCCCGAGAAGATTTAAGTAAAAGTTCTATATGGAGGACCAAGTCCTCCCGCACTTCAGTCTTGTGTTTCTTCTTTGGGAACCACCTTGGCACAGAAGCAGCAGAAATCTGCTACCTCCTCACCTAAAAACAACGAAGGGATAAACCCTGAGTATGGAATTACTCAGCAAGACTTACCCGACTAAAGAAAAGACTCTCAAGGGTATGCTGGCTTTTAGGGAGTCAAGGTAAGGCTTCTCAATACTCAAAGACTCTGTTTTGCATAAATGCTTACTGAAGTGGATCCTTAAAAATCCAGTTTTATTTGTCAAGTTAAGTAAAATTACCTGCACTAGAGTTCTTTCTACCCTAGTTCAATCACTTGACCTGCACTAGCCAATTTCTTAACAGACCCATCATCTTTAGTGGAATGCTACGTGTAGGGTAGTGACCAAGTCTTCATAACCGCGAAGGTACGGCGATCCGAATCGATTATACTCAGCTGAGGATCTCCAATCACACGACATATGTAGCACTTAACCCTTGCATATGTCAACCCGCCACCGAGGTTCTTAAGACCGGATCAGGTTCACGCAAACCGAGAGCACAGATACACCACCGTCCGGCCTCTTGCCACGGAGGGTACACGCTACTCTCGCCACCGCTCCACGCCCATTTCGTGTTATCTTATTCCGGCCTTAGTCTGCCCGAGGCAAGGCTTACCCATGACGAGGCATGTGACCAGCTAAAGGGTCCTCGATCAACAAGCCTACATCGACTCAGACGGCGACACTACACCGAGACTCCTTTCTCGTGCAAGTCACCCGCCCGGTCTCGGCTTAATCTTTTCAAACCCAAAGTTTGGTACCTGGAAGAGGTACATCTTTTCCGGATGTTGAATCCATCAAGGCCCTACTGGATCCACCATCAAATTTTATTTTCAAAAACATCCCACCCACTTTTGCCACATCATCTTTTGTAAAAACAAAACATTTTGTTTTTCTAAAGCAAGGCTAAGCATCAAAATCTTTTGTAAAACGGGTGATCAAGGAAGGTAATCAAATTCAAGGAAGGTAATGCAGGAATTGTTTTATCAATCAACTCCTATCACCTAATGCATCAAGCAAGTGAGAAAGATTTAAAACAACAAGGAGGGTGGCAAATGCACCGGGGCTTGCCTTTGTTAACAGGTGAGTCCTGCTCGGATCCACAAATATCGAAATAAAAGCAGTTGCCTGCTTGAGGATCTGAGGTTAGTGGAGTCCCCTCTTCAGTGACTTCTTCTTCTTCTTCGTGTTCTAACATAACCATATATATGCATAAGAATGGATGCCATGGGATGCTCATGAGGATGCGAAGATAATATAGACTTATTATCTAAGTCTTGAGTACAACTTTCCTTCACGGTACTCCGAGAACCTAGGGTTTCCGGAGTCGGTAAAGGAGTTCACAGGGCAGGGGGGTGGTTTGGGGTTTGGTGATCAAACAAGGTCCAAATCAATTCAAACCCTACCCAAGGCTTCTAAATATTGTTTTAAGTTCCCATAAAAAGTTTGGGCATTTTTGGTCTTACCAATTATTTTCTAAAAATCCATAACTAATACTTTTAACCATTTTAAATACCCCAAAATTTCTTATTTCCTCTAAAAATCACAAACTTATTTTTATTAAATTCTAGGGAAAATAATCAGCTTAGGAAAATTGGTTTCACAATTTTACCATTTTTCTACAATTTTTAACAAATTTCTAAAGCTCTATTGTAAAAGAAAAAGGAAAAGGTTCAACAGTGCTGGGCCAATTCTAACCCAAGCGGCCCAACAACAGAGGGAAAGTGCGCCCGCGCCCGCGCGATGTCCGGTTTGCAGAAAAGCCCTCGCCTTTCTGAACAACCAGAAACAGAACCGAAGTGCTATTTACAGAGTCACTGACGCTTTCCAGAAAACCCCTCGGACTTCTAATTCTTCACAGGGGAGGGTCCTCGACGGCGTCGCGCCCGGTCGAGCTCCGGCGAGCATCAATACCGGCCGATTGAGGCGATGACCGGCGTCGGGACTAAGACTAACCCAAATTCATGACCAGGGGAGCATTTTCCCCAAACTAATTACATCTAAAACTAACTATGGAGCACTGGCCACGGTGACCGAGAACGTTGCGGATGGATGAAGGTGTTCCCGGTGAACTATGGTGACTTAGCTCAATCAAAGGGGTCAGGGAGTTTGAGAGGAGCTGAGGGATGCTAGAACAAGCAGCAGAGGGACTTGAGCTTACCTAAATCGAGCTGGCCACGGTGAACTTGGTTTCACGGTGTTCTTCGACTGATTTGGGGAAAGTATGAAATTGGAGCTTGCTGGTGATCGGCTGGGAGCAATACTAGCCGTGGGGGTGCGCAACAATGTTGCGAAGCGAGTCACAGGCTCAATTTATAAGCAGCTTCGTCGGTGGTACTCAATTTGAGCGAATAACGCGGCGGCCGGAGGTGAAGACGAACACGGGTGCGGTGAATACGTGTGCAATGTCGTGGCGGTAAGTCCGATGGTCGACAGGAAGATAGAGGGAGTCACGGCGATGCGATGGCAAGGTTGGGACACGCGGCGCAAGGCCGGAGAACGGCGGTTCACCGGCGAGTCTATCGATTCAAGCCGGAGAGTAGAGGGAAAGCAAGGGGGGTCGCCGGAGTGGAGTCCAGCTCACCGGCGATGAACATTCCCCCATCCCGCGACGTTATCCGTTAATCTCCAACACGAATCCGGGTGGCAGCAGCACGAATCCCAGCGCAGGGAGGTCACCGGCGACGAGCGAGCAGCGCTGGCAGTCTAATCCTTATCAGATCACTGTACCATGGCGAGTCCCTTTCAGATGAACTGACAGAGCATTTTGAAGCATCAGTTTCTCCAAATTTTATGTGAAACCACTGCCAACCTTCTGCAGCAAAGTTGTAGAGCTATAATTCTCCTATAACTTTGATACAATATGCTCCCACAAGAAGTCACTGGATCTCATTCAAAATCGAGCTCAAAGTTGGTCCTATCTCATTGTTACTGAAAATTCAATCTAGGAATTGTCTGACAGCCAAACTTTGAGCTGGATTATCTCTAATATTAGCTTAACAACTCTGCTCCCACTCTTAAGCAAAGTTGTTCTCCTATAATTGGGCTACAATTTTGATGTGGTGACCTAGGGCAAAAACCCTCTGATTTAAAAGTTACAAGGGCTTCAAGTTGGATGAACCACACTGAAATCCAGACTTAACCCAAAAGGGTTAAGTGTGGCACTTTTGCACTTAAGTCCAAATCTTAAGTTTTGGATTGCAAATTCACATATGAGTGACCCAAATAACTTAAGATACTTATTTGACTTGATTTTTGCACTTTAGTCCAAAAGTGGACTAATTTTGCACTTAGGTCCCTAGGGTTTGGTTTTAGGGTTTTCCAGGGTTCTATTTGAGATTTTTGGTATCCAGGGGTATAAATGTGACTCAACTTTGTTTTTGGGGACATTTATAACTCTTCCCCCTAAAGCCTTTAGGTTTTCTCATCTTGGGTTAAGTTTTACCCCATTAATCTCTATTCAGGGTCAAGTTCCTTAACCAGGGGTCTATTTACAAAATATCAAAAACAATACACTTGTTTGAAATTTTTACCTAGTAAATGCACTCTAGGTATGTCAAACATATGCAATGCCAATGTTTATGATGTCATGCTCAAGTTTTAGTTATAGTAACACCAGGGGTGTTACACCTGCCACTGACGAACGGGGCTGGATACGCAAAATGGAAGGAAAAGGAGTACAACTTTATACTACGATAATAAAGTCTTCGGGCCTCAGCGGCCGCAAAAGACACATGTGCATTCAAGGAAAACTGCTCTGGCAGAGTCAGGCGTCGCCCGGAGAAGGAGTGAGAGCACCTAGAGGGGGGGGGTGAATAGGTGATCCTGTAAAAACTTCAAACTTAAGCCACAAAAACTTGTTAAGTGTTAGTACGATTATTGCCAAGTGGCTAAGATGAAGTCTCAACAAAACACAAAACCACAAGAGATCAAGCACAGAGGTGACACAGTGGTTTATCCCGTGGTTCGGCCAAGCCCAACGCTTGCCTACTCCACGTTGTGGCGTTCCAACGGACGAGGGTTGCAATCAACCCCTCTCAAGCGGTCCAAAGACCCACTTGAATACCACGGTGTTTTGTTGTTCCTTTCACTATCCCGTTTGCAAGGAATCTCCACAAATTGGAGTCTCTTGCCCTTACAAGTATATGATCACAAAGAAAGCACAGAGTAAGGGAGGGAAGCAACACACACAAATCCACAGCAAAAGCGCACACACACGGCCAAGAATCGAGCTCACAAGACTATCTCAGAGTTCTCACTTAGAACAGAGCTCGAATCACTTAGAAACACAAACGAATGCGCAGAGACTTAGTGTGGATGATCAAGAATGCTCAAAGGTTGCTTATGTATCTCCTCCATGCGCCTAGGGGCTCCTTTTATAGCCCCAAGGCAGCTAGGAGCCGTTGAGAGCAAATCCGGAAGGCCATCCTTGCCTTCTGTCGTCGGGGGCACCGGACAGTCCGGTGCCCGATTTGTTTCCTTAAACGGCGAAGACGACCGTTGCCGACCGTTGGAAGATCTGGCGCAGTTGGCGCACCGGACATGTCCGGTGCACACCGGACAGTCCGGTGCCGTCTTCCGACCGTTGGCTCCGCCACGTGTCCCGCGCGGATTGCGCGGCCGACCGTTGGCCCGGCCGACCGTTGGCTCACCGGACAGTCCGGTGCACACCGGACAGTCCGGTGAATTATAGCCGTACGCCGTCGGCCAATTTCCCGAGAGCGGCCAGTTCGAGCCGAGGCAGCCTGGCGCACCGGACACTGTCCGGTGCACACCGGACAGTCCGGTGCTCCAGACCGAGCTGGGTCTTGGCTGCACACAGCCAAGTCATTTTCTCCTCTTCTCTCTTCTTCTTCTTTCTGTTTCTAACACTTAGACAAATATATTAGTACATAAAACCAATGTACTAAGGCTTAGAAACATACCTTTACTTCATGATTTGCACCTTGTTCATCCATGTACACAAATTCACAATTAAGCACATGTGTTGGCACTCAATCACCAAAATACTTAGAAATGGCCCAAGGACACATTTCCCTTTCAATCTCCCCCTTTTTGGTGATTTATGCCAACACAACATAAAGCAACTAGAACAAGTGCAAACTCACTTCAAATAAAACTTAAATTTATTTTGAAGCAATTTTGGCATATATGGATCATCCTTTGCCACCACTTGGTTTGTTTTTGCAAATCAAACTCAAATCTCTATCTCTAAGTTAAACACACATGTTGAAGCAAAAAGAGAGTCATTCCAAAAGAGATTGATCAAAGATTTCAAAAACTCCCCCTTTTTCCCATAATTGCTACTTCTCCCCACAAGAAGCAAAAAGAGACAATAAAAAGGTTTTGACAAACCAAAAACTCTACTCTACTATTTTCAAATTTCACAAGTGGTAGCTGATCCATTTATTGCTTTGGCCTTTATTTTCTCCCCCTTTGGCATCAAGCACCAAAACGGGATAAATCTTGGCCCAGTAACCCCATTGCCTCACCAAAATCTTCAATTTAGAGCAAATGGCAATAAGAGTTCATGAGATGGACTTGGAATAAGTTACCCTCTCATCGGAGTGCAGTGGAAGTCTTTCATGGTCCAAGTCCACCTTTTCCCTTTCAATTCTCCTTTGAGACTAAATCAAACAAACTCAAGCATATGGTTAGTCTCAAGGGATCAAGTTGTAACACATCTCCCCCTAAACATGTGCATCACATTGCAACGGACTTGTGAGGTCCAGGGAGTGTTTGTACAACTTGAGCACCATAATAAGCAACAAAATGCAGAAAGAACATGATCAAAGGCATAAGCACATGTATGCTACAATTCAATCCAAGTTCCGCGAATCTAAGACATTTAGCTCACTACGTAACCTGCAAAAGGTCTTCTCATCTAGAGGCTTGGTGAAGATATCGGCTAGCTGGTTCTCGGTGCTGACATAAAATACTTCGATATCTCCCTTTTGCTGGTGGTCTCTCAAAAAGTGATGCCGGATGTCTATGTGCTTTGTGCGGCTGTGCTCAACAGGATTTTCCGCTATTCGGATAGCACTCTCATTATCACATAGGAGTGGGACTTTGCTCAGATTGTAGCCAAAGTCCCTGAGGGTTTGCCTCATCCAAAGTAGTTGCGCGCAACACTGACCTGCGGCAACGTACTCGGCCTCAGCGGTGGATAGGGCAACGGAGGTTTGTTTCTTAGAGTTCCATGACACCAGGGACCTTCCTAAGAATTGGCACGTCCCTGATGTACTCTTCCTATCGACCTTACATCCAGCATAGTCAGAATCTGAATACCCAATCAAGTCAAAGTTAGACCCCTTTGGATACCAGATCCCGAAGCAAGGCGTAGCGACTAAATATCTAAGAATTCGCTTCACCGCCACCAAGTGACACTCCTTAGGATCGGATTGAAATCTAGCACACATGCATACGCTGAGCATAATATCCGGTCTACTAGCACATAAATAAAGTAAAGACCCTATCATTGACCGGTATGCTTTTTGATCAACGGACTTACCTCCTTTGTTGAGGTCGGTGTGTCCGTCGGTTCCCATCGGCGTCTTTGCGGGCTTGGCGTCCTTCATCCCAAACCTCTTTAGCAGATCTTGCGTGTACTTCGTTTGGGAGATAAAGGTGCCGTCCTTGAGTTGCTTCACTTGGAACCCAAGGAAGTAGTTCAACTCGCCCATCATTGACATCTCGAATTTCTGCGTCATCACCCTGCTAAACTCTTCACAAGACTTTTGATTAGTAGAACCAAATATTATGTCATCGACATAAATTTGGCACACAAACAAATCACCATCACAAGTCTTAGTGAAAAGAGTTGGATCGGCTTTCCCAACCTTGAAAGCATTAGCAATTAAGAAATCTCTAAGGCATTCATACCATGCTCTTGGGGCTTGTTTAAGTCCATAGAGCGCCTTAGAGAGCTTACACACGTGGTCGGGGTACCGTTCATCCTCGAAGCCAGGGGGTTGCTCCACGTACACCTCCTCCTTTATTGGCCCGTTGAGGAAAGCGCTCTTCACATCCATTTGGTACAACCTGAAAGAATGGTGAGCGGCATATGCTAGCAAGATACGAATGGACTCTAGCCTAGCCACAGGAGCAAAAGTCTCCTCAAAGTCCAAACCTGCGACTTGGGCATAACCTTTTGCCACAAGTCGAGCCTTGTTCCTTGTCACCACTCCGTGCTCGTCTTGTTTGTTGCGGAACACCCACTTGGTTCCCACAACATTTTGCTTGGGACGAGGCACCAGCGTCCAAACTTCATTGCGCTTGAAATTGTTAAGTTCCTCCTGCATGGCCAACACCCAGTCCGGATCTAGCAAGGCCTCCTCTACCCTGAAAGGCTCAATAGAGGAGACAAAAGAGTAATGTTCACAAAAATTAACTAATCGAGATCGAGTAGTTACTCCCTTGCTAATGTCACCCAAAATTTGGTCGACGGGATGATCCCTTTGAATCATCGCTCGAACTTGGGTTGGAGGTGCCGGTTGTGCTTCTTCCTCCATCACGTGATCATCTTGTGCTCCCCCTTGATCACACGCCTCCTTTTGATGAACCTGTTCATCGTCTTGAGTTGGGGGATGCACCATCGTTGAGGAAGAAGGTTGATCTTGTTCCTGTGGCCGAACGTCTCCAATCGCCATGGTTCGTATAGCGGCCGTTGGAACATCTTCTTCATCTACATCATCACAATCAACAACTTGCTCTCTTGGAGAGCCATTAGTCTCATCAAATACAACGTCGCTAGAGACTTCAACCAAACCCGACGATTTGTTGAAGACTCTATACGCCTTTGTATTTGAATCATAACCTAATAAAAACCCTTCTACAGCTTTGGGAGCAAACTTAGAATTTCTACCCTTCTTCACTAGAATGTAGCACTTGCTCCCAAATACACGAAAGTACGATACATTGGGTTTGTTACCGGTTAGTAGCTCATACGAAGTCTTCTTGAGGAGTTGATGAAGGTAGACCCTGTTGATGGCGTGGCAAGCCGTGTTCACAGCTTCCGACCAAAAGCACTCGGGGGTCTTGAACTCTCCAAGCATCGTCCTCGCCATATCGATTAGCGTCCTGTTCTTCCTCTCTACCACACCATTTTGCTGTGGTGTGTAGGGAGCGGAGAACTCGTGCTTGATCCCTTCCTCCTCAAGAAACTCCTCCACTTGAAGGTTCTTGAACTCGGACCCGTTGTCGCTCCTTATCTTCTTCACCTTGAGCTCAAACTCATTTTGAGCCCTCCTGATGAAGCGCTTGAGGGTCCCTTGGGTTTCAGACTTATCCTGCAAAAAGAACACCCAAGTGAAGCGGGAAAAGTCATCAACAATAACTAAACCATACTTACTTCCTCCTATGCTTAGATAGGCGACGGGTCCGAAGAGGTCCATATGCAGCAGCTCCAGAGGTCTTGATGTGGTCATCACATTCTTGCTGTGATGTGCTCCTCCCACTTGTTTTCCTGCCTGACAAGCTGCACAAGGTCTATCTTTTTCGAAATAAACATTTGTTAGACCTATCACGTGTTCTCCCTTTAGAAGCTTGTGGAGGTTCTTCATCCCCACATGTGCTAAGCGGCGATGCCACAGCCAGCCCATGCAAGTCTTAGCCATTAAGCATGCGTCTAGACCGGCCTCTTCTTTTGCAAAATCTACTAAGTAAAGCTTGCCGTCTAGTACACCCTTAAAAGCTAGTGAACCATCACATCTTCTAAAGACAGACACATCTACATTAGTAAAAAGGCAATTATATCCCATTTGACATAGTTGACTAACAGATAGCAAATTATATCCAAGACTCTCCACTAAGAATACATTTGAGATAGAATGCTCATTAGAAATTGCAATTTTACCTAACCCTTTTACCTTGCCTTGATTCCCATCACCGAATATAATTGAATCTTGGGAATCCTTATTCTTGACGTAGGAGGTGAACATCTTCTTCTCCCCCGTCATATGGTTTGTGCATCCGCTGTCGATAATCCAGCTTGAACCCCCGGATGCATAAACCTGCAAGGCAAATTTAGGCTTGGGTCTTAGGTACCCAACTCATGTTGGGTCCTGTAAGGTTAGCACAAATATCTTTAGGGACCCAAATGCAAGATTTATCTCCCTTGCATCTAGCCCCTAATTTCCTAGCAACTACCTTCTTACCCTTTCTACAAATAGCAAAGGGAGTATTGCAAGCATAATAAATGGTAGAAGGTTTGTTTACAACTTTTCTAGGAACATGAGCAAAATTTCTCCTAGACATATGTGCAACATTTTTCCTACTCATATCTCTATCATGCTTATGAGAGGAACTAGAGGCAAACATGGCATGAGAATCATAAACATGTGAATCAAAATCATTATAAGCATTTCTAGCATGTCTCCTATCATGGTATAAGAAAGCATGGTTCTTTTTAGCACTACTAGCCATAGGGGCCTTCCCTTTCTCCTTGACGAAGATGGGAGCCTTATGGCTTGTTAAGTTCTTGGCCTCTCTCTTGAAGCCAAGACCATCCTTAATTGAGGGGTGTCTACCAACCGTGTAGGCATCCCTTGCAAATTTTATCTTATCAACTTCACTTTTGCTAGTCTTAAGTTGGGCATTAAGACTAGCCACTTCATCATTTAGTTTTGAAATTGACACTAAGTATTCATTACAAGCATTAACATCAAAATCCTTACACCTAGTACAAATTTCAACATGTTCAACACAGGAATTTGATTTACTAGCTACTTCTAGTTTAGCACTTAAATCATTATTAACACTTCTTAAGGTAGCAATGGTTTCATGACAGGAAGATAATTCACTAGAAAGCATTTCATTTCTTTTCACTTCTAAAGCATATGCTTTTTGTGCTTCTACAAATTTATCATGTTCATCATACAATAAATCTTCTTGCTTTTCTAAAAGCCTATCCTTTTCATTCAATGCATCAATCAATTCATTGATTTTATCTATCTTAGATCTATCTAAGCCCTTGAACAAGCATGAATAATCTATGTCATCATCATCACTACTAGACTCACTATCACTAGAAGAAGCATAAGTGGAGTCTTGAGTACTCACCTTCTTCTCCCTTGCCATGAGGCATGTGAGACGCTCGTTGGGGAAGAGAGCCGATTTGTTGAAGGCAGTGGCGGCGAGCCCTTCGTTGTCGGAGTCGGAGGAGGAGCAATCCGAGTCCCACTCCTTTCCTAGATGCGCCTCGCCCTTTGCCTTCTTGTATTGCTTCTTCTTCTCTCTTTTGTTCCCCTTTTCCTGGTCACTTTCATTATCGGGACAGTTAGCAATGAAATGACCAAGCTTACCGCATTTGAAGCATGAGCGCTTCCCCTTGGCTTTGGTCTTGCTTGGTTGTCCCTTGTGACCTTTAAGCACCGTCTTGAATCTTTTGATGATGAGAGCCATCTCTTCATCATTAAGGCCAGCCGCTTTAATCTGTGCCACCTTGCTAGGTAGCGCCTCCTTGCTTCGTGTTGCCTTGAGAGCAAGGGGTTGCGGCTCGTTGATCGGACCATTCAAGGCGTCGTCCACATATCTTGCCTCCTTGATCATCATTCGCCCGCTAACGAATTTCCCAAGAACTTCTTCGGGCGACATCTTGGTGTACCTGGGATTTTCACGTATATTGTTCACCAAGTGAGGATCAAGAACGGTAAATGACCTGAGCATTAGGCGGACGACGTCGTGGTCCGTCCATCGCGTGCTCCCGTAGCTTCTTATCTTGTTGATAAGGGTCTTGAGCCGGTTGTATGTTTGCGTCGGCTCCTCGCCCCTTATCATCGCGAACCGTCCAAGCTCTCCCTCCACCAACTCCATCTTGGTGAGCAAGGTGACGTCGTTCCCCTCATGAGAAATCTTGAGGGTGTCCCAGATTTGCTTGGCGTTATCCAAGCCGCTCACCTTATGGTATTCATCCCTGCACAAGGAAGCTAGAAGAACAGTAGTAGCTTGTGCATTCTTATGAATTTGTTCATTAATGAACATGGGACTATCCGAACTATCATAATGCATTCCACTCTCTACAATCTCCCAAATACTCGGATGGAGAGAGAATAGGTGACTACGCATTTTGTGGCTCCAAAATCCGTAGTCCTCTCCATCAAAGTGTGGGGGCTTGCCGAGTGGAATGGAGAGCAAATGTGAATGTGAACTTTGCGGAATACGAGAGTAGTCAAAAGAAAAGTTTGAATTAACCGATTTCTTCCTCGCGTAGTCGCTGTGGTCGTCCTTTTGGGAGGAAGTAGACTCATCGCTGTCGTAGTAGACGATCTCCTTGATGCGCCTTGTCTTCTTCTTCCTCCCTTCCTTCCGTCTATGGCCCGAGCCGGAGTCGGTAGGCTTGTCGTCCTTCGGCTCGTTGACGAAGGTCTCCTTCTCTTTGTCGTTGATCACTATACCCTTCCCCTTAGGATCCATCTATTCGGGCGGTTAGTCCCTTTGTGAATAGAACGGCTCCGATACCAATTGAGAGCACCTAGAGGGGGGGGTGAATAGGTGATCCTGTAAAAACTTCAAACTTAAGCCACAAAAACTTGTTAAGTGTTAGTACGATTATTGCCAAGTGGCTAAGATGAAGTCTCAACAAAACACAAAACCACAAGAGATCAAGCACAGAGGTGACACAGTGGTTTATCCCGTGGTTCGGCCAAGCCCAACGCTTGCCTACTCCACGTTGTGGCGTTCCAACGGACGAGGGTTGCAATCAACCCCTCTCAAGCGGTCCAAAGACCCACTTGAATACCACGGTGTTTTGTTGTTCCTTTCACTATCCCGTTTGCAAGGAATCTCCACAAATTGGAGTCTCTTGCCCTTACAAGTATATGATCACAAAGAAAGCACAGAGTAAGGGAGGGAAGCAACACACACAAATCCACAGCAAAAGCGCACACACACGGCCAAGAATCGAGCTCACAAGACTATCTCAGAGTTCTCACTTAGAACAGAGCTCGAATCACTTAGAAACACAAACGAATGCGCAGAGACTTAGTGTGGATGATCAAGAATGCTCAAAGGTTGCTTATGTATCTCCTCCATGCGCCTAGGGGCTCCTTTTATAGCCCCAAGGCAGCTAGGAGCCGTTGAGAGCAAATCCGGAAGGCCATCCTTGCCTTCTGTCGTCGGGGGCACCGGACAGTCCGGTGCACACCGGACACTGTCCGGTGCCCGATTTGTTTCCTTAAACGGCGAAGACGACCGTTGCCGACCGTTGGAAGATCTGGCGCAGTTGGCGCACCGGACATGTCCGGTGCACACCGGACAGTCCGGTGCCGTCTTCCGACCGTTGGCTCCGCCACGTGTCCCGCGCGGATTGCGCGGCCGACCGTTGGCCCGGCCGACCGTTGGCTCACCGGACAGTCCGGTGCACACCGGACAGTCCGGTGAATTATAGCCGTACGCCGTCGGTCAATTTCCCGAGAGCGGCCAGTTCGAGCCGAGGCAGTCTGGCGCACCGGACACTGTCCGGTGCACACCGGACAGTCCGGTGCTCCAGACCGAGCTGGGTCTTGGCTGCACACAGCCAAGTCATTTTCTCCTCTTCTCTCTTCTTCTTCTTTCTGTTTCTAACACTTAGACAAATATATTAGTACATAAAACCAATGTACTAAGGCTTAGAAACATACCTTTACTTCATGATTTGCACCTTGTTCATCCATGTACACAAATTCACAATTAAGCACATGTGTTGGCACTCAATCACCAAAATACTTAGAAATGGCCCAAGGACACATTTCCCTTTCAAGGAGCCGCGCCCTCGGCTTCATCCCCACCCTCGGCAAAGTCCGCCCCAGCCTCGGATGACGGCACAGGTGGGAGGATCTCTGCCTCGAAGGTGGTTGCCAGCACCGCGCTCGAGCCCGCGGCGGCCGCGTCGAGCCTCTGGACTTCAGCCAGGGCGGCTTCATCTTCGTCAGGGAGGCAATACCCCTCGCTGACCCGCTCCAGATCCACGACGTAGTGGGAAGCAAGCACGGCGAAGGCCCGCCTGACGCCGTGATGTAGCGCCTCGTGGAGTCTGCCGCGCACATGGTCACCCAGGGCCTGCAGGCGACTTTGAGGGGAGCTTCCTGAGGGGACGTCGCCGAAGCCAAAGACCCAGCAGAAAGCCGAGATGGCCTCGGACATGGCCGCGTGGTTGGCCTCCCTCTGCTCGGCCGCCCGAGCAAGCGCCCTGGTGGACTCATCAAGGGCAGACTCGAGCTCTGCGAACAGCCAAAGCACAAGACCTCAAACACAAGTGGAGGAACTGAGCTAAAACGAAAACTTAAAACAGCCAGGACATACCTCCGGCTCGGGCACGCTGCTCCGAGGATGCGGCTTGGGCTACGGCTAGGTCTGCTGCAAGGGCTCCGCCCGGCTTTCGGCCTCGGCGGCACGAACCTGAGATCGGTCAAGCTCCGACTGCTGCCGCTGCACCTCAACACGTGCCGCTGCTGCCTCTGCTCCCAGATCAGCACAGAGCAACCGAAGGTCCACCACCTCGGTGCCCTGCTGGGAGAGGCGCGCGGTAGCCCTGGCAAGCAAGGTCCTCAGGGATCGCAGCGAACCCCAGACATCGACCTCGCGGCGGATAAACGACGACTTGGCGGCGCTCCGATCCGTCAGATCCTGAGGGAAGGAAGCGGGGCGTCACAAAGGACGCCTTGACCACGAAAAAAGGTATGCCTAAAATTATTACCTGGAGGATCTTGGGGACGTCCCTACAAAAGACCTCCAAGGATGACCGAAGCGACCCCACCGTTGCCTCGGCACACTCGCGGAGCTCGTCCCAAGACTGCTCCTCCCGCTCATCGTCAAGAACGAAGAAGGGATCCGAGGCCTCACGGGTCCGGAACCGGAGCAACTGGCGCCGCCCCTCGGAGCTCCGCCGCGCAGGGACAAGGTCGCCGCTCGGCGGGACGTGTCGCGGTTCCACGCCCCCCTCCTCCGAGGCACCAAGTAGCGACGCCTCGGCCATCTCAGCGTCGGCGGCGATGGGTCGCTCCACGGCCAGGACGGCAACGGCTTCGGCAGCAGCCGGCGCCGGCGCCGGCGGCATGTCTGGTGGGCCCGAGTCCACGGCCGCGCCAGCCGCCTCCCCCAGCGTGACGGTCGCCTCGATAGAAGAGCCGGCCTCAAGAACTCGCTCCGCGGCAACTGGTGCCGCCTGAGCCCCCCGCTGTGGGGCGTCTTGCGAGAAGGTCAGCTGGCCAGCGAGGCCCGGCGCGGCACCGGCTGCGGAAGTCGACGCCGTCTTGAGGACCTTCCGGGGAGCCAGATCGGTCGGGCCATGACTCCGCTTGCTAAGGAGGAAAAGAAAGTCAGGGTCGGGACATACAAAGGAGGAGCCGAGACAAAGACATCCTAAGGTACTTACCCACTCCGGGCCATGATCAACCGTGCCTGTGGGGAGGTCTCTCGAACCTCGACCCCCGAAGGTACCGCCGAGGTCTGCCTCGCTGCCAGCTTCGGTGACATCCTCGCCTTGGGCGCCCTAGGTGCTCGGGAGACGGACTGGCCAGGCGCTGCCACAGCGACATGAGGATCGCCCTCCTGCGCAGCCGGCACGGGTGACAGATTTCGGGGAACAGGCGGCTTGACATGACTCCCCGGGGTCACCTCAACTCCCCCAGCCGAGGGGTCGAGTACCCCCTCGGTCTTCCCCCGATCTTCGGACCGGGACCTCGGCGTCCCGACCCCGGGAACCGACGGCGCTAGCCCGCTCGGGGGCTGGATTGATGACTCCTGGCCTAGCCTCAAACCCGGGCTGAGGCCAAGGCGGGCAGCCATATCGTCATCGTCTTCATCGTCGTCGTCGTCGTCAGGCGTTTCCGGCGACGGCTCCCTCGGGAGTCCATCCCTCTCCTACCGACGACGGAGCTTTTCCAAGGCGTCTCGGGCTCGCGTCCGCTCGTGGGCCCGAGCCTTCTTCACGTCCTTTTTCTCCTTCTTCTTCTCCGCGGCAACCCGCCGCGTTGCTCGGTCCACCGCGTCCTCCGGGACCCGTGGTCGGGAAGGCTTGTGACACCCTACCTCCTGGAGACAGATGAAAAGTCTCGGCCGTAAGGACCAAGGGCAATCCGATGCAAGGAGAAAGAAGGAGCGGACACTCACCAGGGACACACACCCGCGGTCGGGATGCATCAAGGGCTGAGAAAGGGCGCTGGCGTCCGATTTTCCCAACGCGACGGCCACCCGCCTGTGGAGGACGTCGACGGGAAGGGGATCCGAGGACATCCGCGAGCCCTCCAAGTCAGCCTCTGGCGTCATCTCCCAAAGCGGCAACCGCCGCTCCACCAAGGGAAGCACCCTCCGGCGATGAATGGCGGCAATCACTCCCGCGGCGGTGAGCCCTCCTTTCCGCAACACCTCCAGGGCCTTGAGAAGGGGCTCGAGATTCTTCTGCCTATCGTGCGAGGTCCCGTAGCGCCAAGCATCGGCGGCGACGGTCACCACTCGCTGAGAAAACGACGGGAGCCTCCCGTCGTCATTTCGGAGGTAGAACCACCGGCGCTGCCACCCTTTGTTCGAGGACGCAAGGATGGCGGGAATATATTGCGACGCCCGCGACTGCCTCAGCTGGAGGATGCAGCCGCCGGCCCGCACTGCCGCGCGGACCCTTCTCTCCCCCGTCGGCGAAGCAAAAAGCTCCGTGGAGAAGAAATGAGTCCACAGGTCCCAGTATCCTTCGCAAACCGCTACGAAAATGGCGGCTTGCGAGATGGAGTTAGGGCTGAGGTTGTGCAGCTCCACCCCGTAGACATGCAGAATCGCCCGCATAAAGCGGCTTGCCGGCACTCCAAACCCCCGCTCGTGGAAGGAGACGAAGCTCACGACATACCCCGGCGGCGGGGACGGGGCGGCTCCGCTCGGGGGGGATCCACTCTGGCTGCCTCTCATCGGAGAGAGGGCGAAGTAGACCCTCAGTGACGAGGGCCTCCAGGTCATCCGCCGTGACTGTGGAGAAAGTCCATGGGTCGCGCGGCGGAATAATGGTCACCCGGTCGGCCATCACCAAGCGGAGGAGGTAGCGGCGGAAAGGACTGGGTGGGCGGTTTCCCTTTCTCTGGCTAATCCCTCGGGTTGCGAAAACCTAAGAAGGAGGCAAGTGATAGAGCAAAGAACCATCACCGGACCCTCTCCCAAATATATAAAGACCCAGGCGAGACCCGTTCAACGCATCGCCCGAACCCACCGCGGGATTCAAAACTCAAAGCGAAACGCCCGTTCCTCGAACAGCTCGCACACGCGCAACGGCCGCGAACCACTCGTCCCGTCGCATTAACTCCGCGGAGGGACAGGCGACACCTCTGGCAGGAGAAGTTGGTGATGCTTAACCTTCGCCATAATGACCACGTCAAAAAAGGTACGCCACGTCATTCGATTTCGTATCCTTTTCCTTTTCCTCTTTCTCTCTCTTACAACAGGGACCAGGAAAGGGGGATACCCCAAAAGGGATCCTTCTCCGCGAAGGAAACGGGCCCCAAGCCCCCCTACTGATCAGAGGTTCGAAGGCTGGCCCCTTGGAGGGGTTCAACAGCCGCCTCAGAGCGCTCGGGCTCCGCACCCACTACTGGTCAGAGGTTCGAGGGCCGGCCCCTCGGAAAGGTTCAACGGCCGCCTCAGGCCACTCGGGCTCCGCGCCCGCTACTGATCAGGGGTTCGTAAGCTGGCCCTCGAAGGGTTCACAGCCGCCTCAGACGCGGAGCGAGGGATGACCCTGGGTACGTTCGATACATAACCAAGGCTCGGGCTACGCTCCCGAGGTACCCTAGGACATTTCCGAGACCAGCGGGAACGATCTTGTAACGGAATCCCACCAGAGGGAGGCATCGAGCCCTCGGACCCTGTCAAAAGGGGACCGGGTCCGGCAGATCACCTGCATGTACTTTTGGAGCGTGCCTCTGGGCCTCTAGCCGACCCCTAACAAATGGGGCACGGGCGTCCACTCGGATTACCCGTCAGCAGCTCACTGGAGACACCACGTTCGGCGCCCTTCAAGGGCAACGTGGCGCTTTCCCCCCCCCCCCCCTCCTCCTTGCGGAAAGGCGACGCAGGGGCGTATGTAAAAAAGTCGAGTCTGTCCTTGACCGTCCTCTCGCCCTGTGCGGAGGCTCGGGGGCTGCTCTCGCAAACCCAGCTCCGGCCAATCCGTTGACAGCGTCAACATACCAGCCCGAGAACTTGGGACCCGACCGTGCACCCGGGCTACGGCCAGCTCGCATGAGGGAACAACCAGACCGGTCGAAGCATTGCGAAATGCATTAAGACCTCGAAGGAGTCAAACCACTCCTCCGAGGCCTCGGGGGCTACACCCGGCGGGTGCGCTCGCGCGCACCCACCGGAACAAAACGCAACCGAGAAAGGCTGGTCCCCTTGCAAAAAAGTGCGTCAAAAGCCTCCAAGCGAGTATTAACACTCCCTTCGAGGCTCGGGGGCTACTATCGGGGACCATAATTAGGGGTACCCTCAAGACTCCTAAATCTCAGCTGGTAACCCCCATCAGCACAAAGCTCTAAAGGCCTCATGGGTGCGATTAAATCCAGGATCGGTCCATTCGAGGGACGCGATCACGCCTCGCCCGAGCCCAGCCTCGGGCAAGGGCAGCCTACCCCGGAGGATTTATGTCTCGCCCGAGGACCCCCTCCAGCAACGGACACACCTTCGGCTCGCCCAAGGCCCAGTCTTCACCAAGAAGCAACCTTGGCCAAGTCGCCACGCCAACCGACCGAATCGCAGGGGCATTTAATGCAAAGGTGGCCTAACACCTTTATCCTGACGCGCGCCCTCCAGTCGACAGAGCCGAAGTGACCGTAGTCACTTCGCCGCTCCACTGACCGGCCTGACAAGAGGACAGCTCCGCCTGCGCCGCTCCGACTGCTGTGCCACTCGACAGAGTGAGGCTGACAGCAACCAAGTCCGGCCTCAGGCGCCATAGGAAACTTCGCTTCGCCCGACCCCAGGGCTCGGACTCGGGCTCAGCCCCGGAAGACGACAAACTCCGCTTCGCCCGACCCTAGGGCTCGGACTCGGGCTCAGCCCCGGAAGACGACGAACTCCGCTTCGCCCGACCCCAGGGCTCGGACTCGGGCTCAGCCCTGGAAGACGACGAACTCCGCATCGCCCGACCCCAGGGCTCGGACTCGGGCTCAGCCCCGGAAGACGACGAACTCCGCTTCACCCGACCCCAGGGCTCGGACTCGGGCTCAGCCCTGGAAGACGACGAGCTCCGCTTCGCCCGACCCCAGGGCTCGGACTCGGGCTCAGCCCCGGAAGACGACGAACTCCGCTTCGCCCGACCCTAGGGCTCGGACTCGGGCTCTGCCCCGGAAGACGACGAACTCCGCATCGCCCGACCCCAGGGCTCGGACTCGGGCTCAGCCCCGGAAGACGACGAACTCCGCTTCGCCCGACCCCAGGGCTCGGACTCAGCCCTGGCCTCAGTCGACGGTCTCCGCCTCGCCCGACCCAGGGGCTCGGACTCGACCTCGGCCTTGGAAGACAGACTCGACCTCGACCTCGGAGGAGCCTCCACCTCGCCCAACCCAGGGCTCGGACCGACCACGTCACAGGAGGCGCCATCATTACCCTACCCCAAGCTGACTCAGGCTACGGGGAACAAGACCGGCATCCCATCTGGCTCGCTCCGCTAAACAAGTAATGATGGCGTCCTGCATGCTCTATGACGACGGCGGCTCTCAGCCCCCTTACGGAAGCAAGAGGACGTCAGCAAGGACTCGATAGCCCCGACAACTGTCCTTCCGCAGGCTCCAGCGCTCCTCCGACGGCCACGACACCACACGAACCGGGTGCCAAAACCTCTCCGGCTGCCATGATGGCATGTACTTAAGGCACTAGCTCTCCTCCGCTAGACACGTTAGCACACTGCTACACCCCCCATTGTACACCTGGATCCTTTCCTTACGTCTATAAAAGGAAGGTCCAAGGCCCTCTTACAGAGGGTTGGCCGCGCGAGGAAGGACGGGACGGCGCTCGTGCAAGGCCGCTCGCTCCCTCCCGCGTGGACGCTTGTAACCCCCTACTGCAAGCGCACCCGACCTGGGCGCGGGACAAACACAAAGGTCGCAGGTTTCCCCTTTTACGCCTGTCTCCCTCCGGCTTCTTCCCCCCTTCGCGCTCCGTCTCGCGCCGACCCATCTGGGCTGGGGCACACGGCGACAATTTACTCGTTGGTCCAGGGACCCCCCGGGTTCGAAACGCCGACAACATTAGTACATGGATAGATTGTCTATGTGTCAATGTGTGTAGATAATGCAGATAAATGGATGGGCACGAATATAGGATTGGTTAAGAAAAACGTATAGGTTATATGTTTGCCTGTTCGATTCTTGAAGGAGTGACCATACCTCCACTCCAATTTTGTTAAGCGAAGAATCATCGGCAAAAGGTGACATAACAGTTACACCTGGTGGTAATCTTGTATCGAACATTCGTAGGGATAACTGAAACAATTCTTCTAGTTTGTTATCAGTTATGGCCCATCTTCGGATACCCAACTCCCTGAAATATTTTGTGGTCCATAAGCAAAACAGGTAATACATCCAGATTTATTCAATAAAACTCAGCACCCATCTTTTCATTTTGGACAGGAATCAGTATGCCATATCTTCTTTAGTTCGCTAGCTCAGACTGCTTTGTTACAGAAACAACATAAAATATTTTTGTTCACTAATTAACATAGCATGTTGTTAGTGTTTTGCTAAACGCTAAACAGTCGGTCACCTACATTTTAGCCATAATTCAGGCAAAATGGTCATTTAAATGAAAATAGCTCCTCCGGGAAGCACTAAAAATAGCTCCTCTGGGAAGCTCTTCAAATAGAAAACGACAAGTCATTTTTAAGGAAGCAGATTAGGAGGTCAAACTACACATTAGTACATGGATAGAGTGTCTATGTGTCAATGTGTGTAGATAATGCAGATAAATGGATGGGCACAAATATAAGATTGGTTAAGAAAAACGTATAGGTTATATGTTTGCCTGTTCGATTCTTGAAGGAG
Source organism: Zea luxurians (assembly GCA_029449295.1). Taxonomy (NCBI): domain Eukaryota; kingdom Viridiplantae; phylum Streptophyta; class Magnoliopsida; order Poales; family Poaceae; genus Zea; species Zea luxurians. The sequence continues at coordinate 121,121,074 of JAOPSE010000007.1, read as the reverse complement.
TGACCATACCTCCACTCCAATTTTGTTAAGCGAAGAATCATCGGCAAAAGGTAACATAACAGTTACACCTGGTGGTAATCTTGTAACGAACATTCGCAGGGATAACTGAAACAATTCTTCTAGTTTGTTATCAATTATGGCCCATGTTCGGATACCCAGCTCCCTGAAATATTTTGTAGTCCATAAGCAAAATAGGTAATACATCCAGATTTATTCAACAAAACTCAGCACCCATCTTTTCATTTTGGATAGGAATCAGTATGCCATATCTTCATTAGTTTGCTAGCTCAGACTGCTTTGTTACAGAAACAACATAAAATATTTTTGTTCACTAATTAACATAGCATGATATTAGTGTTTTGCTAAACGCTAAACAATCGGTCACCTACCTTTTAGCCATAATCCAGGCAAAATGACCATTTAAATGGGATAAATGGGCGATTAAATGGAAACGGTGTGTCAGTGTAGTGTCTAAACGAGCTCAACAACCGTTTAGACCAACACATAGTGTGCAATTGAGCATACCTGCAACTTTCCTTAGCCCTCGAGAAATCATCATCGGCCTTTGCAACTACAAGATTTGCATAAGCCAGTCGTAAATCTTCTCGCATTGCAGCAGCCACCGTGGAATTTGTGGTGGGTCGATGCCTACCACCTTCTCGCTTGCCACCCGCAGCGGGCGCCACCGACGGCTGCGGATGTAGACCGCGGCGGAGATGGAGGGTTGGCTTCGGCGGGGAGTGGGTGTCACCGATGGTGGGGCTGTCTCTGCTCATCCGGTCGGTGGCAAGGAAGATATGAGGCTGGGGCGCGCAGTTGGAAGCTGGGGCGAGGATAGCGGACGTCTGTGCTCAACCATAATCTAGGGCGCACAGATCCGGGTGGGAGAGAGCGGGGTGCGCAGTTGGAATCTGGGGCGAGGTTAGCGGCGGCTTCCATGGAGGCTGGGGAGCGCATATCCGGAACGGCTTCCATGGGGGCTGGGGCGCGCATATCTGGGGCGGCTTCCATGGGGGCTGCGGGCATCACGCCGGGGGGAGGGAGAGGGGGCGCGGCCATCACGGCGTCAGGGAGAGGGGGCACGACCATCGCTGCGTCAGGGAGAGGGGGCGCGGGGGCGGAGACTGCGGGCAGCACCGGGGGAAGGGGGCTGCGGGCATCACGCCGGGGGGAGGGAGAGGGGGTGCGGGCATCGCGGCGTCAGGGAGAGGGGGCGCGGATACCCGCTTGGGACTCGGGAGGGAGCGCGGAGGGAGCGCGATGGCAGAACCGTGCGCCGTTCTGCCTGTGGACGCCTACAATACAAACATAAGGAGTAGTAGAGATATGTGTTTTCCTTGCTATTTATGATGCTTTTATTTAATTATTTCTAATTGTCGATCACCCAATGAGTGTCCTATGCTCAGTACCCAACATGTATGGGTGCGGGTGTAAAAAATCAATCATTATGCAACATGGGTGCGAATGTGGCTACATGTGCCGGGTGTCAACTTGGATGAGTGTTTACTCTATCTGCACCACACTCACCCATTGCCATCCCTATTCATACTCACTCCGTTCTAATTTATAATTCGTTTGGCTTTTGTATTAGTTTGACTTACTCGTTTTATTCAATTTTTTTGCTAAAAATGAAAAATTCAAAGCCATACTTAAAGTATATAATGTGCTAAACAATATGACAATAACAATTACTAATAATTATGATTTTTTTGAATAAGACGAGCCGATAAAACTCAGGTAAAAGGTGAAACAAATTATAAATTGAAATGGATGGAGTATTTCCTATCTTACCCCTCCTCGTTTAATATTATTAGAGCAACTCCAAGAGTCTAACTATAATTCTAGATAAATTTAGAGTTTTATGATGACTTAAAAAATAGACAACTTCTTAAACGATGAGGTAAACCAACAAACTCTATATAAATCTTGTGTATCCATATTCAAATCACCTGAAAACCCCTGTTGTGCCGAGGTACATGAAATTGACTGTCTACATCATCGGCCGACGAGACAAGGTACTGCACTACTACACATACTTCAAGCAGCTTGGGGAGATGTACCGCACGATGGACCTAGCAAACCAATTTTATTCTTTGGCTTTTGAACTGGACCGGACTGTACTATACGTGCACGTACATGAGAACGGGAAGAGATGGCAAGCGAGCGCGCTCGTCAAAGATGACCAGCGGCCTTGACGTGATGCCCATCAGGATAGAGATTTATTTTTTATGGAAACGAGATATATTTTTTGAAATTTAGATTTGTTTTTAGAATATAAAACGGAAATGGGACGCTGTGACCTCTGTGGCACAGCGAATCTGTCTTAGCTTTTCGAACGGATGGGCCGCTCTTGAGAGCAAAACTGGCAGCGGGCCGTTGCGCTGTGTCCTCCACACTTATCCCCCTCGCGGAAACCTGATGCATTTCACTTGATTCATTCCAAGGTTTATGCTGTCCCCTGTGGTCTTTCAAAACCAGAATCTCTTGCATACCACTGCTGCATCAGTCAGCATGGGAAAGTGCCAGTTGTTTCTTCCCTTCTCTTTTGAGAAAAATACCATTCTATGGATGGCAACTTCTCTAACAAGCAGTGGCGGACTCACCACCCAGGCACCACAGGCGGTGGCCTGGGCTGCTTTGCCTACGGCAATGGAGAGAAGCAAGCAAGCACCATACGCTTAATCCTACGGCAATGGAGAGAAGCAAGCAAGCACAGGCATAGAGGATAGCAACTTAATCTTGCCTAGGCTGTCCTCAAATCCTGGGTCTGCCACTGCTAACAAGTAGGAATCAGCAGCACTTCAAAACACAAAACTGTCGGTAAAAAGATCTGCACATCGTTGAGTCTGAATCATCCATGCAGTAACCGGCTGCATCGAAAATTTTCTTCAGGAAGAAACAAAAAAGCATGAAAGGAAGCCAGCGTACCAGTCGCTTGTCCCTCTCTTTAGTTCCACCTCGCCGCTCCAAGCTGCGCAGCGCCAGCTTAAATATTTGTTTTTGTAGCTAACATTCGCCGAGCTCAGTTGCGCGGGCTTGTAACCCATGTGGGGGTATTAGGTGGTGTGGATGCTTGGTACCGTGTCTTTGCCTGGGTCCATGGTGTGTGCCTTTGTTGGCCTGCCCGTTCCAAGTTGGTAGTGGCCGTTGGAAGCTTGGGCGAAGGCCCTGGGCTTCCTTGGACCTATAGTGGCAGGAACGGCGTGAGGCTGTCTTCACAGAGCAGCGATCACTGCCCGCTATTAACGGTGGAAGGATAACAGGCCACTGCAGCATGGGCTCGCTTAAGGCCTAGACTTCATACTAAAGCAGACCACCATTTTTTTTTTACATCTTAGTCATTTTTTGGATTTTTGTTCCCAGTCTTAGCTGCTCTGATAGAGCCTGCGCGTCATGTTTTATCTGTCTGTTTAGCTCCAGACAACAAACATGGTTGCAAACTAGCAGGATTCTTTCTTGGACAAGGCAGATTCACTCTCAAAAACAATCAGTGCTACAGATATTTGCAGCAGGGATAAAACATATCAATTAGAGAACAAGAGAACCAATACATCAGCACATCCTTCCCTCGTGTCACAGTTGTGTCAAATATCTAAAAATACACCGGTGTTCCAACACAACCCCGCCAAAAATCCAAGCATAACAGCAGGGATTTACAGCAAAAAAAAACAATATTTCGTGAATATTTTCGACACACCCAGCACCAAACGCAGAAGCGTCACATGGAACTGCAGCACTTGCTCTTCGGGATTTCCTGCGCCGGACCTGGGACGAGGACCTTAGTCCCCGGCATTGCTGGCGCGGCTCCGTTGCTCTTTGGCTCCGACACCATGTTCTTCTTGCTGTGGATTTTGAAGATCTCTGTCAAGACGGTCTGAAAAGAACTCTCCACATTTGTTGCCTGGAGCGCAGAGGTCTCCAAGAAGAAGAGGTTCTCCTTCTCGGCAAACTCCTTGGCGTCTTCAGTGCTCACGGCCCGCTGCTCCTCGAGATCGCTCTTGTTGCCAACCAGCATTATCACAATGTTCTTGTCAGCATGGGCTCGGAGCTCATCTAGCCAGCGGGGTATGTGATCGAAGCTCTGCCGTCTGGTGATGTCGTAGACCAGCAAAGCTCCCAGTGCGCCTCTATAATAAGCACTAGTCACGGCTCTGTACCTGCAGCAGTTGGGTGTAGCCAGCAACTCAGCATGAGAAGTTCATGAAAAAAAAAGGTGATGGAAAGCAGGCACGAAAAGTAACAGCACCTAAAATGACTACCAATTGTATCGTTACAAGCTTTCTATAAAATCTGGGTTTTCCTGTGTACAAAAATGACTACTAAAGGTGTGCTCTAAGGCCACCGATACGAACCAGGACCCAATATGTGAAATAATTTCCACAGGTCACCACCACTCTGCTAATTGGAATGCTGGAACACTATAATATCATGAACAGGTCTAAAGCAAGTGATGCTTCTAATGTGCGGAGTGCTTCAAGAGTATGAATCATGCACATTGTAGGTTTTCTTGTTAAGAGTAAAGAATTTTGTTGTCTGAAGAAGAAAATGACGAACACATGCTTTTATTCTACTCCTACGAAATTCTTCCAGTTCTATTAACAGGGCGTGAGCATGCCTTGCAGGCTCAAGCTAGTAAGGCAAATTTGCTCAGAATAAGAAGTAACGACATGCTGGCAACTGATGAGAGTTTGCGACCAAACGAGGAACCATGACATAGTGCACAAGCAGTGGAGCTCAAATTCAACCAACATGGTAGGTAGCCTCGCTCCCATCATTGACGTCTCCAGCAAACAATTTTTTTTTTCAAAGGTTTTAAATTCTTGCAGTGCATTTCATAGTACATCTAGCAGGCCTGTTCATTTGTGTACCACAGAATCACCAGAAACTTTTAAAACGTTGCCAATTGTGTGTGCATTGAAGAACGTCAGGTATTAGACAGCAGATGAGCAAAGGACAAGGTAAATATGAACAGCAATTCAGAATTCGAATAATATTGTTCCCATTTGCTCAAACTCCCTGTCAGACAGACAACTTCTGTCAATGCAGAACCACCGCCGCCGCAGCCACTACTAACTATAGCACACGTTTACTTCCTCAAATCATGGTTTCTAAAGCTTCAGAGCAAGTAGAAACCAACAGAAACGATTGGATTCGTCCTGTCTCAACAGTTAAAGACTAACTTAAGCTTGCGCGTGGCTTCAGTAAAAGCACTGCGCCATAAGGATAGAGCTGCCAGATCTAATCACAATAACAGCACATTGTCCTGTGCGGCCCTGCTGGTAAGGTAGGTGTGAACGCGCGAAAAAGCAAATGCGCTCAACGTTTGAGCTACTGCCACAGTCCACAGAGATCTAATGCGCAGGAGGAACGGGTCGAGGAGCATGATTGGCGCAAGAGACCAGCGAGCGAGTAAAGCAGCGGAGGAGAGGGATCGGGAGCAGAGCGGGGAGGCGGACGGGTGCGTTAGTTGCTGGTACCTCTCCTGGCCGGCGGTGTCCCAGATCTGGGCCTTGACGCTCCTGTGGTCGATGACGAGGGTGCGGGTCTGGAACTCGACGCCGATGGTGGCCTTGGAGTCGAGGCTGAACTCGTTGCGGGCGAAGCGGGCGAGGATCTGCGACTTGCCCACCGCCGAGTCTCCGATCAGCACCACCTTGAAGACGTAGTCCACCTTGTCTCCGGCCCCCGCCATGCCTCCGCGCCGGTAGCGCTGGCGATCTCTGCTCCGGCTCCGGGGGGTCGCGAAAGAGAGGGAAGGCTGAAGGCAGCTGCACCGGCACCACTGGACAGGACTGCCGGGATGCGTGTGCGCGTGCGCTTATTTTAGTTGGTTGTTGTATGATTTTTCAAAGCAGGCGACACGACACCGGTCGGTCTTGACGAAAGTATCCCTGACTTCCTTTTTCCTGGTCTCACGACCCAACTAGTACCATTCTAGTTCTACCAACAATGGAGGCTGCAATGCTACTAGCGGTGAAATATTTTCATGCGTGTGTGGATGCAAGAGACAAAAAAAAAAGAGAGAGAGTGAAATTCACTGAACTTGTCTTCAAGTGAGGCCCTAAAGTCCCAAATTGCATTCCTGGGTCTATGAAGTTTGTATAGATTCACAGCTGCTGAGTGTAATTGCACTCAAAGTACGTTGGATCAACATATAATGATTGGCTTTGAGACAACGAGTCCACTGTCGTGCTTTGGTACACCAAAAAAAAAAGAGAGAACACTCAAAACATATAAGTTTGTATTATTCTTTAGGTGCCTCAGCAAGGTGGCAAACGGAATGTAGTTATTTTTAAGGGTGTGATAAATATATTGGACGTGTGAATCACAAGCTTCATACATAACGATAAATAAACCATCAATTTCAATAGAGAAATTTAGTAATAGTCTTAAAATGATCCATATAAAACGTTTTCACATGCAAACCTACATCGTGATACCTTACAATTTCCATACCACTGCATCAAAAAAAAGCCACTCCCACATGTCTAGCGTGAATCCTATAGCATGAAGGCCTACTAATGTACATCATGAAATACAATAAAGGACTGCAAAACAAAAGGCCACCTCTACGCACTACCCCTGGTTATGCATAAAGGAAACTGCATATATATGTGTAGTACTGTCAAAGGGCCTAAAATCAGCATCACCATGCATCCACTCGATTGGTCACTATCATACTTAATTCTAATCTGGTCAAAATGGAGACAAACTGAAATGTGTTCTGGGCTTGGGATTGTGAGCATTTCATCAAGAGCTTCGTGGTTGATCCTTGACCTATAAAGCCCCTTCACACTTAATGCCTGCATACTTCTTCATGGAGATGGCACACTTGTCAAGCTTGTCTCAAATTTGGAGCAACGTGGTCTTAAAGGCGTAGACAACAACGATTAGCCCCGGTCCTATGATTTTAAGGGCCCACGTGCGAGCTCATTGTGATATGTCTTCTATTATAATTTTTTTATATATAAATAATATGTGTTAATTTTACTTGCAAAAACATAAACAACTACATTGATATATATATTCAATTTAATATGTCTCATAATTATCGAGAAATAAAGTCAACCAAAATAACAATATATTTAGTGATAGTTTGGCAACCCCATTTTTTCTAAGAAATTCTGTTTTTTCATTTAAAAATAAACTAATTTCCCTTAAGCCCCGTTTGTTTCGTTGGAATTGAATTCCATTCTAATAATTATAATTTCGATAAAACTAATTAAGCTACGAGCATGTGACATACGATCGGCGACGACAGTGAGAACGAGACTGGTCCTGTGCAGCGATGTACGAGGCCTTCAACCGATGCTTTAGCCAAACATGTGTGTTGTTTGTTCCGTTTCTATGTGATTTAGTAAGACAATAATTTAATATGAAATCTAATATTCTATTAGATATTGGGCCCCTTTTCTTTCGTGGGCCTCCGGCGGTCGCCTCCGCTGCATGGCCCTAGGATCGGCCCTATCCGCTATAGGTTACGGTCAACAACACCATCACCTATGAGGCTCCTAATGATATCAAGTTTTCCTTAGATCACACGTACAACGTTGTCTACCATATTTATGGGATCCTTGTCCACCATAAATCGATGAAACAATGAGCATGTTGTACTAGGACTAACGCTAAATTTAACAAGCAATGAATAGATAGGTCTAACACTAAATTTAACAAGCAACGAATAGATCGAACAAGGGTAACATAAACCCTGTACCATCTGAAATCGGAGTCACCACTGAATCAGTCGCCGGAACAAGGTATCCCCAAAGAGAGTCGAATAAACTTTGAACCCTACATCAGTGTTTCGATTGAAGACAAGACAAATTTGGAAGCAAGTGGCGCGACGACAATATTATATTCTTGCCGGTGAACGGACGTACATGCCTCCAACTCCACAGCCTTGGCATTAAAGCTCACATGCGCAGCAAAAACGAGTAGGCGGATTAGATTTCTCTGAAAGATGATGGACGATGGCCGCCGAAGTAGAGCATGGGATCACGGCGTGCCATGAACTCTCGCCTCGCTTCAAAAGAAGGGAAAAGGTTGAAGTGCGGCAAGGTGAGAGACCTCGCCTGCATACGGAGTGGTAGAGAGGGCTTCCATTATGCACAATTGCACGCTTGAATACGGACTCTTGTGGAGACATGAACAATGGAGAAAGGCACGGAAAAGGGGGTGAACTTCTTTTTCTCATGCCCAAATTCAAGGCTTTCTAGAAGTTATCTTCCTCGTGATGATCTCCTTAGCAACTTGTCTATGTAGTACTCCTTCGCTTCATAAATATATGGCACCGTTGTTTTTTTTAAAAAAAATTTACCACTCGTCTTATTCAAAAGATAATGAGTTACCATTTATTTTTTTGTGATTTATTTTATCAATTAAGGTAGTTTGTGTTTGACTTAAAATTTTACATTTTTGAATAAATATTTTGAATAAAACGAGTGATCAAAGTTTCTGAAAAAATTCAACGGTGTCATATTTTTGTGAACGAAGTCGCCACTCAAACTCCGTTCGAAATCCTAATCCCTCTTCTCTGCTTGCAATGGATCTTGTCACCTCCGTATTATTATTATTACCCATAGCTGCGGACTGCAGGCCCACTACTCCACTAGGCTGCAATCTACAACTACAACCAATCGTGGGTATTAGCTGGGCTGGGCATCGTGAGGGCTTTCCTTTTCCTTTCATGCAATGTAAGCGCATGGGGTTTTTCTTCTTCAGGCCGAAACGTCACGTTTCGCTCGCCTCATCATCTCCTTGGCAATGGCAAGCTGGAGCTCTGGGGCCTGGTGACAGACCTGCTCCTGCTGCCCCTGGCGGCCGACGACCCGGCGGGGCTCTGGCCGAGGCGCCGCGCCGGCCGCCTGCGCGAGTTGGCGCCGGCGGCGTTCCCGAGCGCCGCCTGCGCGACGCTGTCCTTGGCCACCTCCCGCGCGCGCTGCGGCTTGACGGCCTGCTTGTTGAGGTACTCGATCCGCGGGAGCAGGCCCGACACGGCCCTGCGCAGCGTGTCGTCGCCGGCGTTGGCCTGCACCGGGTTGCCCAGCAGGTTGATCGCCCGCAGCGAGCCGTAGTTGGCCACGAGCTGGCCCAGGGACTTGGCCGTGCCGATCTTGTTGAAGCTCACGTCCAGGACGGCCAGCTTGAGCAGGCGGTGCAGCCCCTCCACGTCGCCGATCTTGTTCCCGGCCAGGTACAGCTCCCTGATCGCCGTGCAGCTCGACAGGCCTGAACAAGAGCAAGCAGATACACATGTTAATCCCACATCCGTTCCGCGCTGTACCTGTACAGCAATGCTGACGGCTGGACCAGCTGATGGACATCCATGCTATGCTTCTGAACATCCACTGCACCACCAAACATGACTGTTAACATGGGATGCGCCGAAGCGTGTCACGGGCATCGAAGGCAGGCAGTAGTATGCGAAATGTCCGCGTCAGATATCTGAAGCATGCATGTGCTGGCGACGGGCGTGCGTAATGGCGTTCTGGTTACCAGTACCACATCCAGACGCCGCATACATATGAAATGAAATGAAATCCTGAGCCTGTTCAGTCACGACGAGCTAGCTAAACACAGCAGGCATGGACCATGCTAGCTCGAGCAGAGGACCTGACGAAGATCTCTAAATGCCAAACATCCAGGGTGTCACACATTACTGCTGCAATGGACAATATTCGTGCGGTGCAAATAGCTCCAAGCATGCTCGGCACTGTGCTCTCGCCTGCCTGGCAAGTATTCAGAGCACGGGAGTGCCGGCAGAACTGGCAGTAGTAGTAGTCAGTAGAGACTAGAGAAGTAAACAGTGAGTGGTGTCGCATGGCCAGGACAAGGGCATGCATGGTTGCGTACCGTGCCCGATCCGTGAGATCCGGTTGTAGCTGAGGTTGAGCACCCGCAGCCTCGTCAGGTCCCGCAGCCCCTCGATGATTGCGATCTTGTTCCTCGACAGGTCCAGCGAGTGCAGGCCCTTAGGCAACGATCCACCGGTGATTCGAACTGCAAATCAAAGCGCAATTATGGATTGAGTCATGTAACATGTTTCAAACGAAATTTACTTGTGTTAGCTTAGTTACTAGCACGTACTACAATCTAACCATGTTGTACCACGAGTAGGGAAAAAAAATCGTGTCAGGAATTACCGATCACGTTTCCAGACAGATTGACGGCCCGGAGGGTCGAGAAGGCCGCGATCGCCGGGACGGCCTGGAGCCCCATGCCGGCGATGTGCGCGACGGAGGAGAAGGTGTTGAGCGTCTGCACGATGATGCTGCTCGCCTGGCCAGCCTCGGCCGCGCGCCGCTTCGCCTGCGGCTGCGGATGCCTCCTGCCGCCGGCCGCCGACGTCGGCAGCTGCACGATCTCAGAGCGTCGCGGGCGCGAGGCGCCGTCGCCGCCGTGCCCCGTGGCGCCACCGTCCTCATCGACGGCGTGGAACGAGCCGTTCCCGAGGCTGTTCACCCACGCACTGACCCGGTCCAGCGGCGAGGCCTCGGCGGAGAACGCCACCCACTGGGTCGGGACGCGGGGGCCCTCCTCCTCCACGGCGACGCCCTTCTCCTTGGCGTCGTCCGCGGTGGCCGTGCCCAGCGTGTCGGACGCGTACCCGTCGCGCCGGTGCGCGGCGCCGCCGCCTTCTCTCCCCGGCGATGGCCACAGCAGCGTCGTGGGCGTGGGCGCGCTCGCGCCCCGACGACGGTGCACGTTGCGGTGGCTCCAGAGGAACAGCTGCCACCACAGCTTCCGGCTCCGCGACGGGAGCACCTGCCTCGACGACCGCTTCTTCAGCATGACGCGGTCGGCGGAGCACGAGGTCCTGGAGGACGCCGGCGTCGGGCTCGCGCGCACCGCGCCGCCGCTGCGGGCGCTCGAGCTTCCGTGGGAGGGCAGCGTCTTCAGGTCGTCGTAGGAGCGTGACTTCGCCGGCAGGTCGGACCCTGTCAGGACAGATCTCGTCGTCTCGATGTTGGAGCAGGAGCGCATCAGCTTTGGCGATGCCGCCGTCGGCGACATGCGGCCTAGGCTGCAGGGCTCGCCGTCGTCCGGCTCGGCGCTCTTGGCATCGTCGCCTGTTCCGTCGCTGCTGTAACCGGAGGAGGAGGAGCCAGCGGCGGAGGACGAGTCCCTCTTAGCTGCGGCTTTGTCGCCGTTCTCGCCAGTGGCATGGCGTGCCAGCTCGGCGGCTGCGTGAGCGACAAGCCTACTGCTGCATGCAGACGCTGGAACGCTGTCTCGGCACCTGCTGACGTCGTCGACAACAGCGTCCGCCACCACCATGTCCATGAATTCCACCGGCTTCACCTTGGGGCAATCATTGCCGCTAGCCTTCTTGGCGTAAGCGCCCTTGTTCTTACCCTGCCATTGATGCACAAGTCCAAAGTCACTAATTAATGAGTAGCTCCGCCAAAGTTCAGGGGGCGGCGAAAGCCGAGTCTCATTCTGCCACCAACCTCCAATGCCTTCTTCTTGCAGCTGAGCAGACCGGAGAAGCAGCTCATCTTGCCCATCCCGGCCGCGCCGTCGCACGGCGCAGGCAGGCAATTCTTTGATGCCTCAACGAACTTTTGGAAACGTTGCCGAGAGAGTAGGTAACTAGGTAGGCGTTCTGTTCTGGGAGAGAGCGCTTCCGGAGGAGAGAGCCGGAGACCGGAATGGCACCTGCGTCGTGCGCCCGTGCCCGCGCGGTGGTTGATGAGCCAACCGGCGGCGAAGGCCAGAGCGATCCGTACAACCTCTGCCCCTGCATGCAGCGAGCGAGAAGCCCAGGATGAGAACCCTGAACATGGAAACAGGATCGATCCAAGAGGATAGAGATGGTACCTTGAGACGCAGAAGTGGTGGCTGGTGGGCTCTCACCGCGGAACTGGCAAGCAGAGCCGATGGGATGGGAGATGAGAAGTGTGAACTGTGAAGTGTCCGGCTCCGGCGGTGCTAGAAATAGTGTGAGGGCGGACGGGAGAGCGGTGGGGGGCGGATAGCCAGGCTGGTCGTTGCGGGAAACGACACGGCGGCCGCACGGCAGCTTCCGATGGAAGCCGATGTCACCACGCCCCGTCCTACTTGTCAGTGGCGCCCGATTCGACCCATTTTTTTTCTATTCTAGTTTTTTTGTCCAAGTATCAAGTATGCATTTTGAGTGCGACTATTACTGTGTGTCCTAGAGTCGACTTGAAATATAGGGTTATAGGACCCAACACTATAGATTATGAAGTCGAGATAATATGCTGAGGTGGGGGATTTACCATTTTGAAGAGCGGTGGGGGATTTACCATTGTGGCCGTGATACGATGCCGACCTCGGCTCCATAGTCTATAACGCTGAGGTTTTAATCATATACAACAAGCTCTTTCACGCTTTTTGGCCTTGTCGTGTGCACGCTTGTGCTCACCGCTACCCAAGTCCTCGCATGTGAATCATCTAAGCCCCTTAGTAAGCCCCTTAGTGATGTTTTGGTAATCAATGATAACTGTTTGTGGACTAACGGTTTTTGGAGAAATAAGAATGCAGGGTTTGACCACATAGAACAGAAAATCCTGGAGATTTATAAGCATCAGTTGTGGATCAAGTGAAGGCAAAGGTATAACCTAGGTTTTGTTTTTGCCAGTCTCCAGGAGTTTAGAGAAGTTATTTGATCGGATTAGTAGGCTAGATGGTCGTACTATAAAGAGGGGTCAATGACGTTTGTCTATGTCAAACTTAGTGCCTCATAGAGCATCTAGTGGTTGCATTTGCATAAGGACTAACAGCGCTTCCAATTTCAAGAGTTAAAAATCTTTTCAAAAGCGTGTTTGAAAATTGCTAAGTCTTGGGATAGGCGGACCGTCCGCGATCCTCCAGTGAGGTCCGAAGTGTGTTCACTTCTGACAGATCCTGTTCATTTGTACTACGGACCGTCCGGGCCTTGGGGCCGGACCGTCCGCAGTCCTGACCAGAGAAGGCTGCTCTCGGCACAGTCCCTGAATTATTGTGCGGACCGTCCGGCCTTGTAGGGCGGACTGTTCGCAGGTGCCAAACTGGTTTGGGCAGGGACTATGTGGCTTTTGGGATTTTTACTACGGACTGTCCGGAGGATAAACCCGGACAGTACTGACTCCCAGGTCGCGGACCGTCCGGCCTCGTAGGGTGGACCGTTCACGTGTGCTAACTCCTCTTGGTCAGAGCTCTGGTGCTCCAAGTTGCCAGGTCGCGGACTGTCCGGCCAAGGTTGGCGGACTGTCCGGACCTCACTTTTCTGACAGTTCTGATATATTTCAAACGGGAAAAATAGTCGTTATGTGTACGGCGGACCGTCCGGCCCTAGGGCGCGGACCGTCCGCGTGTGCACAGGAAATGTGCAAATTGCACATAACGGTTGGATTTGAGTTGTGTGCTATAAATACAAGGGGCGCTCGTGTGTGAGGGCTCTCTTGGCCATTCCTTGCACACATTGAGCTCATTTGTGATCCTCCAACTCATTCTCTCACACTCCTTACTTGAGATTGCATTCTAGTGAGAAATTGAGTGTTCCTAGTGCATTTGCATCCATTGGTGATTCTTGAGGCACTAGGTCTTACACCGAGCAAGCGTCATCGACTTGTTACTCTTGGAGGTTGCCACCTCCTAGACGGCTCGGATGTTGTCTCCGTCGAGCTCTTCAAGAAGATTGTGGAGAAGCCGCAGTGTTGATTGTGAGGGGTTCGCGCCTACCTCGCCGGAGCGGCAAAGGTGACATTAGTGGAAACGAGGTATTAAATGATTTCTTGTCCACTTGGCTCAAAGATCAAGCCGTGTCTTGATAGAGGAGCAAGTGAGAGCTTGAAGTCCACCTCAACGTGGATTAGGGGTGATCGGCAAATCACCGATACCACGGGATAAAATCCGATGTCTTTACTTTCTTGCATTACTTATTGTTGTGCAAGTGATTAGTATTTTTGCATATTGTTCTTCAAGTATACAATCACCTTAGTTGTTTCTCATAGATTGTTTACTTGTTATCACTAGAGAATTTATATCTCTTGTCGTATTGATTAAATTTCTCTAGTGTTTTTGAATTTAGTCAAAACCGTCTATTCACCCCCCCTCTAGCCGGTGTCCTAGATCCTACATCGCATCGCTAACTGTTGGTCGCGCCCCTGCCTAGCCCTGGCCCCGCCGTTGGCCAGCGACCAACGTCCGCTAGGCTAGACCCTAAAAACCCTAAACCCCACCCCTAGCCCCATGCCATCGGTCACCTGCCATGACTGGCTCGGCCTCGCCGACCATGCCCCCGCCCACTCCTGCACACAACATGCGCCACATCCAGTCATCGGTAAAGGTGAGTTTTCATGCATTATTAACTTGATTAGCAACGTAGTTAGTAACTTAGTTAATTAGTTATGTATCTTATTAGTTAGCTAGTTAGTAGTAGTTAATTACTTAGATAACTACCTGATTAGTTACTTTATTAGTTATTATTTAGAACTTAGTCAGTTAGTTAGTAGCTTAGATAGTTTGTTAGTTGATTAGTTATGTAGTTAGTTACATATGCATCTAGGTAGTTAGACATTGTTTAGTTAGTTAATTAGATAAAATTTAGTTAGATAGTAATTCTGTAGTATTTGGTTGTTTTTATCCAATTTTTTTTGAAGGTACTAAGTTTGGTTCTCTATATGAAATAGTGAGAGCACCTAGAGGGGGGGTGAATAGGTGATCCTGTAAAACTTGAAAACTTAAGCCACAAAAACTTGGTTAAGCGTTAGCATAGTAAATGCCAAGTGGCTAGAGAGGAATCTCAACAAAACACAATAACCACAAGAAATCAATCACAGAGATGGCACAGTGGTTATCCCGTGGTTCGGCCAAGACCAACGCTTGCCTACTCCACGTTGTGGCGTCCCAACGGACGAGGGTTGCAATCAACCCCTCTCAAGCGGTCCAAAGACCCACTTGAATACCACGGTGTTTTGCTTGCTATTCTCAATCCCGTTTGCGAGGAATCTCCACAACTTGGAGCCTCTCTCCCTTACACTTGAAGTTCACAAAGAAGCACAGAGCAAGGGAGGATTAGCAACGCACACAAGACACAAGAATCAGAGTGTCAACACGCACACAAGTCGCAACAAGAGATCGCAACACAACTCAATGAGTTCACAACTCCACTAGAGCTCTATATGCTATCACAATGAAACAAATGCGCGGAATCGAGGTCTTGGTGCTTAGGAATGTTGTAGGAATGCTTGGTGTTCTCCTCCATGCGCCTAGGGGTCCCTTTTATAGCCCCAAGGCAGCTGGGAGCCGTTGAGAGCATTCTAGGAAGGCTGATCTTGCCTTCTGTCGACTGGCGCACCGGACAGTCCGGTGCACACCAGACACTGTCCGGTGCCCGATTTCCTTCCAAAAAAAGGCGCAGTCGACCGTTGGCAGCCTGAGAGCCGTTGGCGCACCAGACATGTCCGGTGCACACCGGACAGTCCGGTGCCCCCTTCTAGCCGTTGGCTCGGCCACGTGTCCCGCACAAATTGCGCGGCCGACCGTTGGCCCGGCCGACCGTCGGCTCACCGGACAGTCCGGTGCACACCGGACAGTCCGGTGCACACCGGACAGTCCAGTGAATTATAGCCGTACATCGCCGGTGAATTCCCGAGAGCGGCCACTTCACTCGAGCCAGCCTTGGGCACCAGACACTGTCCGGTGCACCACCGGACAGTCCGGTGTTCCCAGACTGAGCAGAGTCTTGGCTGCTCGAGTCAAGACATTTTCAATTGGATTTTTCCTGTTTCCAGCACTTAGACACAATACATTAGTCCATAAAACAATGTACTAAGTCTGAGAAACATACCTTTATCCTTGATTTGTACTTTGTCCACCTTTTTACATTTAGGCACTTGTGTTGGACACTAAATCACCAAAATACTTAGAAATGGTCCAAGGGCACATTTTCCTTTCAATCTCCCCCTTTTTGATGATTTATGCCAACACAACATAAAGCAAGTAGAACAAGTACAAAATCAATTCAAATAAGAACTCAAAATTGTTTTGATTCAATTTTGACATATATGGATCATCATTTGCCACCACTTGATTTGTTTTTGCAAATCAAACCCAAATTTCTATCTCTAAGTCAAACATACTTGTTAAAACATAAAGAGAGTCATTACAAGAGAAATTGATTCAAGATTTCAAAAACTCCACCTTTTTCCCATAATCAACATTTCTCCCCACAAGAAGCCAACTTTTGACAAGAGAGACAATAAAAGAGTTTTGACAAACCAAAAGCTCTATTTTACTATTTTCAAAATCTCTCAAGTGGTAGCTGATCCATTTATCGCTTTGGCCTTTATTTTCTCCCCCTTTGGCATCAAGCACCAAAACGGGATCAATCTTGGCCCTTTAACCCCATTGCCTCACCAAAATCTTCAACTAAGAGCAAATAGGCAATAAGAGTATAAAGATGAACTTGGAGAAGTTACTCTTTTCATCGGAGTGCAGTGGAAGTCTTGCATGGTCCAAGTCCACCTTTTCCCTTTCAATCCTCCTTTGAGGCTAAAACAAACTCAAGCACATGGTTAGTCTCAAAAGGGTCAAGTTGTAACACACCTCCCCCTAAATATGTGCATCACTTGCACAAGGACTTGTGAGATCCGGGGAGTGCTTGTACAACTTGAGCACCACAATAAGCAACAAAATGCAGAATGAACATGATCAAAGGCATAAATACATGCATGCTATAAATCAATCCAAGTTCCGCGAATCTAGGACATTTAGCTCACTACGCAGCCTGTAAAAGGTCTTTTCATCTAAAGGCTTAGTGAAGATATCGGCTAGCTGGTTCTCGGTGCTAACATGAAACACTTCGATATCTCCCTTTTGCTGGTGGTCTCTCAAAAAGTGATGTCGGATGTCAATGTGCTTTGTGCAGCTGTGCTCAACAGGATTTTCCGCTATTCGGATAGCACTCTCATTATCACATAGGAGTGGGACTTTGCTCAGATTGTAGCCAAAGTCCCTGAGGGTTTGCCTCATCCAAAGTAGCTGCGCGCAACACTGTCCTGCGACAACATACTCGGCCTCAGCGGTGGATAGGGCAACGGAAGTTTGTTTCTTAGAGTTCCACGACACCAGGGACCTTCCTAAGAATTGGCACGTCCCTGATGTACTCTTCCTATCGACCTTACATCCAGCATAGTCGGAATCTGAGTACCCAATCAAGTCAAAGTTAGACCCATTTGGATACCAGATCCCGAAGCAAGGCGTAGCTACTAAATATCGAAGAATTCGCTTCACAGCCACTAAGTGACACTCCTTAGGATCGGATTGAAATCTAGCACACATGCATACGCTAAGCATAATATCCGGTCTACTAGCACACAAATAAAGTAAAGACCCTATCATAGACCGGTATGCTTTTTGATCAATGGACTTACCTCCTTTGTTGAGGTCGGTGTGTCCGTCGGTTCCCATCGGAGTCTTTGCGGGCTTGGCGTCCTTCATCCCAAACCGCTTTAGCAAGTCTTGCGTGTACTTTGTTTGGGAGATGAAAGTGTCGTCCTTGAGTTGCTTCACTTGGAACCCAAGGAAGTAGTTCAATTGGCCCATCATCGACATCTCGAATTTTTGCGTCATCACCCTGCTAAACTCTTCACAAGACTTTTGGTTAGTAGAACCAAATATTATGTCATCGACATAAATTTGGCACACAAAAAGATCGCCATCGCAAGTCTTAGTGAAAAGAGTTGGATCGGCTTTCCCAACCTTGAAAGCATTAGCAATTAAAAAGTCTCTAAGGCATTCATACCATGCTCTTGGGGCTTGCTTAAGTCCATAGAGCGCCTTAGAGAGCTTACACACGTGGTCGGGGTACCGTTCATCCTCGAAGCCAGGGGGTTGCTCCACGTACACCTCCTCCTTGATTGGTCCGTTGAGGAAGGCGCTCTTCACATCCATTTGGAACAACCTGAAAGAATGGTGAGCGGCATATGCTAGCAAGATACGAATGGACTCTAGCCTAGCCACAGGAGCAAAAGTCTCCTCAAAGTCCAAACCTGCGACTTGGGCATAACCTTTTGCCACAAGTCGAGCCTTGTTTCTTGCCACCACCCCGTGCTCGTCTTGTTTGTTGCGGAACACCCACTTGGTTCCCACAACATTTTGCTTAGGACGAGGCACCAACGTCCAAACTTCATTCCTCTTGAAGTTATTGAGCTCCTCCTGCATGGCCAACACCCAGTCCGGATCTAGCAAGGCCTCTTCTACCCTGAAAGGCTCAATAGAAGAGACAAACGAGTAGTGCTCACAAAAATTAACTAATCGAGATCGAGTAGTTACTCCCTTGCTGATATCACCCAGAATTTGGTCGACGGGATGATCCCTTTGAATCGTCGCTCGAACTTGGGTTGGAGGTGCCGGTTGCGCTTCTTCCTCCATCACATGATCATCTTGTGCTTCCCCTTGATCACACGCCTCCTTTTGATGAACTTGTTCATCATCTTGAGTTGGGGGATGCACCATCGTTGAGGAAGACGGCTGATCTTGCTCCTTTTGTTCCAGTGGCCTCACATCTCCAATCGCCATGGTGCGCATTGCGGCCATTGGAACGTCTTCTTCATCTATATCATCAAGATCAACAACTTGCTCTCTTGGAGAGCCATTAGTCTCATCAAATACAACGTCGCTAGAGACTTCAATCAAACCCGATGATTTGTTGAAGACCCTATACGCCTTTGTATTTGAGTCATAACCTAACAAAAAACCTTCTACGGCTTTGGGAGCAAATTTGGAATTCCTACCCTTCTTCACTAGAATGTAGCATTTACTCCTAAAAACTCGAAAATACGAAACATTTGGTTTGTTACCGGTTAGTAGCTCATACGACGTCTTCTTGAGGAGGCGATGAAGGTAGACCCTATTGATGGCGTGGCAAGCCGTGTTCACGGCTTCCGACCAAAAGCACTCGGGGGTCATGAACTCTCCAAGCATAGTCTTCGCCATATCGATGAGCGTCCTGTTCTTCCTCTCTACCACACCATTTTGCTGAGGTGTGTAGGGAGCGGAGAACTCGTGCTTGATCCCCTCCTCCTCAAGGAACTCCTCCACTTGAAGATTCTTGAATTCGGACCCGTTGTCGCTCCTTATCTTCTTCACCTTGAGCTCAAACTCATTTTGAGCTCTCCTTAGGAAGCGCTTGAGGGTCCCTTGGGTTTCAGACTTATCCTGCAAAAAGAATACCAAAGTGAAGCGGGAAAAGTCATCAACAATAACTAGTCCATACTTACTTCCTCCTATGCTCAGATAGGCGACGGGTCCGAAGAGGTCCATATGTAGCAGCTCCAGGGGTCTTGATGTGGTCATCACATTCTTGCTGTGATGCGCTCCTCCCACTTGTTTACCTGCTTGACAAGCTGTACAAGGTCTATCTTTTTCGAATTGCACGTTAGTCAAACCTATCACGTGTTCTCCCTTTAGAAGCTTGTGAAGGTTCTTCATCCCCACATGTGCTAAGCGGCGATGCCACAGCCAGCTCATGCTAGTCTTAGCAATTAAGCATGCATCTAGACCGGCCTCCTCTTTTGCAAAATCAACTAAATAAAGTTTGACGTCTAATACACCCTTAAAAGCTAATGAACCATCACTTCTTCTAAAGACAGACACATCTATATTTGTAAATAGACAATTATATCCCATATTACATAATTGACTAACAGATAGTAAATTATATCCAAGAGACTCAACTAAAAACACATTAGAGATAGAGTGCTCATTTGATATTGCAATCTTGCCTAAACCTTTCACCTTGCCTTGGTTCCCATCACCGAATATGATTGAATCTTGGGAATCCTTATTCTTGATGTAGGAGGTGAACATCTTCTTCTCCCCCATCATATGGTTTGTGCATCCACTGTCGATAATCCAGCTTGAACCCCCGGATGCATAAACCTGCAAGGCAAATTTAGGCTTGGGTCTTAGGTACCCAACTCTTGTTGGGTCCTACAAGGTTAGTCACAATTGTCTTAGGGACCCAAATGCAAGTTTTATCACCCTTGCATTTTGCCCCTAATTTCCTAGCAACTATCTTCCTATCCTTTCTACAAATAGCAAAGGAAGCATTTAAAGCATGATAAATTGTAGAGGGACCATTCATAACTTTTCTAGGAACATGAACAATATTCTTTCTAGGCACATGATGAATATTTTTCCTAGGCATATCTCTACCATGCATATAGGAAGAACTGGGAGCAAACATAGCATAAGAATCATAGGCATGTGAATCAAAAGCATTACAACTCCTATGAGACTGTCTTCTATCATTGTACATAAAAGCATGGTTCTTTTTAGTACTACTTGCCATAGGGGCCTTCCCTTTCTCCTTGGCGGAGATGGGAGCCTTATGGCTTGTTAAGTTCTTGGCTTCCCTCTTGAAGCCAAGCCCATCCTTAATTGAGGGGTGTCTACCAACCGTGTAGGCATCCCTAGCAAATTTTAGTTTATCAAAATCACTTTTGCTAGCCTTAAGTTGGGCATTAAGACTAGCCATTTCATCATTTAACTTTGCAATAGAAGCTGTGTGTTCACTACAAGCATCAATATCAAAATCTTTACATCTATTGCAAATAACAACATTTTCTACACAAGTTGTTGATTTACTAGCTATTTCTAACTTAGCATTCAAATCATCATTAATGCTTCTTAAGCTAGAAATTGTCTCATGGCAAGAAGATAATTCACAAGAAAGCATTTCATTTCTCTTAACTTCTAAGGCATGAGATTTTTGTGCTTCTACAAATTTGTCATGTTCTTCATACAACAAGTCCTCTTGTTTTTCTAAAAGCCTATTCTTATCATTCAAGGCATCAATCAATTCATTAATTTTATCTACCTTGGTTCTATCTAGGCCCTTAAATAAACATGAATAATCTATTTCATCCTCATCACTAGATTCGTCCTCACTTGAAGAAGCATAAATAGAGTTTCGAGTACATACCTTCTTCTCCCTTGCCATAAGGCATGTGTGACGCTCGTTGGGGAAGAGGGATGACTTGTTGAAGGCGGTGGCGGCGAGTCCTTCATTGTCGGAGTCGGACGAGGAGCAATCCGAATCCCACTCCTTGCCAAGATGTGCCTCGCCCTTTGCCTTCTTATAGTTCTTCTTCTTCTCCCTCTTGTTCCCTTGATCCTGATCACTATCATTGTCAGGATAGTTAGCAATAAAATGACCAAGCTTACCACATTTGAAGCATGAGCGCTTCCCCTTTGTCTTGGTCTTGCTTGGCTGCCTCTTGCGACCCTTTAGCGCCGTCTTGAATCTTTTGATGATGAGAGCCATCTCTTCATCATTAAGTCCGGCCACCTCAATTTGTGCCACCTTGCTAGGTAGCGCCTCCTTGCTTCTTGTTGCCTTGAGAGCAAGGGGTTGAGGCTCGTTGATCGGACCATTCAATGCGTCGTCCACGTATCTTGCCTCCTTGATCATCATTCGCCCACTTACGAATTTTTCAAGGACTTCTTCGGGCGACATTTTAGTGTACCTGGGATTCTCACGAATATTATTCACCAAATGAGGATCAAGAACGGTAAAGGACCTTAGCATCAATCGGACGACGTCGTGGTCCGTCCATCGCGTGCTTCCGTAGCTCCTTATTTTGTTGATAAGGGTCTTGAGCCGGTTGTATGTTTGGGTTAGCTCCTCGCCCCTTATCATCGCGAATCGTCCAAGCTCTCCCTCCACCAACTCCATCTTGGTGAGCAAGGTGACGTCGTTCCCCTCATGAGAAATCTTGAGGGTGTCCCAGATCTGCTTGGCATTGTCCAAGCCGCTCACTTTATGGTATTCGTCCCTACACAAGGATGCTAACAACACAGTAGTGGCTTGTGCATTTCTATGAATCTGTTCATTAATAAAAATAGGACTATCCGAGCTATCAAACTTCATTCCATTTTCAACAATCTCCCATATGCTTGGATGGAGAGAGAATAGGTGACTACACATTTTGTGGCTCCAAAATCCGTAGTCCTCCCCATCAAAGTGTGGAGGCTTGCCGAGAGGAATGGAGAGCAAATGTGAATTTGAACTTTGAGGAATACGCGAATAATCGAAAGAAAAGTTTGAATTAACCGTCTTTCGTTTGTCGTAGTCATTGTCGTCGTTGTCCTTATGAGAAGAAGTTGATTCATCACTGTCGTCGTAGTAGACGATCTCCTTGATGCGTCTCGACTTCTTCTTCCTTCCATCTTTGCGTCTATGGCCTGAGCCCGAGTCGGTAGGCTTATCATCCTTAGGCTCGTTGACGAAGGACTCCTTCACTTTGTCGTTGATCACGATTCCCTTCCCCTTAGGATCCATCTCTTTGGGCGATTAGTCCCTTTGTGAAGAGAACGACTCCGATACCAATTGACAGCACCTAGAGGGGGGTGAATAGGTGATCCTGTAAAACTTGAAAACTTAAGCCACAAAAACTTGGTTAAGCGTTAGCACAGTAAATGCCAAGTGGCTAGAGAGGAATCTCAACAAAACACAATAACCACAAGAAATCAATCACAGAGATGGCACGGTGGTTATCCCGTGGTTCGGCCAAGACCAACGCTTGCCTACTCCACGTTGTGGCATCCCAACGGACGAGGGTTGCAATCAACCCCTCTCAAGCGGTCCAAAGACCCACTTGAATACCACGGTGTTTTGCTTGCTATTCTCAATCCCGTTTGCGAGGAATCTCCACAACTTGGAGCCTCTCGCCCTTACACTTGAAGTTCACAAAGAAGCACAGAGCAAGGGAGGATTGGCAACGCACACAAGACACAAGAATCAGAGTGTCAACACGCACACAAGTCGCAACAAGAGCTCGCAACACAACTCAATGAGTTCACAACTCCACTAGAGCTCTATATGCTATCACAATGAAACAAATGCGCGGAATCGAGGTCTTGGTGCTTAGGAATGTTGTAGGAATGCTTGGTGTTCTCCTCCATGCGCCTAGGGGTCCCTTTTATAGCCCCAAGGCAGCTGGGAGCCGTTGAGAGCATTCTAGGAAGGCTGATCTTGCCTTCTGTCGACTGGCGCACCGGACAGTCCGGTGCACACCGGACACTGTCCAGTGCCCGATTTCCTTCCAAAAAAAGGCGCAGTCGACCGTTGGCAGCCTGAGAGCCGTTGGCGCACCGGACATGTCCGGTGCACACTAGACAGTCCGGTGCCCCCTTCTAGCCGTTGGCTCGGCCACGTGTCTCACGCAGATTGCGCGGCCGACCGTTGGCCCGGCCGACCGTTGGCTCACTGGACAGTCCGGTGCACACCGGACAGTCCGGTGAATTATAGCCGTACGTCGCCGGTGAATTCCCGAGAGCGGCAACTTCACTCGAGCCAGCCTGGCGCACCGGACACTGTCCGGTGCACCACCGGACAGTCCGGTGTTCCCAGACTGAGCAGAGTCTTGGCTGCTCGAGTCATGACATTTTCAATTAAATTTTTCCTGTTTCCAGCACTTAGACACAATACATTAGTCCATAAAACAATGTACTAAGTCTGAGAAACATACCTTTATCCTTGATTTGTACTTTGTCCACCTTTTTACACTTAGGCACTTGTGTTGGACACTAAATCACCAAAATACTTAGAAATGGTCCAAGGGCACATTTTCCTTTCAAATAGATGGACAATCTAGTAACTTATATTATGGAGATAATATGGAACGAAATGAGTATACAAATATTTCCTTTGTCTGAAAGCAAAGCGAGTCTGTGCTATTCAATGATCGGTCGTCGTTTGGTGAGTTGGTCGTTAGAGCTAGGAAGAAGCTATGTTATGATGCAACTAAGGATGATATCTCAGTGGAGGGGTACTTCACATGGGTTCAAAAGACTCAATTATGACACGAATGACCTCAATTATCTCTATAGGTCAGTGAAAAAATTATGTGAGATCAATGATAAGGACTCAGTTATAATGTTTGGACGTGGTTGTGTAAAGGTGTCCATTGATCCCACCTCTTATGGGTATTCACCATAATGGGAAATCCAGGACCCTATGACCCTCTTTTACCTGATCATGAGGTGAATGTGGAAGATGTGGTTGTGTTCTATGATGCTCAATCTGCCCTAAATGAGGTTGATGTTTCTCAACCGCTTTGAGTTGAATGTCGCCACGGATGATGTCATGGTGACCCCCCTCATCCAAGTAAGCGTTGTAATCACATTTATTTTGTTAACCATCGACTGTGATTCCATTTGTTTGTCTAAATCTTATTATTTTTGTGCTTGTGATGTATGACACATTCCTGGTAATATTGGTTGTCCTCCAACTCATCAATTAGGTAGTGCCAACAAGGCTGCTAATAGTGTGAATGTCCATCATGGATGACGAGGAGCCTTATGGGCTTTCAAGAGCCATTTATTGTGATAATGACAACCCTATTGCAGCTCTAAGTGAATTATATATATATATATATATATATATATATATATATATATATATATATATATATATATATATATATATATATATATGCTATATGTCACATAGGGTGAAGATTCACCTAGACCTAACCATCCAGCCAAACGGTCCACCAAGCGAACCAGACATCCCACTAAAATATTCTGAGTCCACAATCCAGTAAGAGGTCGTGAGTTGTGCGCACCCACCCGCGATTCCCACGTGCCACATCATCTTCCAGTAATTTGTGCTCTCCCAAGCATTCATCGCTCAAATTCAGTGATTATCAGCAAGCACAGTAATTGTTAGTGCAAAAAGAACAATTATCGTACCAGTCAATTGCTTATGAAGGCCATATCATACCGCGTTTCGTTCAGCACTTTGATTATGACTTAATGACTTCGTGGATGTTTTGGACATTGTGATGTAATAAAGTACTTAATTCCGTTGTTATTTTGAGCAATGTATGATGATGTCCAATTATGTAATCGTTGTGTACGTGAATTTCTGATCCTGGCACGTACATGGTTCGTATTCGGTTTACCTTCTAAAACCGGGTGTGACACAATCTAACATGGAAATGGACATACATAGGCCATCGACATGCGTATCAGGCATGGATACTGCTTCACGCGGAGCTACAGGATTCCAAGGACAAAGGTCGTCTGGCATGATAAGGGATAAATCTAAGGGCTAGGAGGATGAGAAGGAGTGGCCTTATGATGAGATTGCAATGCCATCTCATCTACAGGACACGCTTTTGACTTAGTCGATAGTCGTCATAGGACGATGATGAGTCGACGACGCATGTCAAAGATGAGGGCCACCACATGATGGCGATGAGTCTACGACAAGGGATGCAACATGGTAACGATGACTCAACGACATATGGCAAGTTGTTGATGCTTGCTATTGATGAGGGATGATGAATGCCATCGATGAGTCTGCAACGCGAGCCACAATGAGTCATCCACGTGGGACGTTGAGATGTCAACATGAGCGATAGCGAGTCGACGAGGAGTCGCTGACGTGGGTTGATAATGAGTCGACGATGCTCGCCAAAATTGTTGAATATTGATCCTCTTCTAAAACACTTGGAATAGATCTATGCTAAAGGCTCCAACCTGACATGCTAACTTTTAAAATTATTTGTTGTGGCAATATGTATAAGCGTATCTAGACATAGTAAATTAGAATAGTCAGACACAAGACACAAAGTTTATACTAAATCGGCTATATAGTACACTATGTCCAGTTTAAAGTAGATCTCTTTGTTCATATGCTGCAGTGTTGATTGTAGCTATGGCTAAAATGAATAACATGATATGAGAATATCTTACGAGATAGTGACCAAGAGTTTTCAACTGTCATTATATAGTCTAGAAGGTGAAGTTATAGATACATGTGACCTAGAAGAAAATCTATGAAATAAATTTAATTTATATATAAAAAATATATTACTATATCTTGTTTTCGAAGGTGAGATACATTGTATCATAGTACATGTTATTTGGTTAGACATCAGCGTCTAACATGTGCTCATATCACCGACTGACATATGATCTTGCAGACTACTCTGGACTATTGTACTTTGGTGCCATAGCTAGTTTTTGGTGGTAGTACTAATATTGGGTGCCATAGATTTGTTGATAGGATCGATGCAAGGCCATCTAGCTTTCAAATAGATGTGAAAATTAAAATGTCCGCCTAAACAAATTTTTTTGTTACTTATGAAAGATCGAGTAAATACTAGACCAATGCTCAAGCGAAGGAATATGGAACTTGAATCGTACACGTGGGAGAACCGCATCCTGTATAGAGAGGAAACCTTGTTTCATTTATTTTTAAATGCAGGCAATTGAGCTCCAAATGGTTTGTTTTGCATCTGACTCATGCAGCCCGCGTCTTCCACGTACAGGCAATTAAATATACGCTTAGACAAAGTCAATACAGGCAGTGGTTCAGGACAAAACGACGAGGGTAACCAATCAGATGGTTAGAATATCCCACCAACGGGAAGCAAATCCTTTACCGTTACTTCACCTACAATTGGGTCACTTGTATGCATGTGGGTTTGGCCTAGAGTGGGTATACACATCAGTGATCTAAGTGCGGAGGATCTTAATACCCACCAGTCATGGACCTAGGCACGCAGGCAGCGGTGTGGCAGACGGGGCTTAAGTACTTAGGAAAATGAACTAATTTTCTTTAGAAAAATAGAAAAATCATTTAAAAAATAAGGTTCCCAAACTATACCTTAAAGTATGCATTTCTATTTCAATAAAATTACGGTATGATTCAGTATTTATGATAAAAAATAGGTTTCGTTTGATATTAGGAATTTCATTATCGCTGGAGAAGTAGGAAACACGCTCGACAATTTTGGCGATTTTTGGCACTTAATAATGGCAGCATGCGCCGCTCGATCCATATCTTTCTCCTAGATTAGACAAGCAAGGATCTGGGCGCGCAGACGCCTTGCGTCACATGCTCAAAGGAACGGCTCGCCTCAGTTCGCCTGGCCCCGGCAGGCGCAGCAGCACATGTTGATGTTGGTTCGAGGCAGCACAGCACGACACGCAACGGAACGATCGTCGTCCCGGCTTAGTTGCCAGTAGCGTCCTCCGACCCCGGCGTCGCAAAAGAATGGCTCACGGCTGATGTGCCTTCCTCCGATACCACGGAACTAGCTATAGAGCATCGATCTCCCCGCCCCGGCGCCGGAAGACTCCAGCACACATCTTGTTCCCGGAATCAAGGTGCCCAAGATCTTTCAGCATCTTTATCAGTACGGGTACGTTGTCACTCTGCCCGCTAGCAGGTGCACAGCTTCCCGGCATGGCATGGCAGGTGCACGCCCACACCCATTTGCATTTCCATCCGCGTCTGACTCTCGCACTCAGCGTCTCACTCCCACACCGTTCCTTTCTTCTTCTCCGTAGCGTAGTACTGTAATAATAGACAGTAGAACAAAGCTGCGCGTGCTCAGTCACCCTCGACCGCACTCGCGCGGAAAGCAAAGCACGCGACTTCTTCTACATACAGGGGAATGGATGCTTTGCAGTTTTCCACACGTAGCAACGACAGGATTATTGGTCTTCCATGGCATCTCAGGACCCACAGATACGACACTTCATCCTTCAACTTCAACTTGTCTGTACAAATATTTTTTATATATTTTTTGTCAAAACAAATATTTTATAGACCATACATATATTGTATAATTTGTTGTTTTAAATTTATTGAAGAGGACCGTATCGTATGCATGCACATGGACAAGTCTGTGCACATATACAATCATGGCCCTTCATGGTCGATCTAACGGTGGCCCAAACTTTTACACTTTAACCTTCCCGCACATTAATTTCTTTTGCAAACACCCCCTCCTCTTCTTCCCCAGCCTAGCTAAAGCACCCCAACAATCGTCTTCGCCTGTCCTAGCCAATATGCATTCTTGCCCGTCGTACCCTCGCTCCATCCTCGCCAGCCTCCGCCACTCCTTCATCGACAGACGTTGCGGGACACCTCGGCGAGGTGCTACCCTCGCTCCATCCTCGCCAGCCTCCGCCACTCCTTCATCGACAGACGTTGCGGGACACCTCGGCGAGGTGCTAGGTTCCCGGCCACCACCACGGCCATCGCACCCGGCTGGAAACCCTAAATCTGCCATCAAGTCACCATGGCCAGGGCATGCCGGTGGCGGCGCTGCCATGCCACATCAACCTCGAGCCCGGCAATGACGATGGCGGCGTTCGGCGAGTGAAGATGTCGAGATGACGGCAAGAAGCGGCGGCGGCGGGTGCAGAGCACAGGCGCGATACTTCTTCTCATACTAGTTAGATGCCCGTGCGTTGCGACGGCACATAAATTGTTAAGGGGATATGTTGTTGCTCGTCTGGGTTAATGACGGACTATCGTTATTGCTAAACACCATCATCTGGATAAAGATAGGAGGATCCGAGATAATAATCGTAAGGTTCTACACTAAAACCGAACAGGAGCTTGGTGGCTCCCATCTTGCGAAACGCATTGGAGATCCTCTTGGCGTGGACGTCAGAGATATAACATTAAAAAACCACAACATTGATTAAGCTAAAGTAAATTGTATGTGTGGACGACAAAGATAACAACAGCGCCTCCAAACGGGTATCTTCTCGACCTTAGAAACCAGAGCATTCTATCAAAAGGTTGTGTATATGCATTAAAACCAACATATAGCTCCACTATGTCAAAAATGAGATGTAGGTGTTTTCTTTCATTTTCACCATGACTAAACTGCACAAGGATATTACCTGCACAGCAACATACCATAATAGAAAAAGAGTTAATTTTATATGACCTGGGTAGTGGATTAAATTAAACAGACCCCAAGTCTACCCATAATGCTTTATGCCAGTGGAAGCATGTCCTCAAACACGCATGAAAAATAACAACATTATATCTCCTACCACATACCAGGTTCTCGGGTTTGACTTTGAAAATATCGGTTTACCAAGTCATCGTCTGCATTACGACCAAAATGCTAACAACAAAGAACCTGGAGTTTTTTTACACGCAACACATGAGTACATAAACAAAGAATTAGTAATCTCACGGAATAAACATTTTCAGACGGTCCTATTACATAAATTTTTTATTTTCAAAGTAAATATTTTAGTAATCTCACGGAATAAACATTGGACGACAAAGATATAGAAAAACTTGGAACAAGTCCTTGTCCAAGGTACATATTTTTTATTTTTCTTTAGTAAGTGGTCAACTCTGAAAATTTTCTGTCAAGGTGAAGTTTGCCTTATGACTTGCTCATAGCAGGGTCTGCTTTGAACTCCTCCAATGGGAATGCAATGCCGTGATCCCACGGACCGATCAAATGGGATTCAAATTCAGGTTGTGTTGTATCGCGCTCTGAATCTGGTGATAATGCGTCTATCCTTGGTTTCTTAGGAGAAGGTTGCATGATCTCTGGGTAGTCATCTAAGCTTGGAGGTGAATCAGAAAGCTTCTGATCCTCAGAAGCTTTAATTGATCCACCAAGCTTTTGTTGCTCCTCAATGATCATCTGCAAGTATCTTCCTTGTGCTTCAATTGTTAGTTGCAATTGTATTTGAACCTGAAAACGTAATTTATTCAGACAAGCAAAAGAAAGTTGGCAAGGAAAATTTAGATTGATCTTGAAGCTAAAAAGGCCTAAAAAACTACAAGCAATAAGACAAAACAGAAGAACTGCCAACAATAGATTATTGACAGCTAAGCATTACTACAACCATACCCTTAGGTGTAACTTGATAGTTAATAAGTGAATATTAATAATGGGCCAAAATATCAGCTTGTAGAAGTAGCCCCCAGCTAAGTAGGACTGCCGGTCATAGTAGGATTGTCGGTAAACTAAAATGATGTAAAAAAACAGAAATAAATTAACAGTTTTCAATAACAGACCTCGAGTTGCTCATGTAGTCGCTTCTGAACCTCCATTTGCATCTTTAGTGCCTTCAAAAATCGTGCCAATGTTTCCATATATCAAATCACGGTGATCAACAATTAAACAAAATAACTCGTAACCAAAAAATGGAAGTGTTGCGCACTCATGAACTACAGATGTCAACAGCTAACATATAAACAGGCTCAAGCCTTCCTTCAAGGATACCAGGTTGTTCTAAGCAGCATCTCTATATTTAGAGAGGAAGACTTGTCTTGATTCATCTCTTCCTGAGACCCCACTCATGTGGGTAGTTCTGCCCTTTTTTATGAATACAGATGCAACATCAACATATAAATAGGCTCAGGCCTTAGATACTACTCTCAATTGGTCTATTGAAATTCTATTGCATTTATGACGAATGCAGTTACAGATTAAAAAGTAAAGGACGAGTACAGATGCATGATGAAAAGTAAACAGAACGGTAACTGCAAATTTACTTCAGACATGCTGCTGCTTTGATGAGATCGGAACAAGGTTGTTGCTCACATCTGTGGATTTAAAGCCTACAATACATGTCACAATTTAATCATGAGGTTCACTAAGACAGCATTACACAAAAGAGGTGCTGGTACTGAGAACATAAAAGATCATGTCATCCTTGTCTGAAAGGAAGCACATTCCAACTAAGAACAAAGATCACTGCTTCTCAATGCAGCAAGGCTACGACGTGATGTTTCTCAATGTCATAGCATGTGCTTCTCAATGTCATAGCATGTGCTGGTACTGAGAACATAAAAGCTCATGTCACCTAGATTTTAGCACCCTTATACATGATAATAACTCCAGGAATACATGTTAAAGTTGTAAACTCGTAGGCAGCAACCTTTGAAACAGAGAAGGAACAAAAACAATGGATTGGTAATTTAATATACATAAATCAAATTAATAGTAACAACATACGAAAATATTTATCTGTAAGAAGGCGGCGGGTGCAGAGCACATGCGCGATACTTCTTCTCATACTAGAATGTCAACGAACGGGGAAGAAGGGGAGGGGTGTTTGCGAAAATAAATTTGTAGGACACGGACAAAGGGTTAAAAGTGTAAAAGTTTCAGCGACCGTCGGATCGACATTTAATGACCAAGATCGCGGTTGTGCATATGTGCACAGACCTGTCCATGTGCATATGATACAGTCCCTTATTGAAGACCTAGACAAAATATAAGATAATTGTTTTCATTTGATTAATATGATGCATGCGTATTATATCTAGATGCATTATCTATGTGTTTAGTTTTTTTTATAAAACCCTTTATCATTTGACTTAATGATATATGAGCTATATTTTGTAAGGGGTGGTCTACCGAACTTTTTCTAATGAATAATTAAATATTAATTTTATTATAAGTAAAACGATCTTACTATATTTAATATTAGTGATATATAAAAAAAATGCAGATACACCAATAGTGGATATAAAATGTAGATCAGTGGTCCAAAGAATTTATTGACGAAGTGGGTGAAATTTCTTTGTATGATTGAGAGGAACATGATGGTAGGTTTCATATGTTGTTCATACAGAGACTATAAAAACAAGAATGTCACTCTTCATCATGACCCATTCACTTGCACTTGTTGCGAAAGGGTTTCATGTCTAACTATATATGTCAGATCAACCATAGAAAAAAGGGTTATACAAGAAGATGAAGAATAAGAGGACGGTGGTATGCTCACTATGGTTTCTTTACATATGCTATAATGAGTAAAACTGAAGATGTAGAAGGTACTGATGCCCTAGCTCAAATGTTGCAAGATAGAGAGAAAGATTGTGAAAACAAGAATGTAAAAAAGAATTTAGTGCATATGTTAGAGGACAACAAAACACCATTGAACTCAGATTGTAAACAGGGACACAAGAAGTTGTGTAGCACATTGAAATTGTAGTGGAACACAACAAATCGTATGCTTTAAATTATTTTAACGATTTATTAAAACTCATCAAGAAGATGCTTTTCAAGGTTAGCAAATTGCCCGCTATAACATAGGAAGCAAAATATGTTGTTTTCTCTATAGAGTTAGAAGTGCAAAAGATACATGCATGTCCAAATGACTATATCATACACGGTGGTGAGGATTATGAGAAATTGAAAGCATGTCTGGTCTATAAAGCATCACGATATATGATAAGGTGAGATGATTGTGGTGATGTTGATGGGGAACTTGGAACGAGGAGATCCCCTTCTAAGGTCATGCACTACTTCCCTATAAGACCTCATGAAGAAAGGGATTGCAGATCCCCTTCTAAGATCACGCACAAAGTTTGCTCCTCGGCTCCTAGAACGTCCCCACATCCTCTTTTATTGCAGCTTCACCAAAACTTTCTAGACCATCGTTGGAGTTCATGCCTCGAGCGAGGGCGACTGCACTCATTCATTGCCTGGACTGTCCCCAAACTTCGCATGGAGAGGATTTCAACGACTTCATTCTCCTTTGTTGTTGGCACTTATGGAAGAGAAGGAACACCAAAGTCTTTCGAGATCTTCTCTTGCTTCAACAGACCTTGCGCGTCTACCGATTTGACGCTCATCTTGGGAACAACGTCTCCCCTAGCAAACGCCACCTTCAGGATCAATGGTGTGTTGTCCTTAGCGATGGAATGTGAATTCCTCGCTCATGTAACCCTTGGAATAGATCCACCCCTCAAACTCTCTCCTCTTCTCTATAACACCCTCATTGTATTAGCTGCACCTCTATCTGTTTGATCGCCCTCCTCCCCCCACGTCCCTTCTCGATCGGTCGTGTCGACCTCGTCGTACCTCTCCCTACCCGACCGCGTCGCTCCTTGCACCCCTTCTGGTCGTGCTCTAACCACGCCGTGCTTGTGCTCCTTCCCAGGCGGCCACGCTGGCCGAGCGCAGGGGCGGATGCAGAGGGAAGTGGGCCATGTCCTTCTCTCAATTTTGTACACCCTTTTATGCCTAATGTTTATTTACTGTTAAGTTTAGAAAAATCGAAGTTTTAGATAGTATAAAGCTTTGTTCTAAACCTCTAAAACTAATAGCTAGCGGCTAAAATGAGTTGAGAGGTTTAGAATGGATCAACTAATTGTTAACTATACCACTCAAATAAGCATTAGTTGTTAGCTGCCCCAACCCAGCTAAAACCCAGTTAACAATTAGCTCTAAAGATTTGGAACAAGACCTAAAACAACCCAGTCATGAGCCTCGTCGAATCCTCCCCGATCCAGTCTTTGCATCTATCAGTCTGACACTAATCTTCTCGACATCACCTAAACCAATTTGCATGTTGCTCCGTTTTCGTCGTCACCCTATTCCCGATGCGACGCTGCCCAACCACGCCCATTCTTGGCTCCGTCCCTTGCCCATTGTCGTTGTGACATCGACCCATTCGACAAGCTAGATCTCACTAGTCGCAACGAGCTTGATGAACTAGCAATCCCTAACCTGTACATGGTCTTTCTGCCCCCCATGAATTCTTCGTCGTGCGTCCACTTGTCACTCGCTAGTCGCTAACCGTGCCGCGGCCACCCACGCTGGCCACTTTATAGCCGCGTACGTCGCCACTCGTCAGTCGCCACCCTGGCTTGGGCCTGGGCGTGCGTGGTCGGCCACGCCTTTCTTTGTTGCTAACTAAAGAAAGGATCGGAAGAAACTGTTACAAACAGACCTATGCTCGCACGTGCACTATCCCCGAACATCAGTTTATCGAAAAATTAAAGACTGGCACACGGACTGATGCATATATACAAGTTATTTGCCACCTCCAACCTCAATCATGCACGCATGTGATGAGACGTTAGCTTCTGAATTTGATTTAACCTTTGATTCTAGCTTGTTGGGCGGGTCGGGATCTCAATTGCCCAAAGCTGAAAGCTCCGGCTAAAACTGTCTACCTGGCCAGTTGTCGTCGCTGCTTATTCTACAGATTCTGCATTTTCTGACAGGAAATGTGCTGCATCACCAATGATCAAATAACTGAATCTTATTTTACCCTTCTTTTAGTTCTTTGATGAATATATTATACCCAAAAAAAGGAGTACGCAAGTGAAAAAACGACGAAGTTGCTGGTCAATCACGTACCACACCCACCCTGGCCTGGCGGCGGAAGACAAAACGTAGAGTTGCTATATATGAGCAAATCGCAGATTCAACGTTCTATCACTGTCTCCAAGCTAGACTCCAATCCAAACAGTCATGACTCGCCGTGGAACCCTCCAATTTCGCTTTGGCGAGCGTTCGCTCAATTTCAGTCTAGTGAACGATCTGACTGGCGATAAAAACAGGCAGGATAGGCGCACGCGCGAGGCAGGAATGTTGCGCATAGATCGAAGACAATTAGACTGTCCGCAATGGTTCTCTCTAAATTCCTCTGTATATCCTACTTTTGCACCACGTCATCAAGATTTTACTTCTATTTTTTTTTCATCTCACACAGTAGTTTCCTCTAAATACTCCCTTATAGCCCAACAGGGATGGATCCAAGGAGGGGTTGCCGGAGCTTCAAATCAGTTCAAATGTCATATTTTCTAGCCCACCATGCATCGGCTACGTCTGCACCTAAAAGAATCATTTAATATTTTGTTATCTTTAAAAAAAAGGATGTTACATAAAATGCTATGTTAATGATTCTGCTGCGGGTGACTAGTAGTTTAGTGTCATTTATAAAGATGGCAGAAGACTGAACATGAACTCACCCGATACACGTGCACCATGACACTGGCCTTATCATAGTTTGTGTCCTAACTCTAGCCGTGACGTCGTGCTACCCGTTGGTCATCATTCCTACCCCACTAGTGTCTATAGTTCAATTATAAGTGAATAAAAAAAAAGCTTTAATCTTATCAATCCCCGTACATTAATCACAATCGAAGAATCCTACAGAAAATGCACAAGCTTCCTGGTCAATCACGTACAACTCCCTGCGGCCACAGCGGAAGGCCGCAAAGACTTGGTCTGAGGAGGAGTCACCCGGGGCGGGGAGAAGGCGGCAGCGCAAAAGGTTGAATCATAGATCTGCTCGAGCCCTTATCATGCACGGACACGTGCATACAGGATAGCCGCAGTACGCACATGCATGGGATGGGGAGCTGGAGATCATGTCATGCTGCTTCCTGCGTGGTGCATGCATTGTTCATCAGCCTGCGCAGGGCATGTGACGCAGCCATCTCGATCGGAAGCTAGCGTCGTGCGCCGACACCAGTTCGTGTTCGTGACTGCATCAGACTCTCTGCGCCGGTTTCCGCGGCCACCGCGGTCACTCTTCCTGATCGAGGAGGGCCGCCGTGATCCATTTGCAGCTCGATCGCAGCCGCCTTCGCTCAAACCGCCATGCCAGGTTCAGTTCACCTGGGCGATCAGGTAATATATATTTTTTGTTCTATGTCTGAATCTGCAGACAATAATAATAATAATTTGAACAACAACCAACTAGTACAATTCACACGGGACAATCTGTAGGTTTTTTTTTTTGTATCGTTAAACAACGTAAAGAAAGTACATATACTACAAATCAGGGCATCTGAAAGGTACGGGAAGTGAAGAATCCTACAGAAAAAAAAACAAATTCGCACAAGCTTCCTTCCTTCCTGGTCAATCACGTACCACTCCCTGCGGCTGCGGCCGCAGCGCAAGACAAAAACGGGGACGCTGCGTTGAGCGAGCGCACTGCAGCTTCGTAGTCTATCTCCATCACGTTCTGGCATCCCTCCCATCTGCACCACGTTTTTATCTTCTCTCTGTCTCCGGATGACTGCGGCGACCAGATCGATGGAGGGGCGGCCGCCGCCGGCACCGCGCGCGCGGGAAAGCGAGACCAGGAGGCCAGACGACGCATAAGGTTGAACAACCATAACATAGATCTGCCCAAGCCCTTATCAAGTTGAGATGCACGCACACCTGCAGACAGGATAGCCGCAATACGCACATGCATGTGGGGGACAGGTTGCTCTTATCTATCGGCAAGCTGGAGCTGGAGATGCTAGCTGCTGCTGCGTGCATGCGTTGTTCTTCTTTAGCCGTGTCAGGCATGGACCTGACTGGAAACCAACCGAATTCCTGAGTTTCTTCTCTTTTTTCCCCCCTTCGCGTACCTGCGCTGCGCTGCGCAGGGCATGTGACGCAGCCACATCTCGAACTTAACGACAGCGTCGTGCGCCGACACCACTTCGTGTTCGTGGCTGTAGACTCTCTGCGCCGGCCTGTGCCTGTTTCCACGGCCACCGGTCACTCTCTTCCCGAGGAGCTAGCTAGCTAGGGCTGTCCTGATCCATTTGCAGCTCGCAGCCGCCTTGGCTCAAACCACTGCACCATGCCATGCCAGGTCCAGTTCACCTGCAATCACTCGATCTCTCTATCAGAGCTTCACATCGAGATCGATCCGTGCGTAGAAATTCAGCTCTGCTTACCGCCGTCCACTTGCGTGAATTGCTTGCTCGTAGGCATATGCATCCGGAAGTCCGGAGTACGTCCGGATAATAATCTTTCCTCTCGCTGTAAAGCTAGTTTGTACAGAGTGTGGACGGCGGTTAGTCCAGATCGAAACGAAAGTTAAGCAAAACGGAATTGCATTTTTCTAGTAAAGTTTACTAAAAAAAGTATATTAATCTGTATATATTTTTTTAAATAAAATTTTAGTACAGAAAAGATTAAATTATTTGACTTTTTTTTAAAAAAAAATAAAAAATGTATTGTTTTATGGACGTAGGAGGAGCTAGCTAGCAGCTGCCAAGTCGTTCACG
The DNA here is from genome assembly GCA_029449295.1 of Zea luxurians. Classification (NCBI taxonomy): domain Eukaryota; kingdom Viridiplantae; phylum Streptophyta; class Magnoliopsida; order Poales; family Poaceae; genus Zea; species Zea luxurians. The sequence goes on along the minus strand of JAOPSE010000007.1, from coordinate 121,084,521 downwards.
TAGTTTAAAAAAAAAACAAAACAAAAGTCTTTGACGTACGTTGTTTGAGAGAATCTCAGTCAGATGTGGCACAGTAGTGCCATTTCAGATCCCCTGGATGCTTTTGCGAGCTTTCCCTGTCACACCATTTCCATTTGGTTGCATCCCGTGACGCTGCCACCTTTGAATATAATTGGAACGACAATAACGTATACTCCTATGTGTTTGGTCGTTCAGCTCTCCCGTCAACCAGTACTAATTATTATGCAAAGGCACCCTAAAAGCTCATGTGTAACTGATTTTCCCCTTCGATCGTTTTTACGCTTCAAGACTGGGACTACACTTTTTAAGTACGAAACCGACAGCTGGATAACGTGGAAACCGGCCTGTGGTGGTGATCATCAGCTGAACCGATCCAGCCAGAACCGGCGGCTGCTTCGTCCGGCATTGACGTGACTTCTCCCGCCCCGTACGCGCAGAAGCAGAAGCAGAAGCGTCGTGTGTGCGTTCCACACCGCTTGTATTGTAAGTGCTGGCTTCTGCTCTTAATTGCATATATCCGTGCTTCATCACTCATTCACTCATCTGGCTATCAGGCTGCCACTGTTCTCGCGTCATATCGAAAGCAAATCAACCAGTGCTGAGGCCCTTGGTGAAGGCTTCTCCTCACTGTCCTGTCACCGTCATGTGGCTGCCATCAGATAGCCAGTTACCCGTTTTCCAGAATAGACATGGACATCTGAATTCCATTCGGCTGTGTCAGAGCTATGTCCCTTGTGGTTTGTCCCTCCTCTATTGAATGTTATTTCACTATAATGAGTTCTCTCTTAGTGGTTGCTCTCACCAGTAGTTGATTGTCTATTTGGTTTAGTTGGTGATACGAAGGTAGAGGTCTTCACTCAAAGTTGCTTGTTTTGGATTGGTTGTAATTGTTACCACTTTTGGCTTGAGTTTAGAAGTTGGCTTCTTCTTCGGCTATTTTTCTATGGTCCATGTTTGACTTGCAGAAGTTTTGCATTACTTCATAAAGTTCTTATATTGTTGCTTGATGGTTCTCGAGCAATGTGTGATGTGCATTTGTCCCATATATATGAAACCTTTTGATTGTTGCTATGATGACCACATCATCTTGTACATTGGGTTCTTGCGGTTTGATTTGAATGAACATTCAAAAGTATTGAGTTAAACGTCCTTTGAGTTGTTATTTGCGGTTGAAGTGATCTAGAATTGTCAGTCCTATTGTCACACCCAAATTTAAGAAAAAAATTTAGATGTATCTCATATGTATGCCAGAATTAGGTTTCACACATATAATGACTCAGCGTATAGAATCCAATGACACAAATTTATTACATAATGAATTGTCTTTACAAAGATAACTAAGATTAAAACTTGCACTAGAAAACCATATCTAAACGGATTAAATTAAACAATATTTAATACATGATGAAAGGGAGATAGTTATACGTTTGTTCCTTGCCGACGATCGAGTAGAGAAGACAACACTGACGCCTAACACCATCTCATTGTTACCAACGACATGAAACATCCACGTGACAAGGAGACAGATGAGCCATGGCTATGAGATTGAAGACGACGATGAAGCGATCGAGCATCCATGTAGAGTGCTTCCCAAAAACTTTATTTACCCTCTACTGATACAAGATCTCTGGGGGCAATAGTTTTGGAGACCTGCTCTCTTGTTCGTTGGTGCACGCAGATGATCAGGAAGAAGTACCATACGCGCGGCGCTGCAGGCAGGAAGGGGCGAAACTAGATGCTTCGATTGTGTTCTACTCTCGATGGCAGTAGAGATACCTATTTAAAGGAGGAAACCGTGTTCGAGTTATAGCTATCCGAAACCGCGTTCGAGTTGTGGCTATCCAAAACCAGACGCGGTTCTGTAGAACGAAAAATCCGCATCAGATAAGGATAACGATGATCCATACCAAATAAGGATATCGATGAACTCTTGACGGATAAGGATCCCAGATTAAGTGGCAAAACAAAACTGCAAAAAATTTAGTTTCTCATCCTTTCAAATAGTGTCGGGTACCGTAATTAGGGGTACCCCCAACACTCCTAAACACGGCTGGTAAACATCTTTAGAACAAACCATGAAGACTGACAGTTCGGGTCAAAGTCAAAGCTTCGTCTACCAAGGGACACGATCTCGCCTCGGTCGAGCCCGGCCTCTGGCGGGAACAGTAGTCCCGGACGAATTCACGACTCGCCCGAGGGTCTCCTCAGGCAGTGAGCACACCCTCGGCTCAGCCAAAGGCAAGCCTTGTCGTGCAAGCGACCTTGGTCAAATTGCCTTACCAGCCGACCGTATTGCATGCGCATTTAATGCTGGGATCACCTGACACCTTATCCTGACACGCGTGCCTCAGTCGACAAGGTCGAAGTGACCGCAGTCGCTTCGCCCTTTCACTGACCGATCTGACAGGAAAACAGCGCCGCTCGTCCCGCTCCGGTTGCTGTGCCAACCACCCAGGTGGAACCGACAACAGCCAAGTTCAGCCTCGGGCGCAACAGGAAGCTCCACCTCGCCCGACCCCAGGGCTCGGCCTCAGCCTCGGCCTCAGGAAGAGTCATGTCCTCGCCCGACCCTAGGCCTCAGCCTCAGCCTCGGCCTCGGAGGAGCCGCCGCCTCGCCCGACCTCAGGCTCAGATCGACCGCGCCACAAGGGATACATCATTACCCTACTCCTAGCTAGCTCAGGCTACGAAGGAACAAGACCGGAGTCCCATCTAGCTTACCTCGGTAACAGGCAATGATGGTTCCCCGCATGCGTCCATGACGTCGGTGGTTCTCAAGCCCCCTACGGAAGCAAGGAGACGTCAGCAGGATCCATGCAGCGCCAATAGCTGTGCTTCTACAGGGCTCATGCACTTCTCCAACGGACACGTTAACACGTGCATAGCGACCAGGCACTTCCCCGCTGGCCACGTAGCACATAGCTACACCCCCATTGTACAGCTGGGCCATCTCCTTATGTTTATAAAAGGGGATGTCCAGGAGCACAGCAGAGAGGGAGGAGGGAGGCACGGTAGGAGGACGAGTAGACACACGGCAAAGGGACGAGAGAAGACGAGCAGGGCCGGACCCTCTCTCTCTCCCTCTCTCTCTCTCTCTCTCTCTCTCTCGTGCTCGCTCTCTCGCTCTCGCTCTCTCGCAACGCTTGTAACCCCTACTATGAGCACCCTGGTGCAAGATAATACAAGTCTCATTCCCCCCTTGTGTTCCATCTCGCACCAACCCATCTGGGCCGGAACACGCAGCGACAAATTTACTAGTCGGTCCAGGGACCCCTCGGGTCCGAAACGCCGACAGTTGGCGCGCCAGGTAGGGGCCTGCTGCCTGTTAACGAACACTTTCCCGTTGAGTCCCAGATGGGTAGACTTCAGCAACCTCTTCAGCCCGGGACGGTGCTCCGCTTTGGGAGTCTCGAGTTCATGTCCCTCGATGGCAGCTACGACATGGTACTCCTCTCGCAGCACGACAACAACGACAGTCGGCTCGCCCGACGGCGGTGAATTCGACGACGGCATCTCCCTACGGCGGAAGAGGAACACCTGGGTCATCCCCACCACCCTCCTCGCCGGAGGAGACGAAGACGGGGCAACCATGGCCATGCAGGAGGTGGCACCTTATCGGTTGTCGAACCAGAGCGAGTCGACGATACCGACACTCCTCCAGAGGACGTGTCGGGTGTTGTCCTCACGCCTGAGACAACGACGAGCGTCGCTTCCCCGCAATGTGCCAGCCCCAAGTGGACTGATGACGCTAGCACCCTCGCAAAGGACCTGCTGAGCGTTAGCCTCGTACCTGAGATGACGGTGCGTTCCGTCCCTGACGCGACTTCACCACCATCCATCGACCAAGAGGTACCGTCCGTATTCCACCCTGTTCCCTTTCGATTCAGCTTCGATCCACCTAGCGACCCCGCTTCGGTGAGAGCTTTCGCAAGGGCGTATCTACACCTTCCGGGGTACCATATATGGTCTACCTAGGACCGACTGACAGCCGTCTCAACCTCCGGACCGACGGGTTCCGAGGAAGAGGACGACCCCGACTTCGGTTGGGATTTCTCTAGCCTCGGTGATCCCGGTGCCATGCGGGACTTCATGTCCGCATGTGACCACTGCCTCTCTGGTTGCTCTGACGATGGCCACGGCCTTGACGACGAGGGTTATGGCCCAAGTCATGAATGTTTCCACGTCGATCAGGGAGATAACGACGAAGGCAACCACCTCGGCATGCCAGAGGTTGGCGATCCCCCCGGGCCCGCGTCTCGCGTTGACATCCCACGGGAGCTAGCTGTGGTCCCAGTCCCTGCGGGGGTTCAGGACACACAGCTCGAGCAAATCCGTGAGATGTAGGCCAAGGTCGACGAGGAAGCAGGGCAACTTGTGCAGCTCCGACAGAACATCGAGCAGGAGTGGGCAGGCCGAACACTCGCCGGAGGAGCCCGTCATCGGGCTCGGGACGTCCAGCGTCGTATCGTTGACAATGTCAGGGCAGCACTGCTCCCGGCCGTCAGCGGGTCCGGCCAGGACCTAGCTGCAGCGGCGATGCTACTTCGAACCATGTCGGAGCCATCCACCACCGAGGGATGGCGTATCCAGGGCGAACTTAAGGATCTCCTGGAAGGTGCCGCAGTTCGATGAGCCGAGAGCTCTGCCTCCCGAAGGTGAGCTGACCCCTCGGAGCATCACGTGGCGTCCTCCCGACGCATGCGGGAGGCCTCGGTCCATCCCGAGCGCACGTGGGACGAGGCACCTTCCGCCCGGGATCGCCTCGGCGACGAGCAACACCGTCGCGACCATCGAGCCAGCCTCGAGGAGAAGGTGCGCCGAGGCTACCACCCCAGGCACGGGGGACGCTACGACAGTGAGGAGGATCAGAGTCCCTCGCCCGAGCCACCCGGTCCGCGAGTCTTCAGCCGGGCCATACGACGAGCGTCGTTCTTCGCCCGGTTCCAAGCCCCGACTACCATCACCAAGTACTCGGGGGAGACGAGGCCGGAGTTGTGGCTCGTGGATTACCGGCTGGCATGCCAGTTGGGAGGGGCAGATGACGACAACCTCATCATCCGCAATCTTCCCCTTTTCCTCTCCGACGCTGCCCGGGCCTGGCTGGAGCATCTGCCTCCTGCGCAGATCTCCGACTGGGACGACCTGGTCAAAGCTTTCACGGGAAATTTCCAAGGCATGTACGTGCGCCCTGGGAACTCATGGGATCTTTGAAGCTGCCGCCAGCAGCCAGGGGAATCCCTCCGAGAGTACATCCGGCGGTTTTCGAAGCAGCGCACCGAGCTGCCCAACATTACCGACTCGGATGTCATCGGGGCTTTCCTCGCCGGCACCACTTGCCGAGACCTGGTGAGCAAACTGGGGCGCAAGACTCCCACCAAGGCGAGCGAATTGATGGACATCGCCACCAAGTTCGCCTCGAGTCAGGAGGTGGTCGAAGCCATCTTCCGGAAAGACAAGCAGCCTCAGGGAGAGCCGAAGGAAGACGCCCCCGAGGCGTCCACCCAGCGTGGCGTGAAGAAGAAGACTAGGAAGAAGGCGCAAGCAAAGTGCAACGCCGCTGACGCGAATCTCGTCGCTGCTGCCGAGCACAGGAACCCTCGGAAGCCTCCTGGAGGGGCTAGCGCGTTCGACAAGATGCTCAAGGAGTCGTGCCCCTATCACCAGGGTCCCGTCAAGCACACCCTTGAAGAATGTGTCATGCTCTGGCGCTACTTCCATAAGGCCGGGCCCCGACGGAAGATGGCAAGGGCCAAGGCAACAACAAGAAGGAGGGCGACAAGGAAGAGGAGTTCCCAGAGGTCCACAACTGCTTCATGATCTACGGCGGGCAGGTGGCAAACGCCTCAGCTCGGCACCACAAGCAAGAGCGTTGGGAGGTCTGCTCGGTGAAGGTGGCAGCGCCAGTCTACCTAGACTGGTCTGACAAGTCTATCACCTTCGACCGAGGCGACCACCCTGACTTCGTGCCAAGCCAGGGAGGTACCCGCTCATCGTCGATCCGATCATCGGCAACGTTAGGCTCTCCAAGGTCCTCATGGACCGAGGCAGCAGCCTCAACATCATCTACGCCGAGACCCTAGAACTCTTGAGGGTTGATCGGTCTGGGGTTTGGGCCGGTGCGGCACCCTTCCACGGGATCGCACCCGGAAAGCGTATCCTGCCCCTCGGGCAGGTTGACTTACCCGTCTGCTTCGGAACTCCCTCCAGCTTTTGAAAGGAAACCCTCACCTTCGAGGTAGTTGGGTTCCGAGGGACCTACCACACGGTGTTGGGAAGACCGTGCTACGCCAAGTTCATGGCCGTCCCCAACTACACCTACCTAAAGCTCAAGATGCCAGGCCCCAACGGGATCATCACCGTCGGATCCACGTACCGCCACGCATACGAATACGACGTGGAATGCGTGGAGTACGCTGAGGCCCTCGCCGAGTCCGAGGCCCTCATCACCGACCTGGAACGCCTCTCCAAGGAGGCGCCCGACACGAAGCGGCACGCCGGCAACTTCGAACCAGTTGAGGCGGTTAAGTCCGTCCCTCTAGACCCTAGCAATGACGCCAGCAAGAAAGTCCAGATCGACTCCGAGCTAGACCCCAAATAGGAAGCAGTGCTCGTCGACTTTCTCCGCGTAAACGTCGAAGTTTTTGCGTGGAGTCCCTCGGACATGCCAGGCATACCAAGGGAGGTCGCCGAGCACTCACTGGACATCAGAGTTGGAGCCTGACCCGTGAAGCAGTCCCTACACCGTTTTGATGAAGAAAAGCACAGGGCCATAGGCGAGGAGGTTCACAAGCTACTGGCTGCAGGGTTCATCAAAGAGGTATTCCATCCCGAATGGTTAGCTAACCCTATTCTTGTAAAGAAAAAGGGCGGGAAATGGAGGATGTGCGTAGACTACACTGGTCTAAACAAAGCATGTCCAAAGGTTCCCTACCCTCTGCCCCGCATCGATCAAATTGTGGACTCCACTGCTGGGTGCGAAACTCTGTCTTTCCTCGGTGCCTACTCAGGCTATCACCAAATCAAGATGAAAGAGTCCGACCAGCTCGCGACTTCTTTTATCACACCTTTTGGCATGTATTGTTATACTACAATGCCATTTGGCTTGAGGAATACAGGTGCCACCTACCAGAGGTGCATGAACCACGTGTTCGGAGAGCACATCGGCAGAACGATCGAGGCTTACATCGATGACATCGTGGTCAAGACAAAGAAAGCCTCCGACCTCCTCTCTGACCTTGAGACAACATTCAAGTGTCTGAGAGCGAAAGGCGTAAAACTCAATCCTGAGAAGTGTGTCTTCGAAGTCCCATGGGGCATGCTCTTAGGGTTCATCGTCTCTGATCGGGGCATAGAGGCCAACCTAGAGAAAATCACGGCCATCACCAACATGGGACCAATCAAGGATTTAAAAGGAGTACAGAGGGTCATGGGATGCCTTGCAGCTCTGAGCCGCTTCATCTCACGCCTTGGCGAAAAAGGATTGCCCCTGTACCGCCTCTTAAGGAAGGCCGAAAGCTTCACTTGGACCCCCGAGGCCGAGAAAGCCCTCGGAAACTTAAAGGCACTCCTTGCCAATGCACCCATCTTGGTTCCCCCTGCTCCGGAGGAAGCCCTCTTGATTTACGTCGCCGCAACCACTCAGGTGGTCAGCGCCGCGGTCGTAGTCGAGAGACGAGAAGAAGGGCACGCACTGCTCGTCCAGAGGCCAGTCTACTTCATCAGCGAAGTGCTATCCGAGACCAAAGTCCGCTACCCGCAGATCCAGAAGCTGCTCTACACAGTGATTCTGACACGGCGAAAGTTGCGACACTACTTCGAGTCTCATCCGGTGACTGTGGTGTCATCCTTCCCCCTGGGAGAGATCATCCAGTCCCAAGAGGCCTCGGGTAGGATAGCAAAATGGGCAGTGGAACTATGGGCGAAACACTTTCATTTGCCCCTCGGAAGGCCATAAAATCCCAAGTCTTGGCCGACTTCCTAGCTGAATGGACTGACACCCAGCTACCGACGACCCCAATACAACCCAAACTTTGGACCATGTACTTCGACAGATCGCTGATGAAAATCGGAGCAGGTGTGGGCTTGCTCTTCATCTCACCCCTCGGAGAACATGTTCGTTACGTACTGCGCCTTCATTTCCCGGCGTCAAACAATGTGGCCAAGTACGAAGCCTTGGTTAATGGCCTGCGCATCGCCGTCGAGCTAGGGGTTCGGTGCCTCGACGCTCGTGGCGACTCGCAGCTCGTCATTGACCAGGTCATGAAGAACTCCCACTGCCGCGACCAAAAGATGGAGGCCTACTGCGACGAAGTTCGGCGCTTGGAAGATAAGTTCTACGGGCTAGAACTCAACCATGTTGCTCGACGGTACAACGAAACCGCAGATGAGCTGGCAAAAATAGCCTCGGGGCGAATGACGGTTCCCCCGAACGTCTTCTCTAAGGATATATATCAGCCATCCGTCAAAGTCAACGACGCGCCCGAGCCCGAGGAGGCCTCGGCCCAGCCCAAGGTACCCTCGGCCGCCGAGGGTGAGGCCATGCGTGTTGAGGGGGAGCGGAATTGGGTCACACTGGTCCCGAACTGGCAGAGCCCGTACCTGGAATATCTCCTCCGAGGAGAGCTGCCCCTCAACAAGGCCAAAGCTCGGCGACTGGCTCGGCGCGCCAAGTCGTTCGTTTTGCTAGGTGATGAAAAGGAGCTATACCACCGTAGCCCCTCCGGCATTCTCCAACGATGCATGTCCATTGCCCAAGGACAAGAGTTGTTACAAGAAATACACTCGGCGGCTTGTGGTCACCATGCAGCACCTAGAGCCCTCGTGGGAAACACTTTCCGACAAGGTTTCTACTGGCCAACCGCAGTGGCCGACGCCACTAGGATTGTACGCTCCTACCGGGGGTGTCAGTTCTACGCGAGACAGACGCACCTGCCCGCTCAGGCACTACAGACAATACCTATCACTTGGGCGTTTGCCATGTGGGGTCTGGACCTCGTCGGTCCCTTGTAGAAGGCACCTGGGGGCTTCACGCACCTGCTGGTTGCCATCAACAAATTCTCCAAGTGGATCGAAGTCCGACCCTTAACCAGCATCAGGTCCGAGCAGGCGGTGGCGTTCTTCACCAATATCATCCATCGCTTTGGAGTCCCAAATTCCATCATCACCGACAATGGCACGCAGTTCACCGGGAAAAAGTTCCTGGACTTCTGCGAGGACCACCACATCCGTGTGGACTGGGCCGCCGTAGCTCACCCGATGACAAATGGGCAGGTGGAGCGCGCCAACGGTATGATTTTGTAGGGACTAATGCCGAGGATCTACAACGACCTCAACAAGTTTGGCAAGCGGTGGATGAAAGAACTACCCTCGGTGGTCTAGAGTCTGAGGACGACGCCGAGCTGGGCCACGGGCTTCACGCCGTTTTTCCTAGTCTATGGGGCCGAGGCCATCTTACCCACGGACTTGGAATACGGTTCCCCGAGGACAAAGGCGTATGACGACCGAGGCAACCAGACCAGCCGAGAAGATTCCTTGGACCAGCTGGAAGAGGCTCGGGACGTGGCCTTACTACACTCGGCACGGTATCAGTAGTCTCTGCGACGCTACCACGCCCGAAGGTTTCGGCCCCGAGACTTCCAAGTGGGGGACTTGGTGCTTCGGCTGCGACAAGATGCCCGAGGGCGCCACAAGCTTACTCCTCCCTGGGAGGGGCCGTTCATCATCGCCAAAGTTCTGAAGCCCGGGACATACAAGCTGGCCAACGATCAAGGCAAGGTCTACAGCAACGCTTGGAACATCGAACAGCTACGTCGCTTTTACCCTTAAAATGTTTCAAGTCGTTCATGTATCTCGTTTCCTTTACATACTGAAAGGGAAATGTGCCCTTGGGCCATTTCTAAGTATTTTGGTGATTTAGTGTCCAACACAAGTGCCTAAGTGTAAAAAGGTGGACAAAGTACAAATCAAGAATTAAGGTATGTTTCTCAGACTTAGTACATTGTTTTATGGACTAATGTATTGTGTCTAAGTGCTGGAAACAGGAAAAATCCAATTGGAAATGTCTTGGCTCGAGCAGCCAAGAATCTGCTGAGTCTGGGAGCACCGGACTGTCCGGTGGTGCACCGGACAGTGTCCGGTGCGCTAGGCTGGCTCGGCGCGAAGTGGCCGCTCTCGGGAATTCGCCGACGGCGTACGGCTAAAATTCACCGGACTGTCCGGTGTGCACCGGACTGTCCGGTGAGCCAACGGTCTGCCGGGCCAACGGTCGGCCGCGCAATCTGCACGAGACACGTGGCCGAGCCAACGGCTAGAAGACGGCACCGGACTGTCCGGTGTGCACCGGACATGTCCGGTGCGCCAACGGCTCTCAGGCTGCCAACGGTCGGCTTCGTTATTTAAGGAAGGAAATCGGTCACCGGACTGTGTCCGGTGTGCACCGGACTGTCCGGTGCCCCCGACGACAGAAGGCAAGAATGGCTTTCCAGATTTGTGCTCAACGGCTCCTAGCTGCCTTGGGGCTATAAAAGGGACCCCTAGGCGCATGGAGGAGAAAACTAAGCAACCTTAGAGCATTCTTGATCATCCACACTCAGTCTTTGCGCATTCGTTTGTCATTCTCAGTGATTCGAGCTCCGTTCTAGTGAGAACTTTGAGATAGTCTTTTGAGCTTGATTCTTGGCCGTGTGTGTGCGTATTTTGCTGTGGATTTGTGTGTGTTGCTTTCCTCCCTTACTCCGTATTTCTTGTGAATCTCAAGTGTAAGGGCGAGAGGCTCCAAGTTGTGGAGAATCCTCGCAAACGGGATATTGAAAGGCAAAGAAAAACACCGTGGTATTCAAGTTGGTCTTTGGACCACTTGAGAGGGGTTGATTGCAACCCTCGTCCGTTGGGACGCCACAACGTGGAGTAGGCAAGCGTTGGTCTTGGCCGAACCACGGGATAAACCACTGTGTCATCTCTGTGTTTGATCTCTTGTGGTATTGTGTTTTGTTGAGACTCCTCTCTAGCCACTTGGCGATTATTGTGCTAACACTTAACAAGTTTTTGTGGCTATAAGTTTAAGTTTCACAGGATCACCTATTCACCCCCCCTCTAGGTGCTCTCAATTGGTATCGGAGTCGTTCTCTTCACAAAGGGACTAACCGCCCGAAGAGATGGATCCTAAAGGGAAGGGAATCGTGATCAACGACAAGGAGAAGGAGTCCTTCGTCAACGAGCCCAAAGATGACAAGCCTACCGACTCCGGCTCGGGTCATAGACGAAAGGAAGGGAAGAAGAAGAAGACAAGGCGCATCAAGGAGATCGTCTACTACGACGACAGCGATGAGTCTACTTCTTCCCAAAAGGACGACGACCACAACGACTACGAGAGAAGGAAACCGGTTAATTCGAACTTTTCCTTTGATTACTCTCGTATTCCGCAAAGTTCAAATTCACATTTGCTCTCCATTCCACTCGGCAAGCCCCCACACTTTGATGGGGAGGACTACGGATTTTGGAGCCACAAAATGCGTAGTCACCTATTCTCTCTCCATCCTAGTATATGGGAGATTGTAGAGAGTGGAATGCACTTTGATAGTTCGGATAGTCCCATGTTCATTAATGAACAAATTCATAAGAATGCACAAGCTACTACTGTCCTTCTAGCTTCTTTGTGCAGGGATGAATACCATAAAGTGAGCGGCTTGGATAACGCCAAGCAGATCTGGGACACCCTCAAGATTTCTCATGAGGGGAACGACGTCACCTTGCTCACCAAGATGGAGTTGGTGGAGGGCGAGCTTGGACGATTCGCAATGATAAGGGGCGAGGAGCCGACACAAACATACAACCGGCTCAAGACCCTTATCAACAAGATAAGGAGCTACGGAAGCACGCGATGGACGGACCACGACGTCATCCGACTGATGCTAAGGTCCTTTACCGTTCTTGATCCTCATTTGGTGAATAATATTCGTGAAAATACCAGGTACACCAAAATGTCGCCCAAGGAAGTCCTAGGAAAATTCGTCAGCGGGCGAATGATGATCAAGGAGGCAAGGTACGTGGACGACGCCTTGAATGGACCGATCAATGAGCCGCAACCTCTTGCTCTCAAAGCAACAAGAAGCAAGGAGGCGCTACCAAGCAAGGTGGCGCAAGTTGAGGCGGCCGGACTCAATGATGAGGAGATGGCCCTCATCATTAAGCGATTCAAGACGGCGCTTAAAGGTCGCAAGGGGCAGCCAAGCAAGACCAAAGCCAAGGGGAAGCGCTCATGCTTCAAATGCGGTAAGCTTGGTCATTTTATTGCTAACTGCCCGACAATGATAGTGAACAGGACCAAGGGAGCAAGAGGGAGAAGAAGAAGGCATACAAGAAGGCAAAGGGCGAGGCACATCTAGGAAAGGAGTGGGATTCGGATTGCTCCTCCTCCGACTCCGACAATGAAGGACTCGCTGCCACCGCCTTCAACAAGTCATCCCTCTTCCCCAACGAGCGTCTCACATGCCTTATGGCAAGGGAGAAGAAGGTATGTACTCGAGACTCTACATATGCTTCTTCAAGTGAGGATGATTCTAGCGATGAGGAAATAGATTACTCTAGCTTGTTCAAGGGATTGGATAGAAATAAAATTGATAAAATCAATGAATTGATTGATGCCTTGAATGAAAAGGATAGGCTTTTAGAAAAGCAAGAGGATTTGTTGTATGATGAACATGATAAATTTGTAGAGGCACAAAAATCCTATGCTTTAGAAGTTAAAAGAAATGAAATGCTTTCTTATGAACTATCTACTTGTCATGAAACCATTTCTACTTTACAAGGTGTTAACAATGATTTAAATGCTAAATTAGAAGTAGCAAATAAATCTAATTCTTGTGTAGAACATGTTATGATTTGCACTAGGTGTAAGGATTTTGATATTGATGCCTGTAGTGAACACCTAGTTTCAATTTCGAGATTAAATGATGAAGTAGCTAGTCTTAATGCCCAACTTAAGACTAGCAAAAGTGATTTCGACAAGTTAAAATTTGCAAGGGATGCCTACACGATTGGTAGACACCCCTCAATTAAGGATGGACTTGGCTACAAGAGGGAAGCCAAGGACTTGACAAGCCATAAGGCTCCCATCTCTGCCAAGGAGAAAGGGAAGGCCCCTATGGCAACTAGTGCTAAAAAGAACCATGCCTTTATGTACCATGGTAGGAGACAAACTAGAAATGCTTATAGGAGCTATAATGCATATGATGTTTTTGATTCTCATGCCATGTTTGCTTCTAGTTCTTCCTATATGCATGGTAGAGATATGTCTAGGAGAAATGCTATCCATCATGTGCCAAGAAAGAATATTATTCATGCTTCTAGGAAAGTAATGAATGAACCTTCTACAATTTATCATGCTCTAAATGCTTCCTTTGCTATTTGTAGAAAGGATAGGAAAATAGTTGCTAGGAAGTTAGGGGCAAAATGCAAGGGAGACAAAACTTGCATTTGGGTCCCTAAGGATATTTGCACTAACCTTGTAGGACCCAACATGAGTTGGGTACCTAAGACCCAAGCCTAATTTTGCCTTGCAGGTTTATGCATCCGGGGGTTCAAGCTGGATTATTGACAGCGGATGCACAAACCATATGACAGGGGAGAAGAAGATGTTCACCTCCTACGTCAAGAATAAAGATTCCCAAGATTCAATAATATTCGGTGATGGGAATCAAGGCAAGGTAAAAGGGTTAGGTAAAATTGCAATCTCAAATGAGCACTCTATCTCTAATGTGTTTTTAGTAGAATCTCTTGGATATAATTTGCTATCTGTTAGTCAATTATGCAATATGGGATATAACTGCTTATTTACAAATGTAGATGTGTCTGTCTTTAGAAGATGTGATGGTTCACTAGCTTTTAAGGGTGTACTAGACGGCAAACTTTACTTAGTTGATTTTGCAAAAGAAGAGGCCGGTCTAGATGCATGCTTAATGGCTAAGACTTGCATGGGCTGGCTGTGGCATCGCCGCTTAGCACATGTGGGGATGAAGAACCTCCACAAGCTTCTAAAGGGAGAACACGTGATAGGTCTAACCAATGTTCATTTCGAAAAAGATAGACCTTGTGCAGCTTGTCAAGCAGGTAAACAAGTGGGAGGAGCACATCACAGCAAGAATGTGATGACCACGTCAAGACCTCTGGAGCTGCTGCATATGGACCTCTTCGGACCCGTCGCCTATCTGAGCATAGGAGGAAGTAAGTATGGTCTAGTTATTGTTGATGACTTTTCCCGCTTCACTTGGGTGTTCTTTTTGCAGGATAAGTCTGAAACCCAAGGGACCCTCAAGCGCTTCCTAAGGAGAGCTCAAAATGAGTTTGAGCTCAAGGTGATGAAGATAAGGAGCGACAACGGGTCCGAATTCAAGAACCTTCAAGTGGAGGAGTTTCTTGAGGAGGAAGGGATCAAGCACGAGTTCTCCGCTCCCTACACACCTCAGCAAAACGGTGTGGTAGAGAGGAAGAACAGGACGCTCATAGATATGGCGAGGACTATGCTTGGAGAATTCAAGACCCCCGAGTGCTTTTGGTCGGAAGCCGTGAACACGGCTTGCCACGCCATCAACAGGGTCTACCTTCACCGCCTCCTCAAGAAGACGTCGTATGAGCTGCTAACTGGTAACAAACCTAATGTATCATATTTTCGTGTTTTTGGGAGTAAATGCTACATTCTAGTGAAGAAGGGTAGGAATTCCAAATTTGCTCCCAAAGCTGTAGAAGGGTTTTTATTAGGTTATGATTCAAATACAAAGGCGTATAGGGTCTTCAACAAATCATCGGGTTTGGTTGAAGTCTCTAGCGACGTTGTATTTGATGAGACTAATGGCTCTCCAAGAGAGCAAGTTGTTGATCTTGATGATGTAGATGAAGAAGACGTTCCAACAGCCGCGATACGCACCATGGCGATTGGAGATGTACGGCCTCAGGAACATATGGAGCAAGATCAACCGTCTTCCTCAACTATGGTGCATCCCCCAACCCAAGATGATGAACAGGTACCTCAAGTGGAGACGCATGATCAAGGGGGAGCACAGGATGTTCAAATTGAAGAGGAAGAAGCATCTCAGGCACCTCCAACCCAAGTTCGAGCGACGATTCAAAGGGATCATCCCGTCGACCAGATATTGGGTGGCATTAGCAAGGGAGTAACTACTCGATCTCGATTAGTTAATTTTTGTGAGCATTACTCTTTTGTCTCTTCTATTGAGCCTTTCAGGGTAGAGGAGGCCTTGCTAGATCCGGATTGGATATTGGCCATGCAGGAGGAACTCAACAACTTCAAGCGCAATGAAGTTTGGACACTGGTGCCTCGTCCCAAGCAAAATGTTGTGGGAACCAAGTGGGTGTTCCGCAACAAACAGGACGAGCACGGGGTGGTGACGAGGAACAAGGCTCGACTTGTGGCAAAAGGTTATGCCCAAGTCGCAGGTTTGGACTTTGAGGAGACGTTTGCTCCCGTGGCTAGGCTAGAATCAATTCGTATCTTGCTAGCATATGCCGCTCACCATTCTTTCAGGTTGTACCAAATGGATGTGAAGAGCGCTTTCCTCAACGGGCCGATCAAGGAGGAGGTGTACGTGGAGCAGCCCCCTGGCTTCGAGGATGAACGGTACCCTGACCACGTGTGTAAGCTCTCTAAGGCGCTCTATGGACTTAAGCAAGCCCCAAGAGCATGGTATGAATGCCTTAGAGACTTTTTAATTGCTAATGCTTTCAAGGTTGGGAAAGCCGATCCAACTCTTTTTACTAAGACTTGCGATGGTGATCTTTTTGTGTGCCAAATTTATGTCGACGACATAATATTTGGTTCTATTAACCAAAAGTCTTGTGAAGAGTTTAGCAGGGTGATGGCGCAGAAATTCGAGATGTCGATGATGGGCGAGTTGACCTACTTCCTTGGGTTCCAAGTGAAGCAACTCAAGGACGGCACCTTCATCTCCCAAACAAAGTACACACAAGATTTGCTAAAGAGGTTTGGGATGAAGGACGCCAAGCCCGCAAAGACGCCAATGGGAACCGACGGACACACCGACCTCAACAAAGGAGGTAAGTCCGTTGATCAAAAAGCATACCGGTCCATGATAGGTTCTTTGCTTTATTTATGTGCTAGTAGATCGGATATTATGCTTAGCGTATGCATGTGTGCTAGATTTCAATCCGATCCGAAGGAGTGTCACTTAGTGGCTGTGAAGCGAATTATTCGATATTTAGTCGCTACGCCTTGCTTCGGGATCTGGTATCCAAAGGGGTCTAACTTTGACCTGATTGGGTACTCAGATTCCGACTATGCTGGATGTAAGGTCGATAGGAAGAGTACATTGGGGACGTGCCAATTCTTAGGAAGGTCCCTGGTGTCATGGAACTCTAAGAAACAAACCTCCGTTGCCCTATCCACCACTGAGGCCGAGTACGTTGCCGCAGGACAGTGTTGTGCGCAACTACTTTGGATGAGGCAAACCCTCAGGGACTTTGGCTACAATCTGAGCAAAGTCCCACTCCTATGTGACAATGAGAGTGCTATCCGAATAGCGGAAAATCCTGTTGAGCACAGCCGCACAAAGCACATTGACATCCGGCATCACTTTTTGAGAGACCACCAGCAAAAGGGAGATATCAAAGTGTTTCATGTTAGCACCGAGAACCAGCTAGCCGATATCTTTACCAAGCCTTTAGATGAGAAGACCTTTTGCAGGCTGCGTAGTGAGCTCAATATCTTAGATTCGCGGAACTTGGATTGAAATGTAGCATACATGTGTTTATGCTTTTGATTATGTTCATTCTGCATATTGTTGCTTTTTGTGGTGCTCAAGTTGTACAAACACTCCCTGGACCTCACAAGTCCTGTTTGCAAGTGATGCACATATTTAGGGGGAGCTGTGCTACAACTTGACCCTTTGTGGCTAACCATGTACTTGAGTTTGGTTGTTTTAGTCTCTAAGGAAAATTGAAAGGGAAAAGGTGGACTTGGACCATGCAAGACTTCCACTGCACTCCGATGAGAAAGAGTAACTTTTCCAAGTTCATCTTCATACTCTTTGCCTTTGTGTTCTTATTTGAAGATTTTGGTGAGGCAATGGGGTTAAAGGGCCAAGATTGATCCCGTTTTGGTGCTTGATGCCAAAGGGGGAGAAAATAAAGGCCAAAGCGATAAATGGATCAGCTACCACTTGAGAGAATTTGAAAATAGTAGAATAGAGCTTTTGGTTTGTCAAAACTCTTTTGTTGTCTCTCTTGTCAAAAGTTGGCTTCTTGTGGGGAGAAGTATTGATTATGGGAAAAAGGGGGAGTTTTTGAAATCTTAAATCAATTTCTCTTAGAATGACTCTCTTTATGTCTTAACATGTGTGTTTGACTTAGAGATAGAAATTTGTGTTTGATTTGCAAAAACAAACCAAGTGGTGGCATAGAGTGATCCATATATGTCAAGATTGAATCAAAACAATTTTGAGGTCTTATTTGATTTGATTTTGTACTTGTTCTACTTGCTTTATGTTGTGTTGGCATAAATCACCAAAAAGGGGGAGATTGAAAGGGAAATGTGCCCTTGGGCCATTTCTAAGTATTTTGGTGATTTAGTGTCCAACACAAGTGCCTAAGTGTAAAAAGGTGGACAAAGTACAAATCAAGAATTAAGGTATGTTTCTCAGACTTAGTACATTGTTTTATGGACTAATGTATTGTGTCTAAGTGCTGGAAACAGGAAAAATCCAATTGGAAATGTCTTGGCTCGAGCAGCCAAGAATCTGCTGAGTCTGGGAGCACCAGACTGTCCGGTGTCCGGTGCGCCAGGCTGGCTCGGCGCGAAGTGGCCGCTCTCGGGAATTCGCCGACGGCGTACGGCTAAAATTCACCGGACTGTCCGGTGTGCACCGGACTGTCCGGTGAGCCAACGGTCTGCCGGGCCAACGGTCGGCCGCGCAATCTGCGCGAGACACGTGGCCGAGCCAACGGCTAGAAGATGGCACCGGACTGTCCGGTGTGCACCGGACATGTCCGGTGCGCCAACGGCTCTCAGGCTGCCAACGGTCGGCTTCGTTATTTAAGCAAGGAAATCGGTCACCGGACAGTGTCCGGTGTGCACCGGACTGTCCGGTGCCCCCGACGACAGAAGGCAAGAATGGCTTTCCAGATTTGTGCTCAACGGCTCCTAGCTGCCTTGGGGCTATAAAAGGGACCCCTAAGCGCATGGAGGAGAAAACTAAGCAACCTTAGAGCATTCTTGATCATCCACACTCAGTCTTTGCGCATTCGTTTGTCATTCTCAGTGATTCGAGCTCCGTTCTAGTGAGAACTTTGAGATAGTCTTTTGAGCTTGATTCTTGGCCGTGTGTGTGCGCATTTTGCTGTGGATTTGTGTGTGTTGCTTTCCTCCCTTACTCCGTATTTCTTGTGAATCTCAAGTGTAAGGGCGAGAGGCTCCAAGTTGTGGAGAATCCTCGCAAACGGGATATTGAAAGGCAAAGAAAAACACCGTGGTATTCAAGTTGGTCTTTAGACCACTTGAGAGGGGTTGATTGCAACCCTCGTCCGTTGGGACGCCACAACGTGGAGTAGGCAAGCGTTGGTCTTGGCTGAACCACGGGATAAACCACTGTGTCATCTCTGTGTTTGATCTCTTGTGGTATTGTGTTTTGTTGAGACTCCTCTCTAGCCACTTGGCGATTATTGTGCTAACACTTAACAAGTTTTTGTGGCTATAAGTTTAAGTTTCACAGGATCACCTATTCACCCCCCCTCTAGGTGCTCTCACATACACAAATAAAGTATAACCATCAAGGAAGGATCGTCCTTGCCTTGGTAAAGCCTGACCCTCCCTCGGGGCTAGAAGGGGGGGAACCACCCCCCCTCTACGTCAAAATTTTCTTTGGAAAAGTTTTCTACCAAGAAAAGTTTTCTACCAAAACAACTCTCGTGCTTTCCAACTATATCGATAACGGAACCCTGAAAACAAGCGGGAGAGACCTTGAACGGCAAGGCCGACCGAGCCGAGGGACTCCTATGCCTCCGGGATACAGATACCTCACTCATCACCTTCCGCAAAAAGTAACTCTCGCTCGGATAAGTGGTTCTGCTATCGAACAAGTCCTAATGCTCGGGTAGAAAATGACTTTCGTGCTTTCGACTATATCGATACCAGGATCCTACAAACGAGTGAGAGAGCACGTAAACGGCAAGGCCGATCAAGCTGAGGGACTCCTACGCCTCCGGGATACGGATACCTCACTCATCACCTTCCGCGAAAAGTAACTCATGCTCGGATAAGCGATCCTGCTACCGAACAAGTCCCAACGCTCGGGTAGAAAACGACTTTCGTGCATTTTCGACTACATCGATAACAGGATCCTAAAAACGAGCGAGAGAGAACATAAACGGCAAGGCCGACCGAGCCGAGAAACTCCTACGCCTCCGGGATACGGATACTGTCGGGGACCATAATTAGGGGTACCCTCAAGACGCCTAATTCTCAGCTGGTAACCCCCATCAACATAAAGCTGCAGAGGCCTGATGGGTGCGATTAAGTCAGGGATCGGTCCATACGAGCGACTCGATCACGCCTCGCCCGAGCCTAGCCTCGGGCAAGGGCAGCCGACCCTGAGGTGTTTCCGTCTCGCCCGAGGCCCCCTTTTTTACGGCAGACGCATCTCCGGCTCGCCCGAGGCCTTGCCTTCGTTAAGAAGCAACCCTGACTAAATCGCCGCGTCGACCGACCAAGTCACAGGGGCATTTAACGCAAAGGTAGCCTGGCACCTTTATCCAGACGCGCGCCCCCTGGCAGAGCCGAAGTGACCGCCGTCACTTCGCCGCTCCACTGACCGGTCTGACAAAAGGACAGCGCCACCTGCGCCATCACGACTGCAGTGCCACTTGACAGAGTAAGACTGACAGGCAGTCAGGCCTTGCCAAAGGCGCCATAGGAAGCTCCGCCTAACCCAGGGCTCGGACTCGGGCTAAGGCCTTGGAAGACGGCGAACTCCGCTCCGCCCGACCCAGGGCTCGGACTCGGGCTAAGGCCCCGGAAGACGGCGAACTCCGCTCCGCCCGACCCAGGGCTCGGACTTGGGCTAAGGCCCCGGAAGACGGCGAACTCCGCTCCGCCCGACCCAGGGCTCGGACTCGGGCTAAGGCCCCGGAAGACGGCGAACTCCGCTCCGCCCGACCCAGGGCTCGGACTCGGGCTAAGGCCCTGGAAGACGACGAACTCCGCCTCGCCCGACCCCAGGGGTCGGACTCCGCCCTGGCCTCTGCCGAACGACCTCCGCCTCGCCCGACCCAGGAGCTTGGGCTCGGCCTCGGCCATGCAGGACAGACTCGACCTCGGTTTCGAAGGAGCCTCCACGTCGCCCGACCTAGGGCACAAGTCCGCCACGTCAACAGGAAGCGCCATCATCACCCTACCCCGAGTCGACTCGGGCCGCAGAGAACAAGACCGACGTCCCACCTGGCTAGCTCCGCCAGATAGGCAATGATGGCGCCCCGCTAGACCCATGACGACGGCGGCTCTCAGCTCCCTTACGGAAGCAGGGGACGTCAGCAAGGACCCAACAGCTCCGACAGCTGTCCCTCCGCCAGGCTCCGTTGCTCCTCCGACAGCCACGACACCACACCAGCTGGGTGCCAAGATCTCTCCGGCTGCCACCTTGGCATGTACTTAGGGCACTAGGTCTCCCCCGCTAGACACGTAGCACTCTGCTACACCCCCATTGTACACCTGGATCCTCTCCTTACGCCTATAAAAGGAAGGACCAGGGCCTTCTTAGAGAAGGTTGGCCCCCGCGGGAACGAGGGCAGGGGCAGGCGCTCTCTTGGGGCCGCTCGCTCCCCTCACCCGCGTGGACGCTTGTAACCCCCTACTGCAAACGCACCCGACCTGGGCGCGGGGCGAACACTAAGGCCGCGGGATCTCCACCTCCCTCACGACTCGGCTCCGGCCACCTCGCTTCTCCCCCCTTCGCGCTCGCCCACGCGCTCGACCCATCTGGGCTGGGGCACGCGGCA